>JAQQTP010000079.1:28216666-31152500 GCA_029884605.1 Ormosia emarginata | reverse complement strand
TGACCATATGTTTATAGATGATAAGCAGAACTTAAACGAAGTTTTGATCCTATCGTTTCTTGTAGACTTTGCCAAAACTTTGATGTAAACCTCAGATCTCTATTAGAAATAATACTAGAAGGCACACCATAAAGTTTAACAATTTCACCTATATATAATTGAGTCAACCTCTCCATCGAATACCTTATGTTAATCGGTAAGAAGTGCACAGACTTCGTAAGGCGATCAATAATTACCCAAATACAATTATACCCCTCTCAGGTCCTCGGCAATCCAACCACGAAATTCATTGCAATACTATCCCATTTCCATTCGGAAATAGTTAGAGGTTGCAACATTCCAAAAGGTCGTTGATGTTCAACCTTAGCTTTCTAACAAACCAAACAAGATGACACATAGTTGGCAACGTCCCTCTTCATTCCATGCTACCAATACAATTGCTTCAGATCTTGGTACATTTTGGTCATTCCTAAATGCATACTTAACTTGCTCCTATGTGCTTTATCGAGAATTGATCTCCTAAGTTTCGGATCACTGGGTATACAAATCCAATCTCCGAACCTTAGGATCCCATCAAGTCCTTCCTCAAACGCTGACTCAACACCTTGTTTTATCAGCTCCCTTTCATTCTGTAAATACTGATCACTTCTCTATTTCTTTCAAATTTCTTCCATTAGATCACTTGAGACAGTAACCATACTCAAACAAATCTTCTCCGGTCTCAATTATACAGACAACCTTATATCCCTGAATTGTTTTATCAATTCGCTCTCCTTAACCATCATAGCAGAAACACTAAGCATCTTTCTACTTAAGGCATCTGCTACGACATTCGCCTTTCCGGGATGATACTGTAGTTGAAAATCGTAATCTTTCAAAAACTCTAACTATCGTCTCTGCCTCATAGTCAATTCCTTTTAGTCAAATAGATACTTCAGACTCTTGTGATTGTTGTAGACATTGAACATTGCTCCATACAGAAAATATCTCCATATCTTCAAAGCAAACACAATAACTGTTAATTCTAAATCACAAGTAGGGTAATTCCTCTCGTGTACCTTCAATTGCCTCGAAGCATACGCCATAATCTTTCGGTGTTGCATAAGCACACAACCTAAACCCTGATACGAAGCATCACAATATACCTCAAAAGGTTCATTGGGATAACGTAGAATCAGCACTGGCGAAGTAGTCAATCGTCTTTTTCAACTCCTAAAAACTTTCCTCGCATGCGTCAGTCCAGACAAAAAGTTGATTCTTTCATGTAAGATGGGTGAAAGGTCCTGTTATCTTAGAAAACCCCTCAATAAACCTACGATAGTAAACAGTTAATCTGAGGAAACTACGGATCTCTGATACAATCTTTGGCATTTCCCATTAAAGAATCGTTTTAACTTTTGACCATCTACTTCAATTCCTTCCTCTAAAATTATATGACCTAAAAACTGAACTTCGCTCAACTAAAACTCACATTTGGACAACTTAGCATATAACTTATTCTCCTTCAAAATCTGGAGAACCACTCTGAGATGTTCCCTGTATTCCTCCTGATTTCGAGAATAGATCAGAATGTCATCAATAAAGACAATGACAAATCTGTCTAGGTAAGGGCGAAATATCTTATTCATATAATCCATGAATGTTGCAGGAGTATTCGTTACACCAAATGACATTACAAGATACTCATAATGCCTGTAGCATGTTCGAAAAGCCATTTTGGGAATATCCTCCACCTTCACTCAGATCTAATGATAGCTAGAATGCAAATTAATCGTGGAGAAAATAGTGGCTCATCTCAGCTGGTCCATCAAATCATCTATCTTCAGGAGTAGATATGTAACACCCTTGTGGGAATGCCACATTTATGATGCAATAAAATAAAATCTTACCCAAGTTATAAAACATTTAATACATAATTAATATGAGTTGTAAAAATTTTTTCCTTTTATACTTAACAACGTTAAATAAAATAACACGAAACATAAAATAAAACAAACTTATTATCACACACATAATATACATAGGATTTTGTCTTAAGTTATACAAATAATTTACAACTACAAATATTTAAATAAAGTAGTAAAAGGTTAGTATAATACAAAACATAGACATACCCAAGTGCACATCAAAGATTGCTAACCCTCTGAAGGATCACTTTCAGAGGAAACCTCGGGTGATAGAAATCCAAGATGTCTCGCAGCTCTACGGACAAGAGTCTGGGCTGTCGACATTATACTGATCTCACTAGGGGTACGGAAAAGTCCTCTCCAATGACGCCTCAGATCCAAAGGCATCTCCAGATGTAGGTACAAGGTAGTAGTAAAAACTGGCTCAGCATCAAACTCTCCACGTAAGGACACAGTCAAACATCCTAAGTAGATCACCGATCCTCGATCCTCGCGCAGTCGCCAGGCCTCTAAGCCTCCATGAAACTCCAGTCTCACAAAATCAAGAAATCTAGGCAATGCCATGATCACAGAATCAGTCCAAAGGATATGGATGATCGGATGGCTCGCACTCATCAAACTGATCATTCGTCTGTTGATCTTCGGGATACAAAATCTCAAGAGGTTGTTCCTCTACCTCTTCCTCAAACTCTTTACAGAAATAAAATATTAATACAGAAACACATACAAATAAAGAGGTGAGACAATCTACATCAATACCAGCATGGCAAATAAGAAAACGATAATACAACAGATATCACAGTTTAATACGATAAAGCATACCATAACATCATAAATAATAACACAATTTAACACAAGAATTGCATACCACAGTATCCTAAATAACAACACAATTCAACACATCATATAATATCACAAATAATAATGTTATGATGCATGACACAAATGCAAATGCAATATGACTCATTCCTACTCCATAGAGCTAGATACAGACATTAGAGAGAATGACTCGAAAAGAACTATCAGCACCTCAGGCTGCCCAACCAAACTATTACACTGTCAAACGTCGTGTCTATAGCCCACTGTCCAACGTAGTGTAGTAGTACACAGTCCAAACACGTCGTGTACTACAGGCATTGTACTAAACAATCTTTCCAATATCTCGATTAAGTATAGTGCGTGTCGAGATCATTAGTGTGTTGCCAGTTACCACGACCCAGAGGAGCGACCAACTGTCCACATGTGGAATATTCCGCACACTAATGCCTCCAAGTCCACATAAGATGAACCACACTACGCTTATCACGCCGACAACACGGTGTAATTCGCCTCGTCAATCAATCGCCAATATCAACCAATCGGCAAGACTCTCAATGCATGAATAAGAACTAAAATTACCAAATTACCCTTAGTTCCAAAATATTATCATATTTACAAAAACGCCCTCAATCTCAAAATTCTAATATATAGTACGTCTCCACTTGATAGTACCATATCTCAACATGTCCGGGTCCACCACTTTGGCCCGACAGCAAAACTCATGGTTCCAATTAATCGCGTAGAAATTTTATCACATTTTCATAATCGCGTCACTTTTACAAATGTTTTTAAATCGTGTAAATATAATTTGCTGTTTTTAAAATCGCATAGTATTTTTAAATCGTTTTCTCAATCGCATAAGATTTTTAAATGGTTTTCTTAACCGAAAAGCTTTAAAATCTCTCTTTTAAAACTGCGTAAGCTATTTTTTTAATACTTTTTAAACTACGTAGAATATTTTCTTTACGTTATAAATATATTATAAAATGTTCTCTTTTATTTGTCCGTTTCTAGTGAATTTTGACAGCATTTTCTCTATAAAATCTATTAAAATTGTGTTATCTACATTTTTCCTTTAAAAATTCCTTTGTTTAGTTTATAACTACAATATACACTTTAAAAATTGTCATTATTCTTTAAAACTCAAAGGTAAGTATTTTTCAAGAGTTTTGTTTATTTTTCTTCTATACTATATTTCTAATAAAAATTAGTTTACTTCTTTAAGTCTTGAAAATCCATTACAAATGTATTCTTTTTAGGTTAAACATCTAGTCTATACTTAGAAAATAAATTTTGGATTGATTACACATTAAAAAGGCATGTTGGGCGAATTTAACAAAACGTTGGCATTTGATCTTTGGATCATTTTCCACCTTCAAAATCATTTTGAAATTCATTAATTTACCTAATTCCATTAAATCCTTCTTTAGAAAATGGTTGAGAACATTTTGGTTCTCTTTTCTTGTTGAGGTCGTGAGCCCCTTTTGTAACACCCCAACTTTTGGAAAAATATTCTGAATGTCCTATTTGCTGTTTTTCAAGCTTTTGTGCAAATGACCGTTGTGTCCCAATTTTACTATTTCTTATTTTTCTGCATGAAATACAAATATATTTTATAGGCTCAAATTTTATTTGGTCGTTTTGCATAATTTGCTTCGAGTCTGTAAAATAAAAATTTTGTCAAATTACTGTTTTAAATTTTTCTGTGTAAAATACAGATAAATAATACTGTCTGTAATTTTATTTGAACGTTTTGGATGATTAGCTACGTTGTGGAAAAAAATGGAAAAATGACCATTACGTCCCGAATGTGCTGTTTTTGCTGTTTTTAATTGTTTTCTACTTGATACAGTGCTCAATATTACTGTCTGTGATTTTATCTGGACTTTTTGTGTGATTTGCTCCGGGGTAGGAAAATAATATTTTTTCGGACCGGAAAATCTGTTTTTAATTATTCGAGAGCGGGGGATCTTACTAAACCCAATTCTCGAATGAGCCTAAAATTAATCTTTTAATTTTTTAGGATTTAATCACAAATAAAATAATTTTATATTATTATAATATTATTTTATTAGTCAAGACAAATAAGTGACAATGACAGACCGTAAATATTTTGCGGGACTCACGTTTAGTCATCAAGTGCTGTACACGTGGACCAATGAGGAGCTGGTCAAAATTGGTGGCTATGACTCATCGCAACGGGCCAATAGGACGATGACACGTGGCGTGACACCTCAAAGATCATGACTCGCACAGCTTCTAGAAGGTTCCAGAAGTGGTGACTCAGCCTGTGACTCACCATGATGACTCGCCAGTTCTAGAAACTTCTCCGATGACTCAGCATGCTGACTCGCCATGCTGACACAGCCAATGATGCAGTCAGTGACTCAGCTGATGACTCGCCATGCTGACTCATCTGCTCTAGAAAATATCTACGCTGACTCGCCATGTTGACTCACCCATTCTAGAAAATTCCACGATGACTCATCATACTGACTCATCGTAGTGAGTCACATGTTCTAGAAATTTCTCTTTGATGACTCGCTTTATGACTTATCAAGGGTAATCGGTAGAAAAAAAAATGATAAATAATAATTACTACTCTGTTAGTATAAAATAAAAATCTATGTGTATTTTATTATCCATTGGATAATAGATACTGACTCTATAAATAATAAATATTGTTCATTGGTTAAAGTATTTTATAATATATATATATATATATATATATATATATATATATATATATATATATAGTGTGCACCAATAGAAATTGATCAACAAAAATAGCAACCAACAAGAATCAAGTTAGTAAATATTTAACCAATAGAAATTGGTCAAGATTAATGGCTTGAATTTTTAAGAACCAATAGAAAATAAGCTATCAAACCAATTTAGGCTTCTTGAAATACAAGAGTTCTACGGTGGAGGAATTGGCTCTAATAGCTACTTCACAAAGTGAATTTCACGTAGAAAGCCAAAGTTAAATGAGATAAAGACTAGTCAACATTGATTCTTTTCTTTGGTTTCACTCTACGGCAAAGTCAAGCTTTGGTGAAGCAATATTACTATGCAATTATTCCTATCTTTCATCTAATTAACCAAGTAAGACCAAGTCAAGTTTTGTGGCTTTATGCATGTGCTTCTACGGCAATGCATGAGTGAAAGAAACAATTTTAAATGTTTCCAATCATTCTTGCTCTCCAAGTTTTTCACAAAGGAAAAATAAAGCTAATTTAATGTCCTAACATCAAGTCAATTTTGGTGGCTCTCTTGTTTAGCTTCTACGGCAATTGAATGCCTTTAGGAAGGCAATATTCAACAATTCACTTCATCCTTACTCATATGCATTTACGACCATGCAATAGGAGAAAACAAAGCCAAAAATATTTCTCACTTTCTCTCAAGGTGGGTTACGGTCAAGACCTTCCTCTTACTCCAAATAGCAAAAGCTCTCATCCCTTTTTCCTTCCTTGTGTTTCATGGCCATAGCTTCCAAGAAGAGGGCAAACTTCACCCATTTATTTCACTTGTTCTCTTCTATATCTTTTTCTTCAAAGAACCAAGATCAAGCAACCAAATTTCTCTCCTTTTTCTTTTCCCCATGGATTCGGCCAACCACTCAAAAATCCTCTTCCAAGCTTCAATAATTTTAAATGACCATAGGTCTTGAATCTCCATGCATTTCTAAAGAACTTTCATGTTGGAAGTTTTTCCTAAATCTTCCATTTTCTACCTTGTTCTTCAAAGCTTAAGTTTGAAGCCTTGAAGGTAGGATTCTTTGATCTTCATGTTTCTATCCATTTCAAAGTTCTAATCATGATTTTGATCCATGATTATTTTAGTTTAGAGCCTTAGGTATTAATATTGTATATTTTCTTTGATTTTCAAGAAGCTCTTGGTGGAGAAAGTTTGCTTGAAAGAGACATACAAGGAGCTTTGGAAGTTCTTCAAGAGGTAAGAGGGAGATTACCCTCATCAACCATGTGTTGGTGGTGAGGAATGTTTGTGTTTGTGGTGAAGAATCCATAAGGATTCATTCACTTGATTGTTTATAGCTTTTTCCTAATTATGATTGATTATATGTGAAAGCATGTCTAATAGCTTTAATATTTTGTATGTGCTATGTGTGTAACATGTCTAATAGCTTTAATAATTTGTATGAGTTTTATGGTTATTTTAGTATATGGTATGTATATATATATGCATGATAATTATTGTAACATGTAAATAATATACAAGGATTTGCATGAGTGTTCCAAAGAACACAAACCCAAGCTCACGGCCTCAAGGCAAAGAGGAGAACCAAAATGTTCTCTTAAATTTTCTAAAAGTGGAATTTAATTAACCTAGGAAAATTGACAAATTACCAATTTGTTTAGAGTAAGAAAAATGAATTTATGGATCCAAGAATGAAATTAGGTATTTCGGCCAATATGCCTAAGTTAAATGTTTTGATTTCTAAAATCATTTTCTAAAACAATGATTTAATGAATACAATGAATTTGACATTGATTTAAAAGATGAAAAATAATTTAAAGATCAAATGCAAGGACTTTGTTAAAATTGGCCAACATGCCATATACTTTTAATCCAAATTTATTTTCTAATTATGGACTAGATAATTTAATAAAAATAAATTAGATCAAGAGTTTTATAAGAGATTAAATGTATGGAAATAATTAGGAATGAATTATAAAGCATAGAATGATTTTCGGCCAAAATGCCAAATTTAAATCTTTTTGATTTATAGAATTGTTTTCAACTAAGTTTAAGTAATAAATGCCAAAAGGATTTTATTACAATGAGTTTTGAAGAAATAAATTGATTAGAATTAAGTTTAAGAAGTTTAAGCTAATGATTTTTACTGTTAGAAGAAATACAGTAGCTTTGTAAAATTTCTAACGTATAGCTCACCTTGTGTTTTGAAGCACGTTAGTAATTTTCAAAAGTGTAATTTATTGGTTGTAATAAAAATAAAAAGAATTTTTGACAGTAAACCTAGAAAATCATTATTATAGTTTTTCTAAACATAATACTGTCAATTTATATTAAAAATGGACAAATAAGATAGAAAAGATGTCCAAAAAGATAGTATACGGTATGAAAAATATTCTACGTAGTTTAAATGTATTAAATATTATTTCTGTTTGTTTTAAACAGTGTTTTTAAGAAATTCGGACAAGAAAATGATTTAAAAATCTTACGCGATTGAGAAAACGTGTTAAAAATTCTACGCGATTTTAAAAACAGCAAAATATATTTACGCGATTTAAAAACATTTATAAAAACGACGAGATTGTGAAAACGCGATAAAATTTCTACGCGATTGACTGAAACTGTATATTTTATACCGTTGAGGGTATTCTGTATATATATATATATATTTTTTTTTCTGCTGTCGGGCTATGAGGTGAACCCGTACAGGCTTTGGAACAGTATTTGTCCGGTGGGACTTACTGTATATTTTTGTCTTGAGTTAATGCCAATTTTGGTGGATTGATTGACGAAGTGAATCACATCGTATTGTCGGTGCGATAAGCGTAGTGTGGTTCGATTTTGAATGGACTTGGAGGCATTAGTGTGCATAAATCCATATGTGGACAGTTGGTTGCTCTTCTGGGCCGTGGTGAATGACAACACACTAGTGGACTCGACACACACTATGTTTAATCGAGATCTTGTAAAGTCTAATAGTACATTGCCTGTAGTGCCACAACGTGAGACCGTGAACTACACCACGCCTTGGATGGTGGATTCCATGTGACGTGGGGCTATAGACGCAACGTGTGACAGCGCAATAGTTTGGTTGGGCAGCCGTGGTACTAATAGATTTTGAGGATCATTCTCTCTCTGATGTCTGTTTGTTTTTAGTTCCATGGAGTAGGATTGTGTCATATTGCATATGTTTATATGCTGTATATTATTATCTTTTATCTGTGATCTTTTATCTGTAATCTTTTATCTATGATCTTTTATACGTGATCTTATAATTATATGTTGTTATTATCTTTGTGCCTATGATGTTATATGTTGTTATTTATTATTTTTATTTTTATTTTTATCTATGATCTTATATATGTGGTTATTTCTTATATTTTTATCCATGATATTATATGTCGTTATTTAGTATATATTCATCTGCGATGTTATATGTTGTTATTGTTATTCATTTTATTATGATATATGCTTATTTGATTTTATTTATAAAGTGATAACATGATAATATTTGTGATATCTGTGTGTATGGAATGACTTTGTCATTCGTATAATTCTTTGCTACCGTACTGGTATTGGTGAAAGGGGATCTCACCTCTTTACTGTATTGTTTTTGTTGTGTTTGTATTGTTAAATTCGTATAGTAGATGAAGGAAGTTTCTTAGACCTACTGGAGGCTATGTTCTGAAGATGGTGACGGCGTCAAGGTGTAATCTTCCAAGTTTCAACAGGATGCAGTTTGGTGGAGAAATGGAACATGTAGGTTGGGTTTTTTTTTTGTTAGTGTTGTTACCGTGCCATTAGTAGTAACCTTCTTTGGGTTTGCTACTGTTTCTCTGAGTCTGTAAATGTTATATTTTAAATTGTTGTTGAATATTTTGTGACATATATAATAGGTGTATTAATTAATTCAATCTAATTTCTGTTTTACTTATAATTTTTGGTAAGTTTATATTTCCGCAAAAAGATATTTTAAAATTTATCTTTTAAAACTCAAAGCTTTCATAAAATGATTTCATTTGGTTTTATGTTTTATTTAAAATGTGACGCCCTACGAAGGGTGTTACACCTTTGGTGTTCTTTGGAACACTCATGCATTCCTTACATATTATTCACATCCTACATTAATAAGCATACATTTATCCACACATGCAATATATTTTAAAGCTATAGACATGCATACAAACAATCTCAAACACAATTAGGAAAGCATTTAAACAACCAAACAAGTGAATCCTTATGGATTCTTCACACACATACAATCCATTTCCTCATCACTACACATGGTTGATGAGATCAAATCTCCCTCTTACCTTAAAGGAAGATAACTCCTTCTAATCCTTCTCCTATGGTTTTCGTGTGACTCCCTCAAAAACCCTAGCAACCTTAAACAAATTTTAAAGAATTATAACAATAGGAGAAAAACATAAACCATGGATCAATCATAGCTTAGAACCTTAGAAATGAAGTTAGAAATGAAAAACAAGAATCTTCACCTTTTAGGAAAAATCTCCAAAGAAATTTTCCAAGCTCAAGATGATTTTTTTTGAAGAAACCTCCAACTAGAGATGTTCTTAGAATGGTGTTTAGATTTGAGAAAGTAGGTTAGATGAAATTTTTGAAGGTTGGATGATGGTGTATGGGTGTTTGGTCGAATGGTCTTCAAAGGAGAAAGCAAGAGAATGGTTCTTGGTGTTCTTGGAGAAAAGAAAGATTAGAGATGAAAAATGACTAAGTTGATGTTCTCTTCACTATGCATGGTCGTGCACTTCATCAAGGGTGGTGGCCTCCTTTGTTGACTTCTCCTATCACCTAATAGCCTTAGATTTGATCAATGGATGACATGCAAAGCTTTGCCTCCAAGCTTGTCTCTAATTGGTTTAGAAAATCCAGTCATGCAAGTGACTAAGCCCTTCTTGAATGCTCTTGAAGCTTCTTGGCCGAATGGCCTTAAGGAGAGCAAACCAAGTTTGTGTTCACTTAAGCCATCTAGTTACATTTAGGTGCATTTGATTAATTTGTTTAGTTACTTGTCTAACTATATAGTTACTTAGGTTAACTAGGTTAGTCTTGATATTTTCTAACTATAACTCAAATAGATAGCTAACTAGGTTACTTCATTTAGTTACTATATAAGCTTCCTATGTTAACTTAGTTAGGTTTTAAACTAACTTAGTTAAGCTTTCTAGTCTTAATCTAACAAGTCTAACCATTTTTGTGGACTTGTTTCCTATTGGTTTAGAATTTTCAAGCCTACATTGTTGACTTGTTCTTATTGGCTTAGAATTTAGTCTAGCCAGAAATGTTGACTAGTTCACTAAACACGGGTCCCACAGACTTTTCTGGGTCCATGGTTATTTTAGAGCAGATTTCTACTATTTTTAAGACAGTAGGTACTGTTAAATAAAATAATATTATAATAATATAAAATTATTTTATTGCACAGTTAAATCCTAAAAATTAAAAGATTAACATTCGTATCACTCGGAATTAGGTTTAGTAAGATCCTCCAACTCTGAATAATTAAAATAAGATTTTCCCGGTCCGAAAATTATTATTTTCCTGACTCGGAGTAAATCACACAAAACACTTAAATATAATCACGAAACAGTCAAATAAATTTTATAACATATAGAAAAATATAAAACAGTACAATCAGGACAAAATTGTCATTTATCCAAAAGTTGGGGTGTTACAGGATACTTGTTCTTGATTGTGACCTTGTTCAATTGGAGATAATCTACACACAATCGAGAAGTTCCATCCTTCTTCTTGACTAACAGTACTGGCGCTCCCCATGGTGAAACACTAGGCTTGACAAACTGCTTTTCCAAAAGTTCCACAAACTGCTTCTTGAGTTCTACCAACTCTGACGGCAACATCTTGTATCGTGCTATGGATACAAGACTAGATCTAGGTACAAGATCGATAGTAAACTCTATCTCCCGCTCCGGCAGTAAACTAGGTACATCATCAGGAAAGACTTCAGGAAACTCATTGACTACCGAAATATCTTTCACATCCTCTTCATTCTTGATTTCCAAGGAAGACAACAACATGTATCACTGAGCTCCCTTTCTCAAGAAAGCTTTAACTTAGTTGGCCGTCAAAAATTCATAAATTTCAATCTTAGGGAAAACTAGGGTTTTACTAGAACAATCCAGCAGGATATGGTTAAAAGATAACCAATCCATTCCTAAGATTATGTCTATTTGAGAAAGAGGTAAACAGATCAAATCAACAGAAAAGATTCAACCTTCAACAATCACAGGACAATTCAAACAAACTTAGGTAGTCACAACAGGTTCAGCAGTAGGGGTAGAAATACTCAAATCATAAGGTAAAGAAGACACAGGTAATCCTAATCGATGCACACAATCATAAGAAATAAAAGAATGGGTAGCCCCTGAGTCATACAGTACAGATAAAAGATTACCTCCTATGACACCATCTTTCTTAATCAGATCTTCTGACTGGGAGGCTTATGCTCCACTCATAGTATACACCCTTCCTCCTACCTGAGGCCTTGTGGCACGTATGTTGCTAACGGAGGACTCCGCCTTAGATTGATTGTAATCTCTAGAGACATGGCTGGGCTTCCCGCATCTAAAGCAAATGATTCCTTTGATTGCACACTCCCTGGTCAAGTGATTCTTTCTACATTTCGAGCATTTTAGCGAAAATGCCACATTTTGACCAAATCTGTTGCCATCAGAATTGCCACTGGGACCTCCACCATGTAATTGTTGAGATTGATTCCCGGGCAATTAGGAATAAGGCCTTCGTTGAAAATAATTAACATTGCTGCTATTCCCTCTTTGGAACCTAGAAGGTCCAAAGTTACGACTCCTTGTGTCTCGTGATTGATCTAGTTCCTCAATTCTATGACACTTGTCCAACAAGGATGAGAATTACCCAATTCCTAATGGTAGCACCACTCTTTTCAAATCATGTCTCGGACCCTCTTCGAACTTTTGGCACTTCCACTCCTCATCAGGTTGTAGCTAGAAATACCTCGAGAACTTTGACAAGCTTTCGAACTTTGCTGCATACTCACTAACTGACATGGTCCCTTGTTTCAAACAAAGGAACTCCATTTCCTTAGCGTGCCTCGCACTGGCTGGAAAATACTTCTTTAGAAACTTGTTCTTGAAGACTTCCCATGTGATCAACCTTCTTTCAGCTACCATTAATCATTGAGCTCTAGTCCACCAATTTTCCGCATATCCAACAAGCATGAAGGTAGCATAAGTTACGTTCTTATCATTAGCACATCCCATTCCTTGAAATATCTTCTCTAACTCCTTGATCTAAAGGCTTGCTTTCTCCAGATCGAACTCTTCTTTGAATTGAGGTGGGTTGTTGCGGTGAAATTCTAACAGGTTCTGAATTTCAGTTGTTGCCTCTTATTGTTGGGCAGCCCTCTCATTTTGTTGCACTATGACTTCTGTGATCCTCTGCATCGCCTTAACTGCTGCAGCCATACCATCAGTCTCACGTCTCATGTTAACGCGTCCACTTCTACTGCGTACCATCACTCTCCTTCAAAGTTAGACTAAACAAAACACAAGGAAAGTCATATGTAACCTTTCAAAAACCAAACACAGAGAATCACACAGCACAACAAGACATACCTAACCACAAAACCAAAAGAAAACTCAAACTGGGGCTTTGATACCAAACTATGTTGTAACGCCTCTCTTCGCAAATAGTGTCATAACTTACGAACAACGAAACAAAACTCAAAAGGAACTAAAACCCGATTTATAAAATTTTCTTGTTTATCAAATAAGTATATGAAATTACCAATTTCTTTTCTATTTTTTTTAAATATACTTATAGTTATGTGCGGAAAACATAAACTTTGTGGAAAAAGGATACAAGGAACATTCCATACACCAAATAAAAACATACATATTATAGGCACACATACATCATGAGCTCTTAGCAAAATAAAAATATAAGCTTTACATACCCAAAAAGATTATAAATAACACTACCAAAATGACAAAATATATCAGACCCCGGAGCTACTGAGAAGGACCTAGAGACGGATCCTCCTCATAAGAAGTAATCCTGATAGGAGCCACAGGCTCGTGGGCAGGGGCCCTAGCAGAAGATATAAACTAGTCCTCATGTGGGGTATAAAAGCGGTCACCCCACAATTGTTTGATGGGCATGTTGAACTCCAAATGTAATGTAACATCAAGAGAAAAGAAAAGGTCTCCATCACGGTTCCTGTGAACAGATATAGTCATGTCCCCTATATATCTAACACTCTCAGCAGTCCAGTCAATACGCCATGCATCTATACCATCAAGGATGTAACACCCTCCGTAAGGCATCATATTTCTGACTACCAACTTATAATCTGAAAATGATTTTCATAAAAGGTTTGAGTTATAAAAGGTGGGTTTCAAAATTTCTTCTCGCTGAAATGTAAATTTATTGAAATTTATAGGTTATATTGAAAAATATATTTAAATTGTTTAATATACAATATTGACACCAATTAATATTTAACAATTATTCAAGAAATATAAAACTTACAGGCTCACTTTTTAAATAGTAGCAAACCCCATCACGGGTTCTACTTAATAGCACGGTAAAACACTAACGAGAAAACTTAACATACTTATTCCTTCTTGTATCCATCTTGATGTACCATGTATCTGTTCCTTGTCAACACTGCACACTATCGAATCCTGAATGACCACTCCTCAATGTTGTCACCAATCTCAGAATATCTTCCATCTGTCACGTCTAAGAAAACTTGTTCCATCTACTACATAATTTTAACAACACAATCCCAACCAAACAATATAACAAAAAGGTGAGATCACCTATGCCAATACCAACATGGTAGCATAGAGATTATACAAACAGCACACCATCCAGATATATCATATCATAATTACAGTCATGCCATCAACATTATTATTATCATATAGACGTAATAAACAATAATTATGATCATGTCCTCAACATTATTTATCAAAATAAATAATATTTACTATCATGCCATTAACATTATTCAATATTCTTCAATCAATATATCACACAAATATATATATATTCAGATTATGCATGTGCACAAAGACTCAGTTTTTCAAAAACTCCATTGAGGTTTTTCACAAAATTCGAGAAGAATGCTCTGGTTAATTGCCCAGCATAAACCCACAGAGAATTGCCCAGCCTTAGCCCACAGACAATGCCTAGCCTTAGCCCACAGACAATGCCCAGCTTAGCCCATAGACAATCTCTAGTCTTTGAAAAGAATCGTGTTCTTGTCGGGTATCGCCAATGCGTTGCAACGGACTGCATCGCCAAGTGGCACATGGTCATTTTGCCAATTAACATCCACTGGTCAACCGTCGTGCCTTGACGCCCTCAAGATCCATCATAGACCTCACTATCAATTCTCATTCCCTCTTCAACCACAAGGGTCACAATAGCTTTCAACTATTAATTTTTTTGTTCAATGCACGAATATCTCAATACAATTTTGTTCAATTTCATCATATGCCACAATGCATATTTTTTAATTTCATCATATGCCACAATGCATATCTTTCAATTTCATCATATGCCACAATGCATATTTTTCTAATGCATGTATAATGCACTAAATGCCAATCACAGGCATATCTTTCCAATGCATGTAAAATGCACCAAATGCCAATCACAGGTAAAACTCGTCATGTTCTCATACAGTGTCCATACACTAGTTCAACAGTAATCATACTATATTTTTAACAGCAAAATCATATTATCGCATTTTCATAGTCATAAAACACTTTCGTTGTGTTTTCACAATCGCGCAACATTTCTGTTATGTTTTCATAATTCCGCAACATTTCTGTTACGTTTTCAAATCACGTATTGATTTTTCAACATTTTCTCAATCACGTAAAAATATTCCATCGTTTTTCAATCACGTAGTGATTTTTCAATAATATTTCAATCGCGTAAAAATATTTAAACGCTTTCCAAATTGCGTAGAAATATTTAAACGTTTTTCAAATCGCATGGAAATATTTAAACGTTTTTCAAATTGTGTAGCTTAAAAATCACATTTTTAAGTTACGTAAATCGTTGTTCACCATAATTCCATTACGAAAAATATTTCTCAACCTTCAAAAATTCCATTTCAACCTTTCTCATAATAATATGACATTGTACTTCATTTTCCACATTTCTATATCCAAGAAATCCTTTTCGTAATAAATTCCACAAATTTCACCATTTCCATTGATGTGAATCAATGTTTTCAAATCTTTAAAATTCCTTATCACACTTCAAAACCCAAAGGATGAGTTATACATTAGAAAATATCAAATCACTATTATATTCTCCATTTTTCTCAAATCAATTCTAAAATCAATTCTCTTCAAAATAAATTGAGGTTCAAACACTTTCAACCTCTTTTTGTCTTTCATAAACGAAATTCCATCTTTTAAGTAACAAACACCTTGTTTCCATTTTCTTTAATCCTTGTACTAAAACACTTTGTTCAAACACTTTGTTTCCACTTTGAAATCACTTTGTTTCATAAAACCAAAACTATTCCAATCTCCCAAAAACCGTGGAGTCTTTGGCCATTGAAGCCATCATTTCTTTTTTTTCTAAATCAACTAAGTTCCATTCTTGTTTTTACACAAACAAAATCATTAAAATTTTGTTTCAAAACCGTGAGACTCATAGTCTTAAAAACCAATTCATTTGTTCATTTTCATTTTCACTTTCTTTGCAAATCCTTAAAATCATCAACTCATTGCTCTTTTCATTTAAAACTCATGATTAATAAAATACTTAGAATCTTTTGCTCCAAAAATGTTCTTGAGGCCGTGTGCCTCTATGGTTCTTTGGAACCAAAATTGTTTTCCTTTCCATCATCACATCATGTCATACATATACATATTTCATCATATATACCACAAGCATGCCATAATCAAAAGCAATAAATCATGCAAATCATACAAAACATGAACAAATAAATCAAACACATAAACACCCACAAATAATTACATGACAATGGATATGAATCCTCACATGGATTCACCATCCATCAAATACACAACCATCTCTCACCACCATACTTGGTTGGTGAGATAGATCTCCCTCTTACCTCTTGAAGATCCTCAAAAGCTCCTTGTTTTGCTTCTTTTTCCAAGTCCTTTACCACCAAAGGTTTCTTAAACACACAACAAAACATATATTTATTAGCATATCAAGTTTGAACAGGAGGAACCATGGATCAAACATGGCTTAGAACATGAAAAAGAGATAAGAAATGAAGTTTCCTTACACTTCACCATAAAAAACCTATAACTTTGCTCTTGAAGAAAGTCCTTGAAGATGAATGATTTATAGAAAGTCTCCAACATGAAAGTTGCTTAGAATAAGGTAAGGATTCCAGAAATAAGGTTGGATAAAATTGTTGAGTGATGGAAGGTAGATTATGGTGCCATGGCCATGAGCTTAGTTTGGAGAGAAAGGAGAGAAATTTTTTGAAGAGCTTTGCTTTAGGAAAGTTCAAGAATGATCAATAATGATCAATAATGCCAAGATAGCTAATAATGGTCTTCAAACTTGCTTTAGCTTTAGACTATCACACAAAAACCATCCCCCCTCTCATTATGCATTCAATAAGTGATCAATAAGTGATCATCTTTTCAAGCCACCATTTAGAGCATTCTAAGCCATTGATTAATTCAATGGTTAGGATTAAGGTAGACTTTAAGTTAGAAGACTTAATCTAGGCCATTAGATCTTTCCTCCTTAAAATCCTAGCCATTAGATGCATCTCCAAAAATGAAGGGTCAACATTACTCCTTCATACTTTAAATCCAAGGGTCATAATTAGTCATAGCCATTTTAGAAGACCAAATCTCCACCATTGATTAAATCCACATCCAATGGTCATAAATGATCCATCTCCACCATTGATTAAATCCAAATCCAATGGTCACAAATGGCTCTAGCCACTTTGTAAGACCAAATCTCCACCCTTGATTAATTCTTCATCCAATGGTTATAAATGGTCATAGCCATTTTATTAGAGTAATTCCCCACCGTTGATTAAATCGATGGTTGATATTCAAAGCTTCAAAATTAAACTTACTTCCTATTGGTCAATCATAAAGTTGTCATAACCACTAATGTTGACTTAACAGTACAATATTTATTTTTATCTGCTATAACCCCACAAAAGAATATATTTATTATATTTTTATCGCCCGATAATTAAATACAATACAAAACACAGTAAAAGAAAATTTTAAAAACTGTTTCTGGATTCAGGTTTAGTAAGATCCCCTGTCTCCGTCTTAACAGTACAAATTTTTTTATGCGTAGAAAAAATTTTACTTTTTAGGACCTACCTCGGGCCCACATAGGACCACCTGGGCCCACAAACAGCCCAAAACAATAAGAGAAATATAAAAATATCATAATCATCCACAAAAATCACAAATATTAGAAAATGTATGAAAATCAAGTCAGATTGTTAAAAATAATTAACAATCAAGAGAAATAAATACATAAAGATTTTTCCCGACTCGAAAATTATTATTTTCTTGACACTGAGTAAATCACTCAAAACGATCAAATATACTTACGGAATACTCAAAATAATTTTACAGTACACAGAAATTACTAAACAGTAGAATTCTGTTAACTGTCAAAATTACTGTCAAATAGTTAAGAAATATGGGGTGTTACAAAGGAACTATACTCTAACAAAACCGATGAAATCTCTTCTAGCTGTTATCGCCAACAAAACAAAACAACAGAAAGGTACGATCTACCTTGCCTTCTTCTCAGTCTTCATCAAGCAAATATATATATATATATATATATATATATATATATATATATATATATATATATATATATATATAAACACACACATAACAGAATAATAAAATAAAGAGATGAGATCTCCTACAACAATACCAACATGGCAACATAGAAACAACAATGATAGTAATGTCATTCAAAATACAAAAATACAAATATAATCATTGTTTCATACAACAGATAATTGAATAAATATTCAATAGACAATTCAACAGATAATTCAACAGATAAGTAAATGTCACAATGAGATGTCGATTGACTATGCATATGCACAATGTGACCAATTTCCTACTCCATGGAGCTAAACATAGATTCATGGAGAATGATCTTGAAGACATTGGTCTATATCTCGTCAGCCTTAATTCATGTGCTTTCACTTTTCTCATTTTGCGTAACATGACTTATATAAGACAATCTACACTAGATCATGATTAAGGATAGTGTCTCGGTCCGCATCATTGGTGTGTTTGCATCAGTTTGTACCACGGTACAGAGGAGCTACCAACTGGCCACTTGTGGAATAAGTTGTACCCCGACGCCCCCAAGGTCAATCACTGACCTACATTACGCATATTGCACCCGCACAAAGGTGTAATTCATCTCCTAGGCTTACAGCCTTGACCAAACAATGTCCAACGGTCTTTCACAATGCATGATGAATGACTCGATGCATGCACACACACACACACACACACATATATATATATATATATATATATATATATATATATATATATATATGTATATATATATATATATATATATATATATATATATATATATATATATATATATATATATCAACGTTATGCATTTTATAACTATAAGCCCCCATTGGCCCAAACAGTCATCAATAACTCTAGGTTCTCCCTATAGGCCTGATAGCAACATTGTCGTTCATTTTCAATCGCGGACATACCATTATCTTATAATGTTTCATTTCTGCTTTTCAATTGGGTGAAACTTATGTTGCCCTTTTTAAACTAAATTCGGACGCTTTCAAAGTTTGATATAAAAATTACACCTCAACTTCAACATTTTTCCTATTGAGCTTCTCTAGGGAATATTTTCCAATATTTTTTTCACATAGTCCTTATTGCTCTAATTCAATAAGTCCTTCTATTTGTCCTTAATAAAAACTTACTTGCAAAAATATTTTAGGTTTCTCAAAACCTCACTCACACTCATTTTCCTTCAATGGCCAAAATCCACTTTTCATTTTATGGTAAAAAGTTTTTGTCTTTTCTCTTTCCATTTTATGAATCCCTAATTAAATATCTAATCACTTAATTATCTAAGTTCCAACTAGATACAAAATCTTGCCTTGGGTGCCCTATATGGCTGTGAACCCTAAGGTCTAGGAACCCAAAATTTCCATCATTTTATAAATCACTAATCACTTAATTTATTAAATTCCCAATTAATATAAAATTTTGTCTTTAACATCCTATTTTTGCCTACTTGGTCGTGAGCCTCAAGGTCCATGGGACCAAAAATATTTTTCCTTTCCAAGTGATTCACATCATACAATCATATAACAATCATGATATTTCTATTCAAGCAAGTTCATGTATAATATTCAAAGCAATAAAATCAAATAAATCAATTAGTCACAAAGCATTGAACTTATACAACCAAGTGAATGAATCCACATATGGATCATTCACACATACAAAATTCATTCCTCACTACCATGGATGGTTGAAGAGGATGATCTCCCTCTTACCTAAAGAGATGACAAGAAAAGAAAGCTCCTTGTGCCTCTTGAAATTCGTCCAATGCCACTAACAAAACCCTAGAAGATTCAAACTTTCAAGATCAACACCTAAAGCTTGAAAAGAGAAGACCATGGTCAAGATGATGGCCTTGAACATGAAAAAGAGAAGAGAAAAGATGAAGATCATGGATCTTACCTTAAGAACTTCAAGTTAGGGCTTGAAAGAAAATGATGAAGTTGAGAGATTTAGAAGATGATCACAACTTAGAAAGTCATACAATGGTTGTATAGATTCAAGAAGTGAAACTGATTGAAGCAAACAAAAGAGAAGAGGGGAATGGGGGGTGGTGGCCGTGAGGTGTAGAGAGAAAATGAGAAGAGAAAAAGTGAGGCTTTTTGGAAATGAAAAAGTGAAGGAAGCTTAAGTGAAAAGATGACACTTTGTCATCTGTTTTTCTTCTCTCCAAAATCGTGAGCATCACCAAAGAGAGAGAGAGAAATGCAAACTTCTCCAACAAGGTTGTTAAGTGGCTTCCCCAACAAGCTTGTTACAAGGCTTGCTTAGGAAGCTAATTTTCACTTTGAGAAAGTCAAATGTGATGTCATAAAGGTGATGTCACATGGATGATGTCACTTAAAGTGGACACTATAGAAAAAATGACTAGTGTTTTACTAAAAGCTATTATCCAATGGACAAATGTTACAGTTAACAAAATCAGTATTTATTATCCGTTGGATAATAGGAGTACCCAGATTTTATTTATCAGATAAAATCTCGAAAAATAAAACTTTGTAAACTGTGTCCAGCTTCGGGTTTAGTAAGATCCCCTGGCCCCGTTTCACAGTCCAAAATTTTCTGGCCTTGGCAAAATATTTTATTTTTTTGGCCCCGCATAATGCGCACGCAAATAAAAAAAAATATAATAAAATAATCAAAGTCACCCAAAAAATTCACAAAATTCACAAATATTATAAAAAAACACAAATATAATAGAAAACAAGCAATTTCTGGGGTGTTACACCTTTTGATCCTCAGTTATGTATGATTTACATTAGTGGAGAGAGAGTTTGAATACAATCTTGTGGATTAGTGGATTCAAATGCATGTATGTTCTTAAACTTATCCGGATGAATATAATTTGATTAGGAGAAGCTTAGCTAGAATGCTTGTGGGAAATGTGATTTTGCATGAAAAGAGATTTTAAATGTTTGCATGTTGGAGAATGTTTGAGTGTGGAGTTGATGGAGTGGCATTAGCATTCTTTGACGACTTAAACAATCATTGCTCACTAGTTATGGTTTCAGCAAAAATTGTAATTCATGATCAATGCTGAATGTATGTTGAAACATATGTTGTTAAGCCGGTTTATTTAATCAGACTTTATTTTGCTTGAGGACTAGCAAAAACCTAGGTTTGGGGGTGTGATAACTCTATAAAATGTACTTATTTTGGCCCTATATATATGCTTTATAGATTGCTTAGTCCTTGTTATCATGCATATCTAGAAAATTTCAAGCTTATATTCATTGAATTCAATTGTGATATCTTTTGATATGATCTTGAGCAAATTGGTATAATTCTTCATATGATTATGTGAATTTGTAACTATTATTAATTTGGTGATTTCTTTAATGCAGAAGGGCTCAAAACAAGTAGAACTATTGAAGAATTGGATTCGTATTGGAAGAGAAAGCCCAAGGTCAAATTCAGCATCTCATGCAACAACAAAGGCATGTGTACACTGCGGCATGGTGCATTCAGAAAGCTGGATGCTGAAACCTGAGCTAGAGCACCGTGGCATAAAGATGTGAATGACACGATGTTATGACCTAATTCAACACGTGCCGCAGCGCAAGGAGGTTAATGTTGCGGCATAAGAGTGAAAACTTTGGCCTATAAATACTGATTTATCATATTTCAAAAAAAGGACTTTTACATTTTCAGAGAGCAACTGCTAGGGTTTCATTGTGGGATTGAAAGAAAGCTAAGGAAGCCAAGGTTGGAGGCCATCTTCATCTTGGAGAAAGATTCAAGCATCAAGGATCATCATCATTGAGCTTCTCTCTTCTATTCCTTTTCCTTCCTCCTTTTCATTCTCACGAACATGATATATTGCGATATATTTTTGTGCTTCATGGGTAGTTAAGCTGTGTGTAGGGATTTCTTTGGATCCTCCTATGGATATTGAATGATTTTGTAATCTTTTGAGTATATGTATGTGATTTGGTTTTGTTCAATCTTATGAATCTTAATGCTCTTGATTGTTTGATTAGCTTTTAAGTGATTTGTTGAATTCTAATGAACCTATACATAGAAATTTGGATTTGAGATCATAGATATGGTTGATGCATGTTTATTTTCATTCTAATAGTGGGGTGAGTTGATTCGCTAATGGGTTAAAAATATACCTCTTAGCCATGCATAGTAATTATTGAGAATAAATCTTAATGAATGGATTTTACGCTAGTTCTCATGGAAATATAGTGATTTAGGTAAATGAAACATGGTTGATTGACCTAAACATATGCTTTTAACTAATTTAGATTCTCAAGCTAACCTAATCACGTCATTTATGTTGCTTATAAGGATTGCATATTATCAATTGAAGTAGGAGGTGAAGAAGGATTCCCTATTCTTGAATCATCAACTTTAATTGCCATTTTATAGCATTTAAATTGTTTAATTAGTTTAAACACACTTCTCTTAATTTGAATGTTCTTGGATAGAAGTTATTAAGCTATTGGTTAATAATTAGCATTGGATTAGTGTTGGGATATAATTATATTTGAAAGTTTCAAACCCAAGTGTAGGTTGTCTCAAGTAATAAATTCTCGGGAGTCCGAGGTCGATCTACAGGGAATTGATAAAAGAAAACTAATTAATTGAGGTAAAGAGAAGATGTGTCACAAGATTAAAGGTGATATAAGTTGTTCACAAATGAAAAGGATTTGCTTGGCTTAGGAGATCCACTCTTCGTAATAAATTAAAAATAAGATTATTTCGTTTTATAACTCAATTGAAATCATGCATAATGAAGATTCTAATCGGAAGATTTAACATTCAAACTTCAATCATGTAATCATATTATGGTTCCAATAATTATCTACTAATACTTGTAAATCGTCAAAAGCATCCAATATGCCAATCCTATTGTCTACAATGGATCAAGATATTCATTATACAAGAATAGTTTCTAAATTAATTAGAAACAACATACAACACATATTATATTTGCTTAATAATATATCATTTAAGTACAAGAAAGAAATTAATCTAACCTTAATTTATTACCAAGAGCTTCACCTTTTTACCCAAGCAAGATGAAGATTAGTTACACATAAGAAAGAAGAAAAGAAAAAGGAAAAGGAAAAGGAAAAGGAGAACAACAGTACGAAAATTCTCTGCTTCCGAACGCTCCTCCTTCAGAATTTGATTGCCTATTTATAGGCAAATTTGCTACAGGAGCTACAGTGCTACAGTGATGCTACAGTGACGTTACGTGATGCTGCGGTGCTACAGTGCAAGCTACAGTAATGAATTGTTGACATCATCCATGACATCATCCATCAAGTATTTTTTTTTTTTACAAATCTTCTATGCAATCACCTCCATTCTTCGATCCTTTGCATTTACCTAACAAAAATACATAGAAATACATAATTACAACACAATTTAAAATACTAAAAATATAACAAAACTCAAGAACAAACCCAATTAAAAAGATTAAAAAGAATGAAAAACACACATAATGAACCATAAAAATTATAAGTTTTGCAGGTTCATCACACCCCCACACTTGAGCTTTTGCACTCTTGGGCAAAATATATAAGACTAAAACTAGGAAATGACACTGAACTAAAAAAACTAAAAATTCTAAAAGATTTAATGAAACAAGAAGAGCAACTAGTCATTCAAGGGAACAAAGCATTTTTTTTTAATATTTCTTCACATCTCAAACCATCAAGCAAGGAAGCTTCAGTTAAAAAGAACGAATCAAGAATGAAAGATCCTCACAAGATTCACTCTCAATCCCTCTAGTGTTTAAAATGGTAGATATTTCACTCAATTCAACCCATGAAAAATTGTACTACCATAAGCTTGCTTATCTTCTACTTCTCCACTACTCAGAACACATGCATACAAAATCAAGAGGACTTTATTCAAGGTTGTAACAGGGTCATGGTAAAGGAAAATGGATAATATAGACATAAGAAGATAAATACCAAAGAGAATAAAAGAGCATTATGGTATAGTTAAAGTGGAAAAGATATTTGAGAACATTCATCAATAAGGACAATGACCAATATTTGACTAATGTTTTGTTGAAGATCAACCCAAATTGATGAGTTGAATTCATTGTTAGTCATAAACCTTCTCCTTCTCTTCCTGTTGTTTCAAAGCATCAATCTTTATTCTAGATATGGATATGTCACATAGTGTATCAGATGGTTAGCTCTTTCTTTCTTTTCTTTTCTTTCTTTTTTTATACACACACACCCACACTTGTTTAAGAAAAAAGTCAATGCTCTCTTATTCCCTAAGCTCAGGTAAAAACATGTTCCCTTTTTTTTTTAAAGGCACGTAATAAGCTAAAAACAAAAACTGGCTAAATAAGCTCAAAAGGGTTATATGTAACACCCCTTGATGTAGCAACGGCGGCACAATCGTCATTACACCACAGTTACTAGATCTAGGTGCGTCACAGTCATGATAACAGTAGTTTCAAAATTTACGAGTTTATTTCTGTTTTTCACATTTATGCATAAATAGAAAATACGAGCCATGAATGAATTATAGATGTATTCAACCCTTAGTACAACCATTGAAATGAAATCACATTCTTTATATATATATATATATTTTATAGCCAACTTACACGAATCACTGATAACATAGAATATAATAATTACAGAGTCAAGTAAAATACAGCGGGAATAAAAACATTAAAGAGGAGGAGTAGTAACCCAGGGATAGGTACTACCAGCAGACAAGTCCGCAACCCCATATGTGCATGACATTCAGCGTCCTGGTTGATACAACAAGCATCAATGCCTCCATGCTGATGCACTCCTAGGAAAATTGAAGAAATATTGTCCAGGTTCCCAACCCCATCGGCAAGGTGTGATTCCTCATCATCTTCTTTACGATCTTTTATCAAATATGAATATAAAACAGAGAATGCAGAAATATAAGAAAGAGGTGAGACACCCGTCTTTCATTACCACTATGGCAGTAAGAAAATAACACGGCGCAAAGTGCCCATGAAGAAATGCAATTCATAGATTCATCAACAACAGCCATGAAATTTACAACACAAGTAGTCAAGTTACGAACAATAATAAGAATCAATAATAACAATACTCTAGGCAGTCAACAAGGTCTCAGATACTGAATAGTTAAAACACTTCAGGTAATCATAGCATTAGGATCCCAATAGTTTATTCATCATATAAAAGAGTGACACATGACATGTGGACTCACAATGCTGACTCTCAATGCCAACTCACAATGCTGACTCATAATGCTTGTGCACTTGTTACCAAGATTTTCTATTTTAAAACATGAACGTTCCGGTTGTCTCTGCCCCCCTAAACAGTCTATACCGGACCACGAAAAGAATAGTCCTTGTCGGTTCCTCGTCAGTGCGTTGCAATCGGCTTTCCGGCCAGAGGTATTTCACGATGTGATATCATCATCACCAAAAGGATCACCGTACCCTGACGCACCCAGAGATCCATCATAGACCACACTATCCAATCCTCGTTCATTTACCATAAAAAGAATAGTGATTTGTCAGGCTTGTAATGCGTGCAATCGGTATACACCGCGCCTTACGCCCCTCTAAGATCCATCACAGACCTCATCATTCAATTCTCATTAATTCACTGCATAAAGAATGATGATTTGTCGGGCCCATAATGCGTGCAATCGGCATACACCGCGCCTTACGCCCCCCCATAGGTCCATCGTCAACCACATCATTCGGTTCGCACTCATAGGCTCATATAGCCCTTTAATAGTCACTGACTGAGCAATTTGTTCAATGCATGCTGGTTAAATGCATAATCATAGGCTCATCTAGCCTTTTAACAGTCATAGACTGAGCAAATTGTTCAATACGTTAACTTAATTCAAAATCAGAGGCTCTTCCAACCTTTTAACAGTCCTTGACTGATCAGTTTATAAAATACATGCTGACTCAATGCATGATCCTAGGCTCATTCAGCCCTTTAACAGTCATTGACTGAGCAAACATCTAATGCATGTTGACTCCGTGCATAAACATGTTCACAAATATTTCACAATACACAGTCTTCCATAATATGCCACAATTAGGTCAATTCATCTATTACTAAGTCTTATGGGATTTATCATAAGGTCTTACTCAAGTTATCATCCCTTATAAATTCATTTTCTAGAGAAACTTCTCTTGAAGTCCTTGTCCAAGCTTCATTCCTTAGGGTTGATCAAGTCCCTTAACCTAGTCAATTATGCTCACTTAAGATTCACTCGCAGGTTTTATAAGTCTCACAACTCTCTTGTTCTTCCTCTATGTTCAAAATTACTTAACTTCTATTTTACCCTAAATCGGCCAAACTTCCTAAAATCCGTGATCAAAACCATGGCTTCCCAAAGTCCACTACTAACATCAATTTTTCCCATTTTATATATCGATTTCTTGATATTCTTTTACTTAAACTTTAGTTCACCAAGTTCATTCTAATTCCTTGTACTCCCAATCTAAAATCGTGGCTTCAAGTTGAGTTAATAAACCCTTAAAACTTTCCATCTCAAATCCCAACCTTAACATTTATATTTCCAATTACATAGGCTTCATCTCACAGTTCCCTACTGGTTCTGTCATGGGCGCCTAGGCGCCATTTCTGTAGCGCCTAGGCGCTGGTTGAGCACCTGGACGCTGACCACGAAGCGCCTGAGTGCTCACCAGGCCGCGTTACAGGGAAAACTTCCTGGGCACAGAGCACCTAGGCGCTCTATGCACAGCGCCTGGGCGCTAGTGCATTAACAGGGGTTCTGCGCACCTGTTTACTGCAGAGCCCCCCCCATTCACTATCCAAAATCCCTCATTCATTTTTCAACCATTCCAAAATGTGATACATGACATATAATTATAAAATAGCAATATATGAGTTCATAATCATCAAGACACATAGTGAAAATCCATATATTCACACCAATCAAACAATCACAAAATCATGGAAACATCATAATATAGTAAAGAGAGAAATCTAACATGGATTCCCTCATCAACAACAACACACAAGACATTCCCTTACTACCAAGATTGGTTGAAAAAGGGTCATCTCCCTCTTACCTAAATGAAGACAATCACAAGGATGCTTCTCCTTTTTGCTCTTGATTTTCGTTTTTCCCCTTCAAGAAAACCCTAGGGTGAGAAATTCCCAGAGTGTTCACCCCAATCATGGAAAAATGACTCCTTGGCCACATAGGTGACCAATAAAACGAAAATGAGAAGGAGATAGAAGAAAGTTGAAGACTTTACCTCAAAAGCTCCAAGCTTTAGCTTCAATGGTGAAAAATGGAAGAAGAAGAAGAAGAGGAAGAAGAAGAAAAACCAAGGATGGCCACCAGAAAAATGGTCTTGGAATGATGGAAGAAGCTAGATATGGAAGTGGTGAAGCAAAGAATGAGGATGGTGAATGGTGAGGGTGGACGGTGGAGAAGGAGGAAGAATAAGAAGAGAAGAAGAAGAAGAAGAAGAAGAAAAAAGAAACGTAGAAGAGAAGAAGAAAGAGGCATGATTAAGAAGAAGAAGAAAGAAAGAAAAGGGAGGTGCTTTGGTAAATAATGAATAAGATGGAGTGAAATTAACTAAAGGAAATGCTAATATTTCCTAGCATTGGCTGCACTCCAGCCGTGAAGAGAGAGAAGAGAGGGAGGGTGAGAATTGGCTTCCAAGAGAAGCCAAGGGTATATGAGTAAATGTTTGGTCAAAGCTTCTCAAAGAAGCTCGATTAATTTATCATTAAATTTGAATTAAAGTAGATTGATTAGACATAAAGTGGATTTCATTTGGATAATGTGATAGGATTTTTATTACACATTATTATCCAATGGATAATAGTTACGATTAACGTGTCGATTTAATTAATTTGACAGATGAATTTTATTTCGCTGTATTGATCTATTTTATCTGTTAAGATTTCTCAAAAGACGTAAAACCTTGTAAACTGTGTCTGGCCTCGGGTTTAGTAAGATCCCCCGTCGACGTTTCCATAGTTCAAGGTTCTCGGGAAAAATATTTCATTTTCCCGGCTCGACTCAGTGCACACGCAAAACGAAGAATAATATTAAAATATTCCGCATTCTCAGGAAAATCCAAAAAAATTCCTAAAAATCCCAAATATTGTAAAATGATCATTTATCCTGAAATTATAAATTTTCGGGATGTTACATTATACAAGGGAAAATATACAAGGATGGCTATTTAGTCAAAATAGCTATTTTAAGATGCCTCAATCATATTTATGTATGCATGTAAAAATATAGCCTCAAAAAGAATCAAAGCAAGTTCTAGAGTAACAATTTCATGAGTGAAAATCACTCAAGAAAGAAGAGAATGGTACAAATGTTCAATCCATTCATCAATAAGCTCAAAATCTCACAAGGCATGTTTCTATCATTCTCAATTCACCAATTCAACATTCAAATCTAAGCATGTGATTTTTAAGAAAGAAGAAAATTTATGCTATGACCCAAGATATGCTTTTTGCTACTTGTAAAACCATTTTTTTTCTCAACTATGATGCGTCTCAAGAGTAAAATTACCTTAAGGGCAAAATTTTCTCCTTACTCTGCCATCCTTAATTGGTTTTGTTGTAGGTTTCTGACAGTTATCTCACTAAACATACTTCCCAATTTAAATTTAAATGCGTCTCAGAAGAAAAATTACTCCTTACTCGGCCAATATTCATTGGTTTAGCAAGTTCATGAAAATCATATCATACTTCCCTAATTTTTTTTAAACTATCCTTCCCCCCCAACTAGATCACAACATTGTCCGCAATGTTAAAATATAGATGAGTAAAGGAAAGAAGATATTACCTGCTGGAGAAATCTGACACAAATTAAAAAAGAAACAAAGGACGATAAATAAAATCAAACCCATTAAAGATGAAGTGTCAGATCTGGCTGTCTTTTCTTACTGCTTCCCGCACTGCTTCCTAATGACCAATCTATCTGAGCTAGGACTTTATCAGGTTCATAAACAAAAGCTTCTAATTTATCA
Source organism: Ormosia emarginata (assembly GCA_029884605.1). Classification (NCBI taxonomy): domain Eukaryota; kingdom Viridiplantae; phylum Streptophyta; class Magnoliopsida; order Fabales; family Fabaceae; genus Ormosia; species Ormosia emarginata. The sequence continues at coordinate 31,123,206 of JAQQTP010000079.1, read as the reverse complement.
ATCAGCTCATCAATAGTGGAGGCAGAGATAAGAAGTTTTCTTGCCGAAGGAGTGATAAATTTCTGTTCCACAGCTTTATCAAGAAAAAATAACAAAAGATCAAAGAAATTATTAACATTCAACAAACCAATGGGTTTATGGTGGATGTTCAGTTGGGCCTAAGAGACAATTTAAAAAATTTCTTCCAAAGTACCAAAACCACCTGGTAAGGCAATGAATGCATCAGAGTTGTCAAGCATTATTTTCATTCGTCCATGCATAGATGTTACTTGAATTTCTTCTCCAACTGTCTTTCCAGTAATGTTATTTTGAGCTAAAGGTTTAGGAATGACACCTAAAACCCGAATGCCTCCTACAAATGCAGAGAGTGATACAGCCCCCATTAACCCATGACAACCTCCCCCATATACAACATGAATATTCCTCGCAACAAGTGTTCGACCAAGAATGGTAGCTGCGTTTGCAAACTCTAAACCCTTCCCATAACTTGATCCACAAGAAACACAGATGTTTTTAAGGTTACGAACAGGAGGTCCCATAATTTCACTTTCCCTCTGAATGATTATGAGTTGGAGGAAAGTGAAGAAAATGGAGTGTTTAAATAGGGAAAAGAAGGGAAAAAGTAATCATAACACCTATAAGGGTAGGTTGGCTGTTGTCAGAAAAGTTTGAAATTAAGAAACACAGATTTTTTTTAATTAATTTTTTTTAATTTTTTTTTAACTTCAAGAAAACCATCAGGGTAAAGAAGTTTAGAAACCCCTGAAGGACCCTGCTCAAAGGATCGTCTATCCAAAAATTAAAATACAACAAAATCATACAAAGATAAAAGAAATATAATAATAAACAAAGACATACCTGTATGTACAGTTTTCATAGTGTATCTTTATATTGCGTGTCATGAATGCAGTAATGGCATGTATTTAAGTTGTGTGTCACCAGTGCAACATATGAATTCCACAAGGATTGCCGAACCGACAACAAGAACCTTTGATTCATTTTCATCTTGCTTACGGAAGAACAACCCTCTATCTTCCTGCAAACCTAATTAAAGGCCTGTATTCTAAGAAGATGGTACCTAACCGCAGCCAGTCAGAACTCGCCATAGAGTCCTACTAATTAAAGTAAGTATACAGCTCAGTTAATAGTTTCCGTTCACTGTAAAGACAAGACGCTTCTTTCTGTCCATCAGTGCTACAGAGCCTTGGTTCCAAGAACTGGGAATGTAGCACGCGGCTCTCTACAGAGCATGGCACACGAACTTTATTTACATATTAGCGTGTGAAGGTCTCCTCCTGAGTCTATGATAGGACAAGCATCCGCTCGGGGCTCCTAATCTAATTAAAGACCAAGTACAACCGTAGTTTCGCCCTTTATTTTTTTTTCTCAAGTTGTTAGAAACCTGATGAAAGATGGGTGTATACTCACTTGAGATTGAGATGGAGGTAGTCTGCTCTTTCGACTTTGTGCCAAAGCATTGTTGACCAGTATTAGACCCATTCAAGACCAGTGCAACATAGGGCTCCCAAAAGAGACAAGTGGCCATAATACGACTGGCTGCCTCACATGTAGGATACAATCTACCTTCTTCGTTTTTCAATTAAGAAGGCTGGATTAGGATGCATGCATTTCCCCATTCATGTTTTGTGTTACCAAAGCCAAACCCAAGATGTATACATACACTTTTTTTTTCTTTAAAATCTCTTTTTTTTCTTTTTTTTTTCTTTTTTTTTGAACATAAAGAAGAAGAAGAAGAAGAAGAAGAAGAAGAAGAAGAAGAAGAAGAAGAAGAAGAAGAAGAAGAAGAAGAAGAAGAAGAAGAAGAAGAAGAAGAAGAAGAAGAAGAAGAAGAAGAAGAAGAAATGTACATGTTGTTGTGGATGTTGCTCACATTTGTCTCTGGTTTCACGTCCAGAAACAGCTTAAACGTCTTCTATGAGTCGAAGATAAGCTTCCCATCCAATTTTCTTATAAATTAGCAAACAGGGTCTTTTAGAGTCAGATTCCCAAGACTATATTGCTTTTGTTCATCCTTGAAGAGATTCCACAAATTAAGAAGTTCACGATGCACAAGACCACAAGAATGCGTATCAAGAGTCAAAAAGATATCATCTAATGACTCCTTACTCAGTCCATTCTTAATGAAGAAAATTTTATCTTCTCTGTTTTTGGAAACCATCCCCAAAGAATGACATCGCTTGTTACAATTCCATCGTCCACATATGTGACAAACTTATAATCTTTTTGCTCTTCTCCTTTTAGAATATGAACTTCTACCAAGACCTGGCATGTATAAATCAAATGAAATTGAAGACTCACCTACTAATCGGACCTTTGCTTCGATTATCCAACGTACATCTTCTGGTATACCTTTGTGCATTAACAATCTCAATCTTTCATATCTAGCCTTGTAAATTTTTGTTAGAGAATTTTGAGGAAAAGAAGGAAAATATTTTCTCAGGTTTGAGAGAATGATATCCATTTTGAAGAAGAAGAAATCAGTTATTTTGGGAAACTGAAAGAGAGCAAACCGACTTAAGAGTCACGGAGTACCGTCATCCGCCATTTTACCAGGGAGCTAAAGAACTACAATTTCAAAAGAATAGGTGAAATTGGTAGAACTTGTCATGAAAATAGATTTTCTCAAAATAGATTTGTCGTGAAAAGCTTTTGTTCTTTCTTTATAAATTTTTGAGTTTTCATATGCATTATTTCTCAATTCCTCAAGTTCATTTATTTGCAATTTTCATAACTTGCAAGCATCATCAAGATTTAAATTGAAAGCTTTAATGACCCATAATGCTTTATGCTCTAGTTCTACAGGCAAGTGATAAGGTTTTCCATAGACTAACCGATAGGGTGACATGCCAAAAGATGTTTTAAAAGTAGTATGGTAAGCCCAAAGTGCATCGTTTAGTCTTAAAGACCAATCTTTACGATTTAGGTTAACCGTTTTTTTCAAAATTTGTTTAATTTCCCTATTTGCTAATTCTACTTGTCCACTTGTCTGAGGGTGATAAGGGGTAGCAATTTTATGGGTAATACCATATTTCTTCATTAAAGATTCAAATGGTTTATTACAAAAATGTGTTCCCCCATCACTGATGATAGCTTGAGGGATTCTAAATCGACTTAAGACATTTTCTTTTAAAAATTTGAGAACAGTTTTATGATCATTTTGTCGACATGGAATCGCCTCAATCCATTTTGAGACATAATCAACTGCAACCAAAATATACACAAATCCAAATGAGGATGGAAATGGACCCATGAAATCAATTCCCCAACAATCAAAAATTTCAATGACAAAGATATGGTTCAGAGGCATCATATTTCTTTTAGAAATAGACCCTAATTTCTGACAATTTTCGCAACTTTTGCAAAAGGTATGGTTGTCTTTAAATAAAGTAGGCCAATAAAATCCACACTGCAAGATTTTCGCAGTTGTTTTCTTTGAAGAAAAATAACCTCCACATGCTTCTGAGTGACTAAATTTAATGACACTACCTACCTCATTGTCGGGTACACATCTCCAAAAGATTTGATCAGGAGAATATTTGAACAAATATGGGTCATCCCAATAAAATTTTTTTACCTCAATCAAAAACTTTTTTCTATCTTGATGTGACAATTGAGGTGGCATCTTTTCTGTTACAAGAAAATTGACTATGTTCGCAAACTAAGGCATAGAATTGACAGAAAATAAAAACTCATCAAGAAAAGAATCATTGATAGGTGTGCTATCAAAAGATGAGCCTGTTGTAAGTCTGGACAAATGATCTGCGACAACATTTTCGGCTCCTTTCTTATCTTTTATTGTGATGTTGAATTCTTGAAGCAACAAGATCCATCGTATCAACCTAGGTTTGGCATCCTGCTTAGACATTAAATATCTAACAGCAGCATGATCAGTAAAAACAACAATAGAAGAACTAATTAAATGAGCTCGAAATTTGTCCAATGCAACAATTATAGCAAGTATTTCTTTTTCAGTAGTGGTGTAATTCATTTGTACACTATTTAAAGTTCTACTTGCGTAACAAATCTCATAAGGCTTACCTTCCTTTCTTTGGCCTAAAATAGCGCCAATAGCAAAATCACTTGCATCACACATTAATTCAAAAGGCAAAGACCAATAAGGAGATTGCATGATAGGAGCCGATGTCAGAAGACCAATTAATTTTTCAAAAGATTTATGGCATTCTTGAGTCCAATCAAATGATGCATCTTTTATCAGAAGATTGCATAATGGTCTAGATATGACACTAAAGTCCTTAATAAATCTTCGATAGAATCCTGCATGTCCTAAAAAGGAACGAACTTCTCTGACTGTTTTTGGGGAAGGCAAATGAACAATTAATTCAACTTTGGCCTTATCAACTTCAATTCCTTCAGAAGATATCACATGACCTAACACGATTCCTGAGGTAACCATGTAATGACATTTTTCCCAATTTAAAACAAATCATTTTTCTTCACATCTTTTAAGAACTTTATCCAAATTATCAAGACAATTTTCAAAAGAATTTCCAAAAACCGTCAGATCATCCATGAAAACCTCTAAATAATGCTCAATCATGTCACTAAAAATACTTAGCATGCATCTTCGAAAAGTTGCCGAAGCATTACAAAGACCGAAAGGCATTCTTCTATATGCAAAAGTGCCAAAGGGGCATGTAAAAGTAGTCTTTTCTTGATCCTCTAATGCAATTAGTATTTGATTGTACCCCGACTAACCATCAAGAAAACAATAGTAGGGATGTCCTGCTACTCTTTCTAGAATTTGATCAAGAAATGGTAAGGGGAAATGATCTTTCCTAGTGGCTGCATTCAATTTTCTAAAATCAATACACATACGCCAACTAGATGAAACTCGCGTAGGTATTAACTCACCTTTTTCATTTTCAACCACTGTTATTCCAGATTTCTTAGGCACAACTTGTGTAGGGCTTACTCACTGACTATCGGAAATAGGGTAAATAATTCCAACATCAAGTAATTTAAGAATTTCAGCCTTAACTACCTCTTTCAAGTGTGGATTTAATCTTCTTTGAGGTTGTTGTGATGTTTTAGCATTATCCTCTAAATGTATTCTATGTGTACAAATCAATGGATTAATGCCTTTTATATCTGTTAATGTCCATCCAATTGCACTTTTATGCCTTTTAAGTACTTCTATCAATATACCTTCTTGTTCTTTAGTAAGGATTGATGAAATTACTACTGGAAAGCTTTGGTCTTCTCCCAAAAATGTGTACTTCAACCCAGAAGGTAATGGCTTTAGTTCCAGTGTGGGTACTTCTTCATGAATATTATCATTCATGGGTTGTAGCTCTTCGAATCTCGGCTTCCATCCTTTGTATTCCATTGCTTGTGTACAATCAAGCAAAGAGCATATTTTGAAAATATCACCATCTACTTGCATACCTGAATCAAATGAATTAATTACACAAACTTCTAATGGGTCAGAAGAACTCCCTTTTAGAAGATGGTCATCTATAATGGCCTCAATCCCGTCAGCTTCCTCATTTTCATCATTGACTTCATGTGGTTGCTTGCATAAGTTGAAAACATTAAGCTCAAGTGTCATGTTTCCAAATGTTAGCTTCATCAATCCATTTCTACAATTTATAAAAGCATTGAATGTTGTTAAAAATGGACAACCTAAAATAATAGGAATTGACTTGGAATAATTAATCATAGGTTCAGTTTCCAAGACAATAAAATCCACAGGATAACTGAATTTATCAACTTGTACCAACACATCTTCCACTATTCCTTTTGGAATTTTAATTGATCTATCAGCAAGTAGAAGAGTTACAGAAGTTAGTTTTAACTCACCCAGATTGAGTTGTTGATAAACTGAATATGGAAGCAAATTAATACTAGCACCAAGATCAAGTAAAGCTTGTTCAATCATATGTTCTCCAATAATGCATGAAACCGTAGGACAACCAGGATCTTTATGTTTCAAAACATTATTGCTTTGAATAATGGAACTTACCTGTTCGGTCAAAAAGGCATTCTTTTTCACATTTAATTTTCTTTTAACAGTGCATAAGTCTTTCAAAATTTTGGCATAGGAAGGAAAGTGTTTGATAGTATCTAACAACGGAATATTGACCTTTACTTGTTTAAGAATTTCAAAAATTTCAGTTTGGTGGTCTACTTTCCTTGGTTTGCTTAATGCTTGAGGAAAGGGGGGTGGAGGAGACGAGAGTTTGGTCTCCTTTTGGTCAGATGACTTATCAACTTCTTCCTTATCTTGGGGAATTGATTCACCATCTTTCTCACAAGGTTCAGAAATTTCTTTTTCTATAACTTTTTCACTCCTAAGAGTTATCACAGAATTGACTTGATTTATTTGTTGGTTTTCTGAACTACCCTCATTTAGACTATATTGACCTTTGGGATTCGGTTGGGGTTGAAAAGGAAATTTTCCTTTCTCGTGAATGGTGAGTGCAGAAGTAAGTTTGGAAAGAGTGTCTTTTATGTCTATCATGGTTTGAGTGTTTTGTTTATTGATGGCCTCTTGTTTTTCTATGAATGCACTCAATATTCCTTCAAGGTTTTTCCTATATGGTGGGACATAAGGTGCATATCCTTGAGGATTTTGAGAATCCTGTTGTTCCTGAGGAGGTGGTGGTTGCATAAATTGTGCTTGATTATTATTCCTCCAACTGAAGTTCGGATGATTTCTCCATCCTGGATTGTAAGAATTTGAAAAAGAAGAGGTGAATGGCTTTTTAAAATTGTTCATTGCATTTACTTGCTCATGCACAACTTCTTTAAAAATAGGAATATTAGAACATTCATTTGTCGAGTGTCCTAATTCATCACAAATGCCACAAATTTCTTCATTTTGCACAAATTTGACTTCTTTTACTTTCCCTAATTCCATGGATTCAATCTTTCTAGCCAAACTAGCATACCTTGCATTTAGATCTTCTTCTTGACTAAGATGGTATTTTCCTTTTCCTGCATTTGCAAGGTTATATCTAATTGAATTTTCAGAATGATTAGTTCCATGCCAAGATTGAGAATTTTCAGCCAAATGGTTTAAATAATCTAAAGCATCTTCGGGTTCTTTATCAAGAAACTCGCTATTACACATCGTTTCCACAAATTGTTTAGTTTCAGGTGTTAAACCTTCATAAAAGAAGCTTATAGTCCGCCATTTTTCAAAACCATGATGTGGGCAAGAATTTAACAAATCTTTAAAACGTTCCCAACTTTGAAAATACGCTTCATTTGAATTTTGGAAAAAATTTTAGATTTGTCTTTTCAAAGCATTGGTTTTATGTGTTGGAAAAAAATTCTTTAACAACTCACTTTGCATTTCTTGCCATGTGCCAATTGATCTTGGTTTCAAAGCATTAAGCCAAGTTTTTGCTTTATCTTTCAAAGAAAAAGGAAATAATTTAAGCTTAACAATTTTTTCAGTGTAATTTTGATCATTGAAAGCAATACAGACTTCTTCAAATTCTTTTAGATGTATATACGGGCTTTCATTTTCTAAACCATGAAAATTGGGCAGTAAAGAAATTATACCCGGCTTAAATTTAAAATTATTAGCAGTGAGTGGAAAGATAAAACATGATGGACTAGAATTTCGAAGTGGTTGCAAATATGCACGCATAGTTCGCAATGGTTGATTTCCTTGTTCATCATGTATACTTTCATTTTCAGCTCGTTGTGTTTGATTATCATGTTCAACATGTGCACCTTTAAATTCAGCCATTGTGTTAATTATGTGTGATTGTAATTCAAATAAATCAATATATAAATTACTAGGATTAATTTTAACCAAACGTCCAGAATTTGAATCACGATACCAGTTAAGCATAAATAAGTGACATAAAATAAAAATAAAAATAATATACAAGTAGGCGGTAGACACCAGCCGTTAAATATTAAGAAGGATGTGGTACAAACCAGCCACCCAAAAATAAAAAAAAACGAAAAAAAATGCAGAAAATAAAGTGCGAGAAAGTAAATTTAAATATGAAAACCTGAGAGTGGCGAGCCCCATAGAGTCAAGGCGAAAGAGAAGAGAAAAAAATGTTATTTCATTAAGTTAGAATGCAGAAAAATAAATGATAGAATTTAAAAGTTAGATTGCAAAAATAAATAAATAAATAAATATTTACAAAGATGGGGTAATAAACCAACCACCAAATAAAAAAAATACAAAAAATAAATTACAAGTAAAATAAAAGGGAGAGTTACCTCCATTGAGTTAGTATATACAAAAGGTTAAATTTTTTATATTATATTTTTTTAATTTTTTTTACTATTCACATACTATTTACATAATATTCATATTACTATTCACATACTATTTATGTACTATTCATATTACTATTCACATAAAAAAATTACTAGTTAGTGTGTTAGTAAATAGATAAATAAAAATGAAAAGAGTAGAGGAATAATATACCTGATAGTAAAGTTTACTTAAAGAAAGAGAATCTCAATATATTAGAATTTCAAATCAAGTCCCCGGCAACGGCGTCAAAAACTTGTTGGGATATAATTATATTTAAAAGTTTCAAACCTAAGTGTAGGTTGTCTCAAGTAATAAATTCTCGGGTGTCCGAGGTCGATCCACAAGGAATTGATGAAGGAAAACTAATTAATTGAGGTAAAAAGATGTGTCACAAGATTAAAGGTGATATAAGTTGTTCACAAATGAAAAGGATTTGCTTGGGTTAGGAAATCCACTCTTCGTAATAAATTAAAAATAAGATTATTTCGTTTTATAACTCAATTGAAATCATGCATAATAACGATTCCAATCGGAAGATTTAACATTCAAAGTTCAATTATGTAATCATATTATGGTTCCAATAATTATCTACTAATACTTATAAATCATCAAAAGCATCCAATGTGCCAATCCTATTATCTACAATGGATCAAGATATTCATTATACACGAAGAGTTTCTAAATTAATTGGAAATAACATACAACACATATTATATTTGCTTAATAATATATCATTTAAGTACAAGAAAGAAATTAATTTAACCTTAATTTATTACCAAGAGCTTCACCTTTTTATCCAAGTAAGATGAAGATTAGTTACACATGAGAAAGAAGAAAAGAAAAAGAAAAAGGAAAAGGAAAAGGAGAACAATAGTACAGAAATTCTCTACTTCCGAACGCTTCTCCTTCAGAATTTGATTGCGTATTTATAGGCAAATTTGCTACAGGAGCTACAGTGCTACAGTGATGCTACAGTGACACTACGTGATGCTGTAGTGCTACAGTGCAAGCTACAGTAATGATTTGTTGACATCATCCATCAAGTATTTTTTTTTTTTTTACAAATCTTCTATGCAATCACCTCTATTCTTCGATCCTTTGCATTAACCTAACAAAAATACATAGAAATACATAATTACAACACAATTTAAAATTCTAAAAATATAACAAAACTCAAGAACAAACCCAATTAAAAAGATTAAAAAGAATGAAAAACACACATAATGAACCGTAAAAATTATAAGTTTTGCAGGTTCATCAATTAGCCTGTATCCTCGTGGAACGATCATGCTCTTATCATTTTGTAACTTGTGTGACTTGTGCACTTGCAGTAAGCAAAAAAATAAAAAATAAGACTTACAAAACAAGTATACATCATGGAATAAGGTAGGCCAATATAAACCAGAGTCTAAGACTTTCCTAGCTATACATTTAGGTCCAAAATGTCTACCACATGCAAATGCATGACAAAAACTAAGAACAGAATGAAACTTATGATCAGGTATACATCTCCGAATCACTTCGGCCCTTATGATTGAGTGAGACTACGAAATGCATGGCTATGCTCAAATGAGTCAATATGAGATATTGATTTCATTTGTTATTACTCAGTCTACTCTAGTATCAGGAAATAGAAGATTGAACTATACAAGAGTGATACGTTCCATGTCTTATGTTCAATCTAGATATCTAGACAAAGGGACTAAACTACATGAAAACATTGATCACAAAAAGGTTATGCCTGAATTTCTAACATTCTCATTACTTGGGTAGTAATGATGTGTTGCTAGATACCGCTCACTGCCTGTAATATTAAAATGAGATTTTAATATTGCTACCAACATGATGAGAACATGCAGAGTCACTCACATAGAGCAGACTAAATTGGGGTCACTATTATAAATAGTATTCCTAACGGGGCTACTAAACATGTAGAACAGAATCCTAGCTGCATCTACAAAAATAATGAGCGAAAGAGTGACATATTTCTCTTCTCTTCGTAGCTAACATTGTGTTAGAGATGTGAGACTCCAAGATTGTGGTCTTTGGACATTCATGAGTCTGTTCTTGTGGATACCGCATAGGTATCGTCACTCTTACGGTATTGGTGATTCACATCATTAATTTTTTTATCACGCTTCAAGAGGTAAACTCAAAAATCACAAATTATGGTCTTCTTTTTGCATGGATCCTTGGTGGGAATTTTTTTTTCTGCTGTATTTGTTTCTGCAATTCCCAACAAGAATGCACCTACCACATGCATGTTGGATAAGATAAACAGGTAATGACATCTATTTTAGCATGATCTACTTCAATGCCCTTACTAAAGACTAAATGGCCTAAAACTATACCCTGTGCTACCATGAAATGACATTTTTCAAAATTTTAAACAAGGTTAGTTTCAATGCATCAATGCAGTACCTTAGTCAGACTATCCAAACATGAATCAAAAGAAGAGTCATAAACTATAAAATCATCTATGAATACCTTCATGTACTCTTCTATAAAGTTTGAAAAGATGCTCAGCATACACCGCTGGAAGGTGCTAGGGGCATTGTAGATGTCAAAGGGCATCCATCTGTAAGCGAAGGTGCCAAAGGGATAGGTATATGTGATTTTCTCTTGGTCTTCAGGTGTAATGTGGATTTGGAAGTATCCAATGTAACTGTCTAAGAAGCAATAGTGTGACTTGCCAGCCAACCGCTCCAGCATCTGGTCAATGAATGGAAGAGGGTAATGGTCTTTATGAGTAGCCTGATTGAGTCTTCTGCAATCAATGCAGACACTCCAGTTATTCTGTATTCTAGTAAGAATAAGTTCATTCTTCTAATTGGCCACAACAGTCACTCCAGATAGGATAGATAATGCTAGCCTGCAATAGTTTAGTCACCTCTTTCTTCACCACATCCAAAATTAAAGGATTCAGTCTCCTCTAGGGCTGCCTCATTAGTTTAGTTCTATCCTCAAGTAAAATTTTGTGCATGCATGTGGAAGGACTAATGTCAGGAATATCCACCAGTGTCCATCTGATTGCCCTCTTATGCTCTCTCAAAACTTGTAGTAATCTCGCCTCCTATTCAACAGGGAGGTTTATGGCTATAATCATCGGAAGCTACTCATTATCTGCTAAGTATGCATATTTCAAGTGCTCGGGTAACGACTTCAGTTCCAATTTTGGTGTCTGCACTATAGAAGGTAATAGTCTAAAGGGTTGATGTTGCTCTGCTTTTGCTGCCTGAACATCCACATATATATCACCTGTTGTACAATATGCTAACACAGAAGTAGATTCATCATATCCCAAAAATGTAAAAATTTTAAAACATAATAAACATATCTTATCACTATCACAACTAGGACACAAATCACTGCACAGAGAATCACCAAAATCAGTAATCGTAGGAAACTCCTCACACAAGTCAAAATACGAATTATTAACCAAATCATTAATTAAATCAATATGAAGGACAAAATGTTCTTCCATGGGATGTTTCATAGCATCAAGAATATTAAACCTCACAATGGAATCTCCAAACTCCGTGGATAGAACTCTTACATGCACATCAATTTTTATCTGTGCTATTTTAAGAAAAGGTCTCCTTAGAATAAAAGGAGTCTTGTTGGATGATGACTCTCCCTCCATCTAAAAAATGTAGAAGTCAGCTGGGAATATCAGCTCATTCACCTGCACCAGCACATCCTCCACCAAACTAGCTGGGTAAGAATTACTCCTATTAGCTAGCTGGATCACCACACCTGTAGCTTGCAAAGGTCCACGTTCAAGGGAATTAAAAATAGACATAGCATTACATTAATAGAAGCACCTAAGTCTAGCATAGTATTCTTAAATCTACAATTTCCTATTATGCAAGAAATCACCCAAATTTCAGTTAGAGGAATAATAATCAGTCACAATTCGTGCAACCACCACCTCCTCAGGCACAACAAGACTCTCAAAATTCTCAAGGATATGCACCTTATGTCCAACCATATAGGAAAAATCTTGAAGAAACACTGCATGCATTCATAGAAAAGCAAGAGGTCATTAATAAACAAAACAATCAAACCACGAATGATATAAAAGACACTCTTGCTAAACTTTCTTTTGCACTTATCATTCATGAGAAAGGAAAATTTCCTTCTTAACTTCAACCAAATCCGAAGGGTCAGTACAGTCCAAATGAGAGGAGTTCAGAAAACCAACAAATAGATCAAGTCAAGTCAGTGATAACTCTTAGGAGTGAAAAGCTTATTGAAAAACAAATTCCTGAACCTTGTGAGAAAGAAGATGAACCAATTACCTAAGAAAATGAAGAAGTTGACCAAAAGGAGACCAAACTCTCGCCTTCACCCCTATTTCCTCAAGCATTGAATAATCCAAAGAAATTGGAGTACCACACTGAAATTTTTAAAATTTTGAAACAAGTGAAGATCAATATTTCTCTGTTAGATGCTATCAAATAGATTCCTCATTATGCCAAATATTTGAAGGACTTGTGCATTGTTAAAAGGAAACTAAATGTGAAAAAGAAAGCATTTTTGGCTGAACAAGTAAGCTCCATTCTTCAGAATAATAATGCTTTAAAATATAAAGACCCTGGTTGTCCAACAGTTTCATGCATTATTGGAGAACATAAAATTGAAAAAGTTTTACTTGATCTTGGTGCTAGTGTTAATTTGCTTCCATATTCAGTTTATCAGTAACTCAACTTAAGTGAGTTAAAACCAACTTCTCTAACTCTTCTACTTACCGATAGATCAATTAAAATTCCAGGAGGAATAGTGGAAGATGTGTTGGTACGAGTTGATAAATTCATATATCATGTGGATTTTATTGTTTTGGATAATGAACCTATGGTTGATAGTTGCAAGTCAATTCCTGTTATTTTAGGCCGTCCATTTTTAGCAACATCTAATGCTTTGATAAATTGCAAAAATGGAGTGGTGAAGCTAACATTTGGAAACATGACACTGGAGCTCAATGTTTTTAACATGTGTAAGCAACCACAGGAAGTCCTTGGTGAAAAGGAGGAAGTTGAAGGAATTGAAGCTATTATTGATGATCATCTTCAAACAAGGAGTTCTTTTGACTCATTAGAAATTTGTTTAGTCAATTCATTTGATTCAGGCATGCAATTAGAGGATGATATCTCTGAAATATGTTATTTGCTTGATTGTACACAGGTAATGGAGTACAAGGGATGGAAACCAAGATTTGAAGAGCTAAAACCCATGAATGATAATGCTCATGAAGAAGTACCCACACTAGAACTAAAGCCATTACCTGCTGGGTTGAAGTATACATTTTCAGAAGAAGAGCAAAGCTTTCCAATGGTAATTTCCTCGTCTCTTATTGAAGAACAAGAAGGTATGTTAACAAAACTACTTAGAAGGCATAAAAGTGCAATTGGATGGACATTAAAGGACATAAAAGGCATTAATCCATTAATATGTACACATAGAATACATTTAGAGGATAATGCTAAAACTTCTCAACAACCTCAAAGAAGATTAAATTCACACATGAAAGAGGTAGTTAGAGCTGAAGTCCTTAAATTACTTGATGTTAGAATTATCTATCCTATCTCTGATAGTCAATGGGTAAGCCCTACACAAGTTGTGCCTAAGAAATCTGGAATAACAGTGGTTGAAAATGATAAAGGTGAATTAATACCTATGCGAGTCTCATCTAGTTGGCGTATGTGTATTGATTTTAGAAAATTAAATGCTGCTACTAGGAAAGATCATTTTCCTTTGCCATTTCTTGATCAAATTCTAGAAAGGGTAGCAGGACATCCATACTATTGTTTTCTTGATGGTTTTTCGGGTTATAATCAAATACCAATTGCAGTGGAAGATCAAGAAAAGACCACTTTTACATGTCCATTTGGTAGTTTTGCATATAGAAGAATGTCTTTTGGCCTTTGTAATGCTCCGACAACATTCCAAACATGCATGTTAAGCATTTTTAGTGACATGATTGAGCATTATTTAGAGGTTTTCATGGATGATCGGATAGTTTTTGGAAATTCTTTTGAAAATTGTCTTGATAATTTAGAAAAAGTTCTTAAAAGATGTGAAGAAAATAGATTTGTGTTAAATTAGGAAAAATGTCATTACATGGTTACCTTAGGAATAGTGTTAGGTCATGTGATAACTTCTAAAGGAATTGAAGTTGATAAGGCCAAAGTTGAATTAATTGCCCATTTGCCTTCCCCAAAAACAGTCAGAGAAGTTCATTCCTTTTTAGGATATGCTGGATTTTACAGAAGATTCATTAAGGACTTTAGTGCCATATCCAGACCATTATGTAATCTTCTGTTGAAAGATGCATCATTTGATTGGACTCAAGAATGTCAAAAATCTTTTGAAAAATTAATTGGTCTTCTGACATCTGCTCCTATCATGCAATCTCCTGATTGGTCTTTGCCTTTTGAGTTGATGTGTGATGCTAGTGATTTTGCTGTGGACGTTGTTTTAGGCCAAAGAAAGGAAGGTAAGCCTCATGTGATTTGTTATGCAAGTAGAACTTTAATAGTGCACAAATGAATTACACCACTACTGAAAAAGAACTACTTACTGTAATTTTTACACTAGATAAATTTTGATCTTACTTAATTGGTTCTTCTATTGTGATTTTCACCGATCATGCTGCTATTAGATATTTGATGTCTAAGCAGGATGTCAAACCAAGATTGATACGATGGATCTTGTTGCTTCAAGAATTCAACATCATAATAAAAGATAAGAAAGGAGCTGAAAATGTTGTTGCTGATCATTTGTCCAGACTTACAACAGGCTCATCTTTTGATAACACACCTTCTGTCAATTCCATGCCTTGGTTTGCTAACATAGTCAACTTTCTTGTAACAGGAAAGATGCCGCCTCAATGGACGCACCAAGATAGGAAGAAATTTTTTACAGAAGTGAAAAACTTTTGTTGGGATAACCCATACTTGTTCAAATATTGTCCTGACCAAATCTTTCAGAGATGTGTGCCCGACAGTGAGGTAGGTAGTGTCATTAAATTTTGTCACTCAAAAGCATGTGAAGGTGACTTTTCTTGAAAGAAAATAGCTGCGAAAATCTTGCAGTGTGAATTTTATTAGCCCACTTTATTTAAAGACTGTTATACTTTTTGCAAAAGTTGTGAAAATTGTCAAAAATTAGGATCAAATTCAAAAAGAAACATGATGCCTCTGAACCTCATCCTTGTCATTGAAATTTTTGATTGTTGGGGAATTGATTTCATTGGTCCATTTCCATCCTCATTTGGATTTGTGCATATATTGGTTGCAGTTAATTATGTCTCAAAATGGATTGACGCGATTCCATGCCGACACAATGATCATAAAACTGTTCTCAAATTTTTAAAAGAAAATATCTTGTGTCGATTTGGAATCCCTCGAGCTATCATCAATGATGGGGGAACATATTTTTGCAATAAACCATTTGAATCTTTAATGAAAAAATATGGTATTACATACAATATTGCCACCCTTATCACCCTTAGACAAGTGGACAAGTTAAATTAGCAAATAGGGAGATCAAACAAATTTTGGAAAAAATGGTTAACCCAAATTGTAAAGATTGGTCTTTAAGACTAAACGATGCACTTTGGGCTTACCGTACTACTTTAAAAACATCCTTGGGCATGTCACCCTATCGGTTAGTCTATGAGAAACCCTATCACTTGCCTGTAGAATTGGAACATAAAGCATTTTGGGTCATTAAAGCTTTCAATCTAAATCTTGATGATGCTTGCAAGATACGCAAATTGCAATTAAATGAATTGGAGGAATTGAGAAATGATGCATATGAAAACTCAAAGATTTATAAATCCAGGACAAAAGCTTTTCATGACAAGACAATTTTGAGAAAATCTTTTGAAATTGGTCAAAAAGTTCTGCTTTATAATTCTCGTCTGCACCTATTCCCTGGAAAATTAAGATCTAAGTGGAGTGGTCCTTTTGTTGTCAAACATGTGTATCCTCATGGGGCTATAGATATTGAGAATCCTAGTAAGGGCAATGTGTTTATAGTCAATGGACAAAGACTCAAATCATTTCTAGAAAACTAAGTTGATGAGGTAGAATTCATCTTTCTTTCTAATCCATGTTATGAATAGAATTTATTCTAATTTTGTTGCCTTAGTTTTTGCAGTTCTTTGTGTTGCCGATTAAGTGATGGATAACAGTACTTCGTGACTCTCAAGCCAGTTTGTTTTTCAGTTTCCCAAAATAACTGAATCCTTCTTCTCCTTTAAAATGGATGTCATTCTTTCAAACCTGAGAAAACATTTTCCTTCCCTCCCTCAAAATGCTCTGACAAAAATCTACAAAGTTAGATGTGAAAGATTGAGACTGTTAATGCACAAGGGTATGCCAGAAGATGTACGCTAGATAATTGAAGCAAAGGTCTGACTAGCAAGTGAGTCTTCAATTTCATTTAACTCATACATGCCAGGTCTTGGAAGAAGTTCATATTATAAAAGGAGAAGAACAAAAAGGTTATAAGTCTGTCACAAATGTGCACAGTGGAATTGTAACAAGCGATGTCATTCTTTGGGGATGGTTTCCGCAAACAGAGAAGATAAAATTTTCTTCATTAAGAATGGACTGAGTAAGGAGTCATTAGATGATATCTTATTGACTCTTGAGACGTATTCTTATGGATTTGTGCATCGTGAACTTCTTAATTTGTGGAATCTCTTCAAGGATGAAGAAAAATGCTACAGTCTTGGGAATCTGACTCTAAAAGACCCTGTTTGCCAATTTATAAGAAAATTGGATGGGAAGCTTATCATCAACTCATAGAAGGCGTTTAAGCCGTTACTGGACGTGAAACCAGAGGCAGATGTGAGCCATATCCACAATAATCTGTACATATTATCTTCTTCTTCTTCATGTTTTCTAAAAATAAAAAAAAATAAAAAAAATGTTTGAACAAGGATGATCCAGAAGGAGTACCATTGCTTTAATTAGTTGTGGAGCCCCAGCCTTTGGCTGACCCGTCATTGACTTGGGTGGACCTTTGCACGCTAGTCCTCAAAAAAGGTTCGTGTGCCATGCTCTGTAGAGAGTTGCACTCCATAACCCAATGTTTACCATCTAGGCACTGTGGAGTTGATGGACAG
Source organism: Ormosia emarginata (assembly GCA_029884605.1). NCBI lineage: Eukaryota > Viridiplantae > Streptophyta > Magnoliopsida > Fabales > Fabaceae > Ormosia > Ormosia emarginata. The sequence goes on along the minus strand of JAQQTP010000079.1, from coordinate 31,105,801 downwards.
GCAGAAGCGTCCCACTCTGGTTATTAGTGAGAAGTAACCCGCAGCTGTCAAAGTGTATGAGGCATCTGAGCTTAATCCTCTCTTTTATTAGAAAGGGCTCTCAGTGCCCTGGGATGGGACGTTATGGATCTTGGACATTACGGGTTTCAGATTTTAGCATCTTTGTTGATGTTACGAGCCCAAGTGTGAGCTCTCCAGGTTCCAGACCTAGGATGGAAACCCACGATGGTTTCTTCTTTCTCTTTTCTTCGAATAAACGGACGTGAGTGTCTACTACACTGGTGACACGCAGTATAAAGATATGCCACTACTGCACTCATGATGCGCAGTATAAAGATATGCCATGAAAATTGTACATAAAGGTATGTCATCATTTGCTATTATATTTCTTTTATCTTTGTATGATTTTGCTATATTTTGGTTTTGAACAGATGATCCTTTGAGTAGGGTCCTTCAGGGGTTTCTAGACTTCTTTACCTTGATGGTTTTCTTAAATTTAAAAAAATACAAAAAATACAAAAAAAAATACAAAAAAACAAAAAAAATATTTTTAAAAAAAAAAGATTCTATGTTTCTTAATTTCAAACTTTTCTGACAACAACCAACCTACCCTTATAGGTGCTATTATTACCCTTTCCATTCTTTTTCTTATTTAAACACTTTATTTTCTCCACTTTGCTCTAACTTAGAATCATTCAAAGAGAAATATGAGTATAGAGATGGAAGGTGCTTCTGTTCGTCAACTGAAAAATATATGTGTATTTTGTGGGTCTAAGTTTGGGAAGGGTTTAGAGTTTGTAAATATAACTACCACTCTTGGTCGATCACTTGCTACGAGAAAAATTCATTTTGTATATGGGGGAGGTTACCACGGGTTAATGGGGGCTGTATCACTTGCTGCATATATAGGAGGCAGTCAGGTTTTAGGTGTCATTCCTAAACCTTTGGCTTAATAGACATCACTGGAAAGACAATTGGGGAGGAACTTAAGGTATCATCAATGCATGAACGAATAAAGATAATGCTTGAAAACTCTGATGCATTCATTGCCTTACCAAGTGATTTTGGTACCCTAGAAGAAGTTTTTCAAATTGCCTCTTGGGCCCAACTGAACATCCACCATAAACCCATAGGTTTGTTAAATGTAAATAATTTCTTTGATATTTTGTTACTCTTTCTTGACCATGCTATGGAATAGAAATTTATCACACCTTCAGCAAGACAACTTCTTATTTCTACTTCCACTATTGATGAGTTGATTGATAAATTAGAAGCTTTTATTCATAAACCTGACCCAACAATAGCTCAGATAGATTGGTCAACAAGAAGTAGTGAGGGAAATGGGATGAAAAGAAAGTCAGATTTGACACTTCGTTTATAGCCAAATTTGATTTTATTTGTCGTACTTTATTTAAATTTATGTCAAATGTCTCCAACAGGTAATATCTTCTATCATTTACTCATCTATATTTTAACATTGAGGACAATGTTGTGATTTGTTTGGGGGGGAAGGATAGTTGACAAAAAAATTTTTTTTTGGGAAGTATGATATGATTGTCATGGACTTACTAAACCAATGAATGATGGCAGAGTAAGGAGTAATTTCACTCCTGAGATGCATTTAAATTCGGAAGTATGTTTAGTGATATGACTATCAGAAACCTATTCGTAATAAAATCAATTAAGGATGGTAGAGTAAATAGTAAATTTTGGAAACAATTTATTACTCTTGAGACGCATCTTAGTTGGCGTAGTAACTATTTAGTGTTTATTTGTGGAAGTAATAAAGTTTTGCTGTTTGATTTCCTTTGAAAGATTCAAGTGAATGCACTCTCACATCCTTTGAAGCAATTAAAATTCAGGGATCATAGCATAATTGAATAAATTATCTTCTTTCTTAAAAATCACAAGCTTGGATATGAATGTTGATATGGTGGATTGAGAATAATAGAAATATGCCTTGTGAGATTTTGAGCTTATTGATGAATGGATTGAATATTTGTATCATTCTCTTTTTTCTTGTGTGATTTTCACTCATGGAATTGTTACTCTAGAACTTGCTTTGATTCTTTTTGAGGCTACATTTTCACATGCATATATAAATATGATTGGGGCATTTTGAAATAGCTACTTTGACCAAATAGCCATCCTTGTATATTTCCCTTTGTGTAACCCCTTTGAGCTTATTTGACCATTCCTTGTTTTTAGCTCATTAAGTGCCTTAAAAAAAACATGTTTTACCTAACCTTATGGAATAAGAGAGCATTGGCCTTGTTCTTGAATAAGTGTGGGGGTGTGTGTGCAAAATGATCAAAAAAAAAATTGACCACCGTTGCAATCAAAGGATTATCAGAGCCTAGAATAAAGGTGGATGCTTGAAGAAAAGGAGAAGGTTCAAGTCTAACAATGAATTCAATTCACTAATTTGGGATTGATCTTTAACAAAACATTTGTCAAATATTGGTGATTGTCCTTTATGATGAATGTTCTCAAACATTTTCTCTACTCTAACTGTACCATAATGCTCTTTTATTCTTTTTGGTATTTATCTTCTCATATCCATATTTTCCCCTTTCCTTTACCATGACCCCATTACAACCTTGAATAAAGTCCTCTTGATTTTTGTATGCATGTGGTTTGAGAAGTAGAAAAGTAGAAGATAAGCAAGCTTATGGTAGTGCAATTGTTCATGGGTTGAATATCATGAATTACTTACCTTTTAAACACTTGAGAGATTGAGAGTGAATTCTGTGAGGATTTATCATTCTTGATTCATTTTTTTCAACTGAAGTTTCTTTGCTTGTTGGTTTGAGATGTGAAGAAATGTTACCTCATTAATGATTTGATCCCTTGAATTTCTTGTTGCTCTTCTTGCTTGATTGAGTCTTTTAGAGTTTTTTTTAGCTTTTGAGTCTATGTCATTTTTCTTTGTTTCTTAGCTTTGGTCTTATATGTTTTGCCCAGGAGTGCAAAAAGCTAAGTGTGGGGAAATTTCATAATCACATATTTTATACATTAATAAACCCTTATTTTTAGTCATTTACACTCTATGTACTTAATTGATTGAGTTTGGTTATGTTTTGTAAGTTTGGACTCAAATTAGACTTAATTGATTTTTCTAGCATTATTTGGGTCTTACACTGTTTCTGTATTTCTGCCACATCTTGAGTTCTAGATGTGTAAAAATTATGTATCTTACCTTGTAGAAAATATAAGAGAGAGCTCTACAACTTTCATGAAGAGCTCTAGGTAAAATATGGACATCTAGAGGAGCTAATTGGGCTTAGAAATCAGAATATGGGTTTTGTGATTGGAACCTGAACAATGTTTAGTAATCAGAGCATAACTCGGGCTGTAGGAACTTTATTAGGCTAAAATTTAGACATTTGAAAGTTAAGACCCATATCTACAACTTTCATGAAGAACATAAGAGCTCATTTGGACAGATTAGATGTGATATTGGGTCTGGAAGTCAAAACAGAGTGCTAAAACTGGGCCTGAATAGTCTGTAGTAATTGAGTCATATCTTGGGTTGTAGAACGAATTTTTGGATGATCTTGGTGGCATTGGAAAGCTGAGACAAAATGCTACAACTTTCATTAAGACCACGTTGCTTCATTCTGATGGCATCCATGAGATTAGCACTGAATGATTTTGGAGACAAAGAATCTCAATAATTTTTCACTCACCAACTCACCATTTGGCATTTTCCACTCATCCACCTACTCCCCACCTACTCTTAATCAGCCCCTTGTCATTTTGTATTCTTAATCCTCTATAAAAGGCACCATTGGCTGATCATTTGGTGCCCTTAGTATTAGGCTTAGTTTTTAAAAGTTATTGTTATGCTTGTTTATTGTTTTCCTTTGTTATAATTTTCTCTTGCTCTAAATTAAAGCTATGTTCATCTTTCTCTTCTTCTCTCTTTCTTTCTTCTTATCTATGAATAACTAAATCTTCATCTTGCTTGGGTGAAAGAGTGAAGCTCTTGGTAATGAAATAAGGTTAGATTATTCTATTTCTTGTGCTTAAATGATATATTATCAAATGGACATTGTTTGTATTGTATTTTGTTTCAAATCAATTTAGAAACCTTCTTTGTATAATGGAGATCTTGATTTACTATAGACAATAGGATTCGTACAGTGAATGCTTGAACTTATTTACAAATGTTGGTAGATAATTAAAGGAATCATAATATGATTGCATATATAATTGAACTTTGAATGTTATATTTTCCGATTGGAACCTCCGTTGTGTGTGGATTTCAATTGAGTTATAGAGACAAATAATCTTGCCTTTAATTTATTACTAAGAGTGGATCTCCTAACCTAAGCAAGTTCTTAAATTTAATTGTGAACAAGTTTTATTATTTTTTGTGACAAATCATTTTCTTACCTCAATTAATTTTTCTTCATCAATTTCATGTGGATCGACCTCAGACTCCCGAGAATTTATTACTTGAGATAACCTACACTTGGGTTTGCATCCTTTAAATCTCGTAATCAGCCAACCTTGTTGGTGGGTAACCCTTTTGCTAATCGCTAGTGCACGGGTCACTCAAGTAATAAAAATAATGAGTAGAGATCGCTCTCACGAGGAAATAGGTTACTTTCTAAAGCTAAATATTAACCTACAGCTTAACTAATTTTATTCAAGCAAACGTAAATTAGAAAAGGGGTTAATTAATTAAACTGGAAAGTATAAGAAAAGATAAAGATATGGTTGAGAAAATAAAGAATTCTTTTTCACCCCCTACTTCAATTGACAAAATGCAACCCTTTCAAGTAATACAAATGATTAGATTAGGTTAGCAAAAGAAACTAACTTAGTTAAAAGCCTATGTCTAGGTTGATTAATCCTATGTCGTTTACCTAGTTCACTATACGTCCGTGAGAATCAGAGCAAGCAATAAGCATTAAGATTGATTCTCAACTATGACTATACATGACTAAGAGGTATATGTCTATCCTATTAGCGAATCAATCTATCCCGCCATTGGAATGAAATCGAACATGCATTTACCATATGTATGTTCCAAAACCCAAAGTCCTATGTTTAGGCTCATTAGATTTCATCAAATCACCTAAGAGTTGATCAAACAAGTAAGAGCATTAAGCATCATATGATAAAACAAAACCCAAATCATTCATATAAACTCAAAGGAGTGCAAATCAATCAATATTCATATGGGGATCCAAAGAATACCCTATACACAACTTAGCTACTCATTGAATACGAAAATGCATTACAAAAATTCATATTCAAGATAAAGGGAAAAGAGAAAGGAGAAGGAACAAAAGATGAAGCCCAATAAGGTGAGCCTTGAAGCTTGAATCTTCCTCTAAGATGAAGAGGACCTCTAATCTTGGCTTTTTCAACTCTCTTTCAACCCATAAATGAAAATTTAGCTGCTGGGTTCTCCAAAAGATCAAAGCTAAAAGAGTAAAAAAAAGGTTCTCCAAGAGAAGAGAGAGAAAACGAGAGAAATGGAATTGAAATTTGTGTAGAAAGTATTTATAGGACCATAGATTTCGCACCACATGTCACGGTGTTACACAACACGCACCGTAGGGCACAAAAATTAGGTCACCAACGCCGCGACGTTCACTTCCTTGTGCCGCGACGTTAAAGCCTCGGGTTATCAGGGTGTACTAGTATAGAGCAGAATGCCGTAGTGCGAGCATACTAGTGTAATGCTCTGAATTTTCTCATTATTCAATAATATATAGTTTTAATTATTTTTTGAGTTGTTTAATTTAGTTTGATTTATTTGTTATTATTTTTGAACTCTCTGTGTGTTTGATGCCGGGCTAGAAAAATAAAAAATTTCAGGGTAAAAAAATTTGGTACTGTTAATACAGGGTCAGAGGACTTACTAAACCCGAATCTAGAAACAGTTTACCAAATTTTAATTTTCTAAGATTTTATCTGACCAATAAAATTTAGGTGTGTTTTGTTCTCCATTGGACAATAATAGCTAGTTTATATGCAATAGCTTTTGTCCATTGGATAATAGCTCCTGGTAAAAATCTATGTTAGATGACACTAGCCTTAGGCTAGTCATCTTTTCTAGAGCATTCCTTGGTGACTCACTACATGAATCACCCTATGACTCACAAGGATGGACCAATGGAGACTTAGTCTTCTATGGTGGCTATGACTCACACAATGAGTCATTAGATGACTCACACCTAGGTGAGTCACATTTTGTGACTTACTCTTGAAGTCTTCCATGGCCATGCATCATTTGGAGGCCAAAAGTCTAGACTTAGTTCATTTTCTTCATCTTTCTATCACTCTCTCAAAAAACCAAGAAAACTATACACCAAAAATCTCTCTCACTTTTCTCTTCCATAGCTCACGACCAAGCACCGTAGAACCCACTTCCAATCTTCTATAATTTCAACTAACCTCACTTCTTTAATCTACAAGCTATTCTAAGATATTTTTGTGTTGAAACCCTAACCTAGTTCATCCAGTTACTATCTTATTCTTCAAGCTCAAGTTTGAAGCTCTTAAGGTGAAATTCTTTAATCTTCATGTTTCTATCCATTTTAAAGTTCTAGACCATGATTTGGATCCACGGTCATCTTAGTTACGCCTTAGATGTTAATACTTGTGTGTTTATTTTGTTTCAAGAGCAACTTAGTGGTGGTGAAAAACAAACCTAAAGGAGACCTACAAGAAGCTTTTGGAGCATCATCTAAGGTAAGAGGGAGATTAACCTCATCAACCACTCATGGTGGTGAGGAAATGAAATTGTTGGTGAAAAATCCATAAGGATTTATTCACTTGTTTGTATAAATTTATTTCCTAGTATTTATGTGCTTTATATGTTTTTATTGCTTTGATATTATGCATGAACTTGCTATAATAGAATTATGATGATTGTGATATGTTGTATGATTTAATTGATATGAGAAGGATGAAAAATTTTGGCTCCAAAGGCCAACATGGCCCACAGCCATTAAGCAAAAACTAGGGTAAACAAGGCAAAAATCATGTTGTTAATGGTGGACTTGATCGATTTTGTAACATAGACATGAATTGTGGTTTTATAAATTAAAGAAGGAAGTGAACAAATTTTTATTATTGAAAAGGAATTGGTTTTTGATCATAAGAAAGGAAATAATTTTTAAAGATGATATGAAATTTTGAGTAGTTCATCTAAGAGTGTTTTAGTGAAAGTAAATGGAAAAAGGAAATAAACAAAGATTTCATTATTGCTTAACAAGCAATTTTCGGCAATAATGGGTAAAATAAAGTTAGGAAGTAAATTGGAAACTCAAAATATTTCACTGAAATGGATTTTTAGTAAAATGAAAGAAAAATGTTTTATTAAATTAATATAATGTAGATTTTGGAAATAATGTTAGAAATTATTTTTCTAAAGGAGTTTTGGCAAGAAAATTATGGAAATAAGATTAAATTTTATGCTAAATTAGAAAAGTTTCAAAATTAAGTGCAGAAAGTCAGAAAAATATTTACGCGATTGAAAATAATTTACTTGTTTCAAAAATATTGATTTTTTGAGCTACGCGATTTTGAAAACGTTTAAAAATTTCTACGTGATTGCAAAAACATTGGAAAATATTTACACGATTTGAAAATGTAACAAAAATGTTATGCAATTGTGAAAATGTGATAAAAATGCTACACGACTGAGAGAAACAACAGTTTCCTATCGGGCCAACGTATTGGATCCAGATATGTCAGTATATGGTTTTTGGCCAGTAATGACCTGTTTATGTGAAAACCATATCTTTGACATTTTATCTGTGTAATGAATCATTACTCATACATTGATAGTTGTAAAGACTATGTTTGTTAAGGTTGTATGCCTAGTAGTTGAATTACACCTAGGTGCGGGGGCGAATTGCATAGTGTGGGTCACTTGTTGATCTTGGAGGCATTGAGGTGTGGGTATCCCACAAGTGGACAATTGGTAGCTCCACTTGGCCGTGGTGACTGAGCATCGCATCGACGATCTCAACCAAGCACTATTCTATTCATGATCTGACGTAGAATGTCTTGTATAAGCACTTAATTTAAGGCTGACGATATATAGACATATCTTCTAGATCATTCTATCTGAAATTATGTTTAGCTCCATGGATTAGGAACTTGTCCATCTTGTATATGCATAATCAATTGATTTATTGTTATGTTATATATCTGTTAATTATTTGTTAGTTGAAACAATACTTGTTATCTCTGTATTTGTATGACATTACTGTCATTTCTGTTTCTGTACTGCCATGTTATTGTTGTAAGGGTTCTCACCTCTTTATTATATTGTTCTATTTTATTATTTATGTTTGATAAAGACGGTGGGGAAGAGGAAGAAGAATCGCTTCCATTCTGTCCATTTTGCTTGCGTGTTGATTTTTTTGAGGATTGATAATAATGTCAAGACCAAGTTTTCTTGGCTATGTTAATGTGTGGTTCCATGTTGGTGCAAATGCTTAGCATGTCAACCTAGAGGCAGAGCGTATTAGATATATCAGGGAGGTGTATTTAGAGTTGTATTTACCTGTGAGAGACTTAGGGGGTGATTGTTTTTATACCCTTAGAGAGGATTCAATGGTGTTTTCTGCTAGGATGCATGTTCAGAGGACTTTGCGCCACCCAGGGTTTTTGTCATTTGAGGAGTCAGAGGAAGACCCGGAGGAGGATTCTTCTCCCTAGGTGTGTTGTGGTAGACTAGTTTATGTTTCAGTTAAGAAAAATTTGTATATATGTTTTGAAATACAAAAATCTGATGTACATGATGTATATTATTAAGTTATTTTAATTTGTGTTCTTTTATTTTGTTAAGTCAAGTTATCCGCAAAAAGAAATTTTTAAAATTGTATAATACAGTAACAAATCTTTTACAACTTGGGTAAGTTTTATAAGTTTTAATTTTAAATGTAATGCCCGAGGGAGGGTGTTACATTAGTTAGTATCAGAGCTCCCAGTTAGAGTCTTTTGGGTTTATGGTTAGGTCTATCTTATTTGTGTTGTGTGATTCTCTGTGTTTGGTTTTCGAAAGGAAACAAGATTGTTTGAAATGATTATACTTAACATTCATGGTGTTTTGTTTAGTCTAATTTTGAAGAAATGCAATGGGTGATGGTAGAGGTGGACACGTGAACATTGGAAATGACAGTCAGAGCATGGCTACAGCTGCTGAGGCAATGCAAAGGATGGCAGACATTATAGTGCAATAAAACCATAAAGCTAATCAACAGCAAGAAGTGACTGCAGAAGCTCAGAGTTGGTCAGAGTTTCATTGTAACAATCCACCACAATTTAGAGGAGAATTTGATCCAGAGAAAGCCAATCTTTGGATCAAGGAGTTGGAAAAGATATTTAAAGGAAAGGGATGTACCGATGAGAGGAAGGTAACCTATGTTACCTTTATGCTTGTTGGAGATGGTGAGGATTGGTGGGAAAGAGCTTAACAGATGCTAGATGCTAAAGGAAGGGCAATCACATGGGAAGTCTTTAAGAATAAGTTTTTAGAGAAATACTTTCCAACAAGTACGAGGCATGCTAAGGAAATAGAATTCCTTGATTTGAAACAAGGAAGAATGACTGTCAGTGAGTATGTCGCAAGATTTGAAAGTTTATCCAAATATTCAAGGTATTTCCAACTGCAACCAGACAAGGAGTGGAAATGTCAGAACATTGAAGGAGGTTTGAGGCACGATTTAAAGTGAGCAGTGTTACCTCTAGGGATAGAGTAGTTCCTAGACTTGTTGGACAAATGTCATAGGATTGAAGAGTTAGACCAGTCCCGAGACACAAGAAATCGTAATTTTAGACCTTCACAGTTCCAAAGGGGAAGAAATAGTAATGTCGATCATTTTCAACAAAAGTCATACTCGAGACAACTGGGGAATCAATCTCAACAACAATCATCTGGAGGAGGTTCAAGTGGTAATAGATTTGATCAGAATGTGCCATTTGCATCAAAATGCTTCAAGTGTGGAAAGGACCACTTAACAAAGGATTGCACAATTAAGGGGATTATCTATTTCAGATGCGGAAAGCCAGGGTATATTTCAAAGGGTTATAATCAACTAAAGATAGAGCCTTCAGTGAGCAATGTATGTGCGACAAAGCCTTAAGCTAGAGGACGAGTTTACACAATGAGTGGAGCGGAAGCCTCCCAATCTAAAGATCTGATCATGGGAGAATATGCCATAGAAGGTAATCTTTTAACTATACTGTATGATTCGGGAGCAAGACATTCTTTAATTTCCTATGACTATGTGGATCAATTAGGGTTATCTGTGTCTTCATTACTTTTTGATTTGATTATTTCTACACCTGCTGCTAAGCCTATTGTAACACCCCAAATTTTGGCTAAATTATGATATTGTCTAAAATGTACTATTTTATGATTTCTGTGTGCTGTAAAATTATTTTGACTATTTCGTGACTGTATTTGATTGTTGTATGTGATTTACTTTGAGTCAGGAAAATAATAATTTTCGAGTCGGGGAAAATCTTTTTATGATTATTCGGAGTTAGGGGATCTTACTAAACCCAATTTCGAGTGATACGTGTACCAATCTTTTAATTTTTAGAATTTATCTGTAAAATAAAAATATTTTATTATTATTTTATTATCTGGTGGACAATACCTTCTAACTTAAGAGCAAAGCTTCTTCCCAGTGGACAATAGGAACTAGAAAAGTCTTTGTGACTTACAATTCGGTGAACCAATAGAAATCAGTCAACGTTTCTAGATTGAATTATTTCTAAGCCAATAGGAATCTGTCAACGAAAATGGCTTGAATTTCTAAACCAATAGGAAAGTAGTCAACAATAATGGTTGGACTAGTTAGTTAGTAACTAGAAAACCTAACTAAGTTAATCCAAAGTGCTTAAGTAGAAACTAAATGGAACAAACCTAGTTAGCTATTCATTAAAGCCTTAGTTAGAGAATGTTCTAGCATAATCAAGAAGGTGGTTAGTCATCCTAAGTAACTAGATGGTTAACTAAGTAACTAAGAAACCTAACTAGATTTACCTAAACCTAACTAGGAAACCAAATGGATCAAGACTTAGTTTGCTCTCCCTTGGAGCAATTCGGCTAAGCACTTTCAAGAAGCATCAAGAAGCTTGGTAACTTGATTCTCTAAGCCAATAGGAAACAAACTTGGAGACAAAGCTTTGAAGATCAACCCTTGATCTCATCTAAGGCTATTAGGAGGTCTTGAGTGGTCAACTAAGGTGGCCACCTCCTTAGGAGCTCCACGGCAATGCTTAAGGGGGGAGACCATTTTCGTTTCATCATCATCCTTTCTATTACACAAACTTATTATCTCCTTTCTCTTTCTTCCAAGAACGAAAGAAAACACCATTACTTCTCTTTGTGAAGCTCATGGCCACCATCTCCAAACCATACCTCCACTCATCTAAAATTTCATCCAACACCACTTCTCAAATCTAAACATCATTCTAAACATCTTTCATCTTGAGAGTTTCTTCAAAATCATCCATTTGAAGCTTGGAAAACAACCTTGAAGTTTCTTTCCTACAAGGTAAAAATCCTTGTTTCTTATTTCTAACTTGATTCTTGTAGTTCTAAGCCATGATTGATCCATGGTTTTTCTTTTTCAACCATAGTTTATGACTTCTTAAAATTATTTAAGTTTGTTAGGGTGTCTTTGGAGCCATACTAAATCACTAGGAGGAAGTCTAAGAAGAGTTTGTCTTCCTTAGAGGTAAGTGGGAAATTTAATCTCATCAACCATGTATGGTGGTGAGAAAATAGATGTATTGTGGTGAAGAATCCATAAGGATTCATTCACTTGGTTGTTTAAAGTTTTTCCTATTTGTGATTGATTTTGTTTGCAAGCATGTTTATAGCTTTAATATATTTTGGTATGTGTTTATGGATGCATGATAGTTATTGTAGGATGTGAATAACATGTTGAGGATTTGCATGAGTGTTCCAAAGAACACATAAAGCTCACGACTTCACCACTACAAAAGGAACCAAGATGTTCTAAATATTTTTCTAATCATGGATTAGGTGATTTAACAATAATAAATTAGATTAAAAACTTTTATAAGAGATTAGATGATGGAAAATAATTAAAGATGATTTATAGAAGACATAGTGAATTTCGGCCAACATGCCATTTAAGATACCTTTGATCTAAAATTATTTTCTAAGTGTGGACTATGCAATTAAATTAAAGAGAACTCAATTTCAATGGATTTTAGAAAACAAAATAAATGGAATTATTTTAGAAACTTAATTAGAGAAATTAAGTAAGAATGAGAAATAAAATGAACACTTGAAAAGTACTAACGTATAACTCACCATTTAGGTTTTGAAGCGCGTTAGCAAGTTTTGAGATGTAAATATTGGTTATGACTAAGAAAGGTAATTTTTAATGGAAACAGTAGAAAATATCACTTAAAGGATTTTCAAAAGGAAATGTTGTAAATAAATTTAAAAATAAATATATAATGGAGAAAGTTTCAAAATTTAATTTAGAACGTAAATAAATATTTTACGCAGTTGAAAAATATCATAAATACCTTACACGTATTTAAAATAATGATTTTTAAACTACGCGATTGAGAAAATGATTTAAAAACACTACGCAATTTCAAAAACGTCAAAAAATATTTACGTGATTTGAAAATGTTGGAAAAAGGTGATGCAATTGTGAAAACGCGATAAAATATTATGCGACTGAAAGGAACAGTAGTTTACTGTCGGGTTAAAATAGTAGACTCGAATATGTTGAAATATGGCACTATCAAGTGGTGGCGTACTATTATGAAAAATATTGATAATGTTGTTATTTATGTATTTTGGCTCATGCACATGCATAGAGAAACGTGTCAATTTAGTTGAAATTGGCAATTGGTTGATGAGATGAATTACACCGTAGTGTGGGTGTGATAGGCATAGTGTGGTTCATTGAGTGAACTTAGAGGCGTTAGTGTTCGGAGGATTCCACATATGGACAGTTGGTAGCTCCTCTAGGTCGTGGTAACGGGCAACGCACTAGTGATCTCAACAAGCACTATTCTTAATCAGGATCTAGTGGAGACTATCCTGTACAATGCCTATTATACATGACGTTTTGATTGTGTGCTATTTACATGATGTTTGACTGTGTAATATTTGGCTAGGCAGCCAGAGCTACGGACAGGCCTTCTGGATCATTCTCTCTGATGTTTGTGTTTAGCTCCATGGAGTAGGAATGAGTCTGTGTACAATTGTATATGTGGTCTGCATCATAATGTGATTATTTATATTTGATTTGAGATATTATATATGATGTGATAATATGAATTATTGTATCAATTGTTATATCTGTATGTACTGTCATTTTTTGTACTGCTATGCTGGTAGTGATGTAGATTATCTCACCTCTTTGTATACATTTTCTGTATTATTATTATTTATGTCCGTAAAGACTTTGAGGAAGAAGAAGAGGAGCAACCTTTGGATTGTCAGTACAAGGAGGAGCAGCATTCGAGCTATCAGTGTGAGGAGGGCGAGCCTCTAGATCATCCATACCACTTGGATTGATTTTGGTTGTTATGGTTATGCTGGATTTTCTAGGGTTCGTGAAACTGGAGTTTCATGGAGGCTCTGAAGCCTGGCATCTGTAAGTGGATAGAGAGTCTGTGGCTTATGAGGGATGAGTGACCTTGTTCCTTTGTAGAGAATATGAGGGTGTTCCGATATTCTCTACTACTGCATATGTGCATCTTAAGTTGCCCTTTTCTATTAGGCGCTATTAGGGGGGACATTTCCATGCCCTAAGTGAGCTTAGTAGTGTGTCGATAGCATAGACTCCTGTCCATAGAGCTTCACGACATCTGGGGTTTCTGTCTTCTGATGATCTCCTTCAGGAAGATTTTTCAGAGGATCAGAACTTCTAGATGTGCACTTGGGCTGTTTATGTTTTGTATAACTCAAACAGTTTACTACTTTATAAAATAGTTTGTGGTATGTAAATATTTGAATCTTTAAAGACAAAAATAATATGTATAATGATGGTGTGTATTTAATAGTTTGTTGTATTGCATGTTCTATTTATTTTATTTAATGATATAATGTACAAAAAAGAAAAATTTTATAACATATATTATTATATGTTAATAAATGATTTATAACTTGGGTAAGGTTTTATTTTAATTTATCATAAATGTGACATCCTAAGGAGGGTGTTACACCTGCTATTCCTACACAAGTTTTCTTAAATTGTTTTGTTTCTATTAAAGATCGAATATTTTCTGTTGATTTGATTTGCTTACCTCTTTCTCAAATAAATGTAATCTTAGAAATGGATTGGTTGTCTTCTAACCAATTTCTATTAGATTGTTCCAATAAGACCTTAGTTTTTCCTAAGATTGAGAATTTTGGTTTTATAACAGTCAACCAAGTCAAAGTTTTATTGAGGGAAGGAGCTCAAGGATACATATTGCTATCTTCTTTAGAGGTCAACAGGGAGGAGGATATGAAAGTTATTCCTGTAGTCAATGAGCTTCCCGAGGATTTTCCTAAGGATATACCTGTATTACTGCCTGAAAGAGAAATAGAATTTTCTATTGATCTTGTACCAGGATTGGGTCCTATATCAATGGCACCATATCAGATGTCACCATCAGAGTTAGCTGAACTCAAAAAGCAGCTAGTGGAATTATTGGAGAAACAATTTGTAAGACCAAGTGTATCACCGTGGGGAGCACTAGTGCTATTGGTTAAAAAGAAGGATGGAACTTCTCATTTGTGTATAGATTATCGTCAGTTGAATAAGGTCATGATCAAGAATAAGTATCCACTTCCGAGGATAGATGACTTGATGGATCAACTGAAAGGAGCTGTTGTGTTTTCCAAGATTGATATACGATCTAGTTATCATCAGATTCGTGTGAAAGTGGAGGGTGTTCCTAAGACAACTTTTCGAGCGCGTTATGGGTGTAACACCCCAACTTTTGAGTTAAGTATGATATTGTCCTAAATGTACTGTTTTATGTTTTCTGTGAGTTATAAATTAAATTTGACTATTTCGTGATTGTATTTGATCATTGTGTGTGATTTGCTCCGAGTTAAGAAAATAATAATTTTCTGGCCGAAAAAATCTTATTTTAATTATTCGGAGCAGGGGGATCTTACTAAACCTAATTCTGAATGATATGTGTATTAATCTTTTAATTTTTAGAATTTAACTATGCAATAAAATAATTTTATATTATTATAATATTATTTTATTTAACAATACCTACTGTTTTAAACATAGTAGAAATCTACTCCAAAATAACCATGGACCTGGAAAAGTTTGTGGGACTCACGTTTAGAGAACCAGTCAACATTTCTGACTAGATTAAATCTTAAGCCAATAAGAGCTAGTCAACATTAGTAGCTTGAAATTTCTAGACCAATAGGAAGCAAGTCCACAAAAATGGTTAGACTTGTTAGTTTATGACTAGAAAACTTAACCAAGTTAGCTTAAACCTAAGTTAGTATAAGAAGCTTATGTCGTAATTAAATGAAATAAACCTAGCTAGCTACCTATTTAAGTTCTAGTTAGAGAAGGTTCTAAAAATATCAAGACAAGGCTTAGTTATCCTATGTAACTAGATAGTTAGACAAGTAACTAAGCAAACTAATCAAATGTACTTAAGTGTAACTAGATTACATAAATGAGCACAAACTTTGTTTGCTTCTCATTAGGCCATTCAGTCAAGCAAGGTTCAAGAAGTGCTTAGTCACTTGATGACTTGATTTCCTACACCAATGAGAAACAACCTTGGAGGCAAAACTTTGAATATCAACCCTAGATCACATCTAAGGCCATTAGGTGTTAGGAGGAGTCAACAAAGGAGACCACCTCCTTTAGGGAGTCCTACGACCATGCATAGTAAAAGAGAACATTTTGCTTAGTCATTTTTCATCTTCAACCTTTCTTTTCTCCAAGAACACCAAGAACAACTCTCTAGCTTTCTTCATTGAGCCATTCAGCTAACACCATAAATCCACACCTATACTCATCTAAAATTTTACCTAACCTTATTTCTCAAATCTAAACATCATTCTAAGAATATCTCTAGTTGAGAGTTCTTTCAAAAAAGTTCATCTTGAGCTTGGAAAACCATCTTTGAAAATTTTCCTACAAGGTAAAAATCCTTGTTTTTCTTTTCTAACATGATTTTTGAGGTTCTAAGCTATGATTGATCCATGGTTTGTTATTTTCAACCATAGTATTTGATTCTTTAAAATTGTTTAAGCTTGTTAGGTGAAATCCGCAAGTGTACGGTTTCGTCGTCAAGTAATAAAAAGATCGAATCCTTAGGAACTATGTCTATGAATATCAATTAATTAATTAATTCAACTAAATTAAACAAGGGGCATATAATTGTTGATTAATAAGAACGGTAGTAACAAAGTAATTAAATAAACAAATATTAAAGTGCAAAGTTGAGATAAAAAACAGCAAGTTATTAAGAAAGGTTTTCAGATTTAAGAAAGCTTCCAAGATTGCGGATAACCATGATGATACAATACTACTAATTGACAATCCTTTTATTAAAACTGAAATTCAATTGAAGGTGAATTACCCTAAATTAGTTAATGTTTTTTCTCAAGAGACAAGAACCGTGCCCAATTAAACCAATTCCTACTCTCATGGTAATTAAATCTAAATTGAACTCATTACACTTTATGGTAATTCATTAAATCCTCGAAAGACTAAACCTACTCTCGTGATTTAGACCTTAAGTTTAATTCTAACCTACTCTCGTGATTTAGACCTTAAGTTTAATTTTTATGGTTCCAACACCTAGGTTCACCTCTCAGTACATCCTTAGATATCTATAAGATGCAAATAAGTTGCCAGCGAATTCACATGAATAAGCGTAATAAGGATTGAATCAAAGAACATTCAAGATTAATAAAAGGGGTAAACAAAGTCAATTAATCATCATTAATGTATCAAAGGGCATTGCCCAATCCCAGAAACAAAGGAAACTACTCAGACATAGAGAAGAAGAAATAAGAAATCAAGTTCAAAAGCATTCAAACCCGTAATCAAAGAGAGAAGAGAGGAAGATGAAGATCAAGAGCCTCCAATGTGTCTCCTTCAAAACCAAATTGGAACCTTAATATTGTATTCAGAACATCTATAAATACCCCCGGGATCTAAACTGATCCAAGCCCATAAAAAGAAAGAAAAACGAACTTAAAAATCTGACACGGACAGCGATCCACGGCGGTGGGTAATTCCACGGCCAGGCTGTGGATCTCTCTCTTTGAGTTCCACGGCCGTGGAACTCCCTGTAAGTTCTCTTTTGCTTTTTCGCGCAGCTGCTCGATCCATGGCCGTGGAGAATTCCATAAGCAGGCCGTGGAACCCTCTGGAGTGATCTTTTTGTCCCAAATTGCTATCCTTTAAGCTCCAACTTCAATTATGCAAGCTTTCCATCCATTTCAAGACCAATTCAGCACCCATCTTGCACAACAACACCAAAAATACCGCAGTTATCCGAACTAAGGGGAAAAACAAATAAAAAAGGAAACTAAAATGCCTAAAATGCCTAAAATGCCTAAAATGCCTAAAAATGCATGCAAAACAAGAACAAAATATGATGTTGTTTCACACACATCGAATCCCCCCAAGCTTAAGATTTTGCTTGTCCCCAAGCAATGACTAATGCCAAACTAAGAAATGGGATCAAGAGACAATAATGAATGAGGAACCCGAGAAAACATCTAACCAAGCAATAGGCAAAGGCAAACCAAGCATTAGAGAAGTAATTAAAATCAAGTTCAATTAGAAGCTAAGTTCTCAGACATCATGCTCCTCACTAAATTAGGATTACTCCGCTAACCATACTTAAAGTGTTTAAGGGTGAAGACAATGCGCTTAAGATTCCTCAAAGAAAATGCACTTCCATAAGCTTGAGAAGAAACCAAATTTCCACTAATAATCAGCATGCATGCAAGAATCAAAAGGTCTTTCAAGGGTTATAATGGGGCCATGGGAATGATGTTAGGTAGGGGTAAGGAAAGGAAGGTATGCACAAAAGGCTAACAAAATTTTCAATAAGCACAAGAAATCCAATAGAACATAAATGGAGCAAAGGCATTTTTCAATTAAAAGCATAACTCTACATTTCCTCCCTTTTCTTTCCTTCTTTTCAAACTTTCATCTCATGCTTTTCCTTTTATTTTCTTTTCCTTTTCCCCTTAATTTTTTTTATTTAACATAGAGGAGAGACTTCATTTTCAAAAACATATGATTCCCAATACAACATTCAAACCTAATTGCTCCATTCAATACTCTAAATGATTACCAACAATGTATTATCATAGGCATCAAGAAAAACAATTATGCAATAGGCTTAAAATGAGCAACTAGTGGATGAAAGTGTAACAATTTCAGAAGGCCAGAAAAATACCTAAGAAGTCTTAATCACATTCAAGCATGCAAATCAAAATTTTTGCCTCAAAATAGTTTCAAATCAAGTTCTAGATCACAAAATCAATGAGAAATGATCACTCAACCCAGAGAATGGGAGCAAAATCATATACTGCACAAATCCCATACAGGCTCAAAACTCACATTTAGAGGTTCAAAAATCAATGAGAAGCACAAATTCAGAGAACAAATGCTAATTATCAACTATCGAGAAATCACCTCCATAATCAATTAAAAATAATGTCTGTTACCTACCACAAGAATCAATAGATTGGGTTCCAAATCAATATAATCTCAAAATTCTCAATAGAGAGGGGCACAAAGTTCAACCAAAAAGCCGAGAGATATGATGGTGTGAGAATGCAATAAGAAGATGCAATGCAATATAAGACATGAAAATGCATGAGACTAATGATCTACAATGAAAATGAAAATGAAAATACCCCCCCCAAGCTTAGAACTTACATTGTCCCCAATGTAAAAATCTATAACTAGAAAAGGGATAAAAGAAAAAGACTCACGGCAGTGGTGGGAAAAGGAGGCGTGTAGTCATGAACTCGAATATCTGGTCTAAAACTGCACAAGAAAAATAAATCAAAAACTGAAAAACAAAATAAAAGAATGAAATACAAAAATAAAGAAAAACTAAAGGAAATAAAAGAAAAATCTTTTTGGCGACTGACAACTATATACATCCCCCTACAAAGGCTCCGAACTCGGGAGGCACCTAAGCCGACTCAACAATAGCTAACTATGAAACAAAAATAGAAAAGTGTTATTCAATAAAAATAAGAAAATAAAGAAAAAGAGATAGAATTTTGGATTGCCTCCCAAGAAGCGCTAAGTTATAGTCATTAGCTTGACTATGAGCTGGTTCTATGCTTAGGTGATGTCAATGGAGTGGTACTCAGTCCCCACTCCTTCTTCATGGTGTTGCACTCTCTAGCCATTTATCATGAATGTCTTATGGCCATCTGTCTTCACCTCAAGCACACCGTAGGGTAAGACTCGATCAATCTCATCCAGACCATTTCGAACATAACTTACCTAGACAGAAACGTAGAAGTGAGTTATCGACAAGAACTTTATCCCCAAGCTTAAACGCACGCTGCGTGATACACTTGTCATTCTGCTTCTTTGGTCTTTTCTTGCAGGGCTTATCCTTCTCGAACTTGGTAGCAGCCTTGGGCAAGGTCTTCTCCAACATAATATCAGTCAAAGATTCCTGCATATCTAAAAGCACAACACTGTCCACAACATCAGTAGCATTTATGCGATTATATGAATTAAAGGAATTAGGATTTTTTTCAGAATTGAAAACATTAAAAACTACTTCCTCATTGTTCAATCGCAAAGTCAATTTCCCTTCGTGGACATCAATAATTGTCCTTCCAGTGGCGAGGAATGGACGCCCAAGTATGATCGGCATTTTAGTATCTGCTTCCATGTCAAGCACAACAAAATCAACAAGTATGAAAAACTTATCCACTCTAATAGGAACATCCTCCAAGATGCCTACAGGGTATTTGACAGACCAATCCGCTGATTGAAGGGAGATAGTTGTGGGTTTTAGTTCACCCACCGCCAATTTTTTGTACACAGAAAGGGGCATAAGACTAATACTAGCCCCCAAATCACACAGAGCTTTATCAAAATTTGTGTTACTAATCAAACAAGGAATAGAGAAGCTACCTGGATCTTTTAGCTTAGGAGGCAATTTATTTTGAATTAAAGCACTACACGCCTCAGTGAAGGGTACATTAATGTATAGTTTCTTTAGGACCTCTAGGTGTAACACCCTCCCTAGGGTATCACATGTCTGACTCTCGACTCAAATTCTGTAAAGAAGTTCACACAAGGTTTGAGTTATAAAAAGTGGGTTTTAAAATTTCTTCTTTACTGAAACATAAATTTACTGAAAATATTAGGTAATATTGAAAATCATATTTCAACTATTCATTATGCAATATTGACACTAATTAATATCTCATAATTTAAAGAGAAATATAAAACTAACAGACTCTTTTTTTTTAACAGTAGCAAACCCCATGACGGGTCCTACTTAATAGCACGGTACAACACTAACGTTAAAACTTAACATACTTATTCTGTTATGATGTGTATCCACCTTGTTGCATCAGACATCTGTTCTACATCTGTTCTTTGTCAACACTGCACACTATCTTGATCATGAATGTCCACTCTTTATTGTTGTCACCAATCTCAGAACAGCTACCGCCCGTTATGTCTAAGACAACTCGATCCTTCTATTATTTGATTTTAACAGTACAGACACAACAAAACAACATAACAAAGAGGTGAGATCACCTACGCCAATACCAACATGGCAGCACAGAGATAACACAAGCAGCAATATCATACAGGGATATCATATCAAACTTCCAATAATATATTCAATATTAATCAACTATCATCATCCAAACATATATCAATCCAAGTATTCAAAATAGTTGTCATAGCTAATATTCCTCAATTAATATATCACACAGATATAAATGTTCAGATTATGCATGTACACAAGACTCGATTTCCTACTCTATGGAGCTAAACTCAGGTCGGAGAAATGATCGAAAAGATTTGTCGGTACCACGTGCTTTAATTCTCATTTCAATTTTTGCACATCTAGCACATACACGACAGTCTTTATCAGATCTTGATTAAGAATAGTGTCTCGGTCAGGATCATCGGTGTGTTGCATTGGTCTAACCTACGGGAAGAAGTGCGACCAACCACCCGTGTAAGCAACCTGCACCCCAATGCCCCCAAGGTCAACAAGTGACCTACACTACGCATATCGCACCCACTCAAGAGGTGTGTTTCTCCTAGGCACTCAGCCATATCCAGTCCTCATCGGACCATTCCAATGCATGTATAATGCACCAAATCCAATCACAGACAAATATGTCATTTTCTCACAAACAATTGTATGGACACTTTGGTTCAACAATAATCATCTTGTACTTTCAACAAAAAATCATGTTATCACGTTTTCATAGTTGTAAAACACTTTTACCATATTTTCACAATCGCGTAACATTTCATTACGTTTCACAATCCAAAAATATTTCGTTATGTTTTCACAATACCATAACACTTTTTTATATTTTCACAATACCGTAACACTTTTGTTACGTTTTAAAAATTCCAAAACGTTTTATTATGTTTTACAATACCGTAACACTACTCATTACGTTTACAAAATTTCGTAACATTTCATTACGTTTTCAAAATGTTGCAACTCTTCTGTTGCACTTTTAAACCACGTACTAATTTTTAACGTTTTTCTCAATCTCGTAAAAATATACGTTTCTCAAATCGCATAGTATTTTTCCACTGTTTCAAAATCGCGTAACTTAAAAATCATTCTTTTACGTTACGTAAATCATTTTTCATCATTCTCAAAATATTTAAAACACTTTCCAAATCACATAACGATTTTCCTTCATTTTCACAATCACGTAAAAATAATTCATCACTTTTCAATCACGTAATGATTTTTCAATAATAGTTCAAATTACGTAAAATATTTAAACATAATTCAAATCGCGTAGAAATGTTTCAACGTATTTAAAATCGTGTAGAAATATTTTACTGTATTTCAAATTGTTTTTAAGATACGTAAAATATTTTTCAACATTTTTCAATCACATAAAATATTCCTCAATATTCCAAACATTATTTTGGACTTAAATAAATCAATATCATTTTTAACACATTGTTCAAAATTGCGTAGCTTAAAAATCATGTTTTTAAGATACGTAAAACGTTTTTCATCACAATTTCATTACAGAAAATATTTCTTAACCTTCAAAAATTACTTTTCAACTTTTCTCAAAATAATATAACTTTATATTTCATTTTTAATGTTTTCTTACTCAAGAAAATCTTTTTCCACATTTCTTTTCCCAAAAAAAATCCTTTTCCCAAAATATAATTCACAAAATCACTTTTCCATTGAATTAAATCAATGTTTTTAACTTTAAAAATCACTCTTCAAAACCCAAAGTATGATTTACACGTTAGGAAAATCATATTCTCCATTTTTCTCAAAAATTCCCTCAAGCATTAAAATGCTCTGATTCCCTTTCCAAATTTGTTGTATCAAATTACTTTGAAATTCTCTTTTGTTTCATTTTGGAAACTTGTTCATAAAATCAAGACATTACAAACCTTCAAAAACGTGGGCATGACTATTGAAATCATGAAAACATTCTTTCTTTCTAAGTTGATAGGATTTTACACAAACAAAACCATTAAAATTTTGTTTTCAAAACCGTAAGTCTTATGGTCATAAAAACCAAACCCATTTGTTCAAATTCGTTTTTACTTTCTTTACAAATCCTTTTTCACTTTCTTTGCAAATCCTTTTTCACTTTCTTTGCAAATCCTTTTTCACTTTCTTTGCAAATCCTTAAAATCAACATTTGTCCGTTTCATTCAAAAACTCATATTTAGAAAAACACTTAGCATCTTTTTACACAAAATAAATTAATAAAAATTCCTCCAAAAATTATATTCTTGTTCTCTTGGAAAACAAATCCTTTGTTTATTTTCCATACTCTTCAAATCATCCATTTTCATCTTTCATGAAAATATTAATTTGTGAACACCTATTTTGAGGTGTCTTGTTCGAAATCTACCATGTTCTAAGTACTCAAAAATCAATTCTTTTGTTCTTGAAAATTTTCAACATGAACCCTAATCAAGGACATCAAAACCGTAGCTCTTCCTTGGCTATTGGAGCCAAAAATCAATTTCCTTTCCACCATCAAGTCATGGCATATACATATATATTTTATCATAAATAATATAAGCATACCATCAAAGCCATAAAAACATGTATAGCATATCAAGCATATTATCAAAGCTATAAAATCATGCAAAGCATATCAAGCATAGAAAATTAATCAAAGCTCATAAACACCCACAAATTAATTACATGACCATGGATATGAATCCTCATATGGATTCCACACCCATCAAATAAAATACCATCTCTCACCACCATGCTTGGTTGGTGAGATGGATCTCCCTCTTGCCTCTTGAAGATCCTCCAAAGCTTCTTGATTTGTTTCTTTTTCCAAGTCCTTCACCACCAAGGGCTTCTCAAATACAAAACAAAACACAAGTTAATTAACATATCAAGCTTGATTAAGAGGAACCATGGATCAAACATGGTTTAGATCATGAAAAAGAGAGAAGAAAATGAAGTTTCCTTATACTTCACCTCAAAAACCTTAGAACTTTGCTCTTGGAAAAACTCCTTGAAGATGGAAGATTTAGGGAAAATCTCCAACATGAAAGTTGCTTAGAATATCATGTAGATTCAAGATCTATGGTTGGATGAAATTAAAAGAGATTGGAGAGCGGTTTGAGTGTTTTGGCCGAATGGCCTTCTTTGGAAGAGAAAATGGAGTTTTCTTTTCTTGTTCTTGGAAGAGAGAGAATGGAGTGAATTATTTTTAGTCTTTGGTATAATGAAAATGAAGATAGAAATGAAATAGAAATCAAGACTCCTCCTCCTTTGGTGATTGTCGTAGGAACATGTAAGAAAAGAAAGTGGAGAAATTTCATTATCACTTATGACTAGCATAAGACATAAGTCATCGATTTTGGCTTTCTAATGCCTCCTTGACCGTGGACAAGTTTTGAAAGAAAAAGGTGAGAGATGTTATTGATAGAAAGGTGGCATGAATTATCAAGAGTTAATATTTTGGCCCTCCAAAGACTACTTGGCCATGAGCCACTTGGAAACAAAAAGATAGAAATGAATTGAATATAATATATTTTTCTTTCATCAAACTTGCATAGCCGTAGAGTGAAGAGAGAAAAAGTTAATTATTTGAACAAATAATGGTACTAAATTATTTGAGAGAAAAAGTAATGAAGTGATATAGCAAATGAATAAAATGATTTTGGCCCCCCACTTTTTCCTTGCATTGCCGTGGAGCTTCCTTGAAGTAAGTCACCATTATTGACTATTTCTTACTTTGTTCTATTGATAGAAAATGATAAGAATTGAATTGTAATAATTTGCTTCACAATGGATGCATTGCCGTAGAGTGAAGAGAGAAAAGAGTGATAAAGTGTGATAGGAAATGAAATAATTTTGGCCTCTCTCCAAGAAATTTCCTAAGGATGCAAACAAAGAAATCATAATCAAGGATGATGTAATATTGATCATGACATGTAATAATGGTCATCAAAGTCACCTTTAGCTCCAAAATACTACAAAAACTGTCCCCTACCTTGCATTATGCATGCAATAATATTGTCATTTTTTTCTAGTCATTATTTGAAGCATTCTAAGCCATTGATTACATCAATGGTTAGGATTTAGGTAGACTTTTGATTTAGAAGGCTTAATCTAGGCCATTGGATCTTTCTCCTTTAAATTCTAGCCATTGGATGTGTCTCCAAAAATAAATGGTCAAGATTGCTCCTTCAAACTTTTAATCCAAGGGTCCTAATTAGTCTTAACCATTTTAGAAGACTAAATCTCCACCCTTGATTAATTCTTCATCTAATGGTCATAAATGGTCTTTGTCATTTTTCAAGACCAATTCTACACCTTTGATTACATCTATGGTTGATATCAAAGCCTTCCTAACTAAGCTTATTCTCACACCATTGATTAAATCAATGGTTATTATCCAAGGCTTCTTTATTAAGTTTGTTTCTTAACCTTTGATTAAATCAATGGTTAATATTCAAACTAAGTATTCTCATCCAAGGGTATAAATCAAGTCAAGCTCTCTTTGTTGACTACGCAGTATAATATTTATTCTTGTATCCTACAAATAATATTTTTACTGTATTTTTATCATCCGATAATTAAATACAGTATAAAATACAGTACAAGAAATTTTCTAAAACTGTTTCCGGATTCAGGTTTAGTAAGATCCCCTGTCTCCGTCTAAACAGTACAAATTTTTCTATGCGCAAAAAATTTTTTCACTTTGTGGGACCCACTTGGGCCCACGTATGCCACCTGGGCCCACATACCCCTTGCGGGGCCCACAGACAGGAAAAATTTCAAAATCATCCATAAAATCACAAAAATTATAAAATGCACAAATATCAAATCAGATTACGTAAAATAATTACCTAACGGTAAAAATTAAATTACATAAAGTTTTCCCCGGCCCGAAAATTTTTATTTTCCTGACGCGGAGTAAATCACTCAAAACGATCAAATACGCTGACGGAATAAACAAAATAATTTTGCAGTGCACAGAAATTATTAAACAGTAAAATTCTGTTAACTGTCAAAATTACTGTTTAAGAGATACAGAAATTTGGGGTGTTACACTAGGAACTTCCCAAATTTCCTATCTAGCTTGGCCTTAGCCAATCTTTGAGGGAAGGAAACTGGGGGTTGGTATGGTTCAGGGGGTGCATACTTAGACACCTTCTCATTAGTTTCTTCCTCTTCTAAGGGTTGTGTCTTAGTCTCTTTTTCCTTATTCCTTTCATCTTTGTTATTCTCCCCCTTACCCTTGGGATCCTCTAATTTCTTACCACTTCTCAAACTCACAACGTTATAGTGTTCATTACTTGGATTTATGTCAGGTTGACCAGGAAACTTACCCTGTGGCCTATGTGATGTGCCTGTTAGTTGGGCAATCTGAGTTTCTAACATCTTATTATGAATGGCCAAATTTTCAACCTTAGATGACAATTCTCTAATGGCCTCAGTCACAACTTGCCCATGTTGCCTAAACTCCTCATTTTGCTTAGATTGACTCTCAATAAAGTTCTCAAGAAGAGACTCAAGTTTAGATTTTTGTACCTGTTGGAATCCAGAAGAGGGTTTAGCACTACCTTGCTTGGCTTGGTATTGGCTATTCCGGTAGGAGAAGTTAGGATGTGACTTCCAACCGGGGTTGTAAGTTTGGGAATAAGGATCATTCATCCCCTTTTAGTTGAAGTCGTGGAAATTGTGGCATGATTCCACTTGCTCCACCTGTAACGCCCTTTTTTCCAACTTGATACACGCGAAGAAAGAACGTCACACTATATTACTTAGGTAATAATAAAAATTAAAATAAATAGCATTGCGGAAATAGTATTTGTTTGAAATTTCTAAAACCCGGTGTATTAAAGCTGGTCTAAAATTTCTATCTTTGTTTTTCTTTTTTTTTTGTAAGATATTATAAGTGGTAGAATAATAATACTAGTAAAAAAAATCCCTGCTATAACAGAACTTCCAACACTGAACAGTTATAATACAGTCAACAGAAACTAAACCATACATCAAAATTACATTATCATAGTTATACGTACAAGCCTGTATTAATTACATTTCCAAAAAGTATACAAAAAGACAAAATGTGTACCTACCCCAAGAGATACAAATATATACCCACTAATCCAATAGTACGTCAGGCTCCCTCAAAATAAACAGACAGCCATCAGTAGCCATCTACCTAAAACAGTCTCTAAGACTGACGAGAATTAGAAGGAACCGCAGACGGATCCTCCTCAGGGTCCTCGTCGTCCGATGAGACATCCATCAGAACGATGGAACAGCGGGCAAGAGCTCGAGCAGTAGACAAGAAAGAGTCATCACGTGAGGTATAATACATGTCTGCCCACATGTCTCTCATAGGCATATAAAATTCCAGCTAAACAAAAGCATGGAAGTCAAAAATAGAAGCTGTGTAGCGTCCCCATGCTAAGGACATCGTCAATTCGCCGTGGTACACACATCGATCAGTTTGCACGTTGATATGCCAGTAATCCGGACCACCATGAAAGTTGATCCGCATGTAACCGAAAAATCCACAGGGGCGATATGACATCCTCGACAACCTCAATCTCAATCAAGATACGGCCAGAAACTCTGAAACTCAGTGGTTTCCTTATTCTCCTCACGAACGTCTTTAAACAATCATATGATAATATACAATAACAGAATATACAGTAAAGAGGTGAGATACTCGTCATTCATTACCAATGATAGCAGCAGGAAACTAACGGTGTTGAACGCCCATGTACAGCACATTTTATATATTTAATCATAACAGTTTTAAATTTACAGTAAGGCAGAATCACAACTTTAAAATAATAAAAATATTATCAACAGTCAGTGGTTCAAGTGACTAACAATTATCACAAAAATAATAGTAGATGTGCTTCATGATTATCAATGCTCATGCTCAATGAGATATATGACTGACAGTTCACTCATGCAGAAGTGTAACAAGACCCTACTCCATGGAGCTAGACAGAAACATTTTCGGAGTGAATAATCAAGGAGTAATACCAGTATATCATTAGCCTTTAAAATACAGTGCGTTTTATTTCATAAAAATGTTTGTGCAATGGCTTATACATGGTACCTCGACAATTGATCGCGATATAGGACAACGTCTCAGACAGGATCGTCGGTGTGTCGCATTGGTCTATCCCACGGCCCCAGTGGAGCTACCACTGTCTATTCTGAGATACCCACACCCCGACGCCCCCTAGGGTCAACAACGTATGACACCTATGCTTAGTCTATTCGCACCCACACATAGGTGTTATTCAAACTCCTAGGCTCACACAGCCTTTCCTAACAGTGTCCAACGGACGACACATATGCATGATGACACAATGTCAAATCATGTATGATCATTACTGTATTTCACACTAGTACACTTTACATACAAGCGTACATAAATTCATTTATTGATATCGTCACATTAAGGTATTTCGGTAATCCATAATCGTCAAATGTCCATCCCGCATAGGAATCCACAATTGCATTAAGGTCAAGTTTTATGTCAACATCACTTTCAAGTGTTCATTTAATATTTATGATTCATATTAAGAATTCCCATTTTCAAGATCACATGTTATTAATTTAATGTGTCAATTTTAGGTCAATTTAATTCCTTATTACCATCACTTTCAAGAATCTTTAAAATTGTCATTCCTTAATCATATTACTCAAGTCCAAAATCGTAGCCCTCACTAGATCCCTAAGTCATATGTTTATTTTCATTTTTAATGCATTAGTAACTTATTACTAATTCTCTTAATGTGTTTAGCTCAAAATTCCCTCAACTCACACACTCAAGTTCTTTCTTTAGGTCAAATTATTCAAGTTGCCAAATTTAGTCTTTAATTTAGTTTGTTTACACATTATGAATCCCTAATTGTCCTCTAAATTCTCATTGTCAATTTCATCATCCAAGTCACAATTTCCACCATTTTTTCCTCCCATGGCCGTGAGCCATCATAGGGCTAGGGTCCAAATATTTTTATTTTTCCTTTAGTCATCATCCATTCAATTATCACCATTCAATTAGGTTACAAGTATTTTAAACATCCACACCCCACCAATAGGGGACTTGGCCGTGAGCCTCCTTGCACCACGCAAGGGGCAATTGTCTCAAGTTCATCAATTCCAAATCCATGAAGGTGATTACAACATTATCAATAATCAAATTCATACAAAATTCAAAGAAAGAAATAAAAAGATAAATAATCAAATAGAAGACAATAACACTTAAAGGAGTAACCCTTATTAGGGTTTCTCACAAAAACATAATTAGCAAGCCTCCAACCACCATTATAGGTTGAATAGAGCGGTCTCCCTCTTACCAAAGAGGAGAGTACGAAAATGGCCACCAAGAAGCTCCTTTGTGAATTCGGTTTTGGATCCTCCAAAAACCCTAGAAATCAACTTCAAGGAATCAACACCACAACAAGAAAAAGAGAGTATCTTTGGCCTTAAAAATGGTCTTAGAACACGAAAAAGAGAAGAGAAGAAAATAAAGTTGTGATTTTTACCTTAAAGTCTCAAACTTTGCCCTTGAAGAAGATTAGTAAAGATAAGAGATTTTGGTCTTGGGTATGGAAGGAAAAGATTTTAGAATGATGAAGAGAAGTTAAAAATGAGGTTAATGAAGTTAGAAAACAAAAATGGTGGTGGTGGAGATGGTAACTCGAAATGGAGATGGAGGATTTTGGTGAAACCTTATGAAGAAAAGTGGTAGAGATGGTGATGGAGAGTAAGAATATGTGGTTGATGAAGAGAAAAGATGAAGAACCTAAAGGAGAGTGGGCTGTAAATTTTGGATGGCCATGGAGGTTTAGAGAGAAGGGAAAGCAAGGAAGAAGATGAAGAGGTAGAGAGAGAAGTTGTTAGGTTAAGTGGTGATGTGTTTGAGTGAATTAGATTAAGTGATGCAAACCAATTTCCCCCCCTTTTTCCCTAGTGAATGCCACGGCAATGGAGAGAGGAGAGAGGGAAATGACAAGCTTCTCAAGCAAGCCAAAGGTAGTTAGGTCCTTTCTTGGGTCAAAGCTTCTAGAAACTTGATTAAAATAGCAATATATTTGAATTAAAGTGGATTTGTTATGACATAAAGTAGATTACATTGGGATAAGGTGATAGGATTTTTATTACATGCTATTATCCAGAGGATAATAGTTACAGTCGACAGAAGTTAGTATTAATTAATCTGACGGATAAATTCTTACGCAGTGTTTTATTATTTCGTCTGTTAAAATTTTTCAAAAAATGTGAAACCTTGGAAACTGTGTCCGGCCTCGGGTTTAGTAAGATCCCCCATCGATGTTTCCATAGTTCAAGGTTTTCGGAGAGAATATCTCATTTCTCTGGCTCCGATCAGCTCGCACGTAAAATGAGAAATATATTAAAATATTCGACATTCCCCGAAAATTCCTAGAAAGTTCTTATAAACTGCAAATATTATAAAACAACTATTCGTCATATAATTTTCCAACTTTTGGAATGTTACAGTCATTTTCCCGACTCCGCCCATTGTGCACGCAAAATGAGGAATATACTAAAATATTCCGCATTCTTAGAAAATTCCAGAAAAATTTTAGAAAATCTCAAATATTATAAAATGAATATCCATAATGAAATCAATAAATTTTGGGGTGTTACACCATCTGTACACTTTGTGAGGAGCCAATTCTAGCTTGGCATTCAGCATCCATGTGTCCCTGTGCTCCACCAATCTCACAAAAATTGTTAGAGGCACCTATGGCATCTACATGAGCTTTTTCAAGCATGTCAAACCATTTATTCAAAGAATCAAATTTTGACATAATTAAATCAACCCTGTTTATCTCAAACTTACCTCCCGAGAGTTTTCTCGGGTTATTACCTCTCTCATTTACCCATTGGTGATGATTTGTGGCAACACTCTCAATGATCTCATAGGCTTCTGTCAGTCTTCTGTTCATCAAAGCTCCATCAGCTGTGGAGTCTAGAGACACCTTCGAAGAATATTCTAGCCCATTATAGAAGGTGTGGACAATCAACCATTTTTCTAACCCATGGTGTGGTCAGGCTTCCAACAAAGCTTTATATTTATCCCAAGCTTCCGACAATGACTCTCTATCTTTCTTAATGAAGCTTGTGATTTGGGTCCTAAGATAAGCAGTCTTGGATGGTGGAAAGAATTTGTTCAAGAAAGCTTGCTCCAATTGGTCCCAAGTAGTGATTGTATCAGTGGGAACTGACTTCAACCAAGCTCTAGCTCTATCTCTCAATGATAATGGAAACAGGCGGAGACGAATAGCATCAACAGAAACACCTTCAATCTTAAGGGTCTCACAGAATTCCAAGAATATATCCACATGATCATTCGGGTCTTCAGATGGCAATCCTCCAAACTGGTTCTGCCTTATCATAGAGAGTAAAGCAGAAGGTATGGTGAACTGTCTAGCTTCAATGTCTGGCTGAGCAATTCCAGAATGCAAACCCCGAGCATTAGGGGTTGCATACTCTTTGAAAGGTCTATTAATAGCAGGTGCAGCCATGACAAGCGTTGGTTCAAGTATTTTTCTCTCTCTTTGCCTTTGTTGTCTTCTCCTTCTATGAAAAGTTATTTCAATTTCAGGATCTGCTTCTTCAAGGGTCTTGGAACGTCTAGTACTTTGCATAAACAAGAGAAATTACCTGCAGAGAGTCAAAGAGAAACCAAGAAAGTAGTAAAAAGGTTTAAAATAATTAAATTAAAAATTAAACTGATATTCAAGAAAAACACAGTCCCTAGCAACGACACCAAAAACATGGTGTGTGAAATCCACAAGTGTACAGTTTCATCGTCAAGTAATAAAAAGATCGAATTCTCAGGAACTATGTCTATGAATATCAATTAATTAATTAATTCAACTAAATTAAACAAAGGGATATAATTGTTGATTAATAAGAACGGTAGTAACAAAGAAATTAAATAACAAATATTAAAGTGCAAAGTTGAGATAAAAAAACAACAAGTTGTTAAGAAAGGTTTTCAGATTTAAGAAAGCTTCTAAGATTGGGGATAACCACGATGATACAAGACTCCTAATTGACAATCCTTTTATTAAAACTGAAATTCAATTGAAGGTGAATTACCCTAAATTAGTTAATGTTCTTTCTCAAGAGATAAGAACTGTGCCCAATTAAACCAATTCCTACTCTTGTGGTAATTGAATCTAAATTGAACCCATTATGCTTTATGGTAATTCATTAAATCCTTGAAAAGCTAAACCTACTCTCGTGATTTAGACCTTAAGTTTAATTCTTATAGTTCTAACACCTCGGTTCACCTTTCAGTACGTCTCTAGATATCTATGAGATGCAAATAAGTGGCCAACGAATTCAGATGAATAAGCGCAATAAGGATTGAATCAAAGAACATTCAAGATTAATAAAAGGGGTAAACAAAGTCAATTAATCATCATCAATGTATCAAAGGGCATTGCCCAATCCCAGAAACAAAGGAAACTACTCAGACATAGAGAAGAAGAAATAAGAAATCAAGTTCAAAAGCATTCAAACTCGTAATCAAAGAGAAAAGAGAGAAAGATGAAGATCAAGAGCCTCCCAATATGTCTCCTTCAAAACCAAATTGGAACCCTAATATTGTATTCAGAACATCTATAAATACCCCCGGGGTCTAAAATGATCCAAGCCCATAAAAAGAAAGAAAAACGAACTTAAAAATCTGACACGAACAGCAATCCACGACCGTGGATAATTCTACGGCCAGGCCGTGGATCTCTCTGTTTGAGTTCCACGACCGTGGAACTCCCTGTAAGTTCTCTTTTGCTTTTTCGTAGCTGCTCAATCTATGGCCGTGGGGAATTCCACAGGCAGGCCGTAGAACCCTCTGGAATGAGCTTTTTGTCCCAAATTGCTATCCTTTAAGCTCCAACTTCAATTATGCAAGCTTTCCATCCATTTCAAGACCAATTCAGCACCCATCCTGTACAACAACACCAAAAATACAGCAGTTATCCGAACTAAGGGGAAAAACAAATAAAAAGGGAAACTAAAATGCCTAAAATGCCTAAAATGCCTAAAAATGCATACAAAACAAGAACAAAATATGATGTTATTTCACACACATTATTAGGGTTTCTTTGGAGAGCTACACGAAATCAACTAGGAAGGGTTAGAAGGAGTTTGTCTTCCCTTAAGGTAAGAGGGAGATTTAATCTCATCAACCTTGTGTGGTGATGAGAAAATGGATTATATGTGTGGTGAAGAATCCATAAGGATTCATTCATTTGGTTGTTTAATGCTTTCCTATTTGTGGTAGATTTTATTTGCAAGCATGTCTATAGCTTTAAAAATATGTTGCATGTGTTTATAGATATATGAATATTATTGTAGGATGTGAATAACATGTAAGGATTGCATGAGTGTTCCAAAGAACACAAAAGGAGCTCATGACTTCTCCAAGAAAAAGAGAACCAAAATGTTCTCAACCATTTTCTGAAACAATGATTTAATAAATTTGGGTAAAACAATGAATTAGAAAATGATTTAATGACCATTTGTAAATGATATGTTGAATTCGGCCAACATGCCATTCAATGTACATTTGATTTCCAAAATTATTTTCTAAGGTAGGTTAAGTAGTTAATCTACAAAAGAATTTAATTTCAATGAATTTTTGGGAAATAAAATGAATGAACTTAATTTTAGAATCCTAAATTAGAAGAATTTGTTATAAGTAAGAAATAAAGAAAACACTTGAAAAATACTAACGTAGAGATCACTCTTTGAGTTTTGAAGCACGTTAGCAAGTTTCAAGGTGTAAATAATGGTTAAGGTTAAAATATGTAGTATTTAAAGAAAGATGTAGAAAATATCATTTAATGAATTTTCTAGACAAAATGCTGTCAAAATTACTAAAAGTGGACAAATAAAAGAGAAAGTTTTATAATATATTTATAACGTAAAGAAAATATTCTATGTAGTTTAAAAGTATTAAAAATAGCTTACGCGTATTTAAAATAATGATTTTTAAGCTATACGGTTAAGAAAACAATTTAAAAATCTTACGCGGTTGAGAAAATGATTTAAAAACATTACGTGGCATTTAAAAATGTCAAAATATATTTACGCAATTTAAAAATGTTTGTAAAAGTGACGCGATTGTGAAAATGTGATAAAAACTTTTTACGCGACTAAATGGAACAGTGAGTTTTACTGTCGAGCCAAAGTGGTGGACCCGGACAGGTTAAGATATAGTACTGTCAAGTGGAGACGTACTATATTTGGAAATATTGAGACTGCGGGTATTTATATAAATATGGTGACATGTTGAGACCGAGGGTATTTATATAATTATGGTTCTTATTCATGCATTGAGAGTTGTGTCAATTTGGTTGAAATTAGCGATTGATTGATGAGATGAATTACACCGTGTTGTGGGTATGATAGGCGTAGTGTGGTTCATTTATTGAACTTGGAGGCGTTAGTGTGCGGAGGATTCCACATGTGGATAGTTGGTAGCTCCTCTGGGCCATAGTAACGGGTAACACACTAATGATCTCAACAAGTACTATTCTTAATCAAGATCTTGTGGAGACTATTTGGTACAATGCCTATAGTGCATGACGTATTTGGACTTTGTACTACTACACGATGTTTTGGACTGTGGGCTATTGACACGACGTTGGACAATGTAATAGTTTGGTTGGGCAACCTGAGGTACTGATAGTTCTTTTTGGATCATTCTCTGTGATGTATGTATTTAGCTCCATGGAGTAGGAATAAGTCGGTATACATTGGTATTTATGGTCTGCATTTTAATGTTTACTGTAACTTGTGATATTATGTATGATGTGTTATTTTGAGGTACTATATATGACGCGATGACATGCATTATTGTGTTAAATTATGATATCTGTTTGTGTTGTCGTTTTCTTTATTGCCATGCTGGTAATGACGTAGATTATCTCACCTCTTTGTATGCATTTTCTGTATTATTATTATATTCTGTAAAGAGTTTGAGGAAGAGGAAGAGGAAGAGGAGCAGCCTCTTGATATTCAGTACCTTGAGGAGGAGCAGTCGAGCGATCAGTTTGAGGAAGGCGAGCCATTAGATTATCCTTATCATTTGGACTGATTCTGTGGTGATGGCGTTGCCTGGATTCTTTGGTTTTGTGAGACTTGAGTTTCATAGAGGCTCTGAGGCCTGGCGACTGCGTAAGGATAGAGGATCGGTAGTCTACGTGGGGCATCTGACTGTGTCCTGTGTAGAGAGTTTGACGGGGAGCCTATTTTTACTACTACTCTATATTTACATCTTGAGATGCCTTTGACTCTTAGGCGCTACTGGGAAGGACTTTTTCATGCACCTAGTGAGATTAGTAGTGTGTCGACAGTAAGGACTTCTGTCCGTAGAGCTACGAGACATCCAAGATTTCTGTCATCCGATGATCCATCTGAGGAGGATCCTTCGGAGGGTTAGAAATCTTTGATGTGCACTTGGGCATGTATATATTTTAGTACTGTACTGACTTTTTACTGCTTTGTTAAATATTTGTAGTTGTAAATTATTTATATAATTAAGACAAAAATCATATGTATATTATAGTGTGTGATAAGTGTTGTTTTATTTTATGTTTCGTTTTAATTTATTAATCTTATATTGTATAAAAGGAAAAAATTTTACAACTCATATTATTTATGTACTAAACGTTTTATAACTTAGGTAAGGATTTATTTTATTGCATTGAAAATGTGACATCCCCACAAAGGTGTTACAATGGGCATTATGAGTATCTTTTGATGCCGTTTGGAGTGACGAATGCTCCAGCAGTATTCATGGATTACATGAACATAATCTTTCGTCCTTACCTAGACACATTTGTCTTTATGTTTATTAATGACATTCTGATCTATTCTCGAAGTCAGGAGGAACATGCAGAACATCTCAGTGTGGTTCTTCAGATTCTGAAGGAGAATAAGTTATACGCTAAGCTATCCAAGTGTGAAATATAGTTGGAAAAAGTTCAATTTTTGGGTCACATAATTTCCAGGGAAGGAATTGCAGTGGATCTGTCAAAAGTCGAAATAGTTCTTCAGTGGGAAAGACCGAAGATGGTAACAGAGATCTGTAGTTTTGTCGGATTAGCTGATTACTATCAAAGGTTTATTGAAGGATTTTCTAAGATTGTAGGACCTCTCACCCAGCTTACGCGGAAGAATCAAGTTTTTACATAGACGGATGCATATGAGGAAAGTTTCCAAGAGTTGAAGAGAAGACTGACTACTTCGCCAGTGTTGATTCTACCTGATCCTAGCGAACCTTTCGAGGTGTATTATGATGCTTCATATCAAGGTTTAGGATGTATGCTCATGTAGCATAGAAAAGTGGTAGCATATGCTTCAAGACAGTTGAAAGTGCATGAGAGGAATTATCCTACACATGACTTAGAATTAGCTGCCATGGTGTTTGCATTGAAGATATGGAGGCATTTTCTATATGGGGCAACATTCAATGTTTTTTAGTGATCACAAGAGTCTCAAATATTTGTTTGATCAAAAGGAGTTGAATATGAGACAAAGGCAATAGTTAGAGTTTTTGAAATATTATGACTTTCAATTCCAGTACCATCCTAGAAAGGCGAACGTTGTAGCAGATGCCTTGAGTAGGAAGATACTTGGTGTTTCTGCTATGATGGTAAAGGAAATTGAATTAATAGAACAATTCAGAGATATGCAGTTGTCAGTGGAATTGACATCAGGAAGGATGTGCTTGATATGGTTACTATCTCGAGTGGTTTGATGGAAGAAATTCGAGAAAAGTAGAGAAGTGACCAATATTTACAAACTAAAAAGGAGCTAGTAAAACAAGGTACTATGTCGAAATTTAAGGAAGGACACGATGGGATCCTAAGGTTCAGAGATAGAATTTGTATACCCAATGACCCGAAGCTTAGGAGATTAATTATTGATGAAGCCCATAAGAGCAAGTTGAGTATACATCCAAGAACGACTAAAATGTATTAAGATCTGAAGTAATTGTATTGGTGATAAGGGATGAAGAGACATTGCTAAGTATGTGGCATCTTGTTTGGTTTGTCAGAAAAAGCTAAGGTTGAGCATCAAAGACCTTCAGGAATGTTACAACCCCTAACTATTCCAGAATAGAAATAGGATAGTATTGCAATGGATTTTGTGGTTGGACTGCCAAAGACTAGGAAGGGTCATGATTCTATTTGGGTGATTGTTAATCGGCTTACGAAGTCTGTACAATTCTTGCTAATTAACATTAGATATTTAATGGAAAGATTAACTCAAGTGTATATCAGTGAAGTTGTAAGACTTTATGGTGTACCCTTTAGTATTATATCGAATAGAGACCTAAAGTTTACTTCAAGATTTTGGTAGAGTCTACAAGAAGCGATGGGGACAAAATTTCGTTTGAGTTCTGCTTATCATCCACAAACTGATGGTCAATCTGAGAGGACGATTTAGTCATTGGAAGATTTGTTAAGGGCTTGTGTTTTGGAACGAACTGGAAGTTAGGATGAATTCTTACCTTTAATAGAATTCACTTACAACAATAGTTTTCACTCAAGCTTAGGGATGGCACCATATAAGGCATTGTATGGACGACGATGCAAAATGCCGTTGTGTTGGTACCAAGATGGAGAAAGTTTGACATTAGGAGCTAAACTTGTGCAACAAATGACTAAAAAAGTTAAGATGATTCAAGAAAGGATGCAGACAACTTAGAGTCGACAGAAAATCTATATTGATAAGCGAAGGAAACCTCTTGAGTTTGAGGAAGGAGAACATGTGTTTTTGAGAGTTACACCCATGACTGGGGTCAGATGGGTTATTAAATCCAGAAAACTCACTCCCAAATTCATTGGACCATATTAAATTCTTCGTCGAATGGGTCCAATAACTTACCAAATAGCTTTACCATCTTTTCTGTCTAACCTTTATAATGTCTTTTATGTGTCACAATTGCAAAAATATGTTCTTGATCCAAACCATGTCATAAAATCAGATATAGTACAATTGAAAGAGAATTTAACCTATGAAACACTTCCTGTTAAGATCGAGGAAATGAGGGTGAAACAGCTTAGACGAAAAGAGATTTAATTGGTAAAAGTAGTTTGGAATAAAGTGATTGGAGATACAACATAGGAATTAGAAGATAAGATGAAGGAGCAGTATCCGCATTTGTTATAAGATGTAATAAATTTCAAGGATAAAATTCTTTTTAGAGGGGGAGAGTTGTAATGCCCCGAATTTTCTCATTATTCAATAATATGCAATTTTAATTATTTTGTGAGTTGTTTAATTTAGTTTGATTTTTTTGTTATTATTTTTGAACTCTCTGTGTTTGATGTCGGGCCAGAATAATAAAAATTTTTGGGGTCAAAATTTTTTGGACTATTAATACGAGACCGGGGGAGCTTACAAAAGCCGAATCCAAAAAAAGTTTACAAAATTTTAATTTTCTATGAATTTATCTGTCTAATAAAAACTAAGTGTGTTTTATTATCCATTGGACAATAACCACTGGTTAATACGCAATAGCTTTTATCCATTAGATAATAGCTTCCGATAAAAATCTATGTTGGATGACACTAGCCTTACGCTAGTTATCTTTTTTAGAGCATTCCTTGGTAACTCACTACATGAATCACCCTATGACTCACAAGAATGGACCAATGGAGACTTAGTCTTCTATGGTGGCTATGACTCACACAATGAGTCATTAGATGACTCACACCTAGGTGAGTCACATTTTGTGACTTACTCTTGAAGTCTTCCACGACCATGCATCATTTGGAGGCCAAAAGTCTACACTTAGTTCATTTTTTTCATCTTTCTATCACTCTCTCAAAAAACCAAGAAAACTATACACCAAAAATCTCTCTCACTTTTCTCTTCCATAGCTCACGACCAGGCACCGTAGAACCCACTTCCAATCTTCTATAATTTCAACCAACCTCACTTCTTTAAACTACAAGCTATTCTAATACATTTTTGTGTTGAAACCCTAACCTAGTTCATCCAGTTACTATCTTGTTCTTCAAACTCAAGTTTGAAGCTCTTAAGGTGAAGTTCTTTAATCTTCATGTTTCTATCCATTTTAAAGTTCTAGACCATGATTTGGATCCATGGTCATCTTAGTTAAGCCTTCGATGTTAATACTTGTGTGTTTATTTTGTTTCAAGAGCAACTTAGTGGTGGTGAAAAACAACCCTAAAGGAGACCTACAAGAAGCTTTTGGAGAATCATCTAAGGTAAGAGGGAGATTAATCTCATCAACCACTCATGGTGGTGAGGAAATGAAATTGTTAGTGAAAAATCCATAAGGATTTATTCACTTGTTTGTATAAATTTATTTCCTTGTATTTATGTGCTTTATATGTTTTTATTGCTTTGATATTATGCATGAACTTGCTAGAATAGAATTATGATGATTGTGATATATTGTATGATTTAATTGAAGTTGTTAGTCATGGCAACCATCACCCAAGAGGGGGGGTGAATTGGGTGATTATAAATTTTAAAACACCTTTGAGAAATTAAACATTTTGAATAACTCAATTAATAAATGCAGCGGAATAAGTTTAACAAAGGTGCAACTATTAGAGATTTCACAAATACCACTAGGGCTATAGGATAAATCAAGTAAATAAGCTAGATATCAAATTCAACTCAAGCCTATATAATTAAGGCACAAATGTAAAGAGATAGAGTTGAGAAGATCAAACACAAGATTTATCCTAGTTCAGCCACCAATCCACTTGTGGCCTACGTCCAGTCCCCAAGCAAACCACTTGAGATTTTCCACTAAACTTCAAGCTTGAACGGGTGCTTGAAAACCTTTACACAATAGAGCACTTACCACACCTTAGGATACCTCACCCTTTGTACTTGAGCCTCAACTTCAAGGGATACCTCACCCTTACAAACTTTTGAGAGATACCTCACCCTCTTTATAGATTATACAAAGTGCAGATGAATAGAAACTCTCTCAAGAGTGGATAATACAAATTGAAGCACTATGGGTATCAACAAATCACACTTTGAAGCTCAAAACAGAGTTTTTAGAGAAAGAGATAGTGAAACACAAATTTAATGCTCAATGATCATTTTTAGATAGTTCTCTAACTCTTCTTTGATGCCCAAACACTTGTATTTATAGCCCAATGCATTTTAGAGCCGTTGGAGGTGGTTAGGTAGCACTAAATGTCAATTATAGTCGTTTAAAATCTGTTTCAGATTCGTGTTATTCGAATAACACTTTTGTTATTCGAATAAATCCACTTATTTCACTCCAGGAAATGTTTTCTGGAACGTGTTATTCGAATAACACTTTGGTTATTCAAATAAATCACTAAAAATACATTCTGGAACGTTTTCAGGGGTGTGTTATTCGAATAACACATCTCTTATTCGAATAAACTACTCTGGTTTCGAAAACTGACTTTAAATGGTCATAACTTTTTCATTTCTTATCTGATTAAAGCAAATGACCAGTCATTAGAAAGATATTTGAGTCTATTTTCATATGAAACAAGTTTAAAAAAAAAACTCAGTATTTTAAAAGATATGATCAAAAGAGTAACCAAAGGTCAGTTTTTCAAAACACAAACTTGGCTATTTTTCATAGAAATGAACTACCACCATGATTAGCATTTTCAAAACTTGTTTGTTGGGCATTTTGGCATGTGAAAACCATTTGTAAAGATTTGAAAACATATTTGAGCTTATTGTGATTCCCATTTACCTTTACACAAGATCTAAGTCCTATAAGCTATTCTTGAAGATCTTGAACTTGATCTTGCCATCATCAATTCTAGTCCTTATGCTTGTTGATGTAATCCAAGCTTCCAAAGAAAATCTTCTCTTCAAATATTGCAAATGCTTGGAACATCTTATCATTCTCATTCTTCTTGAGTTGAGCATATTTGTGATTTTTTGCTTTCTTGTTCCAATGCTCACTCTTGGTACTTGGACTATCCTACAAAGTATTGCTCACTTAAACAAACATAGTTAGTCCAAATTCATGATTCAATATCTTCATATGCATGATTCATAAATGTTAACTCTAGTTAGTCTAACATGCACATAAGAATTTCATAGACAAGTCCAAATAAGATATTTATTAATTATTAAAAGATATGCTCTATTAAGGATGCAACAAAGAACACTTTGCACATTTTCATTTAAGTAAAGTCAAATCCAATATTAATTCTTTATAACTCATATAAAGCATTATTGGATTTATTATATAAAGAATGCTACACATATCTCATTGCATGATTGTTAAGTGAAATATAACTAGATAAAGTACATAATCATGCATGATACAATATATCTCATCAAACACATCTATGTAGCATAAGCATCATTCTTTTTGTCTTGTATTTGTCATCATCAAAACACCATATTAAATCATTAGGGCAAACTTATATCCACAATCTCCCCTTTTTTGATGATGACAAATCACCAAAGAAAAATATGTTGAGTAATATAGAAGAAGAGATATTCATGTAAGATATCAAACAATTAAGCACAACAATATATTTTTCTTTCCAATTTTCACTCCCCCTATTTGACATCAACAAAAAGGCTTAGGAAGGAAGGATAATATTGTTTCTCTCCCTATAGAAAAAACTTATGTTGTCAAAGAGAGTAGGATCATCAAAACCAAAAACTTCTTCAAGTTATTCAAAACACAACTATCTCCCCTTATTTGATTCTACATATTATTCAAGAATAGAGAGATGAAACAAGCATGCTTTTAAGATATAAAAGAATATTCATGTAATGTTTGTCACATTTTGGTACATCAACATTTAGCATATGATAGCAATAAGCTTAATAAATTATGTCTAGCATATAATATCTTGCATGCCACATGATAAATAAGTACCACTTGATATCACTTGTTAGGAGTGACAAAATATTCGTGTAAGATCATGGAATTGAGGTTTTCAAATGAAAGATCATACAACTTATCACATATCAAGCATGTCTCAATGAAAGAATAAAAAGATATGAAGTTTAAGAATGTTTACCTTCTTTCATTGATGGAGGGAAAGAGAATGAGAGGTGGTTTTCGTTGACATGTTGATAGTATTAACAATAAAATACTTCATGTCAAATAAGGATGTAAGCCATGAGATATAAGCAATAATTTAAGAGCTAGGCTCCCCCTCAAAATATGCACAAGATGCATAAAGTGAAATATATATGCCAAGATCATGTAAGCACATTACCATAAAGTAAAGCAAGACAAAAGATACTTATTTTTAATCCATCAATCAAAAACAATTTTAAACTTCTCCCCCTTTCAAAAAGAATTTTATAAGGACACATTACATTTTCAAAAGCATTTTAGAAAAGTAGAGAGGTTTTATATTAAAACCACTTATTCATTGAAAGAGATCAAACCAAGTCAAAAGAACATAAGTACATCTTCTTGATGAAATATGCTATAGCGATCAAAGCATGTATATAACTAACATCATCCACCCTATTTGCAATGACAAAAATAGCAAGTTAATATCCAATTAAGCACCTTGTCAATGCTAAGCATACTTTTCATGTAAGGAAAGCATCTAATCATTTAAGATCAATTTATCAACAAGTATCATATAATCTATAGCATATAGAATATCATAATAGTTTAAGGATGGAGATACTTATTGAGTTAGAAAGAGAGTGATGCTTCTTTAGAATGTTCTTCATTTGTTGGTCCTTTGAGTTTGAGCTTTCTTCAATTGTGTATTGCATTCCATTGCACTTGAAGAAAGTCTCCTCATGTCCCTCTTCATTTAACTCTTCTCTTTATCCATTTATGCTTGTCATTTCAATATTTGATGGCTATATTTGAAATACATAGAGAAACTAGCAAAGCTAACTCTAAAATTTCTCTAAAACATAAGTTAGCATCAAATATCATGTAAGCCCATTTACAAGCATAATTTAGGTTGATATATAATATAAAGCTTGTACCTCATTATCAACCATGCAATGTTAGCTCTAACAAGAATAAAGGAAGAACATATGCACTTGAATCCAAAAGCATAGTTTAAGCATTTTCAAAGCAAGATTCAAGTTTGTCAAGAAACACATGATTATCATCAAAACTTATATAAGCATTTTGGGCAAACAATGATCATATTAGGCATGTTAAGGCATAACAAAACTCTTTACCTCTCCAAATATCACATGATATTCAATTTAAAGCATAAGTAAGGATGAGAGATTAATATCACCAAAAATGTACTCTTTGAGTTTTTGTAGGTGACTCCAACTTCCAAGCTTCAAGGCTCCTTGAGAATAGATATACTTTGCACCCCTTTTAGAAGTTGAATCCTTTTAAGCTTTACTATCCTCAAGTTGAATAATCTTATTCCATTTAAATGTTTGCTTGAGGTAGTTATCACCCTACAACACAGTTCAAAGTACTTTCTTTGGTATCCATCAATTTTGGATTCATAGAGGTTAGTCATTATACTGTTAGCCAATTACATTGTATAGTTATCAAAACAGCCATATGTATTCATCAAAACAATTTTCAATTAAGCACAATCAATTTCAAGTATTCAGCACATATAGCAAATAGCACATTTCATATAATTTGTGTTTATTCGAATAGCAGTGTTGTTATTCGAAGAGCACAATACCTAGAAATATTTTTTTGTCAGGCTTTATTCTAATAACATTGATGTTATTCGAATAACACAGCATCCAGACTTGGCTGTCTACAAAGCTTTATTCGAATAACCATTTGGTTATTCGAATAACACCAGCGAAGAACATATTTAAAACGTTTCTGCCAAGCGTTATTTGAATAAGGGTTTCCCTTATTCGAATAAAACAATCAGAAAAATAGATACCAGGGCTATTGTGTTCTGTTATTCGAATAAAAATTCCTTTATTCGAATAAGATACATTAACGAGTAGATTTTAATGACTACTGAAGGAAGTTATTCAAATAGAATATCCCCTATTCGAATAAACATATCAAAAACATAATAGTAAGCATATGTAGCAGGTTAAAACCAATAAGCAGACCAACATAAAAATAATCAAAGATTAAGAGAGACTTTTCAGCATACATGTTATGTAAGAACATAAATATATGATCACAAATTTCTAATTCTTACATAGCTATTTTAAATCAACCAAGGATCATGTTAGAAAGGATGAAAACAAGATAAAAACATCTAACACAAATACTTATTTTAAGTCATAATTGATCAAAAACTCATGCTCAAGTATATTATCATCAAATATGTCATTTCAAACAAGCAGTATACTTATCTAGCATTTTCAAGATATGTAGAGATATTTTCAAGATATAAGGCTAGAAAATCATAATATAAGTCTCCATTTATCCAAAGATTACAAGTCCAAGTTTCTTAGAGACAAGGAAGAGAACTTGGAGTATTTTTAGTCTTTGTGCTTGGAG
Source organism: Ormosia emarginata (assembly GCA_029884605.1). Classification (NCBI taxonomy): domain Eukaryota; kingdom Viridiplantae; phylum Streptophyta; class Magnoliopsida; order Fabales; family Fabaceae; genus Ormosia; species Ormosia emarginata. The sequence continues at coordinate 31,061,619 of JAQQTP010000079.1, read as the reverse complement.
CAGCCACCTTCAATATGTCAAAGTAAACTCTTGGCCTTCAAGCACACCTACAACACACTTCAATTTTTGACTTTTGGTACCCAAATTTTCTTGGGTCCTTGTGTGTTAGTTTTTTATTATTAATCCATTATGCTCTCATAAAAATTAATTTTTCATAGTATATAAATTGAGCATAACAAATTAAATAAATAATTACCATTAAGCACATAGCCAATAACATGTTTACTTTCATGATATATAGACAAAACATAGCAAGCATGCCTAGGCATTATAGAATTTTATGTACCAAGATATATAACAAATTAATGAGCAATGGTACAAAAAGAATGAACATATTCATGTCCTAATCATAATATTCAAATTTTACAAAGTGCACATGATTCTATCAATTACTTAAGGCCTACAAGGAATATACCTCATATTCATTGTCTTTTTAAGTGAATGTGCATAAGAGGTAAAAGCATTTGATACCTTGACCTTGGTAATCAAGGAAACTATTTTTCTTACCCATTGCATCTCTTTTGGTGTTTTGAACTTTGCAAGTTCCACATTTTGTACTTGAGAAGCTTTGGTTGAAGCCATCTTCCTTCTTTGACCAAAACTTCTTCCGATGGGCTTTGGAAGCATTCTTCTTGATGATTCCTCTTTCCTTTGACCAATTTGTCCATCCTTTTGATAAACTTTCTGCATAATTGAGACACTAGGAGGACATTTTGGTACCCACTTCATGTTGGGTCCTTGAATGTTAGTACTAGAATCTTTAACACTTTTCAGAACCCAAACTAAGTTATTTCTCATATAAGAATTTCTTCTATAATTGCACAAATGAGAAATATGTCTTAGATGACCACAAAAATTGCAAACAATTGAATTTAATGATGACTTGGTCCTTTGAAGATCATTTTTGGAAAACATAAGCCTTTTGTTGTTTTTATATTCTATGTCATTTTTGCCACAAGCCTTACTTGAATTTTCATGTGAAATAACATCAATTTCATTCTTATTAACAATCATGGATTGTAAACAATTAGAATCATTTACTTTGGCAAAATTGGAATATAAGTCCTTAACTTGATTTTCTAAATCAATGCACTTTTCACAAAAAGTTGAGGTTTCACATTTCAAAGGCATTTCCTCATTAAGAAAAGCATATTCATTTTTCAAAGTTTCAATTTCATTTTCAAAGGAGGAAATATTTTCTAAACAAGATAAGTTTTTCTTTTCTAAATTTAACAAATCATCATATAATTATCATATGCACATTTTAGCTTATCATAGAAAAGACTATAATATGATTTAGCATTATTTACCTCAAAGTCCTTCTTAAGGGAATCACCATCTTCCTCATTGTTATCCATCAAGCATTCAAGAACATTTTCTTTCTCAATTTTGTTTTGCTTTGCCTCTTCTTCAAATTGAGCACCATCATCACTAAGAGGCATTGTGCTTTGAATATGTTCTTAAGGACATTTTTCAATGTTGTCTTCCTCTAGAGGTTTTTGCTCTTCTTGCTCTCTATATACAACTTTATACAAGAAATCATTGTTAGCAAGATAAATAGAATTAAGAGCATCCCATATATCTTTAGCACTAGAGCAACTCTTAATTCTAGCATAAGCATCATCATTCAAACTACTTCTCAACATTTGCATTGCTCTAATGTTCAAGGAAAATCATTTCTTGTCATAAGCATTCAAATCTTGTTTTGGTTTAGGAGAAAATTCATCAAGCATAACATCCCACAAATCAAGATCAATAGATTACATATACAATTCCATTCAAGCTTTCCAATAAACAAAATGCACACCATCAAAGAATGGTGGTTTATCAATTTCAAAACCTTCTATTTTGAAAAGCTTTTTAATTTTTGCCAACAAACAAGGATCTTTAACTCTAAGCGGTTAAGCTTTCACCAGAGCACGAAGCTCTGATACCACTTGTTAGTCATGACAACCATCACCCAAGAGGGGGGTGAATTGGATGATTACAAATTTTAAAACACCTTTGAGAAATTAAACATTTTGAATAACTCAATTAATAAATGCAGCGGAATAAGTTTAACAAAGGTGCAACTATTATAGATTTCACAAATACCACTAGGACTATAGGATAAATCAAGTAAATAAGCTAGATATCAAATTCAACTCAAGAATATATAATTAAGGCACAAATGTAAAGAGATAGAGTTGAGAAGATCAAACACAAGATTTATCCTAGTTCAGCCACCAATCCACTTGTGGCCTACGTCCAGTCCCCAAGCAAACCACTCGAGATTTTTCACTAAACTTTAAGCTTGAACGGGTGCTTGAAAATCTTTACACAATAGAGCACTCATCACACCTTGGGATACCTTACCCTTTGTGCTTGAGCCTCAACTTCAAGGGATACCTCACCCTTACAAACTTTTGATGGATACCTCACCCTTACAAACTTTTGAGGGATACCTCACCCTCTTTATAAATTATACAAAGTATAGATGAATAGAAACTCTCTCAAGAATGGATAATACAAATTGAAGCACTATGGGTATCAACAAATCACACTTTGAAGCTCAAAACAGAGTTTTTGGAGAAAGAGATAGTGAAACACAAATTTAATGCTCAATGATCATTTTTAGATAGTTCTCTAACTCTTCTTTGATGCCCAAACACTTGTATTTATAGCCCAATGCATTTTAGAGCCGTTGGAGGTGGTTGGGTAGCATTAAATGTCAATTATAGCCGTTGAAAATCTGTTTCAGATTCGTATTATTCGAATAACACTTTTGTTATTCGAATAAATCCACTTATTTCGCACCAGAAAATGTTTTCTGGAATGTGTTATTCGAATAACACTTTGGTTATTCGAATAAATCACTAAAAATACATTCTGGAACGTTTTTAGGGGTGTGTTATTCGAATAACACATCTCTTATTCGAATAAACCATTCTGGTTTCGAAAACTGACTTTAAATGGTCATAACTTCTTCATTTCTTATCCGATTAAAGCAAATAACCAGTCAATGGAAAGATATTTGAGTTTATTTTCATATGAAACAAATTTCAAACAAAAACTCAAAGTATTTTAAAATATATGATCAAAAGAGTAACCAAAGGTCAATTTTTCAAAACACAAACTTGGCTATTTTTCATAGAAATGAACTACCACCATGATTAGCATTTTCAAAACTTGTTTGTTGGGCATTTTGGCATGTGAAAACCATTTGTAAAGATTTGAATACATATTTGAGCTTATTGTGATTCTCATTTACCTTTACACAAGATCTAAGTCCTATAAGCTATTCTTGAAGATCTTGAACTTGATCTTGCCATCATCAATTCTAGTCCTTATACTTGTTGATGTAATCCAAGCTTCCAAAGAAAATCTTCTCTTCAAATATTGCAAATGCTTGGAACATCTTATCATTCTCATTCTTCTTGAGTTGAGCATATTTGTGATCTTTGGCTTTCTTGTTCTAATGCTCCCTCTTGGTACTTGGACTATCCTACAAAGTATTACTCACTTAAACAAACATAGTTAGTCCAAATTCATGATTCAATATCTTCATATGCATGATTCATAAATGTTAACTCTAGTTAGTCTAACATGCACATAAGAATTTCATAGACACGTCCAAATAAGATATTTATTAATTATTAAAAGATATGCTCTATTAAGGATGCAACAAAGAACACTTTGCACATTTTTATTTAAGTAGAGTCAAATCCAATATTAATTCTTTATAACTCATATAAAGCATTATTGGATTTATTATATAAAGAATGTTACACATATCTCATTGCATGATTGTTAAGTGAAATATAACTAGATAAAGTACATAATCATGTATGATACAATATATCTCATCAAACACAACTATGTAGCATAAGCATCATTCTTTTTGTCTTGTATTTGTCATCATCAAAATACCATATTAAATCATTAGGGCAAACTTATCTCCACAGAAGTGAGAAGGATGAAAAATTTTGGCTCTAAAGGCCAACATGGCTCACGGCCATTAAGCAAAAACTAGGGTAAACAAGGTAAAAATCATGTTGTTCATGGTGGACTTGATCGATTTTGTAACATAAACATGAATTGGGGTTTTATAAATTAAAGAAGGAAGTGAACAAATTTTTATTATTGAAAAGGAATTGGTTTTTGATAATAATAAAGGAATTAAATTTTAAAGATGATATGAAATTTTGAGTAGTTCATCTAAGAGTGTTTTAGTGAAGGTAAATGGAAAAAGGAAATAAACAAAGATTTTGTTATTGCTTAACAAGTAATTTTCGGTAATAATGGGTAAAATAAAGTTAGGAAGTAAATTGGAAACTCAAAATATTTCACTTAAATGGATTTTTAGTAAAATGAAAGAAAAAGGTTTTATTAAATTAATATACTATAGATTTTGGAAATAATGTTAGAAATTATTTTTCTAAAGGAGTTTTAGCAAGAAAATATTGGAAATAAGATTAAATTTTACACTAAATTAGAAAAGTTTCAAAATTAAGTGCAGAAAGTCAGAAAAATATTTACGCAATTGAAAATAATTTACTTGTTTCAAAAATAATGATTTTTTGAGTTACGCGATTTTGAAAATGTTTAAAAATTTCTACGTGACTACAAAAACATTATAAAATATTTATGCAACTCGAAAACATAACAAAAATGTCATGCGATTGTGAAAATGTGATAAAAATGCTACGCGGCTGAGAGAAACAACAGTTTCCTATCGGGCCAACGTATTGGACCGGATATTACACCTAGGTGCGGGTGCGAATTACGTAGTTTGGGTCACTTGTTGATCTTGGAGGTGTCGAGGCGCGGGTATCCCACAAATGGACAGTTGGTAGCTCCACTGGGCCGTGGTGACAGAGCACTACATCGACGATCTCGATCAGGCACTATTTTATTCACGATCTAGCGTAGAATGTCTTGTATAAGCACTTAATTTAAAGCTGATGATATACAGATATATCTTCTAGATCATTCTCTCTAAAATTATGTTTAGCTCCATGGAGCAAGAACTTGTCCATCTTGCATGTGCATAATCAATTGATTTATTGTTATGTTATATATCTGTTGATTATTTGTTAGTTGATACAATACTTGTTATCTTTGTATTTGTATGACATTACTATCATTTCTATTTCTGTACTGCCATGTTGGTATTGATGTAGGGGTTCTCACCTCTTTATTATATTTTTTTGTTTTACTATTTATGTTTGATAAAGACGGTGGGGAAAAGGAAGAAGAATCGCTTCCATTCTGTCCATTTTGTTTGTGTGTTGATTTTTCTGAGGATTGATAATGACGTCAAGACCAGGTCTTCTTGGCTATGTTAGTGTGTGGTTCCATGGGGGTGCAAATGCTTGGCATGTCGACCTAAAGGCAGAGTGTATCAGATATATCAAGGTGGTGACCCTGACAGGAAGTAGAAACAACCATGGAGTTACTACGTTTTTGTTTACTACTTATGTGTATTTAGAGTTGTATTTACCTGTGAGAGACTTATGGGGTGTTCATTTCTATACCCCTAGAGAGGATTCAGTAGTGTCTGCTGCTAGTATGCCTATTCAGACCCGAAGGAGGATTCTTTTCCCTAGGCGTGTTGTGTTAGACTAGTTTATGTTTCGGTTATGAAAAGTTTGTATATATGTTTTGAAATACTAAAATATGATGTACATGATGTATATTATTAAGTTATTTTAATTTGTAAAACAAGGTACTGTGTCAGAATTTAAGGAAGGACTCAATGGGATCCTAAGGTTCGGAGATAGAATTTGTATACCCAATGATCTGAAGCTTTGGAGATTGATTCTTGATAAAGCCCATAAGTGCAAGTTGAGTATACACCCAAGAACAACTAAAATGTATCAAGATCTAAAGCAATTGTATTGGTGGCATGGGATGAAGAGAGACGTTACTAAGTATGAGGCATCTTGTTTGGTTTATCAAAAAGCTAAGGTTAAGCATCAAAGACCTTCAGGAATGTTACAACCCCTAACTACTCTAGAATGGAAATGGGATAGTATTGCAATGGATTTTGTGGTTGGACTGCCAAGGACTATGAAGGGTCATGATTCTATTTGGGTGATTATTGATCGACTTATGAAGTCTGCTCACTTCTTGCCAATTAACATCAGATATTCAATGGAAAGATTAACTCAGGTGTATATCAGTGAAATTGTAAGACTTCACAGTGTACCCTCTAGTATTATATCAGATAGAGACCCAAGGTTTACTTCAAGATTTTGGCAGAGTCTACAAGAAGTGATGAGGACAAAATTTCATTTAAGTTCTGCTTATCATCCACAAACTGATGGTCAATCTGAGAGGATGATTCATTCATTGGAAGATTTGTTAAGGGGTTGTGTTTTGGAACAAAATTGAAGTTAGGATGAATTTTTACCTTTGATAGAATTCACTTACAACAATAATTTTCACTCAAGCATAGGGATGACACCTTATGAGGCGTTGTATGGATGACGATGCAAAACACCGTTGTGTTGGTACCAAGTTGGAGAAAGTTGGATGTTAGGAGCTGAACTTGTACAACAAATGACGAAAAAAGTTAAGATGATTCAGGAAAAGATGTGGACAAGTCAGAGTCGATAGAAAAGCTATGTTTATAAGTGAAGGATGTAATGCTTATTTTTCTCATCTCACGAAGAAGGAACGTCACACCATAATAAAGAAAAATGAAATACAAGTGCGAAAATAAGTTGATAAGTCATAAATTAAGACCCGGTTCATTTTTTATATATAATTAAACATCTTTAGTTGTAATTGTATGTTAATCGGGTATTGAAGGTACATGTATATTATCAGTTATCATTTTTTTTAGAAGAGATAATGATAAATATAGATACAATAAAAATCGACATGAAATGAAACCATACATTCACATTATATATATATATATATATATATATATATATATATATATATATGCATCGAGCCTGTTTTAATTACATCATAAAATATACAAAAAGTAAAAAAGCTTTACCCACCCTAAGAGTGTTTACAAAATATACAAGCCATTACAATAACAAAACGTCAGGGCTTTCCAAAAAAATAGAAGGATAGCCATCAATAGCCACCGACAGTATCAGCCCCTAAGACTGACAAGAAGGAACCGCAGTAGGGTCCTCCTCATCAGATGAATTCCCCATCGGAGCGACCGAATTTCGAGCAGAAGCTCGAACCGTGGAGAGAAATGAATCATCTCGTGGAGTGTAATAAAGGTCACCCTACAAATCTCTAACAGGCAGATAAAACTCCAAGTGAACAAAAGCTGTGAAATAAAAAACATGCGGGTCATATAGACCCCAAGCTAATGACACAATCAGCTCCTCGTGGTAGATGCATCAGTCTGTGCTCAAGTTAATGTGCCAACAGTTGGGCCCTCTGTGAAAGGTCATCCTCGTGTACCCCAAAAACTAGCGCGGACGTGAAAACATCTCCAAGCAATCTCTAATCGTAATCGGGCCAGAAGCCAGGAAAATCAGGTGCTTCCTTTTCTTCCTCGCTAATATCTTCTCAGAAGTACATAATTTAAAATAGGAATACAGACAAGTAGGAAAGAGTGAGACACCCAGCATTCAATACTAATACGACAGTAAGAAAACAGAATAATGCTAGGCGCCCACATAGCGTTACAACTAATACATTCATCAACAGAAATAACAAGATTAACAGTAAAAGAAGAACAATGATGAACAGTAGTAAGAATCAACAATAAAAGATAAGTAGCAATAGTATCTCAAGCACTCAACAGTTCAACAATCAGATTGTTATTGCAGCATTAAAAACAGATGATTTAACCGTCATAAGTACACATGCTCAATGAAATATGAGACTGACAATGCACATGGTACCAAAAATCGTACTCCATGGAGCTAGACATCAACATTTCAGAGAGAATGATCAAGGAGTCATGTCAGTATCTCGTTAGCCTTAACAATAAAGTGCTTCATCACATAAAAATATTTGAGCAATATGCCTTATACATGACACCTCAACAGTTGATCGCGATATAGGACAACGTCTCGGTCCGGATCGTCGGTGTGTTTGCATCAGTTTATCTCACGGTCCAAGTGGAGCTACCACTGTCTATTGTGAGACACCTGCACCCCGACGCCCCCAAGGTCAACCACTATGACCCTACGCTTAGTCTAATCGCACACGCACTAAGGTGTTATTCAATCTCTTAGGCACACATCGCCTTTCCAACAAAGTCCAACAGATATCACATATGCATGATGACTCAATTTACATCATGTATGTGTATCAATTGCATGTTCCTCATAATACAATGCATATCATGCATACTCATTAACAATATTTTTCATGGAACATACCACAATGGCATACAGTCAATCCTCAACAACATCATTGCCACAATTTATTCAAGTACGCATCAACAAGTACTTGGCCCCACATGGACTCACAATTCCATACAATCCATTCTCAATATCAACAATTCTATATACATGGTTCAACATATATCGTAATTCCATATTATGAATCCAACATCCTTAGTTTCCAAAGTCTTAATCAATTATGAAAATTTTAGGCTAAAGAATCCTTCAAAACCGTGGCCCCTCAAGGACCAATGCTAAATCATTTTCCTCCATTACAAGCATCAATTCTTTAATTTCTAATTACATAGGTTTCATTTTACACAAATCAATCCAAACCCTTAAACTTCTTGGCCAAAATCGTGGCCACTCAATAGGGTAACAAACCCTCAAAATTTCCATTTATCAAATTCAACTATTAATCATTTAATACCTAATCACATAAGCTTCATTTTTGTACAAAAATCAAATTCACATCCCTAAAGATTTGGGTCAAAACCGTGACCCCCATAGGGTGATTAGAAACCTTAAAATTTCCATTCATCCAATCCATTATTATCAAGGCATTTATAACAACCACACTTTAATCTCAACCAAGAATACACAATCATGAAAAACTATCAAACAAAGTAAGCATCTATTATGAATTTCTCCATCATCAACCACACAAAAGTCTTCTCACCACCAATAATGGTTGAATGAGTAAATCTCCCTCTTACCTAAAGGAAGAACACGAAAATCACCTCCATGGTATGCTCTTGGTGATTCGGTTTTGGCTCTCCAAAAACCCTAAAAATCAAGCTCAAAGAATCAATACCAATGGTTGAAAAAGAAGAGATCCATGGTCATAAATATGGCCATAGAAATGAAAAATAGGAAGAGAAAGTGAAGAATCAAAGAGTTACCTTCAAAGTCTCAAACTTTGTTCTTGAGAAAAAGTGAAGATGATGGATTTTGAAGAAGATCTCCAAAGAGAAAATGTTTAGAATGAGAAGGGAAACATAGAAATGATGATGGTGAAGTAAGAAAATGAAAATAGTCACACAAGAGGGCTGTAAAACCGTGGAGTGAAGAAGGAAAAAGAAGAGAGAAGTCAGAGAAAATGGAAATGAAAGTTGAAGAGGGAGAAAATGATAGTAGAAATGAGTGATGTTTTGGTGAAGTGTGATAAGTGTGGGAAGCAAAATTTTGCTTCCCCAAGGGCCTCATTGTCGTGGCATTAGGAGAGAGAAGGAGAGGGATGAGTGGCTTCTCCTACAAGATTGGGCACTTTGGTCATTTGTGGTCAAAGCTTCTCAAAGAAACTTTGATTAAAATATAATATTTTTGAATTAAAGTGGATTTGATTAGACATAAAGTGGATTACATTAGGATAATGTGATAGGATTTCTAACACATGTTATTATCCAATATACAATTGTTACAGTTGACAGTAGTCAGTATTAATTGTCCAGCAGACAAAAATTACACAACGATTTATTTATTGGATAAAAATTCTTGAAAAATGTGAAACCTCATAAATCGTGTTTAGCCTCAGGTTTAGTAAGATCCCCCATCAACATTTCTACAGATCAAGGTTCTTAGGAAAAATATCTCATTTTCATATCTCCGCTCAGTTTGCATGCAAAACGAGGAATAATATTAAAATATTTTGTGTTCTTAGAAAAAATCTAGAAAAATTCACAAAAATCACAAATATTATAAAATGGTTATCTATGATAAAATAAATAAATTTTGGAATGTTACAACTTTCCCCATCAAAATAGAAATTTCGTCCTCGAAATTTTCATACCTTATAAAAGTTGTAGGTATTGCTCCTTCATCTTGTCTTCCAACTCCCATGTCGTGTCTCCGGTCATCTCATTCCAGATTACCTTTACCATTGGGATATCTTTCCCTTTGAGTTGCTTCATTCTCCTATCCTCAATCCTTACAGGAGTTGTTTTATAAGTCAAGTTTTCCTATAATTGTATTGAGTCAGGTGCTATGACATGATCAGGGCTAGGAATATATTTTCGAAGTTGTGACACATGAAAGACATTGTGAATATTTGAAAGAAAAGTTAGTAAGGCTATTTGATAAGCAACTAGACCTACTCAACAAAGAATTTGATAAGGTCCAAGAAATTTAGGGGTAAGCTTTCTAGACTTAAGAATTCAACCGACCCCAGTCGTTGGGGTGACTTTTAAAAACACATGCTCTCCTTCCTCAAATTCAAGAGGTTTTCTTCTTTTGTCCGCATAACTCTTTTGTTAACTTTGAGTCATCCACATCTTCTCTTGAATCATCTTAACTTTCTTAGTCATTTGTTGTATAAGATTAGGTCTGATAGTAAGTCACTCTCTAACCTGATACCAACGTAGAGGTGTTCTGCACCTTCGCTCATATAGAGCCTCATAGGGCGCCATCCTTATGCTCGAGTGATAATTGTTGTTGTAGGTGAACTCTACCAATGGTAAAACTTCATCACAACTTTCAGTTTGCTCCATAGCATAAGCTCTAAGCAAATCTTACAATGATTGAATTGTCCTCTCTCATTGACCATCAGTTTGTGGATGATATGTAGAACTTAAGCGTAACTTCGCTCCCATTACTTCTTAAAGACTTTGCCAAAACTTTGACGTGAATCTTGGATCTCTATCAGAAATAATGCTTATAGGTACACCATGTAGTCTAATGATTTCACCGATATACAACTGAGTCAACTTCTCCAGTGAATACCTTATATTAATTGGTAAGAAATGGGCTGGCTTCGTGAGTCGATCCACAATTACCCATATCGAATCATAACCTTTTCTAGTCTTTGGTAGTCTAACCACAAAGTCCATTGCAATACTATCTCATTTTCATTCGGGAATAGTTAAGGGTTGTAACATTTCAGACGGTCTTTGATGTTCAACCTTCACTTTCTGACAAAATAGACAAGAAGATACACATCTAGCAATATCTCTTTTCATCCCGTGCCACCAAAATAGCTTCTTCAAATCTTGGTACATTTTGGTTATTCCAGGGTGCATACTCAACTGACTTGTGTGAGCATGTTCGAGAATGTACTTCCTGAGTTCTTGATCCTTAGGCACACAGACTCTACCTCTAAATCTTAAAATTCCATCATTTCCTTCCTCTAAGGTTGTTGCACTGCCTTGCCTCATCAATTCTGTTTCTTCTTGTAAGAACTTATCAACTTTTTGTTTCTCTCGAATACCTTCCATTATGTCATTTGAGATTGTGACCATATTCATATAGATCTTTCTAGGTGTTAACTCCACAAAGGACCATATATCTCTGAATTGTTCTATCAAATCCTTTTCTCTAATCATCATGGAAGAAACACTGATTATTTTCTTACTTAAGGCATCGGCCACAATGTTTTCCTTTTCAGGGTGATACTGAAGTTGGAAATCATAATCCTTTAGGAATTCCAACCACCTTCGCTGCCTCATATTCAACTCTTTTTTATCATACAGATACTTCAAGCTCTTGTGATCGCTAAAGATGCCGAATGTTGCTCCATAAAGAAAATGTTACCATATCTTCAAAGCAAATACAACAACAGCTAATTCCAAGTCGTGTGTTGGGTAGTTCTTCTTATGCACTCGTAATTGTCTCGAAGCATAAGCTACCACTTTTCCATTTTGCATAAGCACACACCCTAATCCTTAGTATGAAGCATCACAATATACTTCGAATGGTTCACTTGGATTAGGCAGAACTAACACTGGTGAAGTAGTTAGTCTCCTCTTCAGTTCTTGAAAACTTTCCTCACAAGCATCCGTCCACTCAAAAGCTTGATTCTTCCTTATGAGTTGAGTGAGAGGTCCAGCAATCTTTGAGAATCCTTCAATAATCCTCCGATAATATTCGGCTAATCCAACAAAGCTCTGAATCTCTGTCACTATTTTTGGCCTTTCCCATTGCAGAACAGCTTCCACTTTTGATGGGTCTACAGTAATTCCTTCCTTCGAGATCACATGACCTAAAAATTTGACCTCATCTAACCAGAATTCGCACTTAGACAATTTGGCATACAACCTCTTTTCTTTCAGAACCTGAAGAACTGTGCTAAAGTGTTCAACATGCTCCTCTTAATTTTGCTAGTAGATCAGGATATCATCAATGAAGACAACCATAAATCTGTCTAAATAAGTACAAAAGATCCTGTTCATATAGTCCATGAAGATAGCAGGTGCATTTGTCACACCAAAAGGCATCACCAGGTAGTCGTAGTGTCCATAGCGAGTACGAAAAGTTATTTTTGGAATGTCTTCCACCTTTACTCGAATTTGATGGTAACCCAATCATAGATCGATCTTAGAAAACACAACTGCTCCCTTTAGCTGATCCATCAAGTCATATATCCTTGGAAGTGGATATTTATTCTTGATTGTGACTTTGTTCAACTGACGATAGTCCACGCACAATTGTGAAGTACCATCCTTCTTCTTAACTAGCAGTACCGGCGCTCCCCAAGGCGACATGCTAGGTCTAACAAATTACTTCTCCAAGAGTTCCTCTAATTACTTCTTGAGTTCAACTAGCTCTGATGGCGACATCCTGTAAGGTGCTATAGAAATAGGACCAGCTCCAAGCACAAGGTCAATGGCAAACTCTATCTCCCGCTCCGGCAGTAAACCAGGTACATTTTTAGGAAAAACTTCAGGAAACTCTTTAACCACTGAAATTACATTCACATTTACCTCGTTCTTGACTTTCAAAGAAGACAATAGCATGTATCCTTGAGCTCCTTCTTTCAAGAAAGCTTTCACTTGGTTGACCATCAAAAATCTAGAATTCTCATCCAAATGGAAAACTATGGTTTTTCTAGAATAATCTAACAGGACATAGTTAGAAGATAACTAATCCATTCCTAAGATTATATCTAACTGTGAAAAAGGTAAACAGATCAAATCAACAGAAAAGATTTGACCTTCAATAAACAATGGACAATCCAAATAGACTTTGATGGTAACAACAAGTTTAGCAGTATGGGTTAAAATAGTCAAATCAAAAGGCAAAGAAGACACAGGTAAACCAAGTCTTTTCACACAGTCATAGGAAATAAAGGAATGGGTTGCCCCAGAGTCATACAGTACAGTTAAAAGATTACCCTCTATGAGACCCTCTATGAGACCTTCTCCTTATATAAGATCTTTGAATTTTGAGGCTTCAGCACCACTCAGGGTGTAAACTCTTCCTTATGCCTGCAGTTTTGCAGTTCTTGCAGCATTAACTATAGGCTCCACTTTAGTCTGATTACAGTCGCAAGAAACATGTCTGGCCTTCCCGCATCTGAAGCAAATGATTCTTTTGTTTGTGCAATCCCTTGTGTAGTGCTTCTTTCCACACTTCATGCATCTTGGCATAAACATCGTAGTCTAACCAGTTCTACTAGGACTTCTACTTGGACTTCCACCTTGCGGTCGTCGTTGCTGATTTCCAAGCGGTCTTGAATAAGGCTTTTTCTGGTAGCGATTAGCATTACTACTTCCTCCTTTTTTGGACCGAAAAGGTCCAAAGTTGCAGTTCCTCGTGTTCCGCACTTGGTCTAAGTCTTCTACCCAGCGACACGTGTCAAGCAGTTTTGAAAATTGGTTAATCTTTAAAGTTATAACAACTCTCTTCACATCATGCCTTAAACCTTCCTCGAACTTCCGACATTTCCACACCTCGTTCGGCTGGTGTTGGAAGTAAGTTGAGAACCTTGACAAGCTCTCAAATTTTGCAGCATACTCACTTACAGTCATATTCCCTTGTCACAGACCAAGAAACTCTATCTCCTTAGCATGTCTGGCACTTTCCGGGAAATATTTATCCTAGAATTTCTCTTTGACCACCTCCTAAGTAATTGCTTGATCTTCTGTTTCCAGCAATCTCTGGGCTCCAGTTCACCAGTCTTCTGCGTCTCCAACCAACATGAACGCAACATATGTCACCTTCTTGTCATTAGCACAGTTTATACCCATGAATATCTTCTGCAGCTCCTTGATCCACATACTAGCTTTCCCTGGATCAAATTCTCCCTTGAATTATGAAGGATTAGTGCAACGAAATTCAGCCAAGTTTTGGGCATCGACAGTAGCCTCCAACTGTTGTGTAGTCCTCTCTTGTTGTTGAGCAGTCTGCTGGTTCTGTTGTAGCATGACCTTAGCCATCTTCTGAATCGCCTCAATCGCTACAGTCATATCCCCTCTATAAGCCATAATTCTCTTTCAAGTCGAACTATACAAAACACAAGGAAAAGTCAGATGTATCTTTTCAGAATACCAAACATAGAGAATCACACAACACAAACAAGACAGTCCAAAACCACAAGAACCAAAAGAAAACTTAAACCGGGGCTCTGATACTAAGACAGTGTAATGCCCCTTTTTCTTATCTCATGAAGAAGGAACGTCACACCATAATAAAGAAAAATGAAATAAACATGCGGAAATAAGTTGATAAGTCATAAATTAAGACTCGGTTCATTTTTTATATATAATTAAACATCTTTAGTTATAATTGTATGTTAATTAGGTATTGAAGGTACATGTATATTATCGGTTATCATTTTTTTTAGAAGAGATAATGGTAAATATAGATACAATAAAAAACGACATAAAATGAAACCATACATTTACATTTTATATATATATATATATATATATATATATATGCATCGAGCTGTTTTAATTACATCATAAAATATACAAAAAGTAAAAAACCTTTACCCACCACCCCAAGAGTGTTTACAAAATATACAACCCATTACAATAGCAAAACGTTAGGCTTTCCAAAAAGATATATGGATAGTCATCAGTAGCCACCAACAGTGTCATCTCCTAAGACTGACGAGAAGGAACCGTAGCAGGGTCTGTAACACCCCTTGATGTAGCAACCGCGGCACAATCGTCATTACACCACATTACTAAATCCAGGCGTGTCACAGTCATGATAGCAGTAGTTTCAAAATTAACGAGTTTATTTTTCGCTTTTGTGCACAAGTAGAAAATACGAGCCATGAATGAAATATAAATATTATTCAACCCTTAGTATGACCATTGAAACGAAATCACATTCCTTATATATATTTCTTAGTCAACTTACAAGAATCACTGATAACATAGAATATAATTATTACAGAGTTAAGTAAAATACAGCGGGAATAAAAACATAAAAGGGGAGAAGTAGTGACCCAGGGATGGGTACTACCAGCAGACAAGGCCGCAACCCCATATGCACATGACACTCAACGTCCCGGTTGACATAGCAGGCATCAATGCCTCCACGCAGCTGCACTCCTACGAAATCGAAGAAATCTTGTCCAAATTCCCAATCCCTTCGGCAAGGCGTGATTCCTCATCATCTTCTTCACGATCTTTTATCAAATATGAATATAAAACAGAGAACGCAGAAATATAGGAAAGAGGTGAGACACCCGTCATTCATTACCACTATTGGCAGCAAGAAAATAGCACGGCGCAAAGCGCCCACCGAGCAATACAGTTCATACATTTATCAATAACAACAGCGGAAATTATAGCAAAAGCAAGTCAATTCTAAGCAATAGTCAGAGTCAATAACAACAGTGATATTTATGGTAAAGGCAGAACAACAAAGCAATAGCGGTGCGGTTACAATAGTATTTCCGAAATCGGCACAACAGATAATCATTTACAAGTATTCATGCTCGGCGGTTTATAAGACCGGTAATGAACGATGCACAATGCATGCTTTCCCAATTCCTACTCCATGGAGCTAGACTCAATCAAGCGGAGAGAAAGATCGGGAGACGTGTACGCAACTCGAGCTGCCGCGTGGTGCTAAAACTCAACGGTTTTCAACGTGCACATCGGGCATTGTACGACAATGACGCTCGATCACGACATAGGACGGTGTCAAGTCCGGATCGTCGGTGTGTTTGCATCGGTTTGCCCCACGGTGCATGAGAGGAGCTCTAAACTGTCCATGTGAGGGACCCGCACCCCGACGCCCCGAGGTCATAACACGACCCACACTTGTCTATTCGCACCCGCACCCGGGGGTGTGTTCAATCTCCTAGGCAACTTGGCCTTACAACAGTCCACAAGGACATTCACAATGCATAAGACTCTATGCATGAATATGTATGATCAACATCACATACTATTCCATAATATGCCACAATTGGCTCAAATAAGCATTATTACAACATTGGTCACTCATATGAATCCACAATATCATAATATTGAAATCAAATAAGGTAATATATTTTTTTTAGGGTCCATTATGCGTTCTTATTCAATATTTTCCATTC
The DNA here is from genome assembly GCA_029884605.1 of Ormosia emarginata. NCBI lineage: Eukaryota > Viridiplantae > Streptophyta > Magnoliopsida > Fabales > Fabaceae > Ormosia > Ormosia emarginata. Next base: position 31,044,999 of record JAQQTP010000079.1, on the reverse strand, counting down.
TTACAAGAATTCATCACTAAGTAAGTTTCCATCTCGCGTTATGCTCAAGTCTCTCGATACCGATCATTTAGTTTTTATTCTTCATGGGGTCAATCTCATTCCTAAAATCAATGATCAAAATCGTGGCTTCCCTAAGGTCCACTGCTAACATCAAATTCTCCCATTTTATGCATTGATTTCTTGATATCCTTTACTTAAGTTTTTGTTCACCAAGTTCATTCTAATCCCTTATAGTTTTAATCTAATATCCTAGCTTCAAATTGAGTTAAATAACCCTTAAAGCTCTCCATCTCACATCCCAACATTAACATTTATATTTCCAATTACATAGGCTTCATCTCACAGTTCCCTACTGGTTCTGTCATGGGCGCCTAGGCGCCATATCTGTTGCGCCTGGGCGCTGGTGTAGCGCCTAGACGCTGACCACGAAGCGCCTGAGCGCTCACTGGGCCGCGTTACAAGGAAAACTTCCTGGGCACAGAGCGCCTAGGCGCTCTATGCACAGCGCCTGGGCGCTAGTGCATTAACAGGGGTTCTGCAGAATTCTTTTCTGCAGAGCCCTGACCCATTCATTATCCAAAATCCCTCATCAATTTTCAACCATTCTAAAATGAGATACATGACATTTAATTACAAAATAGCAACATATGAGTTCATAATCATCAAGTCACACAATATACATTCATACATCCATACAAATCAAACAACAACATCATGGAAATAACCCAACATAACAAAGAGGGAAATCCAACATGGATTCTCTCATCAACAACAACACACAAGACATTTCCTTACTACCAAGATTGGTTGAAGAGGATTATCTCCCTCTTACCTATATGAAGGCAATCACAAGAATGCTTTCCCCTTTTTGCTCTTGATTTTTCGTTTTCCCCTTCAAGAAAAACCCTAGGGTGAGAAATCCCCAATGTGTTCACTCCAATCATAGAAAATGACTCCTTGGCCACATAGGTGACCAATAAAATGAAAAAGGAGAAGAAGGTAGAAGAAAGTTGAAGACTTTACCTCAAAAGCTCCAAGCTTTAGCTCCAATGGTGAAAAATGGGGGAAGAAGAGGAAGAAGAAGAAGAAGAACCAAGGATGGCCACAAGGAAATGCTCTTGGAATGATGGAAGAAAGCTAGATGTGGAATGGTGAAGCAAGAAAATGAAAATGGTGAGTGGAGAGGGTGGACGGTGGAGAAGAGAAGGAGAGAAGAAGAGAAGAAGAAAAAACGTAGGAGAAGAAGAAGAGAAGGGGGAGAAGAGATATAATGAAATGTGAGTATTGGGCTCCAAAATAAGGGCCATCTGCCGTAGAGAAAGAGTGAAGAGGGAAGAGAGAGAAGAGAGAGGGTGAGAATTGGCTTCCAAGAGAAGCCAAGGGTATATGAGTAATGTTTGGTCAAAGCTTCTCAAAGAAGCTTTGATTAATTTATCATTAAATTTGAATTAAAGTAGATTGATCAGACATAATGTGGATTTCATTTGGATAATGTGATAGGATTTTTATTAAACACTATTATCCAATGGATAATAGTTACAGTTAACAGAAGTCAGTATTTAATTAATTTGACAGATGAATTTTATTTCGCTGTATTGATTTATTTTATCTGTTAAGATTTCTCGAAAAATGTAAAACCTTGTAAACTGTGTCCGGTCTCGGGTTTAGTAAGATCCCCCGTCGACGTTTCCATAGTTCAAGGTTCTCGGGAAAAATATTTTATTTTCCCGGTTCAACCCAGTGTGCACGCAAAATGAGAAATATATTAAAATATTCATCGTTTCCGGAAAATTCCCAGAAAATTCTCAAAAATTACAAATATTATAAAACGACTATTCGTCATATAATTTTCCAACTTTGGAAGCGTTACGGTCGTTCTGCCAATTGTCCAATGTGCGCGAACGAGAAATAATATTAAAATATTCTGCGTTCCCAAAAAAATCCAGAAGAATTCCTAAAAATCCTAAATATTGTAAAATGACCATTTATCCTAAAATTATAAATTTTCGGGATGTTACAGGGTCTGTAATGCCCCTTTTTCTTTAAATATCCACAAAGAAGGGACGTCGTACAATAACTATAATAATAAATTTATAACATAAAGCGAAATAAATTCCATTACTTTAAGTTGAAATGCGGAAAAGTAGTAATTGTTTTTATAGTCATAGTCCCGATTAACTTTATATGGATTTAAGTTCCTTTACAAATGTCACCATCTTTTTTTTGTTTATTAAAATTATAGATCATTACCAAGTGGCATTAAAAGAGTTAAGTTAAAATTCGTCACGTATGGAGATCATAAATAAGACAGTTACAGTAAATAAAATTTAACAACATAAGATGAACCATACACAATATATATAAAGTAGCCTGTTTAATTACATTTCCAAAATGTACAAAAAGCAAAATATGTACCCACCCAAAGATATACAGATATACCCCAGCATGTACAGCAAAATGCTAGGCTTCCCCAAAAGATAAACGGTTAGCCATCAGTAGCTACCACTAGTATCAGCTCCTATGACTGACGAGAAGGGATCGTAGTCAGGTCCTCCTTAGGGTCCTCTTCGTCCGAGGAAACTTCCATCAGAACAACAGAGCAACGGGCTGGAGCCCAAGCAGTGGACAAAAAGGAGTCCTCACATGGGGTGTAGTACATATCAGCCCACATATCCGTAACGGGCATGTAAAACTCCAACTAGACAAAAGCATGAAAATAAAAAATGGAGGCGTCGTAACGACCCCATGCTAGGGACACCGTCAGCTCCCCATGATATACACAGCGGTCCGTCTGCACGTTAATGTGCCAGCAATCAGGACCTCTGTGAAAGTTGATCCGCACGTAGCCAAAGAAACCACAGAGGCGAGACGTCATCCTCAACAGCTTCAATCTCGGTCATAATCTGGCCAGAAACTCGAAAACTCAAGTGCTTCCTTGCCTTCCTCACGAACGTCTTCAGAAAATCGCATAACAATACAGAATGACAGAATGCACAATGAAGAGGTGAGATAGTCGTCATTCATTACCAAGTGTGGCAGTAAGAAACTAAACGGTGCTGGACGCCCACATATAACACAGTTTATACGTTATTACAGTAAAAGTAAATTAACAACAATTAATAACAAGGTCATTAACATCAAATAATAACAGTGATACCATCGACAGTCAACAATTATTACAGAAATAATGATAACATGTTCCATAGTTATGAATGCTCATCAATCCACATAATTTTAAATTTTTTTTTTGTCCATCAAAGTCAATCCATTCCCTTATTATTCAAGCCAAAACCATGGCCATCATTAGGTCTTCAAGTCCAATGTTTATTTCTATTTTTATGCATTAGTTTCTTAGTATTAGTTCACTTTATGTGTTTATCTCAAATTCCTCCAAACTCACCCACTCATGTTCTTTCTCTTGATTAGAACTCTCTAAGTTACCAAGTTAAGACTTTGATTAATTATCTTTGCACATTATGGATCCTTAATTACCTTCTAATGTCCAATTCATCAATCCTTCATTCAAGTCACAAATTTTCAATATCTTTCTCCTTCATGGCCGTGAGTCTCATAAAATTTAGGACTCTAGGTTTTCACTTCTCCATTGGTCCTTATCTACTCAATTAATACCATTCCATTTGGTTATAAGAATTTTAAGCAACAACACCCCACCATGAGGGTGTTGGTCATAAGCCACCATGCACAAAGCAAGGGACTTTTGTCTCAATTTCATCAATTCCAATCCATCAAAATTATTACAATATCATCAAGAATTAAATTCATCCAACAAATCAAATAAAGTGATGAAAATTTAAAGAATCAATAATAAGGAAAATAAAATCACAAGAGTAACCCATGTTAGGGTTTCTCACAAATCTTCAAACAACAAGTTTCCAACCACCATTTTCGGTTGAATAGAGTGGTCTCCCTCTTACCAAAGAGGTGAACACGAAATGGTCTCCCAAGAAGCTCCTTGTGATTTCTGTTTTGGTTCTTCAAACCCTAGAATATCAATATCAAAGAATCAATACCAAAGCTTGGAAAAGAAAGCATCCTTGACCATGGAAATTGTCTTGGAACATGAAAAGAAGAAGAGAAGGGAAGAAAGTAGTGACCTTTACCTTGAAATTTCAAGCTTTGCTCTTGAGAAAGAATGGTGAAAATGAAGGATTTTGAAGTAGAGTATGAAAAGGAAAAGCTTTAGAATGATGAAGAGAAGCTAGAAATAGAAATGGTGAAGCAAGAAAACAAAAATGGTGAGTGGGGGAGGGGCTGCCAAAATGGAGGGGAAGAAAGGAAGAGAAGGGGTTGAGAGAAAATGAAGAAGAAGAAAGTGAAGAGAGAGAGATGAAAAATGGGAGTGTTTTGGCTTTTCCATGCAATTAGAGTGGGTAATTAGGTCATTTAAGGTCAAAGTTTTTAGAAGCTTGATTAGAATAACATTATATTTGAATTAAAGTAGATTTGATATGATATAAAGTAGATTACATTAAGATAATGTGATAAAATTTTTAAAACATGCTATTATCTAATGGATAATAGTTACAGTCGATGGAAGTCAGTATTAATTTATCTGACGGATGAAATTTATTATTTTATCTGTCAGATTTTTTCAAAAAATGTGAAACCTCGTAAACTATGTCCGACCTCGGGTTTAGTAAGATCCCCCGTCGACGTTTCCATAGTTCAAGATTCTCTGGAAAAATATTTCGTTTTCCCGACTCCGTTCAGTTTGCACGCAAAATGAGGAATATATCAAAATATTCGACGTTTCCAGAAAAATTCTAAAAAATTCCTAAAAATCACAAATATTATAAAACAACTATTCATTCTAAAATTTTCTAACTTTCGAGACGTTACAGTCGTTTTCCCAACTCTGCCCAATGTGTAGGCAAAATAAGAAATATATTAAAATATTCCACGTTCTTAGAAAAATGAAGAAAAATTTCAGAAAATCACAAATATTATAAAATAAATATTTATAATAAAATAAATAAAGTTTGGGGTGTTACAACACTCCCCAACAAATAAGAATTTAGTCCTCAAAATTGTCATACCTTAAAATAATTCTGGGTATTGCTCATTCACTTTGTCCTCTAGTTCCCAAGTCGTATCTCCGGTCGTCTCGTTCCAAATTACTTTCACCAACGAAATGTCCTTTCCCCTGAGTTGCTTCACTTTCCTAACCTCAATCCTTACAGGAGTTGATTCATAAGTCAAGTTCTCCTTTAATTGTACCTAATCAAGTGCGATGACATGATCAGGACTTGGAATGTATTTTCGGAGTTATGACACATGAAAGACATTATGGAGATTGGAAAGGAAAAGGCGTAAGGCCATTTGGTAAGCAACAAGACCTATCCGACGAAGAATTTGATAAGGTCCAAGGAATTTTGGAGTAAGCTTTCTAGATTTGAGAACCCGACCGACCCCAGTCGTAGGCGTGACTTTCAGAAATACATGTTCTCCTTCTTCAAATTCAAGAGGTTTCCTTCTTTTGTCCGCATAACTCTTTTGTCGACTCTGAGCCGTTTTCATCTTCTCCTGAATCATTTTGATCTTCTCGGTTGTCTGTTGAATAAGATCGAGTCTAACTGTAAGTCACTCTCCATCTTGATACCAGCATAGAGGTGTTCGACACCTTCTTCCATACGAAGCTTCATATGGTGCCATCCCTATACTTGAATGATAACTGTTATTGTAGGTGAATTCTACCAATGGTAAGATTTCATTCCAACACCCAGTCTACTCTATAGCACAAGCTCTCAGCAGATCTTTCAATGATTGTATTGTTCTCTCTAATTGACCATCAGTTTGCGGATGGTATGCAGAACTCAACTGTAACTTTGTCCCCATTGCTTCTTGAAGACACTGCCAAAACTTCGATGTAAACCTCAAATCTTAGTTAGAAATAATGCTTGTAGGTACACCGTGAAGTCTGACAATTTCACCAATGTACAACTAAGTCAACTTCTCCAATGGATATTTGATGTTGATCGGCAAAAAGTGCGCTGACTTCGTAAGTCTATCCACGATTACCCATATTGAATCATGACCTCTTTTCATTTTTGGCAACCCAGCAACAAAGTCCATGGCAATGATATCCCATTTTCATTCGGGAATAGACAAGGATTGTAAAAATTCTGATGGTCGTTCATGTTCAATCTTTGTCTTTTGACAGACTAAACAAGATAATATGCATCTAGCAATATCCCTTTTCATTCCATGCCACCAAAATAACTTCTTTAAATTTTAGTACATTTTGGTCATTCCAGGGTGCATACTTAACTGACTCGTATGAGCATGCTCAAGTATGTACTTCCTGAGTTCCTCATCTTTACGCACACAGACTCTACCTTGGAATCTTAAAATTCCATCACTTCCTTCCTCAAGTGTTGATACACCGCCCTACTTTATCAATTCTCTTTCCTCTTGCAGGAACTTATCGACCTTCTATTTCTCTCAGATATCACCCATTAAGTCATTCGAGATAGTGACCATATTCATGCAGATCTTTCCTGGCATTAGCTCAACAAAAGACCATATGTCTCGAAATTGCTGTATCAAGTCTTTCTCTCTAATCATCATGGCAGAAATACTGTCTGTTTTCCTACTCAAAGCATCGGCCACCACATTCGCCTTCCCAGGGTGATACTGAAGTTGGAAGTCATAGTCTTTCAGGAATTCTAGCCATCTTCGCTGCTGCATGTTCAACTCTTTCTGATCGTACAGATACTTCAAGCTCTTGTGGTCATTGAAGACATTGAAAGTTACTCCATAAAGATAATGTCTCCATATCTTCAAGGCAAATACCACGACAGCTGACTACAAATCATGCGTTGGGTAGTTCTTCTCATGCACTCGTAATTGTCTTGAGGTGTAAGCCACCACTTTTCCATCTTGCATAAGAACACAACCCAAACCTTGATATGAAGCGTCACAGTACACCTCAAACGGTTCATCTGGATTAGGCAAAACTAACACTGGTGAAGTAGTTAGTCTCTTCTTTAGTTCTTGGAAACTTCCCTCACTAGCATCTGTCTATTCGAAAGCCTGATTCTTTCTGGTGAGTTGAGTAAGTGGTCCAGCGATTTTTGAAAATCCTTCAATGAACCTCTAGTAGTATCCAACTAATCCAACAAAACTTTAGATTTCTGTTACCGTCATTGGCCTTTCCCATTGTAGCACAGCTTCTACCTTGGATGGGTCAATAGCAATTCCTTCTTTTGAAATGACATAGCCTAAGAATTTCACTTCGTCCAACCAAAACTCACACTTGGACAATTTAGCGTACAACTCTTTCTCCTTCAGAATCTGAAGAACTATCCTGAGATGTTCAACATGATCCTCATGATTTTGTGAATAGATCAAGATGTCGTCGATGAAAACAACGATGAATCTGTCTAAATAACGATGAAAGATCCTATTCATATAGTCCATGAAGACAGCAGGTGCATTGGTCACACCAAAAGGCATTACCAAATACTCGTAGTGTCCATAACGAGTACGAAAAGCCGTTTTGGGAATATCTTCCACTTTCACTCTAATCTGGTGGTAGCCTGATCGCAAATCAATTTTGGAAAACATCGCTACTCCCTTCATTTGGTCCATCAAGTCATCTATCATCGGCAGTGGATACTTGTTCTTGATCGTGATTTTGTTCAATTGACGATAATCCACACATAATCTTGAAGTACCGTCCTTCTTCTTGACCAGTAACACTAGTGCTCCCCAAGGTGATACACTGGGCCTCACAAATTGCTTCTCCAAAAGCTCTTCTAGTTGCTTCTTGAGTTCCACTAACTCTGCTGGTGACATACGGTAAGGCGCTATGGAAATAGGGCCAGCTCCTGGCACCAAGTCAATAGCAAATTCGATCTCCCTTTCCAGTGGCAAGCCAAGCACATCTTAGGGGAAAACTTCAGGAAACTCTCGAACTATAGAGATCGCTTCCACATCTACCTCATTCTCAACCTTCAAAGAAGATAACAACATGTATCCCCGAGCTCCTTCGTTCAAGAAAGCTTTCGCTTAGTTGGCAGTCAAAAATCTAGAATTCTCATCCAAAGGGAAAACTATTATTTTTCTAGAACAATCTAATAGGACATGGTTAGCAGATAACTAATCCATCCCTAAGATCACATCTAGCTGAGATAAGGGCAAACAGATCAAATCGACAAAAAAGATTCGACCTTCAATAATCAATGGGCAACTTAAACGGACTTTGGCAGTAACAACGGGTTTAGCAGTTAGAGTTGAAACAATTAAATCAAATGGTAAAGAAGACACAGGCAAACCAAGTCTTTTCACACAGTCATATGAGATGAAAGAATGAGTTGCACTAGAATCGTATAGTACAATTAAAAGATTACCTTCAATGAGACCTTCTCCTTGTATCAGATCTTTGGATTTGGAGGCCTCAGCACCACTCAGGGTGTAGACTCTGCCTCCAGCCTGCGGTTTAGAGGTCCTAGCAGCATTGACGGAAGGCTCCGCCTTGTCTTGATTACAGTCACGGGAAACATGCCCCGGTTTACCGCACCTAAAGCAGATGATCCCTTTGATAGTGCAGTCTCTGGTGTAGTGCTCTTTTCCACACTTCATGCACCTTGGCATAGATGCCGCATTCTGACCCGTCCTTCCTGGACTTACAGTTGGACTTCTACCTAGTGATCTTTGCTGTGGATTTCTAGATGGTTTGGAATAGGGTTTCTTCTTATAACGACCAGCACCACTGCTTCCTTCTCTTTGGGACCGAATTGGCCCAAAGTTTCTGTTTCTCGCCTAACGCACCTGGTCCACACTTTCCACTTGGTAGCATGTATCGAGCAGCTTAGAAAATTGAGTAATCTTCATAGTTATGATGGCTCTCTTCACATCATGTCTTAAGCCTTCTTCAAATTTTTAGCACTTCCAAGCTTCATTAGGTTGGTGTTGGAAGTAAGTTGAGAACCTCAACAAGCTCTCAAACTTAGCAGCATATTCGCTCACAGTCATACCTCCATGCCGCAAACTCAGAAATTCCATTTCCCTTGTGTAACACCCTTCTTAGGGCATCACATTTCTAACTACCAACTCCCAATCTGAAAATGATTTCATAAAAGGTTTGAGTTATAAAAGGGTGAGTTTTAAAATTTCTTATTACAGAAATATAAACTTACTGAAATCCATAAGTATTACTAATATATAATATTGACATTAATTAATAGTTAACAATTTAAAGAGAAATATAAAACTAATAGACTCTTTTTTTTTTTAACAGTAGCAAACCCCATGACGGGTCTTACTTAATAGCATGGTACAACACTAATGAGAAAACTTAACATGTTTATTTCTTCTTATATCCATCTTGATGCATCAGACATCTATTTCTTATCAACACTGCACGCTATCGAATCTGGAATGGTCATTCTCTGATGTTGTCTCCGATCTCAGAGTATTTATCACTCGTATGTCTAAGATAACTCGTTCCATCTATTATATAATTTTTACCAATACAAGCACAACAACACAATATAACAAAGAGGTGAGATCACCTATGCCAATACCAATATGGTAGCATAGAGATAATACAACCAGCATATCATACAGATATATCATACCATAACTCCAATAATGCACTCAACATTAATCAACTATCATCATCATGCCATCAACATTATTATCATCACACAATAATCACAATAATGCCATCAACATGATTATCATCATCATCATCTAATATTCCTCAATTATTATATCATGCAGATATAGATACTCAGATTTATGCATATGTTATGCATGTAGACTCAATGTCCTACTCCATGGAGGTTTTCACAATTTTGACAAGAATGCTCTGTTAATTGTCAGCCTTAGCCCAAAGACAATCTTCCAGTCGTTGAAAAGAATCGTGTTATTGTCGGGTATCGTCAATGCATTGCAACGGACTGCATCGCCAAGTGGCATATGGTCCAGCCTTAGCCCATAGACAGATATCCACTGGTCGACCGCCGCGCCTTGACGCACCCCAAGATCCATCATAAACCTCATTATCAATTCTCATTCCCTCTTCAACCACAAGGGTCACAATAGCATCAGCTATCAAATTTTTGTTCAATGTACGAAATATCTCAATGCAATTTTGTTCAATTTCCTCATATGCCACAATGCATATTTTTCCAATGCATATTCAATGCACCAATGCCAATCACAGGCAAAATTCACCATTTTCAATGCATATTCAATGCACCAATGCCAATCACAGGCAAAATTCACAATTTCATATTTAGGGTCCACACATTGGCCCATTCTCAGTTTAATTTCATAATCTCATAATCAGGGTCCACACACTGGCCCAACAGTAATCATACTGTATATTTAATTGCAAAATCATGTTATCGCGTTTTCATAGTCATAAAACACTTTTGTCGTGTTTTCACAATCGCGCAACATTTCTGTTACATTTTCACAATTTTGCAACGTTTCTGTTGCGTTTTAAAATTACGTAGTGATTTTTCAACATTTTCATCAATCACGTAAAAATATTCCACCATTTTTAAATCGCGTAGCAATTTTTCAACAATACCTCAAACGTGTAAAAATATTTAAACGCTTTCCAAATTGCATAGAAATATTTCAACGTTTTTCAAATCGCGTAAAAATATTTAAACATTTTTCAAATCGCGTAGCTTAAAAATCACGCTTTTAAGTTACGTAAATCATTTTTCACCATTTTTCCATTATGAAAAATATTTCTCAACCTTCAAAAATTCCATTTCAACCTTTCTCAAAATAATATGACTACTCACATTATTTTCCAATTTTATTACTCAAGAAAATCCTTTTCACAATATATTCCATAAATTCACAATTCCATTGAATTAAATCAATGTTTCAAACTTTAAAAATTACTAACGCTCTCCAAAACCCAAAGGATGAGTTACACGTTAGTAAATTTTAAATCAACATTATATTCTCCATTTTTCTCAAATCTCAAAATCAATTCTCTTCAAAATAAATTGAGGTTCAAACACTTTCAACCTCTTTTTTTTTTGTCTTTCATAAACCAAAATTCTATTTTTCAAGTGATAAAACACTCTGATTCCCTTTCCAAAATCCTTATACTAAATCAAATTACATTTCCACTTGGAAAACCACTTTGTTTCATAAAACCAAAGCATTTACAAACCTTCAAAATCGTGGTACATGGTTATTTAAACCATCAAATATTTTTCCTTCTAAGTCAATATGGTTTTACACAAACAAAACCATTAAAAATTCCTTAACAAAACTGTGAGACTCATGGTCTTTAAAATCACATCATTTGTTCATTTTCATTTTTCACTTTCTTTGCAAATCCTTAAAATTAACAACTCATTGCTCTTTTCATTTAAAACTCATGATTAATAAAATACTTAGAATCTTTTGATTCAAAAACATCCTTCCGAAAACCGTGAACACTTATACTTTGAAAACAAACCCTTTCTTTATTTTCCTTGCTTTTCTAATCATCCAATTTTATCATTCATGAAAATATTAATTTATGAACACATATTTTGAGGTGTCTTGGCCGAAATTCCTCTTGGTCTTTGGAACCAAAAATCAACTTCCTTTCCATCATCAAATCATGGCATACACATACATATTCAAATATATATCACAAGCATGTCATAATCAAAGCAATAAATCATGCAAATCATACCAAGCATAGGCAAATAATCAAAGCACATAAACACCCACAAATTATTACATGACCATGGATATGAATCCTCACATGGATTCACCGTCCATCAAATACACAAACCATCTTTCACCACCATACTTGGTTGGTGAGATGAATCTCCCTCTTACCTCTTGAAGATCCTCAAAAGCTCCTTGTTTTGCTTCTTTTTCCAAGTCCTTCACCACCAAAGGCTTCTCAAATACAAAACAAAACACACACATAATTAATATATAAGACTTGAATAAGAAAACCATGGATTAGAATCATGGTTAGAACCTTGAAAATCAAACGAAAAGTGAAGATTAATAAACTTCACCAATAAAGCTTCAATCTTTAGCTTGAAGAACAAGGTTGAAGATGAATGATTTAGAAAAAGTCTCCAACATGAAAGTTGCTTAGAATATCATGTAGATTCAAGATCTATGGTTGGATAAAATTAAAAGAGATTGGATGGTGATTTTGGGTGAATGGCCGAATGGTTCCTCTTGAAGAACAAGGTTGGAGTTTTTGATTTTTGTGAAAGAAAGCTTCTTAGATTTGGTTAAGATAAAGAATGAAGTGAAAACACTTAGTTTTCCTTCCACCAATTTCGTAGAGCTCCTTGGAAAAATCCCTAAAAAAATCATAAACAAATCTTAAAATCAATAACAAGTAAAAGAATAGGTAAACCATGATTCAAGCATGACTTGGAAAATTAAAACTTGAAGTTTGGGTGAAGAGATAAGAACTTTACCCTTTATGATAGAAACTTGAAGCTTGGATTTGAAGCTCAAGATGAATGATTTTGTGAAAACTCATAACTAGAGATGTTCTTAGAATAAGGTAAGGATTCAAGAAACTAAGTTAAATAAATTTTTTGAGTGATGGAGGGTAGATTTGAGGGTCATGGCCGTGAGCTAGCTTGGAGGAGAAGGAGAGAAATTTTTCTAAGAGCTTGCTTGAAGGAAATGATCAAGAATGATCAATAAGTGACCAAGACAACTAATATTGGTCTTCAACTTTGCTTTAGCTCCTAGACAAGCACAAAAATCATCCCCCCCTCTTCATGCATTCTCCTTGAGTGCAAAATGATCAATAATGATGCATAATTGACCAAGACCACTATTGTTGACTTCAGCAGTATAATTTCTATTTTTATCTGCTATAACCCCACGAAAGAATATATTTACTGTATTTTTATCACCCAATAATTAAATATAGTATAAAATACAGTACAATAAAATTTTAGGAACTGTTTCTGGATTCAGGTTTAGTAAGATCCCCTGTCTCCATCTAAACAGTACAAATTTTTCTATACATAGAAAAATTTTCACTTTGTGGGACCTACTTGGGCCCACGTAAGGCCACCTGGGCCCATAAACAGCCCAAAAACATTCAGAGAAATATAAAAATTTATAATCATCCACAAAAATCACAAATATTAGAAAACATATGAAAATTAAATCAGATTGTTAAAAATAATTAACAATCAAGAGAAATAAATACATAAAGATTTTCCACGGCCCGAAAATTATAACTTTCCTGACACGGAGTAAATCACTCAAAACGATCAAATACGCTGACGAAATACTCAAAATAATTTTACAGTACACAGAAATCACTAAACAGTAGAATTCTGTTAACTGTCAAAATTGCTATCAACTATTTAGGAAATTTGGGGTGTTACACCTTGCGTGTCTAGCACTCTCAGGGAAATACTTGTTCAAGAACCTTTCTTTGAATACTTCCCAAGTTATTGCTCTATTTTCAGCTTGCAGCAATCTTTGCTCTCCAGTCCACCAGTATTCAGCATTTCCTATCAGCATAAATGCAGCATAGGTCACTTTTCGGTCATTGGCACAGTTCATGCCAGCAAATATCTTCTCCAGCTCTTGGATCCAAAGCGTAGCTTTCTCTGGATCAAACTCTGCTTTGAACTGCGGAGGGTTAACATGACGAAATCCCTCTAAGTTCTGAGTATCAGTCGTAGCTTCCATCTGTTATGCAACTTCGCTTGTTGTTGAGCCGTTTGTTGATTCTACTGTAGCAGTGCTTCAGCCATTTTCTGTATTGCTTCAATAGCAGCAGCCATATCACCTCTGCGAGCCATAGTTTCTTTCAAATCAAACTACATAAAATACAGAGAAAAGTAAAATGTATCCTTGCGGAATACCAAACACAAAGAATCACAGAGAGTCACACAACACAAACAAGATAGTCCAAAACCACATGACCCAAAAGAAAACATAAACCGGGAGCTCTGATACGAAGATAGTGAAACGCCCTGTTTTCTTTAAATATCCGCAAAGAAGGGACGTCGCACTATAACTATAATAATAAATTTATAACGTAAAGCGAAATAAATTCCATTACTTTAAATTGAAATGCGGAAAAATAGTAATTGTTTTTATACTCATAGTCCCGATTAACTTTATATTGATTTAAGTTCCTTTACAAATGTCACCATTTTTTTTGTTTGTTAAAATTATAGATCATTACCAAGTGGCGTTAAAAGAGTTCAGTTCAAATCCATCACGTATGGAGATCATAAATAAGACAATTACAGTAAATAAAATTTAACAACATAAGATGAACCATACACAATATATATAAAGTAGCCTGTTTAATTACATTTCCAAAATATACAAAAAGTAAAATATGTACCCACCCAAAGATATACAGATATACCCCAGCATGTACAGCAAAACGTCAGGCTTCCCAAAAAGATAAACGGTTAGCCATCAGTAGCTACCACTAGTATCAGCTCCTATGACTGACGAGAAGGGACCATAGCTGGGTCCTCCTTAGGGTCCTCTTTGTCCAAGGAAACTTCCATCGGAATAATAGAGCAACGGGCGGGAGCCAGAGCAGTGGACAAAAAGGAGTCCTCACGTGGGGTGTAGTACATATCAGCCCACATGTCCCTAACGGGCATGTAAAACTCCAACCAGACGAAAGCATGAAAATAAAAAATGGAGGCATCATAATGTTAATGTGCCAACAATCAGGACCTCCTTGAAAGTTGATTTGCACGTAGCCAAAGAAACCACAGCGGCGAGACATCATCCTTAACAGCTTCAATCTTAGTCGTAATCTGGCCAGAAACCCGAAAACTCAAGTGCTTCCTTGCCTTCCTCACGAACGTCTTCAAAAAATCGCATAACAATACAAAATGACAGAATGCACAATGAAGAGGTGAGATACTCATCATTCATTACCAAGTGTGGCAGAAAGAAACTAAACGACGCTGGACGCCTACATATAACACAATTTATACGTTTAATCACAACAATATTAAAATTTATAGTAAAAGTAGATTAACAACAATTAATAACAAGGTCATTAACATCAAATAATAACAGTGATACCATCGGCAGTCAACAATTATTACAGAAAAAATGATAACATATTCCACATTTATGAATGCTCATGCTCAATGAGTTATGTGACTGACAGTTCACAACGCAAAAGTGTATTAAAATTCCTACTTCATAGAGCTAGACATAAACATTTTTGGAGTGAATGATCAAGGAGTAATGCCAGTATATCGTTAGCCTTAAAATATAGTATGCTTTATTTCATAAAAATGTTTGCGCAATGGCTTATACATGACACCTCGACAGTTGATCGTGATATAGGACAGTGTCCTAGTCAGGATCATTGGTGTGTCGCATTGGTCTTTCCCACGGTCCCAGTGGAGCTACCACTGTCTATTGTGAGACACCCATACCCCGACGCCCCCAGGGTCAACAACATATGACACTTACGCTTAGTCTACTCGCACTCGCACAAAAGTGTTATTCAAACTCCTAGACACACATAGCCTTTCTAACAACATCCAACGGACAACACAATGTCAAATCATGTATGTTCATCAATGATGCATTCATCATGGTATATCACAATGGTATATTTGCACATATACGTACACATATTCATTTCTTGATATCATCGCCTTAGGATATTTTCATGGTACATAACCAATAAGTGTTTGGCCCACACAAGGGTCCACCATAGCATAGAATCAATTTCTATGTCAATACAAATTTTCTAATGCTCATTCACTATCATGGTCCGCATTATGGATTCCACTTTTTTTTTTCAAAGTTTTAAGCTTTTGATTTAATGTGAAAATTTTGGGGTTACTTTAATCCTTCAAAACCGTAGCCTTCAAGGGTTTTCAAAGTCTAATTCTTTCACCACATTATGCATTAGTTCCTTATCATCAATCCACTTAATTTTAAATTTTTTTTTGTCCATCGAAGTCAATCCATTCCCTTATTATTCAAGCCAAAACTGTGACCATCATTAGGTCTTCAAATCCAATGTTTATTTCTATTTTCATGCATTAGTTTCTTAGTATTAGATCACTTTATGTGTTTATCTCAAATTCCTCTAAACTCACCCACTCATGTTCTTTCTCTTGATTAGAACTCTCTAAGTTACCAAGTTAAGACTTTAATTAATTATCTTTGCACATTATGGACCCCTAATTGCCTTCTAATGTCCAATTCGTCAATCCTTTATCCAAGTCACAAATTTTCAATATTTTTCTCCTTCATGGCCATGAGTCTCATAAAATTTAGGAGTCTAGGTTTTCACTTCTCCATTGGTCCTTATATAGTCAATTAATATCATTCCATTTGGTTATAAGAATTTTAAGCAACAACACCCCACCAAGAGGGTGTTGGCTGTGAGCCACCATGCACAAAGCAAGGGACTTTTGTCTCAATTTCATCAATTCCAATCCATCAAAATTATTACAATATCATCAAGAATTAAATTCATCCAACAAATCAAATAAAGTGATGAAAATTTAAAGAATCAATAATAAGGAAAATAAAATCACAAGAGTAACGAATATTAGGGTTTCTCACAAATCTTCAAACAACAAGTTTCCAACCACCATTTTTGGTTGAATAGAGTGGTCTCCCTCTTACCAAAGAGGTGAACGTTAAATGGTCTCCCAAGAAGCTCCTTGTGATTTCGGTTTTGGTTCTTCAAACACTAGAAAATCAATCTCAAAGAATCAATACCAAAGCTTGGAAAAGAAAGCATCCTTGACCATGGAAATGGTCTTGGAACATGAAAAGAAGAAGAGGAGGGAAGAAAGTAGTGACCTTTACCTTGAAATTTCAAGCTTTGCTCTTGAGAAAGAATGGTGAAAATGAAGGATTTTGAAGTGGAGTATGAAAAGGAAAAGCTTTAGAATGATGAAGAGAAGCTAGAAATAGAAATGGTGAAGTAACAAAACGAAAATGGTGAGTGGGGGAGGGGCTGCCGAAATGGAGGGGAAGAGAGGAAGAGAAGGGGTTGAGAGAAAATGAAGAAGAAGAAAGTGAAGAGAGATAGATGAAGTTGTAAAATGAATTAAGGTTTGTTGTGTACAAATGAGTAGTAAAAATTTAGTCTCTTAGGCCCCCAAAATAGGCTGCCAACCGAAGCCCCAAGAGAGAGTGAGAGGGAGTGTTTTGGCTTTTCCATTCAATTAGAGTGGGTAATTAGGTCATTTAAGGTCAAAGTTTCTAGAAGCTTGATTAGAATAACATTATATTTGAATTAAAGTAGATTTGATATGACATAAAGTAGATTGCTTTGGGATAATGTGATAGGAATTTTAATACATGCTATTATCCAATGGATAATAGTTATAGTCGACAGAAGTTAGTATTAATTTATCTAACGGATGAAATTTATTATTTTATTTGTCAGATTTTCTTGAAAAATGTGAAACCTCGTAAACTGTGTCCAGCCTCGGGTTTAGTATGATCCCTCGTTGACGTTTCCATAGTTCAAGGTTCTCAGGAAAAATATTTCATTTTCCCTGCTCCGTTCAGTTTGCACGCAAAACGAAGAATATATCAAAATATTCGACGTTCCCAGAAAAATTCCAAAAAATTCCTAAAAATCACAAATATTATGAAATGACTATTCGTCATAAAATTTGCTAACTTTTGAGATGTTACAGTCATTTTCCCGACTCTGCCCAATGTGCACGCAAAATGAAGAATATATTAAAATATTCTGCGTTCTCAGAAAAATTCTAAAAAATCACAAATATTATAAAATGAATATTTATAATAAAATAAATAAAGTTTAGGGTGTTACAGGGTCCTCCTCATCCGATGAAAATACCATTAGAGCGACCGAATTTCGAGCAGAAGCTCAAGCAGTGAAGAGAAATGAATCATCTCGTGGGGTGTAATGAAAGTCATCCCACAAATCTCTAATAGGCAGATAAAACTCTAAGTGAACAAAAGCTGTGAAATAAAAAACAGGCGGGTCATAGCGACCCCAAGCTAATGACATAGTCAGCTCCCCGTGATAGATGCATCAGTCCGTGCTCAAGTTAATGTGCCAACAGTCAGGCCCTTCGTGAAAGGTCATCCTTGCGTACCCCAAAAAAAGGCACGGACGTGAAGACATCTCCAAGCAATCTCTAATCGTAATCGGGCCAAAAGCCAGGAAAATCTGGTGCTTCCTTTTCTTCCTCGCGAACATCTTCTCAAAAGTACACAATTTAAAACAGGAATACAAACAAGCAGGAAAGAGGTGAGACACCCATCATTCAATACCAATACGGCAGTAAGAAAACAAAATGGCACTAGGCGCCCATATAGCATTATAACTAATACATTCATCAACAAAAATAATAAGATTAACAGTAAGAGAAGAACAATGAAGAACAACAGTAAGAATCAACAATAAAAGATAAGCAGCAATAGTATCTCAAGCACTCAACAGTTCAACAATCAGATAGTCATTGCAGCATTAAAAATAGATGATTTAACCATCATAAGTACACATGCTCAATGTAATATAAGACTGACAATGCACGATGCACATGGTACTAAAAATCCTACTCCATAGAGCTAGACATCAACATTTCGGAGAGAATGATTAAGGAGTCATGCAAGTTTCTCGTTAGCCTTAAAAATAAAATGCTTCATCTCATAAAAATATTTGCACAATATGGCTTATACATGGCACCTCAATAGTTGATCGTGATATAGGATAACATCTCAGTCTGGATCATCGGTGTGGTTGCATCAGTCTATCCCACAGCCGCAATGGAGCTATCATTGTCTATTGTGAGACACCCACACCCCGACGCCCCCAAGGTCAACCACTATGACCTTACGCTTAGTCTACTCGCACCCACACTAAGGTGTTATTCAATTTCCTAGGCACACATCGCCTTTCCAACAAAGTCCAACGGGCATCACATATGCATGACGACTCAATTACATCATGTATGTGTATCAATTGCATGTTCCTCATAATACAATGCATATCATGCATACTCATCAATAATATTTTTCATGGAACATACCATAATGGCATACAGTCAATCCTCAACAACATCATTGCCACATTTTATTCAAGTACACATCAACAAGTACATGGCCCCACATGGACTCACAATTCCATACAACCCATTCTCAATATCAACAATTCCATATACATGGTTCTACACATATCGTAATTCCATATTATGAATCCAACATCCTTAATTTCCTAAGTCTTGAACAATTATGAAAATTTTGGACTAAAGAACCCTTCAAAACTGTGGCCCCTCAAGGACCAATGCTAAATCATTTTCCTCCATTACAAGCATCAATTCTTTAATATCTAATTACATAGGTTTCATTTTACACAAATCAATTCAAACCCTTAAACTTCTTAGCCAAAACTGTGGCCACTCAATAGGGTAACAAACCCTCAAAATTTCCATTTATCAAATTCAAGCATTAGTCATTTAATACCTAATCACATAAGCTTCATTTTTGTACAAAAATCAAATTCACATCCCTAAAGATTTGGGTCAAAACCGTGACCCCCATAGGGTGATTAGAAACCTTAAAATTTCCATTCATCCAATCCATTATTATCAAGGCATTTATAACAACCATACTTTAATATCAATCAAGAATAAACAATCATGAAAAACTATCAAACAAAGTAAGCATCCATTATGGATTTCTCCATCAACAACCACACAAAAGTCTTTTAACTACCAATAATAGTCGAAGTGAGTAAATCTCCTTCTTACCTAAAGGAAGGATACGAAAATCACCTCCTTGGCATGCTCTTGGTGGTTCGATTTTGGCTCTCCAAAAACCTTAAAAATTAAGCTCAAAGAATCAACACCAATGGTTGAAAAAGAAGAGATCCATGGTCATAAATGTAGCCATAGAAACGAAAAATAGGAAGAGAAAGTGAAGAATCAAAGAGTTATCTTCAAAGTCTCAAACTTTGTTCTTGAGAAAAAGTGAAGAAGATGATGGATTTTGAAGATCTCCAAAGAGAAAATGTTTAGAATGAGAAAGGAAGCATAGAAATGGTGATGGTGAAGTAAGAAAATGAAAATAGTCACACAAGAGGGCTATAAAATCGTGGAGTGAAGAAGGAAGAAGAAGAGAGAAGTTAGAGAAAATGGAAATGAAAGTTGAAGAGAGAGAAAATGATAGTAGAAATGAGTGATATTTTGGTGAAGTGTAATAAGGGTGGGAAGTAAAATTTTGCTTCCCCAAGGGCCTCATTGCCGCGGCAATAGGAGAGAGAAGGAGAGGGATGAGTGGCTTCTCCTACAAGATTGGGCACTTTGGCCATTTGTGGTCAAAGTTTCTCAAAGAAGCTTTGATTAAAATATAATATTTTTGAATTAAAGTGGATTTGATTGGACAAGAGGTAATCGATTACGTGATTCCCAGAATCACGATTTTGTAACTCCAAAGGCTTGGTAATCGATTACAGGCACTGTGTAATCGATTACCATGCATAAACTTGCAGAAAAATTATCTTTAGGCCATCTAAACTTAAACCAAATCAATCCATAATATTTTCAACATTATATTAGCTCAAACATGCATCCTAAATCACATAAAGGAACTCAATAACTCATACAAATCCAACCAAATACACCATTGTGAAAAAGAAAGAAAAATAACACAACAAAGAGAGAAATTCATACATGGATTCATCAATCAACAACAACCCACACAAGACATTTCCTTACTACCAAGATTGGTTGAAGAGGATCATCTCCCTCTTACCTAAATGAAGACAATCACAAGGATGGTAGCTCCTTTTTGTTCTTGATTTTCGTTTTCACCTTCAAGAAAACACTAATGTGAGTGACTTCCACAATGTCCACTCAAATCATGGAAAGATGAGCTCTTAATCATATAGGTGACCAAGAAAAATGAAAATGGGAAGAAAATGGAAGAAAGGTGGAGACTTTACCACAAAAGCTTCAAGCTTTAGCTTCAATGGTGGAAAATGGAAGAAGAAGAAGTAGAACCAAAAGATGACCACCAAAGAGAATGGTCTTGGAATGGTGTAAGAAAGCTAGAAATATGATTGATTTAGCAAGCCATGGAGATTGTCTCCAAGAGGTGAGTGTACGGTGGAGAAGGAAGAAGAAAAGAGGAAGAGAAAAATGCTTGAAGGAAAATGAGAAGAGAGGAAATGTTTAGAAATGTGAGAGTGAAGAATTAAAAGTGAGGATGTGAATATTGGGCTCCCAAATGGCTTCTGTCATGGAGTGAGTGGGGAGAGAAGAGAGAGAAATGTGTAATTGAAGGAAATTTCTTGGAAGCTTCCCTTTTTACAAGCTTGGATTAAATCAATCTTTCTTTTGAAAATAAAGCTAATGGATGTGACACAAAGCAGATTTTAGATAATGTGATAAGATTTTTAATACATGTTATTATTTAGTAGACAATTGTTATAGTTGACCGAAGTCAGTATTAATTTATTTGATAGATAAAATTTACACAACGATTATAAATTTTCAGGATGTTACAACACTCTCCTTCAAATAGAAATTTTGTCCTCAAAATTTTCATTCCTTAGAATAACATGGATGTAATTCCTTCATCTTGCCTTCCAACTTTCACATCACGCTTCTAGTCACGTCAATTCAGATCACCCTTACTAATGTGATCTTTATATCTCCGTGTTGCTTTGATCTCCTATCCTTGATCTTCATAAGAAGCTTCTCATAGATCAGACTCTCTTTGAACTGTGCCGTGTTTAGTTTGATGATAAGCCTGAATCAGGGATATACTTTCGCAATCACGATATATGGAAGATTTCACAACTATTTAGAAAGAAAGGATGACAAAAATTAGTTGTTAGGCTACCAGACCAAATTTGAAACGAAATTTAATATAGTCCGAAGAATTTTGAGGTGAGTTTATTAGTAACCCATACAGGGCGATATATGTTTCGTAATGTCTCTCTCCATTCCTTACTACGGATACTTCTACTTTAAATCTTGGTATATCTTAGTCACTTTTCTAATTCTTTTAGATTTCTCCCAACAGATCATTCGAAATAGTAACCATGTCTAGACATACTCCATCCGGTGCCATTTATAATGACAATCACATGTCCTTGAATTACTCCATTAATTCCTTCTTCTTAACCATCATAATGAAGATATTAAGTAATTTACGGTTCAAAGCGTTGGCCATGACATTTGCTTTTCCACGATGATACTAAAGCTAGAGGTCATACTTCTTCAAAACTTCTAGTCATCTTCTCTATCTCATGTTCAGTTCCTTTTCGTCGAATAGACACTTCAAGTGCTTGTGATTGCTAATGGTGTTGAATGTTGCTCCATATAGAAAGTGTCTCCGTATTCTCAGAGCAATTATAACTACGGCTAACTCCAAGCCATGAGTTGGGTAATGATGGGATATAATTATATAGTTTCAAACCCAAGTGTAGGTTGTCTCAAGTAATAAATTCTCGGAAGTCTGAGGTCGATCCACAGGGAATTGATGAAGGGAAACTAATTAATTGAGGTAAAGAGAAGATTTGTCACAAAATTGAAGATGATATAAGTTGTTTACAATGAAAAAAAATTTGCTTTAAAATGGCTTTGGTCTGAGTCCAAAATCATGCCTGAAACTCAAGATATGATCCAATTATTACAGAGTATTTAGGCCCGGTTTTAGCTCCTCTATTTTGACTTCAAAGCCCAATATCATCCATTAGACCTCAGAATCTAACAAAGTGTTCAACATGAAAGTTGTAGGGAATTGTCTTAGCTCTCCTACAAGACCAAAATCACATCAAACAGATATTTACAACTCAAATTATAGCCAGTTTACTAAATATTGCCAAAGAGATAATTAAGGTTAATTTATGCAATAATTTGTTTAATGATCCAATTCAGCTTAATATCATAAAATGTGTCAAAATGAACTTAATTAAGCTTAATTGAACCTTAAGAAGCCTAGTGAGAGGATTATAAAATGTATAAAATATAGTGTTATCGAATTCCCCCACACTTAACTTTTGCACTCCTGGGCAAAACACAAAAGACAAAAATCAAAGAAAAACGACACAGACTCAAAAACTAAAAACTCTAAAGGATTTAATGACTCAAGAAGAGCAACCAAACATTCAAGGGATCAAAACAATCATGAGGTAACATATCTTCACATCTCAAACTAACAAGCAAAGAAACTTCAGTTGAAAAGAATGAATCAAGAATGATAGATTCTCACAGAATTCACTTTCAATCTCTCAAGTGTTTAAAAAGGTAAGTATTTCACTCTATTCAACTCATGAATAATTGCACTACCATAAGCTTGTTTATCTTCTACTTCTCCGCTACTCAGAAACAACATATATACACAAATCATGAGGACTTTATTCAAGGTTATAATAAGGTAAAGGTAAAGAAGGAAGTAATATAGATAAGACAAGTTAAATACCAAAGAAAATAAAAGAGCATTATGTTACAGTTAGAGTGGAGAAGATGTTTGAGAACATTCAGTCTAACTTTCCCAAGATTTTCTTAATTCCTTCTCTGTTTGTTTCTTTCTCATAAAAGGCAATGACCAATATTTGACTAATATTTCATTAAAGATCAATTGGTAGGTTGAATTCATTGTTAGGCTTGAACATTCTTCTTAGATTCTTGTTATTTCCAAGAATTTGCTAGCCAGCTCTTTTTTTTTTTTGAAATACTTGCACATATACCCCCACAATTATTCAAGAAACTTATTCGACAACAAAGCCAATGCTCTCTTATTCACTAAGGCTGGGTTAGAACATGGTTTTTCATTTAAGGCACGTAATGAGTTAGAAACAAAGAATGATCCAATAAGCTCAAAGGGGTTAAGTAAGGGAAAATATACAAGGTTGGCTATTTGGTCAAAGTAGTTAATTCAAAAAAAATGCCTCAATCATGTTTATGTATACATGTGAAAAAGTAGCTTAAAAAAGAATCAAAGCAAGTTCTAGAGTAACAATTCTATGAGAAAAAATCACACAAGAAAGAAGAGAATGGTACAAATGTTCAATCCATTCATCAATAGGCTCAAAATCTCACAAGGCATATTTCTATCATTCTCAATCCACAAAAATTTCAACATCCATAACTAAGCATGTGATGTTTAAGAAAGAAGACAATTTACTCAATCATGCAAATTTCCCTGAATCTAAATTGCCACTTCTACACAAAATAGTTATCTACCCCAATCTAGATGCGTCTCAAGAGTAAAATTACCACCATAGCAAAATTTACTCCTTACTCTGCCATCCCTAACAGGTTTAGCTATTAATAAATTGCTGACAAACATATAAACACATTAATAAACACACTTCCTAATTATTATTATTATTATTATTTTTAAACAATTTTTTTTAATTTTTTAATTTTTTTAAAACATTTTTTAACACAATTATTCACACAACAATTATTCTCATTATCCTTCCCCCCAACCAGATCACAACATTGTCCTCAATGTTAAAATTTAGAAAGGTAAAGGATAGAAGAGAGTACCTGTTGTTGCAAATACTAAAAAGAGAAACCTCACATAAATTTAAACAGAAACAAAGTACGACCAAAGATTGAAATTATTTAAACAAATGAAGTGTCTTGACTGGCTTCCTTTTCTTACTGCTTCTCGCAACATTTCCTTCGGACCACTTCTTGTTTTTTTTTAAGTTGTTAGAAACCTAATGAAAGATGAATGTATACTCACTTGAGATTGGGATGGAGGTAGTCTGCTCTTTCGGCTTTGTGCCAAAGCATTGTTGACCAGTATTAGACTCATTCAAGACCAACGTAACATAGGGCTCCCAAAAGGGACAAGTGGCCATAATACGACTGGCTACCTCACATGTGGGATACAATCTACCTTCTTTGTTTTTCAATTAAGAAGGCTGGATCAGAATGCATGCATTTCCCCATTCACGTTTTGTGTTACCAAAGCCAAACCCAAGATGTATACTTTTTTTTTGTTGGCCGACACTATTTACATCCCCATACAAAGGCTTCGAAATCTGGGAGGCACTTAAGCCGACTCAATAAAAAATACAAATGAAATACTAAAAACTTACCTTAGCTTTGGTAGACAGGATCTTCTACCAAAGTCTCGACTACATCTGGATCCTTCAACTCAAGTTATGGCTTCAACTGCTGACCATTTACCTTCCTCCAATTTAATTTCATGAGAACAGACTAGGGGACGACCACATTTTTTATCAGGAAAATTCCAACCTATATTAAGCAACTTTTTAAACTTTGGATTCCATCCCTGAATGTCTTGATCCTGAGTTAAATAAAAGTTAGTACAATTATCAAATACATTAGATGGATTACTAATAAAATTAAACTCAGAATTAACAAGAAGATTCTTATGGGGATCATAATCAAAGGTTGTAGAAAGTCCCTTCTCCATGATTGAGTCAATCATGTATGTTTGGTGACCCTTGTCTTTATTTTCTGGCTTAACAGGATTCTTTGTCACCTCAGGTTCCTTGGATAACTCGACATCACTACTATCTTGATTCTTTTTCACATCTTCTAGCTCATTCACACTCAAGGAGTTCATCATTCTAGATACTTGACTCTTTATCTCCTTACTTTCTTCAACAACCTTTTCATTCCTAAGAGTTATTATCGAATTGACTTGATCTATTTGTTTACTTTCAGAACAACCCTCATTTAGACAGTACTGACCTTTGGGATTTAGTTGAGCTTGAGAAGAAAATTTTTCTTTCTTGTGAATGGTGAGTGCAGAAGCAAGTTTAGCAAGAGTATCTTTTATGTCAATCATGGTTTGAGTGGTTTGTTTATTGATGACATCTTGCTTTTCTATAAATGCATGCAAAGTTCCTTCAAGGTTTTTCTTATATGGTGGGATATAAGGTGCATATCCTTGAGAATTTTGAGAATCCTGTTGTTCCTGAGGAGGTGGTGGTTGCATGAATTGTGTTTGATTATTATTTCTCTAACCGAAATTCGGATGATTTCTCCATCTTGGATTGTAAGAATTTGAAAAAGAAGAGGTGAATGGCTTTTTAAAATTGTTCATTGCATTTACTTGCTCATGCACAACTTCTTTAAAAACAGGAATATTAGGACATTCATTTGTTGAGTGTCCTAATTCATCACAAATGCCACAAATTTTTTCATTTTGCACAGTTTTGACTTCTTTTACGTTCGCTAATTCCATTACTTCAATTTTTCTAGCCAAACTGGCAATCCTAGCATTTAGATCTTCTTCTTGACTAAGATTATATTTTTCTTTATTAGCATTTGCAAGGTTAGATCTAATTGAATTTCTAGAAATATTAGTATCATGCCAAGATTGAGAATTTTCAGCCAACTAGTCTAAATAATTTAAAGCTTCATCAGGTTCTTTATCAAGAAACTCACCATTACACATCATTTCCATAAATTGTTTAGTTTCAGATGTTAAACTTTCATAAAAGAAGCTTATAGTCCGCCATTTTTCAAAACCATGATGTGGACAAGAATTTAACAAATCTTTAAAACGTTCCCAACTTTGAAAATAAGCTTCATTTGAATTTTGGGAAAAATTTTGGATTTGTCTTTTCAAAGCATTGGTTTTATGTGTTGGAAAAAATTTCTTTAAAAACTCACCTTGCATTTCTTGCCATGTGCCAATTGATCTTGGTTTCAAAGTGTTAAACCAAGTTTTTGCTTTATCTTTCAAAGAAAAAGGAAACAGTTTAAACATAACAATCTCTTCAGTGCAATTTTTATCATTGAAAGCAATACAGACTTCCTCAAATTCTTTTAGATGTAAATATGGACTTTCAGATTCTAAACCATGAAAATTGGGAAGTAAAGAAATCATACCCGGTTTAAATTTAAAATTATTAGTAGTGAGTGGAAAGATAAAACATGATGGACTAGAATTTCGAGGTGGATGCAAATATGCACGCATAGTTCGCAATGGTTGATTTTCATGTTCAATGTAACATCCCAACTTTTGGGTAAAAGACCGTTGTGTCCCTATTTTACTGTTTCTTATTTTTCTGTATGAAATACAGAAAAACAATACTGTTTGTTATTTTATTTGATAGTTTTACATGATTTGTTTCGATCACAAGAAAATAAAAAATTTTATCAAATTACTTGTTTTAAATTTTTCTCAGTATCAAAAATAGATGTATAATAATTGTCTAGTATTTTATATAATCGTTTTATTTCCGCATGTGAAATAAAAATTTTTCTTTCTTCAGTATTAATTTTTCTCGAAAGATATACAGCTATATAATCTTCTTGGATATTTTATTTGAACGTTTTGGACGATTACCTACGTTGTGGGAAAAAATAGAAAAATGACCGTTACGTCCCGAACGTCTTGTTTTTTTCATTTTTTTTTGTTTTTAATTGTTTTCTTCTTGATTTAATGTCCGATAATTGTCTGTAATTTTATATGGACTTTTTGTGTGATTTGCTCGGGGTAGGAAAATAATATTTTTCCCGACCGAGAAAATCTGTTTTTAATTATTCGGAGGCGGGGATCTTACTAAACCCAATTAAATGAGCCTAAAATTAATCTTTTAATTTTTAGATTTAAGCATCAAATAAAATAATTTTATATTATTATAATATTATTTTATTAGTCAGTATAAATAAGTGACTACGGACCGGAAATATTTTGCGGGACCCACGTTTAGTCCTTAAGTGCTGTACACGTGGACCAATGAGGAGCTGGTCAAAATTGGTGGCTATGACTCATCGCAACGGGCCAATAGGACGATGACACGTGGCGTGACACCTCAGCATCATGACTCAGCAGCTTCTAGAAGGTTCCAGAAGTGCTGACTCGGCCTGTGACTCACCGCAGTGACTCGCCAGTTCCAGAAGCTTCTCTGATGACTCAGCGCTGTGACTCACCATTGATGATGCAGCCAATGATGCAGTTGTGATGCAGTCAGTGACTCACCATGCTGACTCACCTGCTTTGGAAAATATCTATGCTGACTCATCTGCTCTAGAAAATATCTACGCTGACTCGTCATACTGACTCACCCGTTCTAGACAGTTCCACGATGACTCATCATACTGACTCATCGTAGTGAGTCACATGTTCTAGAAATTTCTCTTTGATGACTCGCTTTATGACTCATCAAGAGCAATCAGTAGAAGAAAAATGATTGATAATAATTACTATTATGTTAGTTTAAAATAAAAATCTATGTATATTTTATTACCCATTAGACAATAGACATTGACTTTATAAGCAGTAATTATTGTTCATTGCTTATGATAAACCGAAAAATATCCTAAGCCTTCATCTTTTTTGGAGTCTATAAATAGGAGAGCCTTAGCTCATTTTCAACTTTGGCAAGAAGCTCTCACCTTCCTTTTCTCTCCATGTGCTCCACGGCCATGGCTTCCAAATGGAGACAATCTCCAACCATTCACCTCACTTACTCTTCTACATATCCTTTTCTCCAAAGAACCAAGACCAAGCAACTAAAATTCTCTCTCATTTTCTCTCCCCCTTGATTCGGCCAAAGCACCAAGAACACTTCTCCAAATTTCTATAATTCCTACCAATATCATTTCTTGAATCCTCTCATCAATCTAAGACACTTTCATGTTAGGAATTTCTCAAGATTCCTTCATCTTCATCTTCCTATCAAGCAAAAACCACAAAAGCTCACATCTCTCCCTTTCTTCAAGCTCACGGCCAACCCTCAAAAATCACCTTCCAAGCTTCTAAAATTCTAAATGACCATAGATCTTGAATCTCCATACTATTCTAAGGAACTTTCATGTTGGAAGTTTTTCCTAAATCTTCCATTTTCTACCTTGTTCTTCAAAGCTCAAGTTTGAAACCATGAAGGTGAAATTCTTTAATATTCATGTTTCTATCCATTTTAAAGTTTTAATCATGATTTTAATCCATGATTATTCTAGTTTAGAGCCTTAGGTATTAATATTGTATGCTTTCTTTGTTTTCAAGGAGCTCTTGGAGGAGGAAGCTTGCTTGAAGGAGACATACAAAGGACTTGGAGGTTCTTCAAGAGGTAAGAGGGAGATTACCCTCATCAACCAAGTGTTGGTGGTGAGGAATATATGTGGTTGTGTTTGTAGAATCCATAAGGATTCGGTGGTGTGCTTGTTTTGATGTGTTAATTATTTGTGTGTTTGTTATTTGTGTGTTTGATAATTTGGTGCTTACTAGTAGGTTGTTGTGTATTTGTTAGTAGTCTTCTTATGTGATATTTGTAATAATTGCATGTCTACAAGCTTTAATTTGCATGTCTACAAGCTTTGATAATATGGCATGTGTTAGAAAATGCATGATAATATATAGGATGCAAATAATATGTCAAGGATTGTATGAGTGTTCCAAAGAACACACTAACAAGGCTCACGGCCATGATCCAAATGGGGAACCAAAATGTTCTCTTAATTTTCTTAAAAGGTGACCTAATTAACCTAAGAGAATTGGTAAGATATCCATTTGTTTAGATTAAGAAAAATGAATTTGGAAATTAAATGGTGTAACCTTACATTTTCATCCAACATGTCTAACTTCAACACTTTGATTTCTAAAACTATTTTCTAGGGTAAGGATTAAATCAATGTAGACAATACAAGAGATTAAACATGTATTTAAAAGGTGAAAAATGATTTAGAAATCAAATGCAAAGTTTTTATCAAATTCGGCCAACATGCCAAATAATACATTCATGATTTCTAAAAATTAATTCCAAGCTATTTTCAATCAAGAAGAAGCAATACAAGTTAAAGTAAATTTTCTACAATGAGTTTTAAAGAAATAAAATAGTTAGAATTAAGTTTAAGAGGTTAATACTAATGGTTTTTACTTGTAAGAAGAAATACGGTATAGTTTATAAAATTTCTAACGTATAGCTCATCGTGTGTTTTGAAGCACGTTAGGAATTTTCAAAAGTATAATTATTTGGTATTAATAAAAATGAAAAGAACTTTTAAATGGTAAATTTAGGAAACCATTATTATAATTTATTAAACAAAATATCACAATTTTTAGTAAAAATGGATAAATAAGATAGAAAAGATGTCCAAAAGACAAGATATCGCTATGAAAAATATTCTACGTAATTTGAAAGTACTAAATATTATTTCATCTGTTTTAAACAGTTATTTAAGGAAGTTGGACAAGAAAACGATTTAAAAATCCTACGCGATTGAGAAAACGTATTAAAAATGCTACGCGATTTTAAAAACAGAAAAATATCTTTACGCGATTTTTAATCGTTTGTAAAAACGACGAGATTTCAAAAACGCGATAAAATTTCTACGCGATTGACCGTTACTATATTTAATTTTCGGCTGTCGGGAAAATGTGAACCCGTCTGAGCTTTTGAGGTTATTTCTCTTTGTCGGAAAAATGTGAACCCGTCATGAGCTTTCTCGCCATTGAGGGTATATTTTTATCTTGAGGGCATTTTCGTAATTTCATATATTTGGAATTATGTTTTGTCTTTATACCAATTTTTGGTGTTTTGGTTGATGAGACGAATCACATCGTGTTGTCGATGCGATAAGTGTAGTGTAGTTTATTGTTCTAATAAACTTGGAGACTTTAGTGTACGGGATCCCACATGTGGACGAGTTGGTAGCTTGGTTTCCATTGTAAGTGGTAAACCGATAAGCACACTAATGTACTCGACATTCACTATATTTAATCGAGGTTTGTAAAGTCTAGTAGTACATTGCCTATAGTGCCACAACGGAGATCAGAACTATACTACGCTGGATGGTGGATTCCCGTTAAGTCGTAGGCTATTGACGCAACGTGTGATCGCGTAATAGTTGGTTGGGCAGCCGTGGTACTAATAGATTTTTCAAGTCATTCTCTCGATATCTGTTTGGGTTTAGCTCCATGGAGTAGGGTTGTGTTTTGGTGTATTTGAGTATATCTTGGATAATATTCCATTTTTTCTCTATTTATCTTTATCGATAACATCTTGGATGTTTTTACATTTTCTCTATTTGTATTTATCTCGATAATTTTTATGTTAGTTGTCTATTTCTTATCTTATTTTATCGTGAGATTGATTTATCGTGTGAATTTCTTTATTTGTGTTATATCTGTGATATTTTTATTTGTGATCTTTCATATCGATATTAATTGTTTATATGTTGTATTTTGTCTGTGCATTATTGTATTTTTGTTCTCTATGAAATTTGTTGTTATTGAATTTAATCTTTATTTTTATTGTACTTGTTATGATATTTTATATGGTATGAATTGTTATATCTATCCCGATAATATTATTACTTGTTTATTTTATTAGGTTGTATGCATATTAGAAATATTTGATAACATGACTATAATTGTGATTATCTCAGGTGTATGGAATGACTTTGTCATTCGTATTATTCTTTACTACCGTCTTGTACTTGGTGAAAGGGGATCTCACCTCTTTCCCGTGTTGTTTTTGTTTGGTTTGTATTCTTCGAATTCGATATAGTAGGCGGAGCACATTCTTAACCCTAGGGGAGACAATATTCGAAGATGGTGGCGACGTCATTGAGTGGTCTTACAAGTTTCAACAAGATGCAGTTGGTGAAGAAACAGACTATGTAGGTTGAATTTTTCTCGTTAGTGTTGTTACCGTGCTATTAGTAGTACCCGTCTTTGGGTTTACTACTGTTTCTCTGAGTCTGTAAATATTACGTTTTAACTTATATGAAATGATTGGTGATGTGTATGTTAATCTGTTAAATTTAATTTCCATTTTACTTAAGATTTCCGATAAGTTTGTATTTCCGCAATAAGACATTTTAAAATCCATATTTTAAAACTCAAAGCTTTTATAAAATGATTTTAATTAGTTTTAAGATTTATTTATTATTTTAAAATGTGACGCCCTACGGAGGGTGTTACATTCAACATATATACTTTCAAATTCAGCCATTGTGTTAATTGTGTGTGATTGTGATTCAAATAAATCAATATATAAACTACTAGGATTAATTTTAACTAAACGTCCAGAACTTGAATCACGATACCAGTTCAGCATAAATAAGTGACATAAAATAAAAATAAAAATAATATACAATTAGGCGGTAGACACCGGCCGTTAAATATTAAGAAGGATGTGGTATGAACCAGCCACCCAAAAATAAAAAATAAAAATAAAAATGCAGAAAATAAAGTGCAGAAAGCTGTTTATCCTAAAATTATAAATTTTCAGGATGTTACAACACTCCCCTTCAAATGGAAATTTCATCCTCAAAATTTTCATTCCTTAGAATAACATGGATGTAATTCCTTCATCTTGCCTTCCAACTTTCACATCACGCTTCTAGTCGCGTCAATTCAGATCACCCTTACTAATGTGATCTTTATATCTCCGTGTTGCTTTGTTCTTCTATCCTTGATCTTCATAAGAAGCTTCTCATAGATCATACTCTCTCTGAACTGTGCCGTGTTTAGTTTGATGATAAGCCTGAATCAGGGATATACTTTCGCAATCACGATATATGGAAGATTTCACAACTATTTAGAAAGAAAGGATGACAAAAATTAGTTGTTAGGCTACCAGACCAAATTCGAAACGAAATTTGATATAGTCCGAAGAATTTTGAGGTAAGTTTATTAGTAACCCATACAGGGCGATATATGTTTCGTAATGTCTCTCTCCATTCCTTACTACGGATACTTCTACTTTAAATCTTGGTATATCTTAGTCACTTTTCTAATTCTCTTAGATTTCTCCCAACAGATCATTCGAAATAGTAACCATGTCTAGACATACTCCATCCGGTGCCATTTACAATGACAATCACATGTCCTTGAATTACTCCATTAATTCCTTCTTCTTAACCATCATAATGAAGATATTAAGTAATTTACGGTTCAAAGCGTTGGCCATGACGTTTGCTTTTCCACGATGATACTAAAGCTAGAGGTCATACTTCTTTAAAACTTCTAGTCATCTTCTCTATCTCATGTTCAGTTCCTTTTCGTCGAATAGACACTTCAAGTGCTTGTGATTGCTAATGGCGTTGAATGTTGCTCCATATAGAAAGTGTCTCCGTATTCTCAGAGCAATTATAACTACGGCTAACTCCAAGCCATGAGTTGGGTAATGATGGGATATAATTATATAGTTTCAAACCCAAGTGTAGGTTGTCTCAAGTAATAAATTCTCGGAAGTCCGAGGTTGATCCACAGGGAATTGATGAAGGGAAACTAATTAATTGAGGTAAAGAGAAGATTTGTCACAAAATTAAAGATGATATAAGTTGTTTACAATGAAAAAAGATTTGCTTTAAAATGGCTTTGGTCTGAGTCCAAAATCATGCTTGAAACTCAAGATATGATCCAATTATTATAGAGTATTTAGGCCCAGTTTCAGCTCCTCTATTTTGACTTCAAAGCCCAATATCATCCATTAGACCTCAGAATCTAACAAAGTGTTCAACATGAAAGTTGTAGGGAATTGTCTTAGCTCTCCTACAAGACTAAAATCACATCAAACAGATATTTACAACTCAAATTATAGCCAGTTTACTAAATATTGCCAAAGAGATAATTAAGGTTAATTTATGCAATAATTTGTTTAATGATCCAATTCAGCTTAATATCATAAAATGTGTCAAAATGAACTTAATTAAGCTTAATTGAACCTTAAGAAGCCTAATGAGAGGATTATAAAATGTATAAAATATAGTGTTATCAGGTAATCCTCATCATGCACCATCGACTATCTCAAGGCATAAGTCACAACTTCCCAACTTTGCATGAGCACACATCCTACACCTCAATGTGAAGTACCACAAAGTATTTCAAACGGTTCCCCGAAATTAGGTAGAACCAATACTAGTGAGCATTCGGACATCTCCTCAATTCCTAAAAAACTTTCTTCACCTATGTTAGTCCGTAGAAGTTTGATTCTCTTCTTGTAAACTACATAAGAGATCCCACTATCTAGGAGAGCTCATCGATGCTCCTTCGACAGAAACCAGCTAACCCGGTAAGTTACGAGGGTATCATGGTCTCCAGTTCTTCCCATTACAAGACTGCTTCAACTTTTGATGGACTCACAACAATCCCTTCATTTGCATTCTCATGACTCAAAACTGAACCTCCTCAAACGAGAATTTCACACTTTGATACTTTGGCATTCGCTCCTTCTCCTTTAAGGTATGAAAAATTAGATTGAGGTGTCCAACGTGCCTATCCATACCTTCGAGAATAGATCAGAATGTCATCATTAATGACAACGACGATTCTGTTCTAGGTAGGGATGAAAGATTTGATTCATGCAGTCTATGAATATAACAGGAATAGTTGTCACTCCAAACGGCATTATGAGATACTCATAATGTCCAAAACACATTCGAATTACCATTTTGGGAACATCCTCAAATTCCCACGAATTTAGAAATGACCAAAATGTACATCTATCTTGGAGAGAACGATGACTCCTTCATTGCTGATCCATCGTATCATTCGTCTTTCTCTGAGGATACTCATCCTTGATTGTAATCTTGTTCAATCGACGACAGTCCTCATCTCACCGAGAAGTTCCATTATTCTTCTTAATTGACAGCACTATAACTCCTCATGCGAAACTTTTTGACTAGAAGAGTAACATTTATATTCCTCTTGCCTTTGTCCTCCAAGGAAGATATTAGCATGTATCCTCAGGTTCCTTTCCCTCACAAAGCTCCAACCTTGTTGGCTGTTACGAATTTAAAAGTCTTAGTTTCGAAAACCACTGAGGTTTTCATCAGGACGATCTAGCCAGATACGACTAGAAAATGATCGACCAATTCCGGAAATCATAAACTCTAATAGGTATAGCTTTAGGTAAGCAAGTCAGATCAACAAAAGATTCGACTTTTAGTAGAACAGGATGAAGTAAACAAACTTGGTTGTCAACGACAAATCTTGGTAATAGAGATAAAAGTAACTGGGTCAATGTCCATGAAAATACAGATGAATCCAAATGATCCATACAGTTACAAATTGTAAAAGGAAGGATTACCCCCAGAATTATACAGCACGATTACGGGATCATCAATTGAGGTACAATTTCCATTGTTTAGATCTTCAAACTTAGAGGTCTCAGCACCTCCCAGGGTGTAAATTCTGGCTTCTGCTTGTGGTTCCACAACCCTTACAACATTGAATGAAGAACTTGCCTTTGCTTGGTTGCAGTTGCGGGAAACGTGTCCAGGCTTTTCACATTTAAAGTAGATGATCCCCGCAATTATGTAGTCCCTTGTTAGGTGCTCTTTTCCGCACTTGAGATAGAACATTCTCTTGGTGTTACATTCCTTGGTTGAGTGGTTCTTTCCGCATTTCTTACATTTTGGCACAAATGTCGAGGTTTGATTAGATCTACTACCACTAGCACTCTTTCCATTGGTTGGATATGGCTGTCGTTTTCCTGGCAATCGAGAGTATGGTTTCTGCTTGGATTGATTAGCCTTTCTATTATTCCTCCTTTGAGGTCTAGGCAATCCAAGGTTATCCCAAGTCCGACCTTCCTTCAACAGATTCAGGACCTCAACGTCCAATTCTCGTTGTTGCGTGTCCCTTTGACCTTGGTGAGTTGTCACCTCAATTATCCTCTGCATTTCCTTTGCAATCGCAGTCATGCTTCCATTGTCTCGACCTGTGCTCACATACATACGCCTATCACGAGCCATTGACTTTCTTCTAAGACAAACAAAACATAACACAACAAAACAAACATAATTATTTCAAACGATATTGTCTCCTCTTGGAAACTAAACACACAAAATCACACATTTCAAACAAAACAATTCAATTTACGAATGCTAACAGTCCCCAACTCAAACTTCTTCATTCTGCCTCCTACGGCATGAACCTCTTGCAAATCGTCAACCCCCAAACAACTTCTCTAACCAAGCCTACACCAGTTATTTATTTCTCCGGAAGATCGGTTTTTCCAAAACCTTTTGATCTCCTTACAAAACAATTCCTATTCTCCTAGTATAGTATGCCTAGGTGAAGTCATAGTTTCCTATACACACAAAACATTACATATTGAGTAGGCCAGTCCTCAATATCATGCAACTGTATAATAGTAGCTACTAACATTCATCCTATAATAAGCCATGCATTTCTTTCCCATCATCTCAATCAAGAGACAAGGAAATGCACAACAGACAAAATTCTACATGCCTAAGCATAGCAAGTCCATACCCCGGCTCAACAGGATGAACTGCTCTGATACCACCTAAGTGTAATGCACCTAAATCTAACAACCGCGGCCCAATCGTCATTGCACCACAGTTACTAAATCCAGGCATGTCATTGTGTCAACAAAAGAGTAATTTCAGATAAAAAGAAATTTGATTCCACATTTATGTATAAGTAGAAAATACGAGCCTCGGAATGAAACATATTTAGAAATCAGCCATTAAAACACAATCACTGAAAGAAAAACATATTCCATACATATAATGTATTTGTCCTTAACACAAGGCACTGATAACATAAAATATAACACTTACATATTCAAATAAAATATAGTGGGAACAAAACACTAAAGGGGGAGTAGTAATCCTAGGGTAGGTACTACTAGCAGCTAAAGCCGCAACCCCATATACATATACGACAGTTGGAGTCCCAGTCGACAAGTCCGGCATCAATGCCCCCACGCAACAGCACTCGTACATAATCAAAGGGATCCTGTCCAGACGCCAAATCGAGAATAACGAATCATCCCAATCCAAACAGCAAAAGTGTGGCCCCTCGTCTTCTCCCTCACGATCTTTTATCAAATATATGTATATAACAGAAGTACAAGAATACAATAAAGAGGTGAGATATCCTACTTACATTACCAATTATGGCAGCAAGAAAATTAAACGGCGCAGGATGCCTAAATAACAACAGAACACATACTTTTATCAACAGTAGCAGTAAAAATAAGAATTTAGATAGAAAAAACAATAACATCTCAGACAATGAACAATAAGGCAATTCAAATAATCATAACTTCATTTAAAGCAATAATCCAATCACAGTAATAATTGAAATTAACAGTAAAAGCAGATCAATAATAAAGAGCAATAAAAGTTATCAGTATTCCAACAATCAATAGTTCAAGCAATCACATAATTATTACGGTAATAATAACAGATATTTTTCATAGTTATGGATGCTCATGCTCAATGATTTATGAGACCAACAGTTCATAATGCGAATGGTACCCAATTTCTACTCCATGGAGCTAGACATAAACATTTTCGGAGTGAATGATCAAGGAGTAATGCTAGTATCTCGTTAGCCTTTAAAAACAGTGTGCTTCATCTCATAAAATATTTGCGCAACAATAGCTTATACGTGGCACCTCAACCGCTGATCGCGATATAGGACAGCGTCTCGGTCCGGATCACAGGTGTGTTTGCATCGGTCTACCCCACGGCACAAAGGAGCTCATAACTGTCTATGTGAGGCACCCGCACCCTAACGCCCCCAGGGTCAACAATATATGACACCTACGCTTAGTCTATTCGCACCCGCACATAGGTGTTATTCAAACTCTTAGGCAACTTGGCCTTTCCAACAATGTCCACCGGACAACACATATGCATGACGACGCAATGTCCAATCATGTATGTTTATCAATGATGCATTCATCATAAAGTATACCACCGTGGCATATATATCCATTTTCAATATTAACATATCATAATTTCATCAAGAACTTGGTCCCACATAGGAACTCACAATTGCATCAACCAACTCTCAATATATATACATGTACATCATTCCACACATACCAAAATTTTCATGTTATGAGTCCAAAATTCCATTTTCAAAATCATTTCTCCCTCATTGGTTTGGATATACAATCCTGTCACATTTCAGTGGAATAAAATCCTTGAATCAGGGGTTTAAGATTTATGTTTGAGTTACAAGGGATAAGAAACCATGTTTTCATCATTTTCAGCTCAAAAATCTCATTTTTGGGTCTTGGTAATCGATTACATGGATCTGGTAATCGATTACCAGCTTGGCGGATCCTCTGTAATCGATTACATAAGGGATGTAATCGATTACATGGCTTCCCAGAAACCCGATTGCAACTCCAGGAACCTGGTAAACGATTACACGGCTCTGGTAATCGATTACCAACTGGACAGAACCTCCGTAATCGATTACACCTAGGATGTAATCGATTACGTGATTCCCAGAAACATGATTTTGTAACTCAGAAGGTTTGGTAATCGATTACATAGTTCTGGTAATCGATTACAAGCTACACAGAATCTCCGTAATCGATTACAGACAAGAGGTAATCGATTACGTGATTCCTAGAATCACAGTTTTGTAACTCCAAAGGCTTGGTAATCGATTACAGGCACTGTGTAATCGATTACCATGCATAAACTTGCAGAAAAATTATCTTTAGGCCATCTAAACTTAAACCAAATCAATCCATAACATTTTCAACATCATATTAGCTCAAACATGCATCCTAAATCACATAAAGGAAATCAATAACTCATACAAATCCAACCAAATACACCATTGTGAAAAAGAAAGAAAAATAACACAACAAAGAGAGAAATCCATACAGGGATTCATCAATCAATAACAACCCACACAAGGCATTTCCTTACTACCAAGATTAGTTGAAAAGGATCATCTCCCTCTTACCTAAATGAAGACAATCACAAGGATGCTAGCTCCTTTTTGTTCTTGATTTTCGTTTTCACCTTCAAGAAAACACTAATGTGAGTGACTTCCACAATGTCCACTCAAATCATGGAAAGATGAGCTCTTAATCACATAGGTCACCAAGAAAAATGAAAATGGGAAGAAAATGGAAGAAAAGTGGAGACTTTACCTCAAAAGCTTCAAACTTTAGCTTCAATGGTGGAAAATAGAAGAAGAAGAAGAAGAACTAAAAGATGACCACCAAAGAGAATGGTCTTGGAATGGTGTAAGAAAGCTAGAAATGTGATTGATTTAGCAAGCCATGGAGATTGTCTCCAAGAGGTGAGTGTACGGTGGAGAAGGAAGAAGAAAAGAGGAAGAGAAGAGTGCTTGAAGGAAAATGAGAAGAGTGGAAATGTTTAGAAATGTGAGAGTGAAGAATTAAAAGTGAGGACGTGAATATTGGGCTCCCAAATGGCTTCTGCCGTGGAGTGAGTGGGGAGGGAAGAGAGAGAAATGTGTAATTGGAGGAAATTTCTTGGAAGCTTCCCTTTTTACAAGCTTGGATTAAATCAATCTTTCTTTTGAAAATAAAGCTAATGGATGTGACACAAAGCAGATTTTGGATAATGTGATAAGATTTTTAATACATGTTATTATTTAGTAGACAATTGTTACAGTTGACCGAAGTCAATATTAATTTATCTGATAGATAAAATTTACACAGCGATTATTATTTTATTTGTTAAATTTTTTTAAAAAAAATGTGAAACCTCGTAAATCGTGTTTGGCCTTGGGTTTAGTAAGATCCCTCGTCGACGTTTCCACAGCTCAAGGTTCTCTGAAAAAATATCTCATTTTCTCGGGCCCGCTCAATTTGCATACAAAACGAGAAATAATATTAAAATATTTCACGTTTTCAGAAAAATACAAAAAAATTCTCAAAAATCACAAATATTATAAAACGACTATTTATCCTAAAATTATAAATTTTCGGGATGTTAAATTCCACGCTCATGCATCATTTGGAGGCCAAAAGTCTACACTTAGTTCATTTTCTTCATCTTTCTATCATTCTCTCATGTAACTAAGAAAACTATACACCAAAAATCTCTCTCACTTTTCTCTTCCATAGTTCACGACCAAGCACCATAGAACCCACTTCCAATCTTCTATAATTTTAATCAACCTCACTTCTTTAATCTACAAGCTATTCTAAGACACTTTTGTGTTGAAACCCTAACCTAGTTTGTAACACCCTCTGTAGGGCATTAAATTTTAGACTATAAACTTACCAAACTATAATTAAATAGTAGAATATTTAATGTTATAAAATATAGGTTATAAAATTTCTTTCGTTGATAACTTAAACTTACCAAAACTATAGGTGATACAAAACATTTTGAACTGATTAATGTGACGCCCCCTTTCTTCATTGGAAGGAAGAGGACGCCACAACTTTGTAAATTCAAAATTTTGACCAATTAAAGCGGAATATAAAACAAACTCAACCTAAGTTATAAAATCGTTAATTATTAAAACCATAATATTTAATGTAAAATACTACTTATCTTGTGAATAACATATCATACAAGCAGATAGATCGTATAACATCTTCGATAAGCATATATATATTGCATATATATAAGTGTTCATATCAGCTGGTTCGTATGGATCATATACATATTTGTACCCTAAAATACTTACAAAAAGAATGGCGCTCCAAATACATACGCGCACACAAAGAAAAATGTACAGATGATCGAGGAAGGCTGACTAGCAAAAGACACGACCAGCCCAAGTCCTACATACCTAAACCATGGGGTCCTCAAAGGGATCCTCTTTTGATTCCTCGGAAGTAATAACCATTGTAAAAGGTATACCCTATCAGACAGGCATCCGCCCAGAGGACACTACGTTGTCCTTATGAGGAGTATAGTGGAAGTTACTCCACCATTCTCGAATAAGTATGTTAAACACTAACTGAATAGATACAGAAAAAGACAAAATAGAAGGGGTGTTGAAGATCTCCACAAAAGGTCAATGTCAGCTCTCTAGTGTCGGTAACCCACTCATTAGCCAAGTTGACTGACCATGTATTTACTCCACCATGAAAGTACATGCGAACATAACCCAAAGTACGCAGTCTTGACACCATCTTGGTACCACAGCTATCGCAAATCAAAGAGGGGGTAGTTCCTCTTCAAGTCCTCTTTGGTCTTTAATTAATTAGGGCATACTGTAAAATAATACAACATAACAAAGATGTGAGAAATCTGACATCATTACCAATAGGCAGTGTGAAGACAGTACGAACAAAAATACTATCCAAATACAAAAATCAATAATATCAAATATCAATAGCAGGGATCATAGTAATAATACAACAGTTCAATAAGTCAATCAATATCAAATAAATAGACATATATAAGATGTCATGAGGGTATGCAGACCCACTATACATGTACATAATATACTCAATTCCTACTCTATGGAGCTAGACAAATATTTTGGAGAGAATGATCGAAAGATATATCTGTATCTCTTCAGCCATAAATTAAGTGCTTTCAATAAAATCAATGTTTGTGCAACAAGGCTTTATACAAGACATTCTATACCAGATCTTGATTGGGGTGAGTGTCTCGGTCTGGATTGTCGGTATGTTTGCATTGGTCTGATCCACGGCCCAAGGGAGCTACCAGTTGGCCATTGTGGATACCCCATACCCCGACGTCCCCAAGATCAATAAAGACCTACACTAAGCCCATCGCACTCGCACGAAGGTGTAATTCGACTCCTAGGCTCATACAACCTTAACAACAGACCACATGACTTCACAAAGTATGATGAATGCCTTAACGCATACGTACATACATAATATCATCAGTGTCACGCAATCTATGATCATACACCATCATAATTCATAGCAATTATCAATAAATCAAGATTTCACTTACGGGGCATGATGATAGCATTATCATTTAATCTCAACCTTATGGGTTCCATTATCGTTTTGATTCTTATTTCTTTATTCAAGTTTACATTTCTCTTCTTCATCAATAAAATTTATTTATTTAAGTCTTATGAGTCTCAAAGTCTCACTTACACTCATTTCTCCTTAAGGGTTATAAATCATTATGGTATTGCATTAAAGTCCTCATTTATTTTAGTTTTCTATCTTATAAATTCCAAATTTAGTATTAGTCACTTAATTATTCAAGCTTCACTTTGATTATAAATTATTCTTCTTGATTACCCTAAATGTCTGAAAACCCTAATATTCTTAAGTTTCAAAGTTCCTCTTTTTGCTTGTTTGCTCCAATACTTTAATTAACTCACTTTCAACTTAATTTTTCTAAATTCCAAATAACTTTAAGATTTATAAATACTTCCATTCTTCCTTCTTCTTGGTCGTGAACCCTAGGTTCATGGAATTAATTGTTCCTTTTCTTAATCCATTGTTTTAATTCCTTAATTAATTCGTCTTTCACTTCTACTTATGAATTCTAATTCATTACCTATTTAGTCATATTTTTTCCTAATTTTCTTCCTCTTGGCCGTGACCTATACCAAGGTTTCAAGGCTTCAAAATTTTCATTAACTTATCAAGTACTTACTTAAAATCCATTTTATTACAAAGTGTAGTCTTTATTCACCATTTTTAGGCCATGAGGTCGTGAGCCTCACTTCCAAAAGAGAAGGAATTCTTGTCTTCCACACATGATTTCAAGTATATAACACATCACAATTTATCAATAATACATAATGTGACAATCTCATACAACAACTCTATATAATCACATAATAACAAAGTATTGAAAACAACCAATCAAGTGGAGAGATCAACACATGGATCCTCCACCATTAACACCAAATTTTGTCCTCCATGTGCATGCATGTGTCTTGAAGCATATCAATCAGTTTTTGATGATAACAAAGCCAAAGATGAAGATCAAGTGCAAAAGAGAAAACCAAGATCGAAGAAAGAAATCAAGAGGTTTAGATATAGGCATTAGAACATCAATGTTAAATGCTCTCAAGATATCTTAAATGATTTTTCAAATATGTTTTTAATCAATATGTTTTTCAAAGTTCACTTTCTAAAAAGAGGTTGTCTTTAATCTTGGATCATACCAAACAAAGTTCAATATTGTTCAAATCCATGTTTTCTAAAGTTAGAAATGACATGAATCCTCTTTCAGGCTTGAAAA
Organism: Ormosia emarginata; assembly: GCA_029884605.1. NCBI lineage: Eukaryota > Viridiplantae > Streptophyta > Magnoliopsida > Fabales > Fabaceae > Ormosia > Ormosia emarginata. The sequence continues at coordinate 31,002,169 of JAQQTP010000079.1, read as the reverse complement.
ATGAGTTTAAAGTGTAATGTAATCGATTACACATGTGTGGTAATTGATTACAAGCTAAACAGAAGCCTTGTAATCGATTACATTATCCATGTAATCGATTACCAAAAAGTCAGAGGGTATGTAATCGATTACACACCAGTTGGTAATCGATTACCATTAACCCAAAAAGGCAAGAACACGTTCAAAACAGCCATGTAATCGATTACATCAATTTTGTAATCGATTACCATCAAGTCAGAGGGTGTGTACTGGATTACACAAGTCTTGTAATCGATTACCACAAACCTAGAAAGCCAAGAACACGTTCTAATTGCCATGTAATCGATTACCAGAGTCTTGTAATCGATTACCAGTGTTTTGACATGCCCAATGGCTATCTTAGGTGCATTAAATGCTTGGCTTTAATCACTCCTAATGGCTCTTTAACTGCTAATCTCTTTAAATACAGATGTTGGGGCATCATTGATGGTTGTTCTTGAACTTGAAACATCTTAGTAACACATCAAAATGAGAATCAATCTTTGAAATCATTCATTGCTCTGTTTTTTACTAATCTTTGAGATATCCTTTGTGAGCATTCCTAGAGCTTCAATTTGTATCATTTACTCTAGTGAGAGTTTCCTTATATCAACCTTGATTGCTTTGTAAGAGATGGTGAGGTATCCCTTCATTTTGTAAAGGGTGAGGCATCCCTTTGTTTGAAGAGACTCAAGCTCAAGGGTGAGGCATCCCAAGGAGTTGAGTGCTCAAGTTTGTAAAGGTAGTCAAGCACCTATTGAAGCTTGAAAATATAGTGGAAAACCTCAAGTGGTTGCTTGAGGACTGGACGTAGGTCACAAGTGGATTGATGGTCAAACCAGGATAAATCATTGTGTTTGATTCTCTAAACCCTTCTCTTTATATATTTGTGCATTGCTTCTATTCTTGCTTGATTACTTCTCTCTTTGTTGACTATTAAGCAATATCTATTGTTCTTATCAATTCATTTATTTCAAATAGTCAATAGCTTCAACAAAATTCAATAGTCAAGTGTTTTGCGAAAAAATTGCGAACTTATTTTATAAACTCAATTCACCCCCTCTCTTGAGTATTGAAGCCACTTGGTAACAAGTGGTATCTGAGCTAGACTCTTGTATAAAGAGCTTAGCCGCTTCAAGAGTAAAGATGGCTTCAAATGGTTTTTCTAATGAAGGTTCTTCTATAAATAGGCCTCCCTTTTTCAATGGGGATGGTTATGCATATTGGAAAGAAAAAATGAAGATTTTTATTGAAGCTATTGATATTGATGTGTGGGATGCCGTTAAAAATGGTCCTTTTATCCCCACACGTCTAGTTGATGGTGTTAGAACAAATACACTAAGAAATAAATGGACCAATGATGACAATAAAAAGGTTCAATACAACTTTAGAGCCAATAATATCATTACTACCTCTTTAGGGTATGATGAATTCTTTAGGGTGTCAAATTGTAAGACCGCTCAAGAAATATGGGATATGTTGCAAGTAACTCATGAAGGTATAAGTGAGGTAAAAAGATCTAGAATAAATACACTCACCCATGAATATGAATTGTTTAGAATGAACCAAGGGGAAAGCATTCAAGAAATGCAAAAATGTTTTACTCGTATAGTTAATCATCTTGCTTCATTGGGAAAAACCTTTGCCAATGAAGATCTTATTAACAAAGTTTTGAGATGCTTGAGCAGGAGTTGGCAACCCAAAGTGACAGCCATATCGGAATCAAGAAATCTTGCCACAATGACCTTAGCCACCCTCTTTGGAAAGCTTCAAGAGCATGAGTTAGAGTTAAATTGACTAAATCAAAATGAGGAGTAGGATAAGAAGAAAAAAATGATTGCTCTCAAAGTCACTTCTTCCTCAATTGAATATGAAGGTGAAGATGAAGGAAATGATCTTGACAATATTGAGATGAATGAAGAAAATTTCAGCCTCCTTGTGAAGAAGTTTGGAAGGTTTCTCAAGAAGAAAGGAAATCAAAGAAGACCTCATTTTCCTCCTAAGAAGTCATTTCACAAGGGAGAAGGAACTTCATCTACTCTAACTTATTATGAATATGGAAAACCGGGGCACATGAAGATGGAATGTCCGGTTTCTCAAAAGAAGATGGAGAAATTTGAAAAGAAGCCTTTCAAGGAATGAAAAGGAAGAAGAGCATACATTGCGTGTGAAGATAACAATATGGATTCCACCGATGATTCGGAGGATGAGGAAGCCCATCTTTGCCTTATGGCAAATGGAGAAGAAGAAGAAGAAAGTGAAACTGAGGTGTGCTTGAAGTCCAAAAGCTCAAGTTAGTATCTTGACAGTGAATGCTCCAAGCACATGACCGGTGATGACTCCAAGTTCTCCTTCCTTATTCCTAAGAAGAGTGGACATGTGACTTATGGTGACAACAACAAAGGAAAGATCCTTGGAGTCGATAAAGTTAGTAAGATTCCTTCCTTATCCATTGATAATGTTTTACTTGTTGAAGGACTCAAACATAGCTTGCTTAACATTAGTCAATTGTGTGATAAGGGGAATAGAGTAATATTTGATTCAAATTGTTGCATAATTGAGGGTAAGGATGATAAGCATGTTAAGTTTATTGGTCATAGGGTCAATAACATATATATGATTAGCCTTGATGACATTTCCTCAAATGATGCTAAATGCTTTATGACTAAAGAAAATGATTCATGGTTATGGCATAGAAGAATTGCTCACATTCACATGGATCACGTAAACAAATTAGTTTCTAAAGAACTAGTAATTGGTCTTCCAAAGCTCAAATTTGAAAAAGATAAACTTTGTGATGCATGTCAAAAGGGAAAACAAGTAAAGGTCTCTTTTAAAGCTAAAAATGTAGTTTCAACTTCTAGACCTCTACAACTTTTACACATGGATCTTTTCGGTCCCTCTAGAACTATGAGCTTTGGTAGGAATTACTATGCCTTAGTGATTGTGGATGATTTTTCTAGGTTTACATGGACATTGTTTTTGTCTCACAAAAATGATGCTTTTCAATCATTCAAAAAGCTTGCTAAAGTTATCCAAAATGAAAAAGGTTTTTGTATTGCATCCATAAGAAGTGATCATGGTGGTGAATTTGAAAACCATGAATTTGAAACCTTTTGTGATGAACATGGCATTGAGCATAATTTTTCAGCCCCTAGAACACCACAACAAAATGGTGTTGTAGAAAGAAAAAATCGATCTTTAGAAGAAATGGCAAGAACTATGCTCAATGAGGCCAACCTTCCTAAGTATTTTTGGGTGAATGCGGTTAACATCACATGTTATGTTAATGAATAGGGCTCTAATAAGGCCAATTTTAAAGAAAACCCCCTATGAATTATACAAAGGAAGGAAACCAAATGTCTCACATTTTCATGTTTTCGGATGTAAATGTTTTGTTTTAAATAATAGAAAGGATAACTTAGGGAAGTTTGATGCAAAATCTGAAGAGGGAATATTTCTTGGTTATTCAATACATAGTAAGGCTTTTAGAGTTTACAACAAACGAACTATGACCATAGAAGAGTCTATACATGTTGCATTTGATGAAACTAACCCAAATGAGACAAGAAAGGAGCTTGTTGATGATGTTGCAGAAATCCTTGCAAGAACTCACATAGAAAATCAAGAAAAAGAAGTCATGAAGCAAGAAGAAAGCTCATATGGTTCCCCAAGACAAGAGGACTTTCAAATCATGGATCTTCCCAAGGAATGGAGAACATCAAGATATCATCCTCTTGACAAAGTGATAGGTGATGTATCAAAAGGGGTAATCATTCGTAACTCTCTTAGAGATGCATGTAATCATATGGCTTTTGTTTCTCAAGTTAAACCTAAAAACATAAATGAGGTCATTAATGATGAACATAGGATCTTAGCCATGCAAGATGAACTAAGCCAATTTGAGAGGAATCAAGTTTGGGAATTAGTCCCAAGGCCCAATGATTATCCCATAATTGGCACCAAATGGGTTTTTAGGAACAAACTTGATGAAACGGGCTTAATAATAAGAAACAAAGCTAGACTTGTAGCTAAGGGTTATAATCAAGAAGAAGTATAGATTATGAAGAAACGTATGCTCCTGTGGCTAGACTAGAAGCCATTAGAATGTTACTTGCATATGCTTGCATCATGGACTTTAAACTTTTTCAAATGGATATTAAAAGTGCCTTTTTAAATGGTTTCATACAAGAAGAAGTGTATATGGATTAACCTCTGGGTTTTGAAAACTTTGAACTGCTCAACCATGTTTTTAAACTTAAAAAGGCTTTATATGGCTTAAAACAAGCTCCTAGAGCTTGGTATGAAAGGTTGAGCAAGTTTCTTTTGGAAAATGGATTTTCTAGAGGAAAGGTTGACACCACTCTTTTTATCAAGCATAAGAAGCATGACATTCTACTTGTTCAAATATATGTTGATGACATTATATTTGGTGCTACTAATGACTCTATTTGTAAAGAATTTGCTAATATTATGCAAAGTGAGTTTGAGATGTCCATGATGGTTGAGCTCAACTTCTTCCTTAGTCTTCAAATCAAGCAAACAAGGGATGGGACTTTCATAAGTCAATCCAAATATTGCAAGGAGTTGCTCAAGAAGTTTGGAATGGAAGGAGCCAAGCAAATGGCTACACCAATGGGGACTTCTTGTTACTTAGACAAGGATGAAGGAGGTAAATCGATAGAAATTACTAAGTATAGAGGTATGATTGGCTCACTCCTTTACCTTACCGCAAGTAGACCAGATATCATGTTTAGTGTATGCATGTGTGCTAGATTTCAAGCAAATCCTAAAGAATCACACCTAAGTGCTGTAAAACGAATTATGAAATATCTAATAGACACTTCACAAATGGGATTGTGGTACCCTAAGGGTGCTTCATGTTGTTTGATTGGTTATTCCGATTCTGATTTTACTGGGTGCAAAATGGATAGGAAGAGTGTAACATCCCGAAAATTGATAATTTTAGAATAAATAGTCATTTTATAATATTTGTGATTTTTAGGAATTTTTTTGTATTTTTCTGAGAACGTGAAATATTTTAATATTATTCCTCGTTTTGCATGCGCACTGAGTGGAGTCAGGGTAATATCCCAAAAATTAATAATTTCATGATAAATGATCATTTTATAATATTTGAGATTTTTAGAAATTTTTCTGTATTTTTCTGAGAACGTGAAATATTTTAATATTATTTCTCATTTTACGTGCACACTGGGCGAAGTCGGGCATCCCAAAAATTAATAATTTCATGATAAATGATCATTTTGTAATATTTGGGATTTTTGGGAATTTTTCTGTATTTTTCTGAGAACGTGAAATATTTTAACATTATTTCTCGTTTTACATGCAAACAGAGCGGGCTTAAAAAAAATGAGATATTTTTTCCGAGAACCTTGATCTGTGAAAATGTCGATGGGGGATCTTACTAAACCCGAGGCTGGACATAGTTTATGTGGTTTTACGTTTTTTGAAAAATTTTATCTGATAGAGCGATAAATCGCTGTGTAATTTTCATCCATTGGGCAATTAATACTAACTTCTGTCAATTGTAACAATTGTCCCTTGGGTAATAGCATGCATTAGGAACCCTATCACCTTATCCTAATACAATCCACTTTATGTCCCATCAAATCCACTTTAATTTAAATTTGGTGTACTTTCTTCAAAGCTTCTTTGAGAAGCTTTAACTACCAAATGACCAAGCTACCCTTGGCTTGTTGGGGAAGCTAATTTTCCCCCTCTCTTCTCTCCCATTACCATGGACTCATGGGCCCAAAGGGGAAGCAATTTTGCTTCCTACACTTAACCTAACACACCTAAAATATCTCATTTCAAACCTAACACTTTCTCTCTCTAACTTTCATCTTCTTCATTCTCTCTTCCTTCTCTCTTCTTCATCCCTCTCCAATCCGAAATGGCAGCCCCTTTCTTCACCTATTTTCTTCACTTTTCTCTCCATTAACCCCATTATCACACTCACCTCCACCTCCTCTACACCTTCTCTTTTGAGAGTTTCTTCAAAAACCCATCTTCATCTCCATTTTCTCTCCTCCTTCTCTCTTCCTCCTCTTCCCAACCACGAAATTCCAGCCACCATTAGAGGCCATTTCTCTTTACTTTTCTCTTCATAAACACCATTTCTATACTCCTCTCAACCTCCTCTACCACTTCTATTTGGAAGGTTTTTCTCAAAAACTAATTTTTCCTCCATTGTCATCCAAGACAAAGCTTCAAGCTTTAAGGTAAAGTTTTCATTTTTCTTCTTTCTTCTCTTCATTTTCGTGCTCCATGGCCTCATTGATGACCATGGATCTATTCTTTTTCAACCATTGATGTTGATTCTTTGTCTTGAGATTTCTAGGGTTTTTTGACCCCAAAACCGAATTCACTAAGAAGAAAAGAGGAGCCCATTTTCGTGTTCTTCCTTTAGGTAAGAGGGAGATTACCCACTTCAACCACTAATGGTGGTGAGGGAACCTTGTATGCTTGTTGATGGAGGATTCCATCTTTGTATGTTCATTTTATTTGATAATTTTGCATGTTCTTGTGTTCTTGAGTTGGATAAATACTTGAATGGTGATTGGATATATATTGGATGTGTTAAATATGCTTGATCATGATAGGGTTGTTAAATGGAAAATTTGGAGTTTCTTACCCTAACATGGTGCCATGGTTTTGAGTGGGATTTTGGGATAAAAATTGGTTTTTGTACACAAAGAAATAAAGCTTATGTGATTTAATGTTGAGTGATAATATTGAAAGTATGAATGGAAAATTTTGAAGGGTTATTTACCCAAAATTTTCATAATTGACCAAAGTTAAAGACTTTGAAAATGAGAATCCATAATGGGGACATTTTCATAGTTGATAAACCATGAGTACCTATTGTTGTTGAGGAATTGAATTGACCTCGTGTGGAATAAAAGCTAAGTAATTAGGTATCAAGAGACTAGTGCATGAAATGGAAGAAAATTTAGAACCTTGAAGGCTTGTGAGGCCATGGTTTTAAGGGTTGTTTAACCTAAGGAATTTCATAATTTATCAAGACTTAAGTTATTGGAAACATTGAATCCTTAATGGGGAATGTTGATAATTAATGGACCATAAACATACATTGAGGTTGAGAAGTGGTTCCATATTGTTGTAAGACCCTATGTGGGGTTAAGTATTTGTTAATGGATTTCTTGATGAGATTATGATGCATTGACATTAATAACGAATTATGTATCGTTGTGGTATTGTTTATGATAAATGCATCATTGATAAACATACATGATTGGACATTATGTCATCAAGCATATGTGTTGTCCATTGGACATTGTTGAAGGGTGATGTATGCCTAAGAGTTGAATAACACCTATGTGCGGGTGTGAATAAACTAAGCGTAAGGCCATATGTTGTTGGCCCTGGGGGTGTCGGGGTGCGGGTGCCTCATCATGGACAATTAAGAGCTCCTCTGTGCTGTGGGGTAGACCGATGCAAACACATCGACGATCCGGACCGGGACGCTATCCTATCTCGCGATCAACTGTTGAGGTGCCATGTATAAGCCATTTGCGCAACTATTTTATGAGATGAAGCACACTGTTTTTAAGGCTAACGATATACTAGCATTACTCCTTGATCATTCACTCAGAAAATGTTGATGTTTAGCTCCATGGAGTAGGATTTATGGTATCATAATGCATTGTGTACTGTTCATTGTCGGTCTCATAAATTGTTGAGCATGAACATTGTGACTATGAGAATATCTGATTTATTTCTGTAATAATTATCTGGTTATTGTGTTGATTGCTTGGGACATTATTGCGACTTGCCTGTTGTTATTGATTCTTACTATTGCTTATAATTATACTGCTTGCTGTAAATTCTACTGTTACTGTTGATGAATATATGAACTGTATTGCTATGTGGGCGCTCTGCGCCATATTGTTTTCTTACTACCATAATGGTAATGGAGGCTGGCACCTCTTTATTTTATTACTCTGTCTTATGTCGCGTTGAATAAAGACTGTGAAGAGCCCAAGTTGGACTTACTTAGTTATTGTTGGAGAATCGACTTCTGTTTCATCGTGATGACGTCTGGACAAGCTCCTCTGTTACGTACGTGGGTACAGTTTCATAGTGGCTTGGAGGCCTGGCATTTTGACCGTGAAGCGGGGCATGTTACTTACATTGGGGACGTGACCCTAGTTCAGTACGTTAATGAACCTAGAGCTGGTACGAACATATCTTATGTTCCCATACGTGTGGAGTTCCCTATACCCATTAGGGATATGTGGGATAACCGCCGCCTCTTTCCTAGAGAGGTTTCAATTATAATGCATGTTCGTGCTCCCGTCCGTCCGAAAGTGTCGCAAGGGCAAATATTACCCATCGAGAATGCTGAAGAAGATCGGGTGCAGGACCATTCCATTCATGTGTTAGACTTCGGGGAAGGCCGAACCTTTATATAGTAGTTGTATTATGTAATGTGGAACCTGAGTTTAATATATTTGTAAGCTATTTTATGCATTGATTATGGGATAAGTATTTTATGTTAAACTAATGTTGCATTGGGATTGTAAGTCAATATAATTGTATTTCATGTTTTTATTTACGCATAAGGGAAACAAACTTTAAATTTTGTAAATTACTGATATTGAGGTTGTGACAAGCCTAGATTTAGTGACTGTGGTGTAATGATGATTGTGCCGCAGTTATTATATCTAGGTGCGTTACAAAGAGTACTAGTGGGACATACCACTTGCTTGGAAGCTCATTAGTTTCTTAGCATAGCAAGAAGCATGGTAATCGATTACACTGACATTGTAATCGATTACAAGGGTAAACAGAAGGCTGGTAATCGATTACACTGATATTGTAATCTATTACAGGGGTAAATAGAAGGCTGGTAATCGATTACCCAACCCATGTAATCGATTACACAGGGGTTTTAAAAGGTTTTCTGACACGTGAAAGGTCACTCATTCTGAAACGAACCTTTTCTTCTCCTCTGCTCCCACGAAGCACTCTCCTCTAAAATCCCTCATTCTCACTCCATACTCTACCAAATCTTCTCATTTCACCTCTCTCTCACTCGAAATTCCTCTCCTAACACAACCCATCCATCAAATCTCATCCAAACCCACCCCATTCGCCACCTAAAACTTCACCCACTCCTTCGTTCTTCTCCCCCACGAGCCACACACCTCTAAACACTCACCCACACACCTCCAAACACTCACCCACACACCACCAATCATCAAATAGCTGACCCATCTCAACGTACAAAACGTGTAAGAACAGGGGCCACTATTGGAGAATCCTCTAGTGCTCCTCCACGTAACATCTCGGGGCTGGACCTGACTAGGCACTTCTTAACCACTAAAAAGGCTGAGCTTTTTCGAAAAAACTTCTAACTAAGGAAGCTAATCTCGCCAAGGTATCTCACTCAGTCCTTTTGCACTAGTGAACCCCTGGAAAGTTTTGAGTTGATTGAGAGGTTGGGTTTGCTTGGGTTCTTCAGTATCCAAAAGGCCATTTATCCCAATTTGGTTTGCGTGTTTTATGCAAATCTGAAGTGTGAAGATCATTTTCTGATCTCTGAAGTAAAGAAGACTCAGATTAAAATCTCAAGGGAGGAATGGTGTAGGTTGACCAAGCTAACCTATGCTGGGACAAGCTTCTATGGAAATGAAAATGCTTGGGGATCTGAGTTTGAGTATAAGAGTGCTCTGACATCTCTAATTTGCTCTGGTTACGTGTTTCCGAGAAACAACAAAAAAGTGATGGCGACTAGCCTGACAATGGAGAACAGAGTACTCCATTATCTGATTGTTCGAGGCTTAATTCCCAGAGGTGGGAATTACTCTCAGGTCCTACGCCATGATGTGGTGGTCCTATGGGCCAAGGCCACAGGCAAGCCAATCAACTTACCCAACTACATCATTCAGCACATGCTGGATATGAAAAAGAAGAAGAACTCTGCCCTCCCCTATGCCATGTTGGTGACAGCTATCCTGGAGCATTGTCACATCTCCTTGGCTGAGGAGTCCAAGGATACCAGCTCCAAGGGCCCAGAATCAATTGGTCTGCACACTCTGAAGAAGCTTCAGCTAAGCAAGGTCGATGGGCGATGGTACTATCTGGCCTATGGCAGCTACGGGCATATCCCTCATGGTCCAGAGAGTAATGATGAGGATGAGGACCAGCAGCCTGCTCCAGCTCCACTAGCTCCAGCCACTTTGGATCTTCTGCTTTAGGAAACACAGAACTTAGTGACCACGGTGGAAACCCGGATGGACCGTATTGAGCAGAAGGTGGATCATCTTGAGCTGAGGATGGACTACTCTGATCAAGAGCTTACTGCTATTTGTTCACTTCTGGAGGGCCCTAGACACACTGCATCGAGAGATGCTACTGCACCTACCACTTATTCTGCCCCTCCTACTGCTTCTCTATCATTTGTTGATCCCTCTGCCACTCCCGCTAGAGTTCCTGCTGATAATGAGGAGCTCCTTGGTTCTGAGGATGATCTTGACTCTGGTGATGATGATGTAGACCTTGGTGACATTATTGCGAACGTGGAGAGTGATAGTGAGGCAACTAATAGTGATCATGGACCATTGCCATGATATTTTTTTGTATTTCTCTATAATCTGGTTGTATATCACATTGAAACAATATATATAAAATCAGTTGGTATTTTTTGATGTTCATTGATTTTATTGAATCCTCTTAATATGATTGCTAAGTATATTGTTTCTAATATGCATTTGGATATTGATTTGCTTGGTTATATTTTGATCTGGTTGGATTGATTATATATTGTTTAGAACACTTGATTGGATTGAACTGGTTGTTTTCTGTTGTTTACAATTTGGGAAATCATGAAAATCAGCAGAAATGTTGTCAAAATTTTGACTAAATGCTAATATGTTTTTGATAATGCCAACGGGGGAGAGATTAGTGACTTGCATAAGTACGGGGGAGTTTGATTTAAGCTGTCACATGAACATATCACTGACCCTACCTTATGCATACATTACGGGGGAGAGTTGCGCTTAAATCTCTGATATACATACATACATATATATATATATATGCAATTGTTTTCCTTTCAATGTTCAGTTTGTCATCATCAAAAAAAGGGAGAATATGGATGCATGTGTCTGGAAGCATGTCAATCAGTTTTTGATGATAACAAAGCCAAAGATGAAGATCAAGTGCAAAAGAGAAAACCAAGATTGAAGAAAGAAATCAAGAGGTTTATATATAGGCATTAAAACCAAGATCGAAGAAAGAAATCAAGAGGTTTAGATATAGCCATTAGAACATCAATGTTGAATGCTCTCAAGATATCTCAAATGGTTTTTCAAATATGTTTTTAATCAATATGTTTTTCAAAGTTCACTTTTTAAAAAGAGGTTGTCTTAAATCTTGGATCATGCCAAACAAAGTTTAATATTGTTCAAATCCATGTTTTCTAAAGTTAGAAAGGACATGAATCCTCTTTCAGGCTTGAAAAATGAGTTTAAAGTGTAATGTAATCAATTACACATGTGTGGTAATCGATTACAATCTAAACAGAAGCCTTGTAATCGATTACATTATCCATGTAATCGATTACTGAAAAGTCAGAGGGTAGGTAATCGATTACACATGAGTTGATAATCGATTACCATTAACCCAGAAAGGCAAGAACACATTCAAAATAGCCATGTAATCGATTACATCAATTTTGTAATTGATTACCATCAAGTCAGAGGGCGTGTAATGGATTACACAAGTCTTGTAATCGATTACCACAAACCCAGAAAGCCAAGAACACGTTCTAACTGCCATGTAATCGATTACCAGAGTCTTGTAATCGATTACCAGTGTTCTGACATGCCCAATGGCTATATTAGGTGCATTAAATGCTTGGCTTTAATCACTCCCAACGACTCTTTAACTGGATAACTCTTTAAATACAGATGTTGGCACATCATTGATGGTTGTTCTTGAACCTGAAACATCTTAGTAACACGTCAAAACAAAAATCAATCTTTGAAATCACTCATTGCTCTGTGTTTGACTAATCTTTGAGATATCCTTTGTGAGCATTCCTAGAGCTTCAATTTGTATCATTTACTCTAGTGAGAGTTTCCTTATATCAACCTTGATTGCTTTGTAAGAGAGGGTGAGGTATCCCTTCATTTTGTAAAGGGTGAGGCATCCCTTTGTTTGAAGAGACTCAAGCTCAAGGGTGAGACATCCCAAGGAGTTGAGTGCTCAAGTTTGTAAAGGTAGTCAAGCACCTATTGAAGCTTGAAAATATAGAGGAAAATCTCGAGTGGTTGCTTGAGGACTGGAAGTGTAACACCCCAAAATTTTCGTATCTCTTAAACAATAATTTTGACAGTTAATAGAATTTTACTGTTTAGTAATTTCTGTGCACTGTAAAATTATTTTGTTTATTCCATCAGCGTATTTAATCGTTTTAAGTGATTTACTCCGTGTCAGGAAAATAATAATTTTCGGGCCAGGGAAAACTTTACGTAATTTAATTTTTACCATTAGGTTTTAATTATTTTACGTAATCTGATTTGATATTTATGCATTTTCTAATAATTGTGATTTTTGTGGATGATTATGAATTTTTTACTGTTTGTGGGCCCAGGGGGTGTTTGTGGGCCCAGGTGGCCATACGTAGGCCCAAGTGGGTCTCGCAAAGTGAAAACTTTTCTACGCATAGAAAAATTTGTACTGTTTAGACGGAGACAGGGGATCTTACTAAACCTAAATCCGGAAACAGATTTAGAAAATTTCTTGTACTGTGTTTTATACTGTATTTAATTATCGGGCGATAAAAATACAGTAAATATAATTTTTGTGGGGTTTAGCAGATAAAAATAAATATTATACTGTTAAGTCAACATTAGTGGTTATGATAATGGACCAATAGGAAACAAGTCTAATATTGGAGACTTTGATATCAACCGTCGATTTAATCAACGGTGTAGGATAAGTCTAATATAATGGCTATGACCATATATAACCATTGGATTTAGAATTCATCAAGGGTGGAGATTTGGTCTTGCAAAGTAGCTAGGACCATTTGTGACCGTTGGATTTGAATCTAATCAACGGTAGAGATAGATCAATTATGACCATTGGATTTGGATTTAATCTATGGTGGAGATTTAGTCTTAAAAAGTGACAAAGACCATTTATGACCCTTGGATGTAAAGTTTGAAGGAGTAATCTTAACCCTTCATTTTGGAGACACATCTAAAGGATAGAATTTAAAGGAGAAAGATCCAATGGCCTAAATTTAGTCTTCTAACTTAAAGTCTACCTTAATCCTAAACATTGAATTAATCAATGGCCTAGAATGCTCTAGATGGTGGCTAATTATGATGACAAATAATTGAATGCATTATGAAGAGGGGGGACGGTTTTTGGTGGCTTAAGAGAGTAGCAAAGTGGAAGACCACCATTATTATTCATTCTTGGTCTTTCTTTGTCAATTTCAAGAAGCTAACACTTCAAAAATTTCTCTCCATTTCTCTTCTCCTCCATGTTTCGGCCAAGCACCCAAGAGTACCCTCCATCACTCTTTAATTTCATACAACCATATTTCTTGAATCCTTACCTTATTCTAAGCAACTTTCATGTTGGAGACTTTCTCTAAATCATTCATCTTCATGGACTTTCTTCAAGATCAAAGTTATGGGGTATTTATGGTGAAGTGTAAGGAAACTCCATTTCTTCTCTTCTTTTTCATGATCTAAACCATGTTTGATCCATGGTTCCTCTTAATCAAGCTTAATATACTAATTTCTTTGTGTTTGTTTTGTGTTTAAGAAACTTTTGTTGGTGGAGATCTTGTTCAAAGTGCAAAGCAAGGAGCTTTTTGAGGATCTTCAAGAGGTAAGAGGGAGATCCATCTTACCAACCAAGTATGGTGGTGAGAGATGGTCTTATATTTGATGGATGGTGAATCCATATGAGAATTCATATCCATGGTCTTGTAATATATTTGTGGGTGTTTATGTGTTTTAATTATTTGCCTTTGCTTGATGCGCTATGCATGATTTTATGGCTTTGATGGTATGTTTATATTATGCATGATGAGTATATGGCATGCTTATAGTATTTATGATGAAATATATATGTGTATGCCATGATGTGTTGATGGAAAGGAAATCAATTTTTGGCTCCAATAGCCAAGGAAAGGGCTACGGTTTTGATGCCCATAATTAGAGTTTCATGTTGGAATTTTTCAAGAACAAGGAAATTGATTTGTTTAAATGAAAATTATGAAGTGGAGAAAATGAATTTCCTTGGTTCTAAAGGCTATGGAATTTTCGGCCAAGACACCTTAACATGGGTGTTTATAACTTAATATTTTCATGGAAGAATAAAATTGGATTGATTTGAAAAGCATGGAAAATGAACAAAAGATATGTTTTTTCAAGAGAACAAGAACACATTTTTTTTTAAAAAGGATTTTATTGATTCATTTTGTGTAAAAAGTTTCTAAGTGTTTATTAAACTTGATTTCGAAAAACGAAATGGGCAAACGTTGATTAAAAGGATTTGTAAAGAAAGTAAAAATGAATTTGAAGAAATGGGTTTGGTTTTTATGACCATCGGTATTTCGATTTTGGAAACAAAGATTTTAATGGTTTTGTTTGTGTGAAAACAGAAATGATAAATAATTGAGTTAGAAGGAAAAATGTTTGATGGCTTCAATGGCCAAATATACTACGGTTTTGAAAAACTGGTTATGCCTAAATTTTTATGGAACAAAATGATATTTTATAAAACGAAGTGTTTTGTTACTCGAAAAATTTGACAGTTTTCAATGAACACGTTCACGATTTTTGTTAAAGAATTTTTAATGGTTTTGTTTGTATAAAACCATATCAATTTAGAAGGAAAAAATATTTGATGGTTTCAATAGTCATGTCCACGTTTTTGAAGGCTTGTAATGCCTTGATTTTTATGAACAAAGTGATTTTCAAAATGGAAACGTAACTTAATTTAATACAAGGAATTTGGAAAGGGAATCAGAGTGTTTTATCACTTGAGAGAATAGAAATTTTCGTAACGAAAAATAAAGAAAGGTTGAAAACGTTTGAATTTCAATTTATTTTGAAAAAGACTGATTTTGGAATTGATTTTGAAAAAATAGAGAATATAATGGTGTTTTGAAGATTACTAACGTATAATTTATTTTTGAATTTTGAAATACGTTAGAAAAATGTTAAATTTTGAAACGTTGATTTATATCAATGGAAAAGTAATTTTTGTGGATTATATTTTGGAAAAAGATTTTCTTGAGTAAGAAAATGTGAAAAATGAAATACAAAGTCATATTATTTTGAGAAAAGTTGAAAAGGAATTTTTGAAGGTTAAGAAATTTATTTTTGTAATGAAATTGTGATGAAAAAATGTTTTACGTATCTTAAAAAAGTGATTTTTAAGCTACACAATTTGAAAAAAATGTGTTGAAAATGATATTAATTTATTTAAGTCCAAAATAATGTTTGGAATATTGAGGAATATTTTACGTGATTGTAAAATGTTAAAAAATATTTTACGTATCTTAAAAACGATTTGAAATACAGTAAAATATTTCTATGCGATTTGGAATACGTTAAAATATTTCTACACGATTTGAATTACGTTTAAATATTTTACGTAATTTGAACTACTGTTGAAAAATCAATATGTGATTTAAAAGTGATAGAATATTTTTACGTGATTGTGAAAATGACGGAAAATTGTTATGTGATTTGGAAAGTGTTTTAAATATTTTGAGAATGATGGAAAATGATTTACGCAACTTAAAAGAATGATTTTTAAGTTACGCGATTTTGAAACAGTGAAAAAATACTATGCGATTTGAGAAACGTATTTTTTACGTGATTGAGAAAAACATTGAAAAATTAGTACGTGGTTTAAAAGTGTAACAGAAGAGTTGCAACATTTTGAAAACGTAACAGAAATGTTATGAAATTTTGTAAATGTAACAGTAGTGTTATCGTATTGTGAAAAAATAATAAACACGTTTTGGAATTTTAAAAACGTAACAAAAGTGTTACGGTATTTTGAAAATGCAATAGAAGTATTGTGGAATTGTGAAAACGTAACGGGAATGTTGCGCAATTTTGTGAAAACACGACGAAATTGTTTTATAACTATGAAAATGTGATAACATGATTTTTGCTGTTGAAAGTACAGTATAATTACTGTTGAACCAGTGTTCATACACTGTTTGTGAAAATGACAAGTTTTGCCTGTAATTGGCATTTGGTGCATTTTACATGCATTGGGAAAATATGCATTGAGGCATATGATTACATTGAACAAATGAAATTGAAAAGATTTGGCCCTTGTAGTTGGACTTGCACTGATATATTCGTGCATTGTATAAAGTATAGCTAATAAGCTATTTTGGCCCTTGTGGTTGAAGAGGGAATGAGAATTGATAGTGAGATCTATGATGGATCTTGGGGTGCGTCAAGGCGCGACGGTCGACCAGTGGATATCTGTCTGTGGGCTAAGGCTGGACCATATGCCACTTGGCGATGCAGTCCGTTGCAACGCATTGACGATACTCGACAAGAACACGATTCTTTTCTACGACTGGGAGATTGTCTATGGGCTTAGGCTGGGCAATTAACCAGAGCATTCTCCTCGAAATTGTGAAAACCTCCATGGAGTTGTTTTTGAAAAACTGAGTCTATGTGCACATGCATGAAACTGAGCATTTAATTCTATGTGATATATATATTGAGGAATATTGGCTATGACAATTGTTCTGTTGAGAAATACTTGAATGATATTTGAACTGATAAATGATTTGATGATGATAGTTGATTTATGTTGATGGTATGATCTTAATTATGGTATGATGTATCGGTGTGATATGCTGTTGTGTTATCTCTGTGCTGCCATATTGGTATTGGTGTAGATGATCTCACCTCTTTGCTATGTGGTTTTGCTGTGTTTGTGTTGAAAAAAAACTATATAGTAGAAGGAACGAGTTGTCTTAGACATAACGGGTGACAAATACCTCTGCATTTGGAAACAACATCAGAGAATGACCTTTCCAGATTGGATAGCTTACAGTGTTGACAAAGAAGAGATGTCTGAGGACAAAGAACAGATGTAGAACAGATGTCTGATGCATCAAGATGGATACACAACAGAATACATACGTAGAGTTATTTTTATCGTTAGTGTTGTACCGTGCTATTAAGTAGGACCCGTCATAGGGTTTGCTACTGTAAAAAAAAAAAGAGAGTTTGTTAGTTTTATATTTCTCTTTAAATTGTTAAATGGTACAATTGGGTCAATAGTGTATATGAATCTGTTTCAATATATTTTTTCGTATTACTTATAAATTTCAATAAGTTTATGTTTCAGCAAGAAAGAAATTTTGAAACCCATATTTTCATAACTCAAACCTTTTACGAATTGATTTTCAGATTATGAGTCGGGAGTCAGAAATGTGATGCCCTAAGGAGGGTGTTACAGGAAGTAGGTCACAAGTGGATTGGTGGCCGAACTAGGATAAATCATTGTGTTTAATTCTCTAAACCCTTCTCTTTATATATTTGTTCATTGCTTATATTCTTGCATGATTACTTCTCTCTTGGTTAACTATTAAGCAATATCTATTGTTCTTATCAATTCATTCATTTCCAATAGTCAATAGCTTCAACGAAATTCAATAGTCAAGTGTTTTGCGAAAGAATTGCAAACTTATTTTATAAACTTAATTCACCCCCCTCTTTAGTATTGAAGCCACTTGGTAACACTCCACCACCATGAGTGGTTGATGAGGATGTTCTCCCTCTTACCAAGAGAAGACAACACAAAAAGCAAGCTCCTTTGTCCTTGCAAGATTAGGCCTTCACACACCCAAAACCCTAGGAAATCCAACTCAAGATATTAACATACAAGACTTTAAAAAAGAATGGATTAAGGACCACAATAGTGACCTTGATCACAAAAATAGAAGGAGAAAGTAAAGAACAAAAATTTCACCTTAAAGCTTCAAGCTTTAGCTTTAAGAAGAACATAGTGAAGATGATGGATTTAGAGGATGATTTCCAAAGAGAAAAAGCTTAGGATGGGAAGAGGAAGCTAGAAATGGTAGTAGTTTAGTAAGCAAATAGAAATGGCTTCCCCAAGGTGCTACTGTCGTGAGTGAAGAGGAAGAGAGGAAGAGAGAAGTTGGAGAGAAAATAGAGAGAGAAAGTGAAGAAAGATGAATGAAATTTTGAAATGGAAGAATGAGTGTGCTTAGGAAGGGAGAAGAGCAATTTTGCTCTCCAAAATGCCCTCCAATGCCGTGGCCCATATAGGAAAAAGGGAGAAAAATTGCTTCCATGCTTGCATGGGAAATTTCTAGGAAGTTTTCTTGAATTAAAATAATCATTCTTTTTGAAATAAAGTTGAAGGATGTGACATAAAGTGGATTTCCTTTAGATAAGGTGATAAGATTTCTACTACAAGCTATTACCTAATAGACAAATGATATAATTAACAAAATCAGTATTAGTTGTCCAACAGATAATAGAATGTATTATAAAATTTTAACAGATGTCTCACGATTTTATTTATTAAGTAAAATCTCGAAAAACGCAAAACCTAGTAAATTGTGCCCCGGCCTCGAGTTTAGTAAAATCCCCCATCGACGTTTCCACAGTTCAAGGTTTACCAGCCTCGAGAAAAATATTTCATTTTCCTAGCTCCGCTTAGTGCGTATGTAAATCAAGAAAAATATTAAAATAATCAAGTAATTCAAATAATTCTAAAAAAATTCTTAAAAATCACAAATATTATAAAATGAATATTTATCATAAAATAAACAATTTTCGGGGTGTTCCAATCAATACCCTCAATACATACACTACATAATATTCAACAATATTCAGAATATAAAACTTACAAACTCAAATAGAAACAGTAGCAAACCTTATGACGAGTCCTACTTAAAAGTACGGTAACAACACTAGTGATAAAACTCCACATACTGAACACGTCTTGTATCCATCTCGACACACCATGCATCCGTTCATCCATGAAATTGCATACTGGCGAAACTGGGAAGATCACTTATCGATGTCATCACCGAACTCAGAAGATTACCTCAAACCAAACCCAAGAAAACCCAACTTCGTCTACTTCACATACTTTAACAAATATAAACTTAAAACAAAAACAATACAGCAAAGAGGTGAGATCCCCTACATCAAATCCAATATGGCAGCAAAGAAACGATACGAACAACAAAGTCATTCCATACATACAGATATCACACGTATTTTCATGTTATCAATTCATAAATATCTTCAGTAAATATATATCACAATAATATAAACATTAACAGCACTATAACAACATATATCAACAATATATATATAATGACCATAACACCATAATATGTACCTTGACTGTGAGACCAGGAGCTGACGAGGGTGGGGAGTGGTCGCCAGTGCAAAAAGATGAAGCACGAACAAGGAGTGGCTCCTGGAAGGCTTCTAGGTGAAGGGACACGTGAATGAACTGAAAACACACTGGAATGAGAAGGATTCATAGACTATGCAAGTGTGGGACTGCATAGTTGAGGATGGCTTAAAGGAGTTGATTAGCACCACCCATATCAACAAGATGCATCTTCTTTTCGGGAGCCAAGAACATAAGTACTCCATGGTTAAGCTTGCTTGACTTGGAGCACTTATGGGATGGGTGACCTCCAGGGAAGTTTCCTAGGATGCGTGTGAGTAAGGACAAAGCACACTGAAAAGACCCATGTTGATTTGTGGAGACACTCATCAATCTTGCAAGCACTCCCAAGACGTTACAAATGATATTAGAGCGGGACCTCTCCCAGTACGGTGTGGTTCAGGGACGAACCATGCAGAAGCTGGTGGGCATGTAACATTTGGGGCCGACGAGGGCAAGGAGTGGTCGCCGGTGCAAAAAGATGAAGCACGGATAAGGAGTGGCTCCTGACAGGCTTCTAGGCAAAGTGACACATGAATGAACTGAATACACATCGAAATGAGAGGGATTCATAGACTATGCAGGTATAGGACTGCATAGTTGAGGATGACTTAAAGGAATTGATTAGCACCACTCATATCAACAAGATGCATCTTCTTTTCATGAGCCAAGAACATACATACTCTATGGTTAAGCGTGCTTGACTTGGAGCACTTGTGAGATGGGTGTCCTCCTGGGAAGTTTCCTAGGATGCATGTGAGTGAGGATAAAGCACGCTGAAAAGACCCGTGTTGATTTGTGGGGACACATCAATCCTGCAAGTAGCCCCGGGATGTTACATTGACCATGCCACAATAATATATGTACTGACCATGTATATGCATAATGAACCAGTTCCTAATCTATGGAGCTATACTCAAGTCAGAGTTGAATGACCCAGAAGATCTGCCAGCCTCAATGACAGTCTGTGCTAGATCGCGAAAGGAATAGTATTTGTCGGGTATTCGCCAATGCGTTGTAATGGTTCATCACAGCCAGAGGTGTATAATGTGATAAAAAGATCACTAGTGATTCACCGCGCCTCGATGCCTCCCCAAGATCCATTATAGATTACACTACTCAATTCTAATTCACTCCTAGGCAACAAAAGCCACAACAGCCACCGACTATATAATGTTCAATGCATGATAACTCAATATATAATACAAATCACCATTGGACTGTTCCTAATGATATTAAAACAGCCGCCCATACAATTGTCTAATACCATTAGTTCAATGATAGTATATAAATGCCCATACAATTACATAATACCACTGATGCACCTGAGTCCAGTACGTCAGCCTTACAATAAAGTTATTGTATTTTCAATCGGGTAACATTTTTATCGCATTTTTACAATCGCGCAACAATCTAGTTATGTTTTTAAATCGTGTAACCATTTTTTAACATTTTTATCGCATTTTACAATCGCGCAAAAATATTTAAATATTTTCTAAATTGTGTAGCTTAAAAATCATTATTTTTGAAATGAGTAAAGTTTCTCCATTGTTTTTCACTATATAAAATATTTTTTGACGTTTTAAATTCTATTTTGAAACTTTCTAAGTTTAAAATATAAATTGAACTTCTAAATCCCATTTTTCTCATTAAAACTCCTCTAAGTAATAATTTTTGACATTTCTCAAGAATCAGTATTATTTTAATTTAATAATATTTTTTCCATTTATTTTACTAAGAATCCTCTTGATTAAAATACTTAAAATTTCTATTTTACTTCTCAACATTATTGCCGAAAATTTCTCAACGATTACTAATAAAAACTTTATTCATTCTCTTTCCATTTTCTTCACTAAAAATCTTTTAAACAAAAATTCTTTAAATTTCAAACTATCATTCTAACTTATTATCCATGACCAAAAATTCATTTTTCCCAATAATAAAAACTTTGCTTCATTCTTCTTAAATAAAATTCTTTAAATCTCAAGTCACTTTTAAAAACTCCTTTTTCCATTTCTATTGCCAAAAATCATTATTTATTCAATAAAAGTTATACGTTTCTATATTCCTCTTAAAAATCCTTTCTAAATAAAATATTTTAAACTTAACATCATCTTCCAAACTCATTCATTTTTTTATGACTATTGCCAAAAATCATTTTCTTCCAAATAATAAAATCTTATTCATTTCTTTTCCAACTTAAAAACCTTTAATTTCATTATCTTTACTAAAATCCACTTAAATAAAATATCTTAAAATTCCATTTCACTTTCTAAGACTATTTTCCCTCTTCACAGCCGAAATCCACTTGGTATCTAATTATAAGATCCTTATCCATTTCCTTTTCCATTTTCTTTGTAAATCCTTAATCAAATTTATTATCACCTAATCCTCTAATTCCATGATTAATAAAACATTTTTGCTTGGATTACCCTATTCAAGCCTCATGGTCGTAAATCATGTGGTCTTCGGAACAAAAATTCATTAAACCAATTCCTTACCTCCTAATCATCTAATTGCTCAATTACAAAATATTTTCAACTTGGAATACCCATTTTGGGGTATGGAGGCCGTGAGCCTCATGGTCCATTGGAGACCAAAATTGTTTCCTTTCCATCATGATTCACATCATATAACATACATCAATCATCATAAATCTAGTCTAACAATTTCATGCATAATATCAAAGCAATAAAATCAAATAAAGTAAATAAACACAAAGCACTAAATCTATACACACAAGTGAACAACCCTCACATGGATTCTTCACTTCACAAACACATATACATTCCTCACCACCATGAATGGTTGATGAGGTTAATCTCCCTATTACCTTGGATGATAATCAAAGCTCCTTGTTGTCCTTCTTCAAGTAGACTTTCTCCGCTAAGTTGAACTTTAAAACAAAGAAAACATACAATATTAACATCCAAGGCTTTAAACTAAGATAACCATGGCTCAAAATCATGGTTAGAACTTTGAAACAAGATTAAAAATGAAGATCAAAGACTTCACCTCAAAAACCTTCAAACTTTAAGCTTGAAGAAAAGATAGAAGATGATTGAACTAGATGATGTTCTCAACACCAAAGTGTCTTAAAATGGTAAGAAGATTCAAGATATAAAGTTAGATTGAATTTAGAAAGATTGGATGGTGAATTTGGGTCCTTGGTCGTGGGGTTTTTTGAGAGAAAAGTGAGAGAGTTTTGTGTTTAGCTATTTGGTTCTTTGATAGAAATGATGAGATAGAAAAATATCAAGTGAAAAGTTAATATCTAGAGCCTTCCAAAGATGCTTGGCCGTGAGATACTTTAGGAGAGAAAGATGAAAGCTTTTTGTTTTGTTTCTTTGTCTATTTATAGAAAGATGATAGAAATGAGTTAAGTGTAATATTTGCCTTCCAACAAGTACGCATGGCCGTGAAGTGCATAGGAGAAAGCCACCAACTTTGACTAGTTCCTATTGGTGCAACTAAAGGTGTCATAACATATATCACAAAATGAATGTCCTAGAGCAAATTCCTTGCTCTCCTAGCCGTGGAACTCCAAGGGGAAAAGCTAAGCAATCTTCTTCTACAAGCTTACCTCCATCAAGCATAGGAAGCTTCCTTCCCAAAGAGTCAAAGTTGAAAGGGTCATAGCCATTATTGTTTACTAACTTTCATTGGTTCATTATAAAGAGACTAGTTTCTAATTGGTTCATCAAAAGAAGACTAGGTTTCTATTGGTTGGGTGGCTAATCTACTTGCTTCCTATTGGTTACCAAGGATGAGTCAAGGCCACTAAGTTAGACTAAATCTCATTGGCTCACCTAAAAGTTGTCATAATTCATCATGATTAGCATCTAGGATATTTAGGCTTATAGATAACTATCCATCAAGATATTTTCTGGTATGTATTTCCCAATGGATAATAGATACTACTTATAAAATCAGTGTCTATTATCCAATAGATAATAACTTTACCCAATTGATAATAACATTGTCCAATAGATAATAAAACAACACAAAATCACTATAAAAAATTTTGAAAATTATTTCTGGTTTCGGGTTTAGTAAGTTCCCATGGCCTCGAATCAACAATCCAAAATTTTCTAGCCCAGAAAAATTTTTATTTTTCCAGGCCTGCCGAGGGCCCACATAAAGCCCGAAATAATATTAAAATAATAAAAAATCAGAAAAATCCACAAAAATTCTCAAAAATCATAAAAATTATAAAACTCATATATTCATAGAAAACAAAATTCGAGGTGTTACATAGTTCATCCAATTACTATCTTGTTCTTTAAGCTCAAGTTTGAAGCTCTTAAGGTGAAGTTCTTTAATCTTCATGTTTCTATCCATTTTAAAGTTCTAGACCATGATTTGGATCCATGGTCATCTTAGTTAAGCCTTAGATGCTAATACTTGTGTGTTTACTTTGTTTCAAGAGCAACTTGGTGGTGGTGAAAAACAGCCCTAAAGGAGACCTACAAGAAGCTTTTGGAGCATCATCTAAGGTAAGAGGGAGATTAACCTCATCAACCACTCATGATGGTGAGGAAAAGAAATTGTTGGTGAAAAATCCATAAGGATTTATTCACTTGTTTGTATAAATTTATTTCCTTGTATTTATGTGCTTTATATGTTTTTATTGCTTTGATATTATGCATGAACTTGCCAGAATACAATTATGATGATTGTGATATGTTGTATGATTTAATTGATGTGAGAAGGATGAAAAATTTTGGCTCAAAAGGCCAACATGGCTCATGACCATTAAGCAAAAACTAGGGTAAACAAGGTAAAAATCATGTTGTTAATGGTGGACTTGATTGATTTTGTAACATAAACATGAATTGGGGTTTTATAAATTAAAGAAGGAAGTGAACAAATTTTTATTATTGAAAAGGAATTGGTTTTTTATCATAAGAAAGGAAATAATTTTTAAAGATGATATTAAATTTTGAGTAGTTCATCTAAGAGTGTTTTAGTGAAGGTAAATGGAAAAAGGGAAAAAACAAAGGTTTTGCTATTGCTTAACAAGCAATTTTCGGCAATAATGGGTAAAATAAAGTTAGGAAGTAAATTGGAAACTCAAAATATTTCACTTAAATGGATTTTTAGTAAAATGAAAGAAAAATGTTTTATTAAATTAATGTAATGTAGATTTTGGAAATAATGTTAGAAATTATTTTTCTAAGGGAGTTTTAGCAAGAAAATATTAGAAATAAGATTAAATTTTATTCTAAACTAGAAAAGTTTCAAAATTAAGTGCAGAAAGTCAGAAAAATATTTACGCGATTGAAAAATGGTATTAAAAACCATATGCGATTACAAAAATGTTGGAAAATATTTATGCGATTTGAAAACGTAACAAAAATGTTATGCGATTGTGAAAACGCGATAAAAATCCTACACGACTGAGAGAAACAACAGTTTCCTGTTGGGCCAACGTATTGGACCGGATATGTTAGTATATGGTTTTTGGTCAGCAATGGTCTGTTTGTGTGAAAATCGTATCTTTGACATTTTATCTGTGTAATGAATCATTATTCATGCATTGATAGTTGTAAAGACTGTGTTTGTTAAGGTTGTATGCCTAAGAGTTGAATTACACCTAGGTGCGGGTGCGAATTGCGTAGTATGGGTCACTTGTTGATCTTGGAGGCGTCGAGGCATGGGTATCTGACAAGTGGACAGTTGGTAGCTCCACTAGGCCGTGGTGACTGAGCACCGCATCGACGATCTCGATCAGGCACTATTTTATTCATGATATGGCATAGAATGTCTTGTATTTAAGGCTAACGATGTACAAACATATCTTCTAGATCATTCTCTCTGAAATTATGTTTAGCTTCATGGAGTAGGAACTTGTCCATCTTGCATGTGCATAATCAATTGATTTATAGTTATGTTATATATCTATTAATTATTTTTTAGTTGATACAATACTTGTTATCTCTATATTTGTATGACATTACTATCATTTTTGTTTCTATACTGCCATGTTGGTATTGTTGTAAGGGTTGTCACCTTTTTATTATATTGTTCTGTTTTATTATTTATGTTTGATAAAGACGGTGGGGAAGAGGAAGAAGAATCGCTTCCATTCTGTCCATTTTGTTTGCGTGTTGATTTTTCTGAGGATTGATAATGACGTCGAGACCAGGTTTTCTTGGCTATGTTAGTGTGCGGTTCCATGGGGATGCAAATGCTTAGCATGTCGACCTAGAGGTAGAGCGTATTAGATATATCGGGGAGGTGACCCTGATGGGAAGTAGAAACTACCATAGAGTTACTACTTTTTTGTTTACTACTTATGTGCATTTAGAGTTGTATTTACCTATGAGAGACTTATGGGTTAATCATTTCTATACCCATAGAGAGGATTCAATGGTGTCTTCTGCTAGGACGCCTGTTTAGAGGAGTTTGCGCCGCCCAGGGTTTTTATCATCTGAGGAGTCAGAGGAAGACCCAGAGGAGGATTCTTCTCCTTAGGCATGTTGTGGTAGACTAGTTTATGTTTCGGTTAAGAAAAGTTTGTATATATGTTTTGAAATACTAAAATCTGATGTACATGGTGTATATTATTAAGTTATTTTAATTTGTGTTCTTTTTTTTTGTTAAGTCAAGTTTTTCAGAAAAAGAAATTTTTAAAATCGTATAATACAGTAATAAATCTTTTACAACTTGGGTAAGTTTTATAAGTTTTAATTTTAAATGTAATGCTCAAGAGAGGGTGTTACAACTAGCACCGCGACGTGAACCACTAGAGCTTGTCTTGTGATTTTTCTTCCAATACAAGACCTTGACTTGCATCAAGTTGGATCTTTTGGGCTCATACTGCAATTAAGAAATCAACTAATTAAATACAAATGCAATCGAACTTAATCCAATCAAAGATTAGAAAGAATTTCAACAAGATTAGAAGGAAGACCTCAATATGAATTTTACATAAAAATGAGGCTAAAGCCTTCTAACAGTGCATGACAACAAGAACAAAGCACTCAATAATGCACAGAAATGGGGCACAAATAACTATATTGTATGGAGTTATCACACCCCTAATCCTAAGTTTCAGCTAGTCCTCGAGCAAAATAAAGCCAGACAACCGTTGCAAAGATAATTTCTACTTCAACACTAGTGCATAATGATTGCATTAAATATGAAGGAATACATATGCCTCATGATCTGGTCCACATATACACAATCCTTATCATACCAACAATCAAAGCTTCAAATCATGCATAACCTATTTCCACAAATATGCAAGCAAAACCTTTCAATTCAAATCATACTCAACTAGATAAGTTTATGAGCAAACACATAGATAGAAATCAAAAGAATCCACAAAATCGTAATGCAACTTGTAACACCCCGAACTTTCTATCTTAGGAACAATAATTTTGACAGTTAACAGGATTTTACTGTTTAGTAATTTTTGGATACAGTAAAATTATTTTGATTATTATGTCAGCATATTTGATCGTTTTGAGTAATTTGCTCTGTGTCATGAAAATAAAAATTTTCAGGCCGGGGAAAAATTTATGTAATTTAATTTTTACTGTATTAATTTATGTAATCTAATTTGATATTTGTGAGTTTTCTAATTTTTGTGATTTGATGTGTGATTATGAAATTTTTATATTTTGATGATTTTTGGACTGTATGTGGGTCCCAGGGGTCCTACGTGGGCCTGGGGTGGGTCCCAAAAAGTAAAAAATTTTCTATCTTTAGAAAAATTTGTACTGTTTAGACAAAGACAGGGGATCTTACTAAACCTGAATTTGAAAATAGTTTTAGAAAATTTCTTTTACAGTGTTTTGTACTGTATTTAATTATCGGGCGATAAAAATACAGTAAAAACATTATTTGTAGTGTTACAATAGATAAAAATAATAATTATACTGCATGGTCAACAATAGTGGTTATGGCCACTTTAGGACTTTGAATATCAACCATTGATTAAATCAATGGATGAGATCGATCTTATAAAATGGCTAGGACCATTTATAACCGTTGGATCAAAATTAAATCAAAGGTAGAGATTTAGTCTTATAAATGGCTATGACCATTATCAACCCTTGGATGTAGATTTAATCAATGGTGGAGATGGACCATTAATGACCATTAGATTTGGATTTAGATCAATGGTGGAGAATTGGTCATCAAAAATGACTACAACCATTTTGGACCCGTGGATGTAAAGTTTGAAGGTGTAATCTTGACCCTTCATTTTGGAGACACATTCAATGGTTAGGATTGCAAGCAAAAAAATGATCCAACGGCTCAAATTATGTCTTCTATCTATAACCTAAACCTAGTAGCTATTTTAATCCAAACCATTCTTTTAATTAAGGGCTAAGATGGCTTAAAAGGGTGGCTATGAAATTTGTCACACTTTGATGAAGCATGGAAGGGGAAGGGGGACAGTTTTGGTGATGCAAAGGAGGGGGGGACAATTTTGAGTAGGCTTTTTAGGCCAAAGAAAAAGATGAAGACAATATTTATCACCTTGTTCATTATTGCAAGTTCACATGCAAAATAACTTAGCAAAAATTCTCTCCTTTTCTCTCCAAAATGCAAGCTACGGCTGATAATCATATATTTTATACATTAATAAACCCTCATTATTAGTCATTTACACTCTTCATGTACTTAATTGATTGAATTTGATTATGTTTTGTAAGTTTGAACTCGAATCGGACTTAATTGATTTTTTCAGTATTATTTGGGTCTTACACGGTTTCTGTATTTTGGCCATATCTTGAGTTCTAAATGTCTGATAATTATGAATTTTACCTTGTAGGAAAGATAAGAGAGAGCTCTACAACTTTGATGAAGAGCTCAAAGACAATTTCAGACATCTAGTGGAGCTAATTGGGCATGGAAATCAGAATACGGGTTTTGTGACTGGAACCCGAACAGTGTGTAGTAACCAGAACATAATTCGAGTTTGGGTTTATAAAATGGGCTGAAAATTTGTAATCTGAAAGTTAAGACCCATATGTACAACTTTCATGACAAACACAAAACTTGATTCGGGCTCCTTGATGGTGATATTGGGTCTGAAAGTCAAAACAGAGGTGCTGAAACTGGTCCTGAACAGTCTGTAGTAATTGAGTCATATCTTGGGCTGTAGGACGATTTTTTGGGTGCTTCCACAGCCATTGGAAAGCTTAGACAATTTCCTAGAACTTTCATGAAGACCACTTGGCTTGGAAATGACGAAATCAATGAGTTCAGCAATAAATAATTTCGGAGACAAGGAAGCTCACCTACTAATCTCACCTACTAATCTCACCTACTCATCCACCTACTAATTCCACCTACTAATCTCACCTACTCATCCAACTACTACTCCTAATCCTCTATAAAAGGCTGGATGTGGAGAGCTCTAGGAAGACACTTGGTGTTAGAGATAGTTTTTCATAGTTCTTGTATATTTTTCCTTCATTGTAATGGAAAGCTAAGTCACTTCTAGTCAATTTGGGACTCTTGAAGAGATTGTGGTTTGGATTCTTGAGACCTTGGTTTATGTAATGTATTTGATTTATATTTGGATTCTTCTTCTCTTCTTCTTCTTCTGTTTTCTTGATCTTGAATGCATGAATGGTGATTCTGTTTATGTTTATTTTAAGATTAAGTATTGTGATTAAACTTAAAGCTGATTGATCTGAATTAATCACATAATTGAAGATTGAGATTTGTGATGAAACTTAGAACTAATTGATCTAAACTAATCATGTAATTGAAGAGGTTAGGTTACTGATTTGTGCCTAGGTTAATTGAATTTGGTGCTTAAATTGACATATATTTACATGAATGGTGCGATTGCAGATTTGTGTTTATCACTTGTCAATTGAATTCTGGACGATGGTCTAGTATGAATTCTGGATCTGATGCAGAGATCTCGGTTAGATCCAAGTTAATCATTCAAATGTATTTCAGGTGTTTGTTGAAAGGTCTATGATTGAATCCACCCAATCTCGGATAGATTTCTAAATTGACTGTTCTTTTAATTGTTATTTTTCTTCAGATCTTGTCATTGTAATCCTTGAACAATCAAAACCCCCCTTTCTAACTTAACTTATTTTGATAAAATTGTATTTATGATCCTTGAGGAGACGATCCGGTGTTGTTCACTATACTGCAAACTTAGTTAATAACTTCGGTTATAATTTTGATCGAGTTCGGTAGCGCTTTCGTCAAAATTTTGGCGCCATCACGGGGATCTCGAAGGTGTAATCTTTTCATTTTGAGTAACCTTACTAATTTTTGTTCTTTCTTACCTATTCTAACAGTTATTTTTCATTTACTAACATTGTTCACACGATACTAACGTTTTTATCTTAGCTTTTGAATTTTTCTGATTTAGGAAAGACGGAAAACAGGTGATTACGGGTAACTATTGCAATTTTCGAACTGAAACATGCCCAGAATGAGCTAAAACATGGTCAGTTGAAGGAAAACAGCCTGATAAACAAGACTCACAGTAAACTGTGAGGTCACCCCTGGTTTTTTGAAATTCTATCATTTAGACCACTTTTTCAATTTTTTATTATTTTTTATTGCATTTTCTAGTTTCATTTTTATGTAGATTTTGTTCTGTGTTGATTCCATAATTTTTAAAAATGTTTAGACATATTAACTAGATTTATTTTTGCATATTTTGAGTGTTGTTTAGTGTATTTTGCTTAGTTGTAGTTTTTGTGTTTTTGTGCTTTAGTTGATGCATGACTAGGTCCAATCCTGATATCTTGCTTGATCTTGATCCTGAGATTGATAGGACCTTGCATAGATTAATTAGAGCTCGTGTGATAAATTCAAGAGTTAATTCTGAACCTAACTTTGATTTTGGGAGTGAACCTGATAACTTAAGTAATCCTGAAATCATGGCTAATAGAACCCTTAAGGAACTTGCTGCTCCTAATGTATCTTACCAATCTTTGTGCATTCAATATCCTAATCTTGATGCAGATTTTGAATTGAAATCTGGTTTGATACACTTGTTACCAAAGTTTCATGGTCTTGTGGGTGAAGATCCTCATAAGCACCTGAAAGAGTTCCATGTTGTGTGTTCAACCATGAAGCCACAAGGCATCTCTGAGGAACATATCAAGTTAAGGGCATTTCCCTTCTCACTTGTCGATGCAGCCAAAGATTGGTTGTTTTATCTTTCACCAGGTTCAGTCAGAAGTTGGAATGACATGAAGAGGTTGTTCCTGGAAAGATTCTTCCCTGCCTCTAGAGCTGCTGCAATTAGGAAGGATATATGTGGCATCAGACAAATGTCTGGTGAAACTTTGCATGAATACTGGGAGATATTCAAGAAGTTATGTTCGAGCTGTCCTCATCACCAAATTAGTGAACAACTCTTGATTCAATACTTTTATGAGGGCTTGCTGCCAAATGATAGAAGCATGATCGATGCTGCCTCTGGAGGAGCCTTAGTAGACAAAAATCCTACCACTGCAAGAGATCTGATAGCAAACATGGCAGCCAATACCCAACAGTTTGGCTCGCTGATCATCACCGCAACCAGAGGAGTTAATGAAATTCAAGCGTCTCATATGGACCAACAAAGAATGGAACACAGACTAGATGAATTGACTTCTTTGGTAAGACAAATAGCAGTGGGTCAACAACCACCCATGCAGATGACTGCATCAGTGTGTGGAATTTGCTCTAATTCATCTCATCCTACTGATTCATGCCCTACACTTCAGGAAGATGGTTCCACTTTTCCAGATCAATGTGTTGCTGCAGCTGGTATTTTTCCTGGTAGATTCCAATATCAGCAACAACAACAACAATCTAGATATGATCCATTTTATAGTACTTATAACCCTGGTTGGCGAGACCATCCCAATTTGAGATATGAGAATTCTAGCCAAAGAACAACAACAAACCACCAAGCAAGAACAACAAATTTCCACCGGCGAAGAACAACAATTTAGATACCAAGTCTGCAGTCCAAGCAACAAATACCAACAAATACCCCCCGCATTCGGACAACAAAGAACTGCTTCGGCGAGCCTATCCAATCCACTCCACCGAGCCATCATTGGAAGACCTGATGAAACAAATGGCCACAAATAACATTCGGTTCCCAAAGAACGTCGGTGCCAACATTCAAATTTACAAACTCAAATCGGGCGGTGGCAACCACCGTGAGCGAGCTAAAGAGTCAAGGTTCTAGCCAATTGCCTTCACAAACAAATCAACAATCCAAGAGGTAACGTAAGTGCAATTACCTTGAGAAGTGGCAAAGAAGTTGATGTTCCAACCTTACAAAGAATCGAAATTGACCAAAAACGGCGGGAAATGGATAATTCAGTCTAGAAATCAGTACACCAAGAAAATTGCGTAGAGAATTCAGATGTTACCATTCCATTACCTTTTCCAAATCGGATCACACAATCCAAGAGAATAATGCAAGCAGAAATGGAAAAAGAAGTCATGGAGACATTCAGGAAAGTGAAAATCAATATTCCCCTCCTAGATGCAATCAAGCAAATTCCAAAATATGCTAAATTTCTCAAGGAGTTGTGCACTCATAAGAGAAGGTTGAAAGGGATGAGAAGATCAGCATGGGTAGAAATGTTTCTGCAATGATTCTGCCAAGCATGCCACAGAAATGCAAAGATCTTGGAACTTTCACAATTTCTTGCACAATTGGCAACTCTAGATTTGAGCATGCAATGCTAGATTTGGGTGCTTCGATCAATGTCATGCCTATGTCAGTTTATAAGTGTTTAAACATTGGTACTTTGCAACCCACTGGTATCGTGATTCAGTTGGCAAATAGAGTCACTGCTCATCCTGCAGGTGTGCTGGAAGATGTGTTAGTTCGGGTGAATGAGTTGATTTTTCCAGCAGATTTCTATGTTCTGGACATGGAAGATGAGTCTTCAACAAACCATGCTCCATTAATTCTAGGCAGACCATTCCTCAAGACCGCCAAGACCAAGATAGACGTGCATGCTGGCACCCTTTCTATGGAGTTTGGCGACGATTTGGTACAATTTAACATTTTTGATTCCATGAAACACCCCCTAGAGGAGCATTTTGTTTTCCATGTTGATGTGATTGAGATGCTGGTTGATGATGTCTATACTGATTTATATGCTGAATTCCCTGATATTGTTGACTATCTTGGTTCTGTTTCTTGTGATAAATGTGCTACTTGTGATGTTGAATCATGTGCTGCATGTGCTGAGATTTGTTCTGTTATGAGTAATGATACAGCTGCTGATGATACAACAATTGAGAATGAGAGTCAGTACCATGCTGAAATTAATGTTGCTGAGATAGTTGTTTCAGATCACTTGTTACCTTCCATTGTGCAACCTCCATCTTTGGAGTTGAAGACTTTACCAGACCATCTTAAATATGCATATTTGGGAGATGGTGAGACACTTCCTAGGTGATCATTGCTAAAAACCTACAACCTGATCAAGAAGAAAAATTACTGCAAATTTTGAGGCGTAATAGGCAAGCCATCGGATGGACTCTTGCAGATATTCCTGGTATTAGTCCCTCCACATGCATGCATAAGATTTTATTGGAAGAAGGGATCAAACCAGTTAGACAGCCCCAAAGGAGACTAAATCCCCTGATTCTAGATGTGGTGAAAAAGGAAGTTACAAAACCGCTTCAAGTGGCATTATTTATCCCATATCCGATCCAATGGGTGAGCCCCGTGCAAGTGGTTCCCAAGAAATCTGGGGTCACAAAGTGGTTGCGAATCAGAACAATGAGCTTGTGCCCACACGAGTTCAAAACAGTTAGCGAGTTTGCATTGATTATAGGCAGCTTAACCAGGCTACCAGAAAGGATCATTTCCCGCTGCCCTTCATTGATCAGATGTTGGAGCGGTTAGCTGGCAAGTCACATTATTGTTTCCTGGATGGATATTCAGGCTATTTTCAAATTCATATAGCCCCAGAAGACCAAGAGAAGACTACTTTCACTTGTCCATTTGGCACATTTGCATACACGAGGATGCCCTTTGGTCTGTGCAATGCTCCAGGCACCTTTCAGAAGTGTATGGTAAGTATCTTTTCTGATTTTTTAGAAAATTGCATGGACGTATTTATGGATGATTTTACTGTCTATGGATCTTCCTTTGATGCGTGTTTAGATAGTCTGCTCATGTCTTGCATAGATGCATTAAGACTAACCTCGTTCTAAATTTTGAGAAATGTCATTTCATGGTAGAACAAGGTATAGTCTTAGGGCATGTGATATCTCGTGAGGGTATTGAGGTAGATCCTGCAAAAATAGATGTTATTTCATTCCTATCTTACCCCACATGCGTGCGGGAGATTCGTTCTTTCCTTGGTCATGCAGGTTTCTATCGGCGGTTCATAAAGGATTTCAAAGAAAATTGCACTTTCGCTATCCAACTTACTTGCAAAAAGATGTGGAGTTCCACTTTGACAAGAAGTGCCGGGATGCCTTTAATCAATTGAAGCGGTGCATTGACCAAGTACACCTATCATCCAACCACCGGATTGGACACTTCCATTTGAGCTGATGTGTGATGCCTCTAATTATGCATTGGGAGCTGTTCTTGCACAAAGGGTCGGTAAAGTATCTCATGTCATTTCCTATGCTTCGAGAACTTTAGATCCTGCACAAATCAACTACATCACAACTGAAAAGGAACTTTTAGCAATTGTTTTTGCTTTAGATAAATTTCGATCATATTTGCTTGGTTCTAGAGTGGTTGTGTTTTCAGATCATGCAAATTAAAGTTTCTCCTGAAGAAGCCCAATGCCAAGCCCCGGTTGATTAGGTGGATGTTGCTCCTCCAGGAGTTTGATATTGAGATCCGTGACAAGAGTGGAGCGGAGAATTTGGTGGCCGATCACTTGAGTCGAATTGAAAGGGAGGCAGATGTTTTTCCCATCCATGATGTTTTCCCTGATGAGCAGCTTTTCAAGTTGCAAGGCAACATCCCTTGGTTTGCTGATTTGATTAATTTCTTGGTTGCTAACGCAATACCTGCACATTTCACTAAGGCTAAGATTGAAAAATTGAAAAGTGAGTCAAAGTATTATGTGTGGGATGATCCTTACTTATGGAGATTTTGCAGTGACCAAGTAATTAGGAGATGTGTGCCTGATGATGAATTCCATTCCATTCTTAGCTTTTGTCATAAACTTGCATGTGGCGGCCACTTCGGTCCTCAACGGACTGCTAGGAAAGTTTTAGACTCTGGATTATATTGGCCCACTCTATTTCATGATGCATATATGTTTTGCAAATCTTGTGATCAATGCCAGAGAACAGGGAATACTTCTCGTAGGAATGAAATGCCCCAGAAACCCTTATTATTCTGTGAGATTTTTGATGTTTGGGGTATTGACTTTATGGGTCCTTTCCCTGTATCATTTGGTTTTACTTACATTCTACTTGCTGTGGATTATGTATCTAAATGGGTGGAGGCTAAGGGCACTCGGACTGATGATTCTAAAGTTGTTGTGGATTTTATTAGATCACAGATTTTCTGTAGACTTGGAGTCCCGAGAGCCATCATTAGTGATCAAGGTTCACATTTTTGCAATCGAAGCATGAAGGCTTTGATGAAGTATGGAGTCCAACACAAGGTTTCTACACCCTACCACCCCCAAACCAATGGGCAAGCTGAGGTCTCCAACAGAGAAATTAAGCAGATACTCCAAAAGAAAGTTCAACCTAACAGAAAGGACTGGAGCAAGAGGCTTGAGGATGCTTTATGGGCTTACCGGACTACTTATAAGACACCAATTGGGATGTCTCCATATCGGATTATTTTTGGAAAAGCATGCCACCTGCCGGTGGAAATTGAGCATCGAGCATTCTGGGCGGTGAAAAGGTGCAACTTGGACCTAGATCAAGCAGGTATGGAGAGGAAGCTGCAGCTGTAGCAATTGGAGGAGATCCGCTTGGAGGCTTATGAAAGTTCCAAACTTTATAAGGAGAAGACCAAAGCCTTCCATGATAAGTTGATTCTGAGGAAAACATTTGAGATTGGTCAAAAAGTTCTCCTCTATAACTCCTGCCTCCGACTCATGCCTGGCAAATTAAGGTCTACATGGGATGGACCATTTATTGTTACTAATGTTTTTCCTTCTGGTGTTGTTCAGATTAAAAGTGAGGTCATTGTCAAAGCTTTCATCGTAAATGGACACCGCCTCAAACAGTATCATGAACTTCCAGAGAATGCAGAAGTGGAGCTGATGAACCTTCTCCATCCGCATTATGAATAAAAAAAAAAGAAAAAAAAAAAAAAAAAAAAAAAAAAAAAAAAAAAAGAAAAAGAAAAAAAACAGCTGTGTGCCCGACAATGAGGTAGGTAGTGTCACTCAGAAGCATGTGGAGGTCATTTTTTCTTCAATGACAACAACTCGCGAAAAAATCTTGCGGATGGATTTTATTGGCCTACTTTATTAAAGGTCTGTTATACCTTTTGCAAAAGCTGCAGAAATTGGTCAAAAAAGTTCTGCTTTGAGATTATCATCTGCACCTACTCCTTGGAAAATTGAGATCTAGGTGGCACGGTTCTTTTGTTGTCAGACACGTGTATCCTCTGGGGACGTAGATATTGAGGATCCTAGGAATGGTATTGCGCTTAAGTTAATGGACAAAGACTCAACCATTCCTAGAAAACCAAGTTCTTGAGTTCTTTGTGTTGCCGGTTAAGTGGCGGATACGGTACTCCGTGACTCTCGAGTCGGTTTATTTTTTAGTTTCCCAAAATAACTGAACCCTTCTTCTCCTTCCAAATGGATGTAATTCTTTCAAACCTGAGAAAACATTTTCCTTCTCTTCCTCAAAATGTTCTGAGAAAAATCTACAAAGTTCGATGTGAGAGATTGAGACTGTTAATGCACAAGGGTATGCCAGAAGATGTACGCTGGATAATTGAGGCAAAGGTCCGCTTAGCAGGTGAGTCCTCAATTTCATTTGACTCATATATTCCCGGTCTTGGAAGAAGTTCATATTCTAAAAGGAGAAGAGCAAAAAGGTTACAAGTCTGTCACAAATGTGGACGATGGAACTGTAACAAGCGATGTCGTACTTTGGGGATGGTTTCCGCAAATAGAGAAGATAAATTTTTCTTCATTAAGAATGGACTGAGTAAGGAGTCATTAGATAATATCTTATTGACTCTTGAGACGCATTCTTGTGGATTGGTGCATCGTGAAATTCTTAAATTGTGGAATCTCTTCAAGGATGAAGTAAAACGCTACGCCTCTTGGGAATCGACTCTAAAAGACCAAAAATGTCGTTTGCCAATTTATAAGAAAATTGGATGGGAAGCTTATCCTCGACTCATAGAAGCCGTTTAAGCCGTTACTGGACGTTAAACCAGAGGCAGATGTGAGCCACATCCACAAACAATCTGTACATATCATCTTCTTCTTCTTCTTCATGTCATCTTAAAAAAAAAAAAAAAAAAAAAAAAAAA
This sequence comes from Ormosia emarginata, assembly GCA_029884605.1. Classification (NCBI taxonomy): domain Eukaryota; kingdom Viridiplantae; phylum Streptophyta; class Magnoliopsida; order Fabales; family Fabaceae; genus Ormosia; species Ormosia emarginata. The sequence goes on along the minus strand of JAQQTP010000079.1, from coordinate 30,965,217 downwards.
AAAAAAAAAAAAAAAAAAAAAAAAGAAAAAAAATTTTTATGTATACATCTTAGGGTTCGCTTTAGTAACACAAACCGTGAATGGGGAAATGCATGTATCCTGATCCAACCTTCTTAATTGAAAAATAAAGAAGGTAGATTGTATCCCACATGTGAGGCAGCCAGTCGTATTATGGCCACTTGTCCCTTTTGGGAGCCCTATGTTGCGCTGGTCTTGAATGGGTCGAATACTGGTCAACAATGCTTTGGCACAAAGCCGAAAGAGCAGACTACCTCCATCCCAATCTTAAGTAAGTATACACTCATCTTTCATCAAGTTTTTCTAACAATTTCACCAAAAAAAAAATGGACGTGATGTCTACTGCACTCATGACGCGCAGTATAAAGATACGCCATGGAAACTGTACATACAGGTATGTCATCATTTTCTATTTCTTTTATCTTTGTATCATTTTGTTGTATTTTGATTTTTGTACAGACGATCCTTTGAGCAGGGTCCTTCAGGGATTTCTAGACTTCTTTACCTTGATGGTTTTCTTGAAGTCAAAAAAAAAAAAAAGATTCTGTCTCTTAATTTCAACCTTTTCTGACAACAGCCAACCTACCCTTATAGGTGCAATTATTTCCCTTTCCATTCTTTTTCTTATTTAAACACTCCATTTTCTCCATTTTCCTTCAAACTCAGAAACACTCAAAGGGAGGAAGAGTATAGAATGGAGCCTTCTATTCGTAACCTCAAAAATGTCTGTGTTTTTTGTGGGTCAAGTTATGGGAAGGGATTAGATTTTGTAAACGCAGCTAGCACTCTTGGTCGATCACTTGCTGCGAGGAATATTCATCTTGTATATGGGGGAGGTTGTCGTGGGTTAATGGGGGCTGTATCACTTGCTGCCTTTTTAGGAGGCAGTCAGGTTTTAGGTGTTATTCCTAAACCTTTAGCTGAAAATAACATCACTGGAAAGACAGTTGGAGAAGAAATTCAGGTAACCTCTATGCATGGACGAATGAAAACAATGGTTGACAATTCTCGATGCATTTCTTGTCTTACCGGTGGTTTTGGTACTTTGGAAGAAATTTTTCAAATTGTCTCTTGGTCGAACCGAACATCCACCATAAACCCATTGGTTTGTTGAATGTTAATAATTTCTTTGATCTTTTGTTATTTTTTCTTGACAAAGCTGTGGAACAATTTATCACCCTTCGGCAAGACAACTTCTTATCTCTGCCTCCACTATTGATGAGCTCATTGATAAATTAGAAGCTTTTGAGTATGTACTTGATCAGGCATTAGCTCAGATAGATTGGTCAACAGGAAGCAGCAAAGGAAGTAACAAGAAAAAAAAGCTAGATCTGAAACTTTCTCTTTAATGGGTTTCATTTTATTGTACTTTGTTTTTGTTTAAATTTGTGTCAGCTTTCTCTAATAGGTAATATCTTCTATCCTTTCCTCATCTATATTTTAACATTGAGGACAATGTTGTGATCTAGTTGGGGGGGAAGGATAGTTGACCCAAAAACAAAAAAAATAAAAAAAAACAAAAAATTTGTTGTTTTGTTTGGAAAGTATGATATGATTGTCATGTACTTATTAAACCAATTAGTGATGGCAGAGTAAGGAGTAATTTTACTCTTGAGACGCATCTTAATTGGTGGCAGAGTAAGGAGTTTTTTAGGTAGTAATTAATTAGTACTAAAGTTTTATTGTTTGATTTCTTTTCAGGGTCTGATGCGGCACTGACAGTGTGTTTCTTTTCTGCTTGGCGTTGATTCACTTCTTATCAGGTTGTGTTGCTCTTTTCTATATCTCTCTTTCACATTGAAGGCAATGCTATATTAAGTATGGGGGAGAGATTTTAGCATGTTCTTTTTGTAAAAAAAAAATCAAAAAATAAAAATAAAAAAAGGGGTTCATTGCATGATTGAATAACTTTTCTCCCTTCTTGAACTGATATGCTTGGTGATGGATGATTGAATTGATGAATTGAGTTTGATGGATGCATACCTTGTGAGATTTTGAGCCTAATGGATGGATTCAACATTTATGTCATTCTCTTCTTTCTTGTGTGATTTTCGTTCATGTTAATGACCACTCTAGAACTTGCTTTGATTCTTTTTGAGGCTACATTTCACTTGTATGCATGAACATGATTGAGGCCCTCTTTCTTAATTAACTAGTTTAACCAAATAGCCAACCTTGTTTCCAATATGATATCAAGCACTCTTTTGACTTCTTGAAAATTCTCTGATTCCTGCCAACCTTGTATATTTTCCTTTGCTTAACCCCTTTGAGCTTATTTGACCATTCTTTGTTTCTATCTCATTATGTGCCTTAAATGAAAAATCGTGTTCTACTTTACCTTAGGGAAAAAAGAACATTAGCTTGGTTAATGGATGAGCTTTTGAACAAGTGTGGGGGTGTGTGTACAAAATGGTTGTTGAAAAAGGAAAGAGTGCCAAAAAAATAAAAAAAAATAAAAAAAAAGAGAGAAAAGGATTGGGAAATGAATATGTAAAGGGATATACATTAGAGTTGGGATGAACTTTTATGCTTGTTATTTGAACTCAGCTCTCATTTGCTTTTATTCTCTTTGGTATTTATCCTCTCATGTCCATTTTATCCTCTTCTGTTTCCTTGACCTCATTACAACCTTGAATAAAGTCCTCATGATTTGTGTGTGCATGTGTTTTGAGTAGTGGAGAAGTAGAAGATAAGCAAGCTTATGGTAGTGCAATTTTCATGGGTTGAATTGAGTGAAATACCTACCTTTTAAACACTTGAGAGATTAAGAGGGAATCTTGTAAGGATCTATCATTCTTAATTCATTCTTTTCAACGGAAGTTTCCTTGCTTGTTGGTTTGAGATGTAAAGAAATGTTACCTCATTTATGCTTTGATCCCTTGAATTTCTTGTTGCTCTTCTTGCTTCATTGAGTCCTTTAAAGTTTTTAGCTTTTAAGTTTGTGTCGTTTGTCCTTGTCTTCTAACTTTAGTTTTATATGTTTTGCCCAGGAGTGTAAAAAGCTAAGTGTGGGGGAATCTGATAATCATATATTTTATACATTAATAAACCCTTATTATTAGTCATTTACACTCTTCATGTACTTAATTGATTGAATTTGATTATGTTTTGTAAGTTTGAACTCGAATCGGACTTAATTGATTTTTTCAGCATTATTTGGGTCTTACACTGTTTCTGTATTTTGGCTATATCTTGAGTTCAAAATGTCTGATAATTATGAATTTTACCTTGTAGGAAAGATAAGAGAGAGCTCTACAACTTTGATGAAGAGCTCAAAGACAATTTCAGACCTCTAGTGGAACTAATTGGGTATGGAAATCAGAATACGGGTTTTGTGACTGGAACCCGAACAGTGTGTAGTAACCAGAACATAATTCGAGTTTGGGTTTATAAAATGGGCTGAAAATTTGTAATCTGAAAGTTAAGACCCATATGTACAACTTTCATGACAAACACAAAACTTGATTCGGGCTCCTTGATGGTGATATTGGGTCTGAAAGTCAAAACAGAGGTGCTGAAACTGGTCCTGAATAGTCTGTAGTAATTGAGTCATATCTTGGGCTGTAAGATGATTTTTTGGGTGCTTCCACAGCCATTGGAAAGCTTAGACAATTTCCTAGAACTTTCATGAAGACCACTTGGCTTGGAAATGACGAAATCAATGAGTTCAGCAATAAATAATTTCGAGACAAGGAAGCTCACCTACTAATCTCACCTACTAATCTCACCTACTCATCCACCTACTAATTCCACATACTAATCTCACCTACTCATCCACCTACTACTCCTAATCCTCTATAAAAGGCTGGATGTGGAGAGCTCTAGGAAGACACTTGGTGTTAGAGATAGCTTTTCATAGTTCTTGTATATTTTTCCTTCATTATAATGGAAAGCTAAGTCACTTCTAGTCAATTTGGGACTCTTGAAGAGATTGTGGTTTGGATTCTTGAGACCTTGGTTTATGTAATGTATTTGATTTATATTTGGATTCTTCTTCTCTTCTTCTTCTTCTTCTTCTATTTTCTTGATCTTGAATGCATGAATGGTGATTCTATTTATGTTTATTTTAAGATTAAGTATTGTGATTAAACTTAGAGCTGATTGATCTGAATTAATCACATAACTGAAGATTGAGATTTGTGATGAAATTTAGAACTGATTGATCTAAACTAATCATGTAATTGAAGAGGTTAGGTTACTGATTTGTGCCTAGGTTAATTGAATTCGGTGCTTAAATTGACATATATTTACATGAATGGTGCGATTGCAGATTTGTGTTTATCACTTGTCAATTGAATTCTGGACGATTGTCTAGTATGAATTCTAGATCTGATGCAGAGATCTCGGTTAGATCCAAGTTAATCATTCAAATGTATTTCAGGTGTTTGTTGAAAGGTCTATGATTGAATCCACCTAATCTCGGATACATTTCTGAATTGACTGTTCTTTTAATTGTTATTTTTCTTCAGATCTTGTCATTGTAATCCTTGAACAATCAAAACCCCCCCTTTCTAACTTAACTTAATTTGATAAAATTGCATTTACGATCCTTGAGGAGACGATCCGGTGTTGTTCACTATACTGCAAACTTAGTTAATAACTTCGGTTATAATTTTGACAGAGTTCGGTGCTCGTCAACGGCCACCACCCCAAACCACACCTTCCATCACTCAACAATTCTAAATAACCATATTTCTTGAATCCTTTCATCATTCTAAGAACCTTTGTAGTTCACACCAAGTTCTAATTCTTCCATCTTGAAGGACTTTTTCCAAGATCAAGCTTTAGGATTTTGAAGTGAAGTGTAAGGAAAACTTCATTTCTCCTTTTCTTTTTCATGATTCTAAACCATGTTTGATCCATGATTCTTCTTATTCAAGCTTGATATACAAAGTTTCTTGTGTTTGTTTCATGTTTAAGAAACTTGTGTTGGTGGAGATCTTGTTCAAAATACAAAGCAAGGAGCTTTTGAGGATCTTCAAGAGGTAAGAGGGAGATTCATCTCACCAACCAAGTATGGTGGTGAGAGATGTGTTTTCTATTTGGTGGTTGATGAATCCATGTGAGGATTCACATCCATGTTCATGTAATAATTTGTATATGTTTATGTGCTTTGATTATTTGCTTATGTTTGATATGATTTGCATGGTTTTGCATGGTTTTATTGCTTGTGTGATATGCCTATAATATGCATGATGATGTATGTTAAATATATTATGATGGATGCATGTTGAAATAAGCAATTTTGGCTCCAAATGCCGTGGAGGAGGTCACGGTTTTGGGCTTCCAAAACTAGGGTTTTATTGAAATTTTTCAAGAACAATAGAGTTAATTTTTAATCCTTGAACTAAAGCAAATTTCGGCTAAGACACCAACAAATTTGGTGTTCACAAATTTATATTTTCATGAATGATAAAATTGAATGATTTGGGAAGTAAGAAAAATAAACAAAAGGGTTTGGTTTACAAAAATAATGTACACGGTTTTTGAGTTATATTTTTATTAATTTATTTTGTGTAGAAACAAGAATGGAACTTAGATGATTTACAAGAAAAATATTTGATGGTTTCAAAGGCCATATATAAGGTTTTGACAATTTAGAAAAATTGTTTGATGTTATGAAATACAAGAATTTTCATATAAGGATTTTGGAAAGGGAATTAGAACATTGTTATTTAAGAGAAGTAGGATTTTCATAAATAAAAGAAAAGAGAGGTTGAAAGGGTTTGAACCTCAAATTATTTTAAAGAGAACTAATTTTTAGAAGTGAGTTAGAAATGTAAAGAATACGTTTGTAACTTGAAATTTACTAACGTAAAACTTATTTATTAGTTTCTGAAAAACGTTAGGAAATCTAAAGTTAGAAACAGTAATTAAATTAACTAAATGTGATTTTGTAAGATTAAATCAATAAAATGTGATTTTGAGAAAATATATTACGGAAGAGTAGGAAATTATATTATCATAAGAAAAACCAAAAATATTATTTTTAAAGTTATGAAATATTTTACGAAGTGTAAAAACGGTGAAAAATAAATTACGTAACTAAAAACGTAATTTTTAAAGTTACACGATTTGAAAAACGTTAAAATATTTCTACGCAATTGGTAAAGCGTTTAAATATTTTACACGATCGAAATAGTGTAGAAAAATCGGTATGCGATTTAAAAATGAAAGAATATTTTTACGTGATTTAGAATACAGTAGAAAATTGTTACGCAATTTTTAAACATAACAGAAAATGTTACAAATTGTTGTTTACGTAACAAAATATTACGTGACTGTAAAAACGTGACAAAAATATTTTGCGAATGAGAAAAATGCTATAAAGTGATTTTGCTGTTAATTTTACAATAAACTTTACAGTCAAAATCAGTATATGAATACTGTACAAGAAATTGAGAATTTTGCCTGTAATTGGCAGTAATACATTTTACAAACATAAAACAGTATTTTCACCTAGTATGAGAAATTATGTGATTTACCTTTGGTTGGTAATTGGTGCATTACACATGCATTAAAAATGGTCCGATGGACTATATATGGCTAATTGCCTAGGAGAAACGTACACTTCTTGAGTGGGTGCGATACGCGTAGTGTAGGTCACTTGTTGACCTTGGGGGCATTGGGGTGCGGGTTGCTCGCAATGGGCAGTTGGTAGCTCTTCTGTACGGTGGGTTAGACCGATGCAACACACCGATGATCCGGACTGAGACACTATTCTTAATCGAGATCTGACAAAGACTGTCATATATGTGCTAGATGTGCAAGATATAATTATAGCACTTGGTCTGAGGCACGTGGTACCGGCAGATCTTTTCGATCAATTTCTCCGACCTGAGTTTAGCTCCATGGAGTAGGAAATCGAGTTTATGTGTTCATGCATTAACATAAATGCTTACATCTGTGAGATATAATAGTTGTAAAATAGTGATTATAATAATTATATTTTTTTAAAATATCTGCTTAGTGTAGATGGCATTTCCTGTAATTATTAAATGTTAATTTTGATTGATAATATGTTGATGTCATATTTGTAATATGACGTGTTTATATGGTATGTTGTTATGTTATCTCTGTGCTACCATGCTGGTATTGGCGTAGGTGATCTCACCTCTTTGTATGTATATTTGTATATTGTATTTATAATTGGGTGAAGACGTTGAGAAAGAAATGGTACAAGAAGGAGAAGAGGAACTACGTCTCACGTCTGGGAACGCAGAATTTTGACAGTATGACATCAAGAGCTAGTTTCTTCGGCTATGTAGGTCTATAATTTCACGGAGGAGTTGGAGAATGGAGATCAAGTCCCAATGAGCGAGGACTTATTTACGAGGGGTATCTGACTGTTAGCATTAGTAGGTTGTTAAGTAGGATCCATTTTTCTGTGTGACTATTTTTGTTCATGTTGAATTTCCTTTGTATATCAGGCGACATTGGGATACTATAAATTATGTCCCAACAGAAATCAACATAGTATCGTCAGCCCAGAGACCTGTCCGTAGGGCTACTCGTCATAACGGATTCCTATCTGCTGAGGAACCCAAGGAGGACCCGTCTAAGGGGTCTGCTACTTAATTAAACTTGGGCAAGTATGAACTCTAATATAAACTATGTGTGTAATTATTTAAGTGTGTTGTAGTTTTGAGACATGGTCTGTATATAAATAATCCTGACGGCACTTTTGTAATATGTATATGACGTAAATTATGAGTGGTGATGTATAATAGTTTTATTTTCCGCTAAGTTTATTTTATTGTTATCAAATAAGAAAGAAAAAAATTTACAACTCATATTTTTATCACAACATCACCTTTTATGACTTTGAGGGTATTTGGGTAATTAAGTAACATAAATGTGGCACCTTACGGTGGGTGTTACATTAGTTGGTATCAGAACCCAAGTTAGAGTCTTTTGGAGTTTGTGGTTAGGTCTGTTTTGTTTGTGTTGTGTGATTCTCTGTTAGTGGTTTCTTAATCTGAAGATTGATTTTAACTTTCTTGTGTTGTTCGGTTTGAGTAGGAAAAAGTAATGACTAGACGAGGACGTGGACATGTGAATAATAGAACAGATATGGAACTTAATGGGGAAGATAATTTGAATATGGCTGCAGCTGTAGCAGCAATTCAAAGAATGGCTGAAGTGATTGTACAGCAAAATCAAAGGGCCAATGAAGACGTTCACAGTTTATCAGAGTTTCGAAGGAATAATCCACCGAGGTTTCGTGGAGAGTTTGACCCAGAGAAGGTTGAACTTTGGATCCAAGAACTTGAAAAGATATTTGATGGCATGGGTTGTGCTGATGAATGGAAACTTATGTTAGCAACGTTTGTGCTGGTAGGAGATGGTGAACGTTGGTGGGCAGGAGCCTGAAGATTGTTAGAAGCTGAAGGGAGAATTGTGACATGGCAACTTTTTAGTCAGAAGTTTCTGGAGAAATATTTTCCAGCAAGTGTGAGGCATATGAAGGAAATGGAATTTCTGAGTTTACGACAAGGGTTGATGTCCGTAAGTGAGTATGCGGTAAAATTTGAAAGTCTGTCTCAGTTTTCGAGATATTTGCAGATGAACCCAGATGAGGGTTGGAAATGTAGGAAATTTGAAGAAAGGTTAAAGCTGGACATAAGAAGAGCAGTGGCTACTCTAGAGATTAGTCAATTTCCAACATTGATTGAAAATTGTCGTAAAGTTGAAGAGATTGATCATCAACGAGCAGCAAGGAATAAGAATTTTGGACCCACGCGGTTCCAAAAAGGAAAGGGTAGCGGAGGAAATCGTTATCAACAGAAACCACATGCAAGACCAGTTGGAGGTTAGAACAAGCAGCAGTCTGTTGGAGGAAGCTCTAGTGGGAATAAGGCAAGTCAAGTTGGGACTTCCCTAACTAGATGTTTCAAGTGTGGGAAGGATCATCTCACCTAGGACTGTCAACATAAAAGTGTAGTCTGTTTTAGATGTGGAAAGCCTGGTCATTTCACAAAAGAATGTGATCAGATAAAGAAAGAACCATCTATGGGAAATGTCCGAACTGCAAGGCCGCAGGCGGGTGGTCGCGTATATACAATGAGCGGAGAAGAGGCCGCGAAATCGACTTGATAATGGAGGAGGGTGCTATTAAAGGTAATCCTTTAACCATACTTTATGATTCAGGAGCAACACATTCTTTCATTGCATGTGATTGTGTGGAGCGTTTGGGTTTGACTGTGACTGCAATGCCATATGATTTAAGTGTTGCAACTCCTACTGATAAGCCTGTGATTACTTCAAAAGTATGCCTGAATTGTCCTGTTTGTGTTAGAGATAAAACATTTTATGTGGATTTGATCTGTTTGCCTCTTTCTAAGATTAATGTAATCTTAGGAATGGATTGGTTGTCTTCTAACCATATCCTAATTGATTGTTCAAATAAGACATTAGTTTTTTCTGAGGCTAAATATCCTAGATTTCTAACAGCTACTCAAGTGGAAGCATGTCTGAAGGAAGGAGATCAAGGGTTTTTCTTGTTGTCTTCTTTGGAAGTTGAATGTGATGATGTATTAAAAGATATTTTTATAGTTAATGAGTTTCCTGAAGTGTTTCCTGAAGATATACCTGGACTACCACCAGTAAGGGAAATCGAGTTTGCCATTGATTTTGTACTTGGAGTTCGACCGATATCTATAGCACCCTATCGGATGTTGCCGGTAGAATTAGACGAACTGAAGAAACAGCTGGAGGATTTGTTGGAGAAACAATTTGTGAGACCTAGTGTGTCACCATGAGGAGCTCCAGTTTTATTGGTTAAGAAGAAGGATGGGACTTCACGTCTATGTGTAGACTATCGACAATGAACAAAATCACGATTAAGAATAAATATCCACTTCCAAGGATAAATGATTTGATGGATTAGTTGCGAGGAGCCGCAATATTTTCTAAGATTGATCTACGTTCTGGGTATCACCAGATACGTGTGAAAGTGGAGGATATTTCCAAGACTACATTCCAGACACGTTATGGGCATTACGAGTATCTTGTGATGCCATTCGGTGTGACAAATGCACCAGCTATATTCATGGACTTTATGAATAGAATTTTCCGTTCATACTTGGATAAGTTTGTTGTTGTCTTTATTGATGACATCTTGATCTATTCTCGAAGTCAGGAGGAACATGCTGAATATCTCAGGGTGGTTCTTCAGATTTTGAAGGAGAATAAATTATATGCCAAGTTGTCCAAATGTGAATTTTGGTTAAGCGAAGTTCAATTTTTGGGACACGTGATATCGGAGAAAGGAATTGAAGTTGATACTTCAAAGGTGGAGACAATTGTTAAATGGCAAAGACCAAAGACTGTAACAAAAATCCGTAGTTTTATCGGATTAGCAGGTTACTATTGGAGGTTTATTGAGGGTTTTTCCAAAATAGCAGGACCTCTTACCCAACTTACACGAAAGAATCAACCGTTCGTGTGGATTGACGCTTGTGAAGAAAGTTTTCAAGAGTTGAAACAACGATTGATTACTTCACTGGTATTGATTCTACCTGATCCAAATGAACCATTCGAAGTATATTGTGATGCTTCGCATCAAGGATTAGGTTGTGTACTTATACAAAATCGGAAGGTTGTAGCTTATGCTTCAAGGCAGTTGAAGGTGCATGAAAGAAATTATCCGACTTATGATTTAGAGTTGGCGGCAGTGGTGTTTGCATTAAAAATTTGGAGGCATTTTCTCTATGGAGCTACGTTCACTGTTTTTAGTGATCATAAAAGTTTAAAGTATCTGTTTGACCAAAGAGAGTTGAACATGAGGCAAAGGCGTTGGTTAGAATTTTTGAAGGATTATGATTTTCAATTGCAGTATCATCCTGGAAAAGCGAATGTGGTAGTAGATGCATTGAGTAGAAAAGCACTTCGTGTTTCTTCTTTGATGATCAAAGAAAAAGAGTTGATAGAAGAATTCTGGGATATGCGATTGTCGGTAAAATTAACGCCAGGAAAGCTATGTGTAAACATGATCACCATTTCAAATGATTTGATAAGTAAAATTCGAGAGGAACAAAGCAGTGACCGGTACTTACAAGAAGCAAAAGAAGCAAGGAGTCAGGGAGCAAAGATAGAATTTAATGAAGGTGCTGATGGGATTCTAAAGTTCAAAGGAAGGGTTTGTGTGCCCAATAATCAAGAACTTAGGAGAATGATTTTAGATGAAGCTCAGAGGAGTAAGCTGAGTATGCATCCTGTAGCCACAAAGATGTATCAAGATTTGAAGAAGCTATATTGGTGGCAAGGAATGAAAAAGGATGTCGCAGAATATGTATCATCTTGTTTAGTGTGTCAGAAGGCTAAGATTGAACATCAAAGACCTTCGGGAATGTTGCAATTGTTGCCTACTCCTGAGTGGAAATGGGATGACATCGCACTGGATTTTGTCACAGGTTTACCAAAAACTCAAAAGGGTTATGATGCTATTTGGGTAATTGTTGATCGGCTTACTAAGTCAACGCACTTTTTGCCGATTAATCTTAAGTACTCAATGGAGAGGTTGACCCAATTGTACATCAGTGAAATTGTTAGGCTTCATGGTGTACCAACTAGTATTATTTCGGATCGAGATCCAAGATTTACTTTGAGATTTTGGAATAGTTTGTAAGAATCGATGGGAACTAAGCTACGTCTAAGTTCTGCTTACCATCCACGAACAGATGGTCAGTCAGAAAGAACAATTCAGTCTCTAGAAGATTTATTGAGAGGTTGTGTACTGGAGTAAACTGGAGGTTGGAATGAATTCTTGCCATTGATAGAATTCATATATAACAACAGTTTCCATTCAAGTATAGGGATTGCACCCGATGAAGCATTGTATGGGAGATGATACAGAACACCATTATGTTGGTATCAAGACGGTGAGAGTGTTGTGTTAGGACCAGAGATTGTCCAATAGATAACTAAGAAAGTGAAGATGATTCAAGATAAAATGAGAGTGACCCAAACTCGACAAAAGAGTTATGCTGATAAAAGGAGAAAATCTCTTGAGTTTGAAGAAGGTGACCATGTATTTTTGCGAGTGACGCCTATGACGGGTGTTGGGCGTGTGCTTAAATCTAAGAAGCTCACTCCAAAATTTATTGGGCCATATCAGATTTTACGTCGGGTAGGTCTGGTGGCATATCAGATTGCATTACCACCTTTTCTGTTAAATCTTCACAATGTATTTCACGTATCACAACTACAAAAATATATTTCTGATCCTACTCATGTTATTGAGCCGACACAGTACAGCTGAAGGAAAATTTAACCTATGAAACTTTTCTAGTAAAGATTGAAGATCGAAGGACAAAGCAACTTCGAGGTAAGGAAATTTCATTGGTTAAAATCATTTGGAATGATGTAAGTGGAGAAGCCACATGGGAACTAGAAGAAAAGATAAAAGAACAATATCCATATTTATTCTGAAAGTGTGAAATCGAGTTTATCAAGTTTCGAGGACGAAACTTTTGTTAGAGGGGGAGAGTTGTAACACCCCGAACTTTCTATCTTAGGAACAGTAATTTTGACAGTTAACAGAATTTTACTGTTTAGTAATTTCTGGATACTGTAAAATTATTTTGATTATTCCGTCAGCAAATTTGATCGTTTTGAGTAATTTGCTCCATGTCATGAAAATAAAAATTTTCGGGCCAGGGAAAAATTTATGTAATTTAATTTTTACTGTTTAGTCTTAATTAATTTACGTAATCTGATTTGATATTTGGGAGTTTTCTAATTTTTGTGATTTTATGTGTGATTATGAAATTTTTATATTTTAATAATTTTTGGACTGTATGTGGGCCCTAGGGGTCCTACGTGGGCCCGGGGTGGGTCCCAAAAAGTAAAAATTTTTCTACCTTTAGAAAAATTTGTACTGTTTAGACAGAGACAGGGGATCTTACTAAACTTGAATCCGAAAACAGTTTTAGAAAAAAAAATTTACAGTGTTTTGTACTGTATTTAATTATCGGGTGATAAAAATACAGTAAAAACATTATTTGTAGTATTACAGCAGATAAAAATAATAATTATATTGCTTGGCCAACAATAGTGGTTATGACCACTTTAGGACTTTGAATATCAACCATTGATTAAATCAACGGATGAGATCGATCTTATAAAATGGCTAGGACCATTTATAACCGTTGGATCAAAATGAAATCAAAGGTGGAGATTTAGTCTTATAAATGGCTATGACCATTATCAACCCTTTGATGTAGATTTAATCAATGGTGGAGATGGATCATTAATGACCATTGGATTTGGATTTAGATCAATGGTGGAGAATTGGTCATCAAAAATGACTACAACCATTTTGGACCCTTGGATGTAAAGTTTGAAGGTGTAATCTTGACCCTTCATTTTGGAGACACATTCAATGGTTAGGATTGCAAGCAAAAAAATGATCCAATGGCTCAAATTAAGTCTTCTATCTATAACCTAAACCTAGTAGCTATTTTAATCCAAACCATTCTTTTAATTAAAGGCTAAGATGGCTTAAAAGGGTGGCTATGAAATTTGTCACACTTTGATGAAGCATGGAAGGGGAGGGGGGACGGTTTTGGTGATGCAAAGGAGGGGGGGACAGTTTTGAGTAGGCTTTTTAGGCCAAAGAAAAAGATGAAGACAATATTTATCACCTTGTTCATTATTGCAAGTTTGCATGCAAAATAACTTAGCAAAAATTCTCTCCTTTTCTCTCCAAAATGCAAGCTACGGCCACCACCCCAAACCACACCTTCCATCACTCAACAATTCTACACAACCATATTTCTTGAATCCTTTCATCATTCTAAGAACCTTTGTAGTCCACACCAAGTTCTAATTCTTCCATCTCGAAGGACTTTTTCCAAGATCAAGCTTTAGGATTTTGAAGTGAAGTGTAAGGAAAACTTCATTTCTCCTTTTCTTTTTCATGATTCTAAACCATGTTTGATCCATGGTTCTTCTTATTCAAGCTTGATATACTAATTTTCTTGTGTTTGTTTCATGTTTAAGAAACTTGTGTTGGTGGAGATCTTGTTCAAAACACAAAGCAAGGAGCGTTAGAGGATCTTCAAGAGGTAAGAGAGAGATTCATCTCACCAACCAAGTATGGTGGTGAGAGATGCATTTTCTATTTGGTGGTTGATGAATCCATATAAGGATTCACATCCAGGTTCATGTAATAATTTGTATGTGTTTATGTGCTTTGATTATTTGCTTATGTTTGATATGATTTGCATGGTTTTGCATGGTTTTATTGCTTGTGTGATATGCCTATAATATGCATGATGATGTATGTTAAATATATTATGATGGATGCATGTTGAAATAAGCAATTTTGGCTCCAAAAGCCATGGAGCAGGTCACGGTTTTGGGCTTCCAATACTAGGGTTTTTATTGAAATTTTTCAAGAACAATAGAGTTAATTTTTAGTCCTTGAACTAAAGCAAATTTCGGCTAAGACACCAACAAATTTGGTATTCACAAATTTATATTTTCATGAATGATAAAATTGAATGATTTGGGAAGTAAGGAAAATAAACAAAAGGGTTTGTTTTACAAAAATAATGTACACGATTTTTGAGTTATATTTTTATTAATTTATTTTGTGTAGAAACAAGAATGGAACTTAGATGATTTACAAGAAAAATATTTGATGGTTTCAAAGGCCATATATAAGGTTTTGACAATTTAGAAAAATTGTTTGATGTTATGAAATACAAGAATTTTCATATAAGGATTTTGGAAAGGGAATTAGAACATTGTTATTTAAGAGAAGTAGGATTTTCATAAATAAAAGAAAAGAGAGGTTGAAAGGGTTTGAACCTCAAATTATTTTAAAGAGAACTAATTTTTAGAAGTGAGTTAGAAATGTAAAGAATACGTTTGTAACTTGAAATTTACTAATGTAAAACTTATTTATTGGTTTTTGGAAAACGTTAGGAAATCTAAAGTTAGAAACAGTAATTAAATTAACTAAATGTGATTTTGTAAGATTAAATCAATAAAATGTGATTTTGAGAAAATATATTACGAAAAATATTTTTTTTGAGTAAGAATAGGAAGGGAGTAAAGTAGGAAATTATATTATTGTAAGAAAAGCCCAAAATAATATTTTTAAAGTTAAGAAATATTTTACAAAGTGTAAAAACGGTGAAAAACAAATTACGTAACTAAAAACATAATTTTTAAAGTTACGCGATTTGAAAAACGTTAAAATATTTCTATGCGATTGGTAAAACGTTTAAATATTTTACACGATCGAAATGTTGTAGAAAAATCGCAATGCGATTTAAAAATGAAAGAATATTTTTACGTGATTTAGAATACAGTAGAAAATTGTTACGCGATTTTTAAACGTAACCGAAAATGTTACAAATTGTTGTTTACGTAACAAAATATTACGTGACTGTAAAAATGTGACAAAAATATTTTGGGAATGAGAAAAATGCTATAAAGTGATTTCGTTGTTAATTTTACAGTAAACTTTACAGTCAAAATCAGTATATGAATACTGTATAAGAAATTGAGAATTTTGCCTGTAATTGGCATTAATACATTTTACAAACATAAAATAGTATTTTCACCTGGTATGAGAAATTATGTGATTTACCTTTGGTTAGTAATTGGTGCATTACACATGCATTGAAAATGGTCTGATGGACTGTATATGGCTAATTGCCTAGGAGAAACGTACACTTCTTGAGTGGGTGCGATACGCGTAGTGTAGGTCACTTGTTGACCTCGGGGGTATTGGGGTGCGGGTTGCTCGCAATGGGTAGTTGGTAGCTCTTCTGTACCGTGGGTTAGACCGATGCAACACACCGATGATCCGGACTGAGACACTATTCTTAATTGAGATCTGACAAAGACTGTCGTGTATGCGCTAGATGTGCAAGATATAATTATAGCACTTGGTCTGAGGCACGTGGTACCGGCAGATCTTTTCGATCAATTTTTCCGACCTGAGTTTAGCTCCATGGAGTAGGAAATCGAGTCTATGTGTTCATGCATTAACATAAATGCTTACATCTATGAGATATAATAGTTGTGAAATAGTGATTATAATAATTGTATTTTTTTAAAATATCTGCTTAGTGTAGATGGCATTTCCTGTAATTATTAAATGTTAATTTTGATTGATAATATGTTGATGCCATATTTGTAATATGACGTGTTTATATGGTATGCTGTTATGTTATCTCTGTGCTACCATGCTGGTATTGGCGTAGGTGATCTCACCTCTTTGTATGTATATTTGTATATTGTATTTATAATTGGGTGAAGACGTTGAGAAAGAAACGGTACAAGAAGGAGAAAAGGAACTACTTCTCACATCTGGGAACGCAAAATTTTGACAGTATGACATCAAGAGCTAGTTTCTTCGGCTACGTACGTCTATAATTTCACGGAGGAGCTGGAGAATGGAGAACAAGTCCAGATGAGCGAGGACTTATTTACGAGGGGTATCTGACTGTTAGCATTAGTAGGTTGTTTCGCACGGATCCATTTTTCTGTGTGACTATTTTTGTTCATGTTGAATTTCCTTTGTATATCAGGCGACATTGGGATACTAGAAATTATGTGCTAATGGAAATCAACATAGTATCGTCAGCCCGGATACCTGTCCGTAGGGCTACTCGTCATAACGGATTCCTATCTGCTGAGGAACCCAAGGAGGACCTGTCTGAGGGGTCTGCTACTTAGTTAAACTTGGGCAAGTTTGAACTCTAATATAAACTATGTGTGTAATTATTTAAGTGTGTTGTAGTTTTGAGACATGGTCTGTATATAAATAATCCTGACGACACTTTTGTAATATGTATGTGACGTAAATTATGAGTGATGATGTATAATAGTTTTATTTTCCGCTAAGTTTATTTTATTGTTATCAAATAAGAAAGAAAAAAATTTACAACTCGTATTTTTATCACAATGTCACCTTTTATGA
This sequence comes from Ormosia emarginata, assembly GCA_029884605.1. Classification (NCBI taxonomy): domain Eukaryota; kingdom Viridiplantae; phylum Streptophyta; class Magnoliopsida; order Fabales; family Fabaceae; genus Ormosia; species Ormosia emarginata. Next base: position 30,948,257 of record JAQQTP010000079.1, on the reverse strand, counting down.
CTTTGAGGGTATTTGGGTAATTAAGTAACATAAATGTGGCACCCTACGGTGGGTGTTATATTAGTTGGTATCACAGCCCAAGTTAGGGTCTTTTGGAATTTGTGGTTAGGTCTGTTTTGTTTGTGTTGTGTGATTCTCTGTTAGTGGTTTCTTAGTCTAAAGATTGATTTTAACTTTCTTGTGTTGTTCGGTTTGAGTAGGAAAAAGTAATGACTGGACGAGGATGTGAACATGTGAATAATAGAACAGATATGGAACTTAATGGGGAAGACAATTTGAATATGGCTGCAGCTGTAGCAGCAATGCAAAGAATGGCTGAAGTGATTGTACAGCAAAATCAAAGGGCTAATGAAGACGTTCACAGTTTATCAGAGTTTCGAAGGAATAATCCACCGAGGTTTCGTGGAGAGTTTGACCCAGAGAAGGCTAAACTTTGGATCCAAGAACTTGAAAAGATATTTGATGGCATGGGTTGTGCTGATGAACAGAAACTTATGTTAGCAACGTTTGTGCTGGTAGGAGATGGTGAACGTTGGTGGGCAGGAGCCCGAAGATTGTTAGAAGCTGAAGGGAGAATTGTGACATGGCAACTTTTTAGTCAGAAGTTTCTGGAGAAATATTTTCCAGCAAGTGTGAGGCATATGAAGGAAATGAAATTTCTGAGTTTACGACAAGGGTTGATGTCCGTAAGTGAGTATACTGCAAAATTTGAAAGTTTGTCTCAGTTTTTGAATATTTGCAGATGAACCCAGATGAGGGTTGGAAATGCAGGAAATTTGAAGAAGGGTTGAAGCTGGACTTAAAAAGAGCAGTGGTTACTCTAGAGATTAGTCAATTTCCAACATTGATTGAAAAGTGTCGTAAAGTTGAAGAGATTGATCATCAACGAGCGGCAAGGAATAAGAATTTTGGACCCACGCGGTTCCAAAAAGGAAAGGGTAGCGGCGGAAATCGTTATCAACAGAAACCATATGCAAGATCGGCTGGAGGTCAGAACAAGTAGCAGTCTATTGGAGGAAGCTCTAGTGGGAATAAGGCAAGTCAAGCTGGGACTTCCCCAACTAGATGTTTCAAGTGTGGGAAGGATCATCTCACCAAGGACTGTCGACATAAAAGTGTAGTCTGTTTTAGATGTGGAAAGTCTAGTCATTTCTCAAAAGAATGTGATCAGATAAAGAAAGAACCATCTATGGGAAATGTCTGAACTGCAAGGCTGCAGGCGGGTGGTCACGTATATACAATGAGCGGAGAAGAGGCCGCAAAATCGACTTGATAATGGAGGAGTGTGCTATTAAAGGTAATCCTTTAACCGTACTTTATGATTCAGGAGCAACACATTCTTTCATTGCATGTGATTGTGTGGAGCATTTGGGTTTGACTGTGACTGCATTGTCATATGATTTAAGTGTTGTTACTCCTACTGATAAGCCTGTGATTACTTCAAAAGTATGCCTGAATTGTCCTGTTTATGTTAGAGATAAAACATTTTATGTGGATTTGATCTGTTTGCCTCTTTCTAAGATTAATGTAATCTTAGGAATGGATTGGTTGTCTTCTAACCATATCCTAATTGATTGTTCAAATAAGACGTTAGTTTTTTTTGAGGCTAAAGATCCTAGATTTCTAACAGCTACTCAAGTGGAAGCATGTCTGAAGGAAGGAGATCAAGGGTTTTTCTTGTTGTCTTCTTTGGAAGTTGAATGTGATGATGTATTAAAAGATATTTTTATAGTTAATGAGTTTCTTGAAGTGTTTCCTGAAGATATACCTGGACTACCACCAGTAAGGGAAATCGAGTTTGCCATTGATTTTGTACTTGGAGTTGGACCGACATCTATAGCACCCTATCGGATGTTGCCGGTAGAATTAGACGAACTGAAGAAACAGCTGGAGGATTTGTTAGAGAAACAATTTGTGAGACCTAGTGTGTCACCATGAGGAGCTCCAATTTTATTGGTTAAGAAGAAGGATGGGACTTCACGTCTATGTGTAGACTATCGACAATTGAACAAAATCACGATTAAGAATAAATATCCACTTCCAAGGATAAATGATTTGATGGATTAGTTGCGAGGAGTCACAATATTTTCTAAGATTGATCTACGTTCTGGGTATCACCAGATACGTGTGAAAGTGGAGGATATTCCCAAGACTACATTCCGGACACGTTATGGGCATTACGAGTATCTTGTGATGCCATTCGGTGTGACAAATGCACCAGCTATATTCATGAACTTTATGAATAGAATTTTCCGTTCATACTTGGATAAGTTTGTTGTTGTCTTTATTGATGACATCTTGATCTATTCTCGAAGTCAGGAGGAACATGTTGAATATCTCCGGGTGGTTCTTCAGATTTTGAAGGAGAATAAATTATATGCCAAGTTGTCCAAATGTGAATTTTGGTTAAGCGAAGTTCAATTTTTGGGACACGTGATATCGGAGAAAGGAATTGAAGTTGATGCTTCAAAGGTGGAGACAATTGTTACATGGCAAAGACCAAAGACTGTAACAAAAATCTGTAGTTTTATCGGATTAGCAGGTTACTATCGGAGGTTTATTGAGGGTTTTTCCAAAATAGCAGGACCTCTTACCCAACTTACACGAAAGAATCAACCGTTCGTGTGGACTGACGCTTGTGAAGAAAGTTTTCAAGAGTTGAAACAACGATTGATTACTTCACTGGTATTGATTCTGCCTGATCCAAACGAACCATTCGAAGTATATTGTGATGCTTCGCATCAAGGATTAGGTTGTGTACTTATGCAAAATCGGAAGGTTGTAGCTTATGCTTCAAGGCAGTTGAAGGTGCATGAAAGAAATTATCCGACTCATGATTTAGAGTTGGCGGCAGTGGTGTTTGCATTGAAAATTTGGAGGCATTTTCTCTATGGAGCTACGTTCACTGTTTTTAGTGATCATAAAAGTTTAAAGTATCTGTTTGACCAAAGAGAGTTGAACATGAGGCAAAGGCGTTGGTTAGAATTTTTGAAGGATTATGATTTTCAATTGCAGTATCATCTTGGAAAAGCGAATGTGGTAGCAGATGCATTGAGTAGAAAAGCACTTCGTGTTTCTTCTTTGATGATCAAAGAAAAAGAGTTGATAGAAGAATTCCAGGATATGCGATTGTCGGTAAAATTAACGCCAGGAAAGCTGTGTGTAAACATGATCACCATTTCAAATGATTTGATGAGTAAAATTCGAGAGGAACAAAGCAGTGATCGGTATTAACAAGAAGCAAAAGAAGTAAGGAGTCAGGGAGTAGAGATAGAATTTAATGAAGGTGTTGATGGGATTCTAAAGTTCAAAGGAAGGGTTTGTGTGCCCAATAATCAAGAACTTAGGAGAATGATTTTAGATGAAGCTCAGAGGAGTAAGCTGAGTATGCATCCAGGAGCCACAAAGATGTATCAAGATTTGAAGAAGCTATATTGGTGGCAAGAAATGAAAAAGGATGTCACAGAATATGTATCATCTTGTTTAGTGTGTCAGAAGGCTAAGATTGAACATCAAAGACCTTCGGGAATGTTGCAACCGTTGCCTATTCCTGAGTGGAAATGGGATGACATTGCAATGGATTTTGTGACAGGTTTACCAAAAACTCGAAAGGGTTATGATGCTATTTGGGTAATTGTTGATCGGCTTACTAAGTCAGCGCACTTTTTGCCGATTAATCTTAAGTACTCAATGGAGAGGTTGACCCAATTGTACATCGGTGAAATTGTTAGGCTTCATGGTGTACCAACTAGTATTATTTCGGATCGAGATCCGAGATTTACTTCGAGATTTTGGAATAGTTTGCAAGAATCGATGGGAACTAAGCTACATCTAAGTTTTGCTTACCATCCACAAATAGATGGTCAGTCAGAAAGAACAATTCAGTCTCTAGAAGATTTATTGAGAGCTTGTGTACTGGAGCAAACTAGAGGTTGGGATGAATTCTTGCCATTGATAGAATTCACATATAACAACAGTTTCTATTCAAGTATAGGGATGGCACCCTATGAAGCATTGTATGAGAGATGATGCATAACACCATTATGTTGGTATCAAGACGGTGAGAGTGTTGTGTTAGAACCAGAGATTGTCCAACAGATAACTGAGAAAGTGAAGATGATTCAAGATAAAATGAGAGTGACCCAAACTCGACAAAAGAGTTATGCTGATAAAAGAAGAAAATCTCTTGAGTTTGAAGAAGGTAACCATGTATTTTTGCGAGTGACACCTATGACGGGTGTTGGGCGAGTGCTTAAATCTAAGAAGCTCACTCCAAAATTTATTGGGCCATATCAGATTTTACGTCGGGTAGGTCCGGTGGCATATCAGATTGCATTACCACCTTTTCTGTCAAATCTTCACAATGTATTTCACGTATCATAACTACAGAAATATATTTTTGATCCTACTCATGTTATTGAGCCAGACACAATACAACTGAAGGAAAATTTAACCTATGAAACTTTTCCAGTAAAGAATGAAGATCGAAGGACAAAGCAACTTCGAGGTAAGGAAATTTCATTGGTTAAAATCGTTTGGAATGATGTAAGTGGAGAAGCCACATGGGAACTAGAAGAAAAGATAAAAGAACAATATCCATATTTATTCTGAAAGTGTGAAATCGAGTTTATCAAGTTTCGAGGACGAAACTTTTGTTAGAAGGGGAGAGTTGTAACACCCCAAACTTTCTATCTTAGGAACAGTAATTTTGACAGTTAACAGAATTTAACTGTTTAATAATTTCTGGATATTGTAAAATTATTTGATTATTCCGTCAGCATATTTGATCGTTTTGAGTAATTTGCTCCATGTCATGAAAATAAAAATTTTCGGGCCGGGGAAAAATTTACGCAATTTAATTTTTACTGTTTAGTCTTAATTAATTTACGTAATCTGATTTGATATTTGGGAGTTTTCTAATTTTTGTGATTTTATGTGTGATTATGAAATTTTTATATTTTAATAATTTTTGGACTGTATGTGGGCCCCAGGGGTCCTACGTGGGCCCAGGGTGGGTCCCAAAAAGTAAAAAATTTTCTATCTTTAGAAAAATTTGTACTGTTTAGACAGAGACAGGGGATCTTACTAAACCTGAATTCGAAAATAGTTTTAGAAAATTTCTTTTACAGTGTTTTGTACTGTATTTAATTATCGGGTGATAAAAATACTGTAAAAACATTATTTGTAGTGTTACAGCAGATAAAAATAATAATTATATTGCTTGGCCAACAATAGTGGTTATGACCACTTTAGGACTTTCAACATCAACCATTGATTAAATCAACAAATGAGATCGATCTTATAAAATGGCTAGGACCATTTATAACCGTTGGATCAAAATGAAATCAAAGGTGGAGATTTAGTCTTATAAATGGCTATGACCATTATCAACCCTTTCATGTAGATTTACTCAATGGTGGAGATGGATCATTAATGACCATTGGATTTGGATTTAGATCAATGGTGGAGAATTGGTCATCAAAAATGACTACAACCATTTTGGACCCTTGGATGTAAAGTTTGAAGGTGTAATCTTGACCCTTCATTTTGGAGACACATTCAATGGTTAGGATTGTAAGCAAAAAAATGATCCAATGGCTCAAATTAAGTCTTCTATCTATAACCTAAACCTAGTAGCTATTTTAATCCAAACCATTCTTTTAATTAAGGGCTAGGATGGCTTAAAAGGGTGGCTATGAAATTTGTCACACTTTGATGAAGCATGGAAGGGGAGGGGGGACGGTTTTGGTGATGCAAAGGAGGGGGGGACAGTTTTGAGTAGGCTTTTTAGGCCAAAGAAAAAGATGAAGACAATATTTATCACCTTGTTCATTATTGCAAGTTTGCATGCAAAATAACTTAGCAAAAATTCTCTCCTTTTCTCTCCAAAATGCAAGCTACGGCCACCACCCCAAACCACACCTTCCATCACTCAACAATTCTAAACAACCATATTTCTTGAATCCTTTCATCATTCTAAGAACCTTTGTAGTTCACACCAAGTTCTAATTCTTCCATCTTGAAGGACTTTTTCCAAGATCAAGCTTTAGGATTTTGAAGTGAAGTGTAAGGAAAACTTCATTTCTCCTTTTCTTTTTCATGATTCTAAACCATGTTTGATCCATGGTTCTTCTTATTCAAGCTTGATATACTAATTTTCTTGTGTTTGTTTCATGTTTAAGAAACTTGTGTTGGTAGAGATCTTGTTCAAAACACAAAGCAAGGAGCATTAGAGGATCTTCAAGAGGTAAGAGAGAGATTCATCTCACCAACCAAGTATGGTGGTGAGAGATGCGTTTTCTATTTGGTGGTTGATGAATCCATATAAGGATTCACATCCATGTTCATGTAATAATTTGTATGTGTTTATGTGCTTTGATTATTTGCTTATGTTTGATATGATTTGCATGGTTTTATTGCTTGTGTGATATGCCTATAATATGCATGATGATGTATGTTAAATATATTATGATGGATGCATGTTGAAATAAGCAATTTTGGCTCCAAAAGCCATGGAGCAGGTCACGGTTTTGGGCTTCCAAAACTAGGGTTTTTATTGAAATTTTTCAAGAACTATAGAGTTAATTTTTAGTCCTTGAACTAAAGCAAATTTCGGCTAAGACACCAACAAATTTGGTGTTCACAAATTTATATTTTCATGAATGATAAAATTGAATGATTTGGGAAGTAAGGAAAATAAACAAAAGGGTTTGTTTTACAAAAATAATGTACACGATTTTTGAGTTATATTTTTATTAATTTATTTTGTGTAGAAACAAGAATGGAACTTAGATGATTTACAAGAAAAATATTTGATGGTTTCAAAGGCCATATATAAGGTTTTGACAATTTAGAAAAATTGTTTGATGTTATGAAATACAAGAATTTTCATATAAGGATTTTGGAAAGGGAATTAGAACATTGTTATTTAAGAGAAGTAGGATTTTCATAAATAAAAGAAAAGAGAGGTTGAAAGGGTTTGAATCTCAAATTATTTTAAAGAGAACTAATTTTTAGAAGTGAGTTAGAAATGTAAAGAATACGTTTGTAACTTGAAATTTACTAACGTAAAACTTATTTATTGGTTTTTGAAAAACGTTAGGAAATCTAAAATTAGAAACAATAATTAAATTAACTAAATGTGATTTTGTAAGATTAAATCAATAAAATGTGATTTTGAGAAAATATATTACGGAAAAGATTTTTTTTGAGTAAGAATAGGAAGGGAGTAAAGTAGGAAATTATATTATCGTAAGAAAAGCCCAAAATAATATTTTTAAAGTTAAGAAATATTTTATGAAGTGTAAAAATGGTGAAAAACAAATTACGTAACTAAAAACGTAATTTTTAAAGTTACACGATTTGAAAAACGTTAAAATATTTCTATGCGATTGGTAAAGCGTTTAAATATTTTACATGATCGAAATGTTGTAGAAAAATCGCAATGCGATTTAAAAACAAAAGAATTTTTTTATGTGATTTAGAATATAGTAGAAAATTGTTACGCGATTTTTAAACGTAACAGAAAATATTACAAATTGTTGTTTACGTAACAAAATATTACGTGACTGTAAAATTGTGACAAAATATTTTGGGAATGAGAAAAATGCTATAAAGTGATTTCGCTATTAATTTTATAGTAAACTTTACAGTCAAAATCAGCATATGAATATTGTACAAGAAATTGAGAATTTTGCCTGTAATTGGCATTAATACATTTTACAAACATAAAATAGTATTTTCACCTGTTATGAGAAATTATGTGATTTACCTTTGGTTGATAATTGGTGCATTACACATGCATTGAAAATGGTCTGATGGACTGTATATGGCTAATTGCCTAGGAGAAACGTACACTTCTTGAGTGGGTGCGATACGCGTAGTGTAAGTCACTTGTTGACCTTGAGAGTATTAGGGTGCGGGTTGCTCGCAATGGGCAGTTGGTGGCTCTTCTGTACCGTGGGTTAGACCAATGCAACACACCAATGATCCGGACCGAGACACTATTCTTAATCGAGATCTGACAAAGACTGTCGTGTATGTGCTAGATGTGCAAGATATAATTATAGCACTTGGTCTGAGGCACATGGTACCGACAGATCTTTTCGATCAATTTCTCCGACCTGAGTTTAGCTCCATGGAGTAGGAAATTGAGTCTATGTGTTCATGTATTAACATAAATGCTTACATCTGTGAGATATAATAGTTGTGAAATAGTGATTATAATAATTGTATTTTTTTAAAATATCTGCTTAGTGTAAATGGCATTTCCTGTAATTATTAAATGTTAATTTTGATTGATAATATGTTGATGTTATATTTGTAATATGACGTGTTTATATGGTATGCTGTTATGTTATCTCTGTGCTACCATGCTGGTATTGGCGTAGGTGATCTCACCTCTTTGTATGTATATTTGTATATTGTATTTATAATTGGGTGAAGACGTTGAGAAAGAAACGGTACAAGAAGGAGAAGAGGAACTAGTTCTCACGTCTGGGAACGCAGAATTTTGACAGTATGACATCAAGAGCTAGTTTCTCCGGTTATATACGTCTATAATTTCATGGAGGAGCTGGAGAATGGAGAACAAGTCCCGATGAGTGAGGACTTATTTACGAGGGGTATCTGACTGTTAGCATTAGTAGGTTGTTTCGCACGGATCCATTTTTCTGTGTGACTATTTTTGTTCATGTTGAATTTCCTTTGTATATCAGACGACATTGGGATACTAGAAATTATGTTCTAATGGAAATCAACATAGTATCGTCAGCCTAGACACCTGTCCGTAGGGCTACTCGTCATAACAAATTCCTATCTGCTGAGGAACCCAAGGAGGACCCGTTTGAGGGGTCTGCTACTTAGTTAAACTTGGGCAAGTTTGAACTCTGATATAAACTATGTGTGTAATTATTTAAGTGTGTTGTAGTTTTGAGACATGGTCTGTATATAAATAATCCTGACGACACTTTTGTAATATGTATGTGACGTAAATTATGAGTGATGATGTATAATAGTTTTATTTTCCGCTAAGTTTATTTTATTGTTATCAAAGAAGAAAGAAAGAAATTTACAACTCATATTTTTATCACAACATCACCTTTTATGACTTTGAGGGTATTTGGGTAATTAAGTAACATAAATGTGGCACCCTACGGTGGGTGTTACACAACTCTCTCTCCGCTAATGTAAATCACACATAATTGAGGAACAAAAGGGTCTTTATCAGCTTATAATGTAAGGCCATGGTTATGGGGTGAAGAAGAAAGGGGAATGGATAACAAACAAACATTGAGAAACATAACAAAGCTATTTCAAGACTTGAGAACACATGAAAATAGTAGGGTATTCAACAGTGAAAGATTAAAACTCGCCAGAACTATGCAATGCTTTTCATTTTTAACTTTTCTTCTTTCTTTATTTGTTTTGCTTGTCTCTTATCTCTTTTTCTTAATACTTATACTATAACGTCCCGGGAATACCTGCAGGATTGATAAGTGTCTCCTCAAATCAACACGAGTCTTTTCAGCGTGCTTTGTCTTCACTCACACACATCCTAGGAAACTTCCCAGGAGGTCACCCATCCCATAAGTACTCCAAGTCAAACACGTTTAACTATGAAGTACTTATGTTCTTGGCTCCCGAAAAGAAGATGCATCTTGTTGATATAGATAGTGCTAATCAATTCCTTTAAGTCATCCTCAACTATGCAGTCTCATACCTGCACAGTCTCTGAATCCTTCTTATTTTGGTGTCTATTCAGTTCATTCATGTGTCCCTTTGCCTAGAAGCCTGCTAGGAGCCACTCCTTGTTCGTGCTTCATCTTTTTGCATCGGGGACCACTCCTTGCCCTCGTCGGCCCCGAGTGTCGCATGTCCACCAGCTTCCGTATGGTTCGTCCCCGAACCACACTGTACTGTGAGAGGTCCTGCTCTAATACCATTTGTAACGTCCTGGGAGTGCTTGCAAGATTGATGATTGTCTCCACAAATCAACACGGGTCATTTCAGTGTACTTTATCCTCACTCACACGCATCCTAGGAAACATCCTAGGAGGTCAGTGCTCCAAGTCAAGCACGCTTAACGATGGAGTACTTATGTTCTTGGCTCCCAAAAAGAAGATGCATCTTGTTGATATGGGTGGTGCTAATCAATTCCTTTAAGCCATTCTCAACTATATAGTCCCACACCTGCATAGTCTATGAATCCCTCTTATTCCGGTGTGTATTCAGTTCATTCATGTGTCCTTTCACCTAGAAGTCTGCCAAGAGCCGCTCCTTGTCTGTGCTTCATCTTTATGCACTAGCGACCACTCCTCGTGTAACATCCCAAAAATTAATAATTTCAAGATAAATAATCATTTTACAATATTTGAGAATTTTAGAAATTTTTTTGGATTTTTTTTAGGACGCAGAATATTTTAATATTATTTCTCATTTTACGTGCACATTAGGCAGAGACGGAAAATGACTGTAACGTTTCAAAAGTTGTAAAATTTTATGACGAATAGTCATTTTACAATATTTGTGATTTTTGAGAATTTTCTGGAATTTTTCTGGAAACGTCGAATATTTTAGTATATTCTTCGTTTTGCGTACACATTGGGCAGAGTTGGGTAATCGACCATAGCGTTTCAAAAGTTGGAAAATTTTGTGATGAATAGTTATTTTATAATATTTGTGATTTATGAGAATTTCTTAGAATTTTTCCAGAGACGTTGAATATTTTAATATATTTTTCGTTTTACGTGCGCACTGAGTGGAGTCCGAAAAATGAAATATTTTTCCCGAGAACCTTGAACTATGGAAGCGTCGATGGGGGATCTTACTAAACCTGAGGTCGGACATAGTTTACAAGGTTTCACGTTTTTCAAAAAATTTAACAGACAAAATAATAAAACGCTGTGTAAATTTCATCTATCAGATGAATTAATACTGACTTCTGTCGACTGTAACTATTATCCATTGGATAATAACATGCATTAGAAATCCTATTATCTTATCCCAATGTAATCCACTTTATGTCAAATCAACCTCACTTTAATTCAAATTTTGAATCTCATTTATGCAGCTTCTTCTAGAAGCTTTGACCAAATGACCAAATTACCCACTCTAATTGCATGAAAAAGACAAAACACTCCCTCCCACTCACTCATGAAGGCTACGGTTGGCAGCCCCTTTGGGGAAGTTGGAGACCAAATTACACTACTCACTTTAACACATCAAACCCTAATTCTTTTTACCTATTCACTTCTCTCTCTTCACTTCATCTTCTTCATCTTTTTCTCCTCCTTCTCTCTACCTCCACCATAGCCACGAAATTCATCCCTCCTCCTCCACCATTTTTGTTCATATTTTCTCCTCTCCAAGCTCATTTCTACACTCATCTTCACTTCCTCTACCTTCTTTGTTTAGAAAGTTTCTTCATTTTCCATTTCTACCTCCATTTTCTCTCCACCTCTTCTCTTCTTCCTCCTCTTGAATCCGAAACTTCCAGCCACCATTGGAGAGCTTTCTCTTCACTTTTCTCTCCATAAACACCATTTCTAGACTTCTCTCAACCTCCTCTACACTTTCTCTTTAGAAAATCTCTTCAAAAATCCAACCTTTCTACCTCTCCTTCTCCAAATCCGAAAATCACTCTTCCATGGATGACCAAGCTTTTTGATTTTTCTCTTCACTAAACACATTTCTACACTCATCTATATCTTCTCTACAAGTTTTATTTAGAAAGGTTGCCCAAAATCCAACCTTGTCTCCATTGTCTTCCAAGGTAAAGATTCTTGATTTCTCTCCTATTTCTTCTCATTTTCGTTTTCCTTAGTTACTATGTGACCAAGGGCTTCTCTTTTGAGCATTGATGTGCAATGTGAGTGATTTTGAACACTCTAGGGTTCTTGGGTGAGTGGAATCTGAAATCACCAAAAAGAAATCTCAAGGAGTTCAAGCTTAAGGCTTTAGGTAAAGTTCTTCACATTCACTTCTCAATTTCGTTTTCCTTGGTCACCTATGTGACCAAGGATCATTCTTTTCAATCCTTAGTTTGTGATTATGAAAATTTGACCATTTTATGGTTCTCTTGAAGGTGGAATCCGAATTTGCAAATCAAAGAATCAAGGAGTTTGTTTCCTTGCATTGTCTCCTCTAGGTAAGAGGGAGATTACTCACTTCAACCATTTATGGTGGTGAGGGAACTTTGTATGTATATTGATGGAGAAATCCATCTTTGTATGCTACTTGATTTGTGAATTTGTATGATTTAGTGTTCTTGAATTTGATTAATATTTGATTTGTGCTCTTGAATATGTTTGATGTATCAAATATGCTTGATCATGTTGGAGTTGTTAAATGAAAAATTTGGAGTTTCCTACCTCAACATGGTGCCACAGTTTTGACTAGAAATTAGGGGTGAAAATTTGGTTTTGTACACAAGTAAAATAAGGCTTATGTAATCAAAGATTGAATGATGAGATTGAAACTAATGAATGAAAGATTTTGAGGATTTAATACCCAAGAGGGGTGCCACGGTTTTGATCTTGGTAAAGAGACAATTGGATTAATTTTGATGAACTAAATTTAAGTGAACTAGTATTAAGAAAACTAATGCATAAAAGTGGAAAGAAAAATTGGACATTGGACACCATGAAGCCACGGTTTTGGCATTGAACTTTAGGCCATTCGATTGACCTTACTGAACTAAAAATTTAAGTGAATCAAGGAGAAGAAGTTAATACATAAAAAGGAATGAAAAATTGGACTTTGAAGACTCAATGATGGCCACGGTTTTGGCTTGAGCAATAAGGCAAATGGAATGACTTTGATACATTGAACTTAAGTAAATTAATCTTAAGGAATCAATACACAAATAAGAAATAAAAAGTGAAACTTTAAAGACCTATGAAACGACAGTTTTGGCATGGGCTTTAGGCAATTGGATTGATCATGTGAGAGATGGAAATTCAATGATTAAGTATCAAGTAACCAATACGTAATATGATGAAAGAATGAAACTTTAAAGACCTATGAAGCCACGGTTTTGGCTTGGAATTAAGAGGGATGGAATTGACTTTGGTGGACAAAATTTAAGTGATTTGATAACAAGAAACCATTACATAAAATGGAGAGGAATTGAGATTTTAAGAACCTTGAGAGGCCACAGTTTTAGAGAGAAAGATTTGAGTTCAAGTGATGCCTTGGTGCAACCTTGGAGACTAAAGAATTAGAGATTTGCATAATCTTTGATAAAGCTAAAGAATTAAGTTGAATAATGGTATTTGAGAAGACCATAGTTTTAAAGGGGTATTTACCCTAACCTTTTCATAATTGACTAAAGACTTAAGACTTTGAAAATAAGTATCCCTACTAGGGACATTATGGTAGTTGATAAACCATGAATACTTAATGACGATGATGAATTGAATTAATCCCATGTGGAACCAAAATTAAATGATTGGTATCAAGAGACTAGTGAATAATATGGGAAGGAATTTAGAACCTTGAAGGCATGTGAGGCCAAGGTTTCTAAGGGTTAGTTAACCTAAAGATTTGCATAATTAATTAAGATTTAGATTCTTGGAATTGTTAAACCCTTAGTGGGAAATAGTGGTTATGATAAGCCATAATATTTATTGATATTGAGAACGAATATATGCCATTATGGTATTGTATATGATGAATGCATCATTGATAAACATACATGATTGGACATTGAGTCGTCATGCATATGTAATTTGATAAAGACTATATACTATTGTTGTATTGTATATGATGAACACATCATTGATAAACATACATGACTGGACATTGCGTCGTCATGCATATGTATTGTACATGATGAATGAATCATTGATAAACATATATGACTTGACATTGCATCGTCATGCATATGTATACCTAAGAGTAGAATAACACCTATGTGCGGGTGCGAATAGACTAAGCGTAGGTGCCATATGTTGTTGGCCCTAGGGGCGTCGGGGTGCGAGTGCCTCATCATGGACAGTTAAGAGCTCCTCTGTGCCGTGGGGTAGACCGATGCAAACACACCGACGATCCGGACTGAGACGCTGTCCTATGTCGTGATCAACTGTTGAGATGCCACGTAAAAGCCATGATGTGCAAATATTTTATGAGATAAAGCACACTATTTTTAAGGCTAATGATATACTGGCATTACTCCTTGATCATTCACTCTGAAAAGGTTAATATTTAGCTCCATGGAGTAGGATTTGGTACCATAATGCATTGTGTATCGTTCATTGTCAGTCTTATAAGTTGTTGAGCATGAACATCTGTTAAAGTAACTGTTTTACTTCTATAAATGATTATCCGATCATTGTGTTGGTTTCTGAAAATATTATTATAATTTGTTTGATGCTGTCGAATCTTGCTATTGCGGTTGCTGTTTTGCTTTTATTACGAATGCCACTGTTCATATTGATTCTTATTATTACTTATAATTAAACTACTTTTGGTTTAAATTTCGCTGTTGATGTTAATAAATGTATGAACTGTATTGCTTTGTGAGCGCTTTGCACCGTGCTATTTTCTTACTGCCATAGTGGTAATGAAAGAGTGCGAGTGGATAGAAACAGTGAAGAGTGCGAGTGGACACGATAAGTTGTACTTGAGGATCGACTTCTACTTCTTGGGGATGACGTCCCCAACACCCTACATGTTTCGCACATGGATACAGTTTCTCCAAGGCTCGGAAGCCTAGCACTTCGGACGTGAAGCGGGACTTGTCGTATACGTGGGAGATGTGACCCTGGTACAGTGTGGAGATGAATCCGGCAATGGGACTAACATCGCCTATGTTCCGTTACGAGTGGAGTTCCCTATACCCATTAGGGAAATGTGGAGTAACTGTCATCTCTTCCCTAGAAAGGTTTCGGTTATGACACAGGTTAGTACTCCTTTTCCTTTGGAGATATCGCAAGGGTGAGTCTTATCCGTCAGAGATGCCGAGGAAGATCAAGTGCGGGATCTTTCCATTCACGTGTTCGACTTCGGTGAAGGCCGAACCTTTACTTGGTAGTTTATGTTATGTAATGAAAGGTTTAAATTCGATATTGTGTAATTATACTTTATGCATTAATTTTGGATATATATAATTTTGTATCAAATAATGTGGTATTCATTGATGAGTCAATATATTTATATCTCATTCGAGCCTCATATTTTCTACTTATGCATAAATGCAAAAAAAAATAAACTTGTAAATTTTGAAATTTATGTTATCATGATGTGACACACTTGGATTTAGTAATTGTGGTGTAATGACGATTACGCTGCGGTTGTTATATTTAGGTGCATTACACCCCGCCCTCGTCGGCCCCGTGTGTCACATATACAAAGCAATCTTTTTCTCTTTCTTTTATTGCATTTGATTCCTTCAGGCTCATTTTTTGTATTGAAAATATTAATACCCTTAATCACTGAACTCATTTCAAGAAACAACATATCATGCACTCAACAAACATTGATGGTAGGAAGAAAATGCAATGCTCTCACATGCATTAGAATGGTTAACATGGTAACGAACACAATGGTAATGAAAAACAAATAAGGCCAACAATTAAATAGCTTCAAAAGGGGACCTATAGATATCATCATTAAAAGGTAAGCTTGAAAGGCTCAATCAGTCCAAACAATGCCCTAATCATTTCCTTAATCATGCATAATTTAGGATTTCACTTCAAGAAAGTTGCAAAACAATTTCAGAGATAAAAGACATCTCCACATGTACTAACCATAAGCATTCTCTAAAAAAGCACTCAAATCTAATTCAAAACCAAACAAGCATAGGAATGGAAAACACATCATGCATAAAAAGAATCGAGATTGATTGGCATGCTTCCAAGATCGCATAAGGATTCACTGAAAAATTGAGGTTAATTTGCATCCCTAGTTATCATTGGGCAAACATTACACTAGCTAATGGCATCATGTTATGTATTCAAAAAATTTCACAATATTAAATATGCAAATCAGCCATTACGTGCAACAAATCATATAATAAACAAAAAAATATTACCAAAAATATCAATAATTAAACTAATAATATTTCAACAAAAATAAATAAACAGTCAATATATAATAAGACACCCCCAAACCTGAGGGAAACAATGTCTTCACTGTTCAACATACAAGTGAAAAAAAATAATAAGAAAAATTCTAAAAACTGCCCTTAATGCATGAGTCTAGTCATTATCATCATTTGGATCTGTTAGATCCTGGTGCTGATGTGAAGGGCCTGCACCATCAAAGGGTGGGTATGGAAGAATGAGGAAGTCGTGAGTGGAGATCTGAAGGCGCTCTTCCAGCCATCTAATGGTCTCAACTGTGTAAGCCTGCATGACGACGACCTGGTGAATCTCGGCAGGCCCCTCATCATCGTCCTGGGGAATCTAGGCCTCAGGGACTACTTTCTGAGCCTGCCTCAGGGCTATGCAAGGCACTGCTACTGGGGGAGCTACACCAACCCTCCCAATGAAGTACTCATTGAGAGGTTATTTGATATCAGTGAGCTCCTTATGAGGATCTATGGGCACACCCCGCCTCTAGCACAGTGCATGGATGAGGGAGGGGAATAAAAGACTGCGCAACTCTATGGCTGATCTCTGCAATTGCATATAAAGAATGTTGGTGACATCAATCGAGCACCTATAAAGTATGACACATATGAGGATAGCTCTGTCGAGTGTGACCTCTGATAGGTTATTGGTAGGCAGAGTCCTGGTACAGATAAAGTGGTACTAGGCCTTGGCCTCTGGGGCCAAACAAGATCGAGGAAAATATCATGGTCGGCCCTGCTGAAACATGGTCCAGGAGACCAGCTATGATTCGGCGGTGCAGATGCGAGCAGTGACGTCCTGTAGGTTGATCCTCTCCACAGGCTCCCATCTGATGAAATCCTAGTGCTCACATAGCAAGGGAGCGGGGTGCAAAGATAATGCTACTCGGATGGACTCAGTAGAACAAGAAACTCGGCACCTTCGTACTCCTACGGTGGTGGACTCTTGGTGAGTGAATGCGAGGTTCGCATAAAACTTATGAACCAAGGGAACTAGGGCCCTGATGGGGTGTTTGGAGAACTCTCCCCACTGATAGTGCCGAATGGTGACCCTGATATTAGGTTGTATGGAGTCCCTAAAGCTAAAGCCCCTCTCAACAATGACGCTCTTTGAGACCAGAGTCCCAAAGCGTTCTTACACAGCCTCCGAAACAAATCTGGTGTTGTCATACTCACAAGAAGAAGATGGTTCCCTGTGCTGCCCACTGCTTTCGCCTCTGACCCTCTTTGGTGCCATTAAAGTCTAAAAAAGAAATGAGAAGGTCAGATTTGAGCAATGAAATAACTAAAACAATTTAAAACATTCAAATTCTAGAAAAATAGGAGCTAACGTTGCGGCATTGAAGCCAGTGCCGTGACATTGATGATAGTGTCACGACATTGAAACACATTCAAACTCATGCCATGATGTGAAGTTGCCATGTTGCAGCATTCAAAGCAGTTCATATTAACACCGCGGCGTTAGCTACCCACACCGCGGCGCGCATGTACAGTTCAAACACACAATCAGTCCAAAATAGCCCCCACCCCATAATGCAACTCAATAATCACAAAAGCAAACAAAATACTAAACAAAATACCTATTAAGTAAGCTAAAAACCAACTAAAAGAACCTAAAACTAAACAATCACTAAAACAGAAATAAAATACAAAAATAAAAGTTAAAACGAGAGAAAATCACATACACGGAGATAAAGATGGAAATGAGATGCACGAGGGTGCATGAAAACAGAAATGGGGGATTGCGGGAGAAAGGGTGAAGGGAAAAACTCAGAGAGAAATTGCAGAGAGAGGGGAGGTGAAGGGTTTGTGTTGCGGCGCAAACCTTGTTATTTATTTAAGCAAAATGCATCCAGAATGTTGCAACTTGAACTAACAAACACCGCAGTGCGCATCTGTGAAACAAACATTTCAATTTTCCATTTTTTTAACATAGAACCCTGACAGTCGTGGCATTCATAAACCCACGTTGCGGTGTTACAAAATGAGCATTATGACGTGAGAGGTCTAACTGCACATTTTTGCAACAGACACCACACAACATCCATATTGGCCTCAATGAGGCTTCCACTGTAACACCCCAAAAATTGATAATTTTGTAATAAATAGTCATTTTATAATATTTGTGATCTTTTTGAATTTTTGTGGATTTTTTCAGAAACATTGAATATTTGAATATATTCGTCATTTTGCATATGCGCTGAGCGGAGCCGGGAAAATGAAATATTTTCCCCGAGGTTAGTAAAACTTGAACAGTGAAAATGTCGATGGGGGATCTTACTAAACCCGAACGAGATTTGTATTTTTTGAGATTTTTATTTAATAAATAAAAATCACTGTACAATATATTATTCGCTGGACAATAAATACTGATTGCTTGTAGTAATAGCTTGTAGTAAAAATCCTTATCACCTTATCTAGAAATCTGCTTTATGTCTAATCAAGTTCATTTTTTATAAAATCAAACCAAAGCTTCTCAAGGAAACTTCCTAGAAATTTCCCAATCAATGCAATAAGTTATTTCCCTCCTCTCTCTCACACACTTCACGGCAATGAGCCACTTTTGGAGCCCAAAATTATGTTTTCACTTATCACCTTATTCACTCTAATTTCAAACTCACCAAAAGAAAAACTATCATATTCTCTCTCTAAACTTTTTCTCTCAACCATTTTCTCCTCCTTATCTCTTCTTCTTCCATGGTAATCACCACCATGGAAGGGCCATCTTCACTTGTTTGCTAAACAAATTCTATTTATTGCATCCTCTCATCATCCTAAGACAATTCTTCTTAGTAGCCATCCACTAGTTTTTCCTCTTCCATTTTCCACCATTGAAGCCAAAGCTTGAAGCTTTTGAGGTAAAGTTCTTAACTTTCTTCTCTTTTCTTCTTATTTTCATTTTTCTTAGTCACCTATGTGACCAAGGACTCATCTTTTCATGGTTTGAGTGAACATTTTGAAAGATTTCTCACCTTAGGGTTTTCTTGAAGGTGTAGGACGACAATCTCAACAAGGGATCAAGGAGCTTGCTTTCTTGTATTGTCTTCCATAGGTAAGAGGGAGATAATTCTCTTCAACCTATCTTGGTGGTGAGGAAACATTTGTTTGGTGTTGTTGATGAAGGAATCCATGTGGGATTACTCTCTTTGTTGCATTGTTTTTCATGATTTTGTTGTTATTTTGATTTGTATGAATCTATGGATTTTTATTGTGTATTTTGATGGCTACGAATCTATTGATTTTCATTGTGAATTTTAATGACTATGGACCATGTGTTGGATTGCTTGAAATTGATGAGAAAATCTTGAAATGGAGATTAAGATTCTGCAGAAATGAGTTCTGCAAAATTGTTGATGTATCAGTGCTCAGGCGCTGTGTGTTAAGCGCCCAGGCGCTCAACCAGCGCTTAGGCGCTGTAGTTTGGACGCCTAAACGCTCAACGCCCAGAAAGATTTTCCTGTAACGCAGCTCAGTAAGCGCTCAGGTGCTGCGTGGAGAGCGCCCAGGTGCTCAACCAGTGCTCAGGCGCTGAAGATATAGCGCCTATGTGCCCAGAGCAAAATCAGTCAATTGTATGGATTTTAGAATTAGGATGTTATAATTAAACCAAAGTAAGAACTTGACTAATTAAGAGAATTCCTCTAGAGAAAGACTTCATAAGAATTGTTAGACTAAAGTGAAATTCCATAATGAACCTTAAAGAGTGTTTTACTACTTTTGTGAACTTGATGTTATGTCATTGTGGGTCCATGAGTGGGACCAAGGAATTATTGATGCTTAACTTGGACAAATTGTGATATGTTATGGATGAGTATATCATTTGTTGAATATACATGTATATGCATTGAGTCATCATGCATTGTGAGACACTGATGAATAGAACAGCGAGTACCGAATGAGGTGGTTGGGACACCGATGGACAGACCAGCGAGTATCGAATGAGGTGGCTAGGACACTAATGAACAGACCAACGAGTGTAACACCCCAAATTTTATTTGTTTTATGATAAATATTCATTTTCTAATATTTGTAATTTTTGAGAATTTTTTTTGATTTTTCTGAGAACTCATAATATTTTAATATTATTTCTTATTTTACGTGCACACTAAGCGGGCCAGGGAAAATGAGACATTTTTCTTGAGAACCTTGATCTGTGGAAATGTCGATGGGAGATCTTACTAAACTCGAGACTGGACACGATTTACGAGGTTTTATGTTTTTCGAGAAAATTTTAACAGATAAAATAATAAATCGCTGTGTAAAATTTTATCCGCCGGACAATTAATACTGACTTCTGTCAACTGTAACAATTGTCCATTGGATAATAACATGTATTAAAAATCCTATCACATTATCCTAATGTAATCCACTTTATGTCTAATCAAACTCACTTTAATTCAAATTTATTATATTTTAATCAAAGCTTCTTTGAGAAGCTTTGACTACCAAATGACCAAGCATGCCCTTGGCTTGTTGGAGAAGCCTCTCCACCCCCTTCTCTCTCTCCATTGTCTCGACTTCCTTTGCCCAAGGGAGACAAAATTTTTGCCTCCACACTTAATCATTTCACTCAAAAATATTACATTTTCCTATAACACTTTCTCTCTCTAACTTTTTCTTCTTCATATTTTTCTCTTCCTTCTCTCTTCTTCTCCTTCTTGGCTACAGTTTTGCAGCCCCCTTGAGTGACCATTTTTCTTCACTTTCCTCTCCATCAAGACCATTTCCATACTTACCTCAACCTCCTCCACACATTTTATTTAGAAATTTTCTTCAAAATCCATCTTCACCTCCGTTGTCTTCCAAGACAAAGCTTAAAGCTTTAAGGTAAAGTTTTCATTTTTCTTCTTTCTTCTCTCCATTTTCGTGTTCCATGGTCTCTTTGATAACCATGAATCTCTTCTTTTTCAACCATTGATGTTGATTCCTTGTCTTGAAATTTCTAGGGTTTTGGAAGATCAAAACCGAAACCACCAAGAAGCATATAGGTGGCCATTTTTGTGTTCTTCCTTTAGGTAAGAAAGAGATTACTCACTTCAACCATTATTGGTGGTGAGGAACCTTTGTATGCTCACTTTGTTTGGTGATTTTGCATGTTTATGCATTCTTGAAATTAGATTAATGCTTGATTGATCTTGAATGTATTGGATGTGTTGAAAATGATTGATCATGTTAGGGTTGTTAAATGGAAAATTTGGAGTTTCCTACCCTAATGTGAGGCCACGGTTTTGACTAGAATTTAGGGATATAAATTGGTTTTTGTATACAAATAAAATGAAGATTATGTGATTAAATGTTAAATGATAATATTAAAATTAATGAATGAAAAATTTTAAGGGTTTAATACCCCAAAGTAAGGCCACGGTTTTGGCCTCGGATCCTAGGGGAATGGATTGATTTGGTGTGAAATAAAATCTAAGTAATTAGGTATCAAGTAACAAATACATAAAATGGAAAGAAATTGGAACCTTGATGACCTAGTAAGGCCACGATTTTTAGAGAAAAATTAGGGGTTAAATGATGCCTTGATGCATCTTTGGAGATTGAGAATTTAGAGACATGCATAATCCATAATCAAGTGAAAGAATTAGATTGAGTAAAGACTCTTAAGAGTGCCACGGTTTTGAAGGGTTATTCAACTTAAAATTTTCATAGTTGACCAAAGCTTAAGACCTTGAAAATGAGGATCCATAATATGGACTTGTGATAATTGATGAACCCTAAATATATATTGATGTGGGGAATTGATTCTATGTTATTGTGGACCCTTATGTAAGCTAAGTACTTGTTGACTGTGTACTTGAGGAAATTATGACATATTGATGTTGAGAAATGAATATATATGCCATTGTGGTATGCTTATGATGAATGCATCATTGATAAGCATGTATGATGTACATTGTGTCGTCATGCATATGTGTTATCCATTGGACATTGTTGAAAAGGCGGTGTATGCCTAGGAGTTTGAATAACACCTATGTGCGGGTGCGAGTAGACTAAGCGTAGGGTCATAGTGGTTGGCCCTGGGGGCGTCGGGGTGCGGGTGTCTCACAATGGGCAGTGGTAGCTCCACTGGGGCCGTGGGATAGACCGATGCAAACACACCGGCGATCCGGACTGAGGCGCTGTCTTATATCGCGGTCAACTATTGAGGTGCCATGTATAAGCCGTATTGGGCAACTATTTTTATGAGATAAGCACACTATTTTTAAAGGCTAACGAGATACTGGCATTACTCCTTGATCATTCACTCCGAAAATATTTATGTCTAGCTCCATGGAGTAGGAATTTTGGTACCATTTGCATTATGAACTATCAGTCTAATAATTCATTGAGCATGAGCATTTATAATTGTAGAAAGTATCTGTTATTATTACTGCAATAATTATTTGATTGCTTGGACTGTTGAATGTTAGAAATGTTAATGTTGTCTGCCTGTTATTGATGATATTTATTGTTATTTATTGTTGTTCTGCTCTTACTGTTAATTTTAATTATTACTATAATTAGATGTATGAACTATGTTATATGTGGGCGTCCAATGCCGTTTCGTTTTCTCGTTGCCATTTTGGTATTGAAAGCTGGGTGTCTCACTTATTTCTGTATTTTCCATATCTTTGTCGGACTGTGTTTTTTAGAAGATGCTCGTGAGGAAGAGAAGGAAACAACTGAGTTTCCGGGCTTCTGGCCATACTACGACTAGAGCTGTTGAGGATGTCGTCAAGCCCACGCCGTTTTTTGGGGTACGTGAAGTTGAACTTTCATGGAAGACTCGATTGCTGGCATCTACATGTGCAGACGGACCGATGCGTCTACTACAAGGAGCTGACGGTGCCTTTAGCTTGGGGTCGCTATGACCCTCCTGTCTCTGATTTTTCTGCTTTTGTTATTTTGGAATTTTACCTACCCATTAGGGATATGTGGACTGATATGTTCTACACTCCACAAGAGGACTCTTTTCTCTCCACTGCTCGGGCTTCAGCCCGAAATTTGGTCGCTCCCATGGTGATTTTGTCAGATGAAGAGGACCCTAAGGAGGACCCGACTACGGTCCCTTTTCGTCAGTCTTAGGGGCTGATACTATAGGTGGTTACTGATGGCTAACCGTTTATCTTTTTGGGGATGCCTGATGTTTTGCTAGTTTGTGGGTGTAAATTTGTAACTATCTTAGGTGGGTAAAGCCTTCACTTTTTGTATATTTTGTGATGTAACTAAATAGGCTGATACATATATATATATATATATATATATATATATATATATATTGTGAATGTATAATTTTAAATTATGTTTTGATTCTATTGTATTTATAATTATTATTATCTCCTTACTCTTGCTATGTCAAAGAAAATGTATACAGATATTTCAATACTCAATTATTTTATCATCCAAGAATAAAAACTATTTAATCTTGTGTTAATAATGAACCGAGTCTTAATTAATCACTGTAACTATTATTTTCCACAATTTATTTCGTTTCTTTTGTATTATGGTGTAACATTCCTTTTTTGCGGTATTAAGAAAAAGGGTTGTTACACTGTCTTGGTATCAGAGCCTCGGTTTAGGTTTTCTTTTGGGTCATGTGATTTTAAACTGTCTTGTTTGTGCTGTGTGACTCTCTATGTTTAGTATTCTACAGGGATACATCTGACTTTCTCTGTGTTTTGTATAGCTTGATCTGAGAAGAATTATGGCTCGTAGAGGAGACATGACTGCTACAATCGAAACAATTCAGAAGATGGTTGAAGCTATGCTGCAACAAAACCAGCAAATGACTTAACAGCAAGCGAGGACTGCACAACAATTGGAGGCTACTACTGATGCCCAGAATTTGGCAGAGTTTCGTCGCACTAACCCTCCATAATTAAAGGGAGA
This sequence comes from Ormosia emarginata, assembly GCA_029884605.1. Lineage (NCBI taxonomy): Eukaryota > Viridiplantae > Streptophyta > Magnoliopsida > Fabales > Fabaceae > Ormosia > Ormosia emarginata. Next base: position 30,924,310 of record JAQQTP010000079.1, on the reverse strand, counting down.
ATATGATCCTGAGAAGGCTACTCTGTGGATCAAAGAGCTGGAAAAGATATTCACGGGCATGAACTGTGCCAACGATAGGAAAGTGACTTATGCTGCGTTCATGCTGATTGGGGACGCAGAGGATTGGTGGACTGGAGAGCAGAGGCTATTAGAGGCAGAAAATCGAGCAATCAATTGGGAATTGTTTGAGGAGAGATTCTTGAATAAGTATTTCCCAGAAAGTGCTAGGCATGCTAAGGAAATGGAATTTCTTAGCTTCAGGCAAGGGAATATGACAGTAAGTGAATATGCTGCCAAATTTGAGAGTTTGTCCAAATTCTCAACCTACTTTCAACACTAACCAAACGAAGCATGGAAGTGTCGAAAGTTCGAGGAAGGTCTGAGACATGACGTGAAGAGAGTCGTCATAACTTTGAAGATTACTCAATTGTTGGAACTACTTGATACGTGTCGCCAAGTGGAAGACTTAGACCAGGCACGTGATGCAAGAAACATAAACTTTGGGCCTTTTTGGTCCCAAAGAGGAGGAAACAGTAATGCTAATCGTTACCAGAAGAAGCCTTATTCTAGACCACCTAGAAATCAACAACAGAAGCCACTAGGTGGAAGTCTTGGAGGAAGTCCGGGCAGAACTAGTCAAACAACGACGTCTCTACCGAGATGCATAAAGTACGGGAAGGATCACTACACAAGGGACTGCACTATTAAAGGAATGATTTTCTACAGATGTGGGAAACCTGGACATATTTCTTATGACTGTAATCAAACTAAGGCGGAACCTTTTGTCAATGCTGCTAGAACTGCTAAACCGCAGGCTGGAGGTCGGGTTTACACCTTAAGTGGTGCTGAAGCCTCCGAATCCGAAGATCTTATACAAGGGGAAGGTCTCATTGAAGGTAATCTTTTAACTATACTGTATGACTCAAGTGCAACACATTCTTTCATTTCCTATGACTATGTGAAAAGACTTGGTTTACCTGTGTCTTCTTTACCTTTTGATTTGACTATTTCAACTCCAACTGCTAAGCCTGTTGTCACTACTAAAGTCTGTTTAGATTGTCCATTGATTGTTGAAGGTCGAATCTTTTCTGTTGATTTGATTTGTTTGCCATTATCTTAATTAGATGTGATCTTAGGAATGGATTAGTTATCTTTTAACCATGTCGTATTAGATTGTTCTAGAAAAACCATAGTTTTCCCTTTGGATGAGGATTCTAGATTTTTGACAACCAGCCAAGTGAAAGCTTTCTTGAAAGAAGGAGCTCAGGGATGCATGTTGTTGTCTTCTTTGAAAGTCGAGAATGAGGTTGATGTGGACACAATTTCAGTGGTTTGAGAGTTTCCTGAAGTTTTTCCTGAAGATATACCTAGTTTGCCACCGGAGCGGGAGATCGAATTTACCATTGATCTTGTACCTGGAACTGGCCCTATTTCCATAGTGCCTTACCGAATATTGCCTGCTGAGCTAGTTGAGCTCAAGAAGCAACTAGAAGAGCTTTTGGAGAAGCAGTTCGTGAGACCTAGTGTATCACCTTGGGGAGCACCGGTATCGCTAGTTAAGAAGAAAGATGGTACTTCAAGGTTGTGCATGGATTATCGTTAGTTAAACAAGATCACGATCAAGAACAAGTATCCATTGTCGAGGATAGATGACCTGATGGATTAGTTGAAAGGAGCAGCGATGTTTTCTAAGATCGATTTGTGATCGGGCTACCATCAGATCAGAGTGATAGTGGAAGATATTTCTAAAATGGCTTTTCGTACTCGTTATGGACATTACGAGTACCTGGTGGTGCCTTTTGGTGTGACTAATGCACTTGCCATTTTCATGGATTATATGAATAGAATCTTCCGTCCTTATTTAGACAGATTCGTCATTATCTTTATCGATGATATTTTGATCTATTCGAAAAACCAGGAGGATCATGCTGAGCATCTCAACATAGTTCTTCAGACTTTAATGGAGAAAGAGTTGTATGCCAAGTTGCCAAAGTGTGAGTTTTGGTTGGATGAAGTTAAATTCTTGGGCCATGTGATTTCAAAGGAAGGAATTGCCTAGACCCATCAAAGGTTGAAGTTGTGCTACAATGGGAAAGGCTAAAGATAGTGACTGAAATCCAAAGCTTTATTGGATTAGTCAGATATTATAGGAGGTTTATTGAAGGATTTTCTAAGAATACTATGATGAATGCTTGTGAAGAGAGTTTTCAAGAGTTGAAAAGAAGACTAACTACTTCACCAGTGTTAATTCTACCTAAACCAAGTGAACCATTTGAAGTATACTGTGACGCTTCATACCAAGGATTGGGTTGTGTTCTTATGCAAGGCGGAAAAGTGGTGGCTTATGCCTCAAGACAATTGCGAGTACATGAGAAGAACTACCCAATGCATGACTTGGAGTTAGCAGCTGTTGTATTTGCCTTGAAGATATGGAGACATTTTCTCTATGGAGCAACATTCAACGTCTTTAGTGATCATAAGAGCTTGAAGTATTTGTATGATCAAAAAGAATTGAACATGAGGCAGCGAAGATGGTTAGAATTCTTGAAAGACTACGATTTCCAACTTCAGTATCACCTTAGGAAGGCGAATGTTGTGGCTGATGCCTTAAGTAGGAAAACGATCAGTGTGTCTGCCATGATGATCAGGGAAAAAGATTTAATAGAGTAATTCAGAGACATATAGTCTTTTGTGGAGTTAATGCTGGGCACGATCTGCATGAACATGGTCATCATTAATAGAGTGATTTGATGGATGACATCTGAGAGAAGCAGAAGGTGGACAAGTTCTTGCAAGACGAAAGAGAACTGACGAAACAGGGCGGTGTATCAACATTAGAGGAAGGAAGCGATGGAATTTTAAGATTCCAAGGCAGAGTTTGTGTGCCTAAAGATGAAGAACTCAGGAAATACATTCTTGAACATGCTCATACTAGCAAGTTGAGTATGCATCCTGGAATGACCAAAATGTATCAAGATTTGAAGAAATTATTTTGGTGGCATGGGATGAAAAGAGATATTGCTAGATGTGTATCTTTTTGTTTAGTTTGTCAGAAAACAAAGATCGACCATCAAAGACCATCTAGAATGTTACAACCCTTGACTATTACCAAATGGAAATGCGATAGTATTACCATTGACTTCATTGTCGGTTTGCCAAAGACCAGAAGAGGATATGATTCAATATGGGTAATTGTGGATCAACTTACAAAGTCTGCACACTTCTTACCGATCAACATAAGATATCCATTGGAGAAGTTGGGCCAGTTGTATATCGGTGAAATTGTTAGACTACATGGTGTGCCTACTAGTATCATCTCTGACAGAGATCCGAGATTTACATCAAAATTTTGGCAAAGTCTTCAAGAAGCAATGGGGACAAAGCTACGTTTGAGTTCTGCATATCACCCTCAGATGGACGGCCAATCAGAGAGAACAATACAATCGTTGGAAGATTTGCTGAGAGCTTGTGCCGTAGAGCAAACTGGAAGTTGGGACAAAATTTTACCATTGGTAGAATTTACCTACAATAACAGTTACCATTCGAGCATAGGGATGGCACCCTATGAGGCTCTGTATGGATGAAGATGCCGAACACCTTTATGTTGGTATCAAGATGGAGAGCGACTTACAGTCGGACCTGATCTTATTCAACAGACAATTGAGAAGGTTAAAATGATTCAGGAAAAGATGAGAATGGCTCAGAGTTGACAAAAGAGTTATGCAGATAGAAGGAGAAAACCTCTTGAATTTGAGGAAGGAAAGCATGTGTTCTTAAAAGTCACACCTACGACTGGGGTCGGTCGGGTTCTTAAATCTAGAAAGCTCACTCCAAAATTCATTGGACCTTATCAAATTCTTCGTCAGATAGGTCCTGTTGCTTACCAAATAGCTTTACCACCTTTTCTTTCAAATCTTCACAATGTCTTTTATGTGTCACAACTTCGAAAATATATTTCGAGTCCTGATCATGTCATAGCACCTGATTCAGTACAATTAAAGGAAAACTTGACTTATGAAACAACTCCTGTAAGGATTGTGGATAGGAGAATGAAGCAATTCAGAGGAAAAGACATTTCATTAGTGAAAGTGATCTGGAACGAAGCAACTGGAGATGCGACATGGGAGCTGGAGGACAAGATGAAGGAGCAATATCCAAAACTATTTTAAGGTACAAAAATTTCGAGGACGAAATTCTTATTTGTTGGGGAGAGTTGTAACACCCCAAATTTTATTTGTTTTATGATAAATATTCATTTTCTAATATTTGTGATTTTTGGGAATTTTTCTAGATTTTTCTGAGAATGCGGAATATTTTAATATTATTCCTCATTTTGCATGCAAACTGAGCGGGCCCGAGAAAATGAGATATTTTTCCCGAGAACCTTGATCTGTGAAAACGACGATGGGGGATCTTACTAAACCCGAGACTGGACACAATTTATGAGGTTTCATGTTTTTCAAGAAAATTTTAACAGATAAAATAATAAATCACTGTGTAAAAATTTATCCACCGGATAATTAATACTGACTTCTGTCAACTGTAACAATTGTCTATTGGATAATAAAATGTATTAAAAACCCTATCACATTATCCTAATGAAATCCACTTTATGTCTAATTAAACCCACTTTAACTCAAATTTATTGTATTTTAATCAAAGCTTCTTTGAGAAGCTTTGACTACCAAATGACCAAGCATGCCCTTGGCTGGTTGGAGAAGCCTCTCCACCCCCCTTCTCTCCATTGCCGCGGATTCCTTTACCCAAGGGAGGCAAAATTTTTGCCTCCACACTTAATCATTTCCCTAAAAAATAATACATTTTCCTATAACACTTTCTCTCTCTAACTTCTTCTTCTTCATTTTCTCTCTTCTTTCTCTCTTCTTCTCCTTCTTGGCTACGATTTTGCAACCCCCTTGAGTGACCAATTTTCTTCACTTTCCTCTTTATCAAGACCATTTCCATACTCACCTCAACCTCCTCCACACTTTCTATTTAGAAATTTTCTTCAAAATCCATCTTCACCTCCATTGTCTTTTAAGACAAAGCTTAAAGCTTTAAGGTAAAGTTTTCATTTTTCTTCTTTCTTCTCTTCATTTTTGTGTTCCATGGTCTCTTTGATGACCATGGATCTCTTCTTTTTCAACCATTGATGTTGATTCCTTGTCTTGAAATTTATAGGGTTTTGGATGCTCAAAACAGAAACCACCAAGAAGCATATAGGTGGCCATTTTTATGTTCTTCCTTTAGGTAAGAAGGAGATTACTCACTTCAACCATTATTGGTGGTGACGGAACCTTTGTATGCTCACTTTGTTTGGTGATTTTGTATGTTTATGTATTCTTGAAATTGGATTAATGCTTGATTGATGATGTTGAATGTATTGGATGTGTTGAAAATGCTTGATCATGTTGGGGTTGTTAAATTGAAAATTTGGAGTTTCCTACCCTAATGTTAGGCCACGATTTTGACTAGAATTTAGGGATATAAATTAGTTTTTGTATGCAAATAAAATGAAGCTTATGTGATTAAATGTTGAATGATAATATTAAAATTAATGAATGGAAAATTTTAAGGGTTTAATACCCCAAAGTGAGGCCACGGTTTTGGCCTTGGATCCTAAGGGAATGGATTGATTTGGTGTGAAATAAAATCTAAGTAATTAGGTATTAAGTAACAAATGCATAAAATGGAAAGAAATTGAAACTTTGATGACCTAGTAAGGCCACGATTTTTAGAGAAAAATTAGGGGTTAAATGATGCCTTGATTCATCTTTGGAGATTGAGAGTTTAGAGACATGCATAATCCATAATCAAGTGAAAGAATTAGATTGAGTAATGACTCTTAAGAGTGCCACGATTTTGAAGGGTTATTCAACTTAAAATTTTCATAATTGACCAAAGCTTAAGACCTTGAAAATGAGGATCCATAATATGGACTTGTGATAATTGATGAACCCTAAATATATATTGATGTGGGGAATTGATTCTATGTTATTATGGACCCTTGTGTGGGCTAAGTACTTGTTGACTGTGTACTTGAGGAAATTATGGCATATTGATGTTGAGAAATGAATATATATGTCATTGTGGTATGCTTATGATGAATGCATCATTGATAAGCATGTATGATGTACATTGTGTCGTCATGCATATGTGTTGTCCGTTGGACATTGTTGAAAAGGCGGTGTATGCCTAGGAGATTGAATAATACCTTTGTGCGGGTACGAGTAAACTAAGTGTAAGGTCGTAATGGTTGGCCCTGGGGGCGTCAGGGTGCGGGTGTCTCATAATAGGCAGTGGTAGCTCCACTGGGGCCATGGGATAGATTGAAGCAAACACACCGACAATCCGAACTGAGACGTTGTCCTATATCGCGATCAACTGTTGAGGTGCCATGTATAAGCCCTATTGCACAACTATTTTTATGAGATGAGCACACTATTTTTAAAGGCTAACGAGATACTAACATTACTCCTTGATCATTCACGCTGAAAATGTTTCTGTCTAGCTCCATGGAGTAGGAATTTTGGTACCATTTGCATTGTGAACTGTCAGTCTCATAATTCATTGAGCATGAGCATTTATAAATGTGGAAAGTATCTGTTATTACTATAATAATTATTTGATTGCTTGGACTGTTGAATGTTATAAATGTTAATGCTATCTACCTGTTATTGATGATATTTACTATTATTTATTGTTGTTCTACTCTTACTATTAATTTTAATTATTACTGTAATTGGACGTATAAACTGTGTTATATGTGGGCATCCAGCGCCGTTTCATTTTCTCGCTGCCATTTTGGTACTGAATGTTGGGTGTCTCACCTCTTTCTGTATTTTTTGTATCTTTGTCGAACTATGTTTTTGAGAAGATGCTTGTGAGCAAAAGAAGGAAACAACTGAGTTTTCGGGCTTCTAGCCACACTACGACTAGAGTTGCTGAGGATGTCGTCATGCCCACGCCACTTTTTGGGGTACATGAAGTTTACCTTTCATAGAGGACCCGATTGCTGGCATCTACATGTGCAGACGGACCGATGCGTCTACCGCAGGGAGCTAACGGTGTCTTTAGCTTGGGGTCGCTATGACCCTCCTGTTTTTGATTTTTCTTCTTTTGTTATTTTGGAATATTACCTACCCGTTAGGGATATATGGACTGATATGATCTACATTCCACAAGAGGACTCTTTCCTCTCCACTGCTTGGGCTTCTGCCCGAAATTTGGTCGCTCCGATGATGATTTTGTCGATGAAGAAGACCCTGAGGAGGACTCGGCTATGGTCCCTTCTCGTCAGTCTTAGGGGCTGATACTATAGGTGGCTACTGATGGCTAACCGTTTATCTTTTCGGGGAAGCCTGATGTTTTGCTAGTTTATGGGTGTAAATTTGTAACTATCTTGGGTGGGTAAAGCCTTTACTTTTTGTATATTTTGTGATGTAACTAAACAGGCTGATGCATAATATATATATATATATATATATATTATATATATATATATTGAATGTATGATTTTAAATTCTGTTTCGATTCTATTGTATTTATAATTATTATTATCCCCTTACTGTTATGTAAAAAAAAATGCGTACAGATATTTCAATACTCGATTATTTTATCATCCAAGAATAAAAACTATTTAATCTTGTGTTAATAATGAACTGGGTCTTAATTAATCACTGTAACTATTATTTTTCACAATTTATTTCGTTTCTTTTGTATTATAGTGTAATGTTCCTTCTTCACAGTATTAAGAAAAAGGGGCGTTACAGCGGGTACCAAATGAGGTGGCTGGGACTGTTACATTGAACATTATAACACCCCGAATTTTGTTTTTTCTGCATAAATATGAGTTTTATAATTTTTATGATGTTTGATAATTTTTGTGGATTTTTCTGAGATTGTGATTATTTTAATATTATTCCTAGCTGTCTATGGCCCAGGGTATACTCGAAAAAATAAAAAAAATTTATGTGCCAGAAAATTTTGCACTATTAAGGCGGGGCTGGGGGATCTTACTAAACCCGAAATCGGACACAGTATCAAAATTTTCTTTTTCTGTGATTTTATTATTCATTGTACAATAACTGCTAGTTTGTGAGTAGTAGTTTCTATTCTGTGAGTAATAATTTCTTGTAGTTTTAGCCATGTGATAGTCATGTGCTACTAATCTTTAGCAATGGTCAAAGTTAGTGGCTTGACATGCCATTAACCAATAGCATTAAGTCAACAAAAATGGCTTGTTTAATTAGTTCATAAACTAGATGAATTAACTAAGTTAACTTAAGTTTAAGTGGTAATTAAATGAAACAAATTTTGGTTAGTATTGGTCAAGGTGTTCCACGGCCATGTAGAGCATTCTAGGACTTTCAAGAGCTTATGAATCATCAAGGGTGACCAAAGTATGACTACTTGATGACTTTAACCATGTGCTTGATTTCCATCTTGATTGATCAAGCATTAACTCCCTCACATGCATGCATTCCACAGCTAGGAGCTTTAGTGTAGGCTATCCATCACATTTCTATCTCACTTCATCACTTAAGCCATTCTCTCTATTTTCTTTCTTCTTCACTTCACCAAAAAAATTCTATTTCTTTCTTCCATGAAGCATTCGGCCATTATCCACAACACCATCATCCAAGCTTCTAAAATTTTATCCAATCTTATTTCCTAAGCCTACATATCATTCTAAGACTCTTTCATGTTGAAGACATAAGCTAAATCCTTCATCTTCTACCTTTACTACAAGCTAGGGTTCTTAAACTTTCAAGGTAAAATTCTTGTTCTTTGTTCCTAAGTTTGATTCTTGAGTTTCTAAGCCCTGATTGCCCCATGGTTTCTCTTCTTTAAGCTTAGTTTATAACTTTGTGTTGGTTTATGATTGTTAGGGTTTTCTTTGGAGGCTACACAAAATCTTTGAAGGAAAGCAACTAAGAGGATTTTTGTCTTCCTTGAGGTAAGAGGGAGATTAATCTCATCAACCATATGTTGGTGGTGAGGAGATGACTTGTTTGTGGTGAAAAATCCATAAGGATTTATTCACTTGTGTGGTTTTAAGTTTGCTTTGTTTGTGATGATCTTTGGTTGGTATGCTTTCTAGCTTTGATTATATGCTTGTTTATTTGATTATATACTTGTTTATGTGATTATGGAAGCATGATGATTATTGTGTAAAGTAAGATGTGATTTATATGATGAAGAAATTGTATGAGGGTTCCAAAGAACCTATGGAGGCTCACGGTTTTGAACATCACTAAGAGAACAAGATGTTTCAAATTATTTCTTAAGTTATGGATTAAAGAATTTAATGATAAGATATTGGATTAAAGGTTTTGTAAAGGATTTTGTGATGAAAAAATGATTAATCATGATTTATGATGCATAAATGAATTTTTGGCCAATATGCCAAAGTGGGGTATTTTAAATCCAAGATTATTTTACTAAGTATAGACTTTGGTAATTAGTTAACAAGAATTTAATTTAATGAATTTTTAGTAGAAAAAGGAAATTAGATTTAATGTTTGCAATTAAATTAGTATATTAAAGCTATAACAATGAATAGAAGGTACTTAAAATTGGCTAACATATAGTGTAACGCGCCTAAATATACCAACTGCAGCACAATCGTCATTACACCACAGTTACTAAATCCAGGTGTGTCACAGTCATGATAACAGTAGTTTCTAAAATTTACGAGTTTAATTTTTCCTTTTTTACATTTATGCATAAGTAGAAAATACGAGCCATGAATGAAATATAAATGTATTCAACCTTAATACAACCATTGGCATGAAATCACGTTCCTTATATATATATATATATATATATATATATATATATATATATATATATATATATATATATATATATATATATATAGTTTATAGCCAATTTACACGAATTACGATAACATATAATATAATAATTACAGAGTCAAATAAAATACAGCGGGAATAAAAACATTAAAGGGGAGGAGTAGTAACCCAGGGATGGGTACTACCAGCAGACAAGGCCGCAACCCCATATGCACATGATGCACGGCGTCCCAGTTGACACGACAGGCATCAATGCCACCACGCAGCTGCACTCTTATGTAGTCGATGAAATCTTGTCCAGATGCTCATGTCAATCAACCAAGGTATGGTCCCTCTTTACCTTCCTCACGATCTTTTATCAAACATAAATGTAAAACAAAAATGCACAAATATAGGAAAGAGGTGAGATTCCTAGCTTTCAGTACCAACATGGCAGCAAGAAAATAAACGGCGTCGAACGCCCACATAAGGCACAGTTAATACATACAAATACAATAATACCTGAAAGCAATTAACGAGAGTAAAGCAGCAAAGAACAATAGTTAACATTATCCATCACCAGCTAGCAACATTAGCATTACCAAGAGTCAAATAAATATCACAGTCATAATAGTAAACACATTATCAAATCATAAATGCTCAATGGATCATGTGACTGACAACTCACAATGCAACAAGGGTACCAAAGTTCCTACTCCATGGAGCTAGACATAAACATCTTCGGAGTGAATGATCAAGGAGTAATACCAGTATCTCAGTAGCCTTAAAATATAGTGTGCTTTCTTTCATAAAATTGTTTGCGCAATGGCTTATACATGGTACCTCAACAGTTGATCGCGATATAGGACAATGTCTCAGGCCGGATCGTTGGTGTGTTGCATTGATCTATCCCACGGCCCCAGCGGAGCTACCACTGTCTATTGTGAGACACCCATACCCCAACGCCCCCAGGGTCAACAACATATGACACCTACGCTTAGTCTATTCGCACCCGCGCATAGGTGTTATTCAAACTCCTAGGCAACATAGCCTTCTCAACAATGTCCAACGGACAACACGCATGCATGATGACACAATGTCCAATCATGTATGTTCATCAATGATGCATTCAACATAAGCATTGCCTCAATGGCACATAAGCATTATTCAATGATCAACATGACATATCAACAATACATCTATTAAAAACATTGCCTCAATGGCATATCATCATTTCTTATCTCATTGAATACTGAATCAATAACTCCATAACACACATAGGGAATCACACTTGCATTAATAATTCTCACTAGGAATATATGTTCCTACATACCACAATTTCCATGTCATGGATCCAAGAATTCCATTTTCAAAATCATTTCTTCTCTATTGGTATGAATACATATTCCTATCACATTTAAGTAAAGTAAAATCCTTGAATCCAGGGTTTTTAGGTTATGTTTAAGTTACAAAGGACAAAGAACCATAATTTCAATCATTTCTAGCTCAAAAATCTCATTTTTGGGTCTTGGTAATCGATTACATCACCCTGGTAATCGATTACCAATGTAACAGAATCTCTGAATCGATTACAATTTCATTGTAATCAATTACGTGATTCCCAGAACCTCGATTCGTAACTTCAAGGCCACAGTAATCGATTACACCGTAGGTAATCGATTACCAATTGGACAGAACCTCCGTAATCGATTACCCACAAGTTGTAATCGATTATGTGATTCCCAGAAGCACCATTTCGTAACATCATAGGCTTGGTAATCGATTACACCATTCTTGTAATCGATTACAAGCTGGACAGAATCTCTGTAATCGATTACACACAAGATGTAATCGATTACCAGATTTTCAGAATCACGATTTTGTACCCTTAAGAGCTTGGTAATCGATTACAAGCCCTGTGTAATCGATTACTACGCGTAAACTTGCAGAAAACAGAGTTCTCCAAGTCCTCTAACTCAAACCAAACCAATCATTATCATATTTAATCAACAAGTCACTCAAATATACCTTCAAATCATGCAAGAGGCATCAATAAATCATACAAACCCAACAAAATGCACTATCATGAAGAACAACATAAAAATGAGGGAACTTTATACATGGATTCAGAAATCAATAACAACACACATACAAGACATTCCCTTACTACCAAGATTGGTTGAAGAGGATCATCTCCCTCTTTGCCTATTTGGAAGACAACACAAGGTGTTACCTCTTCTTGCCCTAGATTTTCGTTTTCCCCTTCAAGAAGAACACCAATGTAAGTGATTTCCATAATGTCCACTCAAACCATGAAAAATAGGTTCTTGGTCACCAAGGTGGCCAAGAGAAACGAAAATAGCAAGAAAATGGAAGAAAATTGAAGGCTTTACCTTAAAGCTCCAAGCTTTAGCTTCAATAGTGGAAGAAAAATGGAAGAAGAAGAAGAAGAAGAAGAAGAACCAAGGATGGCCACAAGGAAAATGGTCTTGGAATGATGGAAGAAAGCTAGATATGAGTTTAGTTGTAGCAAACAATGGAGATGATCTCCAATGAGAGTATGTGTACGGTGGTGAAGCAAGGAGAGAAGAGAAGAAGAAGAATAGTGTTTGAGATGTGAGAGTGGAGTGGTAAAAGTGAGAATGAGAAGAGTGGATATTTTTGGCTCCCAGAATAGCCATCTGCCGTGTAGGAGGATGGGGAGAGGGAAGAGAGAGAAATAGGAAATGGGAGGAAATTTCCTGGAAGCTTCTCAAATGAGTTTTTGAATTAATTTAACTTCTATTTTGAAAATAAGGCTAAAGGAGCTTGACACAAGGTAGATTTTAGAATAGTGTGATAAGATTTTTATTACATGTTATTATTTATTGGACAATAGTTATAGTTGGCAAAAGTCAACATTAACAAATCTGACAGATCAATTCTTTGCATTGTTTTATTATTCCATCTGTTAAAATTTCTCGAAGGTCGTGAAACCTTGTAAACTGTGTCCGACCTCGGGTTTAGTAAAATCCCCCGTCGACGTTTCCATAGTCCAAGGTTCTCGGGAAAAATATTTCATTTTCCCGACTCTGCTCAATATGCACGCAAAATGAGAAATAATATTAAAATATTCTGCGTTCTCCGAAAAATCCAGAAAAATTCTTAAAAATCCCAAATATTGTAAAATGATCATTTATTCTAAAATTATAAATTTTCGGGATGTTACATATAGCTCACGTTTGGGTTTTGAAGCGCATTAGAAAATTTTGAGATGTAATGTCTAATTAAATCAAAGTAATCAAGTTTCTATAAGGAATTATAGAAAATATTACGTTAAGAAATTTTAGTAGACAAATATTCTAAATAAGGCCAAAGTGACTATACTTTATAGAAAATTTTATAAATACGTTTAGAAAGTTAATAAATATTTTACGTAAGAGAAAAATGTTAGAAAACTCTTACGCAGTTTAAAAATTTCTATTTTCAAGCTACGCGATTGAGAAAATGATTTAAAATTGTTACACGATTAAGAAAATGTTTAAAAACCTCTACACAATTTAGAAAACACTTGAAAATATTTACGCGATTGTGAAAACATTAAAAAATAATTACGTGATTTGAAAACGTAAGAAAAATGTTACGCAATTTCAAAAATGTGATAAAATGTTTACCCGATTGGAAATTACAGTAGTTTGCTATCGGGCTGTCGTGGTGGACCCCGTTATGTTGGAAAGTGATACCACCAAGAATGTGGTATGTATATGTGAAATAGGGTGAAATATGGTTTGTATGTGTTTTGAATCATACATCACGCATGGAAAAGTATGTCAATTAAGGCAATAGGCCTAGGAGATGGAAATTATACCTTTGTGCGGGTGAGAATTGCGTAGTTACGATCTTCAGTGATCTTGGAGATGTCGGAGTGTGGAATGTCATATGTCACCAGTTGGTAGCACCACTGTATCGTGGTATCCTTTACAAACACACCGACGGTCTCGACGGAGTTACTACTCTTTTCGTGATTGGTTGAGAGTGTCTTGTATTGGCTATGTTGCGCACCATGATATGATATATTGGCACATAATTTGAGGCTAACGATATACAAACATGTACTTCCTATCTTTCTCTCCGAAATTGTGATTAGCTCCATGGAGTAGAAAATGGGTCGTTGTACACATGCATAGTGGGTCAGCATGTTGATGTGATAATTATGCTTATTTGATATGTTATTTGTGACATAATAATATGACTATATGTGATAATATTATCTCTATATCATTTACTATCATTTTCTATACTGCCTCATTAGTATTGATGTAGGGGATCTCACCTCTTCGTTATGTTATATTTGTCTTATTGTATATGTTTGATGAAGACCGAGGAGACAAGGAAGTGGATAACTCTTTTTACTACCAATGACGATTTTCTGTATTATCTTGATATGACGGCAAGGCGCCAGGTTTTAGGTTTTGTTACAGTTCAATTCCATGGTGGGATTGACGCTTGGAGGGTTAATTTAGATAGTGAACGATTTGTTTATACCATGGATTTGACTCTAAATCTGAGTGGTGCTAGAAATGGAACTCTTGTTATGACATAACACGTGTCTGTGTGTCTAGAGTTCTTTATGCCTATTCGTGAGCTCTGGAGTAGAAATACTTATACCTCACATGAGGATTCTATGATGTCAACTGCCAAAATGCCAACCCGGCGTATACTATATCCGCTAGGGTTCTTTGATGATAACACTGAGGAGGAGGATTCTAATGAGAGCCCAAATCCTTAGTCTGTAGGCCTTCTAGTTAAATAGTTTCTGTTTTGGTGTGTAATGTAAATATTATCTTTTGGGGTTGTATTTATGTAAATTATTTGTAAACAAGTTGTAATATGTAAATTATGGTGAGTTAGTTTTTAGTTACATTTTATGTTTATGTTTTTTTTTTATTTTTAATTTTTTCGCAAACGAAATTTAAAATCAGTATTTTACAAGATTTACAAGATTATTTCTTTTACAACTTAGGTAAGTTATATTAGGATTAGTCTTAAATGTGATACCCTACGGTAGGTGTTGCAAATACACTTGACAAGATATAGGTATGTCTTGTAGATCATTATTCCCGAAATTGTGTTTATCTCTATGGAGTAGGAATTGTAGTACCGAATGTTGGATTTTGGTACTATGTACACGTGCATAGTGAGTCAACATATCATTTGGCATTTATTCATATGATGATAAGTTGTTGTTTTATTGATATTATAACATGGCTGAAATTGTTGAGTTGTTTATTATTTGAATTTTGTTACTGATTATTATTCTTGTTATGCTATATGGGCATCTCGCGTCATTCTGTTTCTTTACTGCCATAATTGGTATTAAATGTAGGATGTCTCACATCTTTTCTATATTTTTGCTATTTCTGTATATATTATATGTTTCTTCGAAGATGCCAATGAAGAAGGGGAGGTACACAAGTTCCCTGGCTTTTGGCCAGATTTTGATTAGTACCTGCTTGGGAGCATGACGTCCCATCCACGTGCATTTTTGGGTTATGTTAAGCTGACTTTTCATAGAAGTCCAGACTGCTGGCACATTAACCTGCGTGCGGATCGCTGTGTCTATTGTGGGGACGTGACGGTGTCTCTGGCTTAGGGTCATTATGACCCACCTCTTTTTACTTTCACTGCTAATGTTCATTTAGAGTTTTACTTACCCATTCGTGATATGTGGAGTGATCTTTACTACACTCCACGTGAGGATTCGTTTTTATCCTCTGCACAAGCCCCCGCTTGTAACTCGGTTACTCTGATGAGGATTTCTTCTGACAATGAAGACCCCGAGGAGGATCTAGCCACGATTCCTTCTCGTTAGTTTTAGGGGCTGATGCTATGATAGCCACTGATGGTTATCTGTAAATCTGTTGAGGGCCTGATATTTTGTCTTTTGGTGGGCTGTACATGTTTAATCTTTTGGGGCGGGTAAAGTTTTTTCTTATTTTGTATATCTGTTGATGTAGCTAAACAATGATGATATAAGTATATATATATGTACGATGCATGATTTACCTCTGATGTTACTTTTGCTGTAATTATGTTTTATCATTTTCTTACAACAAAAGAAAAAAAAAAGAAGTCGCCAAATTTAGCATACGTATATAAATGAACAAGCTTATCTATATTAAAATGAACCGGGTTTTAACTAATGATTTATTTCCATATTGTTCTTTTTAGTGTGACGTTCCCTCCTCAAAAAGGGGTGTTACATCCACCACCTCTAAAAATTGTCTAACAAGTTTAACATATGCATGCATCAACAAAACAACATGAATTTACCAAATCCAAAACACTGCATACTAGACTCAAAACATAAGAATTAAACACATAGGTGGATTCATCCCAAAAATATGCCTGTTTTATAGTCTAGGCAGGACTTTTTCTGCTTCTCCAACTTAAGGGAGCCTGTTTGATGGAGGACTCCCTATCATCATTTGAAGATGTCCACGGGGCCTATTGTTTATTGCATTTGCTAGCTGCCCCACTTGTGTCTCAAGAGCCCAGATTAAAGATGTTTGACTCTAAAGAAGAGAATCATTTTTGGCCAAATGAGCATCGATTTTAGTCATGTATGAATCAGTTTTCACCATAAATTGCATGAACATGTCTTCCAATGCTAGTTTCCTTTCTTGCATAGATGGCCTTGCTTGTGATGAGAAACCAGGAGGAAAAAGTGGTCTCTCATTGCCAGTAGATGAAGATGTTAGTCCTTGGTTGTCCCTCCATGAAAAATTGGGGTGGTTTCTCCACCCAGGATTATATTGCTATGAGTAGGGGTTATTCTGAGGTGGCCGATAGTTTCCAGCATATTGAACACTCTCCAAAGTGGATGGGCAACTATCATTGGCATGATTGTTCCCACACCGGTCACACAGCATGAAGGGACTTTGATTAGGGCCTGTACCCAAAGTATCCAACTTGTTCGCTAATGATGCTACTTGAGCCGACAAAGATGTAAATGCATCAACGTCATGAACTCCAGCTACCTTTCTTTGAGTGTTTCTTGCTGAAGGCCATTGGTAGCTGTTGGCGGCCAATTCTTTCTGTAGTTGGTATGCTTCATCGAAAGGTTTACTCAATAGTGAACCACCTGCAGCTGCATCCACAATTGGATGATGGTGAGGTAGTAGGCCTTTGTGAAAGGAGTAAATCTGGTGCCAAGGAAGAATTTCATGGTGTGGGCACCCTCTAAGCAGATCCTTGTACCCTTCCCAAGCTTCATACAAGGATTCAAATTCTGATTGGGTGAATAAAGTGATGTCATTCACCAGCCCAACAGTCTTGGCCAAAAGGAAGTATTTGTTAAGAAACTTTCCGCACACATCCGCCCAAGTTGTTATAGATCCTGCAAATAGAGACTGCAACCAACTCTTGGCTCGATCTCTGAGAGAGAAAGGAAAGAACCTGAGGCGAATAGCTTCTTCTAAGACTCCATTGTGCCTAAAGGTGTCGCAGATCTCCAGAAAGTTTGACAAATGTGCATTGGGATCTTCATTCTGCAAACTGCCAAATTGTACAGATGTCTGAATCATTTGGATAATGGCTGATTTAATCTCAAAATTATTTACGCGAATAGGAGGCCGTCTGATACTTGATTGAAGATTTTCCATTTGAGGATTAGCAAACTCCCTCAGAGGCCTTGTATGATCATTGTTTTCCACCATTGATGGTAACTTATTCACAAAAGAATGAAATATTAAATTAAAATGTAATAAAAGATACAACTTGAATTAGAACTAACAAAGCTCGATATCAATATTAACAATACAGAAATTAACCGTATCCTCGGCAATAGCGCCAAAAACTTATTGGGATGGAATTACGCCAACCTTGTTGGTGGGTAACCTTTTTTGCTAACCACAAGTGCACGGGTCGCTCAAGTAATAAAAATAATGAGTAGAGATTGCTAGGTTGCTTTCTAAAGCTAAATATTAACCTACAACTTAACTAATTTTATTCAAGCAAACGTAAATTGGAAAAGGGGTTGATTAATTAAACTGCAAAGCATAAAGAAAAGATAAAGATATGGTTGAGAAAATAGAGACTTCTTTTTCACCCCCTACTTCAATTGACAAATTGTAACCCTTTCAAGCAATACAAATGATTAGATTAGGTTAGCCAAAGAAACTAACTTAGTTAAAAGCCTATGTCTAGGTCGATTAACCCAATGTCGTTTACCTAGTTCACTATGTATCCATGAGAACCGGAGCAAACAACAAGCATTAAGATTAATTCTCAACTATGACTATACATGGCTAAGAGGTATATGTCTATCCCATTAGCGAATCAATATATCCCGCCATTGGAATGAAATCGAACATGCATTTACCATACATATGATCCAAAAGCCAAAGTCCTATGTCTAGGCTCATTAGATTTCATCAAATCACTTAAGAGTTGATTAAACAAATAAGAGCATTAAGCATCATATGATAAAACAAAACCCAAATCATTCATATAAACTCAAAGGAGTGCAAATCAATCAATATTCATAGGGGGATCCAAAGAATACCCTATACATAGCTTTGCTACTCATTGAATATGAAAATGCATTACAATATGAAGACCTCAATGTGGATTTTACATGAAAATGAGGCTAAAGCCTTCCAACAGTGCATGACAACAAAGACAAAGCACTCAATAATGCATAGAAATGGGGCATAAATAACTACATTCTATAGAGTTATAAAATCCCTTGGGGGCATTGCAGACTCCGACTTCGTGTAAAGCTTGGGTCCCATAACCCAAGGGCTTTAAGACTTATCTTGATACTTAGCTATGCTACCTAAGCACCAAATCGGGGGCAACTAATCTGGATGGTGATCTGGGACCCGATCCCATAGGCCAACCCAGCACACATTAATGGTATGATGACTTAAGCAGAGCAATCCACCCTGGATCCCAGCCTTACTCATTAACCCCATGGGTATACTATGATATATCACAAACCTCGCCTTTATAGAAAAAATATCGCAAGATCCAACATTAACACTATGACCTAGATCCCTTTGATCACTGCGTGTCGTGTGCTCCTGCTTGTAACACCCAAACTAGGGATGTCACATTTCCAATACAATAATAAATAAAGCTTACCCAAGTTATAAAACATTTAGTACATAAATAATATGAGTTGTAAAATTTTTCTTTTTATACCTAATATCATTAAATAAAATAAAACGAATCACAAAACAAAACAAACTATTATTACACACCATAATATACATATAATTTTTTGTTTTAAGTTGTACAAATAATTTACAACTACAAATATTTAATAAAACAGTAAAAAGTCAGCATAATACTAATACATATACATGCCCAAGTGCACATCAAAGATTTCTAACCCTCGAAGGATCATCCTCAAATGGATCGTCAGATGACAAAAATCCTTGATGTCTCACAGCTCTACGGACAGGAGTTTGTGCTGTTGATACACTACTGATCTCACTGGGTGCATGAAAATGTCCTCCCCAGTAACATCTCAGAGTCAAAGGCTTCTCAAGATGTAAATGCAAAGTAGTAGTAAAAATAGGTGTTCTATCAAACTCTCTACGCAGGGTCACAGTCAGACTGTAACATCCCGGGACTGCCTGTCGGATTGACGAGTGTCTCCACAAACCAACACGGGTCTTTTCAGCGTGTTTTGTCCTCACTCACATGCATCCTAGGAAACTTCCCAAGAGGTCACCCATCCCACAATTGCTCCAAGTCAAGCACGCTTAACAATGGAGTTCTTATGTTCTAGGCTCCCGAAAAGAAGTTGCAACTTGTTGATATGGTTACGCCTAATCAATTCCTTTTAAGCCATCCTCAACTATACAGTCCCATACCTGCACAATCTCTGAATCCCTCTCATTCCGGTGCGTATTCAGTTCATTCATAGGACCCTTCGCTTAGAAGCATGCCAGGAGCCGCTCCTTGCACGTGCCTCTCATGCACCGGCGTCCACTGCCCGCCCTCATCAACCTCGGGACACCACACAGACGCCCCACATAGACTACCAATCCTATATCTTCACGCAATCACCAGGCCTCAGAGCCTCCATGAAAATCGAGTCTCACAAAACCAAAGAAATCAGGCAATGCCATCACCACAAAATCAATCTAAATCATAAGGGTGATCTTGTAACACCCTCCCTAGGGTATCACATGTCTGACTCCCGACTCATAATCTGAAAAGAAATTCGCACAAAGTTTGAGTTATAAAAAGTGGGTTTTAAAATTTCTTCTTTACTGAAACATAAATTTACTGAAAATATTAGGTAATATTGAAAATCATATTTCAACTATTCATTATGCAATATTGATACTAATTAATATTTCATAATTTAAAGAGAAATATAAAACTAACAGACTTTTTTTTTAACAGTAGCAAACCCCATGGCGGGTTCTACTTAATAGCATGGTACAACACTAACGTTAAAACTTAACATACTTATTCTGTTGTGTATCCATCTTGTTGCATCAGACATCTGTTCTACATCTGTTCTTTGTCAACACTGCACACCTTCGAGTCTTGAATGTCCACTCCTTATTGTTGTTACCACTGTCAGAGTATCCATCGCCCGTTATGTCTAAGACAACTCGATCCTTCTATTATTTTATTTTAACAGTACAGACACAGCAAAACAACATAACAAAGAGGTGAGATCACCTACGCCAATACCAACATGGCAAAGACAAAGATAACACAAACAAAAATATCATCAGATATGTCATACCAGAATTTCAATAATGCACTCAACATTAATCAACTATCATCATCATACTATTAACATTATTATCATCACACAATAATCATAAAAATGCCTTCAACATGATTATCATCATCATCATCCAAGTTTTCAAAACAATTGTCATAGCCAATATTCCTCAATTAATATATATATCATGCATATATAAATGTCGGATTATGCATGTGCACGAAGACTCAGTTTTTCAAAAATAACTCTATGGAGGTTTTCACAATTTCGAGGAGAATGCTCTGTCAATTGTCAGCCTTAGCCCAAAGACAATCTTCCAGTTGTTGAAAAGAATCGTGTTCTTGTCGGGTATCGTCAATGCGTTGCAACGGACTGCATCGCCAAATGGCACAGGGTACTCGCCAGCTGTCCATTGGTCGACTGCCGCGCCTCGACGCCCCCAAGATCCATCATAGACCTCACTATCAATTCTCATTCCCTCTTCGACCACAAGGGCCATATACAATGCACGAGTATATCCGTGCAAGTCCAACCCCAAAGGGCCAAATCTTTTTCAAATTTCATTTGTTCAATCATATGCCTCAACGCATATTTTTCCAATGCATGTATAATGCACCAAATGCCAATCACAGGCAAAACACGTCATTTTCTCACATAATGTTTATACACTGGTTCCACAGTAATCATACTGTATTTATAACAGCGAAATCATGTTATCATATTTTCATAGTTATAAAACACTTTCATCGTGTTTTCAAAATTGCGCAACATTTCCGTTTCATTTTCACAATTCCAAAATGTTTCTGTTGCGTTTTCACAATTTCAAAATGTTTATATTACGTTTTCAAAATATCGTAACACTTATGTTACGTTTTCAAAATTCTGAAACGTCTTTGTTATATTTTCACAATATCGTGATACTTCTGTTACGTTTTCACAATACAGTAACATTTCTGCTATGTTTTCAAAATAACACAACTCTTCTGTTGCACTTTTAAAACACGTACTAATTTTTTAACATTTTTCTCAATCGCGTAAAAACATACGTTTCTCAAATCGCATAGTATTTTTCCACTGTTTCAAAATCGCGTAACTTAAAAATCATTCTTTTACGTCACGTAAATCATTTTCTATCATTCTTAAAATATTTAAAACACTTTCCAAATCTCATAACAATTTTCTCCCATTTTCACAATCGCATAAAAAATATTTTATCGCTATTCAATCACGCCACAATTTCATTACAGAAAATATTTCTTGACCTTTAAAAATTCCTTTTTAACTTTTCTCAAAATAATATAACTTTATACTTCATTTAATATATTTTCGTACTCAAGAAAATATTTTTCTACGCTCTTTTTACTCAAGAAATTCTTTTTCAAAATATAATTCACAAAATCATTTTCCATTGATGTAAATCAACGTTTCAAAACTTAACATTTTCTAACGTATTTTCAAAACTTGAAAATAAGTTATACGTTAGTAAATTTTCAAAACACCATTATATTCTCCATTTTTTCCAAATCAATTCTAAAATCAATTCTCTTCAAAACAAATTAAGATTCAAACCCTTGCAACTTTTCTTTTTCATTTTCATATGAAAGTTCATTTCTCAAGTGATAAAATACTTTGATTCCCTTTTCAAAATCCTTATACTTAAACATTTTGTTCAAACATTTTGTTTCCACTTTAAAATTACTTCGTTTCATAAAACCAAAATTATTCCAACCTCCAAAAATCGTAGAGTCTTTGGCCATTGAAGCCATCAAATATTTTCCTTCTAAATTGATATGGTTTACAAAACAAAACCATTAAAAATTCTTTGTTTTCAAAACCGAAATACGATGGTCATAAAAACCAAACCCATTTGTTCAAATTCATTTTTACTTTCCTTACAAATCCTTTTTCACTTTCTTTGCAAATCCTTAAAATTATCATTTGCTATTTTCATTTAAATCTCATGTTTAGTAAAACACTTAGAAACTTTTTACACAAAATAAATCAATAAAAATCCTTCTAAAACCGTATTCATGTACTCTTTGAAAAATAAATTCTTTGTTTATTTTCCTTACTTTTCTAAACATCCATTTTCATCATTCAAGAAAATATTAATTTTGTGAACACCTATCTTGAGGTGTCTTGTTCGAAATCCACCATGTTCTAAGTACTCAAAAATCAATTCTTTTGTTCTTGAAAATTTTCAACATGAACCCTAATCAAGGGCATCAAAACCATAGCTCTTCCTTGGCTATTGGAGCCAAAAATCAATTTCCTTTCCACCATCAAGTCATGGTGTAACATCCCAAAATTTCCGTATCTCTTAAACAGTAATTTTGACAGTTAACAGAATTTTACTGTTTAGTAATTTCTGTGCACTGTAAAATTATTTTGTTTATTCCGCCAGCGTATTTGATTGTTTTGAGTGATTTACTCCGTGTCAGGAAAATAAAAATTTTCGGACCGGGGAAAACTTTACGTAATTTAATTTTTACCGTTAGGTAATTAATTTACGTAATCTGATTTGATATTTGTGCATTTTATAATTTTTGTGATTTTATGGATGATTTTGAAATTTTCCTGTCTGTGGGCCCCGCAAGGAGTATGTGGGCCCAGGTGGCCATACGTGGGCCCAGGTGGGTCCCGCAAAGCAAAACTTTTTCTACGCATAGAAAAATTTGTATTGTTTAGACGGAGACAGGGGATCTTACTAAACCTGAATCCTAGAAACAGCTTTTTAAAATTTTATTGTACTGTATTTTATACTGTATTTAATTATCGGATGATAAAAATACAGTAAAAATATTATTTGTAGGATACAAGAATAAATATTATACTGCGTAGTCAACAAAGAGAGCTTGACTTGATTTATACCCTTGGATGAGAATACTTAGTTTGAATATTAACCATTGATTTAATCAAAGGTTAAGAAACAAACTTAATAAAGAAGCCTTGGATAATAACCATTGATTTAATCAATGGTGTGAGAATAAGCTTAGTTAGGAAGGCTTTGATATCAACCATAGATGTAATCAAAGGTGTAGAATTGGTCTTGAAAAATGACAAAGACCATTTATAACCATTGGATTTAGATTAAATCAAGGGTGGAGATTTAATCTTAAAAAGTAACAAAGATCATTTATGACCATTGGATGAAGAATCAATCAATGGTGGAGATTTGGTCTTCTAAAGTAGCAAAGACTAATTAGAACCCTTGGATTAAAAGTTTGAAGGAGTAATCTTAACCTTAATTTTGGAGACACATCTAATGGTTAGAATTTAAAGGAGAAAAATCCAATGGCCTAGATTTAGTCTTCTAAAATTAAAAGTTTACCAAAATCCTAACCATTGAATTAATCAATGGCTAGAAATGCTTCAAATGGTGGCAAATAATGAAGACAACTTTATTGAATGCATTATGAAGAGAAAGTGATGGTTTTGGAGTGTTTAGAAGACAAAGAGACAAGCTTTATGTCATTTTTGCATGTCTTGGTCAAGTTAGACATCATAATGGCTTACTTTTGATTTTTTTGCACTCAAGAAGAATGCAAGAAGGGGGACTACGAATTTGGTGCTGCATGAAGGAGTTTGGAAGACCATAATTGCATGCTTTAGTCATTATTGTCTTCCTTGGTCTTCATTGATTCATTTTCAAGAAGGAAACTTAGAAAATTTTCTCCATCTCCTTTCTTCTCTAGATTTTGGCCAAGCCCTCCAAGAGCACCTTCCATCACTCAAAAATTTCATCCAACTTGATTTTCTAAACCTAAACATCATTCTAAGAACATCTCTAGTTATGAGTTTTTCCAAAATCATTCATCTTGATCTTCAAATTCAAGCTTCAAGTTTCTATCAAAAATCAAAAATTTCATCTTTGTTCTTCAAGAGATATCATTCGGTTATCTACCCTAAAATCACCATCCAATCTCTTTTAATTTCATCCAACCTTAGATCTTGAATCTCCATGATATTCTAAGCAACTTTCATGTTGAAGACTTCTTCTAAATCATTCATCTTCAAGGAGTTTCTTCAAGATCAAAGTTATTGGGTTTTTGAGGTGAAGTATAAGGAAACTTCATTTTCTTCTCTCTTTTTCATGATCTAAACCATGTTTGATCCATGGTTCCTCTTAATCAAGCTTGATATGTTAATTAACTTGTGTTTTGTTTTGTATTTGAGAAGCCCTTGGTGGTGAAGGACTTGGAAAAAGAAGCAAATCAAGAAGCTTTGGAGGATCTTCAAGAGGTAAGAGGGAGATCCATCTCACCAACCAAGCATGGTGGTGAGAGATGGTATTTTATTTGATGGATGTGGAATCCATGTGAGGATTCATATCCATGGTCATGTAATTAATTTGTGGTGTTTATGAGCTTTGATTAATTTTCTATGCTTGATATGCTTTGCATGATTTTATAGCTTTGATGATATGCTTGATATGCTATACATGCTTTTATGGCTTTAATGGTATGCTTATATTATTGATGATGAAATATATATGTATATGCCATGACTTGATGGTGGAAAGGAAATTGATTTTTGGCTCCAATAGCCAAGGAAGAGCTACGGTTTTGATGCCCTTAATTAGGGTTCATGTTGAAAATTTTCAAGAACAAAAGAATTGATTTTTGAGTACTTAGAACATGGTGGATTTCGAACAAGACACCTCAAGATAGGTGTTCACAAAATTAATATTTTCTTGAATGATGAAAATGGATGTTTAGAAAAGTAAGGAAAATAAACAAAGAATTTATTTTTTCAAAGAGTACATGAATATGATTTTAGAAGGATTTTTATTGATTTATTTTGTGTAAAAAGTTTCTAAGTGTTTTACTAAACATGAGATTTAAATGAAAATAGCAATGATAATTTTAAGGATTTGCAAAGAAAGTGAAAAAGGATTTGTAAAGAAAGTGAAAATGGATTTGCAAAGAAAGTGAAAAATTGAAAATGAACAAATGATTTGATTTTCAAAGACTATGAGTCTTACGTTTTTGTAAAGGATTTTTAATGGTTTTGTTTGTGTAAAACCATATCAATTTAAAAGGAAAAATATTTGATGATTTCAATAGTCATGTCCACGTTTTTTTAAGGCTTGTAATGCCTTGATTTTTATGAACAAAGTGAATTTCAAAGTAGAAACGTAATTGGATTTAATACAAGGATTTTGGAAAGGGAATCAGAGCGTTTATCACTTAAGAAAATCAAGTTTTTGTAAACGAAAATGTTTTCGAACTTCAATTTATTTTGAAGAAGGTTGTGTTTAGAATTGATTTGGAAAAAATGGAGAAAATAATGGTGTTTTGAAAATTTACTAACGTATAACTTATTTTCAAGTTTTGAAATACGTTAGAAAATGTTAAGTTTTGAAACGTTGATTTATATCAATGGAAAAGTGATTTTTGTGAATTATATTTTGAAAAAGAATTTCTTGAGTAAAGAACTGTGGAAAAATATTTTCTTGAGTAAGAAAATATATTAAATGAAGTATAAAGTTATGTTATTTTGAGAAAAGTTGAAAAGAAATTTTTGATGGTTAAGAAATATTTTCTATAATGAAATTGTGATGAAAAATGTTTTACGTATCTTAAAAATGTGATTTTTAAGCTACGCAATTTGAAAAAAACGTATTGAAAATGATATTGATTTATTTAAGTCCAAAATAGTGTTTTGAAATATTGAAGAATATTTTACGTGATTGTAAAATGTTGAAAAATATTTTACGTATCTTAAAAATGATTTGAAATACAATAAAATATTTATGTACGCGATTTGAAAAATGTTTAAATATTTCTACGCGATTTGGAAAGCGTTTAAATATTTTACGCGACTGAAATATTGTTGAAAAATCACTACGTGATTTGAATAGTGATAGAATATTTTTACGTGATTGTGAAAATGACAGAAAATTGTTATGAGATTTGGAAAGTATTTTAAATATTTTGATAATGATAGAAAATGATTTACGTGACGTAAAAGAATGATTTTTAAGTTACGCGATTTTGAAACAGTAAAAAAAAATACTATGCGATTTGAAAAACGTATAGTTTTACGCGATTGAGAAAAACGTTAAAAATTAGTACGTAGTTTAAAAGTGCAACAGAAGAGTTGCAACATTTTGAAAACGTAACAGAAATGTTACGAAATTTTGTAAACGTAACAGTAGTGTTACGGTATTGTAAAAACGTAATAAAAACGTTTTGGAATTTTAAAAACGTAACAAAAGTGTTACGGTATTGTGAAAATATAAAAGAAGTGTTATGGTATTGTGAAAACATAACAGAAAAGTTTTTGGATTGTGAAAACGTAACAGAAATGTTACGCGATTGTGAAAATACGGTAAAAGTGTTTTATAACTATGAAAACATGATAAAATGATTTTATTGTTGAAAGTACAGTATGATTACTGTTGAACCAGTGTCCATACACTGTTTGTGAGAAAATGACATATTTGTCTATGATTGGATTTGGTGCATTATACATGCATTGGAATGGTCCGATGAGGACTGGATATGGTTGATTGCCTAGGAGAAACACACCTCTTGAGTAGGTGCGATATGCGTAGTGTAGGTCACTTGTTGACCTTGGGGGCATCGGGGTGCGGGTTGCCTACACGGGTGGTTGGTCGCGCTTCTTCCCGTAGGTTAGACCGATGCAACACAGCGATGATCCGGACCGAGACATTATTCTTAATCAAGATCTGTTAAAGACTGTCGTGTATATGCTAGATGTGCAAAATCAAAATGAGGATTATAGCACGTGGTCTGAGGCATGTGGTACCGACAGATCTTTTCGATCATTTCTCCGACATGAGTTTAGCTCCATGGAGTAGGAAATCGAGTCTTGTGTACATGCATAATCTGAACATTTTATATCTGCATGATATATTAATTGAGGGATATTGGTTATGACAATTGGTTTGAATACTTGGATGATGATAATGATAATTAGAACATTATTGTAATTTGTTATTTATGATAATTAAACTAATAAATGATTAGATGATGATAGTTGATTAATGCTGATAGCATGATTATGGTATGATCTATCTGTATGATATGCTGTTTGTGTTATCTCTATACTGCCATGTTGGTATTGGCGTAGGTGATCTCACCTCTTTGTTATGTTATTTTGCTGTGTCTGTATTGTTAAAATCAAATGATAGAAGGATCGAGTTGTCTTAGACATAACGGGCGATGGATACTCAGAGATTGATGAAAACATTGAAGAGTGGCTGTCTCAAGTTCGAAGGTGTTCTGAGTAGACAAGGAGTAGAGTTCTGATGCAACAAGCTGGATACAAGATAAGGAATGAGTATGTTAAGTTTTATCGTTAGTGTTATACCGTGCTATTTAGTAGGACCCGTCATGGGGTTTGCTACTGTTGAAAAAAAAAGAGTCTGTTAATTTTATATTTCTCTTTAAATTGTGAAATATTAATTGGTGTTAATATTGCATAATGAATAGTTGAAATATGATTTTGAATATTTTCAGTAAATTTATGTTTCAGTAAAGAAGAAATTTTTAAACCCACGTTTTTAACTCAAACCTTTTATGAAAACATTTTCAGATTATGAGTCGGAAGTCAGACATGTGATACCCTAGGGAGGGTGTTACACATGGCATATACATATATATTTCATCATAAATAATATAAGCATACCATCAAAG
The DNA here is from genome assembly GCA_029884605.1 of Ormosia emarginata. Lineage (NCBI taxonomy): Eukaryota > Viridiplantae > Streptophyta > Magnoliopsida > Fabales > Fabaceae > Ormosia > Ormosia emarginata. The sequence goes on along the minus strand of JAQQTP010000079.1, from coordinate 30,896,114 downwards.
CCATAAAAGCATGTATAGCATATCAAGCATATCATCAAAGCTATAAAATCATGCAAAGCATATCAAGCATAGAAAATTAATCAAAGCTCATAAACACCCACAAATTAATTACATGACCATGGATATGAATCCTCACATGGATTCCACATCCATCAAATAAAATACCATCTCTCACCACCATGCTTGGTTGGTGAGATGGATCTCCCTCTTACCTCTTGAAGATCCTCCAAAGCTTCTTGATTTGTTTCTTTTTCCAAGTCCTTCACCACCAAGGGCTTCTCAAATACAAAACAAAACACAAGTTAATTAACATATCAAGCTTGATTAAGAGGAACCATGGATCAAACATGGTTTAGATCATGAAAAAGAGAGAAGAAAATGAAGTTTCCTTATACTTCACCTCAAAAACCCAATAACTTTGATCTTGAAGAAACTCCTTGAAGATGAATGATTTAGAAGAAGTTTTCAACATGAAAGTTGCTTAGAATATCATGGAGATTCAAGATCTATGGTTGGATGAAATTAAAAGAGATTGGATGGTGATTTTAGGGTAGATAACCGAATGGTTTCTCTTGAAGCACAAAGATGAAATTTTTTATTTTTGATAGAAACTTGAAGCTTGGATTTGAAGTTCAAGATGAATGATTTTGGAAAAACTCATAACTAGAGATGTTCTTAGAATGATGTTTAGGTTTAGAAAATCAAGTTGGATGAAATTTTTGAGTGATGGAAGGTGCTCTTGGAGGGCTTGGCCGAAACCTAGAGGAGAAAGGAGATGGAGAGAAAATTTTCTAAGTTTCCTTCTTGAAAATGAATCAATGAAGACCAAGGAAGACAATAATGACTAAAGCATGCTATTATGGTCTTCCAAACTCCTTCATGCAGCACCAAAACCGTGCCCCCCTTCAAGCATTCTCCTTGGAGTGCAAAAATCAAAAGTAAGCCATTATGATGTCTAACTTGACCAAGACATGCAAAAATGACATAAAGCTTGTCTCTTTGTCTTCTAAACACTCCAAAACCATCACCTTCTCTTCATAATGCATTCAATAAAGTTATCTTCATTATTTGCCACCATTTGAAGCATTTCTAGCCATTGATTAATTCAATGGTTAGGATTTAGGTAGATTTAGGTAGGTTAGAAGACTTAATCTAGGCCATTGGATCTTTCTCCTTTAAATTCTAGCCCTTAGATGTGTCTCCAAAATTAAGGGTCAAGATTGCTTCTTCAAACTTTAAATCCAAGGGTTATAATTAGTCTTTGTCACTTTTTAAGACTAAATATTCACCATTGATTAAATCTTCATCCAATGGTCATAAATGATCTTTGTTACTTTTTAAGATTAAATCTCCACCCTTGATTTAATCTAAATCCAATGGTTATAAATGGTCTTTGTCATTTTTCAAGACCAATTCTACACCTTTGATTACATCTATGGTTGATATCAAAGCCTTCCTAACTAAGCTTATTCTCACACCATTGATTAAATCAATGGTTATTATCCAAGGCTTCTTTATTAAGTTTGTTTCTTAACCTTTGATTAAATCAATGGTTAATATTCAAACTAAGTATTCTCATCCAAGGGTATAAATCAAGTCAAGCTCTCTTTGTTGACTACGCAGTATAATATTTATTCTTGTATCCTACAAATAATATTTTTACTGTATTTTTATCATCCGATAATTAAATACAGTATAAAATACAGTACAAGAAATTTTCTAAAACTGTTTCTGGATTCAGGTTTAGTAAGATCCCCTGTCTCCGTCTAAACAGTACAAACTTTTCTATGCGTAAAAAATTTTTTGCTTTGCGGGACCCACCTGGGCCCATGTAAGGTCACCTGGGCCCACATACCCCTTGCGAGGCCCACAGACAGGAAAAATTTCAAAATCATCCATAAAATCACAAAAATTATAACATGCACAAATATCAAATCAGATTACGTAAAATAATTACCTAACAGTAAAAATTAAATTACGTAAAGTTTTCCCCGGCCTGAAATTTTTTTATTTTCCTGACACGGAGTAAATCACTCAAAACAATCAAATACGCTGACGGAATAAATAAAATAATTTTACAATGCACAAAAATTACTAAACAGTAAAATTCTATCAACTGTCAAAATTACTGTTTAAGAGATATGAAAATTTTAGGGTGTTACAGATCTAATGGCTCGCCTTCCTCAAACTGGTCGCTCGATTGTTGTTCTTCAGGGTACTGAATGTCTAGAGGCTGCTCCTCTTCCACTTCCTCAAACTCTTTACAAAATATAAAAATAGTACATAAAATGCATACAAAGAGGTGAGACAATCTACATCATTACCAGCATGGCAATAAAGAAAACGACAATACAAATAGATATCACGATTTAATACAATAATGCATACCATAATATCATAAATAATATCGCAAATTAACAGATCATACATAATATCACAAATCAAATAAGAATAATCACAATGCTCACATCACGATGAAAAACCCCCAAATGCAAATGTATGCCAACTCATTTCCTACTACATAGAGCTAAACACAGACATCAGAGAGAATGACCTGAAAGAACTATCGGTACCTCAGGCTGCCCATCCAAACTAGTACACTGTCAAACGTCGTGTAAATAGCCCACAGTCAAAACATCGTATAAGTAGTACACAGTCAAATACCTCGTGCACCACAAGCATTGTACTAGACAGTCTCTGCAAGATCTTGATTAAGAATAGTGCTTATCGAGATCATTAGTGTGTTGCCCGTTACCATGGCCCAGAGGAGCTACCAACTGTCCACATGTGGAATCCTCTACACACTAATGTCTCCAAGTTCAATCAATGAACCACACTACGCCTATCACACCCACAACACGGTGTAATTCATCTCGTTAGCCAATCGTCAATTTCAACCAACTTGACACAACTATCAATGCATGAATACGAACCATAATTACATAAATACCCTCAGTCTCAATATGTCACCATATTTACAAAAATACCCTCAGTCTCAATATTTTCAAATATAGTACGTCTCCACTTGACAATACTATTTCTCAACATGTCTGGGTCCACCACTTTGGCCCGACAGCAAAACTCACTGTTTCTTTTAGTGGCATAAAGATTTTATCGCGTTTTCATAATCACGTCACCTTTTTCAAACATTTTTAAATTGCGTAAATATTTTTTGACATTTTTAAAATAGCGTAGTATTTTTAAATCGTTTTCTCAATCGCGTAACATTTTTAAATCATTTTCTCAATTGCATAGCTTAAAAATCATCATTTTAAATATGCGTAAGCTATTTCTAATATTTTTCAACTACATAAATATTTTCTCTACGTTATAAATTATATTATGAAACCTTCTCCATTACTTGTCCATTTTTAGTGAATTTTGACTGCATTTTGTCTAAAAATTCATTAAATGATATTTTCTACGTTTTTCTTCATAAACTACCTTACTTTAATTATAACCATCATTTACACTTTGAAACTCACTAATGTGCTTCAAAACCCAAAGGTGAGCTTCTACGTTAACATTTTTTCAAGTGTTCACTGTATTTATTATTTATAATTAAAATCACTAATTTAGGTTTCTAAAACCAAGTTCATTTGTTTTGTTCTCCAAAATTTCATTGAAATTAAATTCTCCTCAAGTTAACTACTTTATCTACATTAGAAAATAATTTTTGAAATCAAATAGACATTGTATGGCATTTTGGCCGAAATTCAACATATTCTTTAAAATTGATCTTTAAATCATTTCCTATATTCTAAATCAATGTCAAATTCATTATTTTACCTAAATTCATTAAATCATTGTTTTAGAAAATGGTTGAAAACATCTTGGTTCTCTTTTTCTTGGTGAAGTCGTGAGCTCCTTTTGTGTTCTTTGGAACACTCATGCAATCCTTATATACTATTCACATCCTACAATAAAAATCATACATCTATAAACACATGCAATATATTTCAAAGATATAGACATGCTCACAAATAAAATCAACCACAAATAGAAAAGCATTAAACAACCAAATGAATGAATCCTTATGGATTCTTCACCACAAATACAATCCATTTTCTCATCACCACACAAGGTTGATGAGATTTAGTCACCCTCTTACCTTAAGAGAAGACAAACTCCTTCTAACTCTTCCTAGTGATTTTCGTGTGACCTTCAAAGAATTCCTAACAAACTCAAACAAATTTTAAAGAGTTATAACTATAGGAGAAAAATATAAACCGTGGATCAATCATGGCTTAGAACATCAAAAATCAAGTTAGAAGTAAGAAACAAAGATTTTCACCTTGTAGGAAAAATCTTCAAAGTGGTTTTCCAAGCTCAAGATGGATTTTTTTGAAGAAACTTTCAACTAGAAAAGTTCTTACAATGTATTTTAGATTTGAGAAATAGGGTTAGATGAAAATTTAGAAGAGCATAGGTGTTGGTTGATGGTGTTGGCCAAATGGCTCAATGAAGAAAGCTAGAGAGTTGTTCTTGGTGTTCTTGGAGAAAAGAAAGGAAATATTTGGTGATAGTAAAGTTTGAAGATGAAAATGACTAAGTGAAATGCTTTCTACCTCTCCTAATCTCTACTTGGCCGTGGAGCTCCTTCAAAGGAGGTGGCCATCATTGTTGACTCCTATGACTCCTAATGGCCTTATATTAGATCAATGGATGATATCAAAGGCTTTGTCTCCAAGCTTGCTTCTAATTGGTGTAGGAAAACCAAATCATCAAGTGACTAAGCCTTCTTGAAGGTGCTTGGCCAAATGGCCCTTAGGAATAGCAAACTAGGTTTTGATTCATTTGGTTTCCTAGTTAGGTTTAGGTAAATTTAGTTAGACTTCTTAGTTACTTAGTTAGCCATTCAGTTAGCTAAGATGACTAACCATCTCCTAGATTTCTCTAGAACTTAATTGAATAGCTAACTAGGTTTACTTCATTTAGTTACTACATAAGCTTCCTATACTAACTTAGTTAGGTTTAAGCTAACTTGGTTAAGCTTTCTAGACATAAACTAACAAGTCCAACCACTTTTGTGGACTAACCTCATATTGGTCTAGAAACTTTTAAGCCATTATTGTTGACTAGCTCCCATTGGCTTAAAAATAATCAAGCTAGAAATGTTGACTGCTTCTTCAAACATGAGTCCCACAGACTTTTTCGGGTCCATGGTCCATTTTGGAGCAGATTTCTACTATTTTTATGACAGTAGGTACTGTACAATAAAATAATATTATAATAATATAAAATATTTTTATTGCACAGTTAAATCCTAAAAATTAAAAGATTAATACACGTATCATTCAGAATTGGGTTTAGTAAGATCCCCCAGCTCCGAATAATTAAATTAAGACTTTTCTGGCCAGAAAATTATTATTTTCTTGACTCAGAGTAAATCACACACTATAAACAAATACAGTCACGAAACAGATAAATTCTATTTATAACTCACATAAAATATAAAATAGCACTTTGAGGACAATATTGTAATTAACTCAAAAGTTGGGGCATTACAACTCTCCCCTACTAATAAAATTTTGTTCCCAAAATTTATCGTATCTTAGAATAGTTGAGCATATTGTTCCCTCATTTTATCTTCCAATTCCCAGGTAGCATCACCCGTTACATCGTTCCATATCACCTTCACTAATTCGATCATCTTCGCACGAAGTTGTTTCACTCTCCTATCCTCAATCTTAACAGGAAGTGTCTCATACGTTAAATTATCTTTCAATTGTACCTCATCAGGTTGTATAACATGCGTTGGATCGGGGATATATTTTCTAAGTTGAGACACGTGAAATACATCATGTAGATAGGATAGAAAATGTGGTAAAGCTATCTGGTAGGCTACAGGACCTATCCGACGAACAATTTGATAAGGTCCAATAAATTTAGGAGTGAGCTTTTTGGACTTAATAACCCTTCTGACACCAGTCATAGGCGTTACTCGCAAAAACACATGCTCATCTTCCTTAAATTCAAGAGGTCACCTTCGCTTGTCAGCATAGCTCTTCTGTCGGCTCTGAGTTATCCTCATTTTCTCTTGAATCATCTTCACCTTTTCCGTAGTCTGTTGCACAAGATCAGGTCCAATGTTCATACTTTTCTTATCCTGATACCAACACAAAGGTGTTCAACATCATCGTCCATATAGTGCTTCATAGGGTGCCATCCCTATACTTGAGTGAAAACTATTATTGTAGGTGAATTCTATCAGAGACAAGAATTCTTCCCAACTTCCTCGTTGTTCCAACACACAAGCACGCAACAAATCTTCCAACGACTGGATTGTCCTCTCCATTTGACCATCAGTCTGCAGATGATAGGCAGAACTCAGACGTAACTTAGTTCTCATGGCTTCTTGCAAACTTCGCCAGAATCTTGACGTAAACTTTGGATCTCTTTCAGAAACTATACTCGAAGGTACACCACAAAGTCTAACAATTTCACTGATGTACATCTGGGTTAATCTTTCTAATGAATATTTAATATTAATTAGCGAGAAGTGCATTGACTTCATAAGCCTATCCACTATAACCCATATAGAATTATGACCCTTCCTCGTTTTTGGCAATCCGATAACAAAATCCATTGAGATACTATCCCATTTCTATTTGGGAATGGTTAAAGGTTGTAACATACCGGCTGGTCTTTGATGTTTCACTTTTGCTTTTTGACAAACAAGGCAAGATGCTACACGTTGCGCCACATCTCTCTTTATTCTTGGCCACCAAAACATCCTCTTTAAATCTTGATACATCTTAGTCATTCCCGAATGCATACAAACTACTGGTATGAGCCTCATCCAGAATTACTTTCTGAAGATCGGGATCATCAGGTATACAAATTCTTCCCTCAAATCTTAAGATTCCATCGGATCCTTCCTCCACTGTCGCCTTATGACCATGCTTCAAAAATTCCTTTTCATTCTATAAAAATGGATCCTCATCATATTTTTCTCAGATTACATCTATCAAGTCATTCAAAATCATAACCTTACTTAGACAAATCTTTCCTGTTACCAATTCCACTGACAACCGCAGATCTCTAAACTGGTTGATCAATTCCTCCTCCTTTATCATCATGGTAGAAACACTAATCACTTTTCTACTCAAGGCATCTGCCACCACATTCACTTTTCCTAGATGGTATTGAAGCTGAAAATCATAATCCTTCAAGAATTCTAACCATCGCCTGTGCCTCATGTTCAATTCCTTTTGATCAAACAAGTATTTCAAACTCTTGTGATCACTAAGACATTAAACATAGCTCCATACAGAAAATGTCTCCACACTTTCAATGCAAAAACCACTACGGCTAGTTCTAAATCATGCGTTAGGTAATTCCTTTCATGTACCTTTAATTGTCTTGAAGCATAAGCCACTACATTCCTGTTTTGCATTAACACGCATCCTAACCCTTGGTAAAAAGCATCACAATACACCTCAAAAGACTTGTTAGGATCCGGTAAAATCAGCACTGGTGCAGTCGTCAATCTCTTCTTCAACTCTTGGAAACTTGCCTCACATTCTTCTATCCAAACGAAAGCTTGACTTTTCTTTGTGAGTTGTGTAAGAGGTCCGGCTATCTTGGAAAATCCTTCAATAAACCTCTGATAATATCCGACCATTCCAACAAAACTTCGGATCTCGGCCACTGTCTTTTGTTTTTCCCACTGTAAAATAGTTTCAACTTTCGATGGGTCCACCGCAATACCTTCCTTAGAAATCATGTGCCCTAGAAATTGAACTTCTTCTAGCCAAAACTCACACTTGGCTAACTTTGCATACAACTTCTTTTCTTTCAAAATCTGAAGAACTATACTGAGTTGTTCAGCATGCTCTTCTTGACTTTGAGAGTAGATCAGAATATCATCGATAAATACGACAACAAATCTGTCCAAGTGTAGATGAAAAATCCTATTCATGTAATCTATGAATATAGCAGGAGCATTTGTCACTCTGAACGACATCCCTTGATACTCATAATGCCCATAACGAGTTCGGAAAGCTGTCTTAGGAATATCCTCTACCTTTACACGAATCTGATGATAACCTGATCGCAGATCTATCTTAGAGAAAACAATTGTTCCTCTCAATTGGTCCATCAAATTGTCAATTCTTGGGAGTGGATACTTATTCTTTATAGTCACCTTATTCAATTGTCGATAGTCCACACATAGACGAGAAGTTCTATTCTTTTTTTTGACTAACAGAACTGTGCTCCCCATGGCAAAACACTCGGTCGCACAAACTGTTTCTCCAACAGTTCCTCCAATTGCTTCTTCAACTCTACCAATTCTGCTGGTGACATCCGATACGGTGCAATCGAAATAGGACCTGCTCCTGGTACCAAATCAATAGAAAACTTGATCTCTCTCTCCGGTGGTAAGCCAGGTACATCGTCAGGAAAAACTTCTGGAAACTCATTAACGATAGGGACAGTGTTCACATCTTTCTCACTCTTGACTTCTAAAGACGACAACAACATGTATCCTTGGGCTCCATCTCTGTGTAATGAGTTGACTTTAACAGCAGTTAAAAATCCAGAATTCTCCTCCTTAGGAAAAACTATAGTTTTGTTTGCATAGCCTATTAGGATATGGTTAGAAGATAACCAATTCATTCCTAGTATTACATCTATCTCAACAAGAGGTAAGCAAATTAAATTAACTAAGAATACACGATCATTTATGGTAATAGGATAATTCAAACATATTTTGAACATAACAATCGGCTTAGCAGTCGAGGCAGAAATAATCAACTGGAAACTCAGAGAAAACACAGGCAGTTTCAACCGATCCACATAATCATATGCAATAAATGAATGTGTTGCACCCGAATAATATAACACAGTCAAAAGATTACCTTCAATGACACCTTCCCCCTAAATAAGATCTTCAGATTGAGAAGCTTCAGCTCCGGTCATTGTATATACTCGCCCTCTAGATCGTGGCTGAGTAGTACGAACATTACTCACAACTAGCTTCCTCTCCGGCTGAGTACAATCTCTAGAAACATGTCCAGGTTTTCTGCAATTAAAATAGATCGTTCCCTTGATCGAACAATCCCTCGATATGTGGCCACTCTTTCCACACTTAAAGCATCTTGGCGTAAACACCACATTTTGGCCAGCTCTGTTACCACTAGAATTTCCCCTAATAGATGGACGTTGAGGCTGACTTCTAGGTGGTCTCGAATAAGGTTTACGCTGAAATCGGCTACCTCCTCTTTGGAACCTAGTCGGTCCAAAGTTATGGTTTCTCGGATCTCATGACGGCTCCAACTTCTCGAGTCGTCGACACGTATCCATTAAAGTAGGAAATTCATTCATCCTCATGGGTAGCACTCCTTGCTTCCACTCTACCCTCAGTCCTTCCTCGAACTTACGGCATTTCTATGCCTCATCAGGTTGAATCTGGAAATACCTTGAGAACTGCGATAAGCTCTCAAACTTAGCTGCATATTCACCAACTGTTATATTGCCTTGACTTCAACCAAGAAATTCCATTTCCTTGGTATGTCGGGCACTTGCAAGAAAGTACTTCTCCAGAAATACTTCACTAAATACCTCCCAGGTAATTTCAGTCCCTTCAGCTTGTAAAAGTCAGTGGGTTCCTCTCCACCAGTTCTCTCCATCACCTCTCAACATAAAAGTAGCATACGTCACCTTCCTATCATCGGCGCATCCTATTCCTTCAAATATTCTTTCCAAATCTTGGATCCACACAGGATCAAACTTGCCTCTAAATTGCGTCGGGTTATTGCGCCTAAACTCAGACAAGTTTAAAGCATCAGCAGTCGCATCTTGTTGTTGGGCTGCTCGTTGATTTTGTTAGGTAATCACCTCCGCCATGCGCTACATAGCCTCAACAGTTGTAGTCATTGGGTCCACATTACGTTCCACATTCGCTCGCGTTCTTCTATCGCCAGACATCTTTATTCAACAAGATAAAATAAAGTCAGGTGTAACCTTTCGAAAACAAATCACAGAGAATCACACAACTCAAGCAAAAACAAACCCAACCACAACCCCAAAAGACTCTAACTTGGGCTCTGATACCAACTAATGTAACACCCAAACTGGGGATGTCACATTTTCGATACAATAATAAATAAACCTTACCCAAGTTATAAAACATTTGGTACATAAATAATATGAGTTGTAAAATTTTTCTTTTTATACTTGATATCATTAAATAAAATAAAACGAATCACTAAACAAAATAAACTATTATTACACACCATAATATACATATGATTTTTTGTTTTAAGTTGTATAAATAATTTACAACTACAAATATTTAATAAAATAGTAAAAAGTTAGCATAATACTAATACATATACATGCCCAAGTGCACATCAAAGATTTCTAACCCTCTGAAGGATCATCCTTAGATGGATCATCGAATGACAAAAATCTTGGATGTCTCGTAACTCTACGGACAAGAGTTCGTGCTGTTGATACAATACTGATCTCACTGGGTGCATGAAAACATCCTCCCCGGTAACGTCTCAAAGTCAAAGGCATCTCAAGATGTAAATACAAAGTAGTAGTAATAATAGGTGTTCCATCAAACTCTCTACAGAAGGTCACAGTCAGACACCCCACATAGACTACCGATCCTCTATCTTCACGCAGTCGCCAGGCCTCAGAGCCTCCGTGAAAATTAAGTCCCACAAAACCAAATAAATCAGGCAACACCATCACCACAAAATCAATCTAAATGATGAGGGTGATCTAATGGCTCGCCTTCCTTAAACTTGTCGCTCGGTTGCTGCTCTTCAGGGTACTGAATGTCTAGAGATTGCTCCTCTTCCTCTTCCTCAAACTCTTTACAGAATATAAAAATAGTACAGAAAATGCATATAAAGAGGTGAGATAATCTACATCATTACCAGCATGGCAATAAAGAAAAAGATAATACAAACAGATATCATGATTTAATACAATAATGCATACCATAATATCATAAATAATATCGCAAATTAACACATCATACATAATATCACAAATCAAATAAGAATAATCACAACGCTCACGTTATGATGAAAAACCTCCAAATACAAATGTATACTGATGATCACATATTTTATACATTAATAAACCCTCACTTTTAGTCATTTACACTCTCTATGTACTTAATTGATTAAGTCTAGTTATGTTTTGTAAGTTTGGACTCAAATTGGACTTAATTGATTTTTTCAGCACTATTTTGGTCTTACGTTGTTTCTGTATTTCAGTTATATCTTGAGTTCTAAATGTCTGATAATTATGAATTTTACCTTGTAGGAAAGATAAGAGAGAGCTCTACAACTTTGATGAGAGCTCAAAGTCTCAATTAGACATCTAGTAGAGCTAATTGGGCTTGGAAGACAGAACACGAGTTTTGCGTCTGAAACCTGAACAGTGTACAGTAATCAGAGCATAACTCGGGCTGCAAGAATTATCTTGGGTTGAAATTTGGACATTTGAAAGTTAAGACCCAGATCTAAAACTTTCATGTTGAACACAAAACTTGATTCGGGCTCCTTGATGGTGATATTGGGTCTGAAAGTCAAAACAGAGGTACTAAAATTGGGCCTAAACAGTTTGTAGTAATTGGGTCATATCTTAGGCTGTAGGACGAATTTTTGGGTGATTCTAGAGCCATTGGAAAACTTAGACAATTTCCTAGAACTTTCTTGAAGACCACTTGGCTCGAAAATAACGAAATCAATGACTTAAGCAATGAATGATTTCGGAGACAAGAAATCTCAATGATTTTTCACTCTTATCCTCACCATTTGGCATTCTCCACTCATCCCACCTACCCCTAATCAGCCCCTTTGTCATTTTGTATCCCTAATCCTCTATAAAAGGCACCATTGGCTGACCATTTGAAACACTTAGTGTTAGGCTTAGTTTGTACAAGTTAAGGTTATGCTTGTTTATTGTTTTCCTTTGTTGTAATTTTCTCTTGTTCTAAATTGAAGTCATGTTCATCTTTCTCTTCTTCTCTCTTTCTTTCTTCTTATCCATGAGTAACTAAATCTTCATCTTGCTTGGGTGAAAGAGTGAAGCTCTTGGTAATGAAATAAGGTTAGATTATTTATTTCTTGTGCTTAAATGATATATTATTAAATGAACATTATATGTGTTGTATTTTGTTTCCAATCAATTTAGAAACCTTCTTTGTTAATGGAGATCTTGATTTATTGTAGACAATAGGATTGGCACAGTGAATGCTTGAACTCATTTACAAATGTTGGTAGATAATTATAGGAATCATAATATAATTACATATATAATTGAACTTTGAATATTATATTCTTCGATTGGAACCTCCGTTGTGTGTGGATTTCAATTGAGTTAAAAAGAGAAATAATCTTACCTTTAATTTATTACCAAGAGTGGATCTCCTAACCCAAGAAAGCCCTTAAATTCATTTGTGAACTTGTTTTATTACTTTTGGTGTTGTGATAAATCCTCTTCTTACCTCAATTAATTTTTCTTCATCAATTCCCTGTGGATCGACCTCGGACTCCCGATAAATTTACTACTTGAGACAACCTGCACTTGGGTTTGCATCCTTAAATCCCGCAGTCAAGTTTTTGGCACCATTGCCAGGGACTTGATCTGAAGTTTTGATTTATTGAGGTTTGTTTTCTTTAATAAAATCTATTCTCTCTTCTCCATCACCGGAGCAAAAGATCGGCTTACCGATCCTTCAGTTTCTTTACTAACTCTCTAACTTTCTAACTATCTAATTCTAACTTACTAACTTGCTAACATACTAACTTTCTAACTTTTATATTTATGTTATTTTTTTCCTTTTTTAATTTTATTTATTTATTTTTGTCATTTTTTTTATCAGTGGGGGTAACTCTCCCTGTTATTTTACGCACTAACTTAGTGGGGGAAACTCTCCCTTTTACTTTTCTGTTATTTATTTTTCCACAATCTAACTTAATAAAATAATATTTCTTCTTCTCTTCTCTTTCGCTAGCTCTGTGGGGCTCTGTCACTCTCCGATTTTCATATTTAAATTTACTTTCTGCACTTTATTTTTATTTTTATTTTTAGGTGGTTGGTTTATTACCCCATCCCTGTTAATATTTAATGGTGGGTGACACCGCCAGCTTGTACATTATTTTTTTGTTTATTTATTTTTAGTTATTTATGTATTTATGCTTAATTGGTATCGTGATTTAAATTCTGGTCATTTAGTTAAAATTAATTCTGGTACTTTATATATTGACTTGTTTGAATCACAATCACACACAATTGACACAATGGCTGACAATGAAAGTGTGCATGATGAACCGAAAAATCAACCGTTGCGAACCATGCGTGAATATTTACAACCACCTTGAAATTCTAGTCCATCATGTTTTATCTTTCCACTCAATGCCAATAATTTTAGATTCAAACCAGGTATGATTTCTTTACTTCCTAATTTTTATGGTTTAGAATCTGAAAGTCCATATTTACATCTGAAAGAATTTGAGGAAGTATGTATTGCCTTCAATGATCAAAATTGCACTGAAGAGATTGTTAAGCTTAAATTGTTTCCTTTTTCTTTAAAAGATAAAGCAAAATCCTGGCTTAACACTTTGAAACTAAGATCAATTGGCACATGGCAAGAAATGCAAGGTGAGTTCTTAAAGAATTTTTTTCCAACACATAAAACCAATGCTATGAAAAGACAAATCCAAAATTTTTTCCAAAATTTAAATGAAGCATATTTTCAATGTTGGGAACGATTTAAAGATTTGTTAAATTCTTGCCCACATCATGGTTTTGAAAAATGGCGTACTAAAAGCTTCTTTTATGAAGGTTTAACTCCTGAAACTAAACAATTTGTGAAAACAATATGTAATGATGAGTTTCTTGATAAAGAACTTGATGTAGCTTTAGACTATTTGAACCAGTTGGCTGAAAATTCTCAATCTTGGTATAGTACTAATATTTTTGAAAATTCAATTAGATCTAATCTTGCAAGTGCTAATAAAGGAAAATATCACCTTAGTTAAGAGGAAGATCTAAATGCTAGATTTGCCAATTTGGCTAGAAAGGTTGAAGCCATGGAATTAAGAAAAGCAAAAGAAATCAAATTTGTGCAAAATGAAGAAATTTGTGGCATTTGTGATGACTTAGGACACTCAACACACGAATGTCCTAACATTCCTGTTTTTAAAGAAGTTGTACATGAGCAAGCAATTGCAATGAATAATTTTAAAAAACCATTTACTTCTTTTTTTTTCAGATATATACAATTCGAGATGGAGAAATCACTCGAACTTCAGCTAGAGGAATAGTACTCAGTCACAATTCGTACAACCACCACCTCCTCAGGCACAACAAGACTCTAAAAATTCTCAAGGATATGCACCTTATGTCCCACCATATAGGAAAAACCTTGAAGAAACGCTGCATGCATTCATAGAAAAGCAAGAGGCCATTAATAAACAAAACAATCAAACCATGATTGACATAAAAGAAACTCTTGCCAAACTTACTTTTGCTCTCACCATTCATGAGAAAGGAAAATTTCCTTCTCAACCTCAACCAAATCCCAAAGGTCAGTACGGTCTAAATGATGGGAGTTCAGAAAACCAACAAATGGACCAAGTCAAGTCAGTGATAACTCTTAGGAGTGGAAAAGTTGTTGAAAAACAAATTCCTGAACCTTGTCAGAAAGAAGATGAACCAATTCCCCAAGAAAATGAAGAAGCTGACCAAAAGGCGACCAAACTCTCGCCTTCACCCCTATTCCCTCAAGCATTGAATAATCTAAAGAAATTGGACCACTGCACTGAAATTTTTAAAATTTTGAAACAAGTGAAGATCAATATTCCTCTGTTAGATGCTATCAAACAGATTCCTTCTTATGACAAATATTTGAAGGACTTGTGCACTGTTAAAAGGAAATTAAATGTGAAAAAGAAAGCATTTTTGGCAGAACAGGTAAGCTCCATTCTTCAAAATAGCAATGCGTTGAAATATAAAGACCCTGATTGTCTTACAGTTTCATGCATTATTGGAGAACATAAAATTGAAAAAGCTTTACTTGATCTTGGTGCTAGTATCAATTTGCTTCCATATTCAGTTTATCAACAACTCAACTTAGGTGAGTTAAAACCAACTTCGGTAACTCTTCTACTTGCAGATAGTTCAATTAAAATTCCAAGAGGAATAGTGGAAGATGTGTTGGTTCAAGTTGATAAATTCGTATATCCTGTGGATTTTATTGTCTTGGATACTAAACCTATGGTTGATAGTTGCAAGTCAATTCTTGTTATTTTAGGCCGTCCATTTTTAGCAACATCTAATACTTTGATAAATTGCAAAAATGGAGTGGTGAAGCTAACATTTGGAAACATGACACTAGAGCTTAATGTTTTTAACATGTGCAAGCAACCACAGGAAGTCCTTGATGAAAAAGAGGAAGTTGAAGGAATTGAAGCCATTATAGATGATCATCTTCAAACAAAGAGTTCTTCTGACCCATTAGAAATTTGTTTAGTCAATTCATTGGATTCAGGCATGCAATTAGAAGATGATATCTCTGAAATATGTTCTTTGCTTGATTGTACACAGGCAATGGAGTACAAGGGATGGAAACCAAGATTTGAAGAGCTAAAACCCATGAATGATAATGCCCATGAAGAAGTACCCACACTGGAACTAAAGCCATTACCTGCTGGGTTGAAGTACATATTTTTGGGAGAAAAACAAAACTTTCCAGTGGTAATTTCCTCGTCTCTTACTGAAGAACAAGAAGGTATGTTAACAGAAGTACTTAAAAGGCATAAAAATGCAATTGGATGGACATTAAAGGACATAAAAGGCATTAATCCATTGATTTGTACACATAGAATACATTTAGAGGATAATGCTAAAACTTCTCAACAACCTCAAAGAAAATTAAATCCACACATGAAAGAGGTAGTTGGAGCTGAAGTCCTTAAATTGCTTGATGTTGGAATTATCTATCCTATCTCTGATAGTCAATGAGTAAGTCCTACACAAGTTGTGCCTAAGAAATTTGGAATAACAGTGGTTGAAAATGATAAGGGAGAATTAATACCTACGCGAGTCTCATCTAGTTGGCGTATGTGTATTGATTTTAGAAAATTAAATGCTGCTACTAGGAAAGATCATTTTCCCTTGCCATTTCTTGATCAAATTCTGGAAAGGGTAGCAGGACATCCATACTACTATTTTCTTGATGGTTTTTCAGGTCATTATCAAATACCAATTGCATTGGAAGATCAAGAAAATACCACTTTTACATGTCCTTTTGGTACTTTTGCATATAGAAGAATGCCTTTTGGCCTTTGTAATGCTCTGGCAATATTTCAAAGATGCATGTTAAGCATTTTTAGTGACATGATTGAGCATTATTTAGAGGTTTTCATGGATGATTTGACAGTTTTTGGAAATTTTTTTGAAAATTATCTTGATAATTTAGAAAAAGTTCTCAAAAGATGCGAAGAAAAAGGATTTGTGCTAAACTGGGAAAAATGTCATTACATGGTTACCTCAGGAATAGTGTTAGGTCATGTGATTTCTTCTAAAGGAATTGAAGTTTATAAGGCCAAAGTTGAATTAATTGCTCATTTGCCTTCCCTAAAAACAGTCAGAGAAGTTCGTTCCTTTTTAGGACATGTAGGATTTTACAGAAGATTCATTAAGGACTTTAGTGCCATATCTAGACCATTATGTAATCTTCTGTTGAAAGATGCACCATTTGATTGGACTCAAGAATGTCAAAAATCTTTTGAAAAATTAATTAGTCTTCTAACATCTACTCCTATCATGCAATCTCCTGACTGGTCTTTACCTTTTGAGTTAGTGTGTGATGCTAGTGATTTTGTTGTGGGCGCTGTTTTAGGCCAAAGAAAGGAAGGTAAGCCTTATGTGATTTGTTAGGCAAGTAGAACTTTAAACAGTGCACAAATGAATTACACCTGTAACACCCCTTTTGAGGATGTCACACATAAAAGAAAATAAAATAAATAGAAATAAAATCTACCCAAGTTGCGGAACATTTGATAAATATTATTACGGGTTGTAAAATAATTCCTGATAGACAGAAATATGTAATAAAAAGTTAATGCGGAAAATACGAAATAAAAAAAAACATCATCACTAATAATATACATATGGTTAAGTTATAAACTGTACAAATAATTTACAACTAAGACTACTACTATTTAAACGAAAACAGTAAAGAAAGCAATAAAAGAGTTAATATATA
The DNA here is from genome assembly GCA_029884605.1 of Ormosia emarginata. Classification (NCBI taxonomy): domain Eukaryota; kingdom Viridiplantae; phylum Streptophyta; class Magnoliopsida; order Fabales; family Fabaceae; genus Ormosia; species Ormosia emarginata. The sequence continues at coordinate 30,878,872 of JAQQTP010000079.1, read as the reverse complement.
CAGACATACGCTGACGCGCCCAAAAAAAAACATCATGGTTATCTAATCCTCAGATGGATCACTCTCAGTCTGAAAATGATCATCGGGAGATAGATATCCCGGATGTCTCGACACACGGCGATAACGGGATCGCGCAGTCGACACGATGCTTATCTCACTAGGCTCAGGGTTTTCAGCACCCCAATAACGCCTAATGGATAAGGGTAACTCTAAGTGCAGAAATAATGTCGTCGTCGCAATCGGATCTCCATCAAACTGATGACGTAGAATCACAGTCATACGTCCAGCATAGGTAACAGAAGCACGATCTCCTCGTAAATGCCAAGCCGATCACCTCCATGGAATATCAGCTCTATGAATCCCAAAAATGCGGCGTCGTCATCCCCCACACAATCAATCCGGAGGGTATGGATGATCGGATGGTTCTTGCTCGTAAAACGATCGTCGGCTTGCTTGACCTTCCTCTTCCTCGGGGTACACGATCTCAAGAGGTTGTTCCTCTTCTTCCTCTTCAAACTCTTTACCGCATAAAATAAATAGACAATAGACACATACAATAAAGAGGTAAGACAACATAAAATCATCACAACATGGCAAATAAGAAGACGACAATTAACTACTACACGGTTTATACAATACGAAGAAACTATAACGAATACATATTAAATATCCTAGTGTTTCGAACATCACGGATATAACACAAATAAAGAAATTCACACAGATAAATCAATTTCACGGATAAACTAAGATAAGAAATAGACAACTAACATAAAAATTATCGAGATAAATACAAATAGAGAAAATGTAAAAACATCCAAGATGTTACCGGATAAAGATAAATAGAGAAAAATGGAATATTATCCAAGATATACTCAAATACACCAAAACACAACCCTACTCCATGGAGCTAAACCCAAACAGATATCGAGAGAATGACTTGCAAAATCTATTAGTACCACGGCTTTGCCCAACCAACTATTACGCGATCACACGTTGCGTCAATAGCCTACGACACTTGAATCCACCATCCAGGGCGTAGTATAGTTCACAGATCTCCCGTTGTGGCACTATAGGCAATGTACTACTAGACTTTACAAACCTCGATTAAATATAGTGAATGTCGAGTACATTAGTGTGCTATCGGTTTACCACGGCCCAGAGCTACCAACTGTCACATGTGGGATCCCGTACACTAAAGTCTCCAAGTTTATTAGAACAATAAACTACACTACACTTATCGCATCGACAACACGATGTGATTCGTCTCACAACCCAAAACACCAAAAATCGGTATAAAGACAAAACATAATTCCAAATATATGAAATTATGAAAATGCCCTTAAGATAGAAATATACCCTCAATGGCGTAAAGCCATGCGGGTTCACATTTTCCCGACAATAAATAACCTCAAAAACACATGCGGGTTCACATTTTCCCGACAAAAAAAATAAATACGGTAACGGTCAATCGCGTAGAAATTTTATCGCGTTTTTGAAATCTCGTCGTTTTACAAACGTTTAAAAATCGGGTAAAGATTATTTTTCTGTTTTTAAAATCGCGTAGCATTTTAATACGTTTTCTCAATCGCGTAGGATTTTTAAATTATTTTCTTATTCGAATGCCTTTAAAATTACCATTTAAACAGATAGAAATAATATTTAGTACATTTAAACTACATAGAATAATTTTTCATACCGTATCTTGTCATTAGGATATTTTTACTATCTTATAGGTTCATTTTTACTAAAAATTGACAAGATTTTGTTTAGAAACTTATAATAATGATTTTCTAAATTTTCCATAAAATTTCTATTTACCTAAATTTTTAACCATTTCATTAAATTATTTTTGAAATCTCTAACATGCTTCAAAACCAAAAGTGAGCTATATGTTAGAAAATTTCTTAACATTACTGTATTTCCTTCCTAATGATAAAATTATGAATTTTAACCCTTTAGACTTACTTCTAATCAATTGGTTCCTTCATAAATCATTATAGAAAATTTCTTCTTAACTTGTATTGTTTCTTTTTAATTGAAAAAGGTTTAGAAACAAGTTTTTAAAAATCATGAATTCCTATAGTGGCATGTTGGCCAAATTTTATAAAACTTTTGCATTTGATTTCCAAAATGTCTTTCACCTTTTAAATCATATCAAATGTATTCTATAGTCTAAGTTCATTAAATCATTTTAGAAAATAGTTATCTATAGTCAATTTAATCCTTTAGGCATGTTGGCCCAAAATACTAAGTTTGTACCATTTGATTTCTAAATGCATTTTTCTTTGATCAAATCAATTAGAAACTTTCTTGATTCTCCTAGGTTAATTAAGCTACACTTTAGGAAAAATCAAGAGAACATTTTGGTCCTCCAAACTTGTCATTGCCGTGAGCTATTGGATGTGCTCTTTGGAACACTCATGCAAATTTACACATGTTATTCACATCCTAAACCTTATCATACAATTCTAACACATGCATTTATATCTCTAACACATGCAAAATATTTCTAACACATGCAAAATATTTCTAACACAAAAACCTAATTTAAAGCTTATAGACATACAATCAAAAGCTATTAGACATGCAAAATTATTACAATTACCAAATAAGAAAGCTACTAACACATAACACTTAAGCTACTAGCAATCACAAAAATTAACAAATACACATCAATAAACACACCACCACCGAATCCTTATGGATTCTACAAACAACTCATCTTCTTACCACCATCAAGGGATGATAAGAATTGTCTTCCTCTTACCTTAAATGAAGACAAAAAGCTTGCTTTCTCACCTCCTAGGTCACGGTTTTCACTCCACCAAACACCTAAAAATTTCAAACAAAACCTACATGTTACTAACCATGAAAAAGAAGCTAAACCATGGAAAAATCATGGCTTAGAACTTTGAAAAAGAAGAGAGAAAAGAAAAGTATGAAATTTCACCTTCTAGGTAAAACTTCCAAGGTTGGTTTCCAAGCTTTAGATGGAAGAATTTGAAGAAACTCCCAACTACAAAGGTTCTTAGAATGGTGTTTAGGTTAAGGAAACTTGGTTAGAAAAATTTTTGGATGGTTGGATGGTTAGGAAATGAGCTTGGCGAATATGGTGAAGAAAATGGGCAAGAATGGTGGCTAGGGTTCTTGATGAGAGAGAAGAGAGAAAAGTGATGAAGACAAAGTGATTTTTGGTCCTTCCTCCTTCACTTGGCCGTAGCTCTCTAAGGGCATGCAAGGTGGCTCCTTGCTTGGCTTCATCCAAGCCATTGGATGAATCAAAGGCTAAGATTAAGCCTTGGTGAGCAAGCCTAATTCTCATTGGTTGGTTCCCTGACTCACATGGCTTAGTCACACTGCGTAATAAATGCTCTTGAGTCAAAAGTCGAGTCACTGCTCGAAAGTTCTACGACTTACGGTGATTAATTAAGCTACCGATCTAACCGTTACGCTAATTGTGGGTCCCGCAAAATATTTCCTGGTCCATTGTCACTAAAACATACTTGACTAATAAAATAATATTATAATAATATAAAATTATTTTATTTGTGATTAAATCTAAAAATTAAAAGATTATTTTTAGTCTCATTCGAGAATCGGGTTAAGTAAGATCCCCCAATTCTAAAAAATCAAATAAGATTTTCCCGGCCGGAAAATATTATTTTCTGCCTCGAGCAAATCACACAAAAAGTTCATATAAAATCACAGACAGTATTTTCTGGCATTAAATCAAGAAGAAAACAATTAAAAACAGACAAAAACAGAGAAAACAGTACGTTCGGGACGTAACGGTCATTTTCCCATTTTTTCCCACAACGTAGGTAATCGTCCAAAACGTTCAAATAAAATATCCAGCAAATATATTTAGCTGTATATCTTTCAGAAAAATTAATACAGTAGCTCAGAAAAATTTTTATTTTACCGTCTCGAAACAAACTACGTAAAACGATCAAATAAAATTTGAACCTGTATTATCGTAGTTGTTTTCATACAAAATTCAAGAACAGAAAAACAGGGACACCGCGGTCATTCATACAAAAGCATGAAAAACAGAAAACAGTACATTCAGAATATTTTCTAAAAATTGGGGCGTTACAACACCACTACTGAAAAAGAACTACTTGCTGTAATTTTTGCACAGGACAAATTTTGATCTTACTTAATTGGCTCTTCTATTGTGATTTTCACTGATCATTCTGCTGTTAGATATTTGATGTCTAAGCAAGATGCCAAACCAAGATTGATACGGTGGATCTTGTTGCTTCAAGAATTCAACATCACAATAAAAGATAAGAAAGGAGCCAAAAATGTTATCGCTGATCATTTGTCCAGGCTTACAATAGGCTCACCTTTTGATAGCACACCTATCAATGATTCTTTTCCTGATGAATTTTTATTTTCTGTCAATTCTATGCCTTGGTTTGCTAACATAGTCAACTTTCTTGTAACAGGAAAGATGCCGCCTCAATGAGCGCATCAAGATAGAAGGAAATTTTTTACAGAGGTGAAAATTTTTTATTGGGATGACCCATACTTGTTCAAATATTGTGCTGATCAAATCTTTCGGAGATGTGTGCCTGACAGTGAGGTAGGTAGTGTCATTAAATTTTGTCATTCGGAAGCATGTGGAGGTCACTTTTCTTCAAAGAAAACAGTTGCGAAAATCTTGCAGTGTGGATTCTATTGGCCCACTTTATTTAAGGACTGCTATACTTTTTGCAAAAGTTGTGAAAATTGTCAAAAGTTGGGCTCAATTTCAAAAAGAAACATGATGCCTCTGAACCCTATCCTTATCATTGAAATTTTTTATTGTTGGGGAATTGATTTCATGGGTCCATTTCCATCTTCATTTGGATTTGTGTATATCTTGGTTGCAGTTGATTATGTTTCAAAATGGATTGAGGCGATTCCATGCCTACACAATGATCATAAAACTGTTCTTAAATTTTTAAAAGAAAATATCTTGTGTCGATTTGGAATCCCTCGAGCTATCATAAGTGATGGGGGAACACATTTTTGCAATAAACCATTTGAATCTTTAATGAAGAAATATGGTATTACACACAAAATTGCCACCCCTTATCACCCTCAGACAAGTGGACAAGTAGAATTGCAAATAGGGAGATTAAACAAATTTTGAAAAAAGCAGTTAACCCAAATCGTAAAGATTGATCTTTAAGACTAAACGATGCACTTTGGGCTTACCGTACTGCTTTCAAAACATCTTTGGGCATGTCACCCTATCAGTTAGTCTATGGAAAACCTTGTCACTTGCTTGTAGAATTGGAACATAAAGCATTTTGGGCCATTAAAGCTTTCAATCTAAATCTTGATGATGCTTGCAAGATACGCAAATTGTAATTGAATGAACTTGAGGAATTGAGAAATGATGCATATGAGAACTCAAAGATTTATAAAGCCAGAACAAAAGCTTTTCATGATAAGACAATTTTGAGAAAATCTTTTGAAATTGGTCAAAAAGTTCTGCTTTATAATTCTCGCCTGCACCTATTCCCTGGAAAATTGAGATCTAGGTGGAGTGGTCCTTTTGTTATCAAACACGTGTATCCTCATGAAGCCGTAGATATTGAGAATCCTAGGAATGGTAATGTGTTTAAAGTTAATGGATAAAGGCTCAAACCATTTCTGGAAAACCAAGTTAATGAGGAAGAATTCATCTCTCTTTTTGATCCTTGTTATGAATAAAATGCACTCTAATTTTATTGCCTTGTTTTTGCAGTTCTTTGTGTTGCTGGTTAAGTGGCGGATACGATACTCCGTGACTCTCAAGTCGGTTTATTTTTTAGTTTCCCAAAATAACTAAATCCTTCTTCTCCTTTAAAATGGATGTCATTCTTTCAAACCTGAGAAAACATTTTCCTTCTCTCCCTCAAAATGCTCTGAAAAAAATCTACAAAGTTCGATGTGAAAGATTGAGATTGTTAATGCACAAAGGTATGCCAGAAGATGTGCGCTGGATAATTGAAGCAAAGGTCCGACTAGCAGGTGAGTCTTCAATTTCATTTGACTCATACATGCCAGGTCTTGGAAGAAGTTCGTATTCTAAAAGGAGAAGAGCAAAAAGGTTACAAGTCTGTTACAAATGTGGACGATGGAATTGTAACAAGCAATGTCATTCTTTGGGGATGGTTTCCGCAAATAGATTCTTCATTAAGAATGGACTGAGTAAGGAGTCATTAGATGATATCTTATTGACTCTTGAGACGCGTTCTTATGGATTGATGCAGCGTGAAATTCTTAATTTGTGGAATCTCTTCAAGGATGAAGAAAATTTGGGAATCTGACTCTAAAAGACCCTGTTTGCCAATTTATAAGAAAATTGGATGGGAAGCTTATCCTCGACTCATAGAAGGCATTTAAGCCGTTACAAGACGTTAAACCAGAGGCAGATGTGAGCCATATCCACAACAATCTGTACATATCATCTTCTTCTTCTTCATGTAATCTTTAAAAAAAAAGAGAAAAAAAATGTTTGAACAAGGGCGATCCGGAAGGAGTACCATGGCTTTAATTAGTTGTGGAGCCCCAGCCTTTGGCTGACCCGTCATTGACTCGGGTGGACCTTTGCACGCTGGTCTTTAAAAAAAAAGTTCGTGAGTGTCTACTGCACTGGTGACACGCAGTATAAAGATATGCCACTACTGCACTCATGACGCGTAGTATAAAGATACACCATGAAAGCTGTACATACAGTTATGTCATCAGTTGCTATTATATCTCTTTTATCTTTGTATGATTTTGCTTTATTTTGATTTTGAACAGACGATCCTTTGAGCAGGGTCCTTCAGGGGTTTCTAGACTTCTTTACCTTACTGGTTTTCTTGAAGTCACAAAAAAAATCATTTACCTTTGATCTTTGATCCTGACCCAACAATAACTCAGATAGATTGGTCAGCAGGAGGTAGTGAGGGAAACAGGATGAAAAAGGAGCCAGATTTGACACTTCGTTTAAAGCTTTCCTTTACTTTGGATTTATCATACTTTGTTTTTTTTTTAAAATTTGTGTCAGTTTTCTCCAACAGGTAATATCTTCTATCCTTTACTCATCTATATTTTAACATTGAGGACAATGTTGTGATCTAGTTGGGGGGGAAAGACAGTTGACCCAAAAAAAAAATTTGTTTTGTTTGGGAAGTATGATATGATTGTCATAGACTTACTAAACCAATTAGTGATGGCAGAGTAAGGAGTAATTTTACTTCTGAGACGCATCTTAATTGGTGGCACAGTAAAGAGTTTGTTTTTAGGTAGTAATTAATTAGTATTGATTTGTGGAAGTAACAAAGTTTTTGTCTTTTGATTTCCTTTGAAAGATTCAAGCGAATGCACTCTCACATCCTTGGAAGCAATTGAAATTCAGGAATCATAGCATGATTGAATAAATTATCTTCTTTCTTAAATTTCACATGCTTGGTTATGGATGTTGAATTAGTGGATAGAGAATGATAGAAATATGTCTTGTGAGATTTTGAGCCTATAGATGAATGGATTGAATATTTGTACCATTCTCTTCTTTCTTGTGTGATTTTCACTCATGAAATTGTTACTCTAGAACTTGCATTGATTCTTTTTGAGGCTACATTTTCACATGTATACATTAATATGATTGAGGCATTTTAAAATAGCTACTTTGACCAAATAGCCATCCTTGTATATTTTCCATTGTGTAACCCATTTGAACTTGTTTGACCATTCCTTGTTTTTAGCTCATCTCATCCTTCAAAAAAAAAACATGTTTTTACCCAACCTTAGGGAATAAAAGAGCATTGACCTTGTTCTTGAACAAGTGTGGGGGTGTGTGTGCAAAATGATCCAAAAAAAAAAATTGAACACCGTTGCAATCAAAGGATTATCAGAATAAAGGTGGATGCTTGGAAACAATAGGAAGAAAAGGAGAATGTTCAAGTCTAACAATGAATCCAATTCACTAATTTGGGGTTGATCTTCAACAAAACATTAGTCAAATGTTGGTGATTGTCCTTTATGATGAATGTTCTCAAACATTTTCTCCACTCTAACTGCACCATAATGCTCTTTTATTCTCTTCGGTATTTATCTTTTCATATCCATATTATCCCTTCTCCTTTACCATGACCCCATTACAACCTTGAATAAAGTCCTCTTGATTTTTGTATGCATGTGTTTTGAGTAGCGGAGAAGTAGAAGATAAGCAAGCTTATGGTAGTGCAATTGTTCATGGGTTGAATAGAGTGAAATACTTACCTTTTAAACACTTGAGAGATTGAGAGTGAATTCTATGAGAATCTATCATTCTTGATTCATTCTTTTCAACTGAAGTTTCCTTGCTTGTTGGTTTGAGATGTGAAGAAATGTTACCTCATTAATGCTTTGATCCCTTGAATTTCTTGTTGCTCTTCTTGCTTCATCAAGTCTTTTAGAGTTTTTAGCTTTTGAGTCTATGTCATTTTTCTTTGTCTCCTAACTTTGGTCTTATGTGTTTTGCCCAGGAGTGCAAAAAGCTAAGTGTGGGAGAATTTGATGATCACATATTTTATACATTAATAAACCTTCATTTTTAGTCATTTACACTCTCTATGTACTTAATTGATTAAGTCTAGTTATGTTTTGTAAGTTTGGACTCAAATTAGACTTAATTGATTTTTTCAGCACTATTTTGGTCTTATGCTATTTTTGTATTTCAGCCATATCTTCAGTTCTAAATGTCTGATAATTATGAATTTTATCTTATAGGAAAGATAAGAGAGAGCTCTACAACTTTGATGAAGAGCTCAAAGTCTCAATCAGACATCTAGTAGAGCTAATTGGGCTTGGAAGACAGAACACAAGTTTTGTGTCTGAAACCTGAATAATGTACAGTAATCAGAGCATAACTCGGGCTGCAAGAATTATCTTGGGCTGAAATTTGGACATTTGAAAGTTAAGATCCAGATATAAAACTTTTATGTTGAATACAAAACTTGATTCGAGCTCCTTGATAGTGATATTGGGTCTGAAAGTCAAAACAGAGGTGCTGAAATTGGGCCTGAACAGTTTGTAGTAATTGGGTCATATCTTGGGGTGTAGGACGAATTTTTAGGTGATTCCAGAGCCATTGGAAAGCTTAGACAATTTCCTAGAACTTTCATGAAGACCACTTGGCTCGAAAATGACGAAATCAATGACTTAAGCAATGAATGATTTCGGAGACAAGAAATCTCAATGATTTTTCACTCTTATCCTCACCATTTGGCATTCTCCACTCATTCATCCACTCATCCCACCTACCCCTAATCAGCCCCTTTGTCATTTTGTATCCCTAATCCTCTATATAAGGCACCATTGGCTGACCATTTGAAACACTTGGTGTTAGGCTTAGTTTGTACAAGTTAAGGTTATGCTTGTTTATTGTTTTCCTTTGTTGTAATTTTCTCTTGTTCTAAATTGAAGTCATGTTCATCTTTCTCTTCTTCTCTCTTTCTTTCTTCTTATCCATGAGTAACTAAATCTTCATCTTGCTTGGGTGAAAGAGTGAAGCTCTTGGTAATGAAATAAGGTTAGATTATTTTATTTCTTGTGCTTAAATGATATATTATTAAATAAACATTATATGTGTTGTATTTTGTTTCCAATCAATTTAGAAACCTTCTTTGTTAATGGAGATCTTGATTTATTGTAGACAATAGGATTGGCACAGTGAATGCTTGAACTCATTTACAAATGTTGGTAGATAATTAAAGGAATCATAATATAATTACATATATAATTGAACTTTGAATGTTATATTCTCCGATTGGAACCTCCGTTGTGTGTGGATTTCAATTGAGTTAAAAAGAGAAATAATCTTACCTTTAATTTATTACCAAGAGTGGATCTCCTAACCCAAGCAAGCCCTTAAATTCATTTGTGAACTTGTTTTATTACTTTTGGTGTTGTGACAAATCCTTTTCTTACCTCAATTAATTTTTCTTCATCAATTCCCTGTGGATCGACCTCAGACTCCCGAGAAATTTACTACTTGAGACAACTTGCACTTGGGTTTGCATCCTTAAATCCCGCAGTCATATACTGACTCATTTCCTACTCCATAAAGCTAAACACAGACATTAGAGAGAATGACCTGGAAGAACTATCGGTACCTCAGGCTACCCAACCAAACTATTACACTATCAAACGTCGTGTAAATAGCCCACAGTCAGAACATCATGTAAGTAGTACACAGTCAAATACGTCGTGCACCACAGGCATTGTACTAGACAGTCTCTGCAAGATCTTGATTAAGATTAGTGCTTGTCGAGATCATTAGTATGTTATCCATTACCACGGCCTAGAGGAGCTACCAACTGTCCACATGTGGAATCCTCCGCACACTAATGCTTCCAAGTTCAATCAATGAACCACACTACGCCTATCACACCCACAACACGATGTAATTCATCTCATCAACTAATCGTCAATTTCAACCAAATTGACACAACTCTCAATGCATGAATACGAACCATAATTATATAAATACCCTTAGTCTCAATATGTCATCATATTTACATAAATACCCTCAGTCTCAATATTTCCAAATATAGTACGTCTCCACTTGACAGTACTATTTCTCAACATGTCCGGGTCCACCACTTTGGCCCGACAACAAAACTCACTGTTCCTTTTAGTCGCGTAAAGATTTTATCGCATTTTCACAATCACGTCACCTTTTTCAAACATTTTTATGTTGCGTAATTATTTTTCAACGTTTTTAAAATCGCATAGTATTTTTAAATTATTTTCTCAATCGTGTAACGTTTTTAAATCATTTTCTTAATCTCGTAGTTTAAAAATCATCATTTTAAATACGCGTAAGCTATTTCTAATATTTTTTAACTACATAAATATTTTCTCTATGTCATAAATTATATTATGAAACTTTCTCCATTATTTGTTCATTTTAAGTGAATTTTGACAGCATTTTGTCTAAAAATTCATTAAATGATATTTTCTACATTTTTCTTCATAAACTACCTTACTTTAATTATAACCATCATTTACACTTTGAAACTCACTAACGTGCTTCAAAACCCAAAGGTGAGCTTCTACCTTAACATTTTTTCAAGTGTTCACTGTATTTATTATTTATAATTAAAATCACTAATTTAGGTTTCTAAAACCAAGTTCATTTGTTTTGTTCTCCAAAATTTCATTGAAATTAAATCCTCTTCAAGTTAACTACTTAATCTCCATTAGAAAAAAATTTTGGAAATCAAATAGACATTGTATGGCATTTTGGCTGAAATTCAACATATTCTTTAAAATTGATCTTTAAATCATTTCTTATCTTCTAAATCAATTTCAAATTCATTATTTTACCTAAAATCGTTAAATCATTGTTTTAGAAAATGGTTGAGAACATCTTGGTTCTCTTTTTCTGGGTGGAGCCATGAACTCCTTTTGTGTTCTTTGGAACACTCATGGAATCCTTACATGCTATTCACATCCTACAATAAAAATCATACATCTATAAACACATGCAATATATTTTAAAGCTATAGACATGCTCACTAATAAAATCAACCACAAATAGAAAAGCATTAAACAACCAAATGAATGAATCCTTATGGATTCTTCACCACAAATACAATCCATTTTCTCATCACCACACAAGGTTGATGAGATTTAGTCGCCCTCTTACCTTAAGAGAAGACAAACTCTTTCTAACTCTTCCTAGTGATTTTCGTGTGACCTTCAAAGAATTCCTAACAAACTCAAACAAATTTTAAAGAGTTATAACTATAGGAGAAAAATATAAACCGTGGATCAATCATGGCTTAGAACATCAAAAATCAAATTAGAAGTAAGAAACAAAGATTTTCACCTTGTAGGAAAAATCTTCAAAGTGGTTTTCCACGCTCAAGATGAATTTTTTTGAAGAAACTTTCAACTAGAAAAGTTCTTACAATGTATTTTAGATTTGAGAAATAGGGTTAGATGAAAATTTAGAAGAGCATAGGTGTTGGTTGATGGTGTTGGCCGAATGGCTCAATGAAGAAAGCTAGAGAGTTGTTCTTGGTGTTCTTGGAGAAAAGAAAGGAAATACTTGGTGATAGTAAAGTTTGAAGATGAAAATGACTAAGTGAAATGCTTTCTACCTCTCCTAATCTCTACTTGGCCGTGGAGCTCCTTCAAAGGAGGTGGCCATCATTGTTGACTCCAATGGCTCCTAATGGCCTTAGATTAGATCAATGGATGATATCAAAGTCTTTGTCTCCAAGCTTGCTTCTAATTGGTGTAGGAAAACCAAATCATCAAGTGACTAAGCCTTCTTGAAGGTGCCTGGCCGAATGGCCTTTAGGAATAGCAAACTAGGTTTTGATTCATTTGGTTTCCTAGTTAGGTTTAGGTAAATTTAGTTAGACTTCTTAGTTACTTAGTTAGTCATTTAGTTAGCTAGGATGACTAACCATCTCCTAGATTTCTCTAGAACCTTCTCTAACTAGAACTTAATTGAATAGCTAACTAGGTTTACTTCATTTAGTTACTACATAAGCTTCTTATACTATCTTAGTTAGGTTTAAGCTAACTTGGTTAAGCTTTCTAGTCATAAACTAACAAGTCTAACCACTTTTGTGGACTAGCCTCCTATTGGTCTAGAAACTTTCAAGCCACTATTGTGGACTAGCTCCCATTGGCTTAAAAATAAATCAAGCCAGAAATGTTGATTGCTTCTTCAAATGTGGGTCCCACAGACTTTTTCGGGTCCATGGTCCATTTTGGAGCAAATTTTTACTATTTTTAAGACAGTAAGTACTGTACAATAAAATAATATTATAATAATATAAAATATTTTTATTACACAGTTAAATCCTAAAAATTAAAAGATTAATACATGTATCATTCAGAATTGGGTTTAGTAAGATCCCCCAGCTCCAAATAATTAAATTAAGACTTTTTCGGCTAGAAAATTATTATTTTCTTGACTCGGAGTAAATCACACACAATGATCAAATACAGTCAAGAAACAGACAAAATCTATTTATAACTCACAGAAAATATAAAACAGCACATTGAGGATAATATTGTAATTAACTCAAAAGTTGGGGTATTACAACTCTCCCCTACTAATAAAATTTCATCCCCGAAATTTATCGTATCTTAGAACAGTTGAGGATATTGTTCCCTCATTTTATCTTCCAGTTCCCAGGTAGCACGTTACATCGTTCCATATCACCTTCACCAATTCGATCATCTTCACACGAAGCTGCTTCACTCTCCTGTCCTCAATCTTAATAAGAAGTGTCTCACACATTAAATTATCTTTCAGTTGTATCTCATCAGGCTGTATAACATGCGTTGGATCGGGGATATATTTTCTCAGTTGAGACACGTGAAATACATCATGTAGATTGGATAGAAAATGTGGTAAAGCTATCTGGTAGGCTACAAGACCTATCCGACGAACAATTTGATAAGGTCCAATGAATTTAGGAGTGAGCTTTTTGGACTTAATAACCCTTCGGACACTAGTCGTAGGCGTTACTCGCAAAAACACATGCCCACCATCCTCAAATTCAAGAGGTCGCCTTCGCTTATCAGCATAGTTCTTCTGTTGGCTCTGAGTTGTCCTCATTTTCACTTGAATCATCTTCACCTTTTCCATAGTCTGTTGCACAAGATCAGGTCCAATGGTCATACTTTCCCTATCCTGATACTAACACAAAGGTGTTTGACATCATCGTCCATATAGTGCTTCATAGGGTGTCATCCCTATACTTGAATGAAAACTATTATTATTGGTGAATTCTATCAGAGACAAGAATTCATCCCAACTTCCTCGTTGTTCCAATACACAAGCACGCAACAAATCTTCCAACGAATGGATTGTCCTCTCCGTTTGACCATCAGTCTACAGATGAAAGCCAGAACTCAGACGTAACTTAGTTCCTATGGCTTCTTGCAAACTTTGCCAGAATCTTGACGTAAACCTTGGATCTCTATCAGAAACTATACTTGAGGGTACACCACGAAGTCTAACAATTTCACTTATGTACATCTGGGTTAATCTTTCCAAAGAAAATTTAATATTGATCAGCAAGAAGTGCGCTGACTTCATAAGCCTATCCACTATAACCCATATAGAATCATGACCCTTCCTCGTTCTTGGCAATCCGGTAACAAAATCCATTGAGATACTATCCTATTTCCATTCTAGAATGGTTAAAAGTTGTAACATATCGGCTGGTCTTTGATGTTCCACTTTTGCTTTTTGACAAACAAGGCAAGATGCTGCACGTTCTGCCACATCTCTCTTCATTCTTGACCACCAAAACATCTGCTTTAAATCTTGATACATTTTAGTCATTCCCGGATGCATACTTAAACTACTAGTATGACCCTCATCTAGAATTGCTTTCTTAAGATCGGGATCGTCAGGTATATAAATTCTTCCCTCAAATCTTAAGATTCCATCGAATCCTTCCTCCACTGTCGCCTTATGACCTTGCTTGAAAAATTCCTTTTCATTCTGTAAAAAGTGATCCTTATCCTATTTTTCTCGGATTACATCTATCAAGTCATTCAAAATCAAAACCTTACTTAGACGAATTTTTCCTGGTACCAATTCTACTAACAACCACAGATCTCTAAACTAGTTGATAAATTCCTCCTCCTTTATCATCATGGTAGAAACACTAATCACTTTTCTACTCAAGGCATCCGCCACCACATTTGCTTTTCCTGGATGGTATTGAAGTTGAAAATCATAATCCTTTAAGAATTCTAACCATCACCTCCGCCTCATGTTCAATTCCTTCTGATCAAACAAGTTTTTCAAACTCTTGTGATCACTAAAGACATTGAACATAGCTCCATACAGAAAATGCCTCCACACTTTCAATGCAAAAACCACTGCGGCTAGTTCTAAATCATGTGTTGGGTAATTCCTCTCATGTACCTTTAATTGTCTTGAAGCATAAGCCACTACATTCCTGTTTTGCATCAACACACATCCTAACCCTTAGTAAAAAGCACCACAATACACCTCAAAAGACTTGTTAGGATCCGGTAAAATCAGCACTGATGCAGTCGTCAATCTTTTCTTCAACTCTTGGAAACTTACCTCATATTCTTCTGTCCAAACAAAAGCTTGACTTTTCCTTATGAGTTGTGCAAGAGGTCCGGCTATCTTGGAAAATCCTTCAATAAACCTCTGATAATATCTGGCCATTCCAACGAAACTTTGGATCTCGGTCACTGTCTTTAGTCTTTCCCACTGTAAAACAGTTTCAACTTTCGATAGGTCCACTGTAATACCTTCCTTAGAAATCACGTGACCTAGAAATTAAACTTCTTCTAGCTAAAACTCACACTTGGCTAACTTTGCATATAGCTTCTTTTCTTTCAAAATCTGAAGAACTATGCTGAGATATTCAGCATGCTCTTCTTGACTTTGAGAGTAGATCAAAATATCATCAATAAATACGATAACAAATCTGTCCAAGTATGGATGAAAAATCCTATACATGTAATCCATGAATATAGCAGGAGCATTCGTCACTCCAGACGGCATTACTTGATACTCATAATGCCCATAACGAGTTCGAAAAGCTGTCTTAAGAATATCCTCTACCTTTACACGAATCTGATGATAACCTGATCGCAGATCTATCTTAGAAAAAACAATTGCTCCTCTCAATTGGTCCATCAAATCGTTAATTCTTGGGAGTGGATACTTATTCTTTATAGTCACCTTATTCAAATGTCGATAGTCCACACATAGACGAGAAGTTCCATCCTTTTTCTTGACAAACAAAACTAGTGCTCCCCACGGCGAAACACTCGGTCGCACAAACTGTTTCTCCAACAGTTCCTCCAATTGCTTCTTCAACTCTACCAATTCCGCTAGTGACATCCGATACGGTGCAATCGAAATAGGACCTGCTCCTAGTACCAAATCAATAGAAAACTCGATCTCTCTCTCCGGTGGTAAACTAGGTACATCATCAGGAAAAACTTCTGGAAACTCATTAACGACAGGGATAGCATTCACATCTTTCTCACTCTTGACTTCTAAAGAAGACAACAACATGTATCCTTGGACTCCATCTCTCAGTAATGAGTTGACTTTCACAACAGTTAAAAATCCAGAATTCTCCTCCTTAGGAAAAACTATTGTTTTGTTTACACAATCTATTAGGATATAGTTAGAAGATAACCAATCCATTCCTAGTATTACACCTATCTCAACAAGAGGTAAGCAAATTAAATTGATTGAAAATACACAATCATTTATGGTAATAGTAAAATTCAAACATATTTTGGACATAACAACTGGCTTAGCAATCGGGGTAGAAACAATCAACTGGAAACTCAGAGAAGACATAGGCAGTCCACACAATCATATGCAATAAATGAATGTGTTGCACCTGAATCATATAACATAGTCAAAAGATTACCTTCAATGACACCTTCCCCCTGAATAAGATCTTCAGATTGAGAAGCTTCAGCTCTGGTCATTGTATATACTCGCCCTCCAAATCGTGGCTGAGTAGTACGAACATTACTCACAACTGGCTTCCTCTCTGGCTGAGTACAATCCCTAGAAACATGTCCAGGTTTTTTGCAATTAAAACAGATAATTCCCTTGATCGAACAATCCCTCGATATGTGGCCACTCTTTCCACACTTAAAGCATCTTGGCGTAAACACCACATTTTGGCCAGCTCCATTACCACTAGAATTTCCCCCAACAAATGGATGTTGAAGCTGACTTCCCGGTGGTCTTGAATAAGGTTTACACTAAAATCGGCTACCTCCTCTTTGGAACCTAGTCGGTCCAAAGTTACGATTTCTCGGATCTCGTGATGGCTCCAACTCCTCGAGTCGTCGACACGTATCCATTAAAGCAAGAAATCCATTCATCCTCATGGGTAGCCCTCCTCGCTTCAACTCTACCCTCAATCCTTCCTCAAACTTACGGCATTTCCATGCCTCATCAGGTTGAATTTGGAAATACCTTGAGAACTGCGATAAGCTCTCAAACGTAGCTGCATATTCACCAACTGTCATGTTGCCTTGACGTAAACTAAGAAATTCCATTTCCTTGGTATGTCGGGCACTTGCAGGAAAGTACTTCTCCAGAAATACTCACTAAATACCTCCTAGGTAATTTCAGTCCCTTCAGCTTGTAAAAGTCTGCGGGTTCTTCTCCACCAGTTCTCTCCATCACCTCTCAACATAAAAGTAGCACATGTCACCTTCCTATCATCGACGCATCCCATTCCTTCAAATATTCTTTCCAAATCTTGGATCCAGAAACTCGCCTTCTCAGGATCAAACTCGCCTCTAAACTGCTGCGGGTTATTGCGCCTAAACTCAGACAAGTTTAAAGCATCAGTTGTCACATCTTGTTGTTGGGCTGCTCATTGATTTTGTTGGGTAATCACCTTTGCCATGCGCTGCATAGCCTCAACAGCTGCAGTCATTGGATCCACATTATGTTCCATATTCGCACGCGTTCTTCTACCGCCAGACATCTTCTTTCTTTAACAAGATAAAACAAAGTCAGGTGCAATCTTTCGAAAACAAATAACAGAGAATTACACAACACAAGCAAAAATAGACCCCACTATAACCCCAAAAGACTCTAACTTGGGCTCTGATACCAACTAATGTAACACCCAAACTGGGGATGTCACATTTCCGATACAATAATAAATAAACCTTACCCAAGTTATAAACATTTGGTACATAAATAATATGAGTTGTAAAATTTTTCTTTTTATACCTGATATCATTAAATAAAATAAAACGAATCACAAAACAAAACAAACTATTATTACACACCATAATATACATATGATTTTTTGTTTTAAGTTGTACAAATAATTTACAACTACAAATATTTAATAAAATAGTAAAAAGTCAGCATAATACTAATACATATACATGCCCAAGAGCACATCAAAGACTTCTAACCCTCCGAAGGATCATCCTCAGATGGATCATCGGATGACAGAAATCCTAGATGTCTCACAGCTCTACGGACAGGAGTCCATGCTGTCGATACACTACTGTTCTCACTGGGTGTATGAAAACGTCCTCCCTTGTAACGTCTCAGAGTCAAAGGCATCTCAAGATGTAAATACAAAGTAGTAGTAAAAATAGGCGTTCCATCAAACTCTCTACGCAGGGTCACAGTCAGACACCCCACATAGACTACCGATTCTCTATCTTCATGCAGTCGCCAGGCCTCAGAGCCTCCGTGAAAATCGAGTCTCACAAAACTAAAGAAATCAGGCAACACCATCACCATAAAATCAATCTAATTGATAAGGGTGATCTAATGGCTCGCCTTCCTCAAACTGGTCGCTCGGTTGTTGTTCTTCAGGGTACTGAATGTCTAGAGGCCGCTCCTCTTCCTCTTCCTCAAACTCTTTACAGAATATAAAAATAGTACAGAAAATGTATATAAAGCGGTGAGACAATCTACATCATTACCAGCATGGCAATAAAGAAAACGACAATATAAACAGATATCACTATTTAATACAATAATGCATACCATAATATCATAAATAATATCGCAAATTAACACATCATACATAATATCACAAATCAAATAAGAATAATCACAATGCTCACGTTATGATGAAAAACCCCCAAATGCAAATGTATACTGACTCATTTCCTACTCCATAAAGCTAAACACAGACATCAGAGAGAATGACCTGGAAGAACTATCGGTACCTCAGGCTGCCCAACCAAACTATTACACTATCAAACGTCGTGTAAATAGCCCACAGTCAAAACATCATGTAAGTAGTACACAGTCAAATACGTCTTGCACCACAGGCATTGTACTAGACAGTCTCCGCAAGATCTTGATTAAGATTAGTGCTTGTCGAGATCATTAGTGTGTTGCCTGTTACCACGGCCTAGAGGAGCTACCAACTGTTCACATGTGGAATCCTCCGCACACTAATGCCTCCAAGTTCAATCAATGAACCACACTACGCCTATCACACCCACAACACGGTGTAATTCATCTCGTCAGCCAATCGTCAATTTCAACCAAATTGACATAACTCTCAATGCATGAACACGAACCATAATTACATAAATACCCTTAGTCTCAATATGTCATCATATTTACATAAATACCCTCAGTCTCAATATTTCCAAATATAGTACGTCTCCACTTGACAGCACTATTTCTCAACATGTCCGGGTCGACCACTTTGGCCCGACAGCAAAACTCACTGTTCCTTTTAGTTGCATAAAGATTTTATCGCATTTTCACAATCACATCACCTTTTTCCAACATTTTTAAATTGTGTAAATATTTTTTGGCGTTTTTAAAATTGCGTAGTGTTTTTAAATTGTTTTCTCAATCGTGTAACGTTTTTAAATCGTTTTCTCAATCGTGTAGCTTAAAAATCATCATTTTAAATACGCGTAAGTTATTTTTAATATTTTTCAACTACGTAAATATTTTCTCTATGTTATAAATTATATTATGAAACTTTCTCCATTATTTGTCCATTTTTAGTGAATTTTGACAGCATTTTATCTAAAAATTCATTAAATGATATTTTCTACATTTTTCTTCATAAACTACCTTACTTTAATTATATCCATCATTTACACTTTGAAACTCACTACGTGCTTCAAAACCCAAAGGTGAGCTTCTACGTTAACATTGTTTCAAGTGTTCACTGTATTTATTATTTATAATTAAATTCACTAATTTAGGTTTCTAAAACCAAGTTCATTTGTTTTGTTCTCCAAAATTTCATTGAAATTAAATTCTCTTCAAGTTAACTACTTAATCTACATTAGAAAATAATTTTGGAAATCAAATAGACATTGTATGGCATTTTGGCTGAAATTCAACATATTCTTTAAAATTGATCTTTAAATCATTTCCTATCTTCTAAATCAATTTCAAATTCATTATTTTACCTAAATTCATTAAATCATTGTTTTAGAAAATGGTTGAGAACATCTTGGTTCTCTTTTTCTTGGTGAAGCCATGAGGTCCTTTTGTGTTATTTGGAATGTAACACCCCAAATTTTCTAACTATTTGACAGTAATGACAAAATTCTACTGTTTAGTGATTTTTGTATACTGTAAAATTATTTTGAGTATTCCGTGAATACATTTAATCGTTTTGTGTGATTTACTCTGTATCAGGAAAATAGTAATTTTTGGCCTGGGAAAATCTTATGTAATTTAATTATTACTATTAAGTCTTAATTATTTTACGTAATCTGATTTGATTTTCGTAAGTTTTATAATTTTTATGATTTTGTGGCTGATTATGAAATTTTTATATTTCTATGATTATTTTAATATTATTCTGGGCTGTTTGTGGGCCCAAGGGGCTATACGTGGGCCCAAGTGGGTCCGTAAAATTGAAAATTATTCTGCAGCCAGAAAATTTTGTACTATTGAGATGGGGACGGGGGATCTTACTAAATCTGAAATCAGAAACAGTTTTTAAAATTTTCTTTTACTATGTTGTGTACTGTATTTAATTATCAGGCAATAAAAATACAGTAAAAATATTGTTCGAAGGGTAATAACAGATAAAAATAAATAATATACTACTTAGTCAACATTAGTGGTTATGACAACTTTATGATGAACAAACAGGAAGCAAGCTTAATGTTGAAGCCTTTGGATATCCACCATTGATTTAATCAACGGTGGAGATTTGGTCTTATAAAATGGCTAGGACCATTTATGACCATTGGATGGAAAGTATGAAGAGGTGATCTTGACCCTTCATTTTGGAGATACATCTAATGGTTAGGATTTCAAGGAGAAAGATCTAATGGCTTAGATTAAGTCTTACAATCTAGAAGCTATAATTAGAATCTACATTAATACTAACCATTGATCTAATCAATGGCTAAGAATGCCCAAAATGGTGGCTAGTGAAATTGGTCAAACATTGAGTGTACAAGGAGGGGGGACAATTTTGTGATGGTTTAATGCATGGCAAAGTTTGAAGACACCATTATTACTCATTCTTGATCATTCCAAAAAGCTAAGCTCTTCAAACTTTTCTCTCTATTTCTCTTCACTCAAGCTCACGGCCATAGCACCCAAATCCACCTTCCATCATTCAAAAATTTTAAACAACCTTACTTCTTGAATTTATACCTCAATCTAAGACACTTTGTAGTTTACACCAAGTTCTAAATCCATCATCTTCAAGGACTTTCTTCAAGAGCAAAGTTCTAGGGTTTTTAAGGTGAAGTTATGGAAACTTCACTTCTTATCTCTTTTTCATGTTCTAAGCCATGTTTGATCCATGGTTTTCCTTGTTCAAGCTTAATATGCTAATAAATATATGTTTTATTTTGTGTTTAAGAAACCATTGGTGGTGAAGGACTTGAAAAAGAAGCAAACCAAGGAGCTTTTGAGGTTCTTCAAGAGGTAAGAGGGAGATTCATCTCACCAACCAAGTATGGTGGTGAGAGATGTACTTGTATTTGATGGATGGTGAATCCACGTGATGATTTATATCCATAGTTGTGTAATTATTTGTGGGTGTTTATGTGCTTTAAATTATTTATTTGTGTTTGCATGCTTTAGGTGATTTTTATTGCCTTAAGGTATGCTTGAATATATGCTATGATGAATATGTATATGTATGTCATGATTTGATGATGGAAAGGAAAACAATTTTTGGTTTCAAAGACCAAGAGGATTTTGGCCAAGACACCTCAAAATAGGTGTTTACAAATTAATATTTTCATGAATGGTGAAATTAGATGTTTAGAAGAGCAAGGAAAATGAACAAATGTTTTGATTTCAAAGAACAAGAGTCTCACGATTTTTGGAGGATTTTAATAGTTTTGTTTGTGTAAAAACATGAATGGAACTTAGTTGATTTAGAAGAAAAAATATTTGATGGTTTCAATGGCCATGTACCATGGTTTTGAAGGCTTGTAATGCCTTGGTTTTATGAAACAAAGTGATTTCAAAGTAGAAATGGAATTGATCTATTACAAGGATTAAATAAATGGAAACAAAGTGTTTTGTCACTTGAAAAATAGAATTTTTGTATATGAGTAGAAAAGAGAGGTTGAAAGTGTTTGAACCTCAATTTATTTTAAAGAGGATTGATTTTTAGAATTGATTTGAGAATTATGGAGAATACGTGGTGACTTGAGATTTACTAACGTATAACTCATCCTTTGGGTTTTGGAGCGCGTTAGGAAATTTTAAGTTAGAAAAATATTGAGTTAATTCAATGAAATGGTGAAATTGTGAAATATATTCCGAAAAGAATTTCTTGAGTAAAAATGTGGAAAATGAAGTGAGAAGTCATATTATTTTGAGAAAGGTTGAAATAGAATTTTGGAAGGTTGAAAAATGATTTTTGGAAAGTCCAAAATGATGTTTGGAATATTGAGGAATATTTTACGTGGTTTAAAAATGGTGAAAAATGTGTTACATAACTTAAAAACGTGATTTTTTAGCTACGCGATTGCAAAAATGATGAAAAATTGCTACGCGATTTGAAAAATGTTTAAATATTTCTACGCGATTTGGAAAGCGTTTAAATATTTTCACACGATTGAAATATTGTTGAAAAATCGCTACGTGATTGAAAAATGATGAAAAAATGGTTTACACGACTTAAAAGTATGATTTTAAGTTATGTGATTTTGAAAACGATGGAAGATCGTTACGCGATTTGGAAAATATGTAAATATTTTTGCGCGATTGAGAAAACGTCAAAAAATGATTATGAGATTTGGAAACGTAACAAAAATGTTACGTGATTGTGAAAACGTGTTAAATATGATACGCGATTGAAAATACAGTAAAAATACTGTAAGGAACTGATGTACTGAAAGGGAACCTTTTTAATGATGAAATTGAAAGATATGCATTGATGCATATGATGAAATTGAACAGAACTTGCTTTGAGGTATTCGTGCATTGAACAGAATTTGTATTGAGATATTCGTGCATTGAACGGAATATAGCTGATAGCTATTATGACCCTTGTGGTTGAAGAGGGAATGAGAATTGAAAAGTGAGATATATGATGGATCTTGGGGGCGTCAAGGCGTGCACGGTCGATCCAGTGGGCAGGGGCAAGTACTCTGTGCCACATGGTGACGCAGTCCGTTGCAACACATTGACGATACCCGACAAGAACACGATTCTTTTCGAAGATTGGAGATTGTCTGTGGGCTAAGGCTGGACAATTAATCAGAGCATTCTTCTCGAAATTGTGAAAACCTCCATAGAGTAGGAAATTGAGTCTATGTGCACATGCATAATCTGAATATCTATATCTGTATGATATATTAATTGAGGGCATTATCATAATTATCGGTATGATAATTGAATTGTTGAATATTTGAATAATGTTGATGGTATTATCGTAATTATTATTTATGATAATTGAATTGTTGAATATTTGGAAAATGTTGAGGGCAGGATCGTAATTACTATTTATTACATCTGTTGTGATGATAAATAATGATGATGGCATGATTGTAATTATGGTATGATATACCTGTATAGTGTGTTGTTTGTGTTATCTCCATGCTACCATGTTGGTATTGGCGTAGGTGATCTCACCTCTTTGTTATATTGTTTTGTTGTGCTTGTATTATTAAAATTGTATAGTAGATGGAACAAGTTTCTTAGACTTGTCTGGAAGCAAATATTCTGAGTTCGGTGACAACATTGAGGAGTGATCATTCCATATTCAATGGTGTGTAGTGTTGATGAGGAACAGATATATGACGCATCAAGATGGATACACGGCAGAATAAGTATGTTGAGTTTTATCGATAATGTTTTACCATGCTATTAACTAAGACCCGTCATGGGGTTTGCTACTGTTTAAAATTTGAGTCTGTAAGTGTTATGTTTCTTAAAAAATTGTTAAATATTATGTGGTATCAATAATATATATTAATCAGTTTAAATCTATTTTTCAGTATTACCTATAAATTTCAGTAAGTTTATGTTTCCACAAAAAGAAATTTTAAAACCCATGTTTTAGAACTCAAACCTTTTATGAAATCATTTTCAGATTATGAGCTTGTAGTCGAAAATGTGATGCCGTACGGAGGGTGTTACATGGAACACTCATGCAATCCTTACATGCTATTCACATCCTACAATAAAAATCATACATCTATAAACACATGCAATATATTTCAAAGCTATAGACATGCTCACAAATAAAATCAACCACAAATAGAAAAGCATTAAACAACTAAATGAATGAATCCTTATGGATTCTTCACCACAAATACAATCCATTTTCTCATCACCACACAAGGTTGATGAGATTTAGTCTCCTTCTTACCTTAAGAGAAGAAAAACTCCTTCTAACTCTTCCTAGTGATTTTCATGTGACCTTCAAAGAACTCCTAACAAACTCAAACAAATTTTAAAGAGTTATAACTATAGGAGAAAAATATAAATCGTGGATCAATTATGGCTTAGAACATCAAAAATTAAGTTAGAACTAAGAAACAAAGATTTTCACCTTGTAGGAAAAATCTTCAAAGTGGTTTTCCAAGCTCAAGATGAATTTTTTTGAAGAAACTTTCAACTAGAAAAGTTCTTAGAATGTTGTTTAGATTTGAGAAATAGGGTTAGATGAAAATTTAGAAGAGTATAGGTATTGGTTGATGGTGTTAGCCGAATGGTTCATTGAAGAAAGCTAGAGAGTTGTTCTTGATGTTCTTGGAGAAAAGAAAGGAAATATTTGGTGATAGTAAAGTTTGAAGATAAAAATGACTAAGTGAAATGCTTTCTACCTCTCCTAATCTCTACTTGGTCGTGGAGCTCCTTCAAAGGAGGTGGCCATCATTGTTGACTCCTAATGGCCATAGATTAGATCAATGGATGATATCAAAGGCTTTGTCTCCAAGCTTGCTTCTAATTGGTATAGGAAAACCAAATCATCAAGTGACTAAGCCTTCTTGAAGGTGCCTGGCTGAATGGCCCTTAGGAATAGCAAACTAGGTTTTGATTCATTTGGTTTCCTAGTTAGGTTTAGGTAAATTTAGTTAGACTTCTTAGTTACTTAGTTAGCCATTTAGTTAGCTAGGATGACTAACCATCTCCTAGATTTCTCTAGAACCTTCTCTAACTAGAACTTAATTGAATAGCTAACTAGGTTTACTTCATTTAGTTACTACATAAGCTTCCTATACTAACTTAGTTAGGTTTAAGCTAACTTGGTTAAGCTTTCTAGTCATAAACTAACAAGTCCAACCACTTTTGTGGACTACCCTCCTATTAGTCTAGAAACTTTCAAGCCACTTTTGTTGACTAGCTCCCATTGGCTTAAAAATAAATCAAACCAAAAATGTTGACTACTTCCTCAAACGTGGGTCCCACAAACTTTTTCGGGTCCATGTATATTTTGGAGCAGATTTCTACTGTTTTTAAGACAGTAAGTACTGTACAATAAAATAATATTATAATAATATAAAATATTTTTATTGCACAGTTCAATCCTAAAAATTAAAAGATTAATACACGTATCATTCAGAATTGGGTTTAGTAAGATCCCCTAGCTCCGAATAATTAAATCAAGACTTTTCTAGCCAGAAAATTTTTATTTTCTTGACTCGGAGTAAATCACACACAATGATTAAATACATTCACGAAATAGTCAAATTCTATTTATAACTCACAACAAATATAAAATAGCACATTTAGGATAATATGGTAATTAACTCAAAAGTTAGGGCGTTACACTGCTTGACTTCGGTACTTTGACACTTAGTTGTCCTATCTAGGCTCCAAATTGGGGGCATCTATTCTAGACCGGGTTATGGGTCATGGTGTTGGTGTATGCCCTAGAGGCTGATACTTTTTGCCTGTATTTACATACATTGTATTATGTTATTTTTAATATATGAGGCATTTCATTTATTGTGTTCTTTTTTATAAACATAATAAAGTCTTTGGAATAGTAAGTTTGATGTCGTAGGACATCAAGTGGATGACTTGATCGTGAGATCCTATTGGATAAAATACTATTCTTAAATGTCCCTAGGCAAGTATTATTGTTAATTACGACAACAATAATGCATTGAGACTAGTATGTGCATAGACTAATGGCCACATCTCACGAGTATGGATGTGAGATATCAAGTCGTCACATGGGTAGATATTAGAGTAATAATGTATGGACAAAGCTGCCATGAGAATGCTATATGGATCATTACGTGAGTATCATAAGCGATTCTCATAGTGACAATGGTGTATTTGGTCCTTTGACCTAAAATCACTACGATTCCTACATGAGGAGTTGTGTGCTTTAATGTCATCAAACGTCATGTGTAACAAGTTGATTATAAAGTCAGTTATTGGACATACTGCTAATCGTGTAGAAGGATATGAGTGATCTAGATGGGATTTGTCCCTCCTACATAACAGGAGCGATATCTTCGGGCTTCCTAATTGAGTGAGACTACGAAATGCATGGCCATGCTAAATGAGTCGATATGAGATATCGATCTCATTTGTTGTTACTAAGTCTACTCAGGTATCAGGAAATGAAGGATTGAACTATACAAGGGTGACGTAATCCATGCCTTGTGTTCAATCTAGATATTTGGACAAAGGAACTAAACTACACGGAAACATTAGTCACAGAAAAGTTATGTCAAATCACTGACATTCTCATTACTTGGGTGGCAGCGATGTGTCACTAGATACCACTCACTGCTTGTAATATTAAAATGAGATTTTAATATTACTGCTAACGTTATGAGAACCTGCAAGGTCGCACACATAGAGCAGACTAATTTGGAGTAATTAGGATCCAAATTGGACTTGGATTCAATTGTGAGCCAAACTCATAACAAATGAGTCTAAGGTTGCACAACTTACCTTGTTGCTGTACTCACTCACTTAAGGCAGACAACTATTATAAATAGCACTGCTAAGGGGCTGTCAGGGCATTCATTAGAAACCCTGGCCGCACTTGACAGAAACACTGAAGTGATAGGTTTCTTCTATTCTCTTCGTAGCTAGCACTGTGTGAGAGAGGCGTAACTCCTTTTTGCGAATGTTGGACGTTCGTGAGTCTATTCGCGTGGATATGGCAAAGACATCATCGTTGTTACGGTATTGGGTATTCAAGCCACTTGTTTTTTTATCACGCTTCAAGAGGTACACAAATTTAAAAACTCAAATTATGATTTTTTTCGCATAGATCCTTGGTGGGAATTCTATTTTTCGCTGCGTGATGTATCCACAATTCCCAACAATGGTATTAAAGACACGTGCAAAACCATGATTCAATTTTCCTACTTTCATTTTGTATGAGATAACATGATTACTGTTTTGTTTTTTTTATAAAAGATATTATCTTTAATATGTTATTCAGAAAACAAACGAAACCCTTTGCAAAAACATATTATGTTTTATGTGTTGTATGCAAAATTGTGATGTTGTCTTCAAAAACCATGAAGTTGTTCATATGTTTTGTGAAAATCGTTTTGTATTGGAGGTATATTTTGTGAAGCTTTTTGGTATATATTTGATACGTACAATGTTATGCACAGTGGCGTGAAGCAAGGGTTATGGAATCCTTGTTCTTGATGCGTGGTACAAGGGTTTAGGAAACCTTGTTCTTGGTTTGCAGCAGCAAGGGTCATGAAATCCTTGTTTCTGCACAAGCGGCGTGGTGCAGGGGTTTTGAAAACCTCATTCCTGTTTTGCGACAGCAGGATCAAGTGTTGATGTCAAGCCGTCAAGGAGGCACAAGAGGTTCAAATGTTGAACAACGGCACAAGGATTCCCCACGGCGCATGAAATGTTCATGTGTTTTTGGGTTTAAGGTTCAAGTGTTGATACCCTAGCCATCAAGGGAGGCGCAAGAACCCCGTGTTATCTCTGCATAGAGCATCTTTTATAAGGTGCTATATTCAAATATATTTTTATAACTCACAAAATAATAATATGTTATTGCTTTATGTTTGTGTGTACTTTGTGGTGCATGGTGCATCGTTATGGCCTTAGTCCTCCTTTTATGCTATTTTGGTTATTTTAAAATACAACATGTGTGTCGTGCCTTTCTCTCTACATTTTGATTGTACATTCTTTTCTCACCTAACTCCTCTCAAATGTAAAAGAGCTTTCTATATAATGTAATCTTGATGTGGAGGTATGATGTGACACCTTCCCTTAGGGTATCACATTTATGACTAAAACTCCTAGACTTAACAAAATGTGTAAAAGGTTTGATATAGTAAAATACAAATTTCAATTTTTCTTTCTCGAAAACATAAACTTAAACAAGGCATAAACAATACAGGATGTAATTACATAATATTACACATCAAAAGAATATATACATAAGGGACATAGATCACAGTCTACTTAAAATACATAAAGTTTGTACTCAAAAGACATAAATACAAATAGCTTAACAAAACATAAACTAGCCCAAGTCATATGCCTAGGGAGTAGGGTCCTCCATTAGATCCTCATCAGAAGATAGAGATCTAAAGAGGGGCAAGGTCTCACGGGTAGGTGTCCTAGCAGACGACACCACAGAGTCCTGATCCTCCCTAGGGGTGCAATGCAAATCACACCACAACTCCCTAATCGGCATAACAAACTCCAAACTTACCGAGACATCAAGAGAGAAGATTGGATCCCTATCACAGTTCCTACATATAGATACAGTCACATCCCCTACATATCTAACACGCCCAGTATCCTAGTCGATATGCCAAGCATCTGTACCACCATAGAACTGAACTCTGACAAAACCAACAAAATCACTTCTCGCCGCCATCACAGAAAACCAACACAACAGAAAAGATGCAATCATTCTTCGTCTTCCTCTTAGTCTTTATCAATCATATACACATAAAATAGAATAACATAACAGAGAGGTGAGATCCCCTAAATCAATACTAATGTGGTAGCATAGAAACGGTAAAGAACAATAATACCATTCATATACAGGAAACAACAATTGCATTAATGGCATCAAGTATCAAATAATTTAGCAGATATAAAATATCATAATGATATGTAGACAGACTATGCATATGCACAATGGACCAATTTCCTACTCCATGGAACTAAACACAATTTCGGAGAGAATGATCTAGAAGACATGTCTGTATCTCGTCAGCCTCAAGTCAAGTGCTATAATTTCTCAATTTGCGCATCATGGCTTATACAAGACAATCTACACCAAATCGTGAATAAAATAGTGCCTTGTCAAGATCGTTGGTGTGTTGCTCAGTCACCACAGCCCAATAGAGCTACCAACAGGCCACTTGTGGGATATCCGTGCCCCGACGCCTCCAAGTTCAACAAGTGAACCATACTATGCAATTTGCACCAGCACTAAGGTGTAATTTAATTCCTAGGCAAAAGGTTGGACCGACACTGCCGGTATAATGCATGATCCATGACTCAATGCATACACACATATTAATATCATGATTCTCCATAAACATAAGCTACTCATGAGCCAAACTAGCCATTAACATCTCTAGGTCTCGTTTGAGAGCTCGACAGCACATTGCTGTTATTTTCAATCATGAAGCATCTTTATCGTGTAATTCAAAAATCGTCATTCTCAAATTACGTAAAACATTGTTTCACAAAGAACAAAAAGAATCCACATTATATTAATTTAATAAATCCTTTTCCCTTGCCTTTAATAAAAATACCTTAGGTTTTTAATTTCTCTTTCAAACTTATTTTTCCACTCAATGGCCGAAATCTCTCTCTTATTGAATGACCAAATTTTATTTTATCTCTCTTTCATTATTATAAATTCTTAGTCCCATTCCTTTTCACCTAAACACCTAAGTTTCAAATCAACACACAAAGTTTGTCTTTGATACCCTATTTAAGGTTACTTGGCCGTGGCCCCTAAGGTCTTTGGACCTCAAAATTTTTATCCTTAACAACAAGATTCCAAGCATACAACATACTTAAATCATCAAAATTTCTACTCAACTAAAATTATGCATAATATTAAACCATAAAATCGCATAGGGTAAAACCCACACAATCACCAAGAGTTAATACAACCAAGTGAGCAACCCTCACATGGATTTCTCACTTACAACATACAATTTCGTTCCTCACCACCATGATAGGTTGAAGAGGTTAATCTCCCTCTTACCTTAGATGATGACCAAAACTCCTTGGATGCTCTCTTGAATCAAACTTCCACTTCCAAGATGCTCTTGAAAACGAAAACAACATACAAAAATCAACATCCAATGCTTAAAATAGAATTACCATAGATCAAAATTATGGTCTTAGAATTTGAAAATAAAAGAGAAGTGAAGATGGAGGAATTTCACCTTAAAAGCTTTCAAAACCCTAGCTTGAGGAAGTAGTTGAAAATGGATGAACTAGATCAAGAGCACAACACCAAAGTGTCTTGGAATGGTGAATAGATGTAAAATGTGGGATTGGTTAAAATTAAACATACTTGGATGGTGGTCTTTGGTGGTGTGGCCGTGAGCTTGGTGGAGAGAAAAAGATGAGAAAAAAGTGAGAGAGAAAGTGTGTAGTTTTTTGGTTCATGAAAGATAAATAGAAATGAGTTAAAAGTGGAAGCTTACTCTAGAAGCTTCCTTGGAGCTCTTGGCTGTGCACTCCACCTAGGGAATGGGTCCAAAACTTCTCCTACAAGCTTGTCTCAAAGCTTGCTTAGGAAGTTTTCTTCCTATTGATCCAAAAAGAGAAAAGTCACATGGTGGGCCATGGTCATCTAATGGCTAATGGTCCCACCATAAAGCAAATATCAAAGAAAGTAACTAGACATTAACTAGTGGTTATTAACCAATGGACAAAAGTTACAGTTAACCAAACTAGTATCTATTGTCCAATAGATAATAGAACGTACCTAGATTTTATTTACAAATAAAATCTCAAAAAATGAAAACTTTGAAAACTGTCTCCGATCTCGGGTTGAGTAAGCTCCCCCGACCCCATTTCAATAGTCCAAATTTTTTTGAAAATAATATTAAAATAATCAAAATAAGTCAAATAATTCATAAAAATCATAAAAATCACTGATAACCAAAAAACAAGAAAAGAAGAAAAAGAATTGGGATGTTAAATATGAAGGCAGCAACAAATAAGGACGTTGGTGGGAGATGTTTATGAAGATGGTTCGCTCACTCATTTTAGTTAATGATTCTCTCTTAGGGGCCATAACCATGTCACATTTATTATATGCTTTATATGTATGAGATGCATGGATGATGTTTGTGGTATGATAAATAACTTAATAAATGGTGAGATCTAATAATAATAAAAAATTCCCTCAAAAGTAAATATTAAGTCATTATGTGATGCCTTCCAATGCGTGGCACTCGTCAAGACTAGTATCGATTAAGTGTAGGTCTGCCAAAGCAGGATGCCTTTATTTATGTTAGTAAGACGTAACCATTGGGTCTGACTTAACTAGGTCATTTCAATAGGATTGAAGGCTTAGAGGCATAGAGTTAGGCTTTAGTCCATTGGACGGATTAGAATAAGTGTTATTCACCCAACTATCCAAGATTGCATGTGATGTAATTAGAAAGAGTTTACTACCTAAATAACCGAATTTTGGATGATCAGCCAAAGCTGACTCAAAGCTAGGTAAAATATGGATCTTGGCCCACTAGGAAATCTTACGATGGGATTTTCTGAGTCAATGCTGAGGGTCATTGATTTGAATAAAATAATGGGATGCATATTTAATTAAAGACCTTGTTAAATATGTTTATGGCATGATACTTATATTTTGCATATTTCTATTGATAGATTACCATGGCAACAAATACTTCAAGTAACTTATCATTGCAATCAGTCCTTGAGAAGGACAAGTTATCTGGGACAAATTTCCTAGACTGGTAAAGAAACTTGAGGATTGTCCTTAAGTAAGAAAAAAAATGTATGTTCTAGAATAGTTTGTTCTTGAGCCACCTGCTACTAATGCCCCTAGAGCTGAAAGAGTTGCTTATAAGAAGCATTAAGATGACGCCTTGGATGTCAGATGTCTAATGCTAGCCACCATGAACTCTGAGCTCCAAAAGTAACACAAGAACATAGATGCCTACAATATGATCGTACACCTCAAAAAGTTCTATCAAGAGCATGCTAGACATAAGAGATACGAGGTCTTTAAAGCACTGTTTCAGTGCAAGCTGATACAAAGAAGCCCTGTTGGTGCTCATGTACTCAAGATGATTAGGTATATTGAAAACTTAGAGAGACTTGGTTTTTCTTTGGGCCAAGAGTTGGCCACTAACTTAGTCCTACAATTGTTGTTGAAAAGTTTTAGTAAATTTGTCATGAATTACAACATGAATGAAATTGAAAAATCACTACCAGAACTACTAAGCATGTTGAGAACTACTGAGCAAAACATAAACAAAGACAAAGGAAAGGCCATAATGATGGTCCAAAAGAATAAGGGCAAGAAACAGCAGAAAAAGTCCAAGGACAAGTGGAAGGGCAAGGGCAAGCATAAGTCCAAGTCCAGCACTTCTGGCTTGAAACCAATGGGTGGAGTGGCAAAGGAAGGTACGTGTTTCCACTATAGTCAGATTGGACATTGGAAGAAGAACGGTGCCAAGTACCTAGAGGAGCACAAGAAGAAGAAAGGAAATGAGACTTTTGCTTCAAGTATTTATGATGTAGAAGTCAATTTATCTACTTCTTCATCATGGGTATTAGATATTGAATATGGATCTCACATTTGTGTAAATATGCAGGATCTAAACAACAGTAGACCGTTGACTAAGGGCAAAGTCAACCTACGAGTTGGAAATGGAGTAAAGGTTGCTGCATTAGCCGTAGAGACTTATCTTTTATCTTTGCCCACTGGGCTTGTAATAGAGTTAGAGAACTGCTATTTTGTGCCTGCCTTAAGCATGAATATTATTTCTATTTCTTGTTTGGACAAGAAAGGCTTTACTTTTATTATAAAGGACAAACGTTGTTCCATTTATTTGAATGATATTTTTTTATGGTAGTGCATAATTGAGTAATGAACTTTATGTCCTTGATCTCGAAACGCCCGTCTGTAACATAGGTACAAAGAGGTTTAAATCAAATGATATGAACCCAACTTGTCTCTGGTATTGTCGTTTAGGCCACATAAATGAGAAACGCATCTCCAAACTCCATAAAGATGGATTCTTGGACTCGTTTGATTTCAAATCATATGAGATATGTGAATCTTGTTTATTGGGGAAGATGACAAAGGTCCCATTCACTGGACAAGGTGAAAGGGCTAGTGATCTTTTGGGCCTTATATATAGTGACGTATGTGGATCCCTAAACACACTGGCTAGAGGTGGTTTTCAGTACTTCATTACATTTACTGATGATTTTAGTAGATATGGATTTGTATACCTTATGAAGCACAAATCAGAATCCTTTAAAAAGTACAAGGAGTTCAAAAATGAAGTACAAAACCAACTTGGCAAGAGTATTAAAGTCTTTCGATCAGATCGAGGTGGTGAATACTTAAGTCAATAGTTTGATGATCATCTAAAAGAGTGTGGGATAATATCTCAACTCACTCCTCCGAGAACACCACAATGGAATGGTGTCTCTGCAAGGAGGAACCTGACCTTGTTAGACATAGTCCGATCCATGATGAGTCATGCAGACCTTCCAGGATCCTTCTGGGGACATGCTCTGTTAACAGCAGCTTTCACACTTAGTCGTGTTCTATCTAAAAAGGTTAAAAAGACACCATATGAGATATGGACTAGGAGACAGCCCAGTATGTCTTTCATGAAGATTTGGGGTTGCAAAGCTTATGTCAAACGTCAAGTTTTTTATAAGCTTGGGCCCAAATCAGATAAATGCTTCTTTGTGGGGTATCCCAAGGAAACTAAGGGATACTATTTCTATAATCCTGTCGAGGGCAAAGTGTTTGTCACACGGACTGCAGTATTCCTAGAAAAAGAGTTTATCTCCAAAGGAATCAGTGGGAGAAATGTAGAACTTGAAGAAGTTCAAGGCTAACATAGTAGCAAAGAACCAATGGTGGAAATAGAGCAGCATCCACAAAGTGTTGTGGAACAACAACCTGCTCTAGTAGCACAAGACCTGTGTAGGTCTAACAGGATATGTCATCAACCAGAGAGATATGGATTTCTCATGACCCAGCAAGGTGATGTATTGCTCATGGATCAAGATGAGCCTGTGACTTACCAAGAAGCTATAATGGGCCTAGAATCTAAGAAATGGCTTGAGGCCATGAGATCTAAAATGGAATCCATGTATGCCAACCAGGTATGGACCTTGGTTGACCTACCTGAAGGGGTAAAACCCATTAGGTGCAAGTGGGTTTTCAAAAAGAGAACTAACATATATGGTAACGTGCATACCTTTAAGGCACGATTGGTGGCTAAAGGTTTCAAGCAAATTCATGGTGTAGACTATGATGAGACTTTTTCTCAGTTGCGATGCTTAAATCCGTTCAGATCTTGCTTGCTATTGCAGCATACCAGATTATGAAATCTGGAAAATGGATGTCAAAACAACTTTCCTTCATGGAAATCTCCTCGAGGATGTGTACATGACACAACCTGAGGGTTTTGCCACTCCACAAGATGCTAGAAAGATGTGCAAGTTACAACGATCTATTTATGGATTGAAGCAAGCTTCCAGAAGCTAGAATCTTCGTTTTGATGATATAATCAAACAGATTGGTTTCATCAAGAATGAAAAAGAATCTTGTATCTACAAGAAAGTTAGTGGAAGCACAGTTGTCTTTTTGGTGTTGTATGTAGATGACATACTACTCTTCGGAAATGACATCCCTACCCTATAGTCTGTAAAGACTTGGTTAGGGAAGTGCTTTTCTATAAAGGACTTAGGCAAAGCCAACTATGTGTTAGGTATCAGGATCTATAGAGATATATTATAGAGACTGCTTGGCCTAAGTCAAAGTACATACATAGACAAAGTGTTAAAACAATTTAAGATGCATGAATCCAAGAAAGGACTATTGCCTATGTCGCATAGTGTAAGCCTATCTAAGGCTCAATCCCCTACCACCCAGGATGAGAGGGATCACATGAGCAAGATTCCATATGCATTTGTAATTAGATCTATTATGTATGCCATGTTATGTACTCGACCAGATATCTCGTATGCTTTAAGCATGTCAGTAAGTACCAATCTGATCCTGGTGAGAGTCACTGGACTGCTGTCAAGAACATCCTTAAGTACTTGAGAAGGACTAAGGATTTGTTCTTGGTATATGGAGCTGAGGAGGAGCTAGTTGTAAAAGGTCACACTGATGCTAGCTTCTTAACCGATAAGGATGACTCCAGATCGCAATCGAGTTATGTTTTTTGCCTAAATGGTGGGGCTATGAGCTGGAAGAGTTCAAAGCATGAAACGGTCGCTGATTCTACTATAGAGACTGAGTATATTGTTACCTCCAATGCAGCAAAGGAGCCCTTTTGGATTAGGAAGTTTATTTCAAAACTTGGCACTATTCCTAGCATTGTGGACCCAATAGACCTCTATTGTGACAATAATTGAGCCATTGTATAAGCTAAGGAGCCTATATCTCACCAGTGATCCAAACATATGCTTAGGCACTTTCATCTCATTCGAGAGATCATCAATAAAGGAGATGTGAAGATATGTAGAGTACCAACAAATGATAACATTGATGATCCACTAACGTAGTGTAACACCCTAATACAGATATCCAGATATATCCTAGACAGACAGAGATATATAAAGATAACCAGTACTAGAGACGCCACTTCTATACTACATACTAACATATATCTATAATCACAACTGAGTAATTATAGAAAGCCTTGAGAGATTGCGGAAAAACTTAAACTCATACATATACATATACAAACTTAGCCACCTGAGGGCTTATTGTAATACATATAAAATAAAACTACAGAACAAATATAAACTTATTACATAAGTTCTGTCTACTTAAAGCAATAAAAACTATTCTAGTCTTCATACTTTATCTTCTCATCCTTAGCGGTGGTTTGTACCTCAAGCCTTGCTTTGCATTGCCCCGCATCCGTACTCAATATCTCGAGCCTCGCATCTGATTTACATGGAATAGCAATCGGGGTGAGAATTAACATTCTCGCAGTAAAAGCAATTCCAATACTAGTTCTCTATAACATTGTATATAACAAATATATAACAAATGCTATAATTCTAACTTAGGAGTTTCCTCCTCTATTCTCATAACTTAGGAGTTTCCTCCTCTATTCTCCTAACTTAGGAGTTTCCTCCTCTTTTCTCATAACTTATACACTTTCTAATAGTGTGATAACAATTAAGAGTCAACACACTTTGTTAATATATACAAATACGCCATACATCTCAGTACATACCAACAGTGACGGACAATGCCCATACAACTCGTCCATAAATGCAATGATAATGATATGTAATGAATATGCCTAAGGAATCCTAAGAGCATGTGAATGAAATGCAAATGCAGAGTTTTGTTTTGAAGCGAAGGAGTTTGCTAGGAACTAGTCAATATATCATCCAAGTGGTAAATAGAGGAAAACCTCATCCTCACCTTACACGTATCTCGGCACACCGATAAGTTCGGGCTTCATCCTTGCTCAAAGAGCGTCTCTCGGATTTCCCACTTATCTCCTTTGGCTTTGGCACATCGAGACATCAGGGTTATGTCCTTCTCAAAAGTCCTTCTGACACCCATCTATCCCCTTTGCCTTCATAATTAACATCAAAGGATACTCACCAGATCGATCCTACTTGACTAATTCATAGACTTTCGTACATACTTATATACTTAGTTCCTCTAAGAGCTAAGCATATTCTACTCTTCTTATGTTCACCCTTTGTAATGAGGAGAATCTGTAACCTCATACTACATGTAACCTTAGCACTTGGTTAGGAATACTTGTTCCCTTAGGAACTTCTCTGATTCTTTACCTTCTGGCTAAATGACCTCACATCATATAACGTTACATTCTCAGGTAAACATCACTAAACTATGTCTCTTACTTGTATCTAAACTCCACCTCATCACTCCTTTCTCTTAAGCGATTTCTAATGCAACCTTAGGTTGCTGAGGTGTTAGGTACTTACCTTTGGCAAACCATTAATCTTGGTTGCCCTAAGGTCCTTTCTCTTCATCTTCACACTAGCTTAACTCTCTAGTGTGTGAAAAGCTTAGTGTTATGTTTATCTCTTACATAAACACCATCTTACTCTTTTCTATAGACTCAACTCATCCTAGTGAAAGAGTCTATCTTAACTAATGTCTCATCTAACCTTGCTTAAGGAACTGAGGGCATTTCTCTAAAACTTTGCATAATTAACTCAACTTTATCTAAAGAGAGTAATTCATGCATCTAACTTTCCTTTTCTATCACACTTCTGGTAGTAGCGTATACTACACTTGTGTGCTAACATGCTTATTCTAAACTCAACTTCCATGCTTTGCTCGTATCTAAGGAAGTAACTTCTCTTTATCTTGTACTTCTACTCATCTTAGCTTATACTTGAGTTATTGTACATTTATGTTCTACTTTTTGCTTATGACATCTTCTTAGTCACAATTCCTCTTATTGTGTATTTAGCAATGTACTAAGTCTCACTTAACTTGAGACTAAGTACCTAAACGTTCCCTCTGTGGAACTAATACACAATCTTGTCTCCACTCATGTAATCTAACTCAAGAGTGGTTCTTACTTGCAACTCTTTGTTGCCTAAGCTTCTAGGTACCTTCCTAAGGTAATCCACTATTCTTGGATTTCCTAAGGTTCATACCTTTCTCATTATTCTCTACTAGAGTGAATACTATTATTCATCTCTATTGCACTATCTCATCACATCTTAAGTGATATCAATTGCAACATTAAGTTGCCTAAAGTGCAATGTCATTACTTAAAGCAAACCTTTCCTTTAGGATGCTTAAAAGCCTATGCTTTCTCATACTTGATGGATAGATATTTTCCACTTGAATATATCCCAACTTGTGCCTTAACACACTTAGGAAACATGTCTCAATGATTCCATTAACTATAGCACCTCGAACATCCAAAAACATCATTTTGGAGCTTCGAGTCTCACGGCGCGGACAAAGATTTGCACGCCGCGGCTCCCTTCTCTCTCGGGCTACCGCTTGGGCTAATTTTTAGCCTCACGCCGCGGCATGCATCCTATACGCCGCGGCATTCCCAGCGAAAAACTCTCACGCCGCGGCGGCGTGACTATTCTCCACGCCATGGCGCCATCGTGAACCCCGGTTCTCCCGTTACTTTTGCAGCTACGGGTTTACTGTTCTATTGGTCATTTCTGCTGATTCCAAGCCATTTCAATCCAAATTCTAAGTAATTCTAAGTCCCTAATCAGTTCTTTAACATTTAGGAACATCAATTACTCTCTTAAATCTCTTAATTTGGATTA
Source organism: Ormosia emarginata (assembly GCA_029884605.1). Lineage (NCBI taxonomy): Eukaryota > Viridiplantae > Streptophyta > Magnoliopsida > Fabales > Fabaceae > Ormosia > Ormosia emarginata. The sequence continues at coordinate 30,840,474 of JAQQTP010000079.1, read as the reverse complement.
TGGCTAAAATTCTTCATTCTTTAACTTAAGGCTCACTTTGTGATTCAAGGGTCTTCTTACTTAAACTGATGCTATAGACAAGTCATAAATGACCCAAGAAACACTTCTATGCAAGCCAAACTCATCTAACATCTCTAAAACTCAAATTAGCATATTATGTATCTATATGCATACATAGAGAAAGGAGATGAATAAAAGCTCTAAACCCCTACCTCTTGAAGACTTGAAGCCTTGAACCTTGAAGCTTGATCTTCCTCTTCCTTCTCCCTTCTTCCTTCTTCCCCTTTCTCCCTTCTCCCCTTTCTCTCTTTCTGTTTCTGGTTTCTCCTTCTCTGCCGAGAGAAGATAGAAATAGGGGGGCTGGGACGTGAAGGGAATTACGGGAAAAAATTAACTTAACTTCTACACTGAAACTTATATCTGCCATGGACACCCGAATTGTGCTAATTCGAGTTTCCCTGCTTCTAACAACTTTAGAATAAATCATAAGATTCATCTAAATTGTTATTTCACAATTCTCATCATTTTCTATATCTGCTAGGGATCAATCCGGCATTAAAAGCACAACCTGTATGCCTAAAAATACCAAACTGACTCCGATTCTCTTGAAACTTTTACCACATCTTACATGGCTTATTTGTGACCTAGAAATAAACTCTCTATGTTTATTTCTCTTAACTTAGCAACTTATGCTATTATCTGAGTCATTTTAAGCCACTTTACAACTTCTATGTTGCAACTAAGTGCCTAAATGAACTCAGATTGTCACAAAACTTTACTGACATGCTAAATAAGTCAAATGCTACCTTCGGTAACCATTTACTAGTCTAACATGTACTTAAGGGTATTACACGTAGCCTCTTGTACAATAGAAGCATGAGGATCATACTGGGTCTTTAGGCATTAGACATATGCTTGACTGGCTCTATTGCAAATGGAAGGTTGTTGGTGTATGCCCTAGAGGCCGATACTTTTTATCTGTATTTACGTACTTCATATTATGCTATTTTTAATATATGAGGCATTTTATTTATTATGTTCTTTTTGATAAATATAATAAAGTCCTTAGAATAGTAAGTTTGATGTCGTAGGACATCAAGTGGATGACTTGATCGTGAGAACCTATTGGATAAAACATTATTCTTAAATGTTCCTGGTCAAGTATTATTGTTAATTAGGATAACAATAATGCATTGAGACTAGTATGTGCGTAGACTAATGGCCATATCTCACGGGTCATAGATATGAGATATCAAGTCTTCACATGGGTACATATTAGAGTAATAATGTACCTGCACAGACCCGCCATAAGAACACTACATGGATCGTTATGTGAGTGTCATAAGCGATTCTCATAGTGACAATGGTGTATATGGTCCTTTAACCTGAAATCACTACGATTCCTACATGAGGAGTTGTGTATTTTAATGATGTCAAACGTCATCTATAACAAGGTGATTATAAAGGCAATTATTGGACATACTACGAATCATGCAGAGGGATGTGAGTGATCTAGATGGGATTTGTCCCTCTTACATAACAGGAGCGATATCTTCGGGCTCCCTGATTAAGTGATACTGCGAAATGCATGGTCATGCTCAAATGAGTTAATATGAGATATCAATCTCATTTGTTGTTATTAAGTCTACTCGGGTATCAAGAAACGAATGATTGAACTATATAAGGGTGACGCATTCTATGCCTTGTGTTCAATCTAGATATTTGGACAAAGGGACTAAACTACATGGAACTATTAGTCACGGAAATGTTATGTCAAATCACTAACATTCTCATTACTTGGGTGGCAATGGTGTATTGCTAGATACCACTCACTGCTTGTAATATTAAAATGGGATTTTAATATTACTGCCAATATTATGAGAACCTGAAGGGTCGCACACATAGAGCAGATTAAATTGGAGTAATTATGATCCAAGTTGGACTTAGATTCAGTTGTGGGCCTGACTCATAACAGATGAGTCTAGGGTTGCATAGCTTACCTTGCTGCTGCTCTCACTCACTTAAGGCAGTCATTTATTATAAATAGCACTGCTAAAGGGCTGTCAAGGGATGCATTAGAAACCCTGGCCGCACATGGCAGAAACACTGAGTGAGAGAGTGACAGATTTCTTCTCTTTCCTTCGTAGCTAGCATTGTGTGAGAGAGGCGTAACTTCTTTTTGTGGACATTGGACGTTCGTGAGTTTGTTCATATGGATACCGTAGAGACGTCGTCACTGTTATGGTGTTAGTGATTCATGCCACTTATTTTTTATCACGCTTTAAGAAGTAAACAATTTTAAAAACTCATATTATAGCTTTTTCGCATAGATCCTTGGTAGGGATTCTATTTTTCACTGCGTGATGTATATGTAATTCCCAACACATGGATCAGGAACAACCTAGCTTGTTAGAATAGTACTTAGATATCATTGTGCACTATCTTGATGAGTACACCTGGCTATTTATTAGGCATAAATCTCTCAAAGTATCCTTGATGGATATGAAAGCTAATTACATTGTACATAAATAAGGAAATTAGTTAAAAGATATCATAATCTCTAACGGAGTCTAATCCTAAATAACTGTATTCAATACAGATTACATTACATTCCAAAACGCTCTTATAAATGTCATGCAAGGTCTAGAAGGTATGGATCTTATCCAATATGTCGATTTCCTTCCTTCTGCATAGTCTAACTTGAGCGTTGGAGTGTCTTTTGCAAATACCCACCCATTCGTACCACCGTTGTAGTTATCGTGCCACGTAGGAGTCCACTTTCAACCACCTATTCAGGTACGACTCAGTATCCATTATTGAATACACATAGAAAGCATCTTTGAGATTATCAAGCCACGTCTTCACTACTGGGTCTTTGATTTGTTTCTACTCTGCATCATTAAGCATAACTTGAACAACATATAAAGCTGTCTCTAGCCAACCAACTTCTAGTCAAGCTTCTTGCATCGTAAGAGATTTCAACCTAAAACTAATTGGCATCACTCGGAAGATTGAAGCAGGCAATGCAGGACTCTAACACCCCCTCCATAGATGTCTGAACGGAATAAGCGAAGTTGGAGAAATAGGCAATGGATAAGCCTAGTAGAATAGGAAACAGAAATGGGATCTTGGCTCTGATACCATGAGAGATTCTAACTTTGACAGCATCTTTGAGATTATCGAGCCACTTCTTCACTGCTAAATCTTTGATTTGTTTTTACTTTGCATCATTAAGCACAACTTGAATGGCATACAGAGTTGTCTCCAGCCTTTGAACCAACTTCTAGTCAAGTTTCTTGCATCGTGAGAGATTCTAACTTAAAACCAATTGACATCACTTGAAAGATTAAAGTAAACGATGTGAGACTCTAATACCCCCTCCATAGATGCCTGGACGAAACAGGTAAGCCTAGCAAAATAGACAATGGATAAACCTAGTGAAATAGGCAATGGATAGTCCTAGCAGAATAGGAAATGGAGATGAGATCTTGGCTCTGATACCATGAGAGATTCCAACCTAAAACTAATAAGCATCAAGTGGAGTGACCCAACATATATATAAACCATACCCAGAAGATTGATACAAGCGATGTGAAACTCTAATAAATGGATCAAGTTCACAAACTCAAGTGATAACAGCCTGTCGAAAACAAAACCAAGAAAAGAAGAGAGAAAAGCTTCACCCTAAACTTGTGCAGCAATGATCTCTAGAATATGTGATGTGTTGAGAATAAAGGCGAGAAACGTAAGGAATTGCTTGCAGTTTACACTAAACTCAGATATTTGGCAAGTGTATAGTGAGCTGCAGATAATTTTTTTGCGAAAGAGAAATTGACTTGGAATGCTCAACAAAAACGGAGTCTACGAGACAAAGTATAATGCGTATCCACTAGGATGTTTTTGTTTTATTCCCAACAGGAAGCTTCCTTCAGATTTGTTTTTATATTTTAATGCTTATTTGAATGACGGACTGAGAAAAATACATGACAATTTGTGGAAATTTTCAAATTTTGTAATAACAACAATTGTCCATTTGTAAGGCAACATTTATGTTAATGACTTGTAACTTTGTTAGTGTTAGCTTGATTTATGCTGCAAGATTCAACATGATTTATGCTGCACATTTAACTTGTGTATCCATTAGTTTTACTTTTTCTGTGTATAAATAGAGCCTCACTTGTACATTTATAGATATAGAAAACATATACAGATTCAGTTCTTTCCCTTTGTCTCTGGTTCTAACATGGTATCAGAGCCAAGATCCCATCTTTGTTTCCACCTACTTCGTTAGGCCCGCCTGTGTTGTCCAGGCATATGTGGAAGGGAGTGTTAAGAGTCCCACATCACCTGCCTTAATCTTTCGGGTGCGGTTTATATATCTATTGGGCCACTCCACTTAATGCCAATTAGTTTTAGGTTGGAATTAGTCTAGGTTCTCGATCCTTGTCAGCCCTCATCTGCCATTCTCTTTGTTGGCTACACCTCTTTCCATCATCTCTCCGTCAAGACTACTTGCCACTGCCCTCAAAATTTTACCACTGTACGCTCTGCCATGCGCTTCCATTCTCCTTTGCGTGTTGCTCCATGCGCTTGTCTGCCCAGCACCCAAGCAACCAGCCACACTCGTGACCACCACTCTATTTCTGCGTCGTATCCTCCATCGCGAGCCTCCAACCTAGTCGCCACCCTGGACCACCTCGAGCCATCCTTCGTAACACCAGAACTAGTATTGTCCGCTCATCAGATTCTGCACACCAACCGTCGTCCGCTCATCAGATCTGCACACTAGCCGCAGCACTGGACCGCTTGAACCAGTGTCGTCCACTTATCAGATCCTGCACACCAGCCGTTCTCTGTCACTCTGAGCACAGACCCACGTTCTGGACCATAACCTGCTAGTCGTCAAGCCCGTACCAGAACCATTTATCCCAACTGTAGTCAATATTTTTGCTCTGCTGATGCGTCATACATTCTGACCAGCACCGCGCTAGCTACGCCTCCTGCTTTAGTCATTCGGCGTCGGAAAGCCCAGATCTGCCCCGCCGTTCACACCAGTCACTGCCAGATCCAGCCCAAATTTGTTTTCTTCGACCCGTAACATAAGCACCAGCACTGAGACCCATCCAATTGTGCCACCCAGTCTGAGCTCCACCATGGACCACCGATCGGCATCACCCCCACTCCTTCGCGTCACCTCTTGCGCAAACAGTGTAACACCCCGAATTTCATTTTTTCTAAATATCTGTAAGTTTTATAATTTTTATGATTTTTTTTATTTTTCTAGATTTTTGATTATTTTAATATTATTTTGGGCTGTATATGGGCCCGGGGACCCATATGCAGGCCCAAAAAAATAAAAAAAAAATTGGGGCTAGAAAATTTTATGTTGTTAACCCGGGGTCAGGGGATCTTACTAAATTCGAAGCCGAAAACAATTTTTGAAATTTTTTTATTGTGTTTTTGTACTGCTTTATTTATTGGACAATAAAAATACAGTAGTTATTGTCTATTGGTTAATATTTATCAAAAAATATCTTGTATGTACCAATAGAAAGAAAACCTCAAGACTAAGCAAAATGCTAGTCCAACATAATGGCTATGACAACTTTATTAGAAACCAATAGAAAGCCTAGTCAATATAAATGGTTATGACAACTTTAATGTAAGCTAATAAGAATCGAGAGCTTCCTTGTGAAGTCTTCTTGTAGTCAACCAAAGTAGGCTTTCTCCTAGAGCACTCCACGGCCATGCAAGGCTAAATGGAGGCAAAATCCTTCAATTAATTCACTTGGTCATCTTTTCAGTCAACATTCAAAAAAGCCATACAAAAAGCTCTCATCTTTCCTTCTCTACAAGAATCCCATGGCCAAGCACCCTTAGAAGACCAAATATTCACTAAATCATTTCACTTTATTCAAGCAACCAAGAACCAACACAAAAGTTCTCTCCTTTTCCTCTTGTGAAGCCTCACGGCCAAGCATAGGAAATCACTTTCCACTCTTCAATAATTCTAACTAACCTTATATCTAGCATCCATACATAATCCTAAGACACTTTGTAGTTGAAGCCTTGATCAAAATCATCCATCTTCAAGGAGTTCTTTCAAAGCTTAAGTTCTAAGGTGTTAAGGTGAAGTTCATGAAAACTTCACTATTTGTTTCATCTTCATGCTCTAGGCCATATTTTGATCCATGATCTTCTTATTCAAACTTTATATATTAATATATTTGTTTTTGTTTTTTTAAGAATCTCTTGGTGGTGAAGGATTAGTTCAAGAGGAGAAGTAAGGAGCTAAGGAAGCATCACCAAAATGTAAGAGGGAGATTTAACCTCATCAACCATTCATGGTGGTGAGGGATGAATTTTGGTGTAGTTTGTGGGTAATGAATCCATGTGAGGATTTGTTTCCCTTGTTGTGTAATTAAATTGTTTGTGGTTGTTTTAGTTATGTGCTTTTATGATTTATGCATGTTTTATAGTATATGTTTTTATAAGCTTTATTATTATGCATGACTTGTGTTATTATGGATTTTGATGATTATGGATAATATGTGATATGATTTATGTGGGACAGGAAAACAATTTTTGGTCTCCAATGGACCATGTGGCTCACGGCCACTATGCCCCAAAATGGGTATTCCAAGTTAAAATTAATTTTTATGGTAAAGTTAGATGACTAAGAAGTAAGAAAATGGATTGATAAATTTTGGTTCCAAAGGACCACATAGCTCACGGCCAAGAAGCATGAAATAGAGTAAATTAGTGTAAAAATGGATTATGAATGGTAAACTTAGGTGATTAGGAGATAAGGAATTAATTAAGAACTTATAAGATGGAAACAAGAAACAAATGAATTTTTATTATTTCACAAATTGTGATTTTTAGATATAATATTAGAAATAAGGATTTAAATGGAAGTGGTGACTTAAGGTATTTTATTAAAGAGGATTATTGGTAAAATAAATAAAGAAGGATTTATTAAGAGGAAATAATGCAGATTTTTGGAAAAACATCAGAAATTATTTCTTAGAAGTATTTTTGTGAGAAAAAAGAGAATTTGAAGTCAAATTATATTTTAAAACGTAGGAACTTCCAAAATTGAATTTAGAACATCAAGAAATATTTCATATGGCTGAAAAATAGTAGAAAAATCTTATGCATTTCAAAAACATAGATTTTTAAGCTACACGATTTAGAAAATGTCAAAATATTTTTATGCGATTGAGAAAATGTCAAAAAATATTTACGCTATTTGAAAACGTGACAGAAATGTTGCGCGATTATGAAAATGCGATAAAATGACTACGCGATTGAAAATACAGTAGGATTGTTGTTGGGCCAATGTAGTGGACCCGAAATTGTGAGTTGTGACTTTGGCCTGTAATTGGCATGTGTGCATCCGTTATGCATTGTGATAGTCTGGTGGAGTATGTTAAGGCTGATGGCCTAGGAGTTGAATTACACCTTTGTGCGGGTGTATAGGCATAGTGTAGGTGACTTGTTGACCTTGGGGCGTCAGGGTACGAGTTTTCCACAATGGGCAGTTGGTAGCCCCACTGTACCGTGAATCAGACCGATGCAGCACACCGACGATCCGGACCGACACACTATTCTTAATCACGATCTGGAATAGTCTATCTTATATAATGCTTGATGTGCATGATGGATAAATTTATAGCACTTTGATTTGAGGCGACCGAGATACAGACAGATCTTCTGGATCATTCTCTTTAACGTTTGTGCTTAGCTCCATAGAGTAGGAAACTGGTTCATTGTACATGTGCATAGTCTATCTACATATTCATTGTGATATTATATATATCTGTTAGATTGATTGATACTTGATTTCCATAACTGTATATGTTGTTTGTTATATCTGTATGATATTATTGTTGTTGTTGTCTCTCCTCTGCTGTGATGGTAATGGTGTAGGTGATCTCACCTCTTTATTATATTGTTATGTTTTATATTTATGATTGGTAAAGACAGTGATGAAGAGGAGACAGGAGCACCTCAATTTTATTAGCATACTTTGTTATTATGACGTTGCGACCTAGTTTCTTTAGTTACGTAAGGTTGTTGTTTCACGATGGCGCTGAGACCTTGCGTCTTAGTCCTAATGAGGAGGGTGTTATTTATCAGGGAAAGTTGCCTGTCTTTCTGAGTAGGATCTACCACAGGGTCCCTTTCTTTTCTGTTAATGTATATGTACACATAGAGTTTCCTTTATCTATTAGACAGTTCTGCGGTGGTCGTTACCATACCCCTAGGGAAGTTAGTGTTGTGTCGTCCGCCCAAGAGTCTTATCTTCCAAGGAGATGGAGGAAAATCCTTCTGAGGGTTATTCTAGTTAGATGTATGTTGTGAGGACAATTTATATTCCCTAAAAACAGTTTGTATTTTATATGCTTTGTGTCGAGTACTGAAACCATATGTATATATATGTAGTGTGTATGGTTTAATCTACTGTATTTATGTTTTGTCTAATTTATTTAATTATATTATCTGCAAAAGAAAAATTTTACAATTCATATTTTTATCCTATTAAGAAAAGATTTATAACTTGGGTAAGGCTTAGTAATAATTAAGTAAGAAACATAATACCCTACGATGAGTGTTACAAACATAATATTATGGTTTAGGGTTTACAAAGTCCATTTAAAATTATATACGTAGTTATATTAAGGTTCCTTTAATTATTTATCAACACTAACACTTGTAAATGGGTTCAAGCATTCATTATGTCAAACCACTTGTCTACAATGAATCAAGAACTCTACTTTACAAGGAGGAATTATTTAACAACACCAACACTTATAAATAGGTTCAAGCATTCATTGTGTCAAACCACTTGTCTACAATGAATCAAGAACTCCACTTTACAAGGAGGGTTTCTAAATTGATTGGAAACAAAATATAACACATATAATGACCACTTGATAATATATCATTTAAGCACAAGAAAGAAATTAATCAACCTTATTTTATTACCAAAAGCTTCATCCATTCACCGAAGCAAGATGAAGATTAGTTACTCATGAACAAGAAGAAAGAAAAAGAGAAGAAGAAAAAGATGAATATAACTTCAATTTAGAAAAAAGAAAACTACAACAAGAGAAACAAATAACACAATAACATAATCTAAGCTAAAACCAAGATTACTCTAATAGGTAGTCAAGGCTACCTTTTATAGAGCATCACAAGCAAAAGATGACAATGAGTGTGATAATGAGTGGGTGGATAATTAAGGAGTGGATGGATGATTGAGGAGTAGGTGGATGATTGCAAAAAATGCTTGTCTTCACTTGCATAAAATAATTTGGTGTCAAACTCATGCTTGCCGATAGATTCTCGGAAAGTGGTCTTCATGAAAGTTGTAGGCCTTTGTCTTGGCTATCAAATGCCCACTTGAAGCATCCAATTTGGTCTCCTACAACCAAAGATATGACCCAATCATTGCAACTGCTCAGGCCCAATTTCAGCCCCTCTATTCTGACTTGCAAGCCCAATATGACCTCCAAGACATCTGAACTGGCTCTTATGTTCTTCATGAAAGTTGTAGATTTGGGTCTTAACTTTCAAATGGCACCATTTTTAGCTCAATACAACTCATATAGCCCAAGCCCTGATAAGTGCACACTACTCAGGTTCAAGTGACAGAAGTCATTTTCTGACTTCCTAGCCCAATTAGCTCCACTAAATGTCTGATTGATACTTTGAGTTCTTCATCAAAGTTGTAGAGTTTTCTTTCATCTTTCCTACAAAGTAAAATTCATAATTTCTAGACATCTAAAACTCAAGATATGGCCGAAATACAGAAACAATGTAAAATCTCAACAATACTGAAAAATATCAATTAAGCCTAATTTGAACCCAAACTTACAAATCATGACCAAGTTCAATCAATTAAGTATATGGAGAGTGTAAATGATTAAAATGAGGGTTTATTAATATATAAAATATGTGATTATCAAATTCTCCTACACTTAGCTTTTTGAACTCCTGGGCAAAACATATAAGACTAAAGCTAGGAAACAAAGAAAAATAACATAGACTCAAAAGCTAAAAAAACACTAAAAGACTCAATTTTCAATGATATTCAAGAATGCAAAAGTTTATAAATAAGAAGAGCAACCAAAAATTCAAGGGATCAAGACATTCATGAGGTAACATTTCTTCGCATCTCAAATCAACAAGCAAGGAAACTTAGTTGAAAAGCATGAATCAAGAATGATAGATCCTCACAGAATTCACTCTCAATCCCTCAAGTGTTTAAAAGGTAAGTATTTCATACTATTCAACCTATGAAAAATTACACTACCATAAGCTTGCTTATCTTCTACTTCTTTGCTACTCAAAACACATGCACACAAAAATCAAGAGGCCTTTATTCAAGGTTGTAATGGGGCTATGGTAAAGGAGAGGTGATAATATGGATATGACAAGATAAATACCAAAGAGAATAGAAGAGTATTATGGTACAGTTATAGTGGAAAAGATGTTTGAGAACATTCATAATAAAGGACAATGACCAATATTTGACTAATGTTTTATTGAAGATCAATGCCAAATTAGTAGGTTGAATTCATTGTTAGGCCTGAACCTTCTCCTTCTCTTCCTGTTGTTTCTAAGCATCCACCTTTATTCTAGGTATGGATATGTCACTTGGTGTATCAGGAGATTCTGATAATCCTTTGATTGCAGCGGTGGTCAACTCTTTTTTTTTTAACATTTTGCACACACACCCCCACACTTGTTCAAGAACAAGGCCAATGCTCTCTTATTCCCTAAGGTTAGGTTAAAACATGATTTTTTTAGAAAGGCAATGAGCTAAAAACAAGGAATGGTCAAATAAGTTCAAAGGGGTTACACAAGGAAAAATGTGCAAGCATGGCTATTTGGTCAAAGTAGCTATTTCAAAATGCCTCAATCATGTTTATGTATGTATTTGGAAATGTAGCCTAAAAAAAAAGAATCAAAGCAAGTCCTAGAGTAACAATTCCATGAGTAAAAAGAAATCACACAAGAAAGAAGAAAATGGTACAGATATTCAATTCATTCATCAATAGGCTCAAAATCTCACAAGGTATATATTTATCATTCTCAATCTTATCAATTCAACATCCATAACCAAGCATGTGAAATTTAAGACAAAAGACAATTTATTCAACTATGTTATGATCCTTGAATTTCAATTGCTTTAAAGGATGTGAGAATTCATTCACTTGAATCATTCAAAAGAAATCAAACGATAAATGTAACATCCCGATTTTTGTTTTTTCTGCATAAATATTAATTTTCTAATTTTTGTGATTTTTGAGAATTTTTGTGGGTTTTTCTGAGAATAAAAATATTTTAGTAATATTTTGGGCCGTCTATGGGCCCACGGTGGGCCCGAAAACACTAAAAAAAATTTATAGGTCAAAAAATTTTAGACTATTAATACGAGACCGGGGGATCTTACTAAACCTGAAACCGGATACAGTTACTAAATTTTCTTATACTGTGAAGTTATTACTCTTTGTACAATAATTACTGGTTTGTGAACAGTAATTTCTATTCTGTGAGTAATAAATGCTTGAAGCTTTAGCCATGTGCTAGCCATGTGCTACTAGTTGTTAGAAGTCAAAATTAGTGGTTTGACATGATTCTTAGCCAATAGCATCAAGTCAACAAAAATGGCTTAATTAATTAGTCTTTAAACTAGAAAGCAAATTCAAATTGGCTACTTATTCTTTCAAGCTTATCCTATCATTCTTTTTCTAGAAGCTCATAGAAGCACTGACTCACCATGTTCTAGAATGGTGACTCGCCCTATTCTATAAGATAGTAATATGACTAACCAATTAGAATCAATATTGCTTAGTGAAAAGTCAACAAAAGTGGCTAGTTTAATTAGTTCCTATACTAGATGAATTAGTAAGTTAACTTAAGCTTAAATGGTCACAAAATGAAACAAATTTTGGTTAGACAAAGGCAAGGAGTCCCACGGCCATGTAGGAGTTTCTAGGACATTCAAGAGCTTATGATTCATCAAGGTGACCAAAGCATGACCACTTGATGACTTTAACCATGTGCTTGAATTCTATCTTGAATGATCAAGCATTAACTCCCTCACATGCATGCACTCCACGACTAGAAGTTTAGTTGTAGGATATCTATTTCATTTCTATCATCTTTTATCACTTAAGCCATTCTCTTCATTTCTTTTCTTCTTAACTTAGCCAAAAACTTCATTTCTCCCTACCTTGAAGCATTCGGCTATCACACCAAAAACTATTCTTCAAGCTTCTAAAATTTTATCTAATTTTATTTTCTAAGCCTACATACCATTCTAAGACTCTTTTAGGTTGAAAACCTAAGCTAAGTTGTAATTAGATAGTTAATTATGTAATTAAGTTAGCTTAAAAGTAATTAAATGAATTAATTACCTAAGCTAAGTGTAATTAGGAATTAAATAGAAACAAAACTTCATGGAGTCACATGGCCACCTATGCTTTTCTAGCATGTTCTTGATTTTTCTATTGATTAAAGAATGACTACTTGAAGACCAAGGCCATGTGAGACCATGTGAAGCCATGTGCAAATGTTTCTATCTTGACTAACAAGTCTTGAACCTTCTTTCCTATGCACTACACAGCCATGCACTTGAGTGTTTGGCATTTCATTTTCTATCATATCTTAAAGCTATCATCTTTTAATGCAAAGCTTAGTCAATTTTGGTGGCTTTGCACATGTAACCTATTGTCATGCAATAAATTTCTACACTTAATCTTTCCTATCAACTTTTCTTTCTATCCTATCAAAGAAAAGCAAAGGCTATCACAAAGCTATCAAATAAAACAATTCTCTCTCATTTTCTCTCAACATGTCCTATGGCCATTAAGTTTTCAAGATGGCCAAAGTTGAATTTTCTATCACATTTCAAAGTTTTCACCTTTTCTTGCAAAGTTTAATACAAAGAAATTCTCTCCATTTCCTCTCCCAAAGCTCACGGCCTCTCTACCTTATATCCCTCTCCAACCTTCAATAATTTCTACCAATATCATTTCTTGAATCCTCTCATCAATCCAAGACACTTTCATGTTGTGAATTTCTCAAGATTCATTCATCTTCACCTTTCTATCAAACAAAGAACACAAAAGCTCTTACCTTTTCTTTTTGGGTAGTTCATGACCTTACTCTCTAAATTACCTTCCAATCACTCATAAATTCATCTAATCATATCACTTGATCCTAAATTTCATTCTAAGCAACTTTTATGTTGTGATCAAGACCTAATTCTATCATCTTCAAACTTGATTCTTGGATTTAAGTTCTAAGATTTCAAGGTAAAGATCTTGAAACTTGATTTCTTATTTAATTCTTGGAAATCCTAAGACCATGCTTGATTTATGGTCATTAACGAGCGCCGAACTCAGTCAAAATTATAACCGAAGTTATTACCTAAACTTGTAGTATAGTGAACAACACCGGATCGTCTCCTCAAGGATCGTAGATGCAATTTGATCAAATCAAGTGAAAATTAGAAAAAGGGGGGTTTTGATGGTTCAAGAATCGCAGTGACAGGATTTAAAGAGAAATAACAATTAAAAGAACAGTCAATTCAGAAATCCATCCGAGATTGGGTGGATTCAATCATAGACCTTTCAACAAACACCTGAAATACATTTGAATGGTTAACTTGGATCTAACCGAGATCTCGCATCGATCCGAATTCATACTAGACAATCGTCCGTAATTCAATTGACAAGTGATAAACACAAATCTGCAATCGCACCATTCATGTAAATATATGTCAATTTAAGCACCGAATTCAATTAACCTAGGCACAAATCAGTAACCTAACCTCTTCAATTACGTGATTAGTTTAGATCAATCAGTTCTAAATTTCATCACAATACTTAATCTTAAACCAAGATCAAATCGATCAAACATAAACAGAATCACCATTCATGCATTCAAGATCAAGAGAACGAGAAGAAGAAGAGAAGAGGAATTCAAATATAAATCAAATACATTACATAACCAAGGTCTCAAGAATCCAAGCCACAATCTCTTCAAGAGTCCCGAATTGACTAGAAGTGACTTAGCTCTCCATTACAATGAAGGAAAAATATACAAGAACTATGAAAAGCTATTTCTAACACCAAGTGTGTGTTGTGTTTAGAGCTCTCCACATGCTTCCTTTTATAGAGGATTCAGAGTAGTAGTAGATGGGTAGATGAGATTAGTAGGTGGAATTAGTAGGTGAGCTTGGTAGGTGAACTTGGTAGGTGAGCTTGGTAGGTGAACTTGGTAGGTGAGCTTCCTTGTCTCCGAAAGTATTCATTGCTGAACTCATTGATTTCGTCATTTTTGAGCCAAATGGTCTTCATGAAAGTTATAGGAAATTGTCTTTCCAATGGCTCTGGAAGCACCCAAAAATTCGTCCTACAGCCCAAGATATGACCCAATTACTACAGACTGCTCAGGACCAGTTTCAGCACCTCTGTTTTGACTTTCAGACCCAATATCTCCATCAAGGAGCCCGAATCAAGTTTTGTGTTTGTCATGAAAGTTGTACATATGGGTCTTAACTTTGAGATCACCAATTTTCAGCCCATTCTATAAACCCAAACTCGAATTATGTTCTGGTTACTACACACTGTTCGGGTTCCAGTCACAAATCCCGTATTCTGATTTCCATGCCCAATTAGCTCCACTAAATGTCTGAATTTGACTTTGAGCTCTTCATCAAAGTTGTAGAGCTCTCTTTTATCTTTCCTACAAGGTAAAATTCATAATTATCAGACATTTAGAACTCAAGATATGGCCAAAATACAAAAACAGTGTAAGACTCGAATAATGCTGAAAAATCAATTAAGTCCGATTCGAGTTCAAACTTACAAAACATAATCAAATTCAGTCAATTAAGTACATGAAGAGTGTAAATGACTAATAATGAGGGTTTCTTAATGAATAAAATATGTGATTATCAAATTCCCCACACTTAGCTTTTTGCACTCTGGGCAAAACATATAAAACTAAAGTTAGAAGACAAAGACAAACGACACAAACTTAAAAGTTAAAAACTCTAAAGGACTCAATGAAGCAAGAAGAGCAACAAGAAATTCAAGGGATCAAAGCATAAATGAGGTAACATTTCTTCACATCTCAAACCAAAATGCAAGGAAACTTCCGTTGAAAAGAATGAATTAAGAATGATGGATCTTCACAATATTCCTCTCAATCTCTCAAGTGTTTAAAAGGTAGGTATTTCACTCAATTCAACCCATGAAAATTGCACTACCATAAGCTTGCTTATCTTCTACTTCTCCACTACTCAAAACACATGCACACACAAATCATGAGGACTTTATTCAAGGTTGTAGTGAGGTCAAGGTAACGAAGAGGATAAAATGGATATGAGAAGATAAATACCAAAGAGAATAAAAGCAAATGAGAGGCGAGTTCAAATAACGAGCATAAAAGTTCATCTCAACTCTAATGTATATCCCTTTACATATTCATTTCCCCATCCTTTTCTCTCTTTTTTTTTTTATAATAATATATATGAACATAACTATATACATACATTTTTTTTTCTAGGCACTCTTTTTCTTTTTTTTTTTTCAACAACCATTTTGTACACACACCCCCACACTTGTTCAAAAACTCATCCATTAACCAGGCTAATGTTCTTTTATTCCCTAAGGTACAGTAAGAACACGATTTTTCATTTAAGGCACATAATGAGCTAGAAACAAGGAATGGTCAAATAAGCTCAAAGGGGTTAAGCAAAGGAAAATATACAAGGTTGGCAAGAATCAGAGAATTTTCGAGAGGTCAAAAGAGTGCTTGATATTATATTGAAAACAAGGTTGGCTATTTGGTTAAACTAGCTAAGAAAGAGGGCCTCAATCATGTTCATGCATGCAAGTGAAATGTAGCCTCAAAAAGAATCAAAGCAAGTTCTAGAGTGGTTATTAACATGAGTGAAAATCACACAAGAAAGAAGAGAATGGCATAAATGTTGAATCCATCCATTAGGCTCAAAATCTCACAAGGTATGCATCCATCAAATTCAATTCATCAATTCAATCATCCATCACCAAGCATATCAGTTCAAGAAGGGAGAAAAATTATTCAATCATGCAATGAACCTTCTTTTTTTTTTTTTTTTTTTTTTTTTTTGAATTTTTTTTTTTTTTTTTTTTTTTTTTTTTTAACAAACGAAAAGAAACAGAAACATGCTAAAATCTCTCCCCCACACTTAATAGAACATTGTCCTCAATGTGAAAGAAAGAGATAGAAAAGAGCAACACAACCCGATAAGAAGTGAATCAACGCTAAGCGAGAAAAGAAACACACTGTCAGTCCGCATCAGACCCTGAAAAGAAATCAAATAAGAAAACGTTAGTACTTCCACAATTCAATACTAATTAATTACTACCTAAAAAACTCCTTACTCTGCCACCAATTAAGATGCGTCTCAAGAGTAAAATTACTCCTTACTCTGCCATCACTAATTGGTTTAATAAGTCCATGACAACCATATCATACTAAACAAAACAACAACAATTTTTTTTTTTTAAATTAAACCCATTAAAGAGAAAGTTCCAGATCGGGCTCTTGTTTCTTGTTACTTCCTTCGCTGCTTCCTGTTGACCAATCTATCTGAGCTGATACCTGATCAGGTACATACTCAAAAGCTTCTAATTTATCAATGAGCTCATCAATAGTGGAGGCAGAGATAAGAAGTTGTCTTGTCGAAGGAGTGATAAATTTCTGTTCCACAGCTTTGTCAAGAAAAAAGAACAAAAGATCAAAGAAATTATTAACATTCAACAAACCAATGGGTTTATGGTGGATGTTCAGTTCGGCCCAAGAGACAATTTGAAAAATTTCTTCCAAAGTACCAAAACCACCTGGTAAGGCAATGAATGCATCAGAGTTTTCAAGCATTATCTTCATGCGTTCATGCATTGATGATACTTTAAGTTCCTCCCCAATTGTCTTTCCATTGATGTTCTGTTGAGCTAAAGTTTCGGGAATGACACCTAAAACCCGACTGTCTCTTACAAAGGCAAAGCAAGTGATACAGACCCCCATTAACCCACGACAACCTCCCCCATATACAAGATGAATATTCCTCGCAGCAGTGATCGACCAAGAGTGCTAGCTGCGTTTACAAACTCTAATCCCTTCCCATAACTCGACCCACAAAAAACACAGACATTTTTGAGGTTACGAATAGAAGGCCCCATTCTATACTCTTCCTCCCTTTGAGTGTTTCGAGTTTGAAGGAAAATGGAGAAAATGGAGTGTTTAAATAGGAAAAAGAATGGAAAGGGGAATAATTGCACCTATGAGGGTAGGTTGGCGGTTGTCGAAAAAGGTTGAAATTAAGAGACACGAGAATCTTTTTTTTTTTTTTTTTTTTTGACTTCAAGAAAACCATCAAGGTAAAGAAGTCTAGAAACCCCGAAGGACCCCGCTCAAAGGATCGTCTACGTACAAAATCAAAATACAACAAAATGATACAAAGATAATAGAAAATGATGACATACACAGTATGTACAGTTTCCATGGCGTATCTTTATACTGCGTGTCATGAGTGCAGTAGACATCACGTCCTTTTTTTTTTGTG
Source organism: Ormosia emarginata (assembly GCA_029884605.1). Taxonomy (NCBI): domain Eukaryota; kingdom Viridiplantae; phylum Streptophyta; class Magnoliopsida; order Fabales; family Fabaceae; genus Ormosia; species Ormosia emarginata. The sequence goes on along the minus strand of JAQQTP010000079.1, from coordinate 30,822,842 downwards.
AAATTGTTAGAAAAACTTGATGAAAGATGAGTGTATACTTACTTAAGATTAGGATGGAGGTAGTCTGCTCTTTCGGCTTTGTGCCAAAGCATTGTTGACCAGTATTCGACCCATTCAAGACCAGCGCAACAACATAGGGCTCCCAGAAGGGACAAGTGACCATAATACGACTGGCTGCCTCACATGTGGGATACAATCTACCTTCTTTGTTTTTCAATTAAGAAGGCTGGATCAGGATGCATGCATTTCCCCATTCACGGTTTGTGTTACCAAAGCCAACCCTAAGAAGTATACATTTTTTTTTTTTTTTTTTTTTTTTCATTTTTTTTTTCTCATTTTTTTTTCATTTTTTTTTTCATTTTTTTTTTGTAAAATGCCATGAAGAAGAAGAAGAAGATGATGATATGTACAGATTGTTTGTGGATATGGCTCACATCTGCCTCTGGTTTAACGTCCAGTAACGGCTTAAACGTCTTCTATGAGTCGAGGATAAGCTTCCCATCCAATTTTCTTATAAATTGGCAAACAGGGTCTTTTAGAGTCAGATTCCCAAGACTGTAGCGTTGTTGTTCATCCTTGAAGAGATTCCACAATTTAAGAATTTCACGATGCACCAATCCACAAGAATGCGTCTCAAGAGTCAATAAGATATCATCTAATGACTCCTTACTCAGTCCATTCTTAATGAAGAAAATTTTATCTTCTCTATTTGTGGAAACCATCCCCTTAGTACGACATCGCTTGTTACGGTTCCATCGTCCACATTTGTGACAGGACTTGTAACCTTTTTGCTCTTCTCCTTTTAGAATATGAACTTCTTCCAAGACCGGGCATATATGAGTCAAATGAAATTGAGGACTCACCCGCTAATCGGACCTTTGCTTCAATTATCCAAATACATCTTCGGCATACCCTTGTGCATTAACATTCTCAATCTCTCACATCGAACTTTGTAGATTTTTCTCGAGCATTTTGTGGAAGAGAAGGAAAATGTTTTCTCGGGTTTAAAAGAATGACATCCATTTTGAAGGAGAAGAAGGGTTCGGTTTTTTGGGAAACGAAGAATAAACCGACTCAAGAGTCACGAGTACCGTATCCGCCACTTAACCAAAGAACACAAAGAACTCAAGAACTTGGTTTTCCAGGAATGATTGAGTCTTTGTCCATTAACCTTAAGCGCATTACCATTCCTAGGATCCTCGGATTCGATGCTCGAAAGGATACGCGTGTCGACAACAAAAGAACCGCGCCACCTAGATCTCAATTTTCCAAGGAGTAGGTGCAGATGATAATCTCAAAGCGTAACTTTTTGACCAATTTCCGCATGACTTTTGCAAAAGGTGTAACAGACCTTTAATAAAGTAGGCCAATAAAATCCATACTTGCAAGATTTTCGCAGCTATTGTCGCCGAAGAAAAAAAAATGACCTCCACATGCTTCGAGCGACTCTACCTACCTCATTGTCGGGCACACAATTTTTTTTTTTTTTTTTTTTTTTTTTTTTTTTTTTTTTTTTTTTTTTTTTCTTTTTTTTTTATTCATAATGCGGATGGAGAAGGTTCATCACCTCCACTTCTGCATTCTCTGGAAGTTCATGATACTATTTGAGGCGGTGTCCATTTACGATGAAAGCTTTGGCAGTGACCTCACTTTTAATCTGAACAGCACCAGAAGGAAAAACATTAGTAACAATAAATGGTCCATCCCATCTAGACCTTAATTTGCCAGGCATGAGTCGGAGGCGGGAGTTATAGAGGAGAACTTTTTGACCAATCTCAAATGTTTTCCTCAGAATCAACTTATCATGGAAGGCTTTGGTCTTCTCCTTATAAAGTTTGGAACTTTCATAAGCCTCCAAGCGGATCTCCTCCAATTGCTGCAGCTGCAGCTTCCTCTCCATACCTGCTTGATCTAGGTCCAAGTTGCACCTTTTCACCGCCCAGAATGCTCGATGTTCAATTTCCACCGGTAGGTGGCAGGCTTTTCCAAAACAATCCGATACGGAGACATCCCGATTGGTGTCTTATAAGCAATTCGGTAAGCCCATAAAGCATCCTCAAGCCTCTTGCTCCAGGTCCTTTCTGTTAGGTTGAACTGTCTTACAGGAGTATCCGCTTAATTTCTCTGTTGGAGACCTCGGCTTGCCCATTGGTTTGGGGGTGGTAGGGTGTAGAAACCTTGTGTTGGACTCCATACTTCTTCATCAAAGCCTCCATGCTTCGATGGCAAAAATGTGAACCTTGATCACTAATGATGGATCTCGGGACTCCAAACCTACGAAAAATCGTGATCTAATAAAATCCACAACAACTTTAGAATCATCGGTCCGAGTGGCCTTAGCCTCCACCTATTTAGATACATAATCCACACAAGCAAGCGTAATGTAAACAAAACCAAATGATACGGAAAAGGACCCATAAAGTCAATACCCCAAACATCAAAAATCTCACGAGAATAATAAGGGTTTCGGGGCATTTCATTCCTACGAGAAGTATTCCCTGTTCTCTGGCATTGATCACAAGATTTGCAAAACATATATGCATCATGAAATAGAGTGGGCCAATATAATCCGAGTCTAAAACTTTCCTAGCAGTCCGTTGAGGACCGAAGTGGCCGCCACATGCAAGTTTATGACAAAAGCTAAGAATGGAATGGAATTCATCATCGGGCACACACCTCCTAATTACTTGGTCACCGCAAAATCTCCATAAGTAAGGATCATCCCACACATAATACTTTGACTCACTTTTCAATTTATCAATCTTAGCCTTAGTGAAATGTGCGGTATTGCTTTAGCAACCAAGAAATTAATCAAATCAAAAACCAAGGGATGTTGCCTTGCAGACTTGAAAAGTCGCTCATCGAGAAAACATCATGGATGGGAAAAACATCTGCCTCCCTTTCAATTCGACTCAAGTGATCGGCCACCAAATTCTCTCGCTCCACTCTTGTCACGGATCTCAATATCAAACTCCCGGAGGAGCAACATCCACCTAATCAACCGGGGCTTGGCATTGGGCTTTTTCGGGAGAAACTTCAATGCCGCATGATCTGAAAACACAACCACTCGGAACCAAGCAAATATGATCAAAATTTATCTAAAGCAAAAACAATTGCTAAAAGTTCCTTTTCGGTTGTGGTGTAGTTGATTTGTGCGAGGATCTAAAGTTCTCGAAGCATAGGAAATGACATGAGATACTTTACCGACCCTTTGTGCAAGAACGACTCCCAATGCATAATTAGAGGCATCACACATCACTCAATGGAAGTGTCCAATCCGGCGGTTGGATGATAGGTGTACTGGTCAATGCCTGCTTTAATTGATTGAAGGCATCCTGGCACTTCTTGTCAAAGTGAAACTCCACATCTTTTTGCAATAAGTTGGATAGCGGAAGTACAATTTTGCTGAAATCCTTTATGAACCGCCGATAGAAACCTGCATGACCAAGGAAAGAACGAATCTCCCGCACGCATGTGGGGTAAGATAGGCATGAAATAACATCTATTTTTGCAGGATCTACCTCAATACCCTCACGAGATATCACATGCCCTAAGACTATACCTTGTTCTACCATGAAATGACATTTCTCAAAATTTAGAACGAGGTTAGTCTTAATGCATCTATGCAAGACCCGAGCCGGACTATCTAAACATGCATCAAAGGAAGATCCATAGACAAGAAAATCATCCATAAATACGTCCATGCATTTTTCTAAAAATCGAAAAGATACTTACCATACACCTCGAAAGGTGCCTGGAGCATTGCATAGACCAAAGGGCATCCTCCTGTATGCAAATGTGCCAAATGGACAAGTGAAAGTAGTCTTCTCTTGGTCTTCGGGGCTATATGAATCGAAAATAGCCCGAATATCCATCCAGGAAACAATAATGTGACTTGCCGACTAACCGCTCCAACATCCGATCAATGAATGGCGGCGGGAAATGATCCTTTCTCGGTAGCCTGGTTGAGCCGCCTATAATCAATGCAAACTCGCCAATTGTTTTAAACTCGTGTGGGCACAAGCTCATTGTTCGATTCGCAACCACCGTGACCCCGCATTTCTTGGGAACCACTTGCACGGGCTCACCCATTGGTATCGTCGGAGATATGGGATAAATAATGCCGACTTGAAGTAGCTTTGTAACTTCCTTCTTCACCACATCTAGAATCGGGGATTTAGTCTCCTTTGGGGCTGTCTAACTAGTTTGATCCCTTCTTCCAATAAAATCTTATGCATGCATGTGGAGGGACTAATACCGGGAATATCTGCAAGAGTCCATCCGATGGCTTGCCTATTCTCGCCTCAAAATCTGCGGTAACTTTTCTTCTTGATCGGGTTGTAGGTTTCTAGCAATGATCACCTAAGTGTCTCACCATCTCCCAAATATGCATATTTAAGATGGTCTCGTAAAGTCTTCAACTCCAAAGATGGAGGTTGCACAATGGAAGGTAACAAGTGATCTGAAACAACTATCTCAAAGAACATTAATTTCAAAGATGGTACTTGACTCTCATTCTCAATTGTTGCATCATCGCCAATTTGTATCATTACTCATAACGAATAAATCTCAAGACATGCAAAGACATGGTTCAACATCACAAGTGGCACATGTATCACAAGAAACAGAACCAAGATAGTCAACAATATCGGGGAATTCAACATATAAATCAAGATAGACATCATCAACCAAATCTCAATCATATCAACATGGAAAACAGAATGCTCCTCTAGGGGTGTCTCATGGCATCAAAAATGTTAAATTGTACCAAATCGTCGCCAAACTCCATAGAAAGGGTGCCAAGATGCACGTCTATCTTGATCTTGGCGGTCTTGAGGAATGGTCCGCCTAGAATCAATGGAGCATGGTTTGTTGGAGACTCATCTTCCATGTCCAAAATGTAGAAATCTGCTTTGGAAAAATCAACTCATTCACCCGAACTAACACATCTTCCAGCACACCTGCAGGATGAGCAGTGGCTCTATTTGCCAACTGAATCACGATACCAGTGGGTTGCAAAGTACCAATGTTTAAACACTTATACATTGACATGGGCATGACATTGATCGAAGCACTCAAATCTAGCATTGCATGCTCAAATCTAGAGTTGCCAATTGTGCAAGAAATTGTGAAAGTTCCAGGATCTTTGCATTTCTGTGGCATGCTTGGCAGAATCATTGCAGAAACATTTCTTCCCATGCTGATCTTCTCATCCCCTTTCAACCTTCTCTTATGAGTGCACAACTCCTTGAGAAATTTAGCATATTTTGGAATTTGCTTGATTGCATCTAGGAGGGGAATATTGATTTTCACTTTCCTGAATGTCTCCATGACTTCTTTTTCCATTTCTGCTTGCATTGTTCTCTTGGATTGTGTGATCCATTTGGAAAAGGTAATGGAATGGTAACATCTGAATTCTCTGCAATTTTCTTCAGTGGTACAGATTTCTGGACTGAATTATCCATTTCCTGTTTTTGGTCAATTTCTGATTGCTGTAAGGTTGGAACATCAACTTCTTTGCCACTTCTCAAGGTAATTGCACTTACGTTGCCTCTTGGATTGTTGATTTGTTTGTGAAGGCAATTGGCTAGAACCTTGACTCTTTAGCTCGCTCACAGTGGTTGCCACCGCCCGATTTGAGTTTGTAAATTCTGAATGTTGGCACTGACGTTCTCTTGAACTGAATGTTATTTGTGGCCATTTGTTTCATCAGGTCTTCCAATGATGGCTCAGCTGGAGTGGATTGGACAGACTGCTGAATAGGTTGTTGTTGTCTGAATGCAGGGGGTATTTGTTGGTATTTGTTGCTTGGACCTGCAGCTTGGTATTTAAATTGTTGTTGCTGCTGGTGGGGCTGTTGTTGCTGGCTCGGATTCCCATATCTCAAATTGGGATGGTCTCGCCAACCAGGATTATAATTGCTAGAAAATGGATCATATCTAGATTGTTGCTGTTGTTGCTGATATTGGGGTCTACCAGGAAAAACACCACCGCAAAGAACACATTGATCTGGAAAAGCGGAACCATCTTCCTGAAGTGTAGGGCATGAATCAGTAGGATGAGATGAATTAGAGCAAATTCCACACACTGATGCAGTCATCTGCATGGGTGGTTGTTGACCCACGCTATCTGTCTTACCAAAGAAGTCAATTCATCTAGTCTGTGTTCCATTCTTTGTTGGTCCATATGAGATGCTTGAATTTCATTAACTCCTCTGGTTGCGGTGATGATCCGCGAGCCAAACTGTTGGGTATTGGCTGCCATGTTTGCTATCAGATCTCTTGCGGCGGTAGGAGTTTTGTCTACTAAGGCTCCTCCAGAGGCAGAGATCGATCATGCTTCTATCATTTGGCAGCAAACCCTCATAAAAGTATTGAATCAAGAGTTGGTCACTAATTTGGTGATGAGGGCAGCTCGAACACAACTTCTTGAATCTCTCCCAGTATTCATGCAAAGTCTCACCAGACATCTGTCTGATGCCACATATATCCTTCCTAATTGCAGCAGCTCTCGAGGCGGGAAGAATCTCTCCAGGGAACAACCTCTTCATGTCATTCCAACTTCGACCGAACCTGGTGAAAGATAAAACAACCAATCTTTGGTGCATCGACAAGTGAGAAGGGAAATGCCCTTAACTTGATGTGTTCCTCGAGAGATGCCTTGTGGCTTCATGGTTGAACACACAACATGGAACTCTTTCGGTGCTTATGAGGATCTTCACCCGCAAGACCATGAACCTTTGGTAACAAGTGTATCAAACCAGATTTCAACTCAAAATCTGCATCAAGATCGGGATATTGAATGCACAAAGATTGGTAAGATACATCAAGAGCGACAAGTTCCTTAAGGGTTCTATTATGCATGTTATCGCCATGATTTCGGGATTACTTAAGTTATCGGGTTCACTCCCAAAATTTGGTTCAAATTAACTCGGAATTTATCACACGAGCTCTAATTAATCTATGCAAGGTCCTATCAATCTCGGGATCAAGATCAAGCAAGATATCGAGATTGGACCTAGTCATGCATCAACTAAAGCACAAAAACACAAAAGCGCAACTAAGCAAAATACACTAAACAACACTCAAAATATGCAAAAATAAATCTAGTTAATATGTCTAAACATTTTTAAAAATTATGGAATCAACACAGAACAAAATCTACATAAAAATGAAACTAGAAAATGCAATAAAAAATATTAAAAAATTGAAAAAGTGGTCTAAATGATAGAATTTCGAAAAACCAGGGGTGACCTCACAGTTTACTGTGAGTCTTGTTTATCAGGCTGTTTTCCTTCAACCGACCAAGTTTCAGCTCATTCTGGGCATGTTGCAGTTCGAAAATTGCAATAGTTACCCGTAATCACAGTTTTCCGTCTTTCCTAAATCGAAAAAATTCAAAAGTTAGGATAAAAATATTAGTATGGTATGAACAATGTTAGTAAATGAAAAATAACTGTTAGAATAGGTAAGAAAGAACAAAAATTAGTAAGGTTACTCAAAATGAAAAGATTACACCTACGAGTTCCCCGGCAACGGCGCCAAAATTTTAACGAGCGCCGAACTCAGTCAAAATTATAACCGAAGTTATTACCTAAACTTGTAGTATAGTGAACAACACCGGATCGTCTCCTCAAGGATCGTAGATGCAATTTGATCAAATCAAGTGAAAATTAGAAAAAGGGGGTTTTGATGGTTCAAGAATCGCGATGATGTGGATTTAAAGAGAAATAACAATTAAAAGAACAAATCAATTCAAATCTATCCGAGATTGGGTGGATTCAATCATAGACCTTTCAACAAACACCTGAAATACATTTGAATGGTTAACTTGGATCTAACCGAGATCTCTGCATCGATCCGAATTCATACTAGACAATCGTCCGAAATTCAATTGACAAGTGATAAACACAAATCTGCAATCGCACCATTCATGTAAATATATGTCAATTTAAGCACCGAATTCAATTAACCTAGGCACAAATCAGTAACCTAACCTCTTCAATTACGTGATTAGTTTAGATCAATCAGTTCTAAATTTCATCACAATACTTAATCTTAAACCAAGATCAAATCGGATCAAACATAAACAGAATCACCATTCATGCATTCAAGATCAAGAGAACAGAAGAAGAAGAAGAGAGGAATTCAAATATAAATCAAATACATTACATAACCAAGGTCTCAAGAATCCAAGCCACAATCTCTTCAAGAGTCCCGAATTGACTAGAAGTGACTTAGCTCTCCATTACAATGAAGGAAAAATATACAAGAACTATGAAAAGCTATTTCTAACACCAAGTGTGTGTTGTGTTTAGAGCTCTCCACATGCTTCCTTTTATAGAGGATTCAGAGTAGTAGTAGATGGGTAGATGAGATTAGTAGGTGGAATTAGTAGGTGAGCTTGGTAGGTGAACTTGGTAGGTGAGCTTGGTAGGTGAACTTGGTAGGTGAGCTTCCTTGTCTCCGAAAGTATTCATTGCTGAACTCATTGATTTCGTCATTTTTGAGCCAAATGGTCTTCATGAAAGTTCTAGGAAATTGTCTAAGCTTTCCAATGGCTCTGGAAGCACCCAAAATTCGTCCTACAGCCCAAGATATGACCCAATTACTACAGACTGCTCAGGACCAGTTTCAGCACCTCTGTTTTGACTTTCAGACCCAATATCTCCATCAAGGAGCCCGAATCAAGTTTTGTGTTTGTCATGAAAGTTGTACATATGGGTCTTAACTTTGAGATCACCAATTTTCAGCCCATTCTATAAACCCAAACTCGAATTATGTTCTGGTTACTACACACTGTTCGGGTTCCAGTCACAAATCCCGTATTCTGATTTCCATGCCCAATTAGCTCCACTAAATGTTTGAATTTGACTTTGAGCTCTTCATCAAAGTTGTAGAGCTCTCTTTTATCTTTCCTACAAGGTAAAATTCATAATTATTAGACATTTAGAACTCAAGATATGGCCAAAATACAGAAACAATGTAAGACTCGAATAATGCTGAAAAATCAATTAAGTCCGATTCGAGTTCAAACTTACAAAACATAATCAAATTCAGTCAATTAAGTACATGAAGAGTGTAAATGACTAATAATGAGGGTTTCTTAATGAATAAAATATGTGATTATCAGTCATCTTAATCAAGCTTTAGATACTAACTTTTATGTGTTTGTTTTGATTCTAAGATCTACTTGGTGGTGAAAAAGTGACACAAAGAGAGTTCTACAAGGAGCTAGGAGACATCAATCAAGGTAAGAGGGAGATTAACTTCATTGGCCATATGTGGTGGAGAGGGAATGGATTTGTTTGTGTTTGTGAGTGGAAAATCCATGTGAGGATTTATTCACTTGAATTGTGTGGTTATTGGTTGATATATGTTTGATTGTGTATAATTATATGATGTTGATGGTATGCATGAACTTGTCATGGTTGCTTTTTTATTATAAGTGATTCTATTACGTTGATATTTAAGTATGATTTATGATTTATATGTGAGATGGTATAAGTGAGATGGTATGATTTTGAATAAATTGTTATTGGAGGCTTAATATGTTTAAGTATGATCTAAGGCATGAATATGTGAAAGTGGAAAATCATATGAGATATGTGGCATATAGGGGAAGAATCATGTGGAAAGGAAAACTATGTTGTTTTCTAAGAACCAAGGAGTACACGACTTTCAAGAGGATTGTGGAGCAAATCAGTTGAAATATTTTACTACGTGTGGATTTTAGATGATTAAGTAACAAGTAATTGGATTAAAGATTTTTACAAAGAAAAATGAGATAGGAAATGACGAAATACTTGGTTGTGGAATATAAATTGATTTTCAGCCAACATGCTAAGAATTGGTATTTGAGATCAAAAATATTTTCTTAAGAGTAGTTTTGAAGGATTTATTAATGAAAACTCAATTTAGTGAATTTTGAGATGTAAAAAGAAAGTAAACTAATTTTTGAAATACAGTTTTATGAAGAAAGTATTAGAAGATATTATTTACAGAAGTTTTAGCAAGGAAATGATTTTTAAGGATAGTGTGGAACTTAAAGTATTTTATTTAAAGTGTTGAACAAATGTTTTTGAGATATCTTAAATTAATTTAAATAAGTTACGTTTTTATGGAAAATGTTTGAAAATATTTATTAAAGGAGGTTTAGTGAGAAAATGTGGGAAGTATTATTTAACGATGATTTATTAAGAAAATGTGAGAAAAGTTTTACTTTAAGCTTAGAATATGATTAAAATATTTTACATAATTAAAAATACACAGAAAAACTCTTATGTGATTTGAAAATAGCGATTTTAGTTACGCGATTGAGAGGAACAACAAGTTGTGCTGTAGAACTGACGTACTGTATCTAAGTAGTTGTGGTATTGCATTGTGCTTGTGGGACTGAGGTTCTGGACCCATGTGGATCTTTGGTATTATGTAGTTGGACAGATGGTTGATTTAATATCATTGGAAACAGTTCAACAGTGGTTTGGTTCATTGAATACGCATTTGAGCATTCAACAATTGATGGTTGTTGTGGCGTTTTATGCCTAAAGAGTTTGGTTTCATTGAACATGCATTTGAGCATTTTACCATTGATGGTTGATGTGGCGTTTTATGCCTAAGGAATGGACGGGAACTTACAGGATAGTGGGATCTTACTGATTAATAGATCCTAGGGGGAGGTCAGGGCATGGTAAGTCACTTCGTGATGATGTTATCACGAGTGTTTATGCTAGCACCAGTGCACTATATATATACCCCTAGCCGCGATAAAAACCATTTGCAATGCACTGGCAGCCCCAACGATACTATTGCTTTTCATGGTCCATAGACTATCTTTTTAGGGGGGGACAGATCTATTGGAATGTTCATTCTAAATTTGAGTATAGTTCCATGGAATAGTAGGAACTGGTTACATTGTGGAAAAGGATGATCATCATACATATCATGCATATGCACAATCAGTAATTACACTGTTATGACGTAATATGATTGTGGTGTTATCATTATGCCTAATATTGTGATATAAGTTTATTGAATTATTTGCTTATTAAATATGTCATTGTTATATTGCATGTTGAACTATGTTGGAATGTTTGTCGTTCTCTTACTGGTATATTGGTATGCGATGTAGGGGATCTCACCTCTTTGCTGTATTGTTCTGTGTGTTTCTATTTTATGCCTATTTCGGCGAAGACTGTAATACCCTTAAGTACATGTTAGACTGGTAAATGGTTACCGAAGGTAGCATTTGACTTGTTTAGCATGTCAGTCTAGTTTTGTGACAATCTGAGTTCATTTAGGCACTTAGTTGCAACATAGAAGTTGTAAAGTGGCTTAAAATGACTCAGATAATAGCATAAGTTGCTAAGTTAAGAGAAATAAACATAGAGAGTTTATTTCTAGGTCACAAATAAGTCAAGTAAGATGTGGTAGAAGTTTCAAGAGAATCGGAGTCAGTTTGGTATTTTTAGGCATACAGGTTGTGCTTTTAATGCCAGATTGATCCCTAGCAGATATAGAAAATGATGAGAATTGTGAAACAACAATTTAGATGAATCTTATGATTTATTCTAAAGTTGTTAGAAGCAGGAAAACTCGAATTAGCATAATTCTGGTGTCCATAGCAGATATAAGTTTCAGTGTAGAAACTTAAGTTAATCTTTTCATGTAATTACCTCCACGTCCCACCCCCTTATATCTCCCTTCTCCCTCGGCAGAATCGAAAACCAGAAAAGAAAAGAAAGAAAAGGGGAGAAGAAGAAGGAGAAAGGGGAAGAAGGGAAGAAGGGAAGAAGGAGAGGAAGAAGATCAAGCTTCAAGGTTCAAGGCTTCAAGTCTTCAAGAGGTAAGGGGATTTCTATTCATTACTCCCTCTTTGATTTCTTTGAATATAGTTTGGGGTATTGAATGGAAATAGGGGTTTGGATAGCCAAATCCATGTTCTTAACTTGGTTCTTGATTCCAAGGACTAGGTTAGGATAGTTTAAGTCTAGAAAATGCTAGATGGCCATTTATGGCTTAAGAATAACCATAGAATCCATAGAAAATGGATTTGTAGTAATAGTTGGTGTTATGTGATTCTGGACTTAGATTTATGCTCTACAAGAATTTATAGGTTGTAAAAGAGTTACAACAAGGTAAATGGCATAGATTAATGCTAGAAATTACTTAGAATCCATGAGAAAAGGATTCGAAATTAGTTTTTGAACCAATTATGCAGAAACCGTATTCTGCAGAACTGTTGTTCTGCTATCAGCGCCGCGGCGTGGGTATGTCACGCCACAGCGCGAGGGGTATTTTGCTAAGAACGCCGCGGCGTAGAAGGTGCATGTCGCGGCGCGAGACCACGAAACAGAGCACTCGAGAATAGAGCGTCGCGGCGTGCAAACGCCGTGCCGCGGCGTGAGACCCTGAAACTCCAAAATGTTATTTTTGGACGTTTTGAAGTTCTAAAGTAAAGGGGATCATTTATATATGTTTCCTAAAGTGTGTTAAGGCACATTTGGGGGTATTTTCAAGTGGAAAATACCTACCCATCAAGAATGAGAAAGCATAGGCTTTTAAGCATCCTAAAGGAAAGGTTTGCTTTAAGTAATGACATTGCACCTTAGGCAACTTAGTGTTGCATTAGATATCACTTAAGATGTGATGAGATGGTGCAATGAAGACAAGTGTATTAGTATGCACTCTAGTAGAGAATGAGAACGGTATGAACCTTAGGAGATCCAAGAGCAGTGGATTACCTTAGGAAGGTACCTAAAACCTTAGGCAACAAGAGTTGCAAGTAAGAACCACTCTTGCATTAGAGTTACTTGAGTGGAGACAAGATTGTGTATTGGTTCCAAAGAGGGAACGTTTAGGTACTAAGTCTCTAGTTAAGTGAGACTTGGTGCATTGCTAAATACACAATAAGATGATATATGACTAAGAAGATGTCATAATCATAAGGTCGAGCAGAAATGTGCAATAACTCATGTATTAGTAAAGATGAGTTAGAAATGCAAGATAAAGAGAATTTACTTCCTTAGATACTAACCAAAATGTGGAAGTTAAGTTCTTAAGCATTCCATGAGTTTGGAATAGTTAAAGAGGTATCTGGAACCTTAAGCACACAAGTGTAGTATAAGCTACTACCAGACGTGTGATAGAAGAGAAAGATAGATACAGCTAGAATATGTATGTTAGCACACAAGTGTAGTAAAAGCTACTACCAGACGTGTGATAGAAAGGAAAGTTAGATGCATGAATTACTCACTTTAGTTAAAGTTAAGTTAAATATGCAAAGTTTTAGAGAAATGCTCATTATGTCCTTAAGCAAGGATAGTCGGGGCATTAGTTAAGATAGACTCTTTCACTAGGATGAGTGGAGTCTATAAGAGAGTAAGAGGGTGTTTATGTAAGAGTTAAACATAACACTAAGCTTTTCACACACTAGTAAGTTAAGCTAGTATGTATGTGAAGAGATAGAACCTTAGGGCAATCAAGATTAGTGGTCTGCCAAAGGTAAGTACCTAACACCTCAGCAACATAGTGTTGCGTTAGAGATCACTTAAGAGATAGGAGTGATGAGGTGGAGTTTAGGTACGAGTATGAGAAATGAACTGGTGATGTTTACCTGAGAATGTAACGTTATATGACGTGAGGTCATTTAGCCAGAAGGTAAGGAATCAGAGAAGTTCCTTAGGGGACAAGTATTCCTAACCAAGTACTAAGGTTACATATAGTATGAGGTTACAGATTCTCCTCATTGCAAAGGGTAAACATAAGAAGCCAAAGTTATTAGTAGAATATGCTTAGATCAAAGAGGAACTAAGTATATAAGTATGAATGAAAGTCTATGAATTAGTTAAGTAGTATCGATCTGGTGGATATCCTTTGATGTTATTCATGGAGGCAAAAAGAAGATAGATGGGTGTCCGAAGGACTTTTGAGAAGGACATAACCCTGATGTCTCGATAATGCCAAGGCCAAAGGAGATAAGTGGGGAATCCAGAGACGCCCTTTAAGCAAGGATGAAGCCCGAATTTCTCAGTATGCCAGGATATGTATAATGTGAGGATGAGTTTTCCCTCTAATTACCACCAGATGATATACTGACTAGTTCCTAGCAAACTTCTTTGTTCTTAGAATAGACTTTTGCATTTGCATTTCATTCACATGCTTTTAGGATTCCTTAGGCATATTCATATTACATATCATTATCATTGCATTCACGGACAGTTGTATGGGCATTGTCCGTTACTGTTGGTATGTACAGCTGTATGGGCGTTGTATGTATTAATAGTGTGTAGGCTATCGGTTGATATCACACTATAAGAAAGTGTACAGTTAAGAGAAAAGAGGAGGAAACTCCTAAGTTATGAGAAAAGAGGAGGAAACTCCTAAGTTATAAGAAAAGAGGAGAAAACTCCTAAGATAGAAATAGTTATAAGAAAAGGGGAGAAAGCTCCTAAGTTAGAAGTATAGCATTTGTTATATATTTGTTATATACAATGTTATAGAGAACTGGTATTGGAATTGCTTTTACTGAGAATGTTAATTCTCACCCCAGTTGCTATTCCATGTAAATCCAAATGCAGGTTCAGATGCAGGTATCGATGCAGGCAAAGGCTCAGGTACAGAGGTACAAACCCTGCTAAGCATGAGAAGACAAAGCATGAAGACTAGAGTAGTTTTTATTGCTTTAAGTAGACAGAACTTATGTAATCAGTTTATATTTGTTCTGTAAGTTTTATGTTATATGTATTACAATAAGCCCTCATGTGGCTAAGTTTGTATAAGTTTATATATGAGTTTAAGTTTTTCCGCAATCTCTCAAGGCTTTCTATAATTACTCAGTTGTGATTATAGATATATGTTAGTATGTAATATAGAAGTGACGTCTCTAGTACTGATTATCTTTATATATCTCTGTCTATCTAGGATATATCTGGATATCTGTATTAGGGTGTTACAAAGACTGCAATGGCGGTAAGGAGGAATCAACTTTCTTGAAGGCGTTGTTGTTTGGTGTGTTCATTGGGACTCTGAGTATATAGAGTTTTGTGGTGATTTAAGGTTGCATAAGTAGCGAGACATTCCTAGCTAGGGAATCTGTCTTTTGAGAAGGACTTTTGTCTTTATAGATTGTAAACTTGGGCCAGGTAGAGTTTTATATGATTTCTGTAATATATTACGAGTCCATGTTATTTATGAGAAACATATTTTATTAAGATTCTATGATATGTATAAAGGATATATGTTGTTCTATTTGTGTATCTCGTGTTATTTTAATTTGGTAAATTTATGATATCTGCAAAAAAAGAAATTTTGAAACCCGTATTCTACATAATATTAACTATTTTATAACTTGGATAAAGAATAATACGGGAGTTGGTCTAAAATGTGATACCCTAAGGGGGTGTTACAATAAAACTTTATTACTTCCACAAATCATCATACAATAGTTACTTCCCCAATCTAGATGCGTCTTAGGAGTAATTTACTTCAAAAGTAAAATTACTCCTTACTCTGTCATCCCTAATTAGTTTTGTTGTAAGTTTCTGATAGTCATATTACTAAACATACTTCCTAATTAGATGCGTCTTAGGAGTAAAATTACTTCTTACTCTATCATCATTCATTGGTTTAGTAAGTTCATGACAATCATATCATACTTCTCAAATATATTTTTTTTGCTCAACTATCTTTCCCCCCAACCAGATCAAAACATTGTCCTCAATGTTAAAATATAAATGAGCAAAGGATAGAAGATATTACCTATTGGAGAAATCTAACACAAATTATGATAAATAAAATCAAAGGTAAAGAAAAGTTATAGATGAAGTATCAAATCTGGCTTGAGTTTCATGTTGTTTCCCTCACTGCTTCCTTCTGACCAATCTATCTGAGCTTTTTTCTTTTTTTTTGGTTTTTTTTTACTTCAAGAAAACATTAGGGTAAAGAAGTCTACAAACCCCTGAAGGACCCTGCTCAAAGAAATATCTATCCAAAACCAAAATACAACAAAATCATACAAAGATAAAAGAAATATAATAGCAAATGGTGACATACCTTTATGTACAGTTTTCATGGCGTATCTTTATACTACGCGTCATAAGTGTAGCAATGACATATCTTTATACTGCATGTCTCCAGTGTAGTCGACACTCACGCCCGTTTATTCGAAGAAAAGAAAAAGAAAAAACCATCGTGGGTTTCCATCCTAGGTCTAGAACCTGGAGAGCTCACACTTGGGGTCGTAACATCAACAAAGATGCTAAAATCTAAAACCCGTAATGTCCAAGATCCAGAACGTCCCATCCCAGGGAGCTGAGAGCCCCTTCTAATAAAAGAGAGGATCAAGCTCAGATGTCTCATACGCTTTGGCAGCTGCGGGTTACTTCTCACTAATAACTAGAGTGGGATGCTTCTGCCTGTCTATCAACTCCACAGTGCCTAGATGGTAAACATTGGGTTATGGAGTGCGGCTCTCTACAGAGTATGGTACATGAACCTTATTTAAGGACCAGCGTGCAAAGGTCCATCTAAGTCAATGATGGGTTAGCCAAAGGTTGGGGTTCCACAACTAATTAAAGTCATGGTACTCCTTCCGGATCGCCCGTATTCAAATTTTTTTTTCGCCTTTTTTTGCTTCTTTTTTTAAGAAGAAGAAGATAATATATACATCTTGTTGTGGTTGTGGCTCACATCTTCCTCTAGTTTTACGTCCAGTAACGGTTTAAATGCCTTTTATGAGTCGAGGATAAGCTTCCCATCCAATTTTCTTATAAATTGGCAAACAGGGTCTTTTAGAGTCAGATTCCCAAGACTGTAACATTTTTGTTCATTGTGGAAGAGATTCCACAAGTTAAGAAGTTCACAATGCAAAAATCCATAAGAATGTGTCTCAAGAGTCAATAAAATATCCTCTAATGACTCCTTACTCAGTCCATTCATAATGAAAAATATTTTATCTTCTTGATTCGCAGAAACCATTACCAAAGAGCGACATTGCTTGTTACAATTCCATCATGCACATTTGTAACAGACTTGTAACCTTTTTGCTCTTCTCCTTTTAGAATACGAACTTCTACCAAGACCTAGCATGTATGAGTCAAATGAAATTAAAGACTCACCTACTAGTCAGACCTTTGCCTCAATTATCCAGCGTACATCTTCCAGCATACCCTTGTGTATTAACAGTCTCAATCTTTCACATCTAGCTTTGTAGATTTTTGTTAGAGCCTTTTGAGGGAGAGAAGGAAAGTGTTTTCTTAAATTTGAAAGAATGACATTCATTTTAAATGAGAAGGATTCAGTTATTATGGGAAACTGAAAACAAACTGACTCGAGAGCCACGGAGAACCGTTATCCGCCACTTAACCGGGAACACAAAGAGCTGCAAAAATAAGGCAACAAAATTAGAATAAATTCTATTCATAACAAGGATTAGAAAGAGAGATGAATTCTACCTCATCAATTTGGTTTTCTAGAAATAGTTTAAGTCTTTGTCCATTGACTTTAAACACATTACCATTTCTAGGATTCTCAATGTCTATGGCCCCGTGAGGATACACATGTTTGACAACAAAAGGACCACTCCACCTAGATCTCAATTTTTCAGGGAATAGGTGTAGACAAGAATTATAAAGCAGAACTTTTTGACCAATTTCAAAAGATTTTCTCCAAATTGACTTGTCATAAAAAGCTTTTGCTCTAGCTTTATAAATCTTTGAGTTTTCATATGCATCATTTCTCAATTCCTCAAGTTCATTTAATTGCAATTTGCGTATCTTGCAAGCATCATCAAAGTTTAGGTTGAAAGCTTTAATGGCCCAAAATGCTTATGTTCCAATTCTACAGGCAAATGACAAGGTTTTCCATAGACTAACCGATATGGTGACATGCCCAAAGATGTTTTATGTAACACCCTCCTTCGAGTGCCACATTTTCTGACTCAACAAAAGAAGACTGAATTAAAATATGAAAGATTTGATTCTTTAAAATACGGGTTAAAACTTATTTCTTGCTGAGAATATAAATTTACCAAAGTTGTAGATAATATTTAAAAATATATTGAATTGGTTAAGACTCACATAATAGACACTACATAATATTTAACAAATATTCAGTAAACATAAAACTTACAAACTAAAAAAAATAGTAGAAAACCCCATGACGGGTCCTACTTAATAGTATGATAATAATACTAACGAGAAAACTCAACATACTTATTACGTTCTGCATCCATCTCGATGCGCCAGGTATCTATTTCTCCTCAAAACTGTACACTGTCAAAATACTGGGAAGATTACTCCTTGATGCCGTCACTAAACTCAAAATACTACCTCCAGCCATGTCTAAGAAACTCGTTCTATCTACTATACAAATTTTAACAATACAAACACAGTAAAACAGTACAACAAAGAGGTGAGATCCCCTTTCATCAATACCAGTATGATAGCAAAGAATGATACAAATGACAAAGTCATTCCATACATATAGATATCACAATTATATTCATGTTATCAATTCATAAACCATTCTAGTTAACATATATCACAGTAAAATAAATAGTAATAGTTTTATCATAATAGATATCATAAATATATATATATATATATATATATATATATATATATATATATATATATATATATAATGATTACGTCACACTGAATGAATGTTGACCATACCATAACAATATGTGTATTGACCATGTGTATGCTTACTGAACCAATTTCTACTCCATAGAGCTAAATCACAAGTTAGAGAGAATGATCTAAAAGATCTGTTGGTATCACAACTGCCTCAGACCAAGTGCTACAACTTTCATCAGTTTGCACATCTAGCATTATACATGACAGTCTATGTCAGATCTTGATTAAGAATAGTATCTCAGTCCGGATCGTCGATGCGTTGCATCAGTCGGATCCACGGTACAGTGGGGCTACCAAGTGCCCATTGTGGAAAACCTGCACCCCAACGCCCCCTGTGGTGTCCTGGGGCTGACGAGGGCGAGGAGTGGATGCCGGTGTAAGAGAAACACGTACAATGAGCAGCTCCTGGCAGACTTCTAGGCGAAGGGTCTCATGAATGAACTGAATACGCACTAGAATGAGAGGGATTCATAGACTGTGCAGGTATGGGACTGCATAGTTGAGGATGGCTTAATGGAATTGATTAGGCATAACCATATCAACAAGTTGCAACTTCTTTTCGGGAGCCTAGAACATAAGAACTCCATGGTTAAGCGTGTTTGACCTGGAGCAATTGTGGGATGGGTGACATCCTGGGAAGTTTCCTAGGATGCGTGTGAGTGAGGACAAAGCACGCTGAAAAGACCCATGTTAGCTTGTGGAGACACTCATCAATCTTGCAGGCAGTCCCAGGGATGTTATACCCCCAAGTCAACAAGTGACCTACACTATGCCTATCGCACCCACAAAGTATGTTATTCAACTCTCAGGCTATTGGCCTTAACATAGTCCACAGGACTTTCCCAATGCATAACAAATGCTTATAGACCAATTACAGGCCAAAATCATATTTTTACATATATGGGTCCCACATGTTGACCCAACAGTAACTTTACTGTATTTTCAGTCGCATAGTTATTTTATTGCATTTTCACAATCACGTAAAAATATTTAAACGTTTTCTAAATTGCATTGCCATTTTTTAATATTTTTTAAATCACATAGCTTAAAAATCACATTTTTAAGTTGTGTAAAGCATTTTTCATCATTTTTCAACAGCATAAAATATTTTTCAACGTTCTAAACATCATTTTAAATTTTTTCAAAAATTAATACAATTTCTAAAACTCATTTTTCCACTTTTTCTCACTTAAGAAATCCTTTCCGTAAATTTTCCACAAAATTATTTTTCATTGATTTGAATCGATTGTTCTAGCTTAAAATTTCCTAACGTGCTCCAAAACCCAACTGGTGAGTGATACATCAGTAAACTTCAAGTCACCAATTTATTTTCCTTTATAAATTGATTCCACTAATTTAATAATTTCCAAAAATAATTCTCACTTACTTTAAAAATCTCAAAATTCATTATTTTAAATCCTTTGTTAATAAGTCATCTAAGATTACTCTTAAAATCATTTTTGGCTCAATTTACCAATCCTTGGCATATTGGCTATAAATTACTTTATTCTTTAAAATCAACTACTTATTATTTCCCATCTCATTTTAAAAAAACCTTTAAAATCCAATTTCTTGATTTCTAAATCATTAAATCCAAGATTAATGAAATAACTCAATTTCTTTTACTTCCAAAAATTGGTTTGAGGCCGTGATGCCTCTATGATTCTTTAGAACCCAAAATCTTTCTTTTTCCACATAAGATACACATCATATCACATACTTCAATTTAATAAGCATGCTATAAAATTCATGCATCATAAACACATACTAAAACATATTATCAAAGTGATAAACATATTAATTATCAAACAAATCATAAACATGGAAAGCTCTAAAACAAACAAGTGAATAAATTCTTATGGATTTTTCACCACACACACATCCATTCCTCGCCACTAACACATGGTTGATGAAGTTAATCTCCATCTTACCTTAGATTGATGATCCAAGCTCCTTGCTTGTCCTCTTAAAATATATCTACTCCACCAAGTTGCACTTAAAAACAAAGAAACACATATAATATTAATGTTCAAGATTATCAAAGATGACCATAAGCCAAAATATGGTCTTAGAAACTTACCAAAGAAAAGAAAGATGAAGAACACAAATCTTCACCTAAAGGCTTGATCTTGAACTTGAAGATCAAGGTTGAAGATGGATGATTTAAGTTAAGTGTTCAACTACAAAGTTTTTTAGGATAACATGTAGATTTAGGAAAGTAGATTGGATGAAATTAAAAGGGATTGGAAGGTGGATTTGGGTCCTTGGCCGTGGGGTTTGGGAAAGAAAGTGAGAGAAAATTATATTGTGATAGCTTTTGGTTTTTCTTGGATAGAAATGATGAGATAGAAAATTTATCAAGTGAAAAGCTAATATCTAGAGCCCTCCAAAATGCTTGGCCGTGGGAGTCTTTGTAAGGAGAGGAGAGAAGATATTTGTTTATGTGTAGATATGTTTGTGTGTAGATATATTCAATAGTAGATAGGAATAAATCAAGATGGATGGCTTAAGTTTCTAAGAGCCTCTTGAACCCTCTTGACCGTAGGATAGGCTAGAGAAAAAGTGAAGGAATTTTGTGATATTTGCTTATAGGAAGAAGGTGATAACTTTGAACAAATGAAAGTCAAGTCCAAGACTCTCCAAAATTATGCATGGCCGTGGAACTCCAAACAAAAAGGCTAACCAAGTTTTGTCTTCAAAGTCTTTTAGTTTAATTAGTTTGTTTCCTATTGGTTCAAGACAAGTCAAGCCACTATGTAAGACTAATTTCTACTGGTTGAATTTAGTGTATATGGGTCTTTCGATTTGCATTTTACCATAAGTATGTAGGAGAGAAAGAAAGATATTTGTGTGTAGCTTTTGTTGATTTGATAAGAATGAGAGAAAATATGTTAAGTGTAGAATTGCCTTGCATTTTGCATGCATAGCCGTAGGAGTCAAGAAGAGTAGCCACCAAAATTGACTAAATCGAATTGGCCCACCAATTTGTCTTAACCGTGGGTTCTTGTAGAGAAATAGAGAGAATTTGGTGTTAAGCTTAGCATGAAAAGATGATAGCTTTAAGATGTGATAGAAATGAATTAATGTATGATATTTTTCCTCCACCAAATGTTCATGGCCATAGAATGCATGGTGCAAAGCCACCAAAATTGATCATTTTCAAACTTAATTCTTATTTGTTCATCAAGGAAGACTAAATTCCTATTGGTTGAATAAAATGTCAAACCATCAAATTTGACCAATTCTTATTAGTTCATTTCAAAGAGACTAGGTTTCTATTGGTGCACACTGGATATTTTCCAGTATACTTTAACCAATGGATAATAGTTACTGCTTACAAACTAGTATCTATTATCCAATGGATAATAGCATTATCCAACGAATAATAAAACAAGAGAAATTTTATTTGACAGATAAATTCTAAAAATTTAAAGATTAATAACAGTGACTTTCAATTTCGGGTTTAGTAAGTTCACCTGACCCCGAATAAATCACCGAATATTTTCCTAGACCCGAAAATTTTTATTTTCTTGACATGGAGTAAATCACTCAAAAAGTTTGAAAACAATCACAGAACTGTCAAAATTATTTTAACAGCACACAAAAATCACAAAACAGTAAAAATCGAATAATAGTGAAAAACACAGAAATTTTATGGTGTTACATTTTAAAAGTAGTACGGTAAGCCCAAAGTACATCGTTTAGTCTTAAAGATCAATCTTTATAATTTGGGTTAATCGTTTTTTCCAAAATTTGTTTAATCTCCCTATTTTCCAATTCAACTTGTCCATTTGTCTAAGGGTGCTAAGTGGTGGCAATTTTGTGTGTAATACCATATTTCTTTATTAAAGATTCAAATTGCAAAAATGTGTTCCCCTATCACTGATAATAGCTCAAGGGATTCCAAATAGACACAAGACATTTTCTTTTAAAAATTTGAGAATAGTTTTATGATCATTGTGTCGGCATGGAATCGTCTCAATCCATTTTGAGACATAATCAATTGCAACCAAAATATACACAAATCCAAATGAGGATGGAAATGGACCTATGAAATCAATTCCCCAACAATAAAAAATTTCAATGATAAGAATAGGGTTCAGAGACATCATCTTTCTTTTTGAAATGGAGCCCATTTTTTTTTTATAATTTTCACAACTTTTGCAAAAGGTATAGCAGTCCTTAAATAGAGTGAACCAATAAAATTCACATTGTAACATTTTCGCAGTTGTTTTCTTTGAAGAAAAGTGACCTTTACATGCTTCTGAGTGACAAAATTTAATGACACTACCTACCTCACTGTCGGGCACACATCTCCGAAAGATTTGGTCAAGACAATATTTGAACAAGTATGGGTCATCCCAATAAAAAATTTTCACCCCTGTCAAAAATTTCCTTCTGTCTTGGTGCGTCCATTGGGGGTGTGATAACTCCATGAAATGGTGTTATTATGGCCCTATATTTGTGCTTTATTGATTGCTTAGTCTTTGTTATTAGGCATAATTAGAAAATTTTAAACTAAATCCATTGTTTTCTGTTGTGATATCTTCCTATATGTTTTATGAGCAAATTGGTATAATTCCTCCTATGATTATCTGAACTTACTATTATCATTAATCTGGTGACTTCTTAATTGCAAGAAAGGCTCAAAATGAGTATAATGGTCAAGGACTTAGAGTTGCATTAGAAGAGAAAGCAATAGATGAAGTTCAGTATTCAGCGTCGTAGTGTGGGCAAGTTAGTGCCAAGGCGTGTGGCATTCCCCTGTTCAAGCAGAGAGCTACGCATTTTGAGCGTCGCGACGCAAAGAATAAGCATTACGACGTGCTTGACCTAAATTCAACACGCACCACGGCGTGACAAGGTGAGCGTCGTGTTGTGTGTAACACCCTCTTTAGGATGTCACATTTATGACGAATTAAAATAAAACCTTACCCAAGTTATAAATCATTTATTAACATATAATAATATAAGTTGTAAAAATTTTCTTTTTGTACATTATATCATTAAATAAAATAAACAGAACATGAAATAAAATAAACTATTAAATACACACTATAATTATACATATGATTTTGTTTTAAGGATACAAATATTTACATACTACAAATCGTTTAGCAAAGCAGTAAACTGTTTGACTCATAACAAATTGTAAACTAGCCCAAGTGCACATCTAGAAGTACACATCATGATGTAGACCACATATGCAGATGTACACAGACTCATTCCTACTTCATGGAGCTAACCATAATTTTTAGAGAGAATGACCTAGTAGATTTGCCTGTAGCTCCGGCTGCCCCAGCCAAGTATTACACAGTCACAACGTCGTGTATAACAGGCATTGTTCCAGACAGTCTAAACTAGACCGTGATTAAGAATAGTGCTTTGTCGAGATCGCTAGTGCGTTGCCCGGTACCACGACCCAGAGGAGCTACCAACTGTCCCCATGTGGAATCTTTTGCACACCAATGCATCCAAGTTTACTCAATGAACAACACTACGCCTATCGCACCCGTACTATAGTGTAATTCATCTCTTAAACAACTTGCCAATATTAACCAAATTAACATATTTCTCTATGCATGGTGTATGAGCCAAAATACACAAATCACAATACTATGATTTCTCACAACCACACGCCATCACTTGGAAGTACTATTTTTCAACACAACCGGGTCCACCACTTTAACCTGACAGCAAACTGTTGTTATTCTCAATTGCGTAAATATTTTATCACGTTTTCACAATAGCATCACCTTTTTCCAACGTTTTCAAATTGCATAAATATTTTTCAACATTTTTGAAATCGCATAGTATTTTTAAATCATTTTCTCAATCGCGTAACATTTTTCAATCGTTTTCTCAATCGCATAACATTTTTAAATCGTTTTCTCAATCGTGTAGTTTAAAAATCATTATTTTAAATATGCGTAAGGCTTTTCTAATATTTTTCAACTACGTAAATATTTCTTTACTTTATAAATTATATTTTGAAACTTTCTCTATTATATATTTATTTTTAGCTTTATTTACAACATTTCCTCTTGAAAATCCTTTAAATAGTATTTTCTACTGTTTCCTTTAAAAATTACCTTTTATGGATTTAACCAATATTTACATCTCGAAACTTGCTAACGCATTTCAAAACCCAAAGGGTGAGCTATACATTGGTACTTTTTAAGTGTTTATTTTATTTCTCATCCTTACTTAATTTCCCTAATTAAGCTTCTAAAATAATTTCATTCATTTTATTCTCTAAAATCCATTAAATTGAGTTCTCTTTAATTTACATAATTCTATGCTTAGGAAATAATTTTGAATTAAAAACATCATAAGTAGGAATGTTGGCCAAAAATCATTCTATGCTTTAAAAACTATATTTAATTGTTTCTCATCATCTAATCTCTTATAAAAATTCTTAATCCAATTTATTATTGATAAATCACTTAATCCATGATTAGAAAATAATTTAGGACATCTTGGTCCTCTTTGTGGTGGTGAAGTTGTGAGCTTCATGGGTTCTTTGGAACCCTCATGCAAATCCTCATCATGTTATTCACATCCTACTACATACTATAACTATCATGCTTTCATAAACACATATTAAAACATATATCAAAACTATAGACATGCTTGCATTAAAACTCATTACAAATAGGAAAACTTTAAACAGCCAAGTGAATGAATCCTTATGGATTCTTCACCACAACGACATCCATTTTCTCACCACCAATACATGATTGATGAGATTAAATCTCCCTCTTACCTGTAAGGAAGATAAATCTCCTTCTTGCTTGATTCTATGGATATCGTGTAGCTCCAAAGAAAACCATATCAAACTTAAACAATTTACAAAGTCATAAACTATGGTTGAAAAAGAAAACCATGGATCAATCATGGCTTAGGACTTTAAGAATCAATTTAGAAACAAGAAACAAGGACTTTTACCTTGTATAGAAGAAACTTCAAGCTTGTTTTCCAAGCACAAGATGGATGATTTTAAAGAAACTTACAACATGAAAGATGTCTAGAATGGTGTTTAGGTTTAAGAAGTAGTGTTGGATAAAATTTTAGAAGAGTGGAGGTTGGTCTAGGGTATGGCAGCCGTGAGCTTCACAAGAGAGAAAATGAGAGAATTTTGGTGAACTTGCTTTAGAAAATGGATGAAGATGGAATGAACTAGCAAAGTGTCATCCTTAGCTCCTCCTAAAGCCCTTTGGCCGTGGAGCTCCCAAAGGAGGTGGCCACTTTGGTTGACCACTCAAGACCTCTTAATGGCCTTAGATGAGATCAATGGTTGATCTTCAAAGCTTTGCCTCCAAGCTTGTTTCCTATAGGCTTAGAAAATCAAGTCATCAAGTTCTTGAACCTTCCTTGGAGTGTCTTGGTTGAATAGCTCAATGTTTTGGTTCATTTAGGTATCTAGTTAAGCTTAGGTAAATCTCGTTATATTTCCTAGTTACTTGGCCAACCACCTAGTTACTTACGAATGACTCCTCCATTTCTTGAACATGCTAGAACCTTCTTGTAACTAAGGCTCTAATGGGTAGCAAACTAGGTTTGTTCCATTTAGTTACTACTTAGGCTTTTTAGATTAATTTAGTTAAGTTTAAGCTAACTTAGTTCGATTTTCTAGTTACTAAACTAACTAGTCCAACCACCAATATAGACCACTTTCTATTGGTCTAGAAAATCAAGCCACCATCGTTGACCAATTTCTATTAGTTCACCGAATTGTAAGTCACAAAGACTTTTCTGGTTCCTATTGTCCACTGGGCAAAAGCGTTCCTATTGTCCATTGGGCAGAAGCTACTGCCTTAAAGTCAATAGGTACCGTCCACCAGATAATAAAATAATATTAAAATATGAAATATTTTTATTTCACAGATAAATTTTAAAATTAAAAGATTGATACATGAATCACTCGGAATTGGGTTTAGTAAGATCCTCCAGCTCCGAATAATCAGATAAAGATTTTCTCCGGCCCAAAAATTATTATTTTTATGACTCGGAGTAAATCACACACAACAATCAAATACAGTCACAAAATAGTTAAAATAAATTTACAGCACACAGAAATCACAAAATAGTACAATTCATGCATTACTGTAATTTAGCAAATTTTGGAGTGTTACAACTCTCCCCTGTAACACCCTAATGTGGATGTCACATTTTCGACACAATAAAATAAAACCTTACCCAAGGTATAAAACATTTGGTACATAATTAATATGAGTTGTAATTTTTTTTTCTTTTTATACATGGTAGCATTAAATAAAATAAAACAAATCACAAAATAAAACAAACTGTTATTACACACCATAATATACATATGATTTTTTTTTGTCTTAAGTATACAAATAATTTACAACTACAAATATTTAATAAAGCAGTAAAAAGTCAGTATAATACTAAAACAGTAACATGCCCAAGTGCACATCAAAGATTTCTAACCCTCCAAAAGATTCTCCTCAGATGGATCGTCGGATGACAGAAATCCTGGATCTCTCGCAGCTCTACGGACAGGAGTCTGTGCTGTTGACACACTACTGATCTCACTGGGTGCATGAAAAAGTCCTCCCCAGTAACACCTAAGAGTCAAATGCATCTCAAGATGTAAATACAGAGTAGTAGTAAAAATAGGCTCTCCATCAAACTCTCCACATATGGACACAGTCAGACGCCCCACATAGACTACCGATCCTCTATCTTCACGCAGTCGCCAGGCCTCAGAGCCTCCGTGAAACTCAAGTCTCACAAAACCAAAGAATCCGGGCAAAGCCATAACCAAAAGATCAATCCAGATTATATGGTTGATCTAATGGCTCGCCTTCCTCGAACTGATCGCTCGGTTGCTGGTCCTCTGAGTACTGAATCTCTAGAGGCTGCTTCTCTTCCTCTTCCTCTTCCTCTTCCTCAAACTCTTTACAGAATATAAAAATAATACAGAAAAATACATTCAAAGAGGTGAGATAATCTACATCATTACCAGTATAGCAGTACAAAAAATGACAATACATGCAGATATCACAATTAATTCAAAGATCCATATCATCACATCATGCATAATATCTCACATTAACACATCAAACATAATATAAAATAATAACAAATAATCACATTATGATGCAGACCACAAATGCAAATATACACCAACTCATTCCTACTGCATGGAGCTAAACCCAGACATTAGAGAGAATGATCCGGAAAACCTATCCGTACCTCAGGCTGCCCAACCAACTATTACACAGTCAAATGTCGTGTCAATAGCCCACAGTCAAAACATCGTGGTAAGTAGTACACAGTCAAATATGTCGTGCACCACAGGCATTGTACTAGACAGTCTCCACAAGATCTTGATTAAGAATAGTGTTTGTCAAGATCATTAGTGTGTTGCCCATTACTACGGCCCAGAGGAGCTACCAACTGTCCACATGTGGAATCCTCCGCATACTAATGCCTCCAAGTTCAGTCAATGAACCACACTACGCCTATCACACTCACAACACGGTGTAATTCATCATGTCAGCCAATCATCAATTTCAACCAAATTGACACAACTCTCAATGCATGAATACGAACCATAATTACATAAATACCCTCAGTCTCAATATGTCACCATATTTATATAAATACCCTCGGTCTCAATATTTCTAAATATAGTACGTCTCCACTTGACAGTACTATTTCTCAACATGTCCGGGTCCACCACTTTGGCCTGACAGCAAAACTCACTGTTCCTTTTAGTCGCGTAAAGATTTTATCGCGTTTTCACAAACACGTCACCTTTTTCAAACATTTTTAAATTGCGTAAATATTTTTTGATGTTTTTAAAATCGCATAGTATTTTTAATTGTTTTCTCAATCGCGTAACATTTTTAAATCGTTTTCTCAATCACGTAGCTTAAAAATCATAATTTTAAATACGCGTAAGCTATTTCTAGCACTTTTCAACTACGTAGAATATTTTCCTTACGTTATAATCATATTTTGAAACTTTCTCCATTATTTGTTCATTTTTAGTTAATTTTGACAACATTTCGTTTTAGAAAATTCATTAAATGATATTATTTATGTTTTCCTTTAAAATTACCTCTATTAGCCTTAACCGTTATTTACTACTTGAAACTTACTAACGCGCTTCAAAACTCAAGGTGAGCTCTATGTTAACATTTTTCAAGTGTTCACTTTATTTCTTATTTATAATTAATTCCTCTAATTTGGTTTTTCTAAAAACTAAATTCATTTATTTCATTCTCCAAAAATTCATTGAAATTGGATTCTTTTTAAATTAACTACTTCATCTACATTAGAAAATAACTTTCGAAATCAAATATACATTGAATGGCATTTTGGCCGAATTCAACATATTCTTTACAATTGATCTTTAAATCATTTTCCATCTTCTAAATCATTTTCAAATTCATTAATTCACTTAAATCAATTAAGTCATTCTTTTAGAAAATGGTTGAGAACATTTTGGTTCTCTTTTTCTTGGTGAAGCCGTGAGCTTCCTTGTGTTCTTTGGAACACTCATGCAAAACCCTACATGTTATTCACATCCTACAATATTTAACATACATCTATAGACACATACCATATATTTTAAAGCTATAAACATGCATGCACACATAATCAATCACAAAATAGAAAAGGCATTAAACAACCAAGTGAATAAATCCTTATGGATTCTTCACCACAAATACATCCATTTTCTCACCACCACACAAGGTTGATGAGATTAAATCCCCCTCTTACCTTAAGGGAAGGCAAACTCCTTCTAACTTCTCCTAGCAATTTCGTGAAACCTTCCAACAATCCCTATCAAGCTCAAACAAATTTTAAAGAGTCATAACTGAGGTTAAAAAAACATAAACCATGGATCGATCATGGCTTAGAACCTAAGAAATTAAGTTAGAAATAAGAAACAAAGATTTTCACCTTGTAGGAAAAATCTTCAAAGTGGTTTTCCAAGCGCAAGATGAATTTTTTTTAAAGAACTCTCAACTAGAGATGTTCTTAGAATGATGTTTGGATTTGAGAAATAAGGTTAGGTGAAAATTTAGAAGAGTGGAGATGTTGGTTTAGGGTGTTGGTCATGAGCTCTCAAGGAGTAACAATGGTGTTCTTAGCTTTTGGTAGAAAGAGAAGAAAGGTTTTTGAGTATTAGTAAAATGAAGATGAAATGAAGATTGCCTTCTAACACCTAGTACTTGGCCATGGAGCTCCAAAGGAGGTGGCCTCCTTTGTTGACCTTCCAAGACCTCCTAACAACCTTAGATATGATCAAGGGTGGATATCAAAGACTTTATCTCCAAGCTTGTTTCTCATTGGTGTAGGAAATCAAGTCATCAAGTGACTAAGCACTTCTTGATCCTTCTTGAAAAGCCTTGGCCGAATTGCTCCAAGGGAGAGCAAACTAGGTTTGTGTTCATTTATGCAATCTAGTTAGACTTAGGTGCATTTAGTTAGTTTGCTTAGCTACTTGTCTAACTATCTAGTTACTTAGGATAACTAGCCTTTGTCTTAATATCATTAGAACATTCTCTAACTAGAACTCTAAGGTGTAGCTAACTAGGTTTACTTCATTTAGTTACTAGATAAGTTTCCTATACTAACTTAGTTAGGTTTAAGCTAACTTGGTTAAGCTTTCTAATCATAAATCAACAAGTCCAACCACTTTTGTGGACTAACTTCCTATTGGTTCAAAACTTCAAGCCACTATTGTTGAGTAAATCTCATTGGCTTAGGATTAAATCTAGCCAGAAACATTGACTGGTTCTCTTAACGTGGGTCCCACAGACTTTTCTGGTTCCATGGTCTATTTTGGAGCAGAATTCTATTATTTTTAAGACAGTACATACTGTTCAATAAAATAATATTATAATAATATAAAATATTTTTATTACACAGTTAAATCCTAAAAATTAAAAGATCAATACATGTATCACTCGGAATTGGGTTTAGTAAGATCCCCCAGCTCTGAATAATTAAATTAAGATTTTTCCGGCCAAAAAATTATTATTTTCTTGACTCAGAGTAAATCACATACAACAGTAAAATATAATCATGAAACAGTCAAATTCATTTTAAAACTCACAGAAAACACAAAACAGTACATTTAGGATAATATCGTACTTTAACCAGAAGTTGGGGTGTTACATCCCCCACTAAAAGAAATTTCGTCCTCGAAATTTATCATACCTTAGAAAAGATGTGGGTATTGCTCCTTCATTTTATCCTCCAACTCCCAAGTAGCATCTTCTGTTACTTCATTCCATATTACCTTCACCCATACAATCATCTTCCCTGGAAGCTACTTCACTCTTCTGTCCTCAATCTTAATAGGAAGTGTATCATACGTCAAATTATCTTTCAGTTATACTTCATCGGGCTGAATGACATACGTTGGATCGAGAATATATTTTCTCAATTGAGACACATGGAATACATTATGGAGATTGGAAAGAAAGGGTGGTAAAGCTATTTGGTAGGCTACTGGACCTATTCGATGAATGATTTAGTAAGGTCTAATGAATTTAGGAGTGAGTTTTCTGGATTTGATAACCCTTCTGACACCAATCGTAGGTGTTACTCTCAAGAACACATGTTCACCTTCCTCAAATTCAAGAGGTCTCCTTCGCTTATCTGTATAGTTTTTCTGTCGGCTCTGAGTCATCCTCATTTTCTCCTGAATCATTTTCACCTTGTCGGTTGTTTATTGTACAAGGTCAAGTCCTATGGTTATACTTTCGCCATCCTGATACCAACACAAAGGCGTTAAGCATTGTCGCCCATATAGTGCTTCATAGGGTGCCATCCCTATACTTGAGTGAAAACTATTATTGTAGGTGAATTCTATCAGAGACAAGAATTCATCCCAACTCCCTTGTTGTTCTTGTTGGGAATTGCGGATCAAAAGTCTTGCAGCGGAATAATAGAATTCCCTCTCAGGATCCATGCGAAAAGGTCCATAATCCGAGTTTTTTTTTTTAAATTACCTCTTGAAGCGTGATAATCACAAGCGAGGTGAATCACCAACACCGTAATAGTGATGATGTCTCTGCGGTATCCACACGAACAAACTTACAAAAGGGAGTCACGCCTCTATTTTCGTAGTGCTAGCTGCGAAGAGAGGAGAAGAAGACCTCACTATTTCTCACTCACTTTCTGTAGGTGCGGCTAGGGTTGTGTTGTAACCTAGTAGCAGCCCCCTTAGCAGTACTATTTATAATAGTGGCTGCCTTAAGTGAGTGTGAGTAGTAGTAAGGTAAGCTGTGCAACCCTAAACCCATCTGTCATGAGTTAGGCCCACAATTGAATCCGAGTCCAACTTGGATCCTTATTGCTCCAATCTAGTCTGTTCTAAGTGTGCGACCCTGCAGGTTCTCATGATGTTGGTAGTAATATTAAAATCTCATTTTAATATTACAAACAGTGAGTGGTATCTAGCAACACATCACTGCTACCCAAGTAATGAGAATGTCACTGATTTAACATAACCTATCTGTGACCAATGTTTCCGTGTAGTTTAGTCCCTTTGTCCAGATATCCAGATTGAACACAAGGCATGGAACGTGTCACCCTTGTTTAGTTCAATCTTCAGTTTCTTGATTCTCAAGTAGACATAGTAATAACAAATGAGATCAATATCTCATACTGACTCATTTGAGCATGGCCATGCATTTTGTAGTTTCACTCAATCAGGGGCCCCAAAGATATCACTCCTGTTATGTAGGAGGGACAAATCCCATCTAGGTCACTCACATCCCTCCACATGTATCACGGTATGTCTAATAACCTACTTTATAATCATCTTGTTACAGATGACGTTTGATGGCATTAAAACACACAAGTCCTCATGTAGGAATCGTAGTGATTTCAGGTCAAAGGACCACATACACCATTATCACTATGAGAATCGCTTATGACACTCACAGAACGATCCACGTAGCGCTCTCATGGCGGGTTTGCCCAATACATCATTACTCTAATATGTATCTATGTGTAGACTTGATATCTCATATCCATGACCTGTGAGATGTGGTCATCAGTCTACGCACGTACTAGTCTCAATGCATTATCGTTGTCCGATTTGAAAATAATACTTGACTAGGGACATTTTAAGAATAGTGCTCTATCCAATAGGATCTCACGATCAAGTCATCCACTTGATGTCCTATGGTATTAAACTTACTATTCTAAGGACTTTATTATGTCTACCAAAAATAACACAATAAATGAAATGCCTCATATATCAAAAAATAGCATAATATAACGTATGTAAATACAAACAAAATGTATTGGCCTCTAGGGCATACACCAATAATCTCCCACTAGCACTAGAGCCAATCAGGCATATTTCTAATGCCTAAAAACCTAGTGTGACCCTCATACTTCTGCTGTGCAAGAGGCTTCGTCAGTGGATCAGCAATGTTATCATCTGTCGGTACTTTGCATATCTTCACATATCCTCTATCGATGATTTCTCGAATGAGATGGAAGCGCCTAAGTATATGTTTGGATCACTGGTGAGATCTAGGCTCCTTAGCTTATGCAATGGCTCCATTATTATCACAATAGAGGTCCACTGGGTCCACAATGCTAGGAACTACACCAAGCTCAATAATGAACTTTCTAATCCAAACGGCCTCCTTTGCTGCATTGGAGGCAGCAATATACTCAGCCTCTGTGGTAGAATCAGCGACTGTCTCCTGCTTTGAACTCTTCCAGCTCACAGCCCCACCATTCAGGCAATAAACAAAACCCGATTGCGATCTGGAGTCGTCCTTATCGGTTTGGAAGCTAGCATCAGTGTAACCCTTTACAACTAGTTCCTCCTCAGCTCCATATACCAAGAACGAATCCTTAGTCCTTCTTAAGTACTTAAGGATGTTCTTGACAGCACTCTAGTGACTCTCACCGGGATCAGACTGGTACCTGCTCGTCATGCTCAAAGCATACGAGATATCTGATCGAGTACATAACATGGCATACATGATAGATCCAATTGCAGATGCATATGGAATCTTACTCATGCGATCCCTCTCATTCTGGGTGGAAGGGGATTGAGCCTTAGATAGGCTTATACCATGCGACATAGGCAAGAGTCCTTTCTTGGATTCATGTATGTTAAATCGTCTTAACACTTTGTCTATGTATGTACTCTGACTTAGGCCAAGCAATCTCTGCGATCTATCTCTATAGATCCTTATACCTAATACATAGGTGGCTTCGCCTAAGTCCTTCATAGAAAAGCACTTCCCTAACCAAGTCTTTACAGACTGTAGGGTAGGGATGTCATTTCCAATTAGTAGTATGTCATCTACATACAATACTAAAAAGACAACTGTGCTCCCACTAACCTTCTTGTAGACACAAGATTCTTCTTCATTCTTGATGAAACCAAACTGTTTGATTGTATCATCAAAACGAAGATTCCAGCTTCTGGAAGCTTGCTTCAATCCATAAATAGATCGTTGCAACTTGCATACCTTTCTAGCATCCTGTGGAGTGGCAAAACCCTCAGGTTGTGTCATGTACACATCCTCGAGAAGATTTCCATTAAGGAAAGCAATTTTGATATCCATTTGCCAGATTTCATAATCATGGTATGCTGCAATAGCAAGCAAGATCCGAATGGATTTAAGCATCGCAACTGGGGAAAAAGTTTCATCATAGTCTATACCATGAATTTGCTTGAAACCTTTAGCAACCAATCGCGCCTTAAAGGTATGCACATTACCATCCATGTCAGTTTTCTTCTTAAAAACCCACTTGCACCCAATGGGTTTTACCCCTTCAGGTGGGTCAACCAAGGTCCATACCTGGTTGGCATACATGGATTCCATTTCAGATCTCATGGCCTCAAGCCATTTTTCAGATTCTGGGCCAATAATGGCTTCCTGGTAAGTCACAGGCTCATCTTGATCCATGAGCAATACATCACCTTGTTGAGTCATGAGAAATCCATATCTCTCTGGTTGACGACGTATCCTGTTAGACCTACGTGGGTCTTGTGCTACTAGAGCAGATTGTGGTTCCACAACGACTTGTGGAGGCTGCTCTATTTCCACCATTGGTTCACTGCTACTCTGTGAACTTTGAATTTCTTCAAGTTCTACTTTCCTCCCACTGATTCCTTTGGAGATAAACTCTTTTTCTAGGAATACAGCAGTCCGTGACAAACACTTTGCCCTCGGTAGGATTATAGAAATAGTATCCCTTGGTTTCCTTAGGATACCCCACAAAGAAGCATTTATCTGATTTTAGAAATAGTATCCCTTATCAGAAACTTGATGTTTCACATAAGCTTCGCAATCCCAAATCTTCATAAAAGACATACTGGGTCGTCTCCCAGTCCACATCTCATATGGTGTCTGTTGAACCGTCTTAAATGGAACACGGTTAAGTGTGAAGGCTGCTGTTAACAGAGCATGTCCCCAGAAGGAGCCTGGAAGGTCTGCATGACTCATCATGGATCGGACCATGTCCAACAAGGTCCGGTTCCTCCTTTCAGAAACACCATTCCATTGTGGTGTTCCAGGAGGAGTGAGTTGAGATATTATCCCACACTCTTTCAGATGATCATTAAACTGTTGGCTTAAGTATTCACCTCCTCGATCTGATCGAAGGATTTTAATACTCTTGCCAAGTTAGTTTTGTACTTCATTCTTGAACTCTTTGAACTTTTCAAAGGATTCGATTTGTGCTTCATAAGATATACAAATCCATATCTACTGAAATCATCAGTAAATGTAATGAAATACTGAAAATCGCCTCTAGCTAGTGTGTTTAGTGGCCCACATACATCACTATGTATAAGGCCTAAAAGATCACTAGCCCTTTCACCTTGTCCAAAGAATGGGGCCTTAGTCATCTTTCCCAATAAACAAGATTCACATGTCTCATATGATTCATAATCAAACGAGTCCAAGAATCCATCTTTATGGAGTTTGGAAATGCGGTTCTCATTTATGTGGCCCAAACGACAATGCCAAAGATAAGTCGGGTTCATATCATTTGACTTGAACCTCTTTGTATTTACGTTATAAATGGGCGTTTCGAGATCAAGGACATAAAGTCCATTACTCAAATGTGCACTACCATAGAAAATATCATTAATATAAATAGAACAACATTTGTTCTTTATTATAAAAGTAAAACCTTTCTTGTCCAAACAAGAAACAGAAATGATATTCCTGCTAATAGCAGGCACAAAATAACAATTATCCAATTCAATTACAAGCCCAGTGGGCAAAGCTAATAAATAAGTCCCTACGGCTAATGCAGCAACCTTTGCTCCATTTCCCACTCGTAGGTCGACTTCGCCCTTAGTCAATGGTCTACTGCTCTTTAGATCCTGCATATTTACATAAATGTGAGATCCACATCCAGTATCTAATACCCATGATGCAGAAGTAGATAAATTGACTTCTATAACAAAAATACCTAAAGTAGAAGTCTCACTTCCCTTCTTCTTCTTGAGCTCCTCTAGGTACTTGGCACAGTTCCTCTTCCAATGTCCGGTCTGACCGCAATGGAAACATGTACCTTCCTTAGCCACTCCACCCACAGGTTTCAAGCTAGAAGTGCTAGGCTTGGACTTTTCCTTGCCCTTGCCCTTACCCTTCCACTTGTCCTGTGACTTTTTCTGCTGTTTCTTGCCCTTATTCTTATGGACCATCATTATGGCCTTTCCTTTGCCTTTGTTTATGTTCTGCTCAGCAGTTCTCAACATGCTTAGCAGCTCTGGTAGTGATTTGTCAATTTCATTCATGTTGTAGTTCATGACAAATTAACTAAAACTCTCCGGCAACGATTGCAGGACTAAGTTAGTGACCAACTCTTGTCCCATAGGAAAACCGAGTCTCTCAAGGTTTTCAATGTACCCAATCATCTTGAGTACATGAGCACCAACAGGGCTTCCCTCTACCAGCTTGCACTGAAAGAGTGCTTTGGAGACCTCATATCTCTCATGTCTAGCCTGCTCTTAATAAAGCTTTTTAAGGTGTACGATCATATCGTAGGCTTCCATGTTCTCGTGTTGCTTTTGGAGCTCAAAGTTCATGGTGGCTAGCATTAGACATCCAATGTCCAAGGCATCATCTTAATGCTTCTTATAAGCATCTCTTTCAGCTCTAGGGGCATTAGCAGCAGGTGGCTTTGGAATAGGTTGTTCTAAAACATACAGCTTTTTCTCTTGCTTAAGGACAATCCTTAAGTTCCTATACCAGTCTAGGAAATTTGTCCCAGACAAACTTGTCCTTCTCAAGGACCGATCGCAATGATAAGTTACTTAATGTGTTTGTTGTCATGGTAATCTATCAACAGAAATATGCAAAATATAAGTATTATGCTATAAACATATTTAACAAGGTCTTTTAATTAAATACGCCTCCCACTATTTTAATCAAATCAATGACCCTCAACATTGACTCAAAAAATCCCATTGAAAGATTTCCTAGTGGGCTAAGATCCATATTTCACCTAGTTTTGAGTCAGCTTTGGCTGATCGCCCAAAATTTAGTTATTTAGGTAGGAAACTCTTTCCAATTACATCACATGCAACTCTTGGATAGTTGGGTGAATAACACTTATTCTAATCCATCTAATGGACTAAAGCCCAACTTCATGCCTCTAAGCCTTCAATCCTATTGAAATGGCCTAGTTAAGTCAAACTCAATGGTTGACATTTGGATATTACTATTATCCTATCGCATCTTACTAATATAGATAAAGGCACCCTGCTTTGGCAGACCTACACTTGATCGATATTAGTCTTGACGAGTGCCATGCATTGGAAGGCATCACATAATGACT
Organism: Ormosia emarginata; assembly: GCA_029884605.1. NCBI lineage: Eukaryota > Viridiplantae > Streptophyta > Magnoliopsida > Fabales > Fabaceae > Ormosia > Ormosia emarginata. Next base: position 30,785,380 of record JAQQTP010000079.1, on the reverse strand, counting down.
TAATATTTTCTTTGAGGGAATTTTATTATTAGATCTCACCATTTATTAAACTTGTTTAACATACCATAAACATCATCCATGTATCTCATACATATAAAGCATATAATAAATGTGATATGGTTATGGCCTCTAAGAGAGTAGCATTAATTAATGCCAGCTTCACCAAGCATCTCCCACCAACGTCCTCACTTGATGTCGTCTCCTTGTCTCCACATGAAGATTACATTATAGAAACCTCTTTTACGTTCGAGGGGAGTTAGATGAGAAGATAATGTACAATCAGAATGTAGAGAGAAAGGCACGACACGCAGGTCGTATTTAAAATAACCAAAATAGTATAAAATAAAGACTAAGGCCATAACCATGCACCATGCATCTCTAAGAATACATAAACACAAAGCAATAACACATTATTATTTTTGTGAATTATAAAAACAGTTTTGAATATTGCACTTTCAAATATCACACACCACGAAACGGGGTTCGGGGCAGCGCCCCAACGGGGATCCCGCTGTAGGTGCAACAACACTTGAACCCTAAGGCCCGCAAACACATGAACGCTTCATGTGCCGCAGGGGTTCCTCACAGCCGTCATCACCTATCCAGAAACAAGGTTTCCAGAATGCGTGAAGACATGAACACTTCATGTCATGAGGAAGCTTCGTAGCCGCCGCAAAATGGAAACAAGGTTTCCAAAACCTTGTGTCGTGCTGCTGTGTATATCACACTTATACAGAAAATATGCAGAAATAGAAAGCATTCAAAACAGTTTTCGCAGAATCATACATATCACACATATATATATATATATATATATATATATATATATATATATACCAGATAAACGCAAAAACAGAAAGCATTCAAAACGATTTTCATTCATACATATCACACATATATATAAGAAAAATGCAGAAATATATGAACATCTTCATGGTTTCAGAAACATCAACATGTTTCGTAAACAATAAATAAAACAGAACATAGTTTCATACATCATTATTTCGATTTCAGAAAAAACATATAAAGATCATATCTTTTATCAAAAGAAAGTAACGAATCATGTTATCGCATATAACAAGAAAAGCAGAAAACCGAATCATGGTTTCGCAAGTGGCTCTGATACCACTGTTGGGAATTGCGGATCAAAAGTCTCGTAGTGGAATAATAGAATTCCCTCTCAGGATCCATGCGAAAAGGTCCATAATCCGAGTTTTTTTTTTAAATTACCTCTTGAAGCGTGATAATCACAAGCGAGGTGAATCACCAACACCGTAATAGTGACGATGTCTCTGCGGTATCCACACGAACAGACTTGCAAAAGGGAGTCACGCCTCTGTTTTCGTAGTGCTAGCTGCGAAGAGAGGAGAAGAAGACCTCACTATCTCTCACTCACTTTCTGTAGGTGCGGCTAGGGTTGTGTTGTAACCTAGTAGCAGCCCCCTTAGCAGTACTATTTATAATAGTGGCTGCCTTAAGTGAGTGTGAGTAGTAGCAAAGTAAGATGTGCAACTCTAAACCCATATGTCATGAGTTAGGCCCACAATTGAATCCGAGTCCAACTTGGATCCTTATTGCTCCAATCTAGTCTGTTCTAAGTGTGCGACCCTGCAGGTTCTCATGATGTTGGTAGTAATATTAAAATCTCATTTTAATATTACAAGCGAGTGTGGTATCTAGCAACACATCACTCGCTACCCAAGTAATGAGAATGTCAGTGATTTGACATAACCTATCCGTGACCAATGTTTCCGTGTAGTTTAGTCCCTTTGTCCAGATATCCAGATTGAATACAAGGCATGGAACGTGTCACCCTTGTTTAGTTTAATCTTCAGTTTCCTGATTCCCGAGTAGACATAGTAATAACAAATGAGATCAATATCTCATACTGACTCATTTGAGCATGGCTATGCATTTCGTAGTCTCACTCAATCAGGGGGCCCGAAGATATCACTCCTGTTATGTAGGAGGGACAAATCCCATCTAGGTCACTCACATCCCTCCACATGTATCACGGTATGTCTAATAACCCACTTTATAATCATCTTGTTACAGATGACGTTTGATGGCATTAAAACACACAAGTCCTCATGTAGGAATCGTGGTGATTTCAGGTCAAAGGACCACATACACCATTATCACTATGAGAATCGCTTATGACACTCACGTAACGATCCACGTAGCGTTCTCATGGCGGTCATCCAATACATCATTACTCTAATATGTATCCATGTGTAGACTTGATATCTCATATCCATGACCTGTGAGATGTGGTCATCAGTCTACGCACGTACTAGTCTCAATGCATTATCGTTGTCCTATTTGACAATAATACTTGACTAGGGACATTTTAAGAATAGTGCTCTATCCAATAGGATCTCACGATCAAGTCATCCACTTGATGTCCTATGGTATCAAACTTACTATTCTAAGGACTTTATTATGTCTACCAAAAATAACACAATAAATGAAATGCCTCATATATCAAAAAATAGCATAATATAATGTATGTAAATACAGACAAAATGTATTGGCCTCTAGGGCATACACCAACAGTTCTAATACACAATTCTCATAAGATTCATCTAAATTGTTGTTTCACAATTCTCATCATTTTCTATATCTGCTAGGGATCAATCCGGCATTAAAAGCACAACCTGTATGCCTAAAAATACCAAACTGACTCCGATTCTCTTGAAACTTTTACCACATCTTACTTGACTTATTTGTGACCTAGAAATAAACTCTCTATGTTTATTTCTCTTAACTTAGCAATTTATGCTATTATCTGAGTCATTTTAAGCCACTTTACAACTTCTATGTTGTAACTAAGTGCCTAAATGAACTCAGATTGTCACAAAACTTTACTGACATGCTAAACAAGTCAAATGCTACCTTCGGTAACCATTTACCAGTCTAACATGTACTTAAGGGTATTACAAAAGGTACTTTGTTTCATGGACTTCATTTCTCTGTCAACTCCTCCTTAATCCTCTGAGCTTATTCTGATGCTGATTGGTGAGGAGATTCCACTGATCATCTTTCCACCACTGGTTATTGTATTTTTTTTGGTGATGCTCTTATCTCATGGCGCAGCAAGAAACAGACATTGATTGCTCGTTCCAGTACTGAAGCTGAATATCGAGCTCTTGCTGACACCACCTCTGAAATACTCTGGATCTATTGGCTTCTTTCTTGATGACTTGGGTGTCTCTTAGTCTTCTTATACTGATCTCTATTGTGACAATCAGAGTGCTATTCAAATTGCTCACAATGATATCTTTTATGAACGCACCAAGCACATTGAGATCGATTGTCATTTTATTCGCCAACATATTCTTGGTCGTGCTCTTCGTCTTCTCTCCATTGGCACTCTCGATCAACCTACTGATATCTTTACCAAAGCTCATCATCCAAGTCACTTTCGTACATTAGTTTCCAAACTCAAGTTGGTTCCTTCCACACCTACTTGAGTTTGAGGGGGGATGTCAGTATGATTTATGCTGCAAGATTTCAGCATGATTTATATATTTGACTTGTGTATCCATTAGTTTTACTTTTTTCTGTGTATAAATGGAGTCGCACTTGTACATTATAGATATATAAAAATATACAGATTCAGTTCTTTCCCTTTGTCTCTGGTTCTAACAGTTAGTAGTAGTACTAATAATAGATTATTTGGGTAAATTTGTTAATTACAAGATTTGCCCCTCAAAATATAAAAAAATTGTCTTTAGTGCAAAATGATTCCTATCTGTGGTCCTTCTTTGGAGGACGACCTCCCACCCTTGCCGGCCCACAACCCTACCCCGTACCCTACCTCCGTGCGGGCTAAGAACTGCATGCTTGAGTTAATCTGTATTCTTTTAAAAGAACAATGGCAGATTTCCAGTTTTAAGGCAAAATCATTATATAAGAAACAATAAATTGAGATCTTCACTAAAGTCTATGCAGCAAGCAAACAATTTCAGTTTATGTAGGTATCAACAATCTCATTTGAGCTAAATATTCTTTTTATTAATTCCAATTCTTCAAAGCCAAAAAAGTGTTGGCTCAGCATATGCTCAGCAGTGGAAATGCTTTTACCGAAAGTATGATCTACACTTGTCTACTAATGCCTTAATGACACAAATCTTTTTACATTTGCGGTCAAGAAATTTAACCCTTAGTCTCGGGAAAAATCCTGTTACATGTACAATCTCAACGTACACTTGTGTTTTTTTCACAAAAATAAAGTACTTTTTTATTAAAAAAAATAATTCTGAAACATAGACATATGTTTCGATAAGATTTAAATATATATATATATATATATATATATATATATATATTTTAAAAATATTTTTTATAGTTTTTTTTAAGCAGGAATGAATTAATTTTTAAAATAATCTATTATAAAAAATACAATAAAAAGAGAAAATAAAAATACTTTTCATAATTGTAACAACGTAAAACTTCTACTTTTCATAAAAGTTTCTAAAAAATAATTAATTATTTCCACTATCTTATAATTATTTTTTTTAAAAGTTTACTTAAACGCACAAGATGTTATAATATTCTACTGCAGAAAAATTATCAACAGACTGATCCGGTCATAACAGTTTTGACAAAAGGCACTGATAATAACAAAATAAGCAATGAACATAGTGGGAACAAAACATAAGTGAAAAGTACTTAGCTTGAGAGATAAGTTCTTTGATATGGAAAACTATCCTGTGTATTTTGCAAACATCAAGTTTATCTTGATTCCATACTAGCCAAGGTGCAGCTTTTCATACTCGGCTATCTTAATTGTCAAATGATCTGCGGTAGAGAAGACTATTTGAACTCACAATTAATTTTACTATATAATCATTCAATTCAATAAAATTATTTGGATACAAGGTTTCTCAATGCCAAACAAAAAAAAAAAAACCAAACACATTTGTTTTACTACAAATTGGTAAAATATAAAAAGATATACATCGGGCTGAAAGAAATGTTCAAAAAATAATTGCTTGGGATTAGATTTGAAACTTTTTACAGGTTATATGCCTTGTTGTCAAAAAGACTGCTTTTATTTCCCAACTTCCACAAAGCACACATTAACTATGCACTTTAAAGCATTTCAAATATGGGAACAACTGAAGCAATTCTTCGCGGCTTCTTTTCTGCATAGTAAACAAACTATTAGAAAAACTGGTCCAGCTAATACTTGTATTTTGTCACATATATAGAGCTACTTTCAAGTAGGAATTTGCCTTGATGCCAATACATCCGTTCACATCAAGGGTCGTAATGTTTTTGGAACAGGACTTCGAGAGTGCCTCCAGACATTTATCAGTCACACCAGTTATTCCAAACAAGCTGCAAATATGTCCTCTCAACACATCAGCAAGAGAAGTGATTTAAAGATAACAATTAAGTTCACTTCATGTACCACTGGAGCAAGGGTATGTATCTATATATGTACGCAAGTACATGTCTGACAGTACATTATTTCACCATGTCACGATTTAAAACCAACTTCAGTAAGGTCTTTGCTAGGTGCGGGATCCTGGAGTCTCAACATGGCTCAATTACATTAAACAATCTTGAGCCAGGTCTAGTCTAGACCAGGTAGCTCCCCAATAATGCAGCGTGCTAAATGAGTATCTTGTGCTCAGCTGAGCTGAAAGATAGATACTCCATAGGTTTTGAAAACAGCTACTCAGAGGTTATTATACAAAAAAGGGAATACTCTGGAAAATGGATGTACTAGCATTGCATGCAAACTTGAAAAGGGTGTAAGAGACATTCAAATGCTCCTCACCCAAACAAAAAAGTGCAACATATATTTGTAATATGATGAGGTCAATAAGAGATTTTCTTAAGTCAAGAGTGCACCACCCAGTATGGTATATGCAAGTTCTACAAACTTCTCAAATTAGGATATACCTTAGAAATTCAAGAGAGGTGCAGCCTTGTGCAATGGATATGACCCCCTCATCAGTCACACGTACACACCTATCACGTAAAATGAGATGCAGCCCCTTTACTTTCATATAATGAGAAACATATAGATATTCAGGTTAATGCTTCATTTACCATGTCAGATTGAGAGATACAAGATTCTTGCATTTAGAAATACAGGAAAGTCCTTCATCTGAAAGATTCTGCAAGACAAACTTTTATCTATTAGCATTCAGCATTAGATTGGGTTTGTGAAGAGAAAACTTTGGAAACCCAAGATTTTACCTGGGCACCACAGAGATCCAAAAACTTGAGATGTGCCAGAAGGCATATTTTCTTGTAAGCTTCATCTGTGAAACTGAATAAGAGTAATGCTCTGAATTAATCCAATTCCAGGGAAAGACAACTTGAACTTAAATATGTTAAGAGTTTCAATGCCAACCTAGACAGTGCATAGAGATTCAAACTCTGAAGAGATAGACATTTGTGCAATAACTGCTTCAAACCATCATCTGTTAGCTTGATGCACCTAGGCACCAAATTATGAGATATAAGTACCAGAAGATAGGTATAATTCACCCCAATGTTCATTTTCATCATCTCAACATACTGCCGTTTGGAATCCTAATATGTAATGTATTTTAGGCGAAAAATTTGCATCTTGCATAGAACTAGAAACAGAATCTTTGGTCCCCACACTTATAATGGACATCAGAAGTCACTGTCAATTTGTCTGAAAAACTGATCTCCATGTCTTCTATTATTTCATATATATAGAAACAGTATAGAAACAATTCAGGGGAATCTTTCTGTCGCGATCGCGAACAAAATAAATTAATTGGGAGTCGCCACCAATTTCATTTAAATTAGGAAAAATTGAAAAACCATTTTCAGAAAATTATCTTTAGAACCAGATTGGATTCGGGAGTCGGTTATACATAGGGAAGAGTGGAGATTTAACCCCACAACACCCCTAACACATCCGTTTTAAAATGATTACCCTAAATTAGTTATGCAAAATTCAGTAATCTCAAAATATATTTATTTTACCCTTTTTATAAAAAAATGAATGTGAAAATTTAAATTTTAGCTTGACGAAATAGAAATTTCGCTCCTACGTATCCTCAGGTGCAATGAGGAACTCAAAGTCACGTAGTTCTTTGTAAAATAATTGTGGGTTGATTGATTTTAATTAAAAAAAATTAATCCTTAATTTTGAAAATTAACAAGTCGTCATGACTCAGTTAATCAAATTAAGGTTTGAATAGGTGAAGCTTGGCGTCACGCTAGAGACATCACCCATTGAATCATCAAGCTGTCACAACTCAGATAATTATAAAAAATAATAGGATCAACTAGCTGTCACAACTCAGTTAATCCCTTTTGCATTTAAAAAATATTTCAATTATTTTATATTCTTCACTTTTGTAATTTTATCCTTTTTTTTTTAATCATCAAGTTGTCACAACTTAGATGATTAAAAAGGTTATAAGATCAACAAGTTGTCACAACTTAGTTAATCCTATTTTGATTTCCTAAAAAAAAAATATTTAAATTGTTTTACTTTGATCATCCTTTTATATTTGGGTTTTTTAGCTTTTTGAGCCCATTTTTATTTTTGTAAAAAAAATGTGAAATAATTTAAAAAAAAAAAATCAAATGCTCAATCACGTGAACGAAAATGTGGGGGGGGGGGGGGGGGGGGGCTTTTATCTTCTTTGTTATTTTGAAACACCCACCAGGAGAAGCCAAAGGAGCAACCACAGTCGGCGGTGATGGTTGCTAGGCAAGGCGCGCGACTGAAGTGGCTGGTTCGAGCGGTCCTCGGGTTGGGTTCTGGTTCGAAATGACGGCGCGGTGCAGTGGTTGGGCTCAAGCGAACGGCTAGGATCTGGCGGTCTGGTCGAGTTTTGCGGTGCGGTGGTTCGCTGGATCGGGGTACGGGGTGGATAGACGGCTGGTGCTGGGTCCGTTCACGGACAACAATTCAGAATCTACAGATCCGACGATTTTGGCTTGCAAACGGCGGTCCTGGGCATTATGCGGCGCGAACGACGGTGGGTGTTGGTGGAAGCAGTTTTGGTCGAACGTCAACCGGATCTGGCGCCGCCGATTTTCGATCTGCATATCTGTGCGGTTCGTGGGGAGCGGCTGGTAAAGGCTGTTGGTTGATGGGTTTGTGTTGTTGTGTGTAGAAGGTTGAAGGTGGTGGGTCTTTGGATGAAGATGAAGGATGGTTATGGTGTTTGCTCACTGAGTTGACTCAGTTGGGTTTGGTTATGGAAAAGATTTGTGAAGATGCAAATGATGAAGAATAGAGGTGATGGTGAAAGGAGATGAATATGGTAGTATGAAAATCCTAAAGCTGAAGGGTGATGGGAGGTTGGTTGGTTTTGAAGGCTTGGGATAGTGAAAGAAAATGAAATGGATGAAGTGAAGAAAATGAGGAAGATGAAGTGGTAATAGAAATTCTCTGGTGGTGTGGAGCTTGCTGTGTTTTTGAAGGCTACGAGAAACCAAATATGGAAGGGTTATCAAGCTAAAGTCTGTGTATCCATTTTTTCAGTATGATGCCTCCTCTGTCTATCAGATTGAAAATTCCTCCTTGCTTTACCTCAATGTTGTGTGCAACTTATACGTGAAAGAAAGAAAGCAAATTCCGACCAACAAATCCTCTCTCATGTGCTGTTTGATATGGTTTTATGGAAAAGTCAAGTGAATATTGTGTGTGCGCGCAACAAGTGAGAATGGAGTGAATGAGTGTGAGTTGTCTATGAGTGCAGCCATTGTATCCTTCCAAAAGGAGAACAAACCAGCTCATTTTTTGTCTTTTCTCTCTTTTTTCTTTTTTTTCTTTTTCTTTTATTTTTTTTTTTTAAATTAATAATTTTTTATTTTTATATTTTTTTTAATTATCATTATTATTATTTTTTTAACCCTACCAAAATTGAGTGTTCACATTTTCCCATTTACAAACGAGATTTTCTCTCATTCCTAAGTTGTACACTATATTTTAGGAAAGCTAATTATGTACAATACATGACCTATTAGAGAGCTGCCACACTGCACAGCACACATGACTTATTAGAGAGCTGCCGCAAGGCTTAGTGGGCCTAGGCTGAAGTTGCAAGTAACCCTAATTAGGGTTGCCGCATATCCTACTAACATCCCCCCTCAAATTGATGTGGCTAATCAAGAAGCATCAATTTGCCAACGAGAAACTGATGACAAGGCCGAGGTATTGCCTTGGTAAAGACATCAGTAAGCTGAAGATCTGAGATGATGTGCGGAAGCGAGATAACATGATTGTTAAAAGCTTCACGAATAGAATGATAGTCCACCTCAATATGCTTGGTGCGCTCATGAAAAACCGGATTAGCAGCAATCTGAATAGCACTAGTATTCTCTGCATAGAGAGGCGTGGGATCAGATTGAGGAAATCCAAGCTCAGCCAACAAACCGCGAAGCCAAATAATCTCAGAATAAACAGTAGACATAGAATGATATTCAAACTCAGTGGAATACTTGGATACTCGGGCTTGTTTCATACTTTGCCAAGAAATGAGTGCAAACCCAAGAAATATACACCATCCTATAACAAAGCGCCAAGTGTCTGGGAAGCCAGCCTAATCTACATCACTGTAACCAATCAATTGAAGGGACAATCTGACGGGAAAAAATAATCCACGACTAGAAGTACCCTTCAAATAGCGAATGATACGACTAACAACAGCCAAATGGAGATGTCTAGGGTGCGCATGAACTGACTGACTTGGTGGACAGCAAAAGAAATGTCAGGACGTGTAATGGTCAAATAATTAAGGCTCCCGACCAACTAACGATACAGCAAAGGATTGGAAAGAGGCTCACCCTCCTCACGACGATATTTCACATTGACCTCTAGAGGGGTGTCAACAGGAGAAGCAGATTGAAGGCCGACTAAAGAGATCAAGTCCTGTGTATATTTGTGCTTATGTAAGAAAATACCCTTCAAGTCCGAATGCACCTCAAGACCCAAAAAATAGTGAAGGGAACCAATATCCTTCATATGAAACGAAGCCTGGACCTGTTGTTTAAGTTGCTGTATTAAGATAATATCGGTGACAGTGATGACAATATCATCAACATAAACAAGAAGAACAATACCACAGCTGTTTTGTGAAGGAACAAATAAGAATCATACTGGCTCTGGGTGAAAGAAAAACCAAGTAAAGTGGAACAAAATTTTTCGAACCATGCCCGAGGAGCTTGTTTCAAGCTGTAAAGAGAACGTTTCAGATTGTACACACCAGAGGAGGAAGAAAATAAGCCTGGAGGAGGAAACATAAAAATTTCTTCCTTAAGATTACCATGCAGGAACGCATTCTTAACGTCCATTTGGTGGAGGACCATCCCTTGGAAGCAACAATAGCAAGAATGGTCAGCACAGTAGTCATCTTAGCCAGGGGAGCAAATATCTCATCATAATCCACCTCATATTCCTGCCTGTTGCCAAGAGCAACCAACCGAGCCTTATAGCGGTCAAAAGAACCATTGGAATTAAGCTTCACAAAATACACCCACTTATAGCCAATGGGTTTAATACTAGGAGGGTATGGAACAATATCCCAAGTACCTGAAGAGCCTGTAGCTCAGCTTGCATGGCTTGTTCCCAACATGCATACTTAACTGCCTGAGAATAACAAGTAGGAACAGAAATGCCAAATAAGGTCACATTAAGAGAAGTGTGAGGGAACCCATACCTATCTGGTGGATGAGAGACACACGCAAATCTTCAAGGTGCCGAAGGTACAGGTTTAGGTGGCGGGTCAACATCGGGAGGGGGTAAAGGAGGCTGACGTCTCATATACACAACACCTGGTTTGAAACGCTCAATAGAACGAGGAACATCATTGTTGATTATAATCATAATAAGTGGACGGTGTGGACGGTGGAATTCTATTCATTGTATCTATGTATTCATGGTATTAACACTTCTAGGACTTAGCATATATAATTAATGTTCTATCTCGTAGTCAAGTGTATATATATTGTAGTCTCATATTGCAATAATACATAGAGAGAAATATTTAGATTTAACTTTAAGTTGGTACTAGAGAGTTGGTTCGTTCCTGTTATCCTATTTAGGGAATGACAATTTAGAGAAAATAGAAGGATTACCAGCTAAGTGATCAGAAGCACCAGAGTCTAAAATTCAAGATCCAACAGATGCAGATTGAGATAGACAAACTGTAGAATTACCGGTGTGAGCAACGGTGGCCGAAGAAGAAGCCTGTTGAGTGGCTTTAAACTGAAGATACTCCTTATACTCATTGGCAGAAAGTAGATGATCTTTTCCGGACTCGATCTTGTGCTCAACACCTGGTTCAAGAGACTGAGCTACATTGACAGTTTTAGTTGGGAATCCATGTAGGGAATAGCACCGATCTTGAGTGTGTCCATCTCGCTTACAGTAAGAACAGTGTAGATTACCTCTACCACCTCTGCCACGATCACCACCTCTACGACCACAACTTCGGCCTCCTCAGTCAATTGAGTTTGAGACAAAAACTGAAGACTCGGATGCTGTTTGAGAATCAACTTCAAGGGAAGCTATCGGAGAAGGAACTTCAAGCAAACGATCAATTAGTTCCTCCACTGTAGGAATATTAGGATTTGTCAGAGTCTGATTCCAAATAGATTCAAAGTCTTTGTGGAGGCCATGAAGAACAAATACCATAAGCATGTTATCAAGCTTACCCGACATCTTTTGTGCATCATCATTAACCAGCATCAATTTAATCTCTTCACATATGGATTGTGCTTTATTCAGATAGGAGGGCAAGTCAAGATCAGTCATCGGCATTGTCGCCAAACAATGAATCGTCTCATATAGCCATTGTATATCATTAGAATAAATAGTTTGAGCCTTCTTCCAAATTTTGCAACATGTCATGTACAGACGGAAATGCACCATTAATCTTGATTCAATAGACTGCCACAACCACTCATCCTTCTCAGATTCAGCAATGTCAATAGCCTTTTTAGTGAGATGGTCAGACAATCCTTGACCCAGAAACCATACCTCTACAGCATTACGCCAATTCAAATAATTCTTACCATTCAAATTCTCGGTAGTAATGATGGGGGACCCGGAAAACACGAAAGAAATCAGACTCTTCTTAGTAGATTTAGCCATGGAAGAAATTCAGAAGAAAAAGGTAAAATGTACGCAGAAACAAAAAACTCAAGCACACGGGATTCAAAGAGGGGTAGTACAACGACAGACCCAGGAAACAAATAGGGGCAAAATAGAACCAGGAGGAGATGGCAAACACAGCGGCGGAAGCGGCGACGTCAATGGCGGCTGGGAGGGTGGTGCATGGATCACACGCACCGGAGAATGATGCTGTTGAAGACAGTGCGTGAGAGCACGTGACGGCGACGCTTGGACGAACGGCCAATCGGCGGCGTCTGAGGTGAACCCTGGTGTCACTTTGGGCATCGGACGACTACAGACAATGGGTCAGTGCTGACAGCAACTGAAACCCAAAACAGGATAACAGGAACGAAACAACTCTTTGGTACCAACTTCAGTTAAATCTAAATATTTTGCTCTGTATATTATTGCAATATGAGACTACAATATATATACACTTAACTACAAGATAGAACATTAATTATCTATGTTAAGTCCTAGAAGTGTAAATACAATGAATACATAGATACAATGAATAGAATTCCACTGTCCACACTGTCCACTTATTATGATTATAATCAACACAGGACTATTGAATGCAAAGCCAAATGACACCCTTATGGATCCCAATGTTAGACTTTTATCGGATCAGGGGGAGTCACTTTCAGACCCAGGAAGATATAGATGATTGGTTGAAAAACTTAACTATCTTACAGTTACCTGTCTAGATATCTCCTTTGTGGTAAGTGAAGTAAGCCAATTTCTAAACTCACCTTGTGAAGGACATTGGGAAGCAGTGATTCGTATTCTCAGATATATTAAGGGAACTCCAGGAAAAGGCCTTGTCTATGAAGACAAAGGACACACTCAGATTGTTGGATACTCAGATGCTGATTGGGTAGGTTCTCCTACTAATAGGAGATCCACTTCTGGTTATTGTGTATCCATTGGAGGTAATATGATGTCTTGAAAGAGTAAGAAACAAAATGTGATTGCAAGATCAAGTACCGAAGCAAAATATCGAGTCATGGCCTCATCTACTTGCTAGCTCATTTGGTTAAAACAGCTTCTTAAAGAGTTTCAGTTTAGAAACGTTATGCAAATGATTCTTATTTGTGATAACCAAGTTGCATTGCATATCGCTTCCAATCCAGTGTTTCATGAGAAGACCAAACACATTGAGATAGACTGTCACTTTATTAGAGAGAAGATTCTGTCTAGAGACATCACCACTAGCTTTGTCAATTCAAATGATCAACTGGCAGATGTTTTCACTAAGTCGTTGAGAGGTCCTCGAGTAAACTGTATTTGTAACAAGCTTGGTGCATATGACTTATATGCTCCAGCTTGAGTGGGAGTGTTGGAAATATGTAAATATATATTGTATTTATCTAGATTCCATGTATAGGCTAACCAAATCATAACTGTAATCTTTGTATTTATTTGTTACCTTAGTTCTATATAATCAGTTCTCCGTCGTGTAGTTAAGACATGCGGTTTCACAATCTCTATGATTTTGTTTTCTCTCTTTTAACAATTCCCATTCTCCTACTTGAAAATAAAGAACAACAGCAAAACAACTAATTATAGCTGAATTGCTTGAGTCAATTTCACTCAGCATACAAGTATTTATATACATGAGAAATTAAATACAACTTCTATTTACAAGAAGAATAATTAAAGACTTATACCATTCCCCATGACACTATTGTTTCCAAAACCAACTATCATATTTCCTATACTAACTAATTCAATATTCAACACTCCCCCTCAAGTTGGAGCATATAAATCATATGCACCAAACTTGTTACATATGAACTATACTCGACGACCCCTAAGAGATTTGGTGAAAATATCTGCAACCTGATTATTTGAGCTAACAGAGGCAGTCACTACTTCTCCACTTTGTAGCTTCTCTCTCACAAAATGACAATCAATTTCTATGTGTTTGGTCCTTTCATGAAACACTGGGTTAGAAGCGATATGTAAGGCTGCCTGATTATCACATATAAGCTCCATCTTGCCTGAGACTGTGTTACATTAGTTGTCTTCTTAGAAAAACCATGCAGAGAATAGCACTTGTCTTGAGTATGCCTCGTGTGCTTGTAATAAGAACACTGAGGGCGATCACCTCTACCACGACCACCTCTTCCACCACGCCCACGGCCTCGGCCTCCACGATCTACTGAGTTTGGGACAAAAGCTGAAGATTTTGAAACTGTCTGATAACCAATGCCAGATATCTCCTTCGATGAGGGAACATGAAGTAAACGATCAATGAGTTCCTCCATAGTAGGAATATTAGGATTGGTCAAACATTGATTTTGGACAGATTCAAAATTTTTATGTAAACCGTGGAGAATAAAGACCATATACATGTTATCAAGTTTTTCTAGTACCTTTGTAAAATCATCGCCTGATAGGATGAGTTTGATGTCTTCGATGGCTGACTAAGCTTTGTTTAGGTAAGAAGGAAGGTCAAGGTCTGTCATCTGGAGCGTGGCCAAGTTATGGACAGAATCATAGAGGCATTGTATATTGTTGTAATATATCAGCATTAATATCAGATATGTACAGATATGTTTTTTATTCTTGTTTTTATTAGAGCTGATTTTTCTCCCTTATTTTTAGGATAGCAATCAATGGCATTAGCCTATATATTGTAACCTTCTCTGTACACAATTGATTCAAGGAATAATATTCATACATTCACATTCCTTCTTTCTATATGGTATCAGCAGCCTAGGTCGTTCCTAGGGCTTGTCTTTGTTTTTCCTTTCGTTGAGCAGTCTCCTATTGCAGCCTTATTGCTGCCTGAGACTTAAAACCACCACCTGCCGCCGCCGTTTTTTGTCTCACCACCCTCGCCGGACTGCTGGCGTTTTTCCGGCCACATCCGAAAAACCCACCCCAAACCAACCACCCACACGCCACCATGCGCAGCCCACGCGCCGCTGCACTGTACGCACGTGAGAGCCACGTGCCGCCCTCCACCCCACCGTTCACCGCGCGACCCCCTCCATTCTGATCGTTGGCTCCTCCCCGTTCATTTCTGACTGTTTTCGGGTCCAACCAAAATGTCTACAGTAGACACCCAGTCCTCCACCATCACTACGCCACCTCCGGTTGTCGTTCCACCGCCTCCGGTTGCCGTTCCACCGCCTCCGGTTGCCGTTGCAACACTGAATCCAAATGATCTTCCAGTTTTACACTCTTCTTATCACCTCAATGGTAAGAACTATCTCCAATGGGCCCAGGTTATTCGCACCACTCTCAAGGGTCGTCGGAAGTTGTCACACATTGTCGGGGATCCTTCAAAGGCAAATGACCCACAGTTTGGAATTTGAGATGATGAAGATTCTTTGATTATGACTTGGCTATAGAACTCTATGACTCCAGATATCAGTAAGAATTGTATGTTTTTTACTTCTGCATGTGAAATTTGGGATAGTTTGAGTCAAACCTATTTTATGAAACAAGATATTGCTTTGTGTTATGAATTAGAAAACACAATTTTTAACCCAACAAGGCTCTCTTTCTGTCACTAATTATTATGGCACTCTGAATGGTTTATGGATTGAGCTCGATCAAAACCAGGATTTAAAGATGAAATGCACTGAGGATGCTGCTACTTTAACTAAGTTTATTGAGCGTGGATGGGTCTTTAAGTTTCTCTCTTGGTTGAATTCTGAGTATGATCCTATTCGAGTTCAGACTTTAGGAAAGGACAAGCTTCCTTCTCTCTCTGAGGTGTTCTACACAGTTAGGGAGGAAGAGAGTCGTCGGGCTGTCATGTTGAATAAAGGTAATTCAAGTGATGGTTCTACTTTGGCCACCGGCAAAGATCCTATTGGTGAGTTATCATCTGAAAAGCCAGGATCATCCTCTTGGAAGTCATCCGCCAAACGTGACAAGCACTGGTGTCCTTATTGCAAGAAGTCTGGTCACACTAAGGATACTTGTTTTAAACTCCATGGCAGAGACAAGGTTCTTAGACCCTCTGGGGGTTATAAAGGCAGTCAACAAAGGCAAGTTAATCAAACTGTGTCTGACTTGGTTATTGAGGGTGAAGAGGTATCTGCACCACCTTCTGGGGAGGTAATTCCGGCGCTTAGTAAAGCCGAGATGGATCGTTTGCGCACTCTCTTGGATTCTATAAGTAAGCCTTCTGGCACTTGTTCTCTAACCATGACTGATAAGAATTTAAGTTCATTCTCCTTTAATGTTTCTAGTACTGTATCCGAGGATCTCTGGATTATTGACTCTGGTGCTACTGATCATATGACCCCTCATCCCTCATATTTTTTCACTTACTCTAAATTATCTGGTAAGCATCACATCACGGTTGCTAGTGGATCCCACGTCCCTGTTTCAGAATGTGGTACTATTTCACTTCAACCTTCCCTTCCTTTACATAATGTGCTACATGTCCCTCATTTGTCATAATGTGCTACATGTCCCTCATTTGTCAAATAACCTTATTTTTATTCATAAGCTTACCAGAGATTTAAACAGTACAGTGACCTTTCCCTCTCATTGCGTGTTTCAAGATCTTACCACGGGGAGGACGATTGGGGTTGCTAAGGAACAAGGAGGGTTATATGTTCTACATCGGACTCATGGTAGTACCAGTCAGACAGTGTCCACATCCAGTCATGAGACAAGTTCGGTTCTCACTTGCATCTCAGATATGGCTTCACCACGAACGCCTTGGTCATCCTCCTTTCAGTCTTCTTAGGTCGTTATTTCCACAATTGTTTAAAAATGAGTCTATTGAGTCTTTTCTTTGTGATGTTTGTCAGTTTGCGAAACACCATCGCACAACTTTTTTTCTAAGTAATAATAAAAGTATTGAACCTTTTGATCTTATTCATTCTGATGTGTGGAGACCTTCCTCTAATTCTAATATATCTGGTGCAAAATGGTTTGTTTCTTTTATTGATGACTGCACTAGGGTCACATGGATATTTCTTATGAAAGATAAATCTGAAGTGTTTCAAATATTCTTTAATTTTTATCGCATGGTTCAAACCCAGTTTGGAATAACAACGACACAACAGAAAGAGAGAAAAAGGATGGAAGAAAGCAATAAACCACCACCAAAAATACCAACAATCCAAATGGAGAGAGAAAAAGGCAAGATAAACCTGAAGCAAATCCAAGAACATAGCAACAGAGGCAAAACAGAGGGGCAAACAGGGGATTTGCGCAAGACAGAGGCCAAACAGGGCGTGGAAGAAGCCGGCGAGGATTGGGCTTCACTGAAAATGGCACAGCGAGTTGGTCGATGGAAGCAGTTGCTGGAAAGAGGGTCTCACGTGCTCCCACCCGCACAAAAAACTGAAGCTGGGCAGATTTTGGCAACTGGCGTGTGGTGGCGGTTGGAAGCTCCGACAGCAACCTGGTTCTAGTGGTAGGCTAAGCAGAAGGCGGCAAATACGATGTTGTGGTTGGCTGGAGGAAAAAACTGAGTGCAGAGGTGCAGATCGGAGAAGGAAGCCTCGGGAGGAAAGAGAAAAAGGACACGCAGTAGAGGAAAAAAGGGGTAACAACTGACACGACTGAAACTGGTTCAACCGAAAGGAAGAAAAATCAAAGCCGGGTCAAAACTCACTCCGATACCAACTTGAAAATAAAGAACAAAAGTAAAACAACTTATTATAGCTGAATTGCTTGAGTCAATTTCACTCAACATACAAGTATTTATATACAACAACAACAACAACCAAGCTTTTTCCTACTAGGTGGGGTTGGCTACATGGATCAAATGATGCCATTGTACCCTATCATAAACTAAATCTTCAAAAATGTCATTCAAATATAATTTTTTTTTAATCGTTTCACCTATAATTTTTCTTAGTCTCCCTCTACCTCTAACTATTAGGCTATCCTTCACCTACTCTATTCTTCTTACAGGGGCCTCTAAGAGTCTTCTCCTTACATGTCCAAACCACCTAAGGCGAGATTCTACCATCTTTTCCACAATAGGTGCTATCCCTACTTTCTCTCTAATGCATTCGTTCATAATCCTATCTTGTCTTGTATGGTCACACATCCAACACAACATCCTCATCTCAGCGACGCTGATCTTATGTTCTTGTTGGCTTTTTACCGCCCAACATTCAATATCATACAACATCGCGGGCCTTATAGTTGTGCGGTAAAATTTACCCTTAAGATTGAGGGACACTTTTCTATCACAAATAACTCCTGAAACACTCTTTCATTTCATCCATCCAGCTTGAATCCTATGGTTTACATTTCCCTCTATCTCTCCATCATTTTGTATGATAGATCTAAGAAACCTAAACCGTGTGACTTGTGGTATTGTATGGTCTCCAATTTTCACCGCTAAGCTAGTATTAGCACACTTCTTATTGAACTTACATTCCATATACTCCGTCTTACTTCTGCTTAGACGGAAGTCATGTTCTTCCAAAGCTCGTCTCCATAGCTCTAGCTTCCCATTTGTCTCCTACAAGTATTTATATACATGAAAAATTAAATACAACTTCTATTTACAAGAAGAAAAATTAAAGACTTAAACCATTCCCCATAACACTATTGTTTCCAAAACTAACTATCATATTTCCCATGCTAATTAATTCAATATTCAACACTCCCCCTCAATGTTATGCTAGCATTGGAAAAGAACCAAACAGTAGCCAAAAACAGAGATAACCACCACAAAGAATGCCAAACAGGCACGTGGAGGTCAGAGATGGTGTGGTGAGGCAAACGAACGGCAAAGGAGCCTGGAAAAAGGGTGAAACAGCCATGGTTCAGTGTACAATAGTCAAAAATAGAAACCCCAATACACCTGAATGTCTCTGCGTAAGTGTACAAGTCTGCACAGAGGTCAGTTGAAGGAGGTGAGGGCAGATCCTGGTAGAGGAGACCAAGATGAGTTAGAGGAGACCAGCAACTGCCAAAAAGCTTCTCGGACGCGCCGTCACGCCATGGAGGAAGGCCGACGTGTGAATCTGCGCTCAAACAGTAGGGGAAGCGCGTGGGAGCTCGTGAGAAGGCTACTAGAGGCACAAATTCGGTGGTTGGCCTATCAGAGGCCTGTGGTGCAGCTAGTGAGGTCGCCGACCGGAAAAGGTGACAGCGTCCAGCAACTGACGGTGGAGGGTAGTAGCAGCGATGGGAAAAACTTGTAAGAGAGAGTTCACAGCAGACAGCAACGGAGAGATGGTGTTTGCTCGCAAATCGAAATGGAAACATAGTTGGCCATAAAAGATATAGAAAGAGAGTGCCGAAAGGAGAACTCGGCAACCAGAGGCGGCTAATCGGAGTTCCAGATTTTTGGGAACTCGGCAGCGAAAGTGACGGAACAGGTCACGGAAGATGGTATCGCTCTCATATCATTTTGAAGTGGAGGGTTTTAGATAGGAAAGGAGGAAAAGAGAGAATATAGACTTATATTGATATTGACTTGATGTGTTGATAATGTGATACAAAAGACAAACTCAATGGTCCTATTTATAATAATTCTAAACTCATAATCCTAATTAAAAAAGGAAACAAATCAGGAAATAAAATAAATAAGAAATAAATCCTAAGAGGTCATCTATAATACTCTAAAATATTTCAAGAGACAATAAAGATATTTTGAGATATTTTTCAGATATTCGAACATTAACAAATGCCATATGATTCATAATTTCAGAAATGACATTTATAATCCCATAATGTTCTAGATCTCACAGAATCTGTTATAAATCACTGCAGATACCTAGTCAAGTTCAGTGACCCTAGTTCCGGATAATTCTCGGCAACAAATAGTAAACCTCGGTCTGAAATATTCTGCAATTATCATATCAAAGTACTTTGTTCAGAAACAATTGTTTAAGACATAAGTACCAAATCTCAATAGCCGAATTTTAATTTAACATATAACTGTAGTTACGAAATTGCATTAAGATGATAACGACCAAAATACCACTTTGTATCCAGTCACAATTAAGAGGCTAAGAGCATATTTACTAATACTGGAAACTGTAAAGAATATTCCAGACATTGATTGTTGTACTTTAGTCACAACAACAAGGATTAGAGATACCAAATTACAGGCACTTCATTAAAGGCATATATGCAATTTACAATAGAATCTGTTTCTTGTTTTTCAATATTGGACTGTGTGCACAGAGAAAGCTATCAATTAACAATGTGGAGTACGTAACAATTGACAGAACTATAAGTAAGAACTGAGTGGTAGCCATTTGAGTGTATTACAAGTGCACATGACCATAAAAAGATAAGTTCATGACAGATACTTCAAAGCTTAACATCTAACCACTATCTTACTACTTGCAAAACACACTTGTGAAGACGCAAACCCAAGAGCTAGTACTATTATTTTCCAAGAAGTTGAATCAGAATTCTGGAGCACACACCCATACTTTCACGGGCACACTTGTGTGCACTTTTTTTTGTACAGTAAGGGTATACTTGGGTCAGCTTTCGCGTCAACTGATAAGTCCGTCCCTGAGGAATCTTAAGGGTTCACCCCCTACATCAGCCTAGTCCATTTAGACAAATTAAATCCCCTAGGTGCTGGCCCATGGTTTGAACCCAAGTAGTCAAGGCAGGGAGCACACCTCCTTAACCACTAGGCCAACTCCCTGTGGTTTAGGGTGTGTTTGATAAAACTAAAAATTCAATGCTGAAGTTTTTAGTGATGAAAAATTAAGTTCTGGTCAGCAATGTTTATATTGAAAGACTTGGATATAATTTAGACAATAGTGTTTGTGAAAATGCTGCCATGAAAATGCACTCAGCACATTGATATTTATATACACTTGATCATAAATACAATTTATGTTTACAAAGATATTAATGACAACTATTTCCTAAGTACATGCATAGATATAAACTAGGTACATGAATTGTTAGCTTCATGAATCTGAATTAATTGCTACTAATTCCAACACTCCCACTCCCCCTCAAGCTGGAGCATATAAATCAAATGCTCCAAGCTTGGAACAAATATATTGAATTCTCAGGCCCCTTAGAGATTTTGTGAAGATATCTGTCAGTTGATCATTAGAGCTAACAGATTCAGTACTAATTTCCTTAGAAAGAACCTTCTCACGGACAAAATGATAATCAATTTCGATATGTTTAGTTCTTTCATGAAACACTGGATTAGAAGTTATATGAAGGGCAGCTTGATTATCACAACACAACTTCATCTGTTGGATGTCTCCAAACTTCAATTCTTGAAGAAGTTGTTTGATCCAAATAAGTTCACAAGTGGCTGTAGCCATAGCCCTATATTCTGCTTCTGCACTAGATCGTGCAACAACATTTTGTTTTTTGCTTTTCCAAGAGACAATATTCCCTCCAATAGAAACACCTGAAGTAGATCATCTGTCAATTGGTGATCCTGCCCAATCTGCATCGCAATACCCAACTATTTCGGTGTTTCCTTTGTCTTCATAGAGTAGCCCTTGTCCCGGTCCCTTTTTGATATATCTCAGAATTCGTATCATTGCATCCCAATGATCAGTATGAGGGGATTGTATGAACTAACTTACTACCCCAACTGCAAAGGAGATATCTGGTCTAGTAATAGTGAGGTAGATAAGTTTTCCAACCAATCTTCGATATCTTTCTGGATCAGAATAAGGCTCCCCCTGACTAGGTAGTAATTTCTGATTTGGGTCCATAGGGCTATCAATGGGCCTAGAATCCAACATACCGGTTTCAGTAAGTATGTCTAATGCATACTTTCTTTGTGAGATTATGATCCCATTACTTGACTGAGCAACTTCAATGCCAAGGAAATATTTTAACTTCCCCAAATCCTTGGTTTGAAAATGGCTAAAGAGATGTTCCTTAAGTTGAGAGATTCTTTCATGATCATTTCCTGTGATGACTATATCATCAACATAAACTACCAAGTAAACACATTTATTCGAAGAAGTATGACAATAGAAGACTGAATGATCTGCTTTACTCTGTTTTAGTCCAAAATCCTTGACAACAGAACTAAATTTCCCAAACCAAGCTCATGGAGATTGTTTAAGCCCATAGAGGGATCGTCGTAGTTTGCAGACTAATCCAAACTCCCCCTGAGCAACAAAGCCAGGTGGTTGCTCCATGTAAATTTCTTCTTCGAGTTCACCATGAAGAAAGGCATTTTTGATATCTAACTGATATAATGGCCAATGACGAATGGCAGCCATGGCAAGAAACAGTCGAACAGAAGTAATTTTTGCCACTGGGGAAAAGGTATCTCCATAGTCAAGACCATAAATTTGTGTATAACCTTTGGCCACCAGACGAGCCTTGAGACGATCAATCTGTCCATCTGGGCCAACCTTAATAGCATACACCCAGCGGCATCCAACAGGTTTCTTGCCAAAAGGAAGGGGAACCAACTCCCAAGTACCATTGTGCTCAAGTGCCTGCATTTCATCAATCATGGCTTGTCGCCATCCTGGATGATCAAGTGCCTCATGAACATGTTTAGGAATAGAAACAGAAGATAAGGATGACACAAAGGAATAGTAAGAGGGAGAAAGACGATGATAACTTAAAAAATTATAAATAGGATGAGGATTCCGGGTTGACCGAGTACCTTTCCTAAGAGCAATGGGCAAGTCAAGGTTTCCTTCAGGTAGGTCCGTTGTAGGGTCATCCACTGGAGCAGGACATGATTCAACTAGTCTTTCAGTGCCTTCCAATTCTGTATTAGCAACACGTGGACGACGACGGTATATGATGGGTGACCTTTGAGATTGCTCGAGTGGGGGATTGTCAGGAATATCTGTAGTCGAAACAGATTCTGACAAAGGGGAAGGTGATGGACCAAGATAAGGAATCGGAAAGACCTCTTGAATAGTATGAGACTCAACTGTGGATGGTGAGAAGTAAAACTTTTCTTCGAAGAACGTTACATCTGCAGAAATGTAATAACGATTCTGCACAGGGGAGTAACACTTGTAACCCTTCTGTAACCTGGAATATCCCAAAAAGACACATTTGATGGCTCGGGCAGCAAACTTATCAAGACCTGGAGACAAGTCATGAATAAAACAAGTGCATCCAAATATCCGTGGAGCGACATGAAATAGTGGCTCTTTAGGGAATAAAATGGAATGTGGTATTTTATGATCAAGAGAGGACAATGGCATCCCATTAATTAAATAACAGGCTGTCAAAATTGCATCTCCCCAATGTCGACAGGTACATTCGCATAAAGTAACAAGGTCTGAGCAGTTTCCACAAGATGTCTATTCTTTCCTTTCAGCTATGCCATTCTGTTGAGGGGTATGAGGACAACTGGATTGATGGAGAATGCCTTGTGATGACAAAAAAGAAGAAAGAGCAAAAGAAAAGTATTCTTTTGCATTATCACTTCTAAGGATTTTGATTGTCTTACCGAATTGGGTTTTGACCTTATTAACAAAAGTGGTGAGAATAGACAAAAGTTCAGATCGTTCTTTCATTAAGAAAACCCAAGTGCACCGAGAGAATTCATCAATAAAGGTAACGAAATATCGAAAGCCATTAGAAGACACACGACTCGGTCCCCATATATCTAAATGGATAACTGAAAAAAGGGAATCAACTCGGCTTTCAACTTTGCTGGGAAAGGAAGAGTGAACATGCTTGCCTAGTTGACACGACTCACAGTTCAATGATGACATTTTTACAAGATTCGGAACCATTTGCTTCAATTTTGACAAACTTGGATGGCCCAATCGTTCATGAAGAAGATTTGGAGACTCGACTACAGTACAACTTACAGAGGGAGCTGATTAGAGGTAATAAAGACCATGTGATTCATGTCCTACACCAATCATCCGACCCGTACCACGTTCCTGTATAGTAAAAGAACCAACATCAAAAGTTACTGAGCAGTTTAGAGATCAAGTAAGTTGACTAAGGGAGATCAAATTAAAAGGGCAACCAGGTATAAACAAAACCGATTTTAAAGTTATAGAAGAAGTGACAGAAACATGACCGATTCCTTTGGCGCTGACCTTAGAACCATCCACAAGAGTAATGAAGTGAGGAAATTTAGGAGAAGATATGGAGGAGAATAAAGAATGATTACCAGCAATATGATCAGAGGCACCTGAATCAATTATCCAAAGATTTTGATTATTACCGGATTGAGATATGAAGGCTGCAGAGTCATGAACACCAGTGGCAGTAGACCCATGAGACTGATGGACAGCTTTCAATTGAAGATACTCTTGGTACTCGGCTTCGGAAAATTTTTCCTTGAACATTTCAGCATTGACTGATTTTCGGGGAAAGCCATGAAGAGAGTAACAAGTATTATGAGTGTGACCCATTCGCTTGCAATATGTGCATTGAGGACGACCCATTTTTCCAAACAACCGAAAAAGTGAATTTTGACCAGCTAGACAGACAGAGGAGGTCGAGGCGAACAGTTTTGGGCGGTCACGGTGGTTTTCCTAAGCCGCCGGTAATGAACAAGAACGGCAACAAGATGGAACAGTCGAAAAGAACGAACAGGATGGAACAGTAACGAACAGTGACGGACCAGTACGGAATAGTATGAAACAGTACGGAACAGTATGAACAGTGATGGAACAGTACGGAACAGTTGAAACAGTGATGTGAACAGTTCTAGAACAGTACGAAAAATAGTGCATGAACAGTACCGAGAGGTTTTCCGGTGACGCCGCTTGGTGGGAAGGCCGATCGGAGACTTCTAAGGCTATTTCCGGTGACGGTGGAGACTGAGTTGGTCGGGACTGTGACTTTCGGAGTGACTTTTGGTCTTGAGAGGTGTTGTTTGGTTGGGACAGTGTTGAAGGACAGACAAACCAGAGGCCGAAGGCTTCATACAAGGATTAAGGTTGAAGGTGCAAGGATTCGGCTAGACCAGAGGCAAAAACCTTCAAAGGACACATGAACCTGCTCTGATACCATATTGCAAGACTTGGATATAATTTAGACAATAGTGTTTGTGAAAATGCTGTCGTGAAAATGCACTCAGCACATTGATATTTATATACACTTGATCATAAATACAATTTATGTTTACAAAGATATTAATGACAACTATTTCCTAAGTACATGCATAGATATAAACTAGGTACATGAATTGTTAGCTTCATGAATCTGAATTAATTGCTACTAATTCCAACAGTTTAAAATATTTTCATAATAACTGCTCAATATGTATCAAAGGAAAGTATGGACAATTCATTATATAAACTAGTTGAATTCCCCGTGTGTTGCACAGTATTATTGAAAGTATAATGTTACATATACACACTTACACACACAACATCTCATATTTGCAGAATTCTCATCATTGATTATAGCTGATCCCACCTTGTTTTTTGTACACACATACTCTGATTCTACCACATACCCCATGTGTGAGGTGATGTGAGTAGATCTGATGTGTGCCAAACATTATACTTATTGAAAACATAAAAAATTGTAAGACTGAGGAAAGAGAAATGTCCATGAGAAATTAAAAGTAAGAAAAGTCTTTCATAAGCTTGATCTATACCATTCAAATGTAAGAAGAATCAACAATCAGGATTGCTGCTGAAAGGAAAAGTGATGATGGGATAGTTTTGGGAAGGAAAAAACACTGTTGGGATTGGACCCTGTTTTTTTATATAGATATATAGATGATAAGGATACACTAAAGGAAACAATTGACAATAATTTAAATAAGGAAAGAGCAGATGCTGAATCCATTTAGTGACCTCACATGTGCTGAATGTTTTCAGCACTTTTCACTTAAATTCCTTTTTGGTAGGCATTGAACAAAAACCACTAAATCAACTTAAGTGCTGAAAGTTTTCATTTTCAGCACTGAATTACGTTTTCCAACTGGCTCATAGACTTAGAATGAAGAGATGCGTCAACTAAATATACACATATTGTATGCAATCCCTTCAGTTTCAGTTTATATGTACACATAACAAACCTTTAAAAAAAAAACATTCTATAGTAATACAAATCCAAGGCATCATGTACCTTACAGCCACTTATGTTCAAATCAACTATGCGTTTGCAGTTCCTCCCTGTATGTATTAATCCTGTGTCTGTTACCCTGGAATATGATCCATATTTCAGTATTGTTGTTACTAAGGATTGAGTTTTGAATCCAAAGTAAGATTTTCAACTGCTAACTCAAACATCACATATTAAAAAAAATTTAAACCACCTCACATTCCAGTAGATTGAAAAGGTTTTCAGCTGAGGGCAACAACTGGTTATTGCTTCAATTCCTGTATCTGAGATTTTTTGGCAGCCATTCAGATTTAAAGACACCAAGCTTTGAAGAGAATCAAAACACTAGAAATGTTTAAAAATCTTTGGTTAGAATCACAGTCAATATAAATTCTACATCATGAAGTATATGTGCAAAGTGCAAACGTTGTGCACTAAGGTTGCCTTCCTTATCAAAAATTCTTGTAATTACTGAACCATAAATATCCAATTAGCAATGATAAAATCTTCCAGCCTCTGTCAAAGCATTTATGACAGAGAAGCATCAAATAAGACTTCCAACATTTTAACTACAAGCAGATCAATTAAGCCCTAAGTGTGTGTTTGGATGAAGGATTTTAAAGAGGGAATGTATTTGTTGGAAGAATTTAAAATCCTTTATGACAAAAATGCTCTGTTTGGATTGTTGAGATTAACGAGATTCATTAATAAGGTTCCATGAACAGATTCATAGGTTCATGTACAAATTCATGTATACTAGAATTTATTAGATTCATGTACATAGGGAGTAAGCTATCTTATTAATTACCTTGTAAATTGTAATTCTTATGTATATATAAATCACACCTGCTGAGTAATTTTTACTCAAGCATTCAGAAATCCTCCCTAAGTTTCTTTCATATTTAAGTTGGTATCAGAGCGGGTTGATCCCGCTTCTGGTCTCTCAACTCGTTACTGTTCCAGCCGCTGTCAAGGCTGGAACCTCGTCCAAAGTCCCCTCATCTGTCAAAGGGAGGGCCCCAGTCATCTCAAACGGCCATTTCCGGCCATCTCTCCAAGTCCCGTCACTGGAAAGTGCTACACGCGCTGCCACCAATTTGTTCAACATCCGGCGCGTGTAAGCCACGTGCCACCTTCCCGTTGCCAAATTTCGTCACCGCCAGTCCCATTCTGTTCGTCAAACCTCCCTGAACCTGTTCAAGTGGTCACCAGCTTTGTTCATCCCTGTTTGGCTACTAAGTCTTAGAGCCCACCTCCGTTCGTCCTCCACTGCCACTATTTGTCCCGATTTGGTTTGTTCTTCAATGACTTCCATGTCAGAAACCTCGAACATTGCCTCTGGTCCAAAAAAACAGGATGAAAGTGGAGGTGACAATCAAAATATTTTATCAGATGCTAAATATAAGGAATATCTTTAGTTCAAGGCAGCACAACAGAATTCATCTTCAGCAACCTTAGTTTATACTGGTAATTCTACAGTTTGTCTCTCATTCCTCACCTGTTGAATCCTGAATTTTGGATTCTGGTGCTTCCGATCACATAGCTGGTAATCCCTCTCTTTTCTCAAAAATATCACAACCCAAAAATTCACACTACATCACTCTTGCCGATGGCTCCAAGGTAAAAGCCAAAGGCATTTGTCAAGCCACACCTCTTCCCTCCTTGCCATTAAATTTTTTTCTCTTTATTCCTGGTTGCCCCATTAATCTAGTTTCCCTTAGTCAACTTACTCGTAATCTTAATTGTTCCATAACCTTAATTGTTCCATAACCTTTACTTCCAATTCTTTCTCTATACAGGACCAGAATATGGGACAGACGATTGGCATAGGATTTGAATCACATGGTCTCTACTATTTCCAACCTCCATCTTCAATTGCATGCACCGTTGCTGATTCACCGAGTCTCCTTCATCGTCGTCTGGGTCATCCAAATCTAAATAAATTGAAGAAAATGGTCCCTTAGCTTTCCCACCTGCAATCTCTAGAATATGAGTCATGTCAGCTTGGTAA
Organism: Ormosia emarginata; assembly: GCA_029884605.1. Taxonomy (NCBI): domain Eukaryota; kingdom Viridiplantae; phylum Streptophyta; class Magnoliopsida; order Fabales; family Fabaceae; genus Ormosia; species Ormosia emarginata. Next base: position 30,757,298 of record JAQQTP010000079.1, on the reverse strand, counting down.
ACATATTTGATCTTCCTTTCCAAGCTCAGTTCATTGTAAAGAAAATTCTCCCTTTGCTTTTGTCCATTCAGATATTTGGGGTCCTAGTCGAGTCAATTCTATCTTAGGTTATAGGTACTTTGTTACTTTCATTGATGACATTTCAAGATGCACTTGGATCTTTTTAATGAAGGAACGTTCAGAGTTATGTACTATTTTTCAGAACTTTTGCAATGAAATTCAAACCCAATTTGGACATCCTATTCGCATCTTGCATAGTGGTAATGCAAAAGAATACTTTTCTGCTCCCCTTAATCATTTTATGGCTTCTCATGGCATAATTCATCAATCCTCTTGTCCACATACACCACAACAAAATAGTATTGCTGAAAGAAAACCTCACCATATTATTGAAACTGCTTGTACCCTTTTGTTACATGCCAATGCACCTTTAAAATTTTAGGGTGATGTCGTACTCACTGTTGGTTTCTTGATAAATCGAATGTCATTCTCTGCATTAAATAACAAAGTACCCCATTCCTTGTTGTTTCTCAAGACCCACTTTTCACAATTCCCCCACTTGTCTTTGGTTCTACTTCCTTTGTACATGATCTCACACCAGGTATTGATAAATTGTCTGCTCGTGTTGTCAAGTGTATCTTGCTTGGTTATTCTCGTGTACAGAAAGGATACAGATGTTATTCTCCTTCTACTCATCGTTTTTACATGTCTGCTGATGTCACCTTCTTTGAGGATACACCTTATTTTACTACGTCGGTGACACCAGATTCTGTCTCCCAAGTGTTGCCCGTCAATTTTCCCATTCCACTTGTTACTGATTCTTCAGTATCTGATTTGTCAGGGTCTTCTTCTCCATCTGTCTCCCACTCCTCGTCCTCTTATTACTTATCAGCATCATCCTCGCCAAACACAATTGGAGGAAGTTGCCATTGAAGAGACGGGTGATTCATCTTCTGCTCCAATCTCTGAACCTACTCTGGATCTACCTGCATCTCCTATTAATTTACCTATAGCTCTTCGCAAAGGTACACGGTCTACTCGCAACCCTCATCCAATTTATAATTTCTTAAGTTATCACTGTTTATCTCCTGCCATTGTGTTTGCTATTTCCTCTGTTTCTATTCCTAAAACTGTCCAAGAAGCACTCTCTCATCAAGGATGGCAACAGGCTATGATTGACGAGATGGCAGTTTTAGAATCCAATAACACTTGGACACTTGTTCCCTCTTCTTCAGGGAAATCTACTGTTGGCTGTCGTTGGGTGTTTACTATCAAAGTGGGCCCAGATGGTCAAATTGATCGGTTGAAAGCCCGTTTAATAGCTAAAGCCTATACTCGGGTATTAGGGCTAGATTATGATGATACTTTCTCCCCAGTTGTAAAAATGGCCTCTGTTCATTTATTCTTATCCATGGCTGCCATGCACCGATGGCCTCTGCATCAATTGGACATTAAAAATGCATTCCTTCACGGTGATTTAGAAGAGAAGGTTTATATGGAGCAACCTCCTAGGTTTGTTACTCAAGGGGAGTCACATGGATATGTTTGCAGGTTACATAAGGCGTTATACGGCCTCAAGCAGAGCCCTCGAGCTTGGTTTAGTAGATTTAGTGTAGTCCTTAAACAATTCAACATGATCCGCAGTGGGACAAACTACTCTGTATTTTATAAACATTCTCCCTCTAATCAGTGCATTTATTTTGTCGTTTATGTAGATGACATTGTCATTACAGGAGATGATCATGATGACATGCAACGCCTCAAGGAGCACTTGTTTCAACATTTCCAAACCAAAGATTTGGGACAATTATGATACTTCCTTGGAATTGAAGTAGCTCAATCTAGCACTGGTATTGTTATATCTTAGATGAAGTATGCTGTTGATATTTTGGAGGAAACAGGAATGATAAATTGTAAACCAATTGACACTCCTATAGATCCTAATGTTAAACTTATGCCAGATTAGGGGGAGCCCTATTCAGATCCAGGAAGGCATCGGAGACTAGTAGGAAAGTTGAATTATCTTACTATGACCCGACCAAACACTTCTTTTGCTGTTAGTGTTGTGAGCCAATTTCTTAACTCTCCGTGTAACAGTCATTGGGACGTAATAATTCGAATCTTGAGATATTAAAGGTTCTCTGGGACAAGGGTTGGTCTATGAGAATAGAGGTCATACTGATATTATTGCCAACACAGATATAGATTGGGCTGGTTGTCCAAGTGATAGGTGATCAACCTCAGGTTATTGTGTTCTTGTTGGATGCAATCTCATTACATGAAAGAGCAAAAAGCAAAATGTTGTTGCTAGATCGAATGTAGAAGCAGAGTATCGAGTTATGGCTATTACTACATGCGAACTCATATGGCTAAAGCAACTTCTTTCTGAGTTAAAATTTTGTAAAATAGGGTCTATGAATATTATTTGTGATAATCAAAAAAGCTTGGAACATTGCCTCTAATCCAGTCTTCCATGAGCGGACTAAGCACATAGAGATTGATTGTCACTTTATTCGTGAAAAGGTTATCTCTAGAGAAATTATCACATCATTTATGAATTCTAATGATCAGCCAACGGCTTTTAGTTTCTTCATCTCCTCATGATTGTCTCTTGTAAGGATAATATCATCAACATACACAATAAGGATAGTGATTTTCCCTCCTGATGTACGATTAACAAAGAGAGTTTGATCTGATTGCCCTTGAATATAACCATATCTTTTGACTGCTCGTGTGAATCAATCAAACCAAGCTCAAGGTGATTGTTTGAGACCGTATAGTGATTTCTTCAGTTTGCACACTTTGTTGACATTAGTCTTGTTCTCAAACCCAGGTGGAATTTCCATGTAGACTTCCTCTTCTAGGTCCCTATTTAGGAAGGCATTCTTGACATCCAATTAATGAAGTGGCCAATCAAGATTTGCTGCCAAGGAGAGATGAACTTTGACTGTTTTTAACTTGGCTATAGGTACAAAAGTTTCTTGGTAATCAATTCCGTAGGTTTGAGTGTAACCTTTTGCAACAAGTCATTCCTTGTATCTATCAATGCTCCCTTTTCCCTTCTAGTAGATTGGTGATATCCCAAGTGCCATTTTTATTCAATGCACGGATTTCTGCATTGATGGCTTCTTTCCAGTTTGGATATCTCATGGCTTCATGAATATTATGTGGAATTTCTATCTAAGACAAACTAGAGATAAAAGCATGACATGTAGGTTAAAGATGTTCATAAGAGATAAACTTATATATCGAATGTTGAGTGCATGACCTCACTCCCTTTCTTTAGGCAATGGGAATATTAAGATCATTGTAAGGCAATAAAATAAGGGCAGTTTGGACCTCAGTATTACCTGGATTTGCAGCATCAGGGTTTGGACAAGTTTCCTGACAAGGCTCAGGAGGGATTGACCGCCCTATCTCTCCATGTGCTTTGGATCTCCTAATATAAACTTTGGAGAAAACTCTATGATTTTTTACTTCTGGACCAATATTCTAGACTAGTTCTGAACCAGTACTCTGGACAAGTTCACTAATATGATCAAGAATAGGTGTTGTCTCACTGATATGATCAAGAATAGGTGTTGTCTCAATGATAGGTTCTATGACAGGTGCAGAAAAAGACTCAATTAGCCAAAACTGATATTCATTGTCCTTATTAGTGAATGGAATCCCCCCTTAAATATGGGTTTTGGAGTAGAAAGGTTGGTTCTCAAAGAACATGACATCCAGAGAATTGTAAAATTTCATTTTATCAGGAGAATAGCATTTATACTCCTTTTGAGTTGGAGAATACTCAAGAAAAACACACTTGATAGCCTTTGGATCCAGTTTGCTCCTCAGGTGGGAAAAGATATGAACAAGGCTGAACAACCAAAAACTTTGAGAGGTAAGTTAGAGATGAGTCTATTTTTAGGGTAGGTATCATTAAGAACATGAATAGGAGTCATGAACTGTACAACGCGAGAGGGCATTCTATTGATGAGATAAGTTGTTGTAAGGAAGGACAACATCTCCTCATAAACAATTAGGACGATGAGTTGTAAATAGAAGAGCACGGGCAATTTCAAGAAGGTGACGATTTTTCCTTTCTGCCCTCCTATTTTATTGAGGAGTATCAACACAAGAACTTTGGTGGAGAATCCCTTTCTCAGCTAAGTAATTCCCAAGAGCCGAATTAAAGTATTTAGTGTCATTATCAGTTCTGAGAATTTGGATGTTTGTTTGAAACTGATTTTGGATCATAGAGTGAAATTTCTGAAATATTGGTCCATCTTCTGATTTTTCTTTCATTAGATACACCCAAGTAACCCTTGTGTGATCATCAACAAAAGAGATGAACCACCTAATGCCAAAGATGTTTGTGACATGGGAAGGCCCCCAGATGTCATTATAAATCATTGAAAACAGATGAGCGGGTTGATAAGTGTGAACCGGAAAAGAGTTTCTTGTATGTTTAGCAAGTTGACAAATTTCACAGTGAAATAAACTTGGATTTTTATTGATGAATAAGGATGGAAATAACTGTGCAAGGTACATGAAACTAGGATGGCCTAGTCTAAAATGCCATAACACAATATCATCAAGAGTTTGGACAGACACAGAATCCTTATTGGAAGCAATTGGTACAGAAGCACAATGAGCTGTCCGAGTTTGATTTCCAAGGGTACCAAGCAGATGGAGAAGATAGAGACCCGCACACTCCTTAGCATTGCCAATCATCCTCTCCGAGTCCTGATCTTGAAATAGGCAATGAGAAAGGAAAAACTTAGCAACACATTTATGGTCTTTGGTAAGTTTACTGATAGATAACAGGTTGCATGACAATTTGGGAACAAAGAGGACAAATTCAAGGGTTAAATATTCAGACACAACAACGAAACCAATGCCTACAGCAGTAGATAATGACCTATCTGCAATCTGCACTTTAAAATTCCCAGAGCAAGGAAAATAGGAATTAAATAAAGAGACATCACCAGTTATATGATCCGTGGCACCTAAGTCAATCACCCAAGCATTTCCTTGTTCAACTTTGTTGTTTAGTGTGATAGGAAAAACAGTTTTTCCAGTTGTTGATCCGGATCCAATAACAAAGGTGCTAGCTTGGTTTATCATCTTCAGGAGGTGTTCTAATTGTTCTCTGCTAAAGGGTGTAGTCTCAATGGCTTTTTCAGTGATAACATTGTAGCCACAGTTATCCCGGTCAAACTTTGTTTTATTTGGTTTCCAGTCAGCCGGTTTGCCATGAATTCTCCAGCATATCTCCTTTGTGTGTCCAGGACGGCGGCACAAATCACACCATGGTCTCCCTTTGCGTGGCCTGCTATCACCCCCTTGATTAAGATGTCCACAAACAAGGGCAAAACCTTCTGCTGTATTGGTAGGTCCTTGATTCCCCATCATGATCTTTCTTCTCTTCTAACCTCTGCAAAAGCTTCTTGGAGGGAAGGCAAAGGCTTCCAAGAATCCTTCCTCTTACTTCATCCAGGTCTTTGTTAAGGCCTAGTAAAAATTTAAAAAACCTCTCTTTCCCCACAATTTGGTTATATTTCTTTCTATCTTCCTGACAGCCCCAGGAATGGTTTTAAACATATCAAGTTGATGTCAATATTGGGTAAGAACATTACAATACTAGGTTACAGAAGTTTCTCCTTGTTGGAGGTTGTGAAGAATACCTTTGATCTCAAATAGTTCAAACGTGTTCTCACTATCGGAGTAGGATTCTTTGACGTTGTCCCAGATCTCCTTTGCAGTTGAATAAAACATAAAGTTTTGGCCAATTTCGAGATTCATGGTGTTGATCAACCAAGACATAACCATGTGATTCTCGGATTTCCACTGCTTGTATTTAGGATCAGTCTTGGAGGGAGGAGCATCAGTACCGATAAGATAATCATCCTTTCCTTTATCGCTGATGAACATGAGAATAGATTGAGACCATTGGAGATAGTTTTTCCCATTGAGTTTGTGTCCCGTGATGGGAATGACAGAACTCTCGGTTATATGGGATTGAGGGACAACGTCCTCTGCAGTAGAGGTGACGTTGGATGAGCTACTAATTTTGGAAGCCATAGCAGGAATTATTTGAGTTATGAGAGTTTTCTGTGATACCATAAAGGTTTAGAGAATAATTTTTCTCTGTGTATTTCTCACTGCTAAAATATTTATGTTGACCACCATCCACTTTTATTCATGCACAGCCCACCGTCCACATTAATTTAGAAAGTAATTTTAGATTCATGTATTTTCTAGTCCATGTACGTAGGGAATAACTATCTCATTTATTTGTCTTGTAAATACAAGTTGTAATTAATTTTCCAAATGTATAAAAGCAAGCATCATTTGTTGTGTTGATTAACACAAGCAATTCAGAAAAACTGTGTTCTTTCCATATGGTATCAGAGCTCCCGACCCTAGGAGTCTCTGTTTTTTTCCGCTGCCTCAGCCTTCATTGCTGAGTATTCTTAGGTGCCTTGCCTTCATTGCAGGACCTATTTTTCATTACAAGTTCTGGTTCTCATAAATAGTACCGTTCCTTCTTTTTTGCCCAACCTTCTGCGCCTTTTTTCACCAAAAGACCACCCACCATCCTTCTCAGAAACCTCCAACCAGCCAAACCCAGAAGACCCACTCCCGGAAACCACCACACGCGCCTGCTCCTATCGGCGCGTAAGCTCCACACGCCACCTTCCCGGCCACAATTCATCATCACACCACATCCATCTTGACCGTCGACCCTTCCTCTTCCTGTTTCATCCATCAGAATCTTCAGCCGCTGCCTTAATAGTGGTGCATCCTAAATCCCTTTCTTTCTTACCTCTGTTCTACTGAAATCATATCTGAGACCGAGTCCACTACTTCCCAAAACAATACGACCCAGCCTTCAATCCTGAACCCAAATGCCTTTCCTCCTTTACAGTCTTCCTATCAACTCAATGGAAAAAATTATTTACAATGAGCACAAGTCATTCGAACAACCCTCAAAGGTCGACAAAAATTGAACCACAATGAGGGAACTGCACCTGAAAAAAATGACCCACTGTTTAAGGCTTGGGATGATGAGGATTTTCTCATTATGACTTGGCTTTTGAATTCCATGACTCCGGAAATTAGCCGAAATTGTGTGTTCTTTTCATCATCCCAAGAAATTTGGGAGAATCTTCGTAAAACGTTTTCAATGAAACAGGATATTGCTGCCTGCTATGAGTTAAAGGCTAAAATCTTCAACACTAAACAAGGAACTCTATCTGTGACAGATTATTATAGAACTTTAAATGGATTGTGGAATGAGTTGGATTAGCACCAGAACTTGAAGATGGAATGCAGTAAAGACTCAACCACCTCAGCCAAATTTATTGAGAAAGAAAGGATATTTGAATTCCTCTTAGGTTTGAATCTTGAATATGATCCTATCCGGGTACAAATCTTGGGAAAAGAGAAGTTACACACTCTATCAGAAGTGTTCTATACAATTCGTGGGGAAGAAAGCCAAAGAGCAGTCATGCTTGATGAAAAACCAACCGATGGATCAACATTAAAATCTGTCAAAACAGGACCTTATTCATCCTCATCTAAATCTAATCGTTGGTGCTCCTATTGCAAGAAGTCTGGTCATACCAAGGAGAACTGTTTTAAACTCCATGAGAAGGACCAGGTTCTTAGCTGCATAGGGGGATTTAAAAATGTTGCCCGAGGATAGGCACACTTCACTTCCATAGACTCAAAGTCAGAGGTGGAGGCCAAACGACCAAGGAGAACTGTTTTAAACTCCATGAGAAGGACCAGGTTCTTAGCTGCATAGGGGGATTTAAAAATGTTGCCCGAGGATAGGCACACTTCACTTCCATAGACTCAAAGTCAGAGGTGGAGGCCAAACAAGTGAAAGATGATATCTCTGCCCTTAGCAAAGAGGAACTGGAACATTTAAGGTCTCTTATGGCTTCCCTTAGTAAGCCTTCCAGCTCTTGCTCTTTGGTCATGAATGGTAAGAATCTGTGTTCTTTATTCTCACATGCTTCTGGTATTGTTTATGAGGATTCTTGGATTATTGATTCTGGTGCTACTGATCACATGACCTTATGTTCTTCCCATTCTGGTGCTCTTTATCAAACACTCACCTGAAGGTAAATTGAATGTTCTACTTGTGTATGTAGATGATATCATTATATCAGGAGATGATATTGTTGAGAAATCACTCTTAAAGGAAAAACTGGCTACTGAGTTTGAAATAAAGGACGTTGGGAGATTGAAATATTTCCTTGGAATTGAAGTTGTCTACTCTAAACAAGGTATCTTCATTTCTCAACGAAAATATGTCCTTGACCTTCTCAAGGAGACTGGGAAGCTTGGATGTAAAACTTCTGGAATACCGATTAAGCAAAATCATAGAATGGGTAATGAGGAAGAAAGTCCCAAGGTTGATAAAGCTTAGTATCAAAGGTTGGTAGCAAAGTTGATATATCTGGCACATACCAAACCAGATTTAGCATATGTTGTGAGCATGGCAAGCCAGTTCATGCATGACCCAAGAAGAAGACATATGCAAGCTATTGATAGTATTTTACAGTATCTCAAGGCTTCTCCAGGAAGAGGATTGTTGTTTAAAAGGGGTAGAAATCTATCTATGGAGATCTATACTGATGCAGACTATGTCGGGTCAATTACTGACAGGAGGTCAACAACTGGCTACTGCATGTTTCTTGGAGGGAATCTTGTGACATGGAGAAGTAAAAAACAGAATATAGTTGCAAGATCAAGTGCAGAAGCAGAGTTTCGAGCTATGGCTCAAGGAGTTTGTGAATTGTTATGGACGAAAATCATTCTTGATGATCTCAAGATTAAGTATGAAGTTCCAATGAAGTTGTTTTGTGATAACAAGTCAGCCATTAGCATTGCTCACAATCTAGTTCAGTATGATAGGACCAAACATATAGAGATTGACCAGCACTTTATTAAAGAAAAACTTGACATCATATATCCCATCAGAATATCAATTGGCTGATGTGCTAACCAAGGGTCTTCCTAAAGAAAAGTTTCAAAATCTCACTTGCAAGCTGGGAATGATTGATATCCATTCTCCAGCTTGAGGGGGAGTGTTGACCACCGTCCACTTTCATTCATGCACAGTCCACTGTCCACATTAATTTAGAAAGTAATTTTAGATTCATGTATTTTCTAGTCCATGTACGTAGGGAATAACTACCTCATTTATTTGTCTTGTAAATACAAGTTGTAATTAATTTTCCAAGTGTATAAAAGCAAGCATCATTTGCTGTGTTGATTAACACAAGCAATTCAGAAAAACTTTGTGTTCTTTCCATAATTTACAAAGATATATAGGGAGCTCTACATTTAAAGTAGTCCCTAGAAAAACAAACTAATCAAGCCTAGAAAATAAGCAACATTAAAGCACTAAAAACAATGTGATACCCATAAAACTCAGAATTGAAGAAATACAGATATACTGAATAATGAGAAGATATCAATATGATATCTAGCTCTGGTATGTATTTCTGGAATGGAAAAAATAGATTACAAGAAATAAAATGCTAGACAGGTATAGGGTGTGTTAGGGCCCAAAATCTGATTCGTGACCCAAATATGCAGTTGGTAACCCAAATGTCACATGGGCTCAAAGTGTGGAGAGTTTATACTAGGAGAGGCAAGAGGCAAGCTGAATTGAGTGTCCTGCTGGCAGAGAGAGAGAAGGATAGTGGGGGGTAACAACCATTTTCTGTTATTAGGAGGGGGAGTGCGTAGAGTGAGGTACTTTTGGAATAATCATTAGTTTGTTATGGATAGAGAGTTCTAGCTCTCTATAGGAGCACTGCTCTGTGGCAGAAGGAGTATTCCCTCTGTAAATTCCCTATTTCCAGCAAGTAATACATACCTCAGCATATTCCCTTCATTCTTTTACTTGTTCATTCTACTTTGTTCTTACTAGTACGTATCAAACTGGTCCGACCTGCCGGATTCAAAGAGGGGATCAACGGAGCACGGAGATTCTTGGGGGGTGAATGCCACCAAAGAAGAAGGCAATGGAAGCGAAGGTAGCGGCATTGGAGGCAGAGTTGTCGAATGTGAAACGGGCGTTGTCGGCAATGCAAAGCAAAGCCGATGAGAACCAAAGCAAGGCCGATGAGAATCATGAAACTCTCATGACCATGCTTACGAAGTGCTTAGAAAAGAAACTCCTAGACGAGGAGGAGGAGACGGGTGATAATAGCACCAAGAAGAAACCAGAAGAGACTGTCAAAAACGATGAGAACAGGGACTCTTCAACAAAAAAAGGGTCATCCACGTCGAGTCTAAAAAAACTACAAGGAGAGGCGTTGGAGGAGTTTCGTCAATCTGTAAAAAAGTGGAGCTGCCCATGTTCGATGGCGATGATCCAGCTGGGTGGATTACTCGAGCAGAAATTTATTTCAGTGTTCAGGAGACACGCCCTGAGGTGAGGGTGAATTTAGCTCAGCTATGTATGGAGGGGCCCACGATCCATTTCTTCAATTCCCTTCTCGATGATGAGAAGGAGTTGACGTGGGAACAACTGAAAGTCAAGCTCCTCGAGCGGTATGGCGGAATGGGAGATGGAGGCGTCTTCGAACAATTGACAAATCTCAGGCAAAGGGGTAGCGTCGATGATTATATCCAGAGTTTCGAGCGTTTGATGGCGCAGGTAAGGAGGATACCCGATGATCAGTGTTTCGGGTATTTTCTTCATGGACTGAAGGATGAAATCAGAGGACGAGTCAGGAGCCTCTTAACCTTGGGGCCAGTATCGCATTTGCGCCTGATGAATGTGGCTCGAGCAGTGGAGAAGGAGATAGGGGGCGATGGAGGAAACGCGACGATGTGGGGAGGTCGAGGGAACCGAAACGGGTTCGGGTCGAGTAATAATTTTCGGCACAACTCAGGTAATCCGGGTCGCAATACGAGTTCAGATTGGGTCTTTGTACGTGGGTCTAAGGAGCAGAATTTGGGAGGAGGGAACCAATCGAAGGGTGGGTCCTATGGGCAAAAACCCAAAGCCGATTCCAGTGCTGAGCGGAAGAGGATGAATTCTAGAGACAAGGGTGTTACTCACCTATCGTATCATGAACTCTTGGAGAGGAAACAAAAGGGACTGTGTTACAAATGTGGGGGTCTGTTTCATCCCCTCCATCAGTGTCCGGCTCTGAAGCATGGGTACTCCTTCCAGGGAGGAGTACCCGGTACCGGGTACGCACTGGGTACGTACCGCGTAAGTACCCAAATTTTTTTTTTTGAATTTAGCGGTTGGGTACGGCTCCGGTGCGGATGGGTACAGCTCCGAAGCGGCTAGATACGGCTCCGGTGCGGTGTTGGTACGACTCTACCAAGTTTCTCCCAAAACACAGTCGTTTCACTTCAAAAAATGGGTATTTCTTCACGGTTGTCCCTGACCCATGACCACTCCTCTCTGCTTCTATTCAGATCTGCGGCGCTCCAAGTACCCAACTCCGGCAACTGCAGCTCCAACCACTGCCGACGGCAGCTCCAATGACCGGCGCTCTAGCGACCTCGCGTGCTAAGCTCCGGCACGTAACACACATGCTAATCTTGGACTCCCACCCTTGTACAAGACCGCTGGAGAAGAAGAAGAGAAAGAAGTTTGGGACTTACCCTTGTACAAGACCGCCGAAGAAGAAGAAGAGAAAGATGTTTGGGAGGACTTCATTTCGTCAATCATATCATTTTGAAACTTGAAATTTTGACTATTGGAAAAAGATAAGGAAAAAGGCAGTTGTAAATGATGGGTAACGTGGCATAATTTGTATCATTCATTTATCTTTTAAGTTTTGTTTTTCTTTTCTTTTTGGTAAAAATCTATCTTGAAATCTTATTAACTCTTAAAATTTAGTAAAAATAAATTCCTTTAACATAATATATAAATCAGAAAAGAAAAAAAATAAAAACAAAAAATATATAATTTAAATATTTTATTTTGTTTTTATTCAGCATCAAATCATTAATTTCTTAGTGTGCATGTTGAACAATTTATTTTTTTTTTTATGTTTTATATTAAAATTTGTGTTTTAGTTTTTATGTTATGTTATCATATTTTATTGTGTAAAATTTTAATATTATATATATATATATATATATATATATATATGACGTATCCGTACCCTAATTTTTTAAAAATTTTCGTACCCCGTACTCAGATCCGTACCGTGCAGAGTGCATGCACCCGCACCCATGCAACATAGGTGTCCGGACAAGCAATTGAGGTTGATGGTGTTGGATAATGAAGATGAAGGAGAAACAGAGGGAAATATTGTCGCCATAGAGGTAGAGGAAGAAGAAGAGGTTGATGGTGAGTGCAGTATTATGAGTCTTGGGAGTTTGGATGCAGAAAACAGAGATGTACCTCAAACTATGAAGCTTAGGGGTCGAATTAAAGGAGTTCCAGTTCTCATTTTAGTTAATAGTGGGGCAACCCATAATTTCATTTCTAGGAAATTGGTGGCAAAGATGGGTTGGGGTACAGAAGACACGCCCAATGAGAATTAAATTAGGGAATGGGTATAGAGCAGCAGCCCGAGGTAAATGTAAGGGCATTGAACTCGAATTAGAAGAGGGAAAAGTGTCTGTGGATACCTTTCTTTTTGATTTGGAAGGCATAGATGTGGTTTTGGGAATTTCTTGGTTGGCAACACTGGGGGAATCCCGGGTAAATTGGGGCCAACAGGTGATGAAATTTCAAAAAAATGGAGTATGGGTGGAACTCAAAGGAGGAGGGGCCAATTATATAATTGACACAGCCTTACAGAGGTTGTTAGGGAAACCAAAGAGGTGGGTTGAAGGCCTACTTATATCAACTGAGCTGATCTTAGACAGCAAGGCAGAGATGCATGTTGAGGTTGGAAAGCTTGAATTTCAACAACAGGAACAATTAACCAAACTGTTGGCCCAATACTTTGCTGTTTTTGGGGAACCTACAGGGTTACCTCCGAAGAGGGGTAAGGAACATGCCATCTTATTACTGGAAGGTCAGGGACCAGTGAATGTGAGACCATATCGCTATCCTCATCATCAAAAAAATGAGATTGAGCTCCAAGTGAAGGAGTTGTTGGATGCGGGAGTAATTCGGCATAGTCAGAGCGCTTTTTCTAGCCCTGTCATCTTAGTAAAGAAGAAAGATGACTCTTGGAGAATGTGTGTCGACCACCGAGCATTTAACATGGTAACAATTCCTAATAAATTCCCTATTCTGGTAATCGATGAATTATTGGATGAGTTGCATGGTGCCCAGTTCTTCTCTAAACTGGATCTCAAGTCTGGTTATCATCAAGTGAGAGTTCGGAAGGAAGATGTGCACAAAACAGCATTTAGAACCCACGAGGGTCACTATGAATATTTAGTGATGCCTTTTGGGTTGATGAATGCCCCTTCCACTTTCCAATCCCTCATGAATGAAGTCTTTAGACCTATGTTAAGAAGGTTTGTGCTTGTATTCTTTGACGATATCCTAGTGTATAGCCCGGATTGGGACACCCACATGAAGCATTTGGCTATGGTTTTAAACACATTGCAACAGCATGTATTGGTTGCGAATCAGAAGAAATGTCATTTTGCCCAATCTTGAATCGAATATTTGGGACACTTGATCTTGAATGAGGGAGTTATGATGGACCCAAGCAAAGTGAAGAGTGTTCTCCAATGGCCTACTCCTAAGAATGTCAAAGGAGTAAGGGGGTTTTTGGGGTTGACCGGCTACTACAGAAAATTTATCCAGAATTATGGGAAGATAGCTAGGCCTTTGACCGAGCTCACTAAGAAGGAGGGTTTCAAGTGGAATTTGATGGCACAAGAGGCATTTGAGCTCCTAAAAGTAAAGATGACTACAACACCTGTTTTGGCTCTACCGGACTTCACTCAAGAATTCATCATTGAGTGTGATGCCTCGGGCAAGGGCCTTGGTGCCATTCTCATACAGAATGGTCGACCCATTGCTTATTTCAGCAAGGCTTTGAGTGAAAGAAACCTGTCCAAATCAGCCTATGAGAAGGAATTGATGGCCGTTGCTCTAGCCATTCAACAATGGCGTCCATACCTTTTGGGAAGGCATTTTACGGTACGCACAAACCAGAAAAGCTTAAAACAGTTACTGCAGCAACGCATTTCCACAATGGATCAGCAGAATTGGGCAGCCAAGTTGTTGGGATACAGGCAGTGTTGTTAATAGCAGATGGCAGTCCATGGCGGAAAGCCAAAAATCCGCCATACAAAATGGCGGATGGCAGTTGCGGAAAATGACGGAAGCATGGCGGTTGATTAAAAAAATAAAATATATACAAAAAAAAAATACAAAAAAAATCTGCTAAATATAATAAATAATAACAACTAATAACATACACCAAGAACAATAAAACTAGAAATATATTCTATCAAATAAAATTCATCAAAAGTATCACAATTCGAAAGCATAAGGGAAAAACATAACTGTCATAACTCATAACTCAGTCATTAAAATAATCAAAGTCTCAAAGTCATACATAACATAAGTAATTAAGCAGAAGCAAAAAAAGTGACACTATCAACAAGTTCAAGACAAGATACAATCACACAAGAATAAGTTAAAAATCTATGTGTCCCCCTCCTCCTCCTCCGGCTCCTCCACATCAACATAATCATCATTGTCAGTGTCAGATAGTGAGGCATATCCCTCAGGTTCTTCTCCTTCCGAATCCTCAAAATTAATTTCTTGTAATTCTTCTTCCAACTCCTCAATGTGGTCTTCAAATTCCAATTCTTCGTCATCTTCAACTTCAACCACTTTCTCTTTTCCTCTTTTGGTTGAAGAAGCACTTGTTGAACCTTTCTTGGTCTTAGAAACTCTTGCAGCTGTTGTGCTTGACCTTGAACCACTTGCTGGTTCCTTTCTTTTTTTAGTTTGACGCCTAGTATATGTTCTAGGCTCTCCAACCCCCGAGGCCCTATAAACAGTTTCCCAATTAAGACCATCATCATCCTCAAAAACCCTCTCATTCGCAGCATCATCATCATCACCATCCATCTCTCCAAGTAGCCACTCATTACACTCATCAATATCATCGAGTGAGATTGGGTCAATTTCATCCCTAAGATTGTATCTTCGGTTGAGTGCTTGATTATATTTGACATACACTAAGTTGTGCAATCTTTTATGCTCAAGCCTATTTCTTTTCTTAGAATGAATCTGCAACATTAAGATAAGCAATTAAAAAGTGTTAATAATTATAAGAAAGTATTGATTATTATTGAGGATTTGAGGTAGACCAAAATGAAAGCAAATTGATAATTACTTGCTCAAACACACTCCAGTTACGTTCACATCCCGATGCACTGCATGTCAAGCTCAAGATCTTAATAGCTAGTTTCTGCAAATTTGGAGCTGACTGTCCATACATTCGCCACCATTGAGCTACAAAGCCAAAGATATTTTGTTAAGCAAATGACTTAAATTTTAAAAGTTAGAAGAACTTAGAACTTAACTTAGAAGACTAGAAGTTCTATTCTTAGTTTCTCACCTGGTGCAATGGCTTTCCTCTGTAATATTGCAAAGTTATTTCCAAACATACCACTAGCAGCTTTATAAATTGGTAACTCCAAGAGTATCTTCTGTTTCACCTCTTGAGTTGGCACCAACTTCTCAATGCATGCATACAATCCATTTGTAACCTCAAAATCATATTCCATGTCAGGATTGTCATAGAAGAATTCTGGGTTTAAAAAGTGACCAGCCGTATGTAATGGGCGATGAAGCTGGCAAGGCCACCTCTTATCAATGATTTCAAAAACCTCTTTGTATTTGCTTTCATTATTTTTGAAAGACTTGATAATGGCTTCTTTTCCCTTGTCCATTGCTTCATAAACATAACCCATGGCTGGCTTTTTCTCACTATCAACAAGCCGAAGCACTCGAACAAGAGGAGCATCACTTTGAGTATAAACACCACATTATTCCAAAAAGCCAGCATGAGTACAGTTCTTGTTGCTTCCCTCCCCTTAGCCTCCATAGACAACTTGTTTCTTACCCAATCATCTGAGGTAAACATCCTTCTAAGATTTGCTTTCTCTTTATGAATCCTTTCCAATGATAGAAAGGATGTTGCAAATCGGGTCACTGCATGCCTCACCAATTCCCTCTTGTTTGTAAAGTACCTCAACAAACTCAAGGTACTTGAATGGCTATAGATGAAGCCCACAAGAGAGATTCCCCTTTGAATTGTCTTCTTTATCAAAGGAAGCTTACCAATGTCTTCCAAAATCAAGTCTATGCAATGGGCTGCACAAGGGGTCTAATAAAGATGTGGTCTTTTTTCTTCCAACAACTTACCGGCTAGAACATAGTTGCTTCCATTGTCCGTTATAACTTGGACAACCTTTTCCTCTCCAATCTCCTCCACAATAGAGTCAATCAACTGAAATAATTTCTCACCGGTCTTCACAAAGTTAGACCCATCAATAGACTTCACGAACATTGTCCCGGCGGGAGAGTTGACCAAAAAATTGATCAAGCATCTTTGCTTCCTATCAGTCCAAGCATCCGACATAATAGAGCAGCCAAAACTTGCCCATTGCTGCTTTTGACCCTTCAACAATTCTTCGGTGTACACCAACTCCTTGTTGAGGAGTGGAACTCTTATGTCATGATAACTTGGAACTCGCAAATGTGGTCCAAAGCTTCCAATGGCTGCAACCATGTCATGAAAGCTTTGCAATTTGATCATGTTAAACGACAATCCAGCTTGGTACCAAAACCGAGCTATATATTGATGGACTCTCGCTGTAGTTTCTTTATCACATGCCTCTCTAATGCTTGCTTGCCTCAACCTCTCTTTCTTATTTTTTTCAATCGCAGTTTCTGGTTTTCTAAAAAACAGATCAATAGGGCCCTTCAAAGTACCCTTACCCGTACCCTCCTCCTACTTGCATATGCAGTGCGGTGTCTTTGTATCTCTAAACCCATATGCTTCATCCATTGCACGTTCTTCATCACTATCACCATCAAGATCAAGAATATCCTGCATTTGCAATTTGTGATTTTGAATTGCAGCAATTGCTTCACTCTCTTGCTTCTTTTTATCTTTCAAATATCCCCACAACTCTTCTCTAACTTCCTTTGGACATTTAGAGCAAGCTGCAACATTGCCTTTCTTCCCCATTAGATGCTCTTTTGCTCTAGTGATTCCTCCCCTTGTGACTTTACCACAAAAATTGCACACACAATTGTTGGTATCATTTTCTGCAAGCTGGTGGCAATATTTCCACCCAGGGTCTGTCCTATTATTATTAGCAGCAGACCTTGAAGTGTTAGAGGAGGCTTCACTTTGTCCATGAGATGCCATTGATCTAGGTTAGGTCCTAGAAGTGAAAATAAAACAGAGACTTAGATAGGAATAGGATCATAGGTTAGGAAAGGAAAATAAAGTGCAGGAAAAGAGTGTTGAGAGCGTAAAACAGAGAGTTGAGAGTGTAAAACCCAAAATGGAGAGAGGTGAAAAACCCAAAACGAAAAAAAAAATGAATGTCATTCACGAGAATGATAGAAACATGGTTTGAGAACAGAGAACAAAAAAAATAAAAAAAGAAAGAAGTGAAGATTGAAGAAAGAAGAAGAAGTGAGGCAACGTAAAACCCAAAATGGAGAGAGGTGAAAAACCCAAAACGAAAAAAAAAAAATGAATGTCATTCACGAGAATGACAGAAACATAGTTTGAGAACAAAGAACAAAAAAATAAAGAAAGAAAGAAGTGAAGATTGAAGAAAGAAGAAGAAGTGAGGCTGAGAAGTGAAGTGAGAACAAAACAGAGAGAGACAAGGAGCATAGAAGGATGTTCTGCCACATTACCTCGCCGGAGAAGGTCGTCGGTCGCCGGAGATGCCTGAGTCCCGCCGCTCAGTCGTCGGAGTTGATGGAGGAGGACGATGGGTGGGAGGGGGAGAAAGTCTCGAGAGGCAGAGGCAAAAGTGTGTTCGTATGGAATGTGTTCGGGAATGGGTCAGGGATTTAACAAAATCCCTTTGCGAAAAGCCCAAAAAGCCCCTAAAAAAATGATGAAAACGCTATTTCAGCAATGGAACGCCATAACCGCCATGGCGCCATGACGATGGCGGCCGCCATCTGAAACAAGGCGGAATCCGCAACTCAGCAACTGGCGAATGGCGAATTCCAATAATCCCGCCACTGCAATCCGCCATGGCCGCCATTTAACAACACTGGATACAGGTTTGATATAGTATATAAACCTGGTCATGAGAATAGGGGTGCTGATGCACTCTCTAGAATGGGAGAAGAAGGAGAATTTGGTGCTTTGGTGTCTTACCCTATATGGACAAATTTGTCTCAAGTCATTGCAGAGGTTCATCTGGATGTTTATTTATTGCAAATTATTGAGGAATTGAAGAAGAATGCGGGGTCCAAACCTGGTTTCTCTTACAAGGAGGGTGTTCTCTTGTATGAGGGCCGATTAGTCATCTCGGCTCAATCGAATTGGATTCCTCGGATGCTAGAAGAATTTCATTCTTCTCCTCAAGGAGGACATTCTGGGTTCCATCGAACTTATAGGAGAATTGTTGCCAATGTGTACTGGGTAGGGCATGAAAAGAAGGATCCAGGAGTATGTACGGGAGTGTGATGTGTGTCAAAGGCAGAAATATCTTACAGCTTCTCTCGGAGGGTTGTTGCAACCTCTAAACATACCAAAGATGATTTGGGACGAAGTGTCTATGGATTTCATTACCAGGCTCCCACGTTCTAAGGGGTTTTAAGTCATATTTGTGGTGGTGGATAGGCTGTCCAAGTATGGGCATTTCCTTCCTCTAAAACACCCCTACACAGCAAGGACAGTAGCTGAAGTCTTTACAAAGGAAGTGGTGAGATTGCATGGGCTTCCTACGACAATTATCAGTGACAGAGACCCTATTTTCCTTAGCAATTTTTGGAAAGAACTCTTCAAGCTGCAGGGGACTCAGTTAAAAATGAGTTCAGCTTACCACCCGGAAACAGATGGGCAAACTGAGGTAGTGAATAGATGTGTTGCGACCTTTCTGAGGTGCTTCATTGCTGATCAACCGAAAACATGGCTGCATTGGTTGCATTGGGCCGAATACTGGTACAATACAACTTTCCATGAGACCACAGGGGTCACACCCTTTGAAATAGTCTATGGAAGGAAGCCACCAATTATCACTAGATTTCTACAAGGTGAGACAAGAGTAGAAGTGGTGCAGAGGGAGTTAATGGACAAGGATGAGGCTCTCCGACAACTAAAACAGCACCTCCAGCGAGCTCAAGAAAGAATGAAAGGACAAGCTTATTGCAAAAGAACAGAAATCAGTTTTGCAGTAGGGGAATGGGTGTTTCTTAAGTTGCGCCCTCATAAACAACAGTCCGTAGCTTCAAGGATTAATGCCAAACTTGCAGCAAGGTATTATGGCCCTTTTCAGGTAGTAGAACGTCTTGGAGCAGTGGCTTATAAGCTCGATCTTCCTGCCTCTTCAAAAATCCATCCGGTGTTCCATGTGTCATTATTGAAGAGAGGTATTGGCAAGTATTCTGTTGAGGAGGAACTGCCACAAGGATTAGAAGGGGATAGCTCCATAAGGATTGAACCTACAGTTGTCTTAGTAAACAGGACTGTCTATAAAAAAGGGGACTCTATTAATCAAGTGCTAGTCCAGTGGAAGGGGAAACCAGCTGAAGAAGCCACTTGGGAGGATGAATTCACTATCCAGAGTCAATTTCCAGAATTCAGCCTTGAGGACAAGGCTGAAATTGAAGAATGAGGCATTGTTAGGGCCCAAAATCTGATTTGTGACCCAAATATGCAGTTGGTAACCCAAATGTCACATGGGCCCAAAGTGTGGAGAGTTTATACTAGGAGAGGCAAGAGGCAAGCTGAATTGAGTGCCCTGCTGGCAGAGAGAGAAAAGGATAGTGGGGGGTAACAACCATTTTCTGTTATTAGGAGGGGGAGTGCGTAGAGTGAGGTACTTTTGGAATAATCATTAGTTTGTTATGGATAGAGAGTTCTAGCTCTCTATAGGAGCACTGCTCTGTGGCAAAAGGAGTATTCCCTCTGTAAATTCCCTATTTCCAGCAAGTAATACATACCTCAGCATATTCCCTTCATTCTTTTACTTGTTCATTCTACTTTGTTCTTACTGGTACGTATCAGGGTGTCTAGGCCCTTCCAATTCCCATGCCAAAACTTGCCTACTGTACGTCTGCTACCCACCCACAACATATACCCCCCTCTCTCAACAGAATCCTCACCCCACTCCCCCTCTGCCAACTCAGCAAGTTAGTTACAATTAAGGCCCTATTTTTTTCTCATTTTTAGGGCCCTTATCTCCTTCTAGAATATACCTTAGTTGCTGCCTGTTTTATCGTTGGATTCTTATCAACACTTCCCCCCAAAAGACTCACCATGTCCTCAAGGTGAGATTCAGGAAAATGTTCTTGGATTGACTTCATGGTCTTCCAAGAACTTTCAAATTCAAACAAATCTTGTCATTTAATGAGCACCTCTCCTATCTCCTCATTATTCTCCCTGTATTCCAGAACATCAGCTGGCTGCACCTTTAATTCTCAATCCCCAGCTAGAAAAGATGGCAATGGTTGAACTGTAACCATAGGTGAAATAGCTTTTTTGAGCAAGGAGACATGAAATACCAGATGTACCAAACTGCCTTCCGGTAATTTAAGTTTGTAAGCTACTGGACTTATCTTCTCCATGATCTCATAAGATCCATAGAACCGAGGGCTCAGTTTCTGATTTGCCCTCTTAGCTAAATTTCTGAGTTTGCAAGGTTGGATCTTCAAATAAACCACATCCCCAAGTTGGCATTCCACTTCCCTTCTATGCTTCTCAGCTTGAGTCTTCATTCGGTTTTGGGGTTGCACCAAATGCTCCTTCAACTCATCTAGCATCTGATTTCTTCCAACCACTAATCTATTCACTTCCTCCACCAAAGATGGTGCCCCATCCCCTCTAACAAGTATAGGAGGGTCCCTTCCGTATAATGCCTTAAATGGGGTCATTTTAGCAACTGAACGGTAATTGGTATTGTTGACTATTCTGTTCTTCCGTCTTTTATTGTCCCTGTTTATAGGGATTTTATTTCTCTTTCTGGTTTATTCTATTTAAGGAGATAAGATCATTTGTTTCCTTATCTCTCTATTTCTGTTTTCTTCCTTTTTTTCCCCTTAATTTTAGGATTGTTTGTTGCTGATTTTGTGGAGAATCATTAGCAGACTTGTTGCCTAGTTTCTCTATAAAAGTCTTGTATTCCCTCCTACTCAAAAATATGAAAGTATTTCTCAGATTTTAGATTTCTTCATGGTATCATGAGCAGGGCTCTGATCTCTATGCCCTCGCTTAATTCCGCTATTACCCATCCTCTCATTTTCTGAGATTTCTCTCTTTTATCTTGTTCCCTTGCTGCCGTTTTTTTTCTATGGCTGGCAAACCTCCATCGTTTCCCGGGGAGAGCCATGACTGGCACCAGAGGGGATGAGACTTCCGAAACTTTAGAATCTACACAGCAACCTCCAAATGGATCTTCAGAAGCAGTTAACGCAGGTATTGTTCAGGTTCCTTACTCCGATACTTCTTCCCTTCAAATTACCACTCATAAACTCAACGGAAAAAATTATCTTCCATGGTCACGTTCTGTGGAGATGGTGATTTGAAGGAAAGGTAGGTATAAGTACCTTGATGGGACTACCATGAAGCTGACAGAATCAGACCCAGCCTTCGAAACATGGGATGCCCAGAATCAATACAATAAAAAAATTCAAATTGTCCGTACTGCAGTGTTGTTAAATTGCGGCCATGGCGGCGCCATGGCGGATTGCGGTGGCGGAATTCCCGGAATCCGCCATTCGCTAGTTGCTGAGTTGCGGATTCCGCCTCGTTCATTGCGGCCGCCACGGTCATGGCGCCATGGCGGTTATGGCGCCCCATTGCTGAAATAGCGGTTTCAAGCACTTCTTTAAGGGGCATTTTGGGCTTTTCGAGGAGGGATTTACTAAATCCCTAACCCATTTCGTTCAAAGGCAGTTCTGCCTCTCTACGAAGACCACTTCTTCTGCTTCTCTACCGCTCGACTTTCTCCCACTCCCATCCATCGTTCTCCTCCATCAACTCCGGCGACCGAGCGGCGTGACCTCCGGCGGCCCGACGACCTTCTCCGGCGAGGTAATGTGAGAACATCCTTCTCAAAATCTCAGCTCCTGTCTCTCTCTGTTTTGTTCTCACGTCTCACTTCTCACTTCTCACCTCACTTCTTCTTCTTTCTTCAATCTTCACTTCTCGACCTCACTTCTTCTTCTTTCTTCAATCTTCACTTCTTTCTTTATTTTTTTTTTTGTTCTCTATTCTCAAACTATGTTCATTGTTCTGTCATTCTCGTGAATGACATTCAGATTTTTTTCGTATGTTCATTGTTTTGTTTCTGTCATTCTCGTGAATGACATTCATTTGTTTTTTCGTATGTTCATTGTTCATTTCTGTCATTCTCGTGAATGACTTTCGATTTTTTTTTTTTTTTCGTTTTGGGTTAATCACTTCTCTCCATTTTGGGTTTTACGGTATCAACTCTCTGTTTTACACTTCTTAATTGCTTTGCACTTTATTTTTCTTTCCTATGATGCTATTCCTATCTAAGTCTCTGTTTTATTTTCATTTCTAGGACCTAACCTAGATCAATGGCATCTCGTGGACAAAGTGAAACCTCCTCTAACACTTCAAGGTCTGTTGCTAATAATAATAGGACCAGACCCTGGGTGGAAATATTGCCACCAACTTGGAAAATGATACCAACAATTGTGTGTGCAATTTTTGTGGTAAAGTCACAAGGGGAGGAATCACTAGAGCAAAAGAGCATCTAATGGGAAGAAAGGCAATGTTGCGACTTGCTCTAAATGTCCAAAGGAAGTTAGAGAAGAGTTATGGGGATATTTGAAAGATAAAAAGAAGCAAGAGAGTGAAGCAATTGCTTTATTCAAAATCACAAATTACAAATGCAAGATATTCTTGATCTTGATGGTGATAGTGATGAAGAATGTGCAATGGATGAAGCATATGAGTTTAGAAATACAAACACACTTTTTGCATCTGCAAGTAGGAGGGTACGGGTAAGGGTACTTTGAAGGGCCTATTGATCTGTTTTTAGAAAACCAGAAACCGCAATTGGAAAAAATAAGAAAGAGAGGTTGAGGCAAGCAAGCATTAGAGAGGCATGTGATAAAGAAGCTACAAAGAAGTCCATCAATATATAGCTCGGTTTTGGTACCAAGCTGGGTTGTCATTTAACATGATAAAATTGCAAAGCTTTCATGACATGGTTGCAGCCATTGGAAGCTTCGGACCACATTTGCGAGTTCCAAGCTATCATGACATAAGAGTTCCACTCCTCAACAAGGAGTTGGTGTACACCGAAAATTTGTTGAAGGGTCAAAAGCAACAATGGGCAAGTTTTGGCTGCTCTATTATGTCGGATGCTTGGTCTCGATAGGAAGCAAAGATGCTTGATCAATTTTTTGGTCAATTCTCCCTAGGGACAATGTTTGTGAAGTCTATTGATGGGTCTAACTTTGTGAAGACCTATGTGAGAAATTATTTGAGTTGCTTGACTCTATTGTGGAGGAGATTGGAGAGGAAAAGGTTGTCCAAGTTATAACGGACAATGGAAGCAACTATGTTCTAGGCCGGTAAGTTGTTGGAAGAAAAAGACCACATCTTTATTGGACCCCTTGTGCAGCCCATTGCATAGACTTGATTTTGGAAGACATTGGTAAGCTTCCTTTGATAAAGAAGACAATTCAAAGGGAATCTCTCTTGTTGGCTTCATCTATAGCCATTCAAGTACCTTGAGTTTGTTGAGGTACTTTACAAACAAGAGGGAATTGGTGAGGCATGCAAGAAACCCGATTTGCAACATCCTTTCTATCATTGGAAAGGATTCATAAAGAGAAAGCAAATCTTAGAAGGATGTTTACCTCGGATGATTGGGTAAGAAACAAGTTGTCTATGGAGGCTAAGGGGAGGGAAGCAACAAGAACTGTACTTATCTTGCCTTTTTGGAATAATGTGGTGTTTATACTCAAAGTGATGGCTCCTCTTGTTCGAGTGCTTCGGCTTGTTGATAGTGAGAAAAAGCCACCATGGGTTATGTTTATGAAGCAATGGACAAGGCAAAAGAAGCCATTATCAAGTCTTTCAAAAATAATGAAAACAAATACAAAGAGGTTTTTGAAATCATTGATAAGAGGTGGACTTGCCAACTTCATCGTCCATTACATGCGGCTGGTCACTTTTTAAACCTAAAATTCTTCTATGACAATCCTGACATAGAATATGATTTTGAGGTTACAAATGGATTGTATGCATGCATTGAGAAGTTGGTGCCAACTCAAGAGGTGAAACAGAAGATACTCTTGGAGTTACCAATTTATAAAGTCATGCTAGTGGTATGTTTGGAAATAACTTTGCAATATTACGAGGAAAGCCATTGCACCAGGTGAGAAACTAAGAATAGAACTTCTAGTCTTCTAAGTAAGTTGAGTTCTAAGTTCTAACTTTTAAAATTTAAGTCATTTGCTTAACAAAATATCTTTGGCTTTGTAGCTCAATGGTGGCGAATGTATGGACAGTCAGCTCCAAATTTGCAGAAACTAGCTATTAAGATCTTGAGCTTGACATGCAGTGCATCGGGATGTGAACGTAATTGGAGTGTGTTTGAGCAAGTAATTATCAAATTGCTTTCATTTTGGTCTACCTCAAATCCTCAATAATAATCAATACTTTCTTATAATTATTAACACTTTTTAATTGCTTATCTTAATGTTGCAGATTCATTCTAAGAAAAGAAATAGGCTTGAGCATAAAAGATTGCACAACTTAGTGTATGTTAAATATAATCAAGCACTCAACCGAAGATACAATCTTAGGGATGAAATTGACCCAATCTCACTCGATGATATTGATGAGTGTAATGAATGGCTACTTGGAGAGATGGATGGTGATGATGATGATCTTTGCGAATGAGAGGGTTTTTGAGGATGATGATGGCCTTAATTGGGAAACTGTTTATAGGGCTTCGGGGTTGGAGAGCCTAGAACATATACTAGGCGTCAAACTAAAAAAAAAAGAACCAAAGAAGTGGTTCAAGCACGGCTGATTGCAAGAGTTTCTAAGACCAAGAAAGGTTCAGCAAGTGCATCTTCAACCAAAAGAGGAAAAGAGAAAGTGGTTGAAGTTGAAGATGACGAAGAATTGGAATTTGAAGACCACGTTGAGGAGTTGGAAGAAGAATTACAAGAAATTGATTTTGAGGATTCGGAAGGAGAAGAACATGAGGGATATGCCTCACTATCTGACACTGACAATGATGATTATATTCATGTGGAGGAGCCGGAGGAGGAGGAGGAGGGGGACACATAGATTTTTAACTTATTCTTGTGTGATTGTATCTTGTCTTGAAGTTATTGATAATGTCATTTTTTTTTGCTTATCTGCTTAATTACTTATGTTATGTATGACTTATGAGACTTTGATTATTTTAATGATTGAGTTATGAGTTGTTGTGACAGTTATGGTTTTTCCTTATGCTTTCGAATTGTGATACTTTTGATGAATTTTATTTGATGGAATATATTTCTAGTTTTATTGTTCTTGGTGTATGTTATTAGTTGTTATTATTTATTATATTTAGCAGATTTTTTTGTATTTTTTTTTT
Organism: Ormosia emarginata; assembly: GCA_029884605.1. Taxonomy (NCBI): domain Eukaryota; kingdom Viridiplantae; phylum Streptophyta; class Magnoliopsida; order Fabales; family Fabaceae; genus Ormosia; species Ormosia emarginata. The sequence continues at coordinate 30,731,552 of JAQQTP010000079.1, read as the reverse complement.
GTATATATTTTATTTTTTTAATCAACCGCCATGCTTCCGCCATTTTCCGCAACCGCCATCCGCCATTTTCTATGGCGGATTTTTGGCTTTCCGCCATGGACCGCCATCCGCTGTTAACAACACTGGATAATGGGAGAGAGTACTTCAATTCCATTCTTGAGGTGTATTTTTTAGAAAATAGTATTATTCACTAAAGTTCTTGCGTTGATACCCCTCAACAAAATGGGATAACTGAACGTAAAAATAGACACCTCTTAGACGTTGCTCACTCCATTATGTTTGCTAACAATGTTCCTCAATTTTTTTGGAGTGATTCTATTTTGACAGCCTGCTATCTTATCAATCGGCTTCCTTCTGGTGTTCTCAACTATCAGGTTCCTTATCAACTCTTTCTTCAGTACTACCCTCAAACTCACCTTGTAAGTTCCTTAGCTCTCAAAGTGTTTGGTTGTAAGTCTTTTGTCCATGTTCATGACCATAACCGAAGTAAGTTTGACCCTCGTGCTATACCCTGTATTTTTCTTGGTTACTCAGCCACTCAAAAGGGGTATCGCTGCTACTCCCCTGATAAACACAAATATTTTACCACTATGGATGTCACCTTTTTTGAAAATCAGCCTTTTTACCCCAAGAATTCACTTCAGGGGGAGAATGAGAAAGAAGTTCTTTCTTAGGAACCTTCACCAAGCCCTATATTATACATTCAGAATGATCCACCCACACCAGCTGAACAAATAAAAGAGCCTACACCTGAAACAAATGACCAAGAGTCTGCCATAAATATTACCAATTCTGAGACAAGGGGAGATCCTCAACAGCAGCCTGAGTTACATGTTTATTCCAGAAGAAATGCTTCTCGCAGAACTGAGACTGTTGTGGACCTGATGCCTTGCCATGAATCAGAACCGATTTCATCTCCTAAGGTTAGTGATCTTGATCTACCTATTGCATTAAGGAAAGAATGTCGCTCATGTACTCAGCATCCCATCTCTAATTATGTTTCTTACAGTCATTTCTCACCTTCTCTACAAGCTTTTATCACTAACCTATCAGAAGAAAAAATTCCAAAAGATGTACAGGAGGCTTTAAGGGATCCTGAATGGAGAAAGGTTGTAATTGAGGAAATCCATGCTCTTGAGAAGAACCAAACATAGGATCTTGTACAGAAACCCGAAGGGAAGCTCCGGTCGGCTGTAAATGGGTATTTACAGTAAAGTACAGGTCTGATGGTACTATTTAAAGGCACAAAGCGAGGCTGGTTGCAAAAGGATTTACTTAAACTTATGGCATAGATTACGACGAGACTTTTGCTCCAATTGCCAAACTCAACACTGTCCGTGTCCTTTTATCTATTGCTGCCAACTTAGATTGGGACCTACAGCAACTTGATGTAAAGAATATTTTTCTCAATGGAGACTTGGAAGAGGAAGTATACACGGATCTTCCACCAGGGTTTGATAATGAAGGGAGAAATGGCATGGTTTGCAAACTAAGAAAGGCCCTTTACGGGTTAAAGCAGTTCCCGAGAGCTTGGTTCGGTAGATTCACTAAAGCAATTCTTCAACAAGGATATAAGCAAGCTCAATCTAATCACACCCTCTTTTATTGACACAAAGATGGTAAGATTGCTATTCTTATTGTCCATGTGGATGACATAATTTTGACAGGAGATGATGTAATGGAAATGACAAGATTGAAAAATAGGCTGGCAACAGAATTTGAAATAAAAGATCTAGGATCTCTTCGCTACTTTCTTAGAATGGAGATTGCTAGAAACAAGAAAGGAATTTCTGTCACTCAAAGAAAATATGTGTTGGATCTGTTAAAGGAAGCAGGGATGCTTGGGTGTAAACCAGTGGATACACCAATGGATTCTATAATTAAGATTGGCAGCCAGAAGGATGCAACTCCAGTTGACACTGGAAGATATCAACGTCTAGTAGGGAAGCTTATCTATCTTTCTCATACCAGACCTGACATAGCCTTTGCTGTAAGTGTGGTTAGTCAGTACATGCATGCTCCCTGTGAAAAGCGCATGGAGGCTGTGCTTCGAATTCTTAAATATCTCAAAGGGTCACCTAGTAAAGGCCTATATTTTAGAAAAAATGAGTCCAGAAGCATAGAAGGGTTCACTGATGCAAATTGGGATGGTTCTATTGACAACAGGAGATCTACCTCAGGGTACTATACCTTTGTATGGGGTAACTTGGTCATATGGCGAAGCAAGAAACAAAATGTGGAGGCAAGAAGTAGTGTTGAAGCTGAATTTCGAGCTGTTGCTCATGGAATTTGTGAGATGTTATGGCTGAAGCTTCTCCTTAAAGAATTAGAGATGAAAACTATCCCTCCTCTAAAGATTTACTGTGACAACAAGGCTGCCATAAATATATCTCACAACCCTATCCACCATGACTGCACAAAGCATGTGGAAGTGGATTGACATTTCATCAAAGAAAAAATTGAGGTTGGGATTCTATGCATAACTTATGTGTCTACAAATGATCAAGTTGCTGATGTTCTAACAAAGGCTTTAGCAAGAAGGATGTTTGAAAAACAAGTTGACGAGCTGGGCATGTTCAACCTTGGAAACCCAACTTGAGGGGGAGTGTTGACTATTTTGTTCTTCCGTCTTTTATTGTCCATGTTTATAGGGATTTTATTTCTCTTTCTGTTTTATTCTATTTAAGGAGATAAGATCATTTGTTTCCTTATCTCTCTATTTCTATTTTCTTCCTCTCTTTTTTCCTTAATTTTAGGATTGTTTGTTGCTGACTTTGTGGAGAATCATTAGCAGACTTGTTGCCTAGTTTCTCTATAAAAGTCTTGTATTCCCTCCTACTCAAAAATATGAAAGTATCTCTTAGATTTTAGATTTCTTCAAGTATTATACCAAAATTCTGCCCAACCAAATCATTTTGGCCACTGTTTGGGTTTAGTACCTGTGAGACACCTCAGATAAGTCTCCACACATCTATTCACAACCTCAGTCTAGCCATCTGACTGAGGATGGTAGGCTGAACTATACTTCAATTTTGTCCCCGCAAGTCTGAACATTTCAGCCCAAAAGGAGCTGAGTAAAACCCTGTCTCTATACAAAACAATAGAGGAAGGAAAACCATGTAATTTCACTACTTCTCTGGTGAAAATTTCAGCAACATCTTTGGCAGTATAGGGGTGTGCAAGAGCTATAAAATGTGCATACTTAGTGAGCCTATCCACTATTACCATTATAGTGTCAACCCTATAAGCCTTAGGAAGTCCTCCAATGAAATCCATGGACAAATCAGTCCAAATATTGGTTGGAATGGGGAGGGGCTGTAGTAAACCTCCAAGGGTTAAAGTTTGGTATTTGTTCCTTTGGCAAACTTCACAGGCTTATACATATTGTTGGATGTCCTTCTGCATTCCTTCCCAAAATAACAGCCTCGAAATTCACTTGTAGGTTCTCAAGAAGCCTGAATGTCCTCCAATGGATGAATCATGAAATTCCTTAAGCACTAATGTGACCTTGGGGAGCTTCTAGGAATCGCCATTCTCCCTTTATACAACAACCTGCCCTTCTTGAGATGATAACCAGAATGTGAATCTGGTTGTCGCAGCAAATCTTGAATAATGTCTCTCAACTTTTCATCATTCTAAACTTCTTCTTCCAGCCCATCCCATTCATTGAACTGGACTGCAAAGATGGTTGCAAACTGTAATTTCCTAGATAAAGCATTTGCTGCCCCATTTTCCTTCCCCGATTTGTACCTGATCTCAAATTCGAACCCCAGCAACTTGGAGACCCACTTCTGTAGTTCCTCTCCCCAAATCCTTTGATCTGTCAAAAACCTAAGACTTTTTTGATCTGTATGGACTATGAAATGCCTTCCCATTAAGTAATGTCTCCATTTCTACACAGCTAACACTATGGCCATGAGTTCTCTTTCATACACTGATTTGTTTTGAGCCCTGTCAGAAAGAGTTTGACTCATATAAGCCACTAGTTTTCCTTCCTGCATAAGTACTCCACCCATTCCTTTTCCAGATGCATTTGTTTCCAACACAAAAGTCTTCTCAAAGTTTGGAACAACAAGGACAGGCAGTGTAGTCATGGCTGTTTTAAGCTATTCAAAAGCCTTTTAAGCTTCCAAACCCCATGCAAAATTATATTTCTTGAGTTGTTGTGTCAACAGCCAAGCTACTTTCCCATAATCCTTCACAAATCTTCTATAATACCTAGTCAGTCCTAAGAACCCTCTCAATCCTTTAATGTCTTTTGGTTGGGGCCAGTTTCGCATGTCCTCCACTTTCTTAGGGTCTGCTGCCACCCCCTTATCAGAAATGACATGCCTTAAATATTCCAATTGTTGTTGCCCAAAAATAAATTTCTTTTGATTCACAAGCAGTTGGTTCTCCTTCAACAACTTCAATATCATTCCCAAATGCTTTCCATGAGCTTGTAAATCCTTACTAAAAATTAGGATATCATCAAAGAAAACCAAGACAAACTTCCTTAAATATGGTTTCAATACCTTGTTCATCAAAGCTTGGAAGGTAGAGGGGGCATTGGTTAAACCAAAAGGCAACACCAAGAATTCATAATGCCCCTCATGTGTCTTGAAGACTGTTTTAGGAATGTCATCCACCCTCATTATGATTTGGTGGTAACCATATTCAAGGTCCAATTTAGAGAAAATAACAACCCCCCCCCCCAAGTTCATCAAGTAATTCATCAATTATTGGAATTGAAAACTTATCCAGTATTGTAAGCTTGTTTAAGGCCCTGTAATCTACACAAAATCTCCATCCTCCATCTTTCTTCTTTACCAAAATCACTGGACTAGAGTAAGGACTAGTGCTAGGTCTAATTATTCCAGCAACCAACATTTCATCTACTATCTTCTCAATCTCATTCTTTTGGTAATGAGGGTGCCTGTAAGGACGGATATTGGGGATTGGTGCTCCTTCCTTTAAGTGGATAGCATGATCATGGTCTCGCTAAGGAGGAAGCCCTTGTGGTTCTTGGAACAGTTCTGCGTACTCCTGTAAAACTTCTTGTATTTCCTCAGCCAACACCCCCATTAGTTGCTCTTCTGGCTGCCACTGTTGATATTCTATATAGTAACCCTCCCCTTCATCTCTTAGGGCTTTTAGCATGGTTTTATAAGAAGCTTGAGCCTTGCAAAGGGATGGTTCCCCTTTTACTGCCACCTTTAACCTATTCCTCTCCCATTTCAAGGTAAGTTCTCTGAAATTAGCTTGTATATCTGCTAAGCTTTCCAACCAGTCCACTCCCAACATTACTTCAACTCCACCAAAATCAAAGAAAAAGAAATTTTGCTGAATTCCCGCTCCTTGAATCCCCACCTTTACATCTTTGCATACTCCTCTACTTCTAATCTTGCAGCCATTCCCAACTTCTACTGTGTATGCCATAGTGTCTTGGACTGGTAAGCTTAACTTCTGCACTAATTCCTTCGAAATGAAGTTACTAGAGGCCCCGCAGTCAAGGAGCACCATGACCTACTGCTGTCCAATACTGCCCTACAGCTTCAAGGATTTGTTGGAGGTCATCCCCATAATGCTCTTCATAGAGAGTTGTAGAGACTTATCCTCCAATTCCAACCCTGAATTCTCCACTTCCACATTTGTTTCAATTCCCTCCTCTTCCTCACCTTCCACCAAGAAAAGCTGGTAATGTTTGAACTTACAAATGTGTTCACGCACCGATTTCTCTCCACACTTAAGGCACAACCCCTTCCTACTTCTCTCTTGTAGTTCTGTTTGGGATAATCTCCTTGGTCTCATCTCTTTCTTCTCCTCTCCAACTCCATCAAGAGGTTTTGGCTCCATCGAATTCCTTCGGATGATGTGGGTTCTTTGTGTGAGCAGTGAATTCTTCCCTCCTTCACTACCTACATTGGATCTGAACCCTCCCTCCCTTGTCCCAGGTTTGAAAGTACCAGTTCCCTTCATGTAAGTTCCCCCCTTCTCTCCCAACCTCCTCTTCTTAATGCCCATTTTTTTCCTCAAGCAACTGGACCCTGTCCATGACATCTGACAGGGAATGTAACTCATACAACTTCAATTCAACCTTTAATTCTTCACATAAACCATTCAGGAAAATCCCCTTCAGCATTGTTTTATCAGCGTGCTTCATGAGTCCGGATACCAACTCAAACTGTTCACTATATTCAATGATCGTTCCATTTTGTTTGATGCTCAATAATGGTTCAAGGGGATTTTGAATGATCCCTGGTTGGAACCTTCGGATCACTACTTCCTTGAATTGCTTCCAACACCATTGGTACCAATTCAGAGCCTTCCCATCTATAGCAACCATCACCAAATCCATCATCTCCAACTCCTCCATCTCATTTACTTTGAAGTAACGTTCTACCTGGTTCACCCACCCATAAGCATCGTCTCCTGAAAATACTAGAATTTCAAGCTTCCTCACCCCTTCGTTCCACCTTGGAGGTCAACTACCCCTAGAAGATCCCCTCTCTGAGTTCCGAGACCACTCACGATCCATGTGGGGTGAGACGCGAGTCTTCGTTGAACCCGCTCTACTTCCGTTCTCTCCTTTGCTCCCACCTTCTTCATGTAGCTTAGCACGGTGCCTGTATTGCGATCGCCCTCTCGAACTCCCCTTGTGTCGCAATTTCAGGAGCTGCATGATTTCTTCCAACCACTCATCAGTACGCTCCTATTTTGAGAGACTCTCCACCCTCCACTCCTGTAAAATCTTTTCTACCATATCTAAACGAGACTCCATGACTGATCGAGTATGTACCATTCAGCTTTGCTCCAAGATCATAGAGCTTTGATACCAAATTGATAGAACCCAGAAAACTCAGAATTGAAGAAATGCAGATATACTGAATAATGAACAGATATCAGTAAGATATCTAGCTCTGATATGTATTTCTGGAATGGAAAAAACAGACTACAAGAACAAAAAAAATGCTAGACAGGTATAGGGTGTCTAGGCCCTCCAATTCCCATGCCAAAACTTGCCTACCATACGTCTGCTACCCACCCACAACATATACCCCCTTTGTCAACAGAATCCTCACCCCACTCCCCCTCTGCCAGCTCAGCAAGTTAGTTACAATTAAGGCCTTGTTTGTTTTTTCTCATTTTCAGGGCCCAATTTCATGCATCAATTTTTTTTCTTTTATCAAGCTGGATGCATTAGGTTAGCAAACATATGAATTTTCTGCATCTCAACATATTAGTAAATTGTCTGATACACTATTCTACATTGCGAAGACAAGATATAAGAATACAGCCATCTCTTGAAATAGTAAAGTAACAATTTTATCAACGTTTTAAATTGCAGACCAACATCTCGGTTGTGGCCACTACTGCAACCGCATCATACAGCGATTGCAGCCGCATCGGCTCGCATCAGGGTGCAATGCATCCTTGATGCGACCGTAACCGCAATTTAAAACCTTGAATTTTATATTACATTATTTTTCAGTTGAACCAGCAGGGTTCCATCTTAAATAAATAGATAGACTTAAAATTCATAGAAAATGATAAAATATGTTACCTTATTCTTAATAAGGATGAGATGTGTGTCTTCAACATCTCGTGCAAATTCGAGATTAATCTGCTTTACATACCGATATCTGGGCTACAAGAAGCAATCAAATTTCACCCCAAAACACTATTAACCACAAAATACTGAACAAAAAAAAAGATATTTCTACATCCAAAATCTCATATTTACATTAGTTACGAACTGCACCATAGGTAACTAAATAAAAATAAATAGTATCAGCAATGTAATCAAACTTTGGTTGATTAAAAAACACACACACACTGATAGACTAACCAGAGAAAGAGCAGCTATAAGGCGATTTCCCGCATTATTTGACTCGCGAAAATTGAGTGACTAACAAAAACAACAAAAGAAAAAAGATTATATTCATAAAAAATGAAGAAAAAAATTGGGACTTAGATGGAAAATGATAAGGGTTGAGGAGAAGAGGAGAGGAACCTGCCAAAGGGGTTGGCAGGAGACAAGGGTGCGATGAAGCCAAGGACTGACGAGGAGGAGAGAAACAAGGTCTGTGTGAGTGAGAGGTAATGTGGAGCACACCAGTTTGAAAACCTTCGGTACTGTCTCTCTGCACCACATGATGTTCATTGCCTCTGTTGCTGTTGCTACTGTTTCCTCCTCCATGGCTGTGAGAATCCAGGTTGTTGGCTTTGGTTTCGATCTCCAACTACTAGGTACAGGTTTTGAAGTACGATTTCTAATAAATAAAGCATTGTAGTTAATTTAAAAACAACTTTTAGAATGAAATAATAAAAATATGAAATATCTTGTGACCTGTGTTTTGGGTTGAACTCCGAACGGAAAATATTATTTTATGCTTTTTTTTAAATTTTATATCTATGTAATTATTTTTTTACTGAAATTTTTTTTAGTATTTTTGTCTATAACAAGTTGTTTTTATATTTATGTTTTAATTAAATGATATCGATATCTTTATAAAAATAAAAATATAAAAGATTTTATATTTTAGGTAAAATAATTAATTATGGGAATTATCCATATATTAATTAAAAGGAAGAAAAAGATAACTACTTTATTTTAATTGCTGAAGCTTTTGAAAAGAGTTGAATTTTGAGTACAATTAGATCAAAACTTTTTTATATTTATCATTGAATCTTGTATTGAGATTTTATTTAAGGAGGAGTTATATAACTCGAGTGTCACGTCACAAAATAAGCTCAATTAATGAAAATATTATAATAGTTAAGTGAATTTTATTATAAACTTTATTAATTATAATTAAATCAGACTCATCAAGTCCATTAGAATGTTATATTTTTTGTTAAGTATTTTTTTCTTTTATCTAATGAGTTAAACTATGTTAATAATTTTGAACCAAAAAAAAAAACTACAATGATAATTACATGTGATATTAAAATTATTAAATAATATAATAACACATTATTAAATATAAGTGTAAAACAATTTTTCATTACATAAAAATTAATTTTTTATTAAAAAAGTTTATAGGACTCTCAGTGTAATAATTGATTTAACAACAACTTTGTATATAAAATAACATTTTTTTATACCATTTAGGGTTTGGGTACAACTGTTAAATTTAATTATTAGTAATCATTTATGAACTTAATTTTGATATATTATCTTACACGTGCATATGTGTTGACATATCATTAAAAGAATTTGACTAAATTAATAATTATATGAAGTGTTAAAATTATTAAATGATGTGAAAACACATCATTAAATGTATATTTAAAAAAAATTACACTAACACTACATTAAAACTAAACTCACCATTTTTTTATTAGAAAGAGTATATGTGATATGAGTGTAATAAATAAATTAAAGGGTTAATTTCACTTTATCCCCTTATAGTTTTATTTTTTACTCTTTACCCCCTGTAATTTATACCATTAGTAATTTACCCCTTGTGTTTTAATTATGTTAGCACTTTGCTCCAATGATATTGGCATTATCACCTTGCCCTTATGTGGTTTCAAATTTTTTCAGTGTTTCTTCCATTAGCACTTTTTCCATTGTGGTTTTAGTTTATTAGTATTTTGCCCACTAGACTTTCCAAAAAAATACCAAAATAAAAAATTGACAATTTCACAAAAAAAAAAGGTAATTTCAAGAATTAATATCAGTCAATACCCAACAACAATGGCCAATAGCTAAGTTGAAGAAGTTTTGCAACAGTATGTCAAAACCCAATAACCAATGTAACCATCATAGCGGGCTAGATGAAGGTAGATGATCATAACAGAGATTGCGAAAAAGGAAAGAAAAAGAAATTAAGGACAGAGAGGGAGTGAAATCATGAGCCACTTACTGATGATTGATTGGTGTTATAGCGACAGTTGAGTGTTGCTGGTGGTTCATGCTCAGTGGCGTGCAGTGGTAATGATCAACGTTGTTGTAATAATGCTCCAAGGTCCAAAGGGAGAAAAGCTCCAAAACCAACTAAGTGTCTTCTATGATTTTAAGTACAAGGGTTAAAGTGCTAATAGTATAAACCATAGGAGATAACATGCAAAAAAAATAAAACCATAGGGGGCAAAGTGATTTTGCCCTATGCCATAGGGAGGGCAGCTGAAATTAACCCTAAATTAAATCCAAAAATAGCATAATGAACAAACTTTATTTTATTTACTTTTAAAATGATATGACAATTTCTTTTCAATTAAAAATAAATGAAACACTTACCATATGATAAAAAAAATGAAAATTCCTCAAAATATGATCCATAGCTAATGTACGAGACATTTTTTTAGAGTAAACATTTATTTTAATCCCTGAAAGATGAAGTTGACATCAATTTGGTCCGTGAAAATTAATTGACATCATGTATGCTCTTCTGACTGCCCAACTCGAGACACTATCCATGAGCATCCTACATGGCCCATTATCTGCCTAAATGGACTGTTATCTCCACGTAAGCGTCCAACTGGCTATCCTCATTGGAGCTAACATGGGTTAAGGTTGGTGAATGTGTGTAAAGAATGAAATAGGGTGAAAAAAAAGGGAAAGATATGTGAAAGGGAAGGAAAAGGTATAGGTGCATGGGTTCATAATAGATGGATATGAGTTCATAACAGATCGGCAGAAAGTATTATAAGAATAATAGGTATTGGTGTATGGGTTATCATTTATATGTCTAACCTTTCTAATACATTAATCTCTGATTTTGGTGCAGGGGTTATTGTTAGCCATAAAGCAGTTAACGGCTGGTGTGCCCTGCAGGTTTTGTGGTAAGCATTTGTGAACAAACTTTACAAAACAATGGAAAGGTATTGAGTGGATCAATTTTGGGCAATTGCAAAGTCCAACACTAAGGGTGAATTCATGAAGAATGTGTAGAAAATGAAGGATTTAGTTGAGAAAGCATGGGATTGGTTGTCAAAATATAGAGCAGAGCAGTGGTCAAGGTCTGATTTCAACACCTCCATCAAAAACTAGACATTACTTAATGTAACATCCTAATACTGGTACTTGAGTATATCTGACATATACTTGGATAGGCAGTGCCAGTCATGCTACTTCTAACTTAAATATCAACTAATCCATAATATTTAAACAAATAATTATGGAGAGTCATATCTAAAAGTTGTAACATCTCGAAAATTGATAATTTTAGGATAAATAATCATTTAACAATATTTGGGATTTTTGGGAAATTTTTTTCATATTTTTCTGAGGACGTTGAATATTTTAATATATTCTTCGTTTTACGTGTACATCGAGCAGACTCTGAAAAATGACTGTAGCGCTTCGAAAGTTGAAAAATTTTGTGACAAATATTCATTTTACAATATTTGTGATTTTTGAGAATTTTTTGAAATTTTTTTGGAAACGTCGAATATTTTAGTATATTTTTTATTTTGCGTGCACATTGGGCAGAGTTGGGTAAACGACTGTAACGTTTCAAAAGTTAGAAAATTTTGTGACGAATAGTCGTTTTATAATATTTGTGATTTATGGAAATTTTCTAGAATTTTTCCGAAAACGTTGAATATTTTAATATATTCTTCATTTTGCGTGCGCACTGAGCGGAGCCGAGAAAATAAAATATTTTTTCCGAGAACCTTGAACTATGGAAACGTCGACGGGGAATCTTACTAAACCCAAGGCCGGACACAGTTTACATGGTTTCATGTTTTTCAAGAAATTTAACAGACGAAATAATAAAACGCTGTGTAAATTTCATCTGTCAGATAAATTAATATTGACTTCTGTCGACTGCAGCTATTATCCATTGGATAATAGCATGCATTAGAAATTCTATCACCTTATCTAAATGCAATCCATTTTATGTCAAATCAAATCTACTTTAATTCAAATATAATACTATTTTAATCAAGCTTCTAGAAGTTTTGACCCAAAATGACCTAACTACCCACTCTAATAGCATGGAAATGGCACAACACTCCCTCCCACACTCTCATAGGGCTACGGTTGGCAGCTCATTTGGAGCCAAATTTGGTCAAGCTTCTACTACACACTTAACACTCAAACCCTAATTCACTTTACCTATTCACTTCTCTCTCTTCACTTCATCTTCTTCTTCTTTTTCTCCTCCTTCTCTCTACCTCCACCATGACCACAAAAATTGCAGCCCTTCCTCCACCATTTTTGTTCAACTTTTCTCCTCTCCAAGCTCATTTCCATACTTACCTTCACTTCATCTACCTTCTTTGTGTAGAAAGCTTCTTCATTTTCCACCTCTACCTTCATTTTCTCTCCACCTCTTCTCTTCTTCCTCCTCTTGAATCCAAAATTTCCAGCCACCACCACCATTGTTTCTCTTCACTTTTCTCTTCATAAACACCATTTCTAGACTTCTCTCAACCTCCTCTACACTTTCTCTTTAGAAAATCTCTTCAAAAATCTAACATTTCTACCTCTCCTTCTCCAAATCTGAAAATCACTCCTCCATGGATGACCAAGCTTTTTTATTTTTCTCTTCACTAAACACTTTTCTACACTCACCTTCATCTTCTCTACAAGTTTCATTTAGAAGGCTTGCTCAAAATCCAACCTTGTCTCCATTGTCTTCCAAGGTAAAGATTCTTGATTTCTCTCCTATTTCTTCTCATTTTCGTTTTCCTTGATTACTATGTGACCAAGGATCATTCTTTTCAATCTTTAGTTTGTAAATATGAGAATTTGACCACTTTATGATTCTCTTGAAGGTGGAATTCGAATTTGCAAATCAATGAGCCAAGGGGTTGTTTTCTTGAATTGTCTCCTCTAGGTAAGAGGGAGACTACTCACTTCAACCACTTATGGTGGTGAGGGAACTTTATATGTATATTGATGGAAAATTCCATCCTTGTATGCTTACTTGAATTGTAAAAATTTGAATGATATAGTGTTCTTGAATTTGATTAATGCTTAGATTGTATTCTTGAATATGTTTGATGTGTTAAATGTGCTTGATCAAGTTAAGGTTGTTAAATAGAAAATGTGGAGTTTCCTACCTTGACTTGATGCCACGATTTTGAGATGATTCTTGATTGATAAATTTGTTTTGTACATAATAAAAGGAAGCTATGAAATTGAATGTTAAATGATGATAATAAAAACTTATGAATATGAAGTTCCAAGGGTTTACTACCCCACATGAAGCCACGGTTTTGGTCTTGATAAAGAGGCAATGGGATTAAGTTTGATGAACTAAATGTAAGTGAACTAGTATTAAGAAAATTTATGCATAAAAGTGGAAAGAAAAAAAATTGGACATTGGATACCTATGAAGCCACGGTTTTGGCATTGAACCTTAGGCAATTGGATTAATCTTAATGAACTCAAATTTAAGTGAATTGATAATGATGACCTAGTACCAAAAAAAAAAGGAAAGAAAAAGTGAAACTTAGAGGACTTATGAAACCACGGTTTGGACCTTGGAAATTTGGGAATTGGATTGATCTTGCGAGGAATAGAATTTGAGTGATTAAGTATCAAGTAATTAATGCATAATGTGGTGAAGAATTGAAACTTTGATGACAAATGATGGCCACGGTTTTGGCTTAAAATCATAAGGAATTGAAATGACTTTGATAAATCAAAATTTAAGTAAATTGAGATTAAGAAGTTAATACATAAAATGGAAAGAAATTGGATCTTTGAGGACTTGAAGGGCCACGGTTTTGACCCATGATAATGAGAGTTTGGATTGAGTTAGTAAGCAATAAAGCTTGTGTAATTGAATACTAAAGGATTTATAATCATGGTGGAGTTGATTATGAAAAACTTAAAGTTTAAATGATGCCTTTGTGCATCTTTGGAGATTAGGAGTTTAAAGAAATGAAAAATCCCTAATGTGGATATGATGATAATTGACAAACCACGAATACCTAATAATGTTGAGGAATTGGATTGATCTCATGTAAAATAAAAACTAAGTGATTGGTATCAAGAGATTAGAGCATAATGCGAGAAGGAATTTAGAACCTTGACGGCTTGTGAGGCTATGATTTTAAGGGTTAGTTAACCTAAGTATTTTCATAATTGATCAAGACTTAAGTTCTTGAAAATGTTAAACCCTTAATGGGGAATGGTGATAATGATAAACCATAATATATATTGATATTGAGATTTGACACTATGTGCTTTGAGTCCCTATGGAGGGTTATGTACTTGTTGATTTAATTCCCGATGAGATATGACATGTTGATACTGAGAATGACTATATACCATTGTGGTAGTGTATATGGTGAATGCATCATTGATGAACATACATGATTGGACATTGTGTCATCATGCATATGTTTTGTCTGTTGGACATTGTTGAAAGGCGATGTATGCTGATGCGTGCGGATGTAGTGATTAAAATTAAGATAAAAATCAGTTGTCAGGCCCACCAGAAAATAAAAACCTTACAACTAGTTGTAGTTAGTAAGGGTCGATCCACAGAGAACCAATTCAATTAACACTATTAAACAATTCCCAATTTAGACTCTGATTAACAATAAATAGTAAAAAGGGGGTTTTGGAGTTTTGATGAACAATGAACAGCTTCAAAGATAACAATAAACAAACTGAAATCAACAATATAAGAAAATTGGTTAAGAGATTGAATCCACCACTAGATTTATATGATAATGTAAATCCACATATCCTTTTATTCCAACATGCTCAATTATGTTTTTATGCAATTGTGATATTAAATCTCTGTTTTCCTTACGTGTTGGCCAATTTAGCAACCGCTCAAATCAACTCCTAATCACCGATTAGTCATAAAGCAACCGCTCTTACAACTATCCAACAATTGCATTAAGATTTAGAAAACCAATTACACTAAGGTCTAATCACACACCGGATTAAATTACTTAGAACATATATTTCTCTAGATCTAATACCGCAATCGCAAGATAATAAACCCAGATCTACCACTTTTATAACCGGCAAATAGCACAAAGATAATTATACCCACATGAACATCATACATCCCACTAGATCTACTACCGCAACCGCGCATAATAAACCTAGATCTACTACTTTGAAAGTAGGAACAAGTACAAAAACCTTCATACCAACAATAGATTCGAAATATATGAATAAAAACATAACGTGTTGAAATAATCAAATATGCAAAGTTTACAACATTAATACTAGCGGTTTCATCACCCCCTTAACCAAGGGAGGTTTAGTTACACATAGCTAGAAAGAAATCACAAGAAAAACTATGAAGAAACAAGAAGAAACTATGAAGAAACAAGAAACTAAGAGAGAAAATGAAGGAGAGTTACATCTTGTTCATGATAAATGGTGCCTTTTATAGAAGTCTAAGGTAACAAAATGACAAAGGGAAGTGGGTGGATGAGTGGGTGAGTGAGTGGAGTGTTTGAGTGGATGGATTAGTGGGTTGGTTTAGTGGATTGGTTTAGTGGATGAGTGAGTGGAATGGTTGAGTGGTTGAATTAGTGAAAAATGCCAAAGGACTTTTGGTGAGTGGGAAATTATGGACATGAATGGGTGAGTGGATGGATGAGTGGATGGATTAGTGGATGAGTGGGTGGAGTAGTTAAGTGGTTGGATTAGTGTATGAGTGGATGAATGGGTGAGTTAGTGGATGAGTGGATGAGTGGATTAGTGGATGGATGAGTGGATTAGTGGATGGATGAGTGGATGGTTGAGGACGAAAATTTCGTGTCTGACTTGGAAGCCAAAAACGACCCACTATACTTCAGAATCACGAAAAGTGTTCTTCATGAAAGTTGTAGATCCTTGTCTTGGCTATAAAATGGATAGCTGGTTCGTCCAATTTGGCTTCCTTAAGCCTAAGATATGTCCCAAATACCGTAGGTTGCTCAAACCCAACTTCAGCTCCTCTGTTCCGACTTGCAAGCTCAAAATGACCTACTAGACTTCTTTTTCTCAAAATGTGTTCTTCATGAAAGTTGTTTATTTGGATCTTGACTATCCAATGTCCAAATTTCAGCCCATCTCCATTATTACATCTTGAGATATGATTTTTTTGAGTACACACTGTTCGGATTCTACTGACAGAACCCGTATTCTGACTTCCATGTCAACTTAGGTCCCTTAGACATCTGAATCAGACTTCGAGCTCTTCATCAAAGTTGTAGAGCTTCCTCTTAGCTTTCCTACAAGATAAAATTCATGATTTTCAGATATCAGGAACTCAAGTTATGACCAAAATACAGAAACAGTGTAAAATCTCAATAATGCTGAAAATATTCAATTAGGACCAATTTGAGCTCAAACTCACAAAATCATGTCAAACTCAATCAATTAAGAATATGGAGAGTGTAAATGACTAAATATAAGGGTTTCTTAATGAATAAAATATGTGTTTATCATATGCCTAGGAGTTGAATAACACCTATGTGCAGGTGCGAATAGACTAGCGTAAGTGCCATATGTTGTTGGCCCTGGGGGCGTCGGGGTGCAGGTTCCTCACATGGACAGTTATGAGTTCCTTTGTTCCGTGGGGTAGACCAATGCAAACACACCGACGATCCGGACTAGGACGCTGTCCTATATCGCAATTAACTGTTGAGGTACCATGTATAAGCTATTTGCGCAAATATTTTTATGAGATGAAGCACACTGTATTTTAAGGCTAACGACTGGTATTACTCCTTGATCATTCACTCTGA
Organism: Ormosia emarginata; assembly: GCA_029884605.1. Taxonomy (NCBI): domain Eukaryota; kingdom Viridiplantae; phylum Streptophyta; class Magnoliopsida; order Fabales; family Fabaceae; genus Ormosia; species Ormosia emarginata. The sequence continues at coordinate 30,714,908 of JAQQTP010000079.1, read as the reverse complement.
AAATGTTTATGTCTAGTTCCATGGAGTAGGAATTGTGGTATCATAATGCATTGTGCATCGTTCATTGTCGGTCTCATAAATTGTTGAGCATGAACACCTGTGAATGTGAAGATAACTGTTTTACTTCTGTAAATGATTATCTGATTGTTGTGCTGATTCCTGGAAATACTATTGTGATCTGTTTGCTATTGCTTACTATTGTTCTGCCTTTACTATAAATATCACTATTATTATTGATTCTTATTATTACTTATAATTGAATTGCTTTTATTATAAATTCCGTTGTTATTGTTAATAAATATATGAACTGTATTGCTTTGTGGGCGCTCTACGCCGTGTCGTTCTCTTACTGCCGTAATGGTAATGAAAGATGGGTGTCTCACCTCTTTCCTACATTTTTGTATTTCAGTTTTATATTTATATTTGATAAAAGATCGTGAGGAAGATAAAGAGGGACCACACCTTGGTTGATTGGATTGGGCGTCTGGACAAGATTTCTTCGACTACGTACGAGTGCAGTTGTGTGGAGGCATTGATGCCTGACTTGTTGACTGGGACTCCAAGCATCCTATGTGTATATGGGATTGCGGCTTTGTCTGCTAGTAGTACCTACCCCAAGGTTACTACTTTTCCCATTTAGTGTTTTTATTCCCGTTGTATTTTATTTGACTCTATAATTATTATATTATATGTTATCAGTGATTTGTGTTAATTGACTATAAAATATATATAAGGAATGTGATTTTATTTCAGTGGTTGTTTTAAGGGTTCAATATATTTATATTTCATTCATGGCTCGTATTTTCTACTTATGCATAAAAACGAAAAAAAAAACTTGCGTAAATTTTAAAATTACTGTTATCATGACTGTGACACGCCTAGATCTAGTAACTGTGGTGTAATGACGATTGCGCTGTAGTTGTTATATTTAGGGGTGTTACAAAAGTCATACATACATATAACTTTTTATATACTCAAAGCGAATATAAATAATTACATAAGTTTTGAACTGAAAATATTAAAAACTAAACTAATATAATTCTTCTGTTTTCTTCATCTGTTTAACCTCTTGTAGGGCCTTGACCTGCTAACCATGAAATATAAAGGGATAAGAACATAAAAATTCTCAATAATACACATATATCTCATGGCACTAATATAAATATACACAAGGTACGTTTACAAACTATAACTCATATCTGATGATGAGTGGACTATTCTATGTACTACTTCCACAACATCACATCTGATGACGAGTGGAATATTCTATGTACTACTTCCACAGCATCATATCTGATGACGTGTGGAGTGCTCCATGTACTACTTCCACAACACTACTTCCACAACATCATATCTAATGACGTGTGGACTATTCCATGTACTACTGTCACAACATCATATTTGATGACAAGTGAACTATTCCATGTACTACTTCCACAACATCAAAGTAGAAGTTCATCCTTCGCTTGGCATAGGACTTAACTCATAATTAGCCTAGCATAAGATTTAACTCATCACAACTCCACCTTTAGCAAAGTGTTTTTCTCACTCCTTTGCTAGGTCAAGGGGCTTGCCTCGCTCCCTTAGTTAGGAGTTGTAGTAAACTTTGGATCAACCTCATTGCATAAGAGTTCCATCTCTTATGGATTAACCTCATTGTATAAGGGTTCCATTTTTTATGGATCAACCTCATTGCATAAGGGTTCCATATCTTATTATGGTTCAACTTTGATAAACAAGGAACCACTCTTGCTAAACACTTCACTCAATTCTAACTTAACGAGAGAATAGAGTATTTGCTGAAAAAATTACATATTTAGCTCAACTTTAACTATTAAAGGAGTTACTAGTGTTCATAGGACTCAAATCATCCCTTGAACACCTCAAAATCTTGCCTAAAAAGGTTGGTTTTCAATATTGCACTAAATGTGCATCATAACTTCTAAAATTCTAAAATTTTATGGGCAAATAGTTTTATCTCATATCTTTCAAATGCCACAAACCTCACTTCATTTGAGTAAGTATAGGCAAAGTTATGCAACATTTTACAGAAGTTAAAACATGATATTCACTATTTTACCCGATTTTGTTTTGACTTTAAACTGAAACTAGGAACAAATTAAGAGTGATAAAATTCTGAAATTTTACAGGCAAGAAGCCTTAGTCTAATGTAAATATGACCTCGGAGTAAGAAATTACGTAATTTGGTTTATTGGCTGCTAGAATGTCTTTTCTGCAAAATTTTCCTCAGATTCAAATAGAAACTAGTACTGATTGACTTGTTCTAAAATTCTGAAATGTTTACAACATGAAGTTTTATGTCTTAACTTTCAAATGCCACAAGTGTAACACCCCAAATTTTAGAAAATGTTCTGAATGTTCTATTTGCTATTTTTCAAGCTTTTGTGTAAATGACTGTTATGTCTCTGTTTTACTGTTTCTTATTTTTCTGTATGAAATACAAATATGTTTTACAGGCTAAAATTTTATTTAATTGTTTTACGTATTTTGCTTCGAGACGGTAAAATAAAAATTTTCTCGAAACCATCTTGTTTTAATTTTTTTTGGCCTTACAATTTATGTGATATACGAGACAATTAATACTGTCTGTAATTTTATTTGAACGTTTTGGATGATTTGCTTCGTCGTGGGGAAAAATAGAAAAATGGCCGTTATGTCCCGATTGTACTGTTTTTAATTTTTCTATATGTTACAGTGCTTAATATTACTATCTGTGATTTTATTTGGACTTTTTGTGCGATTTGCTCTGGGACAGGAAAATAATATTTTTTCGGGCCGGGGAAATCTTGTTTTAATTATTCAGACTGGGGGATCTTACTAAACCCAATTCTGAATGAGACGATAATTAATCTTTTAATTTTTAGGATTTAACTGTCCAATAAAATAATTTTGTATATTATTTTATTAGTCAGTATAATTAGATGACAGTGGACCCGGAAATGTTTTGCGGGACCCACGTTTAGCTAATACAGTTAACTTAGTAGCTTAATTAAGCATCATTAGTGAAGGAACTTTCAAGAACATGGTGACTAAGCTAATGACTAGGCTTAAGAGTTAATGGAGCTTAGTGACTAAGCATGGTGACTATGCTTGAACCAACCAATGAGAGCTAAGCTTGTTAAACAAGTTTTAATCTTAACCTTTGATGCATTCTAAGGCTAGGATGAAGCCAAGCCCAAGGACACCTTGCATGCTTTGATGTCTACGGCCAAGCCACCCTTGGAAGACCAAAAATCACTTTGTCTTCATGCAACTTTCTCTCTTCTCTCTCTTCCAAAAACCATAAACACCATTGATGTTTTCTTGAAGCTCCATTCGGCTAAACACATATCCATACTATCCAATCACCCTAAATTTCATCCAACCAAGTTTTCTAAACCTAAACACAATTCTAAGAACATCTCTAGTTGGGAGTTCTTGCAAAATCCTTCATTTGAAGCTTGAAAACCTACTTGGAAGATTTAACCAAGAAGGTGAAATTCCTAGTTTTTCTTTTCTAAACTCTTTTTCAAAGTTCTAAGCCATGATTTCTCCATGGTTTAAGCTCTCTTTCTATGGTTAGTAACTTGTAGATTTTTGTTTAAGTTTGTTAGGTGACTTGAAGGAGAAAACCGAAACATAAGGAAAGGTGTGAAAGAGTTTTAGTCTTCATTTAAGGTAAGAGGAAGACTAATCTTATCATCTATGGATGGTGGTGAGAAGATGGAGTGTGATTTTTGTGATTGTAGAATCCATAAGGATTCATTTGTGTGATTGTTAGTAGCTTGTTTATGTGTTTGTGTATTTGTTAGTAGCTTTCCTATTTGATGTTTGTAATAATTTGCATGTCTACAAGCTTTGATTGCATGTCTACAAGCTTTGATTTAGGTTATATGTGTTAGAAATATATTGCATGTGTTAGAAATGTATGATAATTTATAGGATGTGAATAATATGTCAAGGATTGCATGAGTGTTCCAAAGAACACAAACCTTGAGGCTTACGGCCATGACCAAAATGGAGAACCAAAATGTTCTCTTAATTTTCCTAAAATGAGATTTAATTAACCTAGGAACATTAACAAGGTATCACATTGTTTAGATTAAGGAAAATAAATTTAGAAATCAAATGACATAATTTTATGTTTAGGCCAACATGCCAAACCACTTATATATGATTTCTAAGATCAATTCCAAACCTTTTTCAATCAAAATAATGCAATATATGTTAAAAGGGATTTTTTTTAAAAGGAGTTTTAAAGAAATTAATTGATTAGAATTAAGTGTCTTGAATTAAAACTATTGATTTTATTGTTAGAAATGAAATACAGTAACTTTTGAGAATTTCTAACATATGGCTCATGCTGTATTTTGAAGCATGTTAGTAATTTTCAAAAGAATTAATTATATGGTTTAAAAATTAAATAAACAGAATTTTTACGGAAAAATTAGGAAATCATTTATATAAATTTTCTAAACAAAATACTGTCAATTTTTAGTAAAAATGGACAAATAAGATAGAAAAGATGTCCAAAAGACAGTATACGGTATGGAAAATATTTTACGTAGTTTAAATGTACTAAATATTATTTCTGTTTATTTAAACAGAAATTTAAACAGTAATTTTTAAGGAGTTTGGACAAGAAAATGATTTAAAAATCTTACGCGATTGAGAAAATGTATTAAAAACTCTACGCGATTTTGAAAACAGAAAAATATATTTACGCGATTTAAAAACGTTTGTAAAAACGACGAGATTGTGAAAACGCGATAAAATTTCTACGCGATTGACCGAAACGGTATTTTCTATATTCTTTCTGGAATTTTCGTATTTTTTCTGCTGTCGGGCTATGAGGTGAACCCGTACAGGCTTTGGAACAGTATTTGTCCGGTGGGACTTACTGTATCTGTTTATCTTTGAGGATATATTTTATTGAGTTTATGCCAATTTTTTTTGGTGGATTGGTTGACGAGGTGAATCACATCGTGTTGTCGATGCGATAAACGTAGTGTGGTTCATTGTTCTTATGAACTTGGAGACGTTAGTGTACGGGATTCCATATATGGACAGTCGGTCGCTCCGCTGGGCCGTGGTAACCGATAGCACACTAATGGACTCAACACGCACTATTTTTAATCGAGATTTCGTAAAGTCTAATAGTACATTTCCTGTAGTGCCACAATGTGAGACCGTGAGCTACACCATGCTTTGGATGATGGATTCCATATGACGTGGGGCTATAGACACAAAGTGTGACAGCGCAATAGTTTGGTTGGGCAGCCGTGGTACTAATAGATTTTGCGAGTCATTCTCTCTCTGATATCTGTTTGTGTTTATCTCCATGGAGTAGGATCGTGTCATGTTTCATTTAATTATATCTTGAACATTATTTATTTTATCTGTTTATTTATTTATTTATTTATTTATTTGGTTATTGTTTTGAGAAATTGTCTGTTTCTGAATTTATTTTATCTGTGATGTTATATTATATGTGTTATTGTTTTATCTGTGAAATCATGTGTTGTTATGATAATTAGATTTTTACACTATACTGTTATTAAATTACTGTTATAGCTTTTCATATTGCATGAACTGTATATCTGTTGTTTGTCGTTTTCTTATTTGCCATGTTTGTGATGATTTTAGATTGTCTTACCTCTTTCTTTATTGTATGTGTTTTCTGTATATTTATTTTACGTGGTAAAGAGTTTGAGGAAGAGGAACAGCTTCTTAAGATTTTGTATCCTGAAGAAGAAGAAGAGCAACAAGCCGAAGATTAGTACGAAGACCGAGAATCATCTGATCATCCATATCCATTGGACTGATTAGTTTGGGTATGGCGGTGCCAGGATTTTTGGGGTTTGTGACACTCGAGTTTCACGGTGGATCGTTAGCTTGGCATATGCGAGGAGACAGAGACTCTGTGACGTATGTGGGACGGCTGACTGTGTCCCTACGTCATAGGTTTGATGAAGAGCCAGTGATGACGACTACTCTGTTTCTGCACTTAGAGTTACCTTTATCCATTAGGCGTCATTGGGGTGGTGTATCCACTAAGCCTAGTGAGATGACACTCGTATCGACTGCACGGTCTCATGTCTGCCGAGTGTCGAGGCATCCTGGATATTTATCTTCTGATGAGTTTCCTGAGAGTGATCCATCAGAGGATTAAATATTTATGATGTATTTTTGGGCGCGTCTGCGTATGTATATATTGACTCTTTACTGTTTTTCTTTACTGTTTCTGTTTAAATATTTGTAGTTGTAGTTGTAAATTATTTGTATAACTTATAATTTGGACCATATGTATATTATGAGTTATGTTATTCTGTTTACTTTATGTTTCCGCATTATTTTATTTAATAATATTCTGTTTAACAAGAATTATTTTACAACCCATATTAATACGTAATAAATGTTTTACAACTTGGGTAGATTTTATTTATTTCTCTTTATATATGTGACATCCCCACAAGGGTGTTACAACAAGAATCAGGTCAATCTGATGTCTGTAGCTCAAGTTATGCAACCAACTTCACCAACAGTCAAGATGCCCTATTTTGCTGGTCTTTGGGCCATTTTTAAGGGAGTGTTGCGGTTCCCCTGTTTTTGTGCAGCCCCAGCCTCTTGGGCAGCATTTCTTGAGCAGCAGAGAAGGGAGTGTCGCGGCTCCACATGGGGAGTGCGGCGACTTCCCCTAAAAACTTTGGTTTCTGTAGAATTCTGCAAAAACCACCTGAAAATCACTATTTCAATCAACTTAATCAACTTTCTTGTGATTTCAAAACCAATTTAGGCACCTAAAGTTGTTGTAACTCTTTTACAACCATTGATTCATTTAGGCATAGATTTAGGCTAAAAATCACTCTAATTCCAAATCATTTTCCAAGCTCCTTCAATGAGTTCAAAAAGATTTATCTTAAGCCATAAATGGCTAACTTGGTCTTACTAAGGTAAAATTATCCTAACTCAATTCTTGGAATCAAGAATTAAGGTAAGAACTTGGATTTGACTCTTCAAATCCATCTCTCCATTCATAATCCCTAACCCCCTTCAAGAGAATCAAAAAGGGAAAAGATGAATAGAACTCTCATACCTCTTATGTGGATGATCCATCTTCAAGCTTGAGCTTTGATCTTGATCTTCCCTTGGTTTTTCCTCATCTTTCCCTTCTTCTTTCTCCCTTTTGGTTCCTCTCTCTTTTCTTTTCTTTTATGTTTTTCTGCTTCACCGTGGAGAGGGAGAGAAAATGAGGACAAAAAGGCATAATTATCATTTTGACATTTTGTTATAACTTCTTAATCTGTTAAGAACATTTAAATCTCACCAAATCATGTTTCACTACTTCTCTATTTTTCCATATCTGTTGCTAATCAATCCGACATTAAAGTACACAACTAGTATACTTAAAAATACCAAACTGACTCTGATTGTTTTCAAAATTTAACTGCATCTTACTTGACTCATTTGTAACCTAGAAACAAGTTATCCATACATGTTTCCCTCAACTTAGCAATTTATGCTACTATCTGAGTTATTTTAAGCTACTTTTCAACTTCTGTATTGTAACAAAGTGCCTAAACTGACTCAATTTGTCACAAAATTGAATTGACAAGTCAAACAAGTATTAGGCTACCTCTATAACTATTTACAAGCCTAACATGTTATTGAGGGTGTTACACTTAATAACATGTGTGACAGTTCAATGGGAAAATTGTGAAGTACAAGTCAAAGCTCATAATAACCATATGGTAGAGAAGATAAGGTGCTATATGATGAGGAAGATGAATAAGAAGAGGCTGTTGATAATGGGTTACACTGGACCTATATGTCCAGATGCATAGGCAAGATTGGAGAAACCGAAGAAGGACAATTTTGCAAGACCCTTAAGTGACTAGGAGATCTAGAGGGAACCAAATTTGAAGTGACTTGTAGACCCAAAAAGGTATATGTGGACTTGGAACAACACAAATGCAGTTGTAAGGAATGAGATTTGACTAGGGTACCCTATCAACATGCTTGTGCAACAATTGGATATAATAATTTGAGGCTAGAGGACTTTGTACATCCATATCTTTCAAAGTCTAAGCATGATACAACATATGAGCCATTCATACATGTTGTTCCAAGTGAGGAGTATTAGGAAAAAAATTGAATTAGACCCTATCCAATCCCTCAAGATTAAGAGACCACTTGGTAGACCAAAGAAACTCAGAAGAAAAAGTGAAGAGGAAACGATGGAGAACTAATATAGACTGAAGAGAAAGTACAATACCATTGAATGTGATAAATGTGGCCAAACTGGTTATAATTCCATATCATGCAAGGGACCTCCAAACCCAAACCTTAAGAGGAAATCAAAGCATAAGAACAAAACATGAAATTACCCAACTCCAACAGATGATGACATAACAGTTACTTTGAGAAATGATTTAGTTGAAAGGATGGTCAATTCAACTCCTCCACCAACAAGTCAAGAGTCAATGAATGGGGTTACCTATCAAGTAATTAACAATGTCTTAAGTTATATGTTGGGCTTTGATTATATACTAAATGAATAGTATTTAGAAGAAGCAAGAATCACACAGGCACACAATGTAGTTGATGAGTCTTCTGTTAGCATTGGCAACAATCAACTAATACAAGTAAATTGATTTTATTTTATAACTATTCACTCATATGTATTGTTTCTTTATTAACTTATTTGTTTCACACTTGTGACAGAGGGCTTTAGCTAGATCATAGTTATACGGGTTGGGTGTTACCTTAACCATAGAGGCTAGTTGCAAAGAGCAATTTTAGGAGTTGTTAATGAGGAGACCAATTTTGCACTATCATCTGTAAGGCTACCACCAATCAAGGGATCCATTAGAACACCAAAACCATCACTAGGACCAGGACCAACATCAACATCAACAGTAATAAGGGGGCCAATAATAGCATCAGCACCAATCAAAGCACCAACACCAATTAGGGGACCCACCCTTGCTCCAGCACCACCATAAGAAGTGGCACCTCTAGTTAGACCACCTACTTCAGCACCAAGGCCACCACCTCCTTTTGCAACACATCCACAGAAAATGGCATGTGCCAACATTAAACAAGCCATTTACGCCACCTGCAATAGTACTTCCATATGGTAGGCAAGGGAAGTAATGATCACAACAAATAAGGCAACCATTGCACCTCACTTTGATGGCTACCACTCAGGTGACTAGGGAAAGATACAGAAGAATGATAGAACTAGTTCATCAAGACAAAGCACCACAAAATGGATAGTATGGACCAGAGTATAATTTTTTTATGAGCTGATGCAATTTAACCATGTATAGGTCATTTTTTGGTACATATCAATTCATGAATGATGTTTATGTTAGCTTTTTTCGAGTATGGTATAGAACTATGTTGTCACGACCGAGATTGTAATAGAATTGTCAAAAAAAGAAAGAGAGAAAGAAATTCTCTTTTTCTAAGAATTTTTTAAGAATCGTAACCAAATTTTATTTAAGTTAAAAAAATATTTAAAAAAACATATTTTTGATTAAAGAAAAAAGAAAAGATCTCCAAGAATAAGTTAAGTTCGAAAGTTTATTTATACATAGAAAAATGCAAGAACTTAATCTTCTTGTACCCCTGACATATCCGCTTAATAACAGCCACCTTAAATTAATTGTGTAATTTTTAATAACCTTAAAATTATTTATTTTATCCTTCTAAAAAAATTTCTTTGAATTAATTGAATAAATAAATAAACAAAGAAAAGAACAAAAAAAATTTTATATTTGGACTTAAAAAAATCACACAAAATCTAAAATAACATTGAATTATATAATAAATCCTTATGACTTTAATTAATAATAAAAATAACATAAAAATTATACAATTATCACCATCACGCAATAATAAGAAAAATTATTTATTATTTATTACCTTTTTTTCTGTTTACTTTTTATTTTATTTATCTATTCTTTTGCTTTTCCCTATAATAATAAAAAGCACTTTCTAAGCTCAATTTTAAAATATATTTTTTACACAAGGCATAAGATAACATTGAACTATTCAATAAGGCTTTATGACTTTAACAAAATATTGAAGATAGCATATTCGACTATCACGTGGGTTAAAAAATATATATTTTAAGTTTTAAAAAAGAATACTCATGAGTTAAAAAGAATTTTTTTTTACTTTTTGAAAAAAGGATACTCATGTAAATTAAAAAAAAATTATTTTTATTACTTTTTATTATTTTCCTATTTTGATAAGATTCAAGATAGTATTGAACTATCCAATCAACCTCACTCCTTGCATAAACTTACAATTTTTTCGTAAATTACTATGCATAAATTATTCACGTCATGCGCAAGTGGTGTTGGACCACTACGATAAAAACCTACTACTAAACTTCCTCAACAAGATTGAAAGTTAGCAAAATAAATATGAATACACATCTTTTTATACTCACAATAAAATAAAATAAAAATAAAAACAGAAGGATGAAAACTAGTCATGAGATAGTTCATTCACATTTTACCAAGGCAAGGATAATTCTAATCACCTAAACAGAAAGTATAAAAACCATAAGACTTCCAGCAAATCATAGTTTTTGTGTCAAATTCCTTAAAACAAAGCAACTTACAAACAACACGGTGTTCACCCACAATGGCATTCCAAATGCTAGCAAAGAAACTTATCAAAGCAACTCCATCAAACAATTTATAAGCATTGCATCATCCTATGGGCCTTAACATCTCATCATTCCCAGCATACACAGAACCAGTACATAATCCAAAGAAAAGGAAACAGAGCCAAGGAACCAAAAACAGCAATCCTATGGTGCAAACCATAACACCCTCACCTTGCAACTCATTTATTGCCTATTCATTTACAGCTTGAATAGAAAAGAAAAAAACAAATCATGTTCAGAAAATTATGCAGACAAGACTCATAATTAAACCAAACAGACCCCTGATTGACAAAAGCTTAATTCTAAAATTCCTATAGTTGAAATCTTTAAGTCTTAAATTTCCAATAGCAAACAATACCCAGAACCAATGTATAACTCAAACCATAAACGAACAAAAACAAGAACAGGGGTATCTTTTGCAAAGCCAATATGTAAAAAGGAGTTCCCCATTCTGATTTGAGGAATTTAATATGAATACCCATCTTCAACACCATTTTCAAGCAGTCAAGCAACCAAATGCCAGAGTAACTAATGATATACAAGGAAGCACTGAAAGACTGACCAAGACTGACATGGAAAGAGTTTAACAACAAACTGACATAATCATACTAAAGACACGAAGTTGTTTACACCCAAGATAACATGAAAGAAAAGTATCGACAATTAACAATTAATAGAATCAACAGCACCCAATTAAGACTACATTTGCATTCTTTACTCATATATGCCCTTTACTATTTACAGGCTGCAAACACTCTTCTTTCTTTAAAAAGCCAGTGACTTAAACCACAAAGAAGGCTTAGCAATTAAACTATTAACCCATTTCTTCCAACTTCAACCAGAACACATACACCCCAATGCCCCAAGTAACTTGTGTGATTCAGATAAAAACAAACAAGAAATTAACTTAAGCATGCACATCAATCAGTATTTTAGATCTCACCTAAGCATATGGAACAACCAAATTTTGCATGGATTCACTCAGGGAAAATAAAAAAACAGGACAGAAACACTAAAAATGGGGAAAACTAATACTTCACATAAACAAAGAAACAGAACAAAACAAGTGAAAATCCAGAATCAACCTATACCCACTTTTATTCTAAAGAAAGAAGATTTGCCAGAGATCATAGATTTGACATTCAAATTCAGTTTTAACTTCAACAATGGAGATTTTCTTAATCAGTTTGATTTGTGACTGACTCTAGCCACACTGACATTCATCCTAATACCAAGACCACAATATCAGTATGGCAACTACAAACCACCCTCAACTTAGCAATCACCTATGAATAGACAAATCATTCATTTTAAAAGTGATTTGGGATCCAAAGGATCAAATGAGTGTAAAGCCTGCAACATTTAGTATTTCAGTTCCCTAAGCTCTTGAGGAATTGATTTTTAGTAACTACACTAATCAACCCATTCCCCAAAACAAAGACACACAAAAATTCATTCCAAAGTCATGGTGAGGCACTCTAGGTCAGCAACACTCTCAAAGCATCATGCAATCCAAACTTTCCTATTTCTACACACAACAATGCATTCTTCAATCTTGAGAACAAACAAGTTTTCTAACAAAATCACCTCTTCATAAACAATATGCACATCACTACTTCCTCACAAGTACAGAAAGTACATAACAGAGCATCTAAACTTAGCTATTCCACTTAGTAAAAAATTCCCCAAATAAGTTGCATGTTAGTACCTTCTACAACCCCCATACCCCTTTTATTCTAAATAAAGAAAACTAGCCACATACCACAGATTGACATTAAAACTCAGTTTTCACTTTTAAAGCAATGACCCAAATCACATTTTAAACTCCATGAAAGCACAGTTTAACAGGTCAATAGCAAAGCAAAAATTCACTTGAACATTGAGTTATTAACCATTCACACTATTAGTTAGCCTAAAATCCACCCCCCCCCCCCCCCCCCCCAATTTTTATCCTCACTCATGATTAAGTCACCTAAGCCCAATGTTTTGAAAGTTATAAAGTCCAGCAATGACTTAATTCAATAATGGAACCAAAAAGCATGCATGAAAAGGGGACTAGACACTTCCAGCATTTAAACCCAATGGTTTGGTTCTGATACTTTATGGTTCACTCCCAGGTTCTATCACTGACAGACAGAGCTAAGCATAAATGCATCCAAACATGTCTCTGATAGATCCCCTTAAACTGTAAACTTTAATTTTCATCCAAATATTTCTTGTTTTAAAACATTCCTAAAAGTAAACCTGTTCAAGTTCAATATAAACAAATAAAAAAGAAATCCAAATAATGGAAGAGTAGACCACTGTAACTCCAAACAAAGATATTCAGAGGCTTAGCCACAAAACAGAATTAACAGATAAGACCTGGTAAGTCACTCAGAATCAGTCCCTTAATAATCTAATCAAATTCTTAAAGTCTAACCCCTCCATAACCAAAATCCACATACTAAGCAGTCATTCAAGCTTCTGTTCAAACAGATTTCATGCATTAAGAAAGAGAATTTTCAGAATATCTATCAACCAAAAAGATACCACTACTCAAGCCATTTCAGAATCAGTCCATTAATGATTTGATTAAATCTTTAAATCCCAATATAAGTAAGCAAAAAGAACACCCCAACAATGGAAAATCAGACCACTGCAACCCCAAACCAAGATGTTCATAATTTCATACACAAAACAAATTAACCAATGAGACATGGCAAATCATTCAGAATCAGTCCGTTAACAATCCAACCAAAGCCTCAGAGACTAAGACATCCCTAAACAGGATCAATATGCTATACGGTCATTCAAGCACTTTTCCAAACAGATTGCATGCATCAGGGAATATTATTTACCAGAGTATCTATCATTAACAAAAATACAACTATTCAAGCCACTCCAGCCTCAGTGTACACAACAGCCAGTTGTTATCAAATCCAAATACAACAAATTAGGCCACCAATCACAATCCAATGACTAAACTCGTTTCTTGAGCATGAACATTAAAGTATGAACTGAGAAAGAGAAAAAAAAAAAAAACAAGATGGGGGTTACCCCTCATTCAAATTCGCAGCTGAGAACAACTGAGAAGCAGATCGTGCTCCAGTTCTTGTCCCTTCAATTTCAACTTCACTTCCTATTTCACTCAAAGCTTCACACTCTTCTCAGAATCCCCCTTTCTTAGAACCTAAAGGAAAAACCCCCCTTTCTCTCTGTCTTGACCAAAAAACCCCTTTTTCTTTCTCTCCGTCTTCTCTCTGGCCTCCTGTGCCGAATCCCCTTGTTCTGCGCCTCCTTCTCCTTTTTCTACCCGTTCCTCATTATTCCAGCTGCTGCCTCCTTCCTTCTTTGCGTGCTGGACGAGGGTTTCGCGTGTGAGTGGATTGAGGGCACAGTGAAGTTTGTGTGGGTGAAGGAGCCATGGTGATGAGGGCATGGTACGGTGGAGGTGACGAAATTGAGGGAGCGTGCACGCAAGGACGAGTTTGGTGTACGGTGGTGAACGGTTATGAGAGGAAAAACGTTAAGGATTCGTTTGAATTGGTGATATTGAGTGGAATGGAATGAAATAGAGACATGTTTCATTGTTTAGTTATGTTAAAAAAAAATGGAATCCGATCAGAGTGAGTGTACGGTGGAGGATTTAGATGAAGGGAATACCTTTTCTGCAGAGACGAGAGTCGTTGGGGTTTGGGGTATTGCCGAGAGTTGTGAGTACGGGGAAAGATGAGAGTGTCCTGTCTTTATTTTTTTTTTATTTTCCTTGCTTTTTTTTTTTCTTTTTTTTTATTTTTATCTTTAATTTATATATATATATATATATATATAGAGGATGTTATTCAAGTGAGATGAATGTTTATTGTAAGAGGTGAGAAAGACATATCAATTGGTTTGGATCTTATATAAATGGTCAAGATTAAAACATAAATACATACGACTTTTTTAAGTGGTACACGATCTTTAAGAACTTTTAATTTTAACCATCCATATATAACAGTATGGATTTACTTCTTTCATCTTCTCACAATAAAAACTCCTCTCATTAAATATGATCCCTATATATATATATATATATATATATATATATATATATTGGATCCTATATAGGATCTATATTACGTGAGAATACTATATTATTGTGAGAGTTAAGAAGGTTTAATACCAACCATTAGATAAAAACTAATGGCCTAGATTAATAGACCATTAAGAAAGTCAAATACGATCATTTTTGAAAAAAAAAACTTCTTTTTTCTTTTTCTGTGTTGCTACACTCTTCTTCTAACTTTTCGTTTCCCTCCTAAAAGTTATCAACTCTTCGTCCTGATCTTTTTTACCCAAACCATGGCCTCTTTTCTATGACCACTGCACCACCATAGCAGGTCGCCACCAACAACAACGACATCACTAACCTCTCCCCAACACCGCTGCCACGTCGTCCTTGACTAACTCCAGTTCATCATCTCTAAGCTCGATGCCTCTACCCCTACCCCAGTCCAGGTTGTCAAACTCCTCACTCTCTACTTCTCCGCTCCGACAACAAGGTTAGTTTTAACACATGACAGACTCAGATAATAATTATTGTTATATTTATAAAAAAAAAGGGAGATTTAGTTCTTAGTCGTATGGTTTCTAAGAAGTTTGATGTCAAATAATTTGATTAATCTCTATTCTAGGGGTGTTTAAATTATTTTAATTTTGGAAATTGGAAAAAGTGTTTCAGAAAGCCCCTAACATCCTGACAATTGTTTTGAAGATATTTCAGGTATCACATAGCTCTTCTAATGTTCTTCTGTTGCTTTGTAGTTCCATAAATTATTTACACTTAAAAAGATACTATACTTGAACTTTTTTGTCTGAGACACAATTGCTCAGGAAGCTTGAATTTGTTGTTTGTTTTGTGAGTTGCTGTGAATAATTGCTTGGTTATGCTGCAACCATGTAAGCATGTACCCTTTACCAATTAAGTCATAGGTGTTGAAAGAGAAACTTGTTCATGTAATTTAGAAGAATTTAACCATAACACATGCATTTTGATTAGTACTTGTGTAATTTAGAAGAATTTAACCATAACATATGCTACAAAATTTATCAAATAAATAAAATTTAGCTTATTTTTGTAAGAAAAATATTTAAACTTATAATTGCTTATTTGATTGAATAAACTAAAACTATGTTCATAAGTTCATCTACACTGCAAAAAATTTTCAGTAAGTCCCATCCAAAGAGTTAAATAAGCTTGAGTAACCATTTTGTTTTTCACAAGCTCAACTACAAGCAAAAAATTAAGATGACAGCACCTGTGATCACTAAAGTCTCACCCAGTGATGGACCCTTCTGTGAGTCCTCATTTGTTGTCAGCTTCTTTGTGCCAAAAGAGAACCAAGCAAACCCCCCTCCTGCAAAGGGTCTCCATGTCCAAAGATGGAAAACAGTGTACGCAGCAGTTAGACAATTTGGTGGATTTGTGAGTGATTCAAATGTTGGGGAGGAAGCTGCTGCCTTACAGGCTAGTATTGCTAACACCAAGTGGTCTGCTGCCATTGAGAAAAGCCACAGAGCTGGCCATGCTTCTGTTATACTGTGGCACAGTACAATGCCCCTTTTGAATATGATAATAGGGTGAATGAGATATGATTCTTGTTTGATATTGAAAATCAACTGCATGTAATGTAAAAAAAAAAAAAATGAGAAGAACCATTCACCAATTCTAGATAGTATGTATGCTTTCAATAAGAAAGTAATAAGCAGGGCGGAACCTTAAGTGTTAGGACATCTTGAATTGATAAATAAGTGTTTCTCATTTTGCTAAAGCAATGCTTTCGGATTAACTCACTTCTTGGATCATCATTGCTAGTTTCAAGGTAATTTTAACCATTTTTAGTTGGCTAAATTTAAAACTTTTCATTATGAATTGATATGGCTGTTGAAAAGAGCATATGGTAGATATCTCATAAAATACCGAGTTTTTGTTTGGAAAGAAAAGATTTGATAGGTTTGCAATCAAATGCAAAAAAATTGCTCACATTGGAATGCATAGCCAATATCATGTACTAGTTCCTTCTATGTGTGAATGGTGTTCAGATAAACTTGAGTTTTGATTGCTATCATTTACTTTTTATAAAATTTAGCACAAATAGCATCAATTTAGAAAACGAGACTTAACTTGTGAACATGACCGACTCATGAGCAATGAGCCCCGTAAGCAATTTACTTACTATAACTTGTACTTGAGGCAGTGTAAAAGAGATCTCAAATTTCATGAAATGGAACACATTGTTATCGGATGAGGGAAAAACTTTCATGGATTAATAGATAACCAAGGAGCATTGCTGTCATCTTTACAATTATCAATAAAAGTAAAAATAAAAACATATTTGTGCTTAAAAGAGCTATATGCCTCAATCAGCTAAGTATTGAAAACTTTGAGGCATAGTATCTACTCCATCTAAATAATCCTATGTTCAATCAGTTAGGATTCCCAAAGGACTAGAGTTCAAACTGATTAGTAGTCCGGATACCACAGATGGGATTACTCTCATAATATACATACATGCCATAGTTTCCATAATCTACAGTACTGAAGGAGTCCCTAGTACTCTCAGTTGGGAAAGATGCCTCATCTGAGCTTGTGAAAAGGGACCAATCACTTGATATGGCATCTGAAAACTCTGCTCATGTTTTCAGCAAAAATTTATGTTACTTGCAGGATATTTCTGATGGTGCTTCTAAAGAAGCCATCAGAGGTGTCCATGAGGTGAGTAGCAATTTCTGGTCTGGTATCAGCTGAATGTTCTGGGACAACAAATTGACTGTTATGTCCTGATTTAGAAGGCTTTTGAGGTTATATTGGGTAGTGCTTTGAAGAGTCAGAAACTTGTTGCCTCATGGCTTTACCAGTATGTGCTACTGGTGGGCGGGGACTAGACCTAAGAAAGATTGAACAGTTAAAAAGGAAGCATATATAAGCATGCAATATTATAAAGATAAACTAACATCAATATGGATCTGATATGAGGAGATCTATAAAAAATAGGTCAAAGTTGAATATAAAAACTATTTATCCCTCTATCAAACGCAATAACTGAATGCTGAAATATGATCAATCTAATCCACTTTCAAGCTAGCCAATATAATAACTTTAATTAGATAGTCATCTAGATGGAGTTAAAAGACGCAGCGATATAAAATGACAATAAAAAACATGTAGAAGCAATGAGATAAAATGACAACATGATAACCATATACTGTCCACCACAACACTTTCATCTTTATATAGTCTGGGATCTGGAAAGATGTTTTCAAATTTATATTGACAACAATGTTTAAAACTGGCTCAACTTCAACTGGAAAACTGAAGAAGGTGGTTCATGGTTTGGTCGAACCAAATGACGCCACTTATAAATATCTTTAAAATTTTATATGATTGGCAGCATTAGAGATTTAGAGCATCTTTTTTCAATTTCTTCAGTTTTTCTGTATGACCATTGGAAAATTTGACAAATCAGCCCATGTTAGACCAATTAAGGCCAAATTTTGCTTTTGCAAAGAACTGGCTGGTTTTTCAAAAGCTGTACAGTTCTTCGATTTTGGACTGTTAAGCCGATTTTTGGACAGTTTAACCAGTTTTTTTGGGCGATTGAACCGCTAGACTGCATTTAAGATTCAACCTGGACCAGTATGGGGTCCAGTCAGCAGTTCAACCGGTTCAACCCAAACTAGTATGGGGTCAGGCCGAACCAGCCTTTCAAACACTCATTGACAAAGAAAGGTAATTTGCATAAAAACAGAACTATCTCATAAATAATGCTAAAGAAACCAGCATATGATGTTATCACACCGTTAAGTACCAGTTATTCAAAAGACGAAGGAAAACAAAATTATAAACTGTGA
This sequence comes from Ormosia emarginata, assembly GCA_029884605.1. Taxonomy (NCBI): domain Eukaryota; kingdom Viridiplantae; phylum Streptophyta; class Magnoliopsida; order Fabales; family Fabaceae; genus Ormosia; species Ormosia emarginata. Next base: position 30,696,349 of record JAQQTP010000079.1, on the reverse strand, counting down.
CAACAACGAAATCTCTACCTCATGTAGAATAAGATATATGCTCCTTCTGACATAACCTGACTAATTAGCACTGGTTGAACCTGTTAATAGAGCATAATCTGAGAATTCAAAACCCAATGAAACTAGAAAGTTCAAGAAATTTGTTAAATGTGCTAATGAACCTAGACTAGTATTCCAACAAAAACTATAAGTATTGTTCCTTCTTTTCCCTCTAGACGGAAGCCATATTATTTAGACATATTAGGAAAATATAAAAGAAACTAAATGCAGAAGAAACTCTTCTGCATGTGACAAATAAGCATTGGATTCAGTTAAAGTAAATAACATAATTATAAATATAGGATTTTGACAAAAACACGCAAGCAGTCAGAGTCACCTGAATAAAATAAATCAAAAAGTTCAAAGTTCAACCTAATTACATCAATAATAAGCCATTCTAGAAGATAGGTCTCATTCTCAAAAGTTTGTCTAAAATCACATTAACATACTTTATCATGCCAAAACTGAAACTCTTCATAATAAAGGCAAAGGAATTTGTTCTTCAAAAAGTCTACATAATAAAGGAATCCGTGATCAAGGATCCTTTCCTTGATCACGAATTCATGAGGAATTCAAAACCTACCTCTAAACTTAATCATTTCATCATCCGTCATATCAAAATCTCTAGGATTACCTAAAAAGATCTGCTCACTTAGATTACTAAGAGTTTCATCTTCCTTCTGAGCTTCTAAGATCTGAGTCCTAAAGTCACTCACTATGTCCAATTGACTCACACTGAGACTATGTGGCAACACAGTTACTGAAAGGCTCATGTCTCTAAAACTCTCCAGAAGTTCACTCTCTTGGATTATCATACGAGACATATGTAGGGATTTCCTGCTCAGTGCATCAGCCACCACATTAGCTTTACCCGAATGATAATTTAGCTCAAAATCGTAGTCTTTCAAAAACTCCATCCATCTTCGTTGTCTTATGTTCAGCTCCTTTTGATCAAATAAATACTTCAAACTTTTATGATCACTGAACACCTCAAATTGAACTCCATATAAGTAATGTCTCCAAATTTTCAAGGCAAACACTACTGCAGCTAACTCCAGATAATGAGTAGGATAGTTCTCCTCATGGGGTCTCAACTGCCTTGATGCATAGGCAACAACTGTCCTGTGTTGCATCAAAACACAACCCAAACCCATCTTTGAAGCATCACAGTACATTTCAAAGTTCTCCAAAGGATCCGGAATCACCAACACCGGTGTAGTAGTCAACCTCACCTTTAGCTCTTGAAAACTATCCTCACAGTCTTGAGTCCAATCAAAAGAACTACCTTTCCTAGTTAATCTAGTCAAGGGTAGTGCTAACTGAAAAAAACCCTTTATGAATCTTCTATAGTACCCCGCTAGGCTTATGAAGCTTCTAATCTCTCTCACAGTGGTGAGTCTCTCCCGCTGTAACACTGTATCAATCTTGCTTGGGTCCACAGAAATCCCTTCCTGAGATATCACATGTCCTAGAAACTGAACTTGTGAAAGCCAGAACTCACACTTCGATAGTTTGACAAACAACCTATTCTCCGTAAGCTTTTCCAACATTATCCTCAAATGTTGCTCATGCTCCTCCATTGTCTTAGAATAGATTAAGATATCATCTATAAACACCACAACAAACTAATCCAGGTAGGGTCTAAAGATCCTGTTCATGTAATCCATGAACACTATCGGTGCATTCGTCAACCCAATAGACATCATGAGGTACTCATCATGCCCATACCTAGTTCTGAAAGCAGTTTTAGGGATATTTTCTTCCCTAACTCTTATCTGATGATAACTAGACCTAAGATCAATCTTTGAGAAAACTGCAGCTCCTCTCAGTTGATCCATTAGATCGTCTATCCTAGGCAACAAATACTTGTTCTTAATGATTACCTTATTCACTTGTCTGTAATCTACACAGAGCCTTATGGTCACCTAGTAACACAGGTACTCCCCACGGAGAAATGTAACACCCCAAAATTTCCAATCTCTTAATCAGTAATTTTGACAGTTAACAGAATTTCACTGTTTAGTGATTTCTAAGCGCTGTAAAATTTATTTGATTATTCCGTCAGCGTATTTGATTATTTTGAGTGATTTATTCCGTGTCAGGAAAATAAAAATTTTTAGGCCGGGGAAAACTTTACGTAATTTAATTTTTACCGTTAGGTAATTATTTTACGTAATCTGATTTGATATTTGTGCATTTTATAATTTTTGTGATTTTATGGATGATTTTAAAATTTTTCCTGTCTGTGGGTCCCGCAAGGGGTATGTGGGCCCAAGTGGCCATACGTGGGCCCAGGTGGGTCCTACAAAATGAAAATTTTTCTACGCATAGAAAAATTTGTATGCTAGACGAGACAGTGATCTTACTAAACCCGAATCCTAAAACAGCTTTTAGAAAATTTTATTGTCTTTGTGTTTTGATCTTGTATTTAATTATCGGATGATAAAAATACAAGAAAATATTATTTGTAGGATACAAGAATAAATATTATACTGCGTAGTCAACAAAGAGAGTGACTTAATTTATACCCTTGGATGAGAATACTTAGTTTAAATATTAACCATTGATTTAATCAAAGGTTAAAAACAAACTTAATAAAGAAGCGCTTGATAATAACCATTGATTTAATCAATGGTATGAGAATAAGTTTAGTTAGGAAGGCTTTGATATCAACCATAGATGTAATCAAAGGTGTAGAATTGGTCTTGAAAAGTGACAAAGACCATTTATAACCATTGGATTTAGATTAAATCAAGGGTGGAGATTTAATCTTAAAAAGTAAAAAGACCATTTATGACCATTGGATGAAGAATTAATCAATGGTGGAAATTTGGTCTTCTAAAGTAAGAAAGACTAATTAGAACCCTTGATTAAAAGTTTGAAGGAGTAATCTTAACCATTAATTTTGGAGACACATCTAATGGTTAGAATTTAAAGGAGAAAAATCCAAATTGGCCTGCAGATTTAGTCTTTCTAAAATTAAAAATCTACCTAAATCCTAACCATTGAATTAATCAATGGGCTGTAGAAAGGCTTCAAATAATGACTTGAAAAAGGTGGCATGCATAATTCAAGGAGGGGGGGACGGTTTTTGCATGCTTTTGGAAGCCAAAGATGACTTTGATGACCATTATTACATGTCAAGATCACCAATACATCATCCTTGATTATGATTTATTTGTTTGCTTTCTTAGAAAGTCATTTGGAGGGGGGGCACGGCTTTGAAGAAAACAAAGAAGAAGGAGACATTTTTGAGTAGCCTTTGTAGGCCAAAGAAAAATTTGAAGATTATTAAGACCTATCTTGATCAATCTTCATCATTTTCCAAAAGCAAGACTTAGCAAATTATTCTCTCCTTTCTCTCCAAGTAAGGCTACGGTCATTCACTCTAAAGAAGACCAAAGAATTCATTTTCATGCTTTCTATTATTACATACTCACCTTTTCTTTCAAGTTTCAAGAAGCAAAACCAAAGAAAACTCCATTTCTCTCCCAAAATAACACCATTCGGCCAAGCTCTCCAAGAAGCACCTCCCATCACTTTTAATTTCATCCAACTTGACTTTCTAAACCTAAACACCATTTTAAGAACATCTCTAGTTATGAGTTTTTCCAAAATCATTCATCTTGATCTTCAAATTCAAGCTTCAAGTTTCTATCAAAAATCAAAAATTTCATCTTTGTTCTTCAAAATACACCATTCGATCATACTACCTAAAATCACCATCCAAGCTCTTTTAATTTCATCTAACCTTGGATCTTGAATCTCCATGATATTCTAAGCAACTTTTATGTTGAAGATTTCTTCTAAATCATTCATCTTCAAGGAGTTTCTTCAAGATCAAAGTTATTGGGTTTTTGAGGTGAAGTATAAGGAAACTTCATTTTCTTCTCTCTTTTTCATGATATAAACCATGTTTGATCCATGGTTCCTCTTAATCAAGCTTGATATGTTAATTAACTTGTGTTTTGTTTTGTATTTGAGAAGCCCTTGGTGGTGAAGGACTTGAAAAAAGAAACAAATCAAGAAGCTTTGGAGGATCTTCAAGAGGTAAGAGGGAGATCCATCTCACCAACCAAGCATGGTGGTGAGAGATGGTATTTTATTTGAAGGATGTGGAATCCATGTGAGGATTCATATCCATGGTCATGTAATTAATTTGTGGGTGTTTATGAGCTTTGATTAATTTTCTATGCTTGATATACTTTGCATGATTTTATAGCTTTGATGATATGCTTGATATGCTATACATGTTTTTATGGCTTTGATGGTATGCTTATATTATTTATGATGAAATATATATGTATATGCCATGACTTGATGGTGGAAAGGAAATTGATTTTTGGCTCCAATGGCCAAGGAAGAGTGGTCACGGTTTTGACACTCATAATTAGAGTTTATGTTGAAAATTTTCAAGAACAAGGGAATTAATTTTTGATCCCTAGAACTTAATGAATTTTGGTCAAGACACCTCAACATAGGTGTGTACAAATTAATATTTTTATGGAAGAATAAAAATTGGATTGATTTGATGAGTATGGAAAATAAATAAAGAGTTTGTTTTTCAAGAGAACAAGAACACGGTTTTGAGGAATTTTTATTGATTTATTTTGTGTACAAAGTTCCTAAGTATTTTACTAAACATGAGATTTAAATGAAAATAGCAATGATGATTTTAAGGATTTGCAAAGAAAGTGAAAAAGGATTTGCAAAGAAAGTGAAAAAAAGATTTGTAAAGAAAGTATAAATGAATTTGAACAAATGGGTTTGGTTTTATGACCATCGGTATTTCGGTTTTGAAAATAAAATTTTAATGGTTTTGTTTGTGTAAAACCATATCAATTTAGAAGGAAAAAAAATGTTTTGATAATTTTCAATAGTCATGTCTATAACACCCTCCCTAGGGCATCACATTTCCGACTCTCGACTCATAATCTGAAAATGTTTTCATAAAAGGTTTGAGTTAAAAACGTGGGTTTAAAAATTTCTTTCTTGTTGAAATATAAACTTACTGAAATTTATATGTAATACTGAAAAAGACATATATTGAAACTAATTCATATACAATCATTGACACCAATTAATATTTAACAATTTGAAGAGAAATATAAAACTAACAGACTCTTCTTCTTCTTTTTTTTAACAGTAGCAAACCCCATGACGGGTCCTACTAAATAGCACGGTATAACACTAACGATAAAACTTAACATACTTGTTCTTTCTCTTGTATCAACTTGATACATCAGAACTCTATTCCTTGTCAACACTGCTCCCTAACGAGTCATGAATGTCCACTCCTTATTGTTGTCCCCAATCTCAGAGTGTCCATCGGAATGTCCATCTTGAAGCATCAAACATTTGTTCTATGTCTGTTCCTTGTCCTCAAACATCTTTTCCATTTCAACACTGTCTGTAAGATCATTCTCTGATGTTGTCTCCAAACGTAGAGGTATTTTTCACCCGCTATGTCTAAGACAACTCGTTCCTTCTACTGTATAATTTTAATAATACGGACATAGCAAGCAAAACAACATAACAAAGAGGTGAGATCACCTACACCAAGACTAACATGGCAAAGCAAAAGATAACACAAACAACAATATCATAATTACAATCATGCCATCATCATTATGGTTATCACACGTATACAATATTAAAATCATGCTATCAACATTAATCAACTATCATCATCCAATCATATATCAATTCAATTATCATAAACAACAATTATGATAATGCCTTCAAGATTATCATCATCATCATCCAAGTATTCAAAACAATTGTCATAGCCAATATTCCTCAATTAATATATATCACACGATATAAATGTTCGGTTTATGCATGTACACAAGACTCGATTTCCTACTCCATGGAGCTAAACTCAGTCGAGAAATGATCGAAAAGAATCATCGGTGCCTCATGCCTCGAACCACGTGCTATAATCCTCATTTTGATTTTTGCACATCTAGCATATACACGACAAGCCTTTATCGATCTTGATTAAGAATAGTGTCTCGGTCGAGGATCATCGGTGTGTCGCGTCGGTCTAACCTACTACTACAGAGAGCGACTCACTCACCGTCCATTGTAGGCAACCCGCACCCGATGCCCCCAAGGTCAACCAGGTGACCTACACTACGCATATCGCACCCGCTTCAAGAGGTGTGTTTCTCCTAGGCAATCAGCCATATCTAGTCCTCATCGGACCATTCCAATGCATGTATAATGCACCAAATACCAATCACAGGTATAATACCAATCACAGGCTTTAACAGTAATCATACTGTATTTTCAACAGCAAAAATTATGTTATCATATTTTCATAGTTATAAAACACTTTCGTCGTGTTTTTCACAAAATTGCGCAACACTTCCGTCACGTTTTTCCAAAAAGTTTTTGTTATGTTTTCAAAATATCGTAACACTTCTGTTACGTTTTCAAAATTTCGAAACATTTCTGCTATATTTTCTCAATACCGTAACACTTCTGTTACGTTTTTTATATGCTGCAACTCGTCTGTTGCACTTTTAAATCACGCACTAATTTTTTCAACATTTTTCTCAAACACGTAAAAATATACATTTATCAAATCCCCTAATATTTTTCCACTGTTTCAAAATTGCGTAACTTAAAAATCATTCTTTTAAGTCGCGTAAATCATTTTCTATCATTCTCAAAATATTTAAAACACTTTCCAAATCACATAATGATTTTTTTGCTATTTTCACAATCACGTAAAAATAATTCATCACTTTTCCATCACGTAGTGATTTTTCAATAGTAATTCAAATTACGTAAAATATTTAAACGTAATTCAAATCGCGTAGAAATATTTCAATGTATTTAAAATCACGTAGAAATATTTTACCATATCACGTAACTTAAAAATCACGTTTTTAAGATACATAAAACATTTTCATCACAATTTCATTACAGAAAATATTTCTTAACCTTCAAAAATTCTTTTTCAGTTTTTTTTTATAATATAACTTCTCATATTATATTTCATGTTATTCATTAAAAAAATCCTTTTCGCAATACATTTCATAATTTCACTATTTTTCCAATACGCAAAATATTCTTTAATATTCCAAACGTCATTTTGAAAACTACGTAAAATATACATCAATATTCCAAATAATATTTTGGACTTTCAAAAACTCATATCGCTTTCTAATGTCATTTTTCACATTTTCTCTTTTAAGAAAACCTTTCCAAAATATATTTCACAAAATCACTCTCCAAACCCAAAGAATGATTCATATGTTAGAAAACGTTAAATTATTATATATTTTTTTTTCATTTTTTTTCCAAATCAATTCTAACACAACCTTCTTCAAAATAAATTGAAGTTCGAAAACATTTTCGTTTATAAAAACTTGATTTTCTCAAGTGATAAACGCTCTGATTCCCTTTCCAAATTTGTTGTATCAAATTACTTTGAAATTCTCTTTTGTTTCATTTTGGAAACTTGTTCATAAAATCAAGACATTACAAACCTTCAAAAACGCGCATTACTATTGAAATCATGAAAACATTCTTTCTTTCTAAGTTGATAGGATTTTACACAAACAAAACCATTAAAATTTTGTTTTCAAAACCGTAAGTCTTATGGTCATAAAAACCAAACCCATTTGTTCAAATTCATTTTTACTTTCTTTACAAATCCTTTTTCACTTTATTTGCAAATCCTTTTTCACTTTCTTTGCAAATCCTCAAAATCAACATTGTTATTTTCATTTAAAACTCATGTTTAGAAAAATACTTAGGAACTTTGTACACAAAATAAATCAATAAAAATTCCTCAAAAATCGTATTCTTGTTCTCTTGAAAAACAATTCCTTTGTTTATTTTCCATACTCTTCAAATCAATCCAATTTTATTCTTCCATGAAAATATTAATTTGTAAACACCTATTTTGAGGTGTCTTGTTTGAAATCCACCATGTTCTAAGTACTCAAAAATCAATTCTTTTGTTCTTGAAATTTTTCAACATGAACCCTAATCAAGGGCATCAAAACCGTAGCTTTTCCTTGCTATTGGAGCCAAAAATCAATTTCCTTTCCACCATCAAGTCATGACATATACATATATATATTTCATCATAAATAATATAAGCATACCATCAAAACCAGAAAAGCATGTATAAGCATATCAAGATATCATCAAAGCTATAAAATCATGCAAAGCATATCAAGTATAAAAAATTAATCAAAGCTCATAAACACCCACAAATTAATTACATGACCATGGATATGAATCCTCACATGGATTCAACATCCATCAAATAAAATATCATCTCTCACCACCATGCTTGGTTGGTGAGATGGATCTCCTCTTACCTCTTGAAGATCCTCCAAAGGTTCTTGATTTGCTTCTTTTTCCAAGTCCTTCACCACCAAGGGCTTCTCAAATACAAAATAAAACACACAAATAATTAATATACAAGACTTGAATAAGAAAACCATGGATTAGAATCATGGTTAGAACCTTGAAAATCAAAAGAAAAGTGAAGAGTACCAAATTTCACCATTAAAGCTTCAATCTTTAGCAAGAACAAGGTTGAAGATGAATGATTTAGAGAAAATCTCCAACATGAAAGTTGCTTAGAATATCATGGAGATTCAAGATCTAAAGTTGGATGAAATTAAAAGAGCTTGGATGGTGATTTTAGGTAGTATGACCGAATGGTGTATTTTGAAGAACAAAGATGAAATTTTTGATTTTTGATAGAAACTTGAAGCTTGAATTTGAAGATCAAGATGAATGATTTTGGAAAAACTCATAACTAGAGATGTTCTTAGAATGGTGTTTAGGTTTAGAAAATCAAGTTGGATGAAATTTTTGAGTGATGGAAGGTGCTCTTGGAGTGCTTGGCAAAAACATGAAGAAGGAGAGAAATGGAGAAAACTTGGAACTTACTTCTTGAAAATGTCTAATGATGACCAAGGATGACAATAATGGTCTTCAAACTTTTTCCTATGTCCTAAAGCTTCTCAATTTCGTGGCTCCCCTCCAATGCATTTTCCTTGAGTGCAAATTGATCAATAATGATCAATTATGATGAAACATTGACCAAGACATGCAAAAATGACATAAAGCTTGTCTCTTTGTCTTCTAAACACTCCAAAACCATCACCTTCTCTTCATAATGATTCAATAAAGTTGTCTTCATTATTTGTCACCATTTGAAGCATTTCTAACCATTGATTAATTCAATGGTTAGGATTTAGGTAGATTTAGGTAGGTTAGAAGACTTAATCTGCGCCATTGGATCTTTCTCCTTTAAATTCTAAAGCGTAGATGTGTCTCCAAAATTAATGGTTAAGATTACTCCTTCAAACTTTTAATCCAAGGGTTCTAATTAGTCTTTCATATTTTTAGAAGACCAAATTTCCACCATTGATTAATTCTTCATCCAATGGTCATAAATGGTCTTTACTTTTTTAAGATTAAATCTCCACCCTTGATTTAATCTAAATCCAATGGTTATAAATGGTGCTTTGTCACTTTTCAAGACCAATTCTACACCTTTGATTACATCTATGGTTGATATCAAAGCCTTCCTAACTAAGCTTATTCTCACACCATTGATTAAATCAATGGTTATTATCCAAGCTTTTATTAAGTTTGTTTCTTAACCTTTGATTAAATCAATGGTTAATATTCAAACTAAGATTCTCATCCAAGGGTATAAATCAAGTCAAGCTCTCTTTGTTGACTACGCAAAGATAATATTTAGTCTTGTATCCTCACAAATAATATTTTTACCGTATTTTTATCATCCGATAATTAAATACAAGATAAAATACAAGATAAGAAATTTTTAAAATCTGTTTCCAGATTCAGGTTTAGTAAAGATCCCCTGTCTCCGTCTAAACAATACAAATTTTTCTATCGTAGAAAAATTTTTCACTTTCTTGGGACCCACCTGGCCCACGTATAGCCACCTGAGCCCACATACCCCTCGTGGGGCCCACAAACCATAAAAATTTCAAAATCACACATAAAATCACAAAAATTAGAAAATTCACAAATATCCAATCGACACGTAAATTAATTACCTAACGGTAAAAAATTAAATTACGTAAAGTTTTCCCTACCAAAATTTTTATTTTCCGACACCTGAAAGTAAATCACTCAAAACGATCAAATAAGTTCGACGGAATAATCAAATTAATTTTACAAAGACTTTAAATCACTAAACAAAATGAAATTAATTAACTGTCAAAATTACTGTTTAAGAGATTGGAAATTTTGGGGTGTTACAATGTCCACGTTTATTTTAAGGCTTATAATGCCTTGGTTTTATAAACAAAGCAAATTTTCAAAAAAAAAAAATATATCTTGAGTTAATACAAGGATTTTGGAAAGGAAATTAGAGTGTTTTATTAATTGAAAAAAATAGAAATTTTCATAAACGGAAAAATAAAGAAAGGTTGAAAATATTTAAACTTCAATTTATTTTGAAGAAAATTGATTTTAAATTGATTTGAGAAAAATGAAAAATATAATGGTGATTTAAGAATTACTAACGTATAACTTATTTTCAAGTTTTGAAATACGTTAAAAATGTTTAGTTTTGAAACATTGATTTAATTCAATGGAATTGTGAATTTGTGGAATATATTTTGGAAAGTGATTTCTTAAGTAAAGAATCAAAAAAGATTTTCTTGAGTAAGAAAATATATTAAATGAAGTATAAAGTTATATTATTTTGGGTAAAGTTGAAAAAGAATTTTTAAAGGTCAAGAAAATATTTTCTCAGAATGAAATTGAGATGAAAAATTATTTACGATCTTAAAAACGTGATTTTTAAGTTACGTGATATGGAAAAATATTTCTGCGATTTTAAATACGTTGAAATATTTTTACTCGATTTGAATTATATTTAAATATTTTACATAATTTGAACTATTGTTGAAAAATCACTATGTGATTTAAAAATGATGAATTATTTTTACGTGATTGTGAAAATAGCGAAAAATCATTATGTGATTTGAAAAGTATTTTAAATATTTTAAAAATGAAAGAAAATGATTTACGCGACTTAAAAAGATGATTTTTAAGTTACGCGATTTTAAAACAGTGAAAAAAATAAAATATTATGGGATTTGGTAAACGTATATTTTTACGCGATTGAGATAAAAAAATTTAATATGTGATTTAAAAATGCAACAGCAGAGTTGTAGTATTTTGAAAACGTAACAGAAATGTTACGAAATTTTGTAAACGTAACATAGTGTTACGATATTGTGAAAACATAATTAGAAACGTTTTGGAATTGTGAAAACGTGACAGAAACGTTTTGAATTTCGAAAATGAGACGGAAATGTTGCGCAATTTTGTGAAAAATACGACGAAAGTGTTTTATAACTATGAAAATGTGATAACATGATTTTTGCTGTTGAAAATACAGTATAATTACTGTTAAAGCCTGTGATTGGTATTATACCTGTGATTGGTATTTGGTGCATTATACATGCATTGGAATGGTCCGATGAGGACTAGATATGGCTGATTGCCTAGGAGAAACACACCTCGAAATGGTGCGATATGCGTAGTGTAGGTCACCGGTTGATCTTGGGGGCATCGGGGTGCGGGTTACCTACAATGGACGGAGTGAGTCGCTCATCAGAATCAGAGTAGGTTAGACCGACGCGACACACCGATGATCCTGACCGAGATACTATTCTTAATCAAGATCTGATAAAGACTGTCGTGTATATGCTAGATGTGCAAAAATCAAAATGAGGATTATAGCATGTGGTCTGAGGCATGTGGTACCGACAGATTCTTTTCGATCATTTCTCCGACCTGAGTTTAGCTCCATGGAGTAGGAAATCGAGTATTGTGTACATGCATAAACTGAACATTTATATCTGTGTGATATATATTAATTGAGGAATATTGACTATGACAATTGTTTTGAATGATTGGATGATGATAGTTGATGAGTGTTGATAGCATGATTTTAGTATTGTATCTGTGTGATAACCATAATGATGATGACATGATCGTAATTATGATATGATATAACTGTATGATATTATTGTTTGTGTTAACTCTGTACTGCCATGTTGGTACTGGTGTAGGTAATCTCACCTCTTTGTTATGTTGTTTTTGCTATGTCTGTATTATTAAAATTATACAGTAGAAGGAACGAGTTGTCTTAGACATAGCGGGTGACAAATACCTCTACGTTTGGAGACAACATCAGAGAATGACCTTGCCGACAGTGTTGAAATGGAAAAGATGTTTGAGGACAAGGAACAGACATAGAACAAATGTCTGATGCTTCAAGATGGACTTTTCGATGAACACTCTGACATTAGGGACAACAATAAGGAGTGGACATTCATGACTCGTTGGGGAGCAGTGTTGACAAGGAGTAGAGTTCTGATGTATCAAGTTTGATACAGGAGAAGGAACAAGTATGTTAAGTTTTCATCGTTAGTGTTACACCGTGCTATTAAGTAGAACCTATCAAGGGGTTACTACTATCCATAAAAAAAAAAACAACAGAGTCTGTTAGCTTATATTTCTCTTCAAATTGTAAAATATTAACTGGTGTCAATTTTGGATATTTGAAATATGATTTTCAGTAATACTTATGGGTTCTAAAATAATTATTCAGTAAATTTATATTTCCGCAGTGAAAAGAAAAAAGAAATTTTTAAACCCACATTTGTTTAACTCAAACCTTTTATGAAAACATTTTCAGATTATGAGTCGGGAATCGAAAATGTAATGCCCTAGAGAGGGTGTTACAAGAAACACCCAACCTAATGAATTGTTTATCTAACAAATCCTCTATTTGTTTCTTGAGTTCCGCTAACTCTAGTGGTGTCATTCTACAGGGTGCTATAGAGATAGGTCTCATCCCAGACACTAAGTCTATAGTAAACTCTATATCTCGCTCAGGTGGCAACTCTACTATATCACTTGGGAAAACTTCAGGATATTCACTTACCACAGATATTTCACTTATGCTTTGCTCAACCTCAGCACTTGGTGAAAATAAGAGAATATATCCTAGAGATCCCTCCTTCAAACAAAGATTTACCTGATTTGCATTGAGATACACAGACTCAGATGAAACGACTCTGGTAGGTATATCTGACAAGAAAACCAGGGATTTTTCTGAACAGTTCAACATTATGGTTGGTGGATAACCAATCCATGCTAAGGATGACATCAATATCTACTAGAGGCAAACATATAAGGTTTACACGGAAAATCCTATCTTCTACCTTTACACAACAATCAAGACATACTTTGGATGTAACTGGTTTACTAGTAACCGTAGATATAGATAAGTCATAAGAAAGTTCAGACACGGGCAAATCCAATACCTTCATACAATCATTAGAACCAAAGGAGTGGGATACTCTCGAATCATACATCACAATTAAAAGTTGATTATGAATAATGCATTTACCTTCGATAAGATTGAAAGATGAGTCATCATTTCACCGCCTAAGGTATAAACTCTCCCTCTGGCTTGTGGTTTATGGGTAGGCGCAGTTTCCTTTCTTGATGGACACTTCCTTGGAAAATGCCCAAGTTGTCCTCAAACAAAGCATACCAAGCAAGGTCGGTCTCCATGTTGTCTCCTGTACTTGGAACACTTAGGTCACATCATCTCTTGCTTAACTTGTTTTCCCTTTCCCTGAGCAAAGCTAGGTTTAAAAGATCCCTTCTTGAACTTTTCATCACCCTGCTTTCTCTTCTGAAAGCTTTGTGATTTCTGCTCAACTGAAGGCTTACGATCATGACCCTCTATTATCCTACACTTGTTCACCAAGGTGGCAAAATCTTGGATCTCCAAAGGCTTGACAAACTTTTGGATCTCATCTCTCAATCCCTCCTCAAATTTTACACATTTCCAACACTCATAAGTGTTAAATTTGATGTGGGATGAGAATTTGGACAACTCACTAAACTTGGCCACATACTGACAATAGACATGTTGCCCTGTTGTAACCTCAGAAACTTCATCTCTTTTGTATTTTGCAAATTTTGCGGAAAGTGCTTCTCTAGAAATGATTCTTTGAAGATTTCCCACGTTATCGGAGTCCCTGATGCAACCAACATTCTCTTGGCATCTGTTTACCAATCCTATGCCTCCCCCTCCAACAAAAAGGAAGCAAAGAGCACCTTCTGCTCATCCGAACAAACCATCACATCAAAGATCTTTTCCATCTCCTTTAGCCATTCCCAAGCTCTGACTAGGTTGTACTTTCCTTTAAAAGCAGACGGGTTAAACCTTCAGAATTTCGCAAGGTCTAGGAAGTTTTGACTCCTTCCCACTGGTGCCCCTGGAACTGGTTGAACTGGTTGAACAGGTGGTGGTGTAGGCTATGGTTGATTGGCCTCTAGCCTCTCAATCATCCTTGCAATAACAGTTGCTTGCTCCCTCATTGTAGTAGCATTTGCAGCGGTTTGCTCACGCATCGCTTCGGCCATTGCCATTACGGCTTCAGCCATATTCGAACCTTCACTAGGTGAGTTCCTTGTCTTACAAGTTTGCTATTTTGGGGCCATAGTTTCCTACACACACTGAATAAAACATATTGAGTTGATCAGTCCTTAATATCATGTAATCGTGTAACAGTAGCTATTAACAATCCAATACTCAAAAGAGAGACAAAGAAATGCATACCACACAAGGGAACTCCTAATATACCAAAGCATACTCAGTCCATACCCCAACTTAACATGATGAACTGCTCTGATACCATAATGTAGCACCCTAATGCAATTATCGTAAAATAAATAGGATATTTCAAGATAAATAGCAATAAACGTGATACTTCTAAAAATGTATAAAAATAAAATCCATAATAACTTTTATAGCCATTATAGAAAGCCTTGAATGATAAAAAGATCATATATACATACATCACTGTATAACAAGTCATACTGTATACATAATCTTTTACATATAATCAGAAAGGTACTAATATACAAACTGGCTCAACAAGAAATAAAATTATTAAACTAAGCCTTCTACTTCTTCTTTTTCTTGCCCTTTCTCCATGGAGGGTCTTCACCTGGATTTACATGGAACATATAGGGGTGGGAAATCACAATTTCTCAATATTCGCATACCAAAACCAACAATAAATCATTTACAACAAATAATGAACTGAACACATATTCTATATAAAGGAACATCCGATTAATCAACAATACCAAAAGATCGCTCATACAATCCTATGATACTATAGAACGAGCAACCAATCAAGTAATGACAACTGCCCATACAATTGTCAACAATGCAATGTCTTGTGTTATGAGGTATGTTTATGCTCAAACAAAGTCCTAATATAATGAATGTGCAATACTAATGCAGATTTTAAGTTTTGAAAATACAAGTTACTTACTTATTCCCTAGGAACCTTTGTTCCCTTGTATAGACTGGATATGATAGGCAATTAAGCCCTGACACTACCTGGTGATGTGTGGACTTGTTTCCCCTCACAAGGTAAGAGTACTAATTCCAGCCCCCAAACACCGATAATCCTGACCATAATAGCATTGCCCGCTACGAGAATTTTGGACCCCCTATCTCCTCAAGGTCATTTCCTATAATTCTTTAGCCAAATGGTTGTGCGCACCATATAAGGTTACAACATATAAGGAAATAACAATTAACAAGTTTGAAAACTAAATATTCAAGAACTATCTCAATTCACAATTAAGACAACACAATACTAATACATACAAGTCTTAGCCTCACCTATCCAACAAGGTAGCAAGAATTATGTAACTAGCATTTCCATACCTAAAACCTCTCACCATCACTTCATAAGTGATTTTTAAGTCAACCTCATGTTCAT
Source organism: Ormosia emarginata (assembly GCA_029884605.1). NCBI lineage: Eukaryota > Viridiplantae > Streptophyta > Magnoliopsida > Fabales > Fabaceae > Ormosia > Ormosia emarginata. The sequence continues at coordinate 30,680,465 of JAQQTP010000079.1, read as the reverse complement.
CAAGGTTTTAGTTAGTCCCTAAGGCATCCTATTTCTCAAAGAACACCTAAGGTTTTTCACAAATTCTCATATATGGTAGGAGGTCAATCTCTTTAGGAAATACTTCCATTAGTGTCTTAACACACTTAGAAAGGCATATATGAGTGATCCCATCACTTAAGGAATGCCAAAACCTCAAGAACACAATCTTGAAAAATCCTGGCACTCACGCCTAAGCGTGACATTCCCACGCCTAGGCGTGACCCTCTCTGTCTCGCCTGACTGAGAAAACTAAACACCCATGCCTAAGCATGGTTTTGTCACGCCTAGGCGCGGTTTTGTCACGCGTAGGCATGACCCCGAGACAATAGCTTCTGCAGAAGTGTGACATTGTTCCATTGGTGCCACACACGAAATTTGATCATCTCAAATCTGTTTCTTGGTGGTTTTAAGACCCAAACAAGTTTACAAACATGAAGGAAACATAAAACACTAATTGATTTCATCAAACTTGGATCAAAACATAAAATCATCCATCAAAACCCCAAATCCGACACTTTAAGCATTTTAGGTCCAAAATAGATAGTTTTAGTTTCTAATCAAACTGTTTGCATAAACAAGTCATAAACAACACTTATAACTCATCCAAGCAAGAAAATAACATAAAACACCACAAGAACTCAATTTGGCATATTAAACCTCAAATAAGCCTAACATGAAAAAATGAGGAAAAAGATGAGGTTGAGCTCAAGATCCCCTACCTTTAAGCTCCACAAGCTGTAGAAATGATGGAGATGATGAAGGAAATAATCACAAGACTTCAAGCTTTCCTTTCCCCTTGGATTCCCTCTTCTTCCTTTCCTTTTTTTATCCTTGTTTTCCCTTCTCTGCTGGTCCTATTTTCAGCTGTGGAAGAGAATGAGAAACAAGTGAAATACTTGGTTGAAATATCACAAAATTGAGTCAAGAAAGAGGGCTGCAATCCGTGGATGGCTTATGGCCATTAATCATCACACTGATAATTCCCGATATGCTAAAAACACTCAACTTTAGCTAAATCAAGTTTTTCAAGTTCCAACAACTTTAAAATAAATCATAGGATTCATTAAAAATATTGTTGCACCAAAACCATCATTTTTCATTTTTGCGACTAGTCATTCTGGCTTTAAATAGACAACCAATATGCCTAAAAATATCAAACTGACTCCGAAAATTCTCAAACTTTAACCACATCACAAAATACACATTTGTGAATTATAAATAAATTATCGACATTTATTTCTATTAGCTAAGCCATTTATGCTAATATCTGTGTCATTTTAAGTTACTTTTCACCTTTCGGACTACAGCAAAGTGCCTAAACTAACTCAAATTTTCACAAAATTAAACAATCATGTTAAGCAAGTATTAAACTACCTCTGTAACTATTTACAAATCTAACATGTTGAAGATGATGTTACATTTCTCCCCCTATTTAAAATTTTACCCCCAAAATTTCTCACCTCATAGAAACAATTACGGGTAATCTTACTACATGTAGGATTCCAACTCCCAAGTCACCTCCTCGAAACCAACACCATCCCAAAACAACTTCACCAGAGGAATCCACTTACCTCTAACCTCTTTGACTCCTCTGTCCACGATCCTTATCAGTTGCATAGCATAAGACAAATCCTCTCTTAACTGCATATATTCATTTCTCATGACATGTGAAGGATCTGGATTGTACTTCCTAAGCTGTGAATATGGAAGACATCATGAAGGTTAGACAAGCTGGGTGGAAGGGAAATTCGGTAGGCTATAGGTCCAATTCTCTTTAGGATTTGGTAGGGACCAATGAAACAAGGGTTCAACCTCCATGTTCTCAATGTTCTACCAATCCCAGTTGTAGGAGTGACTCTCAAGAATACATGATCTCCCTCACTGAACTCTAGAGGTCTTCTCCTCTTATCAGTGTAACACCCTCCTTAGGATGCTACATTTATGACAAATTAAAATAAAACCTTACTCAAGTTATAAATCATTTATTTGCATATAATAATATAAGTTGTAAAAATTTTCTTTTTGTACATTATATCATTAAATAAAATAAACAGAACATGAAATAAAACAAACTATTAAATACACACCATAATTATACATATGATTTTGTTTCAAAGATACAAATATTTACATACTACAAACCGATTAGCAAAACACCAAACTGTTTAGCAAAATAGTAAACTATTTGACCCATAACAAATTGCAAACTAGCCCAAGTACACATCTAGAAGTTCTGATCCTCCGAAGGATCCTCCTCAGGGAGATCATCGGAAGACAAAAACCCCGGATGTCGTGTAGCTCTATGGACAGGAGTCTGTGCTGTCGACACACTACTAAGCTCAATAGGGACATGGAAACGTCCACCCTAATAGCGCCTAATAGAAAAGGGCAACTCCAAATGTACATAGATAGTAGTAGAAAACATAGGGACTCCATCATATTCCCTATTAAGGGACACAATCAAACGTCCCACATACACAACCGACTCCCTATCAGCTTGTAGACACCAGGCTTCAGAACCTCTATGAAACACCGGTTTCACAAATCCCAGAAAACTTGGCAGCGCCATAATGCGTCAGAGTCAATCCAAACAATATGGATGATCTAGAGGCTCGCCTTTCTCGCATTGATCACTCGGATGTTGTTCCTCCTTTTACTGACAATATAGAGGTTGCTCCTCTTCGCCTTCCTCGTAATCTTTACCGAACATAAATAATAATATAGAAATGCATACAAAGAGGTGAGACAATCTATATCATTACCAACATGGGAGTATAGAAAGCAATAATACATACAGATATAACATTGAATATGTCAAATCATATTATCACAACATACATAATATTTCAGACCAAATATAAATATCACTTCATGATGTAGACCACATATGTAGATGTACACAAACTCGTTCATACTCTATGGAGTTAACCACAACTTTCAGAGAGAATGACCTAGTAGATCTGCCTGTAGCTTCGGCTGCCCCAGCCAAATATTACACAGTCAAAACGTGTACAACAGACATTGTTCCAGACAATCTAAGCTAGATTGTGATTGAGAATAGTGCTTTGTCGAGATCGCTAGTGTGTTGCCCGGTACCACGGCCCAGAGGAGCTACCAATTGTCCTCATGTGGAATCTTCTGCACACTAACGCCTTCAAGTTCACTCAATGAACAACACTATGCCTATCGCACCCGAACTACGGTGTAATTCATCTCTTAGGCAACTTGCCAGTTTCAACCAAATTGACACATTTCTCTATGCATGGTGCATGAGCCAAAATACAAATATCACAATACTGTTATTTCTCATAAACACACGCCATCACTTGGCAGTGCCATATTTCAACATAACTGGGTCCACCACTTTAACTCGATAGCAAACTGTTGTTATTCTCAATTGCGTAAATATTTTATTGCGCAACGTTTTTAAATTGTTTTCTCAATCGCTTAATTTAAAAATTATTATTTTAAATACGCGTAAGGTATTTCTAATATTTTTCAACTACGTAAAATATTTTTTTAGGGTCTAAATTATATTTTGAACTTTCTCCATTATATATTTATTTTTAGCTTTACTTACAACATTTCCCCTTGAAAAATCCTTTAAATAGTATTTTCTACTGTTTTCATTAAATTTTACCCTTCTTGGAATTAACCAATATTTACAGCTTGAAACTTGCTAACGCGCTTCAAAACCCAAAGGGTGAGCTATACGTTAGTACTTTGCAAGTGTTTATTTTATTTCTCATCCTTACATAATTTCCCTAATTAAGCTTCTAAAATAATTTCATTCAATTTATTCTCTAAAATCCATTACATTGAGTTCTCTTTAATTTACATAATTCTATACTTAAAAACATCATAAGTAGGCATGTTGGCCAAAAATTATTCTATGCTTTAAAAACCATATTTAATTGTTTTTCATCATCTAATCTCTCATAAAAACTCTTAATCCAATTTATTATTATTAAACCACTTAATCCATGCTTAGAAAATAATTTAGGACATCTTGGTCCTCTTTGTGGTGGTGAAGCCGTGAGCTTCATGTGTTCTTTGGAACACTCATGCAATTCCTCATTAAGTTATTCACATCCTACCACATACAATAATCATCATGCTTTCATAAACGCATATTACAACATATATCAAAGCTATAAACATACTTGCATCAAAACTAATCACAAATAGGAAAAAACTTTAAACAACTAAGTGAATGAATCCTTATGGATTCTTCACCACAAACACATCCATTTTCTTACCACCAATACATGGTTGATGAGATTAAATCTCTCTTAAACCTCTAAGGAAGACAAAAACCTTCTTGGATGCTTTCCTAGTGATTTCGTGTAGCTCCAAGAAAAATCCTAGCAAACTTGAACAATTTACAAAGTCATAAACTATGGTTGAAAATGAAAAACCATGGATCAATCATGACTTAGAACTTCAAGAACAAGTTTAGAAACAAGAAACAAAGACTTTTACCTTGTATAGAAGAAACTTTAACCTTGTTTTCCAAGCACAAGATGAATGATTTTGAAGAAACTTGCAACATAAAAAGTGTTTAAAATGATGTTTAGGCTTGAGAAGTGGTGTTGGATAAAATTTTAGAAGAATGGAGGTATGAAAATGGTGTGATGGCCGTGAGCTTCACAAGAGAGAAAAGGAGAGAATTTTGGTGAAGCTTGCTTTAGAGAATGGATGAAGATGGAATGAATTAGCTAAGTGTCATCCTTACCTCCTCCTAAAGTCCTTTGGCCGTGGAGCTCCCAAAGGAGATGGCCACTTTGGTTGACCACTTAAGACCTCCTGATGGCCTTAGATGAGATCAATGGTTGATCTTCAAAGCTTTGCCTCTAAGCTTGTTTCCTATAGGCTTAGAAAATCAAGTCATCAAGCTCTTGAACCTTCCTTGGAATGACTTGTCCGAATTGCTCAATGGGAGAGCAAACCAAGTTTTGGTTCATTTAGGTATCTAGTTAAGCTTAGGTAAATCTAGTTATGCTTAAGCCATTCTAGTTAGATTTCCTAGTTACTTGGCTAACCACCTAGTGACTTAGGAATGACTCCTCCATTTCTTGAATATGCTAGAACCTTCTTGTAACTAAGGCTCTAATGGGTAGCAAACTAGGTTTGTTCCATTTAGTTACTACTTAAGCACTTTGGATTAACTTAGTCAAGTTTAGACTAACTTAGTTAGGTTTTCTAGTTTCTAACTAACTAGTCCAACCACTAATATTGACCATTTTCTATTGGTCTAGAAAATCAAGCTACCATCGTTGATGAATTTCTATTGGTTCACCGAATTGCAAGACAAAAAGACTTTTCTGGTTCCTATTGTCCACTGGACAGAAGCTACTTTTCTTAAGTCAGTAAGTACTGTCCACCAGATAATAAAATAATATTAAAATATAAAATATTTTTATTTCACAAATAAATTCTAAAAATTAAAAGATTGATACATGTATCACTCGAAATTGAGTTTAGTAAGATCCCCCAGCTCCGAATAATTAGATAAAGATTTTTCTCGACTCGAAAATTATTATTTTCCTGACTCAGAGTAAATTACACACAACAATCAAATACTGTCACGAAATAGTTAAAATAAATTTACAGCATACAGAAAACACAAAATAGTATAATTCAAGCATTACTGTAATTTAGCAAATTTTGGGGTATTACAACTCTCACCCACTAAAAAAAATTTCGTCCCCGAAATTTATCATACCTTAGAAAAGATGTGGGTATTGCTCCTTCATTTTATCTTCCAATTCCCATGTAGCCTCTCCCGTCACTTCGTTCCAGATTACCTTTACTAATATAATCATCTTCCCTCGAAGTTACTTCACTCTCCTGTCCTCAATCTTAACAGGAAGTGTCTCTTACGTCAAATTATCTTTAAGTTGTACTTCATCGAGCTGAATGACATGTGTTGGATTGAGAATATATTTTCTCAACTGAGACACATGGAATACATCATGAAGATTGGAAAGAAAGGGTGGTAAAGCTATTTGGTAGGCTACTGGACCTATCCGACGAATAATTTGATAACGTCCAATGAATTTGGGAGTGAGCTTTCTGGATTTGATAACCCTTCCGACACCAGTCGTAGGTGTTACTCACAAGAATACATGTTCACCTTCCTCAAATTCAAGAGGTTTCATTTGCTTATCTGCATAGCTTTTCTGTCGGCTCTGAGTCGTCCTCATTTTCTCCTGAATCATTTTCACCTTGTCCGTTGTTTGTTGTACAAGATCAGGTCCTATGGTCATACTTTCCCCATCCTGATACCAATACAAAGGTGTTCGGCATCGTTGCCCATATAGTGCTTCATAGGGTGCCATCCCTATACTTGAGTGAAAACTATTGTTGTAGGTGAATTCTATCAAAGACAAGAATTCATCCCAACTCCCTTGTTGTTCTAACACACAAGCTCGCAACAGATCCTCCAACGACTGGATAGTCCTTTCAGTCTGACCATCAGTCTGCGGATGATAAGCAGAACTCAGACGTAGCTTAGTTCCCATGGCTTCTTGTAAGCTTCGCTAAAACCTCGACGTAAACCTAGGATCTCTATCGGATACGATACTAGAGGGTACATCGTGAAGTCTAACAATTTCACTAATGTACACCTGGGTCAATCGTTGCAACGAATACTTGATATTGATCGGCAAGAAGTGCATTGACTTCGTAAGCCTATCAACTATAACCCATATAGAATCATGACCCTTCCTAGTCCTTGGCAATCTGGTAACAAAATCCATTGTGATACTATCTATTTTCCATTCTGGAATAGTTAAGGGTTGTAACATACCGGCAGGCCTTTGATGCTCAACTTTTGTCTTTTGACAAACAAGGCAAGACGCCACACGTTCCGTAACATCTCTCTTCATCCTTGGCCACCAAAACATCCGTTTTAGATCTTGATACATCTTAGTCATCCCCGGATGCATACTCAACCTACTAGTATGAGCTTCATCCAAAATCGCTTGCTTAAGATCGAGATCATCAGGTATACAAATCCTTCCTTTGAATCTTAAGACCCCATCAGATCCTTCCTTAATAGTTGCCTTATGACCTTGCTTCAAAAATTCTTTCTCATTCTGCAAAAACAGATCATCTTCCTATTTTTCTCGAATTTCTTCTAACAAATCATTCAAAATAATAACCCTATTTAGACGAATCCTTCCTGGTGCCAATTCCACAGACAACCACAAATCTCTAAACTGATTGATTAATTCTTCCTTCTTTATCATTATTGTAGAGACACTGATCACCTTCCTACTTAAGGCATCTGCCACTACATTCGCCTTTCCTGGATGGTATTGAAGCTGTAATCCTTTAAAAACTCTAGCCACCGCCTCTGCCTCATGTTCAACTCCTTCTGATCGAACAAGTATTTCATACTCTTGTGATCACTGAAGACATTGAATGTAACCCAATACAAAAAATGTCTCCACATTTTTAATGTAAAAACCACTACGGCTAGTTCCAAATCGTGCGTCGGAGTTCCTTTCGTGTACCTTCAGCTGTCTAGAAGCATAGGCTACCATATTTCTGTTATGCATCAACACACATCCTAATCCCTGGTATGAAGCATTGTAATATACTTTGAAAGTCTCACTTGGATCCGGTAAAATTAACACTGATGCAGTCGTCAATCTCTTCTTTAATTCCTGGAAACTTTCTTCGCACTCTTCTGTCTAAACAAAAGTTTGACTCTTCCTTGTGAGTTGTATAAGAGGTCCTATTATCTTGGAGAAACCCTCAATGAACCTTCGATAATATCTAACTAATCCAACAAAACTTCGAATCTCTATCACTGTCTTTGGCCTTTCCCATTGCAGAATAGTCTCCACTTTCGATGGGTCCACCACAATACCTTCCTTGGAAATCACATGACCTAGAAATTGAACTTCTTCCAACCAAAATTCACATTTCACTAACTTTACATACATTTTCTTTTCTTTCAAAATTTGGAGAACTATATTGAGATGTTCAACATGCTCTTCCGGATCTTAAGAATAGATCAAAATGTCATTGATAAAGATAATGACAAATCTATCTAGGTATGGATGAAAGATCATATTCATATAATCCATGAATATTGCAGGAGCATTCGTCACTCTGAACGACATCACTTGATACTTATAATGCCCGTAACGAGTTCGGAAAGTTGTTTTAGGTATATCGTCTACCTTGACATGAATTTGATGATAACCTGGTCGCAGATCTATCTTAGAGAAAACAACTGCTCCTTTTAATTGGTCCATCAAATCGTCAATCCTTGGAAGTAGATACTTATTCTTTATCGTGACCTTATTTAGTTGGCAATAGTTCCATCTTTCTTTTTGACTAGAAGTATTGGTGCTCATCACGGTGAAACACTCGATCGTACAAACTATTTTTTCTACAGTTCCTCCAATTGCTTCTTCAACTCTACTAATTCCGATGACGACATCCGATACGGTGCAATTGAAATAAGACCTACTCCTGGTACAAGATTGATAGAAAACTCTATCTCTCTTTCTGGTGGTAAACCGGGTACCTCATCGGGAAAAACCTCGGGAAACTCGTTAACGACAGAAATAGCATTCACGTCTTTCTCACTCTTGACTTCTAAAGAAGACAACAACATGTATCCTTGAGCTCCATCCCTCAACAATGATTCGACTTTAGCAGCAGTTAAAAATCTAGAATTCACATCCTTAGGAAAAACTAAGGTTTTATTGGAACAATCTAATAGGATATTGTTAGAAGATAATCAATCTATTCCTAAGATTAAATCTATTTCAACGAGAGGTAAACAAATTAAATTAACAGAAAAGGCTCGATCATGAATGGTAATAGGACAGTTCAAGCATACTTTAGATGTAACAACAGGCTTAGCAGTTGGTGTAGAAACAATCAATTGAAAACTCCAAGAAGACACAAGTAATTTCAACTGATCCATACAGCCATATGCAATAAATGAATGAGTCGCACCCGAATCATATAGTACAGACAAAAGATCACCTACTGCGACACCTTCTCCCTGAATAAGATCCTCGGACTATGAAGTGTTGTTAATGTAACGCCCCTTTTTGGGAGGGAACGTCACATTGTCAAATGAAATAAAATACGGAAATTAAATAAACAAACGATTAAGACCCGGTTCATTTTATTTAGTTGATGTTTAACCATGTGAGCAAAATTGGCAATATATATATATTTTTTCTTTTTATAACAACAATGCGGAATGTGAATAAAAGTAACGAATGAAACAATACACAGAATTTGCACCTGAATAGCATACACACACACACACATATATATATATATATATATATATATATATATATATATATATTTTTTAATACAATTGTTTTGCAAGTACAAGCCTGGCCATCACCAAAAAGCAAAACTATACCTACCCCAAGGAAATCATGCATATATAACCATCATGCATATACAAAATATACAGCCCACCAAAAAGTAATACATCAGGCCCCCAAAAATAAAAACACTGGCAGCCATCAGTAGCCACCAGTGGCATCAATCCCTCAGATGAGGAGGAACCGTGTCAGGATCCTCAGCGGGATCCTCCTCATCCGAGGATACCTCCATTGGAACCACAGAAGCACGGGACGGGGCCCGAGCGGTGGAATCAAAGGAGTCCTCCCGTGGAGTGTAGTAGCGGTCGCCCCACATCTCACGGATGGGCAAGTAAAACTCTAAACGTAGGCTGACGTGGCAGGTAATCACGGGTGCCTCATGTCGTCTCCAAGCAAGAGCAATGGACACGTCTCCCAAGTAGACGCAACGGTCAGAGTTCAGGTTGATGTGCCAACACTCTGGCCCTCCGAGGAAGGTCAGACGCACGTCACCCAGAAATCCTCGCATACGCGTCCCCATCGTCAACAGCAGGTACTAATCACGTTCGGGCCAGAAGCCAGGGAAGTCAGGGGTTTCTAACTCGTTGCCGTCGTCTTCGGTAGATGCAATATAAATACAGATAACAGATAGCAGAACACAGAAAGAGGTAAGACATCCTACATCATTACCAATTATAGCATGCTAGAAACAGAACGGCGCCACACGCCCATACAGCAATTTAGAAACAGCATACTCAATTAATAAGCAGTAATTCCAACGGTAAGCAAATAAATAGTTCCAGGCAGGTAATCATCATGATGGCAATTAAATCAATTTTAGTGGCAGAAAATATGAATTAATGATGACAGTATATATCATGTTTCACATGCATGCTCTCTCAATTCCTACTCCATGGAGCTAGACTCAACTAATCGGAGAGAAAGATCAGGAGACATGTCTGTAACTCGGCTGCCGAGGCCAGTGCTATCAATAATATTCTCATGCGCAATCATGGCATTGTACAGATATTCTACACTAGATCACGATATAAGACAGTGTCTCGGTCTGGATCGTCGGTGCGTTTGCATCGGTCTACCCCACGGGCAGGAGAGCTACCAACCTCCCATTGCGAGGAACCCGCACCCCGACGCCCCCAAGGTTAACCAATGACCTACACTAGTCTATTCGCACCCGCACTAAGGTGTGTTCAATCTCCTAGGCAACTTGGCCTTACAACAGTCCACAAGGACAATCACAATGCATAAGATACTATGCATGCACATGTATGATCCACAATCTCATACAAGTTCATAATATGCCACATTAGGCCAATATAAGCATCAATATATAAATGGTCACTCACATGGACCCATAATCACATAATATCAATATCAAATTAATTAATACGTCATTAGGTTCATTATGAATCCTAACTTAGAACTTATTCCTTATTTCAAGGTTCATATACAAAGTCAATTTAACATACTATGGCAATTCAATTTTTTAATAATTTACATTTTATGTAAGCCCTTAAGCCTCACACTCTCATGTTCTTTACTCACTTAGATTTACCTTAAGTCTTATGATGGATTCACCTTTAAGTTTAAATTTTACCAAATCATTTCAATTCCTTAATTATCTGCTCCATCACTTAGGTTATTACTTGCCTATTGGTTATGCCTTCAAGCTACCAAATCACATAGCTTCACCCAAAAAGGGCTAGGAGGCCGTGACCTCCCTAGGAATTCATTTCCTAATTCTTTCCAACTCACCACACCATTGGTTACACTCTAAATTCACTTGATCCTCACTTGTTACACTAGCTCACCAATAACCCCAAATTGGGCTCAAAACCGTGGCCACCACTTGGGTTTCAATCTCAATTCTTTTCTTTTCTTCCATTACATCCCATTTTTATCTATTGATTAATTCCAATTCAATGCTTATTACAATTTACCACAATTTCCCTTAATTGCTAGCCTCAAAACCGTGGCCACCAAGAGGGATTATCAAAGGTCATTCTTCCATTTCCAATCACAACATCCACTCAAATATTCCATTACATACAACAATTCAATCCAATAGCATAAATTAATTAAAATCAACACATAACACAATTAATCATTAAATTCAAGAACAACCCTCATTAGGGTTCTTCCACAAATCAACACAACCAAGGTTCCTAGATGCTAAAAATGGTTGAGGAGGAGTGTCTTCCTCTTACATGAGTGTAGAAATCAAGAGAGCTCCAAGAATGCTCCTTGTATTTTCGGATTTAGCCTCCAAAATCCCTAAAAATGGTAACTTGTTAGAATAAATACCAAGGCTTGGAAAAATGAAGCATGAGTGGTCATAAAAAAGACCATGAGCACGAAAATGAGAGGGAAAGAAGAGTGGTCTTGAAACTTACCCAAAATGCTCAAAGTTGGAGCTTGGAGAAAATGGTGAAAATGGAGGATTTTCAAGAAACTCCAAGAAGAAATGATGCTTAGAATGGTGTAAGGATTCAAGAAATGTATTTAGTTTAAAATTTTGTGAAGATTAGGGAGGAAGAAGGAGGGCTGGCCGTGGAAGTGCTAGAGAGAAGGATGAGAGAAAGTTTGAAGAAGGAAGAAGAAGAAGTGATGAGAGAGAAAGTGTTTTTGGAAATTAATGAATTTTGGTGTAAATGAATTAATGAAAGGAAATGAATTTTCCTTGCTTGGAGGCTGCATTCCAGCCGTGTGGGGAGAGAGAGAAGAGAGAGGGAAATGGCTTCTAAGAGAAGCTAAGGGCATTTGGGTCATATTTTGGTCAAAGCTTCTTAAAGAAGCTTGATTATTTTACTATTAAATTTGAATTAAAGTGGATGGATTAGACATAAAGTAGATTGCATTAGGATAATGTGATAGTATTTTTATTACACACTATTATCCAAGTTGTATTGAATTAATCTGACAGATGAATTTTCCGCTGTATTGATTTATTTTATCAGTTAGAATTTCTCGAAAGTTGTGAAATCTCGTAAACTGTGTCAAGTCTCGAGTTTAGTAAGATCCCCCGTCGACATGTCCATAGTCCAAGGTTCTCAGAGAAAACATCGCGTTTCTCTGGTTCTGCTCAGTGCGTACGTAAAACGAGGAATATATTAAAATATTCGACAGTTCCGGAAAATTCCCAGAAAATTCCCAAAAATTGAAAATATTATAAAACAACTATTTGTCATATAATTTTCTAATTTTTGAAGCACTACAGTCGTTTTCCCGACTCTGCTCGAGTATCACGTAAAACGAGGAATATATTAAAATATTCGTCGTTTCCGAAAAATTCCAGAAAAATTCACATAAATCACAAATATTAGAAAATGACTATTGGCGGTGAAATAATTAATTTTCGGAGCGTTACATTGACCTCAGCAATTCTCAGCTCAGTGTGCACGCAAAACGAGAAATATATTAAAATATTCGACGTTTCCGTAAAATCTTAGAAAAATTCCTAAAAATCAAGAATAATATAAAATGAACATTTATGATCAAATAGGCATTTTTCGGGATGTTACAGTTACCAAGTGGCCTCAATACTCAAGAGGGGGTGAATTGAGTGTATAAAATATTTTCGTAAATCTTTTACAAAACGTTTGATTATTAATTTTCGTTGAATCTATTGGATGATTGAAGTGAATAGAAAAATGAGATTGAATACTTCACTCACAAATTAAATAAGCCAAGTTGAATAACATTCAAGCAAGCATATAAAATAAATGCACAAATGTAAAGAGATGAGTTTAGAAGATCAAACACAAGGTTTATCCTGGTTCAACCACCAATCCACTTGTGACCTACGTCTAATCCTCAAGCAACCGCTAGAGATTTTCCACTATATCTTCAAGTTTCAATAGGTGCTTGACAACCTTTACAAACTAGAGCACTCACCACACCTTGGGATACCTCACCCTTTGTGCTTGAGCCTTAAAATAGGAATACCTCACCCTTTACAACCTTTGAGGGATGTCTCACCCTCTTTACACCTTTGAAGGATACCTCACCTTCTTTTCAACAAGGGATACCTCACCCTTTTTCACTAGAGGGATACCTCACCCTCTTTACAAGATAAACAAAGTGTTTAAATGATAGAAACTCTCTCAAAGAGTAGATAATACAAATTGAAGCTTATAGGTATCAAGGATTCACTCTATTCAAGCTCAAAAACAGGGTATTATGGAGGTGATATAGAAAATGTGAATTCAATGCTTTTGAACGTTTTTCAGATTGATTGACCAGCCAACATAAATGCCCAACAACTTAGTTTTATAGCCAAAAGAGATTTTGTGCCGTTGAGGGCAGTTAGAAGCATTAAATGCTCTGTAATAGAGCCGTTGTTCGTGTTTTTTGATCACCCAGTTAACTGGTTAGGAAGTATGCCTAATTTAGACATTTAAGATTGGTCTCTGTCTTTATCAGATAACCGGTTAGCCAAAGAGTCTAATCGGTTAGGCTTCATTAGAAAACTTTTTACGTGTGTTTTAAGAGCACACTAACCGGTTAGCTTAACTTCCTAATTAGTTAGGCTTCCTTTTAAAATAGAATTTGTTTCTTAAAAACGTACATACTAACCAGTTAGGCCAAGTACCTAATCGGTTAGGCTTTTTGAACATTAGCCACTGACTTTGAAAATAACCGATTAGTTGGGCATATTAATCGGTTAGGATCTTTTAAAAAAGAGAAGGCAATGCTTCTGTTTTCACAAATAACCGATTACTTCTATTGCCTAATCGGTTAGGGAATTTAAAACTAAATTGCCGCGTTTCTATTTTGGTACCTAACCAGTTAGATGAATAGTGATGACCGGTTATTGATTGATCAAGGAAAGAGAGGTTTTAAAGGTTTATGCAACCAAAGTTTTCCAAATCATTTTCAATCTTTCTAAAAACCATTTTGCCTAAATCAGAACACATTTTCACAAATGTAACACATGATTTTGCAAACCATTTAGGAAAACCTATAAGTGAGCTTAGTGTGAATCCCAAAATACCTTTACACAAGATCTAAGGACCTATATGCTAAACTTGAGTCCTTTGGTGCTTGATCTTCGTATTTTCGTTTCCTTTCTTGTTCGTTGTCATCAAAACCATCGCTTATGTCAATACCAATCACAAGTGTAATATCTCGGGACTGCCTACAGGATTGACTATTGTCTCCACAAACTAACACGGGTCTTTGCAGCGTGCTTTGTCCTCACTCACACGCATCCTAGGCAACTTCCCAGGAGGTCACCTATCCCATAATTGCTCTGGTCAAGCACGCTTAACCATGGAGTTCTTATGTTCTAGGCTTCTGAAAAGAAGTTACAATTTGTTGATATGGCTACGCCTAATCAATTCCTTTAAGCCATCCTCAACTATGCAGTCCCATACCTGCACAGTCTCTGAATCCCTCTCATTCCGGTGTGTATTCAGTTCATTCATGGGACCCTTCGCCTAGAAGCCTGCCAGGAGCCGCTCCTTGTCCGTGCTTCTCTTTAGCACCGGCGACCACTCCCCGCCCTCGTTGGCCCCTAGACACCACAATGGGATGTTATAGGAAGCTTCAGCTCTGCTCATCGTGTATACTCGCCCTCCAGATCGTGGCTGAGTAGCACGAACTTACTCATAGTTGATTCTCTTTTTGGCTGGTTGCATTCCCTGGAAACATGTCTAGGCCTTCCACATTTAAAGTAGATAATTCCCTTGATTGAACGATCTCTTGATATATGGCCACTCTTTCCACATTTAAAACACCTCGGCATAAACGCCACATTTGGACTAGCTTTGTTGCCACTAGGACTTCCCCCAAAAGATGGACGTTGGGGTTGATTCCCCGATGGTCTCGAGTACGGTTTGCGTTGAAACCGGCTATTATTGTTGTTTCCTCATCTTTGGAACCTGGTCGGTCCAAAGTTACGATTCCTCGAGTCTCTTGACGGCTCTAGTTCCTCAAGTCGTTGACATGTATCCATTAGGGCAGGAAATTGATTTATCCTTATGGGCAGCACTCCTCTTTTCAATTCTACCCTCAGTCCTTCTTCAAACTTGCAACATTTCCACTCCTTGTCAGGCTGGATTTGGAAATACCTTGAGAACTGTGACAAGCTCTCAAATTTCGCTGCGTACTCACCAATAGTTATGTTACCTTGTCGTAAACCAAGAAATTCCATTTCCTTGGCATGTCGTGCACTGGCTGGAAAATACTTCTCCAGATATACTTCGCAGAACACCTCTCATGTAATTTCGGTTCCCTCAGCTTGTAGTAATCGTTGAGTTCCTCGCCACCAGTTCTCACTATCCCACATTAGCATAAAAGTAGCATATGTCACTTTTCTATCATCTGTACATCCCATTCCTTAAAAAATCTTTTCTAGTTCTTGGATCCAAAGACTCGCCTTCTCCATATCAAACTCGCCCCTAAACTGCAGCGGGTTATTGCGTTGAAACTCAGATAAGTTCAGGGCATCAACAGAAGACTCGTGTTGCTGGGCTGCTTGTTGATTTCGTTGCGTAATTACTTCTGCCATACGTTGCATAGCCTCAACAGCTGCAGTCATTGGATCAACATTTCGTCCCATGTTCGCACACGTTCCTCTACCATGAGACATTTCTCTCTTCAATTAATCAAATAAGACAAAACAAAGTCAAATGTAACCTTTCGAAAACAAATTATAGAGAATCACACAACACAAGTAAAATAGACCCAACCACAAACCCCAAAAGACTCTAACTTGGGCTCTGATACCAACTAATGTAACACCCTCCTTAGGATGCCACATTTACGACAAATTAAAATAAAACCTTATCCAAGTTATAAATCATTTATTTACATATAATAATATAAGTTGTAAAAATTTTCTTTTTTTACATTATATCATTAAATAAAATAAACAGAACATGAAATAAAACAAACTATTAAATACACACCATAATTATACATATGATTTTGTTTTAAAGATAAAAATATTTACATACTACAAACTGTTTAGCAAAGCAGTAAACTATTTAGCAAAGCAGTAAACTATTTAGCAAAATAGTAAACTATTTGACTCATAACAAACTGCAAACTAGCCCAAGTACACATCTAGAAGTTCTGATCCTCCGAATGATCCTCCTATGGGAGATCATTGGAAGACAGAAACTCTGGATGTCATGTAGCCCTACAGACAGGAGTCTGTGCTGTCAACACACTACTAAACTCACTAGGGGCATGGAAACGTCCACCCTAATAGCGCCTAATAGACAAGGGCAACTCCAAATATACATAGACAGTAGTAGAAAACATAGGGACTCCATCATATTCCCTATTAAGGGACACAATCAAACGTCCCACATACACAACTGACTCCCTATCATCTTGTAGACACCAGGCTTTAGAACCTCCAAGAAACACCGGTTTCACGAATCCTAGAAAACTTGTCAGCGCCATAATGCGTCAGAGTCAATCCAAACAATATGGATGATCTAGAGGCTCGCCCTTCTTGCATTGATCACTCGGATGTTGTTCCTCCTTGTACTGACAATATGGAGGTTGCTCCTCTTCGCCTTCCTCATAATCTTTACCGAACATAAATAATAATATAGAAATGCATACAAAGAGGTGAGACAATCTATATCATTACCAGCATGACAGTATAGAAAACGATAATACATACAAATATAATATTCAATATGTCAAATCATATTATCACAACGTACATAATATCTCAGACCAAATATAAATATCACTTCATGATGCAGACCACATATACAGATGTACACAGACTCGTTCATACTCCATGGAGCTAACCACAACTTTCAGAGAGAATGACCTGGTAGATCTGCCTGTAGCTCCGGCCGCCCCAGCCAAATATTACACAATCAAAATGTGATGTACAACAGGCATTGTTCCAGATAGTCTAAGCTAGATTGTGATTAAGAATAGTACTTTGTCGAGATTGCTAGTGTGTTGCCCGGTACCACGGCCCAGAGGAACTACTAACTGTCCTCATGTGGAATCTTTCGCACACTAACGCCTTCAAGTTCACTCAATGAACAACACTACGCCTATCGCACCCGAACTACGGTGTAATTCATCCCTGAGGCAAGTTGCCAATTTCAACCAAATTGACACATTTCTCTATGCATGGTGCATGAGACAAAATACACATATCACAATACTGTTATTTCTCACAAACACACGCCATCACTTGGAAGTACCGTATTTCAACATAACTGGGTCCACCACTTTAACCCGATAGCAAACTGTTGTTATTCTTAATCGTGTAAATATTTTATTGCGTAACATTTGTAAATCATTTTCTCAATTGCGTAATTTAAAAATTATTATTTTAAATACGCGTAAGGTATTTCTAATATTTTTCAATTACATAAAATATTTCTTTACTGTCTAAATTATATTTTGAACTTTCTCCATTATATATTTATTTTTAGCTTTACTTACAACATTTCCCTTTGAAAAATCCTCTAAATAGTATTTTCTACTGTTTCCATTAAATTTTACCCTTGTTGGAATTAACTAATATTTACAGCTCGAAACTTGCTAACGCGCTTCAAAACCCAAAGGGTGAGCTATACGTTAATACTTTTCAAGTGTTTATTTTATTTCTCATCCTTACATAATTTCCCTAATTAAGCTTCTAAAATAATTTCATTCAATTTATTCTCTAAAATCCACTACATTGAGTTCTCTTTAATTTACATAATTCTATACTTAAAAACATCATAAGTAGGCATGTTGGCCAAAAATTATTCTATGCTTTAAAACCATATTTAATTGTTTTCCATCATCTAATCTCTCATAAAAACTTTTAATCCAATTTATTATTATTAAACCACTTAATCCATGCTTAGAAAATAATTTTGGACATCTTGGTCCTCTTTGTGGTGGTGAAGCCGTGAGCTTCATGTGTTCTTTGGAACACTCATGTAATTCGTCATCAAGTTATTCACATCCTACCACATACAATAACTATCATGCTTTTATAAACACATATTAGAACATATATCAAAGCTATGAACATACTTGCATCAAAACTAATCACAAATAGGAAAAACTTTAAACAACCAAGTGAATGAATCTTTATAGATTCTTCACCACAAACACATCCATTTTCTCACCACCAATACATGGTTGATGAGATTAAATCTCCCTCAAAACTCTAAGGAAGACAAAAACCTTCTTGGATGCTTTCCTAGTGATTTCGTGTAGCTCCAAGAAAAATCATAGCAAACTTAAACAATTTACAAAGTCATAAACTATAGTTGAAAAAGAAAAACCATTGATCAATCATGACTTAGAACTTCAAGAACAAGTTTAGAAATAAGAAGCAAGCACTTTTACCTTGTACAGAAGAAACTTTAACCTTGTTTTCCAAGCACAAGATGAATGATTTTGAAGAAACTTACAACATAAAAAGTGTTTAGAATGATGTTTAGGTTTGAGAAGTGGTGTTGGATAAAATTTTAGAATAGTGGGGGTATGAAAATGGTGTGATGGCCGTGAGCTTCACAAGAGAGAAAATGAGAGAATTTTGGTGAAGCTTGCTTTAGAGAATGGATGAAGATGGAATGAATTAGCTAAGTGTCATCCTTACCTCCTCCTAAAGCCCTTTGGCCGTGGAGCTCCCAAAGGAGGTGGCCACTTTGGTTTACCACTCAAGACCTCCTAATGGCCTTAAATGATATCAATGGTTGATCTTCAAAGCTTTACCTCCAAGCTTGTTTCCTATAGGCTTAGAAAATCAAGTTATTAAACTCTTGAACCTTCCTTGGAATTACTTGCCGAATTGCTCAATGGGAGAGGAAACCAAGTTTTGGTTCATTTAGGTATCTAGTTAAGCTTAGGTAAATATAGTTATGCTTAAGCCATTCTATTTAGATTTCCTAGTTACTTGGCTAACTACCTAGTTACTTAGGAATGACTTCTCCATTTCTTGAATATGCTAGAACCTTCTTGTAACTAAGGCTCTAATGGGTAGCAAACTAGGTTTGTTCCATTTAGTTACTACTTAAGTACTTTGGATTAACTTAGTCAAGTTTAGGCTAACTTAGTTAGGTTTTCTAGTTTCTAACTAACTAGTCCAACCACTAATATTGACCATTTTCTATTGGTCTAGAAAATCATTCCACCATCGTTGATGAATTTCTATTGGTTCACCGAATTGTAAGTCACAAAGACTTTTTCGATTCATATTGTCCACTAGGCAGAAGTTACTGCTCTTAAGTCAGTAGGTACTGTCCACCGGATAATAAAATAATATTAAAATATAATATATTTTTATTTCACAGATAAATTATAAAAATGAAAAGATTGATACACGTATCACTCGGAATTGGGTTTAGTAATATCCCCCAGCTCCGAATAATCAGATAAAGATTTTCTTCGGCTTGAAAATTATTATTTTCCTGACTCGGAGTAAATCACACACAACAATCAAATACAGTCACGAAACAATTAAAATAAATGTACAACACATAGAAAACACAAAATAGTACAATTTAGGCATTACTTTAATTTAGCAAATTTTGGGGTGTTACAATTAGCATAGCTTTTCTGCCTACTATGAGCCTTAACCAATCTATCCTGGATCATTTTAATCTAATCTGTGGTCTGCTGCACCAACATAGGATCTAGAATGGTTCCTTCTCTAACCTCACACCAACACAAAGGGGACCTACACTTTCTGCTATAAAGTACTTCATATGGTGCCATACCTATGCTAGCATGAAAACTGTTGTTGTAGACAAACTCCACTAAAGGTAAGAACTTATCCCAACTCCCTTTCTGCTTTAGCACACATGGTCTTAGCATATCCTCTAAGGTTTGAATAGTCCTTTCTGATTGACCGTTCGTCTATGGATGGTATGCTGTGCTCAAACTAAGCTTTGTCCCAAAAGCTTTCTATAAGGCTCTCCAAAATCTAGATGTAAATCTAGGGTCTCTATCAGAAACTATAAAAAGGGGAATACTGTGCAATTTGACTATCTCCTGAAGGTATAACTAAGCTAGTCTATCCAAGGAGTAGTTAACCTTATAGGGTATAAAATGGGCAGACTTGGTTAATGTATCCATTACAACCTATATAACATCAAAACCTAATTGAGTCTTGGGCAAACTCATCACGAAATCCATTGTGATGTTATCCCATTTCCACTCAGGGATTACTAAAGATTGAAGATGTCCAGAGGGTTTCGGGTGTTCTATCTTGACCTTCTGACAAGTTAGGCACCTAGACACAAACTCAGCTATGTCCCTCTTCATTCAAGACCACCAAAACAACTTTTTCAAGTCTTGATACATCTTCGTGGCCCCTGGATGTATAGAGTACTGACTACAGTGAGCTTCGTCAAGGATCTTTTCCTTGATCACGAATTCACGAGGAATGCAAACCCTACCTCTAAACTTAATCATCCCATTATTCGCTATATCAAAATCTCCAGGATTACCTAAAATGATCTGCTCACTTAGATCACTAAGAGTTTCATCTTCCTTCTAAGCTTCTAAGATCTGAGTCTTAAAGTCACTCACTATGTCCACTCGACTCACACCGAGACTATGTGGCAACACAATTACTGAAAGGCTTATGTCTCTAAAACTCTCTAGAAGTTCACTCTCTTAGATCATCATACAGGATATATGTAGGGATTTCCTACTCAGTGTATCAACCACCACATTGGTTTTACCCAGATGATACTTTAGCTTAAAATCGTAGTCTTTCAAAAACTCCATCCATCTCCGTTGTCTCATGTTGAGCTCCTTTTGATTGAATAAAAGCTTCAAACTTTTATGATCATTGAACACCTCAAATTGAACTCCATATAAGTAATGTCTCCAAGTTTTCAAGGCAAACACTACTACAGCTAACTCCAGATCATGAGTAAGGTAGTTCTCCTTATGAGGTCTCAATTGCCTTGATGTATAGGCAACAATTGTAACACCTTTCTTTAGAAATTACATTTCAAACTAAAACATTATAAAACTTAACCCAAGTCCAAATTAATTTAATATTATAATATACAAGTTGTAAAATTTCTTTTTGCTGATCACTTAAACTTAATAGAATATTAAAAACACAAGGCATAGTCAATGAATAATATATATCTCGTATATATACATAATATAGAGTGTTAACAACATAAAACATAAGACTTACATACCCAAAACATTGGTACAACTACCATATAAAAATTTGATCTGGCCCAAGTCTAAACACTTGAAGAGAAGGGTCCTACACCTGATCCTCCTCAAGATCCCCAATAGACATATTCCCCGGTTGGGGCATGTCACGATGAATGGGAGTCCGATTAGATGACACCACAGAGTTCTCTCTAGGGGTACGATGATGATCACCCCACATATCTCTAATAAGCATAGAGAACTCTAAATATACATAAATATCAAAAGAAAACATAGGAACACTATAATGGGTCCTGCTCATCGTTAGGGTCAAATCCCCAATATAGGTAACACGCTTCGTATCCTTGTTGATACTCCAGGCATCCATGCCTTCGTGGAACTGAACTCGAACAAAACCAAAAACATTCCGTCTTGACACCATTTCCGAACTCAGACAAATCACATCAAACAGAATCCAGGTGATTCTACCTCGTCTTCTTCACGGTCTTTATCAAACATAAACATAACACCGAGTAATACAACAAAGATGTGAGATCCCTTACATCACGTACCAGCATGGCAGCACATTTCGTTTCACACCACCATGATTGGTCGATGAGGTTAATCTCCCTCTTACCTTAGATATTGATCAAAAGCTCCTTGTATGCCTTCTTGAAGCAAACTTTCACCACCAAGTTGTTCTTGAAATAACCTAAACACATAAATATTAACATATAAGGCTTGATTAAGATGACCATGGATCAAGATCATGGTTTAGAACTTGAAAATAAAACAAGAAGTGAAGATTCAAGAACTTCACCTAAAACCCCTTAAACTTGAGCTTGAAGAAAATGGTTGAAGATGGATGAACTAGATGATGGTCACAACACAAAAGTGTCTTAGAATGGTATATAGATTCAAGATATGAGGTTGATTGAAATTAAAGAAGATTGGAAGTAGAATTGGAGTGCTTGGCCGTGAGCTTCACTAGAGAGAAAGGTAAGAGAGTTTTTGTGTGTAACTTCTTGGTTCTTGATAGATTGGTAGGAAAATGAACTAAGTTTAGAAATTTAGCATCCAAAACAAGCCTTGGTCGTGAGCTCAAAGAGAGAAAGTGGAGCGAGTTTGTGTTCATGGAAATGAGATAGAAATGTAACTAAGTGAGCTAAGTTAGAATTTGTTCTCCACCCTTCTTTGCACACGTAAAACCGTGGGCTTCTAGAGCAAGGGCAAGGTGTCCAAGCTTCACCTCTAAGTTTCCTTCCTATTGGTTCAAGATGTGCGAGTCATGGAGTGAGTCACTAGGTGAGTTATGAAGGGAGTGAGTCATAGGCAATTTAGATGGCTAACCTCCTAATTGGTCCATCCAAGCGAGTCACATGGTGATTCACACAATGAGTCACCACGCAAGGTGAGTCATCGAAGCTTCTCCAACAAGCTTCCTTAAAAACTTAGCCTTCAAGCTTTCCTCCCATTGGTTCAAGGTTGATGAGTTAAGACTTCTCCATTAAGCTTCCTTTCCATAGGTCCTTCTTGGTGAGTCGCAAAGTGTGAGTCATAGCCACTTTGGTTGACTAGCTCTTCATTGGTCCATGCTAGGTGAGTCACAAAGAGAGGTTTCTAAAATGAGTGACTAGGCTTGTGTCTAGAACCTTCCCTCTAGATATTTTTTGGAAGCTATTATCCAATGGACAAAGGCTACTGCTAAAGAACCAGTGGTTATTGTCCAATGGATAATAAAATGCACAAAAATTTTATCTGTCAGATAAAATCTCAGAAAAAGAAAAACTTTGAAAATTGTTTTCAGTTTTGGGTTTAGTATGCTTCCCTGACCCCGCATTAACAGTCCAAAATTTTCTGACCCCAAAAAATTTTATTTTTCCGGTCATGCTACAAACTCACAGATAGTCCAAAAATAATAATATAATAACCAAAATAATTCAAAAAATTTACAAAAATCACAAAAATCACAAAAATCATAAAAATCACATATAACTGAAAAACAAGAAATTTCGAGGTGTTACGATACTGCCCCTCTAAAATGAATTTCGTCCTCGAAATTTATCATACCTTAAAATAAATACGAACACTGCTCTTTCATTTCATTTTCTAGTTCCCAGGTTGCATCTCCAATCACATCATTCCAGATCTTCAACGTAAACACAACGACAACTAACTCCAAATCATGCGTAGGTTAACTCTGTTCATGCACCTTCAATTTCCTTGAAATATATGCTACAACATTTCTATTCTACATAAGCACACAACCTAAACCCTGAAGTGAAACATCACAAAATATTTCAAAAGGTTCATCGGGATTAGGTAGAATCAAGGCTGGTAAAGTAGTCAATCGTCTTTTTTACTCTTGAAAACTTTCTTCACATGCATCAGTCTATGCAAAAACTTAATTCTTTCATGTGAGCTGGGTAAGAGGTCTTGCGATCCTGGAAAATCCCTCGATATATCTTTGATAATAAGCGACTAATCCTACAAAGTTACGAATCACCGTTACTGTCTTTGGTCTTTCCCATTAGAAAATTGTTTCAACTTTCAACGGATCCACTAAAATTCCCTCTTTTTAAATTATGTGGCCCAAAAACTTGAATTTCTTCCAACCAGAACTCGCACTTTAACAACTTAGTGTACAATTTCTTCTCCTTCAGAATCTGGAGAACTATATTGAGATGCTCAGTATTTTCCTCTTAACTTCGAGAATAGATCAGAATGTCATCAATAAAGACAATGAAAAACCTGTCTAGATAAGGATGAAAGACCCTATTCATGTAATCCACGAATACGATAGGAGCATTTGCTACTCCGAATGACATCACAAGATATTCATCATGCCCAGAGAAACACTAAAGTTTTATTGAAACGATCTAACAGGACATGGTTAGAAAATAACCAATTCATTCCTAAGATTATGTCGATTTGTGAAAAAGATAAACAAATCAAATCAACAGAAAAGATTTGTTCTCTAATAGTAACAGGATAGTTCAAACAAACTTGAGTAGTAACAACAGGCTTAGTAGTAGGAGTAGAAATAATCAGGTCAAAAGATAATGAAGACATAGATAACCTTAATTGATTCACACATTCATAGGCAATAAAAGAATGGGTCACTCCCTGTAGCACCCATAGTAGGGTATCACATTTAAGACTAATCCTAATATAACTTACCCAAGTTGTAAAAGAATTACTCTTGTAAAACACTGATTTTAAAATTTTGTTTGCGGAATAACAAAAAAAAAACATAAACATAAAACGTAACTGAAAATAAACTTGCCATTACATACATCTTGAAACATTGTTTACAAATAATTTACATAAATACACACTTACTCCCAAAAGATAATATATACAATACACACGACAAAAATATAAAATACTAAACCATAATATCTAAAACCAGACTAAGGATTTAGACCCTCAGCAGGATCCTCCTCCTCCTCCTCAGTATCATCACTAAAGAACCCTAGCAGATACAACACACGCCGGGCTGGCGTCCTAGTCGACGACACCGTAGAATCCTCTTGCGGGGTATAGAAACTACTACCCCAGAGCTCACATATTGGCATAGTGAACTCAAGACGCCCAGATGCATGTTCCATTAGAACATGAGTCTCATCCCTAGTACCACTAAGGTTTAGAGTTAAGTCCTCGGTGTAAACAAAACATTCATTATTAAAATCAAATCGCCAAGCGTTAGTTCCACCATGAAACTGAACTTGGACAAAATCCAAAACTTGACGTCTCACCGCCATATAAACAAACACAACAAAATATATCACTGGTGGTAAACAGAATTACCAGCTTCCTCGTCTCCTCGGTTTTCATCAAACATATACAGTAAAACAAATATAATACAATAAAGAGGTGAAATCCCATACATCAATACCAATGAGGCAATATAGAAAATGACAGTAAATAATACAGATACAATATTTTCATATACAGTTATATTATCACATCATAAATAATATATTAGATAAGCATAATTATCATATCAATATGCTGACCCATTATGCATGTGGACGAAGATCAAATCCTACTCCATAGAGCTAATCACAATTTCAGAGAGAAAGATAGGGAGTACATGTCTGTATATCGTTAGCCTCAAATCATGTGCCAATATATCATATCATAGTGCACAACATGGCTAATACAAGGCACTCTCAACCAATCATGAAAAGAGTAGCAACTCCGTCAAGATCGTCGGTGTGTTTGCATAAGATACCACGGCGCGGAGGTGCTACCAATTGGCCACATATGATTTTCCACACCCCAACGTCTCCAAGATCACTGAAGATCGTAACTACGTGATTCTCACCCACACGAAGGTGTAAATTCAATCTCCTAGGCAAACTTGCATTAACCAAATAAGCTGACCTACTTTTCTATGCATGATGTATGATTTAAAAACACATACAAACATCATTCTCACAGTATTTCACATACATACACTATCTCTTGGCGGTATCACTTTCCAACATGATTGGGCCCACCACAACAACCTGACAACAAACTGCTATGATTACCAATTGCGTAAACATTTTATCGCGTTTTCGCCATTGGGTAACCTTTTTCTTACGTTTTCAAATCGTGTAAGTATTTTTCAATGATTTTACAATTGCAGAACTATTTTCAAATGTTTTCTACATCACCTAGAGATTTTTAAACATTTTCTCAATCGCGTTGCGATTTTAAATCATTATCTCAATCGCGTAGCTTAAAAGTTACTATTTTTAAATCGCATAAGATTTTTCTAGTATTTTTCAATTGTGTAAAATATTTCATACCTTTCTAAACTTATTTATAAAATTCTCTACATAATGTAGGTATTTTGGCCTTATTTAGAATATTTTCTTGCTAAAAATTCTTAAAGTAATATTTTCTATTGTTCATTATAGAAATTTGACTTCTTTGATTTAATTAGATATTACAGTTCAAAATTTTCTAACACGCTTCAAAACCTAAAGGGTGAGCTATACGTTAGCCAATTTCAAGTTTTAACTTTATTCCTCATTATAACTTAAATATGCTAATTTAATTCTAAACATTTAGTCTACATTCCCTTTTCTACTAAAAATCCATTAAATTTAATTCTTGTTAATTAATTACCTAAGTCTACACTTAGGAAAATAATTTTGGATTTTAAAACACTAAACCTTGGCATGTTGGCCATAAATCCATTTATGCTTCATAAATCATATTTAATATTTTTCTATCACATAATTCTTTGTGAAAATCTTTAATCCAATTTCTCATCATTAAATCATTTAATCCATGATTAGAAAAATAATTTAAAATACTTTGTCCTCTTTGTGGTGTTGAGGCCATGAGCCTACATGGGTTCTTTGGAACCTTCATATAATTCCTCATCATGTGAATCACATTCTACTTTATACAATAATTCATCATGCTTCCACAATCACATAAACAAGCATATAATCAAAGCTATAAAACATACCAACCAAAAATCATCACAAACAAAGCAAGCTTTAAATCACACAAGTGAATAAATCATTATGAATTTCTCACCACAAATAAGCCATTTCCTCATCACCAACATGTGGTTGTTGATGAGGTTAATCTCCCTCTTACCTTAAGGAAGAGAAAATCCTTCAAGTTGTTTTCTCCTAAGAATTTCGTGTAGCCTCCAAGAAAACCCTAACAAGCTTAAACTAATACAAAGTCACAAACTAAGCTTGACAAAGAGAAACCATGGATCAAACATGGCTTAGAAATTCAAGAATCCAACTTTGAATCAAGAAACAAAGCTTTTACCTTTAAGAGTAGAAAACTCAAGCTTGATTTCCAAGCACTAGATGGATGAACTAGGAGAAACTTACAACATGAAAAGTATTTAGAATGGTGTTTAGGTTTAGGAAATGAAGTTAGATGAAATTTTGGAAGCTTGGATGTTGGTGTTTGGTGTGGAAGCCGTGAGTTTCAAAGATGGATAGAAATGGAGTTTTTGTCTAAGCTAGGAAGAAATAAGAATGGATAGAAAGCTTATGACACAAAGATGATAAACTTAAGTGAATTCTCCTACAAATGCATGCATTAGCCATGGAAAGCCTTCACAATGGGTGTAAGATATGTAGCCTCCAAATTTATGACTAGCACATGGTTTCACATGGCTTAGGTCATTAAGTGATCATGCAATGGTCACATTAGATGATTACTTTGTTCATGAACTCCCTAGAACACCAAGGTGGCGTAACTAGGTTTTTGATTCAATTAGTTCCTAACTAAATTAAGCTAACTTAGTTAGATCACTTAGTTCCATTACTAACTATTTAGTTACTTAGGTGTGAGTCATGAATTTCAAGAAGGTGCTAGAACCTTCCTAAAACTGTGAAGTCCTAACGAGTAGCAAACTAAGTTTGTTCCATTTAGTTACTACCTAGGCTTTAAGCTAACTTAGTTTAAGTCATCTAGTTTCATCTAGTTACATAGCTAACTAGTCTAGCCGTTTTTGTTGACCACTTTCTATTAGTTTTCATCAAGCTTCAAGTATTCTAATTGGTCCACAAAATAAGTCATCAAAACTTTCTCTAAAGGTAATTGTCCAATGGACAATAGTTACAGAAATTATTACCCATTGAACAGAACATACTGTTGATAAATCAGTAAGTATTGTTCGCTGGATAATAAAATACAGAATATTTTTATTTCCCAGATAAATTCTAAAAATTAAAATATCATGACACGTATCTCTCAGATTCGGGTTTAGTAAGCTCCCCCGGCTCTGAATAAATCAATAAAGATTTTTCCAGGCCCAAAAATTATTATTTTCCTAACTCGAAGAATATCACACACAACGATAAAAAATAGTTGTAGAATAGTCAAAATAAATTTACAACACACAGAAATCACAAAATAGTACAATTCAGTCATTACTACAAAATAACAACTTTTGGGATGTTACATTCCCGAGTCATACAGTGCAGTCGAAGGCTTACTTCCTATGGTACATCTCCCTTGATAAGATCTTCGGATTGGTATACTTCTACTCTACTCATAGTGTAAACTCTCCCTCCTGCTTGAGGTTTTGAAGTACGTATATTGCTAACGGAAGGCTCCATTTTTAGTTGAATACAATTTCTTGAAACGTGTTCGAGCTTCCTGCACTTGAAACAAATTATTCCCTTGACCGTACACTCTTTTGTTATGTGACTTTTTCTACACTTCAAACAGAATGGCGAAGATACCACAAATTGATTGACTCTACTGTCACTAGAACTTCCTCCATAAGATTGCCGTTTTTGTTGATTTTCAGATGGTTGTAAATACAATTTCTATTGGGATCGATTGGCCTTACTATTACTCCCTCTTTGGAACCGAGATGATCCAAAGTTACGGTTTCTCGTGTCTTGAAACTGATCTAATTCTTCAATCCAGTGACACTTATCCAACAAAGTTAGAAATCGCTTTATTCCCAAAGGTAGAACTGCTCGCTTCAGATCATACCTTAAACCTTTTTCAAATTTCTAATACTTCCACTCCTCATCAGGCTAGAGTTGAAAATATCATGAGAATTTTGATATGCTTTTAAACCTAGCTGCATATTCACTAACGGCCATTCCCCCTTATTTTAGACCAAGGAATTCCATCTCCTTCGCATGCCTTGTACTAGCTGGAAAATACTTCTCTAGAAATTTGCTCTGAAAGACTTCCCACATGATCATCATTCCTTTAGCTTCTAACAATCGTTGCGTTCCTGCCCACCAATTCTCACCATATATTGTGAATTTTCCACAAGCGCATGGATCGTACAAGTAGTAAAATAAAGATCGTTCCCATGATGATCGGTTAATTACTAACTCTTACAGCTACTTCAATTATTTAAGTGAATAAAAATCAATAGTGAAAGCTAAATTAAAATCAAAACAATAAAGAAAGCAAATAAATCAAGAAAAGTCAAGATTCAACCAAGGTTTAAGGCCTAGGATTGAGACTCCACTACACTACCCCTTATGCTAAATTGTAATCTTATCTTTGTTAATGTTTAATTATGTTCTTAAAGGCGATTTGTCTTAAATTATTTAAAGCCCAATTTCTTGGTACTAAAAATGTGCTAAAACTTTATCAATCCCATTCTCATGGCAATTAATCCAAGTTCCAACCTATTAAAATTCATGATACCCTCGAAGGATTTAAGCCTATGTCTAGGTCTCAATTCCAAAGTTCAATTCTTAGATTATCAAGTAATTAGATTTCATCTTTCGATCCTTCACCTAAAGCCTAAGATCATGTAAATATGACCGGCAACATACCACAAGCATTAAGAACACTAAGAATGAATCAAGAACAATAATTTCATTAACAAATAATTAAATTAACAATTTAACATAAAGAAATAGAGAGTTTCATCCCAATCCTAGAGAAATGGGTTTAGTCACTCATGATAATTATGGCACAAATAAGAACAAAGGGGAAAGAAACAACCATGATTCCAAAATAAAAAGAGAAGAAGGAGAAGATGTCTTCAATGGTTGGACTTCAATACTCTTGCTCTTGTTTTCTGAACTTTAGCCTCCAATCCTTGTGCCTCTAAAAGTTTCCTGTAGTCGCTAGCCAAAAGTCCCTTTAGGTTTGGTGTTTTTGCTCAATTTATAATGATTTGGGGGCAAAATTTTCTTTTTTTCACGTCAGGGAGACTCACGGCCGTGTCTAAGCTTGACACGGTTGTGTGATCTTGAAAAATAGCATAATTTGCACGTTCGGGGGAGACACAGCCGTGTGACATTGAGACACGACCATGTCTCAAAGTCAGAAGTTTTATGAGGTTAAGACAGGGCCGTGTCTGCTGCCAAAATTGCGTAACTTCAATGTTAGGGGGGGTGACACGACTGTGTCTCCCAGATACACGGCCGTTTCTAACTTCTGAGTAGGAATTATCTCTTGTGGTCTTCATAAAAGTTGTAGATCTTTTTATTAGCTTTCCAATGACACCAAGATCACATCGTTTCGACTTTTGTAGCTCAAGTTATGCTTATTTTATCGCGCAAAGGTAAAAAACTCTATGAATCTTAGCCATATAAATTCTGGGCTCAACTCCATTGCAATGGATCCACCCAAAACTTCATAAAACCATGTCAAAACATCTCTTTTAGACCTAAAAAAATAGAGAAAGATCAATCATGAGATATCAAGGATAAATAGAATAAATGTGGTGTAAATTCTAACATAAATCAATCAAAGCACACCTAAATCCACCTCAAATCAAGCACAAGATGTGTATATTTTATCCATACATCAAATTCCACCCATACTTGAACATTGCTTGTTCTCAAGCAAAGAGTAGGAATCAAAATCAAGATTAAACTCAACATCAAGAAACATGAATCAAGGGATATTCTACAATGTAAAAATTCAATTAAGCTCAGCAATCAATCCAATCAAGCGAGATAGTTTAGCACTTAATACAATTAGAGGCTTGAGTCTAGCTTACACCTTTTTTCTTCACCAACCATTTGAGATCACTCATCTTTCCATCTTTCAAGTGTTTAAGGGCAAAGAGATCACTCAAATTTCTCTTAACAAATGCATGGCCATAAGCTTGCTTATCAATCTCATCTTTATTTTCAAGTTCACATACACAATATGAATCAAAAGGACTTCCATTGGTTGTAATGAGGCCAAGGGTTCAATAAATGATAGAAAAAAATGAATAGAGGTAAAGAAAGTTTATGGGTAAAGCTATACAAAGCAGAATCAGGTTGAAAAGACGATTAATAGAGCATAATGCATAAAGTCATTCTCACTTTCAACCAGTTTTTCTTACAATTCTTCACCAACAATCCTTTTTATTTCTTTTTTTCCTTTTCATAATTTCATTCTCCTTCTCTTTTTTTTTAATTTAACCCTTAAGGATGAAAACAATCTTTTTATGACTTCTCAATTACCATATTAGTTGCTCAGAAGAAATTCAACCTAATTAATCAATAAAGTGTCCAAGAAAATCAATTTCAGGATCAAATTGGGCAACTAAGGGATCATTTATTAATGCAACTCTGAAAGTCATGAAAGAATTAAGCCTAGTGCCTCAATCATGTTCAAGTATGTATATGAATCAATAAAATCTCAACAGGATATCGAATCAAGTTCTAGCACACATAAATGGAGAGAAAATTCACTCCAGAAGAAAAATAGGATTTTGTGTATGAAAAATTCAATCATTAAGGCTCAAAACTCACTTTATGGCTTGAGTTAGTAAAGAGAATAAATTGCAAGTACACATGGCTAATTTTCCAAATAAAATGCTAAAATTTTCAACATTTAATTGAAAAAAATTACCTTGCAAAAAAATAGCTCATGAGTAGTGCGTTCCCCTCTCAAACAAATTTCCATCAGCTTAGAAATAATCAAGAAATTAATACACAATTCCAACTTGATTTGATGCAATACTCAAGTGTTCATCATTTTTCCCCCCACACTTGAAATAAATATTGTCCTCAATGTTTAAATAAGAAAAGTAACAGAACAAAGGACAACGAAACTTCCCTGAAAATGGAGACGCAAGATTACAAAGGTGGTGGGAGAGTATGGGAGAGGGAGGCGTGTAGCCATGAACTCGAACATTTGGCCTAAAACTGCACAAGAAAAATAAATCAAAAACTAAAAAACAAAATAAAAGAATGAAATGCAAAAATAAAGAAAAACTAAAGGAAATAGAAGAAAAATCTTTTTGGCGGTCGACAGGTGTATACATCCCCCTACAAAGGCTTTGAACTCAGGGAGACACCTAAGCCTACTCAACATTAGCTGACTACGAAACAAAAACAGAAAAAATATTAATTAATAAAATATGTAATAACAAGTTAAGAACAAAATAAAAAATAAGAACGTAAAAAGAAAAAGAGAGAAAATTTTGGATTGCCTCCCAAGAAGCGCTAAGTTATAGTCATTAGCTTGACTATGGGCTGATTCTTTGCTTAGGTGATGTCAATGGAGTGGTGCTCAGTCCCCACTCCTTTTTCATAGTATTTCACTCTCTGGTCATTTATCATGAATGTCTTATGGCCTTCCTTTTTCACCTCAAGCACACTGTATAATAAGACTCAAACAATATCATATGGTCCAGACCATTTTGACCACAACTTACCAGAATAGAAATGTAGAAGTAAGTTATCGATAAGAACTTTATCCCTAAGCTTAAATGCATGCTTCTTGACACACTTGTCATTCAGTTTCTTTGATCCCTTCTTGCAGGGCTTGGCCTTCTTAAAGTTTGTGGCAACCTTGACCAAGGTTTTTTCTAGCACATTAGCAGTCATATATTCCTGCATTTATGAAAGCACAACATTATCCACAACATCAGTAGCATCTATGCGATTACATGAATTAAAGGAACTAGAATTTTTTTCAGAATTAAAAACATCAAATGCTATTTCCTCATTATTCAATCGCAGAGTCAATTTTCCTTTGTGGACATCAATGATTGCCCTTCCAGTGGCGAGGAATAGACGTCCAAGTATAATTGAGAACTGAATATCTACCTCTATGTCAAGCACACTAAAGTCAACTGGCTCAAAAAACTTTCTCACCTTCAAGGGAACATTCTCTAGAATGCCAATAGGATGTTTAATTGATTTATTAGCCAATCAAAGAGAGATGGTGGTTGGTTTCAGCTCCCCAATGTTAAGTTTCTTACAAAGCAAAAGGGGCATCAAACTCACCCTTGTCCCAAGATCACACAAAGCCTTATCGATATGCATGTCCCTAATTGAGCATGGAATTGAGAAGCTACCCAGATCCTTAAGCTTAGGAGGAAGCTTGTTTTGAATTATCGCATTGTATTCTTTCGTCAAAGTAACAGTCTCATATTCTGCAAGCTTCATCTTATTGGAGAGAATCTCTTTCAAGAATTTGGCATAAGTGGACATTTAAGATAGCACCTCCGTAAAAGGAATGCTTATGTAAATCTTTTTGAGAACCTCCAAAAAATTTCCAAATTGGTGATGAAGCTTCGCCCTTTGAGACTTTTGAGGGAAAGGCAAATGTGGAACATATGCTGGTGGAAGAACTTACCTTTTAGTGTTTTCGTTATCTCCTTCTTTATCCTAGAGCTTCTCTTGCTTCTCTTCATTGTCATAGGTTCTCTTTTCTTCAAGCTTTTCTTCTTTGTTAGGGTTTTCAACTTGATTACCACTTCTCAAGAAAATTGCATTGGCTTGTTCTCTTAGGTTGGCCTCCGGTTAACTTGGGATTCGTCCTTGAACCATATTGAACAAGCTTGCTTGTTGGGCTATTTGAGTTTCAAGCATCTTTGAATGAGTCGCCATTTGGTCAAGGCGAGTATGAATTTGCTTGATGGACTCCCCATATTGTTGCACCTGAGCCCGAATGACATTATTATGCTCCTTTTGAGTGATTATGAAATTCTCCACGAGAGCTTCTAAATTGGACTTCACCCCCTGAGAAGATTGTTGAGCTTGTTGGGATCTGGGTGGGCCCCTATTATTTTGATGACTGCCGTATAAGAGATTTGAGTGGTTTCTCTAGCTGGAGTTGTATGAGTTGGAGAAAGAATTCCCCTGAGCCTTGAAATTGTCATTCTAGACATAGTTCACTTGCCCCAATGATGAGTCTTGAGAATATTTCTCAACTGCATTGCATTTTGAAGTCAAATGCCCTCTTCCACATGTTTCACAAGTTGCTTTTGGAGTATTTATAACATTGACATTCAACTTTTCAAGTGTCTTATCCAAAGTGTCAAACTTAGCACTCAACATAGAAATGACATCAAGCTTTATAATTTTGGCTTGCTTCCTTGAAGATGATCTCTCACTTGGCCACAAATAAATATTGGAAGCCACCTCATTAATTAAGGCCCTTGCCTCTGATAGAGTCTTGGCCATCAAAACACCGCCAACTACGACATCAAGAGTTGTCTTTGTAGAGAAAGTCAACCCAATATAAAATGTTTGGATGACCACAAATTCCTGTAGGCCATGATGTGGACACTAATGAATAAGATCATTATACTTCTCCCATGCTTCATAAAGAGACTCATCTTCCTTTTGAGAGAAGGTAGTGATGTCATGGCGGAGCTCTATTGTCTTTCCAATTAGGTAATACTTATCCAAGAATGCTTGCTCCATCAAGTTCCAAGTGGTGAGTGAATTAGGGGCCTCTGAGTAAATCCACTTCTTTGCTTTCCCCCTAAGAGAAAAAGGAAAACGCCTGATTCGTATAGCATCCGTTGAAACCCCATTAATTTTGATAGTGTCACACAACTCCAAGAACTCATCCAAATGTTGATTTGGGTCTTTAGTTGGAGACTCGCGAAATTGTAATTGTTGGACCATCTGAATCAATGATGTCTAGATCTTGAAGTTGTTGGCTTCTATCCGTGGTCTAACAATGGAAGACTGACGAGCATTAGCATTGGGAGTTCCATAATCCCTCAACCTACACTCTGGATTAGCGACTTGGTTAATGTTGTCTGCTATGTTGTCTTCCTCAAAAATTTGTGTTCTTCTTTCTCTTCTAATATCATGAAGCATCCTTTCGATCTCAAGATCAATGGGGATAATAAGATCACCTTGACTCCTCGTTCTACGCATAAGAAAGAAATAACACTTGAAAATTCAAAGAAAAATAAAAGAAAGTTAAAATAAAGATAAGATAAAAATAGAAATAAAATAAAATAAAAATGCTTAAATTAACCAAATTGTCGCTCGTGTTAATATCAACACGATCCCCGGCAACGGTGCTAAAAACTTGTTGTGAATTTTTCACAAGCGCACAGATCATACAAGTAGTAAAATAAAGATCGTTCCCACGAGGATCAGTTAATTACTAACTCTTATGGCTACTTCGATTATTGAAGCAAATGAAAATCAATAGTGAAAGCTAAAGAAAGCAAATAAATCAAGAAAAGTCAAGATTTAACCAAGGTTTAAGGCCTAAGATTGGGAATCCACTACACTACCCCTTATGATAAATTGTAATCTTATCTTTGTTAATGTTCAATTATGTTCTTGAAGGTGATTTGTCCTAAATTATTTAAAGCCTAATTTCTTGGCACTTAAAACGTGCTAAAACTTCATCAATCCCATTCTCATGGCAATTAATCTAAGTTCTAACCTATTAAAATTCATGACAATCACTTAGCCCTCGAAGGATTTAAGCTTATGTCTAGGTCTCAATTCCTAAGTTCAATTTTTAGATTATCAAGTAATTAGATTTCATCTTTCGATCTTTCACCTAAAGCCTAAGATCATGTAAATATGGCTGGCAACACAACACAAGCATTAAGAACACTAAGAATGAATCAAGAACAATAATTTCATTAACAAAGAATTAAATTAACAATTCAACATAAAGAAATAGAGAGTTTCATCCTAATCTTAGAAAAAAGGGTTTAGTCACTCATGGTAATTATAGCACAAACAAGAACAAAGGGGAAATAAATAACCATGATTCCAAAATAAAAAGAGAAGATGGAAAAGATGTCTTCAATGGTTGGACTTCAACACTCTTGCTCTTGTTTTCTGAACCTTAGCCTCCAATCCTTATGCCTCTTAAAGTTTCTTGTAGTCTCTAGCCAAAAGTCCCTTTAGGTTTGGTGTTTTTGCCCAATTTATAATGATTTGGGGGCAAAATTTCCTTTTTTTCACGTCAGGGAGACACACACGGCCACGTCTAAGCTCGACACGATCATGTGATCTTTAAAAATAGCATAATTTGCATGTTTGGGGGAGACACAACCATGTGACATTGAGACACGACCATGTTTCAAAGTCAGAAGTTTCATGAGGTTAAGACAGGGCCGTATCTGGTGTCAGAATTGTGTAACTTCAACATTGGGGGGAGATAGGAATTAACTATTGTGGTCAGTTGTAGATCTTTTTCTTAGCTTTCCAATGACACCAAGATCACCTCTTTTGACTTCTGTAGCTCAAGTTATGCTCATTTTATTGCGCAAATGTCAAAAACTCTGCGAATCTTAGCCATATAAACTCTAAGCTCAACTCCATTGCAATGGATTCATCCAAAGCTTCATAAAACCATGTCAAAACATATCTTTTAGGCCTAAAATCATAGAGAAAAACCAATCATGAGATACCAAGGATAAATAAAATAAATGTGGCATAAATTCTAACATAAATCAATCAAAGTACACCTAAATCCACCTCAAATCAAGCGCAAGATGTGTATATTTTATCCACACATCACCATCACCAACAAGCATAAAGGTAGCATAAGTTACTTTCTTCTCATCAGTACATCCCATTCGTCTAAATATCTTCTCCAACTCCTTGATCCAAAGATTTGCTTTCTCCGAATCAAATTCTCTTTTAAATTGTGTCGGATTGTTGCATTAAAACTCTGACAAATTCTAAACTTCAACGATCGCTTCCTCCTATTGGGCAACCCTCTGGTTTTGTTGTACTATAACATCTGCCATCCTCTGCATTACTTTAGCAACTGTAACCATACATTCATTGTCAGGTCCTATGTCCACACGTGCACCTCTACCATAAACCATTTCTTCCCTTCGAATTCTGACCAATCAAAACACAATGAAAACCAATTGTTACCTTTTCAAACAACATTGTCTCCTTTCGAAAACTAAACACAGAGAATCACATAACACAAACAAGATAGACCTAACCACAAACCCAAAAGACTCTAACTCGAGCTCTGATACCAACTAATGTAACACCCTTCTTTGGGAATTACATTTCAGATTAAAACATTATAAAACTTAACCCAAGTCCAAATTAATTTAATATTATAATATACGAGTTGTAAAATTTCTTTTTGCTGATCACTTAAACTTAATAGAATATTAAAAACACAAGGCATAGTGACTGAATAATATACATCTCATATACATACATAATATAGAGTGCTGACGACATAAAACATAAGACTTACATACTCAAAATATAGGTACAACTACCACATAAAAATTCGATCTGGCCCAAGTCTAAACACTTAAAGAGAAGGGTCCTACACCTGATCCTCCTCAAGATCCGCAATAGACATATTCCCTAGTTGGGGCATGTCACGACGAATGGGAGTCCAATTAGATGACACCATAGAGTTCTCTCTAGGGGTACGATGACGATCACCCCACATATCTCTAATAAGCATAGAGAACTCTAAATATACATAAATATCAAAAGAAAACATAGGAACACTATAATGGGTCCTGCTCATCGTTAGGGTCAAATCCC
The DNA here is from genome assembly GCA_029884605.1 of Ormosia emarginata. Classification (NCBI taxonomy): domain Eukaryota; kingdom Viridiplantae; phylum Streptophyta; class Magnoliopsida; order Fabales; family Fabaceae; genus Ormosia; species Ormosia emarginata. The sequence goes on along the minus strand of JAQQTP010000079.1, from coordinate 30,642,775 downwards.
CAATATAGGTAACACGCTCCGTATCCATGTTGATACTCCAGGCATCCATGCCTTCGTGGAACTGAACTCGAACAAAACAAAAAACATCCCGTCTTGACACCATTTCCGAACTCAGACAAATCCCATTAAATAGAATCCAGGTGATTCTACCTCGTCTTCTTCACGGTCTTTATCAAACATAAACATAACACCGAGTAATACAACAAAGATGTGAGATCCCTTACATCATGTACTAGCATGACAACAATGAAACAGTAAATGACAATAATGTCATACAAATACATAATCAATAAACATAATCATGTTATCAAATCAACAAATATAATCATGTTATCAATCAACAGATATATATATATATATATCATCAATATGTCAACTGACTATGCATATGCACAATGGACCAATTCCTACTCCATAGAGCTAAAACACAATTTTGGAGAGAATAATCAGGGAGTACATGTTTGTATATCGTCAGCCTCAAATTAAGTGCTAAAACAAATTTAGTGTGCACAACATGGCTTATACAAGACACTCTTCACCCAATTAGGAATAGGAATAGTGGATAGTCAAGATTGTCGGTGTGTTGCTCAAACACCACGGCCCAATGGAGCTACCAACTATCCACTTGTGGGATACCTGCACCTTGACGTCTCCAAGATCAGCAATTAACCGTTACTACCACAATTCCCACCCGTACTAAGGTGTAAATTCATCTTCTAGGCATAAAACCTTAACAAACATAGTCTAAGCAACTTTCCATGCATGTTTAATGATTCAATACACAGATAAATATCAAAAAACATAGTTTTCCACAAAAATAAGCCACCACTGGCCAAAACCATATTTCAACATCTCCGGGTCCAGTACGTCGGCCCGACAACAAACTGTTGTTCTTCCTAGTCGCGTAACACTTTTATTGCATTTTCACAATCATGTATTGCATAAACATTTTTCAACGTTTTCTTAATCGCGTAACAATTTTCAAACATTTTCTCAATCGCGTACAATTTTTTAAATATTTTCTTAATCACATAGCTCAAAAATCATCATTTTTGAAACGCGTAAGATTTTAACACTATTTTTCAATTGCGTAATTCTTTTCTTGACTCTCTAAACTTAATTTTGAAACTTTTCAAGTTTAACATAAAATCTAATATTAATTCCAATATTTTCTTGCTAAAACTCCTCTAGAAAATATTTTCCAACGTTTTTCTCAAAACTTGCATTATTTTAATTTAATAAATTATTTTCCATTTACTTTACTAAAAATCCTCTTAATTAAAATACCTTAAGTTTCCAATTTACTTCTCAACTCTATTTTCCAACATCATGGACAAAAAATTTCTTGATGATCAACAATAAAATCTTTATTCATGTCCTTACTAATTTTCCTTTAAATGATATTTTTTTTTACCATTTTTCACAAAATTTACATTATTGTAATTTACTCAAAACTTCTTTCATCCCCTTAAATAAAATACTCTAGGTTTCAAATCACTTTCAAACTCATCTTCTATTCCATGACCAAAAGTCCATTTCTTTTAAATTCTCATTTTCCTTTTCCATCTTGAAATTCCTTAATTCAAATCCTTGTCACCTAACCATTTAAGTTCATAATTAATAAAATATTTTGGCTATGGATACCCTACTTAGGGCATAATGGTCGTGAGCCATGATGGTCATTGAGACCAAAAATCCTTTCCATTCCAACATAATTCATAGCTTGCAACATAGTTCAATCATCAAATCATACTATAGCAAGTTCATGCATAATATCGAGGCCATAAAATCACTTAAAGCATATAAACACATATCACCACATTCATACAACCAAGTGAATAAATCCTCACATAGATTTTTCACCTACAACACAAATTTCATTTCTTACCACCATGATTGGTCGATGAGATTAATCTCCCTCTTACCTTAGATGTTGATCAAAAGCTCCTTGTATGCCTTCTTGAAGCAAGCTTTCACCACCAAGTTGTTCTTGAAATAAAATAAACACATAAAGATTAACATCTAAGGCTTGGTTAAGATGACCATGGATCAAGATCGTGGTTTAGAACTTGAAAATGAAACAAGAAGTGAAGATTCAAGAACGTCACCTAAAAACCCTTAAACTTGAGCTTGAAGAAAATGGTTGAAGATGGATGAACTAGATGATGGTCACAACACAAAAGTGTCTTAGAATGGTGTATAGATTCAAGATATGAGGTTGGTTGAAATTAAAGAACATTGGAAGTAGAATTTGAGTGCTTGACCATGAGCTTCACAAGAGAGAAAAGTAAGAGAGCTTTTGTGTGTAGCTTCTTAGTTCTTGATAGATTGGTAGGAAAATGAACTAAGTTTAGAAATTTAGCCTCCAAAACAAGCCTTGGTCATGAGCTCAAAGAGAGAAAGTGGAGAGAGTTTGTGTTCATAGAAATGAGATAGAAATGTAACTAAGTGAGCTAAGTTAGAATTTGTACTCCATTATTCTTTGCACATGCAAAACCGTGGGCTTCTAGAGCAAAGACAAGGTGTCCAAGCTTCACCTCTAAGTTTCCTTCCTATTGGTTCAAGATGTGTGAGTCATGGAGTGAGTCACTAGGTGAGTTATGAAGTGAGTGATGTTGGGAATTTGCGGATCAAAAGTCTTGTAGCGGAATAACAGAATTCCCTCACAGGATCCATGCGAAAAATCCATAATCCGAGTTTTTAAATTTTTACCTCTTGAAGCGTGATAGACACAAGCGAGGTGAATCACCAACACCGTAATAGCGACGATGTTTCTGCGGTATCCACACGAACAGACTTGCAAAAGGAGTCACGCCTTTGTTTTCGTAGTGCTAGCTGTGAAGAGAGGAGAAGAAGACCTCACTATCTCTCACTCACTTTCTGTAGGTGCGACTAGGGTTGTGATGTAACCTAGTAGCAGCCCCCTTAGCAGTACTATTTATAACAGTGGTTGCCTTAAGTGAGTGTGAGCAGTAGCAAGGTAAGTGGTGCAACCCTAAACCCATCTGTCATGAGTTAGGCCCACAGTTGAATTCGAGTCCAACTTGGATTCTGATTACTCCAATTTAGTCTGTTCTAAGTGTGTGACCTGCAGGTTCTCATGACGTTGGTAGTAATATTAAAATCTCATTTTAATATTACAAACAAGTGAGCGGTATCTAGCAACACATCACTGCTACCCAAGTAATGAGAATGTCAGTGATTTGACATAACCTATCTGTGACCAATGTTTCCGTGTAGTTTAGTCCCTTTGTCCAGATATCCAGATTGAACACAAGGCATAGAACGTGTTACCCTTGTTTAGTTCAATCTTCGCTTCTGATTCCCGAGTAGACATAGTAATAACAAATAAGATCAATATCTCATATTGACTCATTTGAGCATGGCCATGCATTTCGTAGTCTCACTCAATCAGGGGGCCCGAAGATATCGCTCCTGTTATGTAAGAGGGACAAATCCCATCTAGGTCACTCACATCCTTCCACATGTATTACGGCATGTCTAATAACCAACGTTATAATCATCTTGTTACAGATGACGTTTGATGGCATTAAATCACACAACTCCTCATGTAGGAATCGTAGTGATTTCAGGTCAAAGGACCACATACACCATTATCACAATGAGAATCGCTTATGACACTCACGTAACGATCCACGTAGCGTTCTCATGGCGGGTTTGTCTAATACATCATTACTCTAATATGTATCCATGTGTAGACTTGATATCTCATATCCATGACCCGTGAGATGTGGTCATCAGTCTACGCACATACTAGCCTCAATGTATTATTGTTGTCCTAATTAACAATAATACTTGACTAGGGACATTTAAGAATAGTGTTTTATCCAATAGGATCTCACGATCAAGTCATCCACTTGATGTCCTATGGTATCAAACTTACTATTCTAAGGACTTTATTATGTCTACCAAAAAGAACACAATAAATGAAATGCCTCATATAAAATAACATAATATAATGTATGTAAATACAAACAAAATGTATTGGCCACTAGGGCATACACCAACAATCTCCCACTTGCACTAGAGCCAATCAGGCATATTTCTAATGCCTAAAGACCTAGTGTGACCCTCATGCTTCATTGTGCAAGAGGCTTCGTCAATGGATCAGCAATGTTATCATCTATTGGTACTCTGCATATCTTCACATCTCCTCTATCGTTGATTTCTCGAATGAGATGGAAGCGCCTAAGTATATGTTTGGATCGCTGGTGAGATCTGGGCTCCTTAGCTTGTGCAATGGCTCCATTATTATCACAATAGAGGTCCACTTGGGTCCACAATGCTAGGAACTACACCAAGCTCAATAATGAACTTTCTAATCCAAACGGCCTCCTTTGCTGCATTGGAGGCAACAATATACTCAGCCTCTGTGGTAGAATCGGCGACTGTCTCCTGCTTTGAACTCTTCCACTCACGGCCCACCATTCAGGCAATAAACAAAACCCAATTGCGATCTGGAGTCGTCCTTATCGGTTTGGAAGCTAGCATCAGTGTAACCCTTTACTACTAGTTCCTCTTCGACTCCATATACCAAAAACGAATCCTTAGTTCTTCTCAAGTACTTAAGGATGTTCTTGACAGCACTCCAGTGACTCTCACCGGGATCAGACTGGTACCTGCTCGTCATGCTCAAAGCATACGAGATACCTAGTCGAGTACATAACATGGCATACATGATAGATCCAATTGCAGATGCATATGGAATCTTACTCATGCGATCCCTCTCATCCTGGGTGGAAGGGGATTGAGCCTTAGATAGGCTTATACCATGCGACATAGGCAAGAGTCCTTTCTTGGATTCATGCATGTTAAAACGTCTTAACACTTTGTCTATGTATGTACTATGACTTAGGCCAAGCAATCTCTGTGACCTTTCTCTATAGATCCTGATACCTAATACATAGGTGGCTTCGCCTAAGTCCTTCATAGAAAAGCACTTCCTTAACCAAGTCTTTACGGACTGTAGGGTAGGGATGTCATTTCCAATTAGTAGTATGTCATCTACATACAATACTAGAAAGACAACTGTGCTCTCACTAACCTTCTTGTAGACACAAGATTCTTCTTCATTTTTGATAAAACCAAACTATTTGATTGTATCATCAAAACGAAGATTCCAGCTTCTGGAAGCTTGCTTCAATCCATAAATAGATCGTTGCAACTTGCATACCTTTGTAGCATCCTGTGGAGTGGCAAAACCCTCAGGTTGTGTCATGTACACATCCTCGAGAAGATTTCCATTAAGGAAAGCAGTTTTGACATCCATTTGTCAGATTTCATAATCATGGTATGCTGCAATAGCAAGCAAGATCTAAACAGATTTAAGCATCGCAACTGGGGAAAAAGTCTCATCATAGTCTACACCATGAATTTGCTTGAAACCTTTAGCCACCAATTGCGCCTTAAAGGTATGCACATTACCATCCATGTCGGTTTTCTTCTTAAAAACCCACTTGCACCCAATGGGTTTTATCCTTTCAGGTGGGTCAACCAAGGTCCATACCTGGTTGGTATACATGGATTCCATTTCAGATCTCATGGCCTCAAGCCATTTTTCAGATTCTGGGCCAATAATGGCTTCTTAGTAAGTCGTAGGCTCATCTTGATCTATGAGTAATACGTTACCTTGTTGAGTCATGAGAAATCCATATCTCTCTGGTTGACGACGTATCCTGTTAGACCTACGCGGGTCTTGTGCTACTAGAGCAGATTGTGGTTCCACAACGACTTGTGGTGGCTGCTCTATTTCCACCATTGGTTCGCTGCTACTTTGTGAACTTTGAATTTCTTCAAGTTCTACTTTCCTCCCACTGATTCCTTTGGAGATAAACTTCTTTTCTAGGAATATAGCAGTCCGTGCGACAAACACTTTGCCCTCGGTAGGATTATAGAAATAGTATCCCTTGGTTTCCTTAGGATACCCCACAAAGAAGCATTTATCTGATTTGGGCCAAGCTTATCAGAAACTTGACGTTTCACATAAGCTTCGCAACCCCAAATCTTTATAAAAGACATACTGGGTCTTCTCCCAGTCCACATCTCATATGGTGTCTGTTGAACCGTCTTAGATGGAACACGGTTAAGTGTGAAAGCTGCTGTTAACAGAGCATGTCCCCAGAAGGAGCCTGGAAGGTCTGCATGACTCATCATGGATCGGACCATGTCTAACAAGGTCCGGTTCCTCCTTTCAGAAACACCATTCCATTGTGGTGTTCCAGGAGGAGTGAGTTGAGATATTATTCCACACTCTTTCAGATGATCATCAAACTGTTGGCCTAAGTATTCACCTCCTCGATCTGATCGAAGGATTTTAATACTCTTGCCAAGTTGGTTTTGTACTTCATTCTTGAACTCTTTGAACTTTTCAAAGGATTCTGATTTGTGCTTCATAAGATATACAAATCCATATCTACTGAAATTATCAGTAAATGTAATGAAGTACTGAAAACCGCCTCTAGCTAGTGTGTATAGTGACCCACATACATCACTATGTATGAGGCCCAAAAGATCACTAGCCCTTTCACCTTGTCCAGTGAATGGGGCCTTAGTCATCTTTCCCAATAAACAAGATTCACATGTCTCATATGATTCGTAATCAAACGAGTCCAAGAATCCATCTTTATGGAGTTTGGAAATGCGTTTCTCATTTATATGGCCCAAACGACAATGCCAGAGATAAGTCGGGTTCATATCATTTGACTTGAACCTCTTTGTATTTACGTTATAAATGGGCGTTTCGAGATCAAGGACATAAAGTCCATTACTCAAATGTGCACTACCATAGAAAATATCATTCAAATAAAGAGAACAACTTTTGTTCTTAATTATAAAAGTAAAACCCTTCTTGTCCAAACAAGAAATAGAAATGATATTCCTGCTAATAGCAGTACAAAATAACAATTATCCAATTCAATTACAAGCCCAGTTGGCAAAGCTAATAAATAAGTCCCTACGGCTAGTGCAAAGAAACCTTTGCTCCATTTCCCACTCGTAGGTCGACTTCGCCCTTAGTCAATGGTCTACTGCTCTTTAGATCCTGCACATTTACATAAATGTGAGATCCACATCCAGTATCTAATACCCATGATGCAGAAGTAGATAAATTGACTTCTATAACAAAAATACCCGAAGTGGAAGTCTCACTTCCCTTCTTCTTCTTGAGCTCCTCTAGGTACTTGGCACGCTCCTCTTCCAATGTCCTGGTCGACCGCGTGGAAGCATGTACCTTTCTTAGCCACTCCACCCACTGGTTTCAAGCTAGAAGTGCTAGGCTTGGACTTTTCCTTGCCCTTACCCTTCCACTTGTCCCGGGGCTTTTTCTCACTGTTTCTTGCCCTTATTCTTATGGACCATCATTATGGCCTTTCCTTTGCCTTTGTTTATGTTCTCGCTCGCAGCTTCTCAACATGCTTAGCAGCTCTGGTAGTGGTTTGTCAATTTCATTCATGTTGTAGTTCATGACAAATTGACTAAAACTATCCCAAGAACGATTGCGGGACTAAGTCGGTGGCCAACTCTTGGCCCATAGGAAAATCGAGTCTCTCAAGGTTTTCAATGTACCCAATCATCTTGAGTACATGAGCACCAACAGGGCTTCCCTCCACCATCTTACACTGAAAGAGTGCTTTGGAGACCTCATATCTCTCATGTCTAGCCTGCTCTTGATAAAGCTTTTTGAGGTGTACGATCATATCGTATGCTTCCATGTTCTCGTGTTGCTTTTGGAGCTCAGAGTTCATGGTGGCTAGCATTAGACATCCAATGTCCAAGGCATCATCTTGATGCTTCTTATAAGCATCTCTTTCAGCTCTAGGGGCATTAGCAGCAGGTGGTTCAGGAATAGGTTGTTATAAAACATACAACTTTTTCTCTTGCTTGAGGACAATCCTCAAGTTCCTGTACCAGTCTAGGAAATTTGTCCCAGACAACTTGTCCTTCTCAAGGACCGATCGCAATGATAAGTTACTTGATGTGTTTGTTGCCATGGTAATCTATCAACAGAAATATACAAAATATAAGTATTATGCTATAAACATATTTAACAAGGTCTTTTAATTAAATACGTCTCCCACTATTTTATTCAAATCAATGACCCTCAGCATTGACTTGGAAAATCCCATTGGAATATTTCCTAGTGGGCCAAGATCCATATTTCACCTAGTTTTGAGTCGCTTTGGTGATCGCCCAAAATTCGATTATTTAGGTAGGAAACTCTTTCCAATTACATCACATGCAACTCTTGGATAGTTGGGTGAATAACACTTATTCTAATCCATCTAATGGACTAAAGCCCAACTTCATGCCTCTAAGCCTTCAATCCTATTGAAATGACCTAGTTAAGTCAAACCCAATGGTTGACAATTGGATATTACTATTATCCTATCGCATCTTACTAATATAGATAAAGGCACCTGCTTTGGCGGACCTACACTTGATCGATATTAGTCTTGACGAGTGTCACGCATTGGAAGGCATCACATAATGACTTAATATTTTCTTTGAGGGAATTTTATTATTAGATCTCACCATTTATTAAACTTGTTTAACATACCATAAACATTATCCATGCATCTCATACATATAAAGCATATAATAAATGTGACATGGTTATGGCCTCTAAGAGAGTAGCATTAATTAATGCCACTTCACCAAGCATCTCCCACCAACGTCCTCACTTGATGTCGTCTCCTTGTCTCCACATGAAGATTACATTATAGAAACCTCTTTTACATTCGAGGGGAGTTAGATGAGAAGAGAATGTACAATCAGAATGTAGAGAGAAAGGCACGACACGCAGGTCGTATTTAAAATAACCAAAAAGCATAAAATAAAGACTAAGGCCATAACCATGCACCATGCATCTCTAAGAATACATAAACACAAAGCAATAACACATTATTATTTTGCGAATTATAAAAACAGTTTTGAATATTGCACTTTCGAATATCACACACCACGAATTTTCATTCATGTACCACCGCTGGTTACTTGAACAAAAATTCGAGTTGGACCCCTCCTGCCTCTATGACGGCTAGGGCAACAACACTTGAACCCTAAGGCCCGCAAACACATGAACGCTTCATGTGCCGCAGGGGTTCCTCACAGCCGTCATCGCCTATCCAGAAACAAGGTTTCCAGAATGCATGAAGACATGAACACATCATGTCATGAGGAAGCTTCATGGCCGTCGCAAAACGGAAACAAGGTTTCCAAAACCTTGTGTCGCGCTGCTGTGTATATTGCATTCATACATAAAATATGCAGAAATAGAAAGCATTCAAAACAGTTTTCGTAGAATCATACATATCACATATGTATATACCAGAAAAACGCAAAAACAGAAAGCATTCAAAACGATTTTCATTCATACATATCATATATATATACCAGAAAAATGCAAAAACAGAAAGCTTTCAAAACAGTTTTCGCAAAAACATATGAACATCTTCATGGTTTCAGAAACAACATATAAAGATCATATCTTTTATCAAAAGAAAGCAACGAATCATGTTATCGCATATAACAAGAAAAGCAAAAAACTGAATCATGGTTTCGCAAGTGTCTCTGATACCACTGCTGGGAATTTGCGGATCAAAAGTCTCGCAGCGGAATAACAGAATTCCCTCACAAGATCCATGTGAAAAATCCATAATCTGAGTTTTTAAATTTTTACCTCTTGAAGCGTGATAGACACAAGCGAGGTGAATCACCAACACCGTAATAGCGATGATGTTTCTGTGGTATCCACACGAACAGACTTGCAAAAGGAGTCACGCCTCTGTTTTCGTAGTGCTAGCTGTGAAGAGAGGAGAAGAAGACCTCACTATCTCTCACTCACTTTCTGTAGGTGCGGCTAGGGTTGTGATGTAACCTAGTAGCAGCCCCCTTAGCAGTACTATTTATAACAGTGGCTGCCTTAAGTGAGTGTGAGCAGTAGCAAGGTAAGTGGTGCAACCTTAAACCCATCTGTCATGAGTTAGGCCGACAGTTGAATCCGAGTCCAACTTGGATTCTGATTACTCCAATTTAGTCTGTTCTAAGTGTGTGACTCTGCAGGTTCTCATGACGTTGGTAGTAATATTAAAATCTCATTTTAATATTACAAACAGTGAGCGGTATCTAGCAACACATCACTGCTACCCAAGTAATGAGAATGTCAATGATTTGACATAACCTATCTGTGACCAATGTTTTCGTGTAGTTTAGTCCCTTTGTCCAGATATCCAGATTGAACACAAGGCATAGAACGTGTCACCCTTGTTTAGTTCAATCTTCAGTTTCCTGATTCTCGAGTAGACATAGTAATAACAAATAAGATCAATATCTCATATTGACTCATTTGAGCATGGCCATGCATTTCGTAGTCTCACTCAATCAGGGGGCCCGAAGATATCGCTCCTGTTATGTAGGAGGGACAAATTGCATCTAGGTCACTCACATCCCTCCACATGTATTGCGGCATGTCTAATAACCAACGTTATAATCATCTTGTTACAGATGACATTTGATGGCATTAAAACACACAACTCCTCATGTAGGAATCGTAGTGATTTCAGGTCAAAGGACCACATACACCATTATCACAATGAGAATCGCTTATGACACTCACGTAACGATCCACGTAGCGTTCTCATGGCGGGTCTGTCCAATACATCATTACTCTAATATGTATCCATGTGTAGACTTGATATCTCATATCCATGACCCGTGAGATGTGGTCATCGGTCTACGCACATACTAGCCTCAATGTATTATTATTGTCCTAATTAACAATAATACTTGACTAGGGACATTTAAGAATAGTGTTTTATCCAATAGGATCTCACGATCAAGTCATCCACTTGATGTCCTATGGTATCAAACTTACTATTCTAAGGACTTTATTATGTCTACAAAAAAGAACACAATAAATGAAATGCCTCATATAAAATAACATAATATAATGTATGTAAATACAAACAAAATGTATTGGCCACTAGGGCATACACCAACAAGTGAGTCATAGGATGAGTCATAGGCAATTTAGATGGCTAACCTTCTAATTGGTCCATCCAAGTGAGTCACATGGTGATTCACACAATGAGTCACCACGCAAGGTGAGTCATCCAAGCTTCTCTAACAAGCTTCCTTAAAAACTTAGCCTTCAAGCTTTCCTCCCATTGGTTCAAGGTTGATGAGTCAAGACTTCTCCATTAAGCTTGCTTTCCATAGATCCTTCTTGGTGAGTCACAAAGTGTGAGTCATAGCCACTTTGGTTGACTAGCTCTTCATTGGTCCATGCTAGGTGAGTCACAAAGAGAGGTTTCTAAAATGTGTGACTAGGCTTGTGTCTAGAACCTTCCCTTTAGATATTTTTCGGAAGCTATTACCCAATGGACAAAGGCTACTGCTAAAGAACTAGTGGTTATTGTCCAATGGATAATAAAACGCACAAAAACTTTATCTGTCAGATAAAATCTCAGAAAAAGAAAAACTTTGAAGACTATTTTCGGCTTCGGGTTTAGTAAACTCCCCAACCCTGCATTAATAGTCCAAAATTTTCTAGCCCCGAAATTTTTTTATTTTTCTGACCCCGCTACAAACTCACAGACATTCTAAAAATAATAATATAATAATCAAAATAATTCAAACAATTCACAAAAATCACAAAAATCATAAAAATCACATATAACTGAAAAACAAGAAATTTTGGGGTGTTACAACAACTCTCCTATGTTGCATCGAAAGACAACCCAAACGCATCTTTGAAGCATCATAGTACACTTCAAAGTTCTCCAAAGGATCGACAATCACCAATACTGGTGTAGTAGTCAACCTCACCTTTAGCTCTTGGAAACTATCCTCACAGTCTTGAGTCCAATCAAAAGAACTACCTTTCCTTGTTAATCTAATCAAGGGTAGTGCAAACTGAGAAAAACCCTTTTATGAATCTTCTATAGTACCCCGTTAAGCTTATGAAGCTTCTAATCTCTGTCACAATGGTGGGTCTCTCCCACTGTAACATTGCATCAATCTTGCTTGGGTCCACAGAAATCCCTTCTTGAGATATCATATGTCCCAAAAACTGAACTTGTGAAAGCCAGAACTCACACTTCGATAGTTTGACAAACAACCTATTGTCCTTAAGCATTTCCAACACTATCCTCAAATGTTGCTCATGCTCCTCTATTGTCTTAGAATAGATTAAGATATCATCTATAAACACCACAATAAATTGATCCAGGTGAGGTCTAAAGATCATGTTCATATAATCCATGAACACTGCCGGTGCATTCTGTAACACCCCAATTTTTGACTAATTACGATTTTACCCTTATTGCGCTATTTTTCTATTTTCTGTGTGTTATGCAATGAATTTGACTTTTGCGATCAGTATTTGATTGTTTTGTGTGATTTGCTTCGGGCCAAGAAAATAATAATTTTCGGACCTAAAAACCTTGTTTGAATTATTTGGAGCTGGGCGATCTTACTAAACCCAATCCGAATAATGCGTATATCAATCTTTTATTTTTTGCGAATTTTTCGGTGTAATAAAATATTTATCATACTGGAAAATCTGTGAGACCCACGTTTGTCTTGTGGGATCCACTTTTGTTTTGTGGGACCCACGTTTGTCTTGTGGGACCCACTTTTGTTTTGTGGGACCCACGTTTGTCTTGTGGGACCCACTTTTGTTTTGTGGGACCCACTTTTAGGAAAAGTTTACCAACGTAAAAATACTTGTAAATTTCTAAATTATCTAATCAATTAATTATTATTTTTACTTAATGGATTTCCTATAGCAATTTTGTTCTAATGCATTAATTATTATTTTTACTTAATGGATTTTCCCTATAGCAATTTTGTCCTAATGCATTAATTATTATTTTTACTTAATGAATTTTCCCTATAGCAATTTTGTCCTAATGCATTAATTATTATTTTTTTTACTTAATGGATTTTCCTATAGCAATTTTGTCCTAATGCATTAATTATTTTTTTTTAACTCAATAGATTTCCTATAGCATTTTTGTCTTAATGTATTATGCATCCACTAAATTTAGCACTAGGTTATTATTAATATTATTATGCATCCACTAAATTTAGCACTAGGTTATTATTATTATTATTATGCATCCATTAATTAAGCTAAACTATTATATTTATTATGCATCTACTAAATTTAGCACTAGGTTATTATTAATATTATTATGCATCCACTAAATTTAGCACTAGGTTATTATTATTATTATTATGCATCCATTAATTAAGCACTAAACTATTATATATTATTATGCATCCACTAAATTTAGCACTAGATTATTATTATTATTATTATGCATCCATTAATTAAGCACTAAACTATATATATTTTATTATGCATCCACTAAATTAGCACTAAGAGAAATGTCAAAAGGAGGGCTTCTTTTCATTAGTATTCTATGGCCATAATGCATGCTTATGCAAACCATTAAGCAATCAATAGATGTTTTATTACTTAACTAATGTATCATGCAAATTACCAAACCCATAATGGAACAAAAACATAAAAAATGGGGGCTGCACTTGGAAGGAGAGCTATTTAAGTCTTAAGGCTATCATTCACTCCTAAATCAATGATTCTATCACTCTAAACTTTCATTCTTCTCTCTTCCAATCAAGAAACCAAAGAAAATTTCCTAAGTCCACAAAAAACCACCCATTCGGCCAAGCACCACAAATCCTACTTCCACCCATCAAAAAATTTATCCAACCTACTTTTCTAATCCTAAACCATATTCTAAGAACATCTCTAGTTGTGAGTTTTTGCAAAATCATCCATTTGGAGCTTGGAAAATCACTTTGAAGTTTCTTTCCTATAAGGTGAAAATTCTTCTTTCTTGTTTCTAATTTGATTTTTGATGTTCTAAACCATGATTGATCCATGGTTTATCTTTTTCATCCATAGTTCATAACTTTAAAATTTGTTTAAGCTTATTAGGATTTTTGTTGAAGCTACACAAGAATTTCTAAGGAGGAGTTCAAGGAGATTTTTGTCATCTAAATTGGTAAGAGGGAGATTTAATCTCATCAACCATGTGTGGTGGTGGGAGAATGGAATTTGTTTATGGTGAAGAATCCATAAGGATTCATCCATTTGATTGCTTGATGTCTTTTTATTTATGATTAATTTTGTGTGTATGTTTATTCTCTTGTTTATTGCAAGTATGTCTATTGCTTTATTATATGGTATGTGTTCATAAATATATGTATGTGTTTATGAGTTTATGATAATTGGTTGGATATGAATATTATGTTGAGATTTGTAAAAATGTTCCAAAGAACACAAGATGATGAGTTTATGGTTTTATTATGAAAAAGAGAACCAATGTGTTCTCAATCTTTTTTTTAAAAGGATGACCTAATTTATCTAATTAAGTTAAAGGATTTTACAATGATTTTATAGATGAAAAATAATTTGAATAATGATTTTTAAGAAAAGGTGATTTTCGGCCATCATAGAATTTTTGGAGTTTAATTGATTCAAAAATTGTTTTCTAAGTGTAAATGACTTTGTTAACCTAAAAAGAATTCAATTTTTAATAAATTTTCAAGAATCAAGTAAGTAAATGAATTTTTGTAGAAGTCTAGTATATAAAAGAAATGAATTTTTGACTCTTGAAAAATATTTACTTTTGAGTTATAAAGTATGTTCATAATTTTTGAAGGGTATTTTATGGATATAACCAAACAAATGAATTTTATACAAATGAAAAACAAGAAATAACTTACACGTATTTAAAACAAGAATTTTTGAAATACGCAATTGAAAAACGTTTGAAAATATTTACGCGATTGAAAAACGTTTGTAAAAGGTAACATATTTATGAAAAAAACGATAAATTATTTATGTGATTTATGAAAACAATGAGTTTTTACTTGTCGGGCCAAAGTGGTGGACCGGACGTATTGAGAAATGGTACTTGTCAAGTGAAAACGTCTTCGTATTTGGAAATTATCAATACCAAGGGTATTTTTGTAATTATGAGTTATGGTGGATATGAACGTATTTTGGAGATTTTGGTTCATTACGTATTTTTGAACATGCCAATTTGGTTGCAAAAGGCATTTGGTGATGAGATGAATGACAACGTGTTACGGTGTGATAAGCGAGTTGTTCGTGTGTTTGAACTTGGAGGCGTTAGTGTGCGGTATATTCCACATGTGGACGGATGGTAGCTCCTCTCGGGCGTGTGGTAACTGATCACACACCGATGATCTCGACAAATACTCCTCTTAATCAGAATCCATGGGGACTGTCTGGTGCGCATTGCCTGGGTCGTACACGACGTATTTGACTGTGTACCATCTACACGACGTATTTGATCCGTGTCTTTGTTTACACGACGTATTTGACTGTGTAACAGCTTGGTTGAGGCACCATTGTTTTTGATGTGCGTACATGTCTATCCTGGATTATTCTCTCGGATGTTGATGTCAATGTTGATGTTATGGTTATGTTTAGCTCCATGGAGTAGGTATGTGTCTGTGTGTATTTGCATATGTAGTCTCGCATTATAACATGATTGAGTTTATTTATGTTTGATATTATGTATGATCTGATAATATGAATTGTTATATTAATTGTTATATATGTTTGTGTTTCTTATCTGTTTGTATTGTCGTTTTCTTTACTGCCATACTGGTAATGATGTAGATTGTCTCACCTCTTTTGTGTATATTTTCTGTGTTATTATTTATGTTCTGTAAAATAGTTGAGAAAGTAGAAGAGGAACAACCGCTGGATTTTCAGTATGAAGGAGAGCAACAACTGAACGAGCAGTTTGAGGAGGGTGAGCCTCGAGATCACCCATATTATATGGATTGATTTCGACGTGGGATAACATTGACCGAGGTTTTCTGTATTATAATGATTTTTCCGAGGAAGATCCTTTGGAGAATCAAAACTTTTAGTGTTATGCTTGGGCTTTGTTTATGGTTTGCTTTAAACCAGATACAGGTTCTTGTTTTATTAAATATTTTATATTATGTGAATTATTTGTACCTATTAAAAACATAATCATATGTATAATTATGGTGTGTATGTAATAGTTGTTTTATTTTATGTTCCGTGTATTTTATAATATAATGTTTCAGACAAAAAAAAAATATTTATTACGAAATGATTTATAACTTGGGTAAGGGTTTATATTTTAATTATTGTTTTCGAGAAATGTGACATCCTCTAGGAGGGTGTTACACATTCGTCAAATCAAAAGACATCACAAGGTACTCATCATGCCCATACCTAGTTCTAAAAGCAGTTTTAGGGATATCTACTTCCCTAACTCTTAACTTATGATCACCAGACCTAAGATCAATCTTTGAGAAAACCGCAGCTCCTCCATTAGATAATCTATCATATGCAACAAATATTTATTCTTAATGGTCACCTTATTCAGCTGTTTATAATCCACACAGAGCCTCATGGTACTGTAACATCCCTACATTTAATAACCGCGACCCAATCGTCATTATGCCACAGTCACTAAATTTAGGAGTGCTAAAACTCAAACAACAACTTTCTAAATTTAATCATTATGTTTATATATAAAATAAGAGCCACGAATGAAGTATATCTAGTACACAACCCTTAAAACAAAACCACTGAAGGAAAATATATTCCATAAATACATATATATCCATAATATAAAGTACTGGTAATACAAAACATACTACTTACATATTCAAACAACATAAAATGTGCACAACTACCATATAAAAACTCTACCCGGCCTAAGTCCAAACACTTGAAGGGTAATATCTCCCACTTGGTCTTCCTCTGGAACCAGAACGGGCAAATTCCCGGGTCGAGGCACGTCGCGACGAATGGGAATCCGAGCAGTCGACTCCATAGAATCCTGCCTTGGGGTGTAATATCGATCACCCCACAGGTCTCTAATAGGAATAAAGAACTCCACATGCCCAAAAGCATTGAAGGTGAAAGTAGTAACCCCAAGATAGGTACTACTCCTAAGTAGAGTCACCTCCCCACTATACACAAAGCGCTCGGTGTCACGGTCGATACGCCAGGCATCGATGCCTCCATAAAGTCATACCCGCACGTAGCCAAAGAAATCTCATCCAGACGCCATCACCGAAATCAGAAGTCAATCCACCAAAATCCAGACAATTCAACCTCGCCTCCCTTCACAGTCTTTTTCAATATAATTGTAACCCAGAACAATACAACAAAGAGGTGAGCTCCCCAACATCATATAACAAAATGGCAACGAAGAAAATGATATGAATGACAAAGTCATTCCATACATAGAGATATTATAGATATATTCAAGTTATCAATTTCATAAATATCATCAGAAAGCATATCCCACAATAATATAAATATTAACAAATCTATAACAACAAATATCCACAATTGGTATGTAATGATTATGCTACCACAATATGTATGTTGACCATGCCATGACAATATGCGTATTGACCATGTGTATGCATAATAAACCAATTCCTACTCCATGGAGCTAATACTCAAACTCAGAGATGAACGTTCCAGAAGATTTTCCACCCTCAATGACAGTCTACGCCGGACCACGAAAAGAGATAGTGTTGTTGGGCACATAATGTGTTGCAACGGTTCATCATGGCCAGAGGTGTATAAGGTGAACAATTATCACTATGAATTACTACGAATCACTATGCTTTACGGCCCCCTAAGATTCATCATAGATCTCACTATTCGATTCTCATTCACTCCTTGGCAACAAAAGCCATATAGACACTGACTGTATGATGTTCAATGCATGATAACTCAATGTATAACTCAAGCCACCATTGTACTGTTCCCAATGATATCAAGACAACCGCCTATACAATTGTCTGATATCATTAGTATCAATGATATTACATAACCACCCATACAATTACATAATAACACTGATCCACCCGGGTCCAACACATCAGCATAACAACAGAATAATGTAGAATGTTCAACGTATGATAGTGTTCAATGCATGATAATTCAATGCAGAATCTAAGCCACCATAAGCCATAAACTATATTTTTAACAAAATTGGGTCCAGTACGTGAGCTCGATAGCAAACCGCTATTTTCATAATCGCGTAAACATTTTCCAAAGTTTTTTCCAAAAATCTGCATTAAATTACTCTACTAAAAACTACTTCTATTACCTTTATTAAAATCCTCTTAAACAAAATACATTGAGCTCTAAATCACTTTCAAAACTTATCCTCCACCATCTTAATTAAAACACTGTTATCTAATAATAAAACTTTGTTCCATTCTCCTCAAGTAAAATACTTTGAATCTCAAATCACCTTTAAAATTCTCTTTTTCTATTTCTATTGCAAAATCATTATTTATTCAATAAAGGTTATACATTTCCATACTCCTCTAAAAATCCTTTTTAAACAAAATACTTTAAACTTAACATCACTTTCCAAATTCATTCATTATGACCTATGATAAAAATCCATTCTTTCCAATTAATAAAATCATATTCATTTCCTTTCCACACTTAAAAATCTTTGATTCATATCCCTATTACCTAATCAACTAAATTCACAATTTATAAAATATTTTTTTTGACTTGGATTGCCCCAAAATGGGCTTAATGGCCGTGAGCCTCATGGTCCTTAGACCTCTAAATTTTCATCCTCCAATGATAAGATTCCAAGCATATATCATACTTCAATTATCAAATCACACTACAACACATCCATGCATAAATCATAATAGAGCATAACTAAGCACATAAACATAAATCATACAAAATCAAATTTATATAAAGCTAATAAGCATAAACCATCACCACACAATCAAGAGAAGGAATCCTCACATGGATTCTTCACTTACAAACACAACATTTCCATTTTCTCACCACCATGTTTGATCGATGAGGTTAATCTCCCTCTTATCTCATGAGAAGATCAAAAGGAAGCTCCTTGGTGTCTCCTTGAATTTTTGTCCAACACTATCAAACAAACCCTTAAAACAACAAACATACAAATGTTAGATCTAAAGCTTGAAAGAAGACAACCATAGATCAAAAACATGGTTTAACATTTTGAAAATAAGATTAAAAGTGAATATTCAAAACTTCACCTAAAAACCCTTGATCTTGAGCTTGGAAAACAAGGTTGAAGATGGATGATTTTGATAAAGATCTCAATATGAAAGTGTCTTGGATTTGTGTCTAGATTCAAGATCTATGGTTGGATGGAATTAAAGAAAATGGATGAGTGATTTTTGAGGGTGAAGCCGTGAGCTTCAATGGAGGAAAGGTGAGAACTTTTGTTTTGTTTCTTGATAGAGAGAAGAAAAATGAACAAAGTAGAATCACCTTACTATTTGGTCATCCAAGGTTGCTCTAGAACCTCCATGATGATTTTCGTCTAAATCTTTCACCAAAATCCTAAGATGGTCAAACTCACATAATTACTAACCAAAACTTAAAAGAAGAATCCTTGATCACCAAAGTAACCAAGGATCACGAAAAAGAGAAGAGAAAAGTAGTAAAGCCATGAACTTTACCTCAAAGCTTCAAACTTTTGGGCTTTGTGAAAGAAGGTGAAAATGGAAGATTCAAATGGTGGTCACAAAAGAAAAAAGCTCCAAGATGATGAAAAGGTGTAGGAAACATGGTTGGTTGAGCAAGAAAATGTGGATGGCTAAAAGTGGATGTCTTGGCCGTGGAAGAGAGGAGAGAATGGAGAGGAAATGTTGAGTTCTTGAGGTGGTTCCAACAAGAAATGAAAAGCTTCAAAGGAAATGTGGGTTCAAGCAAAGTGGTTGTTAGAAATCAAGCATCCATGGAGGGGAAATGGAGGGGTGTAGCCGTGGAGGAGAGGAGGAAGAAGGAAGAAGAAAATGCGACAGAAGAAAAATGTGGAGAGAGAAAGTGATAGAAAAGTTTTGAAAGTTTGAAGAGTAAAAAGTGAATGAGTGATTTTAGTGGAAATATGACAATTTGTATCACCTTCCCCCCTTCATTGTCGTGGACCTTCATTGAGGAGAGAGGGGAAGCTTTGGTGTATTTTGGATAGTGATTAAAATTTGAGATTAAATACAGTTGCCAACTCCACCAGAAATATTAAAAAAAAACCTTGCAACCAGTTGTAGTTAGCAAGGGTCGATCTATAGAGAACCAATTCAATCAACACTATAATTTAGTTCCTAATTCAGACTCCATAGGTTAACAAACAATAAAAGGAGGCGGGGTTTGGGTTTTTATGGATATTGAATCAAATCAACAACAATAACAATAAACAAACAAGAATTAATAGATTAAAGGATTTGGTTAAGAGATAGAATTCACCACTAGATTTATATGATAATGCTAGCCCACATATCCTTTTATTCTAATATGAAAAATTATGTTTCTATGCAATTGTGAGATGAAATCTCTGTTTTCCTTAGGTTTTGGCCAATTTAGCAACCGTTTAAATCAACTCCTAATCACCGATTAGTCATAAAGCAACCACTCTTACAACTATCCAGTAATTGCATTAAGATTTATAAAACCAATCACACTAAGATTTAATCACACACCGGGATTAAATTACTTAGAACATATATTCCTCTAGATCCATTACCGCAACCATGTATAACAAACCCATATTTACCATTTTTAGCATTTGACAAAGAGTATGGAGGCATTTACACTATAAACATACAGTCCTCTAGTTTTATTACTGCAACCACACATAATAATCCTAGATCTACTACTTTGAAATTGGCAATAAGCATAAATACCTTCATACAATAACAAGATTTAGAAATATATGAATAAGAACATAACTGTATTGAAATGAACGAATATACAGGGTTCACAATATCAAAATTAGGGTTTCATCTTCCCTTAACCAAATGAGAAACTTAGCCACATATAGCTAAAATGAAATCAAAAGAAAAACAACAAAAAAACATAGTTCTAGAATGAAAGTGCAGAAGAAAACTAAAGAGCAAACTAGTTTCCAAAGGTTGGGGGTGATTGATCTCCGATTGCTCGAACACAAGAATCCAATCTTTGATTCAATCTCCTTTCCTTGGTCTTGGCCTTCCCTTCAGCTCCTCGGCAGCCTCCAAGGTCGAACTCATTTTTTCTAGAGAGCCTAGCATCCTTTTTTATAGGCCTCTTCACCTAATTCCTTCAATTTCACGCATTTTCCCTTCTGACACGATGACACGACTCATGTCAAATGACACGGCCCAGGCTATGTCAACCTCTGGTTCAGCAATTCTCAATTTTGGCAAAACAACAAAGGACACCACCCCCCATGTCGAGGACACGGGCCGTGTCACTTTGCTTCTTCATTTTCAACCCAGATCTTCAACAAATACCATTCTTTCCTTGCTTCAAGAAGTGATAATGATCTTTATAAATCCTTGGTTCCATCTTTAAGTGGATAGCAAGCCTCATTTGAGGCCAATGAACTCCAACACTCAAAGGTTTCCTGAAAAGTGCAATTCAATTATGAGTGTTTATAAACACATTTAAGCTAAGTTTCATAACAAGGTTCCAAATAAGCTAAATATCAGAAACTTAGTTAAATGGTAGCAATTGAGCACAAATGGAATCCAAAAGAATCAATTATAAGGCACTCAAGATATGAAAATAATCGACAAATCAAATACCCCCATACTTAACCTTTTGCACTCTTGCGCAAAAATATACAATCAAGCACAATTTCCTAATAAACCATGAAAGTACGGAACATTGAGTAAAGACCTATATGCTTTAATGTTTTTAAAGAATCTGAACAATCATGAAATTTCCTCTCTTGTCATTCCAATTCAGCAAGTGAAATCAATCAAAAATCAGGGTTAAATTAATGTGATAAATCCTCACTGATATGCTCTTCACTCAAGTGATTCAGGCTTGTGTTTACTTTTAACCAACTCATGAAAACATGCCTTACCATAGGCTTGTCAAGCCTCTACTTCTCTACCACTTAGGCCACATGCATACAAAGATCAAAAGGTCTTCAATTAGGTTATAATGAGGTCAGGGTCAAGGTAAGATACATCAAGGATAAGCAAAGCTAGACCATAGGAATTAGAAGAGCAAAATGGAAAGATATTCAATCAATGCAATAAGAATTTTCTAGCAATCTTCAAATTCTAATTTATTTTCTGTATCTTTTCCTTTTTCTGACCTTTCTTCATTCAATACTCAATTTCAACCTTTTTCATTCTCATTTCTTTCTTTTTCTTCTTTTTTTTTTTATACCTTGCTTCTATATACATCATGTTTTGCCAACAATATTTCTTTTTATTTACATGCATAGCAAGACAAAACACATCATTGCTCTCCCCACACTTATTCAAAAACCAATTCCCAACATAATCATTAAGCTCTTCCATTCCTTAAGGTAGGGTATCAAAATGGTTTTCCACTTTTAGGCTTGAATTGAGCTTTAATAGAAGGAAAAGAAATCAATTAGGCTCGAAGGGGTAAACAACGACTATTTGGCCAGTGGTTATTTGAAAGAAATGCCTTTGTCATATTAATTACATGCAATGGTTTTTTGTAGCTTAAAAGAGAGTCAAGACAAGTTCTGAAAAACACAAAGTCATAAGTGGAATCTCACAATCTAAGAACCAGAATGGCTTAAAGTTAGCCATATACAACAAGGCCCAAAAACTCACTAGGTCTCGATTCATCACTCTTTGAATTAAACCTTTCAATTATCAAAATTTCACTCGACAAAATTGAAATCAAGAAAGTTCATTCTGTCAAGCTTAAAGTTTTAATGAATTTTTCTAAAAAATTTTAGTCATTTGCTCACCATTCAGGTCGGTTAAAAGGTTATTGGAAACTGAAAGTCCATTAGAAAAATATCCACAAGAAAAAGTTCAATTAAGATAAGGTCATTATTCACAAGATCACATCATTCACAAGATTATCATTCACACCCCCACACTTAAAGCAGACATTGTCCTCAATATCTAAGCACACACAACAGAGAATGTATCCATAATAAAAGAATGAGTGCAGTACAAAGACAATAAGAAATGAGGACTGCAATAAAATTAGTAAGCAATAGTCATAGTACAAATGAAGATCCAACACAGTGCCAACATATCCATCCAAATCAAGTCATAATCCAAAATAATATGGGGATACATCAGGATGGGGGAAGGGGAAACCGATGAAGTAGAATATCAAGTTTGCTATCAATGTTGTCCATCTTATGAGTGGAGAAGTCCTCCCATGCCTGGAAGCGGTCATCAAATTGCTGAAATCAGTCATCAAAACGCTGCAAATGGTCTTCTAGTCTCTGGAACCGAGTAACATGGTCTAGCTCTAGGCGATCAATACGCTCTAGGATCTCATTATCCGAAGTAGCTCGTGAGGACGATGGTCCAGTTCTTGCTGTGAACTGAGAAGGATACTCTAGGGGTGCTGGGTCTGCCTCGTGCTCTTATGGCTCAAGTGCTGGAGGTGTCCTAGGAACAACATGGCCATCATAGCCAACTAAATGTAGGACACCATGCTGAAGCTCACACAACTTCATGGATACCAGAATGGGGCCATCAATAGCATTGGGACCCTTCACAGGTTCCTCATCAAGTAAATCCAGGTCCAAGCCATAATGCTCAGCAATGATAGTAACATACCCACCCAACAGGATACAGCCAACCCTAGTCAATCCTGCATGTTTAAAAAGTTGGCACAACCAATACGCTCCATTTACAGGTTCTCCATGAATCATACAATGAAATAAAAATAGTTTAGGTTGACTCATGTTACCTTGACTCCCCCCTGCTACAAATGGTGTTAACCATCCATTTCTGAATGTACCTATGGGCAGGTGATCTAATTTTGTAGGCTTTTGAGGATCTGGGGTTATAGGTATCGGTTCCATTAGTAGTAATACTAGTCCACACACGATCAGGCCGAAAAGTGCGAGGCATCATGTTGTGCCCCTTAGGAAATCCAAAAATAGCACTGAATTGGTGAATGTCAAGAGTATAAGGTGTTCCCAGCAACTCAAAAGTAATCACACTAGGCCACTCAGCTTGGTTACTCAAAGGGTACAATTTATAGTCAAATATGGATATGAATTCCTTAGTGAGTTCAGCATAAGTGGGTGCATTCAATTTTACAAATGTGTCCCAACCTATTATATGCAACAGGTTGAAAACTTCATCATACAATCCTATCTGGTGCAATGTACTAGCATATAAAAATCTAGTGGGAACAACCTCTCTAGCCAGTAATGGATGAGGATTTACCTAAGGAGGGGGAGAAAGAGCTCTTGGAGGTGGTACATTCTTCCTAGCAGTGGTTTTGATGCGTTTCCTTAGAGGCATTTTGAAATGGGAGGAGATGGTGGTCCTGGGTACTGTTCACGATAGTGCTGTGGTGGGGATGGAGATTTTGAAGAAATGGTGATAGAAAAGTATGGATTTCGTGAAAATGGAAGGAATAAAGGAGAAATGATGGTGTGGGTGTTGATTTGGAGGAAGAAAAATAAAGAAACATGGTGGAGGCTATGGAGGACATGGTGGTCTCGTATGGAGGGGGTTAGGGATTTGGGTGGTGAAATTTGAATAGAAATGGTTGGAAAATGGAAGAAAATGAGTTAGATGAGGTTGGAGGTTGATGGAAATAGTGGATTTTGGTGGAGAAAGGAGAAGAAATTGGTGGAGGAGAGGGTGGAAGGGAGGTGGTTGCGCAGGGAGTTTGGATGAAGAAGATGAGCCAAAAAACCCTAAAATGGCATTTTGGGGGGAGCTGTCATGAGGACACGGGCCTTGTCACGTGACATGGCCCTCCCGTGTCCTTTGCTATCTTGGAAGGGACTTCTTGCTCAAGGTGACACCCCATGTCCTTTGTTGCCAGAAATGCATAAAAACACATATGAATTGACTTATGTCGCACAGGAATGATAAGGGAATCCTATATTAACATCACGAATGGTGTTGTGTTTTATAAAAGACATAAGAAACACATGTTAACAACATAAATCATGTCATTAAACATGGTCCAAGGTCTTTTAAAGTCAAATTCCCAAGATTATGCACATAGCCGTTCTTGAAGAGATTTCATAACCTTCGAAGTTCATGAAGCATAAATCCATAAGAATGCGTCTCAAAAGTCAATAAGGTATAACGTAATGACCCTTTACTTAGTTCATTCACAATGGATTAAAATAAAACTTCTCGGATTATGGCAATTATTCCAAAAGAACTTAACTTGATTACTTAGAAAAACATAACAACACCACAAAACAATTAATTCTCAAAGTTTCTTATCCACCACACTCTAATCAAGGTTCGAACCACTTATCAACCAATCAAAGAATGCACTTAAGCACAAACCAAGCAATCCAAACACAAGGATTTCAAGGGATTCAAGAACAATTATGCAGAAAATTGTAAAGAAACATAAGATAAAAATGGAGAAAGAGAGCAAATCTGGTTAGGTTGCCTCCCATGAGCACTTGGTTTATTGTCCTCAGCCCGACATTGTGACACCCTTTATTAATCTTTTTAATGTAGATGGTAAAAGGTCATCACTTTCACTTCCACACTTTTTGAAAACTCATGGTAAGGCTTGAGACGGTGTCCATTGACCTCGTCAAGTAAGGTAGGTGAAAAGACTCTACCATGATCCCATTGGTTGAAACGTGATGACCAAGTTATGGTTGAAACAATATGATGGCTTTCATTGGGGTCCCATTGGTTGAAGTGTAATGACAAAGTTAATCTTGAAGCATGAGGGCTTCCATCGAGGTCCCATTGGCCTTCCTTAATTTCCTTGGGTTCACCATTGGAATGTAATATGTGTAATTTTACAATTTTATTTTCATTATTTTTGTTGGACCAAGGTCCAAAAACAAAATCCACTTCAGT
This sequence comes from Ormosia emarginata, assembly GCA_029884605.1. NCBI lineage: Eukaryota > Viridiplantae > Streptophyta > Magnoliopsida > Fabales > Fabaceae > Ormosia > Ormosia emarginata. Next base: position 30,616,888 of record JAQQTP010000079.1, on the reverse strand, counting down.
AGTGATCGCCAGCTGGTGCTCTTCTCCCTTCTCTGAAAATTCTTCATTCAGCTTCAACTCTACCTCCCTTTGGATCTGAGATTCTGCTACTGTATCAAGATCATTATTGATAGATCTTTCAATACCATTAGTTGCTGCATACATAGAATCATCAACTTTCAAATATGCAGAATTCTTAGCACAAATGACACATATCATATCACCATCATAGTCAGTACATGAGTGGCAATGAATAAAATTATTGAAACCAATAAAATTAGGAGATTCATCACACAACTCATCATAACTTTCCTCTACTACAATAGGAAGGGGTTCAGGAATACTTACCTTGGGGGTCTTAGAGTTTTTCCCTTTCTCATTTACCTCTTTAGGCTCTTTGTCTTTCTCTTTAGTGGCTTGTGGAGGAGAAGTAGATTCATCGAACAACTTCCTACTTCGCGACGTGATATTACTAGTATTTTCCTCCATATTCACTTTCAGTGGTGATGGAAGTTCTTCAGAAAATAGGCTTTGCACCTTGCTGAATTCTGTGGTTAACTGTCCTATTAAGTTTTGCAGAATGTTGGTTTTGGCCCTTATTTCTTGTTGGAAACTCTGCATAGTGGCCTTTTGCTCATGCTGAAATTGAAGGTTACTAGTAGCCATTTGCATCATTAACTCTTTCATTGAAAGTTTAGGTTCCTTTGGTGCTTGAACTTGCTGCTGTCTTGGGGGAAAGGTGTTTACCTTTGCTGAAATCCTAGAGGTTCATAAGTTTGAGGTTGATTCTGGGGTTGCTTGGCATAGCTAAAGTTAGGATGTTCCCTCCACCCTAGATTATATGTATTGGAGTAGGGGTTGTAGTTGTTGGAAGGTTCATAATATCCCCATACTGCTTTTACCTCCTCATTTGTATCCACTAAGAAAGTAGGACACATATCAGTGATATGTCCAGGAGATAGGCAAATCTCACAAGCATGTACTGGTGTTTTCCCCATATCCATTAACCGTTTCACCAATGATTGATCGACATGAACACCTACAAAACACTCAGAAAGAATAAATCAAAAATTAAAAATAAAAACGAAAACAAAGTAAAAAATAGGAAACAAATTAATAGCGCAATTGGAAAATTGGTTCCCCGGCAACGACGCCAAAATTCTTGGTGTATTTTGGATAGTGATTAAAATTTGAGATTAAATACAGTTGCCACGTCCACTAGAAATATAAAAAAAAAACCTTGTAGCCATTTGTAGTTAGCAAGGGTTGATCCGCAGAGAACCAATTCAATCAACACTATAATTTAGTTCCTAATTCAGACTCCATAGGTTAACAAACAGTAAAAAGGGGTTTTTTGGGTTTTTATGGATATTGAATCAAATCAACAACAATAATAATAAACAAATGAGAATTAACAGATTAAAGGATTTTGTTAAGAGATAGAATCCACCACTAGATTTATATGATAATGCTAGCCCACATATCTATTTATTCCAACATGACCAATTATGTTTCTACGCAATTATGAGAAGAAATATCTGTTTTCCTTAAGTTTTGGCTAATCTAGCAACTGCTCAAATCAACTTCTAATCACCGATTAGTCATAAAGTAACCGCTCTTACAATTATCCAGTAATTGCATTAAGATTTAGAAAACCAATCACACTAAGATCTAATCACACACCAGGATTAAATTACTTAGAACATATATTCCTCTAGATCCATTATCGGAACCGAGCATAACAAACCCATATTTACCACTTTTAGCATTTGGCAAAGAGTATGAAGACATTTACACCATAAACATACAATCCTCTAGTTTTATTACTGCAACCGTGCATAATAATCCTAGATCTACCACTTTGAAATTGGCAATATGCATAAATACCTTCATACAACAACAAGATTAAGAAATATATGAATAAAAACATAACTGTGTTGAAATGAATGAATATGCAGGGTTCACAATATCAAAACTAGGGTTTCATCTTCCTTAACCAAATGAGAAACTTAGCCACACATAGCTAAAATGAAATCAAAAGAAAAACAACAAAAAACATAGTTCTAGAATGAAAGTGCAAAAGAAAACTAAAGAGTAAACTAGTTTCCAAAGGTTGGGGGTGATTGATCTTCGATTCAATCTCCCTTCCTTGGTCTTGGCCTTCCCTTCAGCTCCTTGGCAGCCAAGGTCGAACTCCTTTTTTCTTGAGAGCCTAGCATCCTTATTTACAGGCCTTTTGACCTAATTCCTTCAATTTCACGCGTTTTCCTTTCTGACACAATGACACGGCCCGTGTCAAATGACACGACCCAGGCTATGTTGTAACACCCCAACTTTTGGCTAAATTACGATATTGTCCTAAATGTAGTGTTTTATGTTTTCTGTGTGCTATAAAATTAATTTGACAGTTTCCTGACTATATTTGACTGTTGTGTGTGAATTTCTTTGAGTCAAGAAAATAATAATTTTCGGGCCGGGAAAAATCTTTATTTGATTATTCAGAGCTGGGGGATCTTACTAAACCCAATTCCGAGTGATACGTGTATCAATCTTTTATTTTTTAGAATTTGTCTGTAAAATAAAAATATTTTATATTATAATATTATTTTATTATCTAGTGGACAGTACCTACTGACTTAAGAGCAGTAGCTTTTGCCCAGTAGACAGTATAATCATAAAGTCTTTATGACTTACTATTTGGAGAACCAATAGAAACTAGTCAACATTTCTGGCATGAATTATTTCTAAGCCAATGAGAAGTAGTCAATGAAAATGACTTAAATTTCTAAACCAATAGGAAGGAAGTCCACAAAAATGGTTGGACTTGTTAGATTAGTAATTAGAAAACATGACTAAGTTAGCTTAAAACCTAATTAAGATAATCCAAAGTGCTTAAGTAGTAAATAAATGGAATAAACCTAGTTAGTTATTCATTACAACTTTAGTTAGAGAATGTTCTAGCATAATCAAGAAGGTAGTTAGTTATCCTAAGTAACTAGATGATTAACTAAATAACTAAGAAACCTAACTAGATTACCTAAACCTAATTAGGAAACAAAATGAATTAAGACTACCTAATTAGGTTCAAGACACTAAACCCTAAGTGCAATTCGGCCAAGCACCTTCAAGAAGGTTCAAGACACTTGGTGACTTGTCTCTCTAAGCCAATAGGAAGCAAACTTGGAGACAAAGCATTGAAGATCCACCCTTGAACTCATCTAAGGCCATTAAGAGCCCTTAGAGGTCAACTAAGGTGGCCATCTCCTTTAGGGAGCCCCACAGCCAAGTGATTTAGGAGGAGGTAGGAAAGCATTTTGCTAAGTCCATTTTCATCTTCAACCATTCTCTAAAGCAAGATAATAAAAAATTCTCTCCTTTCTTCTTGGTGAAGCTCACGGCCATCATCACTAAATCATACTTCTACTCTTCTAAAATTTCATCCAACATCATTTCCTAAACCTAAACACCATTCTAAACATCTTTCATCTTGAGAGTTTCTTCAAAATCATCCATTTGAAGCTTGGAAACTAACCTTGAAGTTTATTTCCTACAAGGTAAAAATCCTTGTTTCTTGTTTCTAAACGTATTCTTGAAGTTCTAAGCTATGATTGATCCATGATTTTTCTTTTTCAACCATAGTTTGTGACTTTATAAATTGTTTAAGCGTGTTAGGGTTTTCTTGGAGCCACACAAAATCACTAGGAGGAAGTCCAAGAGGAGTTTGTCTTCCTTACAAGTAAGAGGGAGATTTAATGTCATCAACCATGTATGGTGGTGAGAAAATGAATGTATTTGTGGTGAAGAATTCATTAAGGATTCATTCACTTGGTTGTTTAAAGTTCTTCCTATTTGTGATTGATTTTGTTTGCAAATATGTCTATAGCTTTAATATATTTGATATGTGTTTATGGATGCATGAAAATTATTGTAGGATGTGAACAACATGTTGAGGATTTGCATGAGTGTTCCAAAGAACACATGAAGCTCACAGTTTCACCAACACTAAGAGAACCAAAATGTTCTCAACTATTTTCTAAAGCATGGATTAATTAATTTAATTGGATCAATAATTTTTACATGGACTTAGATAGTAGAAAATAAATTAAAGATGATTTATGGAGGATATAGTGAATTTCGGCCAACATGCCCTTTTTGATACCTTTGATCTAAAATTATTTTCTAAGTTTGGACTATGAAATTAAATTAAAGAGAACTCAATTTGAATTGAATTTTTGAGAATAAAATGAATGAAGTTAGTTTAGAAACTGAGAAATAAATTGAACACTTGAAAAGTACTAATGTATAGCTCACCTTTTGGGTTTTGAAGCATGTTAGCAAGTTTCAAGATGTAAATAATGGTTAAGACCAAGAAAGGTATTTTTTAAAGGAAACAATAGAAAATATTAAATAAATGATTTTTTTAAAGGAAATGTTGTAAATAAAACTAGAAGTAAGTATATAATGGAGAAAAATTCAAAATATAATTTAGAATGTAAAAGAAATATTTTTACGTAGTTGAAAAATATTAGAAATATCTTACGCGTATTTAAAATAATGATTTAAAAACGTTACGCGATTGAGAAAATAATTTAAAAACGTTACGCGATTGAGAAAAATGATTTAAAAACAATACATGATTTTAAAAATGTCAAAAAATATTTACGCGATTTAAAAATATTAGAAAGAGGTGACGCGATTATGAAAACGTAATAAAATATTTACGCAACTAAAAGAAACAGTAGTTACTGTCGGGTTAAAGTGGTGGACCCGAATATGTGAAAAATGGTACTGTCAAGTGGTGACGTGCTATTGTGGAAAATATTGATAATGAGGTTATTTGTGTATTTTTGGTTTATGCACATGCATCGAGAAATGTGTTAATTTGGTTGAAATTGACAATTGGCTGACGAGATGAATTACACCATAGTGTGGGTACGATAAGTGTAGTACGGTTCATTGAGTGAACTTGGAGGTGTTAGTGTGCATAAGATTCCATATGTGGACAGTTAGTAGCTCCTCTGGGCCGTGGTAACGAGCAATGCACTAGCGATCTCGACAAAGCACTATTCTTAATCAAGATCTAGTAGAGATTGTCTGGTACAATGCTTGTTGTGCACGACGTTTTGATTGTGTACTATTTACACGATGTTTGACTGTGTAATATTTGGCTATGGCAGTCGGAGCTACAGACAAGTCTTCCAGATCATTCTCTCTGATGTTGTGTTTAGCTCCATGGAGTAGGAATGAGTCTGTGTATATTTGCATATGTGGTCTGCATCATAATGTGATTATTTATATTCAATTTGAGATGTTATGTATGATGTGATAATATGGATTATTGTATCAATTGTTATATATGTATGTATTGTCGTTTTCTATACTGTCATGCTGGTAATGATGTAGATTGTCTCACATCTTTGTATGTATTTTTCGTATTATTATTTATATTCCTTAAAGACTTTGAGGAAGAAGAAGAAGAGCAACCTCTGGATTGCGAGTACGAAGAGGAGCAGCATCCGAGTGACCAGTGTGAGGAAGGCGAGCCTCGAGAACATCCATATCATTTGGATTGATTGTGACGCAGTATGACTTTACCGGAGTTTTTGGGATTCATGAAACTTGAGTTTCATGGAGGTTCCGAGGCCTGGCGTCTACAAGCTGATAGGGAGTCTGTTGTTTATGTGGGACATTTGACTATGTCCCTCCGTAGGGAGTTTGATGGTGCTCCGATATTCTCTGCTACTTTTTATTTACATCTAGAATTGCCCTTAACTATTAGGCGCTATTGGGGTGGATGTTTCCATGCTCCTAGTGAGCTTAGTAGTGTGTCGACAGCGCAGACTCCTGTCCGTAGAGCTTCACAACACCCAGGGTTTCTGTCTTCCGATGATCTCTCTGAGGAGGATCCTTCGGAGGATCAGAACTTTTAGTTTTGAACTTGGGCAAGTTTATGGTTTGCTTTAAACCAACCAGTTTTCTATTTTATTAAATAGTTGTAGAGTGTAAATTATTTGTATCTTTAAAGACAAAATTATATGTATAATTATGGTGTGTATTTAATAGTTGTTGTATTTCATGTTCTGTTTATTCTGTTTAATGATATAATTCACAATTTTTTTTTACAACCTATATTATTATATATTAAGAAATGATTTATAACTTGGGTAAATGTTTATTATATTTATTATAAATGTGATATCCTAAAGAAGGTGTTACACATGTCAGCCTCTGGTTTAGCAATTCTCAATTTTGGTAAAACAGCAAAGGACACCACCCCCCATGTCGGGGACACGGGCCGTGTCACTTTGCTTCTTTATTTTCAGCCTAGATCTTCAACAAATACCCTTCTTTCCTTGTTTCAAGAAGTGGTATTGATCTTTATAAATCCTTGGTTCCATCTTCAAATGGATAGTAAGCCTCGTTTGAGGCCAATGAACTCTAACACTCAAAGGTTTCCTGAAAAGCGCAATTCAATTATGAGTGTTTATGAACACATTTAAGCTAAGTTTCATAACAAGGTTCCAAATAAGCTAAATATCATAAATTTAGTTAAATGGTACCAATTGAGCACAAATGGAATCCAAAAGAATCAATTATAAGGCACTCAAGATATGGACATAATCGACAGATCAAGCTTCTCTTGGAAGCTTGGTGAAATTGACTTCTCCAACAAGCCAAAAACAAGACGTCTTTAAGAAGCCATCTCTTCACTTTTTGTAAAAGGTCAACATGATGTGACATAAAGTAGATATTCTAGAAAAGATGAAAAGCATTTTACTACAGGCTATTATCCAATGGACAAATATTACAGATAACAAAAATCAGTATTTATTGTCTAACGGATAATAAAATGTACTGTGATTTTTATTTATCAGATAAAAATCTTGAAAAATACAAACCTCGTAAACTGTGCCTGGCCTCGGGTTTAGTAAGATCCTTCATCGACGTTTTCACAGTTCAAGGTTTTCCAAATATTTTTCCAACTCTGCTCAGTGCGCATGAAAATTGAGAAATATATTAAAATAATCAATGTTTCCAGAAAAATCCACAAAAATTCACAAAAATATCAAATATTATAAAATGGCTATTTATCATAAAATAAACAATTTTCGAGGTGTTACAACTCTCCCCTTCTAAAAAGAAATTTCATCCTCGAAATTTTGTCATACCTTAGAACAGATGTGGATATTGTTCCTTCATCTTGTCCTCGAGCTCCCACGTTGCGTCTCTAATTACATCATTCCAAATCGCCTTTAGTAACACAATTTTTCCCCCTGAATTATTTACATCTTTTCCTGAGTCATCTTAACTTTATCCGTTGTTTATTATACAAGCTCGTGTCCAATCGCAATTCTTTCACTGTCTTGGTGCCAACACAGGGTGTCTTACATCACCGTCTATATAACGTCTCATATTTAACTCCTTCTAGTCAATCGGATATTTCTGACTCTAATGATTACTGTAGACGTTGAATGTTGTTCCATATAGAAAATGCCTCTAGATCTCAGATGTAAACACACAATAGCTAACTCCAAGTTTGTGTAGGGTAGTTCTTCTCATGTACTCCTAATTGCCTTGAAACATGCACCACAACCTTCCTATTCTACACAAGCACATATCCTAAACCTCAATGTGAAACATCACAAGACACCTCAAAAGGTTCATTGGGATTAAGTAGAACCAAAACTGGCGAAGTAGTCGAACATCTCCTCAACCCTTGAAAACTTTCTTCACATATGTCGGCCCAATGAAAAGCTTGATTCTTTTCTTGGAAGCAGGGTGAAAGGTCCTTCTATCTTGGAGAACCCTTCGATAACTCTTCGATAATATCTTGCTAATCCCATAAGATACGAATCTCCGTTAAGATCTTTGGTCTTTCCCCTTGAAGAACTGCTTCAACCTTCGATGAATCCACAACAATTCCTTCCCTTGAAATCTCATGACCCAAAAGTTTAATCTCTTTCATCCAAAATTCGCACTTTGACAACTTGGCATCCAAATTCTTCTCCTTCCGAATCTGGACAAATATATCGAGATATTCAACATGTTCCTCATGATTTTTGAGAATAGATCAAAATGTCATTAACAAAGACAAAGACAAATCTTTCTAGATAAGGACGAAAGATTTGATTCATGTAATCCATGAATACAGCAGGAGCATCTGTCACTCCAAACGACATCACGAGATACTTATAATGCCAATAGCACGTTTAAAAAGTCGTTTTGGGAACATCCTCTACTTCTCATGAATCTGAGGATAGACAGAGTATAAATCTATCTTGGAGAAAACAATGACTCCCTTTGAGCTGATCCATCGAATCGTCTATCTTTTTCTGTGGATACTCATTCTTGATCGTAATCTTGTTCAACTGGCGATAGTTCATATATCACCGAGAAGTTCCATCCCTTTCCTTAACTGACAGCACTGGAGCTTTTCATGAGAAACTTATTGATTACAAGAATAACATTCACAGCCTCCTTACTTTTGACTTCCTAAGAAGATAATAACATGTATCCTTGGGCTCCTTTTCCTCAATAAAGCTTCAACTTGGTTGGCTGCTAAAAATTCAAAAATTTCAATTTTGGGAAACCCTAAGGTTTTCATCGAGACAATCTAGCAGGATATGATTAGAAAATAACCAACCCATTCCTAAAATCGCATCTATTCAAGAATAAGGTAAACAATTCGAATCAACAGAAAAGATTTGGTCTTTAGCAGAAATAGGATAGTTTGAGCAACTGGATAATAATAATAGGTTTAGTAATAGAAGTAGAAACAACTAGGTTGAAGATAATGAAGACACAGATAAATCTAATAGATCCACATAATCATATGCCATAAAGAAATGAGTTACCTCCTGAATTATACAACACAGTCAAGGGATCATCTCTTGTGGCACAATCTCCATTGTTTTGATCTTCAGTTTGGGAAACTTTTGCTCCACCCAGGGTATAAACTTTCCCATCAGCTTAAGGTCTTGAAGCACATACATCACTAACAGAAGACTTCCTCTTTGGTGGAGCACAGTCTCTAGAAATGTATCCAAGCTTCCTGCACTTGAAACAGACTACCCCCTTGATCTTATACTTCCTCGTTGGGTGGTCCTTTCCATATTTCTTACATATTGGTAAAAATGCGAAGGTCTGGTTAGATCTACTACCACTAGCACTACCTTCTTATAGTTGCTGTTGCTTCCCCAATGGTCGTGAATATAGTTTTCGCTAGAATGGCCTTATGATTTTTCCTCCTTTAGAACCAATATGGTCCAACGTTATGGGGTCCCATATCCTGAGACTGATTTAACTCTAACAAAATCTAAGCCTCAGCTATCAACTCCTACTCCTGAGCGGCCCTCTGATTCTGTTGTACTGCTATGTCAACCATTCTTGGCATTGCTTCTACAATCGTAGCCATTCCATCGTTGTCGCACCCCGCATTCACACGCGTATGCCTACCGCGAACTGTTGCTTTCCTTTAAAGACAAACGAATTAAAACTTAACGAAAACCAATCACAACCCCTTTTCAAACAATATTGGCTCCTTTCGGCAACCAACCACAAAGAATCATGCAACACAAACCAGACAAACTTAACCACAAGTCTGAAAGACTCAAGCTTGGGCTGTAGAGGTATCACAACAATAGGTGTAAATGCAACCAAATTCTAAAAGAGTTTAGTCATGCTAGCTGGACTCCTTACTAAAAGAACTCCTATTCTCCTAATACGCCTAGGTGAAGTCATAGTTTCCTATCTGCACAGAACATTACATATTGAGTAGGTCAGTCCTCAATATCATGTAACTATATAACAGTAGCTACTAACATTCAACCTATGGTAAGCCATGCATTCCTTTCCCATTATTTCAACCAAGAGACAAGGAAGTGCACAACATACAAAAACTTCTAACATGTCTAAGCATAGTTAGTCCATACCCCGACTTAACAAGATGAACTGCTCTGATACCACCTAATGTAACACCCCTACATTTAATAACCTTGACACAATCGTCATTATGCCATAGTCACTAAATTTAGGAGTGCTACAACTCAACAAGAAGTTTCCAAATTTAATCATTGTGCTTATATATAAAATAAGAGCCACGAATGAAGTATATTTAGTACACAACCCTTAAAACAAAACCGCCAAAGGAAAATATATTTCATAAATACATATATATCCATAACATAAAGTACTGGTAATACAAAACATACTACTTACATATTCAAACAATAGAAGATGTGCACAATTACCATATAAAAACTCTACTCGGCCCAAGTTCAAACACCTAAAGGGTAATATCTCCTACTTAGTCTTCCTCTGGAACCAGAACGAGCAAATTCCTCGGTCGAGGCACGTCACGACGAACGGGAGTCCGAGCAGTCGACTCCATAGAATCCTCCTTAGAGGTGTAATGTCGATCACCCCACAGGTCTCTAATGGGAATAGAGAACTCCACATGCACAAAAGCATTGAAGGTGAAAGTAGTAACCCCAAGATAGGTACTACTTCTAAGAAGAGTCATCTCCCCACTATACACAAAGCGCTCGGTGTCACGGTCGACACGCCAGGCATCGATGTCTCCATGAAGTCGTACCCGCACATAGCCAAAGAAATCTCGTCTAGACACCATCACCATAATCAGAAGTCAATCCACCAAAATCTAGATGATTCAACCTCGCCTCCCTTCACAGTCTTCTTCAACATAATTGTAACCCAGAACAATACAACAAAGAGGTAAGATCCCCTACATCGCATACCAAAATGGCAGCGAAGAAAATGATACGAATGACAAAGTCATTCCATACATACAAATATTGCAGATATATTCAAGTTTTCAATTTCATAAATATCATTAGAAAGCATATCCCACAATAATATAAACATTAACAACACTATAACAACTGATATCCATAATAGGTATATAATGATTATGCCACCACAATATATATGTTGACCATGCCACGACAATATGCGTATTGACCATGTGTATGCATAATAAACCAATTCCTACTCCATGGAGCTAATACTCAAACTCAGAGATGAACATTCCAGAAGATCTGCCACCCTCAATGACAGTCTATGCTAGACCACAAAAAGAGATAGTGTTGTCGGGCGCGTAATGCGTTGCAACGGTTCATCATGGCCAGAGGTGTATAAAGTGAACAATTATCACTATGAATGACCGCGCCTTACAATCCTCTAAGATCCATCATAGATCTCACTATTCGATTCTTATTCACTCCTTGGAAACAAAAGCCATATAGACACTGACTGTATGATGTTCAATGCATGATAACTTAATGCATAACTCAAGCCACCATTGTACTATTCCCAATGATATCAAGACAACCACCTATACAATTGTCTGATACCATTAGTATCAATAATATTATACAATCGCCCATACAATTACATAATAACACTAATCCACCCGGGTCCAGCACATTAGCACAACAACAGAACAATGTAGAATGCTCAATGTATGATAGTGTTCAATGCACGATAATTCAATACAGAATCTAAGCCACCACAGGCCATAAACCATATTTTTAACAAAATTGGGTCCAGTACGTCAGCTCAATATCAAACTGCTATTTTCATAATCACGCAAACGTTTTCCAATGTTTTCCCCAAAAATCTGTATTATATTACTCTACTAAAAACTACTTCCATTACCTTTATTAAAATCCTCTTAAACAGAATACCTTGAGTTTTAAATCACTTTTAAAACTTATCCTCCATCATCTTAATTAAAACACTGTTATCTTATAATAAAACTTTGTTCCATTCTCCTCAAGTAAAATACTTTGAATCTCAAATCACCTTTAAAATTTTCTTTTTCCATTTCTTTTGCAAAATCATTATTTATTCAATAAAAGTTATACATTTCCATACTCATCAAAAAATCCTTTTTAAACAAAATACTTTAAACTTAACATCACCTTCCAAATTCATTCTTTATGACCTATGCTAAAAATCCATTCTTTCCAATTAATAAAATTATATTCATTTCCTTTCCACACTTAAAAATCTTTGATTCATATCCCTATTACCTAATCAACTAAAATCACAATTTATAAAATATTTTTTTTGACTTGGATTGCCCCAAAATGGGCTTAATGGCCGTGAGCCTCATGGTCCTTAGACCTCTAAATTTTCATCCTCCAACAATAAGATTCCAAGCATATATCATACTTCAATTATCAAATCACACTACAACACATCCATCCATAAATCATAATAGAGCATAACTAAGCACATAAGCATAAATCATACAAAATCAAATTCATATAAAGCTAATAAGCATAAACCATCACCACACAATCAAGTGAAGAAATCCTTACATGGATTCTTCACTTGCAAACACAACATTTCCATTTTTTTACTACTATGTTTGATCGATGAGTTTAATCTCCCTCTTACCTCAAGAGAAGATCAAAACGAAGCTCTTTAAAGTCTCCTTGAATTTTCGTCCAACACCATCAAATAAACCCTTAAGACAACAAACATACAAATGTTAGATCTAAAGCTTGAAAGAAGACAACCATGGATCAAAAACATGGTTTAACATTTTGAAAATAAGATTAGAAGTGAAGATTCAAAACTTCACCTAAAAATGCTTGATCTTGAACTTGAAGAACAAGGTTGAAGATGGATGATTTTGACTAAGATCTCAATATGAAAGTGTCTTGGATTTATGTCTAGATTCAAGATCTATGGTTGGATGGAATTAAAGAAGATGGATGAGTGGTTTTTGAGGGTGAGGCCGTGAGCTTCAATGGTGGAAATGTGAGAACTTTTGTTTTGTTTCTTGATAGAGAGAAGAGAAATAAACAAAGTAGAATCACCTTACTATTTGGTCATCTAAGGTTGCTCTAGACCTCCATGATGATTTTCGTCCAAATCCTTCACTAAACCCTAAGATGGTCAAACTCACAAAATTACTTATTAAAACTTAAAAGAAAAATCCTTGATCACCAAAGTAACCAAGGATCACGAAAAAGAGAAGAGAAAAGTAGTAAAGCCATGAACTTTACCTCAAAGCTTCAAACTTTAGGGCTTTGTGGCAGAAGGTGAAAATGGAAGATTCAAATGGTGGTCACAAAAGAGAAAAGCTCCAAAATGATGAGAAAGTGTAGGAAACAAGGTTGGTTGAGCAAGAAAATGTGGATGGCCAAAAGTGGGTTTCTTGGCTGTGGAAGAGAGGAGAGAATGGATAGGAAAAGTTGAGTTCTTGAAGGTGGTTCCAACAAGAAATGAAAAGCTTCAAAGGAAATGTGGGTTCAAGCAAAGTAGTTGCTTGAAATCAAGCATCCATGGAGGGGAAATGGAGGGGTGTAGCCGTGGAGGAGAGGAGGAAGAATGAAGAAGAAAATGTGAGAGAAGAAAAATATGGAGAGAGAAAGTGATAGAAAAGTTTTGAAAGTTTGAAGAGTAAAAAATGAATGAGTGATTTTAGTGGAAATGTAACAATTTGTGTCACCTTTCCCCCTTCATTGTTGTGGAGCTTCATTGAGGAAAGAGGGGAAGCTTCTCTTGGAAGCTTGGAGAAATTGACTTCTCCAACAAGCCAAAAACAAGGCTTCTTCAAGAAGCCATCTCTTCACTTTTTGTAAAAAGTCAATATCATGTGACATAAAGTAGATATTCTAGAAAAGATGATAAGCATTTTACTACAAGCTATTATCCAATAGATAAATATTACAGATAACAAAAATAAGTATTTATTGTCTAATGGATAATAAAATATACTATGATTTTTATTTATCAGATAAAAATATCAAAAAATGCAAACCTCATAAACTGTGCCTGGCCTCGAGTTTAGTAAGATCTTCCGTCGATGTTTCCACAATTCAAGGTTTTCCAACCTCGGGGAAAATATTTTATTTTTTTGGCTCCGCTTAGTGCGCACGTAAATCGAGAAATATATTAAAATAATCAACATTTTCAAAAAAATTCACAAAAATTCACAAAAATATCAAATATTATAAAATAACTATTTATCATAAAACAAACAATTTTCGAGGTGTTACAACTCTCCCCTTCTAAAAAGAAATTTCATCCTCAAAATTTTGTCATACCTTAGAACAAATGCGGATATTGTTCCTTCATCTTGTCCTCTAGCTCCCACGTTGCGTCTCTAATTACATCATTCCAAATCACCTTTACTAACGCAATTTCTTTTCCCCTGAATTGTTTATATCTTTTCCTGGGTCATCTTAACTTTATTCGTTGCTTATTGTACAAGCTCATGTCCAATCGCAATTCTTTCACTGTCTTGGTGCCAACACAGGGTGTCTTACATCACCGTCCATATAACGTCTCATATTTAACTCTTTCTAGTCAACTAGATATTTCTGACTCTAATGATTATTGTAGACATTGAATGTTATTCCATGTAGAAAATGCCTCTAGATCTCTAATGCAAATACACAATAGCTAACTCCAAGTTCATGTAGGTAGTTCTTCTCATGTACTCCTGATTGCCTTGAAGCATGCACCACAACCTTCCTATTCTGCACAAGCACATATCCTAAACCTTGATTTGAAACATCACAAGACACCTCAAAAGGTTCATTGGGATCAGGTAGAACCAAAACTGGCGAACTAGTCGAACATCTCCTCAACCCTTGAAAACTTTCTTCACATGCGTCGGCCTATAGAAAAGCTTGATTCTTTTCTTAGAAGTGGGGTGAGAGGTCCTGCTGTCTTGGAGAACCCTTCGATAGCTCTTCGATAATATCTAGCTAATCCCACAAGCTACGAATCTTCGTTACGGTCTCCAGTCTTTCCTTTTGAAGAACTGCTTCAACCTTTGGTGAATCCACAGTAATTCTTTCCCTTGAAATCTCATGACCCAAAAGTTTAAGCTCTTTCATCCAAAATTTGCACTTTGAAAACTTGGCGTCTAAATTCTTCTCCTTCCGAATTTGGACAAATATAACGAGATGTTCAGCATGTTCCTCCTGATTTTCGAGAATAGATTAGAATGTCATCAACAAAGACAAAGACAAATTTGTCTAGAAAAGGACGAAAGATCCGATTCATATAATCCATGAATACGGCAGGAGCATCTGTTACTTCAAACGGTATCACGAGATACTTATAATGCTAATAGCGCGTTTGAAAAGCCATTTTGGGAACATCGTTAACTTCTCACAAATCTGAGGATAGACAAAGTGTAAATCCATCTTGGAGAAAACAATGACTCCCTTTGAGTTAATCCATCGAATTGCCTATCTTCTTTCATGGATACTCATTCTTGATCGTAATCTTGTTCAACTGGCGATAGTTCATATATCATTGAGAAGTTCCATCCCTTTCCTTAACTGATAGCACTGGAGCTCATCATGAGAAACTCATTGATTACAAGAATAACATTCACATCCTCCTTACTTTTGACTTCCTAAGAAGATAATATCATGTATCCTTGGGCTCCTTTTCCTCAATAAAGCTTCAACTTGGTTAGCCGTTAAAAATTTAGAAATCTCAGTTTTGGGAAACACTAAGGTTTTCATCGGGAAGATCTAGCAGGATATGAGTAGAAAATAACCAACTCATTCCTAAAATCACATCTATTCGAGAGTGAGGTAAATAATTCGAATCAACAAAAAAGGTTTGGTCTTTAACAAAAATAGGATAGTTTGAGCAACTAGACAGTAACAATAGGTTTAGTAGTAGATGTAGAAACAACTAGGTCAAAGATAATGAAGACACAGATATATCTACCTGATCGACATAGTCATATGCCATAAAGAAATGAGTTACCTCCTAAATTATACAACACAGTCAAGGGATCATCTCTTGTGACACAATCTCCATTGTTTAGATCTTCAGTCTAGGAAACTTTCACTCCACCCAAGGTATAAACTTTCCCTTCAGCTTGAGGTCTTGAAGCACGTACATCACTAACAGAAGACTTCCTCTTTGCTGGAGCACAATCTCTAGAAATGTATCCAAGCTTCCCGCACTTGAAATAGACTACCCCCTTGATCTTACACTTCCTCGTTGAGTGTTCCTTTCCATTTTTCTTACATATTGGTAAAAATGCCAAGGTCTGGCTGGATTTACTGCCACTAGCACTACCTTCATATGGTTATTGTTGCTATTGTTTCCTCAATGGTCGTGAATACAGTTTTAGCTAGAATCGCTTGACCTTATGATTTTTCCTCCTTCGGAACCAATTTGGTCCAACATTATGGGGTCCCATATCCTGAGACTGATTTAACTCTAACAAAATCTAAGCCTCGGCTATCAACTCTTGTTTCTAAGCGGCCCTTTGATTCTGTTGTACTGCTACGTCAACCATTATTTGCAATGTGTAAAAGGTAGTCGGAGCCCTAGTTTGACAAAAATGGGCTCGTACAAAAACATAAAATGTGAGCCCACTTCTCGGCACAAACATACCCTCTTGTTCCACTCCAGATGCAAAACTTGAAACTTAGTATCTTGAGCCTTCTTCTCCGTCAGATCCATGTAATCTAATGAATACTTGAGCACATGTTCAGAAGAGAAGTCAAAAAGGCAGTCCCAAACATCATCCCCAACCCATGGGTAGATTAGTCCTGGATCGCGCCGTATGTGGATTGGGTCCTCTTCGGTTAGTTCACGAACTTCAAGAACTGGTACTCGGGCCCTAGCTCCTCTCCTGCCTCTGGCCATGAAAATCCTGAGAACACCCAAAGAGGCCAGTAAGTAATTGTTAGAATCATTTAAACCAGAGATTCAGACTTAGAAAAGGGTGAACAAAGTAGTTCACACTCATATAATAACCTCCATTCCTTCCAAGGTTTGAAACTCCAAAAGGACACCTCCACCATGGTCGATGAGGCAGAAATGGTGTTCCTAGGGGACAACACCATTTGGAGAGGCTTAAATGTCCTAGCTCTACTTTGTTAAAAAGAAAAGACAGAAGTACATCCCAATATTGAGTGCGTGACTATCCTATTGTCCGAAAGGTAAGAGAGACAATAATGAAGACTGAAAAAAGGTATTTACCTTGAGTAGAGAGTAAAGCTGGTTGAAGAAGGAGCTCGAAATGGGTGAAGAACGTTGCACAATCCCACCTCTTTGCCATAAGAAATTCCTAGAAAAACACTCGGAAATAATAAAGCGAGAACAATGCACCCTTAACCCTTATTTATAAAGGCTAAGCGGTTAAGGGACATTCTCGTCTGTGCGACATAGTTTTCAAAAGGTGTTCATCATGGCGCGTGAAGCACTAGGCACGTCTGCTCAATTAAAATGCGTCACGTGGCCCTCATAGCTGTTGAAGCAGTTGAAAGGACAGTTGCGCAGCAACTCAAACGTCACATAACTTTTCAAGGCTAAGTTCAAATTCTTTCCATGAATCCTGACTAAAATCGGGATATCTATTTGGCTTATGATTGTAAGTCTTGACCACGACCATTGAAGAAAACCCAGCAATTAATAAAGTACATGGACCCCGGATGTAAACATTTGAAACTTGTTATCTTGTTCATTAAACCAAGTGATAACTCCATAAAATGCAGTTGTTTGCACCCTATATTAGTGGTATATTGATTCCTTAATCCTTGTGCTTAGGCATGATTGGAAGACTTTTCCCTCACTTTTTCTTCAAATTCATGTTGATGTTTTTCTCTCCAATCTTGCTAAAATCCTTTTCATTCTTTGTTAGATTAAGTTAATGTACACTTGTGATTAATTAGGTGACTTTTCTATTGCAGGATGGGCTCTAAACTGATAAAATGAAACAAGCCAAGGCTTTACATTGGAGGAGGGAGCTTAGCATGCATTTCAGCTTATCACGTCGCGACGCTATAACACCCTGAAAATTTATAATTTTACGATAAATAGTCATATTCTAATATTTGTGATTTTTGTGAATTTTTTTGGATTTTTCTGAGAACGCGAAATATTATAATATTATTCTTCATTTTACGTGCAAACTGAGCGGAGCCAGGAAATTAAGATATTTTTTCCGGAAATCATGACCTGTGGAAGCATCGATGGGGGATCTTACTAAACCCGAGATTGGACATGGTTTGCGAGGTTTCACGTTTTTCAAGAATTTTATCAGATAAAATAATAATCGCTGTGTATTTTATTATCCGCTAGACAATTAATACTGACTACTGTCAATCGTAACAATTGTCCATTAGATAATAGCTTGTAGTAAAAACCCTATCTTATCCTAATGTAATCCGCTTTATGTCTAATTAAATCTACTTTAATTCAAATATAATCTATTTTAATCAAGCTTCTCATGGAAGCTTTGACCACCAAATGACCAAACTACCCTAAATATAATCTATTTTAATCAAGCTTCTCATGGAAGCTTTGACCACCAAATGACCAAACTACCCTAAACTTGTTGGAGAAGTCATTCTCCCCCCTCTCTCTCTCCACTTTGCCACAACAATGGTGCCTTGGGGAAGCAAAATTTTCGCTTCCCACACTTAACACTCCTTACCCAAAAAATATCACATATTTTCTAATATCATATTCTCTCTCTATTTTCACTCTTCACCATTTTCTCTCTTCTTCTTCTCCTTCACCCTCACAGTTTTGCAACCCATTGAGTGACCATTTTTCCTTTTCTCACTTCACTATCACCATTTCTACATTCCTCTCATCATTCTCTACATTTCTTCTTTGAAGATCTTCTTCAAAATCCATCATCTTCTTCACTTTTTCTCAAGAACAAAGTTTGAGACTTTGAAGGTAAGTCTTTGATTCTTCACTTCCTCTTCCTATATTTCATTTCTATGGCCATATTTATGACCATGGATCTCTTCTTGTTCAACCATTGGTGTTGATTCTTTGAGCTTGATTTTTAGGGTTTTTGGAGCCCCAAAACCGAACCACCAAGAAGCCAACTAGGAGGCCATTTTCATGATCTTCCTTTAGATAAGAGGGAGATTTACTCACTTCAACCATTATTGGTGGTGAGAGGACTTTTGTGTGGTTGTTGATGGAGAAATCCATAATGAATGCTTACTTTGTTTGATGGTTTTTCATGTTTTGTGTGTTCTTGATTGAGATTAAAAATGATTGGTTGCTTTGAATGCATTAAGTATGTTGGAATGCTTTGATAATGTTGGATTTGATAAATGAAAAATTGAGGGTTTACTACCCTATTAAGAGACCACGGTTTTGGCCCAAAATTTTCATAATTGATCAAGATTTAGGAAATTAATAATGTTGAATTCATAATGTGAAATTGAGTCCATTGTTGAACTTTATCTGTAAAATGTTGATATTGAGAATGGATTGTATGGAATTGTGAGTCCATGTAGGACTAAATATTTGTAGATGTGTACTTGATTAAATTGAGGCATAATGTTGTTGACAAATTTATTGTATGCCATTGTGGTATGTTCCATGGATATATATATATATATATATATTGTGAGTCCATGTAGGACTAAATATTTGTGGATGTGTACTTGATTAAATTGAGGCATAATGTTGTCGACAAATTTATTGTATGCCATTGTGGTATATTCCATGGATATATATATATATATATATATATATATATATATATATATATATATATATATATATATATATATATATATATATTATTGATGAGTATGCATGATATGCATTGTGTTATGAGGAACATACAATTGATGCACATAAATGATGTAAATTGAGTCGTTATGCATATGTGATGTCTGTTGGACTTTGTTGGAAAAGCGATGTGTGCCTAGGAGATTGAATAACACCTTAGTGCGGGTGCGAGTAGACTAAATGTAGGTCAAAGTGGTTGACCTTGGGAGCGTCGGGGTGTAGGTGTCTCACAATAGATAATGGTAGCTCTACTGGGGCCATGGGATAGACAAATGCAAACACACCAATGATCCGGATCGAGACGCTGTCATATATCGCTATCAACTATTGAGGTGCCATGTATAAGCCATATTGCGCAAATATTTTTATGAGATGAAGCACTTTATTTTTAAGGCTAACGAGATACTGACATAACTCCTTGATCATTCTCTCTGAAATGTTGATGTCTAGCTCCATGGAGTAGGATTTTTGGAACTTTGTACATTGTCAGTCTCATATTTCATTAAGCATGAGTACTTATGACCATTAAATTATCTGCTTTTGATACTGCAATAATTGTTTGATGGTGGAACTGTAGACTACTTGAGATATTTATACTACTTAAATTTTATTTTCTTATTTTATTATTGCTTGCAGTTGTTCTTCTCTTACTGTTAATTTTTTTACTACTGTTGATAAATACATGTGTTGTAATGTTGTGTGGGCGCCTAGCGCCGTTCTATTTTCTTGCTGTCAATTTGGTTTTGAAAGCTAGGTGTCTCACCTCTTTTCTGTATATCTGTACTTTTGTTTTAAATTATGTGTTTCTGAGAAGATGTTCACGAGGAAGAAAAGGAGGCGCCTGATTTTCCTGGTTTTTGGCCCGATTACGACTAGTGCTAATTGAAGATGTCTTCGCGTCTGCGCCGATTTTTGGGTTACGCAAGGATAACCTTTCACGGTGGTCCAGACTACTGGCACATAAACTTGAGCATAGACCGTTGCATCTATCACGGAGAACTGACTGTGTCTTTAGCTTGGGGTCGCTATGACCCGCTTGTTTTTTATTTCACAACTTTTGTTAACTTAGAGTTTTACCTACCTGTTAGGGATTTGTGGGATGACCTTTACTACACCCCACGAGATGATTCATTTCTCTCTACTGCTCGTGCTTCTGCCTGAAATTCAGTCGCTCCGATGATGATCTCATTAGATGAGGAAGACCCTGCTACGGGTCCTTCTCGTCAGTCA
Organism: Ormosia emarginata; assembly: GCA_029884605.1. Taxonomy (NCBI): domain Eukaryota; kingdom Viridiplantae; phylum Streptophyta; class Magnoliopsida; order Fabales; family Fabaceae; genus Ormosia; species Ormosia emarginata. The sequence goes on along the minus strand of JAQQTP010000079.1, from coordinate 30,596,119 downwards.
TAGGGGCTGATACTATCGGTGGCTATTGATGACTAACTGTATATCTTTTTGGGAAGCCTGACGTTTTGCTAATTTGATGGGATGTAAATTTATAATCATCTTGGGTAGGTAAAGCCTTTTACTTTTTGTATATTTTGACGATGTAACTAAACAGGCTTGATGCACATATAATTATATATAATGTGAATGTATGACTTTTAATTTCATGTCGATTTCCATTGTATCTATATTTATCATTATCTCTTCAAATGATTCAAATAAATAAATAAATAATACATACATTTATTTTAATGCCCGATTAATATATACTTGTGATTGGAAATGGTTATTTATAGGTTAACAATAAACCAGGTCTTAATATATGATTTCAAATTATACTTTTTCGCATTTTGTTTAACTCGTTTTATTATAGTGTGACGTTCTTTCTTCTCCCGAAAAAAAGGGGCATTACACTGTCTTGGTATCAGAGCCCCGGTTTAAGTTTTCTTTTGGGTCTTGTGGTTTTGGACTATCTTATTTGTGCTGTGTGATTCTTTGTGTTTAGTATTCTGAAAGGATACATCTGACTTTTCCTTATGTTTTGTATAGTTTGACTTGAAAGAGAATTATGTCTCGTAGAAGGGACATGACTGCAACAATTGAGGTGATTCAGAAGATGGCTGAGGCAATGTTGCAACAGAACCAGCAGACTGCTCAACAGTAAAAGAGGACTACATAATAATTGGAAGCTACTGCTGATGCCCAAAATCTGGCGGAATTTCGTCGCACTAATCCTCCATAATTTAAAGAAGAATTTGATCCTGAGAAGGTTGCTTTGTGGATCAAGGAGCTGGAGAAGAAATTCACAGGTATGAACTGTGCTAATGACAAGAAGGTGACTTATGCTGTGTTCATACTGGTTAGGGACGCAGAAGATTAGTGGACGGGAGCCCAGAGATTGCTGGAGACTGAGGGCCGAACAATTACTTGGGAGGTATTCAAGGAGAAATTCTTGGATAAATATTTCTCAGAAAGTGCCAGACATGCTAAGGAGATGGAGTTTCTCGGTTTGCGACAAGGGAATATGACTGTAAGTGAGTATGCTGTGAGATTTGAAAGCTATGCTGTGAGATTTGAAAGCTTGTCCAAATTCTCAACCTATTTCCAACATCAACCGAATAAAGCTTGGAAATGTCGAAAGTTTGAGGAAGGTTTAAGGCATGATGTGAAGAGAACTGTTATAACATTGAAGATTAACCAATTTTTGGAACTGCTTGACACGTGTCGCCAGGTGGAAGACTTAGACCAAGCGCAGGACACGAGGAAACGCAACTTTGGACCTTTTCGGTCTCAAAGAGGAGGAAGTAGTAATGCTAATCGTTACAAAAAAAAAGCCTTATTCCAGCCACCTGGAAATCAGCAATGACGACCACAAGGTGGAAGTCCTGGAGGAAGTCTAGGTAGAACTGGTCAAACTATGGCATTTATGCCGAGATTCATGAAGTGCGAGAAGGAGCACTACACGGGGGATTGCACAATCAAAGGGATCATTTGTTTCAGATGCAGGAAGGCCGGACATGTTTCTCGCGACTACAATCAGACTAAGGCTAAACCTTCGATTAATGCTGCAAGAACTGCGAAGCCACAGGCAGGAGGTAGAGTTTACACCCTGAGTGGTGCTGAAGCCTCTAATTCTAAAGATCTTATACAAGGAGAAGGTCTCATAGAGGGTAATCTTTTAACTGTACTGTATGACTCTGGGGCAACCCATTATTTTATTTCCTATGATTGTGTGAAAAGACTTGGTTTACTTGTGTCTTCTTTGCCTTTTGACTTAACTATTTCAACTCTTACTGCTAAGCCTGTTGTTACCACCAAAGTTTGTTTGGATTGTCCATTAGTTGTTGAAGGTCTAATCTTTTCTGTTGATCTGATATGTTTACCTCTTTCCCAGTTAGACATAATCCTAGGAATAGATTGGTTATCTTTTAACCATGTCCTATTAGATTGTTCTAGAAAGACCATAGTTTTTCCTTTGGATAAGATTTCTAGATTTTTGACGGCTAACCAAGTGAAAGCTTTCTTGAAAGAAAGAGCTCAAGGATACATGCTTTTGTCTTCTTTAGAAGTCGAAGATGAGGTAGATGTGGACTCAGTTCCAGTGGTTCGAGAATTTCCTGATGTCTTTCCTGAAGATATACCTGGTTTACCACCAGAGCGGGAGATCGAGCCATTGACCTTGTGTCGGGAGCTGGTCCTATTTCTATAGCACCCTACAGAATGTCACCAGTAGAACTAACTAAACTCAAGAAGCAATTGGAAGAACTCTTGGAGAAGCGATTTGCTAGACCTAACATGTCGCCTTGGGGAGCGCCGGTACTGCTAGTTAAGTAGAAAGATGGTACTTCATGGTTGTGCATGGACTATCGTTAGTTGAACAAAGTCACAATCAAGAATAAGTATCCACTTCCAAGGATAGATGACTTGATGGATCAGTTGAAGGGAGCAGCCGTGTTTTCTAAGATCGATCTGTGATCGAGTTACCATCAGATCCGAGTAAAGGTGAAAGACATTCCCAAAACAGCTTTTCGTACTCGTTATGGACACTACGAGTACTTGGTAATGCCTTTTGGTGTGACGAATGCACCTACTATCTTCATAGACTATATGAACAGGATCTTTCGTCTTTATTTAGACAGATTTGTGGTTGTCTTCATTGACGACATTCTAATCTATTCTCAAAATCGGGAGGATCATGCTGACCACCTCAGCATAATCCTTCAGATTCTGAAAGAAAAGAGGTTGTACGCTAACTTATCAAAGTGTGAGTTCTGGTTAGACGAGGTTAAATTCTTAGGCCATGTGATCTTAAAGGAAGGAATTGTTGTCGACCCATCAAAGGTAGAAGTTGTTCTATAATGGGAAAGGCCAAAAATAGTGACAGAGATTCTTTGTTGGATTAGCTGGATACTATCGGAGGTTCATTGAAGGATTCTCTAAGATAGCTGGACCTCTTACTCAACTCACAAGGAAGAATCAAGCCATTGAATGGATGAACGCTTGTAAAGAGGGTTTTCAAGAGCTGAAAAGGAGACTAACTACTTCACCAATGTTAGTTCTACCTGATCCAAGTGAACCATTCGAAGTATATTATGATGCTTCATACCAAGGATTGGGGTGTGTGCTTATGCAAGGAGGAAAAGTGGTGGCTTATGCTTCGAGACAATTGCGAATGCATGAGAAGAAATACCCAACTCACGATTTGGAACTAGTTGCTGTTATATTTGCTTTAAAGATATGGAGACATTTTCTTTATGGAGCAACATTCAATATCTTTAGTGATCACAAGAGCTTAAAATATCTGTATGATCAAAAAGAGTTGAACACGAGACAGCGGAGGTGGTTGGAATTCCTAAAGGACTATGATTTCCAACTTCAGTATCACCCTGGGAAGGCGAATGTTGTGGCTGATGCCTTAAGTAGAAAAACGATTAGTGTTTCTGCTCTGATGATTAGAGAAAAAGATTTGATAGAACAATTCAGAGATGTATGGTCTTTTGTGGAGTTGACACCTGGAAAGATTTGCATGAACATGGTCACTATTTCAAATGACTTAATGGAAGATATTCGAGAAAAATAGAAAGTTGACAACTTCTTACAAGAAGAAAGGGAACTGATAAAGCAGGACGATGTATCAACATTAAAGGAAGGAAGCGATGGAATTTTTGTTGGTGTATGCCCTAGTGGCCAATACGTTTTGTTTGTATTTACATACATTATATTATGCTATTTTATATGAGGCATTTCATTTATTATGTTCTTTTTTTTGGGTAAACATGATAAAGTCCTTAGAATAGTAAATTTGATACCATAGGACATCAAGTGGATGACTTGATCGTGAGATCCTATTGGATAAAACACTATTCTTAAATGTCCCTAGTCAAGTATTATTGTTAATTAGGACAACAATAATGCTTTGAGACTAGTATGTGCGTAGACTGATGACCACATCTCACGGGTCATGGATATGAGATATCAAGTCTACACATAGATACATATTAGAGTAATGATGTATTGGACGGACCCGCCATGAGAGACGCTACGTGGATCGTTACGTGAGTGTCATAAGCAATTCTCATAGTGATAATGGTGTATGTGGTCCTTTGACCTGAAATCACTATGATTCCTACATGAGGAGTTGTGTGTTTTAATGCCATCAAACGTCATCACAGTAACAAGATGATTATAAAGTTGGTTATTAGACATACCGCGATACATGTGGAGGGATGTGAGTGACCTAGATGGGATTTGTCCCTCCTACATAACAGAGAGTGATATCTTCGGGGCCCCGATTGAGTGAGACTATGAAATGCATGGCCATGCTCAAATGAGTCAATATGAGATATTGATCTCATTTGTCATTACTATGTCTACTCGGGAATCGGAAACGAAGATTGAACTAAACAAGGGTGACACGTTCCATGCCTTGTGTTCAATTTGGATATCTGGACAAAGGGACTAAACTACACGGAAACATTGGTCACGGATAGGTTATGTCAAATCATTGACATTCTCATTACTTGGGTAGCGTGATGTGTTGCTAGATACACATTTGTTTGTAATATTAAAATGAGATTTTAATATTACTACCAACGTCATGAGAACCTGCAGGTCGCACACTTAGAACAGACTAAATTGGAGTAATCATAATCCAAGTTGGACTCGGATTCAATTGTGGGCCTAACTCATGACAGATGGGTTTAGGGTTGCACCACTTACCTTGCTACTGCTCACACTCACTTAAGGCAGCCACTATTATAAATAGTGCTTTGCTAAGGGGCTGCTACTAGGTTACATCACAACCCTAGCCGCACCTACGAAAGTGAGTGAGAGATAGTGAGGTCTTCTTCTCCTCTCTTCGCAGCTAGCACTACGAAACAGAGGCGTGACTCCTTTTGCAAGTCGTTCGTGTGGATACCGCAGAAACATCGTCGCTATTACGGTGTTGGTGATTCACCTTGCTTGTGTACATCACGCTTCAAGAGGTAAAATTTTAAAACCTCGGATTATGGATTTTTCGCATGGATCTGTGAGGGAATTCTGTTATTCCGCTGCGAGACTTTGATCCGCAAATTCCCAACAATTTTAAGATTCCAAGGTAGAGTCTGTGTGCCTAGGGATCAAGAGCTTAGAAAGTACATTCTTGAACTTGCTCACACAAGCAAGTTGAGTATGCACCATGGAATGACCAAGATGTACCAAGATTTGAAGAAGTTATTTTGGTGGCATGGAATGAAAAGAGATATTGCTAGATGTGTATCTTCCTGTCTAGTTTGTCAAAAAGTGAAGACTGAACATCAAAGACCATCAGGAATGTTACAACCCTTAACTATTCCCGAATGGAAATGGGATAGTATTGCAATGGACTTTGTTGTTGGATTGCCAAGGACAAAGAGGGGTCATGATTTGATATGGGTAATTGTGGATCGACTCACGAAGTCAGCACATTTCTTGCCAATCAACATAAGGTATTCATTGGAGAAGTTGACTCAGTTGTACATCGGTGAAATTTTTTGACTGCATGGTGTACCTACAAGTATTATTTCTGATAGAGATCCAAGATTTACATCAAAGTTTTGGCAGAGTCTTCAAGAAGTAATGGGAACAAAGTTACGTGGTGTGTGATATTCGAAAGTGCAATATTCAAAACTATTTTTATAATTCACAAAATAATAATGTGTTATTGCCTTGTGTTTATGTATTATTAGAGATGCATGGTGCATGGTTATGGCCTTAGTCTTTATTTTATGTTATTTTGGTTATTTTAAATACGACCTGCGTGTCGTGCCTTTCTCTCTACATTCTGATTGTACATTCTCTTCTCATCTAACTCCCTCGAATGTAAAAGAGGTTTCTATAATGTAATCTTCATGTGGAGACAAGGAGACGACATCAAGTGAGAACGTTGGTGGGAGACGCTTGGTGAAGCTGACATTTATTAATGTTACTCTCTTAGAGGCCATAACCATGTCACATTTATTATATGCTTTATATGTATGAGATGCATGGATAATGTTTATGGTATGATTAACAAGTTTAATAAATGGTGAGATCTAATAATAAAATTCCCTCAAAGAAAATATTAAGTCATTATGTGATGCCTTCCAATGCGTGGCACTCGTCAAGACTAATATCGATCAAGTGTAGGTCTGCCAAAGCAGGGGCCTTTATCTATATTAGTAAGATGCGATAGGATAATAGTAATATCCAATTGTCAACCATTGGGTTTGACTTAACTAGGCCATTTCAATAGGATTGAAGGCTTAGAGGCATGAAGTTGGGCTTTAGTCCATTAGATGGATTAGAATAAGTGTTATTCACCCAACTATCCAAGAGTTGCATGTGATGTAATTGGAAAGAGTTTCCTACCTAAATAATCGAATTTTGGGCGATCACCAAAGTGACTCAAAACTAGGTGAAATATGGATCTTGGCCCACTAGGAAATCTTCCAATGGGATTTTCCAAGTCAATGCTTGAGGGTCATTGATTTGAATAAAATAGTGGGAGACGTATTTAATTCAAAGACCTTGTTAAATATGTTTATAGCATAATACTTATATTTTGCATATTTACGTTGATAGATTACCATGGCAACAAACACATCAAGTAACTTATCATTGCGATCGGTCCTTGAGAAGGACAAGTTGTCCGGGACAAATTTCCTAGACTGAGTACAGGAACTTGAGGATTGTCCTCAAGCAAGAGAAAAAGCCGTATGTTTTAGAACAACCTATTCTGAACCACTGCTTGCTAATGCCCCTAGAGCCGAAAGAGATGCTTATAAGAAGCATCAAGATGATGCCTTGGACATTGGATGTCTAATGCTAGCCACCATGAACTCTGAGCTCCAAAAGCAACACGAGAACATGGAAGCCTACGATATGATCGTACACCTCAAAAAGCTCTATCAAGAGCAGGCTAGACATGAGAGATATGAGGTCTCCAAAGCACTCTTTCAGTGCAAGCTGGTAGAAGGAAGCCCTGTTGGTGCTCATGTACTCAAGATGATTGGGTACATTGAAAACCTTGAGAGACTCGGTTTTCCTATGGGCCAAGAGTTGGCCACTGACTTAGTCCTGCAATCGTTGCCGGAGAGTTTTAGTCAATTTGTCATGAACTACAACATGAATGAAATTGACAAATCACTACCGAGTGCTAAGCATGTTGAGAATCTGCTTGAGCGAGAACATAAACAAAGGCAAAGGAAAGGCCATAATGATGGTCCATAAGAATAAGGGCAAGAAACAAAGCAGAAAAAGCCCCGGGACAAGTGGAAGGGTAAGGGCAAGGAAAAGTCCAAGCCTAGTACTTCGGCTTGAAACCGGTGGGTGGAGTGGCTAAGGAAGGTACATGCTTCCACCGCGGTCGACCGGACATTAGAAGAGGAACTGCATGCCAAGTACCTAGAGGAGCTCAAGAAGAAGAAGGGAAGTGAGACTTCCACTTCGTGTATTTTGTTATAGAAGTCAATTTATCTACTTACGCATCATGGGTATTAGATACTTGGATGTGGATCTCACATTTGTGTAAATGTGCGGGATCTAAAGAGCGAGAGACCATTGACTAAGGGCGAAGTCGACCTACGAGTGGGAAATGGAGCAAGGTTGCTGCACTAGCCGTAGGGACTTATTTATTAGCTTTGCCAACTGGGCTTGTAATTGAATTGGATAATTGTTATTTTGTGCATGCTATTAGCAGGAATATCATTTCTGTTTCTTGTTTGGACAAGAAGGGTTTTACTTTTATAATTAAGAACAAAAGTTGTTCTCTTTATTTGAATGATATTTTCTATGGTAGTGCACATTTGAGTAATGGACTTTATGTCCTTGATCTCGAAACGCCCATTTATAACGTAAATACAAAGAGGTTCAAGTCAAATGATATGAACCCGACTTATCTCTCGGCATTGTCGTTTGGGCCATATAAATGAGAAACGCATTTCCAAACTCCATAAAGATGGATTCTTGGACTCGTTTGATTACGAATCATATGAGACATGTGAATCTTGTTTATTGGGAAAGATGACTAAGGCCCCATTCATCTTGGACAAGGTGAAAGGGCTAGTGATCTTTTGGGCCTCATACATAGTGATGTATGTGGGCCACTAAACACACTAGCTAGAGGCGGTTTTCAAGATACTTCATTACATTTACGATGATTTCGGTAGATATGGATTTGTATATCTTATGAAGCGAAATCGAATCCTTTGAAAAGTTCAAAGAGTTCAAGAATGAAGTACAAAACCAACTTGGCAAGAGTATTAAAATCCTTCGATCGGATCGAGGAGGTGAATACTTAAGCCAACGGTTTGATGATCATCCGAAAGAGTGTGGGATAATATCTCAACTCACTCCTCCCGGAACACCACAATGGAATGGTGTTTCGAAAGGAGGAACCGGACCTTGTTGGACATGGTCCGATCTATGATGAGTCATGCGAGACCTTCCAGGCTCCTTCAGGGACATGCTCGTGCTAAGCAGCTTTCACACTTAACCGTGTTCCATCTAAGACGGTTCAACGGACACCATATGAGATGTGGACTGGGAGACGACCCAAGATGTCTTTTATGAAGATTTGGGGTTGCGAAGCTTATGTGAAACGTCAAGTTTCGATAAGGTTGGCCCAAAATCGATAAATGCTTCTTTGTGGGGTATCCTAAGGAAACCAAGGGATACTATTTGTATAATCCTACCGAGGGCAAAGTGTTTGTCGCACGGACCGTCTTTGTATTCCTAGAAAAGGAGTTTATCTCCAAAGGAATCAGTGGGAGGAAAGTAGAACTTGAAGAAATTCAAAGTTCACAAAGTAGCAGCGAACCAATGGTGGAAATAGAGCAGCCTCCACAAGTCGTTGTGGAACCACAATCTGCTCTAGTAGCACAAGACCCGCGTAGGTCTAACAGATACGTCGTCAACCAGAGAGATATGGATTTCTCATGACTCAACAAGGTGACGTATTACTCATGGATCAAGATGAGCTGTGACTTACCAGGAAGCCATTATTGGCCCAGAATCTGAAAAATGGCTTGAGGCCATGAGATCTGAAATGGAATCCATGTATACCAACCAGGTATGGACCTTGGTTGACCCACCTGAAGGGATAAAACCCATTGGGTGCAAGTGGGTTTTTAAGAAGAAAACCGACATGGATGGTAATGTGCATACCTTTAAGGCGCGATTGGTGGCTAAAGGTTTCAAGCAAATTCATGGTGTAGACTATGATGAGACTTTTTCCCCGGTTGCGACGCTTAAATCATTCGGATCTTGCTTGCTATTGCAGGCATACCATGATTATGAAATCGGCAAATGGATGTCAAAACGCTTTCCTTAATGGAAATCTTCTCGAGGATGTGTACATGACACAACCCGAGGGTTTTGCCACTCCACGATGCTACAAAGGTATGCAAGTTGCAACGATCTATTTATGGATTGAAGCAAGCTTCCGTAAGTGGAATCTTCGTTTTGATGATACAATCAAACAGTTTGGTTTCATCAAAAATGAAGAAGAATCTTGTGTCTACAAGAAGGTTAGTGGGAGCACGCTTGTCTTTCTAGTATTGTATGTAGATGACATACTACTAATTGGAAATGACATCCCTACCCTACGGTCAGTAAAGACTTGGTTAGGGAAGTGCTTTTCTATGAAGGACTTAGGCGAAGCCACCTATGTATTAGGTATCGGGATCTATAGAGATAGGTCGCAGAGATTGCTTGGTCTAAGTCGAGTACATACATAGACAAAGTGTTAAGACGATTTAACATGCATGAATCCAAGAAAGGACTCTTGCCTATGTCGCATGGTATAAGCCTATCTAAGGCTCAATCCCTTCCACCCGGGATGAGAGGGATCGCATGAGTAAGATTCCATATGCATCCGCAATTGGATCTATCATGTATGCCATGTTATGTACTCGACCGGATATCTCGTATGCTTTGAGCATGACGAGCGTGTACCGATCGATCCGGTGAGAGTCACCGAGTGTTCAAAAACATCCTTAAGTACTTGAGAAGAACTAAGGATTCGTTTTTGGTATATGGAGCCGAAGAGGAACTAGTAGTAAAGGGTTACACCGATGCTAGCTTCCAAACCGATAAGGACGACTCCAGATCGCAATCGGGTTTTGTTTATTGCCCGAATGGTGGGGCCGTGAGTTTGGAAGAGTTCAAAGCGGAGACATCGCCGATTCTACCACGGGCCGAGTATATTGCTTTGCCTCCAATGCAACAAAGGAGGCCGTTTGGATTAGAAAGTTCATTATTGAGCTTGGTGTAGTTCCTAGCATTGTGGACCCAATGGACCTCTATTGTGATAATAATGGAGCCATTGCACAAGCTAAGGAGCCCGAGATCACACCAGCGATCCAAACATATACTTAGGCGCTTCCATCTCATTCGAGAAATCATTGATAGAGGAGATGTGAAGATATGCGAGTACCAACAGATGATAACATTGCTTGATCCACTGACGAAGCCTCTTGCACAGTAGAAGCATGAGGGTCACACTAGGTCTTTAGGCATTAGAAATATGCCTCGATTGGCTCTAGTGCAAGTGGGAGATTGTTGGTGTATGCCCTAGTGGCCAATACGTTTTGTTTGTATTTACATACATTATATTATGCTATTTTATATGAGGCATTTCATTTATTATGTTCTTTTTTTTGGGTAAACATGATAAAGTCCTTAGAATAGTAAATTTGATACCATAGGACATCAAGTGGATGACTTGATCGTGAGATCCTATTGGATAAAACACTATTCTTAAATGTCCCTAGTCAAGTATTATTGTTAATTAGGACAACAATAATGCTTTGAGACTAGTATGTGCGTGGACCGATGACCACATCTCACGGGTCATGGATATGAGATATCAAGTCTACACATAGATACATATTAGAGTAATGATGATTGGACAGGACCCGCCATGAGAACGCTACGTGGATCGTTACGTGAGTGTCATAAGCAATTCTCATAGTGATAATGGTGTATGTGGTCCTTTGACCTGAAATCACTACGATTCCTACATGAGGAGTTGTGTGTTTTAATGCCATCAAACGTCATCTGTAACAAGATGATTATAAAGTTGGTTATTAGACATACCGCGATACATGTGGAGGGATGTGAGTGACCTAGATGGGATTTGTCCCTCCTACATAACAGAGTGATATCTTCGGGCCCCCTGATTGAGTGAGACTATGAAATGCATGGCCATGCTCAAATGAGTCAATATGAGATATTGATCTCATTTGTCATTACTATGTCTACTCGGGAATCAGGAAACTGAAGATTGAACTAAACAAGGGTGACACGTTCCATGCCTTGTGTTCAATTTGGATATCTGGACAAAGGGACTAAACTACACGGAACATTGGTCACAGATAGGTTATGTCAAATCACTGACATTCTCATTACTTGGGTAGCAGTGATGTGTTGCTAGATACCGCTCACTGTTTGTAATATTAAAATGAGATTTTAATATTACTACCAACGTCATGAGAACCTGCAGGGTCGCACACTTAGAACAGACTAAATTGGAGTAATCAGAATCCAAGTTGGACTCGGATTCAATTGTGGGCCTAACTCATGACAGATGGGTTTAGGGTTGCACCACTTACCTTGCTACTGCTCACACTCACTTAAGGCAGCCACTATTATAAATAGTATGCTTGCTAAGGGGCTGCTACTAGGTTACATCACAACCCTAGCCGCACCTACAGAAAGTGAGTGAGAGATAGTGAGGTCTTCTTCTCCTCTCTTCGCAGCTAGCACTACGAAACAGAGGCGTGACTCCTTTTGCAAGTCTGTTCGTGTGGATACCGCAGAAACATCGTCGCTATTACGGTGTTGGTGATTCACCTTGCTTGTGTCTGTCACGCTTCAAGAGGTAAAATTTTAAAACCTCGGATTATGGATTTTTCGCATGGATCCTGTGAGGGAATTCTGTTATTCCGCTGCGAGACTTTGATCCGCAAATTCCCAACAATTTTAAGATTCCAAGGTAGAGTCTGTGTGCCTAGGGATCAAGAGCTTAGAAAGTACATTCTTGAACTTGCTCACACAAGCAAGTTGAGTATGCACCATGGAATGACCAAGATGTACCAAGATTTGAAGAAGTTATTTTGGTGGCATGGAATGAAAAGAGATATTGCTAGATGTGTATCTTCCTGTCTAGTTTGTCAAAAAGTGAAGACTGAACATCAAAGACCATCAGGAATGTTACAACCCTTAACTATTCCCGAATGGAAATGGGATAGTATTGCAATGGACTTTGTTGTTGGATTGCCAAGGACAAAGAGGGGTCATGATTTGATATGGGTAATTGTGGATCGACTCACGAAGTCAGCACATTTCTTGCCAATCAACATAAGGTATTCATTGGAGAAGTTGACTCAGTTGTACATCGGTGAAATTTTCTGACTGCATGGTGTACCTACAAGTATTATTTCTGATAGAGATCCAAGATTTACATCAAAGTTTTGGCAGAGTCTTCAAGAAGCAATGAGAACAAAGTTACGTTTGAGTTCTGCATATCATCTTCAAACCGATGGTCAATCAGAGAGAACCATTCAATCATTGGAAGATTTACTTAGAGCTTGTGTGTTGGAATAAACTGGAAGTTGGGATGAAGTTTTATCATTGGTAGAGTTTACCTACAACAACAGTTATCATTCGAGCATAGGGATGGCACCCTATGAGGCTTTATATGGGTGAAGGTGCAGAACACCTTTGTGTTGGTACCAGGATGGAGAGCGACTTACCGTTGGACCTGATTTCATACAACAAACAACTGAGAAAGTCAAGATGATTCAGGAGAAGATGAAGACAGCTCAAAGTCGACAAAAGAGCTATGCAGACAAAAGAAGAAAACCTCTTGAATTTGAAGAAGGAGAGCATGTGTTTTTGAAAGTCACGCCTACGACTGGGGTCAGTCGAGTTCTTAAGTCTAGAAAGCTTACTCCTAAATTCCTTGGACATTATCAAATTCTTCGTTGGATAGGTCCAGTTGCTTATCAAATAGCTTTACTAAATTTTCTTTCAAATCTCCATAATGTCTTTCATGTATCACAACTTCGAAAATACATTCCTAGCCTTGATCATGTCGTAGTACCTAACTCAGTACAATTAAAGGAAAACTTGACTTATGAGACGTCACCTGTAAGGATTGAGAATTGGAAGGTGAAGCAACTCAAAGGGAAAGACATCCCGTTAGTGAAAGTGATCTGGAACAAAACAACCGAAGATGCGACTTGGGAGCTTGAACACAAGATGAAGGAGCAATATCCACACTTATTTTAAGGTATGAAAATTTCGAGGATGAAATTTTTATTTGAAGGGGAGAGTTGTAACACCCCAAAAATTTATAATTTTCTGATAAATAGTCATTTTCTAATATTTATGATTTTTGTGAATTTTTTTGGATTTTTCTGAGAACGTGAAATATTTTAATATTATTCCTCATTTTGCGTGTAAACTGAGCGGAGTCGAGAAAATGAGATATTTTTCCTGAGAACCTTGATCTGTGGAAGCGTCGATGGGGGATCTTACTAAACCCGAGACTGGAGATGGTTTGCGAGGTTTTACGTTTTTCAAGAATTTTATCAGATAAAATAATAATCATTATGTATTTTATTATCCGCTGGACAATTAATACTGACTACTGTCAACTGTAATAATTGTCCATTGGATAATAGCTTGTAGTAAAAATCATATTTTATCCTAATATAATCCGCTTTATATCTAATCAAATCCACTTTAATTCAAATATAATCTATTTTAATCAAGCTTCTCAAGGAAGCTTTGACTACTAAATGACCAAACTACCCTAAACTTGTTGGAGAAGTCATTCTCCCCCTCTCTCTCTCTCCTCTTTGCCGCGACAATGTTACCTTGGGGAAGCAAAATTTTTGCTTCCCACACTTAACACTCCTCACCCAAAAATGTCACATATTTTCTACTATCACATTCTCTCTCTTCATTTTCACTCTTCACCATTTTCTCTCTTCTTCTTCTCCTTCACCCTCACGGTTTTGCAGCCACTTGAGTGACCATTTTTCATTTTCTCACTTCACCATCACCATTTCTACATTCCTTTCATCATTCTCTACATTTCTTCTTTGAAGATCTTCTTCAAAATCTATCATTTTCTTCACTTTTTCTCAAGAACAAAGTTTGAGACTTTGAAGGTAAGCATTTGATTCTTCACTTCCTCTTCTTATTTTTTGTTTCTATGGCCATATTTATGACCATGGATCTCTTCTTTTTCAACCATTGGTGTTGATTCTTTGAGCTTGATTTTTAGGATTTTTGGAGCCCCAAAACCGAACCACCAAGAAGCCAACTAGGAGGCCATTTTCATGATCTTCCTTTAGGTAAGAGGGAGATTTACTCACTTCAACCATTATTGGTGGTGAGAAGACTTTTGTGTGGTTGTTGATGGAAAAATCCATAATGAATGCTTACTTTGTTTGATGGTTTTTCATGTTTTGTGTGTTCTTGATTGAGATTAAAAAGGATTGGTTGTTTTGAATGCATTAAGTATGTTGGAATGCTTTGATAATGTTGGATTTGATAAATGGAAAATTGAGGGTTTACTGCCCTATTGAGAGGCCACGGTTTTGGCCCAAAATCTTAAGGGTTTGAATTGGTTTTTTTTTTTGTGTAAAATGAAATCTATGTAATTAGTTATTAAAGGATGGATGGAAGGAATGGAAAAATTGGAACCTTGATGCCTTAAGGAGGCCACGGCCTCTAAAGGAATTTTTGAGTCTGATAAGTCTATATTTTATAGTATTTAATTGTACAAATTGTGTTGATTTGATTGTATTTTCGGACGAGTTTTAGTGGAATCCTTATCTTTATCTTTGCTTTTGCAGATTTATAAAGATGAAATACATGTGGAGAAAAATAAGCAAAGATACCGAGTTTTCAAAGCAAAAATGGGTTCCGTGTCTTAAAAAAAAAAACTTTTACACTAGACATGGCCGTGTCTAAGGAAACTACTAATAGACACGGCCGTGACTCTATTAAACATGGTTGTGTCTCCTTTCCTTAGTGGTTAAGTAAGTTACGTAAGCGATGATGTCACAGACACGACCGTGTCTCCATTAGACATGGTCGTGTGAGTACTGTTCACACGAAATGTCTATAAATTGAGCACAGCAGCTGAAGGAAAATGGCCCGAAACTTTTCTAAATTCCATTTTCTCTCAGTTTCTCTCAGTTAGGAAGATTTCTAGTAGGGAATTTCTTGAAGTTTGAAGTTCTTAATCTCTGCAAAGAGGTTTTGATCTTTCTTTCTCTCTTGTTTTTCTCCTTTATTTTATTTTCTTTTTATGAAATTGTATATTATTTTAAGTTTGTTTGTAAATAGTACGTGTAACTAAACTCCTGGCTAGAGCTATGGGGGATCTTGAGTTTATAATTATGTGGATTTGATTTCTAATATAATAATGATAATTTCTTTATGGGTTTATTATATTACTTTTATCCTTGTCATAACTTGATCACTTTTGACATTTATTAATTCATTGTTTGACCGGTAACTATCCGCACTCAATGAGTAAATCTATATTTTATGCCTAGGACTATATTGATGAATGACCAAACATCAATTTTTCCTACCAATGGAATTAACGGTATGTTGGTTCATCTCTTGAATAAAAGCTTAATGCATTCTTGATTAATTCAATTAAATGACCAAATAGGCGGGTTAAATTAAGAATAGAATATTGTTTCACCATGACCATTGGGATTCAATAGCAAATAAGAGAATATTGACAAAAGAATTACTTGTTTATATTTGAAAGAAGATCTATATAATTAAACTCAAGTGAACCTTATGCTCTAGTATTTTTCTATCTTTATTTATCTTTTCTTTATTTAATTGTTCTTTACTATTTTTATTAGTTTTATGATTTTAATTTGAATCTTGTATATCTTTTCAGTCGTCTAAATAACAAAAGAATAATACAACTTTAGTAATTATCAATTATTCCTCGTGGGATCGATAACTAGACTCAAAGTCCTATATTACTTGGTGATAGAGTGCACTTTCTCTTTATAGTGCCACTTTCGGCACCGTGTCAAGTTGTTGGTGTCGTTACCAGAGAATAAATTTGGTAATATTAAAGGCGTAAAGTTCTAGTTAATTTAGACAAAACTTTTCTTTTATTTGTATTATATTTACTTTGTTTACTTTTATTATTGTGTTCTATTTTTTTCTATTATTATTATTCTTATATCTTATTATTATTATAATATTATTATTGTTATATTATTATAATATTATTATAATATTATTATATTAATATTATATTATTATTATTATTATTATTATTTTTGTTTTTTGTTTTTATTTTGTCATTTTTATTTATTTTCATTTCATTTTTTTATTTTATTTAATTTTAAGTTTTATTTATTTACGCTTTTAGCCTTTATTTTTCTTTATTTATGCTTTTAGCTTTTATTTTTCTTTATTTAGCTTTTTGCCTTTATTTTTTTATTTACGCTTTTTGCTTTCATTTTTCTTTATTTACACTTTTTACTCTTTTTTTCTTTATTTACACTTTTTGCCTTTATTTTTCTTTATTTACGTTTTCTGCTTTTATTTTTTTTTATTATTTACGCTTTGTATTAATAAATATTGGGTGGTTAGTTCTTACCCCATTCAAGTTAATATATATTTGGTGGTTGGTTTTTACCACACATTTGTTAATATTTTATTTTCGCTTTTGTTATTTTATTTTTATTTTTAGTCATTTTTATTTTTATTTTTGTTTATTTTACTTTTATTTCTTTTAATTACTTTGTTACTTATAATTTAAAAAATATATAATAAAAAAACAGAAGAGAAAAATTGAGTAACCTGATCTAACATTCGCACTTGTCACTTGCTCATTTTTCTTGTTTATGCTCACTCGTTCTCAATTTCCTGATCTAATGTTTGATCCAGAAATTGAGAAAATAGCTCGCATGTTAAAAAAAACAAACTCATACTACAGTTGAAGCAGAAAATATAAAAAGGATGGAATGACCAGTAATTGAGGTGAATCGTGACGAACAAGTTGCCCAAACAGAAAGAACCATGCTTGAATACTCCATGCCTACTGTCGAAGGGTATGGAGATAGTATTATAAGACCAGTTGTGGCAGCTAACAATTTTGAGAACAAACCAGCATTGATCTCCATGATTCAAAATTTTGTTCAATTTGGTGGTTTGCCTTCAGACAATCCAAATTATCATTTGGCCAGATTCTTGCAGTTGTGTGACACTATAAAATATAATGGAGTGACAGAAGATGCAATTCAATTACGACTCTTTCCTTTCTCTCTCAGGGATAGGGCGAGTCAATGGTTAACGTCATTACCAAGGGGTTCCATCACTACATGGGAACAACTGACACAACAATTTTTGGCAAAGTATTTTCCTCCCTCAAAATCTGCTAAATTAAGGAATGACATATCTTCTTTTGTGCAATTTGAAATGGACACTATCTACGAAGTGTGGGAGTGCTTTCAAGAGCTACTAAGGAGATGTCCACATCATGGATTTCCTGTCTGGCAGCAGGTCCAGATCTTTTATAATGGTTTGTCTTCTGCAAACCGTTCACTCATTGACGCTGGAGGTTCACTTTGGAGGAAAACACCTACTCAAAGCCATGCATTGATTGAAGAAATGGCGCTGAACAGTTATCAATGGCAAAATGATCGCAAAATTCTTAAGAAACCAGTAACTGTGAATGCCATAAACTCTTCCACTGACATTCTGAGTCAATTAGAAGCATTGACGAAAAAGGTGGAGACTTTGATGGTAACCAACAGTGCAGCCCCGCCACTCAATTGTGAAGCATGTGGTGGTCAAGGACATGTAAGTGCAAACTGTCAAATTGGTAGTCCCTTTGCCCCTGAGCCTAAAGCAGCAAATTTTGTTGGTAATTCTAACCGGCAACAGTACAATCCATATGCCAATACATACAATCCTGGTTGGAAGGACCACCCTAATTTCAAATGGGGGATTCAACAAGGCTACCAACAGAATCAACAAAGAGCCCCACAACCACCTCCAGGTTTTCAAGCACCTGCAGAAAAACAAAATTTTGAAAATCTTGTAATGAATTACATGCAGAATTCAAAAGCCAGAATGAAGACCATGGAGACTCAAATTAGTCAGTTGACCACTCTAATGTCAGAAAGGACACCAGGACCTTTGCCTAGTGCTACTGAAACTAACCCAAAGGAATAGGTGAAGTCAATCACTTTGAGAAGTGGAAAAGAGCTTGGGGATCTCTCCAATAATAAAGAAGAACACGTGCAAGAACATGAAGAAACTCTTGATGAGCCAAATATTACAGAAAAGAAAAAGACCAGTGAAGCACCTCCTGTGGTGCAGATCAATGAGCCACAAAAGTCGTCCATTCCATTTCCTCAAAGGCTCTAGAATACCAAGCAGGATAAACAATTTGCAAAATTCTTGGAGATATTCAAGAAATTGTAGATTAACATTCCGTTTGTGGAAGCTATCTCTCAAATGCCAAAATATGCAAAGTTCTTGAAAGAGATCCTTTCAAACAAACACAAGCTTGAGGAATATGAGACAGTCAGATTGAATGAGGAGTGTTCTGCCATTCTCTTAAAGAAACTACCACCAAAAGTAAAAGATCCACGGAGTTTTACTATTCCTTGCACTATTGGTAATTCTTATTTTGAGAAAGCATTATGTGATTTAGGTTCTAGTATAAATTTGATGCCTTTCTCTGTATTTAAGAAATTGGGAATGCAGGAACCAAAGCCTACAAACATTTCTATACAATTGGCTAATAGATCAATTACATATCCTCGTGGTGTGTTGGAGGATGTCTTGGTAAAGGTGGACAGGTTCATTTTTCTAGCTGATTTTATTGTGCTAGACATGGAGGAGGATTCTGAAGTCCTAATCATACTTGGGCAACCATTCCTCGCTACTGGAAAGACTATGATTGATGTCTACCAAGGGAAGTTGACATTGCGATTAAATGACGAGGAAGTTGTTTTTAATGTTTTTAATTCTGGTAAGCATCCTAGTTCTTATGACTCATGTAATTGCATTAATTCTATTGATATTGTGGATAGTACTGTGAGTTCATGTTTGCAGGATTCATTGACCGATGATGTTCTAGAAAGGGTTTTGACCATGGTCAACCATAAACTTGAGAATGTTAAAGAAGTCACCGAAATAGTAACGCGGTTAGAAGTTGGCATGTTTGTTGACAATAGAAGAAGTTGGGGCTATTATGAGGAATTGGATAGGAAAAACATTCCTACCCCAAAAACCTTAATTGAGGAGCCTCCCGAACTTGAGCTCAAGCCCCTACCCTCCAATTTAAAGTATGTTTTTTTAGATCCTCCATCAAATTTACCTGTGATTATCTCTGCTTTACTTTCAGATCCAATGGAAGAAAAACTCATGAGAGTATTAAGGGAGAACAAGAAAGCATTTGGGTGGACCATTCATGACATTATGGGCATCAACCCTACCATATGCACCCACAGAATTCACATGGAGGCGCAGAACAAGCCCCTTGTGCAACCACAAAGGTGCCTAAATCCAAACATGAAAGAAGTTGTAAAGAAGGAGGTAATAAAGCTACTTGACGCAGGTATCATTTACCTTATTTCTGATAATCCTTGGGTAAGTCCAGTACAAGTCGTACCTAAAAAGGGGGGTACAACAGTTATGGAAAATGAAAAGAAAGAACTCATTACTGTTAGAAATGTGACTGGGTGGCATATATGCATTGATTATAGGAAATTAAATGATGCCACTCGAAAAGATCACTTTCCCTTACCCTTCATTGATCAAATGTTAGAGAAACTTTTAGGACATGCATTTTTTTGTTGCTTGGATGGATATTCTGGCTATTTGCAAATACCTGTGGCACTTGAGGATCAAGAGAAAACCACTTTCACATGCCCATATGGTACATTTGCATATAGACAGATGCCCTTTGGATTATGTAATGCACCAGCTACTTTTTAGCGATGTATGATGGCTATTTTTTCTGATTTGATTGAGGATTGTATTGAAATTTTCGTGGATGATTTCTCTGTGTTTGGCCCTTCTTTTGATGAATGCTTGCATAATCTCAGTTTGGTTTTGGAACGATGCAAGACCACTAACCTTGTTCTAAATTAGGAAAAATGTTAATTTATGGTACAAGAGTGTATTGTTTTGGGGCATAAAATTTCACCCAAAGGTATGGAGGTTGATCCGGCAAAGGTGGAAGTAATTACGAAATTACCCCCACCTAAATCTGTTAGGGCCATTCGAAGTTTTTTGGGTCATGTAGGTTTTTATAGGAGGTTTATTAAGGACTTTTCAAAAATTGCTAAACCAATGACTAACCTCCTAATGAAGGATGCACCATTTGATTTTTCTGATTCTTCTTTAAATGCATTTCTTTTCTTAAAAGAAAAATTAATTAGTGCACCCATCATTGTTTCCCCTGATTGGTCTTTACCTTTTGAATTGATGTGTGATGCAAGTGATATAGCAGTTGGAGCTGTTTTGGGCCAACGAAAAGGTAAAATTTTTCAAACTATTTACTACGCTAGCCGTGCTCTGAATGAGGCACAAAGAAATTACAGTACCACAGAAAAAGAGTTGCTAATGGTAGTATTTGCTTTTGATAAATTTCGTCCTTACCTTATTCTTTCTAAAGTTATTTGTTATACTGACCATTTTGCTATTATGTATTTGCTTGCCAAATAGGATGCTAAGCCAAGGCTGATTCGGTGGGTTCTTTTGTTACACGAATTTGATATTGAGATACGTGATAAAAAGGGGACAGAGAATCTTGTAGCTGACCACTTATCTTGACTGGATGAAGAGCTGTTAGAGCCTTCTACTGAACGAGCCATATATGAATCATTTCCTAATGAGCACCTCTTTGTAGTCTCCTCTTTACCATGGTATGCTGATATTGTTAACTTCCTCGCAGGTAATATCCTTCCATCGGATCTCAATTATCAACAAAAGAAGAAATTCTTCTATGAAGTTAAGCATTATTTATGGGAGGATCCTTACTTGTTTAGGATATGTGCTGATAATGTTATTAGAAGATGCATTCATGGTAGTGATAATCATTCCATTCTTGAACATTGTCATGCTAGGGAAACTGGTGGCCACTTTGGTCCTACTAGAACTGCCCACAAGGTATTGCAAAGTGGATTTTATTGGCCAATCTTGTTTAAGGATGCATATGAATTTGTTAGATCTTGTGACAATTATCAACGTAGTGGAAACATCTCTAGGAGACAGGATATGCCATTGAAGGGCATCTTGGTTTGTGAACTTTTTGATGTTTGGGGCATTGATTTCATGGGCCCTTTCCCAAAGTCTTTTTCTAATAAATACATTCTTGTTGCTGTGGATTATGTTTCTAAATGGGTTGAGGCAGTGGCATTACCTACTAATGATGCTCGAATGGTGGTAAGATTTTTGAAACGAAATATTTTTACTAGATTTGGTACACCCCGAGCAATCATAAGTGATGGTGGCACTCATTTTTGCAATAAATAATTTGACAATCTTCTGAGCAAATATGGTGTCACCCATAAAGTTGCCACTCCTTATCATCCACAAACAAGTGGCTAAGTAGAGGTTTCCAACCGCGAATTGAAAAAGATTTTAGAGAGGACTATTAATGCGTCTCGTAAAGATTGGTCTTTAAAGTTAGATGATGCATTGTGGGCTTATAGAACTACTTTTAAAACACCCATTGGCATGTCCCCTTATAAACTTGTGTTTAGTAAAGCCTGTCACTTACTTGTGGAACTAGAACACAGAGTATATTGGGCACTTAAATTTTTGAATTTTGATATGAATGCTATAGGTGCACAACGACGTGACCAGCTCAATGAGCTGGATGAACTTCGTCTTGAGGCATATGAAAATGCTAAGCTCTATAAGGAGAAAACTAAAAAATGGCATGACATGTGTATCTAACAACGTAAGTTTAATATTGGAGATCAAATTCTTGTTTATAACTCACGTCTTCGTCTCTTTCCAGGAAAACTGCAGTCAAAATGGTATGGACCATATACGGTTGTTGGAGTATTTCTGTATGGTGTACTTGAAGTAATGAAAGAAGGCTAACAACCTTTTAAGATAAATGGACAATGAGCAAAACACTATGAAAAAGGAGTGGATACTGAGAGCCACTCTATCTGCCTCACTTAGGTTTCATACTAGGCTAACGTCAAGCTAATGACGTTAAACAAAGTGCTTAACAGGAGGCAACCTGTGTTTCTTCTTTTAGTTATTTCTATTATTTTTGTTATGTTTGTTTTGCAAGGTTTGTTGCGGCACTGACTTTTGCGCCTCTCCTCTCCCTGACACTGTTTCACTACTCATCAGGTTATGTTGCTCTTTTCTTTGCCCCTTCATTTCTTTCTTTTCAACATTGAGGACAATGTTTATATTAAGTGTGGGGGAGTATGTATTGTATATTAGTACTGTATTTTTGAAAAAAAAACACAACTGATGAACACTTGAGTAATGTTGATATTTGAGCTGGAATGTGTGTTAATTGCTTGATTTATTCTAAGCTGATACAGATTGGTTGAAAAGGGAAATTCAACGATCATGATATGATTTTGTGTAAAGCAATCTTTTTCAATTGAGAAAAGTGAAGTTTAGCATCTTATTTGAAAAAAAAAATCATGTCTGCTTGCTTCTGTTTTCTTTATCAAACTTAGCCAGAAAGTGAGTTTTGAGCTTTACTGATTAATTTTTTTTTCTTCTGGAGTAAGTTTTCTCTTGATTAATGTGAACTAGAACTTGCTTTGATATCTTGTTGAGGCTTTAATGATTCACATACGTACTTGAAAATGATTAAGGCAATTAGGTTTTATTCTTTCTTGACTTTCAGACTTGTATTGATAAAATAACCCCTTAGTTGCCCCATTTGAGCCTGAAAATGATTTCTTTGAATACCCAATTTCTTGGAGCATCTGATGTGTTGAATTAAAAGTCTTGAAAAGTTGTTTTATCTTCAAGGGTATATATATATAGTTTGAAAAAAAAATTAAAAAAAATTATATATAAAAAATGCAAAATTATATATATAAATCTATATGAAAAAAAGAGAAAAAGAATTATTGGTAAAGAATGATGAAAATTCTGAGTTGAAATTGAGAATTGGTAAAATCCTTCTGCATCATGATATATTCATATTTTCAGCCAGATTCTGCTTTGAATTAATTTATCCATGAAAACTCTTTACCCTTATTTATCTTTTTCCTACCTTCTTTACCCTTGGCCTTGTTACAACCAGATAAAGTCCTTTTGATTCTCGTTATGTATGTGAACTTGGAAGTGGAGATGAGATTGATAAACAAGCTTATGGTTTTGCATTTTTCTTGAGAAATTTGAGTGATCTCTTTGTCGTTAAACACTTGAGCGATGGAAAGATGAGTGATCTCATATGTTTGGTGAAGAGAAAAGTTGCAAGCTAGACTAAAGAATCTTATCGTTTTAAATGTTGAATGATCTTAATTGATTGAGTTTGATCGCTGAACTTGGACTTTTTACTTGTGAAATTTCCCTTTCTTCATGTTTCTGGATGCTGAGTTTGATCTTGCAGTTAATTCCTATTCTTTGCTTGAGGACAAGCAAAACTCAAGTGTGGGGGAGTTGATAAGTCTATATTTTATAGTATTTAATTGTACAAATTGTGTTGATTTGATTGTATTTTTGGATGAGTTTTAGTGGAATCCTTATCTTTATCTTTGCTTTTATAGATTTATAAAGATGAAATACATTTGGAGCAAAACAAGTAAAGATACCGAGTTTTCAAAGCAAAAAAGGGTTCCGTGTCTAAAAAAAAAACTTTTATACTAGACACGGCCGTGTCTCCTTAGACACGGCCATGTCTCCAAAAACTACTAATAGACACGGCCGTGTCTCCTTTCCTTAGTGGTTAAGTAAGTTACGTAAGCGATGATGTCACAGACACGGCCGTGTCTCCATTAGACACGGCCGTGTGAGTACTGTTCACTCGAAATGTCTATAAATTGAGCGCAACAACTAAAGGAAAATGGTCTGAAACTTTTCTAAATTCTATTTTCTCTTAGTTTCTCTCAGTTAGGAAGATTTCTAGTAGGGAATTTCTTGAAGTTTGAAGTTCTTAATCTCTGCAAAGAGGTTTTGATCTTTCTTTCTATCTTGTTTTTCTCCTTTATTTTATTTTCTTTTTATGAAATTGTATATTATTTTAAGTTTGTTTGTAAATAGTATGTGTAACTAAACTCCTAGCTAGAGCTATGGGGGGATCTTGAGTTTATAATTATGTGGATTTGATTTCTAATATAATAATGATAATTTCTTTATGGGTTTATTATATTGCTTTTATCCTTGTCATAACTTAATCACTTTTGACATTTATTAATTCATTGTTTGACCGGTGACCATCCGCACTCAATGAGTGGATCTATGTTTTATGCCTAGGACTATATTGGTGAATGACCAAAACATTAATTTTTCCTACCAATGGAATTAACGGTATGTTGGTTCATCTCTTGAATAAAAGCTTAATGCATTCTTGATTAATTCAACTAAATGACCAAATAGGTGGGTTAAATTAAGAATAGAATATTGTTTCACCATGACCATTGGGATTCAACAGCAAATAAGGGAATATTGGCAAAAGAATTACTTGTTTATATTTGAAAGAAGATCTATATAATTAAACTCAAGTAAACCTTATGCTCTAGCATTTTTCTATCTTTATTTATCTTTTCTTTATTTAATTGTTCTTTATTGTTTTTATTAGTTTTATGATTTTAATTTGAATCTTGCATATCTTTTCAGTCGTCTAAATAACAAAAGAATAATACAACTTTAGTAATTATCAGTTATTCCTCGTGGGATTGATAACTGGACTCAAAGTCCTATATTACTTAGTGATAGAGTGCACTTGCTCTTTGTAGTGCCACTTTCGGCACCGTGTCAGAGTCCAAGTGATGTTTTTGTGCATCTTTGGGAAATAAGGATTTAGAGATGTGTAATTCATAATGCGATGGAAGAAATTAGTTGAGTGGTGAACATTTAGAGGGGCCACTTTTTTGATGGGTTCTTTAGCCCAAAATTTTTATAATTGATCAAGATTTAAGAAATTAATAATGTTGAATTCATAATGTGAAATTGAGTCCATTGTTGAACTTTATCCGTAAAATGTTGATATTGAGAATGGATTGTATGGAATTGTGAGTCCAAGTGGGACTAAATATTTGTGGATGTGTACTTGATTAAATTGAGGCATAATGTTGTTGAGGAATTTACTATATGCCATTGTGGTATGTTCCATGGATATATATATATATATATATATATATATATATATATATATATATATATATATATATATATATATATATATATATTATATATATATATATATTGTTGATGAGTATGCATGATATGCATTGTGTAACGCACCTAAATATACCAACTGCAGCGCAATCGTCATTACACCACAGTTACTAAATCCAGGTGTGTCACAGTCATGATAAACTGTAGTTTCAAAATTTACGAGTTTATTTTTCACATTTATGCATAAGTAGAAAATACGAGCCATGAATGAAATATAATTGTATTCAACCCTTAATAGAACCATTGAAATGAAATCACATTCCATATATATATATATATTTCATAGTCAACTTACACGAATCACTGATAATATAGAATATAGTAATTACAGAATCTCATAAAATACAGCGGGAACAAAAACTCTAAAGGGGAGAAGCAGTAACCCAGGGATGGGTACTACTAGCAGACAAGGCCGCAACCCCATGCATATGACACTTAGCGTCCCAGTTGACACAATAGGCATCAATGCCTCCACGCAGCTACACTCCTACGAAAATCCAAGAAATGTTGTCTAGGTTCTCAACCCCATCGGCAAGGTGTGGTTCCTCATCATCTTCTTCACGATCTTTTATCATATATATATATATATATATATATATATATATATATATATATATATATATATATATATATGAAAACACCGAAATTACAAGAAAGAGGTGAGATACCCATCATTCAATACCAATATGGCAGCAAGAAAATAAAACGGCGCAGGACGCCCAAATAATATCACAACACATACATTTATCAATAGTAGCAGTAAAGTTAAGAGTTTAGATAGAGATAACAACAACATCTCAGATAATGAGCAATAAGGTAATTCAAACCATCATAACTTCATTTAAAGCAATAGTCCAATCACAATAATAATTAAAATCAATAGTAAAAACAGATCAATAATAAATAGCAATAATAGTTATCACTAACGCTGTCAACAGTTCAAGCAATCACATGATTATTATGGTAATAGCAATTGGTATTTTTCCCAGTTATAAGTGCTCATGCTCAATGATTTATGAAACTGACAATGAACGATGCACAATGCATTATGGTACCCAATCCTACTCCATGGAGCTAAACATTAACCTTTTCAGAGTGAATGATCAAGGAGTAATGCCAGTATCTCGTTAGCCTTAAAAATAGTGTGCTTCATCTCATAAAAACATTTGTGCATCAGTGGCTTATACATGGCACCTCAACAGTTGATCGCAACATAGGACAGCGTCTCGGTCCGGATCGTCGGTGTGTTTGCATCGGTCTACCCCACGGCACAGAGGAGCTCATAACTGTCCATGTGAGGCACCCGCACCCCGAACAACATATGGCACCTACGTTTAGTCTATTCGCACCCGCACATAGGTGTTATTCTACTCTTAGGTATACATACGCATGACGACGCAATGTCCAGTCATGTATGTTTATCAATGATTCAATCATCATGCACAATACATACGCATGACGACACAATGTCCAACCATGTACGTTTGTCAATGATGCCTTCATCATACACAATACCACAACGGTATATGGTCTTTATCAAATTATATATGCATGACGACTTAATGTCCAATCATGTATGCTCATCAATGATGCATTCATCTTATACAGTACCATAATGGCATATATATATATATATTCATTCTCAATATTATCATATCATATTTTCATCAAGAACTTGGTCCCACATAGGAACTCTCAGTTTTCCATAATGTGCCACAATTAGGCCAATTCAACCATTAATAAGTTTTATGAGATTATTATAAAGTTCTACTCAAGTTATCATCCCTTATAAATTTATTTTCTAGAGAAACTTCTCTTAAAGCCCTTATTCAAGCCTCATTCCTTTAGGTTGATCAAGTTCCTTACCCTAATCATTTATGCTCACTTAGAATTTACTCGCAGGTTTTACAAGTCTCACAACCCTCTCGTTCTTCCTCTATGTTCAAAATCACTTAACTCTCATTTTACACTAAGTCAATCCAACTTCCCTAAAATTCATGATCAAAATCATGGCTCCCCAAAGTCCACTGCTAACCTCAATTTCTCCCATGTTATGCATTGATTTCTTGATATCCTCCACTTAAATTTTAATTCACTAAGTTCATTCAACTTCCTCGTAGTTTCAATCTAAAACCATGGCTTCAAATTAAGTTAAACAACCCTTAAAACTCTCCATCTCAAATTCCCACATCAACATTCACATCTCCAATCACATAGCTTCATCTCACAGTTATTTATTGGTTCTGCTCTGGGCGCCTAGGCGCCATATCTGTAGTGCCTGAGCACTGGTGGAGCGCCTGGACGCTGACCAGGAAGCGCCTGAGCGCTCACCAAGCTGCGTCACAAGGAAAACTTCCTGGGCAGAGAGCGCCTAGGCGCTATATGCACAGCGCCTGGGCGCTAGTGCATTAACAGGGGTTCTGCAGAATTCGTTTCTGCAGAGCCCTGGCCCCTCCTTCTTCAAATTTCTCATTTATTTTCCAACAATCCAAGATATGGTCCATGAATTCCAAATACAAAATAACAATATATAAGTTCATGATCATCAAATCACACAATGTACATCCATACATTCATACAAATCAAACAACTACAACATCATGGAAATAACACAACATACCACAAAGAGAGAAATCCAACATGGATTCCCTCATCAACACAATACATAAGACATTTCCTTACTACCAAGATTGGTTGAAGATGATCATCTCCCTCTTACCTAAATGAAGACAATCATAAGAATGCTTCTCCTTTTTTGTCTTGATTTTCGTTTTCCCCTTCAAGAAAAACCCTATGGTGAGAAATTCCTAATGTGTTTACTCCAACCATAGAAAAATGACTCCTTGGCCACATAGGTGACCAATAAAACGAAAAGAAGAAGAAGATAGAAGAAAGTTGAAGACTTTACCTCAAAAGCTCCAAGCTTTAGCTCCAATGGTGAAAAACGGAGGAAGAAGAAGAAGAAGAAGAAGAAGAACCAAGGATGGCCACAAGGAAATGCTCTTGGAATGATGGAAGAAGCTAGATATGGAAGTGGTGATGCAAGGAATGGAAATGGTGAGTGGAGAGGGTGGACGGTGGTGGAGAAGAAGAAGAAGAAAAAGAAGAGAAGAAGAAGACGAAAGAGAAGAGAAGGAGGAGAATGAGAAGAGAGGAAATATTAGGAAGAAGAAAGTGATAATTTGGCTTCCAACGTGGTCTCTGCCGTGAATAGAAAGGAGAGGGAAGAGAGAGAAAAATAAAATGGGAGGAAGCTTCCTAGAAGTTTCCCCAAATAGGTTTTTGAATTAATTTAACTTTTATTTTGAAAATAAAGCTAAAGGGACATGATACAAGGTAAATTTTGAACAGTGTGATAAGATTTTTATTACATGTTATTATTTATTAGACAATAGTTATAGTTGACCGAAATCAGTATTAATTTATCTGATAGATAAAATTGATACAACGATTATAATTTTTATCTGTTAAAATTCTTTGAAAAATGTGAAACCTTGTAAACTGTGTCCAGTCTCGGGTTTAGTAAGATCCCCCGTTGACGTTTCCATAGTTCAAGGTTATCGGGAAAAATATTTCATTTTCCCGGCTCGACTCAATGCACAAGCAAAACGAAGAATAATATTAAAATATTCCGCATTCTCAGAAAAATCCAGAAAAATTCCTAAAATTTCCAAATATTGTAAAATGATTATTTATCCTGAAATTATAAATTTTCGGGATGTTACACATTGTGTTATGAGGAACATGCAATTGATGCACATACATGATGTAAATTGAGTCGTCATGCATATGTGATGTCCATTGGACTTCGTTGGAAAGGTGATGTATGCCTAGGAGATTGAATAACACCTTAGTGCGGGTGCGAGTAGGCTAAGCGTAGGTCGAAGTGGTTGACCTTGGGGGCGTCGGGGTATGCGTGTCTCACAATAGACAACGGTAGCTCCACTGGGGCCGTGGGATAGACCAATGCAAACACACTGATGATCCAGACCGAGACGTTGTCCTATATCGCGATTAATTGTTGAGGTACCATGTATAAGTCATATTGCACAAATATTTTTATGAGATGAAGCACTTTATTTTTAAGGCTAACGAGATACTAGCATGGCTCCTTAATCATTCTCTCTGAAATGTTAATGTCTAGCTCCATGGAGTAGGATTTTTTGTACTTTGTGCATTGTCAGTCTCATATTTCATTGAGCATGAGTACTTGTGACCATTAAATTATTTGCTTTTGATACTGCAATAATTGTTTGATGGTGGAACTATAGACTGCTTGAGATATTAATACTGCTTAAATTTTATTTGCTTATTTTATTATTGCTTGTTGTTATTCTTCTCTTACTGTTAATTTATTTGCTACTATTGATAAATACATGTGTTGTAATGCAATGTGGGCGCCCAACGCCGTTCTATTTTCTTGCTGCCAATTTGGTATTGAAAGTTGGGTGTCTCACCTCTTTTCTGTATATCTGTACTTTTGTTTTAAATTATGTGCTTCTGAGAAGACGTTCGCGAGGAAGAAAAGGAGGCGCCTGATTTTCCTGGCTTTTGGCCTAATTACGACTAGTGCTAATTGAAGATGTCTTCACGTCTGCGCTGATTTTTGGGTTACGCAAGGATGACCTTTCACAGTGGTCTAGACTGCTGGCATATAAACTTGAGCATGGACTGTTGCATCTATCACGGGGAGCTGATTGTGTCTTTAGTTTGGGGTCGCTATGACCCGCCTATTTTTTATTTCACAACTTTTGTAACACCCTTGTGGGGATGTCACATTTCTGACGCAATAAAATAAAATCTTACCTAAGTTATAAAACGTTTGATATATAATAAAATGGGAGGAAGCTTCCTAGAAGTTTCCCCAAATAGGTTTTCGAATTAATTTAACTTTTATTTTGAAAATAAAGCTAAAGGGACATGATACAAGGTAAATTTTGAACAGTGTGATAAGATTTTTATTACATGTTATTATTTATTAGACAATAGTTATAGTTGACCGAAATCAGTATTAATTTATCTGACAGATAAAATTGATACAACGATTATAATTTTTATCTGTTAAAATTCTTTGAAAAATGTGAAACCTTGTAAACTGTGTCCAGTCTCGGGTTTAGTAAGATCCTCCGTCGACGTTTCCATAGTTCAAGGTTATCGGGAAAAATATTTCATTTTCCCGGCTCGACTCAATGCACACGCAAAACGAAGAATAATATTAAAATATTCCGCATTCTCAGAAAAATCCAGAAAAATTCCTAAAATTTCCAAATATTGTAAAATGATTATTTATCCTGAAATTATAAATTTTCGGGATGTTACACATTGTGTTATGAGGAACATGCAATTGATGCACATACATGATGTAAATTGAGTCGTCATGCATATGTGATGTCCATTGGACTTCGTTGGAAAGGTGATGTATGCCTAGGAGATTGAATAACACCTTAGTGCGGGTGCGAGTAGGTTAAGCGTAGGTCGAAGTGGTTGACCTTGGGGGCGTCGGGGTATGCGTGTCTCACAATAGACAACGGTAGCTCCACTGGGGCCGTGGGATAGACCAATGCAAACACACTGATGATCCAGACCGAGACGTTGTCCTATATCGCGATTAATTGTTGAGGTACCATGTATAAGTCATATTGCACAAATATTTTTATGAGATGAAGCACTTTATTTTTAAGGCTAACTAGATACTCATATTTCATTGCATGGCTCCTTAATCATTCTCTCTGAAATGTTAATGTCTAGCTCCATGGAGTAGGATTTTTTGTACTTTGTGCATTGTCAGTCTCATATTTCATTGAGCATGAGTACTTGTGACCATTAAATTATTTGCTTTTGATACTGCAATAATTGTTTGATGGTGGAACTATAGACACCCTCATTAGGATGTCACATTTCGACGGGGATGCTTGAGATATTAATACTTTTGATAAATATAATAAAATGCTTAAATTTTATTTGCTTATTTTATTATTGCTTGTTGTTATTCTTAAAGCCAAGTTATAATTTCTCATATATGACAAATGGACTTATTAATTAATTTAACTTTTATTTTGACTCTTCTTGTTAATTTATTTGCTACTATTGATAAATACATGTGTTGTAATGCAATGTGGGCGCCCAACGCCGTTCTATTTTCTTGCTGCCAATTTGGTATTGAAAGTTGGGTGTCTCACCTCTTTTCTGTATATCTGTACTTTTGTTTTAAATTATGTGCTTCTGAGAAGACGTTCGCGAGGAAGAAAAGGAGGCGCCTGATTTTCCTGGCTTTTGGCCTAATTACGACTAGTGCTAATTGAAGATGTCTTCATGTCTGCGCTGATTTTTGGGTTACGCAAGGATGACCTTTCACAGTGGTCTAGACTGCTGGCATATAAACTTGAGCATGGACTGTTGCATCTATCACGGGGAGCTGATTGTGTCTTTAGTTTGGGGTCGCTATGACCCGCCTATTTTTTATTTCACAACTTTTGTAACACCCTTGTGTGGATGTCACATTTCTGACACAATAAAATAAAATCTTACCTAAGTTATAAAATGTTTGATATATAATAATATGAGTTGTAAAAATTTTCCTTTTATACATAATAACCTTATATAAAAAAAACATGAAATAGAACAAACTATTATTACACACCATAATATACATATGATTTTGTTTTAAGTTGTACAAATAATTTACAACTACAAATATTTAATAAAGCGGTAAAAAGTCAGTACAGTACTAAAACATAAAGTGCCCAAGTGCACATCAAAGATTTCTAACCCTCCAAAGGATTACTCTCAGATGGATCATCGGATGACAGAAATCCTGGATGTCTTGCAGCCCTACGAACAGGAGTCCGTGCTGTCGACACACTACTGATCTCACTAGGCACATGGAAAATTCCTCCCTAGTAATGCCTAAGAGTTAGCGGCATCTCAAGATGTAAATACAAAGTAGTAGTAAAAATAGGCTCCCCGTCAAACTCTCCACGTAGGGTCACAGTCAGACGCCCCACGTAGACTACCGATCCTCTATCCTCTCGCAGTCGCCAGGCCTCAGAACCTCCGTGAAACTTAAGTCTCACAAAACCAAGAAATCCAGGCAACGCCATTACCACAAAGTCAGTCCAAATGATATAGATGATCTGACGGCTCGCACTCGTCGAACTGATCACCCGTCTACTGCTCCTCAGGGTATAGAATCTCTAGAGGCTACTCCTCTTCCTCTTCCTCAAACTCTTTACAGAATATAAATAATAATACAAAAAACGCATACAAAGAGGTGAGATAATCTACATCATTACTAGCATGGCAATAAATAAAACAATAATACAACAGATATCACAGTTTAATACAATAATGCATACTATAGTATCATAAACAATATCGCAATTTTAACACATCATACACAATATCACAAATAATAACAAAAAGATGCATACCATAAATGCAAATGTATAATGACTCGTTCCTACTCCATGGAGCTAAATACAGACATCAGAGAAAATGACCCGGAAGAACAATCAGTACCTCAGGCTGCCCAACCAAACTATTACACTGTCAAACATCGTGTAAATAGCCCACAGTCCAAGACATCATGTAAGTAGTACACAGTCAAATACATCGTGCACCACAGGCATTGTATTAGACAGTCTCCCCAAGATCTCGATTAAGAATAATGCGTGTCGAGATCATTAGTGTGTTGCCCGTTACCACGGCCCAGAGGAGCTACTAACTGTCCACATGTGGAATCCTCCGCACACTAACGCCTCCAAGATTCAATAAATGAATCATACTACGCCTAGTATACCCACAACACGGTATAATTCATCTCGTCAATCAATTACCAATTTCAACCAAATTGACACAACTCTTAATGCATGAATAAGAATCACAATTACAAAAGTACCCTCAGTCTCAATATGTCACCATATTTAGAAAAATTGCCCTCAGTCTCAACATTTCCAAATATAGTACGTCTCCACTTGACAATACTATACCTCAACATGTCTGGGTCTACCACTTTGGCCCGACAGTAAAACTCATTGTTCCATTTAGTCGCATAGAAATTTTATCGCGTTTTCACAATCGCATCACTTTTACAAATATTTTTAAATCGCGTAAATATATTTTGACATTTTTAAAACCGCGTAACGTTTTTAAATCGTTTTCTCAATCACGTAAGGTTTTTAAATCATTTTCTCAATCGCGTAGCTTAAAATTGTCATTTTAAAATACGCGTAAGCTATTTCTAGTACTTTTCAACTACCTAGAATATTTTCCTTACGTTATAAATATATTATAAAACTTTCTTTTTTATTTTCCCGTTTTTAGTAAATTTTGACAACATTTTGTCTTGAAAATTCATTAGATGATATTTTCTACATTTTTCTTTAAATACTACATATTTTAACCTTGCCTATTATTTACACCTTGAAACTCACTATCGTGCTTCAAAACTCAAAGAGTGAGCTTTACATTAGTATTTTTCAAGTGTTTGCTTTATTTCTTACTTATAATTAATCCTCCTAACTTTGAATTCTAAAACTAAGTTCATTCATTTTATTTCCCAAAGATCCATTGAAATTGAATTCTTTTGTAGTTAACTATTTAACCTATCTTAGAAAATAATTTTGGAAATCAAATATACATTGAATGGCATGTTGGCCGAATTCAACATATTATTTACAAATAGTCTTTAAATCATTTTCTACCTTCTAAACCAATTTCAAATTCATTGTTTTACCTAGATTCATTAAATCATTGTTTTAGAAAATGGTTGAGAACATTTTGGTTCTCTTTTTCTTGGAGAAGCCGTGAGCTCCTTTTGTGTTCTTTGGAACACTCATGCAATCCTTACATGGTATTCACATCCTACATTAATAATCATACATTTATAAACACATGCAATATATTTTAAAGTTATAGACATACTTACAAATAAAATCAACCACAAATAAGAAAGCTTTAAACAACCAAATGAATGAATCCTTATAGATTCTTCACCACAAACACAATCCATTTTCTCATCACCACACAAGGTTGATGAGATTAAATCTCCCTCTTATATATCTATGTGATATATTAATTGAGAAATATTGGCTATGACAATTATTCTGTTGAGAACATCATCGTAAATATTGAATGATATTTGAACTGATAAATGATTTGATGATGATAGTTGATTAATGTTGATGGCATGATCATAATTATGGTATGATGTATTTATATGATATGTTGTTTGTGTTATCTCTGTGCTACCATGTTGGTATTGGCATAGGTGATCTCACCTCTTTGCTATGTTGTCTTGTTGTGTCTGTATTATTAAAATTATACAGTAGAAGGAATGAGTTGTTTTAGACATACCGGGAGGTAGATATTCTGAGTTCGGAGACAACATTAGAGAATGACTATTCCAGAGTTGATAGCGTGCAGTGTTAACAAGGAACAGATGTCTAATGCATCAAGAGGGATACAAAAAGAAATAAGTATGTTAAGTTTTCTAGTTAGTATTGTACCGTGCTATTAAGTAGGACCCGTCATAGGGTTTGCTACTGTTAAAAAAAAAAGAGTCCGTTAGTTTTATATTTCTCTTTATATTGTTAAATATTAAGTGGTGTCAATATTGTATATTAATCAGTTTAAATATATTTTCAGTAATACTTATGGATTTTAGTAAGTTTATGTTTCAGTAAAGAAAAAATTTTAAAACTCACATTTTATAACTCAAACCTTATGTGAACTTCTTTTCAGATTATGAGTTGGGAGTCAGACATGTGATACCCTAGGAA
The DNA here is from genome assembly GCA_029884605.1 of Ormosia emarginata. Lineage (NCBI taxonomy): Eukaryota > Viridiplantae > Streptophyta > Magnoliopsida > Fabales > Fabaceae > Ormosia > Ormosia emarginata. The sequence goes on along the minus strand of JAQQTP010000079.1, from coordinate 30,560,897 downwards.
GGGTGTTACACAAGTAGATTCTGAATCCTTGTATAAAGCATGAGAGAGATATAAAGATCTTTTGAGAAAGTGTCCTCATCACGAGATTCCTCCATGGCACCAAATCTATTCCTTCCATAAAGGGTTGTTGCCTCACCACCATCCAATTGTGGATGCAGTTGTGGGTGGTGCATTGCTTGGCAAATCCTTTGACGAGGCATTCCAACTACTTGAAGAATTGGCCACAAATAGCTATCAATGGCCTTCTGTAAGAAATACATAAAATAAAGTAACTGAAATGCATGACATGGATGCAATTACATCACTTTTTGCTCAAGTGGCTGCAATTCCTAGCAAGTTGGATAGTATGGGAGTGAGTCATCATTTGAGCCCTTTTGTGCTTTGTGATCGATGTGGTGATAATCATACAACTAATAGGTGCCCTTCCATCTTGGAGAGTGCATACTATGCCGGGAACTATCGATAACCATAAAATAATCCTTATTTGTATAAGTATAACACTGGGTGGAGAAATCATCCAAACTCTTCATGGAGAGACAATCAAGGTGCATTATCTTTATAAGCTAGTAATGAAAGACAACAGTATCCTCCTAATTTCTCTTCACAGTCAGGACCTCCTATGCAAGACAAGAATCCATCTCTTGAAGACATGTTCATGTAGTTCATGGTCAAGTCTGATTCATATATGTCGAAGACTGATGCTCATTTGGCCAAGAACGATGCCATGATTCAAAGTCAAATGACTTCAATAAGAGAACTCGAAACTCAAGTGGGTCAGTTGGTGAATGCTATAAACAGTAGGCCACTGGGGTCTTTTCTAAGTGACACAGTAAGTAATCCAAGAGGTGATCCCAAAGATTCACCATCCTGTAATGCTATTATCCTTAGAAGTGGAAAAGACATAAAAGGAAATCCTAAGACCAAACTGCTTGTAGATGATGCTGAGGTGACACAAGATGGGGGGATTGTGTGTAAGGAGGACTAAAGAAACAAGGTAATTGAAAAAAAAGAAGGATGAGGAAAAGAAAAAGGATGAAAAATCTCATACATTACCTCTACCTTTCCCTAACAAGTTGGCTAAACAAAAATTGGATGTCCAATTCCAGAAGTTTCTGGAAGTCTTTAGAAAGCTTCACATAAACATTTCATTTGCAGAGGCATTAGAACAAATGCCAAGTTACGTGAAGTTCATGAAGGATATTCTGTCCAAGAAGAGAAGATTGGGAGACTATGAAATAGTGGCACTCACAGAGGAATATAGTGCCATCTTACAAAACAAGCTACCCCTAAAGTTGAAAGATTCGAGAAGCTTTACCATACCATGCATAATTGGGAGACACTTTAACGGTAAAGCTTTGTGTGATTTGGGGGCGAGCATTAATTTGATACCTCTTTCAATCTTCCAATGATTAGAACTGGGTGAAGTGAAGCCAACCTCTGTGACCTTACAATTAGTTGATAGGACTCTCATATATCTTAAGAGGGTCAATGAGGATGTTTTGGTAAAGGTGGACAAGCTCATTTTCCCTGCCGACTTTATCATCCTTGATATGGAGGAAGACTGCAATGTGCTGTTAATTCTAAGGAGGCATTTCTTGACAACCGGTAAGACCATGATAGATGTGAAAATAAGTAAGCTTACCATATAAGTGAATGACGAAAAGGTAACTTTTAACATTTATAAGGCCATGAAATTCCTTGATAATCAAGAAGAATGTTCTTATGTTGGTATGATTGATATAAATGTTGCATCTCATGTTAATTTTCCTGATGATTCACTTATTTTAACTTTAATATCTCATGATGAACATGTAGATAAAGAAGACATTAGGGAATGTATTAAACTGCTTGATTCTTCTGCTAAGTTTAATAGGAAACCAAGCTTTGAGCCATTGCAGATTTCCTTTGACAAGCCTAGTCTGCAACCTTCCATCATTTCTTCACCCAAGTTGGAACTCAAACCATTGCCTGATCACTTGAAATATTCAAATTTAGGAGAATCATCCACATTGTCGGTCATCATTTCCTCACTATTATTAAAAGAGCAAGAGTCCAAGTTGTTGAGAGTGTTGAGGTAGTACAAGAAGGCGCTGGGATGGACTATTGTAGATATTAAAGGCATTAGTCCTACTATATGCATGCACAAAATTCTGCTAGAAGACGATGCCAAACCAATCATTGAGTACCAAAGGCGTCTGAACCCCATTATGAAGGAGGTGGTAAAAAAAGAGATCATCAAATGGTTGGATGGGGGAATCATATACCTAATCTCTAATAGTACATAGGTGAGTCCTGTCCAGTGTATGCCTAAAAAGGGTGGTATGACGGTTGTTGCCAATGAAAACAATGACTTGATTCCCACCAGAATAGTCATGGGGTGGCGTATTTGCATGGACTATAGGAAGCTAAATACTGTAACCAGAAAAGATCATTTCCCTTTGTCATTCATTGATCAGATGTTGGACAGGTTAGCAGGGCGTGCATATTATTGCTTTTTGGATGGATATTCGAGGTACAATCAGATTGTTATAGCCCCTAATGATCAAGAGAAAACAACATTCACTTGCCCCTATGGTTCATATGCTTTTAGGAGGATGCCATTTGGTTTGTGTAATTCGCCAACAGCCTTCTAGAGATGCATGATGGCAATCTTTACGGATATGGTAGAGAAGTTCTTGGAGGTCTTCATGGATGACTTCTCAATCTTCAGTGATTCTTTTGATGATTGCCTAAATAATTTGGCTTTAGTTTTGCAAAGATGTGAAGAGACCAATTGGGTGCTGCTTAACTGGGAGAAATGTCACTTCATAGTCCAAGAAGTCATAGTTCTTGGACATAGAGTGTCACGCAAAGGGATGGAGGTAAATAGAGCAAAAATAGAGGTGATTGAGAAAATTCTACCACTAATCTTAGTGAAGGGAGTCAGAAGTTTCATGGGGCATGCCGATTTCTACAGAAGATTCATAAAGAACTTCTCTAAGATTTCTAAGCCTCTTTGTAACCTATTGGAGAAGGACGTCCAATTAGACTTTGATAAATCTTGCCATGACGAATTTGTGGAATTAAAAAAGAGACTTGTATCAACTCCGGTGATTACCACCCCTGATTAGGAGTTACCTTTTGAACTAATGTGTGATGCCAGTGACTATGCTATTGGTGCAATTTTGGGAAAGAGGAAGGACAAGGTGTTTCGCTCCATATACTATGCAAGCAAAACTCTCAGTGATGCACAACTTAACTACATTATGACAGAAAAGGAACTTTTGGAGGTTGTTTTTGCATTTGACAAGTTTTGGTCATATTTGGTGGATGCAAAGGTGATAGTCTACACAAACCACTCTGCGATTAAATACTTGGTGGCTTAAAAGGATGCAAAATCGCGATTGATTCGGTGGGTTTTACTATTGCAAGAATTTGACTTAGAAATTCGTGACAAGAAAGTGGTTGAGAATTAAGTTGCTGACCACCTTTCTGGATTGGAAAATGAGGAATATCAAGTTGAACCAATCATAGTCAGAGAGACATTTCCCGTTGAGCAACTCTTTGTTGTTGCAGCTCAATCAAACCCTTGGCATGCTGACATTGTGAACTGCCTAGTAGGTGGTGTGTTGCCTTCGGATTTCACCTTTCACCAGAGGAAGTTCTTGCATGATAGTAGGCACTATCTTTGGGATGAGCATTTCTTGTTTAAACAGTGTCCTGATCATATGTTAAGGAGGTGTGTACCTTTGGAGGAAGTTAAGCAAATCTTGAATCAATGTCATGCTGCCCCTTATGGAGGTCATTATAATGGTGATAGAACAACAACAAAGGTTGCTCCAATCTGGCTTGTATTGGCCATCTCTCTTCAAGGATGCATACATCCATGTTAGTAAATGTGATAGATGTCAGAAATCAGGGAACATATTAAGGAGAAATGAGATGCCCCTAAATTTCATTCTTGAAGTTGAAATTTTTTTATGTTTAGGGCATTGACTTCATGGGCCCATTCATTCCCTCCTATGGGAATTTGTATATTCTTGTGGTAGTGGACTACGTGTCCAAATGGGTGGAAGCAAGTGCATTTGCTACCAATGACTCTAAGATAGTGATAAACTTCATGAAGAAATAAATCTTGACCCGTTTTGGTATTCCTCGGGCCATTATCAGTGACGGGGGGGTCGCATTTCTACAATAAGTATTTTGAGGCTTTCTTTGCCAAATATGGGGTGACTCACCGAGTTGCCACCACTTACCACCCACAGACAAATGGACAAGTGGAGGTATCCAATCAAGAAATCAAGTGAATACTTGAAAAGACTGTGTCCATCCCGCAAAGATTGGTCCAGATGACTTGATGATGCACTATAGGCATATAGAATTGCTTATAAAAATCCTATTGGTATGTCCCCATACAAGCTTATGTTTGGAAAAGCTTGTCATTTGCCCGTTAAGTTAGAACATCATGCTTATTGGGCAATAAAGCAGCACTGAATTTTGATTTCCAAGCTGCCAGTGACAAAAGATTATTGCAGCTCAATGAACTTGATGAATTTAGGCTCCAAGCCTATGAGAATGCAAAACTGTACAAAGAAAAGGTGAAAGGGTGGCATGATAGAAGATTGTGCAAAAGACATTTGAGTAAGGCCAACAAGTCCTCCTCTACAACTCCAGGATCAAGCTTTTTCCAAGAAAGCTTAAATCTAGATGGTTAGGTCCGTTCCAGGTGGTAAATGTGTTTCTCTATGGGGCGGTTGAGGATGCGAATCTTGATGGAAAATCATCCTTTAAAGTCAATGGTCTACGCTTGAAGCCTTACTTAGGAAGAGAATTCGATAGGGGGAAAACCTCTGTCACTTTGGTCGCTCCAACATGACAAATCAGAGAAACTCTTATCTAGATTATAAAAAAGGCCCTTTTTAGAGAATGGTCCACCCATGTTCTTAATTCTTTCATTTTGAGTCTAGTGTTTGAAAACATTGATTTTGATGTTTCAAGTTAATTTGGTTATATATTTAATGTTTTAATAAGCTGGACTGTTTTACAAGTGGTGGAGGCTTTTGGGTAGCTAAAGCAGTTGCCAAACACATTTTGCTACAAAATTTTGTAAGTTGGCTTCTCACGCCACGACGCACCAAGCTTATGTCGTGGCACACCAATGTCACGTCGTGGTGTTCTGCTATCAGGTTATCAGGGTAAGAAGGTTGCTTGGGTTGATTTATGTGAGATCATGTACATTTTTGGGTTGCTTTTTGTTTGTGTTCTATGGGCTTTAAATGCTCTGGGGGTTAGCATTAATAAGTGCATAAAGTGTTGTTCAGAAAATTTATGTGTGTCGCGGCGTGTCTTAATGGCACCGCGATGTTTCTCGGTTAGTTTGAGTGTCACGACTCCCCAAGTGCACGTCGCAGCGTCCCCTTCTTATTTGCTTATTCTTGTATGCTTTTAATCATGTTCCTCTTTTTGCCTTGGTGGCTATACCTCTATTCTTTTTACCATGCTTTACATGTGCCACCATGCATTGTATTTAATTGAAATGCTTTGTATTTTTGTTCACATATTTCTTTGTTTTCACTATGGGTCTCTTTTTAACAGAACCAGGTACTCTAATTCTGCTACCACCATGCCTCCGAAATGCTAAAAGGGTGAGAGGAGTCAGTGCCGCAGGGAACTTTCTCCTCTTGGGGAGTTTGATAGAAGGAAATTCATTTCAGCAGCTGCCCAAAAAAGATATTTCAAACTAGTCTCCAAGCTAGTAATTTTTTAGAGGGGGTTCAGCTTTAATAAGGTTATTCACCAAGAGCTCGAGCGAACCATACAATACTATAAATGGAAGACATTTATTAAATAATTAATGTCTACCATTCTACCTATTGTTCGTGAGTTCTATACAAATGGTGCATTTTCTGACCCCCAAACTTCAAAAGTGATAGTGCACGGTCGTCAAGTCTCATTCTCTGTTGAGAACATTAGAGCAATCTTGGGCTTATCTACCCCAGCAGAAATGTGCAAATACACTAATTTCCTCCAAGTGGGGCTAGAGGAGGGAATTGACCTTAATGTTGTCACTGCGCGAATCTGCACTCTGTAGGCACAACCTATGATATGGACCCTCAGTGTTCAGGATTAGCGGCCAAGGTACTTCTCTCGTTCTTACTTGACTTCAGAGGCTCGTGTGTGGTATCATTTTATTAGTACCCGGATCATCCCTTCTGCTAACATATTTGAGGTGACTAGAGATCGGGCCATAATGATTTATTCCATTCTTGAGCACCGATCCATTGATGTTGCCCTGATTATCTACCAGTAAATTAAGAAGTCAATAAGGGAGACCAAGAGCCTCTTATTCCCTTTTCTCATCCACATGTTTTACAATTGGTATCACATACAGTGGGGCCCTCATGAGGAGCTTATTGATGTTAAGCAGCCTCTTAATGACATAATACTTTAAAGGCTAAAAGAAGCACCAGTCGCGGCACATGCTAGGCAGCAACAGGCTGGGAATGCACCTCAGGCGGCCCATACTCCCCCAAATGATGACTTGTGCAATGAGATTGTGCGCTTGGTTGCCATGGAGGCATACACCATGGAGACCATCAAGTGGCTGGCGGAGCGCCTACAGGTTTCCACAGGTGACTTCCCCATCCTGCACCTCCCTCCTTGCAATTATACTGAACCCTCACAACAGCAATAGGATCTAATTAATGACAGAGATGATGTACCAATGTCTGCTGCTGGGGATGGCGATGATGATGATGAGGAGACTACCACTGACGAGGATGATGTGTAGTTGTGATGCATACAGGGCATCTTTATGTTATTTTGATTACTTTTTCTATCTTTTGTATAGTGAAGGCTCTGTTTCCCTCAAATTTGGGGGGTGTCTAGTTGCTTTTGTCTAATTACTTATGTTATGTATCTAGTCTGATCTTTTGATAACTGACTATTATATTAATGCGTTGTTTTGGTACATAGTGTTGTTGTCATTGTCCAATGATGAATATGGATGCAAATTTGCCTCCGATTTTCTGTAAATCTATATATGATCCTGGATGCATGCTGAAGCAATCTAGATTCTTTTTATGCATGATGAATTTCCCACTTGTATGCTTACTGGGCTTTGGAAATGATTTGAGTGCTTGTTTAGAGAATGTTTATGGTTATACATGTGAATGACTTCTTTTATCTTTGAAATTGTTTTGCAACTCTCTTGAAGCGAAATCCTAGATTGTGTATGACTGAGGAAATAATTAGGGAATTATGTGGACCGATTGAGCCTTTCAAGCTTATTGTTAAATGATGATATCCATAGGTCTCCTTTGAAGCTTTGTACTTGTTTGGCCTTATATGTTTTTCATCACCTTCATTTTCTTAACCCCATGTAACCATCCTAATGCATGTGAAAACATTGCATTCTTTCTCCTACCATCATTGCTTGTTGAGTACATGATATGATATTTCTTGACTTGAGTCTTATGATTGAAGGGTGTGAGTGCTTGTTTCAGTATAGAAGTGATTTGAAGGAACCATGTGTTGTGAAAGAAATCGGTTAAGGAAAAGAGGAAAAGAAAAAAGATAAGAAAAGAAAAGAAAAATCCAAAACCAAAATCCCAAAGACAAACTAAATGAAAGAGTGGTTTTGGAGAGTCTGGTTATTTCATTTTACACACCCTTGTTGTACCAATTAGTGACTCAAGTCTTGAAATCACATGTTTATGTTTCTCAATATTTGTTTGTTATCCTTTCCCCTTTGTTCTTTAGCCCCTAACCATGGCCTTACATTACAAGCTATTTAAGTCCCTTTTGATCCTTAATTGTGTATGATTTACATTAGTAGAGAGAGTTGAATTACAATCTTTTGGATTCTTTGATTCATTTCCATATTTATGCCCATAAACTTATCCGAATGAGTATGTTTGATTTGATGAAGTCTTGTTTGCTTGATGGTGGGAAGTATGTTATGCATGTTAAGAAGCTTTGATTGTCAGCATGATAAGGATTACGTAAGTGTGAATCAGAATGTGAGGCATAAGCATTCTTTGAGGCTATATGCAATCATTGCATGCTAGTTTTGAAATAATTGAAATTGGAATCCAATTTTTGTTGCTAAGTACATGTTGAAGTATGTTGTGTCAATGCATGTGTAATAATACTTTGTTTTGCTCGAGGAGTAGCAAAAATCTAGGTTTGGGGGTGTGATAACTCCATAAAATGTAGTTGTTTACACCCTATATTAGTGGTATATTGATTCCTTAGTCCTTGTGCTTAGGCATGTTTGGAAGACTTTTCCATCACTTTTTATTCAAATTCATGTTGATGTCTTCCTCTCCAATCTTGCTAAAATCCTTTCCATTCTTTGTTGGATTAAGTTGATTTACACTTGTGATTAATTAGGTGACTTCTCTATTGCAGGATGGGCTCTAAACTGATAAAATGAAACAAGTCAAGGCTTTACATTAGAGGAGGGAGCTCAGCATGCATTCCAGCTTATCACGTCGCGGCGCAAGGTGTATCACATCGCGGCATCTTACTCTCTACTTGTTGTGCATACTAAAGACAGAGGCTAGCACGCTCCAGTGCAAAGAAGTTCACGCTGTAGCACGTATTTGTCTACACTGGTTCCACTTAACCACGTGGACATTCACGCCGCAGTGCAACAATGGTCATGCCACAACGCGAGTTCCCGAGCTTTGTCTATAAATATTGTTTCATTATATATTTTGAGGGAGTTAGGTGGGAGAAGGCAGAGAACGCAGTAAGAACTAGTTCTTCATCATTTTGGAGGGCTTTGAAGGGATCGAGAGAGAAAACCACCATCATCCAAGGAGGATCAAGCATCCCAAGATCACATTATAGTGCTTTCCCTCTTTTCTCTTTATTCTCTCTTTCTCTTAGTCATGGGTATGGAATCTCTTTTGAGATTTTTGTGCTCCATGGATAGCTAAGTTGTTTTTAGGGATTCCTTTGGATCCTTCTATGTACATTGGTGACTTTGTAACCTTTTAAGTTTATAATGATAATTGGTTGTTCATTCATGTTTCTCTTAATGCTCATAGGTGTTTGACCAACATTTATTGTGTTTTGATGAAATCTTTTGAACTAGACATAGGAATCTAGATTTTAGATCATAGATGTGAGTGATGCATGTTTAATTTCATTCTAATGGTAGGGTGAATTGATTCATTAATAGGATAGATATATACCTATTAGCCATGTATAATATTTGTTAAGAATCAACCTTAATGCATGGTGTTTGCTCTAGTTCTCATGGACACATAGTGAGCTAGGTAAATGACATAGGGTTAAATGACCTAGACATAGACTTTTCACTAATGTAGTTTCTTAAGCTAACAAAACTAGTCATCATTATTGCCTAATATGGTTGCAAGTTGCCAAGTAAAGTAGTTGGTGAAGAAGGAGTCCCTATGCTCTTATTACTGTCTTTCATTCTTAGCTTATCGCTTTTTTGCCTTTAAATTGGCTACACATACTCTTCCCAATTTATATATGCTTGAATAGAATTAATTAAACTATTGGTTGATATTTGGCATTAGATATTATTCATTATCCCTGTGGAAACGATCTTTCTCATCATTGTATTACTTTCACGACCCGTGCACTTGCGGTACACAAAAGGTCTAATACCTAACATCAAGTTGGGGACATCGTAGCGTGCGTTGCTCCAGAGTAAGCGTTGGACTTACCCCGGTCAAAGATAAAGATTACGGACAACAGAAAAGAGAAAAAAAAGAATACAACATAAACTTTGAGATAAAGGAAACTTTTATTGATATTTTCTCATTCCATACATCATCAAGAGAAAGAGGGAACATAAAATATTGAAACATAGAATTTATAAGGAAAGAGAAACTACTTGAGAGCCCAGAGGAAGGAACAAGCATCACCATCACCAGCATCCTGGGTCATGTCACATCCACAGTTCCTCCGGAACCAACACTGGTGTCTTCCTTGTGAAACGACTTTGAAAAACTTTTGCAGATCAGAACAAAACACTACTGTCGAATTCCAAAATTTCTATCCATTCTTCTTCACTGCTTCCTTCACAGTTATAATAAAGATCGGGGTGCACTCTCCTTTGTTGGACAAGACACAACCTACAGCCTTTCATGAATAGATCATTCCACCATAACCCTAGCCAGTTTCATGATCACCCTAAGTTGTTTCAAATCAAAGAGCAATTTTAATAGCCCCTCTTGCATATCCGAGCACTCGTAGAGGACCTTCCAAAGTTTGGAATGAAGCACCTGCTGTAACATCCCAGGACTGCCTGCAGGATTGACGAGTGTCTCCACAAACCAACATGAGTCCTTTCAGCATGCTTTGTCCTCACTCACACGCATCCTAGGAAACTTCCCAGGAGGTCACTCATCCCACAATTGCTCCAGGTCAAGCACGCTTAACAATAGAGTTCTTATGTTTTAGGCTCCCGAAAAGAAGTTGCAACTTGTTGATATGGCTATACCTAATCAATTCCTTTAAGTCATCCTCAACTATGCAGTCCCATACCTGCACAGTCTTTGAATCCCTCTCATTCCGGTGTGTATTCAGTTCATTCATGGGACCCTTCACCTAGAAGCATGCCAGGAGCCACTCGTTGTACGTGCTTCTCATGCATCGGCGTCCACTCCCCGCCCTCATCAACCCCAAGACACCACATGCCCACCAGCTTCCGCCTGGTTCGTCCCCGAACCACACCGTACTGGGAGAGGTCCCGTCTCTGATACCATCAAATACACTTTGAAAATTGCTAACATACTTTAAAAACTCAAAGGGTAAGTATTTTTCAAGTGTCTAAAATTTATTTCTTTTCTATACTAGACTTCTAATAAAAATTTGTTTACTTATTTGGTTCTTGAAAATCCATTGTAAATTAATTCTTTTTGGGTTAATAAACTAGTTTACACTTATAAAATAAATTTTGGATCAATTAAACATAAAAAAAAACTTGATGGCTGAAAATCACCATTTCTTTTACATATCTTATTTAACTTATTTTCCATCCTCTAAATCCTTATAAAATCCATTAACTTAATAAAATCATATGGATCATCCTTTTAGAAAATGGTTGAGAACATGTTGGTTCTCTTTTTGAAGATAAAACCGTGAGCTCTTCACTATCATGTGTTCTTTGGAACACTCATTCAAATCTCAACAAATTATTCATATCTAACAATAATTATCATATATCTATAAACATATACATATATCTATGAACACATACCATATATTAAAGCAATATTAAAACACCTACTAAATATCAAAGCTATAGACATGCTTGCATACATAATAAATCACAAATAGAAAAGCAAATAACATGCACACATAAACAATCACAAATAGAGAAGACAACAAACAACCAAGTGAATGAATCCTTATGGATTCTTCACCACAAATACATTCATTTTCTCACCACCACACATGGTTAATGAGATTAAATCTCCCTCTTACCTATAAGGAAGACAAGATCTCCTTGGACTCCTCCTTAGAAAATTTGTGTAGCTTCAACAAAAATCCTAACAAGCTTAAACAAATTATAAATTCATAAATTATGGTTGAAAAAGATAAACCATGGATCAATCATGGCATAGAACATCAAAAAATCAAATTAGAAACAAGAAACAAAAATTTTCACCTTATAGGAAAGAAACTTCAAAGTGATTTTCCAAGCTCCAAATGGATGATTTAGCAAAAACTCACAACTAGAGATGTTCTTAGAATATGGTTTAGGTTTAGGAAATGATGTTGGATGAAATTTTTGATGGATGGTAGTAGATGAAGTGGTGTTGGCCGAATGGTAGGGAAAATAAGACTTAGGAGATTTTCTTTGACTTCTTTGGTAGATAGAGAAATGAATGAATGGTTAGAATGATTGAATGAATTATTATGAAGTGAAAAATAGCCCCCCCCCCCCCCTGATAATGCATGGCCGTAGAGCTCAAGCAAAAAGCTAGCCACCTTTGTTGACAAATTTGGCTTAATAATGGCCTTTGATTATTTGGACGGTGGATGGCTTGCTTTAGAATTCATGATTGCTTCATGATTGCATTTTGAGAGCATAATGCATGCATAAGGCCAAAAATGTTATAGGAATCTCAATCAAATTTTGATTGATTTTCAAAGGCCTAATTATTCTTAAGTCCTCTTAGTTAGTTCTAATTAATAATTAGCTAGGTTCCTTTATTATTTAGTTAATCATCTATTTATTTAGAAATACTAATCTCCTTCTTAATTATACTAGTACATTGTCTAACTAAAATTTGATGAAAAACTAATTAGGTTTAATCCATTTAATTATCACTTAAACTCTTTAGATTAACTTAATTAAGTTTTAGACTAATTATTCTATTAAGTTAGGTTTTAAACTAACTAATCTACTAAATCTAACCATTTTTATGGATTTTCAACCTTTTGGTGTAGAATTTTACAAGCTATTTACGTTGGTAAACTTTTCCTAAAAGTGAGTCTCACAAACCCAAACGTGGGTCCCACAAAACAAATGTGGGTCCCACAAGCCAAACGTGGGTCTCACAGACTTTTCTGCATGATAAATATTTTTATTATACAGAAAAATCCTAAAAATTAAAAGATTAATATACGTATTATTCAGAATTGGGTTTAGTAAGATCCCCCAGCTCCAAATAATCAAACAAGATTTTTCCCAGCCCGAAAATTATTATTTTCTTGACTCGAAGTAAATCACTCAAAACAATCAAATACAGTTACGAAACAGTCAAATTAATTTTATAACACATAGAAAATAGAAAACAGTACAATTAGGGCAAAAACATAATTAACTAAAAATTAGGGTGTTACACCTGCCAAGTTCTTGGAAATGAGGAGGAGTGTGGGCTCTATTTCCCCAAGTGTCTCTATCCTATACAACAGGTATTACAAATCTGTCCAGTGATAGAGTGTAGATCAAATATACCCTCGTATGCTAAGAGAGAAATGTACCTGTTATCTTTACGCTGAGAAAGAAAAGTACCTATTAGAAGTATTGTTTGTAAAAAGGAGAACATCTTCAAAGATTTAGGCAAAAATAGGATGATAATTTGAGCAGAGGGCAAAACACTCCTTAGATATTTAGAAAATGAAAATGAAGCCATTCTCTGGAAAAAAAGATACTCTCAAACAGAAATACAAAGCAAGAAGAATACGATGAAAGGAATGTTAGCTTCAACACAAACACTCTGATCGCATGAGATAAGCCACATTTTAATGTTCCTCACTTCCAATTGAACATAAAGAAATAGTGCAGTTAAGAAACAACATGAAACTAATAAAGGGTCTTTAATTCCCAATAAAGTCAAAGTAGTAGTTTCTCAAGGAAGCCTAGTACTATTGTAAAGTGCGTGAAAAGACAAAAAGCCATGTGAACCCATGCACGTGGGCAAATGACACACCTCAGATGATGGGATAGTGGTATATGCCAACCTCGGAGGTACTCCACAAAAATGGACCTCGACCCTTATGGATCTCTGTATCTATTGTGCGTCGCGAGTTCTGTTCAAATTTGGTATCTTGACACTTAATTATTCCACTTAAGTGTAACGCCCCTTTTTCTTAGTCATAATGGGTAAGAAGAGGGAACGTCGCACTATAGCGAAATGACATACAAATAAATACGGAAAAGTTGAGATTTTTTTTGATTTATTTTAAAATGAGTCCAGTTGAAATTCCATTAATATACATATCTACCTGTTCATGGATATATAGCGTTAAATGAATTAAGAATTAAAGGTTCCTTTCCAAATGAAACATTCGTCAAAATGATCGAAGTGAAATCAGCGTGGAATAAAACATACAATCATACACAATATGGATAATTACATACATTGTACTAGAAATATAAGCTTGTTTAATTACATTTCCAAAATATACCAAAAAAGCAAAATATGTACCCACCCAAAGACACAGATATACCCCAACATGTACAAACATCAGGCTTCCCAAAAAGAATATAACTGGTTAGCCATCAGTAGCTACCAATAACCTCAGCCCCTAGGACTAACGAGAAGGGACCGTAGCCGGGTCCTCCTCAGGATCCTCTTCATCCGAGGAAACATCCATCGGGACGATAGAGCAACGGGCAGGAGCCCAAGCACTAGACAAAAAGGAATCCTCCTGCGGGGTGTAATACATATCAACCCACATGTCTCTCACGGGTAGATAAAACTCCAGCCACACAAAAACATGGAAATCAAAAATAGAAGCATCATAACGTCCCCATGCCAAGGACACAATCAATTCGCCATGATATACACAATGGTCGGTCTGCACGTTGATGTGCCAGCAATCAAGACCTCTGTGAAAGTTAATCCGCACATAGCCAAAAAATCCGCAGGGGCGAGACGTCATCCTCGGCAACTTCGGTCTTAGTCGAGATATGGCCAGAAGCCAGAAAACTCAGAAGTTTTCTTTTCTTCCTCACGAACGTCTTCAGTAAATCACACAATAATACAGAATAATAGAATATACAATAAAGAGGTGAGATACTTGTCATTCATTACCAAATATGACAGTAAGAAACTAAACGGCGCAAAGCACCCACAAAGTACAACAGGGTAATAAACAGCAAAAAATCCAGGTAGAAGGCAATTTAATAATAATTTCCAGCAGTTACAGCATCAATAAAACTCACAATTATATATGTATATACAGAATAACAATTAAGTAGGCATATGGGTACATGACAAAAAATATGTGACTCAAAATACATATGCATATGGTAATAAGATCCCACATTGGGTACTGACAAATTCCTACTCCATGGAGCTAGACATAAACATTGGAGTGAATGATCAAGGAGACGTGCCAGTATCTAGTCAGCCATAAAAACAAGTGCTTCCCATAAAAATAATATTTTTGCGCATCAAGGCTTTATACAACGGCATTCTCACAATATCGCGATCCTAGGACAGTGTCTCGGTCCGAATCGTCAGTGCGTTGCATTGGTCTATCCCACGACGCAGAAGAGCTACCAACTAGCCACACAATGGAATACCCACACCCAAACGTCCCCAAGGTCAACAAAGACCTACACTTGTCTATTCACACCTACACTAAGGTATAATTCAACTCCTAGGCAATAGAGCCTTTTAACAGTCACAGACTGAGCAAATATTTAATGTATGATGACCCCATGCAATCTTATGTATGTATTTACAACGATGCGCTTTCTCATCAATAAATAGTCATGCATCACCAATAAAAGCGTAATAGTCCATATTATGCCACACATGGCTCAATCAATTGTCAATGAGGTTTAGGTCCCGATCTTGGACCCATAACGATATTGTGTTCATCTTGGTGTTTCACTTTAATTAGCATCACCCATAGGATTGTCATTGATTTTCACTTTGGTTACATCTCCAATAGCATTATTTCTATGTATTACTTTAATTACTTGTTGATGACATTATTATTATGACTTACCTTAATTACCTTGTAATGACATTATTAATATAATCTTGCCTTAATTACCTTTTAATGACATTATAATTGTAGCTTGCCCTAATTACTTTTGAATGACATTATTATTATGACCTACCTTAATTGCTTTTTCATAATGGATTTTTATCTTTAAGGAAATTCTTTTATGGTTCTCCATCCAATTCTTAACACTTTAATAAATTCTTTTCTTTTTTTGATCTTGATCATGGTTCACTTTATATATATTTATCTCAAATTCCTCCAAGCTCACACACTCATGTTCTTCCTCTTGATTAAAATCCTCTAGGTTACCAATTTAAGACTTTAATTAATTATCCTTACACATTATGGATTCCTAATTACCAGCTAATGTCCAATTCATATATCCTTCATCCAAGTCACAAATTTTCACCATTTTTCTCCCTCATGGTCGTGAGCCATCATAGGGTTGGGGGTCTAAATTTTCATTTTCTTCATTGGTCCTTGTCTACTCAAATAATACCATTCCATTAGGTTACAAAAATTTTGAACCATCAACACCCCACCAAGGGTACTTGGCCATGAGCCTCCATGCCCAAAACAAGGGGTTTTTGTCTCAAAACCACACTTTCCAATCCAATCAAATTATTACAATATCACCAAGAATCAAATTCATCCAACAAATAGAAGTAAAGTAATGAAATTTTAAAGAATAAATAGAAAATGAAAAAAATCAAAGAGTAACCCATGTTAGGGTTTCTCACAAATCCTTAAACAAACAAGTTCCCAACCACCATTTTAGGTTGAATAGAGTGGTCTCCCTCTTACCAAAGAGGTGAACACGAAAATGAGCTCCTCCTTTTTCCTTGTAGTTTCGATTTTGTGGCTCCACAAACCCTAGGATTTTCAACCATCAAAACCAACCATTAGACATGAAAAAGAATGAATCCATGGCCACTAAAGAAGCATGGAGCACGAAAATGAAAAGAAAAGAGAAGAAAGATTGAAGCTTGACCTCAAAGTTAGAGGCTTTACCTTAGGAGTCAATGGAGAAAAGATTGAATTTTGGAGAAACTTTGTGAATGAAAGTTGTAGAGAAGATGGAGGTGAGTGTAGAAATGTAATTAGTGAAGAGAAATGATGAAGAAATGTGGTGGAGGAGGGGCTGCCGAAATGGAGAGTGTAGAGAGAAGGGAGAGCAAAATGAAGAAGAAGAAAGTGAAGAGAGAGAAAGAAAGTTGAAAAGTGAATTAGGGTTTGATGAGTTAAGTGTGTAATAGAAACTTGGCCAATTTGGCTCCAAAGTGGGCTGCCAACCGTAGCCCTAATGGAGAGTGGGAGGGAGACTTTTGTCTTTTCCATACAATTAGAGTGGGTAGTTAGGTCATTTTAGGTCAAAGTTTCTAGAAGCTTGATTAAAATAGCATTATATTTGAATTAAAGTAGATTTGTTATGCTATAAAGTAGATTACATTAGGATAAGGTGATATGATTTTTATTACATGCTATTATCCAATGGATAATAGTTACAGTCGATAGAAGTCAGTATTAATTTATCTGACGGATGAATTTTACACAGTGTCTTATTATTATATCTGTTAAAATTTTCTCAAAAAACGTAGAACCTCATGAACTGTGTCCGGCCTCGGGTTTAGTAAGATCCCCTATTGACGTTTCCATAGTTCAAGATTCTCAGAGAAAATGTCTCATTTCCCCGGTTCCGCTCAGTGCGCACGCAAAATGAGAAATATACTAAAATATTCGACGTTTTTGAAAAAATCTCAGAAAATTCCCAAAAATCACAAATATTATAAAATAAATATTCGTCATAAAATTTTCCAACTTTCGAAGCGCTACAGTCGTTTTCCAGAGTCTGCTCAATGTGCATGCAAAACGAAGAATATATTAAAATATTCAACGGTTTCAGAAAAATTAAGAAAAATTCTAGAAAATTACAAATATTATAAAATGAATATTTATCATGAAATAAATAAAATTTGGGGTGTTACAACTCTCCCCAACAAATAAAAATTTTGTCCTCGAAATTTTCATACCTTAAAACAATTCTGGGTATTGCTCCATCATCTTGTCCTCAAGTTCCGACGTCGTATCTCCAGTGGCTTCGTTCCAAACTACTTTCACCAACGGAATGTCCTTCCCTCTGAGTTGCTTCATCCTCCTATCCTTAATCCTCACAGGAGTTGTCTCATAAGTCAAGTTTTCCTTTAATTGTACAGAATCAGGTGCTATGACATGATCAGGACTCGAAATGTATTTTCGAAGTCGTGACGCATGAAAGACATTATAGAGATTTGAAAGGAAAAGGGGTAAGGCTATTTGATATGCAACAGGACCTACCCGACAAAGAATTTGGTATGGTCCAAGGAATTTTGGAGTGAGCTTTCTAGATTTGAGAACCCGATCGACCCTAGTCGTAGGTGTGACTTTCAAGAACACATGCTCTCCTTCCTCAAATTTAAGAGGTTTCCTCCTTTTGTCCGCATAACTCTTTTATCGACTCTGAGCCGTTCTCATTTTTTCCTGAATCATTTTGACTTTTTCAGTTGTCTGTTGAATAAGCTCAGGTCCAACGGTAAGTCGTTCTCCATCTTGATACCAACATAATGGTGTTCGACGCCTCCATCCATATAGAGCTTCATAGGGTGCCATCCCTATACTCGAATGATAACTATTATTGTAGGTGAACTCTACCAACAGTAAGACTTCATCTCAACTTCCAGTTTGCTCTAAAGCACAAGCTCTCAGCAAATCCTCTAATGACTGAATCGTTCTCTCGGATTGACCATCAGTCTGTGGATGGTATGCAGAACTCAGCCGTAACTTCGTTCCCATTGCTTCTTGAAGACTTTGCCAAAACTTTAATGTAAACCTCGGATCTCTGTCAGAAATAATACTCGTAGGCACACCATGAAGTCTGACAATTTCACTAATATATATATGAGTCAACTTCTCCAATGGATATTTCATGTTGATCGGCAAGAAGTGTACTGACTTCGTAAGTCGATCCACAATCACCCAAATTGAATCATATCCTCTCCTAGTCTTCGGTAATCCAACAACAAAGTCCATGGCAATACTATCCCATTTTCATTCGGGAATGGTCAAGGGTTGTAGCATTCCAGTTGGTCGTTGATGTTCAATCTTCGTTTTCTGGCAAACCAAACAAGAAGATACGCATCTTGCAATATCTCTTTTCATCCCATGCCACCAAAATAACTTCTTTAAGTCTTAATACATTTTAGTTATACTTGGATGCATACTCAACTGACTTGTACGAGCATGTTCAAGAATGTACTTTCTCAATTCTTGATCTTTTGGTACACACACTTGGCCTTGGAATCTTAAAATTCCATCACTTCCTTCCTTCAGCGTTGACACACCACCCTGCCTTATCAACTCTCTTTCCTCTTGCAAGAACTTGTCAACCTTCTGCTTCTCTCGGATATCATTCATTAGTTCACTCGAGATCGTGACCATGTTCATGCAAATCTTTCTCGGCATCAATTCCACAGAAGACCATGTGTCTCAGAATTGTTCTATCAAGTCTTTCTCTCTGATCATCATGGTAGAAACACTGATCGTCTTCCTGCTTAAAGCATCAACCACGACATTCACTTTTCCAGGATGATACTGGAGTTGGAAATCATAATCCTTTAGGAATTCTAGCCATCTTCGTTGTCTCATGTTCAACTCCTTCTGATCATATAGGTTTTCAAGCTCTTGTGGTCGCTGAAGACATCGAACGTTGCTCCATACAAATAATGTCTCGATATTTTCAGAGCAAATACCATGGCAGCTAACTTCAAATCATGCGTTGGGTAGTTCTTCTCATGCACTCATAATTGTCTTGAGGCATAAGCCACCATTTTTTCGCCTTGCATAAGAACGCATCCCAACCCTTGATAAGAAGCATCACAGTACACCTCAAATGGTTCGTTTGGATTAGGCAAAACTAACACGGGTGAAGTAATCAGTCTCTTTTTCAGCTCTTGGAAACTTCCTTCACAAGCATCTGTCCATTCAAACGCCTGGTTCTTCCTGATGAGTTGAGTGAGTGGTCCGGCGATCTTAGAAAATCCTTCAATGAACCTCCGATAGTATCTGGCTAATCCAACAAAACTTCAGATTTCTATCATCGTCATTGGCCTTTCCCATTGTAGAACAACTTCTACCTTCGATGGATCTACAACAATTCCTTCTTTTGAGATCACATGACCCAAGAATTTTACTTCATTCAACCAAAACTCACACTTGGACAATTTAGCATACAGCTTTTTCTCCTTCAAAATTTGAAGAACTATACTGAGATGTTCAGCATGATCCTCCTGACTTTATGAATAGATCAGGATATCGTCGACGAAGACAACGACGAAACTGTCCAGGTATGGACGAAAGATTCTATTCATATAGTCCATGAATATCGCAGGTGCATTAGTCACACCAAAAGGCATCACCAAGTACTCGTAATGTCCATAACGGGTACGAAAAGCCGTTTTGGGAATGTCTTCCACTTTCACTCTAATCTGGTGGTAACCCGATCGCAAATCAATTTTGGAAAATACCGCTGCTCCTTTCAGTTGATCCATCAGATCATCTATCCTCGGCAATGGATACTTGTTCTTGATCGTGATTTTATTCAACTGACGATAATCCATGCACAATTTTGAAGTACCGTTCTTTTTCTTAACTAGCAATACAGGTGCTCCCCAAGGTGATACACTGGGTCTCACAAATTGCTTCTCCAAAAGCTCTTCCAGTTGCTTCTTGAGTTCTACAAGCTCCGCTGGTGACATACGGTAAGGCGCTATGGAAATAGGGCCAGCTCCAGGTACCAAGTCAATAGCAAATTCGATCTCTCGTTCCGGTGGCAAGCCAGGTATATCTTCAGGGAAAACTTCAGGAAACTCCCGAACCACAAAGATTGCGTCCACGTTAACCTCGTTCTCGACCTTCAAAGAAGATAACAACATGTATCCTTGAGCTCCTTCTTTCAAGAAAGCTTTCACTTGGTTGGCAGTCAAAAATCTAGAATTCTCATCCAAAAGGAAAACTATGATTTTTCTAGAGCAGTCTAACAGGATATAGTTAGTAGATAACCAATTCATTCTTAATATCACATCTAATTGAGACAATGGCAAACAGATCAAATCGACAGAAAAGATTCAACCTTCAACAATCAAAGGACAACTTAGACGGACTTTAGTAGTAATGACAGGTTTTGCAGTAGGAGTCGAAACAGTTAAATCAAAAGGTAAAGAAGACACAGGCAAACCAAGTCTTGTCACATAGTCATATGAAATGAGAGAATGAGTTACACCAGAATCATATAGTACAATTAAAAGATTACCTTCTATGGTACCTTCTCCTTGTATCAGATCTTCAGATTTAGAGGCCTCAGCACCGCTCAAGGTATAGACTCTGCCTCCAGCTTGCGGTTTAGAGGTCCTAGCAGCATTTACAGACAGTTCCACCTTGGCTTGGTTACAGTCACGGGAAACATGTCCCGGTTTCCCACACCAAAAGCAAATGATTCCCTTGATCAAGCAGTCCCTAGTATAGTGCTCCTTCCCGCACTTCAAGCATCTTGGTGTACACGTATTAGTTTGACCTGCTCTATTTGGGCTTCCTCCAGAGTTCCCATCGTGTTGTCGTTGTTGTTGATTCCCAAATGGTCGGGAATAAGGCTTCTTCTGATAGTGACCAGCATTACTGCTTCCACCTCTTTGCGACCGAAAAGGTCCAAAGTTCTTGTTTCTCGCATCACGTGCTTGGTCTATCTCTTCCACCTTCCGGCATGTGTCCAACAGCTTCGAAAATTGATTAATCTTCAGAGTGGCAACAACCCTCTTCATGTCAAGCCTCAGACCTTCCTCAAATTTCTGATACTTCCACGTATCGTTTGTTTGACCTTGCACATAGGATGAAAACTTCAATAAGCTTTCGAACCTCGCAGCATATTCGCTTACAGTCATACTTCCCTGACGAGGACCTAGAAATTCCATCTCCTTCGCATGTCTTGCATTCTTAGGAAAATATTTATTCAGGAATCTCTCCTTAAATACTCCCCAATTGATCTCCCGGTGTTTGGCTTCCAGCAGTCTACGGTCCACCAATTCTCAGCATCGCCTACCATCATGAATGCAGCATAGGTCACTTTCTTATTATCAGCACAATTCATCCCTTCAAATATCTTCTCTAGTTCTTTGATCCACAATGTCGCCTTTTCAGGATCAAATTCTCCTTTAAACTGTGAGGGATTTGTATGACGGAATTCCACCAAATTCTGGGCATCAGCGGTTGCCTCTAGTTACTGTGCAGCTCGTTCTTGTTGCTGAGCAATCTATTGGTTCTGTTGTAGCATAGCTTCAGCCACTCTCTGGATTGCCTCAATTGCTGCTGCCATATCTCCTCGACTAGTCATAATCTCTCTCAGATTAAACTATACAGAACACAGAGAAAAGTTAGATGTATCCTTATGGAACACTAAACAAAGTTCACACAACATACACAAGCAATTCAACACCACAAGACCCAAAAGAAAACTCAAACCGAAAGCTCTGATACCAAGACAGCGTAACGCCCCTTTTTCTTAGTCATAATAGGTAAGAAGAGGGAACGTTGCACTATAGTGAAACGACATACAAATAAATACAGAAAAGTTGAGACATTTTTTTTATTTTAAAATGAGTCCGATTGAAATTTCATTAATATACATATGTACCTGTTCATGGATATATAACGTTAAATGATTAAGAATTAAAGGTTCCTTTCTAAATGAAACATTCGTCAAAATGATCGAAGTGAAATCAGCGTGCAATAAAACATACAATTATACACAATATGGATAATTACATACATTGTACTAGAAATATAAGCCTGTTTAATTACATTTCCAAAATATACCAAAAGAGCAAAATATGTACTAACCCAAAGATACAGATATACCCTAACATGTACAGACATCAGGCTTTCCAAAAAGAATATAACTGGTTAGCCATCAATAGCTACCAATAACCTCAGCCCCTAGGACTGACGAGAAGGAACCATAGCCGGGTCCTCCTCAGGATCCTCTTCATCCGAGGAAACATCCATCGGGACGACAGCGCAACGGGCAGGAGCCCGAGCAATAGACAAAAAGGAATCCTCCTGCGGGGTGTAATACATATCAGCCCACATGTCCCTCATGGGCAGATAAAACTCCAGCCACACAAAAGCATGGAAATCAAAAATAAAAGCATCATAACGTCCCCACGCCAAGGACACAGTCAATTCGTCGTGATATACACAGCGGTTGGTCTGCACATTGATGTGCCAACAATCAAGACCTCCGTGAAAGTTGATCTGCACATAGCCAAAAAATCTGCGGGGGCGAGACGTCATCCTCGGCAACTTCGGTCTTAGTCGAGATATGGCCAGAAGCCAGAAAACTCAAAAGTTTTCTTTTCTTCCTCACGAACGTCTTCAGTAAATCACACAATAATACAGAATAGCAAAATATACAATAAAGAGGTGAGATACTTGTCATTCATTACCAAATATGGCAGTAAGAAACTAAACGGCGCAAAGCGCCCACACAGTACAACAGGGTAATAAACAGCATAAAATCCAGGCAGAGGGTAATTTAATAATAATTTTTAGCAGTTACAGCATCAATAACACTCACAATTATATATGTACATACAGAATAGCAATTAAGTAGGCTTATGGGTACATGACAGAAAATATGTAACTCAAAATGCATATGCATATGGTAACAAGATCCCACATTGGGTACTGACAAATTCCTACTCCATGGAGCTAGACATAAACATTGGAGTGAATGATCAAGGAGACATACCAGTATCTAGTCAGCCATAAAAATAAGTGCTTCCCATAAAAATAATATTTTTGCGCATCAAGGCTTTATACAGTGGCATTCTTACAAGATCGCGATCATAGGACAGTGTCTCGATCCGAATTGTCGGTGCATTGCATTGGTCTATCCCACGACGCAGAAGAGCTACCAACTGGCCATATGATGGAATACCCATACCCCGACGTCCCCAAGGTCAACAAAGACCTACACTTGTCTATTCACACCCGCACTAAGGTGTAATTCAACTCCTAGGCAACAGAGCCTTTTAATAGTCACAAACTGAGCAAATATTTAATGCATGATGACCCCATGCAATCTTATGTATGTATTTACAACGATGGGCTTTCTCATCAATAAATAGTCATGCTTCACCAATAAAAGCGTAACAGTCCATATTATGCCATATATGGCTCAATCAATTGTCAATGAGGTTTAGGTCCCGATCTTAGACCCATAACGATATTGTGTTCATCTTGGTGTTTCACTTTAATTAGCATCACCCATAGGATTGTCATTGATTTTCACTTTGGTTACATCTCCAATGGCATTATTTCTATGTATTACTTTAATTACTTGTTGATGACATTATTATTATGACTTACCTTAATTACCTTGTAATGACATTATTAATATAATCTTGCCTTAATTACCTTTTAATGACATTATAATTGTAGCTTGCCCTAATTACTTTTCAATGACATTATTATTATGACCTACCTTAATTACTTTTTCATAACAGATCTTTATCTTTAAGGAAATTCTTTTATGGTTTTCCATCCAATTCTTAACACTTTAATAAATTCTTTTCTTTCTTTGATCTCGATCATGGTTCACTTTATGTATATTTATCTCAAATTCCTCCAAACTCACACACTCATGTTCTTCCTCTTGATTAAAATCCTCTAGGTTACAAATTTAAGACTTTAATTAATTATCCTTACACATTATGGATTCCTAATTACCATCTAATGTCCAATTCATAAATCCTTCATCCAAGTCATAAATTTTCACCATTTTTCTTCCTCATGGCCATGAGCCATCATAGGGTTAGGGGTCTAACTTTTCATTTTCTTCATTGGTCCTTTTGTACTCAAATAATACCATTCCATTAGGTTACAAAAATTTTGAACCATCAACACCCCACCAAGGGTACTTGGCTGTGAGCCTCCATGCCCAAAACAAGGGGTTTTTGTCTCAAAACCATGCTTTCTAATCCAATCAAATTATTACAATATCACCAAGAATCAAATTCATCCAACAAATAGAAGTAAAGTAATGAAATTTTAAAGAATCAAATAGAAAATGAAAAAAAATCAAAGAGTAACCCATGTTAGGGTTTCTCACAAATCCTGAAACAAACAAGTTCCCAACCACCATTTTAGGTTGAATAGAGTGGTCTCCCTCTTACCAAAGAGGTGAACATGAAAATGAGCTCCTCCTTTTTCCTTGTAGTTTCGGTTTTGTGGCTCTACAAACCCTAGGATTTTCAACCATCAAAACCAACCATTAGACATGAAAAAGAATGAATACATGGCCACTAAAGAAGCCATAGAGAACGAAAATGAAAAGAAAAGAGAAGAAAGATTGGAGCTTGACCTTAAAGTTAGAGGCTTTACCTTAGCAGTCAATGGAGAAAAGATTAGATTTTGGAGAAACTTTGTGAATGAAAGTTGTAGAGAAGATGGAGGTGAGTGTAGAAATGTGATTAGTGAAGAGAAATGATGAAGAAATGTGGTGGAGGAGGGGCTGCCGAAATGGAGAGTGTAGAGAGAAGGGAGAGCAAAATGAAGAAGAAGAAAATGAAGAGAGAGAGAAAGTTGAAAAGTGAATTAGGGTTTGATGAGTTAAGTGTGTAATAGAAACTTGGCCAATTTGGCTCCAAAGTGGGCAGCCAACCGTAGCCCTAATGGAGAGTGGAAGGTAGACTTTTGTCTTTTCCATACAATTAGAGTGGGTAGTTAGGTCATTTTAGGTCAAAGTTTCTAGAAGCTTGATTAAAATAGCATTATATTTGAATTAAAGTAGATTTGCTATGACATAAAGTAGATTACATTAGGATAAGGTGATATGATTTTTATTACATACTATTATCCAATGGATAGTAGTTATAGTCGACAGAAGTTAGTATTAATTTATCTGACGGATGAATTTTACACATCGTCTTATTATTTTATCTGTTAAAATTTTCTTAAAAAATGTAGAACCTCGTGAACTGTGTCCAGCCTCGGGTTTAGTAAGATCCTTCATCGACGTTTTCATAGTTCAAAGTTCTCGGAGAAAATATCTCATTTCCCCGGTTCCGCTCAGTGCGCACGCAAAACGAAAAATATACTAAAATATTTGACGTTTTCGAAAAAATCTCAAAAAATTCCCAAAAAGCACAAATATTATAAAATGAATATTCGTCATAAAATTTTCTAACTTTCGAAGCGCTACAATCGTTTTCCAGAGTCTACTCAATGTGCACACAAAACGAGAAATATATTAAAATATTCGACGATTTCAAAAAAATCCAGAAAAATTTCAAAAAATCACAAATATTATAAAATGAATATTTATCATGAAATAAATAAAATTTGGGGTATTACACTTAAGCGTCAAGCTAGAGGCAACTGTTCTAGACTGTAATTCGGACTCCCAACCTATAGTCTAGACCAGCACACACAAATGCTGTGATTCGTCATCCACCCCCTTAGCCAGGCTTGCTTATCCTGAGAACCCAATATTGGATAGTAATAGCTCTACCGAAAGATCCGCGCAAAGGATGAATCTTAAAGATCTCCTAATTGTCAATCATGATCTTACGAAATAATAGCACCATAATTGCCATACCAATATTCTGATAATATAGGAATTCTCGTTAACTAAATAAGGAACATATCTTCTCCTGCAACTATTATGGGAACGTATCTTTCCACTATGAGGATGTAACTTTCCAACCTCTATAAATATCAAGCTAAGTCACCCTAAACAAGTATCTATTATCTCATTGCATAAACTCTACTTGTGCACCGCCTGACTTGAGCGTTAGAGTCCCTTTGCAGGTACCCACCCCCTGGTTCAATATGCTTGGTAGTAGCTGCATAAGGAGGAAATTACCGTACATGCCTATCTCATGTATTCCTCTAGTTTTACATCAGAACATATAGTATCTTTTTATGCATAAATAATTTATGGAACTACAAAGCAACAGAAGAACATTAGAAGAGCTATGCGATACCTGAAATATCTTCAAAATAATTATCAAGATGTTAGGGGCCTCGTGAAACACTTTTGCCAATTTTCAAAATTAAAATAATTTAAAGGGCCCTACAATAGAGATTAATTAAATTATTTGACATCCTACTTCTTAGAAACCATACGACTAAGAACTAAATCTTCCCTTTTTTATTATAAATATAACAATGATTATTATCTGACTCTGTCATGTGTTGAAGCGAACCTTGTTGTCGGAGCAGAAAAGTAGAGAGCGAGGAGTTTGACAGCCTGGACAGGGGTAGTGGTGGAGGCGTTGAGCTCAGAGATGATGAACTGGAGCTAGCCAAGGGCGACATGGCAACGATGTTAGGGAGAGGTTGGTAACGCCGCTATTGTTGGTGGCAGCCTGCTATGGTAGTAGTGGTTAATGGTCATAAAGAAGAGGTCTTGGTTTGGGTAGAAAATGTAACATCCCAAAATTTGCTATTTTACAATAATAACTGAATTGTACTGTTTTGTGATTTCTATGTGTTGTAAAGTTATTTTGACTGTTCTGTGACTGTTTTTGATTGTTGTGTGTGATTTACTCCGAGTGAGGAAATTAATAATTTTTAGGCCGGGGAAAATCTTTACCAATTTATTCGAAGCCGGGGGAGCTTACTAAACCCAAATCCGAGAGATACGTGTCACGATCTTTTAATTTTTAGAATTTATCTGTGAAATAAAAATATTTCGTATTTTATTATCCAGCGGACAATACTTACTAACTTGTGAGCAGTATGTTCTGTCCATTGGGTAATAATTTCTGTAATTATTATCCATTGGACAATAGCCTTTAGAGACAGTTTTGATGACTTGTTTTGTGAACAAATTAGAATACTTGAAGCTTGATGAAAACTAATAGAAAGTGGTCAACGAAAATGGCTAGACTAGTTAGCCATGAAATTATATGAAACTAGATGACTTAAACTAAGTTAGCTTAAAGTCTATGTAGTAACTAAATGGAACAAACTTAGTTTGCTATTCATTAGAGCTTATGGTCACAAGAGTATTCTAGTATCTTCTAGAATATAAGACTCACACCTAAGTCACTAAATAGTTAGTAATGGAACAAAGTGATCTAACTAAGTTAGCTTAAGTTAGTTAGGAACCAATTGAATCAAAACTTGGTTAGCTTTCCCCATTGAGTTCCACGGCCAAAAAGCTTCATGCACCATCTACAATTAGGTGATTCACTTGCATGACTCTTAGGTCTAAACCAATAGAAAACTACATGATCAAAGCATGATCACTTGGTCACATTAGTCATGTACTAATCATAATTGTTAGCAAAATATTTCACTCTCCTATTCCTTTACACTTCCACGGCAATCACTAGGGGGAGAGGGTATCCATTTCATTTCTATATCATTTTGAGACAAAGAAGCCATTCTTTTTCTTCCAAACTCAAACAAAAACTCCATTCTTCTCTTCTTTGAAGCTCTCAGCCTTTACACCAAAAACCAACATCCAAGCTTCCAAAATTTCATCTAACTTCATTTCCTAAACCTAAACACCATTCTAAGAACTTTTCATGTTGTAAGTTTCTCCTAGTTCATCCATCTAGCGCTTGGAAATTAAGCTTGGGTTTTCTACTCTTAAAGGAAAAAGTCTTGTTTCTTGATTCAAAGTTTGGTTCTTGAGTTTCTAAGCCATGTTTCATTCGTGGTTTCTCTTTGACAAGCTTAGTTTGTAACTTTGTATTAGTTTAAGCTTGTTAGGGTTTTCTTTGGAGCCTACACAAAATTCTTTGGAGAAAGCAACTTGAAGGATTTTGTCTTCCTTGAGGTAAGAGGGAGATTAACCCCATCACTCATATGTTGGTGGTGAGGAAATGGCTTGCTTGTGGTGAGAAATCCATAAGGATTTATTCACTTGCGTGATTTAAAGCTTGCTTTGTTTGTGATGATTTTTGATTAGTATGTTTTATAGCTTTGATTATATGCTTGTTCATATGATTATGGAAGCATGTTGAATTATTGTATAAAGTAGGATGTGATTCACATGATGAGGAATTGTATGAAGGTTCCAAAGAACCCATGGAGGCTAACGGCCTCAACACCACAAAGAGAGCAAAGTATTTTAAATTATTTTCCTAATCGTGGATTAAGTGATGTACTGATGAGAAATTGGATTAAGGGTTTTACAAAGAATTATGTGATAGAAAATGATTAAATATGATTTATGAAGCATAAATGGATTTATGGCCAACGTGCCAAGGTTTGGTGTTTTAGATTCAAAATTATTTTCCTAAGTGTAGACTTAAGTAATTAATTTACAAGAACTTAATTTAATGGATTTTTTAAAAGTAAAAAGGAAAGTGGACTAAGTGTTTAGAATTAAATTAGCATAATTAAGTTATGATGAGAAATAAAATTAAAACATGAAATTTGCTAACGTATAGCTCACCCTTTGGGTTTTGAAGCGCGTAAGAAAATTTTGAGCTGTAATGCCTAATTAGATAAAAGAAGTACAATTTTTGTAAGAAATAGTAAAAAATATTACTTTAAGAATTTTTAGTAGGAAAATATTCTAAATGAGGCCAAAATGCATACATTATGTAGAGAATTTTATAAATAAGTTTAAAAAGCAAAGAAATATTTTACGCAAGTGAAAAGTGGTAGAAAAATCTTACGCAATTTAAAAATAGTGATTTTAAAACTACGCGATTGAGAAAATGTTTAAAAATCTCTACGCACTTTAGAAAACATTTGAAAATATTTACGCAACTTGAAAACGTAAGAAAAATGTTCCGTAATTCTAAAAATGCGATAAAATGTTTACGCGATTGGAAATAACAGCAGTATGTTGTTGGGCTGTCATGGTGCGCCCAGTCGTGTTGGAATGTGATATCGCCAAGAGATGGTGTGTGTGTGTAAAATACTATAAGAATAATGTTTGTATATGTTTTTCAATCATACATCATCATAGAAAAGTGTGTCAGGTTATTTGGTTAAGCAAGTGTGTCTAGGAGATTGAATTTACCCCTTTGTGCGGGTGAGAATTGCCTAGTTACGATCTTCAATGATCTTGGAGATATTGGGGTGTGGAATGTCATATATGGCCAGTTGGTAGCACCTCCACGTCATGGTATCCTACGCAAACACACCGATGGTCTTGACAGAGTTGCTACTCTTTTCGTGATTGGTTGAGAGTGTCTTGTATTAGCCATGTTGCACACCATGATATGATATATTGGCACATGATTTGAGGCTAACGATATACAGGCATGTACTCCTTATCTTTCTCTCCGAAATTATGATTAGCTCCATGGAGTAGGATTTGGTCTTTGTGCATATGCATAATGGGTCAACATGTTGATATGATAATTATGCTTATCTGATATATTATGTGTGATGTGATAATATAACTGTATGTGAAAATATTATATCTATACTATTTACTGTCATTTTTTATACTGCCTCATTGGTATTGATGTAGGGGACCTCACTTCTTTGTTGTATTATATTTCTTTTATTGTATATGTTTGATGAAGACCGAGGAGACGAGAAAGCTGGTAATTTTTTTTACTACCATTGATATATTTTGTTGTATTTGTTTGTATGACGGTGAGACATCAAGTTTTGGGTTTTGTTACAATACAGTTCCAAGGGGGAACTGACGCTTGGATATTTGATTTTGATAATGAACGTTTTGTTTACACCAGGAACTTAACTTTAAACCTTCGTGGTACTAAGGATGGGACTCTTGTTCTGACACAACATGCATCTGTGCGTCTTAAGGACCTAATGACAACAGCAGCGGCAGTAATGCAGCGTATGGCAGACGTAATTGTGCAACAAAATCAAAAAATTGCACAACAACAAGAAGCAAATGCTGATGTTCAGAATTTGTCAAAATTCTATCATAATAACCCGCTGCAATTAAGGGGCGAGTTTGATTCAGAAAAGGCAAGTTTGTGGATACAAGAGCTGGAGAAGATGTTTGAAGGAATGGGATGTACAGATGATAGCAAGGTGGAATGTCAGTAAACGAGTATGCTGCGAAGTTTGAGAGCTTGTCTAAGTTCTCACGGTATCTCCTGATCCATCCAGATGAGGTTTGGAAATGCCGTAAGTTTGAGGAAGGTTTAAGGGTTGAATTGAAGAAAAGGGTACTGCCAATGCGAATGAACCAGTTCTCGGCATTAATGGATATATGTTACAGACTCGAAGAATTGGAGCCATCGAGAGATATAAGGAATCGTAACTTTGGACCATCTAGGTTCCAAAGGGGAGAAAGTGACAACAACAACCGGTTTCAGCGAAAACCGTATTCAAGGCCATTGGGAACTCGAGAACAACAACAACAGCCACGTGGCAGAGGTCCTAGTGGCAATCGTTTTGGCCAGACTATGGCACCGCCAACAAAGTGTATGAAATGTGGAAAGGGTCATATGATGAGGGATTGTACGATCAGAGGAATCATTTGCTTTAGATGCGGAAGGCCTGATCACTTCTCGAGGGATTGTAATCAAGCGAAGGTGGAGCCTTCGATGAGCAATGTTTGTGCTACCAAGCCCTAAGCTAGAGGACGAGTATATGCGATGAGCGAAGCTGAGGCCTCTCAGTCCAATGATCTTATTAAGGGACAAGGTGTCATATCAGGTAATCTTTTAACTGTACTATATGATTCGGGTGCAACTCATTCGTTTATTGCATATGACTGTGTGGATCGTTTAGAATTACTTGTGTCTTCGTTGAACTTTCAATTGATTGTTTCTACACCTACTGCCAAGCCTGTTAGTACTTCTAAAGTATGCCTAAACTACCCTGTTAATTTCAATAATAGAGTCTTTTCTGTTGATTTAATTTGTTTTTTTCTTATCGATATATATATAATCTCAGGAATAGGTTGGTTATCTTCTAACCATATCCAGTTAAATTGTTCTAAAAAGACCTTAGTATTTCCTGAGGATGGGGTTTCTGGATTTTTGACTGCCAATTAAGTTGAATCTTTATTGAGGGATGGAGCCCAAGGATACATACTACTATCTTCTTTAGAAGTCAAGAGTGAAAAGGATATGAACGCTATTTCAGTCGTAAATGAGTTTCCTGAAGTTTTTCCTGAAGAAGTACCTAGATTACCACAGGAAAGAGAGATAGATTTTTCTATCGATCTTGTATCAAGATCGGGTCCTATTTCGATTGCACCATATCAGATGTCGCCATCAGAATTAGCAGAGTTAAAGAAGCAATTGGAGGAACTATTGGAAAAATAGTTTGTGAGACCTAGTGTTTCACCATGGGGAGCTCCAGTGCTACTAGTCAAAAAGAAGGATGGATCTTCGCGTTTATGTGTGGACTACCGCCAATTGAACAAGGTCACAATCAAGAACAAGTATCCACTTCCAAGGATTGATGATTTGATGGACCAGTTGAAAGGAGCAGTTATTTTCTCTAAGATAGATCTGCGATCAGGTTATCATCAAATTCGTGTCAAGGTAGAGGATATACCTAAGACAGCTTTTCAAATGTGCTGTGGTCATTATGAATATCTTGTAATACTGTTTGGAGTGACGAATGCTCCTGCGATATTCATGGATTACATGAATAGGATCTTTCGTCCATATCTAGACAGATTTGTCATTGTTTATATTGACGACATTCTAATCTATTCTCAAAGTCAGGAAGAGCATGCTGAACACCTCAGTATAGTTCTCTAGATTTTAAAGGAGAAGAAGTTGTATGCAAAGCTGTCAAAATGTGAATTTTGGTTGGACAAAGTTCAGTTTTTGGGTCATGTGATTTCTAAAGATGGAATTATTGTGGATCCAGTAAAGGTGGAGACGGTTCTTCAGTGGGAAAGGACAACGAAAGTGACAGAGATCCGAAGTTTTGTTGGATTAGCTGGATAATATCGAAGATTTATTGAAGGTTTTTTCAAGATAGTCGGACCTCTTACACAACTCACAAGGAAGAATCAAGCTTTTGTTTAGACAGACGAGTGCGAAGAGAGTTTGCAAGAGCTAAAGAAAAAGTTGACTACTGCACTAATGTTGATTCTACCAGATCCGAATGAGTCTTTTAAAGTATACTGTGATGCTTCTTATCAAGGGTTAGGATGTGTTTTGATGCAAAATAGAAACGTGGTAGCATATGCTTCAAGATAACTAAAGGTACATGAAAGGAATTATCCAATGCATGATTTGGAATTAGCCGCAGTTATTTTTGCATTGGAAATTTGGAGACATTTTCTAAATAAAGCTACGTTCAACGTCTTCAGTGATGATAAAAGTTTGAAGTATTTGTTTGATCAGAAGGAGTTGAACATGAGGCAAAGAAGATGGTTAGAATTCCTGAAGGATTATGACTTTTAGCTTCAATATCATCCTGGAAAAGCGAAGGTTGTGGCAGATGCTTTGAGTAGGAAAATGCTCAATGTTTCTGCTATGATGATCAAAAAGGAACAACTGATAGAACAATTCAGAGATATGTGGTTATCGGTAGAGTTAGCGCCAGGAAGGATTCGTTTGAACATGGTCACTATTCTGAATGATTTGCTAGAAGAAATCTGAGAAAAATAAGAAGATGACGAGTTTTTGCAAAAAGAAAGAGAATTCTTGAAGCAAGGTCATGTGGCAACGGTTGAGGAAGGATCTAATGGGGTCTTAAGGTTCAAAGGTAGGATTTGTATACCCAATGATCCCGATCTAAGGAAGGCGATTCTCGATGAAGCTCACAACAGCAGGTTGAGTATACATCCCAGAATGACCAAGATGTATCAAGATATGAAGTGATTGTTTTTTAGGCCTAGGATGAAGAGAGATGTTGTTGAACATGTGTCATCTTGTCTTGTGTGTCAAAAGGCAAAGGTTGAACATCAAAGACCAGTAGGTATGCTGCAACCCCTAACTATTCCAGAATGGAAATGGGATAGTATTGCAATGGATTTTGTTACAGGATTGCCAAAGACTAGGAAAGGATATGATTCTATATGGGTCGTTGCTAATAGGCTTACGGAGTCTGCTCACTTCTTGCCAATCAATATCAAGTATTCAATAGAGAAGTTAACCCAAGTGTACATTGGTGAAATCGTAAGACTTCACGATGTGCCCATTAGTATCATTTCTGATAGAGATCCAAGGTTGACATCGAGGTTTTGGCAAAGCCTACATGAAGCAATGGGTACTAAACTTTGTTTAAGTTCTGCCTACCATCCACAGACTGATAGTCAAACGGAGAGGACTATACTGTCAATGGAGGATCTACTAAGAGCTTGCATGTTAGAACAAAAAGGGAGTTGGGATGAATTCTTGCCTTTGGTAGAATTCACCTACAATAACAGTTTTGACTCAAGTATAGGGATGGCACCCTATGAAGCGTTGTATGAACGATGATGTCAAACACCTTTGTGTTGGTATCAAGATGGTGAGAGTATGACCATTGGACCTGAAATTGTGCAACAAACGACTGAGAAGGTGAAAATGACTCAAGAGAAAATGAGGGCAACTCAGAGTAGACAGAAAACTATACTGATAAAAGAAGAAGACCTCTTAAATTTGATGAAGGTGAGCATGTGTTTTTGCGAGTCACACCCAAGACTGCTATTGGAAGGGTTATAAAATCCAGAAAACTCACTCCTAAATTCATTGGACGTTATCAAATTATTCATCGGATAGGTCCAGTCGCATACCAAATAGCTTTACCGCCTTTTCTTTCTAATCTTCATAATGTTTTCTATGTATCCCAGTTAAGAAAGTATATTCCCGATCCAACTCATGTCATATAGCCTGATGAGGTACAATTAAAAGAAAATTTGACGTATGAGACACTTCCTGTTAAGATTGAAGACAGGAGGACAAAGCACCTCAGAGGGAAGGATAATTTATTAGTAAAAGTGATCTAGAATGAGATGTCAGGAGATGCTACGTGGGAATGGGAAGACAAGATGATAGAACAATATCTTAAATTGTTCTAAGGTATGACAAATTTCAGGGACAAAATTCTTTTTCATGGGAGAGAGTTGTAACATCCCAAAATTTACTATTTTACAGTAATGACAGAATTATACTGTTTTATGATTTTTGTGTGTTGTAAATTTATTTTGACTGTTCTGTGACTGTTTTTGACTGTTGTGTGTGATTTACTCCGAGTCAGGAAAATAATAATTTTTAGGCTGGGGAAAATCTTTACTAATTTATTCGAAGCCGGGGGAGCTTACAAAAATCGAATCCGAGAGATACGTGTCACGGTCTTTTAATTTTTAGAATTTATCTATGAAATAAAAATATTCTGTATTTTATTATCCAGCAGACAATACTTACTGACTTGTGAGCAGCATGTTCTGTCCATTGAGTAATAATTTCTGTAACTATTGTCCATTGTACAATAGCCTTTAGAGAAAGTTTTGATGACTTATTTTGTGAACCAATTAGAATACTTGAAGCTTGATGAAAACCAATAGAAAGTGGTCAACGAAAATGGCTAGACAAGTTAGCCATGAAACTTTATGAAACTAGATGACTTAAACTAAGTTAGCTGAAAGTCTATGTAGTAACTAAATGGAACAAACTTAGTTTACTATTCATTAGAGCTTACGGTTACAAGAGTATTCTAGTACCTTCTAGAATATATGACTTACACCTAAGTAACTAAATAGTTAGTAATGGAACTAAGTGATCTAAGTTAGCTTAAGTTAGTTAGGAACCAATTGAATCAAAACTTGGTTAGCTTTCCCCATTGAGTTCCACGGCCAAGAAGCTTCATGCACCATCTACAATTA
Source organism: Ormosia emarginata (assembly GCA_029884605.1). Lineage (NCBI taxonomy): Eukaryota > Viridiplantae > Streptophyta > Magnoliopsida > Fabales > Fabaceae > Ormosia > Ormosia emarginata. Next base: position 30,525,649 of record JAQQTP010000079.1, on the reverse strand, counting down.
GGTGATTCACATGCATGACTCTTAGGTCTAAACCAATAGAAAACTACATGATCAAAGCATGATCACTTGGTCACATTAGCCATGTGCTAATCATAATTGTTAGCAAAATATTTCACTCTCCTTTTCCTTTACACTTCCACGACAATCACTAGAGGGGGACGGTATCCATTTCATTTCTATATCATTTTGAGACAAAGAAGCCATTCTTTTTCTTCCAAACTCAAACAAAAACTCCATTCTTCTCTTCTTTGAAGCTCTCGGCCTTTACACCAAAAACCAACATCCAAGCTTCCAAAATTTCATCTAACTTCATTTCCTAAACCTAAACACCATTCTAAGAACTTTTCAGGTTGTAAGTTTCTCCTAGTTCATCCATCTAGTGCTTGGAAATCAAGCTTGAGTTTTCTATTTTTAAAGGAAAAAGTCTTGTTTCTTGATTGAAAGTTTGGTTCTTGAGTTTCTAGGCTATGTTTCATCCGTGATTTCTCTTTGACAAGCTTAGTTTGTAACTTTGTATTGGTTTATGCTTGTTAGGGTTTTCTTTGGAGGCTACACGAAATTCTTTGGAGAAAGCAACTTGAAGGATTTTGTCTTCCTTGAGGTAAGAGGGAGATTAACCTCATCAACCATATATTGGTGGTGAGAAAATAACTTGTTTGTGGTGAGAAATACATAAAGATTTAATCATTTGTGTGATTTCAAGCTTGCTTTGTTTGTGATGATTTTTGGTTGGTATGTTTTATAGCTTTGATTATATGTTGGTTTATGTGATTATGGAAGCATGTTGAATTATTGTATAAAGTAAGATGTGATTCACATGATGAGGAATTGTATGAAGGTTCCAAAGAACCCATAGAGGCTAACGGCCTCAACACCACAAAGAGGGCAAAGTATTTTAAATTATTTTCCTAATCATGGATTAAGTGATGTAATGATGACAAATTGGATTAAGGGTTTTACAAAGAATTATGTGATAGAAAATGATTAAATATGATTTATGAAGCATAAATGGATTTATGGCCTACATGTCAAGGTTTGGTGTTTTAGATTCAAAATTATTTTCCTAAGTGTAGACTTAAGTAATTAATTTACAAGAACTTAATTTAATGGATTTTTTAGAAGTAAAAAGGAAAGTGGACTAAGTGTTTAGAATTAAATTAGCATAATTAAGTTATGATGAGAAATAAAATTAAAACTTGAAATTTGCTAACGTATAGCTCACCCATTGGGTTTTGAAGCGCGTTAGAAAATTTTGAGTTGTAATGCCTAATTAGATAAAAGAAGTACAATTTTTGTAAGAAATAGTAAAAAGTGTTACTTTAAGAATTTTTAGTAGGAAAATATTCTAAATGAGGCCAAAATGCCTACATTATGTAGAGAATTTTATAAATAAGTTTAGAAAGTAAAGAAATATTTTACGCAAGTGAAAAGTGCTAGAAAAATCTTACGCGATTTAAAAATAGTGATTTTAAAACTACGCGATTGAGAAAATGTTTAAAAATCTCTACGCAATTTAGAAAACGTTTGAAAATATTTACATGATTTGAAGACGTAAGAAAAATGTTCTGCAATTTCAAAAATGCGATAAAATGTTTACGTGATTGGAAATAACAGCAGTATGCTATTGGGCTGTCATGGTGCGCCCAGTTGTGTTGGAATATGATACCGCCAAGAGATGGTGTGTGTATGTGAAATACTATAAGAATAATGTTTGTATATTTTTTTGGATCATACATCATCATAGAAAAACGTGTCAACTTATTTGGATAAGGCAAGTGTGTCTAGGAGATTGAATTTACACCTTTGTGCGGGTGAGAATTGCATAGTTACGATCTTCAATGATCTTGGAGACATTGGGGTATGGAATGTCATATATGGCCAGTTGGTAGCGCCTCCACGTCGTGGTGTCCTATGCAAACACACCGGCGGTCTTGACAAAGTTGCTACTCTCTTCGTGATTGGTTGAGAGTGTCTTGTATTAGCCATGTTGCGCACTATGATATGATATATTGGCACATGATTTGAGGCTAACGATATACAGACATGTACTCCTTATCTTTCTCTCCGAAATTATGATTAGCTCCATGGAGTAGGATTTGGTCTTTGTGCATATGCATAATGGGTCAACATGTTGACATGATAATTATGCTTATCTGATATATTATGTGTGATGTGATAATATAACTGTATGTGAAAATATTATATCTATACTATTTACTGTCATTTTTTATACTGCCTCATTGGTATTGATGTAGGGGATCTCACCTCTTTGTTGTATTATATTTGTTTTATTGTATATGTTTGATGAAGACCGAGGAGACGAGAAAGCTGGTAATTTTGTTTACTACCATTGATATATTTTGCTGTATTTGTTTGTATGACGGTGAGACATCAAGTTTTGGGTTTTGTTACAATACAGTTCCAAGGGGGAACTGACGCTTGGATGTTTGATTTTGATGATGAACGTTTTGTTTACATCGGAGACTTAACTTTAAACCTTAGTGGTACTAGGGATGGGACTCTTGTTCTGACGCAACTTGCATCTGTGCATCTTGAGGACCCAATGACAGCAGCAGCGACAGTAATGTAGCGTATGGCAGACGTAATTGTGCAACAAAATCAACGAATTGCACAATAACAAGAAGCAAATGCTGATGTTCAGAATTTGTCAGAATTCTGTCGTAATAACCCACTACAATTTAAGGGCAAGTTTGATTCAGAAAAGGCAAGTTCGTGTATACAAGAGCTAGAGAAGATGTTTGAAGGAATGGGATGTGCAAATGATCACAAGGTGGAATGTTAGTAAACGAGTATACTGCGAGGTTTGAGAGCTTGTCTAAGTTCTTACGGTATCTCCTGATCCATCCGGATGAGGTTTGGAAATGCCGCAAGTTTGAGGAAGGTTTAAGGGTTGAATTGAAGAAAGGGGTACTGCCAATACGAATGAACTAGTTCTTAGCATTAATGGATATGTGTTACAGACTCGAAAATTGGAGCCATCGCGAGATATAAGGAGTCATAACTTTGGACCATCTAGGTTCCAAAGGGGAGAAAGCGACAACAACAACCGGTTTTAGCGAAAACCGTATTCAAGGCCATTGGGAAGTCAACAACAACAACAACAGCCACGTGGCGGAGGTCCTAGTGGCAATCGTTTTGTCCAGACTGTGTCACTGCCAACAAAGTGTATGAAATGTGGAAAGGGTCATATGACGAGGGATTGTGGTATCAGGGGAATCATTTGCTTTAGATGCAGAAGGCCTGATATTTTCTCGAGGGATTGTAATCAAGCAAAGGTGGAGCCTTCGATGAGCAATGTTTGTGCTGCCAAGCCCTAAGCTAGAGGACAAGTATATACGATGAGCGAAGCTGAGGCCTCTCAGTCCGATGATCTTATTAAGGGACAATGTGTCATATCAGGTAATCTTTTAACTATACTCTATAATTTGGGTGCAACTCATTCGTTTATTGTATATGACTGTGTGGATCATTTAGAATTGCTTGTGTCTTCGTTGAACTTTTAATTGATTGTTTCTACACTTACTGCTAAGCTTGTTAGTACTTCTAAAGTATGCCTAAACTACCCTGTTAATATCAATAATATAGTCTTTTATGTTGATTTAATTTGTTTGCCTCTTATCGATATATATATATATATATATATATATATATATATATATATATATATATATATATATATATATATATATATATATATATATATATATATATATATATATATATATAATCTTAGGAATGGGTTGGTTATCTTCTAACCATATCCTGTTAGACTGTTCTAAAAAGACCTTAGTATTTCCTAAGGATGGGGTTTCTGGATTTTTGACTGCCAATTAACTCGAATCTTTATTGAGGGATGGAGCCTAAGGATACATGCTGCTATTTTCTTTAGAATTCAAGAGTGAAAAGGATGTCAACGCTATTTCTATCGTAAATGAGTTTCTTGAAGTTTTTCCTGAAGAAGTACCTGGATTACCACAGGAAAGAGAGATAGAGTTTTCTATCGATCTTGTATCAGGACCGGGTCCTATTTCGATTGCACCGTACCAGATGTCGCCATCAGAATTAGCAGAGTTAAAGAAGCAATTGGAGGAACTATTGGAAAAATAGTTTGTGAGACCCAATGTTTCACCATAGGGAGCTCTAGTGCTGCTAGTCAAAAAGAAGGATGGATCTTCGCATTTATGTGTGGACTACCGCTAGTTGAACAAGGTCACAATCAAGAACAAGTACCCACTTCCAAGGATTGATGATTTGATGGACCAGTTGAAAGGAGCAGCTATTTTCTCTAAGATAGATATGCGATCTGGTTATCATCAAATTCATGTCAAGGTAGAAGATATACCTAAGGCAGCTTTTCGAATGTGCTACGGTTATTATGAATATCTTGTAATGTCGTTTGGAGTGACGAATGCTCCTGTGATATTCATAGATTACATGAATAGGATCTTTCGTCCATATCTAGACAGATTTGTCATTGTTTACATTGACGACATTCTGATCTATTCTTAAAGTCAGGAAGAGCATGTTGAACACCTCAGTATAGTTCTCTAGATTTTAAAGGAGAAGAAGTTGTATGTAAAGCTATCAAAATGTGAATTTTGGTTGGATGAAGTTCAGTTTTTGGGTCATGTGATTTCTAAAGATGGAATTGTTGTGGATCCAGTAAAGGTGGAGATGGTTCTTCAGTGGGAAAGGACAACGAAAGTGACAGAGTTCCGAAGTTTTGTTAGATTAGTTCGATATTATCGAAGATTTATTGAAGGTTTTTCCAAGATAGCTAGACCTCTTACACAACTCACAAGGAAGAATCAAGGTTTTGTTTAGACAGATGAGTGCGAAGAGAGTTTGCAAGAGCTAAAGAAAAATTTGACTACTGCACTGATGTTGATTCTACCAGATCTGAATGAGTCTTTTAAAGTATATTGTGATGCTTATTATCAAGGGTTAGGATGTGTTTTGATGCAAAATAGAAACGTGGTAGCATATGCTACAAGACAACTAAAGGTACATGAAAGGAATTACCCAATGCATAATTTAGAATTACCCGCAGTTGTTTTTGCATTGAAAATTTAGAGACATTTTCTATATGAAGCTACGTTCAACATCTTCAGTGATCATAAAAGTTTGAAGTATTTGTTTGATTAGAAGGAGTTGAACATGAGGCAGAGAAGATGGTTAGAATTCCTGAAAGATTATGACTTTCAGCTTCAATATCATCTTAGAAAAGCGAATGTCGTGGCAGATGCTTTGAGTAGGAAAATGCTCTGTTTTTTTGCTATAATGATCAAAGAGGAACACCTGATAGAACAGTTCAGAAATATGTGGTTATCAGTGGAGTTAGCGCCAGGAAGGATTCATTTGAACATGGTCACTATTCTAAATGATTTGCTAGATGAAATTAGAGAAAAACAAGAAGATGACGAGTTTTTGCAAAAAGAAAGAGAATTCTTAAAGCAATGTCATGTGGCAACAGTTGAGGAAGAATCTAACGGAGTCTTAAGGTTCAAAGGTAGGATTTGTATACCCAGTGATCCTGATCTGAGGAAGGCGATTCTCGATGAAGCTCACAACAGCAGGTTGAGTATATGTTGGGAATTTGCGGATCAAAAGTCTCGCAGCGGAATAACAGAATTCCCTCTCAGGATCCATGCGAAAAATCCATAATCCGAGTTTTTAAATTTTTTACCTCTTGAAGCGTGATAGACACAAGTGAGGTGAATCACCAACACCGTAATAGCGATGATGTTTCTGCGGTATCCACACGAACAGACTTGCAAAAGGAGTCACACCTCTGTTTTCGTAGTGCTAGCTGCGAAGAGAGGAGAAGAAGACTTCACTATCTCTCACTCACTTTCTGTAGGTGCGGCTAGGGTTGTGATGTAACCTAGTAGCAGCCCCCTTAGCAGGATTATTTATAACAAAGGCTGCCTTAAGTGAGTGTGAGCGAGTAGCAAGGTAAGTGGTGCAACCCTAAACCCATCTGTCATGAGTTAGGCCCACAGTTGAATCCGAGTCCAACTTGGATTCTGATTACTCCAATTTAGTCTCGTTTCTAAGTGTGCGACCTGCAGGTTCTCATGACGTTGGTAGTAATATTAAAATCTCATTTTAATATTACAAACAGTGAGCGGTATCTAGCAACACATCACTGCTACCCAAGTAATGAGAATGTCAGTGATTTGACATAACCTATCTGTGACCAATGTTTCCGTGTAGTTTAGTCCCTTTGTCCAGATATCCAGATTGAACACAAGGCATGGAATGTGTCACCCTTGTTTAGTTCAATCTTCAGTTTCCTGATTCCCGAGTAGACATAGTAATAGCAAATAAGATCAATATCTCATATTGACTTATTTGAGCATGGCCATGCATTTCGTAGTCTCACTCAATCAAGGGGCCCGAAGATATCGCTCCTGTTATGTAGGAGGGACAAATCTCATCTAGGTCACTCACATTCCTCCACATGTATTGCGGCATGTCTAATAACCAACGTTATAATCATCTTGTTACAGATGACGTTTGATGGCATTAAAACACACAACTCCTCATGTAGGAATCGTAGTGATTTCAGGTCAAAGGACCACATACACCATTATCACTATGAGAATCGCTTATGACACTCACGTAACGATCCACGTAGCGTTCTCATGGCGGGTCTGTCCAATACATCATTACTCTAATATGTATCCATGTGTAGACTTGATATCTCATATCCATGACCCGTGAGATGTGGTCATCAGTCTACGCACATACTAGCCTCAATGTATTATTGTTGTCCTAATTAACAATAATACTTGACTAGGGACATTTAAGAATAGTATTTTATCCAATAGGATCTCACGATCAAGTCATCCACTTGATGTCCTATGGTATCAAACTTACTATTCTAAGGACTTTATTATGTCTACCAAAAAGAACACAATAAATGAAATGCCTCATATAAAATAACATAATATAATGTATGTAAATACAAACAAAATGTATTGGTCACTAGGGCATACACCAACAGTATACATCCCAGAATGACCAAGATGTATCAAGATATGAAGTGATTGTTTTTTAGGCCTGGGATGAAGAGAGATGTTGTTGAACATGTGTCATCTTGTCTTATGCGTCAAAAGGCAAAGGTTGAACATCAAAGACCAGCAGGTATGCTGTAACCCCTAACTATTCTAGAATGGAAATAGGATAGTATTGCAATGGATTTTCTTACAGGGTTGCCAATGACTAGGAAAGGATATGATTCTATATGGGTCGTTGCTGATAGGCTTACGAAGTCTGCTCACTTCTTGCCAATCAATATCAAGTATTCAATGGAGAAGTTGACCCAAGTGTACATTGGTGAAATCGTAAGACTTCGCGGTGTGCCCATTAGTATCATTTCTGATAGAGATCCAAGGTTTACATCGAGGTTTTGGCAAAGCCTACATGAAGCAATGGGTACTAAACTTCGTTTAAGTTCTGCCTACCATCCGCAGACTGATGGTCAAACAGAGAGGACTATACTGTCAATGGAGGATCTACTAAGAGCTTGCATGTTAGAACAAAAAGGGAGTTAGGATGAATTCTTGCCTTTGGTAGAATTCACCTACAACAACAGTTTTGACTCAAGTATAGGGATGGCACCCTATAAAGCGTTGTATGAACGATGATGTCAAACACCTTTATGATGGTATCAAGATGGTGAGAGTATGACCATTGGACCTGAAATGGTGCAACAAACGACTGAGAAGGTGAAAATGATTCAAGAGAAAATGAGGGCAACGCAGAGTAGACAGAAAACTATGCTGATAAAAGAAGAAGACCTCTTGAATTTGATGAAGGTGAGCATGTGTTTTTGCGAGTCACACCAAGGACTGCTATCAAAAGGGTTATAAAATCCAGAAAACTCACTCCTAAATTCATTGGACGTTATCAAATTATTCGTCGGATAGGTCCAGTCGCATACCAAATACCTTTACCGCCTTTTCTTCCCAATCTTCATAATGTTTTCTATGTATCCCAGTTAAGAAAGTATATTCCCGATCCAACTTATGTCATACAGCCTGATGAGGTACAATTAAAAGAAAATTTGATGTATGAGACACTTCTTGTTAAGATTAAAGACAGGAGGACAAAGCAACTCAGAGGGAAGGGTATTTTATTAGTAAAAGTGATCTAGAATGAGATGACAGGAGATGCTACGTGGGAATGGGAAGACAAGGTGATGGAACAATATCCTAAATTGTTCTAAGGTATGACAAATTTCGGGGACAAAATTCTTTTTCATGGGAGAGAGTTGTAACATCCCAAAATTTACTATTTTACAGTAATGACAGAATTGTAATATTTTGTGATTTTTGTGTGTTACAAATTTATTTTGACTGTTCTGTGACTGTTTTTGATCGTTGTGTGTGATTTACTCTGAGTCAGGAAAAAAAATAATTTTTAGGCCGGGAAAAATCTTTACTAATTTATTCGAAGGTGGGGAGCTTGCTAAACCCGAATCCGAGAGATGTGTCATGGTCTTTTAATTTTTAGAATTTATTTATGAAATAAAAATATTCTATATTTTATTATCCAGCAGACAATACTTACTGACTTGTGAGCAGCATGTTCTGTCCATTGGGTAATAATTTTTGAAATTATTGTCTATTGTACAATAGCCTTTAGAGAAAGTTTTGATGACTTGTTTTGTGAACCAATTAGAATACTTGAAGCTTGATGAAAACCAATACAAAGTGGTCAACGAAAATGGCTAGACTAGTTAGCCATGAAACTATATGAAACTAGATGACTTAAACTAAGTTAGCTTAAAGTTTATGTAGTAACTAAATGGAACAAACTTAGTTTGCTATTCATTAGAGCTTACAGTTACAAGAGTATTCTAGTACCTTCTAGAATATATGACTCACACCTAAGTAACTAAATAGTTAGTAATGGAACAAAGTGATCTAACTAAGTTAGCTTAAGTTAGTTAGGAACCAATTGAATCAAAACTTGGTTAGCTTTCCCCATTGAGTTCCACGGCCAAGAAGCTTCATGCACCATCTACAATTAGGTGATTCACTTGCATGACTCTTAGGTCTAAACCAATAGAAAACTACATGATCAAAGCATGATCACTTGGTCACATTAGTCATGTACTAATCATAATTGTTAGCAAAATATTTCACTCTCCTATTCCTTTACACTTCCACGACAATCACTAGGGGGAGAGGGTATCCATTTCATTTCTATATCATTTTGAGACAAAGAAGCCATTCTTTTTCTTCCAAACTCAAACAAAAACTCCATTCTTCTCTTCTTTGAAGCTCTCAGCCTTTACACCAAAAACCAACATCCAAGCTTCCAAAATTTTATCTAACTTCATTTCCTAAACCTAAACACCATTCTAAGAACTTTTCATGTTGTAAGTTTCTCCTAGTTCATCCATCTAGTGCTTGGAAATCAAGCTTGAGTTTTCTACTCATAAAGGTAAAAGTCTTGTTTCTTGATTCAAAGTTTGGTTCTTGAGTTTCTAAGCCATGTTTCATTCGTGGTTTCTCTTTGATAAGCTTAGTTTGTAACTTTGTATTGGTTTAAGCTTGTTAGGGTTTTCTTTGGAGGTTACACGAAATTCTTTGGAGAAAGCAACTTGAAGGATTTTGTCTTCCTTGAGGTAAGAGGGAGATTAACCTCATCAACCATATGTTGGTGGAGAGGAAATGGCTTGTTTGTGGTGAGAAATCCATAAGAATTTATTCACTTGTGTGATTTAAAGCTTGCTTTGTTTGTGATGATTTTTGGTTGGTATGTTTTATAGCTTTGATTATATACTTGTTTATGTGATTATCGAAGCATGTTGAATTATTGTATAAAGTAGGATGTGATTCACATGATGAGGAATTGTATGAAGGTTCCAAAGAACCCATGGAGGCTAACGGCCTCAACACCACAAAGGGCAAAGTATTTTAAATTATTTTCCTAATCATGGATTAAGTGATGTAATGATGAGAAATTGGATTAAGGGTTTTACAAAGAATTATGTGGTAGAAAATGATTAAATATGATGTATGAAGCATAAATGGATTTATGGCCAACATGTCAAGGTTTGGTGTTTTAGATTCAAAATTATTTTCCTAAGTGTAGACTTAAATAATTAATTTACAAGAACTTAATTTAATGGATTTTTTAGAAGTAAAAAGGAAAGTGGACTAAGTGTTGAGAATTAAATTAGCATAATTAAATTATGATGAGAAATAAAATTAAAACTTAAAATTTGCTAACGTATAGCTCACCCTTTGGGTTTTGAAGCACATAAGAAAATTTTCAGCTGTAATGCCTAATTAGATAAAAGAAGTACAATTTTTGTAAGAAATAGTAGAAAATATTACTTTAAGAATTTTTAGTAGGAAAATATTCTAAATGAGGCCAAAATGCCTACATTATGTAGAGAATTTTATAAATAAGTTTAGAAAGCAAAGAAATATTTTACGCAAGTGAAAAGTGCTAGAAAAATCTTATGCAATTTAAAAATAGTGGTTTTAAAGCTACGCGATTGAGAAAATGTTTAAAAATCTCTACGCAATTTAGAAAACATTTGAAAAAATTTACACGATTTGAAAATGTAAGAAAAATGTTTCGCAATTTCAAAAATGCGATAAAATGTTTATGCGATTGGAAATAACTGTTAGGGTATCGTGGTGGGCTCAGTTATGTTAGAAAGTGATAATACCAAGAGATAGTGTGTGTATGTGAAATACTGTGAGAATAATGTTTGTATGTGTGTTTGGATCATACATCATTCATAGAAAAATGTGTCAGCTTATTTGGTTAAGGTAAGTGTGTCTAGGAGATTGAATTTACACCTTCGTGCTGGTGAGAATTGCGTAGTTACGATCTTCAGTGATCTTGGAGACATTGGCGTGTGGAATGCCATTTGTGGCCAGTTGGTAGCACCTCTATGCCGTGGTATCCTATGCAAACACACTGACTGTCTTGACAGAGTTGCTACTCTTTTCATGATTGGTTAAGAGTGTCTCGTATTAGCCATGTTGCGCACCATGATATGATATATTGGCACATGATTTAAGGCTAACCATATACAGACATGTACTCCTTATCATTCTCTCTGAAATCATGATTACCTCCATGGAGTAGGATTTGGTCTCTGTGCATATGCACAATGGGTCAGCAACTTGATATGATATGCTTATCTGATATATTATGTGTGGTGTTATAATATGATTGTATGTGAAAATATTGTATTTGTACTATTTACTGTCATTTTCTATACTGTCTCATTGGTATTGATGTAGGGGATCTCACCTCTTTGTTGTATTATATTTGTTATATTGTATATGTTTGATGAAGACAAAGGAGACGAGGAAGCTGGTAATTCTGTTTGCCACTAGTGATCTATTTTGTTGTCCACTAGTGATCTATTTTGTTGTGTTTGTTTGTATGGCGGCGAGATGTCAAGTTTTGGGTTTTGTTACAGTACAGTTCCATGGGGGAACTGACGCTTGGATATTTGATTTTGATAATGAACGTTTTGTTTACACTGGGGACTTAACTTTAAACCTTAGTGGTACTAGGGATGAGACTCCTGTTCTGACGCAACATGCATTTGTGCGTCTTGAATTCACTATGTCAATATATGTGAGCTCTGGGGTGGTAGTTTCTATACTCTACTGGAGGATTCTATTGTGTCATCTGCTAGGACGTCAGTCCGGTATGTGTTGTATCCGCCATGGTTCTTTAGTGACGATACTAAGGACGAGGATCCTTCCGAGGGCCCGAATCATTAATCTGGGTTTTAGAGGTTATAGTTTAGTATTTTATGTTTTGTCATGTTTATTGTATATATTATCTTTTGGGAGTAAGTGTGTACTTATGAAAATTATTTGTAAATAATGTTTCAATATGTATGTAAATTATGGTGAGTTTATTTTCAGTTACGTTTAGTGTTTATGGTTTTTATTTATTTTTAGTTATTCCACAAACGAAATTTTAAAATCAGTGTTTTACAAGATTAATTCTTTTATAACTTGGGTAAGTTATATTAGGATTAGTCTTAAATGTGATACTCTAATGTGGGTGTTACATTAGTTGGTATCAGAGTCCCGATTAGAGTCTTTTGGATTTTTGTAGTTAGGTATGTTTTGCTTAAGTTGTGTGATTCTCTATGTTTAGTTTCCGAAAGGTTACATCTGACTCTTATTTGTGTTTTTGTTTGCTGATGAAGAAAGCTATGTCTTGTAATAGAGGTGCACTTTTGAACGGGGGATGCAATGAGGACACAATGGCAACGAGTACAGCAACAATGTAGCGTATGACAGACGTAATTGTGCAACAAAATCAACGAGTTGCACAACAAGCAGAAGCAAATACTGATGTTCAAAATTTGTTAGAATTTTGTCGTAATAACTTGCCGCAATTTAGGGGCGAGTTTGATTCGGAAAAGGCAAGTTTGTGGATACAAGAGCTGGAGAAGATTTTCGAAGGAATGGGATGTGCAGATAATTGCAAGGTGACTTATGCCACTTTTATGTTGATGGGTGACAGTGAAAATTGGTGGAAAGTAACTCAAAGAGTACTACTAGCAGAAGGACGGGAAATTACCTAGGAGGTATTTTGTGATGTATTTTTGGAAAAGTATTTTCTAAATAGTGCAAGGCACGCCAATGAGATGGAATTCCTTGGATTAAGGCAAGGTGGAATGTCAGTAAACAAGTATGCTGCGAAGTTTGAGAGCTTGTCTAAGTTCTCACGGTATCTCTAGATCTAGCCAGATGAGGTTTGGAAATGACTCAAGTTTGAGGAAGGTTTAAGGGTTGAATTGTAAAAAGGGGTACTACAAATGCAAATGAACCAGTTCTCGGCATTAATGGATATGTGTTGCAGACTCGAAGAATTGGAGCCATCGTGAGATACAAGGAGTCATAACTTTAGACCATCTAGGTTCTAATGGGGAGGAAACAACAACAACAACAACTGGTTTCAGTGGAAACTGTATTCAAGACCATCGGGATGTCGACAACAACAACTGCAGTCACGTGGAGGAGGTCCTAGTGGCAATCGTTTTGGCCAGATTGTGGCACCGCTAACAAAGTGTATGAAATGTGGAAAGGGCCATATGACGAGGGACTGTACGATCAAGGAAATCATTTACTTTAGATGCTAAAGGCCTGGTCACTTCTCGAGGGATTGTAATCAAGCAAAGGTGGAGCCTTCAGTGAGCAATGTTCGTGCTGCCAAGCCCCAAGCTGGAGGACGAGTATATACGATGAGCGGAGCTGAGGCCTCTCAGTCCGATGATCTTATTAAGGGAGAATGTGTCATATCAGGTAATCTTTTAACTGTACTATATGATTTAGGTGTAACTTATTCGTTTATTGCATATGACTGTGTGGATTGTTTGGAATTGCCTATGTCTTCTTTGAACTTTCAATTGATTATTTCTACACCTACTGCCAAGCCTGTTAGTACTTCTAAAGTATGCTTAAATTGCTCTGTTACTATCAATGATAGAGTCTTTTCTGTTGATTTAATTTGTTTGTCTCTTACCGATATAGATATAATCTTAAGAATAGGTTATTATCTTCTATCCATATCCTATTAGACTGTTCTAAAAAGACCTTAGTATTTCTTGAGGATGGGGTTTCTGGATTTTTGACTGCCAATCAAGTCGAATCTTTATTGAAGGATGGATCAGAAGGATACATGCTACTATCTTCTTTAGAAGTCAAGAGTGAAAAGGATGTGAATGATATTATTGTCGTAAATGAGTTTCCTGAAGTTTTTCCTGAAGAAGTACCTAGATTACCACAGGAAAGAGAGATAGAGTTTTCTATCGATCTTGTACCAGGAACATGTTCTAATTCAATTGCACCATACTGGATGTCGCTGTCAGAATTAACAGAGTTAACAAAGCAATTGGAGGAACTGTTGAAAAAATAGTTTGTGAGACCTAGTGTTTCACCATGGGGAGCTCCAGTGCTGCTAGTAAAAAAGAAGGATGGATCATCGCATTTATGTGTGGACTACCGCCAATTAAACAAGGTCACAATCAAGAACAAGTACCCAATTCCACGGATTGATGATTTGATGGACCAGTTGAAAAAAGCAGTTGTTTTCTTTAAGATAGATCTGCGATCAGGTTATCATCAAATTCGTGTCAAGGTAGAGCATATACCTAAGACAATTTTTGAATGTGCTACGGTCATTATGAATATCTTGTAATTCAGTTTGGAGTGACGAATGCTCTTGCGATATTCGTGGATTACATGTATAGGATCTTTTGTCCATATCTAGATAGATTTGTTGTTGTTTTCATTGATGACATTATGATCTATTCTCAAAATCAGGAAAAGCATGTTGAACACCTCAGCATAGTTCTCCGCATTTTAAAGGAGAAGAAGTTGTATGCATAGCTATCAAAATGTGAATTTTGGTTGGATGAAGTTCAGTTTTTGGGTCATGTAATTTCTAAAGATAGAATTATTGTGAATCTAGCAAAGATGGAGACGGTTCTTCATTTGGAAAGGCCAACGATAGTGACTGAGATCTGAAGTTTTGTTGGATTAGCCGAATATTATTGAAGGTTTTTCCAAGATAGTCGGACCTCTTACACAACTCACAAGGAAGAATCAAGCTTTTGTTTAGACAGAAGAGTGCGAAAAGAGTTTCCAAGAGCTAAAGAAAAGGTTGACTACTGCACCGGTGTTGATTCTACCGGATCCGAATGAGTCTTTTGAACTATATTATGATGCTTCTTATCAAGGGTTAGGATGTGTTTTGATGCAAAATAGAAACGTGGTAGCATATGCATTAAGACAATTAAAGGTACATGAAAGGAATTACCCAACGCATGATTTGGAATTAGCCGTAGTTATTTTTGCATTGAAAATTTGGAGATATTTTCCATACGAAGCTACGTTCAACATCTTCAGTGATCATAAAAGTTTGAAGTATTTGTTTGATCAGAATAAGTTGAACATGAGGCAGAGAAGATGGTTAAAATTCCTGAAGGATTATGACTTTCAGCTTCAATATTATCT
The DNA here is from genome assembly GCA_029884605.1 of Ormosia emarginata. Taxonomy (NCBI): domain Eukaryota; kingdom Viridiplantae; phylum Streptophyta; class Magnoliopsida; order Fabales; family Fabaceae; genus Ormosia; species Ormosia emarginata. The sequence goes on along the minus strand of JAQQTP010000079.1, from coordinate 30,510,605 downwards.
TGGAAAAGCGAATGTCGTGGCAGATGCTTTGAGTAGGAAGATAATCAGTGTTTCTGCTATGATGATCAAAGAGGAACAACCGATAGAATAGTTCAGAGATATGTGGTTATCAGTGGAGTTAGCGCCAGGAAGGATTCGTTTGAACATGGTCACTATTCTGAATGATTTGCTGGAAGAAAGCTGAGAAAAATAAGAAGATGACGAGTTTTTGCAAAAAGAAAGAGAATTCTTGAACCAAGGTTATGTGGCATCGGTTGAGGAAGGATCTGACGGGGTCTTAAGGTTCAAAGGTAGGATTTGTATACCCAGTGATCCCGATCTTACGAAGGCGATTCTCGATGAAGCTCACAATAGCAGGTTGAGTATACATCCCGAAATGACCAAGATGTATCAAGATCTGAAGCGATTGTTTTGGTGGCCTGGGATGAAGAGAGATATTGCTGAACATGGGTCATCTTATCTTATGTGTCAAAAGGCAAAGGTTGAACATCAAGACCAACAGGTATGCTGCAACCCCAAACTATTCCAGAATGGAAATGAGATAGTATTGTAATAGATTTTGTTACGTGATTGCCAAAGACTATAAAAGGATATGATTCTATATGGGTCGTTATTGATAAGTTTACGAAATCTGCTCACTTCTTGCCAATCAATATCAGGTATTCAATGGAGAAGTTGACCTAGGTGTACATTGGTGAAATCGTAAGACTTCACAGGCCCACTAGTATCTTTTCTAATAGAGATCCAAGGTTTACATCGAGGTTTTGGCAAAGCCTACATGAAGCAATGGGGACTAAACTTCGTTTAAGTTCTACCTACCATCCGCAAACTAATGGTCAAACGGAGAGGACTATACAGTCGTTGGAGGATCTACTACGAGCTTGCGTGTTAGAACAAAAAGGGAGTTGGGATGAATTATTGCCTTTGGTAGAATTCACCTACAACAACAATTTTTACTCAAGTATAGGGATGGCACCTTATGAAGCGTTGTATGGATGACAATGCCAAACACCTTTGTGTTGGTATCAAGATGGTGAGAGTATGGCCATTAGACCTGAAATAGTGCAACAAACGACTAAGAAGGTGAAAATGATTCAAGAGAAAATGAGGGCAACTTAGAGTAGACAGAAAAGCTATGCTGATAAAAGAAGAAGACCTCTTGAATTTGATGAAGGTGAGCATGTGTTTTTGCATGTCACATCCATGACTGGTGTCGGAAAGGTTATAAAATCCAGAAAACTCACTCCTAAATTCATTGAACCTTATCAAATTATTCGTCGGATAGGTCCAGTCGCATACCAAATAGCTTTATTGCCTTTTCTTTCCAATCTTCATAATGTTTTCCATGTATCCCAGTTAAGAAAGTATATTTCCAATCCAACTCATATCATACAGCCTAATGAGGTACAATTAAAAGAAAATTTGACGTATAAGGCACTTCCTGCTAAGATTGAAGACAGGAGGATAAAGCAACTCAGAGGGAAGGATATTCTATTAGTAAAAGAAATTTGGAATGAGACGACAGGAGATGCTACGAGGGAATTGAAAAACAAGACGAGGGAACAATATCCTCAATTGTTCTAAGGTATGATAAATTTGGGGAACGAAATTCTTTTTAGTGGGGGAAAGTTATAACAATAACATCCCAAAATTTGCTATTTTATAGTAATGACTGAATTATACTGTTTTATGATTTCTGTGTGCTGTAAATTTATTTTGACTGTTCTGTGACTGTTTTTGATCGTTGTGTGTGATTTACTCTGAGTCAAGAAAATAATAATTTTCAGGCCGAGAAAAATCTTTACTGATTTATTCAGAGTCGGGGGAGCTTGCTAATCCTGAATTCGAGAGATACGTGTCATAATCTTTTAATTTTTAGAATATATCTGTGAAATAAAAATATTTTGTATTTTATTATCTAGTTGACAATACTTACTGACTTGTGAGCAGTATGTTCTGTCCATTGGGCAATAATTTCTGTAACTATTGTCTATTAAACAATAGCCTTTAGAGAAAGTTTTAATGACTTGTTTTGTGAACCAATTAGAATACTTGAGGCTTGATGAAAACCAATAGAAAGTGGTCAACTAAAATGGCTAGACTAGTTAGCCATGAAACTAGATGAAACTAGATGACTTAAACTAAGTTAGCTTAAAGTCTATGTAGTAATTAAATGGAACAAACTTAGTTTGCTATTCATTAGAGCTTACGGTTACAAGAGTATTCTAGTACCTTCTAGAATATATGACTCACACCTAAGTAACTGAATAGTTAGTAATGGAACTAAGTGATCTAAGTTAGCTTTAGTTAGTTAGGAACCAATTGAATCAAAACTTGGTTAGCTTTCCCCATTGAGTTCCACGGCCAAGAAGCTTCATGCACCATCTAGAATTGGGTGATTCACTTGCATGACTCTTAGGTCTAAACCAATAGAAAACTACATGATCAAAGCATGATCACTTGGTGACATTAGCCATGTGCTAATCATAATTGTTAGCAAAATATTTCACTCTCCTTTTCCTTTACACTTCCACGGCAATCAGTAGGGGGAGAGGGTATCCATTTCATTTCTATCTCATTTTGAGATAAAGAAGCCATTCCGTTTCTTCCAAACTCAAACAAAAATTCCATTCTTCTTTTCCTTGAAGCTCTCGGCCTCCACACCAAAAACCAACATCCAAGCTTCCAAAATTTCATCTAACTTCATTTCCTAAACCTAAACACCATTCTAAGAACTTTTCATGTTGTAAGTTTCTCCTAGTTCATCCATCTAGTTCTTGGAAATCAAGCTTGAGTTTTCTACTCTTAAAGGTAAAAGTCTTGTTTCTTGATTCAAAGTTTGGTTCTTGAGTTTCTAAGCCATGTTTGATCCATGGTTTCTCTTTGTCAAGATTAGTTTGTAACTTTGTATTGGTTTAAGCTTGTTAGGGTTTTCTTTGGAGGCTACACGAAATTCTTTAGAGAAAGCAACTTGAAGGATTTTGTCTTCCTTGAGGTAAGAGGGAGATTAACCTCATCAACCACATGTTGGTGGTGAGGAAATGACTTGTTTGTGGTGAGAAATCCATAAGGATTTATTCACTTGTGTGATTTAAAGCTTGCTTTGTTTGTAATGATTTTTGGTTGGTATGTTTTATAGCTTTGATTATGTGCTTGTTTATGTGATTATGGAAGCATGTTGAATTATTGTATAAAGTAGGATGTGATTCACATGATGAGGAATTGTATGAAGGTTCCAAAGAACCCATGGAGGCTCACGGCTTCAACACCACAAAGAGGGCAAAGTATTTTAAATTATTTTCCTAATCATGGATTAAGTGATGTAATAATGAGAAATTGGATTAAGGGTTTTACAAAGAATTATGTGATAGAAAATGATTAAATATGATTTATGAAGTATAAATGGATTTATGGCCAACATGTCAAGGTTTGGTGTTTTAGACACAAAATTATTTTCCTAAGTGTAGACTTTGGTAATTAATTTACAAGAACTTAATTTAATGGATTTTTTAGAAGTAAAAAGGAAAGTGGACTAAGTGTTTAGAATTAAATTAGCATAATTAAGTTATGATGAGAAATAAAATTAAAACTTGAAATTTGCTAACGTATAGCTCACCATTTGAGTTTTGACGCGCGTTAGAAAATTTTGAGCTGTAATGCCTAATTAGATAAAAGAAGTACAATTTTTGTAAGAAATAGTAGAAAATATTACTTTAAGAATTTTTAGTAGGAAAATATTCTAAATGAGGCCAAAATGTCTACATTATGTAGAGAATTTTATAAATAAGTTTAGAAAGCTAAGAAATATTTTACACAAGTGAAAAATGTTAGAAAAATCTTACGCGATATGAAAATAGCGATGTTTAAACTACGCGATTGAGAAAATGTTTAAAAATCTCTACGCAATTTAGAAAACTTTGAAAATATTTACCCGATTTGAAAACGTAAGAAAAATGTTCTGCAATTTCAAAAATGCGATAAAATATTTACGCGATTGGAAATAACAGTAGTATGTTGTTGGGCTATCGTGGTGGACCCAGTTGTGTTGAAAATTGATACCGCCAAGAGATGGTGTGTGTATGTGAACTATTGTGAGAATAATGTTTGTATGTGTTTTTGGATCATACATTATGCATAGAAAAACATGTCAGCTTATTTGGTTAAGGCAAGTGTGCCTAAGAGATTGAATTTACACTTTTGTGCGGGTGAGAATTGCGTAGTTACGATCTTCAGTAATCTTGGAGACGTTGGGGTGTGGAATGTCATATGTGGTCAGTTGGTAGCACCTCTGCGTCGTGGTATTCTATGCAAATACACTGACGGTCTTGACGGAGTTGCTACTATTTTCCTGATTGGTTGAGAGTGTCATATATTAGTCATGTTACGCACCATGATATGATATATTGGCACATGATTTGAGGCTAACGATATACAGACATGTACTCCCTATCTTTCTTTCCAAAATTGTGATTAGCTCCATGGAGTAGGATTTGGTCTTTGTGCATATGCATAATGGGTCAGCATATTGATATGATAATTATGCTTATCTGATATATTATGTGTGATGTTATAATATCAATGTATGTAAAAATATTGTATCTGTACTATTTACTGTCATTTTCTATACTGCCTCATTAGTATTAATGTAGGGGATCTCACCTCTTTGCTGTATTATATTTGTTTTATTGTATATGCTTGATGAAGACCGAGGAGATGAGGAAGCTGGTAATTATGTTTACCACCAATGATATATTTTGCTGTGTATGTTTGTATGGCGATGAGACGTCAAGTTTTGGGTTTTGTAATAGTACAGTTCCATGGGGGAGCTGACGCTTGGAGATTTGATTTTGATAATGAACGTTTTGTTTACACTGGGGACTTAACTTTAAACCTTAGTGGTACTAGGGATAGGACTCCTGTTCTGACGCAACATGCATTTGTGCGTCTTGAGTTCACTATGCCAATACGTGAGCTCTGGGGTGGTAGTTTCTATACTCCACAGAAGGATTCTATGGTATCATCTGCTAGGACGCCAGCCCGGCGGGTGTTGTATCCACCAGGGTTCTTTAGTGATGATACTGAGGACGAGGATCCTTTTGAGGGCCCGAATCCTTAGTCTGGGTTTTAGATGTTATAGTTTAGTATTTTATGTTTTGTCGTGTGTATTGTACATATTATCTTTTGGGAGTAAGTGTGTACTTATGTAAATTATTTGTAAACAATGTTTCAATATGTATATAAATTATGACGAGTTTATTTTCAGTTACGTTTAGTGTTTATGATTTTATTTATTTTCAGTTATTCCGCAAATGAAATTTTAAAATCAATGTTTTACAAGATTAATTCTTTTACAACTTGGGTAAGTTATATTAGGATTAGTCTTAAATGTGATACCTTACTGTGGGTGTTACAGAAAAGATCAGGACGAAGAGTTGATAGCTTTTGGGAGGGAAACGAAAAGCTGGAGGAAGAGTATAGCAGCACGTAGAGGAGGAAGAAAGAGGTTTTTACAAAAATGACCTCACTTGACTTTTTTAATGGTCTATTAATCTAGACCATTAGTTTTTATCCAATGGTCAGTATTGAGCCCTCTCATCTCTCACAATAACATAGTATTCTCATCTGATATGGATTATATATATAAAATATATCTGATGAGATGAATGTTTATTGTAAGAGATGAGAGGAGAAAATCTTAATCATTGAATCTTACATGAATGGTTAAGATTAGAACATAAATGCATGTGATTTTTCAAAGTGGTCACATGACCTTTAAGTAACTTTTAATCTTGACCATCCATATATGGTTATATGGTCAAGATTTACTCTTCTTATCCTCTCATAATAAAAGCTTCTCTCATTAAATAAGTCCCCTTATATATAAGTGTGTGTGTGTGTGTGTGTGTGTGTGTGTGGGTGGGTGGTTATGCGCAATGGATTCTAGATTATATGAATGGATCTGATCCCATAAGTTAAAAATTAAAGAAAAGGAAAAATATACGGGTCAAGTACAAGGGGTTCTGGTATTGGATCAACATTATTTTCGAGTTATAGTACATATATGTGTGTGTGTGCGCGCGCGCGCGCAATGGATTCTAGATTATATGAATGGATCTGATCCCATGAGTTAAAAATTAAAGAAAAGGAAAAATATACGGGTCAAGTACAAGGGGTTCTGGTATTGGATCAACAATATTTTCGAATTATAGTTCAAATTCGATTATTTTTATCTTTTCCAATATTTTTCATTTTTCATTTTCTTTATTTTTCCTTTCTTCTTGTTTTTTCGCTTGAAATTTATTATTATCACACAAAAAAAAACTAAAAATAAAAAATGAAATATGACCGGACAAAACTAAATGTTCATAGATGTCTTTGATTTATAAATATAGGACGATACAGTTTGACCATGTTTAGGTCATTCTTTTGAGAACTTAATAGTTTATGGATGATTTTTTTGGCTTTATATTATATGGGGTATAAGAGTATGGATATGTCACTTTTTTTTTTGTAAAAATGACAGTTCCACCATTATTAATGAGAAGTTTAGTTGTTCAATTGAATTCTCAAATCCTTATTGCTCCATTGTTTACTTTTGTTAGATATCTTGTTTATGACCTTGTTTAGATTCATAACTTGTTTTGTTTGGCTTGTTGAAAAGGTCTAACAATCAAAACACAAAAGTTGCAATATGTAAATTTGCATAAATTTGCTTTGACATCATAAATTTGTATTAACTTTCAATCATGGTAGAGATCTTGCAATTGACATCAAAATTATCATTTTATTTCAGTCCAAGATTCATACATTTGCATTGACATCAAAATACACAACCCACTACATCACTCTCTACTACATTAGTCCCTATTCCATTCATTGACCAAAACACAAAAATATTGAAGCATTTACCTCACACCACATATTCCCCCTAATCAAAACAAATTCCCACTATACAGCACCAAAGAGCCACAAACTACATTAGTTGCCTAATCCAAAGTCCACAAAATGCCATACTCATTACACCCAAGAACCAACAACCTTCAACTCTTGTTCATACATAGCAATCTTTTTCTTCAATTTCTTGATTTGCTTCTTCTCAGTACTAAGGATTGGATCATCTAGCCACATGAAGAAATTGCATCCTTTGTTAACACATGTCCAAAATCTTCTACCTAAGTTATCCTCAGTCTTAGAGGTGCGTATAACAACCCTTCTTTTGCAAACACAAGTGAGCTCGAGCTCAAGCATTGGTGGTGAGATGAACAGTAAGAACGAACTTAACAACTCATTTTAGCAATTCTGGGGAGAGGTTGTTGCATTCATGCGATAAGGGGGAATTCAATGAGATTATTGCTCTAATTCAATTTGTGGTGTTAGGGTTTATATGTAGGGTTGCTGAATGAAAGATCTGTTGAAATTAGGGGCAGAGTTGTTGGATTAGGGTTTTTAATTTTTGAAATTGGGGGAGATGACCATTTTTTAACGTTGGGCTTCCCTAACCCACGTCAGCTCCAGTGAGGATAGTAAGATGGATGCTTACATGGAGATAATAGTCCACTTAGGTAGATAATAGGCCATGTAGGACACTTATGGACAATGTCTTGAGCTGGGCGGACAGAATGATAACATGATATCAACTTTTGCCTTTCAAGGACCAAATTGATGTCAACCTTATCTTTCAAGGATCAAAATGAACATTTTTTTTTTCATTTTTCAATTTTCTTTTAGAATGATGACATAGAGTTTCTTAATTTAAGGTCTCTATAAACTATTTCTTTCTTGTTACTCCACTTCTGGTAGCTCAATAATTTTATTTTTTTAAGATTAAGTTGATAAATTATTAATTTTTATGCTTATTATTATTATTATTATTATTATTATTATTATTATTATTATTATTATTATTATTATTATTATTTAGACTAACATGATCAGCATTTTTTTTAGTAAAACTCATTAATTGAATGTCGAAAATAATAAGAGCATAGTATTATTGTTGTTTAGTTCAAATTGTGCTCACTTTATGTCATTAGACTTTTATTGTTGACCTCTTATATGTCCTTATTCATTTTTATCATGTAGTGTAATTCTCCTATTGAAATTACACATAATAAAAATACATCTTGAAATATGAATAATTTTTCTTCTAACTCAAGTACAAAGAACTAACAATTTTTAGATAATTTATCTCTAGGTCAACAATGGATTCAACATCAACATCGTATCTAACTAATCGTATAATCTAATCCCTAATTTCATTTAGGTTAATTTACTCTTTAGGTTTTTATAATTTTATTGATTTTTTAAATAAATCGTTGTAGTTTAAATTTTTTAATGTAGTCCTTATACTTTTTTAAATAAGTTCTTATATTTTAAGTTTGTTTTCAATTTCACCCCTACTAGTTATAACATTTTGTAATTAAGTCTTTAAAATATGTAACAATAACATAAAATTTGCTTGCAGATGTTGTCAATCACTAGAAACCTATTTAATTTTTTTTTTTATAAATATAAAGACTTCATTAAAAACTTTTAAATTATAGACATTAAATTGAAAATTCAATGAAACTATAAGGACTTAAAGAGTAGCTCAACCTTTAATTTATGTTGTTATACATACCACATACTAGGGTTAAAGACTTAAACGAGGTTAATACCAAATTATACTGTAATATTTGAATTAAGGTGGCGCAGTGGAAGCTACTCAAGAATAAGACATATTATTCCCCTTAAGAGAAAGACCGTACCGTCTGCTCCCGGCCCAAAGAAAATTGAAATTGCAGAGCAAACCATGCTGATCTATGGCATGGATCCGTAAAGTGATAAGACATGGGATGATAAAATAAGAAGACAATACACTTTACAGAGACTACGACATCCTTTTTTGTTCTTTGAAACCCAAGGGTGAGGGCGTGCGGCATAATGAGAAAGGTTATCATGGAACTTTATCCAACTTAAGAGATTGAATATGGTTAACCTTAATCGATCTCTAAAGTTGGAAAAAGTTACATGGATCCTGCATCCTTCTGGTAAAAGGAAAGACAGGATTAGCTAATCAAGTGGAGAGCAGTTCAGTTGATAAAATAATCAAATCAATAATATGTGCATGCGAAATAGGGATAAATTCTGACTTGGACAGTCAAGTGCTAAGCACCCTCTAAAAAATGGCATACTACTCACTGATTAAAATCAGTAATATCTACCCTTTCGTCTCCAACCAATCTGTTTACACCCTCTCCCTCTTCTACAGACTATCACACAAGTAATCTAGTCAGAAAATTTCGGGTTGCTTAAAGATATTATCTTCTCCATGTGCAGCATTTATATTCCCAACCTTATTTGCCAAACCAGCAAAACCAAGCCAATTGTAAATCTTTCCTATGACAAAAGATTTCCGGTAGTAAGGAATTCATGGATTCAGGTAAACCATGGTTGAGAAGATAAAACTTTTCATCATTGAAGTCTGAAATTTATATACACTCAACATGAGAATGAATTAGTGATGGGACACTAATCTAATCCCAAGCACTTGTCACACCTTGACCATACCCTCCACCATAATTGCCAGGAACCCCATATCCACCTGTTCCACCATAGTAATCTGTTCCTTTATTAAATGAGCCCTCCTTCCTAAAATCGCGGCCACCAAAACGGGGTCCCCCTGATCGCCTGTTTCTGTTGCCACCACCGTAAGAAGCCCTTGCAGCATAACGTGTGAGCCAGGCAGGTACTTCTTGATTTGCCTCTTGCATCAGATCAGCCAACGGTTTAGCCAAGGACACATTACTGTCATTGAAGAAAGCTGTTGCTAATCCCATTTTACCAGCTCGTCCTGTTCTTCCTATCCGGTGCACATAATCATCAATGTCATTGGGAAGATCAAAATTTACCACATGTGCTACCCGTGGAATATCAAGGCCACGTGCTGCAACATCTGTGGCCACTAAAATTGGTGTGTTTCCACTTTTGAATGACCTCAATGCTAGTTCTCGTTCCTGCAGACAGAGCCATTACGTTGCACACAATAATTGTCAGGAATACACAGAATAAAAGAAATATATCCTAGGACAACTTTTAGTTCAGAAGTTCTAACACAATATCTAGGAAAGCTTTTTCTAAACTGCAATCCGATTTCAAATAGAAGCTTCAGAGAGACTTTGGGGAAAAAATTAAATAAAAACTATGGCTTTATAGCAAATCATAAGAAGGATTTCAACTAGAAGCTGCCACAACAGACATATTCAAGTCTCACGAAAAGATTGGAGCATAATAGTATCATGGTTGCCAACAATATAAAAATAAATTTAAAAAAAAAAGCTTATTACCCAGAAAAAATGCAATTAGAAAGTTCAAAGCATGGATTCTATTGGTTCATGGACACAGACATGAGGATGCACCAAATTTTAAAAATTGTAGGACATGAACACAGTATATATATATATTTGAAAATTTAAGGAAAAAATTTCATAATTCATAATCCACGTCTTAGTGTTGCAGAGCAATTTAGGGGGGGGGGAAATGAAATGAAAAGTCGGAGGAAATGAAATTGGTACGTAACAAAAGCACCCCTGCCTTATTTTCTTTCTTTATTATTCAAAATTGCTTAAAAGTTCGAAACAGACCCAACCTCTGTTTTTTTTGTTTTTTCAAATTTTAAATGTCCATATCATCACTATGTCGTAACAGCATCAGAGCCAAAAATAATAATTTTTAAATTGGACACGTATGGACGTGTGTCGGACATTTGTTGTCAGCGTGTTGTACAAGGGTCGTGTAATGTTTAACATGCGGACATGGCACCAAAATAGTGTGTCTGTACTTTATAGATTATAAGTACTAAAGAGTCACTTGCAATGCAGGTATTCCGAGAAAATTTTATTATTTAATTAAATCATGGCATGAAAATGTTCTCCCTTTTATATTTAAAAATTGAATAAAACATTTACTTAGAAATTGCAATATGTTAAAAAGAAAATTAAAAAAATCCTTCAAAGTGGGAGTTGAGTGAAAGAGATGGGCCTTCGTGGTTAATTTGAAACCTCTCATATCAATTATACTAAAAGCTAAACACTAGGCTTTTATTGGAAGAGTAAAAATCAGATACCAAGTGCCAATCCCCTTTCTATGGTAGTAGAAATTTAACAGGGATGGGTAGTGTCTAAATTTGATCCTTGAGGTTTTTTTTTTTAAGCTGCTCAAATTTTATAATCCCTTTAAAGTCTCATGGAGAATTTAGATCTTCATACCACAAGTCAAACTCTGATTAACTAAATTTATTTGGTCTAAACCAATTCAAGTCCCTGGCCACTCCTAGAAACAGCAAAGAAACATAAAACAAAGAAAAGAAAAGTGATTTTTGTGGAACCATAATACTGACACGTTTGTTTTACATTTAAATATAAATTTCAATGAGCTATATGGACTTACTTGTTGTGTTCTGTCACCATGAATGCTAGTTGCAGGAAACCCATTGACACACAAGCAGTGTTCCAATGCATCAGCTCCTTTCTTTGTTTCCACAAAAACTAATGTCAGACCTTGCTGCAAAAACCACCAAAAAATCCTTAACAGAGAGCTGAGAATATGATAAATCCACAAATCAAAGTTACCTACTCCTAAACAAACAGTTCCAGTGCAGCATAGTTTTAAAAATTACTGAATTTCACCAACAAAATAAAAATTAATTATGTCATGCACGTGTACAAGTCTGAATTTCAGTATCCAGAGGTGACAGATTACCTTGCCATAAATTCCATTTTCCCTCTGAGCATGAAGAAGGTCCATGAGGTGGCTTCTCTTGTCTGACTCAAGCACATATTCTACTCTTTGAGCAATTAGATCAGTGCTTGAACCGACCCTTCCAACAGCCAGAAACACATAATTTGAAAGAAAATCTGATGCAAGTCTCTGCATTAAAGTGAAAATTGCAAAAGGGAGGTTTATGCACTATATCAAACCCACTTTTTCAGAAGAGTCATTATAATCATTATTGCATCGTGTAGCTAAAAGAAAATTACATCAAGCTTCCTGTTGCAATATGGCTGTCAACAAACCAAGCTCTATCGATTGGAGTTTCTATCTTACTTACAAGGCATTATCCTCAGAATGAAGTGTCAATAATTCATTTCACAGTCAAACACAGCAAAACTTAAGTATCTTAGTGACAATTAGAAAGCATCACTCAAATCCTCAACATCTCCCCAAAACTACATCACCATCATTCCATCCTGAATAACTATTGCCACAATAACCACCATACTAGCTCTACCAATATTATTTTCTGTTGACAAGTAACAAACTAACTATTGCCATTGTTTGCATCTCCAAGCCAATGCAGCTTTTGTCAGAGACATTAACACTTCCACCTTACCAAATCAAGTGCCACTTGCAACGATATAATTTCTAAAACAGCTTGGTTATAGAAACATATCGGCCTACATTACAGACACAGTTGGCATAGCATTGGCATTTTACCACAATGAGACAAATTTTGGATTTGGTGTTTTCTCCAAAAACTATTGTGTCAAATCTTAAGGATTCATTGTTAACACGGAAACCAAATATTCAAAAATTAACAACAAAAGAAAAGTATTTTGACTTTCTGCCAATATTAAGGATGTCTAGATCAAGGTTCTAAAGGCTGACAAGAACAAACAGTATCTACAAAGGAGAGAACTGTGAAATTCACACACAATCTTCTTGGGGACCAAAATAGGTTGAAACTCAAGGTAGAAGATGAAGACATGGGAAGACTCTGAGCTAGAGAGATCTCATTAAGTCTTACCTGGTCAATCTTTAAACTACAGTAGTGACACCTTCGTCCAAAATTAAAAATAGCTTAACATGAGTTAGTTTAAAAGTTGAAAGCAATTGTTCCATGCTTGTCCATCAGTCCATGCCAATGCAGGACTTTCCACAAAGTTATCAATATTTCAATTATGCGAAAGAGACAAAGTAATAAAACAAAATTTGCTCCCCTTGCTCAATCAAATGCTGTCTGTCTTCTTTCCCCACTTTCACGCTTGTTATTATTGGGGTAGTCTTCTGTAATTATTAAGCCTTAAAGCAGTTGCTCAAACACCTCAGTTAAGGCAGTTGCAATTTCCGTGAGTACAAAAGCAGAGTGGAAAACACTTCTTCCTCTACCCATTTCAAATTATAGAAACAGCCAGTGGTTGAAAAAAAAAAAACTTTTTAACAGTGGATGGAGAAGTTAGCTTCTAAAAAAAGCACAAAAAAAAGGCGTTTTCAGCTTTTTTGAAAATTTAACTTTTTCTCCCAAATTATTTTCCTTTTAAAAAAACACTTTCGAGCATTTTTTTTGGGGGGTGGGGGGAATCCTCATGCAAAAACATAGTCAACTTGAGAATCTGAGTACCAGTCACAAGATACCTGTATCTCTTTGGGAAATGTGGCACTAAACAGCAGAGTCTGTCTCATGCCTGGAGGAGGCATGTCCATTTGTTCAACTATCTTTCTTATTTGAGGCTCAAAACCCATATCCAGCATCCGATCTGCCTCATCAAGAGCCAAATATCTTATCATCTGCAATGATACCCTAGCCCTCTCAAGCAAATCTACCAATCGTCCTGGAGTTGCCACCAGAATATCAACTCCTCTCTCAAGTTCCCTCAACTGAACAATACAACACAACATTATTACCTAATTAAAGAAGTGCATATCCAAACTATGGAACCAGGGATACAAAAGCCAAAAAGTGGACCTATAAGCATAATGAAGGAATGCATAGATACAAATATATCATATTACAACCAACCAGCAACAGCAGATGTGGTCTCACTATGCTAACAAACTACATTCTAACCACTCTGCTTATAAGCCAAACATAAGAGCATTAAGAAGCTAATACATGAAACATTTCCAGTCTCTCATTCACTTGTTCACAAATAAAAATATTGTAACATGCGTTAAGAAGTACAAACCAAGGGGCTGTCTTAGAAACCATTAGGAACAGTGCCATATTTTTTAAATAAAAATGACCAAATACTTGACGCAGAGATCAGACTCACTCTAAAAAGCCATGTTGATAAGAGGGGAGAGCTTGCACTAAAATGGAAGAACCCATCACTCTGAAACCATAGTTATATAGTGAACATAAGACATAAAAGACAATGGCAAGCATAATTAACTACTTATTCACTTGGTTAATTATTGTCTATTCTTCCACGCCTCTCACAAAGAACTCCTGTTTTCTGACTCCACTATTACATAAATTTTCAAAACTCTGACCCCCATATAAGCAGGTGGCACATTATTGAAAAAAAAAATGCAGACTTGATAGGTATGTAAGTTAATCCAATTAGCATAAGATGTATTCACATAAATTAAAAACATGGGACACAAGGAAAACAGCATGGCTAAAGCAGACGCAAGTAGCAAGAAGAAAAAGTAGGCATGCTTTCAACTTATGGGTGGAATTGAGCACAAGATACGGTACATGTGTAACTAGGCCCTCCCCATTACTTATTCTTCATAGGAGATAAGTTAACAAAAAAAAAAAACACTTATGCTCAACAGCCGCATGGCAATACTATCAATCGGCTGGAAGTGGAATCAAATGAAGTTACTTACAATGGGTTACCAGTTCATCAATGTTATGATTAAGAAGTTGGAAACCATCATCTATCGGTTAATGCTTTCACTAGAGCATATAATTACAAAAAAAGGACACATAGTATAATCAATCTCTTCTCAATTTCCAGATTCAGAATCTCTCAAGACATATTTTGTACAGTTCACTTCATCACAAACTCGTCCATTCTTGATATTGAACATGGTATGAAGTTTGTTTAATAAGTTTTCTATTCCTTTCTAAAACTCAAAAAAGGAAAAATGACAATTTCTACACAGATATAAACATTGCATGAATCGGCATAAACTCCAATGTCAAGGAGGTGGTGGTAAATAAAACAATCAAAACAAATTATATAGTAGCAAGCAAAAAGGTTTAAAAAAATGGGAGTGCCTTGAACATCAGTGGGTAAAAATAACCTGTTGGTTGATTGGTGCTCCTCCATAAGCAACTACCACCTTGACACCAGTTTGATAGGAAAACTTTCTGGCCTCATCATGTATCTGTAAGACAAGGAAAACAAAAAGGAGAATGAAATTTTGCAGTTTTTGTGGATAAAGCTAGTCAGATAGACAGATACACATTATGAAGGCAGTGGAAAGCAGAAACTAAAATCAGAATCGCACCTGACATGAAAGCTCCCGTGTCGGGGAGAGGATAAGTGCTAGAGGGAATGCAGTTCGTGCTACACGTGGTCTTTCAACATATTGCTCCCTCATGATTCCACTTATAATAGGAAAGCAAAAGGCAGCTGTCTTTCCTGACCCTGTCTGAGCACAGGCCATCAAATCTCGCCCAGTAAGAGAAATTGGTATGGCATACCTCTGAACCGGTGTTGGTTTGACATACTTGCACCTCTGTATATTTTGATTCAATGCCTCACCCAAGTCTATTTCCGCGAATGTATTTACAGGTGGAGGCACATTATCCCCACTAGTCTCCACAGGGATATCATCATAAGCATCAAAGTTAATGCCTGTGTTTTCTTGCTCACTAGAAGATTGATCCGCAGCTTCATCATTCTCAAAAGGGTTTACCTCACGCCTTCCAGGGTCCCTCCCTCCCCCTCTACCATTCCAGCCACCACCAGTCTGAACACTAGAACCATATCCTTGCCGCCCGAGATCAGGCTTAGAGGAACTGCCCCCATGAGAAGCAGCAGTTGGACCGCCATAATTCACCCGATCATTAGCCGGTGGAGAAGATGAGTACAATGTTGCAGGGGGTTCCGAACACAATGGCCGGTTGCGAAGATGTGGAGGAACATAAGCCGACCGGGGAGGGCGAGCCCAGGCATTGGTATTGGAAGAACCAATGGCTGAATTGTCAGCAGAATCGGCCCATGAAGTTCTCATAGTTGCAGAATATTTGACTTTGCTGATAACAAGCAAATGCTGAACAAATAAAACAAAACAAAACTATGCTTCCCAATCCACGATCTCTTACGCGTGTGCTTTATTATACAATCACGATCAGCTAAACAGAAAACAAGTTCGAAGGCAAAAATTTCTTTTTTTAAAAAAAATCAAAGAATGAAACGAATGATTATCCATTATGTACTAAACAATAAGCGAGATCATACCAAACAAAATTCAAGTTTTGAACTTGAAATCCAAAAATCCAGCAAAGTAAAACAACAAACAGTCAAATACCATTGACCAAAAATAATAATTATCTGAAAATTGAACAACTTTCTAAATGAAAAAAAATATGTTAAAAACAAATTTACAATCTGTAAACAAATAGATCAAATAAAGAAAATATGCGATTTATGAAAACAATGAGCGAATCAGATTGACGGAAAAAGAAAGCAAAATAAGCAAACCTGAATGAATGGGGGATGAGAGAAAAATTGAAGTTTGATGATTTTTTCTGGGGACGGACACCTTTGAGAAGAAATCGCTCTCTCTTTGTCAAAGGGAGATTTTCTCAGCGTTTTCCAAGTTGAATCAAAACTGTTTCTTTTTGTCTCAATATGTTTTCCTCGTTGCCAAACACATTTTCACGCTCAAAAACAGATTAAAATATCTAAAATTCTAAATGAATCCACCGGCGAAAAACGAGCTAGCGTGTGAATGTTCTATTATTATAATAATAACTCATGCTTTTTTGTTTGCCTCTCAAAAATAGAATTTCCTTTTTTTTTTCCTCCCACTTTCTTTACTCCGTTGATATGCTGAGGACTGATTTATAACCTTTTAAAAATAATAATAAAAATAAAAGACTGATTTGTCGCTTACACAAAGCTAAACATATAATAATAACAGTTATTTTCAAGATAAAGAGGATTGCCTGTATTTAATTTTTACTTTTTTAAAATTACTATTATTATTAATTACTTATTTAAGTATTTAAAAAATAATTGTCAAAAAGTATTTTTAAAAATATAAAAAGGATAAAATTTTTAATGCATCTTATTATTCATTTGAATATTTAAAAATATAAAAATATTATAAATATTTCTTACTCTTTAATTATAATTGACTTTTAATACTTCTCAAATTCTCACTATATAATTAGAATTCACTTCAAACACTTTTAATTATTATTTTTTTATTTAATCAGATAAAATTTACGACTTAAACACATAATGTATATCAATACTTATTTGGCTTAGTAATAATGTTTATAAATATCTAGTAAATACAAAAATATAAAATTGAAAATTAATGTATGTTATTGCCTACTAAAAGATTTAAAGATAAAAAAAAAATAAGATTATAAGATTATAGATAATTTATATTTTTTAATTAAAATTATCTTTAAACACTTCTTAACTTCTTACTAAATAATTATAGTTTACTTCAAACATTTTTCATTACTAAGGTAGATTGCCAAACATGTAGTGTCAATCAATATGCTAGTGATGATAATGTTGGAAGTTTGAGTTTCCCCTATATATTAAAGTTTTCGTATTATAACACCAAAAAAAAAAGTTTTCATATTAACAATATATGAAAAATAAATTAAGAATTACTAATTTTGTTAAGTTTGATTTTATTAAGTATTAGTATTAAACTTAGATCATTATCTAATCTTTTTAACATATTAAGCAATTGTATTAGAGGGAAATTTTTCTTATTAACGTGACATTAGATAATTATAAGTGAATGTAAAATTATTTTAAAAAAATAAATCAAAACTAAATCCACTTATTACCTTATTTGAAAAATTATGTCACAAAACAATAGTAAAAGAATAGGTCTAATGATAAATAAGGGTCTATTCTACTAATATGATAGATGAAGTCGGTTACAACTAGTGACTCTTCATTGATAAGATTATTTGTAAGTATGATTCGAATTCTTCTATCAAAATCAGCTATCCCTTCTCCGACCATGTACTTCTAATGCAAGGGTGAGCATGGTGCGATCCAATGTGATTTTTTATATCGAACTAAACTGAACCGAAAATATGGTTCAATTTTTTTAAAACCAAACCATTTTTATTTTATTGGGAATAAAGTGAATTATCAGAACTGGTTTAACTAGTTCGGTTAACTAGTGTAGCATGTGATGAACTAGTTTATCAATGAATTTGAAATCATAGAAACTTGTCGATGCATTTGATACAGATGCAATCTGGCTATTGTGAGATTTAGATGCAAATTTGAAGATCCAACCCAGAGAAACTAGTGATGCAGATGCATATTTGGATAATGTGAGATTCATATGCAAATTTGAAGATCCAACCCACAGAAACTAGTGATGCAAATGCATATTTGGATAATGTGAGATTCATATGCAAATTTGAACATCCAACCCAGAGAAACTAGTGATGCATGTACATATTTGAATAATGTGAGATTTATATGTAGATCTGCAAATCCAACATGGAGAAACTCATCGAACAAAAATGTGTTGAAGCCTTCCTCGCTCCTTGTCAAATAAACTCGTCGTCGGCGAAGCTCCTTAATCGATCAGTCCAACGGAGACAGAGCCTAGCTTGGTTTAGAGTTCGATGAAGAGTTGATTGATGATGATGATGAGCATAGCGTGTTGGACGATGACAATGAACCTAGTGTGTTGAACAATGACGGAGTTCGAACGAAGTATCCGATGGCAACAAAATGCAGTTGCAACATACTTTAGTTCGTTTGACGAGAAATTTGACGACAATGACTATAGCTTCAACGGCAACATCAACGACAGCTCTGACGAGGAGTTCGACGTCTCTAACGATGGCTTTGGTAAGTTAATCGCCTCTGGTTGTTCCGCGATGACACTCACATCTTCAGACTTTTCTCACAATTTCTTAGCATCCTAACACTCCAAGCTCTTTGATGTAGTGATTTGGGATTTAGGTTTTGTAAACTTTGTTTCTTAAATTGGATTTCCTTTTATTTTTTGCAGTTCAGTTAGATGCAATTAATTGAATTGGATTATTTTACAATTAATAAAAACTACTTTTAAGTAAATAAACAGTTCAGTTACTAAATTGTTTTATAAAGTTCGGTTATTAATGATGTGGTGCAGTTCGGTTCATGGTGTGGGTTAGTTCATATGATTTTTTTACACACCCCTAATCTAATGTACCATTATATGGGATCAAGATTTGATTTCTTTATTCAAAAGCTTTTGCTCAAGTGTCTACCTTCTCTGTACTTAATTTAGGCTAAGCGACTATATCACTAGTCCTTTGTACTTTAACTTAGGCTAAGTGACTACATCATTAATCCTCTTAGATAACAATATGCCCCACAAAAGATTCATATATTAAAAACTTAATAAATATTGATACATTATTAATGTATAGAAAAAAAAAATGATTTTTGAGATTTCTATTGGTATGTGATATGTAATTTCACTATAAATTTTCACTGAGATTAATGGTTTGTCTTGACCTTAGAATGTGAAGAATCTCTTCTCATGATTAATCTCACAGCAATACATGTGGGGATACTTAGTCAAAGAAAACAAATATACTAAAATAAGAAAAATGACACTGGTTAGCACAAAAAAATTTGTAATAAAAAATAATTGAAATTTTGAAAATAAAAAATTATTTATTAAAGATAATAATAATATTAAAATTAAGAGCTTGAATTTAAATAAGAAGAAATAAAAAATAAAGGATAATGTTATTATTAATTAAAATAAATAAGTAGGATAAACAAAAAATAATTAATCAAGGATTATGATAATAAAATTTAAAACTTGAATTTAATAAGAATAAATTAAAGTAAATAAATTATAATACTATTATTGGATTAAAAAATAAAATAGGATAATACTATTAAAAAGATTCATAAATTTATAATCCAACTGAAATTAGGATGCTTATATGTTTAAATTTAACTCATGATTCATTCAACTAAATTTAAAATACTCATATGCTTGAGTTCAATTAAAATTGGGAAACATAATGATAATAATTAATCAAAGATAATGATAACAAAATTAATAAATTGAATTTAATAAGAAGAAATAAAATATAATAAGAATAATGGTATTAAAATGATTCATATAGATTTATTATTCAACTGAAATTAGGACTCACATGCTTGAGTTCAAACAATATGATGTGCCTCTATTTATTATGTTTAATATTCACTTTTACATTCACAAACATATAATAAATTGTATTTTCGTATTATTTAATTTTGATAAACATGTGACATTTGACTGTATTTGTTATATTATTTTGCTTATTATACTAAATTTGATGCATATTCATAATTAATTTGTAGTGCTGATTTTTTTAGATATTTTCTTTATTTAAAATTAACCTTAAAAACTTAAATATAATAAAAAATAAAGTAAAATAATGTTATTAAAATGACTCATACAACTCAAGGATTTGTATAAAAAATAATTTTTCTTTTTTTTTTTTCTCTATACAATACACGGGATACAATCAAATAAGTGTGATGAATATATAAATAAATAGACAAAATTTAAAATGATAGAGATAGGGGAACATAAATGAAAGTTATAAGTTAAATATCTTATAAATAAAAGACCAAATTCATATTATAATATAAATCTTTTATACTATTAAATTTTTTTCACCAAAAAATATATTATATATTTTGTCTTCTACTGTTCTACTGGAAACTATGGATGCTGCCTTTCAAATTGCATTAACTTATTGTCTGATTACAATAATTCACAGTTTGTATATCTTGAATGAAGGCTATAATTTTAATCGTTTCATTCCCGTCCTTGTAAAAAAGATTAAGTATGTATTTAGATTAACTTATTTTATGTTCAAAACAAGCTTTTTGAAAGAGTTTTTGAAAAAAAAAATGATTATTTTTTAAAAAATAATCATTTCCAAACATGCTATAAGTAATCAACAAATGAGGACAACCTTATAATTTTGGATGACATTACATTTGGTGATAACGTGATATGTTGAATTAAATATCTCATGTGATAAATATGTGATTTATCTTATTAATTTAATAAATAATTAAATTAAGTTAATGAACTAAATTTTTATTGAGTAAAAGGAAAAGAGTAATTTTACAATTATAGTAACTACTAACTTGATAAAAGTAACAGTATTTAAAAAACAGTTTTTACATAAAACTCAAGGCCTTGTTCTTGGTCGTAAAATGGTTTTTCTTCCCTCACCATCACTAAAATAGAAGAATAGAGTAAAAAAAGACAAATGAATAGAAATTGAGTTTTGAGATCTCTTTAATATTCTTGGAACACATTCATGAATAAAGATTAATGTTTTCATACATTTTTGTTTGTGAGAATTATGAATTCTAATATTTTTATATTTTAATAGTATTTTTTCTATATTAAGATTTTTAGAAAAATTACAAATTAAGATGTGGTATTAGAGAAATATTATAGAATTTATGATTCTCTATTGATAATGATTGATTTTTTCCAAGTTGTATGAATCCTAATTGAGAAAATTGGGTGTTTTTTATTATGTTAATCCGTTGCACTGTGTAAGTTAATTTTATGGCATATTATTATTTTCATAAATCAACATATATCAGGATTGACATATTATTGTTTTCGTAAATAGGATTTACAAAAACAACATATGAACTATTTAAAGTAATATTTTAAAAAATATTATCGATGTTTTGGTTGATTCTATTAGAATTTTATGGCATATTATAGTATATTTACATTTCTGATTGTTTTCGTTGATTATGCAATATTTAAAGTATGCAATATTTAAAGAATATGCAGTATTTGATTTTTATGCATCATGCTATCAATTTCAGATGATATTATGTGAGATTTGTTGATCATTAAAGTGGTCAAATCTTTAAGTTGATTTAATTTCAAATTGTATGAAAGTTATTTTTTCAATTACTCAAAGAAAGAATGATGTGAATGACATGATGACTATTTGTGTTTGGATAAATTGAAGTTCATTGTTATAAGGTATTTATGGATCGTCCAAAGGTTGATTAACTACTCTTATGATAAATGGACATGATTATTAGTAGTGTAAATATACTATTAGTTTTATTTATATATCCAAAGATAATAAACATTTTTCTCGTACTATGCATGAGCATGTCATTGAAGTGACAAACATTGCAGCAAGACTTAAGTCATTGGGAATAAAAGTGGATGAGAATTTTTTTGTGCAATTCATTCTGAACTCATTGCCGTCTGAATATAATTTATTCCAAATGAACTATAATACCATAAAAGATAAATAGAATGTGCATGAATTGCACAGTATGTTAGTTCAAGAGTAAACCAAATTTAAGAATCAAGGAAATCACTCTATACATTATGTGAATCATCAAGGAGATGAAAAGAAAGCTGAAAAGAAACATGGAAAGAGAAAATGATCACTAAAAATTGATGAGTCCTTTGTTAAAATTCAGAATAAAGAGTCAAATAATAATAGATGTCATTTTAGTAGGAAATCTGGACACTTCTAGAAGGATTACCTAAGGCATAAAACTTAGTTTGAAAAAAAGGGTAAGATTAATGCTTATGTTTGTTTCGAATCAAATTTAATTGAAGTTTTTCATAATACTTGGTGGATTGATTCTGGATGTACAACTCATATTTCTAATATAAAGTAGGGATTCCTTACAATCCAAACCATAAGTCCAAATGAGAAGTTCGCCTTCATGGAGAATAAAGTGAAGGTTCTAGTGGAAGGTATATGGACTTACTATTTGATCCTAGACACTAGACATTATTTATATATATTTGAAACTTTTTATGTACCTAGTATTTCTAGGAAATTAGTTTCTTTGTCTAACTTAATGTTACTGGATACTCTTTTAGATTTAGTAATAGATGTTTTAGTTTGTATAAGCATACATGTATGATTGGTTCTTGTATATTTAGTGATGATTTATATCTCTTGATAATTTATAAGCTGAAACTCTTATGACTTTACATTATAATGTTGGCACTAAATGTAGTTTAGTGAATGAACATTCTGCTTACTTGTGGTGTAAACGTTTGGGTCACATTTCCAAAGAAAAAATGGAAAGGTTGGTAAATAATGGCATTCTTCCAAATTTGGATTTCACTAACTTTAATATTTGTATGGATTGCATTGAGGGAAAATAAATAAAACACAGAAAGAAAGGTACCACGAGAAGCAATCAACTTCTTGAAATTGTACGTACCGATATACGTAGACCCTTTGATGTCAATTCTTTCGGTAAAAAAAAGTATTTTATCCCTTTATTAAGGATTATTCATGTTACCGATACGTCTATTTATTGCAAGAGAAATATCAAGCTGTGAATGCCTTGAAAATTTATGTAAATGAAGTTGAAAGACAATTGGACAGAAATGTGAAAATAGTAAGATCAGATAAAGGTGATGAGTATTATGGAAGATTTGATGAAACTAGACAACACTCAGGTCCATTCGCTAAGTTTCTAGAAAAGTGTGGCATATGTGATCACTACATAATGCCAGGTATACCACAACAAAATGGTGTATTAGAAAGGCGTAACAGAATCTTAATGGATATGGTCAGGAGCATGTTAAGTAACATGTCTTTACCTTTATCATTATGGATGTATGCTTCAAAAACTTCCATGTATTTGTTGAACAGGGTTCCTAGTATGGCAGTTCCAAAGACACATTTTGAACTGTGAACAAGTAGAAAACTTAAGGCACTTGCATGTTTTGGGATGCCAAGAAAAAAATAAAAATCTATAATGCACATGAAAAGAAACTGAATGCAAGAGCAATTAATAGATATTTCATTGGATATCCAGAAAAGTCTAAAGGGTATAGATTTTATTGTCCTACCTATAATACAAGAATTGTTGAAACTGGAAATGCCCAGTTCATTGAGAAAGGTGAGACCAATGAAAATGAAGCTTCACAAAATGTGGAGACTAAGAAAGTTATAGTACAAGTTCCTTTGACTTGTGCTCCTACTTATGAAATTGTTATTCCTCATGTTGTTGAATTGCATAACAATCAAGAAGAGCAACAAATTAATGATCCCAAGGTTAATAATGAACTTATAGTAGAATAACCACAATAAATAACATTAAGAAGATCCCAAAGAGAAATGAGATATGCTATTGTGAATGACTATGTGGTGTTTACAAGAGTTAGAAAACGACTTGGGAATGTTGGTGTATGCCCTAGAGGCCAATTTATTTTGACCGTACTAGCTTACATTGTATTATACTATTTATTTAATATATGAGACATTTCATTTATTGTGTGTTATTTATGATAAACATAATAAAGTCCTTAGAATAGTAAGTTTTATGCCATAGGATCAAGTGGATGACTTGATCATGAGATCCTATTGGATAGAAACAGAACACTATTCTTAAATGTTCTTAGTCAAGTATTATTGTTAATTAGGACGACAATAATGCATCGAGACTAGTATAGGTGTAGACTGATGACCATATCTCACGGGTCATGGGTATGATATATCAAGTCTTTACATGGGTACATATTAGAGTAATGATGTATTTGATTGACCTGTCTTGAGAACGTTACGTGGATCGTTATATGAGTATCATAAGTGATTCTCATAGTGATAATGGTGTATATGGTCCTTTGACCTGAAATCACTGATTCCTACATGAGGAGTTGTATGTTTTAATACCATCAAACATCATCTATAACAAGGTGATTATAAAATTAGTTATTAGACATACTGTAAATCATGCGAAGGGATGTGAGTGACCAAGATGGGATTTGTCCCTCCTACATAATAGGAGTGATATCTTCATGATAAGTTGACACGCTTGCCTTAACCAAATAAGTTGATACGCTTTTCTATGCATGATGTATGATCCAAAAATACATACAAACATCATTCTCACAGTATTTCACATACACACACCATCTCTTGGCGGTATCACTTTCCAACACAATTGGGCCCACCACGACAGCCCAACAATATACTGCTGTTATTTCTAATCGTGTAAACATTTTATCTCATTTTTTAAATTGCGGAACATTTTTCTTACGTTTTCAAATCGCGTAAGTATTTTCTAATATTTTTGCAATCGCATAAATATTTTCAAACGTTTTCTAAATCGCGTAGAGATTTTTAAACATTTTCTCAATCACATAGTTTAAAAATCACTATTTTTAAATCGCGTAAGATTTTTCTAGCACTTTTCACTTGCGTAAAATATTTCTTTACTTTCTAAACTTATTTATAAAATTCTCTACATAATGTAGGCATTTGGCCTCATTTAGAATATTTTCCTACTAAAAATTCCTAAAGTAATATTTTCTACTATTTCTTACGAAAAGTACTTCTTTGATGTAATTAGGCATTATAGCTAAAAATTTTCTAACGCGCTTCAAAACACAAAGGGTGAGCTATACGCTAGCAAATTTCAAGTTTTAATTTTATTTCTCATCATAACTTAATTATGCTAATTTAATTCTAAACACTTAGTCCACTTTCCTTTTTACTTCTAAAAATCCATTAAATTAAGTTCTTGTAAATTAATTACCTAAGTTTACACTTAGGAAAATAATTTTTGAATCTAAAACACCAAACCTTGGTATGTTGGCCATAAATCCATTTATGCTTCATAAATCATATTTAATCATTTTCTATCACATAATTCTTTGTAAAACCCTTAATCTAATTTCTCATCATTAAATCACTTCATCCATGATTAGGAAAATAATTTAAAATACTTTGCCCTCTTTGTGGTGTTGAGGCCGTGAGTCTCCATGGGTTCTTTGGAATCTTCATACAATTCCTCATCATGTAAATCACATCCTACTTTATACAATAATTCAACATGCTTCCATAATCACATAAATAGGCATATAATCAAAGCTATAAAACATACCAACCAAAAATCATCACAAACAAAGCAAGCTTTAAATCACACAAGTGAATAAATCTTTATGGATTTCTCACCACAAACAAGCCATTTCCTTACCACCAACATATGGTTGATGAGGTTAATCTCCCTCTTACCTCAAGGAAGACAAAATCCTTCAAGTTGCTTTCTCTAAAGAATTTCGTGTAGCCTCCAAAGAAAACCCTAACAAGCTTAAACCAATACAAAGTTACAAATTAAGCTTGACAAAGAGAAACCATGGATCAAACATGGCTTAGAAACTCAAGAACCAAACTTTGAATCAAGAAACAAGACTTTTACCTTTAAGAGTAGAAAACTCAAGCTTGATTTCCAAGCACTATATGGATGAACTAGGAGAAACTTACAACATAAAAAGTTCTTAGAATGGTGTTTAGGTTTAGGAAATAAAGTTAGATGAAATTTTGGAAGCTTGGATGTTGGTTTTTGGTGTGGAGGCCGAGAGCTTCAAAGAAGAGAAGAATGGAGTTTTTGTTTGAGTTTGGAAGAAAGAGAATGACTTCTTTGTCTCAAAATGAGATAGAAATGAAATGGATACCTGATAATCATATATTTTATACATTAATAAACCCTCATTATTAGTCATTTACACTCTTCATGTACTTAATTGATTGAATTTGATTATGTTTTGTAAGTTTGAACTCGAATCGGACTTAATTGATTTTTTCAGCATTATTTGGGTCTTACACTGTTTCTGTATTTTGGCCATATCTTGAGTTCTAAATGTCTGATAATTATGAATTTTACCTTGTAGGAAAGATAAGAGAGAGCTCTACAACTTTGATGTAGAGCTCAAAGACAATTTCAGACATCTAGTGGAGCTAATTGGGCATGGAAATCAGAATACGGGTTTTGTGACTGGAACCCGAACAGTGTGTAGTAACCAGAACATAATTCGAGTTTGGGTTTATAAAATGGGCTGAAAATTTGTAATCTGAAATTTAAGACCCATATGTACAACTTTCATGACAAACACAAAACTTGATTCGGGCTCCTTGATGGAGATATTGGGTCTGAAAGTCAAAACAGAGGTGCTGAAACTGGTCTTGAACAGTCCGTAGTAATTGAGTCATATCTTGGGCTGTAGGACCATTTTTTAGGTGCTTCCACAGCCATTGGAAAGCTTAGACAATTTCCTAGAACTTTCATGAAGACCACTTGGCTTGGAAATGACGAAATCAATGAGTTCAGCAATAAATAATTTCGGAGACAAGGAAACTCACCTATTAATCTCACCTACTAATCTCACCTACTAATTCCACCTACTAATTCCACCTACTAATTCCACCTACTAATCTCACCTACTCATCCACCTACTACTCCTAATCCTCTATAAAAGGCTGGATGTGGAGAGCTCTAAGAAGACACTTGGTGTTAGAGATAGCTTTTCATAGTTCTTGTATATTTTTCCTTCATTGTAATGGAGAGCTAAGTCACTTCTAGTCAATTTGGGACTCTTGAAGAGATTGTGGTTTGGATTCTTGAGACCTTGGTTTATGTAATGTATTTGATTTATATTTGGATTCTTCTTCTCTTCTTCTTCTTCTTCTTCTGTTTTCTTGATCTTGAATGCATGAATGGTGATTCTGTTTATGTTTATTTTAAGATTAAGTATTGTGATTAAACTTAGAGCTGATTGATCTGAATTAATCACATAACTGAAGATTGAGATTTGTGATGAAACTTAGAACTGATTGATCTAAACTAATCATGTAATTGAAGAGGTTAGGTTACTGATTTGTGCCTAGGTTAATTGAATTCGGTGCTTAAATTGACATATATTTACATGAATGGTGCGATTACGGTTTATGTTTATCACTTGTCAATTGAATTCGGACGATTATCTAGTATGAATTCGGATCGATGCGAGAGATCTCGGTTAGATCCAAGTTAATCATTCAAATGTATTTCGGTGTTTGTTGAAAGGTCTATGATTGAATCCACCCAATCTCGAATAGATTTCTGAATTGACTGTTCTTTTAATTGTTATTTTTCTTCAGATCTTGTCATTGTAATCCTTGAACAATCAAAACCCCCCTTTCTAACTTAACTTAATTTGATAAAATTGCATTTACGATCCTTGAGGAGACGATCCGGTGTTATTCACTATACTGCAAACTTAGTTAATAACTTCGGTTATAATTTTGACTGAGTTCGGCGCTCGTCAATACCCTCTCCCCCTAGTGATTGATGTGGAAGTGTAAAAGAAAAGGAGAGTGAAATATTTTGCTAACAATTATGATTAGCACATGGCTAATGTCATCAAGTGATCATGCTTTGATCATGTAGTTTTCTATTGGTTTAGACCTAAAAGTCATGCAAGTGAATCACCTAATTCTAGATGGTGCATAAAGCTTTTTAGCCGTGGAACTCAATGAGGAAAGCTAACCAAGTTTTGATTTAATTGGTTCATAACTAACTTAAGCTAACTTAGTTAGATCACTTAGTTCCATTACTAACTATTTAGTTACTTAGGTGTGAGTCATATATTGTAAAAGGTACTAGAATACTCTTGTAACCATAAGCTCTAATGAGTAGCAAACTAAGTTTGCTCCATTTAGTTACTACCTAGGCTTTAAGCTAACTTAGTTTAAGACATCTAGTTTCATCTAGTTTCACGACTAACTAGTCTAGCGATTTTCGTTGACTTGATTCTATTGGTTTTCATCAAGTTTCAAGTATTCTAATTGGTTCACAAAACAAGTCATCAAAACTTTCTCTAAAGGCTATTATCTAATGGACAATAGTTATAGAAATTATTACCCAATTGACAGAATATACTGCTCACAAGTCAATAAGTATTGTCTGCTGGATAATAAAATACGAAATATTTTTATTTCACGGATAACAACTAAAAATTAAAAGATCGTGACATGTATCTCTTAGATTCAGGTTTAGTAAGCTCCCCTGGCTCCGAATAAATCAGTAAAAAAAATTTTCAGCTTGAAAATTATTATTTTCATGACTCGGACTAAATCACACACCACGATAAAAAACAATCACAAAACAGTCAAAATAAATTTACAGCACACAGAAATCACAAAACAGTATAATTTAGTCATTACTGTAAAATAACAAATTTTGTTGTGCTACAACTCTCCCCTATTAAAAAGAATTTCATTCCCAAAATTTGTCATACCTTAGAACAATTGAGGAGATTATTCCCTCATTTGGTCTTCCAACTCACATGTAGTATCTTCTGTTGTTTCATTCTAAATCACTTTTACTAACGAAATATCTTTCCCTCTAAGTTGCTTCATCCTCTTGTTTTCAATCTTAATAAGAAGTGTAACACCCCAAAAATTATTTATTTTATGATAAATATTTATTTTATAATATTTGTGATTTTTAGGAATTTTTCTGGAATTATTGGCTTTTTTACCAAACTGCCACTAGTGGTAATTTTTTTTTTACCAAAATGCCATTTTTTTAAAACAATTTACTAAAATGCCATGCTTTCAAAACTATTTCCCAAATTACCACACTTTGGTCCTACGTGACATTTTTTATTTTTTCCAAGGCCACGTAGGATGCGCCAAAGCGCTTGGCGCATCCACATAGATTGCACCAACACGCTTGGTGCATTCTACGTGGATGCGCCAGGCGCTTTGGCGCATCCTACGTGGCCCAAGATACTGAATATGCCATAGTGTTTGGCGTAACCTATACAAATACGCCAAGCTTATTAGCTTAACCTAACTCAAATATTAATTTTATAATAAAAATTTTAAAAATAATTAATAATTAATAAAATATTTAACAATTTACTATAGGTATCATATCTTTTAAAAAATGAGTACTATAGTGCTATAACAATAAGTGATGAAAAATAAAAGTAGAGAAATTGTCTTGGAACATGTGTTTTTTATTATAAAAAAAATAATATAAAAATGATGTAAATTAATTTTGTTGTTTAGTATTTAATAAAAAAAGAGTTAAAATGTAAATGCTTATGCGTTCAGGCATTCAGATTCTATGAAAAATTTGACAGAATTTTTCCTAAATATTAATCTCCCGAAAAGCACACAAACCTGTTTAATTCCACCATAGTACCAATATCAACAACATAAATGAAACAACAAACATGTTCAATCCAACAAAGGTACCAAAATCATAATTTAAAATCATAAACAATAATTTAGTCAAAGCCACTAAATATAACATTCTGATATACACATCAATGAGATGGGCCAGCATCGGAATGCAGTGGTCTGTAAGAAGGATCAGCTGAAGGACCTGGCTGTGATGGGTACGGTGGGTAACTCGGTGGCGGGTAAGGATATGGGGGGTAAGGGTGTGGCGGGTACGAGTGTGGTGGGTAAGAATATGGTGGGTAACCTGACGATGGGTAAGGATACAGTGGGTATGGTGGATATGGTGGGTGATATGTAGGTGGTAGCTAAGTTGTCAGATATGTAGTAGTTACATCTGGAGTGGTTGCAGTGGTCACAGTGGTAGGAGGCTGAGTCGTGGGCTGGCTTGTAGAAATGGAGTCCTCAGGATGCCGAAGTTGCATCCGAGTGCTCGCTAACCCTCTTCTCCTTCTACGCCACGTCCCCTGTGCACTGGACTCCTCAGGTGGCCCTGCAATGTCATCTACTGTTGGAGCTGGATGAAGATTTTCCATGATAATACGATCATGCTCCTGCAATGAATGTAGGATCTGCGTAGTAGCTTCTCGAGCGGCATCGTCACTGGTCGAACTGAACCAATGCTCTGCAATGTCCGCCTAAGAAATAAAGTAAAAAATATGTCGTTATAATTACTACAAAATGCATATAGTAACTGGCGAATTGGTAAATAGCTTACCGCATTCCCAATAGATGCACTGGCGGTAGAGACCCAGCGTCTGGTAATTCTTTTATACCAACGCATATATTGAGAACGCTAGGTGAGCGGTGCTTCCAATTGGGTTCCCCTAACAAGCTTCTCCCTTCGACTATCACATGCTGTTATGTAAACAACATATGTCGTTGGCCAATTTTCATCATGCCTACCTGCTAATGTAATTGAGTGCAAAATGCTAATTTACACCATTTTTTATTAAATACTAAACAAAAAAAATAATTTACACCATTTTTATATTATATTTTTTTATAATAAAAAAACACATGTTCCAAAACAATTTCTCTACTTTTATTTTTCATCACTTATTGCTATAGCACCCACTATAGTACTCATTTTTTAAAAGATATGATATCTATAGTAAATTGTTAAATATTTTATTAATTATTAATTATTTTTTAAATTTTTATTATAAAATTAATATTTGAGTTAAGCTAAGCCAAAAGCTTGGTGTATCTGCACAGTTACGCCAAATACTATGGCGTATTCAGAGTCCTAGGCCACGTAGGATGCGCCAACAAGCATGGCGTATCCACGTAGGATGCGCCAAAGCGCCTGACGCATCCTACGTGGCCCAAGAAAAAATAAAAAATGCCACGTAGGACCAAAGTGTGGCAGTTTAGAAAATAGTTTTGAAAGTATGACATTTTAGTAAATTGTTTTAAAAAATGGCATTTTGGTAAAAATTTTTACCATTAGTGGTAGAAAATTATTATTTTCATGACTCGGAATAAATCACACACAATGATAAAAAACAGTCACAGAATAGTCAAAATAAATTTATATCACACAGAAATCACAAAACAGTACAATTTAGTCATTACTATAAAATAACAAATTTTGGAGTGTTACAACTCTCCTCCACTAAAAAGAATTTCATCCTCGAAATTTGTCATATCTTAGAACAATTGAGGAGATTGTTCCCTCATTTGGTCTTCCAACTCACACGTAGCATCTCCTGTTGTTTCATTCCAAATCACTTTTACTAACGAAATATCTTTCCCTCTAAGTTGCTTCATCCTCTTGTCTTCAATCTTAATAGGAAGTGTAACACCCCGAAAATCGTTTATTTTATGATAAATATTCATTTTATAATATTTGTGAATTTTAGGAATTTTTCTGAAATTATTTGAATTACTTGATTATTTTAATATTTTTCCTCGATTTATGTATGCACTGAGCGGAGCCAAAAAAAAATTTCTCCTAGGCCGAATACAATTTATGAGGTTTGCATTTTTTGAGAATTTATCTAATAAATAAAATCGCAGTACATTTTATTATCCGTTGGACAATAAATATTGGTTTTGTTAACTGTAACTTTTGTCCACTGATAATAAACTTAGTACAATGTTAGTCATATTTAGGGAACACTCTAATGACATCACAATGATAACATCATCACCATGACATCACCTTTGACTTTTCAAAAAGCAAAAATTTGGCTTGTTGGAGAAGCTTGGAGGAAGCTTCCTAGCAACTTCCTAATGGCTTGTTGGAAAAGCCAATCTTCTCTCTCCCTTGGGCAACTCCACGACAATGAGGGGGAAGGAGGGAGCCAAAAAGTTTTCGTTTCACTTAAGCCATATTTCTCCTTTTCATTCAAATTTCCTATCACTTTTTCTCTCCACTTAACTTTCTCTTCTTCCATTTTCTCTCTTCTCTTTCTTCTTCTTCTCCTCCTACCTCATGGCCACACCACCATAGCCATCCTCAATGTTCACAAAAATTTCATCCACTCACATTTCCTTGATCTCCATCACATTCTAAACACCTTTCTAGTTGAAGCCATTTCCAAAAGCTTCCATCTTCATCATCTTTCTTCAAGAACAAAGCTTGAAGCTTTTGAGGTAAACTTTTGATCTTCACTTTATCTTCTTCATTTTCATGTTCATGGTCTTCTTTATGACCATTGATTCACTCTTTTTCAAGCCTAGAATGTTGATTTCATGAGTTGAAATCCTTAGGGTTTTGTGGAGTGCTTGGCCGAAATCTTCAAGGACATCAAGGGAGACCTTTTGCTTGTCATTTTCTTTGGTAAGAGGGAGAACATTCTCATAAACCATTCATGGTAGTGGGGGACGAATTTTGGTGTTGATGGTGGAGGATCCATGTGGTGATCTCTCCACTTGATTGTTTGTTTTCAAGACTTTGTTGCTATGTGATTGTATGGTGTTGCTGTGTGAGATTATTACATTATGTGTTATTGATAATTTGTGATGTGTGGTATACTTGAAATCATATTTGGAAGACCAAGAACACTTTGTTTCTTGATGTGTAGCTCATGACTTTATGGCCTTAAAATGAGAACCAAAATGAAATTATTACCCTAAAGTTGAACTTGATGAGTTAATGGATGAGATGATGAAAAATATAGACTTGAGATATTAGATGAGGTCACAGCCAAGAGGAAGAAAAATTAGGAAAACTTATGACTAAATTGGTAATGAATTGGAACTTATAAGTTTAAGTGGAAAATGAATTGATTGAGGAATTAAAACAAGGCATTAAGAAGATGAATGTGAAATTCTAAGAACCTAGGGTTCACGGCCATGAAGAAGGAAAAATGGAAGTATTGGATAAATCTTAAAGTAATTTGGAATTTAGAAAAATTAGGTTAAAAGTAAGTTAATTAAAGAATTGAAATAAATAAGTAAGAAGAGGAATTTTGGAACTTGAGGATATTAGGGTTTTTGGACATTTAGGATAATCAAGAGGAAAATTTGTAATCAAAGTGAAGCTTGAATAACTAAGTGACTAAATACTAAATTGGGAATTCATAATATGGAAAAATCAAAGAAATGAGGACTTTAATGTAATACCATAATGACTTATGACCTTTAAAGGAAAATGAGCGTAAGTGAGACTTTGAGACTCATAAGACTTTAAATAAATAAATTTTATTAATAATGAAGAGAAATGTAAATTTGAATAGAGAAATAAGAATTGAAATGATAATGGAAACCATGAGGTTGAGATTAAATGATAATGTTATTATCATGCCCGTAAGTGGAATCTTGATTTATTGACAACTGCTATGAATTATGATGGTGTATGATCATGGATTGCTTAATATTGATGATATTATGTATGTATGTATGCATTGAGGCATTCATCATACCTTGTGAAGTCATGTGGTCTATTGTTATGGCTGTATGAGCCTAGGAGTCGAATTACACCTTCGTGCGGGTGTGATGGACTTAGTGTAGGTCTTTATTGACCTTGGGGACGTCGGGGTGTGGGGTGTCCGCAATGGCCAACTGGTAGCTCCCCTAGGCCATGGACCAGACCAATGCAAACACATCGACGATCCGAACCGAGACACTCAGCCCAATTAGGATCTGGTATAGAATGTCTTGTATAAAGCCTTGTTGCGCAAACATTGATTTATTGAAAACACTTGATTTATGGTTGACGAGATACCGACATATCTTCTGATCATTCTCTCTGAAATATTTGTCTAGCTCCATGGAGTAGGAATTGAGTACATTGTGTATATGTATAATGGGTATGCATACCCTCATGACATTTCATATATGTTTATTTATTTGACATTGACTGACTTATTGAACTGTTATATTATTAATATTATCCTTACTGTTGATATTTGATATTGCTGATTTCTGTATTTGGATGGTATTTCTGTCCGTACTGTCTTTACACTGCCTGTTGGTAATGATGTCAGATTTCTCACCTCTTAGTTGTGTTGTGTTGTTTGCTGTCTGTTCTAATTAATTAAAGATTAAGAAGGAATTGAAGAGAAATTACCCCCTATTGATTCGTGATAATTGTTGTACCAAGATGACATCAAGACTATATATTTTGGATTATGTTCGTCTGTACTTTCACGATGGAGCTGACGCATGGTTAGTCAACTTAGCTAATGAGAGAGTTACCTATACTAGGGAGCTGACATTGACCTTTCGTGGGGATCTTCGTGAGGCCCCCGTTTTGTCTTTCTCTATATCTATTCAATTAGTGTTTAACATACCTATCCGGGAGTGGTGGAATAACTTCCACTTTACTCCTCATGAGGACAGCGTAGTGCCCTTTGGTTGATGCCTGTTTGTTAGGGTGCACCTCCTACTGTGGTTATTTCTTCTGAGGAATCGGAAGGATCCCTCTGAGGATCCTATGGTTTAGGTACGTAGGACTTGGGTTGGTCGTGCCTTTTTGCTAGTTAGTCTTTCCCGATCATCTGTACATTTTTGAGTGCGCACATTTATTTGGAGAACTATTCTTTTTGTAAGTATTTTGGGGTACCATACGAACCAGCTGATATGAATGCTTATGTATATGCAATATATATATATATATATATATATATATATATATATATATATATATATATATATATATCAATGATGCTTTATGATCTACCTGCTTGTTTGATCTGTTATTCGCAAGTAAAAGAGTATGTTACGTTAAATATTATGGTTTTAATAATTACTGATTTTATAACTTGGGTTAAATTTATCTCATATTCCGCGTTAATTTGATTGATTTTGAATTCGTAAAGTTGTGATGTCCTCCTCCTTCCAAAGGGGAAGAGGGTGTCACAGGAAGTGTCTAATACATTAAATTTTCTTTTAATTATACCTCATCAGGCTGTATGACATGAGTTGGATCAAGAATGCATTTTCTCAACTGGGA
Source organism: Ormosia emarginata (assembly GCA_029884605.1). NCBI lineage: Eukaryota > Viridiplantae > Streptophyta > Magnoliopsida > Fabales > Fabaceae > Ormosia > Ormosia emarginata. The sequence goes on along the minus strand of JAQQTP010000079.1, from coordinate 30,475,236 downwards.
CACATAGAAAACATTATGAAGGTTGGAAAGAAAAGGCGATAAAGCTATTTGGTATGCAACTGGACCTATCTGACGAATAATTTGATAAGGTCCAGTGACTTTAGGAGTGAGTTTTCTGGATTTTATAACCCTTCTAATACTAGTCATGGGTGTGACTCGCAAAAACACATGCTCACATTCCTTAAATTTAAGAGGTCTTCTTCTTTTATCAACATAGCTTTTCTGTCTACTCTGAGTTGCCCTCATTTTCTCTTTAATCATTTTCACTTTCTTAATCGTTTGTTGTACCATTTTAGGTCCAATGTTCATACTCTCATAATCTTAATACCAACACAAAGGTGTTCGACATCGTCGTCCATATAACACTTCATAGGGTGCCATCCCTATACTTAAGTGAAAACTTTTGTTGTAGATGAATTCTACCAAAGGCAAGAATTCATCCCAACTCCCTTTTTGTTCTAACATGCAAGCTCTTAGCAGATCCTTTAGTGACTGTATAGTCCTCTCCGTTTGACCATCAGTCTGTGGATGGTAGGCAGAGCTTAAACGAAGTTTAGTCCCCATTGCTTCATGTAGGCTTTTCCAAAACCTTGATATAAACCTTGGATCTCTATCAGAAATGATACTAGTGGGCATACCGTGAAGTCTTAGGATTTCACCAATGTACACTTAGGTCAAGTTCTCCATTGAATACCTGATATTGATTGACAAAAAGTGAGCAGACTTCGTAAGCCTATCAGCAACGAACTGTATAGAATCATATCCTTTCCTAGTCTTTGGCAATCCCGTAACAAAATCCATTACAATACTATCCCATTTTCATTCTAGAATAGTTTGGGGTTGCAGTATACCTACTGGTCTTTGATGTTCAACCTTTGTCTTTTGACACACAAGACAAAATGACATATGTTCAACAACATCTCTCTTCATCCTAGGCCACCAAAGTAATTGCTTCAGATCTTGATACATCTTGGTCATTCCGAGATGTATACTCAACTTGCTGTTATGAGCTTCATCGAGAATCGCCTTTTTAAGATCAGTATCACTAGGTATACAAATCCTACCTTTGAACCGTAAGACCCCGTCAGATCCTTCCTCAACCGTTGCCACATGACATTGCTTCAAGAATTCTCTCTATTTTTGTAAAAAAATGTTATCTTCTTGTTTTTCTCGGATTTCTTCTAGCAAATCATTCAGAATATTAACCATGTTCAAACGAATCCTTCCTGGCGCTAACTCTATCGAAAACCATATATCTCTGAACTGTTCTATTAGTTGCTCCTCTTTGATCATCATAGCAGAAATACTGAGCATCTTCCTATTCAAAGCATCTGCCACGACATTTACCTTTCCAGGATGATATTGAAACTGAAAGTCATAATCCTTCAGGAATTCTAACCATCTTCTCTATCTCATGTTTTGTAACACCTCAAAAATTGTTTGTTTCATGACAAAAGTTCATTTTATAATATTTGTGATTTTTGTGGATTTTTCTGGAAATGTTGATTATTTTAATATATTCCTCGATTTATGTGCGCACTAAGCGGAGCTAGAAAAATAAAATATTTTCCCCAAGGTTGGAAAACCTTAGATTGTGGAAATGTCGATGGAAGATCTTACTAAACCCGAGGCAGAGCACAGTTTACAAAGTTTTCATTTTTCGAGATTTTATGTGATAAAATAAAATCGCGGTACACTTTATTATCCATTGGACAATAAATACTAATTTTGTTAACTGTAACTTTTGTCCACTGGATAATAACTTTAGTAGAGTGTTAGTCATCTTTCTAGAAGAGCACCTTTTTTTTGGAAGGCTTATGTATGTAACACCTTTTTGGGCATGTGGAACTTTTATTTATACTTTTCAAGATCTTTGATGTATATAAGTACATGTGATATATATATATATATATATATATATATATATATATATATATATATATATATATGTGTTTGGATGAATGTAATGTTCTGCTTGTTATTTATTTCCGCTAAGTTTATGTCTTCTTTTACAAAAAGAAAAAAAAAGAGAAGTATGTGTGTAATTGAAAGAGAATTGCAAATTTAATATATGCTTATAAATGAATAAGTCACTATCTATACGTGTATATAATCGGGTTTTAGTGTTATCTTTTGATCTTTTGTTCGTGTTTGGTGTGACTGTCCCTCTCCAAAAGGGGGCGTTACACTAGTTTGGTATCAAAGCCTCGGTTTGAGTTTTCTTTTGGGTTTTGTGGTTAGGTCTGTCTTGTTTGTGCTGTGTGACTCTCTATGTTTGGTTTCTGAAAAGTTACCTTTAACTTTTCTTATGTTCTGTTCAGTCTAAATCCAAAAAAGAGTGATGGCTCACGGTGGAGGTATTGCTACAGCAGTCGAGGCGATGCAACGGATGGTGGATGTTATTGCATAGCAAATTGAGAGAGCTGCACAACAATAAGAGGCAACCACAGATGTCTAGAATTTGTCAGAATTTCGTTGCAACAACCTACCTCAGTTTAAAGGAGAGTTCGATCCTGAGAAGGCTAGTCTTTGGATCAAGGAACTAGAGAAGATATTCCGAAGGATGGGCTATGCTGATGATAGGAAGATAACCTATGCTACCTTCATGTTAGTTAGAGATGTTGAGGACTGGTGGAATGGAGCCCAGAGAGTAATGGAAGTCGAGGGAACAACAGTCACATAGGAAGTCTTGAAGGACAGATTCTTGGAGAAGTACTTTCCTGCAAGTGCCAGGCATGCCAATGAGATGAAGTTTCTTGGTTTAAAACAAGGAAGCATGACAATTAGCGAGTATGTGGCAAAGTTTGAAAGCTTGTCCAAGTTTTCAAGGTATTTCCATCTCCATCCTGACAAAGAGTGGAAATGTTGGAAGTTCGAAGAGGGACTACGCCATGACTTGAAGAGGGTGGTATTACCTTTGGGAATTGACCAATTCCTAGCTTTGCTAGACAAGTGTCAGAGAATTGAAGAGCTTGATCAATCGAGAGACACAAGGAATCACAGTTTTGGACCTTCTAGGTTCCAGAGGATATGGCAGCAATGCGAATCAGTTTCATAGGAAACCTTATTCCCGACCACCGAGAAATCAACAATAATCACCGGGTGGAGGCTCGAGTGGAAATTTTGGTGGCAATCGAGTTAGTCAGAATGTGGTGTCTTCACTAAAGTGTTTGAAATGCAGTAAAGATCATCTGACAAGGGAATGCACTATCAAGGAGATTATTTGCTTCAGAAGCGAAAAACCTAGACATATCTCTAGAGATTGTAACCAATCTAAGGCAGAGCCTTCTATCAACAATGACCAAGTTGCAAGACATCAGGCAGGAGGTAGAGTTTACACGATGAGTGAAGCAGAAGCCTCCTAATATGAAGATATGATAAAAGGGGATAGTACCATAGAAGGTAATCTTTTATCGGTACTGTATGACTCAGGGGCAACCCACTCTTTTATTACTTATGACTATTTACGTCGGTTAGGTTTGCCTGTGTCTTCTTTGCCTTTTGATCTGAGTGTTTCTATCCCTACTGCTAAACCTGTTGTTACTACCCAAGTCTGTTTGAATTGTTCTTTATTTGTTGAAAGTTGACTATTTTATGTTAATTTGATCTATTTACCTCTTTTCCAAATAGACGTAATCTTAGGAATGGATTGGTTATCTTCTAACCATATCCTATTGGATTATTCTAATAAAACTTTAGTTTTTCCTAAGTCTGAAGTTTTTAGATTTTTGACGGCCAACCAAGTTTAAGCTTTCTTAAGAGAATGAGTTCAAGGATACATGCTTTTGTCTTCCTTAGAAGTCGAGAGTGAGATAGATGTGAATGTTATTCCAGTAGTTAATGAGTTTCCCCAAGTCTTTCCTGGGGATGTACCTAGTCAACCGTCGGAGCGAGAGATAGAGTTCACCATCGATCTTGTACTTAGATCTGGTCATGTATCCATAACACCGTACAGGATGTCACCGTCAGAATTAGTTGAACTTAAGAAGCAGTTGGTGGAGCTTCTGGAAAAGTAGTTTGTCAGACCCAATGTGTCACCCTGGGGAGCATCAATATTGTTAGTCAAGAAGAAGGATGGAACTTCGTGCTTATGTGTAGATTATCGCCAGCTAAACAAGGTCATAATCAAGAACAAGTATCTACTTCCGAGGATAGATGATTTGATGGATCAGCTGAAGGAAGCCGCAGTTTTGTCTAAGATTGACTATCGTTCTGGCTATCATCAGATCCGAGTAAAAGTAGAGGATATTCCCAAGACGACTTTTTGTACACGTTACAGACATTACGAGTATCTTGTGATGTCGTTTGGAGTGACGAATGCACCTGCCATATTCATGGATTACATGAATAGCATCTTTCATCCTTACCTAGACAGATTTGTCATCATTTTTATCGATGACATTCTGATCTATTCTCAAAATCAGGAGGAACATGCTGAACATCTTAGTACAGTTCTCCAGATATTGAAAGAGAAGGAGTTGTATGCCAAGTTGTCAAAATGTGAATTTTGGCTGGAAGAGGTTAAGTTTTTGGGTCATGTAATCTTGAAGGATGGGATTGCAGTGGATCCGTCGAAGGTCGAAGCAGTTCTACAGTGGAAAAGGCCAAAGATCGTGACTGAAATTCGAAGCTTTGTGGGATTAGCTAGATATTATCAAAGATTCACTGAAGGATTTTCTAAGAAAGCAGGACCTCTTACTTAACTCACGAGAAAGAACCAAGCTTTTGAGTGAACTGATGCTTGTGAAGAAAGTTTTGAAGAGTTAAAGAGACAACTGACTATGACACTAGCTTTGATTTTACCTGATCCCAATGAACCGTTCAAGGTGTACTGTGATGCTTCACATCAAGGACTAGAATGTGTGCTCATACAAGATAGGAAAGTATTGGCGTATGCTTCATGTAATACCCTTAAACACATGTTAGACTGGTAAATGGTTACAAAAGATAGCATTTGACTTGTTTAGCATGCCAGTAAAGTTTTGTGATAAACTGAGTTCATTTAGCCATTTAGTTGCAACACAGAAGTTGTAAAGTAGCTTAAAATAACTCAGATAATAGCATAAGTTGCTAAGTTGAGGGATATAAACATAGAGTTTATTTCTAGGTCACAAATAAACTAAGAAATATGTGGTAAAAGTTTCAAGAGAATCTGAGTCAGTTTGGTATTTTTGGGCATACAAGTTGTGCTTTTAATGCCCGATTGAGCCCCAGCAGATATGGAAAAATAGAATAATGGTGAAATAACAATTTAGATGAATCCTATGATTTATTCTAAAGTTGTTGGAAGCTGAGAAACTTGAATTAGCACAATTCGAGTGTCCTTAGCAGATATAAGTTTCAGGGTAGAAACTTAAGTTAATCTTTTCTCTTAATTCCCTCTACGTCCCACCCCCTATTTCTATCTTCTCTCTCGGCAGAATGAAGAAAAAACAGAGAAAGAAAAGAAAGAAAAGGGAGAAAGGGGAGAAGAAGAAGGAGAAAGGGGAAGAAGGGAAGAAGGAGAGAAAGAAGATTAAGGATCAAGCTTCAAGATCAAGAGTCTTCAAGAGGTAGGGGTTTAAGATTTCTACTCATTTATTCTCTCTAGATTCTCTATGTATGCATATAAACAACCTAATATGCTAAGATGAGTTTTAGATGAGTTTGGCTTGCATGGACGTGTTTCTTTGGTCACTTATGACTTGTTCATAGCATAAGTTTAAGTTAGAAACTTAGAACAACTCATTTAGACCCTTGATTCACAAAATGAGCTTTAGGTCAAAGAATGAAGGATTTTGATCCATAATCCAAATTAAGAGGTTTAAGATAGTGATTGATGTTTCCTAAGTATTAAGGAACTAGTTAGGAACTTAGAATCACTTAGAATTTGGATAGAAATGGTCAGAATCCAAGAAAATGACCAATAGAATAGTAAACCCATAGCTGTAGAATTATGCAGAACTGTTGTTCTGTCATGGGCACCGCGGCATGTGTTGAGTGGTGCCGCGGCATGAGACCAAAGATTAGTCCAGTATTAGCATTTGAGAGCAGGGCGCCGCGGTGTGCCAATGCCATGCAGCGGCGTGAGACCCTGAAGCTCCAAAATGTTAATTTTGGATGTTTTGAAGTTCTATAGTTAATGGAATCATTTATATATGTCTCCTAAAGTGTGTTAAGACACAAATGGGGATATTTTCAAGTGGAAAATATTTACCCATCAAGTATGAGAAAGCATAGGCTTTTAAGCATCCTAAAGGAAAGGTTTGCTTTAGGTAATGACATTGCACCTTAGGCAACTTAACGTTGCAATAGATATCACTCAAGATGTGATGAGATAGTGCAATGGAGATAAGTATACTAGGATGAATAATAGTATTCACTCTAGTAGAGAATGAGAAATGTATGAACCTTAGAAGATCCAAGAATAGCGGATTATCTTGGGAAGGTACCTAGAACCTTAAACAACGAAGAGTTGTAAGTAAAAACCACTCTTGAGTTAGATTAACTTGAGTAGGGACAAGATTGTGTATTAGTTCCAAGGAGGGAATGTTTAGGTACTAAGTCTCTAGTTAAGTGAGACTTTGTGCATTGCTAAATACACAATAAGATGAATTGTGACTAAGAAGATGTCATAATCATAAGGTATAGCAGAAATGTGCAATAACTCATGTTAGAAGTGCAAGATAAAGGGAATTTACTTCCTTAGATACTAATGAAAGTATGGAAGTTAAGTTCTTAAGCATTCCATGAGTTTAGAATAATTAAAGAGGTATCTGGAACCTTAAGCACACAAGTGTAGTATAGGCTACTACCAGAAGTGTGATAGAAGGGAAAGCTAGATACAACCAGAATAAGTATGTTATACTTATTTAGATGCATGAATTACTCATTTTAATTAAAGTTGAGTTAATTATGTAAAGTTTTAGAGAAATGCTCATTTATTTCCTTAAGCAAGGGTAGATGAGGCATTAGTTAAGATAGACTCTTTCACTAGGATGAGTTAAGTCTATAAGAGAGTAAGATGATGTTTATGTTAGAGTTAAACATAACACTAAGCTTTTCACACATTAGTTAGTTAAGCTAGTATGTATGTGAAGAGAAAGAACCTTAGTGCAACCAAGATTAGTGGTTTGCCAGAGGTAAGTACCTAACACCTCAGCAACATATTGTTGCATGAGAAATCACTTAAGAGATAGGAGTAATGAGGTGGTGTTTAGGTAAAAGTATGAGAAATAATTTGATAATATTTACCTGAGAATGTAACATTATATGACGCGAGGTCATTTAGCCAGAAGGAAAGGAATCAGAGAAGTTCCTAAGGGAACAAGTATTTCTAACCAAGTGCTAAGGTTACATGTAGTATTAGGTTACAAATTCTCCTCATTACAAAGGGTAAACATAAGAAGCCAAAGTTCCTAGGAGAATATGCTTAGATCGTAAAGGAACTAAGTATATAAGTATGTATGTAAGTCTACAAATTAGTCAAGTAGTATCGATCTTGGTGAGTATCCTTTGATGTCCATTCATGGAGGCAAAAGGAGAAAGATAAGTGTCCGAAGGACTTTTGAGAAGGACATAACCCTGATGTCTCGATAGTGCCAAGGCCAAAGGAGATAAGTGGGAAATCCAAAGACGCTCTTTGAGCAAGGATGAAACCTGAATTTCTCAGCGTGCCAAGATATGTGTAATGTGAGGATGAACTTTCCCTCTAATTACCACTGGATGATATACTGACTAATTCCTAGCAAACTTCCTTGTTTTCAAAATAAACTTTTGCATGTATTTCAAAACAAAACCCTGCTTTTGCATTTCATCCACATACTATTAGGATTTCTTTAGGCATATTCATATTTCATATCATTCTCATTGCATTCACGGACAGTTGTATGGGCATTGTCCGTCACTGTTGGTATTTATAGCTGTATGGGCGTTGTATATATTAACAGTGTGTAGGCTATCGGTTGATATCACACTATAAGAAAGTGTTCAGATATGAGAAAAGAGGAGGAAGCTCCTAAGTTAGAAATTATAGCATTTGTTATATATTTGTTATATACAATGTTATAGTTAGATGGTATTGGAATTGCTTTTACTAAGAATGTTTATTCTCACCCCAGTTGCTATTCTATGTAAATCCAGATGCAGGATCAGGCATAGGTACTATGGTACAGACCTTACTAAGGGTAAGAAGATAAAGCATGAAGACTAGAGTAGTTTTTATTACTTTAAGTAGACAGAACTTATGTAATCAGTTTATATTTGTTCTGTAAGTTTTATATTATATGTATTACAATAAGCCCTCTTATGGCTAAGTTTGTATATATATATATATATATATATATATATATATATATATATATATATATATATGTATGAGGTTTAAGTTTTTCCGCAATCTCTCAAGGCTTTCTATAATTACTCAGTTGTGATTATGAATATATGTTAGAATAAAGTATGAGGAAGTGACATTTCTAGTACCATTATCTTTATATATCATTGTGAAACTATGATATATCTAGATATTTGTATTAGGGTGTTACACTTCAAGACAGTTGTGAGTGCATGAAAAGAACTACCCTACACATGACCTAAAGTTAGCAGCTGCAGTGTTTGCTTTGAAGATGTGGAGACATTTTTTGTATGGGGCAACGTTCAACATCTTTAGTGACCACAAAAGTTTGAAGTACCTATTTGAGCAAAATAAGCTAAACATGACGCAGCGAAGGTGGTTAGAGTTCTTGAAAGACTACGATTTTCAATTTCAGTATCACCCTAAAAAGGCAAACGTCGTGGCAGATGCTTTGAGTAGAAAGATGCTTAGTATGTCTGCTATGATGATTAAGGAGAAGGAATTGATAGAGTAGTTCAGAGATATGTGGCTATCTGTTGAATTGGCACCAGGAAGAATTCGTTTAAATATGGTTACTATTTTGAATGACTTGATGGAAGAGATTTGAAAGAAGCAAGAAAGTGATGAATTTTTGAAAAAGGAAAGAGAGCTAATGAAGCAAGGCAGTGTGACAACAATAGAGGAAGGACTTGATGGAGTTATAAAGTTCAAAGGTAGGATTTGTATACCCGATGATCCGGAGCTTAGGAAAACAATTCTAGATAAAGCTCATACCAGCAGGTTAAGTATGCATCCTAGAATGACTAAGATATACCAAGATCTGAAACGATTGTTTTGGTGGCCTGGAATGAAGAGAGATGTAGCCCAACATATGTCATCTTGCTTAGTTTGTCAGAAAGCTAAGGTTGAACACCAAAGACCTTTAGGAATGTTGCAACCTTTAACCATTCCCAAATAGAAATAGGATATCATTGCAAAGGATTTCGTGGCTGGATTACCAAAGACCAGAAAAGGTTATGATTCGATATGGGTGATTGTTGATCGGTTTATGAAGTCTGCACACTTCTTACCGATTAACATAAAGTATTCAATGAAGAAGTTAACACAACTGTATATTGGTGAGATTGTTAGACTACATGATGTGCTTTCTAGTATTATTTCGATAGAGATTTGAGGTTCACATCAAAGTTTTGGCAAAGTCTTCAAGGAGTAATAGGAACGAAACTATGTTTGAGTTCTACTTATCACTCTCAAACTAATGGTCAATCAAAAAAGACGATCCAATTGTTGGAAGATTTGCTTAGAGCCTGCACTTTGGAACAGACTGGAAGTTGGGATGAAGTTTTGTCATTGGTAGAGTTCACCTACAACAACAGTTTTCACTCGAGCATAGGGATAGCACCCTATGAGGCTCTATATGAACGACGGTGCAGAACACCTCTGTGTTGCTACCAAGATGGAGAGCATCTTATGATCAAACTTGATCTTGTACAACAAACGATAGAAAAAGTCAAGATGATTCAGGAAAAGATGAAGACAACTCAGATTAGGAAGAAAAGCTACGCAGACAAAAGGAGGAAGCCTATTGAATTTGAGGAAGACGAGTATGTGTTTTTGAAAGTCACATGCTTAACTTTTGGCCATCCAAGTTTTCTTGTTCAACCAACCTCATTTCCTACATCTCCTCACCACCTTGAAGCTTTTCTCTTTTGTGACCATCACCTAAATCTACCATTTTCATCTTCTTCCATAAAGCCCTAAAACTTGAAACATTGAGGTAAAGTTCTTGACCTTTCTATTTTCTCTTCTCATTTTTGTGATTCTTGGTCACCTTTGTGATTAAGGACTTATCTTTTCAAGCTTTGGGTATTGATTGTGAAAGTTTGATCATCTTAGGGTTTTGTAGTGGTGGTGGACAAAATTCAAATGAGCACCTAGGAGTTTGTTTTATTGTTTTCTCTTTAGGTAAGAGGGAGATAATCCTCTTCAACCTATCATGGTGGTGAGAGACATGATTTTGTGTTGATAGTGAGAAATCCAAGTTAGGATTGCTCACTTTGTTGTATGGTTCTTGATGTTTGATCTTATGATTATTTTATTTTGTATGATTTTGGTATTTGTTAATGTATAATTTGATGGTTTCTAAATTATTTGAATGGATTGAAGCTATGTATGGAAAACAAGGGTTTTTGCCCTCTTTGTTGAGGCTTTCGGCCAAACACCCTCTGTAACACCCCAAAATTTACTATTTTACAGTAATGATTGAATTGTATTGTTTTATGATTTCTGTGTGCTGTAAATTTATTTTGACAGTTTTGTGACTATTTTTGATTGTTGTGTGTGATTTACTCCAGGTCAGAAAAATAATAATTTTTGGGCCGGGGAAAATCTTTACTGATTTATTCAGAGCCGGGAGATCTTACTAAACCCGAATATGAGAGATACGTGTCATAATCTTTTAATTTTTAGAATTTATCTATGAAATAAAAATATTCTATTATTTTATTATACAGCGGACAAATATATACTGACTTGTGAGCAGTATGTTCTGTCTATTCGGTAATAATTTTTATAACTATTGTCCATTGGATAATAGTCTATAGAGAAAATTGTGATGACTTATTTTGTGAACCAATTAGAATAATTGAAACTTGATGAGAACCAATAGAATGTGGTCAACGAAAATGGCTAGATTAGTTAGCTACGTAACTAGATAAAACTAGATAACTTAAACTAAATTAGCATAAAGCCTAGGAAGTAACTAAATGGAGCAAACTTAGTTTACTACTCATTAGAGCTTATGGTTACTAGAGTTTTCTTGTGTCTTCTAGAAGCTTGTGAGTCACAATTAAGTAACTAGATAGTTAGTAAAGAAACTAGGAAATCTAACTAAGTTAGCTTAATTTAGTTAGGGATCAATTGGAATTAGAAACTTGGTTAGCTTTCCCTTGGAGCTCCATGATTAGGAAGCTTCACGGATTATCTAGAATTAGGTGATTCATTGCATGACCAATAGGTTTAAACAAATGGAAATTTACATGATCAAAGCATGACAAGTTGGTGACATTAACCATGTGATAGTCATAATTGGTAGCAAAAATCCTTGACTCTCATTTCCTATGTATCTCACAGTAATCACTAGAGGGGGAGGGTGTTTTGTGTTCATTTCTATCTCATTTGAATCCATAAGCTTCTCTTTCTCTCAAAATACAACAAAGAACTCCATTTCTCTCCATCTTGAAGCTCACGACCACTATACCGAACACAAACATCCAAGCTTCCAAAATTTCATCCAACTTGATTTCCTAAACCTAAACACAATCCTAAACACTTTTCATGTTGTGAACTTAAGCTAGTTCAACCATCTTGTTCTTGGAAACCAAGCTTGAGTTTTCTACGTCTGAAGGTAAAAATTTTGTTTCTTGGTTAAATTTTTGGTTCTTGAATTTCTAAGCCATGTTTGATCCATGGTTTCTCTTTGTCAAGCTTAGTTTGTGACTTGTATTGGTTTAAGTTTCTTAGGGTGTTCTTGGAAAGCTACACGAAATTCCTTGGAGGAAGCTACTTAGAGGATTTTGTCTTCTTTGGGGGTAAAAGGGAGATTAACCTCATCAATCACATGTTGGTGGTGAGAAAGTGGCTTGTTTGTGGTGAAAAATCCATAAGGATTTATTCACTTATGTGATTTATAGCTTACTTTGTTTGTGATAATTTTTCGTTGGTATGTGTTATAACTTTGATTATATGCTTGATTATGTGATTTTGAAGCATGTTAATTTATTGTATTAAGTAGGATGTGATCCATATGTTGATAAGTTGTATGAAGGTTTCAAAGAACCTATGGAAGCTCACAGTTTGACACCACCAAGAGAACAAAATATTTCTAATTATTTTCCTAAATCATGAATTAAAAGATTTAATGATAAGAAATTGGATTAAAGGGTTTTGTAAAGGATTATGTGATGGAGAATGATTAAATATGATTTATGAAGTGTAAATGAATTTTTGGCCAACATACCAAAGTTTAGTGTTTTAGATCCAAAATTATTTTCCTAGGTGTAGACTTAAGTAATTAATTAACAAGAATTCAATTTAATGAATCTTTAGGAGAAAAAAGAAAGTAGATTTAATGTTTAGAATTAAGTTAGCATATTTAAGTCATGATGAGGAATAAAAGTTAAAACTTGAAATTGGCTAACATATAGCTCACCCTTTAGGTTTTGAAGCGCATTAGAAAATTTTGAGCTGTAATATCTAATTAAATCAATGAAGTCAAATTTCTTTAAAGAATAGTAGAAAATATCACGTCAAGAATTTTTAGTAGGACAATATTCTAAATAAGGCCAAAATGCCTATATTATATAGAAGATTCTATAAATAAGTTTAGAAAGCTACGAAATGTTTTACGTAAGTGAAAAATGCTAGAAAAATCTTACGCGATTTAAAAATAGTGATTTTTAAGCTACAACATTAAGAAAATGATTTAAAATCACTACGCGATTTAGAAAAAGTTTGAAAATACTTCTGCGATTTCAAAAATGTTGGAAAATACTTATACAATTTGAAAATGTAAGAAAAATGTTACACGATTTCAAAAATACAATAAAATGTTTACATGATTGAAAATAACAACAGTTTACTATCGAGCTATAGTGGTGGGCCCAGTTATGTTGGGAAGTGATACTGCCAAGAAATGATGTGTGTATGTAAAATACTGTAAGAATAAGGTTTATATGTGTTTTGGATTATACATCATTCATAGAAAAGTGTGTTAGCTTATTTGGTTAAGGCAAGTGTGCCTAGAAGATGGAAATTAGACCTTCGTGCGGGTGGGAATTGCGTAGTTACGATCTTCGGTGATCTTGGAGACGTTGGGATATGGAAAGTCATACATGGCCAGTTGTTAGCACCTCTGCACCGTGGTATCCTGTGTAAACACATTAACGGTCTTGATGAAGTTGCTACTTTTTTCGTGATTTGTTGAAAGTGTCTTGTATTAGCCATGTTACGCACTATGAGATGAAATATTGACACATGATTTGAGGCTAACGATATACTGACATGTACTCCCTATCTTTCTCTCTGAAATTGTGGTTAGCTCCATGGAGTAGGATTTGGTCTTAGTACATATGCATAATGGGTCAGCATATTGTCATGATAATTATGTTATTTGATATATTATCTGTGATATGATAATATGATTGCATGTGAAAATATTGTATCTGTACTATTTACTGTCATTTTCTATACTGCCTCATTGCGATGGATTTTGTGGTTGGATTACCAAAGACAAGAAAGGGTTACGATTCGATATGGGTGATTGTTGATCGGCTTACAAAGTCTGCACACTTCTTTCCGATTAACATAAAATATTCAATGGAGAAGTTAACCCAGCTGTATATTGGTGAGATTGTTAGATTGCATGGTGTGCCTTCTAGTATTATTTCTGATAGAGATCTGAGGTTCACATCAAGGTTTTGGCAGAGTCTTCAAGGAGCAATGAGAACGAAACTACATTTGAGTTCTACTTATCACCCTCAAACTGATGGTCAATCAAAAAAGATGATCCAATCGTTGGAAGATTTGCTTAGAGCCTGCACTTTGGGACAGACTAGAATTTGGGATGAAGTTTTGCCATTGTTAGAGTTCACCTACAACAATAGTTTTCAGTCGAGCATAGGGATGGCACCTTATGAGGTTATATATGGACGACGGTACAGAACACCTTTGTGTTGGTACCAAGATGGAGAGCATCTTACGATTGGACCTGATCTTGTACAACAAACAATAGAAAAAGTCAAGATGATTTAAGAAAATATGAGAACGGCTCAAAGTAGGTAGAAAAGCTACGCGGACAAAAGGAGGAAGCCTCTTGAATTTGAGGAAGGCGAGCATGTATTTTTGAAAGTCACACCCACGACTGGGGTTGGCCGAGTTCTTAAATCTAGAAAACTCACTCCTAAATTCATCGGACCTTATCAAATTCTTCATCGGATAGGTCCAATAGCTTGCCAAATAGCCTTACCACCTTTTCTTTCTAGCCTTCACAATGTTTTCCATGTGTTGCAATTACGAAAATATATTCTTGATCCAAACTATGTCATAGCACCTAATACAGTACAACTAAAAGAGAATTTAACTTATGAGGCACCTCATGTAAAGATCAAAGATAGGAGGGTGAAGCGACTCAGAGGGAAAGAAATTCCATTGGTAAAAGTGATTTGAAATGACATAACCGGAGATGCAACATGGGAGTTAGAAGACAAGATGAAGGAACAACATCCATATCTATTATAAGGTATGAAAATTTCGAGGACGATTTTTTTTTAGAAGGGGAGAGTTGTAACACCCCAAAAATTATTTATTTCATGATAAATGTTCATTTTATAATATTTGTATTTTTGCGAATTTTTGTGGATTTTTCTGGAAACGTTGATTATTTTAATATATTTCTCGATTTGCATATGCTTAAGCGGAGTCGGGAAAATAAAATATTTTCCCCGAGGTTGGAAAACCTTGGACTGTGGAAACGTCAATGGGGGATCTTACTAAACTCGAGGCCTGATATAGTTTATGAAGTTTCATTTTTCGAGATTTTATCTAATAAAATAAAATCATGGTATGCTTTATTATCCGTTAGATAATAAATACCGATTTTGTTAACTATAACTTTTGTTCACTAGATAATAGCTTTAGTAGAGTGTTAGTCATCTTTCTAGAAAAACACTTTAATGACATCATCAAAGTGACATCATCACTTTGACTTTTGCAAAAAGTTAACAAAGTTTCTCAAGGAAGCTTTGCACAAAACTTCTAGAGGAAGCTTCCTCTCCTTCTCCCCCATGTGGTCCACTACAATGGGAGGGAAAATGTGACAATTTTTATCATCTTTTTCCAAAAGCACATGTTCAAATTTCACTTTCAAAATTTCCCAAAAAGTTTTCTATCACTTTTTCTCTCCACATTTCTCTTCTCTCACTTTTCTCTCAAACTTTTCTCTTCTCCATTTTCTCTCTTCTTCCATGGCAACACCACCCATTTCCCCTCCATATTTGCTTGATTTCAAGCAACCACTTTACTTGAATCTACATTTCTTTTGAAGATTTTCCTTGTTGAAACGATTCTCCAAAAAGTTCACTTTTTCCTCTCCTTTCTCTCCTCAACCCCACAGCCAAGAAGCACCATTTTTGACCATCCAAGTTTTCTTGCTCAACCAACCTCATTTTCTACATCTCCTCATCACCTTGAAGCTTTTCTCTTTTGTGACCATCACCTAAATCTACCATTTTCATCTTCTTCTATAAAGCCCTAAAACTTGAAACTTTGAGGTAAAGCTCTTGACTTTTCTATTTTCTTTTCTCATTTTTGTGATTCTTGGTCACCTTTGTGATCAAGGACTTATCTTTTCAAGTTTTGGTCATTGATTGTGAAACTTTGATCATCCTAGGGTTTTGTAGTGATGGTGGATGAAATTCAAAGGAGCACCTAGGAGCTTGTTTTATTGTTTTCTCTTTAGATAAGAGGGAGATAATCCTCTTCAACATATCATGGTGGTGAGAGACATGATTTTGTGTTGATAGTGAGAAATCCAAGTTAGGGATGCTCAATTTGTTGTATGGTTCTTGATGTTTGATCTTGTGGTTATTTTATTTTGTATGATTTTACTATTTGTTAATGTATTATTTGATGGTTTCTAAATTATTTGAATGGATTGAAGCTATGTATGGAAAGCAAGGATTTTTACCCTCTTTGTTGAGGCTCACGGCCAAACTCCCTCTAATGGGGTGTCCATGATTAAAATTTTGTAACAAGTTATGAAATTAACTAATCAAGTGATTAATAATTAATAGAGTAATGAAAAATTTAGGTCCCTAGTTTCCTTAGAGCTGACGACCTCTTAGAGAAAATAATGGCAAAATGTTATGTTAAAGTGGAAACTTAGTTAATTAGATAATTAAAGGTTGATTAGATATTCATAAAATAGAAAGAACAAAGAATAAGATTTTATTCTATAACTTAGAATAATTTTAATCAAAGGAAGAATATGAGTGTAAGTAAGATATTGAGCAACTCAAATCAAATTACCCTAAGTGAATTAGGTTTAGAATTAATTAAAGAACTTGTTTAACTTGAGTAATAACGATTAGGTGCAAAATGCAAGAGAATTCCCCTAAAGAGACTTAATAGGAAAAACGTAGAAGTTAAGACAAAATTTCATAATAAACCTTAAAGGCATGTTTTCACGATTGAAAATCGGATAATGTGTTGTTGTGGGTCCATGAGTGGGACCAAGGTTTTGTTTGTAATTAAGTTGGCCAATTGTGCCGTGATTATGGAAAAGTATATTTGATAACTTCAAAAAATGTAGTTATTTGCGCCCCATATTAGTGATTTATTGATCCTTTGGTCCTTATGCTTAGGCAAAATTGGAGGACTTTTCCCTCAATTTGTATTCAATTTCATATTGATGTATTCCTCTCCAATCTTGCTAAAACCTTGTCTATTCTTTGTTGAATTAAGTTGATTTATACTTGTGATTAATTATGCGACTTCTTGGCGAGCGTCGGACTCACCAAAATTATAACCAAGTTACGCCTATGGCTGGTAGCATAGGAAGCAACATCGAATTGTCTCTCAGGGATTATAAAACGCAATTTGATCAAGTCAAGTTAAAATGGGGGGGGGGTTAGGCAAGATTAAGAAACAAAATTAACAAACAGAATTTGAATTAATCAGAATTAAGAAAGCAACCAATCCAAGAAAATTGTCCAAACTTGATTTTAATCCATCCTTGATTACTAAAGGTCTATTCAATTATTAATCAAGTCCTTGGTCTTAGACCACATCAAAAAGCCTCTCAATGATCATCGATCTTCTACTAGAAATGCTTCTAGATTTCAATTAATTAAGATTAGACAAGTTAAGCACTCATCAAAACTGAAATCAATTTAAAAGCCAAGATCCAACCAAGTTAAACATTTTATCAAACACCTTCAATGCCTTATTTAATTTCTGAGTTCATCTTTTTGCACATGGTAATTAAGAAATTAACATAGAAAATTCTAATTAAGTAACCAGAATTAGCAAAGAGAAGAAGAAGAAGAGAAACTTGATTAATAGATGAACTTAAACATTAAAAACGAAATCTCAAGATTAACAACCAAGCATGTTCAATTTCTTGGATTGATCTAAAGGCTCTACCCCTCCATGAGAAAGGGAAAACTCAGAAAAATAAAATAAGGAAGAAGAAAACGAAAATTAGAGAGAAGGAGGAGGAAGAGAGTTCTAGAGAGAAGAAAGAAAATTGTTAAATGGGAGGTGCCTCGGTTTCTGACTTGCCACCCCCTAAATTACCCCCTATTTTGGCTTTACATAATTAAAAACTCATTAATTACAAAGTTGGGTCAGTTATGAACATTTGGGCCTAAACCCCATGCAATTTGGAGGTTTATAACTCAAGTTATGACCAAAACAACATCAAAAGGTCTCTGAACTCGTATTTTGACTTCCATGCAAAATTAGACCCATTAGACATCTGAATGAGACTTCGAGCTCTTCATCAAAGTTGTAGAGCTTCCTCTTAAATTTTCTATAAGGTAAAATTCATGATTATCAGATATCTAGAACTCAAGTTATGACCAAAATACAGAAATAGTGTCAAAGCCCAATAATGCTAGAAAAATCAATTAGGCCCAAATTGAGCCCAAACTCACAAATCATGATCAAACTCAATCAATTAAGAAAATAGAGAGTGCAATTGACTAAACATGAGGGTTTATTAATGAATCAAATATGTGATTATTAAATTCTCCTACACTTAGTTTTTTGCACTCCTAGGCAAAACACAAAAGACCAAAACAAGGGCAAAAGGGATCAACAAAAAGAACTCAAATTTCAATGACATTCAAGAATGCAAAAGTTTACAAGAAGAATAACCAAAGGTTCAAGGGATCAAAATATTTATGAGTTGACATTTCTTCACAACTCAAACCAACAAGCAAGGTAGCTTCAAATTGAAAAGCATGAATCAAGAATGATAGACCCTCACAAGATACACTCTCAACCCTCAAGTGTTTACAAGGTAAGTATTTCACTCAATTCAACCCTTGAAAATTGCATTACCATAAGCTTGCTTATCTTCTACTTGTCCATTACCAAACACATGCACACAAAAAATCAAGAGGACTTTATTCAAGGTTGTAATGGGGCCAAGGTAAGGGAAGGAAACAATATAGATATGGCAAGTTAAGCACCCAAGAGAATAAAAGAACAATGGGGAGGAACTCAAATGACAAGTAACAAGCATGAAATTTTGCCCCCCAAAATTCATGTAATGCACATTCTCTTACATATTCCTTTCCTTTTACTTTCACAACCTTTCTTGCATTCATTCTTTTTCTTTTCATTTTTCATTTCATTTTTTCATTTCTTTTTAATTTTCGTTTTTTTTTCAATCACCTTGCATATTACACATCAATTCGCACAACCCCCACACTTGAACTATTAATTGCCCACAAGCAAAAGAGCTCCTCAAATGGAAATGAACCAATGCTCTCCCATTCCCGAAGGTAAGGTAAAATCATGGTTTTTCACAAAGGCATAAAATGAGCTAAGACAAAGAATAGGCAAATAGGCTCAAGGAGGTTAATTAAAGGGAAATGATGCAAGGTTGGCTATTTGGCCAAAGTATTTAATTAAGAAAGAAGGCCTCAATCATGTTCATGCATGTAAGTGAAATGTAGCCTAAAAAAGAACCAAAGCAAGTTCTAGAGTGAATATTAACACAAGTGAAAATCACACAAGAAAGAAGTGAATGGTACAATGTTAAATCCATCCATCAATAGGCTCAAAATCTCACAAGGTATACATCTATCGAACTCAATCCACCAATTCAAACATCCACTACCAAGCAAATCAGTTTCAAGAAGGAAGGAAATTTATTCAATCATGCAATGACCTTGAATTTCAATTGCTTCAAACTCACAAACATCACAAATCTCAGACATCATCAATTTTTATTTATTTATTTATTTATAGAAAACAAAAATAAAAAACAGCAAAAATGTAGCAAAACAGAAACAAAGAAAACAAAAAAAATAGCAGACAACATGTTAAATCTCTCCCCCACACTTAAAATTTGCATTGCCCTTAATGTAAAGCTCAAAAATCAGTAGCAAACCAGCAATAACATTAACAAATATAAGACAATCAAAATAAGAGAAAGGGGAAAGAAACAGCCTGATCAAGTGGGGTAGACGGCTTCTTGCAAGGTGATTGTAACACTTTCCATAGGGCATCACATTTCCAACTAAAAAAAAACCTGAAAATCATTTAATAAAAGGCTTTGAGTTCAAGAATTTGGATTTTTAAAATCTCTTGTTGCTGATAATATAAACTTACCAAAATTATAAGTAATACAGAAAATAGACTGAACTAATTTAATACACATGTAAATTATACCACATAATATTAAACAACATTTTAAAACATAATTTACAGACTCAAGGAAACAGTAGCAAAATCCAATGGTGGGTCCTACTTAATAGCACGATAACAACACTAACGAGAAAAACTCAACATACATGTTCTGTTTTCTCCACCAAACTGCATATCGTTGAAACTGAGAAGATCACTCCTTGACGCCATCACCGAACTCAGAACATTGCCTCCAGTTAAGTCTAAAGAGCTTACTTCGCTTGCTATATAAATTTTAACAATACAAAAATAACAAAACAATACAACAAAGAGGTGAGATCCCCTTTCACCAATACCAGTATGGCAACAAAGAATGATACGAATGAAAAAGTCATTTCATACACACAAATATCATAAGTATAATCATGTTAACAAATTATCATTATGTTCAGAAAACATATATCACAATAATATAAACATCAACAGTATATCAACAACAGATATCAATAATATACATATGTAATAATTATGCCACCATGATATGGACCTCGACAATGCCACAACAATATGTACACAACTATGCATATGCACAATGCATCGTATTCCTACTCCATGGAGCTAAGCAGTTTCGAATATGAATGGTCCAGAAGATCTGCCACCCATAATGACAGTCTAAGCTAGACGCGAGACATAAATATTGTTTGTCGGGACAATACGCTAGTGTGTTACAACGGTATATCATGGCCAGGCATATAAGGTGACAAACAGGTCACTATGAACAACCGCACCCTGACGTCCCCAGTAGATCTCCTACCTGGATCACAATATTTAGCTCTCATTCATTTCTAAACAACAAAAGCCATCACAGCCATCGACTATGCATACCAACTCAATGCATATATATATGAATCATAATTATGAAAACGCCCTCAAATCTCAACAAATCTCAAATATAGTATGTCCCACCTGACTGTACTATTTCTCAATCTGTCCGGGTCCACCACTTTAGCCCGACAGTAAAACTTGCTATTTTAGTCAATCGCGTAGAAATTTTATCGCGTTTTTACAATTTCATTATTTTTACAAACGTTTCTAAATTGTGTAAATATATTTTGCTATTTTTAAAATCGCGTACTGTTTTTAAATCGTTTTCTTAATCGCGTAAAAATTTTAAATCGTTTTCTTGATCGAAAAGCTTTAAAATCATTATTTTAAAACCGCGTAAGCTATTTTTAATACTTTTAAACCACGTAGAATATTTTCCTTACGTTATAAATATATTGTGAAATTCTTTCCTTTATTCGTTCATTTTTTTATAAATTGAGACAGTATTTTGTCTAGAAAATCTATAAAATATATTTTCTACGTTTTCCTTTAAAAAAATCCCTTTGTTTAGTTTTATAATTACAAAATACACTTTGAAAATTACTATCATATTTTAAAATTCAAAGGTAAATATTTTTCAAGAGTTTTGTTTATTTCTTTTTGATACCATATTTCTAAGAAAAATTTGTTTACTTCTTTAAATCTTAAAAATCCATTTAATTAGGTTCTCATTAAATTAATTACACAAGTCCACACTTTTAAAATAATTTTGGATTAAACACATCATAAGTAGGCATGTTGGCCCAAAAATCATTCTATGCCTTAAAAATCATATTTGATTGTTTCTCATCATATAATTTCTTATAAAAATTCTTAATCCAATTTATTTTTATTAGATCATCTAGTCCATAGTTAGAAAATAATTTTTGGATCAAAGGTATATGGCATATTGACCGAAATTCTACATGTCCTTATAAATCATTTTAAAATTATTTTCCACCCTCTAAATCATTGAAAAATCCATTAATCCAATTAAATCAATTAAATCATTCTTTTAGAAAATGGTTGAGAACATTTTAGTCCTCTTTAGCGATGATGGAGCCATGAGCTCCTTTGTATTCTTTGGAACACTCATGCAATTCTTCACATATTATTCATATCTTACAATAATAATTATGCATCAATGAACATATACCAAATATTAAAGCAATCATAAAACATATACCAAAAATATTAAAGCTATAGACATGCTTGCACACAGAATCAAACACAATTAGGAAAAATAATAAACGACCAAGTGAATGAATCCTTATGGATTCTTCACCACAAACACATCCATTCCTCACCACCAACACATGGTTGATGAGGGTAATCTCCCTCTTACCTTAAAGGAAGACAAAATCTACTACTCCTTCTCCTAGGGATTTCGGGTTCACCTCCAAGAAAACCTAAAGATCTTAAACAAAAATTTAAAGAATCATAACTATAGGAGAAAAATATAAACCATGGATAAATCATGGCTTAGAATCTTGAAAAAGAAGTTAGAAATGAAAAATAAGGATTTTCGCCTTCTAGAAAAAATCTCCAAAGTGATTTTCCAAGCTCAAGATGATAAATTTTGGAAGAACTCTCAACTAGAGATGTTCTTAGAGTGGTGTTTAGGTTTGGAAAATAAAGTTGGATAAAATTTTTGAAGGTTGGAAGATGGTGCAAAGTGGTAAGGCCGAATGGTCTCCAAGAAGAACAACAATGGTGAACTCTTGTGTTTGAAGAGAGAGAAGAGAGAAAGTGTGATAGCAAAGATGGAAATGAAGTGAAAATGGTCTCTTAACTCTAGCTTGGCCGTGGAGCTCATTAGAGTGGAGGTGGCCACTTTGTTTGACCTTCCAAGACTCCATCCTAGCCTTAGATGTGATCAAAGGTTGAGATCAAAACTTGGTTACCAAGCTTGCCTTCCATTGGCTAATCCATGCCTTGTCATAAGCCTAGTCACATACATGGTCATTTGTTCTTGAATGTTCCTCCTTAATGGTGATTAATTAGCTACTAATCCCATTAAGCTTCTAAGCACACTTAGTCTAACTTAATTAAGATAATTAGTTACATTTCTAATTAGCTAATATTCTTATTATCCAAATTTCAAGAACCATTGATCATATCAGGGGTTGATATTAGGTAGTGATATGATCAAATCTAAGCAATTGGATCTTATTTCCATAAAATTCTAGCCATTAGATTCATCTTTAAAGATAAAGGGTCAAGATCTTCTCTATTTACTTTCCATCCAATGGTCACGAATGGTCCTAGCCACTTTGTTTGACCAATCTCCACCGTACATTAAATCAACAGTGGATATCCAAAGCCTTCCTAACCAAGTTTACTCTCACACCATTGATTGAATCAATGGTGATCTTCCAAAGCTTCTTCATTAAGTTTGTTTCTCAACCATTGATTAGATCAATGGTTGATATTTAAAGCTAGACCTTTTCATACAATGGTGCAAATTAAGTCAAGCCCTCTTTGTTGACTAATTCCTATTGGCTTAAAAAAAATTCAAGCCATCAACGTTGACTGCTTTTCTATTGGGTCCCGCAAACCAATCGTGAGTCCCACAGACTTTTTCGGGTCCATGGTCGTTTTATTTGTACTGACTAATAAAATAATATTATAAAAATATAAAATTATTTTATTGTACAGATAAATTCTAAAAATTAAAAGATTGATACACGTATTATTCAGAATTGGGTTTAGTAAGATCCCCTAGCTCCGAATAATTAAAATAAGATTTCCCTGATCTGAAAATTATTATTTTCTTAACTCAAAGCAAATCACACAAAACATTCAAATATAGTTACGTAACAGTCAAATTAATTTTATAACACACAGAAAACAGAAAACGACACAATTGGGACAAAATCATAATTTAATCAAAAGTTGGGGTGTTACAGTGATCGCCTCCACATCGTATGCTTGAGCTTGAGCTCCCTCATAAAATGGCTTGAGACAATGGTCATTGACTATGAAAGCTTTCGTAGTGGCCTCATTTATAATCTGTATAGCACTAAAAGGAAAAATGTTAGTGACAACAAATGGACCTAACCATCTAGATTAGAGTTTCCCAAGCATGAGCTTGAGACGGGAGTTGTAAAGGAGAACTTTTTGGCCAATCTCAGATGTTTTGCTCAGAATCATCTTATCATGGAAGGCTTTGGTCTTCTCCTTATAAAGTTTGGAACTTTCATAAGCCTCCAAGCGGATCTCCTCCAATTGTTGTAACTATAGCTTCCTCTCCATGCTTACTTGATCTAGGTCCAACTTGCACCTCTTCACTGCCCATAATGCACAATGCTCAATTTCTACCAGTAGATGGCATGCTTTGCCAAAAACAATCCGATATGGAGATATCCCGATCGGTGTCTTATAAGCAGTACGGTAAGCCCATAAAGCATCCTCAAGCCTCTTGCTCCAGTCCTTTCTGTTAGGTTGAACTGTCTTCTGGAGTATCTGCTTGATCTCCCTGTTGGAAACCTTGGCTTGTCCATTGGTCTAGGGGTGGTAAGGTGTAGAAACCCTGTGCAAGACCCTATACTTTTTCATCAAAGCCTCTATGCTCCGATTGCAGAAATGCAAACCCTGATCACTAATGATAGCCATCGGGACTCCAAATCTGCATAAAATATGTGATCTAACAAAATCGACAACAACCTTGGAGTTATCAGTCCGAGTGGCTCTTGCCTCCACCCACTTGAAGACATAATCAACAGCCAGCAAAATGTAAACAAAGCCAAAAGAAAATAGGAAAGGGGCCCATAAAATCAATACCCCAAACATCAAAAATCTCATAAAACAGTAAAGGCTGTTAGGGCATTTCATTCCTATGAGAAATATTACCTGTTCCCTGGCACTGTTCAGAAGACTTACAAAACACATATGCATCATGGAATAAGGTAGACCAATATAAACCAGAGTCCAAAACTTTCCTAGCTGTACGAATAGGTCCAAAATGTCCATCACATGCAAATGTATGCAAAAGCTAAGAACAGAATCAAACTCATGATCAGGGATGCATCTCCTAATTAATTGGTTAGTATAACATCTCCAAAGATAAGGATCATCCCACACATAATACTTAGACTCACTCTTCAACTTATCAATCTGAGCCCTAGTAAAACATGTAGGGAAAACACCAGCAACCAAGAAATTGACCATATTCGCAAACTAAGGAGAAATGACCTTACCTTGCAGCTGTAAAAGCTGCTTATCAGGAAATGAATCATCAATGGGAAGGGGATCCGAGGCTCTCTTAATTCAGCTCAAGTGATCAACCACTAGGTTCTCTGCTCCACTCTTATCTCGAATCTCTACATCAAATTCTTGGAGGAGCAGCATCCACTTAATCAATCGTGGCTTAGCCTCAGGGTTCTTCAGAAGAAATTTCAGAGGTGCATGATCAGAAAATACCACAAACTTAGAACCAAGCAAATAAGATCGAAACTTGCCAATGCAAACATAATTGCTATAAGTTTTTTTTTTCTGTTGTTGTGTGATTTGCTTGAGCAGCATCCAAAGTGCGTGAAACATAGTAGATCACATAGGAAGCTCTGCCCACTCTCTATGCCAAGACCGCTCCCACAACATAGTTAGATGCATTACACATAAGCTCGAATGGGAGCGTCCAATCAGGTGGCTGAATGACAGTGGTACTGGTTAAAGCTCGCTTTAAGTGATCAAAGGCCTGCATGCATTTCTGGTCAAACAAGAACTCCACATCTTTCTGCAATAGGTTGGATAGTGGAAGGGCAATTTGACTAAAATCTCTGATAAAGCACCTGTAGAAACCCGCTTGTCTAAGAAAGAACGAACTTCCCGCATGCAAGTGGGGTAAGATAAACAGGTAATCACATCTATTTTTGCGGGGTCAACAACAATACCCTCACTAGACACTACATGACCCAAAACTATACCCTGTTCTACCATGAAGTGACATTTCTCAAAATTTAGGACAAGGTTAGTTTCAATGCATCGATGTAGTACTCTAGACAAACTATCCAAACAAGAATCAAAAGAAGAACCATAGACAGTGAAATCATCCATAAACACCTCCATGCACTCCTCTAGAAAGTCAGAGAAAATACTTACCATGCATCGCTGGAAGATACTAGGGGCATTACAGAGGTCGAAAGGCATCCGCCTGTAAGCAAAAGTGCCGAAAGGGCAGGTGAATGTGGTCTTCTCCTGGTCCTCATGTACAATGTGAATGTGAAAGTATCCAGTGTATCCATCTAGGAAGCAATAATAGGATTTCCCAGCCAAACGATCCAGCATCTGATCAATGAAAGGCAAGGGGACGATATTGAGCAAAGAAAGAACATGAGTGTAAGTGAGATGTTGAGCAACTCAAATTAAATTACCCTAAGTGAATTAGGTTTAGAATTAATTAAAGAACTTGTTTAACTTGAGTAATAAATATTAGGTGAAAAATGCAAGAGAATCCCCCTAGAGAGACTTAATAGGAAAAACGTAGAAGTTAAGGCGTAATTTCATAATAAACCTTAAAGGCATGCTTTCACGATTGAGAATCAGATAATGTGTTGTTGTGGGTCCATGAGTGGAACCAAGGTTTTGTTGGTAATGAAGTTGGCCAATTGTGCCGCGATTATGGAAAAATATATTTGATAACTCCATAAAATGTAGTTATTTGTGCCCCATATTAGTGATTTATTGATCCCTTGGTCCTTGTGCTTAGGCAAAATTGGAGGACTTTTCTGTCAATTTGTATTTAATTTCATATTAATGTATTCCTCTCCAATCTTGCTAAAACCCTGTCTATTCTTTGTTGAATTAAGTTGATTTACACTTATGATTAATTAGGCGACTTCTTGACGAGCGTCAAACTCACCAAAATTATAACCAAGTTACGCCTACGACTGGTAGCATAGGAAGCAACATCGAATTGTCTCTCAGGGATTATAAAACGTAATTTGATCAAGTCAAGTTAAATTGGGGGGGTTAGGCGAGATTAAGAAACAGAATTAACAAACAGAATTCGAATTAATCAGAATTAAGAAAGCAACCAATCCAAGAAAGTTGTCCAAACTTGATTTTAATCCATCCTTGATCACTAAAGGTCCATTCAATTATTAATCAAGTCCTTGGTCTTAGACCACATCAAGAAGCCTCTTAATGATCATTGATCTTCTACTAAAAATGCTTCTAGATTTCAATTAATTAAGATAAGACAAGTTAAACACTCATCAAAATCGAAATCAATTTAAAAGCCAAGATCCAACCAAGTTAAACATTTCATCAAACACCTTCAATGCCTTGTTTAATTTCTGAGTTCATCTCTTTGCATATGGTAATTAAGCAATTAACATATGAAAATTCTAATTAAGCAACCAGAATTAACAAAGAGAAGAAGAAGAAGAGAAACTTGATTAATAGATGAACTTAAACATTAAAAATGAAATCTCAAGATGAACGACCAAGCATGTTCAATCTCTTGCATTGGTCTAAAGGTTCTATCCCTCTATGAGAAGAGGAGAACTTAGAAAAATAAAATAAGGAAGAAGAAAACGAAAATTAGAGAGAAGGAAGAGGAAGAGAGTTCTAGAGAGAAGAAAGAAAATTGTCAAATGGGAGGTGCCTCAAATTCTGACTTGCTACCCCTAAACTACCCTCTATTTTGGCTTTACATAATTAAAAACCCATTAATTACAAAGTTGGGTCAGTTATGAATATTTGAGCCTAAACCCCATGCAATTTGGAGGTCTATAACTCAAGTTATGACCAAAACAACATCAAAAGGTCTCTGAACTCGTTTTTTGATTTCCATGAAAAATTAGGCCCACTAGACATCTGAATGAGACTTCAAGCTATTCATCAAAGTTGTAGAGCTTCCTCTTAGCTTTCTTACAAGGTAAAATTCATGATTATTAGATATCTAAAACTCAAGTTATGGCCAAAATACAGAAACAGTGTCAAAACCCAATAATGTTGGAAAATATCAATTAGGCCCAAATTGAGCCCAAACTCATAAATCAAAACCAAACTCAATCAATTAAGAAAATAGAGAGTGCAATTGACTAAACATGAGGGTTTATTAATGAATCGAATATGTGATTATCACTTCTCTATGGCAGGATGACTTCTAAGCTGATAAAATGAAGCAAGTCAAGGCTTGACATTGGAGGAGAGAGCTTAGCATGCATTCCAGCTCATCACGCCACGGCGTCTCACTCTCTGCCTGCTGCGCATACTGAAGACAGGGGCTAGAGTGCCGTGGCACAGAGGATGACTTGCCGCGGTGCGCATTTGTCAGCATTGGTTTCACTTAACCACGTAGGCATCCACGTTGCAGTGCGAGTTCACAGGCCTTGTCTATTAATGTTATTTCATCAGATATTTTGAGAGAGGTTAGGTGGGAGACGAGATAGAACGCAGCAAGCTCTAATTTTTTATCATTTTAGAGAGCTTTGAAGTGATTTGGAAAGAAAACCACCACCATCCAAGGAGGATTAAGCATCCCCAGCTCACATTATCATGTTTTCTCTCTTTTCTCTTTAATCCCTTTGTTTTTAGGTCATGGGCATGGAATCTCTCTTGAGATTTTCGTGTTTCATGGATAACTAAGCTAGTTTTAGGGATTCCTTTGGATCCTTCTATGTACATTGGTGACTTTGTAACCTTTTAAGTCTATAATGATGATTAGTTTTGTTCATCCATGTTTCTCTTAATGCTCATAGGTGTTTGGCCAAGGCAATATGAAATTACTTGGGAGGTATTCAACAAAGTATTTCTAGAGAAGTACTTTCCTGCTAGTGCCCGACATACCAATGAAATGAAATTTCTTGGTTTACGACAAGACAATATGACCGTTGGTGAGTATGCTGCAAATTTGAGAGCTTGTCATAGTTCTCAAGGTATTTCCAAATTCAACCTGATGAGGCGTGGAAATGCCGCAAGTTTGAGGAAGGACTGAGGGTAGAGTTGAAACGAGGAGTGCTACCCATGAGGATAAACCAATTTCCTACTTTGATGGATACATGTTAATGACTTGAGGAGCTGGAGTCGTCACAAGACCCAAGAAGTCGTAACTTTGGACCGACTAGGTTCCAAAGAGGAGGCAACAACAATAATAGCTAGTTTCAATACAAATCATATTTGAGACCATCGAGAAGTCAGCCCCAACATCCAGCTTTTGGGGGAAATCCTAGTAGCAATAGAACTAGTTAAAATGTGGCATTTAAGCCAAGATGCTTTAAGTGTGGAAAGAGTGGCCACATATCAAGAGATTGTTCAATCAAGGGGACAATCTGTTTCAACTACAGAAAACCTGGACATGTTTCTAGGGATTGCAATCAACCAGAAAGGAAGCCAGCTGTGAGTAATGTTCGTGCTACTCAGCCGCGATCTGGAGGGTGAGTATACACGATGAGCAGAGTTGAAGCTTCTCAGTCTGAAGATCTTATTTAGGGGGAAGGTGTCATTGAAGGTAATTTTTTGACTGTACTATATAATTTGGGTGTAAGACATTCATTTATTGCATATGACTGTGTGGATCGGTTGAAATTGTCTATGTCTTCTTTGAGTTTTCAATTGATTGTTTCTACACCAATTGCCAAGCCTGTTGTTGCATCAAAAGTATGTTTGAACTACCCTATTACCATAAATGATCGAGTCTTTTCTGTTAACTTGATTTGCTTACCTCTTGTTGAAATAGATATAATATTAGGAACGGATTGGTTATCTTCTAACCATATTGGAGAAATAGTTTGTGCAACCTAGTGTTTCGCCATGGGGAGCACCAGTACTGCTAGTCAAGAAGAAGGATAGAACTTCTCATCCTTATGTGGATTATCGCCAGCTAAACAAAGTCACAATAAAGAATAAGTACCCACTTCTAAGAATTAATGATTTGATGGACCAATTGAAAAGAGCGGCTGTTTTCTCTAAGATAGATCTGCGATAAGGTTATCATCAGATTCACATACCTAAGATAGCTTTCCGAACTCCTTATGGGCATTATGAATGTCAAGTGATGTCGTTTGGAGAGACGAATGCTCCTACTATATTCATGGATTACATGAATAGGATCTTTCGTCCATATCTAGATAGATTTGTTATTGTTTTTATTGATGACATTCTGATCTACTCTCAAAATTAGGAAGAGCATGCTGAACATCTCAGTGTAGTTTTCTAAATTTTGAAAGAAAAGAAGTTGTATGCAAAGTTGGTGAAGTGTGAGTTTTGATTGAAAGAAGTCCAGTTTCTGGGTCACGTGATTTTCAAGGAAGGGATTGCGGTGGACGCATCGAAAGTTGAAACCATTCTGCAATGGGAAAGGCCTAAGACAGTGACTGAGATGCGGAGTTTTGTTGGATTGAGAGATATTACTGAAGGTTTATTGAAGGTTTTTCCAAGATAGCCGGACCTCTTACACAACTCACAAGGAATAGTCTAGCTTTCGTTTGGACAGAGGAATGTGAGGCAAGTTTCCAAGAGTTGAAGAAGAGAATGACGACTGCACCAGTGCTAATTTTATCGGATCCTAGCGAGACTTCCGAAGTATATTGTGACGCTTCTTACCAGGGGTTAGGATGTGTGTTGATGTAGAACAGGAATGTGGTAGCCTATGCTTCAAGACAGTTGAAGGTACATGAGAGGAACTACCCAACGCACGATTTGGAGCTAGCCGCAGTGGTTTTTGTGTTAAAAGTGTGGAGACATTTTCTATATGAAGCCACGTTCATTGTCTTCAGTGATCATAAGAGTTTGAAATACTTGTTTGATCAGAAGGAATTGAACATGAGGCAAAGGCGGTGGCTAGAGTTTTTAAAGGACTACGATTTTCAGCTTTAGTACCATCCAGGAAAGACGAATGTGGTGGTGGATGCCTTAAGTAAGAAGGTGATTAGTGTTTCTACCATGATGATAAGGGAGGAAGAGTTAATAAATCAATTTAGAGATTCATGGTTGTCAGTGGAATTGGCACCAGGAAGGATTCGTCTAAACAAAGTTACTATTTTGAATGACTTGCTAGAGGAAATCAAGGAGAGACAGGAAGATGATCCATTTTTGCAGAATGAGAAAGAATTTTTAAAGCAAGGTCATAAGGCAACGGTTGAGGAAGGATCTGATGGGGTTTTAAGATTTGAAGGAAGGATTTGTATACTTGATGATCCCGATCTTAAGCAAGTAATTTTGGACGAAGCTCATACTAGTAGGTTGAGTATGCATCCGGGAATGACTAAGATGTACTAAGATATAAAGCAGATGTTTTGGTGGCCAAGGATGAAGAGAGATGTTGCAGAACAAGTGGCATCTTGCCTTCTTTGTCAGAAGGCAAAAGTGGAACATCAAAGACCTGCCAGTATGTTACAACTTTTAACTTTTCAAAAATGGAAATGGGATAGTATTTTAATGGATTTTGTTACCAGATTGCCAAGAATGAGGAAGGGTCATGATTCTATATGGCTTATAGTTTATAGGCTTATGAAGTCAGCGCCCTTCTTGCCGATCAATATCAAGTATTCATTGGAATGATTAACTCAGGTGTACATTAGTGAAATTGTTAGACTTCATGGTGTGCCCGCAAGTATAATTTCTGATAGAGACCCAAGATTGACGTCGAGGTTCTGGTTAAGTTTGCAAGAAGCCATGGGAACAAAGTAACGTTTGAGTTCTGCTTATCAGCCGTAGACTGGTGGTCAAATGGAGAGAACAATCCAGTCATTGGAAGATCTATTACGTGCTTGTGTGTTGGAACAACAAGGGAGTTGGAATAAATTCTTGTCTTTCATAGAATTCACCTACAATAATACTTTTCACTCAAGTATAGGGATGGTACCCAATGAAGCACTGTACGGGCGACGATGCCGAACACCTTTGTGTTGGTATCAGGATGGAGAAAGTATGACCATTGGACCTGATCTTGTACAACAAACTACGGAGAAAGTGAAAATGATTCAAGAGAAAATGAGGACGACTCAATATAGATGGAAAAGCTATGCTGACAAGTGCAGGAGACCTCTTGAATTTGAGGAAGGTGAGCATGTGTTTTTGCAAGTAACACCTATGACTGATGTTGGAAGGGTTATCAAATCCTGAAAACTCATTCCTAAATTTATCGGACCTTACCAAATCATTCGTCGGATAGGTCCTGTAGCCTACCAAATAGCTTTACCACCTTTTCTATCCAATCTACATAATGTATTCCATGTGTCTCAGTTAAGAAAATATATCTCTGATCCAACGCATGTCATACAACCCAATGAAGTACAACTGAAAGATAATTTGACATATAAAACACTTCCTGTTAAGATTGAGGACAGGAGAGTGAAACAACTTCGGGGGAAAATGATTGTATTGGTAAAAGTAATATGCAATGAGGTAACAGGAGATGCTACATGGGAGCTAGAAGACAAAATGAGGGAGCAATACCCTCAACTTTTTTGAGGTACGATAAATTTCGGGAACGAAATTTTATTAGTGGAGGAGAGTTGTAACACCCTAACTTTTGATTAAATTATGATATTGTCCTAAATGTACTATTTTATGTTTTCTATTTGCTATAAAATTAATTTGACTATTTTGTGACTGTATTTGATCATTGTGTATGATTTACTCTGAGTCAAGAAAATAATAATTTTCAGGCAGGGGAAATCTTTATTTGATTATTCGGGGTTGGGGGATCTTACAAAACCTAATTCTGAATAACACGTGTATCAATCTTTTCATTTTTAGAATTTATCTGCGCAATAAAAATATTTTATATTTTTATAATATTATTTTATTAGACAGTACCTACTGTCTTAAAAATAGTAGCTTATGCTCCAAAGGACCATGGACCCGAAAAAGTTTGTGGGACCCATGCTTGGTAAATGAGTCAACGTTTCTGGCTTGAATTATTTTTAAGCCAATAGGAATTAGTCAACATAAAAGGCTTGAACATTTCTAAACCAATAGAAAGTAGTCAACAAAATTGGTTGGACTAGTTAGTAAGTAACTAGAAAAACCTAACTAAGTTAGCTTAAACTTAACTAAGTTAATCTAAAATGTCTAAGTAGTAACTAAATGGAATAAACCTAGTTAGCTACTCATTAGAGTTCTAGTTAGAGAATTTTCTAGTAAAGTCAAGAAGATGGCTAGTTGCCTTAAGTAACTAAATAGTTAGACAAGTAACTAAGAAACCTAACTAAATTCACCAAAGTCTAACTAGATTGCCTAAGTGAACTAAAACTTAGTTTGCTCTCCCTTTGGCCATTCGGTTATGGCATCTTCAAGAAGGATCAAGAAGCTTGGTGACATGATTTTCTAAACCAATAGGAAGCAAACTTGGATGCAAATCATTGAAGATCTACCCTTGAACACATCTAAGGCCATTAGGAGTCCTTGGATGGTCAACAAAGGTGGCCACCTTCTTTGAGGGAGCTCCATGGCCAAGTGAATTAGGAGGGGTAGGAGAACATTTTTATTCAATCATTTCATCTTCATCTTCATCTTTACTATCACCCAAAATCTCTCTTCTCTTTCTTTCAAGAACCAAAAACACCATTGTTTCTCCTTGAGAGGCTCACCGCCAACACCTTCAACCTACACCTCCACTCTTCTAAATTTTCATGTAACACCACTTCTCAAATCCAAACACCATTCTAAGCATCTTTCATCGTGAGAGTTTCTTAAAAATAATTCATTTGAAGCTTGGAAAACAACCTTGAAGTTTCTTTCCTACAAGGTAAAAATCCTTGTTTCTTATTTCTAACTTGATTCTTGAAGTTCTAAACCATGATTGATCCATGGTTTGTCTTTTTCAACCATAGTTTATAACTCTTTAAAATTGTTTAAGTTTGTTAGGGAGATTTAATCTCATCAACCTTGTGTGATGGTAAGAAAATGAATGTATTTGTGGTGAAGAATCCATAAGGATTCATTCACTTGGTTGTTTAATGTCTTTTCTATTTGTAATTGATTTTGTTTGCAAGCATGTCTATAGCTTTAAAATATATGGTATGTGTTTTATAGATGCATGATAGTTATTGTAGGATGTGAATAACATGTAAGGATTTGCATGAGTGTTCCAAAGAACACTAGGAAGCTCATGACTTCATCACTCCAAAGAGAACCAAAATGTTCTCAACTAATTTTCTAAAGCATGAATTAATTAACTTAGTTGAATAAATAAATTTTACAATGACTTAGAGGATGGAAAATAATTTAAAGATGATTTATAAAAGATACATTGAATTTCGGCTAACATGCCATTTGATATACCTTTGATCCAAAATTATTTTCTAAGTGTAGACTAAGGAATTAATTTAAAGAGAACTCAATTTCAATGGATTTTGGAGAACAAAATAAATGAACCTTTTATTAGGAACTTAATTAGAGAAATTAAGTATGAATGAGAAATAAATTGAACACTTAAAAAATACTAACGCATAGCTCACCCTTTGGGTTTTGAAGCGCATTACCAAGTTTCAAGGTGGTAATATTGGTTATGACTAAGAGAGGTAATTTTTAAAGAAAACGTAGAAAATACCACTTAATGGATTTTCTAGACGAAATGCTATCAATAAAATTAAAAATAAATAAATAATGGAGAAAGTTTCAAAATATAATTTAGAACGTAAAGAAAATATTATACGTAGTTGAAAAATATTAGAAATATCTTATGCATATTTAAATTAATGTTTTTTAAGTTATGCGATTGAGAAAACGATTTAAAAACATTATGCGATTGAGAAAATGATTTAAAAACACTACGTGATTTTAAAAATGTTGAAAAATACTTACGCGATTTGAAAATGTTTGAAAAAGGTGACGCGATTGTGAAAATGCGATAAAATATTTACGTGACTAAAAGGAACAGTAAGTTTACTGTCAAGCTAAAGTGGTGGACTCGGACATGTTGAGGAATAGTACTGTCAAGTGGAGACATACTATATTTGAAAATACTGATAGTGAGGTTATTTGTGTAATTTTGATTCATGTACATGCATTGAGAAGTATGTCGATTTGGTTGAAATTGGCGATTGACTAATGAGATGAATTACACCGTAGTACGAGCATGATAGGCATAGTGCGGTTCATTGAGTGAACTTGGAGGCATTAGTGTGCGAAATATTCCACATGTGGACAGTTGGTAGCTCCTCTAGGCCGTGGTAACGGGCAATGCACTAGTGATCTCGACAAGCACTATTCTTAATCAAGATCTTGTGAAGACTGTTTGGTACAATGCCTGTTGTGCACGACAATTAGACTGTGTACTACTTACACGACATTTTGACTGTGTACCGTTTACATGATGTTTGACTGTGTAATACTTGGCTGGGGCAGCCTGAGGTATGGACATGTCTTTCAGATCTTTCTCTCTGATGTTTGTGTTTAGCTCCATGGAGTAGGAATGAGTCTGTGTACATTTGCATATATGGTCTACATCATAATGTGATTGTTTATAGTAATTTGAGATATTATGTATGATGTGATAATATGGATTATTGTATCAATTGTGATATCTGTATTTACTATCGTTTTCTGTACTGCCATGCTGGTAGTGATGTAGATTGTCTCACCTCATTGTATGCATTTTCTGTATTATTATTTATGTTCCGTAAAGAGTTTGAGGAAGAGGAAGACGAGCAGCCTCTAGATTGTCAGTATTAGGAGGAGCAGCTTCCGAGCGACCAGTTTGAGGAAGGCAAGCCTCTAGATCATCCTTACTATTTGGATTGATTTAGTGGTCATGGCTTTGCCTGAATTTTTGGGATTTATGAAACTTGAGTTTCATGGAGGCTTTGAGGCTTGGTGTCTACGAGCTGACAGAGAGTCGTTGTTTATGTGGGGCATCTGACTGTGTCCCTCCATAGGGAGTTTGATGGTGCTCCGATGTTTTCTACTACTTTTTATTTACATCTAGAGATACCTTTGACTATTAGGTGTGATTGGGGTGGATGTTTTCATGCCCCCAGTGAGCTTAGTAGTGTATCGACAGCACAGACTCCTGTCTGTAGAGCTGCGAGACATCCGGGATTTCTGTCATCCGACGATCCATCTGAAGAGGATTAGAATTCCTAGATATGCATTTGGGCTAGTTTATATTTCAAGTATTGTTAACTTTTTACTGCTTTATTAAATATTTGTAGTGTGTAAGTTATTTGTATACTTAAGACAAAATCATATGTATATTATGGTGTGTATTTAATAGTTTGTTTTATTTCATGTACTGTTTATTTTATTTAATGATATAATGTATAAAAAGAAAAATTTTACAACTCAGTGTTAAATATGTGCTAAACATTTTATAACTTGGGTAATGTTTATTATAATTATTCAGAAATGTGACATCCCCAGTAGGGTGTTACATTAGTTGGTATCAGAGCCCAAGTTAGAGTCTTTTGGGGCTGTGGTTAGGTCTGTTTTTGCTTGTGTTATGTGATTATCTGTGATTTGTTTCTGAAAGATTACATCTGACTTTGCTTTGTCTTGTTTGTTTGATTTAAGAAAGAAGATGTCTAGTGGTAGAAGAACGCATGCGAACATGGAACGTAATGTTGATCCAATGGCTACAGCTGCTGATGCTATGCAGCGCACGACAAAGGTAATTACCCAACAAAATCAACGAGCAGCCTAATAACAAGATGCAACTGCTGATGCTCTAAACTTGTCTGAGTTTCGGCATAATAACTTGCTGCAGTTCAGGGGCAAATTTGATCTAGAGAAGACTGGTCTTTGGATCCAAGACTTAGAGAAGATATTTGAAGGAATTAGGTGCGTCGATGATCGGAAGGTGACATATGCTACGTTTATGCTGAGAGGGGATGATGAGAATTGGAGGAGAGGAACTCAGCGACTACTACAAGCTGAGGGAACTGAAATTACCTGGGAGGTATTCAGCAAAGTATTTCTAGAGAAGTACTTTCTTGCTAGTGCCCAACATGCCAAGGAAATGGAATTTCTTGGTTTACGACAAGGCAATATGACCGTTGGTGAGTATGCTGCCAATTTGAGAGCTTGTCACAGTTCTCAAGGTATTTCCAAATTCAACCTGATAAGGCATGGAAATACCATAAGTTTGAGGAAAGACTGAGGGTAGAGTTGAAACGAGGAGTGCTACCCATGAGGATGAACCAATTTCCTGCTTTGATGGATACATGTCAACGACTCGAGGAGCTGGAGCTGTCACGAGACCCAAGAAGTCGTAACTTTGGACCGACTAGGTTCTAAAGAGGAGGCAATAACAATAATAGCCGGTTTCAACGCAAACCATATTCGAGACCACTAGGAAGTCAACCCCAACGTCCATCTTTTGGGGGAAGTCCTGGTGCCAATAGAACTGGTCAAAATGTGGCGTTTACGCCAAGATGCTTTAAGTGTGAAAAGAGTGGCAATATATCTAGAGATTGTTCAATCAAAGGGACAATCTGTTTCAATTGCAAAAAATCTGGACATGTTTATAGGGATTGCAATCAACCATAAAGGAAGCCAGCTGTGAGTAATGTTCGTGCTACTCAGTCGCGATCTGGAGGACGAGTATATACGATGAGCAGAGCTGAAGCTTCCCAGTTCAAAGATCTTATTCAAGGGGAAGGTGTCATTGAATGTAATCTTTTGACTGTACTATATGATTCGGGTGTAATGCATTCATTTATTGCGTATGACTATGTGGATCGGTTGAAATTATCTGTGTCTTCTTTGAGTTTTCAATTGATTATTTCTACACCGACTGCCAAGCCTGTTGTTACATCTAAAGTATGTTTGAACTACCCTATTACCATAAATGATCGAGTCTTTTCTGTTAACTTGATTTGCTTACCTCTTGTTGATATATATATAATATTAGGAATGGATTGATTATCTTCTAACCATATTCTATTAGATTGTGCCAATAAAACCATAGTTTTTCCTAAGGATGAGAATCTGGATTTTTAACTGCCGTTGAAGTCAAATCCTTGTTGAGGGATGGAGCTCAAGGATACATGCTGCTGTCTTCTTTAGAAGTCAAGAGTGAGAAAGACGTGAACACTATTTCTGTCGTTAATAAATTTCTAGAGGTTTTTCTTGATGAGGTACCCAATTTACCACCGGAAAGAGAGATCGAGTTTTTTATCGATCTGTACCAGGAGTAGGTCCTATTTCGATTGCACCGTATCAAATGTTACCATCAGAATTAGTAGAGTTGAAGAAGCAATTGGAGGAACTGTTGGAGAAACAATTTATGTGACCTAGTGTTTCGCCGTGGGGAGCATCAATACTGCTAGTCAAGAAGAAGGATGGAACTTCTCGTCTTTGTGTGGATTATCGCCAACTAAACAAAGTCACAATAAAGAATAAGTACCCACTTCCAAGAATTGACGATTTGATGGCCCAATTGAAAAGAACGGCTATTTTTTCTAAGATAGATCTGCGATAAGGTTATTATCAGATTCATGTTAAGGTAGAGGATATACCTAAGACATCTTTCCGAACTCGTTATGGGCATTATGAATATCAAGTGATGCCATTTGGAGTGACGAATGCTCTTGCTATATTCATGGATTACATGAATAGGATCTTTTGTCCATATCTAGACAAATTTGTCGTTGCTTTTATTGATGATATTCTGATCTACTCTCAAAAACAAGAAGAGCATGCTGAACATCTCAGTATAGTTCTCCAAATTTTGAATGAAAACAAGCTATATGCAAAGTTGGCGAAGTGTGAGTTTTGGTTGGAAGAAGTTCAGTTTTTGGGTTTCGTGATTTCCAAGGAAGAGATTGTGGTGGACCCATCGAAAGTTGAAACCATTCTGCAATAGGAAAGGCTTAAGACAGTGACTGAGATCCAGAGTTTTGTTGGATTGGCCGGATATTACCAAAGGTTTATTGAAGGCTTTTCCAAGATAGTCGGACCTCTTACACAACTCAGAAGGAAGAGTCAAGCTTTTGTTTGGATAGAAGATTGTGAGGCAAGTTTCCAAGAGTTGAAGAAGAGATTGATGACTGCACCAGTGCTGATTTTGCCGGATCCTAGCAAGACTTTCAAAGTATATTGTGATGCTTCTTACCAGGGGTTAGGATGTGTGTTGATGCAGAACAGGAATATGGTAGCCTATGCTTCAAGATAATTGAAGGTACATGAGAAGAACTACCCAACGCACGATTTAGAGCTAGCCATAGTGGTTTTTGCATTAAAAGTGTGGCGACATTTTCTATATGGAGCCACGTTCAATGTTTTCAGTGATCATAAGAGTTTGAAATACTTGTTTGATCAGAAGGAATTGAATATGAGGTAGAGGCGGTGGCTAGAGTTTTTAAAGGACTACAATTTTCAGCTTCAGTACCATCTAGGAAAGGCGAATGTGGTGGCAAATGCCTTAAGTAGTAAAGTGATCAGTGTTTCTACCATGATGATAAAGGAGGAAGAGTTGATAAATCAGTTTAGAGATTTGTGGTTGTCAGTGGAATTGGCACCAGGAAGGATTCGTCTAAACAAAGTTACTGTTTTGAATGACTTGTTAGAGGAAATCAAGGAGAGACAGGAAGATGATCTGTTTTTGCAGAATGAGAAAGAATTTTTAAAGCAAGGTTATAAGGCAATGGTTGAGGAAGGATCTGATGGGGTTTTAAGATTTGAAGGAAGGATTTGTATACCTAATGATCTCGATCTTAAGCAAGCAATTTTGGACGAAGCTCATACTAGTAGGTTGAGTATGTATTCGGGAATGACTAAGATGTACCAAGACTTAAAGCAGATGTTTTGGTGGCCAAGGATGAAGAGAGATGTTGCGGAACGTGTGATGTCTTGCCTTGTTTGTCAGAAGGAAAAAGTGGAACATCAAAGACCTGTCGGTATATTACAACCTTTAACTATTCCAGAATAGAAATGGGATAGCATTTCAATGGATTTTGTTACCAGATTGCCAAGAATGAGGAAGGGTCATGATTCTATATGGGTTATAGTTGATAGGCTTATGAAGTTAGCGCACTTCTTGCCGATCAATATCAAGTATTCATTGGAATGATTAACCCAGGTGTACAGTAGTGAAATTGTTAGACTTCATGTTGTGCCTGTAAGTATAATTTCTGATAGAGTTCTAAGATTTATGTCGAGGTTTTACCGAAGTTTGCAAGAAGCCATGGGAACTAAGTTACATCTGAGTTCTGCTTATTAGCCATAGACTAATAGTCAAACGGAGAAAACAATCTAGTCATTGGAAGATCTGTTGCGTGCTTGTGTGTTGGAAAAACAAAGGAGTTGGGATGAATTCTTGTCTTTCATATAATTCACCTACAACAATAGTTTTCACTCAAGTATAGGGATGGTATCCTATGAAGCACTGTACGGACGATGATGCCGAACACCTTTGTGTTGGTATCAGGATGGAGAAAGTATGACCATTGGACCTGATCTTGTACAATAAACTACGAAAAAAGTGAAAATGATTCAAGAGAAAATGAGGATGACTCAATATAGATGGAAAAGCTATGCTGACAAGTGCAGGAGACCTCTTGAATTTGATGAAGATGAGCATGTGTTTTTGGGAGTAACACCTACGACTGGTGTCGGAAGGGTTATCAAATCCAGAAAACTCGCTCCTAAATTTATTAGACCTTACCAAATCATTCGTCAGATAGGTCCCGTAGCCTACCAAATAGCTTTACCACCTTTTCTATCCAATCTACATAATGTATTCCATGTGTCTCACTTAAGAAAATATATCCCTGATCCAACGCATGTCATACAGCCCGATGAAGTGCAACTGAAAGATAATTTGACATATGAAACACTTCTTGTTAAGATTGAGGACAAGAGAGTGAAAGAGCTTCAGCGAAAAATGATTGTATTGGTAAAATTAATATGGAATGAGGTAACGAGAGATGCTACATGGGAGCTAGATGACAAAATGAGGGAGCAAAACCCTCAACTTTTCTGAGGTACGATAAATTTCGAGGACAAAATTTTATTAGTGAGGGAAAGTTGTAACACCCTAACTTTTGATTAAATTATGTTATTGTCCTAAATGTACTGTTTGATGTTTTCTGTGTGCTATAAAATTAATTTGATTGTTTCGTGACTGTATTTGATCATTGTGTGTGATTTACTCTGAGTCAAGAAAATAATAATTTTTAGGTCGGGGAAATCTTTATTTGATTATTCGGGGTTGGGGGATTTTATTAAACCCAATTCTAAATAATACGTGTTTTAATCTTTTAATTTTTAGAATTTATTTGTGCAATAAAAATATTTTATATTTTTATAATATTATTTTATTGGACAGTACCTGTTGTCTTAAAAATAGTAGCTTCTGCTCCAAAGGACCATGGACCCGAAAAAGTCTGTGAGACCCACTCTTGGTAAATCAGTTAATGTTTCTGGCTTGAATTATTTCTAAGCCAATATGAATTAGTCAACATAAAAGGCTTGAAAATTTCTAAACCAATAGAAAGTAGTCAACAAAAAAATGGTTGGACTAGTTAGTAAGTAACTAGAAAAGCCTAACTAAGTTAGCTTAAACTTAACTAAGTTAATCTAAAGTGTTTAAGTAGTAACTAAATGGAATAAACCTAGTTAGCTACTCATTAGAGTTCTAGTTAGAGAATCTTCTAGTAAAGTCAAGAAGATGGCTAGTTGCCTAAGTAACTAAATAGTTAGACAAGTAACTAAGAAACCTAACTAAATTCACCTAAGTCTAACTAGATTGCCTAAGTGAACTAAAATTTAGTTTGCTCTCCCTTAGACCATTCGGTTATGGCATCTTCAAGAAGGATCAAGAAACTTGGTGACTTGATTTTCTAAACCAATAGGAAGCAAACTTGGAGCCAAAGCATTGAAGATCCACCCTTGAACACATCTAAGGCCATTAGGAATCCTTGGATGGTCAACAAAGGTGGCCACCTCCTTTGAGGGAGCTCCACGGCCAAGTGAATTAGGAGGGGTAGGAGAACATTTTTACTAAGTCATTTCATCTTTATCTTCATCTTTAGTATCACCCAAAATCTCTCTTCTCTTTCTTTCAAGAACCAAAAACAACATTGTTTCTCCTTAAGAGGCTCACGGCCAACACCTCCAACCTACACCTCTACTCTTCTAAATTTTCATCTAACACCACTTCTCAAATCCAAACACCATTCTAAGCATCTTTCATCTTAAGAGTTTCTTCAAAATAATTCATTTGAAGCTTGGAAAACAACCTTGAAATTTCTTTCCTACAAGGTAAAAATCCTTGTTTCTTATTTCTAGCTTGATTTTGAAGTTCTAAACTATGATTGATCCATGGTTTATCTTTTTCAACCATAGTTTATAACTCTTTAAAATTGTTTAAGTTTGTTAGGGTTTCTTTGGGAGCTACACGAAAATCCCTAGGAGCAGTCTAGAAGGAGTTTGTCTTCCCTTATGGTAAGAGGGAGATTTAATCTCATCAACCTTGTATGGTGGTGAGAAAATGGATGTATTTGTGGTGAAGAATCCATAAGGATTCATTCACTTGGTTATTTAATGTCTTTTTTATTTGTGATTGATTTTATTTGCAAGCATGTCTATAGCTTTAAAATATATGGTATGTGTTTTATAGATGCATGATAGTTATTGTAAGATGTGAATAACATGTGAGGATTTGCATGAGTATTCCAAAGAACACAAGGAAGCTCACAGCTTCATCACTCCAAAGAGAACCAAAATGTTCTCAACCAATTTTCGAAAGCATGAATTAATTAACTTAGTTGGATAAATGAATTTTACAATGACTTAGAGGATGGAATGTAATTTAAAGATGATTTATAAAAAATACAGTGAATTTCGGCCAACATGCCATTTGATATACCTTTGATCCAAAATTATTTTCTAAGTGTAGACTAAGGAATTAATTTAAAGAGAACTCAATTTCAATGGATTTTGGAGAACAAAATAAATGAACCTTTTATTAGGAACTTAATTAGAGAAATTAAGTATGAATGAGAAATAAATTGAACACTTGAAAAATACTAACGTAGAGCTCACCCTTTGGGTTTTGAAGTGCGTTAGCAAGTTTTAAGGTGATAATATTAGTTATGACTAAGAAAGGTAATTTTTAAAGGAAAACGTAGAAAATACCACTTAATGGATTTTGTAGACGAAATGATATCAATAAAATAAAAAATAAATAAATAATGGAGAAAGTTTCAAAATATAATTTAGAACGTAAAGAAAATATTATACGTAGCTGAAAAATATTAGAAATATCCTACGCATATTTAAAATAATAATTTTTAAGCTACGCGATTGAAAAAATGATTTAAAGATGTTACGCGATTGAGAAAATGGTTTAAAAACACTACGCGATTTTAAAAACGTTGAAAAATACTAACGCGATTTGAAGACATTTGAAAAAGGTGACGCAATTGTGAAACCGCGATAAAATATTTATGTGACTAAAAGGAACAGTAAGTTTACTGTCGGGCTAAAGTGGTGGACCCGGACATGTTGAGGAATAGTACTGTCAAGTGGAGACATACTATATTTGGAAATACTGATAGTGAAGTTATTTGTGTAATTTTGATTCATGTACATGCATTGAGAAGTATGTCAATTTGGTTGAAATTGGCGATTGACTGACGAGATGAATTACACCGTAGTGCGAGTATGATAGGTGTAGTGCAGTTCATTGAGTGAACTTGGAGGCATTAGTGTGCGGAGGATTCCACATGTGGATAGTTGGTAGCTCTTCTGGGCTGTGGTAACGGCAACGCACTAGCGATCTCAACAAGCACTATTCTTAATCAAGATCTTGTGAAGACTGTTTGGTACAATGCCTGTTGTGCACGATGATTTGACTGTGTACTACTTACACAACGTTTTGACTATGTAATACTTGGCTGGGGCAGCCTGAGGTATGGACATGTCTTTCAGATCTTTCTCTCTGATGTTTATGTTTAGCTCCATGGAGTAGGAATGAGTCTGTGTACATTTGTATATATGGTCTGCATCATAATGTGATTGTTTATAGTAATTTGAGATATTATGTATGATGTGATAATATGAATTATTATATCAATTGTGATATCTGTATTTACTGTCATTTTCTGTACTGCCATGCCGGTAGTAATGTAGATTGTTTCACCTCTTTGTATACATTTTTTTTATTATTATTTACGTTCCGTAAAGAGTTTGAGGAAGAGGAAGATGAGTAGCCTCTAGATTGTCAGTATTAGGAGGAGTAGCATCCGAGTGACTAGTTTGAGGAAGGCGAGCCTCTAGATCATCTTTACCATTTGGATTGATTTAGTGGTCATGGCTTTGCCTGAATTTTTGGGATTTGTGAAACTTGAGTTTCATGGAGGCTTTGAGGCTTGGTGTCTGCGAGCTGACAGAGAGTCAGTTGTTTATGTGAGGTGTCTGACTGTGTCCCTTCGTAGAAAGTTTGATGGTACTCCGATGTTTTCTACTACTTTTTATTTACATCTAGAGATGCCTTTGACTATTAGGCGTTATTGGGGTGGACGTTTTCATGCCCCCAGTGAGCTTAGTAGTGTATTGACAGCACGAACTCCTGTCTGTAGAGCTGCGAGACATCCGGGATTTCTGTCATCCGATGATCCATCTGAGGAGGATTAGAATTCCTAGATGTGCATTTGGGCTAGTTTATATTTCGAGTATTGTCAAACTTTTTACTGCTTTATTAAATATTTGTAGTGTGTAAATTATTTGTATACTTAAGACAAAATCATATGTATATTATGGTGTGTATTTAATAGTTTGTTTTATTTCATGTAATGTTTATTTTATTTAATGGTATAAGGTATAAAAAGAAAAATTTTACAACTCAGTATTAAATATGTACTAAACATTTTATAACTTAGGTAATGTTTATTATAATTATTCAGAAATGTGACATCCCTAGTAGGGTGTTACACATGGCCACATAGTGAGATAGGTAAATGACATAGGGTTTAATGACCTAGATATAGGATTTTAGCTAATGCAGTTTCTTAAGCTAACAAAACTAGTTATCAAAGTTGCTTAAGGTGGTTACAAGTTGCCAAGTAAAGTAGTTAGTGAAGAAAGAGTCCCTATGCTCTCATCACTGTCCTCCTCTCCCAGTTTATTGCTTTTTAGTATTTTAGAATTGGCCACACAAATTCTTCACATTTGATATATGCTTGACTAAAATTCATTAAGCTATTGGTTAATATTTGGCAATTGATATTACCCCTTATCCTTATAGAAACG
This sequence comes from Ormosia emarginata, assembly GCA_029884605.1. Taxonomy (NCBI): domain Eukaryota; kingdom Viridiplantae; phylum Streptophyta; class Magnoliopsida; order Fabales; family Fabaceae; genus Ormosia; species Ormosia emarginata. The sequence goes on along the minus strand of JAQQTP010000079.1, from coordinate 30,430,481 downwards.
ATCTTTCTCATCATTGTATTACTTTCGTGACCCGTACACTTGCGGTACACAAAAGGTTTAACAAGTTTTTGGCGCCGTTGCCGGGGATAACGACTAATTTTTGTTTAATACTAAAATTAACATTAGTTATAATTCAAGTTTTCTCTTAGTTCATTTTAATCCAAATTTCATTCTTTCATTATTTCAGGTACCAATACCATGGCTGGTTTTAATGATCATATAAGGCCCTTGAGGGAGTTTGCAACTTCTCAGATGGATAATCTACAATCAAGCATAAGGCCACCTCTTATTCCAACCATCAACTTCAAAATTAAACCAGCCATCATCGAAATGATCCAGATGTCAGTGCAATTTAGTGGTCTGCCTAGTGAAGATCCAAACGCTTACTTATCAAATTTTCTGGAGATTTATGACACATTCAAGCATAATGGAGTCTCTGAAGATGTCAATCGACTGAGGCTCTTTCCTTTTTCTCTCAGAGAAAGAGCCAAGAGTTGTCTACAATCTCTACCGGTAGGATCCATATGCACTTGGAGCGATGTCTATGGCTGATTTCTGAACAAATATTTCCCACCCTCCAAGACTGTAGAGATGGTGAATAACATTACCACCTTTACTCAAGTTGATTCTGAAACCTTGTATGATGCATGGGAGAGATACAAGGATCTCATGAGAAGGTGCCTTTAACACGAGATTCCTCCATGACACCTGTAATATCTCGAAAAATATCTGTTTAATTATAAATCATCATTTTATAATATTCATGATTTTTAAGAATTTTTCTGGAATTTTTTGAAAACGTCGAATATTTTAATATATTTCTCGTTTTGCATGCACACTGAGCTGAGAATTGATGAGGTCAGTGTAACGCTCTAGAAATTATTTATTTTACCACGAATAATCATTTTCTAATATTTGTGAATTATGTGAATTCTTTCAGAATTTTTTGGAAACGATGAATATTTTAATATATTCCTCGTTTTGCGCAAAACTTGAGCAGAGTCGGGAAAATGGTTGTAACACTTCAAAAATTGGAAAATTATATGATGAATAGTCGTTTTATAATATTTGTAATTTTTGAGAATTTTCTGGAATTTTTCCGAAAATGTCAAATATTTTAATATATTTTTCGTTTTGCGTGTGCACTGAGCAGAACTGGAGAAACGCGATGTTTTCCCTGAGAACCTTGAACTATGGACATGTCGACGGGGGATCTTACTAAACCCAAGGCTGGACATAGTTTACGAGGTTTCACGTTTTTTGAGAAATTTTAACAAATAAAATAAAATAATACTGCGCAAAATTTATCTGTCAGATTAATTAAATACTGACTTCTGTCAATTGTAACTATTATTCATTGGATAATAGCATGTAATAAAAATCCTATCACATTATCCTAATGCAATCTACTTTATGTCTAATCAATTCATTTTAATTCAAATTTAATGTAAAATAATCGAAGCTTCATTGAGAAGCTTTGACCAAACAATGACCAAATGACCCTTAGCTTCCAAGGGAAGCCAAAAACTCTCTCTCCCTTCTCTCTCTATGCACGGCAGCAGCCCAAGGAAAAAAGGGGAAAAATTATTTTGCTTCCTTAATTCATTATACCACTTAATTTCCAAATTCCACCAAAGCCTTTCTCTCTCTACATTTCATCTCTTTTCTTCTTCAAACATTTCTCCTCCCTCTCTCTACCATAGCTACGGCCAGCCCTCTCCCTCCCACTCATTCTTCACAAAAATTACAACCAACTACATTTTCTTAATCCTCTCCTCCTTCTAAACATCTTTCTTGCTTGGAGCAACTTGAAATTCCACCATTTTCATGACCTTCTTCAAGCTTCAAGATTTGAGTTTTTGGGTAAGTTTCAAGACCCTCCTTCTCTTCCCTTCATTTTTGGTTTCAAGGGTGTTCTTGTGACCACCCACACTCTATTTTTCAAGTCCTTATGTCATTCTAACCAAGTTGAATTTTCTAGGGTTTGGTGGAGCTCCAATCCGAAATTACAAGGAGATTCCTTGGTGTTTCTTTTGTTTTCTTCACTTGGGTAAGAAGAAGACACTCCTCCTCAACCTCTATTAGCATCTAGGAGCCTTGATTTTGTTGTTTGTAAGAAAAACCCTAGTGAGGGTTATTCTTTAATTTGATGACAATTATGTTTACATGTTGATTTTAAGATATTCATGACATTGGATTGATTGATCTTGTATAATAATATATTAGGTTGGATTGGATGGTTGAAAATGGAAGAAAAACAATTGAGAATCACCTTAGGGAGGCCACGGTTTTTGGGCCAAATTTTAGGTAAATTGTGGATAAGTTGTAATAAGCATAAGACTTAAATTAATTAAGTGATAAAATGAAATCAATGGAAGGAAAAACTTGGAATTGGAACTCCTAGGGTGGCCACGGTTTTGAGCCCACAAATTTGAGGTTTTTGGTGAACCAATACAACAAGTGAAGGACTAAGTAAATTAAAGGTATAATTTACAATTGATGAATTGAAAAGATTGGGAATTGGATCCCTTGTGAGGCCACGACCTCTAAGGCCATTGGAGGCTTAATTATGCAACTTTTGGTAACTTTAAAACTTAAGCAATCAAGTGGCTAACTCTTAGATAATGAACCAGAAAATTACCAATTGAAAGAATTGAAGATAATTGGGAACTTCATAAATTTTAAAGAACCAAGAATGAGATTTTCATAAGACTTAGGGTAAACTCAAGAGAACAAGAACAAGAGAGTGTGAGATTTGGAGACCTTAGAATAGCCATTCTAAGTGTATGGTAATAAATTGCTTTAGGGAATTCAATTAATTACAGAAACTTACTTAGTAGTGGATTTTTGTAAGAATAGCAAAACTTGAATAAGAAGGCATAATGGACCTTAGAAATGTATTACCTTATTTGATTTCAATATTATGGGTCTATGTGAGTGACCATTTATGTGTTGATGCTTATCTTGGCTAATTGAGGCATATTATGGAATTGTATGAAATTGTGAATCGTACATGCTCATGCATAGAGTCTTATGCATTGTGAATGTCCTGTGGACTGTTGTAAGGCCAAGTTGCCTAGGAGATTGAACACACCTTAGTGCGGGTGCGAGTAGACTAGTGTAGGTCGTGTTTGACCTTGGGGGCGTCGGGGTGTGGGTCCTCCACAATGGGCAGTTGGTAGCTCTCCTACCCGTGGGGCAAACTGATACAAACGCACCGACGATCCGGACCGAGACACTATCCTATATTGTGATCGAGCGTGGAATGTCTGTACAATGCCTGGATGTGCACGTGAGAATTATTGATTTTAGCACTTTGGCCGCGGCAGTCGAGTTACAGACATGTCCCCTGATCTTTCTCTCCGACTGTTTATGTCTAGCTCCATGGAATAGGAATTTGGGAAAGCATGCATGTGCATCATGAAATGATCTGTCATTTGTAAATTATTATTTTTCGTAAATATGAGTTGTTTGACCATTATTGTAATGAATGTTTGCCTGGAACTGTTTATTTACTTACTGTTGGATTTACTGCTTATTATTTGGAAATGTTGTTCTGAATTATTATCTGGGCGCGTTGCGCCATTTTGTTTCTGGTTGCTATAATTGGTAATGATGGTAGAATGTCTTACCTCTTTCCTGTATTTCTATTATTTGCTACCTGTGTGTACACTGTATTGATCGAAGACGATGGTAAGGAGGCAGAAGATCCCAATTTTCTTGGCTTCTGGCCTGATCAAGACTAGGTCCTACTGTGGAGCATGGTGGCACGCATGCGCAGATTTCTAGGTGATGTGCGTCTGACCTTCCTCGGAGGGCCAGAGTGCTGGCATATCAACTTGAATTCCGATCGCTGTGTCTACCTAGGGGACGTGTCGATTTCCCTAGCCTGGAGACGTCATGAGGCGCCGATCCTCACCTGTTATGTCAGCCTGCGACTGGAGTTCTACTTACCCATCCGAGAGATGTGGGGTGATCGTTACTACACCCCTTGGGAGGACTCTTTTGATTCTACTGCCCGGGCTCCTGTCCGTGGTTCCGTGGTTCCCATGGAGGTTTCCTCTGAAAAGGAGGATCCTGCTGAGGACCCGGATACGGTCCCTCCTCATCTGAGGGACTGATTTTACTGGTAGCTGTTGATGGCTGCCAGTGTTTTATTTTGGGGGCCTGATGTTTTATTTTTAGTGGGCTGTATATTTTGGTATTCTGATGGATGTGTATGTAAAATCCTAGGCAGGTATAGTTTTGCTTTTTAGGAATTTCAAGGCTTGTATCTAAAGTACAGTTGATGTTGAAATATATATGTACATATGTATGTCATTCAGGTGTGAATTTTAGTTTCCTTCTCATTCTTTTACTGCTGTATAAGCTTCGCCATTTAGTTTATTAATTAACAAAAAAATATATATACTGCTATTTTACCCTCGTATTAAAGTATCTAACAAGTTAACTGTAAATTAAATGAACCAGGTCTTAATCGTTCAAAATTTTATTTTCTGCATTTTTATTTATGTTTAATAATGTGACGTTCCCTCTCCAAAAAGGGGCATTACATTAAGTTGGTATCAGAGCCCCGGTTTGAGTTACTTTGGATCTTGTGTGTGAGCCTGTCTTGTTTGTGCTGTGTGAAATCTCTGTGATTGGTGTTTTGAAATAAATCTCTCTGACCTTCCTTGTGCTTTTCAGTTAATTTGATTTAAGAAAAAGCGAGATGGCGAGAAGTGGAGAAATGGCAGTTACTGTAGAGGCGATGCAGCAGATGGCGAAAGTCATCACGCAGTAAAATGAGCGTGCTGCTCAGCAACAGAGCTGCCCAACAACTTGAGGCGACTGCCGATGCGCAGAACTTAGCAGAGTTTCGTCGCCACAACCCTCCACAATTCAATGGAGAATTTGATCCAGACAAGGCTAGTTTGTGGATCAAGGAGCTCGAGAAGGTTTTTCGTGGCATGAACTGTGCCGAAGATAAGAAGGTGAATTACGCTACCTTTATGCTTGTCGGCAATGCCAAAGACTGGTGGAACGGAGCCCAAAGAGCATTAGAGGCCGAAGGGCGCGACATCACATGGGACTTATTCAAGGAAAAATTCTTGGATAAGTACTTTCCTACTAGTGCAAGACATGCAAAGGAGATGGAATTCCTCAACCTGAGATAAGGAGGCATGACCATCAGTGAGTATGGGCCAAGTTTGAGAACTTGGAGAAGTTTTCGATGCATTATCAGCATCAGACCGATGAATCTTGGAAGTGCTGGAAGTTCACTGAGGGACTAAGATACGAGGTGAAGAAAGCCGTCATCACTCTAAAAATTAAAGTATTCTCAGAACTGTTGGACACGTGTTGTGAAGTTGAGGCCTTGGAATAAGCTAGAGACTTGAGGAGTAAGAACTTTGGACCTGCAAGGTTCCAAAGAGGTGGAGGCAGTGGTTCAAATCGCTTCCAAAAGAAACCCTATTCCCGACCAACGGGAAGCCAGTAACTAACTGGCGGAAGTTCTGGTGAAGGATCTACTGGGAACCGGACTGGTCAAAATGTGGCATATCCCTCTAAATGCCTAAAGTGTGGGAAAGATCATCACACGAGAGATTGCACGATCAAGGGGATTATCTGCTTCAGATGTGGCAAATCGGGCCACGTGTCCAGAGATTGTAACCAGACAAAGGCTAAACCCTCAGTCAATACGACTCGAGCCAAGAAACTACAAGTCGAAGGTCGAGTTTACACCATGAGCGGAGCTGAAGCCTCCGAATCCGAGGACTTGATTCAAGGAGAAGGCGCCATAGAAGGTAATCTTTTAAAAGTACTGTATGACTTTGGGGCAACCCATTCTTTTATATCATATGACTGTGTGCTACGACTTGGCTTACCTGTGTCTGAACTACCCTTTGAATTGACTGTTTCAACCCCTACTGAGAAACCAGTAGTTACTACCAAAGTCTGTTTGAAGTGTCCCTTAATCGTTGAAGGTCGAATCTTTTCTGTCGATTTGATCTGTTTACCTCTTTCACAACTAGACATAATCTTAGGGATAGACTGGTTGTCTTCCAACCATGTTCTATTAGATTGCTCTAGAAAACCATAGTCTTTCCTGTGGATGAGGATCCTAGATACTTGACGGCCAACCAAGTATGAGCTTTCTTGAAAGAAGGAGCACAAGGATACATGATGCTATCTTCTTTGAAAATTGAGAGCGAGGCTGATCTGAATACTATTCCAGTAGTGAAGGAGTTCTCTGAAGTCTTTCCGGAAGATGTACCTGGTTTACCACCGACACGTGAGATAGAGTTTGTTATTGACCTTGTATCGGGAGCTGGTCCCGTGTCTATAGCACCTTATCAGATGTCACCAACGGAGTTGGCGGAGCTCAAGAAACAGCTAGAGGAGCTTTTGGAGAAACAGTTCGTCAGGCCGAGTGTATCACTGTGGGGAGCGCCAGTGTTGTTAGTTCGAAAGAAGGACGGTACCTCGAGATTGTGTGTGGACTATAGGCAGTTGAACAAGCTGACGATTAAGAACAAGTATCCACTCCCAAGAATCGATGATTTGATGGACCAATTGAAGGGAGCAGTGGTATTTTCGAAGATCGATCTGAGATCTGGGTATCATCAGATAAGAGTGAAAATGGAGGATATACCCAAGACTGCTTTTCATACCCAATACGGTCATTACGAATACCTGGTGATGCCGTTTGGTGTGACGAACACACCTGCTATCTTCATGGACTACATGAACAGAATCTTTCGTTCGTACTTAGACAAGTTTGTTGTCGTCTTCATTGACAATATCCTGATATATTCCCCAAACCGGGAGGATCATGCTGAACACCTCAGCATAGTTCTTCAGATTCTGAAGGAGAAGGAACTGTACACCAAGCTGTCGAAGTGTGAGTTTTGGCTAGATGAGGTGAAGTTTTTAGGCCATGTGATATCAAAGGAAGGAATTGTAGTGGATCTGTCAAAAGTAGAGGCAGTGCTACAGTGGGAAAGACCGAAGTCAGTGACGGAAATTCATAACTTTATGGGTTTAGTCAGATATTACAGGAGATTCATAGAAGGATTTTCCAAAATTGCTGGACCGCTCACTCAATTGACAAAGAAGAACCAGACTTTTGAATGGACTGATAGCTGTGAGCAGAGTTTCCAAGAGTTGAAGAGACGACTAACTACCTCACCAGTATTAGTACTACCTGATCTGAATGAACCATTCGAAGTGTACTGTGACGCTTCATACCAAGGATTGGGATCTGTTCTTATGCAACACAGAAGAGTGGTGGCTTATGCTTTGTGACAATTGCGAGTGCATGAAAAGAACTATCCGACACATGATTTGGAACTAGCAGCTGTGGTTTTTGCTCTGAAGATATGGAGAAATTTCCTCTATGGAGCAACATTCAACATCTTTAGTGATCACAAAAGCTTGAAGTACTTGTATGATCAGAAGGAGATGAACATGAGGCAACGAAGATGGTTAGAATTTTTGAAGGACTATAACTTTCAGCTATTGTATCACCCTGGCAAGGCGAATGTCGTGGCCGACGCATTGAGTAGAAAGACTATCAGTGCTTCTGCCCTAATGATTAAGGAAAGAGACCACATAGAACAGTTTAGAGATGTTTGGTCATTCGTTAAGTTGGAACCCGGAAGGATTTGTATGAACATGGTTACCATTTCAAACGAACTAATGGATGACATACGGGAAAAGCAGAAGGTCAATGAATTCTTGCAAGAAGTGAGAGAACTGATGAGGCAAGGTAAAGAAACAGAATTTGAGGAAGGAACAGACGGAATTCTGAGATTCCAGGGTAGAGTCTGTATTCCCCGTGACCAAGAGCTTAAAATATATATTGTGGATCATGCTCAGACTAGCAAGCTGAATATGCACTCGAGCATAACGAAGATGTACCAAGACTTGAAGAAGTTGTTCTGGTGGCATGGGATGAAGAGCGATGTCACTAGATGCATATCGACTTGTCTAGTTTGTCAAAAAGCTAAGGTGGAACATCAAAGACCTACAGGATTACTGCAACCATTGTCTATTCCTGAATGGAAATGGGACAGCATTGCAATGGATTTTGTTGTGGGTTTGCCAAGGACAAAGAAAGGACACGACTCGATTTGGGTAATAGTGGATCGACTCACAAAGTCAACTTATTTTCTCCCGATCAACATAAGGTACAGTTTGGAGAAGTTGACCCAGCTGTATATTGGAGAGATCGTTAGGCTGCATGGTGTGCCTACGAGTATTGTTTCGGATAGGGATCCGAGGTTTACTTCAAAGTTTTGGCAGAGTTTATAGGCATTGTTTGGAATGAAATTATGTCTAAGTTTGGCGTACCACCCACAAACCGATGGTCAATCGGAAAGAACGATCCAATCTTTAGAAGATTTGCTTAGAGCTTGTACCATAGAACAGACTGGATGTTGGGATGAAGTTCTACCACTGATAGAGTTCACCTACAACAACAGTTATCATTCGAGTATAGGGATGGCACCCTATGAAGCTCTGTATGGATGACGGTGTCAGACACTATTGTGTTGGTACCAAGATGGTGAGCGTCTCACGATTGGACCAGATATCATTCAACAGACAACTGAGAAAGTCAAAATGATTCAAGAGAAGATGAGAACTGCTCAAAGCCGGTAGAAGAGTTATGCGGATAAGAGGAAAAAGCCTCTTGAGTTTGAGGAAGGTGAGCATATATTCTTGAAAGTCACACCCACGACTGGGGTCAGCCGGGCTTTGAAATCTAGGAAACTTACTCCAAAATTTCTTGGACCTTACCAAATTCTTCGCCGGATAGGTCCAGTAGCCTACTAGATAGCCTTACCCCATTTTCTTTCCAACATACACAATGTCTTCCATGTGTCACAACTTCGCAAGTATTTGCCTGACCCAAGTCATGTCATAGCACCAGACACAGTACAGTTAAAAGAAATCTTAACCTATGAGGTACCTTTTGCGAGAATCGAGGACCGATAGATAAAACAACTTAGAGGCAAGGAGATCCCATTGGTAAAGGTGATATGGAATGAAACAACTGGTGATGTGACTTGGGAGCCAGAAGACAAGATGAAGGAGCAACATCCAGAACTATTTTGAGGTACGTAAATTTCGAGGACGAAATTCCTTTTTAGTTGGGGAGTGTTGTAACATCTCAAAAAATGTCTGTTTAATTATAAATCATCATTTTATAATATTCATGATTTTTAGGAATTTTTCTAGAATTTTTCGGAAATGTTGAATATTTTAATATATTCTTCGTTTTACGTGCACACTGAGCTGAGAATTGTTGAGGTCAGTGTAACTCTCCGGAAATTATTTATTTTACCATGAATAATCATTTTCTAATATTTGTGAATTATGTGAATTCTTTCAGAATTTATCAGAAACGACGAATATTTTAATATATTGCTCGTTTTGCATGAAACTTGAGCAGAGTTGGGAAAACGAATGTAACGCTTCAAAAATTGGAAAATTATATGACGAATAGTCGTTTTATAATATTTGCAATTTTTGAGAATTTTCTGGGATTTTTCCGGAAATGTCAAATATTTTAATATATTCCTCATTTTACGTGCGCACTAAGCAGAACTGGAGAAACGCGATGTTTTCTCTGGGAACCTTGAACTATGGACATGTCGACGGGGGATCTTACTAAACTTGAGGTTGGACACAATTTACGAGGTTTTACGTTTTTCAAAAAATTTTAACAGATAAAATAAAATAATACTGCGCAAAATTTATCTGTCAGATTAATTAAATACTGACTTCTGTCAATTGTAACTATTATTCATTGGATAATAGCATGTAATAAAAATCCTATCACATTATCCTAATGCAATCTACTTTATGTCTAATCAATTCATTTTAATTCAAATTTAATGTAAAATAATCAAAGCTTCATTGAGAAGCTTTGACCAAACAATGACCAAATGACCCTTAGCTTCCAAGGGAAGCCAAAAGCTCTCTCTCCCTTCTCTCTCTATGCACGGCAGCAGCCCAAGGAAAAAAGGGGAAAAATTATTTTGCTTCCTTAATTCATTATACCACTTAATTTCCAAATTCCACCAAAGCCTTTCTCTCTCTACATTTCATCTCTTTTCTTCTTCAAACATTTCTCCTCCCTCTCTCTACCATAGCTACGGCCAGCCCTCTCCCTCCCACTCATTCTTCACAAAAATTACAACCAACTACATTTTCTTAATTCTCTCCTCCTTCTAAACATCTTTCTTGCTTGGAGCAACTTGAAATTCCACCATTTTCACCACCTTCTTCAAGCTTCAACATTTGAGTTTTTGGGTAAGTTTCAAGACCCTCCTTCTCTTCCCTTCATTTTTGGTTTCAAGGGTGTTCTTGTGACCACCCACACTCTATTTTTCAAGTCCTTATGCCATTCTAACCAAGTTGAATTTTCTAGGGTTTGGTGGAGCTCCAATCCGAAATTACAAGGAGATTCCTTGGTGTTTCTTTTGTTTTCTTCACTTGGGTAAGAGGAAGACACTCCTCCTTAACCTCTATTAGCATCTAGGAGCCTTGACTTTGTTGTTTGTAAGAAAAACCCTAGTGAGGGTTATTCTTTAATTTGATGACTATTATGTTTACATGTTGATTTTAAGATATTCATGACATTGGATTGATTGATCTTGTATAATAATATATTAGGTTGGATTGGATGGTTGAAAATGGAAGAAAAACAATTGAGAATCACCTTAGGGAGGCCACGGTTTTTGGGCCAAATTTTGGGTAAATTGTGGATAAGTTGTAATAAGCATAAGACTTAAATTAATTAAGTGATAAAATGAAATCAATGGAAGGAAAAACTTGGAATTGGAACTCCTAGGGTGGCCACGGTTTTGAGCCCACAAATTTGAGGTTTTTGGTGAACCAATACAACAAGTGAAGGACTAAGTAAATTAAAATTGAGGTTTTTGGTGAACCAATACAACAAGTGAAGGACTAAGTAAATTAAAGGTATAATTTACAATTGATGAATTGAAAAGATTGGGAATTGGATCCCTTGTGAGGCCACGACCTCTAAGGCCATTGGAGGCTTAATTATGCAACTTTTGGTAACTTTAAAACTTAAGCAATCAAGTGGCTAACTCTTAGATAATGAACCAGAAAATTACCAATTGAAAGAATTGAAGATAATTGGGAACTTCATAAATTTTAAAGAACCAAGAATGAGATTTTCATAAGACTTAGGGTAAACTCAAGAGAACAAGAACAAGAGAGTGTGAGATTTGGAGACCTTAGAATAGCCATTCTAAGTGTATGGTAATAAATTGCTTTAGGGAATTCAATTAATTACAGAAACTTACTTAGTAGTGGATTTTTGTAAGAATAGCAAAACTTGAATAAGAAGGCATAATGGACCTTAGAAATGTATTACCTTATTTGATTTCAATATTATGGGTCTATGTGAGTGACCATTTATGTGTTGATGCTTATCTTGGCTAATTGAGGCATATTATGGAATTGTATGAAATTGTGAATCGTACATGCTCATGCATAGAGTCTTATGCATTGTGAATGTCCTGTGGACTGTTGTAAGGCCAAGTTGCCTAGGAGATTGAACACACCTTAGTGCGGGTGCGAGTAGACTAGTGTAGGTCGTGTTTGACCTTGGGGGCGTCGGGGTGTGGGTCCTCCACAATGGGCAGTTGGTAGCTCTCCTACCCGTGGGGCAAACTGATGCAATCGCACCGACGATCCGGACCGAGACACTATCCTATATCGTGATCGAGCGTGGAATGTTTGTACAATGCCTGGATGTGCACGTGAGAATTATTGATTTTAGCACTTTGGCCGCGGTAGTCGAGTTACAGACATGTCCCCTGATCTTTCTCTCCGACTGTTTATGTCTAACTCCATGGAATAGGAATTTGGGAAAGCATGCATGTGCATCATGAAATGATCTGTCATTTGTAAATTATTATTTTTCGTAAATATGAGTTGTTTGACCATTATTGTAATGAATGTTTGCCTGGAACTGTTTATTTGCTTACTGCTGGATTTACTGCTTATTATTTGGAAATGTTATTCTGAATTATTATCTGGGCGCGTTGTGCCGTTTTGTTTCTGGTTGCTATAATTGGTAATGATGGTAGGATGTCTTACCTCTTTCCTGAATTTCTATTATTTGCTGCCTGTGTGTACACTGTATTGATCGAAGACGACGGTAAGGAGGCGGAAGATCCCAATTTTCCTGGCTTCTAGCCTGATCAAAACTAGCACCTACTGTGGAGCACGGAGGCACGCATGCATGAATTTCTAGGTGATGTGAGTCTGACCTTCCTCGGAGGGCCAGAGTGCTGGCATATTAACTTGAATTTCGATCGCTACGTCTGCCTGGGGGACGTGTCAATTTCCCTAGCCTGGAGACGTCATGAGGCGCCGATCCTCACCTGTCATGTCAGCCTGAGACTGGAGTTCTACTTACCCATCTGAGAGATGTGGGGTGATCGTTACTACACCCCTTGGGAGGACTCTTTTGATTCTACTGCCTGGGCTCCTGCCCGTGGTTCCGTGGTTCCCATGGAGGTTTCCTCTAAAGATGAGGATCCTGCTGAGGACCCGGATACGGTCCCTCCTCATCTGAGGGACTGATTTTACTAGTAGTTGCTGATGGCTGCTAGTGTTTTATTTTGGGGGCCTGATGTTTTATTTTTGGTGGGCTGTATATTTTGATATTCTGATGGATGTGTATGTAAAGTCCTAGACAGGTATAGTTTTGCTTTTTGGGAATTTTCAGGCTTGTATCTAAAGTACAGTTGATGTTTAAATATATATATACATATGTATGTCATTCAAGTGTGAATTTTAGTTTCCTTCTCATTCTTTACTGTTGTATAAGCTTCGCCATTTAGTTTATTAATTAACAAAAAAATATATATACTACTATTTTACCTACGTATTAAAGTATTGAACAAGTTAACTTTAAATTAAATGAACCGGGTCTTAAACGTTCAAAATTTTATTTTTCGCATTTTTATTTATGTTTAATAATGTGACGTTCCCTCTCCAAAAAGGGGCGTTACAACACCAAATTTATGCTTTCCATAAAGGGCTACTTCCTTTTCACCATCCAATAGTTGATGCAGCTGTAGGTGGATCATTGCTTGGCAAATCCTTTGATTAGGCATTCTAACTTCTTGAAGATTTAGCAGCGAACAGCTATCAGTGGCCTTCCTAAGTAAATCTTCCAAAAAAGATGCTTGGAGTGCATGATATTGATATAATTACCTTACTTTCTGCTCAAGTGGCTGCAATTGCTAGTAAGTTGGATAGTCTGGGAGCAAGTCCTCATTCAAACCCTTTTGTGCTTTGTGAACGATGTGGTGATAATCATGCTACTGACAGGTGCCCTTCTATCTTGGAGAATGTACAATATGCCAGGAACTATCGTCCACCACAAAACAATCCTTATTTGTATCAATATAATTTAGGAGGGAGAAATCATTTAAACTCTTCATGGAAAGACAATCAAGGTGCATCATCTTCATCGGCGGGTAATAAATGACAACCATATCTTTCTGGTTCCCCGTCACAGCCCGGACCTCCCATGCAAGTCAAGAAACCATCCCTTGAAGACATGTTCATACTGTTGGGAATTTGCAGATCAAAAGTCTAGCAGCGGAATAACAGAATTCCCTCACAGGATCCATGCGAAAAATCCATAATTCGAGTTTTTAAATTTTTACCTCTTGAAGCGTGATAGACACAAGCGAGGTGAATCACCAACACCGTAATAGCGACGATGTTTCTGCGGTATCCACACGAACAGACTTGCAAAAGGAGTCACGCCTCTGTTTTCGTAGTGCTAGCTGCGAAGAGAGGAGAAGAAGACCTCACTATCTCTCACTCACTTTCTGTAGGTGCAGCTAGGGTTGTGATGTAACCTAGTAGCAGCCCCCTTAGTAGTACTATTTATAACAGTGGCTGCCTTAAGTGAGTGTGAGCAGTAGCAAGGTAAGTGGTGCAACCCTAAACCCATTTGTCATGAGTTAGGCCCATAGTTGAATCCGAGTCCAACTTGGATTCTGATTACTCCAATTTAGTCTGTTCTAAGTGTGTGACCCTGCAGGTTCTCATGACGTTGGTAGTAATATTAAAATCTCATTTTAATATTACAAACAAAGGAGCGGTATCTAGCAACACATCACTGCTACCCAAGTAATGAGAATGTCAGTGATTTGACATAACCTATCCGTGACTAATGTTTCCGTGTAGTTTAGTCCCTTTGTCCGATATCCGATTGAACACAAGGCATAGAACGTGTCACCCTTGTTTAGTTCAATCTTCAGTTTCCTGATTCCCGAGTAGACATAGTAATAACAAATAAGATCAATATCTCATATTGACTCATTTGAGTATGGCCATGCATTTCGTAGTCTCACTCAATCAGGGGGCCCGAAGATATCGCTCCTGTTATGTAGGAGGGACAAATCCCGTCTAGGTCACTCACATCCCTCCACATGTATTGCGGCATGTCTAATAACCAACGTTATAATCATCTTGTTACAGATGATGTTTGATGGCATTAAAACACACAACTCCTCATGTAGGAATCGTAGTGATTTCAGGTCAAAAGACCACATACACCATTATCACTATGAGAATCGCTTATGACACTCACGTAACGATCCACGTAGCGTTCTCATGGCGGGTCTGTCCAATACATCATTACTCTAATATGTATCCATGTGTAGACTTGATATCTCATATCCATGACCCGTGAGATGTGGTCATCAGTCTATGCGCACATACTAGCCTCAATGTATTATTGTTGTCCTAATTAACAATAATACTTGACTAGGGACATTTAAGAATAGTGTTTTATCCAATAGGATCTCACGATCAAGTCATCCACTTGATGTCCTATGGTATCAAACTTACTATTCTAAGGACTTTATTATGTCTACCAAAAAGAACACAATAAATGAAATGCCTCATATAAAATAACATAATATAATATATGTAAATACAAACAAAATGTATTGGCCACTAGGGCATACACCAACAATCTCCCACTTGCACTAGAGCCAATCAAGCATATTTCTAATGCCTAAAGACCTAGTGTGACCCTCATGCTTCTGTGCAAGAGGCTTCATCGGGGATCAGCAATGTTATCATCTGTTGGTACTCTGCATATCTTCACATCTCCTCTATTGATGATTTCTCGAATGAGATGGAAGCGCCTAAGTATATGTTTGGATCGCTGGTGAGATCTGGGCTCCTTAGCTTATGCAATGGCTCCATTATTATCACAATAGAGGTCCACTGGCTCCACAATGCTAGGAACTACACCAAGCTCAATAATGAACTTTCTAATCCAAACGGCCTCCTTTCTTTGCATTGGAGGCAAAGAATATACTCACCTCCGTGGTAGAATCGGCGACTGTCTCCTGCTTTGAACTCTTCCACTCACAAATTTCACCATTCAGGCAATAAACAAAACCCGATTGCGATCCGGAGTCGTCCTTATCGGTTTGAAGCTAGCATCGTGTAACCCTTTACTACTAGTTCCTCTTCTGGCTCCATATACCAAAAACGAATCCTTAGTTCTTCTCAAGTACTTAAGGATGTTCTTGACAAAGACTCCAGTGACTCTCACCGGATCGGGCGGTACCGCTCGTCATGCTCAAAGCATACGAGATATCTGGTTGAGTACATAACATGGCATACATGATAGATCCAATTACAGATGCATATGGAATCTTACTCATGCGATCCCTCTCATCCTGGGTGGAAGGGGATTGAGCCTTAGATAGGCTTATACCATGTGACATAGGCAAGAGTCCTTTCTTGGATTCATGCATGTTAAAACGTCTTAACACTTTGTCTATGTATGTACTCTGACTTAGGCCAAATAATCTCTGCGACCTATCTCTATAGATCCTGATACCTAATACATAGGTGGCTTCGCCTAAGTCCTTCATAGAAAAGCACTTCCCTAACCAAGTCTTTACTTGACCGTAGGGTAGGGATGTCATTTCCAATTAGTAGTATGTCATCTACATACAATACTAGAAAGACAACTGTGCTCCCACTAACCTTCTTGTAGACACAAGATTCTTCTTCATTTTTGATAAAACCAAACTGTTTGATTGTATCGTCAAACGAAGATTCCAAATTTTCGGAAGCTTACTTCAATCCATAAATAGATCGTTGCAACTTGCATACCTTTGTAGCATCCTGTGGAGTGGCAAAACCCTCGTGGTTGTGTCATGTACACATCCTCGAGAAGATTTCCATTAAGGAAAGCAGCTTTGACATCCATTTGTCGATTTCATAATCATGGTATGCTTTAATAGCAAGCAAGATCCAAACAGATTTAAGCATCGCAACTGGGGAAAAAGTCTCATCATAGTCTACACCATGAATTTGCTTGAAACCTTTAGCCACCAATCGCGCCTTAAAGGTATGCACATTACCATCCATGTCGATTTTCTTCTTAAAAACCCACTTGCACCCAATGGGTTTTATCCCTTCAGGTAGGTCAACCAAGGTCCATACCTGGTTGGTATACATGGATTCCATTTCGATCTCATGGCCTCAAGCCATTTTTCGGATTCTCGGGCCAATAATGGCTTCCCGGTAAGTCACAGGCTCATCTTGATCCATGAGTAATACGTCACCTTGTTGAGTCATGAGAAATCCATATCTCTCTGTTGACGACGTATCCTGTTAGACCTACGCGGGTCTTGTGCTACTAGAGCAGATTGTGGTTCCACAACGACTTGTGGAGGCTGCTCTATTTCCACCATTGGTTCGCTGCTACTTTGTGAACTTTGAATTTCTTCAAGTTCTACTTTCCTCCCACTGATTCCTTTGGAGATAAACTCCTTTTCTAGGAATACAGCAGTCCGTGCGACAAACACTTTGCCCTCGGTAGGATTATAGAAATAGTATCCCTTGGTTTCCTTAGGATACCCCACAAAGAAGCATTTATCTTATTTTGGGCCAAGCTTATCAGAAACTTGACGTGTCACATAAGCTTCGCAACCCCAAATCTTCATAAAAGACATACTGGGTCTTCTCCCAGTCCATATCTCATATGGTGTCTGTTGAACCGTCTTAGATGGAACACGGTTAAGTGTGAAAGCTGCTGTTAATAGAGCATGTCCCCAGAAGGAGCCTGGAAGGTCTGCATGACTCATCATGGATCGGACCATGTCCAACAAGGTCCGGTTCCTCCTTTCAGAAACACCATTCCATTGTGGTGTTCCAGGAGGAGTGAGTTGAGATATTATCCCACACTCTTTCAGATGATCATCAAACTGTTGGCTTAAGTATTCACCTCCTCGATCTGATCGAAGGATTTTAATACTCTTGCCAAGTTAGTTTTATACTTCATTCTTGAACTCTTTGAACTTTTCAAAGGATTCTGATTTGTGCTTCATAAGATATACAAATCCATATCTACTGAAATCATCGGTAAATGTAATGAAGTATCGAAAACCGCCTCTAGCTAGTGTGTTTAGTGGCCCACATACATCACTATGTATGAGGCCCAAAAGATCACTAGCCCTTTCACCTTGTCCAGTGAATGGGGCCTTAGTCATCTTTCCCAATAAACAAGATTCACATGTCTCATATGATTCGTAATCAAACGAGTCCAAGAATCCATCTTTATGGAGTTTGGAAATGCGTTTCTCATTTATATGGCCCAAATGACAATGCCAGAGATAAGTCGGGTTCATATCATTTGACTTGAACCTCTTTGTATTTACGTTATAAATGTAACATCCCGAAAAATACATATTTGATTATAAATCCTCATTTTATAATATTCTAGATTTTTAGGAATTTTTCTGGAATTTTTCGGAGACGACGAATATTTTAATATATTCCTCGTTTTGCGTGTGCGCAGAGCAAAGCTGGGAAAACGCGATGTTTTCTCTGCGAACTTGGAACTATGGATAAGTCGACGGGGGATCTTACTAAACCCGAGGCTTGACACAGCTTTACGAGGTTTCGCGATTTTTTTTTCGAGAGATCTTAACGTATAAAGTAAATTCATACAAATAAGAATTTATCTCTGTCAGATTTGTTAATGCCGACTCGCCAACAATAACTATTGTCCAACAAATAATAATATGAAATAAAAATCTTATCACATTATTCAAAGAATTTCCTTGTGGTAAACCTTTTTTTTTTAGCCTTATTGTCTAAATAAAATTCTCGGTTAATTTAAAAGCCTATTTTAGGAAGCTTCCATGAAGTTTCCTATTTAGCACATTTCTCACTCCCTTCTCTACTCTTCTCTACGGCAGAAGCCATTTGGAAGGGGGGGATATTAGCTTGCATTAAATCATTTTACTCACATTCTCCATTTCTCTCTTCATTCACGTTCTCCTTCTTTCATTTTCTTCTTCTTCTTTCTCCTCTTCTACGGCACACACCCACACACATTGGAGTTTATCTCCATCATTCACTAAATCCATCACATTCCAACTCTCCTACTCCATTCCAGTCCCCTCATGCTGCTATCTTTTGGGTTCTTCTTCTTCTTCCATTTTTCTTCCACCATTGAAGCTAAAGCTTAGAGCTTTAAGGTAAAGCTCTTAACTTTCTTCCATTATTCTTGCTATTTTCGTTTCTCTTAGTCACCTTGGTGGCCAAGAACCTATTTTTCATGGTTTGAGTGAACATTGTGGTGATCACTCACATTTGTGTTTTTCTTGAAGGGGAAAACGAAAATTAGGGCAAGAAGGTGTAGCACCATTGTGTTGCCTTCCAAATAGGTAAGAGGAAGATGATCCTCCTCAACCAATCTTGGTAGTGAGGGAATGTCTTGTGTGTTGTTGAAAATGAGGGAATCCATGTTGGATCACTCTTCTATTGCATGTTGTTATTTCTATGATTTGTAGATGTTTGATTTGTATGATTATATGGATTTTTGCAATGTGCGTTTGTTAGCAAAAGAAATATGTTTTGGACTCGGTGGTAAAGGTGTACCCTTTTGAAATTTGAGGGCCACGGTTCTGCGAGAAGACGATTCTCAGAATCCTTGATTTTGCACTAGCGCTCAGCGCCAGTGCGTAGGGCGCCTAGGCGCTCTATGCCCGAGAATTTTCCCGTAACACGGTTTGGACAGCGCTCGGGCGTTTCGTGTTGGGCGCCCGTGCGCTCAACCAGCGCTCGGGCGTTACGAGAAATGGCGCCTAGGCGCTCATGACATAAATGACCAGAAATGTGAGGTTCCATAATGAATCCTTAAGGAGTGTGTTATTGCTTTGACAACTTGATAACTTTGCCTGATATTAGAATTGAGAAAAGAACATGAGAGTGTGAGGCCTAAGAGCTTAAATGAATTTCAAGTTATGTGGAATATTGAATTGGTCCTGAGAATTAACCTTGAACATGAACCTTGGAAAGGGAAGCAAATACTAAGTTAGGATTCATAATGAACCTAATAATGCATCAATTGACTTGAACCTAGTATTATGTTGTTATGGGTCCATGTGAGTGACCGTATATGGATATTGATGCTATATTGGCCTAATGTGGCATAGTGTGAAATTGTATGAGATTGTGGATCATACATGTGCATGCATAGTGTCTTATGCATTGTGATTGTCCGTGTGGACTATTGTAAGGCCTAGTTGCCTAGGAGATTGAACACACCTTAGTGCGGGTGCGAGTAGACAAGTGTGGGTCTTGTTATGACCTTGGGGGCGTCGGGGTGCGGGTCCTCCACAATGGGTAGTTGGTAGCTCCTTTGCCCGTGGGGCAAACCGATGCAAACGCACCGACGATCCGGACTTGACACTGTCCTATATCGTGATCTAGTGAAGAATGTCTGTGCAATGCCATGATTGTGCACGAGAAAAAAATTTATTGATAGCACTGGCCTCGGCAGCCGAGTCACAGACATGTCTCCTGATCTTTCTCTCCGATTGATTGAGTTTAGCTCCATGGAGTAGGGGTTTGAGAGAACATGCATATGAGTCGTGATATATATATATACATTGCTGGTATTATCCGTTCTCCATATTGTGACTTGTTTGCTTACTATTGCAATAACTACCTGCCTGGATCTGTTTAATTGTTTACTGTTGAAATTAACGTTTATTATGCGAATATGCCGTTTCTAAATTGCTAATTGGGCGCTATGCGCCGTATTATTTCCTGCTGCCATAACTGGTAATGATGGTAGGATATCTTACCTCTTTCTTGTATTTCTATTATTTGCTGTTTATGTGTACCCGTCGATCGAAGACGACGGTGAAGAGACAGAAGAGCCTCGCCTTCCCGCTTCCGGCTGCCGCACAGATTGACTTTGACTGCGACGATGTCTGCACGCATGCGCGGATTTTTGGGAGATGTGCGCCTGACCTTCCTCGGAGGGCCGGAGTGTTGGCACATCAACCTAAACTCCGACCGTTGTGTGTATGTGGGAGACGTGTCTGTATCACTTGCCTGGAGACGCCATGAGGCACCGGTCCTCACTTGCTACATCAGCTTACGCTTGGAGTTTTACCTGCCTATCAGGGAGATGTGGGGTCCCCGTTACTACACCCCGCAGGAGGATTCGTTTGATTCCACCGCTCGGGCTCCGTCCCGCGCCTCTGTGGTTCCTATGGATGAGTCCTCGGATGAGGAAGATCCTGATGAGGGTCCTCCTGATGATCCTGAATCGGTCCCTTTTTATTTGAGGGGTCGATGATCATTGGTGGCTACTGATGGCTGCCAGTGTTTTTGTTTTTGGGGGGCCTGATGTATCTTTCTTTTTGATTTGGGCTGTATATTTTGTATATGCATGTGGGTATATATGCATGTTTCCCTTGGGGTGGGTATAGTTTTGCTTTTTGATGATGGCCAGGCTTGTATTTATGAAACAGCTGTATTAAACTCTAGATATATATATGCATGCTATTCAGGTGCAAATCTCTATGTATTGTTTTATTCGTTACTTTTATCCGCACTCTGTAGTATCATTATTATTATTATAAAAAAAAAAAAAATATTGTCAAATTTGCTCACATGGTTAAACATTAATTAATTAAAATGAACCGGGTCTTAATCGTTAATTATTTAATTTCCGCATTTTACTTTGTTTGACAATGTGACGTTCCCTCCCAAAAAGGGGCGTTACATTAAGTTGGTATCAGAGCCCCGGTTTATGTTTTCTTTGGGTCTTGAGTGTGAGTCTGTCTTGTTTGTGCTGTGTGAATCTCTGTGATGGGTGTCTTGAGTGGATTCCTCTGACTTTTCTTATGTTTTCAGTAATCTAATTTGAGAGAAGAGCAAGATGGCAAGAGGTGGAGATATGACAGCCGCTATTGAAGCGATGCAGAGAATGGCTGAAGTCATCGCCCAACAAAATGAACGCGCTACTCAACAACAAGAAAGAGCTGCTCAACAGCTTGAGGCGACCGCCTGCGCAAAACTTAGCGAGTTTCGTCGTCATAACCCTCCGCAATTCAAGGGGAGTTTGATCCCGACAAGGCTAATCTATGGATCAAGGAGCTGGAAAAAGTCTTTCGTGGCATGAATTGTGCGGAAGACAAGAAGGTAAACTATGCGACTTTTATGCTTGTCGGAAATGCCGAAGACTGGTGGAATGGAGCTCAAAGGGCATTAGAAGCCGAAGGAGCAGAGGTCACCTGGGAACTGTTCAAGGAGAAATTCTTGGGCAAATACTTTCCTGCGAATGCGAGACACGCAAAGGAGATGGAGTTCCTCAACCTGAGACAGGGGAACATGACTGTCAGCGAATACGTGGCCAAGTTTGAGAACTTGGAGAGATTTTCAACACACTACCAGCATCAAACTGATGAAGCCTGGAAATGCTGGAAATTCACCGAAGGACTGAGGTACGAGGTAAAGAAAGCTGTGATTACCTTGAAAATGAAGGTATTCTCGGAACTGTTAGACACTTGCTGCGAAGTTGAAGCCTTGGAGCAGGCTAGAGACGCGAGAAACAGGAACTTTGGGCCTGTACGGTCCCAAAGAGGTGGAGGCAGTGGTTCAAACCGCTTTCAGAAGAAACCCTATTCCCGACCAACGGGGAGTCAACAACCAACCGGTGGAAATTCTGGTGGAGGTTCTTCTGGGAACCGAACTGGTCAGAATACGACCTACCCGTCCAAATGCCTGAAGTGTGGGAAGGATCATCTCACAAGAGACTGCACGATAAAAGGAATCATTTGCTTCAGATGTGGCAAACCGGGCCATATGTCCAGAGACTGCAACCAAGCAAAGGTTGAACCTTCAGTCAATGCAACCCGAGCCAAGAAACCGCAAGCCGGAGGTCGAGTTTATACTATGAGTGGAGCTGAAGCTTCTGAATCCGAAGACTTGATTCAAGGAGAAGGCGCCATAGAAGGTAATCTTTTAAAAGTACTGTATGACTCTGGGGCAACCCATTCTTTCATATCATATGACTGTGTGCTACGACTTGGTTTACCTGTGTCTGAACTACCTTTTGAATTACTGTTTCAACCCCCACTGATAAACCGGTAGTTACTACCAAAGTCTGTTTGGAGTGTCCTTTGATTGTTGAAGGTCGAATCTTTTCTGTCGATTTGATCTGTTTACCTCTTTCACGCTAGATGTAATCCTAGGGATGGACCGGTTATCTTCCAACCATGTTCTCGTTAGATTGTTCTAGTAAGACCATAGTCTTTCCTGTGGATGAGAATTCTAGATACTTGACGGCCAACCAAGCACGAGCTTTCTTGAAAGAAGGAGCTCAGGGGTACATGCTATTATCTTCCTTGAAAGTCGAGAGTGAGGCTGATTTGAGTACTATTCCGGTAGTGAATGAATTTCCTGAGATCTTCCCTGAAGAAGTACCTGGTTTACCGCCGGCACGTGAAATCGAGTTTGCTATTGATCTAGTACCGGGAGCTGGTCCCGTGTCTATAGCACCGTACCGAATGTCACCGACGAACTAGCTGAACTTAAGAAGCAGCTAGAAGAGCTTTTGGAGAAGCAGTTCGTTAGACCAAGTGTGTCTCCGTGGGGAGCACCTGTGTTACTAGTTCGAAAGAAGGACGGTACCTCGAGATTGTGTGTGGATTACAGGCAATTGAACAAGTTGACAATCAAGAACAAATATCCTCTACCGAGAATTGACGACTTGATGGACCAACTGAAGGGGGCAGCGGTATTTTCGAAGATCGACTTGAGATCTGGGTATCATCAGATAAGAGTGAAGACGGAGGATATACCCAAGACTGCTTTTTGTACGCGATACGGTCATTACGAGTATCTTGTGATGCCGTTTGGTGTGACGAATGCGCCTGCTATTTTCATGGACTATATGAACCGCATCTTTCGTCCGTACTTGGATAAGTTTGTCGTCGTCTTCATTGATGACATCCTGATATATTCTCAGAATCAGGAGGATCATGCTGAGCACCTCAGCATAGTTCTTCAGATTTTGAAGGAAAAGGAACTGTATGCCAAGCTGTCGAAGTGCGAGTTTTGGCTAGATGAGGTGAAGTTTTTGGGTCATGTGATCTCAAAAGAAGGAATCGCAGTGGATCCATGCAAAGTGGAAGCAGTATTGCAGTGGGAACAACCGAAATCAGTGACGGAAGTCCGTAGTTTCGTTGGTTTAGCTGGATATTACCGGAGGTTCATAGAAGGGTTTTCCAAGATTGCCGGACCGCTCACTCAATTGACGAAGAAGAATCAAGCTTTCGAATGGACTGATAAATGTGAGCAGAGTTTTCAAGAGTTGAAGAAACGGCTGACTACCTCACCTGTATTAGTGTTACCTGATCCGAATGAACCATTCGAGGTGTATTGTGACGCTTCGTATCAAGGTTTGGGATCTGTCCTTATGCAACACCGAAAGGTGGTAGCCTATGCTTCGCGGCAATTGCGAGTGCATGAAAAGAATTACCCGACTCATGATTTGGAGTTGGCACCGTGGTTTTTGCTCAAGATATGGAGACATTTCCTTTATGGAGCGACATTCAACATCTTCAGTGACCACAAGAGCTTGAAGTACTTGTACGATCAGAAGGAGCTGAATATGAGACAGCGGAGATGGCTGGAGTTTTTAAAGGATTATGATTTCCAGTTGTTGTACCACCCGGCAAGGCGAACGTTGTGGCCGACGCCTTAAGTAGAAAGACTATCGGTGTTTACGCCTTGATGATTAAGGAAAGGGATCTCATCGAACAATTTAGAGATGTATGGTCATTTGTTAAGTTGGAACCCTAAGAATTTGCATGAATATGGTTACCATCTCAAGCGAGTTGATGGAAGACATACGGGAAAAACAAGACCGATGAATTCTTGCAAGGAATAAGAGAACAAATGAAACAAGGCGAGAAAACAGAGTTCGAAGAAGGAACAGATGGAATTCTGAGATTCCGAGGTAGAGTTTGCATTCCTCGTGACCAAGAGCTTAGACGATATATTGTGGATCACGCCCACACTAGCAAGCTAAGTATGCACCCTGGCATAACGAAGATGTACCAAGACTTGAAGAAGTTATTCTGGTGGCATGGACTAAAGAGTGATGTCACTAGATGTGTATCGACTTGTCTAGTCTGTCAAAAAGCCAAAGTGGAACATCAGCGACCTGCAGGGTTGCTGCAACCCTTGTCTATTCCTGAATGGAAATGGGACAGCATCGCAATGGACTTTGTTGTGGGATTGCCAAGGACGAGGATGGGACATGACTCGATTTGGGTGATAGTTGATCGACTTACAAAATCGGCTCATTTCCTCCCGATTAACATAAGGTACAGTTTGGAAAAGTGACCCGACTGTATGTTGGGGAAATTGTCAGATTACATGGTATGCCTACGAGTATAATCTCGGATAGAGATCCGAGGTTTACCTCAAAGTTTTGGCAAAGTTTACAAGCTTCGTTGGGGACGAGATTGCGCTGAGTTCAAGCATATCATCCGCAAACCGATGGTCAATCGGAAAGAACGATTCAATCCCTAGAGGACCTACTTAGAGCTTGTTCTATGGAACAGACCGGAAGTTGGGATGAAGTTCTACCACTGGTGGAGTTCACCTACACATAACATAGTTATCATTCGAGTATAGGGATGGCACCCTATGAAGCTCGTATGGAAGACGGTGTCGAACACCATTATGTTGGTACCAAGACGGCGAGCGTCTTACGATTGGACCGACATTATCCAAAAGACGACCGAGAAGGTTAAGATGATTCAAGAGAAGATGAGAACTGCTCAGAGCCGACAGAAGAACTATGCGGATAAGAGAAGAAAGCCTCTTGAGTTTGAAGAAGGTGAGCATGTGTTCCTAAAAGTCACACCCACGACTGGGGTCGGCCGGGCCTTGAAATCTAGAAAACTCACTCCAAAATTTCTTGGACCTTACCAAATTCTTCGTCGGATAGGTCCAATAGCTTACCAGATAGCCTTACCCCTGTTCTTTCAAACATACATAATGTATTCCATGTGTCACAACTTCGTAAATATTTACCTGATCCAAGTCATGTCATAGCACCGGACACAGTACAGTTAAAAGAGAACTTGACCTATGAAACGTCTCCTGCGAGAATCGAGGATCGACGGATAAAGCAACTACGAGGAAAGGAGATTCCATTGGTAAAGGTGATTTGGAATGAAGCAACTGGTGATGCGACTTGGGAATTAGAAGACAAGATGAAGGAGCAACATCCAGAATTATTTTGAGGTATGTAAATTTCGAGGACGAAATTCCTTTTTAGTTGGGGAGTGTTGTAACATCCCGAAAAATACATATTTGATTATAAATCCTCATTTTATAATATTCTAGATTTTTAGGAATTTTTCTGGAATTTTTCGAGACGACGAATATTTTAATATATTCCTCGTTTTGCGTGTCTTGTGAGCAAAGCTGGGAAAACGCGATGTTTTCTCTGCGAACTTGGAACTATGGATAAGTCGACGGGGATCTTACTAAACCCGAGGCTTGACACATTTACGAGGTTTCACGATTTTTTTTTTTCGAGAGATCTTAACGGATAAAGTAAATTCATACAAATAAGAATTTATCTGTCGTTTGTTAATGCCGACTCCCGCCAACAATAACTATTGTCCAACAAATAATAATATGAAATAAAAATCTTATCACATTATTCAAAGAATTTCCTTGTGGTAAACCTTTTTTTTTTAGCCTTATTGTCTAAATAAAATTCGGTTAATTTAAAAAGCCTATTTTAGGAAGCTTCCATGAAGTTTCCTATTTAGCACATTTCTCACTCCCTTCTCTACTCTTCTCTACGGCAGAAGCCATTTGGAAGGGGGGGGGGGGATATTAGCTTGCATTAAATCATTTTACTCACATTCTCCATTTCTCTCTTCATTCACGTTCTCCTTCTTTCATTTTCTTCTTCTTCTTTCTCCTCTTCTACGGCACACACCCACACACATTGGAGTTTATCTCCATCATTCACTAAATCCATCACATTCCAACTCTCCTACTCCATTCCAGGTCCCCTCATGCTGCTATCTTTTGGGTTCTTCTTCTTCTTCCATTTTTCTTCCACCATTGAAGCTAAAGCTTAGAGCTTAAGGTAAAGCTCTTAACTTTCTTCCATTATTCTTGCTATTTTCGTTTCTCTTAGTCACCTTGGTGGCCAAGAACCTATTTTTCATGGTTTGAGTGAACATTGTGGTGATCACTCACATTTGTGTTTTTCTTGAAGGGGGAAAACGAAAATTAGGGCAAGAAGGTGTAGCACCATTGTGTTGCCTTCCAAATAGGTAAGAGGAAGATGATCCTCCTCAACCAATCTTGGTAGTGAGGGAATGTCTTGTGTGTTGTTGAAAATGAGGGAATCCATGTTGGATCACTCTTCTATTGCATGTTGTTATTTCTATGATTTGTAGATGTTTGATTTGTATGATTATATGGATTTTTGCAATGTGCGTTTGTTAGCAAAAGAAATATGTTTTGGGTGGTGGTAAAGGTGTACCCTTTTGAAATTTGAGGGCCACGGTTACGCGGAAGACGATTCTGCGTAATCCTTGATTTTGCACTAGCGCTCGGGCGGCGTGCGCGTAGGGCGCCTAGGCGCTCTATGCCCGAAGAATTTTCCACAGTAACACGGTTTGGACAGCGCTCGGGCGTTTCGTGTTGGGCGCCCGGGCGCTCAACCGGCGCTCGGGCGTTACGAGAAATGGCGCCTGGCGCTCATGACATAAATGACCAGGAAATGTGAGGTTCCATAATGAATCCTTAAGGAGTGTGTTATTGCTTTGACAACTTGATAACTTTGCCGATATTAGAATTGAGAAAAGAACATGAGAGTGTGAGGCCTAAGAGCTTAAATGAATTTCAAGTTATGTGGAATATTGAATTGGTCCTGAGAATTAACCTTGAACATGAACCTTGGAAAGGGAAGCAAATACTAAGTTAGGATTCATAATGAACCTAATAATGCATCAATTGACTTGAACCTAGTATTATGTTGTTATGGGTCCATGTGAGTGACCGTATATGGATATTGATGCTATATTGGCCTAATGTGGCATAGTGTGAAATTGTATGAGATTGTGGATCATACATGTGCATGCATAGTGTCTTATGCATTGTGATTGTCCGTGTGGACTATTGTAAGGCCTAGTTGCCTAGGAGATTGAACACACCTTAGTGTGGGTGCGAGTAGACAAGTGTGGGTCTTGTTATGACCTTGGGGCGTCGGGTGCGGGTCCTCCACAATGGGTAGTTGGTAG
Source organism: Ormosia emarginata (assembly GCA_029884605.1). Taxonomy (NCBI): domain Eukaryota; kingdom Viridiplantae; phylum Streptophyta; class Magnoliopsida; order Fabales; family Fabaceae; genus Ormosia; species Ormosia emarginata. Next base: position 30,402,816 of record JAQQTP010000079.1, on the reverse strand, counting down.
CTCCTTTGCCCATGGGGCAAACCGATGCAACGCACCGACGATCCGGACTTGACACCGTCCTATATCGTGATCTAGTGAAGAATGTCAGTGCAATGCCATGATTGTGCACGAGAAAAAAATTATTGATAGCACTGGCTCGGCAGCCGAGTCACAGACATGTCTCCTGATCTTTCTCTCCGATTGATTGAGTTTAGCTCCATGGAGTAGGGGTTTGAGAGAACATGCATATGAGTCGTGATATATATATATACATTGCTGGTATTATCCGTTCTCCATATTGTGACTTGTTTGCTTACTATTGCAATAACTACCTGCCTGGATCTGTTTAATTGTACTTGTTGAAATTAACGTTTATTATGTGAATATGCCATTTCTAAATTGCTAATTGGGCGCTATGCGCCGTATTATTTCCTGCTGCCATAACTGGTAATGATGGTAGGATATCTTACCTCTTTCTTGTATTTCTATTATTTGTTGTTTATGTGTACCCCGTACTGATCGAAGACGACGGTGAAGAGACGAAAGAGCCTCGCTTCCCGCTTCCGGCCCGCACAGGATTGACTTTGATCGCGACGATGTCTCGCACGCATGTGCGGATTTTTGGGAGATGTGCGTCTGACCTTCCTCGGAGGGCCGGAGTGTTGGCACATCAACCTAAACTCCGACCGTTGTGTGTATGTGGGAGACGTGTCTGTATCACTTGCCTGGAGACGCCATGAGGCACCGGTCCTCACTTGCTACATCAGCTTACGCTTGGAGTTTTACCTGCCTATCAGGGAGATGTGGGGTCCCCGTTACTACACCCCGCAGGAGGATTCGTTTGATTCCACCGCTCGGGCTCCGTCCCGCGCCTCTGTGGTTCCTATGGATGAGTCCTCGGATGAGGAAGATCCTGATGAGGGTCCTCCTGATGATCCTGAATCGGTCCCTTTCTATTTGAGGGGTCGATGATCATTGGTGGCTACTGATGGCCCAGTGTTTTTGTTTTTGGGGGCCTGATGTATCTTTCTTTTTGATTTGGGCTGTATATTTTGTATATGCATGTGGGTATATATGCATGTTTCCCTTGGGGTGGGTATAGTTTTGCTTTTTGATGATGGCCAGGCTTGTATTTATGAAACAGCTGTATTAAACTCTAGATATATATATGCATGCTATTCAGGTGCAAATCTCTATGTATTGTTTTATTCGTTACTTTTATCCGCACTCTGTAGTATCATTATTATTATTATAAAAAAAAAAATATTGTCAAATTTGCTCACATGGTTAAACATTAATTAATTAAAATGAACCGGGTCTTAATCGTTAATTATTTAATTTCCGCATTTTACTTTGTTTGACAATGTGACGTTCCCTCCCAAAAAGGGGCGTTATAATAAATGGGCGTTTCGAGATCAAGGACATAAAGTCCATTACTCAAATGTGCACTACCATAGAAAATATCATTCAAATAAAGAGAACAACTTTTGTTCTTAATTATAAAAGTAAAACCCTTCTTGTCCAAACAAGAAACAGAAATGATATTCCTGCTAATAGCAGGCACAAAATAACAATTATCCAATTCAATTACAAGCCCAGTTGGCAAAGCTAATAAATAAGTCCCTACGGCTAGTGCTGCAACCTTTGCTCCATTTCCCACTCGTAGGTCGACTTCACCCTTAGTCAATGGTCTACTGCTCTTTAGATCCTGCACATTTACACAAATGTGAGATCCACATCCAGTATCTAATACCCATGATGCGAAGTAGATAAATTGACTTCTATAACAAAAATACCAAGTGGAAGTCTCACTTCCCTTCTTCTTCTTGAGCTCCTCTAGGTACTTGGCACAGTTCCTCTTCCAATGTCCTGGTCGACCGCAGGTGGAAGCATGTACCTTCCTTAGCCACTCCACCCACTGGTTTCAAGCTAGAAGTGCTAGGCTTGGACTTTTCCTTGCCCTTACCCTTCCACTTGTCCTGGGGCTTTTTCTGCTGTTTCTTGCCCTTATTCTTGTGGACCATCATTATGGCCTTTCCTTTGCCTTTGTTTATGTTCTGCTCAGCAGTTCTCAACATGCTTAGCAGCTCTGATAGTGGTTTGTCAATTTCATTCATGTTGTAGTTCATGACAAATTGACTAAAACTATTCGGCAACGATTGCAAGACTAAGTCAGTGGCCAACTCTTGGCCCATAGGAAAACTGAGTCTCTTAAGGTTTTCAATGTACCCAATCATCTTGAGTACATGAGCACCAACAGGGCTTCCCTCTACCAGCTTACACTGAAAGAGTGCTTTGGAGACCTTATATCTCTCATGTCTAGCCTGCTCTTGATAAAGCTTTTTGAGGTGTACGATCATATCGTATGCTTCCATGTTCTCATATTGCTTTTGGAGCTCAGAGTTCATGGTGGCTAGCATTAGACATCCAATGTCCAAGGCATCATCTTGATGCTTCTTATAAGCATCTCTTTCAGCTCTAGGGGCATTAGCAGCAGGTGGTTCAGGAATAGGTTGTTCTAAAACATACGCTTTTCTCTTGCTTGAGGACAATCCTCAGTTCTGTACCATCTAGGAAATTTATCCTAGACAACTTGTCCTTCTCAAGGACCGATCGCAATGATAAGTTACTTGATGTGTTTGTTGCCATGGTAATCTATCAACAGAAATATGCAAAATATAAGTATTATGCTATAAACATATTTAACAAGGTCTTTTAATTAAATACGTCTCCCACTATTTTATTCAAATCAATGACCCTCAGCATTGACTTGGAAAATCCCATTGGAAGATTTCCTAGTGGGCCAAGATCCATATTTCACCTAGTTTTGAGTCGGCTTTGGTGATCGCCCAATTCGAGTTATTTAGGTAGGAAACTCTTTCCAATTACATCACATGCAACTCTTGGATAGTTAGGTGAATAACACTTATTCTAATCCATCTAATGGACTAAAGCCCAACTTCATGCCTCTAAGCCTTCAATCCTATTGAAATGGCCTAGTTAAGTCAAACCCAATGATTGACAATTGGATATTACTATTATCCTATCGCATCTTACTAATATAGATAAAGGCACCCTGCTTTGGCAGACCTACACTTGATCGATATTAGTCTTGATGAGTGTCACGCATTGGAAGGCATCACATAATGACTTAATATTTTCTTTGAGGGAATTTTATTATTAGATCTCACCATTTATTAAACTTGTTTAACATACCATAAACATTATCCATGCATCTCATACATATAAAGCATATAATAAATGTGACATGGTTATGGCCTCTAAGAGAGTAGCATTAATTAATGCCAGCTTCACCAAGCATTTCCCACCAATGTCCTCACTTGATGTCGTCTCATTGTCTCCACATGAAGATTACATTATAGAAACCTCTTTTACATTCGAGGGAAGTTAGATGAGAAGAGAATGTACAATCAGAATGTAGAGAGAAAGGCACGACACGGGTCAAGGGGAGGCCGCCCCTTGCGGGGTGCGGGGCACCGCCCCTTGCGGGGTGCGGGGCACCGCCCCTTGCGGGGTGCGGTGGTTCAAAATTTTTCATTCATGTACCACCATTGGTTACTTGAACAAAAATTTGAGTTGGACCCCTCCTGCCTCTATGACGGCTAGGGCAACAACACTTGAACCCTAAGGCCCGCAAACACATGAACGCTTCATGTGCCGCAGGGGTTCCTCACAACCGTCATTGCCTATCTAGAAACAAGGTTTCCAGAATGCGTGAAGACATGAACACTTCATGTCATGAGGAAGCTTCATGGCCGTCGCAAAACGGAAACAAGGTTTCCAAAACCTTGTGTCGCGCTGCTATGTATATCGCATTCATACAGAAAATATGCAGAAATAGAAAGCATTCAAAACAGTTTTCGTAGAATCATACATATCACATATGTATATACCAGAAAAACGCAAAAATAGAAAGCATTCAAAACGATTTTCATTCATACATATCATATATATATACCGAGAAAAACGCGAAAACAGAAAGCTTTCAAAAACAGTTTTCGTAAAAACATATGAACATCTTCATGGTTTCGAAACAACATATAAAGATCATATCTTTTATCAAAAGAAAGCAACGAATCATGTTATCGCATATAACAAGAAAAGCAAAAAACCGAATCATGGTTTCGCAAGTGGCTCGATACCACTTGTTGGGAATTTGCGGATCAAAAGTCTCGCAGCGGAATAACAGAATTCCCTCACAGGATCCATGCAAAAAATCCATAATCCGAGTTTTTAAATTTTTACCTCTTGAAGCGTGATAGACACAAGCGAGGTGAATCACCAACACCGTAATAGCGACGATGTTTCTGCGGTATTCACACGAACAGACTTGCAAAAGGAGTCACGCCTCTGTTTTCATAGTGCTAGGCTGCGAAGAGAGGAGAAGAAGACCTCACTATCTCTCACTCACTTTTTGTAGGTGCGGCTAGGGGTTGTGATATAACCTAGTAGCAGCCCCCTTAGCAAGTACTATTTATAACGGTGGCTGCCTTAAGTGAGTGTGAGCGTGAGCAAGGTAAGTGGTGCAACCCTAAACCCATCTGTCATGAGTTAGGCCCACGCTTGAATCCGAGTCCAACTTGGATTCGATTACTCCAATTTAGTCTGTTCTAAGTGTGTGACCTGCGGGTTCTCATGACGTTGGTAGTAATATTAAAATCTCATTTTAATATTACAAACAGTGAGCGGTATCTAGCAACACATCACTGCTACCCAAGTAATGAGAATGTCAGTGATTTGACATAACCTATCTGTGACTAATGTTTCCGTGTAGTTTAGTCCCTTTGTCCAGATATCCAGATTGAACACAAGGCATAGAACGTGTCACCCTTGTTTAGTTCAATCTTCAGTTTCCTGAATCCCGAGTAGACATAGTAATAACAAATAAGATCAATATCTCATATTGACTCATTTGAGCATGGCCATGCATTTCGTAGTCTCACTCAATCAGGGGGCCCGAAGATATCGCTCCTGTTATGTAAGAGGGACAAATCCCATCTAGGTCACTCATATCCCTCCACATGTATTGCGACATGTCTAATAACCAACGTTATAATCATCTTGTTACAGATGACGTTTGATGGCATTAAAACACACAACTCCTCATGTAGGAATCGTAGTGATTTCAGGTCAAAGGACCACATACTACATTATCACTATGAGAATCGCTTATGACACTCACGTAACGATCCACGTAGCGTTCTCATGGTGGGTCTGTCCAATACATCATTACTCTAATATGTATCCATGTGTAGACTTGATATCTTATATCCATGACCCGTGAGATGTGGTCATCAGTCTACGCACATACTAGCCTCAATGTATTATTGTTGTCTTAATTAACAATAATACTTGACTAGGGACATTTAAGAATAGTGTTTTATCCAATAGGATCTCACGATCAAGTCATCCACTTGTTGTCCTATGGTATCAAACTTACTATTCTAAGGACTTTATTATGTCTACCAAGAAGAACACAATAAATGAAATGCCTCATATAAAATAACATAATATAATGTATGTAAATACAAACAAAATGTATTGGCCACTAGGGCATACACCAACACATACAGTTCATGGTTAAGTCCGATTCTTATATGTCAAAGATAGATGCTCATTTGGCCAAGAATGATGCCATACTTCAAAGCCAAATGACTTCAATGAGTGCACTGGAGACCTAAATAGGTTAGTTGTCAAATGCTATAAACATTAGGCCCTTTGGGACTTTCCCAAGTGACACTGTCAGTAATCCAAGAGGCGAGCCCAAGGAGTCACCAGCCTGCAATACCATTACCCTTAGAAATGGAAAGGACATAGAAGGAAATCCCAAGACCAAACTACTTGTGGATGATGCCGAGGTCACACAAGATGAGGAGATTGTATACAAGGAAGACTAAGGAACCATGATTCTTAAGAAGAAGAAGGTTGGCAACAAGAAGAAGGATGAGGAAAAGAAAAAGAAGAAAGACCTCACACATTACCTCTACTTTTCCCCGACAGATTAGTTAGCTAAACAAAAGTTAGATGCCCAATTCCAAAAGTTTCAGGAAGTCTTCAGGAAGCTTCACATAAATATTCCATTTGCAGAGGCATTAGAACAAATGCCAATTTACGTGAAGTTCATGAAGGACATCTTATCCAAGAAGAGAAGACTGAGGATTATGAAATAGTGGCACTCACTTAGGAATACAGTGCCATTTTGCAGAACAAGCTGCCTCCAAAGTTGAAAGACCTGGGAAGCTTTACCATACCATGCACAATTGAGAGTTAATTAAGTGGTAAAACTTTGTATGATTTAGGGGCGAGCATTAACTTGATGCCTCTTTCAATCTTCCAATGGTTAGAATTAGGAGAATCAAAGCCAACCTTTGTGACCTTGTAATTAGCTGACAGAACTCTCACATATCCAAAGGGGGTCATCAAGGATGTTTTGGTAAAGGTAGACAAACTAATTTTCCCTGCAGACTTTGTCATCCTGGATATAAAGGAGGACCGCAATGTGCCATTAATCCTAGGGAGGCCTTTCTTGACAACTGGTAAGACCATGATAGATGTGCACAAAGGTGAGCTTACCATGCAAGTGAATGATGAGAAGGTAACTTTCAATATTTACAAGGCCATGAAATTCCGTGGTGATCAAGAAGAATGTTCCTATGTAGGTATACTCGATTAAGTAGTAACTGATGCATTTCATGCTAATTTTCCTGATGATCTACTTGCTTTAACTTTGACATATCATGATGAGCATGTAGATAGGGATGACATTAGAGAATGTATTAAACTGCTTGACATACCTACTAAGTTTTATAGGAAACTAAGCTTTGAGCCATTGCAGATCTCTTCCGATAAGCCTATGCTGCAACGCTTCGTCATTTCTTCACCCAAATTGGAACTGAAACCATTGCCCGATCACTTGAAATATTTATATTTGGGAGAATCATCCACACTGCCAGTTATCATTTCATCACTTTTATCAGAAGAGCAAGAATCCAAGTTGTTGAGAGTGCTAAGGCAGAACTAGAAAGCTCTAGGATGGACTATTGTTGACATTAAAGGCATTAGTCCTACTATATGCATGCACAAAATTCTGCTGGAAGATGGTGCTAAACCGATCATTGAGTATCAAAGGCGTCTGAACCCCATTATGAAGGAGGTGGTAAAAAAGGAGATTATCAAGTGGTTGGATGGGGGCATCATATACCCAATTTTAGACAGTACATGGGTAAGTCCTGTCCAGTGTGTGCTAGCAAAGGGTGGAATGATAGTTGTTGCTAATTAAAACAATGACTTAATTTCCACCAGAATAGTCACTAGGTGGTGCATTTGTATGGACTATAGGAAGCTAAACACTACGACCAGAAAGGATAATTTCCCTTTTCCATTCATTGGTCAGATGTTGGATAGGTTAGCAGGGCATGCATTTTACTGCTTCTGGATGGATACTCGGGGTATAATCAGATTGTCATAGCCCCTGATGATCAAGAGAAGACAACATTCACTTGGCCTTATGGCATATATGCTTTTAGGAGAATGCTATTTGGCTTGTGTAATGCGCTAGCAACCTTCCAGAGATGTATGATGACAATTTTTACGGATATGGTAGAGAAGTTCTTAGAGGTCTTCATGGATGGTTTTTAAGTCTTTGGTGATTCTTTTGATGATTTCCTGAACAACTTGGCTTTAGTTATGCAAAGATGTGAAGAAACTAATTTGATACTTAATTGGGAGAAATGTCACTTCATGGTCCAAGAAGGTGTAGTCCTTGGTCATAAAGTGTCAAGCAAGGGGATGGAGGTGGACAGAGCAAAAATAGAGGTGATTGAGAAACTTCCACCACCAACCTCTGTGAAAGGAGTTCGTAGTTTCATGGGGCATGTCAGTTTCTACCGGAGATTCATAAAAGACTTCTATAAGATTTCTAAGCCTCTTTGTAGCCTATTGGAGAAAGATACCCAATTTGACTTTGATGAATCTTGTCATGAGGCATTTGTAGAATTAAAAAAGAGACTTGTATAAGCTCCAGTGATTACCACCCCTGATTGGGAGTTGCCCTTGAACTAATGTGTGATGCCAATGACTATGCGAGCAAGACTCTCAATGATGTGTAGTTGAACCACACCACGACTAAAAAGGAACTTCTTGTAGTTGTTTTTGCATTCGACAAGTTTCAGGCATACTTAGTGGGATCTAAAGTGATAGTCTATACTGACCACGCTGTGATTAAATACTTGGTGGCCAAGAGGGATGCAAATCCATGGCTGATTCAGTGGGTTCTATTGTTGCAAGAATTTGACTTAGAAATTCGTGATAAGAAAGGGGTAGAGAATCAAGTTGCTGACTGTAACACCCCAAAAATTGATAATTTCATGATAAATAGTCATTTTATAATATTTTTAATATTTTTGAATTTTTTTGAATTTTTTCAGAAATGATGAATATTTTAATATATTTCTCATTTTACGTGTACACTGAGTGAAGCCAGGAAATGAGATATTTTTCCCGAGAACCTTGAACAGTGGAAACATCGATGGGGGATCTTACTAAACCTGAGGCCAAACACAGTTTATGAGGTTTCATGTTTTTCGAGATTTTATCTGATAAATAAAATCATGGTATATTTTGACGAATAAAGATTTTTGCGATACGCTCTATTACCCGTTGGATAATTCATACTAATTTTGTTAACTGTGACAATTATCCATTGGATAATAGATAGTAGTAGAAATCCTATCAACTTATCTAAAGGAAATCCACTTTATGTCACATCCAATCTCCTTTATTTTAAAAAAAATGATTTGTTTAATCAAAAGCTCCTCAAGGAAGCTTCCTAGAAATTTCCTATGCATGCATGAAGCTCACTTTTCCCTCCTCTCTCTCCTTGTTTCCACAGCAATGTACTATTTTAGGAAGCCAAAATTTGTGTTTTCATTTCATCACATTTTCATTTACTCATTTCAAAAACTATCATTTCTCTCTCTATCCTTTTTTCCTCTCATTTTCTCTCAAGTTCTCTCTTCCTTTCTTCCTCTCCACCCCACGGTTGCAGCCACCATTGGAGACCATCTCCATTAGCTTGCTAAAACAAATCACATTTCTTGTTTCCCTTCACCATTCTAAGACATTTTCCTTTCATGACCATATTCAAAAACTCAACCTTTGCTCTCCATTTTCTTTCCTCTTCCACGGCCTAGACCACCATTTTTGGGCCATCCAAGCTTTTCATCCAACCAACCTCATTTCCTACCATTTTTCATCACTTAGAACATTTTCTCTTTTGTGACCATCATCAAAATCCACCATTTTCATTTTCATTTCTTCAAGACTTAAAGCTTGAAACTTTAAGGTAAACGTTCATGGCTTTTTCCTTTTTCCCCCTCATTTTCGTAATCCATGGTCACTTTGGTGATCATGGATACCTTTTTCAAGTCTTGATTGTGCTTCTTGTGAGTTTGATGTTCTTAGGGTTTCTTGAAGGTGGAGGATGAAATTTCAAAGGAGAAAGGAGCTTGCTTTTGTGTTGTCTTCTCTTGGTAAGAGGGAGACTATCCATTTCAACCTCTATTGGTGGTGGGAAACTTATTTGTATGTGGATTGTGAGAAAGCCTAACATGGGTTGCTCTCTTGATTTTATAGTTTTCTATTGATTCTTTGGATTTAATGTGCTTTTGTGTGATTTTGTGGGTGTATTGGTGTATGTTGGTAATCTTGGGTTGTTTGTAATAAATTGGAATTATGAATGGGAAGCAAGGGTTCCTTGCACTTCCACTTGCGGCTTACAGCCATGTGCCCTAAAATAGGATGTCCAAGATTAAAACATTGATGTAAGTTAGAAGACTAACTAATTAAAGGATTATTGATGAATAAAGAAATGAAAATTTTGGGTTTCTAAACCCCTAGAACTCATGGCCACATGCTCTCACCTAAGGTGATCATGGTTGAAATTTTGTAACAAATTAGGAAGATAACTAATCAAGTGAACAATGATTTAAAGGAATAATAAGAATTTCAAACCCCTAACCTCCTTGAGGCCCACGGCTTCTTAAGGCAAAATGCCACAAAATGTAGTGCTAAAGTAGAGACTTAGATGATTGGAAAATTTTAGACTCCTTAGGAGTTCATAAAATAGAAAGAATAAAGATCAAGACTTTAACTTATGACTTAGAACGATTTTGAACATAAGGGAAGAACAAGAGAGTTTGTGAGACTTGTAAAACCTTAGAGTGAATTTTAAGTAAGCATAATTTGATTAGACTAAAGAACTTGACTAATCTAAAGGAATGAAGATTGAATAAGGACTTCAAGAAAATTCCTCTAGAAAATGAATTCATAAGAATTGTTAAGTTAAAGTGAAACCTCGAAATGAAACTTAAAAAATGTGTTATCACTCTTGATAACTTAATACTATGCTATTGTGGGTCCGTGTTTGGGACTAAAATTCTATTGATGTTTAACTTGGCCAAATTGTGGCGTAATATGGAAAGTATATCATTATTGTTGAATATACATGATTACGCATTAAATCAACATGCATTGGATGATTGCTCAGTCGATGACTGTTAAAAGGCTGCTTGAGCCTATGAGTTGAGTGAGAATCGGGTAGTGAGATCTATGATGGATCTTGGGGGGACATAAGGCACGATGATTCATTTCGTGATGATGTTATCACATTATATACCCCTGGCCATGATAAACCGTTGCAACGCATTACGAGCCCGACAAGCACTATTCTTTTCGCGGTCCGGTGTAGACTGTCAATAAGGGGGGCAGATCTTATAAAATGCTCATCTCTGAAATTTGGTTTAGCTCCATAGAGTAAGATTTTTGGTACCATGTGCACGTGCATAGTGAGTTAGCATATTATTTGGCACTTATTGATATGATGATTGGACTATTGTTTTAATGATGTTATGATTATTTGAACTGTTTTATTATTTATTATATGAGACTCTATTGCTGTTTCTTTTATCATATGTGATTATTGCTGTTTAATATTGTTGCTTTACTATGTGGGCATCCTACGTCATTATGTAACACCCTCCCTAGGGTATCACATTTCTGACTCCTGACTCATAATCTGAAAAGAAATTCGCATAAAGTTTGAGTTATAAAAAGTGGGTTTTAAAATTTCTTCTTTACTGAAACATAAATTTACTGAAAATATTAAATAATATTGAAAATCATATTTCAACTATTCATTATGCAATATTGACATTAATTAATATTTCATAATTTAAAGAGAAATATCAAACTAACAGACTCTTTTTTTTTACAGTAGCAAACCCCATGACGGGTCCTACTTAATAGCACGGCACAACACTAACGTTAAAACTTAACATACTTATTCTGTTGTGTATCCATCTTGTTGCATCAGACATCTGTTCTACATCTGTTCTTTGTCAACACTGCACACCTTCGAGTCCTGAATGTCCACTCCTTATTGTTGTCACCAATCTCAGAGTATCCATCGCCCGTTATGTCTAAGACAACTTGATCCTTCTATTATTTGATTTTAACAGTACAGACACAACAAAACAACATAACAAAGAGGTGAGATCACCTACGCCAATACCAACATGGCAGCACAGAGATAACACAAACAACATATTATATAGATATATCATACCAGAATTCCAATAATGCACTTAACATTAATCAACTATCATCATCATACCATTAACATTATTATCATCACACAATAATCACAATAATACCATCAACATGATTATCATCATCATCATCCAAGTATTCAAAACAATTGTCATAGCCAATATTCCTCAATTAATATATCATACAAGATATAAATGCTAGATTTATGCATGTGCACAAAGACTCAGTTTTTCAAAAATAACTCCATGGAGGTTTTCACAATTTCGAGGAGAATGCTCATCAATTGTCACCTTAGCCCAAAGACAATCTTCCAGTTGTTGAAAAGAATCGTGTTCTTGTCGGGTATCGTCAATGCGTTGCAACGGGCTGCATCGCCAAGTGGCACAGGGTACTCGCCAGCTGTCCACTGGTCGATCGCCGCGCCTTGACGCCCCTAAGGTCCATCATAGACCTCACTATCAATTCTCATTCCCTCTTCAACCACAAGGGCCATATACAATGCACGAATATATCAGTGCAAGTCCAACCCCAAAGGGTCAAATCTTTTCAATTTCATTAGTTCAATGTATCATATGCCTCAACGCATGTTTTTCCAATGCATGTATAATGCACCAAATCCAATCACATACATCTCTTTCCAATGCATATAAATTGTACCAAATTATACTGTATTTTCAACAGCAAAATCATGTTATCACATTTTCATAGTTATAAAACACTTTCGTCGTGTTTTCACAAAATTGCGCAATATTTTCGTTACGTTTTCACGATTCCAAAACGTTTTTGTTTTGTTTTCAAAATATCGTAACACTTCTGTTATGTTTTCAAAATGTCGCAACTCTTTTATTACACTTTTAAATCACGTATTAATTTTTCAACGTTTTTCTCAATCGCGTAAAAATATATGTTTCTCAAATCCCATAATATTTTTTCACTGTTTCAAAATCGCTTAACTTAAAAATCATCCTTTTAAGTCGCGTAAATCATTTTCTTTCATTTTCAAAATATTTAAAACACTTTTCAAATGACATAATGATTTTCCGCTATTGTCACAATCATGTAAAAATAATTCATCATTTTTCCATCACGTAGTGATTTTTCAATAGCAATTCAGATTACGTAAAATATTTAAACGTAATTCAAATCGCGTAGAAATATTTCAACGTATTTAAAATTACGTAAAAATATTTTACTGTATTTCCAAACACTTAGAAATATTTTACTGTATTTCAAACCACGTACTTTAAAATTACGTTTTTAAGATATGTAAATAATTTTTTCACCACAATTTCATTACAGAAAATATTTCTCAACCTTCAAATATTCCTTTGTCAACTTTTCTTAAAATAATATATTTTTATACTTCATGTAATATATTTTCTTACTCAAGAAAATCGTTTTCCACATTTCTTTACTCAAGAAATCCTTTTCCTAAATATAATTCATAAAATCACTTTCCCATTGATATAAATCAACGTTTCAAAACTTAACATTTTCTAACATACTTTCAAAACTCAAAAATAAGTTATATGTTAGTAACTTTTCAAATCACCATTATATTCTCCATTTTTCTCAAATCACTTCCAAAATCATTCTTCAAAATAAATTAGAGTTGAAACATGTTCAACCTCTCTTTGTCTTTCGTTTACAAAATTCTCAAGTGATAAAAACACTCTGATTCCCTTTCCAAATTCCTTGTATTAAATCAAGTTACGTTTTCACTTTGAAAAATCACTTTGTTCATAAAAATCAAGACATTACAAGCCTTTAAAAAAAACGTGGACATGACTATTGAAACCATCAAATATTTTTCCTTTTAAATTGATATGGTTTTACACAAACAAAACCATTAAAATTTTGTTTTCAAAACCGTGTGATTCATGGTCATAAAAACCAAACCCATTTGTTCAAATTCATTTTTACTTTCTTTACAAATTCTTTTTCACTTTCTTTGCAAATCCTTAAAATCAATGTTTGCCCGTTTCATTCAAAACTCATGTTTAGAAAAACACTTAGGATCTTTTTACACAAAATAAATCAATAAAAATCATTCAAAACCATGTTCTTGTTCTCTTGAAGAACATATCCTTTGTTTATTTTCTATACTCTTCAAATCAATCCAATTTTTAATCTTTCATGAAAATCTTAAGTTATAAACACCTATGTTGAGGTGTCTTGACTGAAAATCCTATAGCCTTTAGAACCAAGAAAATTCATTTTTCTCCACTTCATAATTTTCATTAAACAAATCAATTTCCTTGTTCTTGAAAAATTTTCAACATGAACCCTAATCAAGAACATCAAAACTGTAGCTCTTCCTTGGCTTTTGGAGCCAAAAATTGATTTCTTTTCCATCAATACATCATGGCATACACATACATATTTCATCATAAATACTATAAGCATGCCATATACTCATCATGCATAATATAAGCATACCACCAAAGCCATAAAATCATGCATAACATATCAAGCATAGGCAAATAAATCAAAGCTCATAAACACACATAAATTATTACATGACCATGGATATGAATCCTCACATGGATTCAACATCCATCAAATATAAGACCATCTCTCACCACCATGCTTGGTTGGTGAGATGGATCTCCCTCTTACTTGTTGAAGATCCTCAAAAGCTCTTTGTTTTGCTTCTTTTTCTAAGTCCTTCATCACCAAGGGCTTCTCAAATACAAAACAAAATACATAAAAATTAGTATACTAAGCTTGATTAAGAGGAACCATGGATCAAACATGGTTTAGATCATGAAAAAGAAAGAAGAAATGAAGTTTCCTTACACTTCACCTCAAAAACCCAATAACTTTGATCTTGAAGAAAGTCCATGAAGATGAATGATTTAGAGAAAATCTCCAACATGAAAGTTGCTTAGAATATCATGTAGATTCAAGATCTATGGTTGGATGAAATTAAAAGAGATTGGATGGTGGTTTTGAGTGTCTTGACCGAATGGTTTCTCTTGAAACACAAAGATGAAATTTTTGATTTTTGATAGAAACTTGAAGCTTGGATTTGAAGCCCAAGATGAATGATTTTGGAAAAACTCATAACTAGAGATGTTCTTAGAATGGTGTTTAGGTTTAGAAAATCAAGTTGGATGAAATGATAGAAATTTGGATTATGATTCTAAGGTGCTTGACCGAAACTTGCTTGGAGAAGAGAAATGGAGAGAAACTTGGTAACTTAGCTTCTTGAAAATGTTAATGATGACCAAGGATGGCAATAATGGTCTTCAAACTTTTTCTATGGCCTTAAGGCCTCTCAAAACCGTGCACCCCCTTCAAGTCATCTCCTAAGGATGCTAACAAATCAATTATGAGTAGTTTGTCTCCAAAAAGTAGTACATGGCCATATGATATATGTGCTAAGTCATCAAAAATTGACTTACTTTTATTTAACTTCTTGCAATTGATCAATAATGACCAAGAATGAGTAATAATGGTGGTCTTCAACTTTGCTACTCACTTAAGCCACCAAAACCGTAGCCCCCCCTCCAATGCATTCTCCTTGAATGCAAATTGATCAATAATGATCAATAATGATACACCATTGACCATGACATGTAATAATGGTCATAAAGTTTTGTTTCTTTGTTTCCTAAACAATCCAAAACCATCCCCTTCCATGCATGCTTCTCCTTGTGCATTTAATTATTTGTCATCATTATTAGCCACCATCTAGAGCATTTCTAGCCATTGATTAATTCAATGATTAGGATTTAGTTAGACTTTTGATTTAGAAGACTTAATTTAGGCCATTAGATTTTTCTCCTTGAAATTCTAGCCATTAGATGTGTCTCCAAAATTAAGGGTCAAGATTGCTCCTTCTTACTTTTAATCCAAGGGTCATAATTAGTCTTTGTCACTTTTTAAGACTAAATCTTCGCCATTGATTAAATCTAAATCCAATGGTCATAAATGGTCCTTGTTACTTTACAAGACCAATTCTCCACCCTTGATCACTTCTAAATCCAATGGTTATAAATGGTCTTTGTTACTTTTTGAGACCAAATCTCTACCATTGATTTAATCTCCATCTAATGGTTATAAATGATCTTATTCACTTTTAAGATCAAATCTCCACCGTTGATTAAATCAAGATCAAGTCTCCATCGTTAATTAAATCAATGGTGGATATCCAAACCACCAATGTTGACTTAAGCAATATAATTTCTATTTTTATCTGTTAAAACCCCACGAAAGATTATATTTACTGTATTTTTATCGTCTGATAAATAAATACAGTACAAAACACAGTACAAGAAAATTTCTAAAACTGTTTCCGGATTCAGGTTTAGTAAGATCTCCTGTCTCCGTCTAAACAGTACAAATTTTTCTATGCGTAGAAAAATTTTCACTTTGCGGGACCCACTTGGGCCCACGTAAGGTCACCTGGGCCCACATACACCCCCTGGGCCCACAAACAGTAAAAAATTTCATAATCATCCATAAAAATCACAAAAATTATAAAATACACAAATATCAAATCAAATTACATAAAATAATTACCTAACAGTAAAAATTAAATTACGTAAAGTTTTTCCCGGCCAAAAAATTTTTATTTTCTTGACACGGAGTAAATCACTCAAAACGATCAAATACATTGACGGAAAAATCAAAATAATTTTACAGTATCCAGAAATTACTAAACAGTAAAATTCTGTTAACTGTCAAAATTATTATTTAAGAGATAGGAAATTCAGGGTGTTACACATTATGTTTCTTTACTACCATAATTGGTAATGCAAGTAGGATGTCTCACTTCTTCGTTATATTACTCTGTCATATGCTGATGCTTGGATAAAGATTGTGGAAAGAGCGAGTTGAATTCGCTTAGTTTAGTTTGGGATTGACTTTTGTCTCTTTGCGATGGCATCTGGACAAGCTTTCTTCAGTTGCATGTGGATACAATTCCATGGAGAGATGGAAGCTTGGCATTCCGACCATGATGCGGAGCTTTTTATGTACATAGGGGATATGACCCTAATTCAGAGTGGTAATTATCCTAGAGCTGCTACGAGCATCTTTCATACTTTTATGCATGTGGAGTTCCCTATACCCATTGGGGAGTTGTGTGATGATCGCCACCTCTTTCCTAGAGAGGTTTTGGTTGTGTCACCTATTCAGGTTCCTATGCATCATGACGTGTCTCAAGGGGGAAGTTCATCTGTTAGAGATCCGGAGGGGGATCAGTGCAGGACCCTTCTCTCCAGGTGTTTGACTTTGGGAGAGGTTGAACTTTTATATGGTAGTTACTCTATGTAAACTTATGTTTAACATTGTTATATGTTACTTTTATGCATAGATTGTGGAAATGTATCTTTATTTAAGCTGATGTTATGTTTTGGATTCGAGTAAATATAAATATATTTCATATCGAGGCTCATATTTTCTATATATGCACAATGATTAAATTTTATGACTTGTGGTTGAGTTGTAGCACGCCTAGATTTAGTGACTATGGCATAATGACGATTGTGCCATGGTTATTAAATAAAGAGGTGTTACACTGACCACCTTTCTAGATTGAAAAATGAGGAATATCAAGTTGAACCGATTACAATCAGAAAGACACTCCCCGATGAGCAACTCTTTGTTGTTATAGCCCAACCTGATCCTTGGTATGTTGACATTGTGAACTACCTAGTAGGTGGTGTGATGCCTCCAAATTTCACCTCTCACCAGAGGAATAAGTTCTTACACGACATCTGCCACTATCTTTGGGATGAATCTTTTTTGTTTAAACAATGCCCTGACCATATGTTAAGAAAGTGTGTTCCTTTGGAGGAAGTTGAACAAATTTTGAATCAATGCCATGCTGCTCCTTACAGAGGTCACTATAGTGGTGATAAGACAATAGCAAAGGTGCTCTAATCTGGCTTGTATTGGCTGTCTCTCTTCAAGGATGCATACTTTCATGTTAGTAAATGTGATAGATGTCAGAAGTCAGGGAACATATCAAGGAAAAATGAGATGCCCCTCAATTTCATTCTTGAAGTTAAAATTTTTTATGTTTAGGGTATTGACTTCATGGGCCCGTTCATTCCTTCTTATGGGAACCTGTATCCTTGTGGCGGTGGACTACGTGTCCAAATGGGTGGAAGCAAGTGCATTTCCCACTAATGAATCAAGGGTGGTGATAAACTTCATGAAGAAACAAATTTTCACCCGTTTTGGTACTCCTATGGCCATTATCAGTGATGGAGGGTCGCATTTTTGCAACGAGTATTTTGAGACTCTTCTTACCAAATATGGGGTGACTTACCGCATTGCCACCGCCTACCATCCACAGACAAGTGGACAAACAGAAGTCTCCAACCAGGAAATCAAGCGGATACTTGAAAAAACTGTGTGTCCAACCCGAAAAGATTAGTTAAGATGCCTTGATGATGCGCTATGGGCGTACAGAACTACTTTTCAAAACCCCATTGGTATGTCCCCATATAAGCTTGTGTTTGGAAAAGCTTGTCATTTACCTGTTGAGCTAGAGCATCCTGCTTATTGGGCAATAAAGTAGCTGAATTTTGATTTGCAAGCTGTTGGAGATAAAAGATTATTGCAACTCAATGAACTTGACGAATTTAGGCTCCAAGCTTATAAGAATGCCAAGCTATACAAGGAGAAGGTGAAGAGGTGGCATGACAAGAAGATTGTATAGAAGACCTTTGAGCAAGGCCAACAAGTCCTCCTCTACAACTCCAGACTCAAGCTCTTTCTATGAAAGCTTAAATTTAGATGGTCAGGTCCATTCCAAGTGTTAAATGTGTTTCCTCAAGGGGCGGTTGAAGTTGTGGATGTTGATGAAAAATCATCCTTTAAAGTCAATGGCCAGCGCCTAAAGCCTTTCTTGGGAGAAGAATTTGATAGGGGGAAAACCTTTGTCACATTGGCTACCCCAACATGAACAGAGAAAGTCTTGCTCGGACTATAAAGTGGGCTCTTTTTGAATTTAGCCCACCTGTGCTCCTAATTCTTTCATTTTGAGTCTAGTGTTTAGATACTTTGATTTTGATGTTTCATGCTATTTTGGTTGCACATTTAATGATTTAATCAGCTGGACTATTTTTACAGGTGGTGGGGACTTTTGGGCAGTAGTGGTAGCTGCCATATCATTTTTGCCGCAGAATTCTGTAGACTGACATCTCACGTTGCGACGCACCAATATTACGCCGCGGTGTTATAGGCTTTGTCCTATCAGGGTTTGATGCCTGAGGGTTTATCATTGCGGCGCACCAATATCATGCCGTGGCGTTTTGCTCTCAAGTTATCAGGGGTAAGTTAGCTGCGAGTACAACGTCACAACGTAACAATTGCGCCACGATATTTGTTAAAAAAAAGGGTGAAATGTGCGCTTCACTGATAATTGCTCATTGCTTTAATAAAAGAGACATAGGGTTGCATTAAAATACAAACCCTATTCCCATTTTCTAGTTGTTTCTGCCTTCCCCTAACCTTCTCTCTATCTTACTTTGTTGATTTTCTGCTTTTTCTCCAAATCCCTACCCTCATTCTCTTTCTAGATAACTCGTTCTCTCACTTTATCTCTTTAATTTCACAATTTTTTCCCTTCTATATGATTTTTATCCCTTTTTGAAGTTAATTTGGGTTGATTTACGTGAGATCATATGCGTTTTGGGTTGCTTTTGGGTTGTATTCTGTGAGCTTTTAATGCTCTAGGGGTTAGCATTGTGAGTGCATGACCTTTTGTTCAGAAGGCTCATGAGCGCCAAGTGCATGTTGCGACATTCCATTCCTTATTTGCTAGTTCATATAGGCTTTTAATCATGTTCTTTTTTTTTTGCTTTGGTGGCCATACTTTTTGCTCTTTTTATCATGCTTTACCTATGCCACCATGCTTTGCACTTAAGTTAAATGCTTTGTCTTTTTGTTCTCATATTTCTTTGTTTTCATTGTGCGTCACTTTTTGTCAGCAACAGGTACCCTATTCATGCTGCCATTATGCTTCTGAAACGTCAAAAGGGTGAGGCCAGCCAGCACCGCAAGGAGCATTCTCCCACTATTGAGTTTGAGAGACAAAAATTCATTTCAGAAGCTACCCAAGTGCGATATTGCAAATTGGTTTCCAAGAGGGTAATTTCTGAGAGGGGATTCAGCTTCAAGAAGGCTATTCACCAAGAGCTTGAGCGGACCATCCAACACTACAAATGGAAGACATTTGTCAAACAACCAGTGTCTGCCATTCTGCTTATTGTTCCTGAGTTCTATGCAAATGCTGCATTTGCTGACCTGCAGACTTCAAAAGTCACAATGCGCAGCCGTAGGTCTCCTTCTCTGTTGAGACCATAAGAGTAACCTTAGGATTATCTGCCCTGGAAATATGCGAATAAACCAATTTCCTCCAAATGGGACCAGAGGTGGGAATTGATCTTGATGTTGTTACTGGTCGAATCTGCACCCCAGAGGCACAACCTGTGATGTGGATCCTTGGTGTCCAAGATCAGCGGCCAAGGTACTTCCCCTGTTCTTTCTTGACTTTAGAAGCCCGTGTGTGGTATCACTTCATTAGCACTCGAATTATCCCTTCTGCCAATATATCCGAGGTAACTAGACATCGGGCCATTATGATTTATTCCATTCTTGAGCACTGATCTATTGATGTTGCCTTGATCATCCATCAACAGATTAAGAAGTCAATCAGGGAGTCCAAGAGCCTCTTCTTCCTTTTTATCATCCACATGCTTTGCAGTCGGCATCAAGTACAGTGGGGTCTCATGAGGAGCTTGTTGATGTTAAACAACCTCTTAATGACAGAATTCTTCAGCAGCTAAAACAAGCTCTAACCGTAGCGTATGCCAGGCAGCAATAGGCTAGGAGTGCTTCCAAACGGCTTGTACTCCCCCACATGATGACTTGTGCAGTGAACTTACGCGCATGATTGCCATGGAAGCTTATACTGTGGAGACAATCAAGTGGCTGGAGAAGCGTCTGCAAGTATCCACCGATGACTTCCCTGTCCCACACCTCCCTCCTTAAAATTATACTAGGCCCTCACAGCAGCATCAGGATCCAATTCATGACCGAGCTGATGCACCGATGGTTGCTACTGAGGAGGACGATGATGATGAAGAAGAGACTGCCACTGATGAGGATGATGTGTAGTTGTGATACATTCAGAGCATCTTCTTGTTGTTTTGCTTTTTTTTTCTATCTTTTGTCTAGTGAAGACACTGTCTCCCTCTGGTTTGAAGTTGTGTAAAATTGCTTTTATCTAATTTCTTATGTTTTATATCTAATACTGATCTTTTGGTATCAGATTTGTATACTAGTGCTTAGTTTTTGGTACATAGTATTGCAGTGGTTGCCCAATGATGAATATGGATGCATCTGTCTCAGGTTTTATGTGAATCCATATATGATCTTGGATGCATGCTGAAACAATCTTGATTCTCTCTATGCATGATGATTTTTCCACTTGCACGTTGTTTAGCCTTGAAAATGATTTAAGTGCTTGTTTAGATAATGTTTATAGGTTGTAAATATGAAT
Organism: Ormosia emarginata; assembly: GCA_029884605.1. NCBI lineage: Eukaryota > Viridiplantae > Streptophyta > Magnoliopsida > Fabales > Fabaceae > Ormosia > Ormosia emarginata. Next base: position 30,381,686 of record JAQQTP010000079.1, on the reverse strand, counting down.
GACTTCTTTTATCCTTGAAATTGTTTTGCAACTCTTTTGAGGCGAAATCCTAGATTTTGCATGACTGAGGATATGATTAGGGTATTCTTTAGACCGATTGAGCCTTTCAAGCTTACCATTACATGGTAATATCCATAGGTCCCCTTTGAAGCTTTGTAATTGTTTGGCCTGATATATTTTTCATCACCTTCATCTTCCTAACCCCATTTAACCATTCTAATGCATGTGAAAACATTGCATTTTTTTTTCATCTACCATCATTGCTTGTTGAGTGCATGTTATGACATTTCCTGACTTGAGTTATGTGGTTGGAGGTTATTAGTGCTTGTGTTAGCTTAGAAGGGATTTAACGGAACCATGAGTTGTGAAAGAAAGCAGTTAAGAAAAAAGAGAAGAAGAAAAAGAAAGAGAAAAGAAAAGAAAAATCCAAAACCAAAATTCAAAAGGCAAAACAAATAAAAGAGTGGTTCTAGAAAATCTGATTATTTCATTCAGCACACCCTCCTTGTATCAATTAGTGACTCAAGTCTTGAAATTTCATGTTTATGTTTCTCAATGTTTGTTTCTGATCCTTTCCCCTTTGTTCATTAGCCTTAACCATGGCCTTGCATTACAAACTCTTTATGTCCCTTTTGATTATCAGTGGTATGTGATCTACATTAGTGGAGAGAGAGTTGAATTACAATTTTTTGGATTCTTTGATTCATATCCATGTTTATGCTCATAAGCTTATCCGAATGAGTGCGATTTGAATGGATAAAGTCTTGATTGCTTGATTGTGGGAATTCTGTCATGCAATTAGGAAGCTTTGATTATCAACATGACAAGGATTGCATATTTAGGAACATGAGTGTGAGGCATAGGTATTCTCTGAGGCTATATGCAATCACTGCATTGCTAGTTATGAAATGGCCGAAGTTGGAATCCATTTTTCTGTTGCTGATTGCATATTGATGCATAATGTGCCTTTGTGAGTGTAATCATATTTTGTTTTGCTCGAGGACTAGCAAAAATCTCGGTTTAAGGGTGTAATAACTCCATAAAATGTAGTTATTTGCATCTTATATTGGTGATTTATTGATTCCTTGGTCCTTGTGCTTAGGCAAAATTGGAGGACTTTTCCCTCAATTTGTATTCAATTTCATATTGATTTATTCCTTTCCAATCTTGCTAAAACCCTGTCTATTCTTTTTTGAATTAAGTTGATTTACTATTGTGATTAATTAGGCGACTTCTCTATAGCAGGATGGGTTCTAAGTTGATAAAATGAAGCAAGTCAAGGCCCGACATTGGAGGAGAGAGCTTAGCATGCATTCCAGCTCATCACGCCGTGGCGCAAGGCTTAGCACGCCGCGGTGTGTCGCTCTCTGCCTACTGCGTATACTGAAGACAGAGGCTAGAGACCGCGGCGCAGAGGATGACATGCCGCGGCACACGTTTGTCAGCACTGGTTTCACTTAACCACGTAAGCAGTCACGCTGCGGCGCAACAATGGTGACACCGCGGTGCGAGTTTGCAGGCGTTGTCTATTGATACTGTTTCATTATATATTTTGAGAGAGGTTAGGTGGGAGACGAGATAGAACGCAGCAAGCTCTAGTTTTTCGTCATTTTAGAGAGCTTTGAAGAAATTTGGAGAGAAAACCACCATCATCCAAGGAGGATTAAGCATCCCTAGCTCACATTATCATGTTTTCTCTCTTTTCTCTTTAATCCCTCTATTTTTAGGTCATGGGCATGGAATCTGTCTTGAGATTTTCGTGTTTCATGGATAGCTAAGCTGTTTTTAGGGATTCCTTTGATCCTTCTATGTACATTGGTGACTTTGTAACCTTTTAAGTCTATAATGATGATTGGTTTTGTTCATCCATATTTCTCTTAATGCTCATAGGTGTTTGGCCAACATTTATTATGTTTTTGATAAATTTTTTTGAACTAGACATAGGAATCTAGATTTTAGATCATGGATGTGGGCATGCATGTTTAATTTCATTCTAATGTTGAGTGAATTAATTCGCTAATAGGATAGACATATACCTTTTGGCCATGTATATTGTCGCGACCGGGATCGCGGCGGGATATATAGCAACTCGCGAGATTTTAAAAAATATTAAAAATATGGAGTCGCCACCAATTTTATTTAAATTTAGGAAAAATTGGAAAACCTTTTTTAAAAAAGAAATGGTCTTTGAAACCAGATTGGATTCGGGAGTCGGTTATGGTTAGGGAAGGGTGGAAACTTAATCCCACAACACCCTAACACACCCGCTTAAGACGGTACCTTAAATCAATTGTGCAAAAACTTGATAATCTCAAATTTATTTATTTTACCCTTTTTTAAAAGACTTTGCAACTATTTTATTTTTTATTTTTTTATTTTTTTTAAAAGAGAAAAGAAGAACCAAATTGTGAAAATTTAATTTTGACTTGACAATTGAAAATACTGCTCCTACGTACCTCAGGTGCAATGAGGAACTCAAAGTTACGTAGTTCTGTAAAAAATGAATGTGGGTTGATTGATTTTAATTAAGAAAAAGATTTTTTTGGAAAGAAAATTTTATTGTTTGAAACAAAAATAATTCTTGCACAGGGTTCAAATCGGCACTAGGCTACTCAATAAACCCTTATGATCCAAACGACATTGAAGACAACATTCGCTATTCAATTACCATCGTTGATCATTACAAATGATTAATTTATATCTTTATTTTCATTTTTTTAAAATTTTTTTTTTATTTTTTTATTTTTTTACTTTTCATTTGTCACAAAACACAATATAAAATACAATATAAATAAAATAAACACTCTCAAACAGAATAAATCCCTAAAGAAAAAAAAAAAAAAAAAATAAAAAAATAAAAAAATAAACTCAAAACTCAAGCTTTCATTATTATTATAAATTAACCAAAAAAAATTTATATATATATATATTAAAAGTTAACGAGAAAAGGGGTGGGGGAGAAACCATTACGTAAAAGTGAAATTTGGTCAGCTATATTTCCAAAACCATGCATTTCACGTTATTAACGCAAATAACAAAGGAATAAAGAAGGAAGTCTGCATGGGAACAAAATCACGAAAGAAAAGAGAAAGAAAGAAAAAAAAAAGTGAAAACGAGAAGAAACGGAGAAAGCAAGGGAACCTGGGCTCAGCGGAGAGGGAGTTTGGTGGCAGGGTGCTGGGCTGCTGCGCGGGTCTGGTTCTGCTGGGTAGACGGTGTGGTGCGCAGCTTGTAGGTGAGTTAATGGTACGAAAAAAAAAATGGAAGTGGTATGGTGCTCTTTGGGTGGAGTTGCTGTTACGAAAAAATGGAAGTGGTATGGTGCTGTTATGAAGGTGAATGGTGGTGACGGGTTTTACGTAGAGGATGGGTTTGGTGTTGATGGAGGTTGAAGAATGGAGTGGCTGTTGCAGGCTCGTTGGTTGGAAGGTGATGGGCTGGAAGGTGGGTTGGTTGCTACGGTGAAGGTAGATGAGGATGGTGAGAGGAGAATGAAGGTTGGACGCTTGGATGAGTCTGGAGATTGCCTGGTGTGAGGATGGAGAGGAAATGAAGGTGATGATGGAAAATGATGAAGGAAGTTTGGACGGAGGTGTAGAGTTTCACGTATGCTTGAGGTGGTGGCTGCTTTGTCGCTGCTTACGAGGCCGTTTTGCTTTGGAAGTGAAGCTACGGGTGATGGTTGTTGGAGGAAGATGGCGGGGAGGTTGTTGTTGAAGGTTACCGGAGGAAGGGGTTGTGAGCTTGAAGGAAGATGGAGGTTGTTATGGTGGTTGCGGGTGGTGAAGTGAAGGATGGAGGAAGAAGATGGTGATGAATGGTGGAGGTTGGTTTGGTGGGTGCGGGTCATGTACGGGTTGATGAGGTTGGGTTATGTGTGGAGATGCTTGTGATAGAATGGTGGGGAAGGTGAGGGTGAAGATGGGTGTATGAGTGAAGAAAAAATGGAAGTCCCCCCCGTGTGTATCCTCTGTTTCTTTTTTTTTGCTTCAGCTTTCACTCAAAATGGGCAACCAAAAGCATGAAAGAAGAATCAAGAATTCTGATGGTTATGTGGGAATGGTGCTACGGGATGATGAAGATGGTTATGGAAGGAAAAAATGGAATGGTGGGTATGGGATGAAGAAATGGAAGTCCCTCCCTGCTCTGTGCCTGCGTGAGTGAATATATAAGAAAGAAAAAGTGCCATGTGTGTAGTTTGGTGAGTGAGTGCAGAGTGGTTATCTAATTTAGTGAGTGAGTGCAGAGTGGGTGAGTGCGATTGAGTGCAATTTGTGGTGCAATTTGGAGTGTAGTGTAAGTGCAAAATGAGAGTGCCAAAAAAAAGAAAATGATTAGTGCAGAGTGAACTGTGATTGAGTGCAGAGTATGAGTGGAAATTGAGTGCAATTGAGTGCAAATGTGCGGTGAGTGGAGTGGGTGCAATTAGTGAGTTATGAGTGTAAAGTGATTAAAATAAAAAAAAAAAGAAGAGAGAGTGCGTGTGTCTTTGTGCCTTTTTTTTTTTATATTATACCTTTTTTGTTATTTTTTATTTTATATTTTTTATTTTCTTATTTTTTTTATTTTTTATTTTTTATTTTTATTTTTGTTTTTTTTTTATATTATTATTATTATTTTTAAGACTAAGATGAGCTTAATCTGTTTAGAATAAAAAAAAGGCTAAGTAAAATGGGCTAAAAGGTGGGCCATAATTAAATTTTTTTTTACTTTTAATTAATTTTCCTCTTTTTTTTATATTTATTATTTTTTAGTCCGGTCAAAATTGAGTGTTCACAGTTGCCCCTCTTTACTTGTTTCTTATTAGATAATAAGAATAACCGTAGTTTTTCAAATTATCGTCGTAAGAAATGAGTAAAGATATGAACTTCAATTTTGTCCGGCAATGCAAAACAAGGCAAGAAATTGAAATGCATGGAGTCGATGTACTCAAAATTTTTTTTTTTTTTAAAATGGAGCCAATGCGCTCAACAGAAATTAAAAATGAACAGAAATTAAAAATGAATGCAGCTGATGTGCTCAACAGAAAATTAAAATGTATGGAGCCGATGCGCTCAACAGAATATAAAAATGCATGGAGCCGATGCGCTCAACAGAAATTAAAATGCAAGGAGCCGATGCGCTCAACAGAAAATTAAAATGCATGGAGCCGATGCGCTCAAAATTAAATGACAATGGGAAAACCTGTGTCCCGAAATTTAAATGACAGAATTTAAATGACAACGGACAAACCTGCGTCTCGAAAATTAAATGACAATGGGCAAACCTGTGTCCCGAAAATTAAATGGCAATGGGCAAACCTGTGTCCCGAAAATTAAATGGCAATGGGCAAACCTGTGTCCCGAAAATTAAATGGCAATGGGCAAACCTGTGTCCCGAAATTAAATGGCAATGGGCAAACCTGTGTCCCGAAATTAAATGGCAATGGGCAAAATTAAATGGCAATGGGCAAACCTGTGTCCCGAAATTAAATGGCAATGGGCAAACCTGTGTCCCGAAAATTAAATGGCAATGGGCAAACCTGTGTCCCGAAAATTAAATGGCAATGGGCAAACCTGTGTCCCGAAAATTAAATGACAATGCAATGAGCTGATGCACTCAAAAATTTAAAATGCATGGAGCCGATGCGCTCAAAGAATAAATGACAGGAGCCGATGCGCTCAAAATTAATGACAGGAATTTAAAATGCATGGTGCTGATGCGTTCAAAGAAATATGGAATTAAAATTTTTCTTTTCTCTCTTTTTATCTTCCCTTTTTCTTCAGAAAACCAATACGAACCAACAGCGGCCATGGAAAGCTTTGACCAATCAAACCCTTTGCCCACATGTTTTTCTTCATCAAATCCTTTGTCAGCTGAGACTCCCTTAGATTTTCTCATTTCCTTTTTCATTTTTCTGACCACCTTGTTTTCCTTGGCAACACATCACAACCTGTATCTTGAATTATTGAGATCCTTTAATCTGAATTAATCATTGATGGATTGCTGCAAAATTATCAGATCAAATTGTTGACCTTAAGTTTATTTTATTTGAGACATAAATTAATGAGTAAGCATGCATTCATGAATGAACAGAAATTTGTTGAATGAACAAACTTCCCTTTTATTATTTTGGTAATGTAATCGTACATGACTTTTGATAAGACACATACTTGAAAGACAAAAGAAAGATTGCAAGAAAAATAAAAACTTTACCCCAGTATTGGTTCCTTGTTCCTCATTCAATTGATTCACTGCAATTGCTTGACAACTCAATCACTGCTTCTGCTGATACCTCCTTCAACATGAATCCTCTTTAATTTCCTCAAAAATTTTGCCCCAGTATTGCCAATTCAATGCGAACAACTTGCCCTGTGTAACTGATTGGACGCACATCAAAAATTGCCCCAGTTTGGTGAATCCCTCGAAGAGTTTCAGGCCCACTCTCTTTGAGATGTTTCCTATTTATTTGCCCTTACTTTTGCTTAGACTGCCTCTTCAGGTTTTCAGCCTAACGGACTCTTTTTTTTTTTTTTATTTGCTCTAACTTGCTTAGGCCGCCCTTTCGGGTTTTCAACCTAACGACCTTTTTCTCTTTCTTTTTTTTTAGGCATAGAATTTCTTGACAACATCAGTATTCACGGGCCTTGGCAATTCTTCTCCATCCATATTCTGCAAAATTAATGCTCCTCCGGAAAATGTCTGCTTGACTATGTACGGGCCTTCATAATTCGGAGCCCATTTTCCTCTGGCATCCTCTTGGTTAGGGAGAATCTTTTTCAAAACCAAATCCCCTGAACAGAATTCCCTGGGACGAACTTTCTTGTTGAAGGTTCTGGCCATTCTGCTTTGATACAATTGCCCATGACAAATAGCTGCCAATCTCTTCTCTTCTATCATATTCAATTGCTCATACCGAGTCTTCACCCATTCAGATTCCTCTAACTCTGCTTCCATTAGAACTCTTAGAGAAGGGATCTCGATTTCTATTGGAGAGACAGCCTCCATCCCATATACCAAAGAGAAAGGCGTTGCCCCAGTGCTTGATCGTATATTTGTACGATATGCATGCAAAGCATAGGGTAACATTTCATGCCAGTCTTTGTAGTTTACCACCATCTTAGCAACAATTTTCTTGACATTCTTATTTGCTGCTTCGACTGCTCCATTCATCTGAGGCCTGTAAGGAGCTGAATTATGATGCTTGATTTTGAAATTTTCACAGAACTTTTTAGTCTCAGCACCATTGAGATTGGTACCATTATCTGTGATTATCCTTTCTGGAATTCCATATCTGCAGACAATATCCTTTTTGAGGAATCTTAAAAACACCTTTTGAGTGATACTGGCATAAGAAGAAGCTTCTACCCACTTGGTGAAATAGTCAATCGCCACTAGGATGAAGCGATGACCATTGGAAGCTTTGGGATTAATGGGCCCGATGACATCTATTCCCCACATTGAGAAAGGCCATGGAGATACCAAATTATGCAAAGAGAAAGGAGGTGTGTTGACTCGATCTGCATACATCTGGCATTTTTGACACTTCCGTACATAATCTATGCAGTTTGTTTCCATTGTGGACCAATAATAACCACTCCTTAGAATTTTCCGAGCCATCATATGACCATTGGCATGAGTTCCACAGATTCCTTCATGAACCTCAGTCATTATTAGACGAGCTTCACAAACATTCACGCATCTAAGTAAAGTACCATCGTGACTCCTTTTATACAAAACCTCTCCATTCAAGAAAAAGGTCATCGCCAACCGGCGGATAGTCTTCTTATTCACCTCACTTGCTCCCGTTGGGTATTCTCTATGCTGAATATACTGTTTGATATCATAATACCAAGGTTTACCATCTGGCTCGCTTTCAACATTAGCACAATACGCAGGTTCACTGTGCATCTTCACTTGGATGGGTTGAACATTATTATGAATATCCAACTTGGTCATTACAGCTAAAGTGGCCAAGGCATCTGCAAACTGATTCTGGTCTCGGGTCAAATGGGAGAAAGTCACCTCCTCAAACTTCTCAACCAACTGGATTAAATACTTTTGATAAGGTATCAACTTCGGATCCTTGGTTTGCCATTCACCATTCACCTGATAAATGATGAGTGCTGAGTCTCCAAATACCTTTAACCGTTTGATCCCCAAGTCAATTGCAACTTGTAAACCATTAGCACAGCCTCATACTCGCAACATTATTGGTGCATTCAAAATCCAGCTTGATAGCAACGGGTATTGCTTTCCCGTTGGTGAAACAACCACGGCTCCTATGCCACTACCATGCATGTTAACTGCTCCATCAAAATACATCTTCCAAATGTGTTCTTCTTCTTCTTTTCCTTCTTCCGCCATCGCATTTCCCCATCGTGGAACTCGGATGTCACTAGTTGTCCACCCTCCGAGGGTTTTCACCAGATGATCGCAATCACACTTCCTTTGATGGATTTCCGAGTCATGTACTTGATATCAAATTCTGATAGCATCACTTGCCACTTTGAAACTCTTAATGAAATATGAGGACTTTCAAATATGTATTTTATGGGGTCTATTCGAGAGATCAACCATGTGGTGTAATAGAGCATATACTGTCGTAGCCGTTTTGAGGTCCATACCAGTGCACAACAAGTCTTCTCAATAGCCATGTAACGAGCTTCACAATCATTAAACTTCTTACTCAGATAGTAAATTGCTTGCTCCTTCTTTCCCGATTCATCATGTTGTCCCAGCATTGCCCCCATTGAGGTTGGTAATACAGTTAGGTACAAAATTAAGGGACGACCCGGTGTAGGGGGTACCAAGATAGGAGGATTCATTAAATAAGCCTTTATCTTGTCAAAAGCTTCCTGACATTCTTCATCCCATTTGCCTGGTTGATGCTTCTTCAACAACTTGAATATAGGCTCACAGGTGCTGGTCAAGTTAACAATGAATCTGGCAATGTAATTGAGTCTCCCGAGAAAACTTCGCACTTCACGCTCCGTCTTAGGGGCAGACATCTCTTGTATTGCTTTTGCTTTATCTGGATCCACCTTTATTCCTTCTCTGCTAACAATGAATCCAAGTAACTTCCCAGTAGATGCTCCAAAAACACATTTGGCAGGATTCAGCCTCAACTTGTACTTTCTGAGTCTTTCAAACAGCTTATGTAGAACCGCCACATGACTTTCTCCTTCTTTAGATTTGGCCACTATATCATCCACATACACCTCAATCTCCTTGTGCATCATGTCATGAAACAATGCTACCATAGCATGCTGGTAAGTTGCCCCAGCGTTCCTTAATCCGAACGGCATCACCGTGTAACAAAACGTTCCCCAAGGAGTAATGAAAGTGGTCTTTTCTTTGTCATTAACGTCCATGGGAATTTGATTGTACCCTGAGTATCCATCCATGAATGAGAACCTATGATTCTTAGCAGTGTTATTAACCAGAACATCAATGTGAGGGAGTGGGAAATCATCCTTCGGGCTGGCCTTATTCAGATCTCTATAGTCCACACACATTCTGACTTTTCCATCTTTCTTAGGCACTGGCACGATATTGGCTACCCACTCTGGGTGCCTTGACACTTCCACAAAGCCTGCTTCCAACTGCTTAGTCACCTCTTCCTTGATCTTCAAAGACATATCAGGATGCATCCTTCTCAATTTTTGTTTCTTTGCCTCAATATTCGGGTAGAGTGGGATTTTGTGCGATGCTATATCTGGGTCTAACCCTGGCATATCCCGATAAGACCAAGCAAAAACATCCATATACTCTTTGAATAGTATGACCATCTCTTCAAACTCCGGGTTTGCCACTACTTTCAATTCCTTATTCTCTTCCTCTGTCCCCATGTTAACCACCTCTGCTTCCTCACCATTCAAGTTAAATCCCTTCTCTGAGTACTCCAGTAATTTTGCAAAATTTTCAACAATTTCCTCCTCTTCTCCAGATTCAGGGTCTTCTTCATCAATCATTGCAGGAGAATCAATTGATGAGTTTTCGAAGTCCTTTTCATGAGGCAAACTTTCTACGAAACTCAGATCCCTGGAAAGCCATTTTGTGTGGAGTTGGAAAAGCAGAATAAAGCAGGAATGACAAAGAAAGAACACGATATGGTACAGAAATATAACAAGAAAAATGGTAAATGCAAAAGGATAAATCAGAAAGTGCAACAAAGGGAAATGCTGAATATTCATGCAAGTTCATTTAATTAATGTCTCAAATAACATAAACCATAAGTTCAGAACAACTTAAACAGGAAATTACTTTGAAACAATCACATCAATAATTGGTTCAGATTTCCAGTTCTTTAGCGACTCCTCATCAGCAACAGGACGGATTGCCTTGTGCTCTTCTTGGCTTTCTTCATGCAAAGCATTGATAGTGAGGCGGTATCGAGGGTGAATGACCTCATCAGGCATAATCACCTCACCGGGTCTTGGGAATGTTTCCCTCGGATGGGAATATACTTTGCTTTGCCCTTGTCATTCTTTCTTCCAAGAGTCATGCTCCTCATATGCTCCTCCGCAGATACTTCGTACCCTATCCCAAACTTGTCGACTTTCCCGGGAGTGACACCGGCGACCGAGTACCTTGCGCTTTGAACCCAAACCCTTTCCTTCCCGGTATCCACTACTAGCCATGATCCGAGCAACCACCGATTCACACTTGGTGTGAGAGATTCATCTTTACCGAGTCCGTTTCGACTACTTCGAAACCGTGCCCAGTGTTCTCCTCTTCCTTTTCTCGCACTCTCCACATATGGCACCGAAACCGGTTTTGACAAAGATAATCTCTTCCTCTCCATGTATGGTGATGACCGACCCATTCTCAATATATTTAACACTTTGATGCGGGGTGGAAGGAACAGCCCCGGCGGTATGGATCCATGGCCTCCCTAGTAACATGGTATAGCCAGGCTCCATATCCATGACTTGGAACAGTACTTGAAAATTACTTGGACCAATCTCTAGCGACAACACTATCTCTCCCATGATGCCTCTTCTATTTCCATCAAAGGCTCGTACCACCATCTCTCGTGGCGACAACTCGTCCTCACTTATTGATAATGAGGTTAGGGTCGACCTGGGAATAATATTCAATGCAGACCCCCCGTCAATCAAAACCTTTGCAACTATGTGCCCTTTGCATTTGAGGGTTATGTGCAAGGCTCGCGGGCTCTTCTCGGATTGAGAAATGATCTCTTCATCGTAAATGTGATCATGTTAATGCGTTTCACGGGGTCCACCATGTTAACCACACTTTCGGGAGTAACATCGGGCTTCACATAAGCTTCATTTAGAATTTTTAGCAATGCCTTCCGATGCATCTCGGATGTCAAGATGAGTGACAAAAGAGATATCCCGGCCGAGTCTTTTTAACCTGTTCCATCACATCATATTTACTCGCTTCATTATCTTCGGGAACTCCTCTTCACCTTCTTTCTCTCTCTCTCTCTTCTTCTTTTGACATTTCCTCTCTCGCTCCCTTCCTTAACAATTTTCTCCTTTTCTAACTCTCCTGGGCCATAGCATCGCCCACTCCTGGTAATTCCCCCTACCCTGACTATATTAGTCACAGACTCCTCATCCTTGTGTACTTCAGCAATTTGAGCCTTCGAAGTTTCTTCCCCGACTCCTTTTGTCTCTACCTTGGTTTCATAATTCCACGGCACTGAATGAGTGTCATTATAAGCAAATGGCACTGGCTTCTTGATTGTTACCACTACTTTCTCTTATGTTGAGACTTGGTTGAGCGGTGGCACCTTAAGCACAAAGCGTTCGATCACATTGACCCCTTCGGAGGAGGTTAACCCTTGTCTCACATGTATTACTCCCAAAGTAAGCAACCCTTGGACTCGAACCTTGAAGTCCCAGCAATTCTCAATATCATGTCCCATTTCTCCACAATGATAAGCACAATTTGATTCTGCATCATATTTTTCCTCTTCTTTCATCATGGCGGCTGGTGCAGTGATATTGTAACCAACTTTCTTCAATCCTTCAAATATCCTTGCCATCGGTGTACGCAAGCTCATGACACTTCTTATGGATGACCCTTCCACCTCTAAAGCATTCACCACATTCCTTCCACCATGATTAGGAATTGGGTTGTTAACAATACTGGGTCCAGCCTCTTCCTGGATATCAAGCTTCCCATAAGCAATTAACTTTCTTACTGCAGTCTTAAAGGACTCGCAGTCTTCAATTGAATGCCCCGGGATATCCATGTGATACTTGCAGGTTGAGTTCGGGTTATACCACGATGGAAATGGTGGCTCTAGTGGGCGCACAGGAATTCCTGAAATAAGATGAGCATCAAACAACCTTTGGAAAAGGTCTGCATTCGGAATGGATAACCTTGGAAAAGGGGGAAGGTTTTGAGGACGAAAGCGGCTTTGGTTCTGGGGGTTCGGGCGAGGTTGTAAGTGGCTTGGGTAATTCTGCGGAGGTGCATTTGGGTATCGAGTATAAGTTGGACGAGTTGGTGTATATGGTTGTGGCGAGGGACATTGTTAACTTGGAATTGTGGTGTTGGGATGAAGTTTGTGGCCGGTATAATTTGGTGAGGCATAAAGGGCGTGTTTTTGGTATGAAAAGCGAGGGTTGGGGTTGTATGATGGTGATGACTTGGGCTATATCGCGGTCCGAAATTCTGTTGAGGCCGGATATAATTCACTTCGTGTTCCTTTTTCTTTGGTGGAATCCTTTCTTGAAAGTAGTATTCTCTCGTGCTACTCATGGGCAACTTCCCGCTTTGGCCAATATTTCAATTCTTTCTCCGTAAGTTATTAAATCTGCAAAATCCTTATAGGTCACCCCACCATCGCCCCAATAAAAGGATTTCCTAGGGTCCCCAAGAAATATGAACACATCTCGGACAATGTTAATGGGGGGCTGGACTTGAGCCGCCAATGCTCTCCACCTCTGCGCATATTGCTTGAACGGTTCTTCATTACCCTTCGCATTGAACTCAACTTGTTCTCGGGTTGGGGCTGCGTCCACATTGAATTTGTACTTGATCCATAAATAAGTCAGCCAATTCTGTCCAACGAGAGATCTTTGAGCGATCTAACTGAAGATACCATTCTAGGGCGGGACCTGTAAGACTCTCATGGAAGAAACTGATGAGGAACTTATCATCCCTAGACCAAACAGCCATCTTAGTCCCATAACTGATCAAATGGAAATGAGGATTGCCGCTCAGTCATACTTCACAAAATCAGGAATCTTGAAGTTGTTGGGGATTACTACATCCGTAGTAGGACATAACTCTTCTATCCTCAGAGGTCCATAAGCATTTGGGCCCTTTATTGCCTTGATTTGTTCCTCCATTTTCTCCATCCAAGCTTCTTTCATTTTATCCTTCTCAGTTATGACATGACTATTCCCAGAACAAGGCATGGTCACGTGTCCTGGAATGGACACATGAGGTGGTTCCCAAGTAGGGCCTGCATAACCAGGGACTTCATTATGAGCGCCTTCTAGAGCATGATACCCTCCCCAATGGGCGTGACTATTGATGTTGTTTGAGGTGGTTGCTCGCGGATTCCTGCAGCGATGCTTGAGGTTACGGCTGAAAAGATTGGAGCAGTCACTGATGGCACATTTGCACTTGTTCCAACCCCACTTGCATTTCTATTTCCACTGATTAAGTGGAGAGATTCCCTTATATCTTGCAATATCGCTTCCAATCTCGCTTGGTTCTCGATACCTCATTTATTCTCCCTGTCATTTCATCAACTTCCCTACTCGGGTTTCTTCCCCGTCTCGAATTATCGGCACCATCCCGGTCCGAGATCCGGTATTGTGAACTCGGATTAGATTGGTCTCTTCTTTCCTAGGCCGCGCAATGATTTCTGGACCAAATTGATTTATTAAAGCAAAAACACATTAATTAAATAAAGAAATAAAAATAAAAAAAAGCAGTTAACACTATTGTGAGGATGCTTGGCAATTGTGGGAAGATTTGCATGGTCATTCAATAGCAAAGTAGGATTCCTGATTTAGCATTAGCGGGTTCACTAATGATGCCCTCTTCAAACAATGCAATCATTCTTTCATCAAATACCAAGATTCCCGAAATTCCGCTAAAGGACAAATTGTCTCAGGGCAAAATACGGTTGATAACCTATTCAAGGGGGAATTCACCCCTCAATGAATAGTGCCTGAATGAAAAGCAGTAATATTCAAAGCAAAACACTGCAACTGGTCATTCATTTTATTCCAAAATTAATCAATACAAGGTCTTAGTCTCCTCAAAGTATTACATCAATAATTTTGTTTTCTTCTTCCTAAGACCTTTAGCAAGACCTCGACAATACATCATAAACTCAGCTATCTTCTGTGGTAGCCTTAGCAATGGATTCATACGAGTCTGAAGGTCTGCTTCATCAAAACGACTAACTAGTTACGTAGTGTAATATTGCAAACTGTTAGACATGTCCTCATATTTTGTCATCCAATATTCCTTTCCAGCCCTTTCATTTTGAGCTGCCCATTGCCATGCGCTTTCATTTTTTTCTTTTTGCAATCTTTGTCTCTGAGCTTCGAGTCTCCATCGCTCCTTTTCTCGCTCTAGTTCTTGAGCTTTCAACTCCAAACGACTTGCTCTCTTGTTTGCTTCTTTGAGTGAATTATAATATTCTGCAACCAATACCTGTCCTTGATCGGAGCGTCGTTTCATTTCAACGAGAGCCTCTTGTAAAGATTGCATCTTTTGGTCTTGTGCTCTAGTATTTAATTCCAATTCTTCTTTTAGCTGCAGAATCTTCTTTATCGATTCTTCTTGAGCACTTACCTTCACTCGTAGCTCTTGGACTTCTAGAGTGGTCATGTTTGATTCCACCTCTTTTCCTTTTCTTGCCCTTTTTACCCGGCTCGGGGCTTCAGCAACATCAGCTTGTGCATCCTTCAAGTCTTCAATCTTGTCGGCTAACTTCTGGCACCGACTTGAGTGAATGACGACCTTCAACTCAGCGGCTTCCTTCTCTTGTTCCAAAAACTGCATCTGCGCTTTCATCCTCTCTATCTGGGTAGTCATTTGAGATATAACCTGGGAATGATTTTCATCACTTGACACCGCCTGAGGGGTACTATTTTGAGCCCTTCTTGTTGCTCTCCATTGTAGGTACTCAGAAGTAGGAATTGCCACACGTTTTCCCAGTTCTTTCGCCCCTGCCCTATGAATATTTTTCCAAGCGTCCCTGACCTCATTTTCCTGCTTAGTAGTGCTTCCATCTTTCCCATATAAAAAGCTAAATCCTCTCAGTTGTGTCTCGTCAGGCACGTGCTGAGTCCATTGGAGCTGTCTAAGCACAAGGACCGGTGAGAACGATACACAACCTCTCACACCCATTAAAGGAATGTTAGAGAAGTCACCACAACTGAGCAATATCTCTTCCCCATGATACCATGAGCAAACCCATTTGAAAGAGTTTGATCCCATCTTCATGAACTCATCTTTCCATTCATGGGCTTTTTGCTGCTTGACTGGAATGCGACCAAAATTTCTTAGTGGATCAGGTAAGAGACCCAGGTGATTGTATGCATCCATATGCGTCATGATCCAAACATACAGCATGTGTGTGCAACATCGAATCATTCCCCCACCTTTTCTGTGGCAAATCTCCATGGTCAAGAAAGTGTCAGCGAGAATAGCAGGGATTGGATTTACCCTATGATTCTCAAACTTGAAGAAAGCATCCATTGCCGCTTGGTCCACTATATCTGAAGTGAATGGGAATAAGACTAATCCAAAGATGGTTAGTGCCAATGTCTTGTTAAAGAGATCCCATCTTCCTTGTTGCGCTAGTATCTCAAGATGCGTTTCTAGGTAACTCTTCTTCAATCCTTGTGTTTCCCCTCTTTTCCATGCCTAACTGATTTGCATGAACTCCTATGAGTTCTGCTATTTTTTCTTCTGACACGTAATATCCTTTATAAAGATAAACATTGGGGTACTTGCTCATTGAGAGTCTCAGCATGATGGCATATTCTTCTATGGTTGGTGCAATATCCAAGTCGGGCAGCTCAAAACATTTCAA
Organism: Ormosia emarginata; assembly: GCA_029884605.1. Taxonomy (NCBI): domain Eukaryota; kingdom Viridiplantae; phylum Streptophyta; class Magnoliopsida; order Fabales; family Fabaceae; genus Ormosia; species Ormosia emarginata. The sequence continues at coordinate 30,365,662 of JAQQTP010000079.1, read as the reverse complement.
AGAACAATTCCAAAACTGGGCTAGGCCACTCAAAACAGGTTCTTCCACAGGGATGCGTAACAAATCTAGGATCTGTCCATAACTGCTTGAAAACTCTGATCGAGCCTTAGGGGTCATGTGTTGAGTAATGTCCCTTACACGCCTTAAATCACTGCCATTTACTGTAATCTTCATATTCCTTTTAAGATCCACTTTGCCTTCTTGGTATTTCTCCTTTGGCGTATCTCGTCCATTACTTGCTATTGAATGAATACTAATCCTTCCACTTTACCAAGTAAACTCACCCTATTGAAAGTAAACAAAGAATAACGTAAGCAAACCAGAGAAATGAAAAATACATCCTAAGGATACCCCTCATCGAGGTAACTCTAAAATGTACCCTAACACCCTACATGGAGATTTATCCTTATAGGGTCGTAGACCCAAAGGATGATAATGCATGCCCTCCTTATTTTTTTTCTTTATGCATGAGATTGACATGAAATTGTAAGATGATGCATTTTTTTGGAATGTCATGCAAATGCAAGGTAATGCATGTTCTTTTTTTTTATTTTTCTTTTACTTGAGAAATGCTATGAATGTTATGCAAATGATATGAAAATGCAAGATGACGCATCCCCTTTTTTTTTATGATGATTTTTAACAAATAGTGAATGATGTGAGAAATGCATAGTCAAAGAAGAAATACGCTCCCTTTGTGTCCTAAGGAGGTGAAACTTAAAAGGTTAGATTTCCTTAAAATCACAACTCTAATTTTGACTGTCACTATATTCTATCTACCAGTGCAAGATTTTTAGGACAGATCTAGACCTCTAAAAGTCATGGTCCCCAGATTGCCCCTATCTCGAAAGACAAGGATCCAATTCATGAATTAATCACAAGTAGGGATAAACCCTCTCAATATGACTAGTCCATGACACCGGTAACAATCTGAGTGGTGTCCCAACCAATGTCAAGTGAGCGTGAAGCCCCTCAATAACAGAAGTCGAGACCCCTCCTATTCCTTAGGTTCGCACAGACTCGGGTATAGAGCCCCAAAAAAAGTGTGAGGTAAGTGGCAGTGATGTGTGTGAGGGAGCATACTAACTGTACAATTAAAAATTTAAAAGACTAAAAAAAAAATACCCCCCAACCTGCAAAACATATATACAAAAGCCAGCCAGCAATCATCTACCCTAGGGTTTCAACAATTAATCACAAAATATATACAAGTATATAAAAAAAAAAATATACAGCATAATGATTTCAAATATTTACAAAATAAGATAAAATCTATTTACAAACAAATAAAAAAGCAAAAACAAGGACAAAAAGGGTAAAATGAATAAATAGAGAATATTAACAGTTTGCACAACTAATAAAAACAGGCTTGACTCTCCAAGTTTCCCCAGCGGAGTCGCCATCTGTCGCGACCGGGATCGCGGCGGGATATATAGCAACTCGCGAGATTTTAAAAAATATTAAAAATATGGAGTCGCCACCAATTTTATTTAAATTTAGGAAAAATTGGAAAACCTTTTTTAAAAAAGAAATGGTCTTTGAAACCAGATTGGATTCGGGAGTCGGTTATGGTTAGGGAAGGGTGGAAACTTAATCCCACGACACCTTTAACACACCCTTGAGATGATACCTTACATCAATTGTGCAAAAAACTTGATAATCTCAAAGATATTTATTTTACCCTTTTTTAAAAGACTTTGCAACTATTTTATTTTTTATTTTTTTATTTTTTTTTAAAGGAGAAAAGAAGAACCAAATTGTGAAAATTTAATTTTGACTTGACAGAATTGAAATTCTGCTCCTACGTACCCTCAGGTGCAATGAGGAACTCAAAGTTACGTAGTTCTGTAAAAAATGAATGTGGGTTGATTGATTTTAATTAAGAAAAAGATTTTTTTGGAAAGAAAATTTTATTGTTTGAAACAAAAATAATTCTTGCACAGGGTTCAAATCGGCACTAGGCTACTCAATAAACCCTTATGATCCAAACGACATTGAAGACATCATTCGCTATTCAATTACCATCGTTGATCATTACAAATGATTAATTTATTATCTTTATTTTCATTTTTTTTAAAAAAATTTTTATTTTTTTATTTTTTTACTTTTCATTTGTCACAAAACACAATATAAAATACAATATAAATAAAATAAACACTCTCAAACAGAATAAATCCCTAAAGAAAAAAAAAAAAAAAATAAAAAAAAATAAACTCAAAACTCAAGCTTTCATTATTATTATAAATTAACCAAAAAAAAATTTATATATATATATATTAAAAGTTAACGAAAAAAGGGGTGGGGGAGAAACCAGCCCACGTAAAAGTGAAATTGGTCATTATATTTCCAAAACCATGCATTTCACGTTATTAACGCAAATAACAAAGGAATAAAGAAGGAAGTCTGCATGGGAACAAAATCACGAAAGAAAAGAGAAAGAAAGAAAAAAAAAAAGTGAAAACGAGAAGAAACGGAGAAAGCAAGGAACCAGGCTCGGCGGAGAGGAGTTTGGTGGCGGTCTTTGGGCTGGCTGCTGCGAGTGTCCGGTTCTGCATTGGGTAGACGGTGTGGTGCGCAGCTTGTAGGTGAGTTAATGGTACAAAAAAAAAAAATGGAAGTGGTATGGTGCTCTTTGGGTGGAGTTGTTTGTTACGAAAAAATGGAAGTGGTATGGTGTCATGTTATGAAGGTGAATGGTGGTGACGGGTTTTACGTAGAGGATGGGTTTGGTGTTGATGGAGGTTGAAGAATGGAGTGGTCATTGCGGGCTCGTTGGTTGGAAGGTGATGGGGCTGGAAGGTGGGTTGGTTGCTACGGTGAAGGTAGATGAGGATGGTGAGAGGAGAATGAAGGTTGGACGCTTGGATGAGTCCGGAGATTGCCTGGTGTGAGGATGGAGAGGAAATGAAGGTGATGATGGAAAATGATGAAGGAAGTTTGGACGGAGGTGTAGAGTTTCACGTATGCTTGAGGTGGTGGTCGCTTTGTCGCTTCGAGGCGCCGTTTTGTTTCTTTGGAAGTGAAGCTACGGGTGATGGTTGTTGGAGGAAGATGGCGGGGAGGTTGTTGTTGAAGGTTACTTTGGAGGAAGGGGTTGTGAGCTTGAAGGAAGATGGAGGTTGTTATGGTGGTTGCGGGTGGTGAAGTGAAGGATGGAGGAAGAAGATGGTGATGAATGGTGGAGGTTGGTTTGGTGGGTGCAGGCTGTACGGGTTGATGAGGTTGGGTTATGTGTGGAGATGCTTGTGATAGAATGGTGGGGAAGGTGAGGGTGAAGATGGGTGTATGAGTGAAGAAAAAATGGAAGTCCCCCCCGTGTGTATCCTCTGTTTCTTTTTTTTTGCTTCAGCTTTCACTCAAAATGGGCAACCAAAAGCATGAAAGAAGAATCAAGAATTCTGATGGTTACGTGGGAATGGTGCTACGGGATGATGAAGATGGTTATGGAAGGAAAAAATGGAATGGTGGGTATGGGATGAAGAAATGGAAGTCCCTCCCTGCTCTGTGCCTGCGTGAGTGAATATATAAGAAAGAAAAAGTGCCATGTGTGTAGTTTGGTGAGTGAGTGCAGAGTGGTTATCTAATTTAGTGAGTGAGTGCAGAGTGGGTGAGTGCGATTGAGTGCAATTTGTGGTGCAATTTGGAGTGTAGTGTAAGTGCAAAATGAGAGTGCCAAAAAAAAGAAAATGATTAGTGCAGAGTGAACTGTGAGTGAGTGCAGAGTGTGAGTGGAAATTGAGTGCAATTGAGTGCAAATGTGCGGTGAGTGGAGTGGGTGCAATTAGTGAGTTATGAGTGTAAAGTGATTAAAATAAAAAAAAAGAAGAGAGAGTGCGTGTGTCTTTGTGCCTTTTTTTTTATATTATACCTTTTTGTTATTTTTTTATTTTATATTTTTTATTTTCTTATTTTTTTATTTTTTATTTTTATTTTTATTTTTGTTTTTTTTTATATTATTATTATTATTTTTAAGACTAAGATGAGCTTAATCTGTTTAGAATAAAAAAAAGGCTAAGTAAAATGGGCTAAAAGGTGGGCCATAATTAAATTTTTTTTTGATTTTTAATTAATTTTCCTCTTTTTTTTATATTTATTATTTTTTAGTCCGGTCAAAATTGAGTGTTCACATATATCATTTGTTAAGAATCAACCTTAATGCATGGTGTTTGCTCTAGTTCTCATGGCCACATAGTGAGCTAGGTAAATGACATAGGGTTAAATGACCTAGATATAGGCTTTTGGCTAATGTAGTTTCTCAAGCTAACAAAACTAGTTATCAAAGTTGCTTAAGGTGGTTACAAGTTACTAAGTAAAATAGTTGGTGAAGAAGGAGTCCCTATGCTCTCATTACTGTCCTCCTCTCCTAGTTTATTACTTTTTAGTCTTTTATAATTGGCCACATAAAATCTTCACATTTGATATATGCTTGACTAAAATTCATTAAGCTATTGGTTAATATTTGACAAATGATATTACCCATTATCCCTGTGGAAATGATCTTTCTCATCATTGTATTACTTTCACGATCCGTACACTTGCAGTACACAAAAGGTCTAACAATATTATTGTTGACTAAACATGAATATGCATTGTGAAAGTCCGGTGGACTTTGTTGTGAGGCTGTATGCCAATGAGATGAATCACACCTTAGTGCAGGTGCAAGTAGACTAGTGCATATCACTCGTTGACCTTGGGGGCGTTGGGGTGCAGGTATCTCGCAATAGGCAGTCGATAGCTCTTCTGTACCGTGAGACAGACTGATGCAAATGCACCGACGATTTGGACCGAGACACTATCCTATATCGCGATCTTGTGAAGAATGTCTTGTATGAGCCATGTTGCGCAATTTATTGATGTTGAAGCACTTGATTTGAGGCCGATGATATACATACATGTCTCCTAGATTATTCTCTCTGATGTTGTGTTTAGCTCCATAGAGTAGAATTTTTGGTACCTTGTGCATGTGCATAGTCAGTCATCATATTTACCTGGCATTTATTCACATGAATATGGAACTATTTCTTTTGTTGATATTATGTCTGCCTAAATTATTGAACTATTTATTATCTGATCTTGATGCTGCTTACTGTTTACTGTACTGTTTGGTGTTATGTGTCGTTTATGTTTCTTTACTGCCATATTAGTAATGATGTTGGATATCTCTCCTCTTTACTTTGTTATTCTGTTTATATATCTGTACTTCTGTAAAGACCAAGGCATGGAAGAGCCAATGTTTCCTGGATTCTGGTCAAATTAGCCTCTTGTTTTGTGATGGCGTCGGGCCAAAGCTTTTTAGATTATGTAAGTGTTTTGTTTCACGGCGGGTCAGATGCCTGGAACATCGACTGGAACTCGGAGCGCATCAGATATGATGGAAATGTTTCTGTAATCATCCATAGGACTGGGGATCATGTTCCCTTCTTTTCTTTGAACACCACTATACACCTGGAGTTTTTCATGCCTGTCAGGGAGCTTTGGGGTGTCCTTAATTATACCCCTTATGAGGACAGTGAGGTGTCCCCTACACGGACTCCTGTCCGTCAGAGAGTGCCTCCTACGATAGTCTTATCTTCTGATGAGACGGAGGAAGACCCATCGAAGGGTCCTTTCCCATAGTTATGTGACTTTAGCATGTGGCGTTTAGCTTTTTTTTAGGGGCCTGATGTTTTATACCTTTTTTTAGGGCTTATGTATGTAACACATTTTTGGGCATGTGGAACTTTTATTTATATTCTAGTTAGATGAATGTAATGTTCTGCTTGTTATTTATTTCTGCTAAGTTTATGTCTTTCGTTACAAAAAGAAAAAAAAGAGAAGTATGTGTGTAATTGAAAGAGAAATGTAAATTTACTATATGCTTTATAAATGAATAAGTCACTATCTATGTGCGTATATAACTGGGTCTTAGTGTTATCTTTTGATCTTTCGTTCATGTTTGGTGTGACTGTCCCTCTCCAAAAGGGGCCGTTACATGTTCAACTCCTTCTGATCAAACAAATACTTCAAACTTTTATGATCATTGAAGATGTTGAACGTAGCTCCATATAGAAAATGTCTCCTGTAACACCCTAAAATTTCCTATTTTACAGTAATGACTAAATTGTACTATTTTATGATTTTTGTATACTGTAAATTTATTTTGACTGTTCTATGACTGTATTTGATCGTTGTGTGTGATTTACTTTGGGTCAGGAAAATAATAATTTTAGGGTGAGGAAAAATCTTTAATGATTTATTCAAAGCTGGGAGATCTTACTAAACCCGATTCCTAGAGATACGTGTCATAATCTTTTAATTTTTAGAATTTATTTGTGAAATAAAAATATTCTGTATTTTTATTATACAGTGGATAAATACTTTCTGACTTGTGAGCAGTATGTTCTGTCGATTGGGTAATAAATTCAGTAACTATTACCCATTTGGATAATAGTCTGTAGAGAAAGTTGTGGTAACTTATGTTGTGAACCAATTAGAATATTTGAAGCTTGATGAAAACCAATAGAAAATGGTCAACGAAAATGGCTAGACTAGTTAGCTATGTAACTAGATGAAATTAGATAATTTAAACAAAGTTACCATAAGGCTTATGTAGTAACTAAATGGAACAAACTTAGTTTGCTTCTCATTAGGGCTTCACGGTTTTAGGAGGAACTAGTAGCTTCTAGAAATTTGTGAGTCACACTTAAGTAACTAGATAGTTAGTAAAAAAACTAAGAAATCTAACTAAGTTAGCTTAATTTAGTTAGGAAGCAATTGAATTAGAAACTTGGTTAGTTCTCCATTGATTCCATAGTTAGGAAACTTCAAGTATTATCTTGAAACTAGGGACTTATTTGTCTAAACCTATAGAAAGCAAGCTTAGAGGTGAAGACTTTGGATATCAACCCTTGATTTAATCTATGGTTGCTAGGAGTCTCACAAAGTGGCTAGGATGAACTTGGACACTTCCTTGGTGTCCAAGGGGGGGCTCATGGCCAAATGGGTTTAGGAAGGCCAAAAGATGACATTTTATTCACTTGATCACATCTTCATCATTTCCATATAGCAAAAATTCACAAAACTCTCTCCATTCTTCTCTAGAGCACCTCACGGCCAAGCTAGGGAAAACCATTCTTCCATCTTCAATAATTTCTATTAACCTTACTTCTTAAATCCTCTCATCATTCTAAGACTCTTTGTAGTTGGAGCCTTAGCCTAAATCATCCATTTTCATCTACTTTCTTCAAGATCAAGTTCTAAGGTTTTAAGGTGAAGATCATGAAAACTTCACTATTGATTTCATCTTCATACTCTAGGACCATACTTTGATCCATGGTCTTTTATTCAAGCTTTAGGTACTAATATACTTGTGTTTGTTTTTGTTTGTAAGAATCTTGTGGTGGTGAAAGACTAGTTCAAGAAGAAAAGCAAGGAGCTTTGGAGGCTTCACCACAAGGTAAGAGGGAGATCTATCTCACTAACCAAGTACGGTGGTGAGACATCAACTTGTATTTGATGGGTGGTGAGTCTATGTGAGGATTCATTCCCATGGTTGTGTAATTTGTTTATGTGTGTTTATGTGCTTTAAATTTATTTATTCATACTTTTATGCTTTATATGATTTTAATGCTTTAATGGTATGCTTGATATACGTTATAGTATAATATGATGATTATATGCCATGTATATTATGATATGTATTGGAAAGGAAATAATTTATGGGTTCCAATGGCCATGAGGCTTACGACCTCTACACATCAAAATAGGTGTTCCAAGCTAATATTTTTATGAATAGTAAAATTTGATGTTTTAGGAAAACAAGGAAAAGTATTAATGATTTGGTTCCAAAGACCATGTGAGTCACAACCATAATGCCTTCAATATGGTATTTTGTTACAAAAATTTATTTGTTAAGTGTAACTTAGATGGTTAAGCATAAAAGGAATTAATTCAAAGATTTATGAAATATAATATTAAAGGATTTAAAATAAGAGATTTTGAGACCTATGAATAAGAAAAGCTTATTTTTGGAATTAATTAGATTAGTGGATGTAGTTTATAAATGAAAAATAAATTGGAAACTTGAAGTTTACTAACGTATAGCTTACCCTTTGGGTTTTAGAGTGCGTTAGGAAATTTTAAGCTATAACAATTGATTTTAAATCAATGAAAAAGTAATTTTGTGGGAAATAGTACAAAAATTATAGAAAAGATTTCTTAAGTGAGAAAACGTGAAAAATGAAGTTAGAAATTATATTAACGTTTGGAAAGTTCAAAATGATGTTTAGAATATTGAAAAATATTTTATGCAGTTGAAAAATGATGAAAAATCTTTTACGCGACATAAAAATATGATTTTTAAGTTACGTGATTTAAAAAACATTGAAAAATTGCTACACAATTTGGAAAATGTTTAAATATTTTTACGCGATTGAGAAAATGTTGAAAAATAATTATGCAATTTGAAAACGCGACAGAAATGTTGCGTGATTGTGAAAATGCAGTAAAATGATTACATGATTGAAAATACAATAAAATTACTATTGGGTCAACGTGTGGGACCCATATATGTAAAATTATGATTTTGGCCTGAAATTGGCCTAGGAGCATTTATTATACATTGGGAAAGTCCTATGGACTATGTCAAGGTCGATGGTTTAGAAGTTGAATAACACCCTTGTGGGTGCGATAACCATAGTGTAGGTCACTTGTTGACCTTGGGGGCATCGGGGTGCGTGTTTTCCACAATGGGTAGTTGGTAGCCCCACTATACCGTGGATTAGACCGATGCAACGTACCGATGATTCGGATCGAGACAGTATTCTTCATCAAGATCTGGCGTAGACTGTCGTATATAATATCAGATGTGCAAAAATGATGAAAATTATAGCACTTGTTCTGAGGCAGCAGAGATACTGACAGATCTTCTAGATCATTCTCTCCGACTTGTGTTTAGCTCCATAGAGTAGGAAATTGGGTCAATATGCATGTGTATAGTCTGTGTATATATATCTTTGTGATATTTTATTTGTTAAATATTGATTTATGATTGATGCAATGACTATATTCACTGTTTGCTATATCTGTATGACATTACTGTCATTTCTATATCTTCACTACTATGTTGGTATTGGTGTTGGTAGTCTCACCTCTTTGTATACTATTCTTGTACTGTATTTGAATTTGGTAAAGGCGGCGAAGAGCAGATTCCTGTTGTGGACGCTGATTTCTAATTTGATGGCGTCAAGGCATACTTTTTTTGGTTACGTGAGACTGTTATTTCGTGATGGCACTGGAGCCTGATGTCTTAGTCTTGATGAAGAGGGTATTATTTATTAGAGAAAGTTGACCGTCTCTATGAGTAGGATCAACCATGGAGATCCTTTCTTTTCTGTTAACATATATGCACATGTGGAGTTTCCCTTATCTATTATCTATTAGACAATTCTAGGGTGGTCGTTACCATATCCCCAATGAGGTTAGTGTTGTGTCGTCTGCTCGAACTCTTGTCCGTAGGACCACGCGTCATCTGGGATTCTTATCTTCTGAGGAGTCTAAGGAAGATCCCGACGAGGACCCGTCTGAGGGTTCTGCTCCAAAGGTGTGTACTTGGGTCAGTGTAGTAGTTATAGTAATATTTTATTTCCTTTCAGAACTTGTTTATATATATTTAAGTTTATTAGTACTGATGTTATGTATAGGATATATATTATTTTGGGATACTATTTGGTATTTTTATATTTTAGTAAGTTATATTTTCAGTATCAAGAAATTTTACAACTCACATTTATATAAAATAAAAATATTATTTTATAACTTGGGGTAATTTGGCAATGAATTATATACAAATGTGATACCCTACAGTGGATATTACATCTCCAAATTTTCAATGCAAAAACAATTGCGACTAATTCTAAATCATGCGTTGGGTAATTCCTTTCATGCACCTTTAGTTGTCTTGAAGCATATGTTACCACGTTTCTATTTTGCATCAAAACACATCCTAACCCTTGATAAGAAGCATCACAATATACTTCAAAAGACTCATTCAGATCTGGTAGAATCAACACTGGTGCAGTAGTTAACCTTTTCTTTAGCTCTTGGAAACTCTCTTCGCACTCATCTGTCCAAACAAAAGCTTGATTCTTCCTTATGAGTTGTGTAAGAGGTTCGACTTTCTTTGAAAAACCTTCGATAAATCTTCTATAATATCCGGCTAATCCAACAAAACTTCGGATCTCTGTCACTGTCGTTGGCCTTTCCCACTGAAGAATCGTCTCCACCTTTGCTGGATCCATAACAATTCCATATTTAGAAATCACATGACCCAAAAATTGAACTTCGTCTAACCAAAATTCACATTTTGACAGCTTTGCATCAACTTCTTCTCCTTTAAAATCTGAAGAACTATACTGAGGTGTTCAACATGCTCTTCCTGACTTTGAGAATAGATCAGAATGTTGTCAATGAAAATAACAACAAATCTGTCTAGATATGGACGAAAGATCCTATTCATGTAATCCATGAATATCGCAGGAGCATTCGTCACTCCAAACGGCATTACAAGATATTCATAATGACCATAGCGCATTCAAAAAGTTGTCTTAGGTATATCTTCTACCTTGACACGAATTTGATGATAACCCGATCGCAGATCTTTCTTAGAGAAAACAACTGCTCTTTTCAACTGGTCCATTAAATCATCAATCCTTGGAAGTGGATACTCGTTCTTGATTATGACCTTGTTCAACTAGAGGTAGTCCACACATAAACACGAAGATCCATCCTTGTTTTTGACTAGCAGCACTGGAGCTCCCCATGGTGAAACACTAGGTTTCACAAACTATTTTTCCAACAGTTCTTCCAATTGCTTCTTTAACTCTGCTAATTCTGATGGTGACATCTGGTACAATGCAATCAAAATAGGACCCGCTCCTAGTACAAGATCGATAGAAAACTCTATCTCTCTTGCTAGTTGTAATCCAGGTACTTCATCAGGGAAAACTTTAGGAAACTCATTTACGACAGAAATAACATTCACATCTTTTTCACTCTTGACTTCTAAAGAAGATAACAACATATATCCTTGGGCTCTATCCCTTAATAAAGATTCGACTTGATTGACAGTCAAAAATCCAGAAACCTTATTCTCAGGAAATACTAAGGTCTTTTTAGAATAGTCTAACAGGATATGGTTAGAAGATAACCAATCCATTCCTAAGATTATATCTATATCGGTAAGAGGCAAACAAATTAAATCAACAAAAAAGACTCTATTATTGATAGTAACAAGGCAATGTAGGCATACTTTAGAAGTACTAATAGGCTTGGCAGTAGGTGTAGAAACAACCAATTGAAAGTTCAAAGAAGACACAAGCAATTCCAAACGATCCACACAGTAATATGCAATAAACAAATGAGTTGTACCCGAATCATATAGTACAGTTAAAAGATTACCTGATATGACACCTTCTCCCTTGATAAGATCATCAGACTGAGAAGCCTTAACTCTACTCATCGTATATATGTGTCCTCCTAGTTGGGACTTGGCCGCACGAACATTGTTCATCGAACACTCCACCTTCGCTTGATTATAATCCCTCGAGAAGTGACCAGGCCTTCCGCATCTAAAGCAAATGATTCCCCTGATCGTACAGTCCCTCGTCAAGTGGCCCTTTCCACACTTCATACACTTTGTTGGTGATACCACAGTCTGGCCAAAACAATTGCCACTAGGACCTCCTCCACATGGTTGTTGTTGTTGTTGCTGACTTCCTGATGGCCTTGAATACAGTTTCTACTGAAACTAGTTGTTGTTGCTTCCTCCCCTTTGGAACCTAGATGGTCCAAATTTACGACTCCTTGTATCTCGCGATGACTCCAATTCTTCGAGTCTGCAACATATATCCATTAATGCTGAGAATTGGTTCATTCACATTGGCAGTACCCCTTTCTTCAGTTCAACCCTTAAACCTTCCTCAAACTTATGGCATTTCCAAACCTCATTCGGCTGGATCTGGAGATACCGTGAGAACTTAGACAAGCTCTCAAACTTTGCAACATACTCGTTTATTATCATTCCACCTTGCCGTAACCCAAGGAATTCCATCTCCTTGGCGTGCCTTGCACTATCCAAAAAATACTTTTCCAGAAATACATAACAAAATACCTCCCAAGTAATTTCCCGTCCTTTTGCTTATAGTACTATTTGAGTTGCTTTCGACTAATTTTCACCGTCACCCATCAACGTAAAAGTGGCATAAGTCACCTTGCGATCATCTGCACATCATATTCCTTCAAAAATCTTCTCTAGCTCTTATATCCACAGACTTGCCTTTTCCGAGTCAAACTCGCCCCTAAACTATGATGGGTTATTATGATGAAATTCAGACAAATTCTGGACATCAACATTTGCTTCTTGTTGTTGTGTAGCTCATTGATTTTGTTTGCACAATTACGTCTTCCATACGCTGCATTGCTGTTGTGGTCGCTGTCTCTAGGTCATCATTGCGTCCTACGTTCACACATGCTCCTCTGTTGCGAGACATAGTTTTCTTCATCAGCAACCAAAAACATAATAAAAGTAAGATGTAACCTTTTGGAAACCAAACACAGAGAATCACACAACTTAAACAAAATAAACCTAACCACAAAAACCCAAAAGACTCTAATCGGGGCTCTGATACCAACTAATGTAACACCCACCATATGGGTATCACATTTAAGACTAATCCTAATATAACTTACCCAAGTTGTAAAAGAATTAATCTTTTAAAATACTGATTTTAAAATTTCGTTTGAGGAATAACTGAAAATAAATAAAACCATAAACACTAAACATAACTGAAAATAAACTCGCCATAACTTACATACATATTGAAACATTGTTTACAAATAATTTAGATAAGTACACACTTACTCCCAAAAGATAACATATACAATACACACGACAAAACATAAAATACTAAACTATAACCTCTAAAACTCAGACTAAAGATTCGGGCCCTCGGAAGGATCCTCATTCTCAGTATCATCACTAGAGAACTCTGGCGGATACAACACACGCCGGGCTGGCGTCCTAGCAGACGAAACCATAGAGTCCTCTTGTGGAGTATAGAAACTACCACCCTAGAGCTCATGTATTGACATAGTGAACTCAAGATGCATAGATGCATGTTGCGTCAGAAATAGGAGTCCCATCCCTAGTACCACTAAGGTTTAAAATTAAGTCCATGGTGTAAACAAAACGTTCATTATCAAAATCAAATCTCAAGTATCAGTTCCCCCGTGGAACTGTACTGTAACAAAACCCAAAACTTGACGCCTCGCCACCATACAAACAGACACAGCAAAATATATTATTGGTGGTAAACAGAATTACCAGCTTCCTCGTCTCCTCGGTCTTTATCAAACATATACAATAAAACAAATATAATGTACCAAAGAGGTGAGATCCCCTCCATCAATACCAATGAGGCAGGCTAGAAAATGATAATAAATGGTATTGGTATAATATTATCACATACAGTCATATTATCACATCACAGATAATATATCAAATAAACATAATTATCATATCAATATGCTAACTCACTATGCATGTGCACAAAGACCAAATCCTACTTCATTGAGCTATTCACAATTTCGGAGAGAAAGATAGGGAGTACATGTCTGTATATCGTTAGCCTTAAATCATGTGCCAATATATCATATCATGGTGCGCAACATGGCTAATACAAGACACTCTCAACCAATCACGAAAAGAGTAGCAACTCCATCAAAATCATCGATGTGTTTGCATAGGATACCACGGCACAGAGGTGCTACCAACTGGCCACATATGACTTTCCACACCCCAACGTCTCCAAGATCAATGAAGATCGTAACTATGCAATTCTTACCTGCACGAAGGTTTAATTTCAATCTCCTAGGCACACTTGCCTTAACCAAATAAGCTGACATGTTTTTCTATACATGATGTATGATCCAAAATACATACAAACATCATTCACATAGTATTTCACATACACACACCATCTCTTGGCGGTATCACTTTCCAACACAATTGAGCCCACCACGACAGCCCAACAACATACTGCTGTTATTTCCAATCGCGTAAATATTTTATCGCATTTTTGAAATTGTGGAACATTTTTCTTGCATTTTCAAATCGCATAAGTATTTTCCAACGTTTTTGCAATCGCATAAATATTTTCAAACGTTTTCTAAATCGCATAGAGATTTTTAAACATTTTCTCAATCGCATAGTTTAAAAATCACTATTTTTAAATTGCGTAAGATTTTTCTAGCATTTTTCACTTGCGTAAAATATTTCTTAGCTTTCTAAACTTATTTATAAAATTCTCTACATAATGTAGGCATTTTCGCCTCATTTAGAATATTTTCCTACTAAAAATTCTTAAAGTTATATTTTCTACTATTTCTTACAAAAATTGTACTTCTTTGATCTAATTAGGCATTACAGCTCAAAATTTTCTAACGCACTTCAAAACCCAAAAGGTGAGCTATATGCTAGCAAATTTCAAGTTTTAGTTTTATTTCTCATCATAACTTAATTATGCTAATTTAACTCTAAACACTTAGTCCACTTTCCTTTTTACTTCTAAAAATCCATTAAATTAAGTCCTTGTAAATTAATTACCTAAGTCTACATTTAGGAAAATAATTTTTGAATCTAAAACACCAAACCATAGCATGTTGGCCATAAATCCATTTAGGCTTCATAAATCATATTTAATCATTTTCTATCACATAATTCTTTGTAAAACCCTTAATCCAATTTCTCATCATTAAATCACTTAATCCATGATTAGGAAAATAATTTAAAATACTTTGCCCTCTTTGTGGTGTTGAGGTCGTGAGCCTCCATGGGTTCTTTGGAATCTTCTTACAATTCCTCATCATGTGAATTACATCCTACTTTATACAATAATTCAACATGCTTCCATAATCATATAAACAAGCATATAATCAAAGCTATAAAACATACCAACCAAAAATCATCACAAACAAAGCAAGCTTTAAATCACATAAGTGAATAAATCCTTATGGATTTCTCACCACAAACAAGCCATTTCCTCACCACCAACATATGGTTGATGAGGTTAATCTCCCTCTTACTTTAAGGAAGACAAAATCCTTCAAGTTGCTTTCTCCAAAGAATTTCGTGTAGCCTCCAAAGAAAACCCTAACAAGCTTAAACTAATACAAAGTTACAAACTAAGCTTGACAAAGACAAACCATAGATCAAACATGGCTTAGAAACTCAAGAACCAAACTTTGAATCAAGAAACAAGACTTTTACCTTTAAGAGTAGAAAACTCAAGCTTGATTTCCAAGCACTAGATGGATGAACTAGGAGAAACTTACAATATGAAAAGTTCTTAGAATGGTGTTTAGGTTTAGGAAATGAAGTTAGATGAAATTTTGGAAGCTTGAATGTTGGTTTTTGGTGTGGAGGCCGAGAGCTTCAAAGAAGAGAAGAATGAAGTTTTTGTTTGAGTTTGGAAAAAAGAGAATGGCTTCTTTGTCTCAAAATGAGATAGAAATGAAATGGATACCCTCTCCCCTTAGTGATTGCCGTGGAAGTGTAAAGGAAAAGGAGAGTAAAATATTTTGCTAACAATTATGATTAGCACATGGCTAATGTCACCAAGTGATCATGCTTTGATCATATAGTTTTCTATTGGTTTAGACCTAAGAGTTATGCAAGTGAATCACCTAATTCTAGATGGTGCATGAAGCTTCTTGGTCGTGGAACTCAATGGGGAAAGCTAACCAAGTTTTGATTCAATTGGTTCCTAACTAACTTAAGCTAACTTAGTTAGATCACTTAGTTCCATTACTAACTATTTAGTTACTTAGGTGTGAGTCATATATTCTAGAAGGTACTAGAATACTCTTGTAACCATAAGCTCTAATGAGTAGCAAACTAAGTTTGTTCCATTTAGTTACTACCTAGGCTTTAAGCTAACTTAGTTTAAGACATCTAGTTTCATCTAGTTTCATGGCTAACTAGTCTAGCCATTTTCGTTGACTTGATTCTATTAGTTTTCATTAAGCTTCAAGTATTCTAATTATCCAATGGCTATTATCAAATGGACAATAATTACAGAAATTATTACCCAATAGACAGAACATACTGCTCACAAGTCAGTAAGTATTGTCCGCTGGATAATAAAATAAGGAATATTTTTATTTCATAGATAAATTCTAAAAATTAAAAGATCGTGACACGTATCTCTCGAATTCAGGTTTAGTAAGCTCCCTCGGCTCTGAGTAAATCACACACAACGATAAAAATCAGTCACAGAACTGTCAAAATAAATTTACAGCACACAGAAATCACAAAATAGTACAATTCTATCATTACTATAAAATAGCAAATTTTAGGGTGTTACAGCTTCTCTAACCTAAAAAGCTTTCTTACATAAATCTAATAAAATAGTATTTAGAGGCTCATAATTCTGATTCACGCTGCGGTGTTAACTCATTTGCGTTGCGACGCTCATTTAATTTTGGTCACCACACCGCAACATTAACTCCTTTACGCCACAACGTGCTAGCCTTGGGTCTCAGTCTGCATGAGGCTGAATGCTCCACACCGCGACATGAACTTGCCTGAGCCGAGGCGTGAGATGCTAAACTTCACACTTAGCTTTCTCTTGGGGTTCCTCTTCACACTTAGTATTTATAGGGCTCCAATTTGCTTGTTTGGAGCCCTTCTTGCATTAGATAAATCACCAAGTTAATCACAGTTGTAAATCCACTTAATCACTTAAAGAATATGCATAATTTGCTTAAGATCATATAGAAAGATATCCAAATTGAATTCGACAAATATAAGCCTAAAATCTTCCATATATGCATAATAACAAGGACTATGCTATCAATAGAACACAAATATAGAGCACAAATAATTACATTTCTTAGAGTTATCACACCCCCAAACCTAAGTTTTTGCTAGTCCTCAAGCAAAACAAAATATGATTAAGTAAACTTACTTGACAATCACGTTTCAATATACATTCAACATTTATTATGAATTCAA
The DNA here is from genome assembly GCA_029884605.1 of Ormosia emarginata. Lineage (NCBI taxonomy): Eukaryota > Viridiplantae > Streptophyta > Magnoliopsida > Fabales > Fabaceae > Ormosia > Ormosia emarginata. The sequence continues at coordinate 30,348,612 of JAQQTP010000079.1, read as the reverse complement.
TTTTCACTTAAACCACAACTAGTGTATAATGATTGTATCAGCCCTCAAAGAATGCTAATTCCTCACAATCAACTCCATACATTCACAATCCTTAACATGCTAACCATCAAAGCTTCCTTTTATGCAATTCATATTTTCCACAAACATGCAAGATAAACTTCTCTTATTCAAGTCATACTCATCCAGATAAGTTTATGAGCATACATGTATATGAATCATATAATCCACAAAATTGACTCTAAACTCTTTCTCCACTGATGTAATTCACATATTACTAAGGATCAAAAGGGACTTCAATAGCTTGTAATGTAAGACCAATGGTTATGGGCATATAAACAGAAAGGGAAAGGATATAGTACAAACATTGAGAATCATAAACATGCTACTTCAAGACTTGAGCCTTCAAATGAAACTATTTAGGGTATTCAAAAGTGAAAGACTAGAACTCTTTAGAACCATTCATTTCTTTTTGTACTTTTCCTTACTTCATTCAATTGCTTTTCTTTTCTTTTCTCTTTCTTTTTTTTTAAATTGTTCCTTTAAGCTCATTTTACAATATACATACATCAATACCCCTAATCACTGGACTCACTTCAAGAAATAACATATTATGTACTCAATAAACATTAATGGTAGGATGAAAATGCAATGCTTTCACATGTATTGGAATGGTTACATGATAGGGAATACGAGGGTGATGAAAAACATATAAGGCCAAACATTTAATAAGCTTCAAAAGGGGACCTATGGATACAATCTTGTTAGGATAAGCTCGAAAAGCTCAATCAGTTTAAACAATGCCCTAATCATTTCCTCAATCATGCATAATCTAAGATTTCACTTCAAGAGAGTTTAAAAACAATTTCTAGGATACAAGAAATCTCTACATGCACATCCATGAACTTTCTCTAGGCATGCATTCTTATTATTTTCAAAGTTACATATGCATACAAGTGGGATGTATCATGCATAAAAATCATCTAGATTGTTTCACAAAGCTTCTTGATTGCAAATGGTTTCGGTAAAAGGTCAAATTGCAAACATTTATATCATTGGACAACTATATTACACTACCAATTAGCAATATATCATGCATTCAAATAGATCCATCATTTCCAATTCAAGCATGCATAACATCATGTGCAGAATGTTAAAAATTGAAATTTTTTATCAATAACCCATCAATAATAGCCAAAGGAATATATAATCATGATAATATGGTGACTATTACTACATATTTTAAACATCAAAACATGTTATATATTAAACATTAAAATATCCAAAACATGTAATGATACTCCCACAAACTAAAGTAAAATTGTGTCCTTTCTGTACATGGTGTATAGGGTACCTGAGCCTATCAAAATATTAGCCATATTAGAACTGAGCAGTCACAAATATAGAAAAATATGTAAAATAAACAAAATATGTAAAATACAGGGTGGCACACCGCGACATGAAATATCCATGTTGCGATGCTAATCTCTCGGGTTTTTGGCCCAGAAATGCTACCACGCCGCGGCATGACAGATCTTATGTCGTGGCAAGAGGAGTTTATCTACTGAATTCTGCAGCAAACTCAATTCTGCTGCAAATTTTGTTTCCCTTAGGTCTTCAACACCTGTAAAATTTGTCTATAAGCTTAAATTACAAAATGTATAACAAAAATATAATAAAACCACAAAATCAAGGTATGGACATAATTAAAGACTTAAACTAAAGGACTTGGGTTCCCTCCCAAAAAGGGCTTGAGTTACAGTTTCGACTGGACTTATTGAAATGAACCAAAAAAAACTTGAATTAGAATTAAATAAACTCGTTGTCAATATTAGCAATACAAAAATAATGCCTTATACCCGACAACGGCGCCAAAACTTCTTTGTCCTTTTATAGGGTTTAGTTAAAAGCCTATGTCTAGGTCAATCAACTTTGCTTCAATTACCTAGTTCACTATGTTTCCATGAGAGCTAGCACAAAATCCACTTATTAAGGACTATTCTCAAATACTTGCTATGTATGGCTAAGAGGTATATTTCTGTCCCATTAGCAAATTTAATCATCCCACCATTAGAATGAAATCAAACATGCATCAACCATACATATGATCTCAAATCCAAATTCTTATGTCTAGGTTCATCAGATTTCAACAAATCACTTAAAAGTTAGTCAAACAATCAAGAGCATTAAGATCTATATGATTGAACAAAACTATATATCTATATAAACTCAAAGAAGTACAAAATCATCAATATACATAGAAGGATCCAAAGTAATCCCTAAATACAGCTTAACTACTCATTGGACACGAAAATATAACCATAAAACTGATGTTCATGATACAAAGAAGAGAAGAAAGTAAAGGGAAAATGAAGGAAGCTCATGGATGTGATCTTTGATGCTTGAATCTTCCTCCATGAAGAAGATGGCCTCCAACTTTGGCTCCTCTAGCTTCCTCTCATCCTCAAAGTGAATACCTAGCAGCAGTTTTTCTAACCTAAAAAGCTCTCTTACAGAAATCTAATAAAATAGTATTTATAGGCTCATAATTCTGATTCACGCTGCAGCATTAACTCCTTTGTATCGTGGTGCTCATTTAATTTAGGTCACCATACTGCAACATTAACTCATTTATGTCACGGCGTGCTAGCCTCGGGTCTCAGTCTGTAGAAGGCTGAATGCACCACGCCGCGACATGAATCTGCCTGAGTCGCGACATGAGATGCTGAACTTCATACTTAGCTTTCTCTTGGGCTTCCTCTTCTAGTGTTGGTCAAAATATTTCTCTAATCTGCTTGTTTGGAGCCCTTCTTACATTAGAGAAATCATCAAGTTAATCACTGTTGTAAATCCATTTAATCACATAAAGAATATACACAATTTCATCAAGATCATATAGGAAGATATCCAAATTGAATTCGACAAATATAAACCTAAAATCTTCCATATATGCATAATAACAAGGACTAAGCTATTAATAGAGCACATATATAGGGCATAAATAACTACATTTCCTATAGTTATCATTTCCTTATTTTATTGGTCCCTACCAAATCCTAAAGAGAATTAGATTCGTAACCTACCAAATTACCTTTCCACTCAGTTTGTCTAACCTTCTTGATGTCTTTTATATGTCACATCTTAGGAAGTACAATCCAAATCCTTCACATGTCATGAGAAATGAATCTGTGCAGTTAAGAGATGATTTATCTTATGTTATGCAGCCGATGACGATCGTGGACAGAGGGGTCAAAGAGTTTAAAGGTAAGCAGATTTCTCTGGTGAAGGTGTTTTGGGATGGCATTGGTTTCAAGGAGGTGACTTGGGAGTTGGAGTCTCACATGCAACAAGACTAGCCGCAATTGTTTATATGAGGTAAGTAATTTTAGGGACAAAATTATAGAAAAGATGAGAGAAATGTAACATCTTCTTCAATATGTTAGACTTGTAATTAGTTGCAGATGTAGTTTAATACTTGCTTAATATGTCTGTTTAATTTTGTGACAATCTGAGTTAATTTAGACATTTTGCTGCAAGCCGAAAGGGGAAAAATAACTTAAAATGACCCAGATATTTAGCTTAAATGGCTTAGCTAATGGAAATATATGTGAATAATTTATTTCTAAGTCACAAATTTGTATTATGTGATGTGATTAAAGTTTGAGAATAATCGGAGTCAGTTTGGTATTTTTAGGCATACTGATTATCTATTTAAAGCCGGAATGACTGGTCAATGATATGGAAAAATATGATACTGGTGAAACAACCTATTTTAATGAATCTTAGTATTTATTTTAAAGTTATTGGAACTTGAAAAACTTGTTTTAGCTAAATCTGAGTGTTTTTAACATATCAGGAAGTATCAGTATTATAACTAAAGGCTTAAAACACTCCACGGTTTACAACATGTTTCCTTAACTTTTATTGCTTGGTTGGTAACTCATTTTCTCACTTTTTCCTCTTCTTTTCATAGCTAGATAGAAACTGCAGCAAGGGAGGAAATTTTGAGAGGTGAAAATAAGAGCAAGAAGCATAAGAAGAAGGGGAAATCCAAGGCTAGAGGTTGAGGCTCTAATCTGCAACATCAAGGCAGCAACAAGGCAGCTTGAAGGTGGGGGTTTTTGCGCTTAAACTTCATCTTTTCTCATTTTTTCATGTTAGGCTTATTTGAGGTTTAATATGCCAAATTGAGTTCTTGTGGTGTTTTAAGTGATTTTCTGGCTTAGATGAGTTTTAAAGAGCGTTTATGACTTGTTTATTTTAAGAGATTGGATTAGAAATTGAAAATTCTTTATTTGGACCTAAAATGCTCTAAGTGTTGATTTTAGGGGTTTGGATGAGTGATTTGGCTTTTGGATGTATTTTTTATGAAATCAATTGGTGTTTATGTTTCCTTCATATTTGTGAACTTGTTTGGGACTTAAAATCACCTAAAAACAAATTTGAAGTGATCAAATTTCGTTAATGGCACCAATAGAATAGTGCACAACTTGTAAAATTATGCATATTTTGCTTCTGGTTGTCAGTGCTTGCGCTAGGATCTTAACTGCTTAACCATTGGTTGTCAGTAAGTTGTGTATTGATAGTGCTCGCGCGGTTACACGCTGGGGTTTTGACCACTCAAGCACTAAGACAGGGCAATATCATGTTTTTGGCATTGTGATGCTAATTTAATTTCCTACTTGTTGGGATCATTTGTGCAAGTCTTTTTGTGTGTATTGAGGCACTTTTGGGGATATTTCTTAAAGAAAATTTTTAACTTGCATATATGAAAAAGTTGAGAAATGCTTAGACATTCAAAGTGTGATAGAATGCCTAGGTTAGTGTTTAGAGCTTTGGTCAACATGAGGTTGATTTCTAAATCACTTGTGAGTGATTGTGTGAGGTTCTAGATATTGTTTAGCTAGAAATATGAATCTTACTACTTTGTGGGATAAGTGAGGTTAAGATTCCTACGTTCTAGTGTTTAAATGTGGCTTGGATATTTGGTTTTCAATCTTGGTGTTTGCTAATTTCCTATGTATTGTGACCTGAAATGGTGTGCACAACCATGTGACCAGAGAATGTGGTGTTGAATCCAAATTCTCAAAGCAGAGGCTCATTGAGGTCAGGGTTACCGGTGAATGAGGTTGGTATTAGTACTCTTACTTTTGTGAGGGGAACGAGTCCACACATTACCAGGTAGTATCAGGGCTTAATTGCCTATCCTATTTAGTATATACAAGGGAACAAAGGTTCTTGGGAAATAATTAAGTAACTTGTGTTTTCAAAACTTAAAAACCTACATTAGCATTGGACAATCATTATATTTGGACTTTGTTTGAGCATAATCATACATTATAACATAAAACATTCCAATGTTGACAATTGTATGGGAAGTTGTCTCGCTTAGTTGCTTGATTAGTTGATTGTTTGCTTGCTTGTTCAATAATATCTTAAGATTGTATGTGCGATTCTTTGATATTGTTGATTATCAATTATTCTATTACATAAAGTGTATTTATGTGTTCAGTTGATTTATTTTTTGCAAATGATTAACTACTGGTCTTGGTATGCGAATACTGAGAAATTGTGATTTCTCATCCCTGTTTGTTCCGTGTAAATTCAGGTGAAGACCCTCCAAAGGGAAATGACAAGAAAAAGAAGTAGAAGGCTTAGTTTAGCAGCTTTATTTCTTTTTGAATTAGATTGTATATTTGTACTCTTTTAGTTATTTGTAAAAGTTTATGGATACAATATGACTTGTTAGCCAGTGATGTATGTGTATATGACCTTTTTATCATTTATGGCTCTCTATAATGACTGTATAGGTTATTATGAGTTTTTATTTTATGCATTTTTAGAAGTGGCATACTTAACATGATTTATTTTGAAATATTCTATTTATTTTATGATAATTTGTATTAGGGCGTTACACTCCACAACAGCTTGACATTACATAGCTCATGAGGCAAAGAAGGAGAATTTGAACCTACAAGCTAAATTGACTGATGCTAATAGGGTGGTTAAGAAGTTTATGGGTTTAGGGATTGTTTTGTGGATCTTTACACTCCTTATTGCATATCTTTGGATTAACAATGGTTGCAAGTGCAAGAAGAGTTTAGCATATTTGTGAAGTATTTATTATAATTCTAGGATTAGTAAGTTAGGGAAGTAGTGTGTTTAGTTTGGTTCTTGTAAAGTGAGTCCCTTTTTGGGTGACCAAAATTATGGTCAAGGTTGGTTTTTATTGTGTTCAAACATTATATGTGGAATGATAAATGTATTAAAATTCCCTTTTGATCCACCAAGAGTGGTAGGTTTATAATTCTAATGCTTCGAGGAAATAGTTAAATTAGTCCTTGAAAGATATAATGTCAGCCATATTAATCCCTGAATGATAGAAATTATTCCTGAGGTCCTAAATGTGCATTTCATCGTTCAAATTAATTCGTGACACTAGTTAATGTATGGACATTTAGGGACTAACTTGAATGATAGAATGCACATCCATGGACCTCGTGAGTAATTTCCATCATTTAAGGACTAATATAATCGAAGTTGTATCTTCTAAGAATTAATTTGACCTTTTACTCTAGACTAAACTATATGCCAGTTGAATGACATTTAAAAACTTGGAAACAACCAAATTAGTCTAAACAAAGTCAATTGTAATTCATACCTTATAATCTCATTTCCACAATTATGATATAAAGGTCTTTGCCTTACACACCAAAAGCATAAACTGAGTACCACATATCAAGATTACATATCAAAATAGAGCCTAAAATCATGATTACATCTCAAAATGGAGCCTAAGATCATGATTACATGATTACATATCAAGAGCAACAAAAACAACTATAAGTTGATTTCATACATCTCAAAATGGAATCTAAGATAATGATTACATATCATCCACCTATTGTATATCCATATCCAAATCCCAATCTCTAACTGCCCTGTTAGCCATCATCTTTAGTCTCCCGGTGCCTATGGGTTAGCTAAAAATTTAAGATGGTTGAGTTGCAGGTTTAGTTGTAGGATAGGTTGTAGGCTTAGTTATAGGATAAGTTGTAGGATGAGTTGCATGGTATAATGGCTGGCTTGTGGCTTGAGATAGCTGAATACCTTGTGATTGGCTAGATACTTTGCCTCTCCTTATCACCTATCTGAAATAGTTGAAAGACATGAATTCCATTGTCATTTAGAATAAAAGAAGACAACAACCAAATTTACTCCTTTTGTTTTTGCCTAGGTTAGATTGGTCGATTGTTGCACTAAACTTGGTGATGGTCTATCCTAACAAAAAAAGGTAGATGTTATGATATGTAATTGAAGGACATGATATGTGATTTAAAGTATGTTACCACATGTAAATTCCTTACTTGTTTTGTAGTAGATGCCTTACAAGAACTTCTATTATGTCCTACAAGCCCACACTTGTGACACTTCTGCACTTCTCCTTTCCTTGATATACTTCTCTGATTTTTTGGTTGCTCATTAACTTTCTTTCCTCTGTTTCTCTTTAGCCTTCTAATTGGTTTGCTATATGGTGATGGTAGGACATCATCATAAGGAGTGCTTGGCCGCATATTTGGTCCATTGGTCAGGTTAACAATTAGTTGATAACAAGCAATGTAGGCTTCTTTCCTATAATAAGATGGGATATAGTCTTCAAACTACTCTATATTATAGTTGATACAACTAATAGCATAGGGGCAAAGAATTCAGTAAGCATCCACTTCCAACATCTACATTCAAGTGTGGTTAAGTCAACCATATACTTCTTTCTTGTTCCTCTAATGTCAAATTTCTTCTCACTAGTCCATCTTAGCAACCACTGAGCAGAATCCATGAACTCCTTGCCCAACCATTTCTTTACCTTAGGAAACACATCACCATTGTGTCTCTTAATCTTTTTCTTGTTATTTGCCCATCTTTCCACCGAATATATCCAAATATCCTCCAACAATGTCATAATTAGCTTCTCTCAAGCATCTAAGATAACTAAGTTAAATGTCTCACACATTGTTATTCAATTAAGCACCACATTTTGGCTAAAATCCAAGCCTAGATTTACTCCAAAATCTAAGTAGGATATGTAATGCCCTTTTTTCTAAATGTACCGCGAAGAAGGAACTTCACACTATGATACTTCGAAACAAACATAAACTGAAATAAATTAAATTGTGAAAAATAGTAATTGTTTTAAACTCATAGTCCCGATTCTCTTTATGGTTATTTAAGTTCATTTACAAATGTCACTATTTTTTTTCAATTATTACATTACCGAGTAAAATCAAAAGTTGATTTAAAAATTCATTACGTATAGAGATAACAATTAAGACAGTCTCTGTAAAATCGACATGAAGTAAACCATGCACAATATATATATTCATATTTATATGCATAAGCCTGTTTAGTTACATTCTAAAATATACAAAAAAAAGAAAAATATGTACCCACCCAAAGTTATACAAATATACCCAAGCATGTACAGCAAAACGTCAGGTTTCCCAAAAAGATAGATGGTTAGCTATCAGTAGCTACCAATAGTATCAGCTCCTAAGACTGATGAGAAGGGACCGTAGCTAGGTCCTCCTCAGGGTCCTCTTCGTCCGAGGAAACATCCTTTGAAGCGACAGAGCAACAGGCAGGAGCCCGAGCAGTGGATAAAAAGGAGTCATCACGTGGGGTGTAGTACATATTAGCCCACATGTCCCTAACGGGCGCGTAAAACTCCAGCCAAACAAAAGCATGAAAATCTACAACAGGGGCGTCATAACAACCCCAAGCCAGGGACACCGTCAGCTCCCCATGGTACACGCAACGGTCTGTCTACACATTAATGTGCCAGCAGTCAAGGCCTCCGTGAAAGATGATCTGAGTGTAGCCCAAAAATCTGCGGGGGTGTGACATCATCCTCAATCACTTCAGTCATAGTCTGGCCAAAAGCCTGGAAACTCAGGGGCTTCCGCTTCTTTACACTCGTCTTCTCAAAATCATACAAATAAATAGAAAATATAGAAATACCGAAAGAGGTGAGACACCCAGCTTTTAGCACCAAATTGGCAGTAAGAAAACAATACGACACTGGACGCCCACATATGACATAGTTCATACATTTAATCACAACACTATTAAAATTAACAGTAAAGGCAAGGCGACAATAATTAATTGTAGTAATTGCAATAACAAGTAAACATCAGTAATATTTCCAGCAGACAACAGTTCGAATCATCAGATAATTGTTACAATAATAGGAACAGTTATATTTGCAGTTATAAATGTTCATGCTCAATGAATTATGTGACTCACAATACGCAATGCAAAAGGTACCAAAAATCCTACTCCATGGAGCTAGACATAAACATTTTTCGGAGTGAATGATCAAGGAGTTATGCCAGTATCTCGTTAGCCTTAAAAACAATGTGCTTCATCTCATAAAATAAATGCACAAATGGCTTATACATGGCACCTCAACAGTTGATCGCGATATAGAACAGCGCCTCAGTCAGGATCGTCAGTGTGTCACATTGGTCTATCCCACGACCCCAGTGGAGCTACCACTGTCTATTGTGAGACACCCACACCCCGACGCCCCTAGGGTCAACAACATATGACACCTACGCTTAGTCTATTCGCACCCGCACATAGGTGTTATTCAAACTCCTAGGCAACTTGGCCTTTCTAACAATGTCCAATGGACAACACATATGCATGACGACACAATGTCCAATCATGTATGTTTATCAATGATGCATTCATCATAAAATATACCACAATGGCATATATATCCATTTTCAATTATTAACATGTCATAATTTCATCAAGAACTTGGTCCCATATAGGAACTCACAGTTGCATCAAACAATTCTCGATATCAATACATATACATGTCCATCGTTCCACACATACCTCAATTTCCATGTTATGGATCCAAAAGTTCCATTTTCAAAATCATTTCTCCATTATTGGTATGGATACATAATCCCATCACATTTAAGTGAAATAAAATCCTAGAATCTAGGGTTTAAGATTCATGTTTGAGTTACAAGGGACAAGGAACCATAGTTTCATCATTTTCAAGTCAAAATCTCATTTTAGGGTCCTGGTAATCGATTACATATCTCTTGTAATCGATTACCAGCTTGACAGAATCTCTGTAATTGATTACAGACTGAATGTAATCGATTACATAGTTTCCCAGAAACACGATTCGTAACTCTAGGGACCTAGTAATCGATTATACAATTCTAGTAATCGATTACCAGCAGGATAGAACCTCTGTAATCAATTACAGACATGATGTAATCGATTACGTGATTCCCAGAATCATGATTTTGTAATTCCAGAGGCTTGGTAATCGATTACACAGTTCTGGTAATCGATTACAAGCTAGACAGAATCTCCGTAATCGATTACAGACAGGATATAATTAATTACGTGATTTTGAGAATCACGGTTTTGTAACTCCAAGGGCTTGGTAATCGATTACACAATTCTGGTAATCGATTATAAGCTAGACAAAATCTCCGTAATCGATTACAGACAGGATGTAATCGTTTACATGATTCCTAGAATCACAGTTTTGTAACTCCAAGGGCTTGGTAATCGATTACACAATTCTGGTAATCGATTACAAGCTAGACAGAATCTCCGTAATCGATTACAGACAAGATGTAATTGATTACGTGATTCCCAGAATCACGGTTTTGTAACTCCAAGAGCTTGGTAATTGATTACAAGCACTGTGTAATCGATTACCACGCATAAACTTGCAAAAAAAATGATCTTTAAGCCATCTAAACTCAAACCAAATCAATCCATAACATTTTCAACATCATATTAGCTCAAACGTGCATCCAAAATCATATAAAGGAAATCAATGACTTATACAAATCAAACCAAATACACCAATGTGAAAAGAAGAAAGAAAAACACATAACAAAGAGAGAAATCCACACATGGATTAATAAATCAACAACACCACACAAGACATCTCCTTACTACCAAGATTAGTTGAAGAGGATCATCTCCCTCTTACCTAAATGAAGACAACACAAGGATACTAGTCCCTTCTTGTTCTTGATTTTCGTTTTTACCTTCAAGAAAACACCAATGTGAGTGACTTCAACAATGTCCACTCAAACTATGGAAAGATGAGTTCATGGTCATATAGGTGACCAAGGAAAATGAAAATGAGGAGAAAATGGAAGAAAGATGAAGACTTTACCTCAAAATCTCCAAGATTTAACTTCAATGGTGGAAAATGGAAGAAGAAGAAGAACCAAAGGATGACCACTAAAGAAAATGGTCTTGGAATGATGGAGGAAAGCTAGGAATATGGTTGATTTAGCAAACCATGGAGATTGTATCTAATAGGTGGGTGTACGGTGGAGAAGGAAGAAGAAGAGAAGAAAAAAATGAGAAGAGAGAAAAATAGTGAAAAGTGTAATATGTTTGAAATGAGGGAGTGATGTAATAAAAGTGAGAAGACCACTTTTGACTCCCCAAGGAGTGTTCTGCCGTGGAGAAGAGTGAAGAGGGAAGAGAGAGAAAATGAATTAGTTGGGAAATTTCTAGGAAGCTTTCTATTAGTGAGCTTAGATTAAATTAATCTTTCTTTTGAAAATAAAGCTAATGGATTTGACACAAAGTAGATTTTGGATAATGTGATAAGGATTTTTAATGCATGTTATTATTTAGTAGACAATTGTTACAGTTGACCGAGGTTAGTATTAATTTATCTAATAGATAAAATTTACACAACATTTTGTCATTTGTCTGTATAAAACGAACATTTATAATAAAATAAATAAATTTTGGAGTGTTACAGGATAGCTATAAGATGCCTATATGTAGCTTCATTCATAACTTGAATTCCCTTCATATCCCTTTCCTATGCCTGAGGATAAGTTGCCTTGGAAGCCTTCCACATCAATTTCAAGTGTGTACAGGAGATTGCTTCCTAAAATTGTTGTATAGGATTATAAGTGTCTCACACAAAATCTGTGATCTACACCTGGTAGTAACTCATTGACTGTAAGCATAAAACCCTGCAAACAAAATAATGTTTATGAGGACTAGTTGGAAACAATAATAAAAGCTTATAGAACTATTTTAAATAATTAATACAACCTTAAAGGACTATTTTAAATACTTGACAAAATATAGTGGACTAATTTAAAATAATGAAATGCATGTGCAAATAAAAAATTACCTTTCACTGATAATAAATGAATGTTCAACTCCTCAGTGTCCTACCTCCAATATCTTAAGGTCATAAACTTAGAAACTAGGTCCATGAGTCTTTTCTTTCTACACTCATAATTGCATATACAATTGGCAGCATTTGACCATTAGGATCCCACCCTACTAGAACAAGTAGTTGGGCTTCATAAGGACTCTTGAGAAAGCACCCCTCAAAGAATGGCAAAAACACCCGTGTCTGTAGGAATTCGTAGAGATTACTAGTGATGAAACGAGAGATGGGTACTTGTTTAATAAATGGGACAAGGACATGTATCATAATACTCACTCTGTAGGTACAATCGAACTAGCGATATATATATATATATATATATATATATATATATATAGCTAGTTCAATTGAACTCTAGAGTGAGTGTTATGATACATGTCCCTGTCTCATTTATTAAACAAGTACCCATATACCCATATCCCGTTTTATATATATATATATATATATATGATTTTTTTCTTTCATTTTGTGATGAGATGAAAACTTATATTTTCTTATTATTTTACAATGAATTTTTTAGTGAAATCTATAATGATAAAAAAATGTTGAAAAAATGTATATTATTATTGTAATAATTATTTATATAGATTGATTATTAGAAATTATAATTGATTAAGGATGTTGTGATATATGATGTTAAAGTTTATTTTATTTATGTTTCCTTTTTTATTTTTAAAATTTCATTTTGAATTATTAGATACTCACGGATACCCATGGATACTCGCCTCCCTCGTGGGGATCATAATGGGTACTCGCAATGAGGGCAAGAGAAACATTACCCGCCCCCACCCCACCTTGTTGACATTCTTAGTTCAGTCCAAGTATAGGTCTACTCACCACAAAACTTTTCTTGCAAGCTTCAAGACACATAAACTCTCTCAAATTGTAGATGCATGACCCAAGGAGGAGTTGACATGTCATTTGCCAAATCAGTTCGTCAACCTTCAAGTATAAAGATGAGCCTAGGTTTAACCAATGCAGTTATGCACAGTAATCATAAAGCTTCCTAAACTTCTCCTTAAATGACCTATCAATTTGAATCATTGTACCCGTTTTTTGTTTGATATGCTTTAGACTTTGTCAATTTTATGTACCATTCGGTTTGTGCATTGTTCATTAAGTCTTTCTATTTAGTTTTTGGATTTTCTTTTACTTTCTTCTCAATTCTCTTACTCAACCATTTATAATTCATTATGCTTATATTGAGCTCTCTGCTACATGAATGGTGATTATGCAGTGTCCTTATGAGCAATTTATATTTTTTTGCTAACTTTGTACATTATACAACCTACTCACACCCTTCTTTGCACTTAACAACCACCCTAATATTATCATGTTTAACAAATTTGAGGGCCTTGCCATCATGCACTACATATGTTACAATAGCCTCCTTGAAATTGTCTCTTGCTAGATACAAGTTTCCCACCTCCCACTTATACTAACTCATATCCTTTAGTAGTTTGTGAGTTAGGTATTTCGCCTTATTAAACACATAACAATCTTCTTCCTCACTATCTATACTTTCCAAGGAATCATTGTCATAATCCCCACCATCACTCAAGCCTTTAGCTTCATTCAATCTTACGCCTGAACTTTGTGCTTTGTCTTCTTCAATTTTGATTGCCTTTCCTTTGCACTTGGATGCACCCTTCTTTAGTGCCTTAGTCTTCCTCTCTTTCATCTACTATTTTTGTAGTTCTTTTGAACCCTTCTTGCACCTCGTCTTACTTATTATATTTACTGCAACTTGTTCTTCCATACTCACATCAAATGGCTCATCATCTTCCTCAAATTCTTCCTTCTTATCATTGAATCTAACATTCCATGTGTTGGGAATTTGCGGATCAAAAGTCTCGCAGCGGAATAACAGAATTCCCTCATAGGATCCATGCAAAAAATCCATAATCCGAGTTTTTAATTTTTTACCTCTTGAAGCGTGATAGACACAAGCGAGGTGAATCAACAACACCGTAATAGCGATGATGTTTCTGCGGTATCCACACGAACAGACTTGCAAAAGGAGTCACGCCTCTGTTTTCGTAGTGCTAGCTGCGAAGAGAGGAGAAGAAGACCTCACTATCTCTCACTCACTTTCTGTAGGTGCGGCTAGGGTTGTGATGTAACCTAGTAGCAGCCCCCTTAGCAGTACTATTTATAACAGTGGCTTCCTTAAGTGAGTGTGAGCAGTAGCAAGGTAAGTGGTGCAACCCTAAACCCATCTGTCATGAGTTAGGCCCACAGTTGAATCTGAGTCCAACTTGGATTCTGATTACTCCAATTTAGTCTGTTCTAAGTGTGTGACCCTGCAGGTTCTCATGACGTTGGTAGTAATATTAAAATCTCATTTTAATATTACAAACAGTGAGCGGTATCTAGCAACACATCACTACTACCCAAGTAATGAGAATGTCAATGATTTGACATAACCTATCTGTGACCAATGTTTCCGTGTAGTTTAGTCCCTTTGTCCAGATATCCAGATTGAACACAAGACATAGAACGTGTCACCCTTGTTTAGTTCAATCTTTAGTTTCCTGATTCCCGAGTAGACATAGTAATAACAAATAAGATCAATATCTCATATTGACTCATTTGAGCATGGCCATGCATTTCGTAGTCTCACTCAATCAGGGGGCCCGAAGATATCGCTCCTGTTATGTAGGAGGGACAAATCCCATCTAGGTCACTCACATCCCTCCACATGTATTGCGGCATGTCTAATAACCAACGTTATAATCATCTTGTTACAGATGACGTTTGATGGCATTAAAACACACAACTCCTCATGTAGGAATCGTAGTGATTTCAGGTCAAAGGACCACATACACCATTATCACTATGAGAATCGCTTATGACACTCACGTAACGATCCACGTAGCGTTCTCGGCGGGTCGTCCAATACATCATTACTCTAATATGTATCCATGTGTAGACTTGATATCTCATATCCATGACCCGTGAGATGTGGTCATCAGTCTATGCACATACTAGCCTCAATGTATTATTGTTGTCCTAATTAACAATAATACTTGACTAGGGACATTTAAGAATAACGTTTTATCCAATAGGATCTCACGATCAAGTCATCCACTTGATGTCCTATGGTATCAAACTTACTATTCTAAGGACTTTATTATGTCTACCAAAAAGAACACAATAAATGAAATGCCTCATATAAAATAACATAATATAATGTATGTAAATACAAACAAAATGTATTGGCCACTAGGGCATACACCAACAATCTCCCACTTGCACTAGAGCCAATCAAGCATATTTCTAATGCCTAAAGACCTAGTGTGACCCTCATGCTTCTGTTGTGCAAGAGACTTCGTTAGTGGATCAACAATGTTATCATCTGTTGGTACTCTGCATATCTTCACATCTCCTCTATCGATGATTTCTCGAATGAGATGGAAGCGCCTAAGTATATGTTTGGATCACTGGTGAGATCTGGGCTCCTTAGCTTGTGCAATGGCTCCATTATTATCACAATAGAGGTCCACTGGGTCCACAATGCTAGGAACTACACCAAGCTCAATAATGAACTTTCTAATCCAAACGGCCTCCTTTCTTTGCATTGGAGGCAACAATATACTCAGCCTCGTGGTAGAATCAGCGACTGTCTTCTCGCTTTGAACTCTTCCACTCACGGCCCCACCATTCATGCAATAAACAAAACCCGATTGCGATCTGGAGTCGTCCTTATCGGTTTGGAAGCTAGCATCAGTGTAACCCTTTACTACTAGTTCCTCTTCGGCTCCATATACTAAAAACGAATCCTTAGTTCTTCTCAAGTACTTAAGGATGTTCTTGACAACACTCCAGTGACTCTCACAGGGATCAGACTGGTACCTGCTCGTCATGCTCAAAGCATACGAGATATCTGGTCGAGTACATAACATGGCATACATGATTGATCCAATTGCAGATGCATATGGAATCTTACTCATGCGATCCCTCTCATCCTGGGTGGAAGGGGATTGAGCCTTAGATAGGCTTATACCATGCGACATAGGCAAGAGTCCTTTCTTGGATTCATGCATGTTAAAACGTCTTAACACTTTGTCTATGTATGTACTCTGACTTAGGCCAAGCAATCTCTGCGACCTATCTCTATAGATCCTGATACCTAATACATAGGTGGCTTCGCCTAAGTCCTTCATAGAAAAGCACTTCCCTAACCAAGTCTTTACGGACTGTAGGGTAGGGATGTCATTTCCAATTAGTAGTATGTCATCTACATACAATACTAGAAAGACAACTGTGCTCCCACTAACCTTCTTGTAGACACAAGATTCTTCTTTATTTTTGATAAAACCAAACTGTTTGATTGTATCATCAAAACGAAGATTCCAGCTTATGGAAGCTTGCTTCAATCCATAAATAGATCGTTGCAACTTGCATACCTTTGTAGCATCCCGTGGAGTGGCAAAACCCTCGGGTTGTGTCATGTACACATCCTCGAGAAGATTTCCATTAAGGAAAGCGGTTTGACATCCATTTGCCGATTTCATAATCATGGTATGCTTTCAATAGCAAGCAAGATTCGAACGGATTTAAGTATCGCAACTGGGGAAAAAGTCTCATCATAGTCTACACCATGAATTTGCTTGAAACCTTTAGCCACCAATCATGCCTTAAAGGTATGCACATTACCATCCATATCGGTTTTCTTCTTAAAAACCCATTTGCACCCAATGGGTTTTATCCCTTCAGGTGGGTCAACCAAGGTCCATACCTGGTTGGTATACATGGATTCCATTTCAGATCTCATGGCCTCAAGCCATTTTTCAGATTCTAGCCAATAATGGCTTCCTGGTTGTTGGGAATTTGTGGATCAAAAGTCTCGCAGCGGAATAACAGAATTCCCTCACAGGATCCATGCGAAAAATCCATAATCCGAGTTTTTAAATTTTTACCTCTTGAAGCGTGATAGACACAAGCGAGGTGAATCACCAACACCGTAATAGCGATGATGTTTCTGCGGTATCCACATGAACAGACTTGCAAAAGGAGTCACGCATCTGTTTTCGTAGTGCTAGCTGCGAAGAGAGGAGAAGAAAACCTCACTATCTCTCACTCACTTTCTGTAGGTGCGGCTAGGGTTGTGATGTAACCTAGTAACAGCCCCCTTAGCAGTACTATTTATAACAGTGGCTGCCTTAAGTGAGTGTGAGCAGTAGCAAGGTAAGTGGTGCAACCCTAAACCCATCTATCATGAGTTAGGCCCACAGCTTGAATCCGAGTCCAACTTGGATTCGATTACTCCAATTTAGTCCGTTCTAAGTGTGTGACCTGCAGGTTCTCATGACGTTGGTAGTAATATTAAAATTTCATTTTAATATTACAAACAAGATGAGCGGTATCTAGCAACACATCACTGCTACCCAAGTAATGAGAATGTCGGTGATTTGACATAACCTATCTCGACCAATGTTTCCGTGTAGTTTAGTCCCTTTGTCCGATATCCGATTGAACACAAGGCATAGAACGTGTCACCCTTGTTTAGTTCAATCTTCGGTTTCCGATTCCCGAGTAGACATAGTAATAACAAATAAGATCAATATCTCATATTGACTCATTTGAGCATGGCCATGCATTTCGTAGTCTCACTCAATCAGGGGGCCCGAAGATATCGCTCCTGTTATGTAGGAGGGACAAATCCCATCTAGGTCACTCACATCCCTCCACATGTATTGCGGCATGTCTAATAACCAATGTTATAATCATCTTGTTACAGATGACGTTTGATGGCATTAAAACACACAACTCCTCATGTAGGAATCGTAGTGATTTTAGGTCAAAGGACCACATACACCATTATCACTATGAGAATCGCTTATGACACTCACGTAACGATCCACGTAGCGTTCTCATGGCGGGTCTGTCTAATACATCATTACTCTAATATGTATCCATGTGTAGACTTGATATCTCATATCCATGACCCGTGAGATGTGGTCATCAGTCTACGCACATACTAGCCTCAATGTATTATTGTTGTCCTAATTAACAATAATACTTGACTAGGGACATTTAAGAATAGTGTTTTATCCAATAGGATCTCACGATCAAGTCATCCACTTGATGTCCTATGGTATCAAACTTACTATTCTAAGGACTTTATTATGTCTACCAAAAAGAACACAATAAATGAAATGCCTCATATAAAATAACATAATATAATGTATGTAATTACAAATAAAATGTATTGGCCACTAGGGCATACACCAACACAATGCACTATCTTTTGACCAATGTCCTTCTTCATTTTCAGATTCCACCTCTATCTCCAGCCCACCATTATCATATTCCACAGTCTGTCCAAGATCAACTGTAGGGACACCTCTAACATCATTTCACTGTCTCATAATAGGCCCACTAACATCTTCAACCAAACTCACTTGTGGCCCACCAATACCCTTTTCTGCATTTGACCCAATTTCAATTCCCCTTTGCTTTACCTTAAAGACTGACATTTCCATAACTTATAGAACACTTGTCTTGTGCACAACATATAGCTCTGCATTTTGATTTCTTATCCCAACATTGGTCATCTCTATTGCCTCCTTATCACTATAAAGATATTGAGAAATTCTTGTATACTATTCGAGTATTATACTTAGTCAAATAAAATTATAATACGTGGACTTTATAATCATACAAGCCTTTAGATTAAATTTAAAACATTATTTAATAAATTCCAAAACAAATCTCTACTACCGAGAGTATTATTTTCAAAGTATATTGAAATTTCTCATATTGGAGGGGATTTAATACATTCTTTTTCTTTTGTCTTTGACCAGGGTATCCCCACAAGCATTACAATAAGATTAACCATTTCATATACTATTGCAATAGGAGGCCATCCCAATAATTGCCTTCTTCAAGGTTTGAATTTGGTCATCTCGCTAAGAATGCAACTGATGCAGGAGCTATTTATTTCATGTTCTGTTTTTAGATTATTGATTTCAGTTTGATTTATTTTGAATTTAAAGTGTTTTTTTATGCATTAATGGTTACATGATTAGGAAGTGACTTTTTAATGAGATATAGGCTTAATATTACTTGGGCCTTGAAAGATTAGGTTAGGTTTAGCAATATGCTTATAACCTTAGTATAAATAATCCTAAGGACTTGTATTCAACATCTTTTAGCTGTCATGATATGATTTTAGATTTAAGAGATTTCTAAACCCTATAACCCCTCCTTTATATCTTTCCTCTTCAATCTATCCTATTTATCTCCATAAATTCTATTGCTTTGTTCTTGTCTACTATCTTCTACTGCATTAAATTAGTATCAGTAGCTATGCTTGGACATGTTAGAGGCAGAGATGGTAATCAAGGGCAGCAAGAAGAATTAGTTGCATTAAGGTGCATGATTAAAGACTTGTTACGAACAATACTTACTTTACAATGATTGGGAGGCTAGTTTGGAGAATATTTTTGAGTGAAAACTGTAACATCCTAATATTAATAACCTAGTATACCTAGCATATACCTGGATAAACAATATTAACTATGCTACTTCTAACTTAAACATCCACTAATCTATATCATTTTTACAAATAATAATGGAGAATCTTACAGAAACTAAAAGTTATATACATATATACATCAAAAGCCTTATTAGGAAAAATGTTATACATACAACTTTTTAACTAAACTCAAATATAAACAAATATGTAAACTTTGATAACATCACTATAAAAACTACTTTAGTCTTCATACTTCTTCTTCTTTCCCTTGGAAGAACTTCCACCTGGATTTACATGGCAACACACAGGGTGAGAAATCATAATTCTCAGTATAAGCATTCCAATACCAAAGTTTAATCATTTACAATGAATAAACTACAATATAACATAAGATTATACTCATGCAACATAACTATGAGTCCCTGCTCAACATTATCAGAATATACATACGCTTTATGTAGCATTTTCTAAGCAAGCTATAATCTTATCTCACATTCGTAACAAAAATGATATCAAACAACCATCCATACAGTCGTAAGATATCATCAAGCAAAACAACTGCCCATATAGCTGTCACCGAAGGCAAATGCCACACAATACACAGAAGAACATAAAACACATATAAAAACAAGTACCAAAAGTGCAATGATTAGGTTATGTATGATTATGCTCAAAGGAAAATGTGTATGATATAATGTATGCATTGTTATGAACTTGACTATTCCTCTGGGTAGAGAGAGAATCTATTATCTAAACATGTTATCTCCTTAATCTACCAGGTAGGAAGGAATATATAACCTCCTGTAACCTATCTTAAATTGAATGGACTTTTCCACTACCTCAACTGTAGGAATAACAAGTGTGTGTTGAATGTGGTGCTAATGTGGTTCTATGTCTAACTCGTACATAACCTCCATATAACTCTATACTAAGTTTGTCCTTGCACTTCTAGCTCTACCTTAACTCTATGGGAGCATTCATACACTATGGCACTTTAATTTTTCCAACAAACCTAGTATACCTTTTATCTTTGCATTACTAGCTCTACCTCAATTCTATAAGAGCATTTATGTACTATGGCACTCCTCTATTGCCAACTAGGTACTGTGGCCTTCAACTTTTACTAACTAGGCACTATGACATTCAACTCTTGCCAACTAGGCTCACTATACTTGTATCTAGTATTCTACCTTCTCATCACTCCACAATGGATATCTGATGCAACTATGTGTTGTCTAAAGGTCTAGATATCCATTTATGGCAATCCATAGTTAGTGGATGCGCAAAGCTTGTTTGCCTCCTCTTATATGCTAGGTGGTCTTTCTCTCTAAGAAATACCCTTACAAGTGTCTCAATGCACTCTAGGAAACATATATGGAAGGTCCTAACTAATAGGGAACCCCATTTCAACAAGAAAATAATCTTGTGAAATTCTGGACTGAGTGCCTAAGCACAAGCTACCCAATGCTCGAGCGTTGGCTTGGCAGAGGCATTCCTCTGCCCTTCCTTGCAACTAGTGCTCAGGCACTCAATGCACACTGAGGCGCTCACATCCCAGCGCTTAGGCCCTGGGTGCACACTACATGCACCCTCCTTCTGGACATTGGGTGCTTAAGCTTCCAAAACCCAACGCTCAAGCGCTGAATGCCCAGAATGAGTTTCTGCAGAGCTTTGCAAAAACTTCAACTATTTCATTGATTTTTAAATCAATCCACTCTTCCAAAACACTTTCTACATGGTTTTTAACCACAAACATGATCTCTAATCACCCTTAAAACTTCATACAAGTTTTCTAATCTCTCAACTTCATAATCAAAACACAAGTATATTAACCTTTTATCATAAAAACCCATTTTTTTAAACCCTAACTAACATAATTCATACATGAGGAAATGAGTAGAAAAATAAAGGAATCAAACACCCCTACCTCTTGTATGGATGATGATCTTCAAGCTTGGTCTTTATCCTTTCCCTTTTTCCTTTCTTTCTTCTCCTTATTCTTTTTCATTTCTCCCTTTTCTTTTTCTCTTCTTTCTCCTTTGTTTTCACCTTCCAACCATGAGAATGGAAGAAAGAGAAGTCAAATATGACTTCTTAAGGATGACCACTAATATGGTACTAAAAATCCCGATATGCTAAGAACATTTAGATTTCATCAAATCAAGTTTCCTAACTTCCAACAAGTTTAAAATAAATACAAAGATTCATAAAAAATTTTGTTTTACCATTTCCATACTTTTCCATATCTGCTGCTAGCCAATCTGACATTAAAACACACAACCAATATGCTTAAAAATACCAAACTAACTCTGATTATCTTGAAACTTTAACTACATCTTCTTCCACCTATTTGTGACTTAAAAACAAGCTCTCTAAGTTTATTTCCCTCAACTTAGCAATTTATGCTACTATTTGAGTAATTTTAAGCTACTTTTCACACTCTGTGTTGCAACAAAGTACCTAAACTAACTCAGTTTGTCACAAAACTTCACATGCATACTAAACAAGTATTAGACTACCTCGGTATCCATTTACAAGCCTAACATATTATCGATGGTGTTACAGAAACCAATGGCAGAAACTATAAAGGTATTGTTTGTGAAATTGAAACTAAAGGGGACTATACTTCAATGGTGGAAGAGAGTTGAAGAGCAGCAAGCATGACATGGAAAGGAAAAAATCAGTACATGGAAAAGAAAATTGAGGAAATAATTTTTGCTCACTGATTATTGATAAACACAATTTTTATATATTAGTTAACCCTCATATTTAGTCTCTTAGACTTATTATATGCTTAATTAATTAGTTTTAGTCACATTTTATAAGTTTGGGTTCAATTAGGCTTAATTGTATTTTTTAGCATTATTGGGAATTTTACACTATTTCTATATTTTGGGCATAGCTTGAGTTCTAAACATCTAAAGATTATGAATTTTATCTTGTAGGAAACTTGAGAGAGATCTCTACAATTTTCATAAGGAGCTCGAAAGTTGAATTAGATCTCTAGTGGGTCTGATTAGGCCACGAAGATAGAATAGAGATGCTATCATGGAACCTGGACAATGTACAAAGATTAGGCCATAATTTGGGTTGTAGGTGTTATATGGAGCTGAAACCGATGCCATATGAAATCTGAGACATAGATATTCAATACTTAGGAGACAACTTATAAAAAAGGTAACATTTTGATGGTTGTTTAACCCTTTGAAGTTGGCTACTGGGTTTAGAGAGTTGTTAAGAATGTTTTGGACATAACTCTCTCATCCTAAGCCCAAATTATGTAAATTAGGTGTCCAATTAAAGTTAAGAGGAATAAGATTAACCCCAGAGCAAACTTGGATTTTTAATTTTAGAGATAATTATTTAAGTAGTAATAGCAACTACGAAACTCAACCCTAATTTTCTCGTAGCCGTTCTTGCTTGCACTTCCTCTCTTCATCTTTCATCTTCTTTTTTCTCTCTAGTTTTCTTTCTTTTATGTTTTTCCCTTCTATCCATGGAGGGCTAGACCTTTTTAAATCAACACTAGATATTGACAATCTTGATGTTTAATTCTGAGATCTTGTTTTGATTATTTTATATTAAATTGCTAATCAAGTTTCTCTTTTACTTGTTGATCAAGTTTATCTTTTGCTTATTAATCAAATTTATCTTTTACTTATCTATCAAGTTCCTCTTTGATTTTGTTAAATCTGAATTGAATTACTTAATTTGATTTGAATATTGATGTGATAATTGCATAATTACCACATGTTTAATGAGAATTACAGAGACTAAATAATGCATCAAAGGCTTCTTGGATGTTGTTTGTTAAGCTTAGTTGAATTCTGAGTTTAAGATTAATTTAGGATTAGATGGGTACTTAATTCATTTAACCTTGATTAATTAAATTCTGGATGCTTATTTAGTATAGAATTCATGGATAATCTTAAGGCTTCTTGATTTGATCTAAGACCAAGAATATGATTAGCAATTGAATGGATTCGTAATGATCAATGATGGATTAAATTTAAGATTAGTTGATTTCTATGGATTGGTTGTTTACTTAATTCTATTTATAATTTTTAATTACTTTTTGTTAATTAATTTGCAACATTTCTTTTTCCCCTATTAACCTCTTAATTTGATTTCTTGATTAGAATGATTCAAGGGCTCGACTCAGTTGTGCCTTATACTACAAGTATTTTGGTAAATCAGTTTATAAATTGATTTAATTTGATAGTCTCGATAGCTATCAATTTTGGTGCTATTGTCGATGATTAATCTAAGTTTAATCAATCATATTAGGAGTATAATTAGCTACTAACCCTTGTTTTCCTTGTTTCAGGTAGTTTCTAACTCAATTTAGGCCTCTAAGTGGAATTTTATACGAACAAACAGTTTCAGATTGGGCTGAAAATTGGTTAGTTGAAGGAAAACGATGTGCTCTACAAGACTCAGTAGTGAAGTCCACCCTATCTTGGCCAAATTCCATCATTTAGACCATTTTTCTATTTTTTGAAGATTTTTTATTGCATTTTTGGGTACCATTTTTGAGTAGTTTTTCACCCTATCGTGGTCTCATAATTTTTAAAATTGTGTAGGTAGTGTTATTTTGGCAGAATCTTAGTATTGTATAGTCCATTTTGCGTATTTTGTGTTTTTGCACTTTTGCATGTTTTATGACAAGGTCTTCTAGAAAGAGTAATGCTATATTACACAAAGAAGTCTTCATGCATCTTTCACGAATAAGGTGGCAAACAATTCAAGTGCATAACAAACTTAAACAAACTAAAATAACATGAAAAAAAACCACCCACTCTTACCTGATAAAACACACACACAATACATTTTTTTTTAACTTTTGTATGACATTTCATGAAATTCTTTTCATGAGATTAAACATTACTCTTCTAGTAATCATTTACTTGGCATACCTTGATATTAAGAGGACCTTACATATACTTAATAGAGCTTGTAGGCATAGTGAAAGGATAAATTTTGAAATTGAAACTGAACCTGAGAATATAAGTAACACTGTAACTATGACTGATAATACTAAAACTGAAATTGAACATGAGAATACAAATAACACTGCAAACATGGCTGGTAATATGGATAATAGGACTCTGAAGGAACTAGCTGCACTTGATGTGAATTACCAATCTTTGTGCATTCAATATGCTAATTTAAATGCTAATTTTGAATTGAAATCTAGATTGATACACTTGCTGCCAAAGTTTCATGGACTTGTAGGTGAGGATCCCTATAAGCACTTGAAGGAGTTCCATGTGGTGTGCTACAAGTAACACCCGTGAAAACATAATAGACTTGTATATAGTTACAGAGGTAGCCTAATACCTATTTATCATGTATGTATAATTTTGTGACTGTCTGAGCACGTTTAGGCACTTTGCTGCAACGCTATGTGTGGAAAATAATTATTTTTAGCTCCAGAAATGGCTTAAACTATTTAGTTAGTGGAAATAAATATGGAGAGTATATTTCTAGGTCACAAATGAGTGAAGTGTGCTATAATTAAATTTTGAGGTTAATTGGAGTTAGTTTGGTATTTTAAAGCATACTAGTTATGTGTTTTAACACTGGATTGACTACCAACAGATATGAAAAAATGTGAGAATGGTGAAAACAGATTTTTAATGAATCATATGGTTTATTTTAAGTTTGTTGGAGGTTAGAGAACTGGATTTGGTGATATCTGAGTGTTCTTAACAGATCAAGGTTTTAATGCTTATCTAAGAGAAGCCAAATTTGACTTCCCTTTTATAAGATCCCACGACAGAGAGGAGGAAAATAGAAATAGAAAAGAAAGAAGAGGAAAACGTGAAGGGAGAAAGAGTGGAAGGAGGAAGAAGAGGAAGAAGGAGGAGAAACCAAGAGGAAAGCTTGGATCCATCCTTGGCCATCTTCAAGATGTTCCTCTCAGCTACAAGAGGTAGGGGTTTTGTGTTCCTTACATCTTCTTTTCTTCCATTTTCACCATTATGCATATATGATGCATAATAGGTCATCTTGGATGTTAGACTTGTTTGGAGTGTTTTTCTTGCTTAGATGAGTTTCTTTGGTTATTTATGACTTGTTCATAAGATAAGTTTAGGTTAGAAACTTCGACTTTGTATTTTTGACCTTTGATGCTAAAAGTGGGAAAAGTTAGGTCATGGATGATGATTTTGGTCTTTGGATGCAAATTGGAGATTTTTGTTTGTGATTAATGATTCCTAAGTGTTAATGAACTTGTTAGGGACCTTAAATCACCTAGAAATTAATTTGGAGTGGCCAAAATCCAAAACTTGTTCCAATGGAATAGTATCCAGAGTCTACAGAATTTTACAGAATCCATGTTCTGCTGTTGGCGCTGCAACGCAAGGATTTCACGCTACGGCGTGAGACTGATGCACTTCTAGTATTGGAACCTGAGAGTAGGGCGCCACGACCTGGCACAGGTGGTGCCGCGACATGAGCTCCAGGATCTTCAAAAATATGTTTTTGATATCTTAGGAAGTTCCTAAGTGTTGGGACCATTCCTATATGCTTTCCTATGTGTGTTGATGAACTAATAGAGGTATTTCTTGGAGAGAATAACCATTTAGTATATGTGAGTTTTGTGTAAAACCTAAGCAATCATTTGAGATGTGGAATGCCTAGGTTAGTGTTTAAAATTTTGGTCAACATAAGATTGATTTTATTATCACTTATGATGATGATATGGGATGGGAATGACACATAGAGTGAATATGTGAGTATTCCTAAGTTGATAGTTAGAACACCTCGTGGAAGAGGATAGACACGTTTAAGGGCATTGGTTATGAACTCGTGTAGGAGAGTATCTGATGTGGTGTTGAATGTGTGTTAAATTTCACTCTGCATGTTTTTACATACACTTGCTATTTCCACATATCTGTGAATGGTATATGAGATGGTAACATTACTCTCATTGTTGTGAGATGGAATAATCCATTCATTTCCAGGTAGTGTTTTAAGGTTGAAGCCTTACTACTCAGAGAAGTAAAAAGGAATCGTAGTTCCTAGAAATAGTTAAGTTTCATGACATTGCACTACCACTATTTTACTTCATTGCATAACCTTTGTCTTAGGACATGCCAGGCATAAACATACAATATAACAAACATTGCATTTGCATGTTAATTGTATGGGCAGTTACCTTAATTAATGATATGTACGATTGTATGGGTAATTGTATAATATCATTGATAGTTGTTATGGTTGTACCCACTAGTGAGATAGTGGCAGTAGCCATAGTTGTTGTTGTATTTCTGAGATAGAGATGTTGTTTATGTCTCTGTGATAGAGATGATGTTTTTGAGAATGTGATGATCACTTGAAAACTGTTTATGATAAAATGAGTTCTTGTGTAAACTTATAAAATGAGAATCTTTTTCGAGAAGAGAAAGGACATAGTTTTGGCCTTTGCCACCTTTCTAGAATGACTTGTGATTTACTTGATTTTTTCCTGAAATGGTTGGAATGATTGTGATGGCATGGTTATGGATTTTTAACTATTGAGAATATGTGATTCTCACCCCTTGTGTGTGTTTTTATGATGATTCCAGGGAGGAAGACTTATGGAAACTAAAGTGCAAGCAGAAGCCTGGAGTGCTTAGCTTAGTGTAGCTGATTAGTTTCTTTTAAAGTAATGTACATTTTGTATTTATGAGAAATACAGTTGTGGTGTAATATTTATATATTCATTCGAGGCTCATATTTTTTTATATATACATGGTTTTGTTATATTGAAAATTGCATAGCTGTGAAAATAGTAGGTCTGAATCTAATGATTATAGTGATATATTATGGTTATTAAATTCGGGATGTTACACTACACCATGAAACCACAAGGCATTCTTGAAGAACACATCAAATTGACAAACTTTCCTTTCTCATTAGATAGAGTATCTAAAGATTAGTTGTATTACTTGCAGCTAGCTACCATAACAAGTTGGAATGATATGAAGAGACTGTTCCTAGAAAAGTTTTTCCCTGCTTCCAGAGCTATTGCCATCAGGAAGGATATATGTGGCACAAGGTATATGTCAATAGAAATTCTGCGAGAATATTGGGAGAGATTCAAGAAGTTGTGTGCAAGTTATCCTCATCACCAGATCAGTGACTAGTTGTTAATCCAATATTTCTATGAGGGACTTTTACGCATGGATAGAAACATGGTAGACGCTGCCTCTGGAAGAGCTTTAGTGGACAAAACCCATACTACAATAAGAGATTTAATAACGAACATGGCGGCAAATGCACAACAATTTGGCATATGAGTCATTACCTCAACCAGATGAGTCAATGAAGTAAGGGTTTCTAATGCTGATCAATAGATAATTGAGAACAGAATGGAGGAGCTAACTTCCTTGGTTAGGTAACTAGCATGGGGACAAAAACAAATTCAACCCCTAACAAAAATTTATGGAATCTACTCCTTGCCAGATCACCCAATAGACCAATATCTTGTACTCCAAGAAAGTAGTGAAGCAGTGGCTGTAATCTTTCCTGGCAGACCATACCACTAGCATCCAAAGTATGACCCTTATTCTAACATATATAACCCTGGATGGAAAGATCTTCCCAATCTGTGATATGGCAACAATTCTGGCAAACTTTAGTAACAACAACAATAAACCAGATATAACATAATAGGCTTGAGTAAGAAACAATTTCAGGAACTAGTGAAACAGCCCATGCAACAAAGTAGTAATTCACAACCTAGCTTAGCAAACTTGGTGAAGCAGTTAGCAACCAATAAAATTCTATTTCAATAGAGAACCAAGATCACTATTTAGAACTTGGACACTCAAATTAGTTAACTTACAACTTCCATCAATGAGTTGAAGACTCAAGGTTCTGGTTAATTGCCCTTCTAAACAACCAACAATCCAAGAGGCAATATGAGTGTCATAACCTTGAGAAGTGGCAAAGAAGTCAGTGGTCTAACCAAACTCCAACCAGAGATTGTGTAGAAAAATTAGATCCAGCAAACTAAAATTTTGTAGAAGATTTAATACAACATAATATAGAACATGTAGAGAATTCGAAGAAAAATAAGAAGTTAATGAAAATTTGTATAGAAAAATTTGCTCTCGACACTCCTCTTCATTTTGCCAATAGAATGACTCAGTCAAAGAAGATAGCTGAAATTGAATTGGACAGAGAGATTATGGATACCTTTCAGAAGTTAGAAGTCAATATACCTCTCTTAGAATCAATAAAGTACATTCCAAAATATGCTAAGTTTCTGAAAGAATTATGCACTCATAAGAGGAGGTCGAAAGGAAATGAGAAAATGAGTATGAGAAGAAATATTTCTACCTTGATCTAACTAAATATGCCTCCTAAGTGCAAGGATCCTAAAACTTTCACCATTCTTTGCACAATAGGCAACAAGCAATTTACACATGCAATGTTGGATTTGGGTGCCTCAATTAATGTGATGCCAAAATCGGTTTATGAATCTTTGCAAATTGGAGAGTTGAAGCTAACCGGAGTTATCATTCAGCTAGCAAATAGGAGCACAACTCATCTTACATGAGTGCTTAAGGATGTTTTGGTAAGAGTAAATAATTTAATATTTCCAGCATATTTTTATATTCTGAACATGGAAGATGACTTTACATCTAGTCAACCGCCATTGTTTTTAGGTAGACCCTTCTTGAAAATTGCAAAAACTAAGATTGATGTGCATGCTGGTACCCTTTCCATGGAATTTGGGGATAATATAGTTCAATTTAATATCGTTGATTCCATGAAATATTCTTTATAAGAGCATTTTGTTTTTCAGTTAGACGTCATTGATTTGCTTGTTGATTATATGCATGTTGATATGCTAGCTGAATTTCCTGAAATTGTGGGATTTCTAGGTAATGTTGATTTTTTTGGATGTTTTGTTTCTATTTGTGATGAGATTAGTACGTGTCCCGCATGTTTTGAGATTTATGCACATATGGGAGATGATATTGCATGTTCTGAATTTTATGATTCTATGGAATATGATTATGTTGTTTTGGAAGATTGTACACATATTACAGGTGATGTTGAAGTTAAATCATCAGAATTAGTTTCTTTAATCAGATTGATACCTTCAGTACAATAACCACTAACTCTTGAGTTAAAGCCTTTACTTGAACATTTAAAATATATGTTCTTAGAAGCAGATGAGAAGCTACTAGTGATAATTGTAAAGAATTTGTAGCCAGAAAAAGAAGAGAAATTGTTGTAAATCTTGAAGTAGCACAAGAAAGCCATTAGATGGACGCTTGCAAATATTCCTAGGATTAGCCCCTCCACATGCATGCATTGGATTTTATTGGAGGAGGAAGCCAAACCAGTGATGCAACCTCAAAGAAGACTTAACCCTCAAATTTTGGATATGGTGAAGAAAGAAGTGAGCAAACTATTGTTATCTGACATCATTTACCTTATTTCAGATAGCAAGTGGGTGAGTCTAGTGCAAGTAGCTTCCATGAAGTTCGGGATGACTGTGGTCATCTCCTCTAGATGCTTCTCTTTATGACTCACCTTGGTTGAACCAATGAGGAGCTAGTCATGATTAGTGGCCATGACTCACACCCTTGAGCCAATAGAAAGAAAGCTTACAAGCTAAGTTTGATGGAACTCCATCTTGGTGGCTATGACTCAAAGTGATGAACCAGTGGGAGGAAAGCTTCCAGGACAAGCTTGTAGAAGGAGAAGTTCAAAATGGTTACTCAAGCTTAGAAGACAAAGTCAAATAAGATGACCATGACTCACCTTGTGACTCACCTTATGACTCACTATGTGATTCACCATGTGACTCACTCTAGGTGATTCCCATGGCTAAGCATATGTTTGGAGGGTTCAAGAATTAGTTTTTATTTGTTCATTCTCATCTTCTCTTTCATTAAGCTACAAAACACAAAAGCTCTCATCTTTTCTCTCTTCGAAGCTCATGGCCAAGGCACCTAAATCCACCTTCCAATCTTCTTTAATTCAAACCAATCTCTTATCTTGACTTTAAACACCATTTTGAAACACTTTCTAGTAATGACTATCTTCTAATGCATTCATCTTCAAGCTTTTTCTTCAAGCTTAAGTTTAAGAGTTTTTAGGTGAAGTTATTGAATCTTCACTTCTTAGTTCATTTTCAAGTTCTAGACCATGATTTTGATCCAAGGTCATCTTAGTTCAAGCCTTAGATGATAATATTTGTATGTTTGTTTTGTTTTAAGGATATCTTGGTGGTAGAAGTTTTCTTTAAAGGAGACAACAAGGAGTCCCTTAAGCATCATCTAAGGTAAGAGGGAGATTAACCTCATCAACCGATATTGGTGGTGAGAAACGAAGTTGATGTTTGTAGGTGAAAAATCTATGTGAGGATTTATTCACTTGGTTGTATGATTTTTAATGGTTTGTGTTTATTTGCTTTATGTGATTTTATGGCTTTGATAATATGCATGAACTTGTTATGGTAGGAATTTGATGATTGAAAATACGTTGCATGCTATGAATCATGTTGGAAGGATGAAAATTTTTGGTTCCAAAGACCAATATGGCTCACGGCCATCATGCCCTAAATAGGGTATCCAAGGCAAAAATGATTTATTAATTATGAACTTAGATGATTAGGTGACAAGGAATTAAGTTAAGGATTTATAAAATGGAAAAGGAAATGAACAAAATTTTTATCATTTGAAAAGAATGGATTTTCGGCCATGATCATAGAGAATGAGTTTGAAAGATAGTATGAAATTTTAAAGTATTTTATTTAAAAGAGTTTTTAGTGAAAGAGATTGAAATAAGAAGGATGGTTTAAAATTTAAAGTATTTATTTAATAGATGTTTTAGTAAAGGCAATGGAAAAAGAAGGAGATTTTGTTCTAAAATGTTAGATTAAATTCAAATAACATAGATTTTGTGAAGAAGGTTAGAAAATATTACTTAAAGAAGTTTTAGTAAGAAAAATTAGAATTAAGGTTCAAATTTTATATTAAACTTGGAAAGTTTCAAAATTAAGTTTAGAAAGTCAATAAATGTTTTACGCGATTGAAAAATAGTGATAAAATCTTTCGTATTTTAAAAATGTTGAATTTTGAATTAAATAGTCAAGAAAACATTTAAAAAATGTTACACGATTTGAAAACATAACAAAAGTGTTACGCGACTATGAAAATGCGATAAAAGTACTTTGCGATTGAGAAAAGCAGCAGTTGTTGTTGGGCTGACGTACTGGACTCAAACATGTTAGTAAATGGTTTAGCCCAGTGGTGGCTTATTTTTTTGTGGAAAACCATGTCATTGATAATTATCTATGCATTGAGTCATTGATCATGCATTGAAAGTCCTGTAGACTGTGTTTGTTGAGGCTATTTGCTTAGGAGATTGAATTACACCTCAGTGCTGGTGCAAATTGCATTGTGAAGATCTATGAATGATATTGGGGGCATCGTGGTGCGGTAATTCCATAAATGGCTAGTTGAATAGCGCTACTGTGTCATGGTTTCCGATGCAAATGCACCGACAATCTCGACGAGACAATATTCTCATTCCCGATCTGGTGTAGAATGTCTTGTATAAGCTATGATGTGCACTTGAAAAAATTATAACACTTGTTTTGAGGCTAATGATATATAGACGTGATCTAGATCATTCTCTCCGAGGTTGGTTTTAGCTCCATAGAGTAGGGGTTTGGTCCATTGTGCATATGCATGGTCAGTATACATGTTACTATGATATACGTTCGTTGAAATTATCTATTAATTGATATCATGATTATACCTGCTATTTCTGTGATGATTCTATACTTGAATGACACTATGTGTTATTACTGTTTCTTTGTTGCCATGTTGGTATGTACCGTAGGGAATCTTACCTCTTTGTTATATTGTCATATCTGTTCTATGTTTATATTTGATAAAGATTGTAAAGGAGATGAGGCGGGATTGCCTGGGTTTTATTTGGGGTGATCTTCTGAGTCTTGTGATGGTGTCAAGATGGGATCTTCTTGGTTTTGTGAGGGTGCAGTTTCACAGAGGTACTAATGCCTAGCGCATTCACTTGGATACGGAGCAAATTGTTTATGTTGGGGATGTAACCCTATCTTTGAGTAGGACCTATCATGGGGTCACTACTTTTTCTTTTAATATTTATGTACATTTGGAGTTCTATATGTAACACCCCAAGTTTTGGCTAAATTACGATATTGTCCTAAATGTATTGTTTTATGTTTTCTGTGTGCTATAAAATTAATTTGTCTGTTTTATGACTGTATTTGACTGTTGCGTGTGAGTTACTCCGAGTCAAGAAAATAATAATTTTTGAGCCGAGGAAAATTTTTATATGATTATTTGGAGCTGGGGATCTTACTAAACCCAATTTCGAGTGATACGTGTATCAATCTTTTAATTTTTAGAATTTATATGTAAAATAAAAATATTTTAGATTATAATATTATTTTATTATCTGGTGGACAGTACCTACTGACATAAGAGCAGTAGCTTCTGCCTAGTGGACAGTATAGTCATAAAGTCTTTATGACTTACTATTCGAAGAACCAGTAGAAATCAGTCAACGTTTCTGGCTTGAATTATTTCTAAGCCAATGAGAATTAGTCAACGAAAATGGCTTGAATTTCTAAGCCAATAGGAGGGAAGTCCACAAAAATGGTTGGACTTGTTAGATTAGTAATTAGAAAACATGACTAAGTTAGCTTAAAACCTAATTAAGATAATCCAAAGTGCTTAAGTAGTAATTAAATAGAACAAACCTAGTTAGTTATTCATTAAAACTTTAGTTAGAGAATGTTCTAGCATAATCAAGAAGGTGGTTAGTTATCCTAAGTAACTAGATGATTAACTAAATAACTAAGAAACCTAACTAGATTTACCTAAACCTAATTAGGAAACAAAATGGATTAAGACTTGATTAGTTCTCCCTAAGTGTGATTCGGCCAAGCACCTTCAAGAAGGTTCAAGATACTTGGTGACTTGTCTCTCTAAACTAATAGGAAGCAAACTTGGAGACAAAGCATTGAAGATCCGCCCTTGCACTCATCTAAGGCCATTAGGAGCTCTTAGAGGTCAACTAAGGTGGCTATCTCCTTTAGGGAGTCCCACGGCCAAGTGATTTAGGAGGAGGTAGGAAAGCATTTTGCTAAGTCCATTTTCATCTTCAACCATTCTCCAAAGCAAGATAACCAAAAAATTCTCTCCTTTCTTCTTAGTGAAGCTCATGGCCACCATCACAAATCCATACCTCTACTCTTCTAAAATTTCATCCAACAATATTTCCTAAACCTAAACACCATTCTAAACATATTTCATCTTGAGAGTTTCTTCAAAATCATCCATTTGGAGCCTGGAAAACAACCTTGAAGTTTATTTCCTACAAGGTAAAAATCCTTGTTTCTTGTTTCTAAACTTATTCTTGAAGTTCTAAGCCATGATTGATCCATGGTTTTTCTTTCCAACCATAGTTTGTGACTTTATAAATTGTTTAAGCTTGTTAGGGTTTTCTTGGAGCCATACAAAATTCATAGGAGGAAATCCAATAGGAGTTTGTCTTCCTTATAGTTAAGAGGGAGATTTAATCTCATCAACCATGTATGGTGGTGAGAAAATAGATGTATTTGTGGTGAAGAATTCCATAAGGATTCATTCACTTGGTTGTTTAAAGTTCTTCCTATTTGTGATTGATTTTGTTTGCAAGCATGTCTATAGCTTTAATATATTTGGTATGTGTTTATGGATGCATGATAACTATTGTAGGATGTGAATAACATGTTGAGGACTTGCATGAGTGTTCCAAAGAACACATGAAGCTCACGACTTCATCACCATAAAGAGAACCAAAATGCTCTCAAATATTTTCTAAAGCATGGATTAATTAATTTAATTGGATTAATGATTTTTACATGGACTTAGATAGTAGAAAATAAATTAAAGATGATTTATAGAAGAATTTTGGCCAACATGCCATTTATGATACCTTTGATCAAAAATTATTTTCTAAGTGTGGACTATGTAATTAAATTAAAGAGAACTCAATTTTGAATGAATTTTTGAGAATAAAATGAATGAAGTTAGTTTAGAAACTTAATTAGAGAAATTAAGTATGGATGAGAAATAAATTGAACACTTGAAAAGTACTAACGTATAGCTCACCCTTTGGGTTTTGAAGTGCATTAGCAAGTTTTGAGATGTAAATAATGGTTAAGACTAAGAAAGGTAATTTTTAAAGGAAACAATAGAAAATATTAAATAAAGGTTTTTTTTAAGGAAATGTTGTAAATAAATTTAGAAATAAGTATATAATGGAGAAAAATTCAAAATATAATTTAGAACGTAAAGAAATATTTTTACATAGTTGAAAAATATCAGAAATACCTTACATGCATTTAAAATAATGATTTTAAACTACGTGATTGAGAAAATGATTTAAAAACGTTACGCGATTGAGAAAATGATTTAAAAATACTATGCAATTTTAAAAATATTAGCAAATATTTACGCAATTTGAAAATATTGGAAAGAGGTGACGCGATTATGAAAATGTAATAAAATATTTATGTGACTGAAAGGAACAGTAGTTACTGTCGAGCTAACGTGGTGGACCCGAATATGTGAAAAAATGGTACTGTTAAGTGGTGACATGCTATTACGAAAAATATTGATAATAAGGTTATTTGTGTATATTTGGTTTACGCACATGCATCAAGAAATGTGTCAATTTGGTTGAAAATGGAAATTGACTGACAAGATGAATTATACTGTAGTGCGAGTGCGAAAAGCGTAGTGTGGTTCATTGAGTGAACTTGGAGGCGTTAGTGTGTGGAAGCCTCCACATGTGGACAGTTGGTAACTCCTCTGGGCCGTGGTAACGAGCAACGCACTAGCGATCTCGACAATCACCGTTCTTAATCAAGATCTAGTGGAGACTGTCTGGTACAATGCCTGTTGTGCACGACATTTTGACTGTGTACTATTTACACGATGTTTGACTGTGTAATGTTTGGCTATGACAGCTGGAGCTACGGACAGGTTTTCCAGATCATTCTCTCTTATATTGTATTTAGCTCCATGGGGTAGGAATGAGTGTGTACATTTGCATATGTTGTCTGCATTAAAATGTGATTATTTATATTTAATTTGAGATATTATGTATGATGTGATAATATGAATTATTGTATCAATTGTTATATCTGTATATACTATCGTTTTTTGTACTACCGTGCTGGTGATGATGTAGATTGTCTCACTCTTTGTGTACATTTTTTGTATTATTATTTATATTTCGTAAAGATTTTGAGGTAGAAAAAGAGGAGGAGTAGCCTCTGGATTATCAGTACGAGGAGGAGCAACATCCGAGCGATCAGTGCGAGGAGGGTGAGCCTCTAGATCATCCATATCATTTGGATTGATTGTGACATGGTATGGGTTTACTGGAGTTTTTGGGATTCTTGAAACTGGAGTTTCATGGAGGTTCCAAGGCCTGGCGTCTACGAGCTGATAGGGAGTCGATTGTTTATGTGGGACATTTGACTGTGTCTCTTCGTAGGGAGTTTGACGGTGCTCAGATGTTTTCTACTACCGTCTATGCACATTTGGAGTTGCCCTTGACTATTAGACGCTATTGGGGTGGTCGTTTCCATGCCCCTAGTGAGCTTAGTAGTGTGTCGATCGCACGGACCCCTGTCTGTAGGACTTCTCGACACCTAGGGTTTCTGTCATCCGATGATCTCCCAGAGGAGGATCCTTCGGAGGATCAGAACTTTTAGTTTTGAACTTGGGCATGTTTATGGTTTGGTTTAAACTAAACAGTTTACTGCTTTATAAATAATTGTAGTGTGTAAATTATTTTTATCTTTAAAGACAAAATCATATGTATAATTATGGTGTGTATCTAATAGTTGTTGTATTTCATGTTCAGTTTATTTTATTGATATAATGTACTGAAAACAAAATTTTTCACAACTTATATTATTATATGTTAATAAATGATTTATAACTTGGGTAAAGGTTTATTATATTTATCGTAAATGTGACATCCTAAGGAAGGTGTTACATTAGTTGGTATTAGAGCCTAAGTTAAAGTCTTTTGGGGTTATGGTTGGGTTTATTTTGCTTGTGTTGTGTGATTCTTTGTGATTTGTTTCTGAAAGGTTGCATCTGACTTTGTTTTGTCTTGTTTGATTGATTGAAGAAAGAAGATGTCTAGTGGTAGAAGAATGCTTGCAAACGTGGAACGTAATGTATATCCAATGATTGCAGCTGTTGAGGCTATGCAGCGTATGGCGAAGGTGATTACGCAACAAAATCAACAAGCAACCCAGCAACAAGAGGCAACTGCAAATGCTCTGAATTTATTTGAGTTTAGATGTACTAACCTGCCATAGTTTATGGGCGAATTTGATCCTGAGAAAGCAAGTCTTTGGATCCAAGACCTGGAAAAGATCTTTGAAGAAATTGGGTGTGCAGATGATCGAAAGGTGACGTATGCTACTTTTATGTTGAGAGGGGATGGTGAGAACTGGTGGAGAGGAACTCGACGATTATTGCAAGCTGAGGGAACTGAAATTATATAGGAGGTATTTTGTGAAGTATTTTCTTGCCAGTGCTCGACATGCCAAGAAAATGGAATTTCTTGGTTTAAGTCAAGGCAATATGACTGTTGGTGAGTATGCTGCTAAATTTGAGAGCTTGTCACAATTCTTAAGGTATTTCAAAATCTAGCATGATGAGGAGTGGAAATGCCATAAGTTCGAAGAGGGACTGAGGTAGAGTTGAAACGAGAAGTGCTACCCATGAGGATGAATCAATTTCCTGCTTTGATGGATACATGTTAACGACTCGAGGAGCTGGAGCCATCAAGAGATCCAAGAAATCGTAACTTTAGACCGACTAGGTTCCAAAGAGGAGGCAACAACAATAACAGCCAGTTTCAGCATAAACCGTATTCGAGACCACTGGGAAATCAACCCCAACGTCCATCTTTTGGGGTAAGTTCTAGTGGTAACAAAGCTAGTCCAAATGTGGCGTTTACGCCTAGATGCTTTAAATGTGGAAAGAGTGGCCACATATCCAGAGATTGTTCAATCAAGGGGACGATCTGTTTTAAATGTGGAAAACCTAGACATGTTTCTAGGGATTGCAACTAGCTAGAAAGAAAGCCAACTATGAGTAATGTCCATGCTACTCAGTCGCGATCGGGAGGGCGAGTATACATGATGAGTGGAGTTGAAGCTTCCCAATCTAAAGATCTTATTCAGGGAGAAGGTGTCATAGAAGGTAATCTTTTGATTGTACTATATGATTCAGGTGCAATTGCATTCATTTATTGCTTATGATTGTGTGAATCGGTTGAAATTACCTGTGTCTTCTATGAGTTTTCAATTGATTATTTCTACACCAACTGTCAAACTTGTCATTACATCTCAAGTATGTTTGAACTGCCCTATTACCATTCATAATCGAGCCTTTTCTGTTAATTTAATTTGTTTACCTCTTGTTCAAATAGATATAATATTAAGAATGGATTGATTATCTTCGAACCATATCCTATTAGATTGTGCCAATAAAACCTTAGTTTTTCCTAAGGATGAGAATTCTGGATTTTTAACTGCCACTAAAGTCGAATCATTGTTGAGGGATGGAGCTCAAGGATACATGTTGCTGTCTTCTTTGGAAGTCAAGAGTGAAAAAGATGTGAACGCTATTTCCATCATTAATGAGTTTCCCGAAGTTTTTCCCAATGATGTACCCGGTTTACCACCAGAAAGAGAGATAGAGTTTTCTATTGACCTGATACCAAGAGCAGGTCCTATTTCGATTGCACCATATCGGATGTCGCCATCGAAACTAGTACAGTTGAAGAAGCAATTGGAAGAATTATTGGAAAAACAGTTTGTGCGACCTAGTGTTTCACCGTGGGGGGCACTAGTACTCCTAGTCAAGAAGAAGGACGGAACTTCTTGTCTTTGTGTGGATTATCGCCAGCTAAACAGGGTCACAATAAAGAATAAGTATCCACTTCCAAGGATTGATGATTTGATGGACCAATTGAAAGGAGCAGCTATTTTCTCTAAGATAGATCTGCGATCAGGTTAACATCAAATTCGTGTCAAGGTAGAGGATATACCTAAGATAACTTTCCAAACTAGTTACAGGCATTATGAGTATCAAGTGATGCTACTTGGAGTGACGAATGCTCCTGCTATATTCATGGATTACATGAACAGGATTTTTCGTCCATACCTAGATAGATTTGTTATTGTGTTTATCGATGACATTCTGATTTACTCTCAAAATCAGGAAGAACATGTTGAACATCTCAGTATAGTTCTCCAAATTTTGAAAGAAAAGAAGTTGTATGCAAAGTTGGCAAAGTGTGAGTTTTGGTTGGAAGAAGTTCAGTTTCTAGGTCATGTGATTTCTAAGGAAGGTATTGCAGTGGATCCATCGAAAGTGGAAACCATTTTGCAATGGGAAAGGCCTAAGATAGTAACGAAGATCCGAAGTTTTGTTGGAATGGCCGGATATTACCGAAAGTTTATTGAAGGTTTCTCTAAGATACCAAGACCTCTTACACAACTTACAAGGAAAAGTCAAGCTTTTGATTGGACAGAATAATGTGAAACAAGTTTCCAAGAGTTGAAAAAGAGATTGACGACTACACCAGTGCTGATTTTGCCGGATCTAAATGAAACTTTCCAGGTGTATTGTGACCCTTTTTACCAGGGATTAGGAAGTGTGTTGATGCAGAACAGAAATGTGGTAGCCTATGCTTCAAGACAGTTGAAGGTACGCAAGAGGAACTACCCAACACATGATTTAGAACTAGCCGCAGTGGTTTTTGAGTTAAAAGTATGGAGACATTTTCTGTATAGAGCCACGTTCAATGTCTTCAGTGATCACAAGAGTTTGAAATACTTGTTTGATCAGAAGGAATTGAACATGAGGCAAAGGCAGTGGCTTGAATTTCTAAAGGATTATGATTTTCAGCTTCAATACCATTCTGGAAAGGAGAATGTGGTGGCAGATGCCTTAAGCAGGAAGGTGATTAGTGTTTCTACCATGATGATAAAGGAGGAAGAGTTGATAAATCAGTTTAGAGATTTGTGGTTGTCAGTAGAATTGGCACCAAGAAAGATTCGTCTAAATAGAGTTACTATTTTGCATGACTTGCTAGAGGAAATCAAAGAAAGATAGGAAGATGATCCGTTTTTGCAGAATGAGAAAGAATTTTTAAAGCAAGGTCATAAGGCGACGGTTGAGGAAGGATATGATGGGGTCTTAAGATTTGAAGGAAAGATTTGTATACCTGATGATCCCGATCTTAAGCAAGCAATTTTGGACGAAGCTCATACTAGTAGGTTAAGTATGCATCCAGGAATGACTAAGATGTATCAAGATCTAAAGCGGATGTTTTAGTGGCCAAGAATGAAGAGAGATGTTGCGGAACGTGTGGCGTCTTGCCTGGTTTGTCAAAAGGCAAAAGTTGAACATCAAAGACTTGCCGGTATGTTTCAACCTTTAACTATTCCAAAATGGAAATGGGATAGTATCTCAATGGATTTTGTTACCGGATTGCCAAGAACTAGGAAGGGTCATGATTCTATATGGGTTATAGTTGATAGGCTTATGAAGTCAGCCTACTTCATGCCAATCAATATCAAGTATTAGTTGGAACGATTAACCTAAGTGTACATTAGTGCAATTGTTGCACTTCACGGTATGTCCGCAAGTATAGTTTCTGATAGAGATCCGAGGTTTACGTTGAGGTTTTGGTGAAGTTTACAAGAAGCCATGGGGACTAAGCTACATTTGAGTTCTACTTATCATCCACAGACTGATGGTCAGACTGAGAGAACTATCCAATCGTTGGAGGATCTATTACAAGCTTGTGTGTTAGAATTACAAGGGAGTTGAGATGAATTCTTGTCTTTGATAGAATTCACCTACAATAATAGTTTTCACTCGAGTATAGGGATGGCACCCTACGAAGCACTATATGGGCGACGATGCCGAATACTATTGTGTTGGTATCAGGATGGGGAAAGTATGACCATTGGACCTGATCGTCACTGTATTTGACTGTTGTGTGTGAATTACTCCTAGTCAAGAAAATAATAATTTTTGGGCTGGAGAAAATTTTTATATGATTATTCGGAACTGGGGGATCTTACTAAACCTAATTCTGAGTGATACGTGTATAAATCTTTTAATTTTTAGAATTTATCTGTAAAATAAAAATATTTTAGATTATAATATTATTTTATTATCTAGTGGACAGTACCTACTGACTTAAGAGCAGTAGCTTTTGCCCAATGGACAGTATAGTCATAAAGTCTTTATGACTTACTATTTGAAGAACCAATAGAAATCAGTCAACGTTTCTGACTTGAATTATTTTTAAGCCAATGAGAATCAGTCAACGAAAATGGCTTGAATTTCTAAGCCAATAGGAGGGAAGTCCACAAAAATGGTCGGACTTGTTACATTAGTAATTAGAAAACATGACTAAGTTACCTTAAAAACTAATTAAGATAATCCAAAGTGCTTAAGTAGTAATTAAATTGAACAAACCTAGATAGTTATTCATTAAAACTTTAGTTAGAGAATGTTCTAGCATAATCAAGAAGGTGGTTAGTTATCTTAAGTAACTAGATGATTAACTAAATAACTAAGAAACCTAACTAGATTTACCTAAACCTAATTAGGAAACAAAATGGATTAAGACTTGATTAGTTCTCCCTAAGTGTAATTCGGTCAAGCACCTTCAAGAAGGTTCAAGACACTTAGTGACTTGCCTCTCTAAACCAACTGGAAGCAAACTTGGAGACAAAGCATTGAAGATCAACCCTTGCACTCATCTAAGGCCATTAGGAGCTCTTAGAGGTCAACTAAGGTGGCCATCTCCTTTAGGGAGCCCCATGGCTAAGTGATTTTGGAGGAGGAAGCAAAGCATTTTGCTAAGTCCATTTTCATCTTTAACCATTCTCCAAAGCAAGATAACCAAAAAATTCTCTCCTTTCTTCTTGGAGAAGCTCACGGCCACCATCACAAATCCATACCTCTACTCTTCTAAAATTTCATCCAACACTATTTCCTAAACCTAAACACCATTCTAAACGTATTTCATCTTGAGAGTTTCTTCAAAATCATCCATTTGGAGCTTGGAAAACAACCTTGAAGTTTATTTCCTACAAGATAAAAATCCTTGTTTCTTGTTTCTAAACTTATTCTTGAAGTTCAAAGCCATGATTGATCCATGGTTTTTCTTTTCAACCATAGTTTGTGACTTTATAAATTGTTTAAGCTTGTTAGGATTTTCTTAGAGCCACACAAAATCACTAGAAAGAAGTCCAAGAAGGTTTTGTCTTCCTTATAGGTAAGAGATACTAACTACGGTAACATCCTCCTTAGGATGTCACAGTTACGATAAATATAATAAACATTTACCCAAGTTATAAATCATTTATTAACATATAATAATATAAGTTGTGAAAAATTTTGTTTTTTGTACATTATATCAATAAAATAAACCGAACATGAAATACAACAACTATTAAATACACACCATAATTATACATATGATTTTGTCTTTAAAGATACAAATAATTTACACATTACAATTATTTAATAAAGCAGTAAATTGTTTGGTTTAAAGCAAACCATAAACTTGCCCAAGTTCAAAACTAAAAGTTCTGATCCTCCGAAGGATCCTCCTCTGGGAGATCTTCGGATGATAGAAACCCTGGGTGTTGAGAAGTCCTACAGACAGGGGTCTGCATGCTCGACACACTACTAAGCTCACTAGGGGCATGGAAACGACCACCCCAATAGCGCCTAATAGTTAAGGGCAACTCCAAATGTACATAGACGATAGTAGAAAACATTGGAGCACCATCAAACTCCCTACGAAGAGACACAGTCAACCATCCCACATAAACAACCAACTCCCTATCAGCTTGTAGACACCAGGCCTCGAAACCTCCATAAAACTCTAGTTTCAGGAATCCCAGAAAATTTGGTAAAGCTATACCACGTCACAATCAATCCAAATGATATGAATGATCTAGAGGCTCGCCCTCCTCGCACTGATCGCTCGGATGCTGCTCCTCCTCGTACTGATAATCCAGAGGTTGCTCCTCTTCTTCTTCCTCCAAAACTTTACGGAATATAAATAATAACACAGAAAATGTACACAAAGAGGTGAGGCAATCTATATCATTACCAGCATGGCAGTACAAAAAACGACAGTACATACAGATATAACAATTGATACAATAATCCATATTATCACATCATA
Source organism: Ormosia emarginata (assembly GCA_029884605.1). NCBI lineage: Eukaryota > Viridiplantae > Streptophyta > Magnoliopsida > Fabales > Fabaceae > Ormosia > Ormosia emarginata. Next base: position 30,305,584 of record JAQQTP010000079.1, on the reverse strand, counting down.
CATAATATCTCAAATTAAATATAAATAATCATATTTTAATGTAGACAATATATGCAAATGTACACAGACTCATTCCTACTCCACGGAGCTTAACACAACATCAGAGAGAATGATCCGAAAAACCTGTCCGTAGCTCCGGCTGCTATAGCCAAACATTACACAATCAAACTAGTACACGGTCAAAATGTCATGCACAACAGGCATTGTACCTGACAGTCTCCACTAGATCCTAATTAAGAATAGTGCGTGTCGATATCGCTAGTGCGTTGCTCGTTACCACGACCCAGAGGAGCTACCAAATGTCCACATGTGGAATCTTCCGCACACTAATGCCTCCAAGTTCACTCAATGAACCACACTATCCTTATCGCACCCGCACTATGGTGTAATTCATCTCGGCAGCCAATTGCTATTCAACCAAATTGACATATTTCTCGATGCATGTGTATAAACCAAAAATACACAAATAGCCTCATTATCAATATTTTCCATAATAGCATGTCACCACTTGACAGTACCATTTTTTCACATATTCGGGTCCACCACTTTAACCCGATAGTAACTACTGTTCCTTTCAGTTGCGTAAATATTTTATTACATTTTCATAATCGCGTCACCTCTTTCTAATGTTTTTAAATCACATAAATATATTTTGACATTTTTTTAAATTGTGTAGTGTTTTTAAATCATTTTCTCAATCGCGTAACATTTTTAAATTATTTTCTCAATCGCATAACATTTTTAAATCATTTTCTCAATCGCATAACGTTTTTAAATCATTTTCTCAATCGCGTAGTTTAAAATCATTATTTTAAATACATGTAAGGTATTTCTAATATTTTTCAATTATGTAAAAATATTTCTTTACATTCTAAATTATATTTTGAATTTTTCTCCATTATATACTTATTTCTAAATTTATTTATAGCATTTCCTTAATAAAAAAACCTTTATTTAATATTTTCTATTGTTTCCTTTAAAAATTACCTTTCTTAGTCTTAACCATTATTTACATCTCGAAACTTGCTAACGCGCTTCAAAACCTAAAGGGTGAGCTATACGTTAGTACTTTTCAAGTTTCAATTTATTTCTCATCCATACTTAATTTCTCTAATTAAGTTTCTAAACTAACTTCATTCATTTTATTCTAAAAAATTCATTCAAAATTGAGTTCTCTTTAATTTAATTACGTAGTCCACACTTAGAAAATAATTTTTGATCAAAGGTATCACAAATGACATGTTGGCGAAAATTCTTCTATAAATTATCCTTAATTTATTTTCTACTATCTAAGTCCATGTAAAAATCATTAATCCAATTAAATTAATTAATCCATGCTTTAGAAAATATTTGAGAATATTTTGGTTCTCTTTATAGTGAAGAAGCCGTGAGCTTCATATGTTCTTTGGAACACTCATGCAAGTCCTCAACATGTTATTCACATCCTACAATAGTTATCATGCATCCATAAACACATACAAAAATATTAAAGTTATAGACATGCTTGCAAACAAAATCAGTCACAAATAGGAAGAACTTTAAACAACCAAGTGAATGAATCCTTATGGAATTCTTCACCACAAATATATCTATTTTCTCACCACCATACATGGTTGATAAGATTAAATCTCCCTCTTACTTATAAGGAAGACAAACTCCTCTTGGATTTGCTCCTATGAATTTCGTATGGCTCCAAGAAAACCCTAACAAGTTTAAACAATTTATAAAGTCACAAACTATGGTTGGAAAGAAAAACCATAGATCAATCATGGCTTAAAACTTCAAGAATAAGTTTAGAAACAAGAAACAAGGATTTTTACCTTGTAGGAAATAAACTTCAAGGTTGTTTTCCAAGCTCCAAATAGATTATTTTGAAGAAACTCTCAAGATGAAATATGTTTAGAAAGGTGTTTATGTTTAGGAAATGGTGTTGGATGAAATTTTAGAAGAGTAGAGGTATGAATTTGTGATGGTGGCCATGAGCTTCACCAAGAAGAAATGAGAGAATTTTTTGGTTATCTTGCTTTGGAGAATGGTTGAAGATGAAAATGGACTTAGCAAAATGTTTTCCTACCTCCTCCTAAATCACTTGGTCGTGGGGCTCCCTAAAGGAGATGGCCACCTTAGTTGACCTCTAAGAGCTCCTAATGGCCTTAGATGAGTGCAAGGGTGGATCTTCAATGCTTTGTCTCCAAGTTTGCTTCCTATTGGTTTAGAGAGACAAGTCACCAAGTGTCTTGAACCTTCCTGAAGGTGCTTGGCCGAATTGCACTTAAGGAGAACTAATCAAGTCTTAATCCATTATGTTTCCTAATTAGGTTTAGGTAAATCTAGTTAGGTTTCTTAGTTATTTAGTTAATCATCTAGTTACTTAGGATAACTAACCACCTTCTTGATTATGCTAGAACATTCTCTAACTAAAGTTTTAAAGAATAACTAACTAGGTTTGTTCAATTTAATTACTACTTAAGCACTTTGGATTATCTTAATTAGGTTTAAGCTAACTTAGTCATGTTTTCTAATTACTAATCTAACAAGTCCAACCATTTTTGTGGACTTCCCTCCTATTGGCTTAGAAATTCAAGCCATTTTCGTTGACTGATTCTCATTAGCTTAGAAATAATTCAAGGCAGAAACGTTGACTGATTTCTATTGGTTCTCTGAATAGTAAGTCATAAAGACTTTATGACTATACTATCCACCGGATAATAAAATAATATTATAATTTAATATATTTTTATTTTACAGATAAATTCTAAAAATTAAAACTACCATTAGGAAGCCAACTTAGAGGTGAAGGTAACAAAACGTACTATATGATTCGGGTGCAACGCATTCATTTATTGCATATGACTGTGTGGATCGGTTGAAATTACCTGTGTCTTCTCTGAGTTTTCAATTGATTGTTTCTACACTAACTGTCAAGCCTGTTGTTACATCTCAAGTATGTTTGAATTGGCCTATCACCATAAATGATCGAGTCTTTTCTGTTAATTTAATTTGCTTACCTCTTGTTGAAATAGATATAATTTTAAGAATGGATTGATTATCTTCTAACCATATCCTATTAGACTGTGCCAATAAAACCTTAGTTTTTCCTAAGGATGAGAATTCTGGATTTTTAACTACCGCTAAAGTCGAATCATTGTTGAGGGATGGAGCTCAAGGATACATGCTGCTGTCTTCTTTGGAAGTCAAGAGTGAAAAAGATAGGAATGTTATTTTTGTCGTTAATGAGTTTCCCGAAGGGCATATGGTGTCCTGGGGCTAACGAAGGCAGGGAGTGGTTGCCGATGCTAAAAGAGAAAGCATCAATTAGTGGTTTCTGGCAGGCTTCTAGGCGAAGGGTCCCATGAATGAACTGAATACACATCAGAATGAGAAGGATTCAGAGACTGTACAGGTATGGGACTTCATAGTTGAGGGTGGCGTAAAGGAATTGATTAGGCGTAGCCATATCAACAAGTTGCAACTTCTTTTTAGGAGCCTAGAACATAAGAACTCCATGGTTAATCGTGCTTGACTTGGAGCAATTATGGGATGGGTGGCCTCCTGGGAAGTTTCTTAGGATGCGTGCGAGTGAGGATAAAGCACGCTGAAAAAACCCATGTTGGTTTGTGGAGACCCTCATCAATCCTGCAGGCAGTCCCGAGACATTACACTATATGCCTATTAGAGAGTTGTGGGGTGATCGTCATTGCACTCTTAAAGAGGACTCTATAGTGTCGTTTGCTCAGACTCCCATCAGTCGTGACATGCCCCAACTAGGGAATATATCTGTTGGGGATCCAAAAGAGGATCAGGTGCAGGAACCTTCTCTTCAAGTGTTTGAACTTGGGCTAGATCAAGTTTTTATATGGTAGTTGTACATATGTTTTTGGGTTTATAAGTCTTATGTTTTATGTTGTCTGTACTCTATGTTATGTATATATGTATTATGTGTATTATTCAGTTTGCTATGTTTTATATTCTCTTTATTTTTGTAAAGTTTATGTTATTAGCGAAAATAAATTTTGAAAATTCGTAAATTACAAGATTAAATATTTTATAACTTGTTGTCAGTTTTAAAGTTTAGTCTGAAATATAATTCCCAGCGAAAGGTGCTACACAATTGGTGTTGGTGTATGCTCTAGAGGCCAATTTATTTTGATCATCTTAAATACATTGTATTATGCTATTTATTTAATATATAAGGCATTTCATTTATTGTGTTATTGATAATATACATAATAAAGTCCTTAGAATAGTAAGTTCGATGCCATAGGACATCAAGTGGATGACTTGATCGTGAGATCCTATTAGATAGAAACAAAACACTATTCTTAAATGTCCCTAGTCAACTATTATTGTTAATCAGGATGACAATAATGCATTGAGATAAGTATGTGCATAGACTGATGGCCACATCTCATGGTTCATGGATATGAGATATCAAGTCTTCACATGAGTATATATTAGAGTAATGATGTATTGGAATGACCCACCAAGAGAATGCTGCGTCGATCGTTACGTGAGTGTCATAAGTGATTCTCATAGTGATAATGGTGTATGTGGTCCTTTGACTTGAAATCACTATGATTCCTATATGAGGAGTTCCATGTTTTAATGCCATCAAACGTCATCTATAACAAGGTGATTATAAAGTTGGTTATAGGACATACCGCGAATCATGCGGATGGATATGAGTGACCTAGATGGGATTTGTCCCTCCTACATAACATGAGTGATTTCTTTGAGCCCTCTGATTGAGTGAGACCACGAAATGCATGACCATGTTCAAATGAGTCAATATGAGATATTGAGCTCATTTGTTTTTCTATGTCTACTCGAGTATCAGGAAACGGAAGATTGAATTATACAAGAGTGACACGTTCTATGCATTATGTTCAATTCAAATCACTGACATTCTCATTACTTGGGTAGCAGCGATGTGTTGTTAGCTCACTGCTTATAATATTAAAATGAGATTTTAATATTATTGCCAATGTCATGAGAACCTATAGGGTCACACACTTAGAATAGACTTAGTTGGAGCAATAAAGATCAAAGTTAGACTGGGATTCAATTATGGACCAGACTCATAATAGATGATGTAACACCCTCCATAGGGCATCACATTTTCGACTAAAAACTTAAAACCTAAAAAAACATTTCATAAAAGATTTGAGTTCTAAAATATGGATTTTAAAATTTCTTTTTTTGCGGAAACATAAACTTACCGAAGTATAAGTAATACAGAAAATAAACTGAAAAGATTATTACACAGCTTTATTTATATCACATAATATCTAATAAAGAAATAAAACATATAACTTACAGACTCAGAGAAACAGTAGCAAAACCTAATGACGGGTACTACTAATAGCACGGTAACAACACTAACGAGAAAAGCCCAACATACATGTTCCGTTTCATCACCAAACCGCATCCTGTTGAAACTGAGAAGATCACTCCTCGATGCCGTCACCGACCACAGAACATTGCCTCCAATAAGTCTAAGAAACTTGCTTCGCCTACTATACGGATTTAAATAATACAAACACAACAAAACAATACAGTAAAGAGGTGAGATCCCCTTTCACCAATACCAGTACGGCAGCAAAGAATGATACGAATGACAAAGTCATTCCATACACACAGATATCACAAATATAATCATGTCATCAATTTACAAATAATTCCAATAAATATATATTGTAATAAAAATGATCAGCTATAATATTACCGTAACAGATACAATAATTGATACAATTAAACCATATAGTCACATCATGCATAATAACTCACATTAACACATCATACATAATATCTCAACATTGAATATAAATAACCACATAAAGATGCAGACCACATATGCAAATATGCACAGACTCACTCCTACTCCATGGAGCTAGACACAGACATCAGAGAGAATGACCCGTAAAGAACTATAAGTACCTCAAGCTACCCAACCAAACTATTGCATTGTCTAACGTTGTGTCTATAGCCCACTATCCAATCATCGTGCAGTAGCACACAGTCCAAACATCGTGTAACTATAGGCATTGTACTAAAATAGTCTTTACAAGATTTTGATTAAGTATAGTGTGTGTTGAGATCACTAGTGTGTTGCCAGTTACCACGGCCCAGAGGAGCGACCAACTGTCCCCATGTGGAATACTCCGCACACTAATGCCTCCAAGTCCATACAAAGAAATGAACTACACTACGCTTATCACACCGACAACACAGTGTAATTCGCCTCGTCAATCAAATCACCAATTATCAATCAAATTGGCACAACTCAATGCATGAATAAAAATCATAATTACTAAATTACCCTTAGTCTCAAAATATTCTCATATTTATGCAAATGCCCTCAATGGCAATAATCTCAAATACAGTACGTTCCCACTTGACGTACCATATTTCCACATGTCCAAAATACAGTACGTTCCCACCTGACGTACCATATTTACACATGTCCGGATCCACCACTTTGGCCCAACAGTAAAATTCACTGTTCCAATTAATTGCGTAGAAATTTTATCGCGTTTTCACAATCTCGTCACTTTTACAAACGTTTTTAAATCGCGTAAATATATTTTTTTATTTTTTTTAAATCGCGTAGTATTTTTAAATCATTTTCTCAATCGCGTAAGATTTTTAAATCATTTTCTTAATTGTAAAGCTTTAAAATCATTATTTTAAAACCACATAAGCTATTCTTAATACTTTTAAACTACGTAGAATATTTTCCTTACGTTCAAATTTTATATTGAAACTTTCTTTATTATTAGTCCATTTTTAATTAATTTTGGAGACATTTTATCTAGAAAATTCATTAAGTGATATTTTCTATGTTTCCATCAAAAATTTACTTTTCTTAATCATAACTAATAATTACATCTTGAAACTTACTAACGCGTTTCAAAACTCAACGAGTGAACTATACGTTAGTACATTTCAAGTATTTACACCATTGCTTAAATTTACTGATTTAACTTTAAAAATTAAATTACTTTCCATTGTTTATCAAAAATCTATTTAATTAAGTTCTCATTAAATTAATTTCATAAATCCACACTTTTAAAATAGTTTTGGATTAAAAACATCATAAGTAGGCATGTTGGCCCAAAATCTTTCTATGCATAAAATCTTATTTAATTGTTTCTCATCATTTAATCTCTTATAAAAATTCTTAATCCAATTTATTATCATTAGAATCATTCTCTTTATATTTCTAAATTTATTAAATTGAGTTCCCCTTTATTAAATTACATAATCTACTCTTAGAAAATAATTTAGATCAAAAGTGTCTTAAATTGGCATGTTGGCCGAAATTCACTATGTTTAAATCATTTTTAAATTATCTTCTACTAACTAAGTTCTTGTAAAAATCATTACTAATTAAGTTTATTAATCCTTGCTTTAGAAAATAGTTGAGAACATTTTGGTTCTCTTTGGGATTGTAAAAATCGTGAGCTATATGTGTTCATTGGAACACTCATGCAATTCTTCAACATATTATTCATGTCCTATAATAACTAACATGCATCTATGAACACATACCATATATTAAAGCAATCATAAAACATATACCATATATTTTAAAGCTATAGACATGCTTGCACACAAAATTAATCACAAATAGGAAAACTTTAAACAATCAAGTGAATGAATCCTTATGGATTCTTCACCACAAACACATCCATTCCTCACCACTAACACATGGCTGATAAGGGTAATCTCCATCTTACCTCTTGATGAAACCTCTAAAGTTCCTTGTATGTCCTCTTGTTGTCTCCTTTAAGAAGAACTTCAACCACCAAGTGCTTTCTTGAAAATCAAAGAAAACATGCAATATTAATATCTAAGGCTCTAAACTAAAATAATCATGGATTAAAATCATGATTAGAACTTTGAAATGGATAGAAACATGAAGGTTAAAGAACTCCACCTTCAAGGCTTCAAACTTGAGTTTTGAAGAACAAGATAGAAGATGGATGATTCAAGCTTAGGTTTCAACTACAAAGTATCTTGAGATGAAGTAAGGAAGCAAGATATAAGGTAGTTTAGAATTATAGAAGAGTGAATGATAGGGATGGGCGTGGAGGCCGTGAGGTTGAAGAAAATGAGAAGGAAAATTTGTGAGCTTTTGCTAGTTTGATAATTTTGGAGAAAGATGAAGACTTTGATTTAATGAAAACAAATCTCCTTTTTACCATGCATGGCCGTAAACCACTTTGAGAGAAAGTGAGAAATATTTTTGTTTTGCTTCTTTGAATGATAACTAGAAAAGTGATCAAATATATTTAAGTAGGTAAATTGGCTTCCATTCAAATGCATGGCTGTAAATGCATTAGGAATGGAAATGAATTAAAGTGTAGAAATTGCTTTCCTAAAGGCATGCATTACCGTAGAAACACATGAAGAGAAGCCGCCAAAATTGACTTTGTCTTACTTTGTTCAATTAATGAAAGATGATAAGAATTAAATTATGATATTTTGCCTCACAAAAACTTGCTTGGCCGTGGGATACAACAAGGAGGAGCCACCATTATTGACTAGTCTTCACTTGTTCAATTCTAAGCTTTCTAAATGAATATCACAAAGTGAATTGCTTATTTGAGCAATTTGCTCTTCCTTCACTGTAGAACCAACAAATTCAAGAAGTCCAAACTTTGTTTAATAGCTTGTTTCCTATTGGTCCTTAAAGAGTCAAGCCATTATTCTTGACCAATTTCTATTGGTTGAATATTTACTAACTTGATTCCTATTAGTTGCTATTTTTTTGTTGACCAATTCTCATTGGTTCATTTCAAAGAGACTAATTTTCTATTGGTGCACACCAAATATTTTTTAGTATACTTTAACCAATGAACAATAATTACTATTTATAAAGTCAGTGTCCATTGTCCAATGGATAATAAAATATACCTAGATTTTTTCTTGTTCTAGCTGGATAGCAACTATTGTTGATCATTTTCTACTGATTGCCCTTGATGAGTCACAGAGCGAGTCATCAAAGAGAAGTTTCTAGAACATGTGACTCACTACGATGAGTCAGCATGATGAGTCAGCGTAGATATTTCTAGAACAGCTGAGTCAACATGGTGAGTCGTTAGGGAACCTTCTGGAACGTGTGACACTCAGCGTTTCTACAACCTTCCAGAATGTGGCGAGTCATCGTTTCTAGAACATGGCGAGTCACTGCTTCTGGAACATGACGAGTCACCACTTCTGGAAGCTTCCTGAATATGCTGAGTCACAGGTGCTGAGGTGTTGCACCACGTGTCGAGTTTATATTGGTCCTTCACGATGAGTTACAGCCACCAACTTTGACCGGCTCCTTATTGGTCCACGTGTAAAGTGCTTGATGACTAGGCGCGTGACAATGCGTTTTCTAGAGTCTTCTAGAACAGTCTGGAACATATGAGTCACTAAGCTAGTCACCTAGGTAAGTCACCAAACGATGAGTCATCGTCTAGAACATTCTAGAGTGGGTGACTAGGCTTATGTCTAGAATCATCCACTAGATATTTTTCAAGAAAGATATTATCCAATGGATAATAAAACATACCCCGATTTTATTTGTCAGATAAAATCGTAGGGAAACAAAATGTCAAAAACTGTTTCCGATTTCAGGTTTAGTAAAATCCCCCGGCTCCGAATCAACAGTACAAAGCTTTCTAGCTAATAAAAATTTTAATTTTTCCGGGCCCATCTCGGGCCCACACACAGCCCAAAATATCATAAATATATTAAATATTCAAAATATATCAAAATATCAAAAATATAATATAATATTTCAAAATATCTCAAAATATCTAAAATATAATAAAATATTAAAAATATCTTAAAATATTCAAAATATCCGAAATATCACAAAAATTCACAAAAATCATAATAATTGTAAAACTCATGAAAATCAAATCAGATTAGTAAAAATAATTAAGGATTGAGAGAAAGAAATAAAATATGAAGGCTTATATGCACAACCCAAAAATAATATTAAAATAATAAAAAACGTAAAAACTCCCAAAAATTTCTAAAAATCACAAAAATCATAAAATTCACAGAAGTGGAGTCGGATTACTCAAAATAATTTTGAATCGACCAAAACAAATAAATTACGAATTCTTGGGGTGTTACAGATGAGCTTAAGATTGCACAACTTACCTATTATTGTTCTCACTTGTATAAGGTAGCAGCTATTATAAATAGCACTACTAAGGGCCTGTCAAGGCACGCTTAAAAAACCCTAGCCGCACTTGACAGAAATAGTGAGTGAGAGAGTGACATGTTTATCTTCTCTTCACTGATAGCACTGTCGTAGAGAGATGGGACCTCAAGACTACGGACGTTGGACGTTTTTGCAAGTCTATTTGTGTGGATTACGTAGAGGCATCGTTGTTGTTTCGGTGCTTGTGATTTGCCCGATTCGTTTTTCGTCAAGCTTCAAGAGGTAAACTCAAAAATCACTTTGCATGGCTTCTCTTTTCACATGGATCCTTGGTAGGAATTTTTGTTTTTTTTTTTGCTGCGTGATGTATTCACAATTCTTAACAGTTGGTGCCATCCTTTCTCAACATTCTTTGGATTCTGTCCAAGCTAGTTACACCACCACTAAAAAGGAGCTTTTAGCAATTGTTTTTGCTTTAGATAAATTTTGTTCCTATTTGCTTGGCACGAAAGTTATTATTATCTCTAACCATGCAACCTTGAAGTTCTTGTTAAAGAAGCCCGAGACAAAGCCTAGGCTCATTCAGAGGATGTTGCTTTTATAGAAGTTTGATATTGAGATTAGAGATAAGAGCGGAGCCAAAAACTTGGTGACAAATCATTTGAACTGGATCCCACTGGTTGTGGACACTTTTCCTATCTGAGAGACCTTTCCAGATGAGCAGTTTTTTCAGTTATGAGGTAAGGACCCTTGGTATGCTGATTTAGTGAATTATTTAGTTTCAAATGAGTTACTTGCTTATTTTAAAAAGTATCATATTGATAGGCTTAAGAGTAAGTCTAAATATTATGTATGAGATGATCCTTATCTATGGAGATTGTGTAGTGACCACATGATTAGACGTTGTATTTTTTAATATGAGTTTTAGTCTATTCTGCAATTTTGTCATGCCATTGCATGTGATGGTCAATTTGGACCGCAATGCATTGCTAGAAAGATTTTAGACTCTAGATTATATTGGCCTACCTTGTTTCATGATGCTTACTATTATTGTAAGAATTATGAACAATGCTAACGAACAAGTAGCATTTCTCGTAGGAATGAGATGCTTCAATAACCACTATTATTTTATAAGACATTTGATGTGTGGGGCATTATTTTCATAGGCCCTTTTCCTAATTCCTTTGGTTTTGTTTACAATGTATAAGTTATTGATTATGTATCTAAGTGGGTGGAGGCAAAGGCCACTTGGATTGATGATTCTCATGTTGTTTTAGACTTTATCAGGTCTCACATTTTCTGCAGGTTTAGAGTTTTGAAAGCCATAATTAATGACCAAGGCTCCCATTTCTATAATAAAAACAAGGATGCATTATTGAAGAAATATGGTGTGATGCATAAGGTTTCAACTCCCTACCATCCACAAACCAATGGGCAAGCTGAAGTTTCAAATAGGGAGTTGAAACAAATCTTGGAAAAAACTGTTGGGAATCGCAGACACATCATGCAGCGAAAAAACAAAATTCCTACCAAGGATCCATGCGAGAAAGCCATAATCTAAGTTTTTAAAATAGTTTACCTCTTGAAGCGTGATCAAAACAAGTGGCGTGAATCACCAACACCGTAACAACGATGATGCCTCTGCGGTATCCACATGAACAGACTCACAAATGTCCAACGTCTACAAATAGGAGTCACACTTCTCTTACACAGTGCTAGCTGCGAAGAGAAGAGAAGAAACCTGTCACTCTCTCACTCACTGTTTCTGTCAAGTGAGGTCAAGGTTTGTAATGCATACCTTGACAATCCCTTAGCAGTGTTATTTATAATAGTTGCCTGCTTTAAGTGAATGAAAGCAGCAGCAAGGTAAGTTGTGCAACCCTAGACTCATCTGTTATGAGTCCGACCTACAATTGAATCCGAGTCCAACTTGGATCGTTATTGCTCCAATTTAGTCTGTTCTAAGTGTGTGACCCTGCAGGTTCTCATGACGTTGGCAGTAATATTAAAATCCCATTTTAATATTATAAACAATGAGCAGTATCTAGCAACACATCACTGCTACCCAAGTAATGAGAATATCAGTGATTTGACATAACCTTTCCGTGATCAATGTTACCGTGTAGTTTAGTCCCTTTGTCCAGATATCTAGATTAAACACAAGACAAGGAATGCGTCACCCTTGTATGGTTCAATCCTTCGTTTCCTGATACCCGAGTAGACTTAATAACAACAAATGAGATCGATATCTCATATCGACTCATTTGAGCATGACCATGCTTTTCAGAGTCTCACTCAATTAGGGCCCCCGAAGATATCGCTCCTGTATGTAGGAAGGACAAATCTTATCTAGGTAACTAATATCCCTCTGCATGATTCGCAGTATGTCCAATAACCTACTTTATAATCACCTTGTTACAGATGACATTTGACGGCATTAAACACACAACTCCTCATGTAGGAATCGTAGTGATTTCAGGTCAAAGGACCACATGCACCATTGTTACTATGAGAATCGCTTATGACACTCATGTAACGATCTATGTAGCATTCTTATGGCGGGTTTGTCCTGTACATTATTACTCTAATATGTACCCATGTGAAGACTTGATATCTGATATCCATAACTCGTGAGATGTGGCCATCAGTCTACGTACATACTAGTCTCAATGCATTATTGTTGTCCTAATTAACAATAATACTTGACCATGGATATTTAAGAATAGTATTTTTTCTAATAGAATCTCACGATCAAGTCATCCACTTGATGTCCTACGGCATCAAACTTACTATTCTAAGGACTTTATTATGTTTATAAAAAAGAACACAATAAATGAAATGCCTCGTATATTAAAAATAGCATAATACAATGTATGTAAATACAAACAAAATGTATCGACCTCTAGGGCATACACCAACAATCTCCCTCTTGCACTAAAGCCAATCAAGCATATGTCTAATGCCTAAAGACCTAGTGTGACCCTCATGCTTCTGCTGTGTAAGAGGCTTCGTCAGTGGATCAACAATATTATCATCTATTGGTACTGTACATATATTCACATCTCCTCTATCGATGATCTCTCGAATGAGATGGAAGCGCCTAAGTATATGTTTGGATCACTGGTGAGATCTAGGCTCCTTAGCTTGTGCAATGGCTCCATTATTATCACAATAGAGGTCCATTGGATGCACAATGCTAGGAATAGTGCTAAGTTCAGAAATGAACTTCCTGATCTAAACAGCCTCCTTTGCTGCATTGGATGCAATAATATACTCAGCCTCTGTGGTAGAATCAGCGACAGTCTCCTGCTTTGAACTCTTCTAACTCACAACACCACCATTCAAGCAAAAAACATAACCCGATTGTGATCTAGAGTCGTCCTTATCAATTTGGAAGCTAGCATCAATGTAACCCTTTACAACTAGCTCCTCCTCGGCTCCATATACCAAGAACGAGTCCTTAGTCCTTCTTAAGTACTTAAGGATGTTCTTGACAGCAGTCTAGTGACTCTCACCGGGATCAAATTGGTGCTTGCTCGTCATGCTCAAAGCATATGAGATATCTGGTCGAGTACATAACATGGCATACATGATAGATCCAATTGCAAATGCATATAGAATCTTGCTCATGCGATCCCTGTAACGTCTCGGGACTGCCTACAGGATTGATGAGTGTCCCCACAAATCAGCATGGGTCTTTTCAACGTGCTTTGTCCTCACTCACACACATCCTAAGAAACTTCCCAGGAGGTCACCCATCCCACAAGTGTTCCAAGTCAAGCACGCTTAACTATGAAGTACTTATGTTCTTAGCTCTCGACAAGAAGATGCATCTTGTTGATATGAGTGGTGCTAATTAATTCCTTTAAGTCATCCTCAACCATGCAGTCCCATACTTGCACAGTCTTTGCATCCCTCTCATTCTGGTGTATATTTAGTTCATTCATGTGTCCCTTCGCCTAGAAGTCTGACAGGAGTCGCTCCTTGTCCGTGCTTCATCTCTCTCATCGGTGACCACTCCCCGCCCTCGTTGGCCCTGGGTGTCACATGCCCACCAACTTCTGCATGGTTCATCCCCGAACCACACCATACTGGGAGAGGTCTCACTCTGATACCATTTGCAACGTCCTAGGACTGCCTACAAGATTAATGAGTGTCCCCACAAATCAACACGGGTCTTTTCAGCTTACTTTGTCCTCACTCACACGCATCCTAGGAAACTTCCCAAGAGGTCACTCATCCCACAAGTGCTCCAAGACAAACATGTAACACCCACCGTAGGGTGCCACATTTATGTTACTTAATTACTAAATTACCCCTTCCATTATAAAATGTGACGTTGTGCTAAAAAATACAAGTTGTAAAATTTTTTCCTTTTTGATGTTGATAAAATAAACTTAGCAGAAAATAAAAATATTATACATCATCACACATAATTTACATCATATACATTATAGTAGTAGTGTTGACATTATTTATATACAGACCAAGTCTCAAAAGTAGTTAACAAACTTAAATATTTAAAACGACTCGCCCAAGTCTAACTAAACAGCAGAACCCTCAGACGGGTCCTCCTCAGATTCTTCAGCAGGTAGGAATCCAACTCGACGCGAGGTCCTATGTAACGCCCTTTTTTCTCCCTTGTATCATAATGGGTGAGAAGAAAGAACGTCGCACTATAGCGAAACAACACAAAAATGACTACGGAAAATTTGAGCATTTTTTTTAAACATAGTTCCGGTTAAAACTTCCATTGAATATACATAACCTGTTTGTAAATATACACTGATTGATTCCTCTTTCACATAAAACTTCTTATCAAAAACGTTAAAGAGAAATCAACAGGGAATGAAACATACAGCCATACACAATATGGATAATTACATGATTTATATCAGAAGCACGAGCCTGTTTAATTTACATTTCCAAAAAAAGATATACAAAAAATAAAATGTGTATCTACCCCAAGAGATACAAATATATCTACCTACAATCCAGTAGTACGTCAGGCTCCCTCAAAATAAACGGATAGCCATAAGTAGCCATCAATTTACAACCAACCCTAACACTGCCTGGAATGAGAAGGAATCGTAGATGGATCCTCCTCAGGGTCCTCGTCGTCCGACGAGACATCCATCGGGACGACAGAACAGCAGGCAGGAGCCCGGGCAGTAGACAAGAAAGAGTCGTCACGTGGGGTATAGTACATATCCGCCCACATATCTCTTACAGGCATATAAAATTCCAACCACACAAAAGCATGAAAGTCAAAAATAGAAGCAGTGTAGCATCCCCATGCCAAAGACACTGTCAATTCGCCGTGGTACACACATCGATCCGTCTGCACGTTGATATGCCAGTAATCCGGACCACCATGAAAGTTGATCCGCACGTAACCAAAAAATCCACGGGGGCGAAAAGACATTCTCAGTAACTTCGGTCTTCATCGAGATAAGGCCAGAAACCTTGAAACTCAGTAGCTTCCTTGTTCTCCTCACGAGTGTCTTCTAGAGAGCATATGATTCAACCAAAATGCAAAATAAAGAAAAGTACCGAAAGAGGTGAGATTCCCAGCTTTCAGTACCAACAAGGCAACAAGAGAATAAACGGCGTCATACGCCCACATAAGACACAGTTAACACATACAGGTATAGTAACACATGAAAGTAATTAATAAGAGTAAAACGGCAAGGAGCAGTAATTAACATCATCCATAGCCAACTAGCAACCTTAACATTACCAAGAATCAAATAAATATCACAGTCATAATGGTAAACACGTTATCCAATCATGAATGCTCAATGGACTATGTGACTGACAACTCACAATGCAACAAGGGTACCAAAGTTCCTACTCCATGGAGCTAGACATAAACATTTTCGGAGTGAATGATCAAGGAGTAATGCTAGTGTATCGTTAGCCTTAAAAGTATAGTGTGCTCATCACATAAAAACATTTGCGCAAAATGGCTCACACATGGCACCTCAACAGTTGATCGCGACATAGGACAGCGTCACAGTCAGGATCGTCAGTGTGTTGCATTGGTTTATCCCACGGCCTCAGTGGAGCTACCACTGCCCATTGTGAGACACCCACACCCCGATGCCCTCAGGGTCAACAACATATGACACCTACGCTTAGTCTACTCGCACCCGCACATAGGTGTTATTCAAACACCTAGGCAACATAGCCTTCTCAACAATGTCCCACGGACAATACGCATGCATGACGACACAATGTCCAATCATGTATGTTCATCAATGATGCATTCAGCATAAGCCTTTCCTCAATGGCACATAAGCATTATTCAATGTCCAACATGACATATCAACAATACATTTATTTAAAACATTGCCTCAATGGCACATCATCATCCTTATCTCATTGAGTACTATATCAATAATTCTCAGCATCAACATGCATTCCTCATTACACACATACCACAATTTCCATAATCATGGATCAAAGGATTCCATATTCAAAATCATTTCTTCCCTATTGGGGTGAATGCACATTTCTATCACAATTTAGCAAAGTAAAATCCTTGAATCTAGGGTTTTTAGGTTATGTTTGAGTTACAAAGGACAAAGAACCATAATCTCAATCATTTCCAGCTCAAAAATCTCATTTTTGGTCTTGGTAAACGATTACATCACCCTTGTAATCGATTACCCGAGAAACAGAACCTCCGTAATCGATTACAATCTCATTGTAATCGATTACGTGATTCCCAGAATCACATTTCGTAACTTCAAGGCTCTGGTAATCGATTACACAACTGTGGTAATCGATTACCAATTGGATAGAACCTCCATAATCGATTACCCACAAGTTGTAATCGATTACGTGATTCCCAGCAGCACCATTTCGAGACATCAGAGGCTTGGTAATCGATTACACTCCTCTTGTAATCGATTACAAGCTAAACAGAATCTCTGTAATCGATTACACACCGGATGTAATCGATTACCGATTTCCGAATCACGATTTTGTATCTTTAAGAGCTTGGTAATCGATTACAAGCCTCGTGTAATCGATTACCACACGTAAGTTTACAGAAAAACAGAGTTCTTAGGTCCTCTAACTCAAACCAAACCATTCCTCATCATATTAAATCAACAAAATACTCAAATATACCTTCAAATCATGCAAGAGACATCAATGAATCATACAAATCCAACAAAATACACTATCATCAAAATCAACATAAAAATGAGAGAACTTTATACATGGATTCAAAAATCAACAACAATACACATACAAGACATTCCCTTACTACCAAGATTGGTTGAAGAGGATCATCTCCCTCTTACCTATTTAGAAAACAACACAATGTGCCACTCCTTCTTGTCCTAGATTTTCGTTTTCCCCCCTTTAAGAAATCTGCAATGTGAGTGATCACCACAATGTTCACTCAAACCATGAAAAATAGGTTCTTGGTCACCAAGGTGGCCAAGAGAAAACGAAAATAGCAAGGAAATGGAAGAAAGTTGAAGACTTTACCTTAAAGCTCCAAGCTTTAGCTTTAATGGTGGAAGAGAAATGGAAGAAGAAGAAGAAGAGGAACCAAAAGATAACCACCAATGAGAATAGTCTTGGAATGGAGGAAGGAACAAGAAAATGTGATTTTGTTTGGCAAATGAGGAAGTTGGTCTCCAATGTGATGGTGTGTGTGTGTGTACGGTGGAGAGGAAGAAGAAGAGAGAAAAAGAGAAATGGGTATTTGGGTGTAGAGAAATGAGAGTGAAATATGAAGACAATGGAAGAGAAATATTTAGGCTTCCCCCATGTAGCTTCTGCCGTAGAAGAGTGGAAAAAGGGAGAGAGAAAAATGTGTTGCAAGGGAAATTGCTAGGAAGCTTCCCATAACAAGCTTGGATTAAATTTAAATCTTTGTTTTGAAATTAAAACTAATAGATGTGATACAAAAATTAGATTTTGAATAATGTGATAATATTTTGAATACATGTTATTATTTATTGGACAATAGTTATAGTTGGTAGAAGTCAGCATTACAAATCTGACAGATAAATTCCTCACAGTGTTTTATTATCTCATCTGTTAAGATTTCTCGAAAAATATGAAACCTTGTAAACTGTGTCCGGCCACGGGTTTAGTAAGATCTTCCGTTGACGTTTCCATAGTTCAAGGTTCTCGGAGAAGATGTTTCATTTCTCCGATTCCGCTCAGTACACACGTAAAACGAGAAATATATTAAAATATTCTGTATTTTCAGAAAATTCCAAGAAAATACCAGAAAATCATAAATATTTTTAGAATGAATTCTGATAGTAGAAAAGTAAATTTTTGGGGTGTTACAACTCTCCCCAACAAATAAGAATTTCGTCCTCGAAATTTTCCATACCTTAAAATAATTCGGGATATTGCTCCTTCATCTTGTCCTCCAGCTCCCACGTCACATCTCCAGTTGCTTCATTCCAGATTACCTTCATTAGTGCAATGTCCTTTCCTCTAAGTTGCTTTGTCCTCCTATCCTCAATCATTACAGGAGTTGTCTCATATGTCAAGTTTTCCTTCAATTGTACAGAGTCAGGTGCGATGACATGATTAGGATTTGGGATATATTTTCTGAGTTGTGACACATGAAAAACATTATGAAGATTTGAAAGAAAAGGAGGTAAAGCTATTTGGTAAGCAACAGGACCTATCCGACGAAGAATTTGGTAGGGTCCAAGGAATTTTAGAGTGAGTTTTCTAGATTTGAGGACACGACCGACCCCAGTCATTGGCGTGACTTTCAAGAAGACATGCTCTCCTTCTTCGAACTCAAGAGGTTTCCTTCTTTTGTCTGCATAACTCTTCTGCCGACTCTGAGCCGTTTTCATTTTCTCCTGAATCATTTTAACCTTCTCAGTTGTCTGCTGAATGAGTTTAGGTCCAACGGTAAGCCGTTCACCATCTTGATACCAACACAGAGGCGTCCGACACCTCCGTCCATATAAAGCCTCATAGGGCGCCATCCCTATACTTGAATGGTAACTGTTGTTGTAGGTGAATTCCACCAATGGCAAGATTTCATCCCAACCTCCAGTTTGCTCTATCGCACAAGCTCTCAACAGATCTTCTAACGACTGAATTGTTCTTTCTGATTGACCATCAGTTTACGGATGGTAGGCAGAACTTAACAGCAACTTTGTTCCCATAGCCACTTGAAGACTTTGCCAAAACTTTGAGGTAAACCACGGGTCTCTATCAGAAACAATACTCGTGGGTATCCCGTGAAGTCTAACAATTTCACCAATGTAAATCTGAGTCAACTTCTCCAACGGATATCTTATGTTGATTGGCAGAAAGTGAGCTGACTTCGTAAGTCGATCCACTATTACCCATATTGAGTCATATCCTTTCCGAGTTCTTGGTAACCCGATAACAAAGTCCATGGCGATGCTATCCCATTTCCATTCAGGAATAGCCAAGGGTTGTAGTAATCCAGCTGGTCTTTGGTGCTCCATCTTCGTTTTCTGGCAAACCAAACAAGATGACACGTATCTAGCGATATCTCTTTTCATCCCATGCCACCAAAATAACTTCCTTAAGTCTTGATACATCTTGGTCATTCTAGGATGCATACTCAACTGACTAGAATGAACATGTTCAAGTATGTACTTTCTGAGTTCTTCATCTTTAGGCACACAGACCCTTCCTTAGAATCTCAAAATCCCATCACTTCCTTCCTTCAATGTTGATACACCACCTTGCTTTATCAATTCTCTTTCTTCTTGCAGGAATTTATCGACCTTTTGTTTCTCTCGAATATCATCCATCAGGTCATTCGAGATAGTGATCCTATTCATGCAGATTTTACCCGGTGTTAACTTTACAAATGACTAGACATCTCTGAATTGCTCTATCAAGTCATTTTCTCTAATCATCATAGTAGCAACACTAATCGTCTTTCTACTCAAAGCATCGGCCACCACGTTCGCCTTTCCAGGATGATACTGAAGTTGGAAATCGTAATCTTTCAAAAATTCTAGCCATCTTCGCTGCCTCATGTTCAGCTCTTTCTCATCGTACAGGTACTTTAGACTTTTGTGGTCACTGAAGACGTTGAATGTGGCTCCATACAAATAATGTCTCCATATCTTCAATGCAAACACCATTGCAGCTAATTCTAGATCGTGTGTTGGGTAGTTCTTCTCGTGCACTCACAATTGTCTTGAGGCGTAAGCCACCACTCCTCCGTTTTGCATGAGAACGCACCCCAAACCTTGATACGAAGCATCACAGTACACTTCAAATGGTTCACTAGGATTCGGTAAGACTAGCACTGGTGACGTAGTCAGCTTCCTTTTTAACTCTTGGAAACTTCCTTCACAGGAATCTGTCCATCCAAAAGCTTGGTCTTTCTTGGTGAGTTGAGTGAGTGGTCCAGCGATTTTGGAAAATCCCTCCATAAACCTCTAGTAGTATTCGACTAATCCAATGAAGCTTCGGATTTTCGTCACTGTAGTTGGTCTTTCCCACTGTAGTACAGCTTCTACCTTTGAAGGATCCACTGCAATTCCTTCCTTTGTGATTACATGACCTAAGAACTTCACTTCTTCTAGCCAAAACTCGCACTTGGATAGTTTCGCATATAGCTCTTTTTCCTTCAAGATCTGGAGAACTATGCTGAGGTGCTCAGCATGGTCCTCGCGACTTTGTGAATAGATCAGAATATCGTCGATGAAGAAAACAACGAATTTGTCCAAGTAAGGATGAAAGATCCTATTCATATAGTCCATAAATATCGCAGGTGCATTTGTCACACCAAAAGGCATCACCAGGTACTCGTAATGACCATAACGAGTACGGAAAGCCGTTTTGGAAATATCTTCCACTTTCACTCTGATTTAGTGATATCCCGATCGTAGATCGATCTTGGAAAACACAACTGCTCCCTTCAATTGGTCCATCAAGTCATCTATCATCGGCAACGGATACTTGTTCTTGATCGTAACCTTGTTTAACTGACGGTAGTCCGTGCATAATCTTGAAGTCCCATCTTTCTTCTTGACCAACAATACAGGTGCTCCCCAAGGTGACACACTGGGTCTCACGAATTGCTTCTCTAGGAGTTCTTCCAACTGCTTCTCTAGGAGTTCTTCCAACTGCTTCTTAAGTTCCACGAGTTCTGCTGGTGCTATACGATAAGGCACCATAGAAATAGGGCCAGCTCCAAGTACCAAGTCGATAGCAAACTCGACCTCACGTTCTGGTGGCAAACCAGGTACATTGTCAAGGAAAACCTCAGGAAAATCTCGAACAACAGAAATTGAGTCCACATTAACTTCATTCTCAACTTTCAAAGAAGATAACAGCATGTATCCTCGAGCTCCTTCTTTCAGAAAAGCTTTCACTTGGTTGGCGGTCAAAAATCTAGAATCCTCATCCAAAGGGAAAACTATTATTTTTCTGGAACAATCTAACAAAACATGGTTGGCAGATAGCCAGTCCATTCCTAATATCACGTCTAGTCGGGATAATGGTAAACAGATCAAATCGACAGAAAAGATTCTACCTTCCACTATTAAAGGACAACCTAGACACACCTTAGTAGTGACTACAGGTTTTGCAGTAGGAGTCGAAACAGTCAAATCGAAAGGTAAAGAAGACATAGGCAATCCAAGTCTTTTCACACAATGATGTGAAATGAAAGAATGAGTAGCACCAGAGTCATATAGTACAATTAAAAGATTACCTTCAATGATACCTTCTCCTTGTATCAGATCCTCGGATTCAGAGGCCTCAGCACCACTCAGGGTGTAGACTCTGCCTCCAACTTGTGGTTTAGAAGTCTTAGCAGCATTGACGGATGGTTCCGCCTTGGTCTGTTTACAGTCTCGAAAAACGTGACCAGGTTTCCCGCACCGAAAGCAAACAAATCCTTTGATTGTGCAGTCCCTTATGAAATGCTCCTTCCCACACTTCATGCATCTCGGAGTAGTTGTAGCATTCTGACCCATCCTTACAGGGCTTCCAGTTGGATTTCCTCCTTGAAATTTTTGTGGTTGTTGGCTTCCAGAGGGTCTGGAATAAGGCTTCTTTTGATAATGACTTGCGTTACCACCACCTCCTCTTTGGGACCGAACGGGCCCAAAGTTTCTATTTCTTGCCTCGCGTTCTTGTTCCACACTTTCCAATCGGCAGCAAGTGTCGAGTAACTCAGAAAACTGAGTGATCTTCAAAGCTATAACGATTTTCTTCACATCATGCCTCAGGCCTTCCTCAAACTTCCGACACTTCCACGTTTCATTGGGCTGAAGTTGAAAATAGGCTGAAAATCTGGACAAGTTCTCAAACTTGGCAGCGTATTCACTCACAGTCATGCCTCCCTGTCGCAACCTCAGAAATTCTATTTCTTTTGCGTGCCTGGCACTTTCAGGAAAATATTTGTTCAAGAACCTTTCTTTGAACACTTCCCAGGTTATCACTGCATTCGCGGCTTGCGGCGAGCCTTTGTTCTCCCGTCCACCAATGTTCAGCATCTCCTATCAGCATGTAGGCGGCATAGGTCACCTTCCTATCATCAGCACAATTCATCCCCATAAATATTTTCTCCAATTCTTGAATCCACAATGTAGCTTTTTCCAGGTCAAACTCCCCTTTAAACTGTGGAGGATTAGCGCGACGGAATCCTTCCAAGTTCTGAACATCCGCTGTAGCCTCTAGCTGTTGTGCAGCACTAGCCTGTTGTTGAGCTATCTGCTGGTTCTGTTGCAACATTGCCTCGACCATCTTCTGTATTGCCTCTATGGAAGCAACCATATCACCCCGACGAGCCATTGTTCCTTCTCAGATTAGACTACGCAAAACACAGAGAAAGTCAGATGTATTCATTTGAATACCAAACAGCAAAATCACAGAGAATGACACAAAGACAAATAAGACAGTCCAAAACCACACGACCCAAAGAAACATAACCGAGAGCTCTGATACCAAGACAGTGTAACGCCCCTTTTTCTCCCTTGTATCATAATGGGTGAGAAGAAGGAACGTCGCACTATAGCGAAACAACACAAAAATGACTACGAAAAGTTTGAGCATTTTTTTTAAACATAGTTCCGGTTAAAACTTCCATTGAATATACATATACACCTGTTTGTAAATATATCGCATAATTGATTTAAAATTTAAAAGTTCCTCTTTCACATAAAACTTCTTATCAAAAACGTTAAAGAGAAATCAACAGGGAATGAAACATACAGCCATACACAATATGGATAATTACATGATTTATATCAGAAGCACGAGCCTGTTTAATTTACATTTCCAAAAAAAGATATACAAAAAATAAAATGTGTATCTACCCTAAGAGATACAAATATATCTACCTACAATCTAGTAGTACGTCAGGCTCCCTCAAAATAAACGGATACCCATCAATAGCCATCAATTTACAACCAACCCTAAGACTGCCTGGAATGAGAAGGAATCGTAGATGGATCCTCCTCAGGGTCCTCGTCGTCCGACGAGACATCCATCGGGACGACAGAATAGCGGGCAGGAGCCCGGGCAGTAGACAAGAAAGAGTCGTCACGTGGGGTATCGTACATATCCGCCCACATATCTCTTACAGGCATATAAAATTCCAACCACACAAAAGCATGAAAGTAAAAAATAGAAACAGTGTAGCGTCCCCATGCCAAAGACACTATCAATTCGCCGTGGTACACACATCGATCCGTCTGCACGTTGATATGCCAGTAATCTGGACCACTATGAAAGTTGATCCGCACGTAACCAAAAAATCCACGGGGGCGAAAAGACATTCTCGGCAACTTCAGTCTTCATCGAGAGAAGGCCAGAAACCTTGAAACTCAGTAGCTTCCTTGTTCTCCTCACGAGTGTCTTCTAGAGAGCATATGATTCAATCAAAATGCAAAATAAAGAAAAGTACCGAAAGAGGTGAGATTCCCAGCTTTCAGTACCAACAAGGCAACAAGAGAATAAACGGCGTCATACGCCCACATAAGACACAGTTAACACATACAGGTATAGTAACACATGAAAGTAATTAATAAGAGTAAAACAGCAAGGAGCAGTAATTAACATCATCCATAGCCAACTAGCAACCTTAACATTATCAAGAATCAAATAAATATCACAGTCATAATGGTAAACACATTATCCAATCATGAATGCTCAATGGACCATATGACTGACAACTCACAATGCAACAAGGGTACCAAAGTTCCTACTCCATGGAGCTAGACATAAACATTTTCGGAGTGAATGATCAAGGAGTAATGCCAGTGTATCGTTAGCCTTAAAAATATAGTGTGCTCATCACATAAAAACATTTGTGCAAAATGGCTCACACATGGCACCTCAACAGTTGATCGCGACATAGGACAGCGTCACAGTCAGGATCGTCAATATGTTGCATTGGTTTATCCCACGGCCCCAGTGGAGCTACCACTGCCCATTGTGAGACACCCACACCCCGACGCCCTCAGGGTCAACAACATATGACACCTATGCTTAGTCTACTCGCACCCGCATATAGGTGTTATTCAAACTCCTAGGCAACATAGCCTTCTCAACAATGTCCCCCGGACAATACGCATGCATGACGACACAATGTCCAATCATGTATGTTCATCAATGATGCATTCAACATAAGCCTTTCCTCAATGGCACATAAGCATTATTCAATGTCCAACATGACATATCAACAATACATTTATTTAAAATATTGCCTCAATGGCACATCATCATCCTTATCTCATTGAGTACTACATCAATAATTCTCAGCATCAACATGCATTCCTCATTACACACATACCACAATTTCCATAATCATGGATCCAAGGATTCCATATTCAAAATCATTTCTTCCCTATTAGGGTGAATGCACATTTCTATCACAATTTAGTAAAGTAAAATCCTTGAATCCAGGGTTTTTAGGCTATGTTTGAGTTACAAAAGACAAAGAACCATAATCTCAATCATTTCCAGCTCAAAAATGTCATTTTTGGTCTTGGTAATCAATTACATCACCCTTGTAATCGATTACTCGAGAAACAGAACCTCCGTAATCGATTACAATCTCATTGTAATCGATTACGTGATTCCCAGAATCACGTTTCGTAACTTCAAGGCTCTGGTAATCGATTACACAACCGTGGTAATCGATTACCAATTGGACAGAACCTCCGTAAGAGTAAAACAGTCATAATTGTAAACACATTATCCAATCATGAATGCTCAATGGACCATATGACTGACAACTCACAATGCAACAAGGGTACCAAAGTTCCTACTCCATGGAGCTAGACATAAACATTTTTGGAGTGAATGATCAAGGAGTAATGCCAGTGTATCGTTAGCCTTAAAAATATAGTGTGCTCATCACATAAAAACATTTGTGCAAAATGGCTCACACATGGCACCTCAACAGTTGATCGCGACATAGGACAGCGTCACAGTCAGGATCGTCAATGTGTTGCATTGGTTTATCCCACGGCCCCAGTGGAGCTACCACTGCCCATTGTGAGACACCCACACCCCGACGCCCTCAGGGTCAACAACATATGACACCTATGCTTAGTCTACTCGCACCCGCATATAGGTGTTATTCAAACTCCTAGGCAACATAGCCTTCTCAACAATGTCCCCCGGACAATACGCATGCATGACGACACAATGTCCAATCATGTATGTTCATCAATGATGCATTCAACATAAGCCTTTCCTCAATGGCACATAAGCATTATTCAATGTCCAACATGACATATCAACAATACATTTATTTAAAATATTGCCTCAATGGCACATCATCATCCTTATCTCATTGAGTACTACATCAATAATTCTCAGCATCAACATGCATTCCTCATTACACACATACCACAATTTCTATAATCATGGATCCAAGGATTCCATATTCAAAATCATTTCTTCCCTATTGGGGTGAATGCACATTTCTATCACAATTTAGTAAAGTAAAATCCTTGAATCCAGGGTTTTTAGGCTATGTTTGAGTTACAAAAGACAAAGAACCATAATCTCAATCATTTCCAGCTCAAAAATCTCATTTTTGGTCTTGGTAATCGATTACATCACCCTTGTAATCGATTACTCGAGAAACAGAACCTCCGTAATCGATTACAATCTCATTGTAATCGATTACGTGATTCCCAGAATCACGTTTCGTAACTTCAAGGCTCGTAATCGATTACACAACCGTGGTAATCGATTACAATTGATTAACCTCCGTGTCGATTACCCACAAGTTGTAATCGATTACGTGATTCCCAAATGACACCATTTCGTGACATCGAGGCTTGGTAATCAATTACACTCCTCTTGTAATCGATTACAAGCTAAACAAAATCTCATAATCGATTACACACCAGATGTAATCGATTACCAGATTTTCAGAATCACGATTTTGTATCTTTAAGAGCTTGGTAATCGATT
Organism: Ormosia emarginata; assembly: GCA_029884605.1. Classification (NCBI taxonomy): domain Eukaryota; kingdom Viridiplantae; phylum Streptophyta; class Magnoliopsida; order Fabales; family Fabaceae; genus Ormosia; species Ormosia emarginata. Next base: position 30,278,991 of record JAQQTP010000079.1, on the reverse strand, counting down.
ACAAGCCTCGTGTAATCGATTACCACACGTAAGTTTGCAGAAAAATAAAGTTCTCAGGTCCTCTAACTCAAACCAAACCATTCCTCATCATATTAAATCAACAAAATACTCAAATATACCTTCAAATCATGCAAGAGACATCAATGAATCATACAAATCCAATAAAATACATTATCATCAAAATCAACATAAAAATGAGAGAACTTTATACATGGATTCAAAAATCAACAACAATACACATACAAGACATTCCCTTACTACCAAGATTGGTTGAAGAGGATCATCTCCCTCTTACCTATTTAGAAAACAACACAATGTGCCACTCCTTCTTGTCCTAGATTTTCGTTTTCCCCCCTTTAAGAAAACTGCAATGTGAGTGATCACCACAATGTTCACTCAAACCATGAAAAATAGGTTCTTGGTCACCAAGGTGGCCAAGAGAAAACGAAAATAGCAAGGAAATGGAAGAAAGTTGAAGACTTTACCTTAAAGCTCCAAGCTTTAGCTTTAATGGTGGAAGAGAAATGGAAGAAGAAGAAGAAGAAGAAGAGGAACCAAAAGATAACCACCAATGAGAATAGTCTTGGAATGGAGGAAGGAACAAGAAAATGTGATTTTGTTTGGCAAATGAGGAAGTTGGTCTCCAATGTGATGGTGTGTGTGTGTGTACGGTGGAGAGGAAGAAGAAGAGAGAAAAAGAGAAATGGGTATTTGGGTGTAGAGAAATGAGAGTGAAATATGAAGACAATGGAAGGGAAATATTTAGGCTTCCCCCTTGTAGCTTCTGCCGTAGAAGAGTGGAAAAAGGGAGAGAGAAAAATGTGTTGCAAGGGAAATTGCTAGGAAGCTTCCCATAACAAGCTTGGATTAAATTTAAATCTTTGTTTTGAAATTAAAACTAATAGATGTGATACAAAAATTAGATTTTGAATAATGTGATAATATTTTGAATACATGTTATTATTTATTGGACAATAGTTATAGTTGGTAGAAGTCAGCATTACAAATCTGACAGATAAATTCCTCACAGTGTTTTATTATCTCATCTGTTAAGATTTCTCGAAAAATATGAAACCTTGTAAACTGTGTCTGGCCTTGGGTTTAGTAAGATCCCCCGTCGACGTTTCCATAGTTCAAGGTTCTCGGAGAAGATGTCTCATTTCTCCGGTTCCGCTCAGTACACACGTAAAACAAGAAATATATTAAAATATTTCGCATTTTTAGAAAATTCCAAGAAAATTCTAGAAAATCATAAATATTTTTAGAATGAATTCTGATAGTAGAAAAGTAAATTTTTGGGGTGTTACATCCTACGGACAAGTGTCCGAGCAGACGACACAATAGTAATCTCCCTTGGGACATAATACCTAGTATCCCAATACTGCTTGATTGACAGTGGAAATTTGACATGTACATATATACTTACGAAAAGAAACGGATCTCCATGAAATTCCCGGCTCATGTTGACTGTCAAATTTCCCTGATATATAAGTCCCCTCTTATTGGGACTAGTTCTCCATGCTCCAGCTCCACCATGGAACTGTAGTCTCACGTAAGCAAAGAAACTAGGTCTTGATATCATCTTATCAAAACTCCGCTTCTTCCACAGGAACCTGCTCTTCTTCACCCTCTTGTTCTATGCCTTGCTCAACGTCTTTACCAAATATAAATACAGTACAAAATAATATACAAAGAGGTAAGATCACTTATGCCAATACCAACATGGTAGCACAGAGATAACACATACAATATATCATACAGATACATCATACCATAATTACAATCATGCCATCAACATTATTTATCATAACAATCTTTGAATCTCTCTCATTCCGGTGTGCATTCAATTCATTCATGTGTCCCTTCGCCTAGAAACTTGCCAAGAGCCTCTCCTTGTCCATGCTTCATCTCTTGCACCGGCGACCACTCCCTGCCCTATTCGGCCCCAAGTGTCACACGCCCACCAGCTTCTGCATGGTTCATCCCCGGACCACACCACACTAGGAGAGGTCCCACTCTGATACCATTTGTAACACCCCTTTCTGGAGAAGGACAGTCACACCAAACAATGAACGAAACTCAAAAGATCCCTCTATGACCCAGTTTATATACATATAGAAAGTAAAATTTTCATTTATAAAGCATTTGATGACTTGGAAATTCTCTTTTATTTTATAAGCGAAAAACATAAATTTAGCGGAAATAAATAACAGAAAGAACATTACATACATCTAACCAGATTATATATATATTTCATGAGTACTTATATACATCAAAAGATCTAGGTAAAACATAAGTAAAAGTTCCATATGCCCAAAAAGGATTACATACATTAGCCCTCCAAAATAACAAAAACATCAGGCCCCCAAAAAGCTACATACCACATGCCAAGTCCCACAACTATGGGAGAAGACCCTCCGATGGGTCTTCCTCCAACTCATCGGAAGATAAGACTACAGGAGGATGCACACCCTGACGGATAGGAGTCTGCGCAAAGGACACCTCACTGTCCTCTCGAGGAGTATAATTTAGAACACCCTAAAGCTCCCTAACAGGCATAAAAAACTCTAAGTGTATAGTAGTGTTCAAAGAAAAGAAGGGAACTTTATCCCGAGTCCTACGAATAAGAACAGAAACGTCTATAATATATCTAATGTGCTCTAAGTTCCAGTCAATCCTCCAAACATCAAAATTGCTATGGAATAAAACACTCACGTAACCCAAAAAGCTTCGACCCGATGCCATCACAAAACAGAAGACTAATTTGACCAAAACCTAGGGAATGTAGGCTCTTCCACGCCCTGGTCTTTATAGAAGTACAAATATAAATAGAATAACAAAGTAAATAGGTGAGATATCCAACATCATTACCAATATGGCAGTAAAGAAACATAAACGGTGCATAATGCCAATCAGTATAGTAAAATAGTAAGCAGCATCAAGATCAGATAATACACAGTTTAATAATACAGGCAGTCATAATATCAATAAAAGAAATAGTTTCATAACCATATAAATAGATGCCAGGTAAATATGTTGACTGACTAAGCACATGCACAAGGTACCAAAATCCTACTCCATGGAGCTAAACACAACATAGGAGAGAATGATAAAAGAGACATGTTTGTATCTCATCGGCTCAAATCAAGTGCTTAAATATCAATAAATTGTAACATGGCTCATATAAGACATTCTTCATAAGATCGCGATATAGGATAGTGTCTGTAACACCTACCGTATGATATCACATTTCTTACTTAATTATTACTAAACCTTACCCAATTTCAAAATCATTTATTAATAGGATAAAAATATGAGTTGTAAATTTTTTATTTTGCGGATAATATAATTAAATAAATTAGACAAAATGTAAATATAGAAGATTAAACCACACACACACACAGACACAGACACACACACACACTATATATATATATATATATATATATATATGGTTTCAGTACTCGACACAAAGCATATAAAATACAAACTGTTTTTAGGAAACATAAACCATCCTCATAATAAACATCTAACTAGAAGAACCCTCAGAAGGATCTTCCTCAGGATCTTCCTTTGTCTCCTCGGAAAATAAAAACCCCGGATGATAAGTTATCCTACGAACAGGTGTCCGGGTGGACGACATTGTACTAACTTCCCTAGGGGTACGGTAACGACCACCCCAGAACTGTCTAATAGATAAAGGAAACTCTATGTGTACATATACATCAACAGAAAAGAAAGGGACCCCGTGGTAGATCCTACTTAGAGAGACAGTCAACTCTCCCTGATAAATAAGACCCTCCTCATCAGGACTAAGACGCTAGGCCTCAGCGCTATCACGAAACAATAGCCTTACGTAACCAAAGAAAGTAGGTCTCGACACCATAATAACAAAGTATGCTAATAAAACTGAGGTGCTCATGTCTCCTCTTCTTCACCATCTTTACCAATCATAAATATAAAACAGAACAATACAATAAAGAGGTGAGATCACCTACACCAATACCATCACAGCAATAGAGAGACAATAACAACAATAATATCATATAGATATAACAAACAACATATACAATTATAGCAATCAAGTATTTAATCACTTTAACATATATAAGATGTCACAATATTATGCAGATGGACTATGCACATGTACAATGAACTAATTTCATACTCCATGGAGCTAAACACAAACGTCGGAGAGAATGATCCAGAAGATCTGTCTGTATCTCGGTCTCCTCAAACCAAAGTGCTATAAATTTATCCATCGTGCAAATCAGGCATTATACAAGACAGCCTACGCCAGATCGTGATTAGGAATAGTGTCTCGATCTGGATCGTCAGTGTGTTGCATCGGTCTATCCCACGGCACAGAGGAGTTATCAACTATCCATTGCGGAACACTCGCACCCTGACGCCCCCAAGGTCAACAAGTGAGCTACACTATGCCCATCGCACCTACACTTCAGGTGTGATTCAACTCCTAGGTATACAACCTTAATCGACACCGCCGGTACAATGTATGAGAATGACTCAATGCATAACCACAATATGCCATTACGGGCCAAACATCATAATTTCACATTTCCAAGTCCAGTACGTCGACTCGACAGTATTTTTACTATTTCTCAATCACTTAGCATTTTTACTATATTTTCACGATCGCGCAATATTTTTGTCGCATTTTCAAATCGGGTAACCATTTTTCAACGTTTTCTCAATCGCATAAAAATATGTAAACGTTTTCTAAATTGCGTAGTTCAAAAATCCACGTTTTTGAATTGCATAACATTTTTCTACTATTTTTCAACCGTATAAAATAATTCTTGACGTTCTAAATTCAATTTTGAAACTTTCTATACTTTAAAATATATTTTGACTTTAAATTCTTCTTTTTCTCATAAAAATTCTTCTAAGAAATAACTTCTGACATTTTTCCAAAAATCTGCATTATTTCCTCTTAATAAACCCTTCTTTATTTATTTTACCCACAACCCTTTTTTAATAAAATACCTTAAGTCACCACTTCCATTTAAATCCTTGTTTCTAATATTATATCCAAAATTACCATTTGTAAAATAATAAAAAATCATTTGTTTCTTGTTTTCCATCATTTAGGTCCTTAATTAATTCCTTATCTCCTAATCACCTAAGTTTACCATTCATAATCCATTTTTACTCTAATTTACTCTATTTCATGCTTCTTGGCCGTGAGCTATGTGGTTTTTTGGAAACAAAATTTATCAATCCATTTTCTTACTTCTTAGTCATCTAACTTTACCCAAAAAAAAAAATAATTTTAACTTGGAATACCTATATTGGGGCATAGTGGTCGTGAGCATCATGGTCCATTGGAGACCAAAAATTGTTTTCCTTTCCCACATAAATCATATCACATACTATCCATAATCATCAAAATCCATAATAACACAAGTCATGCATAATAATAAAGCTTATAAAAACACATACTATAAAACATGCATAAATCATAAAAGCACATAACTAAAACAACCACAAACAATTAATTTAAACAACAAGGGAAACAAATCCTCATATGGATTCATTACCCACAAATCACACCAAAATTCATCCCTCAGCACCATGAATGATTGATGCGGTTAAATCTCTCTCTTACCTTTTGGTGATACTTCCTTAGCTCTTAGCTTGTCCTCTTGAACTAATCCTTCACTGCCAAGAGGTTCGTAAAAAAAACAAACACAAATATATTAACATATAAAGCTTGAATAAGAAGACCATGGATCAAAATATGGCCTAGAGCATGAAGATGAAACAAATAGTAAAGTTTTCATGAACTTCACCTTAAAACCTTAGAACTTAAACTTTGAAAGAACTCCTTGAAGATGGATGATTTTGATCAAGGCTTCAACTACAAAGTGTCTTAGGATTATGTATGGATGCTAAATATAAGGTTGGTTAGAATTGTTGAAGAGTGGAAAGTGATTTCCTATGCTTGGCCATGAGGCTCCACAAGAGGAAAAGAAGAGAGTTTAGTGAATATTTGGTCTTCTAAGGGTGCTTGGCCATGGGATTCTTGTAGAGAAGGAAAGATGAGAGCTTTTTGTATGGCTTTTTTGAATGTTGAATGAAAAGATGACCAAGTGAATTAATAGAAGGATTTTGCCTCCATTTAGCCTTGCATGGCCGTGGAGTGCTCTAGGAGAAAGCCTACTTTGGTTGACTACAAGAAGACTTCACAAGGAAGGTCTCTATTGTTATTAGCTTACATTAAAGTTGTCATAACCATTTATATTGACTAAGTTTTCTATTGGTTCCTAATAAAGTTGTCATAGCCATTATGTTGGACTAGCACTTTACTTAGTCTTGAGGTTTTCTTTCTATTAGTACATACAAGATATTTTTCGATAAATATTAACCAATGGACAATAGCTACTGTATTTTTATTGTCCATTAAATAAAGCAGTACAAAAACACAGTAAAAGAAAATTTCAAAAATAGTTTTCGGCTTCAGGTTTAGTAAGATCCCCTAGCCTGGGTTAACAGTACAAAATTTTTTGGCCCCAAATAATATTTATTTTTTCGGGCCTACCCTGAGCCCACATACAACCTAAAATAATATTAAAATAATAAAAAATCTAGAAAATCCAAAATAATTCAAAAAAATCATAAAAATTATAAAACTCACAGATATTTAGAAAAAATAAAATTCGGGGTGTTACAGTGTCTCGGTCCGGATCGTCAGTGAGTTTGCATCAGTCTCTCTCACGATACAGAGGAGCTACCAACTGCCCATTACGAGATACCCGCACCCCAACACTCCCAAGGTCAATAAGTGACCTACACTAGTCTATTCGCACCTGCACTTAGGTATAATTCATCTCCTAGGCATATAACCTTACAACAAAGTCCATCGGACTTTCACAATGCATGATGACTCAATGCATATTCATGTATATTCAATAATAATACACTTTCTCCATAATCATGCTACAATTTGGCCAAATTAATTATTAATAGATCGTTGGTCCCACTTATGGACCCATAACAATACATTATCCTATTCTTAATTGTGAAAACATATCTTTAAGGTTTATTATTAAATTACGCTTTAACTTTAATGTTTTTCCTATTAAGCCTCTCTAAGGGAATTCTCTTGCATTTTTCACCTAATCTCTGTTACCTAAATTAAACAAGTCCTTTGCTTAGTTCTAAACTAAACTCACTTAGGGTAATTTAATTTAAATTTCTCAACATCTCACTTACACTCATGTTCTTTCTTTGGTCAAAATTACTCTAAGTTATAGGATAAAATTTTATTCTTTGTTCTTTCCATTTTATGAATCCCTAATCAACATCTAATCATGTAATTAATAATGTTTCCATTTTAACACAAAATTTTGCCATTATTTTCTCTAAGGGGTCGTGAGCTCTAAGGAACTAGAAACCTAAATTTTCATCACTCCATTCATTATTAACTACTTAATTAGTTAGTCTCCTAATTTGTTACAAAATTTTGATCATGGACACCCCATTTGAGGGTGTTTGGCCATGAGCCTCAAACAAAAGGGGCAAAGAGCCCTTGCTTTTCATATATGATTCCAATCCATCAAAATTATTCCAAGCCATCAAGATATACAATAACAACCAATAAAGTCATACAAGGTAAAATTAATACAAAAATCATCAAGAATCATACAACAAAGTAAGTAACCCTAACATGGATTCCTCACTACCAAGTCAAAAACATGTTCCTCACCACCATGATAGGTTGAAGAGGATTATCTCCCTCATACCTAAAGAGAAAACAAGAAAAGCAAGCTCCTTGGTGCTCTTGAAATTCGTCCACCACTACCAACAAAACCCTAGGATATTCAAACTCACACAATCAACAACCAAAGCTTGAAAAAGGAATCCTTGAGCACCAAGGTGACCAAGGATCACGAAAAAGAGAATAGGAAATAGAAAAGTCAAGAACTTTGTCTCAAAACTTCAAATTTTAGGGCTTTATAGAAGAAGATGAAGATGGAAGATTCAAGTGGTGGTCACAAAAAGAAAAAGCTTCTAGGTGATGAGTAGAGGCAAGAAATGAGGTTGGTTGAGCAAGAAAGCTTGGATAGCCAAAAATGGTGGTTTGGCTGTGGGAATGGAGAGAAAATAGAGAGGAAATGTGAGCTTTTTGTTTTGAAGATGGTTCCAACAAGAAAGAAAGCCTTCAAATGAGATGTAGTTTCAACCAAAGTGGTTGCTTGAAATTAATCAAACATGGAGGGTGGGGGAATGGTGGTTGCTGTGGACTTGGAGAGGAGAGGAAGAAGAGAAAATGTGAGAGGAGAAATGGTGAAATAAGAGAAAGGTTAAGAGAAAGTGATAGAAAACTTTTTGAAATTTGAAAAGTGAAAGTGAATATGTGTTTTTGGCCAAAGGTGATAATTTGTGTCACCTTTTTCCTTCTCATTGTCGTGGAACTTGAAGGGAGGAGAGAGACAAGTTGGCTTCCTTGAGAAGCTTTGTCCATTTTTTTTGAAAAAGTCAAAGTGATGATGTCACTTGGATGATGTCATCTTGATGATGTTATTAAAGTGCTCTTTAGAAAAAATGACTAACACTCTACTAAAGCTATTATCTAGTGGACAAAGGTTAAAGTTAACAAAGCCAGTATTTATTGACTAACAGATAATAAAATGTATTGTGGTTTTATTTATCAGATAAATCTCGAAAAACAAAAACTTCATAAACTGTGTCCGGCCTTGGGATTAGTAAGATCCCTCGTCGATGTTTCCTCAGTCCAAGGTTTTTTAGCCTCAGGGAAAATATTTTATTTTCCCGACTCCACTCAGTGCGTACACAAATTGAGAAATATATTAAAATAATCAACATCACCGAAATAATTCACAAATATTCATAAAATTCACAAATATTATAAAATAACTATATATCATGAAACAAGCAATTTTCGGGGTGTTATAACTCTCCCCTTGTAAAAAAAAATTTCGTCCTCGAAATTTGTCATGCCTTAGAATAAATGTGGATGTTGTTCTTTCATCTTGTCCTCTAATTCTCATGTGGCGTCTCTAGTTGTATCATTACAAATCATTTTCACTAATGAAATTTCTTTCCCTCTAAGTCGCTTCACTCTCCTATCTTCGATCTTTACAGAGGTGCCTCATAGGTTAAATTTTCTTTTAATTGTACTGTATCAGGTGCTATGACATGGTCTGGACCAAGAATATATTTTCACAATTGTGACACATGAAAGACATTGTGAAGGTTAGAAAGAAAAGGAGGTAAGGCTATTTGGTAAGCTACTGGACTTACTCGACGAAGAATTTGATAAGGTCCGATGAATTCAGGAGTGAGTTTTCTAGATTTAAGAACTCAGTTGTGACTTTCAAAAACACATGCTCGCCTACCTCAAATTCAAGAGGCCTCCTTTTGTCCGCGTAGCTTTTCTATCTACTCTGAGTCATCCTCATCTTTTCCTGAATCAGCTTGACCTTTTTCTGTCGTTTGTTGCACAAAATCAGGTCTAATTGAAAAATGCTCTCCATCTTGGTACCAGCATAAAGGTGTTTTGCACCATTGTCCATATAGAGCCTCATAGGGTGCCATCTCTATGTTCGAGTGAAAATTGTTGTTGTAGGTGAACTCTATCAATGGTATAACTTCATCCCAACTTCCAATTTGTTCCAAAGTGCAGGCTCTAAGCAAATCTTCCAACGATTGGATCGTCCTTTCCGATTGACCATCGGTTTGAGGGTGATAAAGAGAGCTGAAATGTAGTTTCATTCCCATTGCTTCTTGAAGACTTTGCCAAACCTTGATGTAAACCTCAGATCTCTATCAAAAATAATACTAGAAGGCACAACATGTAGTCTAACAATCTCACCAATATAAAGCTGGGTTAACTTCTCCATTGAATACTTTATGTTAATCAGTAAGAAGTGTATAGACTTCATAAGCTGATCAACAAATACCCATATCGAATCGTAACCCTTCTGGGTCTTTGGCAATCTAACCATGAAATCTATCGCAATACTATTCCATTTCCATTTGGGAATAGTTAGAGGTTACAACATTCATGACGATCTCTGATGTTCAACCTTAGCTTGTTGACAAACTAGACAAGATGACACATATCTGGCAACATCCTTCTTCATTCCGTGCCACCAAAATAACTGTTTTAGTCGTGGTACATCTTGGTCATTCCCGGATGCACACTCAACTTGCTCATGTGAGCGTCTTCGAGAATGAACTTCTTGAGTTCCGGATCCTTGGGCACACAAACCCTACCTCTGAACTTTAAGATTCCATCAGGTCCTTCTTCTACTATCGACACAATGTCACGCTTCATCAGCTCCCTCCCATTTTGTAATAAATTGTCACGTTTTTGTTTTTCTCAAATTTCTTCCATTAGATCACTTGAAATAGTAACCATATTTAAACAAATCTTCCCCGGTGCCAATTCCACAGAGGACCATATATCCCTGAATTGCTCTATCAACTCTTTCTCCTTAACCATCATAGCAGAGATACTAAGCATCTTCTTACTTAAAGCATCTGCCACGAAGTTTGCTTTTCCGGAGTGATACTGAAGTTGAAAATTATAATCTTTCAGAAACTCCAACCACCTTTATTGCCTCATGTTTAGCTTCTTTTGGTCAAATAGGTACTTTAAACTTTTGTGGTCACTAAAGACGTTGAACATCGCTCTATACAGAAAGTGTCTCCATATCTTCAAAGCAAACACCATAACTGCTAACTCCAGGTCATGTGTAGGGTAATTCTTTTCATGCACTCTCAACTGTCTGGAAGCATATGCCACCACTTTATTATCTTGCATGAGCACACATCCTAGTCCTTGATGTGAAGCATCACAGTACTCCTCAAAGGGTTCATTGGGATCTGGTAGAACTAAAATTGGTGAAGTAGTCAGTCGTCTTTTCAACTCTTGAAAACTTTCTTCACAAGCATCGGTCCACTCAAAAGCTTGGTTCTTCCTCGTGAGTTGAGTAAGAGGTCCTGCTATATTAGAAAATCCTTCACTGAATCTTCGATAATATCCAGCTAATCCCACAAAGCTTCGAATCTCAGTCACAGTCTTTGGCCTTTTCCATTGTAGAACTATTTCGACCTTTGACGGATTCACAACAATCCCATCCTTCGATATTACATAACCCAAAAACTAAACTTCTTCCAGCCAAAATTCATACTTCGACAACTTGGCATACGGCTTCTTCTCTTTTAGAATATGGCGAACTATACTGAGATGTTCGACATGTTCCTCCTGATTTTGAGAATAGATCAATATGTCATTAATAAAAATGATAATAAATCTGTCTAGGTAAGGATGAAAGATTCTATTCATGTAATCCATATATATAGCAGGTGCATTCGTTACTCTAAACGGCATCACAAGATACTCGTAATGTTCGTAACGTGTACGAAAAGCCGTCTTGGGGATATCCTCTCCCTTCACTCAGATATGATGATAGCTAGAACGCAAGTCAATCTTGGAGAAAACTGCAGCTCCCTTAAGCTGATCCATTAAATCATCTATCCTCGGAAGTGGATACTTGTTCTTGATTGTGACCTTGTTCAGCAGGTGATAATCTACACATAAGCGCAAAGTTTCATCCATCTTCTTGACTAACAATACTGGTGCTCCCCAGGGTGACATGCTAGGCCTGACAAACTGCTTTTCTAGAAGCTCCACTAATTGTTTCTTAAGTTCAACTAATTCTAATGGCGACATCCTGTATGGTGCTATAGATACAGGGCTAGATCCAAGTACAAGATCGATTGTGAGCTTCACCTCCCATTATGGCGATAAACTAAGTACATCATCATGAAAAACTTCGGGAAACTCATTGACTACCGGAATAACATTCACATTTGTCTCGCTCTCGAGTTCTAAGGAAGACAATAACATGTATCCCTCAGCTCCTTCTCTTAAGAAAGCTTTAACTTGATTGGCCGTAAAAAATATAGAAACTTCAGACATAGGGAAAACTAGGGTTTTATTGGAACAATCCAGTAGGATGTGGTTAGAAGATAACCAATCCATTCCTAAGATTACGTCTATTTGGGAAAGAGGTAAATAGATCAAATTAACAGAAAAGATTTAACCTTCAACAGATAAAGGACAATTCAAATAAACTTGGGTAGTAACAACATGTTTAGTAGTTGGGGTAGAAACACTCAAATCAAAAGGCAAAGAAGTCACATGTAAACCTAATCGACGCATAAAGTCATAAGCAATAAAAGAGTGGGTTGCCCTTGAGTCATACAGTACAGACAAAAGATTACCTCCTATGGTACCATCTTCGTGTATCAGATCTTTGGATTTGGAGGCTTCTGCTCCATTTATTGTGTAAACTCTGCCTCCTACCTGAGGCCTTGCAACTCGTGCATTGTTGACAAAAGGCTCTGCCTTAAGTTGGTTGCAATCTCTAGAGATATGTCCAGGTTTTCTGCATCTGAAGCAAATAATCCATTTGATACTGCATTCCCTTGTCAAGTGGTCTTTTCCACATTTCAAACACTTTGGTGAAGACGCCACGTCTGACTAACTCAATTGCTACTAGGATTTCCACTCAGGCCTCCACCAGGTGATTGTTGTTGACTTCCCAGCGGTCGGGAATAAGGCTTCCTCTGAAAATGATTTGCACTGCTACCACTTCCTCTTTGGAACCTAGAGGGTCCAAAGTTGAGACCCTTTGTGTCCCTTGATTGATCTAGCTCTTCAATCCTCTGACACTTATCTAGCAAGGCTGGGAATCAGTCAATTCCCAAAAGCATTACTACCCTCTTTGTAACACCCTAAAATTTACTTTTCTATTATCAGAATTCATTCTAAAATATTTGTGATTTTCTGAAGCTTTTCCTGGAATTTTTTGAGAATGCGGAATATTTTAATATATTTTTTCGTTTTACGTATGAATTGAGCAGAACCGGAGAAATGAGATATTTTCTCCGAAAACCTTAAACTATAGAAACGTCGACTGGGGATCTTACTAAACTCGAGGCCGGACACAGTTTACAAGGTTTCACATTTTTCGAGAAATTTTAACAGATAAAATAATAAAACACTGCGAAGAATTTATCTGTTAGATTTGTTAATGCTGACTTCTGCCAACTATAATTACATCCAATAAATAATAACACATAATAAAAATCTTATCGCATTATTCAAAAATTACCTTGTGTCAAATCCCTTTTTAGCCTTATTTTCAAGAAAGAAGAAAAAGAGAATTTAGTTAATTAAAACCCCTTGTAGGAAGTTTCCAAGAAGCTTCCTATTTGACACATTTTTTTTCTCTCTCCCTTCTCCACTCTTCTACGGCAGAGGCTATAGGGGAAGCCTATGTAATTTCTCTCCTCTTCCTAATATTACACTCTCATTTTTCTAAACCCCAAATATCCATTTCCTTTCTTCTTCTTTTCTTCTCCACCATGCAACCACTTCTGGAGGCAGTCATCCTTTGCTTGCTTCATCATCAAAGATTCTTGCTTTCTTACACCATTCCAAGTCCTCTTTTGTTGCCATCTTTTGGTTCTTCTTCTTCTTCTTGCATTCTTCTTCCACCATTGAAGCTAAAGCTTAGAGCTTTAAGGAGGAAAACGAAAATCTAGGGCAAGAAGGAGTGGCACATTGTGTTGTCTTCCAAATAGGTAAGAGGGAGATGATCCTCTTCAACCAATCTTGGTAGTAAGGGAATGTCCTGTATGTGAGTTGTTATTGATTTATGAATCCATGTATAAAGTTCTCTCATTTTTATGTTGTTCTTCATGATAGTGCATTTTGTTGGGTTTGTATGATTTATTGATGCCTCTTGCATGATTTGAAGGTATAGTTGAGTAACATGTTGATTAAATATGATAATGATTGGTTTGGTTTGAGTTAAAGGACCTGGAGGACTTTGTTTTCTGCAAGTTTACGCGTGGTAATCGATGACACGGGGCTTGTAATCGATTACCAAGCTCTTAAGGATACGAAATTGTGATTCTGGAAATTTGGTAATCGATTACGTCTTGTGTGTAATCGATTACAGAGATTCAGTTTATCTTGTAATCGATTACAAGAGTGGTGTAATCAATTACCAAGCCTCTGATGTCACGACATAGTGCTTCTGGGAATCACGTAATCGATTACCACTTGTGGGTAATCGATTACGGAGGTTCTGTCCAATTGGTAATCGATTACCACGGCTGTGTAATCGATTACCAGGGCCTTGAAGTTACGAATTGTGGTTCTAGTTTGTTCCTCTGGTAATCGATTACCAGGGTAATGTAATCGATTACCAAGACCCAAAAATGAGATTTTTGAGCTGAAAATGATTGAGATTATGGTTTTTTGTCCTTTGTAACTCAAACATAACCTAAAAACCCTGGATTCAAGGATTTTACTTTACTTAATTGTGATAGGAATGTGTATTCATACCGATAGAGAAGAAATGATTTTGAATATAGAATTCTTGGATCCATGACATGGAAATTGTGGTGTGTGTGTGTGTAATGAGGAATATATATATATATTGATACTGAGAATTATTAATGCAAATGTGATTTCCTATGTGGGTTATGCACTTATTGATGTAGTACTCAATGAGATAAGAATGATGATGTGCCATTGAGGCAATATTTTAATAAATGTATTGTTGATATGTCATGTTGGACATTGAATAATGCTTATGTGCCATTGAGGAAAGGCTTATGTTGAATGCATCATTGATGAACATACATGATTGGACATTGTGTCATCATGTATGTGATGTCCGTTGGACATAGTTAGTAAGGCGATGGATGCCTAGGAGTTTGAATAACACCTATGTGCGGGTGCGAATAGACTAAGCGTAGGTGTCATATATTGTTGACCTTGGGGGCATCGGGGTGTGGGTGTCTCACAATAGACAGTGGTAGCTCCACTGGAGCCGTGGGATAGACCAATGCAACACACCGACGATTCTTCCTGAGACGCTGTCCTATGTCGCGATCAACTGTTGAGGTACCATGTATAAGCCATTGCGCAAACAATTTTATGAAAGAGAGCACACTATATTTTAAGGCTACTGAGATACTGGTATTACTCCTTGATCATTCACTCCAAAGATGTTTATGTCTAGCTCCATGGAGTAGGAACTTTGGTACTCTTGTTGCATTGTGAGTTATCAGTCACATGGTCCATTGAGCATTTATGATTGGATAATATGTTTAATATTATGACTGCGATATTTGTTTGACTCTTGGTAATGCTAATGTTGCTAGCTGGCTATGGATAATGTTAACTATTGATTTTGCAGTTTTACTCTCATTAATTGCTTTCATGCATTTTTGTACTTGTATGTATTAACTATGTCTTATGTGGGCGTTCGACGCCGTTTATTTTCTTGCTGCCTTGTTGGTACTGAAAGCTGGAAATCTCACCTCTTTCGGTAATTTCTTTATTTTGTATTTTGGTTGGATCGTGTGCTCTCGAGAAGACGCTCGTGAGGAGGACAAGGAAACCACTGAGTTTCAAGGTTTCTGGCCTTATCTCGACTGAGATCGAAGTTGTTGAGGATGTCATTTCGACTCCGTGGACTTTTTGGCTACGTGCGGATCAACTTTCTTGGAGGTCCGGACTGCTGGCATATCAACGTGCAGACTGATCGATGTGTATACCACGGCGATGTGATGGTGTCCTTAGCGTGGAGACGTTATGACGCTCCTATTCTGGATTTTCATGCTTTTGTATGGCTGGAGTTCTATATGCCCGTGAGGGACATGTGGGGTGAAATGTATTATACCCCTCGTGAGGATTCCTTTTTGTCTACTGCCCGGGCTCCTGCCCGCTGTTCTGTCGTCCCGATGGATGTCTCGTCGGACGACGAGGACCCTGAGGAGGATCCATCTACGGTTCCTTCTCGTTCCAGGCAGTCTTAGGGTTGGTTTTAAATTGATGGCTACTGATGGCTATCCATTTATTTTGAGGGAGCCTGACGTACTACTGGATTAGTGGGTATATGTTTGTATCTCTTGGGGTAGGTACACATTTTGCTTTTTGTATATCTTTTTGGAAATGTAATTTAAATAGGCTTGTGCTTCTGGTACAAAGTATATAATTATCCATATTGTGTATGGTCGTATGTTTCATTCTATGTTGATTTCTCTTTGACATTTTTGACAGAAGTTTTATATGAAAAAGGAACTTTTAATTTTAAATCAATCACGCGATATATTTACAAACAGGTGTATATGTACATTAAATGGAAGTTTTAACCGGATTTATGTTAAAGGAAAAAAAAAAAGAAAAAAAAATGTTCAAACTTTCCGTAATCATTTGTGTGCCGTTTCACTATAGTGCAATGTTCCTTCTTCTTACCCATTATGACTGAAGGGAGAAAAATGGGCGTTACACTGTCTTGGTATCAGAGCTCCCGGTTATGTTTCTTTGGGTCATGTGGTTTTGGACTGTCTTGTTTGTGCTGTGTCATTCTCTGTGATTTTGCTATTTAGCATTCAAATGAATACATCTGACTTTCTCTGTGTTTTGCGTAGTCTAATCCGAGAAGAGGCGATGGCTCGTTGGGGTGATATGGCTGCTGCCATAGAGGCAATACAGAAGATGGCCGAGGCAATGTTACAACAGAACCAGCAAACAACTCAACAACAGGCTAGGGCTGCACAACAGCTAGAGGATACAGCGGATGTTCAGAATTTGGAAGGATTTCGTCATGCTAATCTTCCACAGTTTAAAGGGGAGTTTGATCCGGAGAAAGCTACATTGTGGATCCAAGAGTTGGAGAAAATATTTATGGGTATGAATTGTGCTGATGATAGGAAGGTGACCTATGCCGCATACATGCTGATGGGAGATGCTGAACATTGGTGGACGGGAGAACAAAGGCTACTGCAAGCCGCAAATAGAGTGATAACTTGGGAAGTGTTTAAAGAAAGGTTCTTGAACAAGTATTTTCCTGAAAGTTCCAGGCACGCAAAAGAAATGGAATTTCTGAGGTTACGACAGGGAGGCATGACTGTGAGCGAATACGCCGCCAAGGTTGAGAACTTGTCCAGATTTTCGACCTATTTTCAATTTCAACCCGATGAAACTTGGAAGTGTCAGAAGTTTGAGGAAGGCCTGAGGCATGATGTGAAGAAAATTGTGATAGCCTTGAAGATTTCTCAGTTTTCTGAGCTACTCGACACTTGCTGCCGATTGGAAAGTATGGAACAAGAACGTGAGGCGAGAAACAGAAACTTTGGGCCCGTTCGGTCCCAAAGGGGAGGTGGTGGTAACTCGAGTCGTTATCAAAAGAAGCCTTATTCTAGACCCTCTGGAAGCCAACAACCACAAAAATTTCAAGGAGGAAGCCCAACTGGAAGCCCTGGAAGGATGGGTCAGAATACTACAACTACTCCGAGATGTATGAAATGTGGGAAGGAGCATTTCACAAGGGACTACACAATCAAAGGATTTATTTGCTTTCGGTGCGGGAAACCTGGTCACGTTTCTCGAGACTATAACCAGACCAAGGCGGAACCATCCGTCAATGTTGCTAAGACTTCTAAACCACAAGTTAGAGGCAGAGTCTACACCCTGAGTGGTGCTGAGGCCTTTGAATCCGAGGATCTGATACAAGGAGAAGGTATCATTGAAGGTAATCTTTTAATTGTACTGTATGACTCTGGTGCTACTCATTCCTTCATTTCACATGATTGTGTGAAAAGACTTGGATTGCCTGTGTCTTCTTTACCTTTCGATTTGACTGTTTCAACTCCTATGGCAAAACCTGTCGTCACTACTAAGGTGTGTCTAGGTTGTCCTTTAATCGTGGAAGGTCGAATCTTTTCTGTCGATTTGATCTGTTTACCATTATCCCAACTAGACGTGATATTAGGAATGGACTGGCTATCTGCCAACCATGCCTTGTTAGACTGTTCTAGAAAAATAATAGTTTTTTCTTTGGATGAGGATTCTAGATTTTTGACTGCCAACCAAGTGAAAGCGTTTCTGAAAGAAGGAGCTCGAGGATACATGCTATTATCTTCTTTGAAAGTCGAGAGTGAAGTTGATGTGGACGCAATCTTTGTTGTTCAAGAATTTCCTGAGGTTTTCCCTGATGATGTACCTGGTTTGCCACTGGAACGAGAGGTCGAATTTGCTATCGACTTGGTACCAGGAGCTGGCCCTATTTCTATGGCACCTTACCATATAGCACCAGCAGAACTCGTGGAACTTAAGAAGCAGTTGGAAGAGCTCCTAGAGAAGCAATTCGTGAGACCCAGTGTGTCACCCTGGGGAGCACCTGTATTGTTGGTCAAGAAGAAAGATGGGACTTCAAGATTATGCGTGGACTACCGTCAGTTGAATAAGGTTACGATCAAGAACAAGTATCCATTGCCGAGGATAGATGACTTGATGGACCAATTGAAGGGAGCAGCTGTGTTTTCCAAGATCGATCTATGATCGGGTTATCACCAAATCAGAGTAAAAGTGGAAGATATTCCCAAGACGGCTTTTCGTACTCGTTATGGTCATTACGAGTACCTGGTGATGCATTTTGGTGTGACAAATGCACCTGCGATATTTATGGACTACATGAATAGGATCTTTCGTCCTCACTTGGACAAATTCGTTGTTGTTTTCATCGACAATATCCTGATCTATTCACAAAGTCGCGAGGACCATGCTGAGCACCTCAGCATAGTTCTCCAGATCTTGAAGGAAAAAGAGTTATATGCGAAACTATCCAAGTGCGAGTTTTGGCTAGATGAAGTGAAATTCTTGGGTCATGTAATCACAAAGGAAGGAATTGCAGTGGATCCTTCAATGGTAGAAGTCGTACTACAGTGGGAAAGACCAACTACAGTTACGAAAATCCAAAGCTTCGTTGGATTAGCTGGATACTACCGGAGGTTTATTGAAGGGTTTTCCAAAATTGCGGGACCGCTCACTCAACTCACCAAGAAAGACCAAGCTTTTGAATGGACAGATTCCTGCGAAGGAAGTTTCCAAGAGTTAAAAAGGAAGCTGACTATGTCACCAGTGCTAGTCTTACCGAATCCTAGTGAACCATTTGAAGTGTACTGTGACGCTTGGTATCAAGGTTTGGGGTGCATTCTCATGCAAAACAGAGGAGTGGTAGCTTACGCCTCAAGACAATTGCGAATGCACGAGAAGAACTACCCAACACACAATCTAGAGTTAGCTGCAGTAGTGTTTGCATTGAAAATATGGAGACATTATCTGTATGGAGCCATATTTAACGTCTTCAGTGACCACAAAAGTCTGAAATACCTGTATGACCAGAAGGAGTTGAACATGAGGCAACGAAGATGGCTAGAATTTTTGAAAGACTACGATTTCCAACTTCAGTATCATCCTGGAAAGGCGAACGTGGTGGCCGATGCTTTGAGTAGAAAGACGATTAGTGTTTCTACTATGATTATTAGAGAAAAAGACTTGATAGAGCAATTCAGAGATATATGGTCATTTGTAGAGTTAACACCGGGTAAAATTTGCATGAATAGGATCGCTATCTCGAATGACCTGATGGATGATATTCGAGAGAAACAAAAGGTTGATAAATTCCTGCAAGAAGAAAGAGAATTGATGAGGCAGGGTGGTGTATCAACGTTGAAGGAAGGAAGCGATGGGATTCTGAGATTCCAAGGAAGGGTCTGTGTGCCTAAAGATGAAGAACTCAGAAAGTACATACTTGAACATGCTCATTCTGTTGGTGTATGCCCTAGTGGCCAATACGTTTTGTTTGTATTTACATACATTATATTATGCTATTTTATATGAGGCATTTCATTTATTATGTTCTTTTTTTGGTAAACATGATAAAGTCCTTAGAATAGTAAATTTGATACCATAGGACATCAAGTGGATGACTTGATCGTGAGATCCTATTGGATAAAACACTATTCTTAAATGTCCCTAGTCAAGTATTATTGTTAATTAGGACAACAATAATGCTTTGAGACTAGTATGTGCGTAGACTGATGACCACATCTCACGGGTCATGGATATGAGATATCAAGTCTACACATGGATACATATTAGAGTAATGATGTATTGGACAGACCCGCCATGAGAACGCTATGTGGATCGTTACGTGAGTGTCATAAGCAATTCTCATAGTGATAATGGTGTATGTGGTCCTTTGACCTGAAATCACTACGATTCCTACATGAGGAGTTGTGTGTTTTAATGCCATCAAACGTCATCTGTAACAAGATGATTATAAAGTTGGTTATTAGACATATCGCGATACATGTGGAGGGATGTGAGTGACCTAGATGGGATTTGTCCCTCCTACATAACAGGAGTGATATCTTCGGGCCCCCTGATTGAGTGAGACTATGAAATGCATGGCCATGCTCAAATGAGTCAATATGAGATATTGATCTCATTTGTCATTACTATGTCTACTCGGAATCGGAAACCGAAGATTGAACTAAACAAGGGTGACACGTTCCATGCCTTGTGTTCAATTTGGATATCTGGACAAAGGGACTAAACTACACGGAAACATTGGTCACGGATAGGTTATGTCAAATCACTGACATTCTCATTACTTGGGTAGCAGTGATGTGTTGCTAGATACCGCTCACTGTTTGTAATATTAAAATGAGATTTTAATATTACTACCAACGTCATGAGAACCTGCAAGGTCGCACACTTAGAACAGACTAAATTGGAGTAATCGAATCCAAGTTGGACTCGGATTCAATTGTGGGCCTAACTCATGACGATGGGTTTAGGGTTGCACCACTTACCTTGCTACTGCTCACACTCACTTAAGGCAGCCACTATTATAAATAGTACTTGCTAAGGGGGCTGCTACCGGTTACATCACAACCCTAGCCGCACCTACGAGAAAGTGAGTGAGAGATAGTAAGGTCTTCTTCTCCTCTCTTCGCAGCTAGCACTACGAAACGAGGCGTAACTCCTTTTGCAAGTCACATTCGTGTGGATACCGCAAAACATCGTCGCTATTACGGTGTTGGTGATTCACCTCGCTTGTGTCTGTCACGCTTCAAGAGGTAAAATTTTTAAAACCTCGGATTATGGATTTTTCGCATGGATCCTGTGAGGGAATTCTGTTATTCCGCTGCGAGACTTTGATCCGCAAATTCCCAACACATTCGAGTCAGTTGAGTATGCATCTTGGAATGACCAAGATGTATCAAGACTTAAGGAAGCTATTTTGGTGGCATGGAATGAAAAAAGATATCGCTAGATGCGTGTCGTCTTGTTTGGTTTGCCTGAAAACGAAGATCGAGCACCAAAGACTTACTGGATTACTACAACCTTTAATTATTCCTAAATGGAAATAGGATAGTATCGCCATGGATTTTGTTGTTAGATTACCAAAAACTAGGAAAGGATATGACTCAATATGGGTAATAGTGGATCGACTTACGAAGTCAGCTCACTTTCTGCTAATCAACATAAGATATCCATTGGAGAAGTTGACTCAGATATACATTGGTGAAATTGTCAGACTTCACGGGATACCCACGAGTATTATTTCCGATAGAGACCCGAGGTTTACCTCGAAGTTTTGGTAAAGTCTTCAGGAGGCTATGGGAACAAAGTTGCGGTTAAGTTCTACCTACCATCCGCAAACTGATGGTCAATCAGAAAGAACGATCCAGTCATTAGAAGATCTGTTGAGAGCCTGTGTCATAGAGCAAATAGGAAGTTGGGATGAAATCTTACCATTGGTGGAATTCACCTACAACAACAGTTACCATTCAAGTATAGGGATGGCACCCTATGAGGCTTTATATGGGCGGAGGTGTCGGACGCCTCTGTGCTGGTATCAGGATGGAGAACGGCTTACCATTGGACCTGAACTCATTCAGTAGACAACTGAGAAGGTTAAAATGATTCAGGAGAAAATGAAAACGGCTCAGAGTCGGCAGAAGAGCTATGCGGACAAAAGAAGGAAACCTCTTGAGTTCGAAGAAGGAGAGCATGTCTTCTTGAAAGTCACACCTATGACTGGGGTCGGTCGTGTCCTCAAGTCTAGAAAACTCACTCCAAAATTCCTTGGACCTTACCAAATTCTTCGTCGGATAGGTCCTGTTGCTTACCAAATAGCTTTACCCCCTTTTCTTTCAAATCTTCATAATGTCTTTCATGTGTCACAACTCAGAAGATATATCCCAAATCCTAATCATGTCATAGCACCTGATTCCGTACAATTAAAGGAAAACTAGACTTATGAGACAACTCCTGTAAGGATTGAGGATAGGAGGACAAAGTAACTCAGAGGAAAGGACATTGCACTAGTGAAGGTAATCTGGAACGAAGCAACTAGAGATGTGACGTGGGAGCTGGAGAACAAGATGAATGAGCAATATCCCGAATTGTTTTAAGGTATGGAAAATTTCGAGGACGAAATTCTTAATTGTTAGGGAGAGTTGTAACACCCCAAAATTTACTTTTCTACTATCAGAATTCATTCTAAAATATTTGTGATTTTCTGAAGCTTTTCCTGGAATTTTTTGAGAATACGGAATATTTTAATATATTTCTTGTTTTACGTATGTATTGAGCGGAACCGGAGAAATGATATATTTTCTCCGAAAACCTTAAACTATGGAAACGTCGACGGGGGATCTTACTAAACTCGAGGCCGGACACAGTTTACAAGGTTTTACATTTTTCAAGAAATTTTAACAGATGAAATAATAAAACACTGTGAAGAATTTATCTATCAGATTTGTTAATGCTGACTTCTGCTAACTATAATTACGTCCAATAAATAATAACACATATTAAAAATCTTATCGCATTATTCAAAAATTACCTTGTGTCAAACCCCTTTTTAGCCTTATTTTCAAGAAAGAAGAAAAAGAGAATTTAGTTAATTAAAACCCCTTGTAGGAAGTTTCCAAGAAGCTTCCTATTTGACACATTTTTTTTTCTCTCTCCCTTCTCCACTCTTCTACAGCAGAGGCTATAGGGGAAGCCTAAGTAATTTCTCTCCTCTTCCTAATATTACACTCTCATTTTTCTAAACCCCAAATATCCATTTCCTCTCTTCTTCTTTTCTTCTCCACCGTGCAACCACTCCTGGAGGCAGTCATCCTTTGCTTGCTTCATCATCAAAGATTCTTGCTTTCTTACACCATTCCAAGTCCTCTTTTGTTGCCATCTTTTGGTTCTTCTTCTTCTTCTTCCATTCTTTTTCCACTATTGAAGTTAAAGCTTGGAGTTTTAAGGGGGAAAATGAAAATCTAGGGCAAGAAGGAGTGGCACATTGTGTTGTCTTCCAAATAGGTAAGAGGGAGATGATCCTCTTCAACCAATCTTGGTAGTAAAGGAATGTCCTTTATGTGAGTTGTTATTGATTTCTGAATCCATGTATAAAGTTCTCTCATTTTTATGTTGTTCTTCATGATAGTGCATTTTGTTGGGTTTGTATGATTTATTGATGCCTCTTGCATGATTTGAAGGTATATTTGAGTAACTTGATGATTAAATATGATAATGATTGGTTTGATTTGAGTTAAAGGACCTGGAGGACTTTGTTTTCTGCAAGTTTACGCGTGGTAATCGTTTACACGGGGCTTGTAATCGATTACCAAGCTCTTAAGGATACGAAATCGTGATTCTGGAAATCTGGTAATCGATTACGTCTTGTGTGTAATCGATTACAGAGATTCTATTTAGCTTGTAATCGATTACAAGAGTGGTGTAATCGATTACCAAGCCTCTGATGTCACGAAATAGTACTTCTGGGAATCACGTAATCGATTACCACTTGTGGGTAATCGATTACAGAGGTTCTGTCCAATTGGTAATCGATTACCATGGCTGTGTAATCGATTACCAGGGCCTTGAAGTGACGAATCGTGGTTCTGGGAACCACGTAATCGATTACAATGAGATTGTAATCGATTACAGAATGTTTGTTCCTCTGGTAATCGATTACCAGGGTAATGTAATCGATTACCAAGACCAAAAAATGAGATTTTTGAGCTGGAAATGATTGAGATTATGGTTCTTTGTCTTTTGTAACTCAAACATAACCTAAAAACCTTGGATTCAAGGATTTTACTTTACTTAATTATGATAGGAATGTGTATTCATACCGATAGAGAAGAAATGATTTTGAATATGGAATTCTTGGATCCATGACATGGAAATTGTGGTGTGTGTGTAATGAGGAATATATATATATATATTGATACTGAGAATTATTGATGCAAGTGTGATTTCCTATGTGGGTTATGCACTTATTGATGTAGTACTCAATGAGATAAGAATGATGATGTGCCATTGAGGCAATGTTTTAATAAATGTATTGTTGATATGTCATGTTGGACATTGAATAATGCTTATGTGCCATTGAGGAAAGGCTTATGTTGAATGCATCATTGATGAACATACATGATTGGACATTGTGTCGTCATGCATGTGCTGTCCGTTGGACATGGTTAGTAAGGCGATGTATGCCTAGGAGTTTGAATAACACCTATGTGCGGGTGCAAATAGACTAAGCGTAGGTGTCATATGTTGTTGACCTTGGGGGCGTCGGGGTGTGGGTGTCTCACAATAGACAGTGGTAGCTCCACTGGGGCCGTGGGATAGACCAATGCAACATACCGACGATTCTGCCTGAGACGCTGTCCAATGTCGCGATCAACTGTTGAGGTACCATGTATAAGCCATTGTGCAAACAATTTTATGAAAGAGAGCACAGTATATTTTAAGGCTACTGAGATACTGGTATTACTCCTTGATCATTCACTCCGAAGATGTTTATGTCTAGCTCCATGGAGTAGGAACTTTGGTACCCTTGTTGCATTGTGAGTTGTCAGTCACATGGTCCATTAAGCATTTATGATTGGATAATGTGTTTAATATTATGACTGTGATATTTGTTTGACTCTTGGTAATGCTAATGTTGCTAACTGGCTATGGATAATGTTAACTATTGATTTTGCTGTTTTACTCTCATTAATTGCTTTCATGCATTTCTGTACATGTATGTATTAACTATGTCTTATGTGGGCGTTCGACGCCGTTTATTTTCTTGCTGCCTTGTTGGTGCTGAAAGCTGGAAATCTCACCTCTTTCGGTAATTTCTTTATTTTGTATTTTGGTTGGATCATGTGCTCTCGAGAAGACGCTCGTGAGGAGGACAAGGAAACCACTGAGTTTCAAGGTTTCTGGCCTTATCTCGACTGAGATCGAAGTTGTTGAGGATGTCATTTCGACTCCATGGACTTTTTGGCTACGTGCAGATCAACTTTTTTAAAGGTCCGAACTTCTGGCATATCAACGTGCAGACTGATCGATGTGTATACCACGGCGATGTGATGGTGTCCTTAGTGTGGAGACGTTATGACGCTCCTATTCTGGATTTTTATGCTTTTGTATGGCTGGAGTTCTATATGCCCGTGAGGGACATGTGGGGTGAAATGTATTATACCCCTCGTGAGGATTCCTTTTTGTCTACTGCCCGAGCTCCTGCCCGCTGTTCTGTTGTCCCGATGGATGTCTCGTCGGACGACGAGGACCCTGAGGAGGATCCATCTACGGTTCCTTCTCGTTCCAGGTAGTCTTAGGGTTGGTTTTAAATTGATGGCTACTGATGGATATCCGTTTATTTTGAGGGAGCCTGACGTACTACTGGATTAGTGGGTATATGTTTGTATCTCTTGGGGTAGGTACACATTTTGCTTTTTGTATATCTTTTTGGAAATGTAATTTAAACAGGCTTGTGCTTCTGGTACAAAGTATGTAATTATCCATATTATGTATGGTTGTATGTTTCATTCCATGTTGATTTCTCTTTGACATTTTTGACAAAAGTTTTATATGAAAGAGGAACTTTTAATTTTAAATCAATCACGCGATATATTTACAAACAGGTGTATATGTACATTAAATGGAAGTTTTAACCGGATTTATGTTAAAGGAAAAAAAAAGAAAAAAAAATGTTCAAACTTTCCGTAATCTTTTGTGTGTCGTTTCACTATAGTGCAACGTTCCTTCTTCTTACCCATTATGACTGAAGGGAGAAAAAGGGGCGTTACACTCTTCAAGTTATAGTGCAGTCCTTCCTTGAACTTCCAGCATTTCCACTCTTCGTCAGGTTGAAGCTGAAATACCTTTAAGACTTGGACAAGCTTTCAAACTTTGCAGCATACTCGCTAACTTTCATGCTTCCTTGTTTCAGATCAAGAAACTCCATCTCCTTGGCATGCCTCGCACTTGCTAGAAAATACTTATCCAAGAATCTATTCATGAAGACTTCCCATGTGATTGTCGTTCCCTTGGCTTCCATTAACCTTTGCGCTCCATTCTACGAGTCTTCAACATCTCCAACTAACATGAATGTAGCATAAGTTACCTTCCGATTATCACCACAACCCATCCCTCAGAATATCTTCTCCAATTCCTTGATCCAAAGACTAGCCTTCTCCGAATCAAACTCTCCTTTAAATGGCAGTGGGTTGTTGCGATGAAATTCTGACAAATTCTAGGCATCAGTTGTTGCCTCTTGTTGTTGTGCAGCTCTCTCATTTTGCTATCCAATAACATCTGGCATCCGCTGTGTAATGCCCCTTTTTCATAGTCATAACGGTTACGAAGAGGGAACGTCGCACTACAGTGAAATGACACCTAAATTAATTCGTGAAATTTAGACATATTTTTTTTGTATAATTGGTTTGAAAATGAGTCCGGTTAAAATTTCCTTTAATATACGTATATACCTGTTCATAAATATATATAGCGTTAAATGAATTGAAATTTAAAGTTCCTTTTCAAATGAAACATCTGTCAAAATGATCGAAATGAAATCAGTGTAGAATAAAACATACAATCATACACAATATGAATAATTACATACGTCGTACTAGAAATATAAGCCTGTTTAATTACATTTCCAAAATATACCAAAAAGAAACAAAATATGTACCCACCCAAAGAGATATAAATATACCCCAACATGTACAAACATCAGGCTTCCCAAAAATATAACTGGTTAGCCATCAGTAGCTACCAATAGAAAACAGTCCCTAAGACTGACAAGAACGAGAAGGAACCGTAGATGGGTCCTCCTCAGGGTCCTCGTCGTCCGACGAGACATCCATCAAAACGAAGGAACAGCGGGCAGGAGCCCGAGCCGTGGACAAGAAAGAGTCGTCACGTGGAGTGTAGTACATATCCGCCCACATGTCTCTCAAGAGGTTTTCTCCTTTTGTCCGCGTAACTCTTTTGCCGACTTTGAGCCGTTTTCATTTTCTCCTGAATCATTTTGACTTTTTCGGTTGTCTGTTGGATAAGTTCAGGTCCAACGGTAAGCCGTTCCCCATCCTGATACCAGCACAGAGGTGTCCGACACCTTCGTCCATATAGAGCCTCATAGGGTGCCATTCCTATACTTGAATGATAACTGTTGTTGTAGGTGAATTCTACCAACGGTAAGATTTCATCCCAACTTCCAGTCTGCTCTATAGCGCAAGCTCTCAATAAATCTTCTAACGACTGAATTGTCCTTTCTGATTGACCATCTGTCTGTGGATGGTATGCGAAACTTAATTGTAACTTCGTTCCCATGGCCTCCTGAAGACTCTGCCAAAACTTTGAGGTAAACCTCGGGTCTCTATCGGAAATAATACTCGTAGGCACACCATGAAATCTAACAATTTCACCGATACATATCTGAGTCAACTTTTCTAACGGATATTTTATGTTGATCGGCAAAAAGTGAGCTGACTTTGTAAGTCGATCCACAATTACCAATATTGAGTCATATCCTTTTCCTAGTCCTTGGTAATCCGACAACAAAATCCATGGCGATACTATCCCATTTCCATTCGGGAATAGTCAAGGGTTGTAGCAGTCCAGCTGGTCTTTGGTGCTCAATCTTCGTTTTTTGGCAAACTAGACAAGATGACACGCATCTAGCGATATCTCTTTTCATTCCATGCCACCAAAATAATTTCTTTAAGTCTTGATACATTTTGGTCATACCCGGATGCATACTCAACTGACTCGAATGAGTATGTTCAAGTATGTATTTCCTGAGTTCCTCATCCTTAGGCACACAGACTCTACCCTGAAATCTCAGGATTCCATCATTTCCTTCCTTCAGTGTTGATACACTGCCCTACTGTATCAGCTCTCTTTCCTCTTGTAGGAACTTGTCGACCTTTTGTTTTTCCCGAATATCGTCCATTAAATCATTCGAGATCGTGACCATATTCATGCAGATTTTTCCTAGTGTCAGTTCCACAAATGACCATACATCTCTGAATTGTTCTAGTAGGTCTTTCTCTCTGATCATCATAGTAGAAACACTGACCGTCTTCCTACTCAAAGCATCAGCTACCACATTTGCTTTTCCAGGATGGTACTAAAGTTGGAAATCGTAGTCTTTCAGGAACTCTAGCCATCTTCATTGCCTCATATTCAGCTCCTTTTGATCATATAGGTATTTCAAACTTTTGTGGTCACTGAAGACATTGAATGTTGCTCCATACAAGTAATGCCTCCATATCTTCAATACAAACACTACGGCAGCTAACTCCAAATCATGTGTTGGGTAATTCTTCTCATGCACTCGCAATTGTCTTGAGACATAAGCCACCACCTTTCCATTTTGCATAAGAACACACCCAAAACCTTGATATGAAGCGTCACAGTACACTTCAAATGGTTCGTTAGGATTAGGTAAAACTAACACGGGTGATGTAGTAAGTTTCTTTTTTAACTATTGAAAACTCTCTTCACAAGAATCTGTCCATTCAAAAGCTTGATTCTTTCTGGTGAGTTGGGTGAGTGGTCCAGCGATCTTAGAGAATCCTTCTATAAACCTTCGATAGTATCCGGCTAATCCGACAAAGCTTTGAATTTCCGTCACCGTCGTTGGCCTTTCCCATTGTAGCACAGCTTCTACCTTCGAAGGATCCACAACAACCCCTTCCTTTGAGATTACATGACCCAAAAATTTCACTTCATCCAACCAAAACTCACATTTGGATAGTTTCGCATATAGCTCTTTTTCCTTCAAAATCTGGAGAACTATGCTGAGATGTTCAGCATGATCCTCTTGAGTTCGTGAATAGATCAGGATATCATCAATGAAAACAACGACGAATTTGTCCAAATAAGGACGAAAGATTCTATTCATATAGTCCATAAATATTGCAGGTGCATTAGTCACACCAAAAGGCATCACCAAGTACTTGTAATGTCCATAACGAGTACGAAAAGCTGTCTTAGGAACGTCTTCCACTTTTACTCTGATTTGGTGATAACCCGATCGCAAATCGATCTTCAAAAACACAGTTGCTCCCTTTAACTGATCCATTAAGTCATCTATCCTTGGCAATGGATACTTGTTCTTGATCGTGACCTTGTTCAACTGACGATAATCCACGCACAATCTTGAAGTCCCATCTTTCTTCTTAACCAACAACACATGTGCTCCCCAGGGTGACACACTGAGTCTCACGAATTGTTTTTCCAGAAGCTCTTCCAATTACTTCTTAAGTTCCACTAGCTCTACTGGTGTCATACGGTAAGGCGCTATGGAAATAGGGCCAGCTCCTGGTACCAAGTCAATAGCAAACTTGACCTCTCATTCCGGTGGCAAACTAGGTATATCATCAGGGAAAACTTCAGGAAATTCTCGAACAATAAAGATTACGTCCACATCAACCTCACTCTCGACTTTCAAAGAAGATAATAGCATGTATCCCCGAGCTCCTTCTTTCAGAAAAGCTTTCACTTGGTTGGCGGTCAAAAATCTAGAGTCCTCATTCAAAGGGAAAACTATTGTTTTCCTAGAACAGTCTAACAGGACATGGTTAACAGATAACTAATCCATTCCTAATATCACATCTAATTGAGATAATGGTAAGCAGATCAAATCGACAGAAAAGATTCGACCTTCCACAATTAAAGGACAACCGAGACAAACTTTAGCAGTAACAACAGGTTTTGCAGTAGGAGTCGAAATAGTCAAATCAAAAGGTAAGGAAGACACAGACAATCCAAGTCTTTTCACACAGTCATGTGAAATGAAAGAATGAGTAGCACCAGAATCATACAGTACAATTAAAAGATTACCTTCAATGATACCTTCTCTATGTATCAGATCCTCGGATTTAGAGGCCTCAGCACCACTCAGGTGTAGACTCTGCCTCCAGCTTGTGGTTTAGAAGTCTTAGCAGTATTGACGGATGGCTCCGCCTTGGTCTGGTTATAGTCTCAAGAAACGTGACCAGGTTTCTCGCACCGAAAGCAAATAATTCCTTTGATTGTGCAGTCTCTCATAAAGTGCTCCTTCCCACATTTCATACACCTCGGAGTAGTTGCAGTGTTCTGACCTATCCTTCCTGGACTTCCAATTGGGCTTCCCCCTTGAGATCTTTGTGGCTATTGGCTTCCAGATGGTCTGGAATAGGGCTCCTTTTGATAACAACTTGTGTTACCACCACCTCCTCTTTGGGACCGAATGGGCCCAAAATTTTTGTTTCTCGCCTCACGTTCTTGTTCCACACTTTCCAATCAATAGCAAGTGTCAAGTAGCTTAGAAAACTGAGTGATCTTCAAAGCTATCACAATTTTCTTCACCTCATGCCTTAGGCCTCATTCAAACTTCCGGCACTTCTAGATCTCCTTGGGTTGAAGTTGAAAATAGGTCGAGAATCTGGACAAGTTCTCAAACTTGGCAGCGTACTCGCTCACAGTCATGCCTCCCTATCGCAACCTCAGGAATTCCATTTCTTTTGCGTGCCTAGCACTTTCGGGGAAATACTTGTTCAAAAATCTTTCTTTGAACACCTCCCATGTTATCACTCTATTTACGGCTTGTAGCAACCTTTGTTCTCCCGTCCACCAATGTTCAGCATCTCCTATCAGCATGTATGCAGCACTGGTCACCTTCTTATCGTTAGCACAGTTCATACCCGCAAATATTTTCTCCAGGTCTTGGATCCACAATGTAGCTTTTTCAGGGTCAAACTCTCCTTTGAACTGTGGAGGGTTAGCACGACGAAATCCCTCTAAGTTCTGAACATCCGCTGTGGCTTCTAACTGTTGTGCAGCTCTAGCCTGTTGTTGAGCTGTCTGCTGGTTCTGCTGTAGCATTGCCTCAGCCATTTTTTGTATTGCCTCAATGGCAGTAGCCATATCACCTCTACGAGCCATCACTTCCTTTCAAATTAAACTACGCAAAATACAGAGAAAGTCAGGTGTATCCGTATGAATACCAAACAACAAAATCACAAAGAATCACACAGCACAAACAAGATAGTCCAAAACCACATGACCCAAAAGAAAACATAACCGGGAGCTCTGATACAAAGACAGTGTAACACCCCTTTTTCATAGTCATAACGGGTACGAAGAGGGAACGTCGCACTATAGTGAAATGACACCTAAATTAATTCACAAAATTTAGGCATATTTTTTTTTGTATAATTGGTTTGAAAATGAGTCCGGTTAAAATTTCCTTTAATATATGTATATACCTGTTCATAAATATATATAGCATCAAATGAATTGAAATTTAAAGTTCCTTTTCAAATGAAACATCCGTCAAAATGATCAAAACGAAATCAGCGTAGAATAAAACATACAATCATACACAATATGGATAATTACATACGTCGTACTAGAAATATAAGCTTGTTTAATTACATTTCCAAAATATACCAAAAAGAAACAAAATATGTACCCATGCAAAGAGATACAAATATACCCCAACATGTACAGACATCAGGCTTCCCAAAAATATAACTGGCTAGCCATCAGTAGCTACCAATAGAAAACAGTCCCTAAGACTGATGAGAACGAGAAGGAACAATAGATGGGTCCTCCTCAGGGTCCTCGTCGTCCGACGAGACATCCATCAGAACGATGGAACAGCGGGCAGGAGCCCGAGCCGTGGACAAGAAAGAGTCGTCATGTGGAGTGTAGTACATAGCTGCCTACATGTCTCTCACAGGCATGTAAAATTCTAGCCACACGAAGGCATGGAAATAAAAAATAGAAGCAGTATATCGTCCCCATGCTAAGGATACCGTCAACTCGCCATGGTATACACAACGATCAGTCTACACGTTGATATGCCAGCAATCTGGACAGCCATGACAATTGATTCACACGTAACCAAAGAATCCATGGGGGCGAAATGACATCCTCAACAGTCTCGATCTCAATCAAGATATGGCCAGAAACCCTGAAACTCAGTGGTTTCCTTGTCCTCTCCACGAACGTCTTTAGACAATCATATGATAATACATAATAGCAGAATATGCAGTAAAGAGGTGAGATATGTAACACCCCAAATTTCTGTATCTCTTAAACAGTAATTTTGACAGTTAACAGAATTTCACTGTTTAGTGATTTCTGGATATTGTAAAATTATTTTGAATATTCCGTTAGCGTATTTGATCGTTTTGAGTGATTTACTCCGTGTTAGGAAAATAAAAATTTTCGGGCCGGGGAAAACTTAACGTAATTTAATTTTTACCGTTAGGTAATTATTTTACGTAATCTGATTTGATATTTGTGAATTTTATAATTTTTGTGATTTTTATGGATGATTATGAATTTTTTTTCTGTTTGTGGGCCTAGGGGGTGTATGTGGGCCCAGGTGGCCATACGTGGGCCTGGGTCCCATAAAGCAAAAATTTTTCTACGCATAGAAAAATTTGTACTTGTTTAGACGGAGACAGGGATCTTACTAAACCTGAATCAGGAAACAGTTTTAGAAAATTTCTTGTACTATATTTTGTACTGTATTTAATTATCGGATGATAAAAATACAGTAAAAATATTATTTGTAGGATACAAGAATAAATATTATACTGCGTAGTCAACAAAGAGAGCTTGACCTGATTTATACCCTTGGATGAGAATACTTAGTTTGAATATTAACCATTGATTTAATCAAAGGTTAAGAAACAAACTTAATAAAGAAGCCTTGGATAATAACCATTGATTTAATCAATGGTGTGAGAATAAGCTTAGTTAGGAAGGCTTTGATATCAACCATAGATGTAATCAAAGGTGTAGAATTGGTCTTGAAAAATGACAAAGACCATTTATAACCATTGGATTTAGATTAAATCAAGGGTGGAGATTTAATCTTAAAAAGTAACAAAGACCATTTATGACCATTGGATGAAGAATCAATCAATGGTGGAGATTTGGTCTTCTAAGGTAGCAAAGACTAATTAGGACCCTTGGATTTAAAGTTTGAAGGAGCAATCTTGACCCTTAATTTTGGAGACACATCTAAGGGCTAGAATTTAAAAGAGAAAAATCCAATGGCCTAGATTTAGTCTTCTAAAATTAAAAATCTACCTAAATCCTAACCATTGAATTAATCAATGGCTAGAAATGCTTCAAATGGTGGCAAATAATGAAGACAACTTTATTGAATGCATTATGAAGAGAAGGTGAAGGTTTTGGAGTGTTTAGAAGACAAAGAGACAAGCTTTATGTCATTTTTGCATGTCTTGGTCAAGTTAGACATCATAATGGCTTACTTTTGATTTTTGCACTCCAAGGAGAATGCTTGAAGGGGGGGCACGGTTTTGGTGCTGCATGAAGGAGTTTGGAAGACCATAATTGCATGCTTTAGTCATTATTGTCTTCCTTGGTCTTCATTGATTCATTTTCAAGAAGGAAACTTAGAAAATTTTCTCTCCATCTCCTTTCTTCTCTAGATTTCGGCCAAGCCCTCCAAGAGCACCTTCCATCACTCAAAAATTTCATCCAACTTGATTTTCTAAACCTAAACATCATTCTAAGAACATCTCTAGTTATGAGTTTTTCCAAAATCATTCATCTTGATCTTCAAATTCAAGCTTCAAGTTTCTATCAAAAATAAAAAATTTCATCTTTGTTCTTCAAGAGATATCATTCGGTCAAAACCCCTAAAATCACCATCCAAGCTCTTTTAATTTCATCCAACCTTAGATCTTGAATCTCCATGATATTCTAAGCAACTTTCATGTTGAAGACTTCTTCTAAATCATTCATCTTCAAAGAGTTTCTTCAAGATCAAAATTATTGGGTTTTTGAGGTGAAGTATAAGGAAACTTCATTTTCTTCTCTCTTTTTCATGATCTAAACCATGTTTGATCCATGGTTCCTCTTAATCAAGCTTGATATGTTAATTAACTTGTGTTTTGTTTTGTATTTGAGAAGCCTTTGGTGGTGAAGGACTTGGAAAAAGAAACAAATCAAGAAGCTTTGGAGGATCTTCAAGAGGTAAGAGGGAGATCCATCTCACCAACCAAGCATGGTGGTGAGAGATGGTATTTTATTTGATGGATGTGGAATCCATGTGAGGATTCATATCCATGGTCATGTAATAATTTTTATGTGTTTATGAGCTTTGATTAATTGCCTATGCTTAATATGCTTTGCATGAGTCTATGATTTTGATAGTATGCTTATGCTATGCATGATTATAATATGGCATGCTTTTGATATATATATATATATATTGTGTATGTATGTGTGTGCATGATTTGATGATGGAAAGAAAATTAATTTTGGTCCCAATGGCCAAGGAGAGCTACGGTTTTGATGCCCTTGATTAGGGTTCATGTTGAAAATTTTTCAAGAACAAGGAAATTGATTTGTTTAATGAAAATTATGAAATGGAGAAAAATGAATTTTCTTGGTTCTAAACGCTATGGAATTTTCGGCCAAGACACCTCAACATAGGTGTTTATAACTTAATATTTTTATGGAAGAATAAAAATTGGATTGATTTGAAGAGTATGGAAAATAAACAAAGGATATGTTTTTCAAGAGAACAAGAACATGGTTTTGAAGGATTTTTATTGATTTATTTTGTGTAAAAAGATCCTAAGTGTTTTTCTAAACATGAGTTTTGAATGAAACAGGCAAACGTTGATTTTAAGGATTTGCAAAGAAAGTGAAAAAGAATTTGTAAAGAAAGTAAAAATGAATTTGAACAAATGGGTTTGGTTTTTATGACTATGAATCACATGGTTTTGAAAACAAAATTTTAATGATTTTGTTTGTGTAAAACCATATCCATTTAAAAGGAAAAATATTTGATAGTTTCAATAGTCATGTCCACGTTTTTTTTAAAGGCTTGTAATGTCTTGATTTTTATGAACAAAGTGATTTTTCAAAGTGAAAACGTAACTTGATTTAATACAAGGAATTTGGAAAGGGAATCAGAGTGTTTTTATCACTTGAGAGAATTTTGTAAACAAAAGACAAAGAGAGGTTGAACATGTTTGAACTTCAATTTTTTTGAAGAATTGATTTTAAAATTGATTTGAGAAAAATGGAGAATATAATGGTATTTTGAAAATTTACTAACGTATAATTGATTTTCGAGTTTTGAAGTACGTTAGGAAATTCTTAAACTTTTGAAACGTTGATTTATATCATTGCAAAAAGTGATTTTTGTGGAGTATATTTTGGAAAAGGATTTCTTGAGTAAAGAAATGTGGAAAAAGATTTTCTTGAGTAAGGAAATGTGAAAAATGAAATACAAAGTTATATTATTTTGAGAAAAGTTGAAAAGGAATTTTTTAAGGTTAAGAAATATTTTCTGTAATGAAATTGTGGTGAAAAAATTATTTACGTATCTTAAAAACATAATTTTAAAGTACGTGGTTTGAAATACAGTAAAATATTTCTAAGTGTTTGGAAATACAGTAAAATATTTCTACGCGATTTTAAATACGTTAAAATATTTCTACACGATTTGAATTACGTTTAAATATTTTACGTAATCTGAATTACTATTGAAAAATTACTACGTGATGGAAAAGTGATGAATTATTTTTACGTGATTGTGAAAATAGCGGAAAATCGTTATGTGATTTGAAAAGTGTTTTAAATATTTTGAGAATGACGGAAAATGATTTATGCGACTTAAAAGAATGATTTTTAAGTTACGCGATTTTGAAACAGTGAAAAAATACTATGCGATTTTGAGAAACGTATATTTTTATGCGATTAAGAAAAACGTTAAAAAAAATTAGTATGTGTTTTAAAAGTGCAACAGAAGAGTTGCGGTATTTTGTACGATATTTTGAAAACGTAATATAAACATTTTGGAATTGTGAAAACATAACAGAAACATTTTGGAATTGTGAAAATGAAACGGAAATATTACGTAATTTTGCAAACATGATGAAAGTGTTTTATAACTATGAAAATATGATAATATGATTTCGCTGTTATAAATACAGTATGATTACTGTGGAACCAGTGTATAAACATTGTGTGAGAAAATGACATGTTTTATCTGTGATTGGCATTTGGTGCATTATACATGCATTGAAAAAATATGCGTTGAGGCATATGATTGAACAAATGAAATTAGAAAAGATTTGGCCCTTTGGGGTTGGACTTGCACGGATATACTCGTGCATTGTATATGACCCTTGTGGTCGAAGAGGGAATGAGAATTGATAGTGAGGTCTATGATGGATCTTGGGGGCGTCGAGGCACGGCGGTCAACCAGTGGACAGCTGGCGAGTACCCTGTGCCACTTGGCGATGTAGTCCGTTGCAACGCATTGACGATACTCGACAAGAACACAATTCTTTTCAACAACTGGAAGATTGTCTTTGGGCTAAGGCTGACAATTGACAGAACATTCTCCTCGAAATTGTGAAAACCTCCGTGGAGTTGTTTTTGAAAAACTAAGTCTTTGTGCACATGCCTAATCTGACTTTTATATCTGTGTGATATATTAATTGAGGAATATTGGCTATGACAATTGTTTTGAATACTTGGATGATGATGATGATAGTTGATTAATGTTGAGTGCATTATTGGAATTCTGGTATGATATATCAGTATGATATGTTGTTTGTGTTATCTCTGTGCTGCCATGTTGGTATTGGCGTAGGTGATCTCACCTCTTTGTTATGTTGTTTTGTTGTGTCTGTACTGTTAAAATCAAATAATAGAAGGATTGAGTTGTCTTAGACATAATGGGCGATGGATACTCTGAGATTGATGACAACAATAAGGAGTGGACATTCAGGACTCGAAGATGTGCAGTGTTGACAAAGAACAGATGTAGAACAGATGTCTGATGCAACAAGATGGATACACAATAGAATAAGTATGTTAAGTTTTAACGTTAGTGTTGTACCGTGCTATTAAGTAGGACCCGTCATAGGGTTTGCTACTGTTAAAAAAAAAGAGTCTGTTAATTTTATATTTCTTTTTAAATTGTGAAATATTAATTGGTGTCAATATTGTATATTAATCAGTTTAAATATATTTTCAGTAATACTTATGAATTTCAGTAAGTTTAGGTTTCAGTAAAGAAAGAAATTTTAAAACCCATCTTTTTATAACTCAAACTTTGTGCGAATTTTTTTTCAGATTTTGAGTCGGGAGTCAGACATGTGATACCCTAGGGAGGGTGTTACAAGATACTCGTCATTCATTACCAACAATAGCAGCATGAAACTAAATGGTGCTGAACGCCCAAATAGAACACAATTTATACATTTAAACATCACAGTATTAAAAATTTATAGTAAAAGCAGAATGACGACATTTAAATGACAGAGGTACCATCAACAGTCAACAGTTCAAATAACCAACAATTATTACAGAAATAATAGTAAGCATACTTCACAGTTAATAATGCTCATGCTCGATGAGTTATGCGACTGACAACTAACAATGAAAAAGTGTCCCAAAAACCTACTCCATGGAGCTAGACATAAACATTTTTGGAGTGAATGATCAAGGAGTAATACCAGTATATCGTTAGCCTCAGAAAATATAGTGTGCTTTATTCATAAAAATAGTTGCGCAATGGCTTATACATGGTACCTCAACAGTTGATCGCGATATAGGACAACATCTCAGACAAGATCGTCGGTGTGTCGCATTAGTCTATCCCACGACCCCAGTGGAGCTACCACTGTCTATTGTGAGACACCCACACCCCGACGCCCCCTAGGGTTAACAACGTATGACACATACGCTTAGTCTATTCGCACCCGCACATAGGTGTTATTCAAACTCCTAGGCCCACACAGCCTTCCTAACAGTGTCCAACAGACGACACATATACATGATGACACAATGTCAAATCATGTATGATCATTACTGTATTTCACATTGATACACCTGTATATAGACACACATAAATTCATTTATTTATGTCGTTATATCAAGGTATTTTGGTAATCCATAATTGTCAAACGTCCATCCCGTGTAGGGGTCCACAATCACATCAAGGTCAAGTCTTATATCAACACCATGTTCAAGTGCTCATTCATCATTATGATTCATATTATGGATTCCCTTTTTCAAGTTACATGTTATTAATTCAATGTGACAACTTTAGGTCACTTTAATTCTTCATTACCATCACCTTATAGAGTCTTTAAAAATCCTTATCCTTTAACCATATTAAGTCTTAATCTTCTACTCCCAATTCCTTGTATTGAATTAATCCATTCTTATATTAATTGGGCCTAAAACTGTAGCCCTCACTAAATCCCTAAGTCACATGTTTGTTTTCCTTTTAAGACACTAGTATCTTGTTACTAATTCTCTTAAAGTGTTTAGTTCAAATCCCCTCAAACTCACACATTTAAATTCTTTCTCTTAGATCAATTTGTTCAAGCTACCAAACTTAGTCTTTGATTAATTTTGTTTACACGTTATGAATCCCTAATTGTCCTCTAATTTCTTATTAATCAAATTCATCATCCAAATTACAATTTCCACCATTTCCACCTCCCATGGCCGTGAGCCATCATAGGGCTAGGGTCCAAGCATTTTTCTTTTGTTCTTAGTCCTTATCCATCCAATCATCACCATCCAATTAGGTTATAAGAATTTTAAGCATCCACACCCCACCAATGGGGGACTTGGCCGTGAGCCTCCTTGCACAAGCAAGGGGCATTTGTCTCAAATTCATCAATTCCAAATCCATGAGAGTTATTACAACATTATCAAGAATTAAATCGATACAAAATTAAAGGAAGAAATAGAAAAGTAAGAACCAAATATAAGACAATAAAATTTAAAAGAGTAACCCATATTAGGGTTTCTCACAAATACACAAATAACAAGCCTCCAACCACCATTATAAGTTGAATAGAGTGGTCTCCCTCTTACCAAAGAGGAGAGCACGAAAATGGCTTCCAAGGGGCTCCTTTGTGAATTCGATTTTGGCTCCTCCAAAAACCCTAGAAAGCAACTTCAAAAATCAACACCACAACTTGAAAAAGAGAGTACCCTTGACCATGAAAATGATCTTGGAACATGAAAAAAAGAACAGAAGAGAAGAAAGTTGTGATTTTTACCTTAAAGTCTCAAACTTTGCCCTTGAAGAAGATTGGTAAAGATGAGAGATTTTGACGTAGGGTATGGAAGGAAAAGGGTTTAGAATGATAAGGAGAAGCTAGAAATGAGGTTAAGGAAGCAAGAAAACGAAAAATGGTGGGAGTGGAGGTGGTAACCCGAAATGGAGAGAAATGGAGATGAAGGATTTTGGTGAAACCTTGTGAAGAAAAGTGGTAGAGATGATGATGGAGAGCAAGGATATGTGGTTGATGAA
Source organism: Ormosia emarginata (assembly GCA_029884605.1). NCBI lineage: Eukaryota > Viridiplantae > Streptophyta > Magnoliopsida > Fabales > Fabaceae > Ormosia > Ormosia emarginata. The sequence continues at coordinate 30,239,446 of JAQQTP010000079.1, read as the reverse complement.
GAGAAAAGATGAAAAAAACCTAAGGGAGAGTGTGTAACACCCCTTGATGTAGCAACCAAAGCGTAATCGTCATTACACCACAGTTACTAAATCCAAGTGTGTCACAGACATGATAACAGTAATTTAAATCCTCAAGAGGGTATATATATATATATATATATATATATATATATATATATATATATATATATATATATATTTACAATTTGCATAAGTAGAAAATACGAGCCTCGAATGAAATATAAATATATTCAACCCATAATACAATCACTGAAATAAAATCTTATTCCTTATATATAAATTTTATAGTCAATTTACACAAATCACTAATGACATAGAATATAATAATTACAGAGTCCAATAAAATACAGTGGGAATAAAAACACTAAAGGGGAAAAAAGTAGTAACCTAGGGATGGGTACTACCAGCAGACAAAGCCGCAACCCCATATGTACATGACGCACGGCGTCCCAGTTGACACGACAGGCATCAACGCCTCCACGAGGCTGCACTCTTACGTAGTCAAAGAAATCTTGTCCAGACGCTCAAGCCAATCAACCAAGGTGTGGTCCCTCTTTATCATCCTCACGATCTTTTATCAAATATAAATATAAAACAGAAATGCACAAATATAGGAAAGAGGTAAGACATCCTACCATCATTACCAATTATAGCAGCTAGAAATAAAACGGCGCAACGCGCCCAAGTAGCAATTCAAGAACAGTATATCCAAATAATAAACAGTAAATTCAATAGTAATCAGATAAGCAATTCTAGGTAGATATTCATTACAATAATAATTAAACAAGTCATATTTACGGAAATCAATAATTTGCAATGACAGAGTATATCATGATACATATGCATGCTTTCTCAATTCCTACTCCATGGAGCTAGACTCAAACAGTCGGAGAGAAAGATCAGGAGACGTGTCTGCAGCTGCCACGGCCAGAGTGCTATTCATCAACAATTTTCACGTGCACATCAGACATTGTACGGACAGTCCACGCTCGATCACGATGTAGAACAGTGTCAAGTCCGAATCGTCGGTGCGTTTGCATCGATTTGCCCCACGTGCAGAGGAGCTACCAACTGCCCATTGTGAGGGACCCGCACCCCGATGCCCCCATGGTCATAACAAGACCCACACTAGTCTACTCGCACCCGCACAAAGGTGTGTTCAATCTCCTAGGCAACTTGGCCTTACAATAGTCCACAGGACATCACAATGCATAAGACACTATGCATGAACATGTATGATTCACAATTTCATACAATTTCATAATATGCCACAATTGGCCAAGATAAGCATCTACACATAAATGGTCACTCACATAGACCCATAATGTCATAATATAGGGATCAAATCAATTGGTACATTCTTAGGTCCATTATGAATCCTAACTTAGAATTTATTTCCTTTTTCAAAGTTCATGTCCAATCCAATTCTTAAAATTAATTCAATCCTCCAAGGTAATTTAATCTCTTACAAGTTGTAAATTGTTCAAGCTCCTAGGCCTCACACTCTCTTGTTCTTCACTCGCTTGGAATTACCTTAAGTCTTATGGCAATCTCACTCTTAATCCTTTTAAGATTTATGAAATCTCTAATTCTATTAAATTCTTCCAATTTATTAATTATCCAACTCATTCCATAGGTTTCTAATTACCTAATTACTCATGCTTCCAAATTGCCAAGGTTTCATAATTAAGTCTCAAGGGGCCTTAGAGGCCGTGGTCTCACAAGTGTTTCAATTCCAAATCTTTTCAAGTCATCACATTACATATCCTTCTCTTAATTCATTTAATTGTTCACTTGTTAAATTAGTTCACTAAGAACCCTAATTTACTTGGCTCAAAACCGTAGCTTCCCCAGAAATTTCCATTCCAAGCTTTTCCTTCCATTGATTTCATCTTGTCACTCAATTAATTCAAGTCATGTACTCACTAAAATTTGTTCACAAATTAATCATTTTCCAGCCCAAAAACTGTGGCCACCCTATGAGTTTTTATCTCAAATTTTTCTTCCATTAAAGTCCATTTTATCTATTGATTAATTTAAGTCTTATGCTTGTTACAACTTAATCACAAATTTACCTAAATTCTAGCCTAAAACTGTGGCCCTCCAAGGACCATTCCAAATTCATTTTCTTCCATTTCAAGTCATTCAATCCAATCCAACATATCAATATACACAATCAATCAAATTAAGGACATGAATTCCAAAAAATCAACATACAAGCTGACTAATCACAAAATCAAAGGATAACCCTCATTAGGGTTTTTCCACAAACAACAAAATCAAAGTTCCTAGATGCTAAGAGAGGTTGAGGAGGAGTGTCTTCCTCTTACCCAAGTGAAGAGAACAAAAGAAATACTAAGGAATCTTCTTGCAATTTTTGGATTTGCACCTCCAAGAACCCTAGAAATTTCAACTTTGTTAAATCAACACCAAAGCTTGAAAAATAAGCCATGGATGGTCACCAAGGAGACCATGACCACGAAAATGGAGAGAAGGGAAGAGAGGTCTTGAAACTTTCCCAAAAAGCTCAAAGCTTGAAGCTTGGAGAAAGTGTTGAAGATGGAGGATTTTCAAGAAACTCCAAGAAAAAAAGATGTTTAGAATGATGAGAGGATTAAGAAAATGTAGTTGGTTTAATTTTTTGTGGTGGATGGGGTGTGGTGAGGGCTGCTGGCCGAAGCTCTCATGTAGAGAGAAGGAGGAGAAGAAGAAAAAATGAAGAAGAGGGAAGAAAGGATGAGAGAAAAAGGCTTTGGTGAATTTTGGAAATTAGATGGTAATATGAATAAATGAAACAAGCTAATTCCCCCCCTTTGAGTGGGCTGCTGCCGTGCTTGAAAGAGAGGAGAGGAGAGAGTTTTTGGCTTCCATTGGAAGCCAAGGGCATTTGAGTCATTGTTTGGTCAAAGCTTCTCAAAGAAGCTTTGATTATTTAACATTAAATTTGAATTAAAGTGGATCGATTAGACATAAAGTAGATTTCATTTGGATAATGTGATAGGATTTTTATTACATGCTATTATCCAATGGATAATAGTTACAGTTGACAAAAGTCAGTATTTAATTAATCTGACAGATAAATTTTTCGCAGTATTGATTTGTTTTATCTGTTAAGATTTCTCGAAAATTGTGAGACCTCGTAAACTATATCCAGCCTTGGGTTTAGTAAGATCCTCCGTCGACATGTCCATAGTCCAAGGTTCTCAGAGGAAACATCGCGTTTCTCCGGTTCTGCTCAGTGTGCGCGTAAAACGAGGAATATATTAAAATATTTGACGTTTCCGGAAAAATCCCAGAAAATTTTAAAAAATTGTAAATATTATAAAATGACTATTCGTCATATAATTTTCCAATTTTTGAAGCGTTACAGTCGTTTTCCTGACTCTGCTCAAGTTTTGCGCAAAATGAGGAATATATTAAAATATTCGTTGTTTTTGAAAAATTCCAGAAAAATTTCTAAAAATCAAGAATATTGTGAAATGATTATTTATGACTAAACAGATACTTTTCGGGATGTTACAACACTCCCCTACTAAAAAGGAATTTCGTCCCCGAAATTTACGTACCTTAAAATAGTTCTGGATGCTGCTCCTTCATCTTGTCTTCCAGTTCCCAAGTTGCATCACCAGTCGTCTCATTCCAGATCACCTTTACTAATGGAATCTCCTTGCCTCTAAGTTGCTTTATCCGTCGATCCTTAATTCTCATAGGAGGTGCCTCATAGGTTAAGTTCTCTTTTAACTGTACTGTGTCCGGTGCTATGACATGACTTGGATCAGGCAAATACTTGCGAAGTTGTGACACATGGAAGACATTGTGTATGTTGGAAATAAAAGGGGGTAAGGCTATCTGGTAAGCTACTGGACCTATTCGGCGAAGAATTTGGTAAGGTCCAAGGACTTTTGGAGTGAGTTTTCTAGATTTCAAAGCCCGGCCGACCCCAGTCGTGGGTGTGACTTTCAAGAACACATGCTCATCTTCTTCAAACTCAAGAGGCTTTCTCCTCTTGTCCGCATAACTCTTCGGCCGGCTCTGAGCAGTCTTCATCTTCTCTTGAATCATCTTGACCTTCTCAGTCATCTGTTGAATGATATCCGGTCCAATCGTGAGACGCTCGCCTTCTTGGTACCAACACAATGGTGTCCGACACCGTCGTCCGTACAGGGCTTCATAGGGTGCCATCCCTATACTTGCATGGTAACTGTTGTTGTAGGTGAATTCTATCAATGGTAGAACTTCATCCCAACTTCCAGTCTGTTCTATTGTCCAAGCTCTAAGCAAATCTTCTAGAAATTGGATTGTTCTTTCAGATTGTCCATCGGTTTATGGGTGGTACGCTGAACTCAGACGTAACATTGTTCCCAACGATGCCTGTAAACTCTGCCAAAATTTTGAAGTAAACCTCGGATTCCTATCCGAAACAATACTCGTAGGCACACCATGCAGTCTAACGATCTCTCCAATGTACAGTTGGGTCAACTTCTCCAAACTATACCTTATGTTAATCGGAAGGAAATTAGCTGACTTTGTAAGCCGATCAACTATTGCCCAAATCGAGTCGTGTCCTTTCCTTGTTCTTGGCAAACCCATAACAAAATCCATTGCAATGCTGTCCTATTTCCATTCAGGAATAGACAATGGTTGCAGCAATCCTGTAGGTCTTTGATGTTCTACCTTATCTTCTTGACAAGCCAGGCAAGTCGATACGCATCTAGTGACATCGCTCTTCATCCCATGCCACCAGAACAACTTCTTCAAGTCTTGGTACATCTTCGTTATGCCCGGGTGCATATTCAGCATGCTGGTGTGAGCATGATCCACAATATATCGTCTAAGCCCTTGGTCACGGGGAATATAAACTCTACCCCGGAATCTCAGAATTCCATCCATTCCCTCCTCAAATTCCATTTCATTGCCTTGCCTCATCAGTTCTCTCACTTCTTGTAAGAATTTATCGACCTTCTGCTTTTCCCGTATGTCATCCATTAGTTCACTTGAGATGGAGGCCATGTTCATACAAATCCTTCCGGGTTCCAACTTAATAAATGATTAAACATCTCTAAATTGTTCCATGAGGTCTCTTTCCTTGATCATTAGGGCAGAAGCACTAATAGTCTTTCTACTCAATGCGTCAGCCACGACATTCGCCTTGCCAGGGTGATACAATAGCCGAAAGTCATAGTCCTTCAAAAATTCCAACCATCTTCGCTGCCTCATGTTCAGCCCCTTCTGATCATACAAGTACTTCAAGCTCTTGTGATCACTGAAGATGTTGAATGTTGCTCCATAGAAAAAATGCCTCCCTATCTTCAAAGCAAAAACCACAGCTGCTAGTTCCAAGTCATGCGTCGGGTAGCTCTTCTCGTGCACTCGTAACTATCGCGAAGCATAGGCCACCACTCTTCTGTGTTGCATAAGAACAGACCCCAATTCTTGGTACGAAGCATCACACTACACCTCAAATGGCTCATTTGAATCAGGTAGTACCAATACGGGTGAGGTAGTTAGTCGTTTCTTCAACTCTTGAAAACTTTCCTCGCAACTATCAGTCTACTCAAAAGTCTGATTCTTCTTTGTTAGCTGAGTGAGTGGTCCGGCTATTTTGGAAAACCCTTCTATGAACCTTCTGTAATATCCAGCTAAACCCACGAAGCTACGAACCTCTGTCGCTGACTTCGGTTGTTATGGATATCAGAAGTCTTAATTCTGAAAACTAATGAGGTTTTCATTGGGATGGTTTAGTAGGATATGACTAGAAAATGATCAATCAGTCCCTAAATCATGAACTCTAACCGATGCGATTTCAAGTAAGCAAAATAGATCAACAAAAGGTTCAATCTTCATGAGAAGTAGGATAGATTAAACAAACTCAGGTGTCAAGACAAGTCTCAACAGCAGGAATAGGAACAACTAAGTCAAGATAAGAAAGATACAGATGAATCCAAATGATCCATGCAGTTACGAATTGAAAGTGGAAGGGTTACTGACGAGCGCCGAACTCAGTCAAAATTATAACCGAAGTTATTACCTAAGCTTGTAGCACAGTGACAACACCGGATCGTCTCCTCAAGGATCGTAAATGCAATTTGATCAAATCAAGTGAAAGTTAGCAAAAAGGGGGTTTGACAGTTTAAGATCGCACTTAACAAAATTAAAAGAAGAAATAACAATTAAAGAGCAGTCAATTTAGAAACCTATCCAAGATTGGGTGGATTCAATCATAAACCCTTCATAGAACACTTGAAGCGCAATTGAATTGTTAATTTGGATCTAACCGAGATCTCTGCATCAAATCCAGAATTCATACTAGACGATCGTCTAGAATTCAATTAACAAGTGATAAACACAAATCCGCAATCGCACCATTCATGAAAATCTATGTTAATTTCAAGTACCGAATTCAATTAACTTAGGCACAAATCGGTAACCTAACCTCTTCAATTCGTGATTAATTTAGATCAATCAGGTTCTAAGTTTCATCACAAATCTCAATCTTCATTTATGTGATTAGTTTAGATCAATTAGTTCTAAGTTTCATCACAAATCTCAATCTTAAACTAAGATCAAATTAGATCAACATAAATAGAATCACCATTCATGCATTCAAGATCAAGAAGAAGAAGAAGAAGAAAGAAGAAGAAGAAAAGAGGAATTCAATTACAAATCAAATACAATGCATAACCAAGGTCTCAAGAATCCAAACCACAATCTCTTCAAGAGTTCTAAATTGACCCAAAGTAGCTTAGCCCTCCATTACCATGAAAGGGAGCATCAAAATATACAAAACTATGAGAAACTATGAAGAAGCAAGAAGAAACTTAGAGAGAAAATGAAGGAGAATTACATCTTGTTCATGATAAATGGTGCCTTTTATAGAAGTCTAAGGTAACAAAATGAAAAAGGGAAGTGGGTGGATGAGTGGGTGAGTGAGTGGAGTGTTTGAGTGGATGGATTAGTGGGTTGGTTTAGTGGATTGGTTTAGTGGATGAGTGAGTGGAATGGTTGAGTGGTTGAATTAGTGAAAAATGCCAAAGGACTTTTGGTGAGTGGGAAATTATGGACATGAATGGGTGAGTGGATGGATGAGTGGGTGGATTAGTGGATGAGTGGGTGGAGTGGTTAAGTGGTTAGATTAGTGTATGAATGGATGAGTGGGTGAGTTAGTGGATGAGTGGATGAGTGGATTAGTGGATGGATGAGTGGATTAGTGGATGGATGAGTGGATGGTTGAGGAAGAAAATTTCGTGTCTGACTTGGAAGCCAAAAACGACCCACTATACTTCAGAACCACGAAAAGTGTTCTTCATGAAAGTTGTAGATCCTTGTCTTGGCTATAAAATGGATAGCTGGTTCGTCCAATTTGGCTTCCTTAAGCCCAAGATATGTCCCAAATACCGTAGGTTGCTCAAACCCAACTTCAGCACCTCTGTTCCGACTTGCAAGCTCAAAATGACCTACTAGACTTCTTTTTCTCAAAATGTGTTCTTCATGAAAGTTGTTTATTTGGATCTTGACTATCCAATGTCCAAATTTCAGCCCATCTCCATTATTACATCTTGAGATATGATTTTTTTGAGTGCACACTGTTCGGATTCTCAGAACCCGTATTCTGACTTCCATGTTAACTTAGGTCCCTTAGACATCTGAATCAGACTTTGAGCTCTTCATCAAAGTTGTAGAGCTCCCTCTTAGCTTTCCTACAAGGTAAAATTCATGTTCATCAGATATTAGGAACTCAAGTTATGGCCAAAATACAGAAACAGTGTCAAATCTCAATAATGCTGGAAATATTCAATTAGGACCAATTTGAGCTCAAACTCACAAAATCATACCAAACTCAATCAATTAAGAATATGGAGAGTGTAAATGACTAAACATAAGGGTTTCTTAATGAATAAAATATGTGATTATCAGTTACCCCTAGAATTTATATGGCACGATTACAGGGTCATCATTTGAGGCATAACTTCCCTTGTTGAGATCCCCAAATGTTGAGGTCTGATTGGATCTATTACTACTAGCACTTTCCCCTATGGGTTGGGTGTTGTTGTTACTTCCTTCGTACCTGTGAACATAGTTCTCGTTTAAACTTATTAGCTTTTCCATTATTCTTCCTTTGGAATCTAGGTAGTCCATGGTTATCCTAAGTCCAACTTTCTTTCAATAGATTTTGCATCTTAACCTCCAATTCTCATTGTTGTGCGGTCCTCTGATCTTGGTGAATTGTCACATCAGCTATTCTTTGTATTTTCTCATGCAGTCGTAGCCATAATTCTACGGTCTTGTCCTGCGCTTATGTGAGTACATTTGCCACGAGCCATTGACTCTCTTCGAAGGCGGACTGATAATCACATATTTTATTCATTAAGAAACCTTCATTATTAGTCATTTACACTCTTCATGTACTTAATTGACTGAATTTGATTATGTTTTGTAAGTTTGAACTCGAATCGGACTTAATTGATTTTTCAGCATTATTCGAGTCTTACACTGTTTTTGTATTTTGGCCATATCTTGAGTTCTAAATGTCTGATAATTATGAATTTTACCTTGTAGGAAAGATAAAAGAGAGCTCTACAACTTTGATGAAGAGCTCGAAGTCAAATTCAGACATCTAGTGGAGCTAATTGGGCATGGAAATCAGAATACGGGATTTGTGAACTGGAACCCGAACAGTGTGTAGTAACCAGAACATAATTCGAGTTTGGGTTTATAGAATGGGCTGAAAATTGGTGATCTGAAAGTTAAGACCCATATGTACAACTTTCATGACAAACACAAAACTTGATTCGGGCTCCTTGATGGAGATATTGGGTCTGAAAGTCAAAACAGAGGTGCTGAAACTGGTCCTGAGCAGTCTGTAGTAATTGGGTCATATCTTGGGCTGTAGGACGAATTTTTGGGTGCTTCCAGAGCCATTGGAAAGCTTAGACAATTTCCTAGAACTTTCATGAAGACCATTTGGCTCAAAAATGACGAAATCAATGAGTTCAGCAATGAATACTTTCGGAGACAAGGAAGCTCACCTACCAAGTTCACCTACCAAGCTCACCTACCAAGCTCACCTACCAAGTTCACCTACCAAGCTCACCTACTAATTCCACCTACTAATCTCATCTACCCATCTACTACTACTCTGAATCCTCTATAAAAGGAAGCATGAGGAGAGCTCTAAACACAACATACACTTAGTGTTAGAAATAGCTTTTCATAGTTCTTGTATATTTTTCCTTCATTGTAATGGAGAGCTAAGTCACTTCTAGTCAATTCGGGACTCTTGAAGAGATTGTGGCTTGGATTCTTGAGACCTTGGTTATGTAATGTATTTGATTTATATTTGAATTCCTCTTCTCTTCTTCTTCGTTCTCTTGATCTTGAATGCATGAATGGTGATTACTGTTTATGTTTGATCGATTTGATCTTGATTTAAGATTAAGTATTGTGATGAACTGAAGATTGAGATTTGTGATGAAACTTAGAACTGATTGATCTAAACTAATCACGTAATTGAAGAGGTTAGGTTACTGATTTGTGCCTAGGTTAATTGAATTCGGTGCTTAAATTGACATATATTTACATGAATGGTGCGATTGCAGATTTGTGTTTATCACTTGTCAATTGAATTATGGACGATTGTCTAGTATGAATTACTGGATTGATGCAGAGATCTCGGTTAGATCCAAGTTAACCATTCAAATGTATTTCAGGTGTTTGTTGAAAGGTCTATGATTGAATCCACCCAATCTCGGATAGATTTCTGAATTGATTCTTTCTTTTAATTGTTATTTCTCTTTAAATCCTGTCACTGCGATCCTTGAACCATCAAAACCCCCTTTTTTCTAACTTTCACTTGATTTGATCAAATTGCATCTACGATCCTTGAGGAGACGATCCGGTGTTGTTCACTATACTACAAGTTTAGGTAATAACTTCGGTTATAATTTTATTTGAGTTCGGCGCTCGTCAAAATTTTGGCCCGTTGCTGGGGAGCTCGTAGGTGTAATCTTTTCATTTTGAGTAACCTTACTAATTTTTGTTCTTTCTTACCTATTCTAACAGTTATTTTTCATTTACTAACATTGTTCATACCATACTAATATTTTTATCCTAGCTTTTGAATTTTTCTCGATTTAGGAAAGACGGAAAAGCAGGTGATTACGGGTAACTATTGCAATTTTCGAACTGCAACATGCCCAGAATGAGCTGAAACTTGGTCGGTTGAAGGAAAACAGCCTGATAAACAAGACTCACAGTAAACTGTGAGGTCACCCCTGGTTTTTCGAAATTCTATCATTTAGACCACTTTTTCAATTTTTTAATATTTTTTATTGCATTTTCTAGTTTCATTTTTATGTAGATTTTGTTACATGTGTTGGTTCCATAATTTTTAAAAATATTTAGACATATTAACTAGATTTATTTTTGCATATTTTGAGTGTTGTTTAGTGTATTTTGCTTAGTTGCAGTTTTTGTGTTTTTGCGCTTTAGTTGATGCATGACTAGGTCCAATCCTGATATCTTGCTTGATCTTGATCCTGAGATTGATAGGACCTTGCATAGATTAATTAGAGCTCGTGTGATAAATTCGAGTTAATTCTGAACCTAATTTTGGGAGTGAACCTGATAACTTAAGTAATCCACGAAATCATGGTGATAACATGCATAATAGAACCCTTAAGGAACTTCTTGCTCTGATGTATCTTACCAATCTTTGTGCATTCAATATCCCGATCTTGATGCAGATTTTGAGTTGAAATCTGGTTTGATACACTTGTTACCAAAGTTTCATGGTCTTGCGGGTGAAGATCCTCATAAGCACCTGAAAGAGTTCCATGTTGTGTGTTCAACCATGAAGCCACAAGGCATCTCTGAGGAACACATCAAGTTAAGGGCATTTCCTTCTCACTTGTCGATGCAACCAAAGATTGGTTGTTTTATCTTTCACCAGGTTCAGTCAGAAGTTGGAATGACATGAAGAGGTTGTTCCTGGAGAGATTCTTCCCTGCCTCGAGAGCTGCTGCAATTAGGAAGGATATATGTGGCATCAGACAGATGTCTGGTGAGACTTTGCATGAATACTGGGAGAGATTCAAGAAGTTGTGTTCGAGCTGCCCTCATCACCAAATTAGTGACCAACTCTTGATTCAATACTTTTATGAGGGCTTCTTTGCCAAATGATAGAAGCATGATCGATCTTTGCCTCAGGAGCCTTAGTAGACAAAACTCCTACCGTGCAAGAGATCGATAGCAAACATGGCGACCAATACCCAACAGATTTGGCTCGCGGATCATCACCGCAACCAGAGGAGTTAATGAAATTCAAGCATCTCATATGGACCAACAAAGAATGGAACACGAGACTAGATGAATTGACTTCTTTGGTAAGACGGATAGCGATGGGTCAACAACCACCCATGCGGATGACCGCATCGGTGTGTGGAATTTGCTCTAATTCATCTCATCCCTCTTGATTCATGCCCTACACTTCGGGAAGATGGTCCCGCCTTTCCGGATCAATGTGTTCTTCTGCGGTGGTGTTTTTCCTGGTAGACCCCAATATCGGCAACAACGGCAACAATCTAGATATGATCCATTTTCTAGTACTTATAATCCCTGGTTGGCGAGACCATCCCAATTTGAGATATGGGAATCTAGCCGGCAACAACGCCCCACCAAGCGGCAACAACGGCCCCACCAAAGGCAACAACAATTTAGATACCAAGTGCGGGTCCAAGCAACAAATACCAACAAATACCCCACTGCGCATTCGGACAACGTGCACATTCGGCGGTCTGTCCAATCCACTCCACTCGGTGAGCCATCATTGGAAGACCGATGAAACAAATGGCCACAAATAACATTCAGTTCCAGCAGAACGTCAGTGCCAACATTCAGAATTTACAAACTCAAATTGGGCAGCTGGCAACCACTATGAGCGAGCTAAAGAGTCAAGGTTCTAGCCAATTGCCTTCACAAACAGTCAACAATCCAAGAGGCAACGTAAGTGCAATTACCTTGAGAAGTGGCAAAGAAGTTGATGTTCCAACCTTACAAAGAATCGAAATTGACCAAAAACGGCGGGAAATGGATAATTCATCCGTAAATCTGTGCCCTTGAAGAAAATTGCGAGAGAATTCAGATGTTGCCATTCCATTACCTTTTCCAAATAGGATCACACAATCCAAGAGAACAATGCAAGCGAGAAATGGAAAAAGAAGTCATGGAGACATTCGGAAAGTGGAAATCAATATTCCCTCCTAGATGCAATCAAGCAAATTCCAAAATATGCTAAATTTCTCAAGGAGTTGTGCACTCATAAGAGAAGGTTGAAAGGGGATGAGAAGATCAAGCATGGGAAGAAATGCTTCGCAATGATTACTGCAAGCATGCCACGAAAATGCAAAGATCCTGGAACTTTCACAATTTCTTGCACAATTGGCAACTCTAGATTTGAGCATGCAATGCTAGATTTGGGTGCTTCGATCAATGTCATGCCCATGTCAGTGTATAAGTGTTTAAACATCGGTACTTTGCAACCCACTGGTATCGTGATTCAGTTGGCGAATAGAGCCACTTTGCTCATCCTGCAGGTGTCTTTGGAAGATGTGTTAGTTCGGGTGAATGAGTTGATTTTTCCAGCAGATTTCTACATTACGGACATGGAAGATGAGTCTCCAACAAACCATGCTCCATTGATTCTAGGCGGAGACCATTCCTCAAGACCGCCAAGACCAAGATAGACGTGCATGCTTGGCACCCTTTCTATGGAGTTTGGCGACGATTTGGTACAATTTAACATTTTTGATGCCATGAGACACCCCCAGAGGAGCATTCATTTTTTCCATGTTGATATGATTGAGATCTTTGGTTGATGATGTCTATCTTGATTTATATCTTTGAATTCCCCGATATTGTTAACTATCTTGGTTCTGTTTCTTGTGATACATGTGCCACTTGTGATGTTGAACCATGTCTTTGCATGTCTTTGAGATTTATTCTGTTATGAGTAATGATACATGTGCTTGATGATGCAACAATTGAGAATGAGAGTCGGTACCATGCTTGAAATTAATGTTCTTGAGTTAGTTTGTTTCGAGATCACTTGTTACCTTCCATTGTACAACCTCCATCCTTGGAGTTGAAGACTTTACCGGACCATCTTAAATATGCATATTTGGGAGATGGTGAGACACTTCCAGGTGATCATTGCTAAAAACCTACAACCTGATCAAGAAGAAAAACTACTGCAGATTTTGAGGCGAGAATAGGCAAGCCATCGGATGGACTCTTGCGGATATTCCTAGTATTAGTCCCTCCACATGCATGCATAAGATTTTATTGGAAGAAGGGATCAAACCGGTTAGACAGACCCCAAAGGAGACTAAATCCCCGATTCTAGATGTGGTGAAGAAGGAAGTTACAAAGCTACTTCAAGTGGCATTATTTATCCCATATCGACGGTCAATGGGTGAGCCCCGTGCAAGTGGTTCCCAAGAAATGCGGGGTCACGGTGGTTGCGAATCGAACAATGAGCTTGTGCCCACACGAGTTCAAAACGGTTAGCGAGTTTGCATTGATTATAGGCGGCTCAACCAGGCTACCGAGAAAGGATCATTTCCGCCGCCATTCATTGATCGGATGTTGGAGCGGTTAGGCGGCAAGTCACATTATTGTTTCCTGGATGGATATTCGGGCTATTTTCGATTCATATAGCCCCGAAGACCAAGAGAAGACTACTTTCACTTGTCCATTTGGCACATTTGCATACAGGAGGATGCCCTTTGGTCTGTGCAATGCTCCAGGCACCTTTCAGAGGTATATGGTAAGTATCTTTTCTGATTTTTAGAAAATTGCATGGACGTATTTATGGATGATTTTACTGTCTATGGATCTTCCTTTGATGCATGTTTAGATAGTCTGGCTCAGGTCTTGCATAGATGCATTAAGACTAACCTTGTTCTAAATTTTGAGAAATGTCATTTCATGATAGAACAAGGTATAGTCTTAGGGCATGTGATATCTCGTGAGGGTATTGAGGTAGATCCGGCAAAAATAGATGTTATTTCATGCCTATCTTACCCCACATGCGTGCGGGAGATTCGTTCTTTCCTTGGTCATGCGTTTATCGGCGGTTCATAAAGGATTTCAGCAAAATTGCACTTCCGCTATCCAACTTACTGCAAAAAGATGTGGAGTTTCACTTTGACAAGAAGTGCCAGGATGCCTTCAATCAATTGAAGCGAGGCATTGACCAAGTACACCTATCATCCAACCGCCGGATTGGACACTTCCATTTGAGTGATGTGTGATGCCTCTAATTATGCATTGGGAGTGTTCTTGCACAAAGGGTCGGTAAAGTATCTCATGTCATTTCCTATGCTTCGAGAACTTTAGATCCTCGCACAAATCAACTACACCACAACGAAAAGGAACTTTTAGCAATTGTTTTTGCTTTAGATAAATTTCGATCATATTTGCTTGGTTCCAGAGTGGTTGTGTTTTCGGATCATGCGGCATTGAAGTTTCTCCGAAAAAGCCCAATGCCAAGCCCCGTTGATTAGGTGGATGTTGCTCCTCCAGGAGTTTGATATTGAGATCCGTGACAAGAGTGGAGCGGAGAATTTGGTGGTGATCACTTGAGTCGAATTGAAAGGGAGGCGGATGTTTTTCCCATCCATGATGTTTTCCACGATGAGCGGACTTTTCAAGTCAGCAAGGCAACATCCCTTGGTTTGCTTTGATTTGATTAATTTCTTGGTTGCTAAAGCAATACCTGCACATTTCACTAAGGCTAAGATTGATAAATTGAAAAGTGAGTCAAAGTATTATGTGTGGGATGATCCTTACTTATGGAGATTTTGCAGTGACCAAGTAATTAGGAGGTGTGTGCCTGATGATGAATTCCATTCCATACTTAGCTTTTGTCATAAACTTGCATGTGGCGGCCACTTCGGTCCTCAACGGACTGCTAGAAAAGTTTTAGACTCTGGATTATATTGGCCCACTCTATTTCATGATGCATATATGTTTTGCAAATCTTGTGATCAATGCCAGAGAACAGGGAATACTTCTCGTAGGAATGAAATGCCCCAGAAACCCTTATTATTCTGTGAGATTTTTGATGTTTGGGGTATTGACTTTATGGGTCCTTTTCTGTATCATTTGGTTTTGTTTACATTACGCTACTTTGTGGATTATGTATCTAAATGGGTGGAGGCTAAGGCCACTCGGACCGATGATTCTAAAGTTGTTGTGGATTTTATTAGATCACATGATTTTACGTAGGTTTGGAGTCCCGAGATCCATCATTAGTGATCAAGGTTCACATTTTTGCAATCGAAGCATGGAGGCTTTGATGAAGAAGTATGGAGTCCAACACAAGGTTTCTACACCTTACCACCCCCAAACCAATGGGCAAGCCGAGGTCTCCAACGAGAGAAATTAAGCGGATACTCCGGAAGACGGTTCAACCTAACGAAAGGACTGGAGCAAGAGGCTTGAGGATGCTTTATGGGCTTACCGGACCGCTTATAAGACACCAATCGGGATGTCTCCGTATCGGATTATTTTTGAAAAGCCTGCCACCTACCGGTGGAAATTGAGCATCGAGCATTGCAGGCGGTGAAAAGGTGCAACTTGGACCTAGATCAAGCGAGGTTTGGAGAGGAAGGCGCAAGCTGCGGAATTGGAGGAGATCCGCTTGGAGGCTTATGAAAGTTCCAAACTTTATAAGGAGAAGACCAAAGCCTTTCATGATAAGTTGATTCGAGGAAAACATTTGAGATTGGTCAAAAAGTTCTCCTCTATAACTCCCGCCTCCGACTCATGCACAGCAAATTACGGTCTAGATGGGATGGACCATTTATTGTTACTAATGTTTTCCTTGGTGTTTGTTCGGATCAAAAGTGAGGTCACTTGCCAAAGCTTTCATCGTAAATGGACACCGCCTCAAACAAGATATCATGAACTTCCGGAGAATGCGAAGTGGAGGTGATGAACCTTCTCCATCCGCATTATGAATAAAAAAAAAAAAAAAAAAAAGAAAAAAAAAAAAAGAAGAAGAAAAAAAAAAAACAAATTTGTGTGCCCTGACAATGAGGTAGGTAGAGTCGCTCAGAAGCATGTGGAGGTCATTTTTTCTTCAGCGACAACAACTGCGAAAATCTTGCAGTATGGATTTTATTGGCCTACTTTATTAAAGGTCTGTTACACCTTTTGCAAAAGCTGCGGAAATTGGTCAAAAAGTTCTGCTTTGAGATTATCATCTGCACCTACTCCTTGGAAAATTGAGATCTAGGTGGCGTGGTTCTTTTGTTGTCAGACACGCGTATCCTCTCAGCATCAGATACTGAGGATCCTAGGAATGGTAATGCGCTTAAGGTTAATGGACAAAGACTCAATCATTCCTGGAAAACCAAGTTCTTGAGTTCTTTGTGTTGCCGGTTAAGTGGCGGATACGGTACTCCGTGACTCTTGAGTCGGTTTATTCTTCGATTTCCCAAAATAACTTGAACCCTTCTTCTCCTTCAAAATGGATGTCATTCTTTCAAACACGAGAAAACATTTTCCTTCTCTTCCTCAAAATGCTCGAGAAAAATCTACAAAGTTCGATGTGAGAGATTGAGAATGTTAATGCACAAGGTATGCCGAAGATGTCTGTTGGATAATTGAAGCAAAGGTCCGATTAGCGGTGAGTCCTCAATTTCATTTGACTCATATATGCCCTAGGTCTTGGAAGAAGTTCATATTCTAAAAGGAGAAGAGCAAAAAGGTTACAAGTCATCACAAATGTGGACGATGGAATGCGTAACAAGCGATGTCGTACTAAGGGGATGGTTTCAAATAGAGAAGATAAAATTTTCTTCATTAAGAATGGACTGAGTAAGGAGTCATTAGATGATATCTTATTGACTCTTGAGACGCATTCTTGTGGATTGGTGCATCGAGAAATTCTTAAATTGTGGAATCTCTTCAAGGATGAACAACAACGCTACAGTCTTGGGAATCGACTCTAAAAGACCACATGTTTGCCAATTTATAAGAAAATTGGATGGGAAGCTTATCCTCGACTCATAGAAGACGTTTAAGCCGTTCTTGGACGTTAAACCAGAGGCAGATGTGAGCCATATCTACAAACAATCTGTACATATCATCTTCTTCTTCTTCTTCTTCATGGCATTTTACAAAAAAAAAAATGAGAAAAAAAATTCAAAAAAAAAAATGAAAAAAAAAAATGTATACTTCTTAGGGTTGGCTTTGGTAACACAAACCGTGAATGGGGAAATGCATGCATCCTGATCCAGCCTTCTTAATTGAAAAACAAAGAAGGTAGATTGTATCCCACATGTGAGGCGGCCCGGTCGTATTATGGCCACTTGTCCCTTTTGGGAGCCCTATGTTGCTTGCCGGTCTTGAATGGGTCGAATCTTTGGTCAACAATGCTTTGGCACAAAGCCGAAAGAAGCAGAACTACCTCCATCCCAATCTTACGTAAGTATACACTCATCTTTCATCAAGTTTTTTTTAACAATTTCAAAAAAAAAAAAAAAAAAAAAGGGACGTGATGTCTCTTGCAGCACTCATGTGTATGAAGATAAAGATACGCCATGGAGACTAAACATACGGTATCATCATTTTCTATTTCTTTTATCTTTGTATCATTTTGTTGTATTTTGATTTTTGTACAGACGATCCTTTGAGCGAAGGGTCCTTCGGGGTTTCTAGACTTCTTTACCTTGATGGTTTTCTTGAAGTAAAAAAAAAAAAAAAAAAAAAAAAAAGATTCTGTGTCTCTTAATTTCAACCTTTTCGACAACCGCCAACCTACCCTCATAGGTGCAATTATTCCCCTTTCCATTCTTTTTCCTATTTAAACACTCCATTTTCTCCATTTTTCTTCAAACTCGAAAACACTCAAAGGGAGGAAGAGTATAGAATGGGGCCTTCTATTCGTAACCTCAAAAATGTCTGTGTTTTTTGTGGGTCGAGTTATGGGAAGGGATTAGAGTTTGTAAACGCAGCTAGCACTCTTGGTCGATCACTTGCTGCGAGGAATATTCATCTTGTATATGGGGAGGTTGTCGTGGGTTAATGGGGGCTGTATCACTTCTTTGCCTTTGTAAGAGACAAGGTCGGGTTCTAGGTATCATTCCTGAAACTTTAGCTCAACGAACATCACTTTGGAAAGACAATTAGGGAGGAACTTAAGGTATCATCAATGCATGAACGCATGAAGATAATGCTTGAACACTCGATGCATTCATTGCCTTACCGGTGGTTTTGGTACTTTGGAAGAAATTTTTCAAATTGTCTCTTGGGCGAATCCCGAACATCCACCATAAACCCATTGGTTTGTTGAATGTTAATAATTTCTTTGATCTTCTGTTATTTTTTCTTGACAAAGTGTGGAACGAAATTTATCACTCCTTCGGCAAGACAACTTCTTATCTCTCGCCTCCACTATTGATGAGCTCATTGATAAATTAGAAGCTTTTGAGTATGTACGATCGGTATTAGCTCGGATAGATTGGTCAACGAGATGAAGTGGAAGTAACAAGAAACAAGAGCCCGATCTGAAACTTTCTCTTTAATGGGTTTGATAAAAAAAAAAAAAAAAAAAAAATTGTTTTGTTTAGTATGATATGATTGTCATGGACTTATTAAACCGATTAGTGATGGCGAGTAAGGAGTAATTTTACTCTTGAGACGCATCTTAATCGGTGGCGAGTAAGGAGTTTTTAGGTAGTAATTAATTAGTATTGACTTGTGGAAGTACTAACGTTTTCTTGTTTGATTTCTTTTCGGGTCGATGCGACCCACGGTGTGTTTTTTTCTCGCTGGCGTAGATTCACTTCTTATCGGGTTGTGTTGCTCTTTTCTATCTCTTTCTTTCACATTGAGGACAATGTTACATTAAGTGTGGGGGAGAGATTTTAGCATGTTTCTGTTTCTTTTCGTTTGTTAAAAAAAAAATTTAAAAAAATTTTAAAAAAAAAATAAAAAAATAAAAAATAAAAAAAAAAAAAAAAGGGGTTCATTGCATGATTGAATAATTTTTCTCCCTTCTTGAACTGATATGCTTGGTGATGGATG
The DNA here is from genome assembly GCA_029884605.1 of Ormosia emarginata. Classification (NCBI taxonomy): domain Eukaryota; kingdom Viridiplantae; phylum Streptophyta; class Magnoliopsida; order Fabales; family Fabaceae; genus Ormosia; species Ormosia emarginata. Next base: position 30,220,333 of record JAQQTP010000079.1, on the reverse strand, counting down.
ATTGAACTGATGAATTGAGTTTGATGAATGCATACCTTGTGAGATTTTGAGCCTAATGGATGGATTCAACATTTATGCCATTCTCTTCTTTCTTGTGTGATTTTCACTCATGTTAATGACCACTCTAGAACTTGCTTTGATTCTTTTTGAGGCTACATTTCACTTGCATGCATGAACATGATTGAGGCCCTCTTTCTTAGCTAGTTTAACCAAATAGCCAACCTTGTTTTCAATATGATATCAAGCACTCTTTTGACCTCTCGAAAATTCTCTAATTCCTGCCAACCTTGTATATTTTCCTTTGCTTAACCCCTTTGAGCTTATTTGACCATTCCTTGTTTCTAGCTCATTATGTGCCTTAAATGAAAAATCGTGTTCTTACTGTACCTTAGGGAATAAAAGAACATTAGCCTGGTTAATGGATGAGTTTTTGAACAAGTGTGGGGGTGTGTGTACAAAATGGTTGTTGAAAAAAAAAAAAAAAGAAAAGAAAAGAAAGAGTGCCTAAAAAAAAAAAAAAAAAAAAAAAGAAAAATGTATGTATATAGTTATGTTCATATATATAAAAAAAAAAAAAGAAAAGAAAAGGATTGGGAAACGAATATGTAAAGGGATATACAATAGAGTTGAGATGAACTTTTATGCTCGTTATTTGAACTCATTCATTTGCTTTTATTCTCTTTGGTATTTATCTTCTCATATCCATTTTATCCTCTTCTGTTACCTTGACCTCACTACAACCTTGAATAAAGTCCTCATGATTTGTGTGTGCATGTGTTTTGAGTAGTGGAGAAGTAGAAGATAAGCAAGCTTATGGTAGTGCAATTTTCATGGGTTGAATTGAGGGAAATACCTACCTTTTAAACACTTGAGAGATTGAGAGGGAATCTTGTGAAGATCCATCATTCTTAATTCATTCTTTTCAACGGAAGTTTCCTTGCACTTCGGTTTGAGATGTGAAGAAATGTTACCTCATTTATGCTTTGATCCCTTGAATTTCTTGTTGCTCTTCTTGCTTCATTGAGTCCTTTAGAGTTTTTAACTTTTAAGTTTGTGTCGTTTGTCTTTGTCTTCTAACTTTAGTTTTATATGTTTTGCCCAGAGTGCAAAAAGCTAAGTGTGGGGGAATTTGATAATCACATATTTTATTCATTAAGAAACCCTCATTATTAGTCATTTACACTCTTCATGTACTTAATTGACTGAATTTGATTATGTTTTGTAAGTTTGAACTCGAATCGGACTTAATTGATTTTTCAGCATTATTCGAGTCTTACACTGTTTTTGTATTTTGGCCATATCTTGAGTTCTAAATGTCTGATAATTATGAATTTTACCTTGTAGGAAAGATAAAAGAGAGCTCTACAACTTTGATGAAGAGCTCAAGTCAAATTCAGACATCTAGTGGAGCTAATTGGGCATGGAAATCAGAATACGGGATTTGTGAACTGGAACCCGAACAGTGTGTAGTAACCAGAACATAATTCGAGTTTGGGTTTATAGAATGGGCTGAAAATTGGTGATCTGAAAGTTAAGACCCATATGTACAACTTTCATGACAAACACAAAACTTGATTCGGGCTCCTTGATGGAGATATTGGGTCTGAAAGTCAAAACAGAGGTGCTGAAACTGGTCCTGAGCAGTCTGTAGTAATTGGGTCATATCTTGGGCTGTAGGACGAATTTTTGGGTGCTTCCAGAGCCATTGGAAAGCTTAGACAATTTCCTAGAACTTTCATGAAGACCATTTGGCTCAAAAATGACGAAATCAATGAGTTCAGCAATGAATACTTTCGGAGACAAGGAAGCTCACCTACCAAGTTCACCTACCAAGCTCACCTACCAAGCTCACCTACCAAGTTCACCTACCAAGCTCACCTACTAATTCCACCTACTAATCTCATCTACCCATCTACTACTACTCTGAATCCTCTATAAAAGGAAGCATGAGGAGAGCTCTAAACACAACATACACTTAGTGTTAGAAATAGCTTTTCATAGTTCTTGTATATTTTTCCTTCATTGTAATGGAGAGCTAAGTCACTTCTAGTCAATTCGGGACTCTTGAAGAGATTGTGGCTTGGATTCTTGAGACCTTGGTTATGTAATGTATTTGATTTATATTTGAATTCCTCTTCTCTTCTTCTTCTTTCTCTTCATCTTGAATGCATGAATGGTGATTCTTTATGTTTGATCTGATTTGATCTTGATTTAAGATTAAGTATTGTGATGAATCGAAGATTGAGATTTGTGATGAAACTTAGAACTGATTGATCTAAACTAATCACGTAATTGAAGAGGTTAGGTTACTGATTTGTGCCTAGGTTAATTGAATTCGGTGCTTAAATTGACATATATTTACATGAATGGTGCGATTGCGAGATTTGTGTTTATCACTTGTCAATTGAATTACTCGATTGTCTAGTATGAATTACTTGGATCGATGCGAGAGATCTCGGTTAGATCCAAGTTAACCATTCAAATGTATTTCGGTGTTTGTTGAAAGGTCTATGATTGAATCCACCCAATCTCGGATAGATTTCTGAATTGACTGTTCTTTTAATTGTTATTTCTCTTTAAATCTTGTCACTGCGATCCTTGAACCATCAAAACCCCCTTTTTTCTAACTTTCACTTGATTTGATCAAATTGCATCTACGATCCTTGAGGAGACGATCCGGTGTTGTTCACTATACTACAAGTTTAGGTAATAACTTCGGTTATAATTTTGACTGAGTTCGGCGCTCGTCACGGACCAAACATAACACGATAAAACAAATGTAATTATTTCAAACAACATTACCTCCCTTCAGAAGTCAAACACAAAGAGTCACACAAAGCACACAATTCGAACAAAGCAAGTTCAACTCACAAATCCTAACGATCTCTAGCTCTAACTTCTTCGTTCTGTCTCCTGTGGCGTAATCTCTCGTAAGTCCCCAATCTCCAAACAGCTTCTCGAACCGAATTTAAACTAGTCATTCTTTCTCCAGAAGATCGGTTTTCCAAAACCTTTTGATCTCCGCACAAAAGACTTCCTATCTTCCTAACACAGCACGCCTAGGAGAAGTCATAGTTTCCTGTACACACAGAACATTACATATCGAGTAGGCCAGTCCTCAATATCATGCAACTGCATAACAGTAACTATCAACATTCAACCTACAGCAAGTCATGCATTCCTTTCCCATCATCTCAATCAAGAGACAAGGAAGTGCACAACAGACCAAATTCTAATATGCCTAAACATAGCAAGTCCATACCCCGGCTCAACAGGATGAACTGCTCTGATACCACCTAATGTAACACCCCTTGATGTAGCAACCGGAGCGTAATCGTCATTACACCACAGTTACTAAATCCAAGTGTGTCACAGACATGATAACAGTAATTTAAATCCTCAAGAGGGTATATATATATATATATATATATTTACAATTTGCATAAGTAGAAAATACGAGCCTCGAATGAAATATAAATATATTCAACCCATAATACAATCACTGAAATAAAATCTTATTCCTTATATATATATTTTATAGTCAATTTACACAAATCACTAATGACATAGAATATAATAATTACAGAGTCTAATAAAATACAGCGGGAATAAAAACACTAAAGGGGGAAAAAGTAGTAACCCAGGGATGGGTACTACCAGCAGACAAAGCCGCAACCCCATATGTACATGACGCATAGCGTCCCAGTTGACACGACAGGCATCAACGCCTCCACGAGGCTGCACTCTTACGTAGTCAAAGAAATCTTGTCCAGACGCTCAAGCCAATCAACCAAGGTGTGGTCCCTCTTTATCTTGCTCATGATCTTTTATCAAATATAAATATAAAACAGAAATGCACAAATATAGGAAAGAGGTAAGACATCCTACCATCATTACCAATTATAGAAGCTAGAAACAAAACGGCGCAACGCGCCCAAGTAGTAATTCAAGAACAGTATATCCAAATAATAAACAGTAAATTCAACAGTAATCAAATAAGCAATTCTAGGCAGACATTCATTACAATAATAATTAAATAAGTCATATTTACGGAAATCAATAATTTGCAATGACAGAGTATATCATGATACATATGCATGCTTTCCCAATTCCTACTCTATGGAGCTAGACTCAAACAGTCGGAGAGAAAGATCAGGAGACGTGTCCGCAACTCGGCTGCCGCGGCCAAAGTGCTATTCATCAACAATTTTCATTGCACATCAGGCATTGTACGGACAGTCCATGCTTGATCACGATATAGGACAGTGTCAAGTCCGGATCGTCGGTGCATTTGCATCGGTTTGCCCCACGGGCAGAGGAGCTACCAACTGCCCATTATGAGGGACCCGCACCCCAACGCCCCTGAGGTCATAACAAGACCCACACTAGTCTACTCGCACCCGCACAAAGGTGTGTTCAATCTCCTAGGCAACTTGGCCTTACAACAGTCCACAGGACATCACAATGCATAAGACACTATGCATGAACATGTATGATTCAAAATTTCATACAATTCCATAATATGCCACAATTGGCCAAGATAAGCATCAACACATAAATGGTCACTCACATAGACCTATAATGTCATAATATAGGGATCAAATCAATTGGTACATTCTTAGGTCCATTATGAATCCTAACTTAGAATTTATTTCCTTTTTCAAAGTTCATGTCCAATCCAATTCTTAAAATTAATTCAATCCTCCAAGGTAATTTAATCTCTTACAAGTTGTAAATTGTTCAAGCTCCTAGGCCTCACACTCTCTTGTTCTTCACTCGCTTGGAATTACCTTAAGTCTTATAGCAATCTCACTCTTAATCCTTTTAAGATTTATGAAATCTCTAATTCTATTAAATTCTTCCAATTTATTAATTATCCAACTCATTCCATAGGTTTCTAATTACCTAATTACTCATGCTTCCAAATTGCCAAGGTTTCATAATTAAGTCTCAAGGGGCCTTAGAGGCTGTGGCCTCACAAGTGTTTCAATTCCAAATCTTTTCAAGTCATCACATTACATATCCTTCTCTTAATTCATTTAATTGTTCACTTGTTAAATTAGTTCACTAAGAACCCTAATTTACTTGGCTCAAAACCGTAGCTTCCCTAGAAATTTCCATTCCAAGCTTTTACTTCCATTGATTTCATCTTGTCACTCAATTAATTCAAGTCATGTACTCACTAAAATTTGTTCACAAATTAATCATTTTCCAGCCCAAAAACTGTAACACCCCTTGATGTAGCAACCGCGGCACAATCGTCATTACACCACAGTTACTAAATCCAAGTGTGTCACAGCCATGATAACAGTCATTCACATTCTCAGGAGTCTAAATATATATTTTTGACAATATGCATAAGTAGAAAATACGAGCCTCGAATGAAATATAAATGTATTCGACCCATAATACAACCTCAAAATAGAATCATATTCCTTTTATATATTTTTTTAGTCAATTTACACAAAGCATTGATAACATAGAACGTAATAATTACAGAGTGAAATAAAATACAGCGAGAATAAAACACGAAAAAGGGGAGAAGTAATAACCCAGGGATGGGTACTACCAGCAGACAAAGCCGCAACCCCATATGCATATGACACTCGGCGTCCCAGTTGACACAACAGGCATCAATGCCCCCTCGCAGCTGCACTCCCACGAAATCAAAGAAATCTTGCCAGGTTCTTAACCCCATCGGCAAGGTGTGATTCCTCATCATCTTCTTCACGATCTTTTATCAAATATGAATATAAAACAGCAATACAGAAATATAGGAAAGAGGTGAGACACCCGTCATTCATTACCACTATTAGTAGCAAGAAAATAGCACGGCGCAAAGCGCCCACCGAGCAATACAGTTCATACATTTATCAATAACAACAGCAGAAATTATAACAAAAGCAATTCAATTCTAAGCAATAATCAGAGTCAATAACAACAGTGATATGTATAGTAAAGGTAGAACTACAGTAAGTAATAGCAGGCAGATCACAATAGTTTTTCCAAGAATCAGCACAATAATCAGATAATCATTTACAGGTATTCATGCTCAACAGTTTGTAAGACCAGTAATGAACGATGCACAATGCATGCTTTCCCAAATCCTACTCCATGGAGCTAGACTCAAATAGTCGGAGAGAAAGATCAGGAGACATGCCTGTAACTCGGCTGCCGAGGCCAGTGCTATCAATAATTTTTCTCGTGCACAATCATGGCATTGTACAGACATTCTACACTAGATCACGATATAGGACAGTGTCAAGTCCGGATCGTCGGTGTGTTTGCATCGGTTTGCCCCACGGCACAGAGGAGCTCTAAACTGTCCATGTGAGGGACCCGCACCCCGACGCCCCCAAGGTCATAACATAACCCACACTTGTCTACTCGCACCCGCACTAAGGTGTGTTCAATCTCCTAGGCAACTTGGCCTTACAACAGTCCACAAGGACATTCACAATGCATAAGACTCTATGCATGAATATGTATGATCAACATCACATACTATTCCATAATATGCCACAATTGGCTCAAATAAGCATTAATACAACATTGGTCACTCATATGGACCCATAATATCATAATATTGAAATCAAATAAGGTAATATATTTTTTAGGGTCCATTATGCATTCTTATTCAAGATTTTCCATTCTTACAAGAATCCATCACTAAGTAAGTTTCCATCTCGCGTTATGCTCAAGTCTCTTGATACCATCACTTAGTTTTTATTCTACATGGGATTAATCCAATTCCTAAAATCCATGATCAAAATCGTGGCTTCCTAAAGTCCACTACTAACATCAATTTCTCTCATTTTATGCATTGATTTCTTGATATCTCCTACTTAAGTTTTTGTTCACTAAGTTCATTCCAATTCCTTATAATTTCCATCTAAAATCGTGGCTTCAAATTGAGTTAAATAACCCTTAAAACTCTCCATCTCAAATTCCCAACATTAACATTCACATCTCCAATTACTTAGCTTCATCTCACAGTTACCTAGTTGGTTCTATTCTGGGCACCTAGGCGCCATCTCTGCAGCGCCTGAGCGTTGGTGGAGCACCTGGACGCTGACCACGAAGCGCCTGAGTGCTAACCAGGCCGTGTCACAGGGAAAACTTTCTGGGCATGGAGTGCCTAGGCGCTCTATGCACAGCGCCTGAGCGCTAGTGCATTAACAAGGGTTCTGTAGAATTCGTTTCTGCAGAACCTTGGCCCATCTTTCACCAAAGTTTCTCGTTCATTTTTCCCAACAATCCAAAACATGATACATGACATCTAAATACACAATAGCAATACATAGATTCATAACCATCAAGGCACATAATGTAAATCCATATATTCATACAAATCAACAACCATAAAATCATGGAAATAACATAGTATAACAAAGAGGGAAATCTAACATGGATTCCCTTATCAACACAACACACAAGACATTTCCTTACTATCGAGAGTGGTTGAAGAGGATCATCTCCCTCTTACCTAAATGAAGACAATCACAAGAATGTTTTCCCCTTTTTGCTCTTGATTTTCGTTTTCCCCTTCAAGAAAAATCCTAGGTGAGAAATCCCTAATGTGTTCACTCTAATCATAGAAAAATGACTCCTTGGCCACATAAGTGACCAATAAAACGAAAATGAGAAGAAGATAGAAGAAAGTTGAAGACTTTACCTCAAAAGCTCCAAGCTTTAGCTTCAATGGTGAAAAATGGAAGAAGAAGAAGAGGAAGAAGAAGAACCCAGGAAGGCCACAAGGAAAATGGTCTTGAAATGATGGAAGAAGTTAGATATGGAAGTGGTGAAGTAAGGAATGAAAATGGTGAATGGTGAGGGTGGACGGTGGAGGAGGAGGAAGAATAAGAAGAGAAGAAGAAGAAGAAAAGAAACGTAGAAGAGAAGAAGAGAAGGAGAAATAAAATGAAATGTGATTATTGGGCTTTTCAAGGGCCATCTGCCGTGTAAGAAGAGTGGGGAGGGAAGAGAGAGAAAAGTGAAATGGGAGGAAGCTTCCTAGAAATTTCCCAAATAAGTTTTTGAATTAATTTAACTTTTATTTTGAAAATAAAGCTAAAGGGGCTTGACACAAGGTAAATTTTGAACAGTGTGATAAGATTTTTTTTTACATGTTATTATTTATTGGACAATAATCATAGCTGGCAGAAGTCAGCATTAATAAATCTGACAGATTAATTCTTCGTAGTATTTTATTATTTCATCTGTTAAAATTTCTCGAAAGACGTGAAACCTTGTAAAACGTATCCAGCCTCGGGTTTAGTAAGATCCTTCGTCGACGTTTCCACAGATCAAGGTTATCGGGAAAAATATTTCATTTTCCCGGCTCGACTCAGTGCACACGCAAAACGAAGAATATATTAAAATATTCATCGTTTCTGAAAAATTTTGAAAGAATTCACATAAATTACAAATATTAGAAAATGACTATTCGTGATAAAATTTTCTAACTTTGGGAGCGTTACAGTTGTTCTGCCACTTCTGCTCAATGTGCACGTAAACTGAGGAATAATATTAAAATATTCCGCGTTCTCAGAAAAATCCAGAGAAATTCCTAAAAATTCCAAATATTGTAAAACGATCATTTATCCTGAAATTATAAATTTTCGGGATGTTACAAAAACCGTGGCCACCCTATGAGTTTTAATCTCAAATTTTTCTTCCATTAAATTCCATTTTATCTATTGATTAATTTAAGTCTTATGCTTGTTACAACTTAATCACAAATTTACCTAAATTCTAGCCTAAAACCGTGGCCCTCCAAGGACCATTCCAAATTCATTTTCTTCCATTTCAAGTCATTCAATCCAATCCAACATATCAATATACACAATCAATCAAATTAAGGACATGAATTCCATAAAATCAACATACAAGCTGACTAATCACAAAATCAAAGGATAACCCTCATTAGGGTTTTTCCACAAACAACAAAATCAAAGTTCCTAGATGCTAAGAGAGGTTGAGGAGGAGTGTCTTCCTCTTACCCAAGTGAAGAGAACAAAAGAAACACCAAGGAATCTTCTTGCAATTTTTGGATTTGCACCTCCAAGAACCCTAGAAATTTCAACTTTGTTAAATCAACACCAAAGCTTGAAAAATAAGCCATGGATGGTCACCAAGGAGACCATGACCACGAAAATGGAGAGAAGGGAAGAGAGGTCTTGAAACTTACCCAAAAAGCTCAAAGCTTGAAGCTTGGAGAAAGTGTTGAAGATGGAGGATTTTCAAGAAACTCCAAGAAGAAAAGATGTTTAGAATGATGAGAGGATTAAGGAAATGTAGTTGGTTTAATTTTTTGTGATGGATGGGGTGTGGTGAGGGCTGCTGGCCGAAGCTCTCATGTAGAGAGAAGGAGAAGAAGAAGAAAAAATGAAGAAGAAGGAAGAAAGGATGAGAGAGAAAAGCTTTGGTGAATTTTGGAAATTAGATGGTAATATGAATAAATGAAACAAACTAATTCCCCCCCTTTGAGTGGGCTGCTGCCGTGCTTGAGAGAAAGGAGAGGAGAGAGTTTTTGGCTTCCATTGGAAGCCAAGGGCATTTGAGTCATTGTTTGGTCAAAGCTTCTCAAAGAAGCTTTGATTATTTAACATTAAATTTGAATTAAAGTGGATCGATTAGACATAAAGTAGATTTCATTTGGATAATGTGATAGGATTTTAATTACATGCTATTATCCAATAGATAATAGTTACAGTTGACAGAAGTTAGTATTTAATTAATCTGACAGATAAATTTTTCGCAGTATTGATTTGTTTTATCTGTTAAGATTTCTCGAAAATTGTGAGACCTCGTAAACTGTATCCAACCTAGGGTTTAGTAAGATCCCCCGTCGACATGTCTATAGTCCAAGGTTCTTAGAGGAAACATCACGTTTCTCTGGTTCTGCTCAGTGCGCACGCAAAATGAAGAATATATTAAAATATTCGACGTTTCCGAAAAAATCCCAGAAAATTCTCAAAAATTGCAAATATTATAAAACGACTATTCGTCATATAATTTTCTAATTTTTGAAGCGTTACAGTCGTTTTCCCGACTCTGCTCAAGTTTTACGCAAAACGAAGAATATATTAAAATATTCGTTGTTTCTGAAAAATTCCAGAAAAATTCCTAAAAATCAAGAATATTGTGAAATGATTATTTATGACTAAACAGATACTTTTCGGGACGTTACAACACTCCCCTACTAAAAAGGAATTTCGTCCCCGAAATTTACGTACCTTTAAATAGTTCTGGATGCTGCTCTTTCATCTTGTCCAATGTACACGTAAAACGAGAAATATAAATGAGTTATAGTTATTTTCTCGACTCTGCCCAATGTACATGTAAAATGAGAAATATATTAAAATATTCTGAGTTCTCAGAAAAATTCAGAAAAATTCCATAAAATCATAAATATTATAAAATGATTATTTATAATAAAATGAGTAAATTTTGGGGTGTTACACGCTGCATTGCCTCGACTGTTGCAGCCATACCTCCACCACGAGCTATCATTCAATTTCAGAGTTAGACTAAACAAAATATAAGGAAAGTTAGATGTAACCTTTCGAAAACCAAACCCAGAGAATCACACAGCACAAACAAGACAAACCTAACCACAAAACCCAAAAGAAAACTTAAACTGGGGCTCTGATACTAAGCTTGTGTAATGCCTCTTTTTGGAGAGGGACAGTCACACCAAACGACGAACGAAACTCAAAAGATCCATCTACATATAGATAGTAACCTTTTCATTTATAAAGCATATGATGACTTGGAAATTCTCTTTTATTTTATAAGCGAAAAACATAAATTTAGCAAAAATAAATAATAGAAGGAACATTACATACATCCAACCAGATTATATATATATATATATATATATATATATATATATATATATATATATATATATATATATTTTTCATGTGTACTTATATACATCAAAAGATCTGGGTAAAACATAAGTAAAAGTTCCATATGTAACGCCCCTTTTTCTTAATGTCGCGAAGAAGGAACATCACACCATAATATAAAGAAACAAAACATAAATAAAATTTGCGAAAAATAATAATTACAATGATTAATTAAGAGCCGGTTCATTATTAACACAAGATTAAATAGTTTGCATTCTTGGATGATAACATAATTGAGTAATTGAAATATTTGTATATATATATATATTATGCATCACTGTTTAATTACATCATGATATATATATATATATATATATATATATATATATATATATATATAAATAAGAATGATTATATATAATAGAATGAAAAAATTTAAAATCATACATTCACAATATATATATATATATATATATATATATTTGAAATAAGAATGATTATAAATATAATAGAATCGGAACAAAATTTAAAATCATACATTCACAATATATATATATATATATATATATATATATATATATATATATATATATATATATGCATCAGCCTATTTAATTACATCATGATATTTATACAAAAAAACAAAACATGTACCCACCCGAAAGGATACAAATATATCCCCAACATATACAGCAAAACATCAGGCTTCCCAAAAAGATGAACGGTTAGCCATCTACAGTATCACCCCCTAAGACTGACGAGAAGGGACCGTAGTCGGGTCCTCCTCAAGGTCCTTATCATCCAACGAAATTCCCATTGGAGCGACCGAGTTTCAGGCAAAAGCCCGAGCAGTGGAGAGGAAAAAATCCTCTTAAGGGGTATAAAACATGTCTGTCCACATATCCCTCATGGGTAAATAGAACTCCAAAATAACAAAAGCAGAAAACTCAAAGACAGGAACGTCGTAGCGGCCCCAAGCTAATAATGTAACACCCCAACTTTTGAGTTAAGTACGATATTGTCCTAAATGTACTATTTTATGTTTTCTGTGAGTTATAAATAGAATTTGACTGTTTCGTGATTGTATTTGTTCATTGTGTGTGTTTTGTTCCAAGCCAAGAAAATAATAATTTTTTGACCCAAAAAATCTTATTTTAATTATTCGGAGCTGGGGAATCTTACTAAACCCAATTTTGACTGATACATGTATTAATCTTTTAATTTTTAAGATTTAACTGTGCAATAAAATAATTTTATATTATTATAATATTATTTTATTTGACAGTACTTACTATCTCAAAAACAGTAGAAATCTACTCCAGAATAACCATGGACTTGGAAAAGTCTGTGGGACCCGCATTTAGAGAAGCAGTCAACGTTTCTGGCTAGATTATTTCTAAGCCAATGAAATGTAGTCAACAATAGTGGCTTGAAAATGTTAAACCAATATAAATCAAGTCCACAAAAGTGGTTGGACCTATTAAGATTTAACTAGAAAGCTTAACCAAGTTAGCTTAAACCTAACTAAGTTAGCATAGGAAGCTTGTTTAGTAACTAAACAAAGGAAACCTAGTTAGTTATCTATTTAAGTTCTACTTAGAGAAGGTTCTAGAGAAATCTAGGAGATGGTTAGTCATCCTAGCTAACTAAATGGCTAACTAAGTAACTAAGCAAACTAACTAAATGCACCTAAGTGTAACTATATTGCATGAATGAAGCACAAACTTGGTTCGCTTCTCATTAGGGCCATTCGGCCAAGCACCTTCAAGAAGGGCTTAGTCACTTGGTGACTTGGTTTTTCTACACCAATTAGGAACAAGCTTGGAGCCAAAGCCTTGAATATCAACCCTAGATCACATCTAAGGCCATTAGGTGTTAGGAGAAGTCAAACAAAGTGGCCACCTCCCTTGGTGAAGCTCACGGCCATAAGCTTGGTTAGGAGACCAAGTTCATTTCATTTTTAATCTTCAACCTTTCTTCTCTTCAAAATCACCAAGAAAAATTCCTAAGTCTTTCTCCTAGAGCCATTCGGCCACTACCCATATACCCTACATCCAACCTTCTAAATTTTCATCTAACCCAACTTCTCAAATCCAAACACTATTCTAAGAACATCTCTAGTTGAGAGTTCTTTCAAAAAAATTCATCTTGAGCTTGGAAAATCACTTTGGAGATTTTTCCTATAAGGTGAAGATTCTTGTTTCTTACTTCTAACTTTATTTCTTAGGTTCTAAGCCATGATTGATCTATGGTTTATATTTTTCTCCTATAGTTATGACTCTTTAAAATTTGTTTGAGCATGTTAGGTTTCTCTTGGAGGTCACACGAAAACCATAGGAGGAGAGTAGAAGGAGTTGTCTTCCTTTAAGGTAAGAGAGAGATTTAATCTCATCAACCTTGTGTGGTGATGAGAAAATGGATTGTGTTTGTGGTGAAGAATCCATAAGGATTCATTCATTTGGTTGTTTAAAGCTTTCTTATTTGTGGTTGATTTTATTTGTAAGCATGTCTATAACTTTAAAATATATTGCATGTGTTTATAAATGTATGATTATTAATGTAGGATGTGAATACCATGTAAGGATTGCATGAGTGTTCCAAAGAACACAAAAGGAGCTCACGGCTTCTCCAAGAAAAAGAGAACCAAAATGTTCTTAATCATTTTCTAAAACAATGATTTAATGAATCTAGGTAAAACAATGAATTTGAAATTGGTTTAGAAGGTAGAAAATGATTTAAAGACTATTTGTAAATAATATGTTGAATTTGGCCAACATGCCATTCAATGTATATTTGATTTCCAAAATTATTTTCTAAGATAGGTTAAATAGTTAACTACAAAAGAATTCAATTTCAATGGATCTTTGGGAAATAAAATGAATGAACTTAGTTTTAGAATTCAAAGTTAGGAGGATTCGTTATAAGTAAGAAATAAAGCAAACACTTGAAAAATACTAACGTAAAGCTCACTCTTTGAGTTTTGAAGCACGATAGTGAGTTTCAAGGTGTAAATAATGGGCAAGGTTAAAATATGTAGTATTTAAAGAAAAACGTAGAAAATATCATCTAATGAATTTTCTAGACAAAATGCAGTCAAAATTTACTAAAAACGAGAAAATAAAAGAGAAAGTTTTATAATATATTTATAACATAAGGAAAATATTCTACGTAGTTGAAAAGTACTAGAAATAGCTTACGCGCATTTTAAAATGACAATTTTAAGTTACGTGATTGAGAAAATGATTTAAAAACCTTACGCGATTGAGAAAACGATTTAAAAACATTACGCGGTTTTAAAAATGTCAAAATATATTTACGCGATTTAAAAACGTTTGTAAAAGCGACACGATTGTGAAAACGCGATAAAATTTCTACGCGACTAAATGGAACAGTGAGTTTTACTATTAGAACAAAGTGGTGGACTCGGACATGTTGAGGTATAGTACTGTCAAGTGGAGACGTACTATATTTGGAAATGTTGAGACTGAGGGCATTTTTGTGAATATGGTGACATATTGAGACTGAGGGTATTTTTGTAATTGTGATTCTTATTCATGCATTAAAAGTTGTGTCAATTTGGTTGAAATTGGCAATTGATTGACGAGATGAATTACACCGTGTTATGGGTGTGATAGGCATAGTGTGATTCATTTATTGAATCTTGGAGGCGTTAGTGTGTAGAGGATTCTACATGTGGACAGTTGGTAGCTCCTCTAAGCTGTGGTAACGGACAACACACTAATGATCTCGACACGCACTATTCTTAATCGAGATCTTGGGGAAACTATCTAGTACAATGCCTGTGGTGCACGACGTATTTGACTATTGACTGCTGGATTTAAAGATGCAAACCCAAGTGTAGGTTGTCTCAAGTAATAAATTTCTCGGGAGTCTGAGGTCGATCCACAGGGAATTAATGAAGAAAAATTAATTGAGGTAAGAAAATGATTTGTCACAACACCAAAAGTAATAAAAGATGTTCACAAATGAATTTAAGAACTTGTTTGGGTTAGGAGATCCACTCTTGGTAATAAATTAAAGGTAAGATTATTTCTCTTTATAACTCAATTGAAATCCACACACAATGGAGGTTCTAATCGGAAAATATAACATTCAAAGTTCAATTATATATGCAATCATATTATGATTCCTTTAATTATCTACCAACATTTGTAAATGAGTTCAAGCATTCACTGTGCCAATCCTATTGTCTACAATAAATCAAGATCTCCATTATACAAAGAAGGTTTCTAAATTGATTGGAAACAAAATACAACACATATAATGTCCATTTGATAATATATCATTTAAGCACAAGAAATAGAATAATCTAACCTTATTTCATTACCAAGAGCTTCATTCTTTCACCCAAGCAAGATGAAGATTTAGTTACTCATAGATAAGAAGAAAGAAAGAGAGAAGAAGAGAAAGATGAACATAGCTTTAATTTAGAGCAAAAGAAAATTACAACAAAGAAAAATAATAAATAAGCATAACCATAACTTGTAAAAACTAAGCCTAACACCAAGAGCACGAAATGATCAGCCAGTGGTGCCTTTTATAGAGGATTAGGGATACAAAATGACAAGGGGGCTGATTAAGAGTAGGTGGATGAGTGGATGAATGAGTGGAAAATGCCAAATGGTGAGTTGGTGAGTGGAAAATTATTGAGATTCTTTGTCTCCGAAATCATTCAGTGCTGATCTCATGGATGCCATCAGAATGAAGCAACATGGTCTTCATAAAAGTTGTAGCATTTTGTCTCAGCTTTCCAATGGCACCAAAATCATTCAAAAATTCATCTTATAGCCCAAGATATGACCCAATTACTGCAGACTGTTTAGCCTAGTTTCAGCAACTCTTTTTGAATTCCAGACCCATATCACCTCCAAGTTGTCCGAATGAGCTCTTATGTTCTTCATGAAAGTTGTAGATATGGGTCTTAGCTTTCAACTCTCCAAATTTCAGCCTAAGAAAGTTCCTACAGCTCACGTTATGCTCTGATTACTGTACACTATTCAAGTTCTAGTCATAAAACTCGTGTTCTGACTTCTAAGCCTAATTAGCTCTACTAGATGTCTGAATGAGACTTTGAGCTCCCATCAAAGTTGTAGAGCTTTCTCTTAGCTTTCCTACAAGGTAAAATTCATAATTTCTAGACATCTAGAACTCAAGATATGACCAAAATACAGAAACAGTGTAAGACCCAAATAATGCTGAAAAAATCAATTAAGTCCAATTTGAGTCCAATCTTATAAAACATAACCATGCTTAATCAATTAAGTACATGAAGAGTGTAAATAACTAAAAATGAGGGTTTATTAATGTATAAAATATGTGATTATCAAATTCCCCCACACTTAGCTTTTTGCACTCCTGGGCAAAACACATAAGACCAAAGCTAGAAAACAAAGAAAAATGACACAGACTCAAAAGCTAAAAACTCTAAAAGACTCGATGAAGCAAGAAGAACAACTTGAAATTCAAGGGATCAAAGCATTAATGAGGTAACATTTCTTCACATCTCAAACCAACAAGCAAAGAAACTTTAATTGAAAAGAATGAATCAAGAATGATAGATCATCATAGAATTCACTCTCAATCTCTCAAGTGTTTAAAAGGTAAGTATTTCACTCTATTCAACCCATGAACAATTGCACTACCATAAGCTTGCTTATCTTCTACTTCTCCGCTACTCAAAACACATGCATACAAAAATCAAGAGGACTTTATTCAAGGTTGTAATGGGGTCATGGTAAAGGAGAGGGGATAATATGGATATGAAAAGATAAATATCAAAGAGAATAAAAGAGCATTATGGTAAAGTTAGAGTAGAGAAAATGTTTGAGAACATTCATCATAAAGGATAATCACCAATATTTGACTAATGTTTTCTTGAAGATCAATCCCAAATTGGTGAATTGAATTCATTGTTAGACTTGAACATTCTCCTTTTCTTCCTGTTGTTTCCAAGCATCCACCTTTATTCTAGACTCTGATAATCCTTTGATTGCAACGGTGGTCAATTTTTTTGTTGTTGATCATTTTGCACACACACCCCTACACTTGTTTAAGAATAAGGTCAATGCTCTCTTATCCCCTAAGGTTGGGTAAAAATATGTTTTTTTTTTCTTTTTTTTCTTTTTTTTTAAAGGTACGAAATGAGCTAAAAACAAGGAATGGTCAAATAAGTTCAAAGGGGTTACACAATGAAAAATATACAAGGATGGCTATTTGGTCAAAGTATCTATTTCAAAATGCCTCAATCATATTAATATATGCATGTGAAAATGTAGCCTAAAAAAGAATCAAAGCAAGTTCTAGAGTAATAATTCCATGAGTGAAAATCACACAAGAAAGAAGAGAATGGTACAGATATTCAATCCATTCATCAATAGGCTCAAAATCTCACAAGGCATATTTCTATCATTCTCAATCCATCATATCAACATTCATATCCAAGCTTGTGATTTTTAAGAAAGAAGACAATTTATACTAAGATCCAAGAATCCATTTGCTACTTCTACACAAAATAATTATTTCCTCAACTAAGATGCGTCTCAAGAGTAATAAATTGTTTCCAAAATTTACTCCTTACTCTGCCATCCTTAATTGGTTTTACTACGAATAGGTTTCTGATAGTCATATCACTAAATATACTTCCAAATTTAGATGCGTCTCAGAAGTAAAATTACTCTTTACTCTACCATCATTCATTGGTTTAGTAAGTCCATGACAATCATATCATACTTCCCTAAAAAAAAATTTTTTTTTTTGGTCAACTATCCTTCCCCCTCCAACTAGATCACAACATTATCCTCAATGTTAAAATATAGATGAGTAAAGGATAGAAGATATTACCTGTTGGAGAAATCTGACACCAATTTAAATAGAAACAAAGTATGATAAATAAAATCAAAGGTAAAGGAAAGCTATAAACGAAGTGTCAAGTCTGGCTTTCTTTTCATCCTGCTTCCCTCATTGCTTCCTGCTGACTAATCTATCTGAGCTATTGCTGGATCAGGATCAGAGATCAAAGGTAAAGGAATTTTTTTTATTGACTTCAAGAAAACCATCAGGGTAAAGAAGTCTAGAAACCCCTGAAGGATCCTGCTCAAAGGATCGTCTGTCCAAAACCAAAATATAGCAAAATCATACAAAGATAAAAGAAATATAATAGCAAATGATGACATACCTTTATGTACAATTTTCATGGCATATCTTTATACTGCGTGTCACCAGTGCAGTAGACACTCACGTCCGTTTATTCAAAGAAAAGAGAAAGAAGAAACCATCGTGGGTTTCCATCCTGGGTTTGGAACCTGGAGAGCTCACACTTGGGCTCGTAACATCAACAAAGATGCTAAAATCTAAAACCCATAATGTCCAAGATCCAAAACGTCCCATCCTAGGGTGCTGAGAGCCCCTTCTAATAAAAGAGAGGATTAAGCTCAGATGCCTCATACGCTTTGGCAGCCACGGGTTACTTCTCACTAATAACTAGAGTGGGACGCTTCTGCCTATCCATCAATTCCACAGTGTCTAGATGGTAAATATTGGGTTATGGAGTGTGGCTCTCTACAAAGCATGGTACATGAACTTTTTTAAGGACCAATGTGCAAAGGTCTACCTGAGTCAATGACGGGTCAGCCAAAGGCTAGGGCTCCACAACTAATTAAAGCCATGGTACTCCTTTCGGATCGCCCTTATTCAAACATTTTTTTCTTTTCTTTTTTTTAGAAAACATGAAGAAGAAGAAGAAGATAATATGTACAGATTATTGTGGATATGACTCACATCTGCCTCTGGTTTCACATCCAGTAACGGCTTAAACGCCTTCTATGAGTCGAGGATAAGCTTCTCATCCAATTTTCTTATAAATTGGCAAACAGGGTCTTTTAGAGTTAGATTCCCAAGACTGTAGCGTTTTTCTTCATTATGATTGCAAGATTCAGAGGCATCATGTTTCTTTTTGAAATTGAGCCCATCTTTTGACAATTTTCACTACTTTTGAAAAAAGTATAGCAGTCCTTAAATAAAGTGGGCTAATAAAATCCACACTGTAAGATTTTCGTAGTTGTTTTCTTTGAAGAAAAGTGACCTCCACATGCTTCTGAGTGACAAAATTTAATGACACTACCTACCTCACTGTCGGGCACACATCTCCGAAAGATTTGGTCAGGATAATATTTGAACAAGTATAGGTCATCCCAATAAAAATTTTTTACCTCTGTCAAAAATTTCTTTTTATCTTGGTGCATGCATTGAGGCGGCATCTTTCCTTCTTGTTCTTTAGTAAGAGATGAGGAAATTACTTCTGAAAAGCTCTGTTCTTCTCCCAAAAATGTGTACTTTAACCCAACAGATAATGGCTTTAGTTCTGGTGTGGGTACTTCTTCATAGGTATTATCATTCATGGGTTTTATCTCTTTGAATTTTGGCTTCCATCCTTTGTATTCTATTTCTTCTGTACAATCAAGCAAATTAAATGAATTAATTAAACAAACTTCTAATGGGTCAAAAGACCTCCTTGTTTAAAGATGATCATCTATAATGGCTTCAATTCTTTCAACTTCTTCCTTTTCATCAAGGACTTCCTGTGGTTGCTTGCACATATTAAAAACATTGAGCTCCAGTGTCATGTTTCCAAATGTTAGCTTCACCACTCCATTTCTGCAATTTATCAAAGCATTTGATATTGCTAAAAATGGACGGCCTAAAATAACAGGAATTGACTTGCAACTATTAACCATAAGTTTAGTATCCAAGACAATAAAATCCACAGGATATATGAATTTATCAACTTGAACTAACACATCTTTCACTATTCCTCTTGGAATTTTAATTGATCTATCAGCAAGTAGAAGAGTTGCAGAAGTTGGTTTTAACTCACCTAAGTTGAGTTGCTGATAAACTGAATATGGAAGCAAATTGACACTAGCACCAAGATCAAGTAAAGCTTTTTCAATTTTATGTTCTTCAATAATGCATGAAACTGTAGGATAATCAGGGTCTTTATATTGCAACGCATTATTATTCTGAAGAATGGAGCTTACTTGTTCAGCCAAAAATACTTTTTTTTCACATTTAATTTCCTTTTAACAGTGCACAAGTCCTTCAAATATTTAGTATAATAAGGAATCTGTTTCATAGCATCTAACAGAGGAATATTGATTTTCATTTGTTTCAAAATTTCAAAAATATCAGTGTGGTGGTCCAATTTCTTTGGATTATTCAATGTTTGAGGAAATAGGGGTGAAGGCGAGAGTTTAGTCTCCTTTTAGTTAACTTCTTTATTTTCTTGGGGAATTAGTTCATCTTCTTTCTCACAAGGTTCAGGAATTTGTTTTTCAACAACCTTTCCACTCTTAAGAGTTATCACTAACTTGACTTGATCTATTTGTTAGTTTTCTGAACTCCCCTCATTTAGACTGTACTGACCCTTGGGATTTGGTTGAGGTTGAGAAGGAATTTTCCTTTCTCGTGAATGGTGAGTGCAGAAGAAAGTTTAGCAAGAGTGTCTTTTATGTCATTCATGGTTTGATTGTTTTGTTTATTAATAGCCTCTTGCTTTTCTATGAATGTATGCAGTGTTTCTTCAAGATTTTTCCTATATGGTGGGACATAAGGTGCATATCCTTGAGAATTTTGAGAGTCCTGTTGTGCCTGAGGAGGTGGTGGTTACACGAATTGTGACTGATTATTATTCCTCTAGCTGAAGTTCAGGTGATTTCTCCATCCCGGATGGTATGTATCTGAAAAAGAAGAAGTAAATGGCTTTTTAAAATTATTCATTGCATTTACTTACTCATGTACAACTTCTTTAAAAACAGGAATGTTAGGACATTTATGTGTTAAGTGTCCTAAGTCATCACAAATGCCACAAATTTCTTCATTTTGTACAGATTTGATTTCTTTTGCTTTTCTTAATTCCATGGCTTCAACATTTCTAGCCAAACTGGCAAACCTAGCATTTAGATCATCCTCTTGACTAAGGTGATATTTTCCTTTATTAGCACTTGCAAGATTAGATCTAATTGAATTTTTAGAAGTGTTAGTACTATGCCAAGATTGAGAATTTTCAGCTAACTGGTTCAAATAGTCTAAAGCTTCATCAGGTTCTTTATCAAGAAACTCATCATTGCACATTGTTTCCACAAATTGTTTAGTTTCAGGTGTTAAACCTTCATAAAAGAAGCTTATAGTACGTCATTTTTCAAAACCATGATGTGGGCAAGAATTTAACAAATCTTTAAACTGTTCCCAACATTGAAAATATGCTTCATTTGAATTTTGGGAAAAATTTTGGATTTGTCTTTTCATAGCATTAGTTTTATGTGTTGGAAAAAATTTCTTTTAGAACTCACCTTGCATTTCTTACCATGTGCTAATTGATCTTGGTTTCAAAGTGTTAAGCCAAGATTTTACTTTATCTTTTAAAGAAAAATGAAATAATTTAAGCTTAACAATCTCTTCAGTGCAATTTTGGTCATTGAAAGCAATACATACTTCCTCAAATTCTTTCAGATGTAAATATGGACTTTCAGATTCTAAACCATGAAAATTAGGAAGTAAAGAAATCATACTTGACTTAAATCTAAAATTGTTGGCATTGAGTGGAAAGATAAAATATGATGGACTAGAATTTCGAGGTGGTTGCAAATATTCACGCATGGTTCGCAACGGTTGATTTTCATGTTCATCATGTACACTTTCATTGTCAGCCATTGTGTCAATTGTGTGTGATTGTGATTCAAACAAATCAATATATAAAATACCAGGATTAATTTTAACTAAACGACCAGAATTTAAATCACGATACCAATTAAGCATAAATAAATGACTTAAAATAGAAAAAATAATGTACAAGTCAGTAGTTTACACCAACCATTAAATATTAACAAAGATGTAGTATAAACCAACCACCCAATAAATATTAATAAGTAAAAAGTTAGATAACTAATAAAGTGAAAAGTTAGATAGTTAGAGAGTTAATAATTAGTAAGTTAGAAAGTGCAGAAAGTAAAATACAGAAAATAAAGTATAGAAAATAAATTACAAAAAATAAATTTAAAATATGAAAACCGAGAGAGAGGCGAGCCCCACCAGAGTGGCGAAAGAGAAGAGAAGAAGAAAGATTATTTTGTTATGTTAGAAAATAATAATAAATAACAGAAAATAAAAAGTTAGAGAGCAAAAAATAAATGACGTAAATTAAAAAGTTAGAGCGCAAAAAATAAAAAGTTAGTAAGCAGAAAATAAATGACATAAATTAAAAGTTAGAAAGTTAGTATGTTAGCAAGTTAGTAGGTTAGTAAGTTAGATAGTTAGAAAGTTAGAGAGTTAGTAAAGAAACCGAAGAATCGGCAAGCCGATCTTTTGCTCTGGCGAGGGAGAAGAGAGAATAGATTTTATTAAAGAAAAAGAATCTCAATAAATTAAAACTTCTAATCAAGTCCCCGGTAACGGCGCCAAAAACTTGATTGCGGGATTTAAAGATGCAAACCCAAGTGCAGGTTATTTCAAGTAATAAATTTTTCGGGAGTCTGATGTCGATCCACAGGGAATTGATGAAGAAAAATTAATTAAGGTAAGAAAAGGATTTGTCACAACACTAAAAGTAATAAAAGATGTTCACAAATGAATTTAAGAACTTGCTTGGGTTAGGAGATCCACTCTTGGTAATAAATTAAAGGGAAGATTATTTCTCTTTATAACTCAATTGAAATCCACACACAACGGAGGTTCTAATCGAAAAATATAACATTCAATGTTCAATTATATATGCAATCATAATATGATTCCTTTAATTATCTACCAACATTTGTAAATGAGTTCAAGCATTCACTGTGCCAATCCTATTGTCTACAATAAATCAAGATCTCCATTATACAAATAAGGTTTCTAAATTGATTGAAAACAAAATACAACACATATAATGTCCATTTGATAATATATCATTTAAGCACAAAAAATAGAATAATCTAACCTTATTTCATTACCAAGAGCTTCACTCTTTCACCTAAGCAAGATGAAGATTTAGTTACTCATAGACAAGAAGAAAGAAAGAGAGAAGAAGAGAAAGATGAACATAGCTTTAATTTAGAGCAAAAGAAAATTACAACAAAGGAAAACTATAAACAAGCATAACCATAACTTGTAAAAACTAAGCCTAACACCAAGAGCATGACATGATCAGCCAATGGTGCCTTTTATAAAGGATTAGGGATGCAAAATGACAAGGGGGCTGATTAAGAGTAGGTGGATGAGTGGATGAATGAATGGAAAATGCCAAATGGTGAGTTGGTGAGTGGAAAACTATTGAGATTCTTTGTCTCTGAAATCATTCAGTGTTGATCTCATGGATGCCATCAGAATGAAGCAACATGGTATGCATGAAGTTTGTAGCATTTTGTCTCAGCTTTCCAATGGCACCACAATCATCCAAAAATTCATCCTACAACCCAAGATATGACCCAATTACTGCAGACTATTCAGACCCAGTTTCAGCACCTCTATTTTGACTTCCAAACCCAATATCACCTCCAAGCTGTCCGAATGAGCTCTTATGTTCTTCATGAAAGTTGTAGATATGGGTCTTGACTTTCAACTTTCCAAATTTCAGCCCAAGAAAATTCCTACAGCTCAAGTTATACTATGATTACTGTACACTATTCAGGTTCAAGTCATAAAACTTGTGTTCTGACTTCCATGCCCAATTAGCTCCATTAGATGTCTGAATGAGACTTTGAGCTCTTCATCAAAGTTGTAGAGCTTTCTCTCAGCTTTCCTAAAAGGTAAAATTCATAATTTCTAGACATCTAAAACTCAAGATATGACCAAAATACAAAAATAGTGTAAGACCCAAATAATGCTAAAAAAATCAATTAAGTCCAATTTGAGTCCAATCTTACAAAACATAACCAGGCTTAATCAATTAAGTACATGAAGAGTGTAAATGACTAAAAATGAGGGTTTATTAATGTATAAAATATGTGATTATC
Organism: Ormosia emarginata; assembly: GCA_029884605.1. NCBI lineage: Eukaryota > Viridiplantae > Streptophyta > Magnoliopsida > Fabales > Fabaceae > Ormosia > Ormosia emarginata. The sequence continues at coordinate 30,196,473 of JAQQTP010000079.1, read as the reverse complement.
AACTATGTACTACTTACACGATGTCTTGGACTGTGGGCTATTTACACGAAGTTTGACAGTGTAATAGTTTGGTTGGGCAGCCTGAGATACTGATTATTCTTCCGGGTCATTCTCTCTGATGTCTGTGTTTACCTCCATGCAGTAGGAACGAGTCATTATACATTTGTATTTATGGTATGTATCTTTTTGTTATTATTTGTGATATTATGTATGATGTGTTAAAATTGCAATATTGTTTATGATACTGTGGTATGCATTATTGTGTTAAACTGTGATGTCTGTTGTATTGTCGTTTTCTTTATTCCCATGCTAGTAATGATGTAGATTGTCTCACCTCTTTGTATGCATTTTCTGTATTATTATTTATATTCTGTAAAGAGTTTGAGGAAGAGGAAGATGAGTAGCCTCTAGAGATTCTGTACCCTAAGGAGCAGCAGACGGGTGATCAGTTCGACTAGTGCGAGCCGTCAGATCATCCATATCATTTGGACTAACTTTGTGGTTATGGCATTGCCTGGATTTCTTGGTTTTGTGAGACTTGAGTTTCACGGAGGCTCTGAGGCCTGGCGACTACGAGAGGATAGAGGATCGGTAGTCTACGTGGGGCGTCTGATTGTGACCCTACGTGGAGAGTTTGACGGGGAGCCTATTTTTACTACTACTCTGTATTTACATCTTGAGATGCCGCTGACTCTTAGGCATTATGAGGGAGGAATTTTCCCTACGCCTAGTGAGATCAGTAGTGTGTCGACAGCACGAACTCCTGTCCGTAGGGCTACGAGACATCCAAGATTTCTGTCATCCGATGATCCATCTGAGAGTGATCCTTCAGAGGGTTAGAAATTTTTGATGTGCACTTGGGCACTTTATGTTTTAGTACTGTACTGACTCTTTACCACTTTATTAAATATTTGTAGTTGTAAATTATTTGTACAACTTAAAACAAAATCATATGTATATTATGGTGTGTAATAATAGTTTGTTCTATTTCATGTTTTTATTTTATTTTATATAAGGTTATTATGTATAAAAGGAAATTTTTTACAACTCATATTATTATATATCAAATGTTTTATAACTTGGGTAAGATTTTATTTTATTGCATTAGAAATGTGACATCCCTAGAAGGGTGTTACAAATGACACCGTCAGCTCCCCACGGTACACGCATCGGTCTGTCTCCACATGTAGGTGCCAGCTGTCAGGTCCTTCATGAAAGGTCAACTTCATGTACCCCAAAAAGCAGCAAGGGCGCGACGACATCCTTAGTAGCTCTAGTCGTAATGTGGCAAGAAACCCGAAAACTCAGGTGTTTCCTTCTCTTCCTCACGTACATGTTCTCAGAAGTACATAGTCAAATAGAGATATAGAAAAATACAGGAAATACAAAAAGAGGTGAGACACCTAGCTTTCAGTACCAAAATGGCAGCAAAAAAACAAAACGGCGATGGACGCCCACATATAAACGCAGTGATAATTAAAATTAACAGTAAGAGCAGAACAACAATAAATAACGATCAACATCATCAATAATAGGCATACAGCAACAATAGTTCCCAGCAATCAAATAATCATTGCAGTAATAATAACAAATAATTTTCACAATTATAGATACTCATGCTCAATGAATTATGAGACTGACAGTTCACAATGCAAATGGTACCAAAATTCTAACTCCATGGAGCTAGACATAAACGTTTTCGGAGTGAAAGATCAAGGAGTTATGCCAATATATCGTTAGCCTTTAAAAACAGTGTACTCATCTCATAAAAATAATTGCACAAATGGCTTATACATAGCACCTCAACAATTGATCGAGATATAGGACATCATCTTAGTCCGGATCGTAGGTGTGTCGCATCGGTCTATCCCACGGCCCTAATGGAGCTACCACTGTCTATTGTGAGACACCTGCACCCCGATGCCCCCAGGGCTAACCACTATAACCCTACGCTTAGTCTACTCGCACTCGCACATAGGTGTTATTCAAACTCCTATGCATACACTGCCTTTACAACAATGTCCAACGGACAACATATATGCATGACGACACAATGTCCAATCATGTATGTCCATCAATGATACATTTATCATAAGCATACCACAATGGCATATATATATATATATATATATATATATATATATATATATATATACATTTCTCAACATCAATACATCACAATTTCATTAAGTACACAGTCAACAAGTACTTAGCCTATATAGGGATTTCACAATAGCATGGAATCAATCCTCAACATCAATATGTATTCATGGTTCATCAATTATCATAAGTCCACATTATGGATCCTCATTTTCAAAGTCTTAAACTTTGACTAATTATAAAAATTGTAGGTTGAATAACCCTTCAAAACTGTGACACTCTCAAGAGTTGTGACTTAATTTAATTCTTCTACTTGATTATGGATTATGCATGTCTCTAAATTCTAAATCTCCAAAGGTATATCAAGGCATCATGTAAGCCCTAATTTTTTTCTAAAAGCTGTGGCCTCACTTGGTCATCAAGTTTCCAATTTCTTTACATTTTATGCATTAGTCTTTTAATATCTAATCACTTAAATTTTTGTTCACACCAAACCAATCCAATCCCTCAAAATTCAAGTTAAAACTGTGGCCTCACTTTGGGGTTTTAAACCCTTCAAATTTTCCATTCATTAATATTAATGTTATCATCCAACATTTAATCACCTAAGCTTCATTATATTGTATACAAAAACCAATTCATATCCCTAATTCCTAATCAAAACCGTGGCATCATATTAGGGTAGGAAACTCCAAATTTTTCATTTAACAACCCTAACATGATCAAGCATTTTCAACACATCCAATGCATTCAAGATCATCACTCAACATTAATCCAATTTAAAAAAAAATGCATAAGCATACAAAATCACTAAAACAAAGTAAGCATACAAAGGTTCCCTCACCACCATAATTGTTGAAGTGAGTAATCTCCCTCTTACCTAAAGGAAGAACACAAAAATGATCTCCTACTTAGTCCTTAAAGGTTCGGTTTTGAGCTTCCCAAAACCCTAGGAATTTGAAGACAATGATTCAACATTAATGGTTGAAAAAGAAGAGATCCATGGTCATCAAAGAGACCATGGAGCACGAAAATGAAGAGAAAGGAGAAGAAAAACAAAAACTTTACCTTAAAGCTTGAAGCTTTGTCTTGGAAGACAATGGAGGAAAGGTTGGATTTTGAGGAAAATTTCTAAATAGAAGATGTAGAGAAGGTTGAGGTGAGTATGGAAATGGTCTTGATGAAGAGAAAAATCAAAGAAAATGGTCACTCAAGGGGCTGCAATTATCGGATGGAGAAGGGAGAAGAAAAGAGAAGGAAGAGAAAATGAAGAAGATGAAGTTAGAGAGAGAAAGTGTTGTAGGAAATGTAATGTTTTTGATTGAAAATACATTAAGTGAGGAGGCAAATTTTTGCATCCCTTGGGCAATGGTAGCCGTGGCATTGAGAGAATGAAGGGGAGGGAATGACTTTCCCAACAAACCAAGGGCATCTTGGTCTTTTGGTGGTCAAAGCCTCTCAAAGAAGCTTTGATTAAAATACATTAAATTTGAATTAAAGTGAGTTAATTAGACATAAAGTAGATTACATTAGGATAATGTGATAGGATTTTTAATACGTGTTATTATCCAATGGATAATTGTTATATGGACAGAAGTCAGCATTAATTTATTTGACAGATAAGATTTACACAACGATTTATTATTTTATCTGTTAAAATTTCTTAAAAAACGTGAAACCTCGTAATACATGTTATTCCCCCGTCGACGTTTCCACAGATCAAGGTTCTCGGGAAAAATATCTCATTTTCCCAGCTCCGCTCAGTTTGCACGTAAAATGAGAAATAATATTAAAATATTTCGCATTTTCAGAAAAATCCAGAAAAATTCTCAAAAATCACAAATAGTAGAAAATGAATATTTATCATAAAATAAATAAAATTTGGGGTGTTACAACTCTCCCCAACAAATAAGAATTTCATCCTCTAAATTTTTGTATCCTAAAACAATTTTGGGTATCGTTCCTTCATCTTGTCCTCTAGTTCCTATGTCACATCTCTAGTTGCTTCGATCCAGATTACTTTCACCAATGAAATGTCTTTCCCTCTGAGTTGCTTCATTTTCCTATCCTCAATCCTTACAGGAGTTGTTTCATAAGTCAAGTTTTCTTTTAATTGTACTGAATCTGGTGCCATGACATGTTCAGGACTCGGAATGTATTTTTGAAGTTGTGACACATGAAAGGCATTGTGGAATTTGAAAGAAAATGTGGTAAAGCTATTTGGTAAGCAACAGGACCTACCTGACGAAGAACTTGGTAAGGTCCAAGGAATTTTGGAGTGAGCTTTCTAGATTTGAGAACCCGACCGACCCTAGTCGTAGGTGTGACTTTCAAGAACACATGTTCTCCTTCTTCAAATTCAAGAGGTTTTCTTCTTCTGTCCGCATAACTCTTTTGTTGACTTTGAGCCATTCTTATCTTCTCCTGAATCATCTTGACCTTCTTGGTTGTTTACTGGATAAGATCAGGTCCAACTGTGAGTCGCTTTCCATCTTGATTCCAACATAAAGGTGTTCGGCATCTTCATCCATATAGAGCCTCATAGGGTGTCATCCCTATGCTCGAATGGTAACTGTTGTTGTAGGTAAATTCTACTAATGGTAAAATTTCGTACTAACTTCCAGTTTACTCTATAGCACAAGTTCTCAACAAATCTTCTAATGATTGAATTGTTCTTTCTGATTGACCATCAGTCTGTGGATGATACGCAGAACTCAATCGTAGCTTTGTGCCCATTGCTTCTTGAAGACTCTGCCAAAACTTCGATGTAAATCTCGGATCTCTGTCAGAGATAATACTAGTAGGCACACCATGCAGTCTGACGATTTGACCAATATACAACTGAGTCAATTTCTCCAAAGGATATCTTATGTTGATCGGCAAGAAGTGTGCTGACTTCGTAAGTCGATCCACAATTACCCATATTGAATCATATCCTCTTCTAGTCTTTGGAAATCCGACAACAAAGTCCATGGCAATACTATCCCACTTCCATTTGGGAATAGTCAAGGGTTGTAACATTCTAGATGGTCGTTGGTGCTCGATCTTTGTTTTCTGGCAAACTAAATAAGAAGATACGCATCTAGTAATATCTCTTTTCATCCCATGCCACCAAAATAATTTCTTTAAATCTTGATACATCATGGTCATTCTAGGATACATACTCAACTTACTAGTATGAGCATGTTCAAGAATGTACTTCCTGAGTTCCGCATCTTTAGGCACACAAACTCTACCTTGGAATCTTAAAATTCTATCGCTTCCTTCCTTTAGCGTTGATACACCATATGTCTCTGAACTGTTCTATCAAATCTTTCTCCCTAATCATCATGGTAGAAACACTGATCATTTTTTGACTTAAGGCATTGGCCACAACATTTGCCTTCCCAGGGTGATATTGAAGTTGGAAATCATAGTCTTTTAGGAATTCTAACCATCTTCGTTGTCTTATGTTCAGCTCTTTTTTATCGTACAAGTACTTTAAGCTCTTGTGGTCACTGAAGACATTAAACGTTGCCCCATAAAGATAATGTCTCCATATCTTTAAAGCAAATACAACAACAGCTAACTCCAAATCATGCGTTGGGTAATTCTTCTCATGCATTCGCAATTGTCTTGAGGCATAAGCCACCACTTTTCCACCTTGCATAAGGACACAACCTAGTCCTTGATATGAAGCGTCACAGTACACCTCTAATGGTTCACTCGGATCAGGTAGAACTAACACTAGTGAAGTAGTTAGTCTCCTCTTCAATTCTTGAAAACTTCCTTCGCAAGCATTTGTCCATTCAAAAGCTTGGTTCTTCCTTGTGAGTTGAGTTAGAGGTCCAGCAATCTTAGAAAATCTTTCAATAAATCTCCGGTAATATCTGACTAATCCAACAAAGCTTTGGATCTCTGTCACCGTCTTAGACCTTTCCCATTGAAGAACAACTTCCATTTTTGATGGGTCTACAACAATTCCTTCCTTTGAAATCACATGGCCCAAGAATTTGACTTCATCCAACCAAAACTCACACTTCAATAACTTGGCATATAGCTCTTTCTCCTTCAAATTCTGAAGAACTATACTGAGATGCTCAGCATGATCCTCCTGATTTTTCGAATAGATCAAGATATCATTGATGAAAACAACGACAAATCTGTCCAAATAAGGATGGAAGATTCTATTCATATAATCCATGAAAATAGCAGGTGCATTAGTCACACCAAAAGGCATCAACAAGTACTCGTAATGTCCATAACGAGTACGAAAAGCTGTTTTGGGAATGTCTTCCACTTTCACTCTAATCTGATGGTAGCTCGATCGCAAATTGATCTTAGAAAACACCGCTGCTCCTCTCAACTGATCCATCAGGTCATCTATCCTCGGTAATGGATACTTGTTCTTGATCGTGACCTTGTTCAATTGACGATAATCCACACATAATCTTGACATACCGTCTTTCTTCCTAAGTAGCAATACCGGTGCTCCACAAGGTGATACACTGGGTCTTATGAATTGCTTCTCTAAAAGCTCTTCCAGTTGTTTCTTGAGCTCAACTAGCTCTGCAAGTGACATTCGGTAAGGTGCTATGGAAATAGGACTAGCTCCGGGTACAAGATCAATGGCAAATTGAATCTCCCGCTCCGGTGGTAAACCAGGTATATTTTCGGGAAAAACTTCAGGAAACTATCGAACCACAGAGATCGCATCCACATCAACCTCATTCTCGACTTTCAAAGAAGACAACAACATGTATCCCGAAGCTCCTTCTTTCAAGAAAGTTTTCACTTGGTTGGCAGTCAAAAATCTAGAATTCTAATCCAAAGGCAAAACTATGGTTTTTCTAGAACAATCTAATAGGACATGGTTAGAAAATAACCAATCCATTCCTAAGATCACATCTAATTGAGATAGTGGCAAATATATCAAATCGACAGAAAATATTCGACCTTCAATAATCAATGGACAATTTAAACAAACTTTGGTCGTAAGGACAGGTTTAGCAGTTGGAGTTGAAACAGTCAAATCAAAAGGTAAAGAAGACATAGGTAAACTAAATCTTTTCACACAATCACAGGAAATGAAAGAATGTGTTGCACCTAAGTCATACAATACAATTAACCTTCTTTGAGACTTTCCCCTTGTATAAGATCCTCGGATTCGGAGGCTTCAGCACTGTGAATGCATGTGTCTTGAAGCATGTTAATTGGTTTTTGATGATAACAAAGACAAAGATGAAGATCAAGAACAAAAGAGAAAACCAAGATCAAAGGAAGAAATGAAGAGGTTTAGATATAGGCACTAGAACATCAATGTTAAATGCTCTCAAGATATCTCAAATGGTTTTTTAAATATGATTTTAATCAATATGTTTTTCAAAGATCACTTTCAAAAAAGAAGTTGTCTTTAATCTTGGATCATGCCAAACAAAGTTCAATATTGTTCAAATCCATGTTTTCTAAAGTTAGGAATGACATGAATCCTCTTTCAGGCTTGAAAAATGAGTTTAAAGTGTAATGTAATCGATTACAAATGTTTAGTAATCGATTACAAGCTAAATAGAAGCCATGTAATCGATTACATCATCTATGTAATCGATTACCAGAAAGTCAGAGGGCGTGTAATCGATTACACACAAGCTGGTAATCGATTACCATATGCCCAGAAAGCCAAGAACACGTTCATAGGGCCATGTAATCGATTACATCAATATTGTAATCGATTACCATCAAGTCAGAGGGCGTGTAATCGATTACACAAGTCATGTAATTGATTACCACAAGCCCAGAAAGCCAAGAACACGTTCTAACTTCCATGTAATCGATTACCAAAACCTTATAATCGATTACCAGTGTTCTGACATGCCCAACGGCTATATTAGGTGCATTAAATACTTGGCTTTAATCACTCCCAACGGCTCCTTTACTTCATATCTCTTTAAATACATATATTGGGGTATCTTTAATGGTTGTTCTTGGACCTGAAACATCTTAGTAACACATCAAAATGAGAATCAATCTTTAAAATCGCTCTTTGCTCTATTTTTGACTAATCTTTGAGATATCCTTTGTGAGCATTCTTAGAGCTTCAATTTGTATCATTTACTTTAGTGATAGCTTCTTTATATCAACCTTGAATGCTCTGTAAGAGAGGGTGAGGTATCCCTCTAAATTGTAAAGGGTGAGGCATCCCTTTGTTTGAAAAGACTCAAGCTCAAGGGTGAGGCATCCCAAGGAGTTGAGTGCTCAAGTTTGTAAAGGTAGTCAAGCACCTATTGAAACTTAAAGATATAGTGGAAAATCTCGAGTGGTTGCTTGAGGACTGGACGTAGGTCACAAGTGGATTAGTGGCCGAACTAGGATAAATTATTGTATTTGATTCTCTAAACCCATGTCTTTATATTTGTGCATTGCTTATATTCTTACTTGATTACTTCTCTCTTGGTTGGTTATTAAGCAATATCTATTGTTCTTATCAATTCATTCATTTCAAATAGTCAATAGCTTCAACGAAATTCAATAGTCAAGTGTTTTGTGAAAGAATTGCGAACTTGTTTTATAAACTCAATTCACCCCCCTCTTGAGTATTGAAGCCACTTGGTAACAAGTGGTATCAGAGCTAGACTCTTGTATAAAGAGCTTAGCCACTTCATGAGTAAAGATGGCTTCAAATGATTTTTCTAATGAAGGTTCTTCTATAAATAGGCCTCCCTTTTTCAATGGGGATGATTATGTATATTGGAAAGAAAGGATGAAGATTTTTATTGAAGCTATTGATATTGATGTGTGGGATGCCGTTGAAAATGGTCCTTTTATCCCCACACATCTAGTTGATGGTGTTAGAACAAATACACCAAGAAATGAATGGACCGATGATGACAAGAAAAATGTTCAATACAACTTGAGAGCCAAGAATATCATTACTACTTTTTTAGGGTATGATGAATTTTTTAGGGTGTCAAATTGTAAGACCGCTCAAGAAATGTGAGATACATTACAAGTAACCCATGAAGGTATAAGGGAGGTAAAAAGATCTAGAATAAATACATTCACCCATGAATATGAATTGTTTAGAATGAACTAAGGGGAAAGCATTCAAGAAATGCAAAAACGTTTTACTCATATAGTTAATCATCTTGCTTCATTGGGAAAAACCTTTGCCAATGAAGATCTTATTAACAAAGTTTTGAGATGCTTGAGCAAGAGTTGGCAACCCAAAGTGATGCCATATCGGAGTTAAGAAATCTTGCCATAATGACCTTAACCACTCTCTTTGGAAAGCTTCAAGAGCATAAGTTGGAGCTAAATAGACTAAATCAAAATGAGGAGCAAGATAAGAAGAAAAAGGGATTGCTCTCTGATCAATCAATTTTGAGCCATTCATTATTGCTTTATATTTAGCCTAATTGATGCTAATTGTGTCCAATATTATGTTTGTAGATGAGTTTTAGATGACTGGTCTTCATTGAGCTTAATTGTAAAAGCTTCATTAATTTTTAGATTTTAACTCATTTTGACCTTTCTGTCTTGTACAGGCCATAACTTGGGCTACAAATATCGTATTTGGATGATCTTGGAGTCTCCTGAAAGCTGAGACGACGATCTACAATCTTGTGTCTAATGAAATTTTTCTAGTTCAGCTGGATTCAAAGCGAAATTGGGCCTTAAATTTAGGATATTGTTGCTGTCACAAAGCTTGGACCTTTCCTCAATGATTTGGGCCTAACTCTCTCAATTTAAGCCCAAATAAGGCAAATGATATGTCTTTGAAAAACTTATTCAGAGGGCTACAGTTTGGGCCAGGGGTAGATTAGGAATTATGTAACACCCTTGTGGGGATGTCACATATATAAATAAAATAAAAGAAAGATAAATAAAATCTACCCAAGTTGTAAAACATTTGTAACATAATATTGTGAGTTGTAAAATTCTTCTTGTTAAACAGAATAGTATTAAATAAAATAACGCGGAAACACAAAATAAACAAACTAACATCTCACATAATATACATATGGTACTAGTTATAAGTTATACAAATAATTTACAACTATCCATATTTAAACTAAAATAGTAAACAAAATAGTAAAAGGTTAAAATATACAAACGCAGACGCGCCCAAGTACACATCATAAATATCTAACCCTCTGAAGGATCACTCTCAGATGAAACTTCAGGTGATAGATATCCAGGATGCCTCGACCCTCTACGGACACGGGTCCGTGCAGTCGATACGATGCTAATCTCACTAGGCGCATCAAACATCCAGCCCCAAAGACGCCTAAGAGATAGCGGCAACTCCACATGTAAGTACAACAAAGTAGAAAAGATCGGCACTCCATCAAACTCCGTACGTATGGTCACAGTCAGACGCCCTACGTATGTCACCGAATCTCTATCTTCTCGCAGACGCCAGGCTTCAGAGCCTCCGTGAAACTCAAGTTGCACGAATCCAAAGAATCCTGGTAGCGTCATATTCACACAATCAATCCAAAGGAGATGGATGATCGGATGGTTCTTGATATTAGAAATGATCTTCGGCTTGTTGCTCTTCCTCCTCTTCAGGATACTCACACTCAAGAGGTTGTTCCTCTTCCTCAAACTCTTTATCACATAATTTAAAATATACAGATAACACATACAAGAAAGAGGTAAAACAATCTAAATCATCACAAACAAGGTAAATAAGAAAACGACAATACAACAGGTAAAACAGTTCATACAATATAGCATACTATAATAACATAAATCATAATATTAAATAATACAAGACTCAATACAACAATAACATACAATGGTACAGATGAATAAAATGGTACAGATAATTAAAATGATACAGATAGATAAAATAGTGCAACTAAATAACATTAAAATGTATAAAACATAAATATATGAAATGTGACTCAACCCTACTCCATGGAGCTAAAAATACAGACATCAGAGAGAACGACCCGCAAAATCTATTAGTACCGTCGACCGCCCAATAACTATTCCGCTGTCTCACGTTGCGTCTATAGCCCACTGTAAAAAAAAGATGTAGTGGTGTAGCACACTGTCATACGTCGTGTCACTACAGGCTTGCACTAATAGACTTCACAAGATCTTGATTAAGTATAGTGCGTGTCGAGTCCATTAGTGTGTTACCAGTTACCACGGTCCAGAGGAGCGACCAATTGTCCACAAATGGAATAATTTGCACACTAATGTCTCCAAGTTCATTCAAGTTGAACCACACTACGCTTATCACACCGACAACACGATGTTATTCATCTCGTCAATCAATCCACCAATTATCAACCAAATTGGCACAACTCAATGCATGATAAAAATTCCAAATATGCCCTCACTGGAAAAAATTACGAATATGCCCTCACTGGCAAAAATTCCAAATATGCCCTCACTGGCAAAAATTACGAATATGCCCTCACTGGCAAATTGCATATATATACAGTACGTCCCACCTAACAGTACTGTTTCACAATCTGTCCGGGTCCACCACTTTGGCCCGACAGTAAAACTTGCTGTTTTCGCAATCGCGTAGAAATTTTATCGCGTTTTCAAAGTCTCGTCGCTTTTACAAACGTTTTTAAATCGCGTAAATATATTTTACTATTTTTAAAATCGCGTACTGTTTTTCAAACGTTTTCTCAATCGCGTAAGATTTTTAAATCATTTTCTTGTCCAAATTCCTTAAAATTACTGTTTAAATAAACAAAAATAATATTTAATACGTTTGAACTATGTAGAATATTTTTCATACCGTATAAATTATATTTGCTATCTTTTCTATCTTATTTTTCTGTTTTTAGCAAAAATTGACAGTATTTTGCTTAGAAAATGTATAACGACGATTTTCTAAGTTTTCCGTAAAAATTTCTTTTATTTATATTATAACCATTTAATTACACTTTTGAAAACTACTAACGTGCTTCAAAATATAATATGAGCTCTACGTTAGAAATTTTACAAAAGCTACTATATTTCTTTTTAACCACTAAAATCATTAGTTTTAACTTCTTAAACTCAATCTAATCAATTTATTTCTTCGAAAATCATTGTAGAAAAATTCCTTTTAACATATATTGCATCTTTTTGATTGAAAATGGTTTGAAAATGATTTTAGAAATCATAAATCCTTGGCTTTGGCATGTTGGCCGAAATACTTAAAATTACCATTTGATCTCTACATTCATTTTTCTTGCTCTAAACAATTTTGCATCTTGTTAATTTTCCTAGGTTAATTAAATCACACTCTTAGAAAATTGATGAGAACATTTTGGTTCTCCTTTTTGGTTGAGGCCGTGAGCCTTGGTGATGTGTTCTTTGGAACACTCATGCAATCCTTGACATGTTGTTCACATCCTACTATTTACACATGCATTTCTAACATATACAATATTTTTGAAGCTTGTAGACATGCATATTAATACAAATCACAAATAGGAAAGCTATTAACAAGCACACAAATGAATCGTTATGGATTCTACAATCACAAACAATTTCCATCTTCTTACCACCACCCAAGGATGATAAGATTTAAGTCTTCCTCTTACCTTAAATGAAGACAAATACTCTTTCACTCCTTTCTAGGGTTTCGGTTTTCACTCTCCAAGATACCTATCAAGCTTAAACAAAATTCTACAAGTTATAATCATGAAAGAAAACTTAAACCATGGATCAATCATGCCTTAGAACTTTGAAAAAGAATTTAGAAATGAAAAACAAAGAGTTTCACCTTCTAGGTAAAATCTCCCAAGTAGATTTTCAAACTCAAGATGAAAGATTTTGCAAGAACTCTCAACTAGAGATGTTCTTAGAATTGTGTTTAGGTTTAGAAAAGTTGGTTAGAAGAAATTTTGGGTGGATGGATGGTGAAGAATGGTGTTTGGCCGAATGGTGCTTCAAGAACACAACAATGGAGTTTGGTATTTTTGGAAGAGAGAGAAGAGAGAAAAATGTTAGGAAATTAAGTGATAATTACCCTTCCAAATGATGCATGGCCGTAGACTTCAAGGGCAAGGGAGGTGTCCATTTGGTTGGCTCCATCCAAGCCTTAGAAATGATCAATGGTGAGGATTAAGACTTGATCACCAAGCTTTGCTCTCATTGGTTAATCTAAGCCTTGTCATTAAGCCTTGTCACTAATTAAGCCTTGTCACATGCTTAGTCACATGCTCTTGAATGTTCCACCACTAATGATGTTTAATTAAGCTACTAATCCTATTAAGTTTTCACTAAACGTGGGTCCCGCAAAATATTTTCGGGTCCATTTTTGCTTATTTGTACTGACTAATAAAATAATATTATAATAATATAAAATTATTTTATTTTACAATTAAATCCTAAAAATTAAAAGATTACTAATCAGTATCATTCAAATTGGGTTTAGTAAGATCCCCAACTCTGAATAATTAAAATAAGATTTCCCCGGCCCGAAAAATATTATTTTCTTGTCCCGAGCAAATCACACAAAAAGTCCAAATAAAATAACAGACAGTAATATAAAGCAGTAATTCATACAGAAAAACAACAAACGGTACAAAAAGGACATAACGGTCATTTATCCTAAAGTTAAAAAACATCAAACAGTACATTCGGGACACAACGGTAATACCCCAAAAGTTTAGGGTGTTACAAATTACATAAGAATTTTCAGTTACAAATAGAGTGAGGCAGATTTTGAATTTACTTTTTGATTTGTTGTTGTTCAGTTTTAACAGATTTGAGCAGAAACCTTTTCTCTCTTTTCATCTTCTCTATTTTCGTTTTTCCCTCTTCTCTGCATTTTTGTAATGGCCATGGAAGGCTAAAGCTCCAATCAATCCAAGGAATTCAATGATTGTGGTTAGAGTTTTGAGTTCTCTTGTTCAATTGTAAATTCTGTTTGTGTTCTTCCCTCTTCTCCTTCTTCAATTGATTTCTGATTATGAATTCGAAATTGAAGTTAGAATTAGGGTTGATTAATCTGAATCTAATGGAGAATAGATCATCGATTGGTAATCTATGTTAATCCGAATTTGTTCCTAATTCAATCTTAATCAATAATTGCGATTGTGATTCTGTTTTAGTTGATGAAATTCTAGGTGATTATCTAGTTGAATTCGAATTAACAGAGGTGTAAGCAACAGAATTCCATTCTCTTTGAACAATGAATAATTCTGCCACTTAAATTGAAGACCTTGGATTGGTGTTTCCTTAATTGAATTTTTTTAAAGTTTGAATTCATTTTCTGTTATTGTAATGAACAAAACCCCCTACTTATTGATAACTTCTAACATGCTTGAGAAATCCGAATTGGTCCTTGGGAGATGACCTAGGTTATGCACTATGCTATATTCCATTGTAAAACCTAGTCTATTTTGAGGCGAGTGCGACATCGCCGATCACTCTCAAAGCCACTTCTTCCTCAATTGAATATAAAGATGAAGATGAAGGAAATGATCTTGACAATATTGAGATGAATGAAGAAAATTTTAGCCTCCTTGTGAAGAAGTTTGGAAGATTTCTCAAGAAGAAAGGAAATCAAAGAAGACCTCTTTTTCCTCCTAAGAAGTCATTTCGCAAGGGAGAAGGAACTTCATCTATTCCTACTTGCTATGAATGTGGAAAACCAGGGCACATGAAGACGGAATATCCGATTTATAAAAGAAGATGGAGAAATTTGAAAAGAAGCCTTTCAAGGAACGAAAAGGAAGAAGAGCATACATTGCGTGGGAGGATAACAATATGGATTCCAACGATGATTCGGAGGATGAGGAAGCCCATCTTTGCCTTATGGCAATTGGAGAAGACGAAGAAGAAAGTGAAACCGAGGTAACCTCTACTAATCTTGAACTTTCTCCTTCATATAGTGAATTGCAAGATGTCTTTCAAGAATTGCATAATGAATCTATGAGACTCACTAAAATGGTTTTAACTTCCAACAAAACAATCTCCTTAATGACTAACAAAATTTCTATTTTAACTAAGGAGATTGAAGAACTCAAAGTTGAAAATAAGACTCTAGGACTTATTGATGCTAACTCATCATGCATGATTTGTTCTTTACATGAAAATGCACCCACACGCTCATCTTGTTCTTCATGTAAAGAATATGAAATTGAAATTGAGGACTTGAAAAATACTCTTGCAAAATTTACTTTGGGAAGGGATAATTTGAATATGTTACTAGGGAAACAAAGGTGTGTTTTTCAAAAAGCCGGTTTGGGATGTAATCCAAATAACCATAAAAAATCCTACAATAATTTCTTTGCTCCATCTAGAACATCAAGTACCCCCTTTATCAAACGCTTTTATTCTAGAAAGAAAGGACATAGTGCATCTATATGTAATGCTAGAAAGAAAAGAAACACCAAAATAGGAACTAAAATGGTTTGGGTTCCTAAGGGCACCGTGCCTATTTCTAACACACAAGGACCCAAGACATTTTGGGGGCCAAATGTTAAAACTTGAATGTGTGTTGTAGGTGTGCTTGAAGTCCAAAAGTTCAAGTTGGTATCTTGATAGTGGATGCTCCAAGCACATGACCGGTGATGGCTCCAAGTTCTCCTTCCTTGTTCCTAAGAAGAGTGGACATGTGACTTATGGTGACAACAATAAAGGAAAGATCCTTGGAGTCAGTAAAGTTAGTAAGATTCTTTCCTTATCCATTGATAATGTTTTACTTGTTGAAGGACTCAAACATAACTTACTTAGCATTAGTCAATTATGTGATAAGGGGAATAGAGTAATATTTGATTCAAATTATTGCATAATTGAGGGTAAGGATGATAAGCATGTTAAGTTTGTTGGTCATAGGGCCAATAACATATATATGATTAGCCTTGATGACATTTCCTCAAATGATGCTAAATGTTTTATGACTAGAGAAAATGATTCATGGTTATGGCATAGAAGAATCGCTCACATTCATATGGATCATTAAACAAATTAGTTTCTAAAGAACTAGTAATTGGTCTTCCAAAGCTCAAATTTGAAAAAGATAAACTTTGTGATGCATGTCAAAAAGGAAAACAAGTAAAGGTCTCTTTTAAAGCTAAAAATGTGGCTTCAACTTCTAGACCTCTACAACTTTTATACATGGATCTTTTTAGTCCTTTTAGAACTATGAGCTTTGGTGGAAATTACTATGCCTTAGTGATTGTAGATGATTTTTCTAGGTTTACGTAGACATTGTTTTTGTCTCACAAAAATGATGCTTTTCAATCATTCAAAAAGCTTACTAAAGTTATCTAAAACAAAAAAGGTTTTTGTATTGCATCTATAAGAAGTGATCGTGGTGGTGAATTTGAAAACCATGAATTTGAAACCTTTTGTGATGAACATGGCATTGAGCATAATTTTTCAGCCCCTAGAACACCACAACAAAATGGTGTTGTAGAAAGGAGAAATCGATCTTTAGAAGAAATGGCAAGAACTATGCTCAATAAGGCTAACCTTCCTAAGTATTTTTAGGCGGATGTAGTTAACACCGCGTGTTATGTTATGAATAGGACTCTAATAAGGCCAATTTTAAAGAAAACCCCCTACGAATTATACAAAGGAAGGAAACCAAATGTCTCACACTTTCATGATTTTGGATGTAAATGCTTTGTTTTAAATAATGGAAAGGATAACTTGGGGAAGTTTGATGCAAAATATGATGAGGGAATATTTCTTGGTTATTCTATACATAGTAAGGCCTTTAGACTTTATAACAAATGAACTATGATCATAGAAGAGTCCATACATGTTGCATTTGATGAAACTAACCCAAATGAGCCGAGAAAGGAGCTTGTTGATGATGTTGCAGAAATCGTTGCAAGAACTCACCTAGAAAATCAAGAAAAAGGAGGCAAGAAGAAAGCCCATATGATTCCCCAAGACAAGAGGACTCTCAAATCATGGATCTTCCTAAGGAATGGAGAACATCAAGATATCATCCTCTTGACAAAGTGATAGGTGATGTATCAAAAGGGGTAATCACTTGTAACTCTCTTAGAGATGCATGTAATCATATGGCTTTTGTTTCTCAAGTTGAACCTAAAAACGTAAATGAGGCTATTAATGATGAACATTGGATCTTGGCCATGCAAGATGAACTAAACTAATTTGAGAGGAATCAAGTTTGGGAATTAGTCCTAAGTCCCAATGATTATCCCATAATTGGCACCAAATGGATTTTTAGGAACAAACTTGATGAAACGGGCTTAATAATAAGAAACAAAGCTAGGCTTATAGCTAAAGGTTATAATCAAGAAGAAGGTATAGATTATGAAGAAACATATGCTCCGGTAGCTAGACTAGAAGCCATTAGAATGTTACTTGCATATGCTTGCATCATGGATTTTAAACTTTTTCAAATGGATGTTAAAAGTGCCTTTTTAAATGGTTTTATCCATGAGGAAGTGTATATGGATCAACCTCCTAGTTTTGAAAACTTTGAACTACCCAACCATGTTTTTAAACTTAAAAAGGCATTGTATGGCTTGAAACAAGCTCCTAGAGCTTGGTATGAAAAGTTGAGCAAGTTCCTTTTGGAAAATGGCTTCTCTATGGGAAAGGTTGACACCACTCTCTTCATCAAGCATAAAAAGCATGATATTCTACTTGTTCAAATATATGTTGATGACATTATATTTGGTGCTACTAATAACTCTCTTTGTAAAGAATTTGCCAATATTATGCAAAGTGAGTTTGAGATGTCCATGATGGGTGAGCTCAACTTCTTCCTTGGCCTTCAAATTAAGCAAACATGGGATGAGACTTTTATAAGTCAATCCAAATATTGCAAGAAGTTGCTCAAGAAGTTTGGAATAGAAAGAGCCAAGCAAATGACTACACTAATGGGGACTTCTTGTTACTTAGACAAGGATGAAGGAGGTAAATCGATAGAAATCACTAAGTATAGAGGTATGATTGGCTCACTTCTTTACCTTACCGCAAGTAAGCCGGATATCATGTTTAGTGTGTGCATGTGTGCTAGATTTCAAGCAAATTCTAAAGAATCACACCTAAGTGCTGTAAAATAAATTATGAAATATCTAATAGGCACTTCACAAATGGGATTGTGGTACCGTAAGGGTGCTTCATGTTGTTTGATTGGTTATTCCGATTTTGATTTTGCTAGGTGCAAAATGGATAGGAAGAGTATTAGTGGGACATGCCACTTGCTTAGAAGCTCATTAGTTTCTTGGCATAGCAAGAAGCAAAATAGTGTGGCATTGTCAACAACTGAAGCTAAATATGTTGCAGCTGGAAGTTGTTGTGCTCAAATCCTTTGGATGAAGCAATAACTTCTAGATTATGGTCTTGAACTGGATCATATTCCCATAAGATGTGATAACACTAGTGCAATTAATCTGTCTAAGAATCTCATTTTACACTCAAGAACAAAGCACATTGAAATAAGGCATCATTTCATAAGAGATCATGTTCAAAAAGGTGATTGCATGCTTGAATTTATGGAAACCACTAAGCAACTACCTGACATTTTCACTAAACCTTTGGCAAAAGAAGCTTTCTATTATATAAGAAATGAACTTGGCATATTAGATCAATCATACATAAGCTAAATTGCTGCATAATCCATTATTTTGCTGCATAAAGAGACTATTTGCTGCATAGACATGCATTTTTCTGCATAATCATGGCTCTTTGTTGCATAACTTTTGATTTTTAATCCAATACTGACTTGAGTGTTGGAGATTCTCCCAAAGTTGTTTTGCAGGTGCTCCCTCATGTCAAAAACCTCTAAGAAACTCAAAAACATCTCAAATCCATCGAAATGGGGTAATTCTTGGTAAAAGTAGTAATCTTGTATGATTATGTGTTTTGGATCACAATCTATTTGGATTATATGCCTACATGAGTTTTGAAATTGATTTAAGATGCTTTGGAACTAATTTGAAAGGTTTAAAATTGATCCTTAACTGTTTGAAATGCAAAATCTGAGTTTTAGTATGCTGGTAATCAATTACAAAACCTTTGTAATCGATTACAAAGGTTCTGTCAAGCAAGTAATCGATTACACCACACTGGTAATCAATTACATTATACCTAGAACTCAGGTAATCGATTACATAAATAATGTAATCGATTACAAGGTTCCCAGAAGCATGGTAATCGATTACGCTGACATTGTAATCGATTACAGGGATAAACAGAAGGCTGGTAATCGATTACATTGATATTGTAATCGATTATAGGGGCAAACAAAAGGCTGGTAATCGATTACATAACCCATGTAATCGATTACATAGGGGTTTTAAAAGGTTTTCTGATGCGCGAAAGGTCACTCATTCTGAAACCAACCTTTTCTTCTCCTTTGCACCCACGAAGCCCTCTCCTCCAAAATCCCTCATTCTCACTCCATACTCCACCAAATCCTCTCATTTCACCTCCCTTCCACTCGAAATTCATCTCCTAACACAACCCAACCATCAAATCTAATCCTAATCCACCCTATTTTCCACCTAATCTTCACCCACTCCTTCGTTCTTCTCCCCTTCACGCCCCACGAGCCACACACCTCCAAACACTCACCCACACACCTCCAATCACCAATGGCTGACCCAAACCAACGTGCCAAACGTGCAAGAATAGGGGCCACTATTGGAGAATCCTCTAGTGCTCCTCCACGTAACATCTCCAGGCTGGACCTGACCAGGCACTTCTCAACCACCAAGAAGGCTGAGCTTTTCTGGAAAAAACTTCCAACTAAGGAAGCTAATCTCACCAAGGTATCTCACATAGTCCTTTTGCACTAGTGAACCCCTGGAAAGTTTTCAGTTGATTGAGAGGTTGGGTTTGCTTGGGTTCTTCAACATTCAGAAGGCCATATATCCAAATTTGGTTCGTGTGTTCTATGCCAACTTGAGGTATGAAGATCATTGCCTGATTTCTGAAGTGAAGAAGACTCAGATTAAAATCTCAAGGGAGGAATAGTGTAGGTTGACCAAGCTAACCTATGCTGGGACAAGCTTCTATGGCAATGAAAATGCTTGGGGAGTTGAGTTTGAGTATAAGAGTGCTCTGACGTCTCTGATTCGCTTTGGCTACGTGCTTCCTAGAAATAACAAAAGAGTGATGGCAACTGGCCTGAAAATGGAGAATAGGGTACTCTATTATCTGATTGTTCGAGGCTTAATTCCCAGAGGTGGGAATTAGTCTCAGGTCCTACGCGATGATGTGGTGGTCTTGTGGGCCATGACCACAGGCAGGCCAATCAACTGGGCCAATTATATCATTCAACACATGCTGGATGTGAAAAAGAAGAAAAACTCTACCCTTCCTTATTCCATGTTGGTAACAGCTATCCTGGAGCACTGTCACATCTTCTTGGCTGAGGAATCTAAGGATACCAGCTCCAAGGGCCCATAATCCATTGGTTTGCACACTCTGAAGAAGCTTCAACTGAACAAGGTTGATCGGAGATGGTACTATCTGGTCCATGGCAGCTATGGGCATATCCCTCATGGTCCGGAGAGTGATGATGAGGATGAGGACCAGCAGCCTGCACCAAGTCCACCAGCTTCGGCCACATTGGATCTTCTACTTCAGGAAATGTAGAGTTTGGCAACTAAGGTGGAAACCCAGATGGACCAGATTAAGCAGAAGGTGGATCACCGTGAGCTGAGGATGGACTACTCCGATCAAGAGATTGCTTCTATTTGCTCTTTCCTGGAGGGCCCCGGACACACTTCCTAGAGACCTGCTGCTATAGCTGCCACCTCCTCTGCTCCACCTGCTCCACTATCATTTGCTGATCCCTCTGCCACTCCCGCTGGAGTTCCTGCTGATGATGAGGAGCTCCTTGGCTCCGAGGATGATCTCGAACCTAGAGATGATAATGTAGAGCTTGGAGACATTGTTAAGGACGTGGACTGTAACACCCTCCCTAGGGTATCACATGTCTGACTCCTGACTCAAAATCTGTAAAGAAGTTCACACAAGGTTTGAGTTATAAAAAGATGGATTTTAAAATTTCTTTCTTTACTGAAACATAAACTTACTGAAATTCATAAGTATTACTGAAAATATATTTAAACTGATTAATATACAATATTGACACCAATTAATATTTCACAATTTAAAGAGAAATATAAAATTAACAGACTCTTTTTTTTTTAACAGTAGCAAACCCCATGACGGGTCCTACTAAATAGCACGGTATAACACTAACGATAAAACTTAACATACTCATTCCTTCTTGTATCCATCTTGTTGCATCAGACATCTGTTCTACATCTGTTCTTTGTCAACACTGTACACCTTCGAGTCCTGAATGTCCACTCCTTATTGTTGTCACCAATCTCAGAGTATCCATCGCCCGTTATGTCTAAGACAACTCGATCCTTCTATTTTTTTTTTATTTTAACAGTACAGACACAGCAAAACAACATAATACAGAGGTGAGATCACCTATACCAATACCAACATGGCAGCACAGAGATAACACAAACAGCAATATCATACAGAGATATCATACCAAACTTCCAATAATATATTCAATATTAATCAACTATCATCATCAAATCATTTATCAATTCAATTATCATAAACAATAATTACGATAATGTCCTAATTATCATCATCATCATCCAAGTATTCAAAACAACTATCATAGCCAATATTCCTCAATTAATATATCACACAGATATAAATGTTTAGATTATGCATGTACACAAGACTCGATTTCCTACTCCATGGAGCTAAAACTCAGGTCGGAGAAATGATCAAAAAGATCTGTCGGTACCACATGCCTCAGACCACGTGCTATAATCCTCATTTTGATTTTGCACATCTAGCATATACACGACAGTCTTTATCAGATCTTGAATAAGAATAGTGTCTCGGTCAGGATCATCGGTGTGTTGCATCAGTCTAACCTACGAGAAGAAGCGCGACCAACCACCCGTGTAAGCAACCCGCAACCCGCACCCTTATGCCCCCAAGGTCAACAAGTGACCTACACTACACATATCGCACCCACTCAAGAGGTGTATTTCTCTTAGGCAATCAGCCATATCCAGTCCTCATCGGACCATTCCAATGCATGTATAATGCACCAAATCCAATCACAGACAAATATGTCATTTTCTCACAAACAGTGTATGGACACTGGTTCAACAGTAATCATACTGTACTTTCAATAGCGAAAATCATGTTATCATGTTTTCATAGTTGTAAAACACTTTTACCGTATTTTCACAATCGCGTAACATTTCTGTTACGTTTTCACAATCCAAAAACGTTTCTGTTATGTTTTCACAATACCATAATACTTCTTTTATATTTTCACAATACCGTAACACTTTTGTTACGTTTTTTTAAAATTCCAAAACATTTTTATTACGTTTTTACAATACCGTAACACTACTGTTACGTTTACAAAATTTCATAATATTTCTGTTACGTTTTCAAAATGTTGCAACTCTTCTGTTGCACTTTTAAACCACGTACTAATTTTTAACGTTTTTTTCAATCGCGTAAAAACATACGTTTCTCAAATCGCATAGTATTTTTCCACTGTTTCAAAATCGCGTAACTTAAAAATCATTCTTTTACGTTACGTAAATCATTTTCTATCATTCTCAAAATATTTAAAACACTTTCCAAATCTCATAACGATTTTTTTGTCATTTTCACAATCACGTAAAAATATTCTATCACTATTCAAATCACGTAGTGATTTTTCAACAATATTTCAGTCGCGTAAAATATTTAAACGCTTTCCAAATCACGTAGAAATATTTAAACATTTTTCAAATCGCGTACAAATATTTTACTGTATTTCAAATCATTTTTAAGATACGTAAAATATTTTTCAACATTTTACAATCACGTAAAATATTCCTCAATATTCCAAAACACTATTTTGGACTTAAATAAATCAATATCATTTTCAATACGTTTTTTCAAATTGCGTAGCTTAAAAATCACATTTTTAAGATACGTAAAACATTTTTCATCACAATTTCATTACAGAAAATATTTCTTAACCATCAAAAATTCCTTTTCAACTTTTCTCAAAATAATATAACTTTATACTTCATTTAATATATTTTCTTACTCAAGAAAATATTTTTCCACAGTTCTTTACTCAACAAATTCTTTTTCAAAATATAATTCACAAAAATCACTTTTCCATTGATATAAATCAACGTTTCAAAACTTAACATTTTCTAACGTATTTCAAAACTTGAAAATAAGTTATACGTTAGTAAATTTTCAAAACACCATTATATTCTCCATTTTCCTCAAATCAATTCTAAAATCAATTCTTTTCAAAACAAATTAAGATTCAAACCCTTGCAACTTTTCTTTTTCATTTTCATATGAAAGTTCATTTCTCAAGTGATAAAATACTTTGATTCCCTTTCCAAAATCCTTATACTAAAACATTTTGTTCAAACATTTTGTTTCCACTTTACAATTACTTTGTTTTCATAAAACCAAAATTATTCCAAGCTCCAAAAATCATAGAGTCTTTGGCCATTGAAGCCATCAAATATTTTTCTTCTAAATTGATATGGTTTTACACAAACAAAACCATTAAAAATTCTTTGTTTTCAAAATCGAAATACTGATGGTCATAAAAACCAAACCCATTTGTTCAAATTCATTTTTACTTTCCTTACAAATCCTTTTTCACTTTCTTTGCAAATCCTTAAAATTATCATTGCTATTTTCATTTAAATCTCATGTTTAGTAAAACACTTAGAAACTTTTTACACAAAATAAATCAATAAAAATCCTTCTAAAATCGTATTCATGTACTCTTTGAAAAATAAATTCTTTGTTTATTTTCCTTACTTTTCTAAACATCCATTTTCAGCATTCAAGAAAATATTAATTTTGTGAACACCTATTTTGAGGTGTCTTGTTCGAAATCCACCATGTTCTAAGTACTCAAAAATCAACTCTTTTATTCTTGAAAATTTTCAACATGAACCCTAATCAAGGGCATCAAAACCGTAGCTCTTCCTTGGCTATTGGAGCCAAAAATCAATTTCCTTTCCACCATCAAGTCATGGCATATACATATATATTTCATCATAAATAATATAAGCATACCATCAAAGCCATAAAAGCATGTATAGCATATCAAGCATATCATCAAAGCTATAAAATCATGCAAAGCATATCAAGCATAGAAAATTAATCAAAGCTCATAAACACCTACAAATTAATTACATGACCATGGATATGGATCCTCACATGGATTCCACATCCATCAAATAAAATACCATCTCTCACCACCATGCTTGGTTGGTGAGATGGATCTCCCTCTTACCTCTTGAAGATCCTCCAAAGCTTCTTGATTTGTTTCTTTTTTCCAAGTCCTTCACCACCAAGGGCTTCTCAAATACAAAACAAAACACAAGTTAATTAACATATCAAGCTTGATTAAGAGGAACCATGGATCAAACATGGTTTAGATCATGAAAAAGAGAGAAGAAAATGAAGTTTCCTTATACTTCACCTCAAAAACCCAATAACTTTGATCTTGAAGAAAGTCCTTGAAGATGAATGATTTAGAAGAAGTCTTCAACATGAAAGTTGCTTAGAATATCATGGAGATTCAAGATCTAAGGTTGGATGAAATTAAATGAGCTTGGATGGTGATTTTAGGGTAGATAACCGAATGGTTTCTCTTGAAGCACAAAGATGAAATTTTTTATTTTTGATAGAAACTTGAAGCTTGGATTTGAAGATCAAGATGAATGATTTTGGAAAAACTCATAACTAGAGATGTTCTTAGAATGGTGTTTAGGTTTAGAAAATCAAGTTGGATGAAATTTTTGAGTGATGGAAGGTGTTGTATGGGTCATGGACGTGAGCTAGCTTGGAGGAGAAGGAGAGAAATTATTTTGAAGAGCTTGCTTGAAGGAAATGGTCAAGAATAATCAATAAGTGACCAAGACTACTATTAATGGTCTTCAACTTTGCTTTAGTTTCCAAAAGCAGCACCAAACGTAGCCCCCCCTTCCAATGCATTCTCCTTGAATGCAAATTGATCAATAATGATCAATAATATTACACCATTGACCAAAACTACTAACAATGACATAAAGCAATTGATAATGGTCATAAAGCTCTTTTTCTTTGTCTTCTAAACAAGCCAAAACCGTCCCCTTCCTCTTCATAATGCATTCAAGTAGTTGTCTTCATTAATTGCCACCCATTGAAGCATTTCTAGCCATTGATTAATTCAATGGTTAGGATTTAGGTAGATTTTTAATTTTAGAAGACTAAATCTAGGCCATTGGATTTTTCTCCTTTAAATTCTAGCCCTTAGATGTGTCTCCATAATTAAGGGTCAAGATTGCTTCTTCAAACTTTAAATCCAGGGGTCCTAATTAGTCTTTGCTACTTTAGAAGACCAAATCTCCACCATTGATTGATTCTTCATCCAATGGTCATAAATGGTCTTTGTTACTTTTTAAGATTAAATCTCCACCCTTGATTTAATCTAAATCCAATGGTTATAAATAGTCTTTGTCATTTTTCAAGACCAATTCTACACCTTTGATTACATCTATGGTTGATATCAAAGCCTTCCTAACTAAGCTTATTCTCACACCATTGATTAAATCAATGGTTATTATCCAAGGCTTCTTTATTAAGTTTGTTTCTTAACCTTTGATTAAATCAATGGTTAATATTCAAACTAAGTATTCTCATCCAAGGGTATAAATCAAGTCAAGCTCTCTTTGTTGACTACGCAGTATAATATTTATTCTTGTATCCTACAAATAATATTTTTACTGTATTTTTATCATCCGATAATTAAATACAGTATAAAATACAGTACAAGAAATTTTCTAAAACTGTTTCCGGATTCAGGTTTAGTAAGATCCCCTGTCTCCGTCTAAACAGTACAAATTTTTCTATGTGTAGAAAATTTTTTCACTTTGTGGGACCCACCTGGGCCCACGTATGCCACCTGGGCCCACATACCCCTTGCGGGGCCCACAGACAGGAAAAATTTCAAAATCATCCACAAAAATCACAAAAATTAGAAAACGCACAAATATCAAATCAGATTACGTAAAATAATTACCTAACGGTAAAAATTAAATTACGTAAAGTTTTCTCCGGCCCGAAATTTTTTATTTTCCTGACACGGAGTAAATCACTCAAAATAATCAAATACGCTGACGGAATAAACAAAATAGTTTTATAGTGCACAGAAATTACTAAACAGTAAAATTCTGTTAACTATCAAAATTACTGTTTAAGAGATACGGAAATTTGGGGTGTTACATGGACAGTGATAGTGAGGCGACTGACAGTGATCATGGACCATTACCATGATATTTTTGTATTTCTCTATGATTTGGTTGTACATGACATTGAAACAATTTATATAAAATCGGTTGGTATCTTTTGAGGTTTAATACATGTTTATTGATTTTGATGGATCCACTTGATATGATTGCTAAGTATATAGATTCTAATATGCACTTGGATATTGATTTGCTTGGTTATTTTTTATCTGGTTGGATTGATTATATATGGCTTAGAACACTTGATTGGATTGAACTGGTTGGTTTTCTGCTGTTTAAAATTTTGGGAAATCATGAAAATCAGCGAAAATGCTACCGAAATTTTGACTAAATGCTAATGTGTTTTTGATAATGCTAACGGGGGAGAGATTAGTGATTTGTATAAGTACGGAGGAGTTTAATTTAAGCTTTTACATGAATATATCACTAACCCTATATTGTGCATACATTACGGGGGAGAGTTGCGCTTAGATCTCTGATATGCATATATATATATATATATATATATATATATATATATATATATACAATTGTTTCTCTTCCTTTCAATGTTCAGTTTATCATCATCAAAAAGGGGGAGAATGTGAATGTATGTGTCTTGAAGTATATCAATTGGTTTTTGATGATAACAAAGACAAAGATGAAGATCAAAAGCAAAAGAGAAAACCAAGATCAAAGGAAGAAATTAAGAGGTTTAGATATAGGCACTAGAACATTAATGTTAAATGCTCTCAAGATATCTCAAATAGTTTTTCAAATATGATTTTAATCAATATGTTTTTCAAAGATCATTTTCTAAAAAGAGGTTGTCTTTAATCTTGGATCATGCCAAACAAAGTTCAATATTGTTCAAATCTATGTTTTCAAAAGTTAGGAATGACATGAATCCTCTTTTAGGCTTGAAAAATAAGTTTAAAGTGTAATGTAATCGATTACAAGCTAAACAGAAGCCATGTAATTGATTACATCATCCATGTAATCAATTACTAAAAAGTCAGAGGGCGTGTAATCGATTACACACAAGCTGGTAATCAATTACCATATGCCCAAAATGCCAAGAACACGTTCAAAGGGCCATATAATCGATTACATCAATATTGTAATCGATTACCATCAAGTCAGAGGGCGTGTAATCGATTACACAAGTCATGTAATCAATTACCACAAGCCCAGAAAGCCAAGAACACGTTCTAACTTCCATGTAATCGATTACCAAAACCCTGTAATCGATTACTAGTGTTTTGACATGCCCAATGACTATATTAGATGCATTAAATGCTTGGCATTAATCACTCCCAACGGCTCCTTTTCTTCATATCTCTTTAAATACAGATGTTGGGGCATCTTTAATGGTTGTTCTTGAACCTGAAACATCTTAGTAACACATCAAAATGATATTCAATCTTTGAAATCACTCTTTGCTTAGTTTTTGACTAATCTTTGAGATATCCTTTGTGAGCATTCTTAGAGCTTCAATTTGTATCATTTACTCTAGTGAGAGCTTCTTTATATCAACCTCGATTGCTCTGTAAGAGAGGGTGAGGTATCCCTCTAAATTGTAAAGGGTGAGGCATCCATTTGTTTGAAGAGACTCAAGCTCAAGTGTGAGGCATCCCAAAGAGTTGAGTGTTCAAGTTTGTAAAGGTAGTCAAGCACCTATTGAAGCTTGAAGATATAGTGGAAAATCTCGAGTGGTTGCTTGAGGACTAGACGTAGGTCATAAGTGGATTGGTGGCCGAACCAGGATAAATTATTGTGTTTAATTCTCTAAACCCTTCTCTTTATATTTGTGCATTGCTTATATTCTTACTTGATTACTTCTCTCTTGGTTGGTTATTAAGCAATATCTATTGTTCTTATCAATTCATTCATTTCAAATAGTCAATAGCTTCAATAAAATTCAATAGTCAAGTGTTTTGCGAAAGAATTGCGAACTTGTTTTATAAACTTAATTCACCCCCCTCTTGAGTATTGAAGCCACTTGGTAACAAGAACCACTTAGGCTGTAAACTCACCTCCAGCCTGCGGTTTGTCAGTTCTAGCAGCATTGACGGAAGGTTCCGCCTTGGGTTGATTGCAGTCACGAGAAACGTGTCCAGGTTTCCCGCATCTGAAGTAGATAACTCCTTTAATAGTGCAGTCTCTTGTATAATGCTCCTTCCCGTACTTCATGCATCTCGACGGAGACGTCGTTGTTTAACCAGCTCTGCCCAGACTTCCTCCAAGACTTCCACTCTGTGGCTTCTGTTGCTAACCTCCAGGTGGTCTGGAATAAGGCTTCTTCTGGTAACAGTTAGCGTTACTGCTTCCTCCTCTTTGGGATCAAAAAGGCCCAAAGTTTCTGTTTCTTGCATCACGTGCCTAGTCCAAGTCTTCCACCTGGCAACAAGTATCAAACAGTTCCGAAAACTGAGTAATCTTCAAAGTTATGATGGCTCTCTTTACGTCATGTCTCAGACCTTCCTCGAACTTTCGACATTTCCATGCTTCGTTTGGTTGGTGTTGAAAGTAGGTTGAGAATTTGGACAAACTCTCAAACTTGACAGCATATTCACTTATTGTCATATTTCCTTGCCTCAAACCAAGGAACTCCATCTCTTTAGCATGCCTGGCACTTTCCGAGAAATACTTGTTCAAGAATCTCTCTCTGAACACCTCCCAATTGATTGCTCGATTCTCAGCCTCCAACACCCTCTGTTCTCTAGTCCACCAATCCTCTGCGTCTCTAATTAACATAAACGCAGCATACGTCACCTTCTTGTTATCAGCACAGTTCACGCCCATGAAGATCTTCTTCAATTCCTTGATCAACAGAGTAGCTTTCTCCGGATCATACTCTCCCTTAAATTATAGAGGGTTAGTGCGATGAAATTTTGCCAGATTCTGGGCATCAGCAGTAGCCTCCAATTATTGTGCAGTCCTCGCTTGTTGTTGTGCTGTTTGCTGGTTTTATTGTAGCATACCTTCAGCCATCTTCTAAATTGCTTCGATTGCAACAGTCATGTCTCTACGAGCCATAATTCTTCTCAAATCAAGCTATACAAAATACAGAGAAAAGTCAGATGTATTGGTGCGTGTAAAAGATACACTAAGAGCAAGTGCACTCTATTGCCGAGTAATATAGGACTTTTGATTCCAAGTTATCGATCCCACGAGGAATAAGTGATAATTACTAAAATTGTAAAACTCTTATGTTATTTAGACAGTAAAAAATGTATACAAGATCCAAATTAAAAATAGAAAACCAATGAAGAAAATAAAGAACAATTAAATAAAGAAAAGATAAACAAAGATAGAGAGGCACTAGGGCGTAGGGTTCACTTGAGTCTCATTATTCAGATCTTCTTTCAATTATGATATAGGTAATTCTTTTGCCAATATTATCTTATTTGCTATTGAATCCCAATGGTCATGGATGAAACAATATTCTATTCTTAATTTAATCCACCTATTTAGTTATTTAGTTGAATTAATCAAGAATGCATTAAATTCCAATATCAAGATATGAACTAACAACCCGTCAATTCCATTGGTAGAAGAAATTGATGTTTGGTCATTCACCAATATAATCCTAGGCTTACCATATAGATCCACTCATTGAGTGCGAATGGTCACTGATCAAACAATGAATTAACAAATGCCACAAATGATCAAGTTATGACAAGAATGCAAACAATATGATAAACCCACAAAGAAATTACCATAATCAATTTAGAAATTAGATCCAAATAGTTAAGAACATAAGATCCCCCATAGCCCTAGCTATGAGTTTAGCCACTCATATTCAATACAAATATACTCATAATAAGATACAAATCCATGGAAAGAAAACTAAAGAAAGAAGAAAAACTAGAGAGAAAGAGAGATCAAAACCCCTTTGCTGAGATCTAGATCTTCAAGCCTTCAAGAAATCCTTCATCTGAAGCCTTCCTTCCTTCAGATCTACCTCTCCAAACCTCTCCTTATGAACTAATTAAGTAAAAATTACAAAGAAAAGTGAAAATAGATGAAAAACTAGTCTGGGAGCTCTCCTCTCTCGTTCCTTTTGTCTCCCCCCTTGTTTCTGCATCTTCCCCCTTTTCATAAACAATTTTAGCTTCTTTTGCAAGTTTGGAGGGAGACACGACCGTGTCTTTGGGAGACATGGCCGTGTCTCTGAGAAACCGCGTCAAAAGTCATCCGAAAACGCATCCAAACAATAAAAATCCATGAGTGAACAGTACTCACACGGTCGTGCCTAAATTAGACACGGCCGTGTCTACAAGTCAGAAGCTTTAGATAAGTTAGACATGGCCGTGTGAGTTGACAGAAGCTTTACATGAGTTATACATGGTCGTGTCTAACTCTTTAATAGCTCAAAACGTCATTTTTGGGATAAGTGTCCTTCATAAAAGTTATAGATCTTTTTCTTAGCTTTCCAAGGACACCTAATTCACCTCGTTTTGACCTCTATACCTCAAGATATGCTCATTTTATCACATAAAGGTCAAAAACTCTACAAATCTTAGCAATATAAATTCCGAGCTCAACTCCATTGCAAAGGATCCATCTAAACCTTCATAGAATCATGTCAAAACATCTATTTTGGACCTAAAAACATAGAGGAAGACCAATCATGAGATATCAAGGATAAATAGATTAAATGTGACATAAATTCCAAAATAAATCAATCAAAGCATCACAATTTATCCAATTTAGGGCTATAAAATATAGGCTTATCATGTATCCTTGCGAAATACCAAACACAGAGAATCACACAGCACAAACAAGACAGTCCAAAACTACATGACCCAAAAGAAAACTTAAATCAGGGCTCTGATACCAAGACAGTGTAATGCCCCTTTTTCTTAATGTCACGAAGAAGGAACGTCACACCATAATATAGAGAAACAAAACGTAATATAAAATTTGCGAAAAATAATAATTACAGTGATTAATTAAGACTCGGTTCATCATTAACACAAGATTAAATAATTTGCATTCTTGGATGATAAAATAATCGAGTAATTGAAATGTCTGTATATATATATAGATATATTATATGCATTAGTCTGTTTAAATACACCATGATATTTATACAAAAAAACAAAAGATGTACCCACCCGAAAGGATACAAATATACCCCCAACATATACAGTAAAACATCAGGCTTCCCAAAAGATAAACGGTTAGCCATCAGTAGCCACCTACAGTATCACCCCCTAAGACTGACGAGAAGGGATCGTAGTCGGGTCCTCCTCAAGGTCCTCATCATCCAACAAAATTGCCATCAGAGCGATCGAGTTTCAGGCAGAAGCCCGAGCAATGGAGAGGAAAAAATCCTCTTGAGGGGTATAGAACATGTCCTTCCACATATCCCTCACAGGTAAACAGAACTCCAAAATACCAAAAGTAGAAAACTCAAAGACAGGAACGTCATAGCGGCCCCAAGCTAATGACACCGTCAGCTCCCCATGGTACATACATCGGTCCATCTCCACATGTAGGTGCCAGCTATCTGGTCCTCTATGAAAGGTCAACTTCACGTACCCCAAAAAGCGATGAGGGCGCGACGACATCCTCAGTAGCTCTAGTCGTAATGTGGCAAGAAACCCAGAAACTCAGGTGTTTCCTTCTCTTCCTCACGTACGTCTTCTCAGAAGTACATAGTCAAATAGAGATACAGAAAAATATAGGAAATACAAAAAGAGGTGAGACACCCAGCTTTCAATACCAAAATGGCAGCAAGAAAATAAAATGGCAATGGACGCCCACATATAAACGCAATGATAATTAGAATTAACAGTAAAAGCAGAACAACAATAAATAACGGTCAACATCATCAATAACAGGCATACAGCAACAACAGTTCCCAGCAATCAAATAATCATTGCAGTAATAATAACAAATAGTTTTCACAATTATAGATACTCATGCTCAATGAATTATGAGACTGACAGTTCACAATGCAAATAGTACCAAAATTCCTACTCTATAGAGCTAGACATAAACGTTTTTGGAGTGAATGATCAAGGAGTTATGCCAATATATCGTTAGCCTTTAAAAACAGTGTGCTCATCATATAAAAATAATTGCGCAAATGGCTTATACATGGCACCTCAACAGTTGATCTCGATATAGGACAGCGTCTCAGTCCGGATCATCGGTGTGTCGCATCAGTCTATCTAACGGCCCCAGTAGAGCTACCACTGTCTATTGTGAGACACCTACACCCTGACGTCCCAAGGCCAACCACTATGATCCTACGCTTAGTCTATTCGCACCCGCACATAGGTGCTATTCAAACTCCTAGGCATACACCGCCTTTACAACAATGTCCAACGGATAACACATATGCATGACGACGCAATGTCCAATCATGTATATCTATCAATGATACATTTATCATATATATACCATATATATATATATATATATATATATATATATATATATACATTTTTCAACATCAATAAATCACAATTTCATTGAGTACAATATGTATTCATGGTTCATCAATTATCATAAGTCCACATTATGGATCCTCATTTTCAAAGTCTTAAACTTTGACCAATTATGAAAATTGTAGGTTGAATAACCCTTCAAATCCATGGCACTCTCAAGAGTTGTTACTCAATTTAATTCTTCCACTTGATTATGGATTATGCATGTCTCTAAATTCTAAATCTCCAAAGGTGCATCAAGGCATCATTTAAGCCCTAATTTTTTTCTAAAAGCCGTGGCCTCACTTGGTCATCAACTTTCCAATTTCTTTACATTTTATGCATTAGTCTTTTAATATCTAATCACTTAAATTTTTATTCACACCAAACCAATCCAATCCCTCAAAATTCAAGTCAAAACCGTGGCCTCACTTTAGGGTATTAAACCCTTAAAATTTTTCATTCATTAATATTAATGTTATCATCCAACATTTAATCACCTAAGCTTCATTATATTGTATATAAAAACCAATTCATATCCCTAATTCCTAATCAAAACGATTGTATCATATTAGGGTAGGAAACTCCAAATTTTCGATTTAACAAACCTAACATGATCAAGCATTTTCAACACATCTAATACATTCAAGATCATTACTCAACATTAATCCAATTTTAAAAAAATGCAAAAGCATACAAAATCACTAAAACAAAGTAAGCATACAAAGGTTCCCCCACCACCATAATGGTTGAAGTGAGTAATCTCCCTCTTACCTAAAGGAAGAACACAAAAATGATCTCCTACTTGGTCCTTAAAGGTTCGATTTTGAGCTTCCCAAAACCCTAGGAATTTCAAGACAATGATTCAACATTAATGTTGAAAAAGAATAGATCCATGGTCATCAAAGAGACCATGGAGCATGAAAATGAAGAGAAAGGAGAAGAAAAACAAAAAACTTTACCTTAAAGCTTGAAGCTTTGTCTTGGAAGACAACGAAGGAAAGGTTAGATTTTGAGGAAAATTTCTAAATAGAAGATGTAGAGAAGGTTGAGGTGAGTATAAAAATGGTCTTGATGAAGAGAAAAATCAAAGAAAATGGTCACTCAAGGGGTTGTAATTTTCGGATGGAGAAGGAGAAGAAGAGAGAAGGAAGAGAAAATGAAGAAGATGAAGTTAGAGAGAGAAAGTGTTGTAGGAAATGTAATGTTTTTTATTGAAAATACATTAAGTGAGAAGGCAAATTTTTGCCTCCCCTGGGCAATGGTAGCTGTGGCATTGAGAGAGAGAAGGGGAGGGAATGGCTTCCCTAATAAGCCAAGGGCATCTTGGTCTTTTGGTGGTCAAAGCTTCTCAAAGAAGCTTTGATTAAATATAAAGTAGATTCTATTAGGATAATGTGATAGGATTTTTAAAACATGTTATTATCCAATGGATAATTGTTACAATGGACAGAAGTCAGTATTAATTTATCTGACAGATAAAATTTATACAGCGATTTATTATTTTATTTGTTAAAATTTCTTGAAAAACGTAGAACCCCGTAAACTGTGTCCGGCCTCGGGTTTAGTAAGATCACCCATCGACGTTTTTACAGATCAAGGTTCTTAGAAAAAATATCTCATTTTCTCGGCTCTGCTTAATTTGTACGCAAAACGAAAAATAATATTAAAATATTTCACGTTCTTAGAAAAATCCAGAAAAATTCTAAAAAATCACAAATATTAGAAAATGAATATTTATCATAAAATAAATAAAATTTGGAGTGTTACACCACATGCCCAAAAAGGATTACATACATCAGCCCTCCAAAATAACAAAAACATCAGGCCCCCAAAAAGCTACATATCGCATGCCAAGTCCCACAATTATGGGAGAGGACCCTCCGATGGGTCTTCCTCCGACTCATTGAAAGATAAGACTACAGGAGGATGCACACCCTGACGGACAGGAGTTCGTGCAGAGGACACCTTATTGTCCTCTCGAGGGGTATCATTCAGAACACCCCAAAGCTCCCTAACAGGCATGAAAAACTCCAAGTGTATAGTAGTGTTCAAAGAAAAGAAGGGAATTTCATCCCGAGTCCTACGAATAAGTACAGAAACATCTCCAATATATCTAATGTGCTACGAGTTCCAGTCAATCCTCTAGGCATCAGAACCACCATGGAACAAAACACTCACGTAACCTAAAAAGCTTCAACCCGATGCCATCACGAAACAGAAGACTAATTTGACTAAAACCCAGGGAACGTAGGCTCTTCCACGCCTCGGTCTTTACTGAAGTACTGATATAAATAGAATAACAAAGTAAAGAGGTGAGATATCCAACATCATTACCAACATGGCAATAAAGAAACATAAACAACGCATAATTCCAAACAGTACAGTAAAATAGTAAGCAACATCAAGATCAGATAATACATAGTTTAATAATCCAGGAAGTCATAAATCAATAAAAGAAACAGTTTCATAATCATATAAATAGATGCCAGGTAAATATGTTGACTGACTATGCACATGCATAAGGTACCAAAATCCTATTCCATGGAGCTAAACACAACATCAGAGAGAATGAACAAGGAGACAAGTATGTATCTCATCAGCCTCAAATCAAGTGCTTCAATATCGATAAATTGTGCAACATAGCTCATACAAGACATTTTTCACAAGATCGCGATATAGGACAATGTCTTGGTCTAGATTGTCAGTGCATTTACATCGGTCTGTCTCACGGAACAGAGGAACTACCAACTGCCATTGCAAGATACCCGTACCCCGACGCCCCTAAGGTCAATGAGTGACCTACACTAGTCTATTCGCACCCGCACTTAAGTGTGATTCATCTCCTAGGCATACAACCTTACAACAAAGTCCATCGGACTTTCACAATGCATGATAACTCAATGCATATTTATGTATATTCAACAATAATACCTTTTTTCCATAATCACGCCACAATTTGGCCAAATTAATTATCAACAGATCACTGGTCCCATTTATGGACCCACAACAATACATTATTCAATTCTCAATTATGAAAACATACCTTTAAGGTTTATTATGAAATTGCACTTTAACTTTAACATTTTTCCTATTAAGCCTCTCTAGGGGAATTCTTTTGTATTTTTCATATAATCTTTGTTACCCAAATTAAACAAGTCATTTACTTAGTTCTAACCTAACTCACTTAGGGTAATTTAATTTAAGTTTTTCAACATCTTACTTACACTCATGTTCTTTCTTTGGTCAAAATTACTCTAATTTATAGGATAAAATTTTGTTTTTTGTTCTTTCCAAGTTAAGTGAAAGTGAATATGTGTTTTTGGTAAAAGGTGACAATTTGTGTCACCTTTTTCCTTCTCATTGTCGTGGAACTTCGAGGGAGGAAAGAGAGAAGTTAGCTTCCTAGAGAAGCTTGATGCAAAGCTTCCTTAAGAAGCTTTGTCCACTTTTTGAAAAAGTAAAGTGATGATGTCATTTGGATGATGTCATTAAAGTGCTCTCTAGAAAAAAAATGACTAACACTCTACTAAAGCTATTATCCAGTGGACAAAAGTTACAGTTAACAAAGCCAATATTTATTATCCAACAAATAAAAAAATGTACCGCGATTTTATTTATCACATAAAATCTCAAAAAACAAAACTTCGTAAACTGTATTCGACCTCTGGTTTAACAAGATCCCCCATCGATGTTTCCATAATTCAAGGTTTTCCAGCCTCGGGGAAAATATTTTATTTTTCCAGGTCCGCTCAATGTGCACGCAAATTGACAAATATATTAAAATAATCAACATCATCGAAATAATTCACAAAAATCACAAATATTATAAAATGACTATATATCATGAAACAAGCAATTTTCGGGGTGTTACAACTCTCCCCTTGTAAAAAGAAATTTCGTCCTCAAAATTTGTCATACCTTAGAATAGATGTGGATGTTGTTTCTTCATCTTGTCCTCTAATTCCCATGTTGTGTCTCCAGTTGTGTCATTCTAGATCACTTTCACAAATGGAATTTCTTTCCCTCTGAGTCGTTTCACTCTCTTATCTTCAATCTTTATAGGAGGTGCCTCATAGGTTAAATTTTCTTTAAATTGTACTGTATTAGGTGCTATGACATGGTTTGGACCAAGAATATATTTTTGCAATTGCAACACATGAAAGACATAGTGAAAGTTAGAAAGAAAAGATGGTAAGGCTATTTGGTAAGCTACTGGACCTACCCGATGAAGAATTTGATAAGGTCCGATGAATTTAGGAGTGAGTTTTCTAGATTTAAGAACTTGGCCGACCCTAGTCGTGGGTGTGACTTTCAAAAATACATGCTCGCCTTCCTCAAATTCAAGAGGCTTCCTCCTTTTGTCTACGTAGCTTTTCTATCTACTCTAAGTCATCCTCATCTTTTCCTGAATCAGCTTGACCTTTTTCCGTTGTTTGTTGCACAAAATCAGGTCTAATTGTAAAATGCTCTCCATCTTGGTACCAACATAAAGGTGTTTTGCATCATTGTCCATATAGAGCCTCATAGGATGCCATCTCTATGCTCGAGTGAAAGCTGTTGTAGTAGGTGAACTCTATTAATGGTAAAACTTCATCCCAACTTCGAGTTTGTTCCAAAGTGTAGGCTCTAAGCAAATCTTCCAACGATTGGATCATTCTTTCCGATTGACCATTGGTTTAAGGGTGATAAGCAGAGCTCAAATGTAGTTTCGTTCCCATCACTTCTTGAAGACTTTGTCAAATCCTTGATGTAAACCTTAGATCTCTATCAGAAATAATACTAGAAGGCACAACATGCAGTCTAACAATCTCACCAATATACAACTGGGTTAACTTTTCCATTGAATACTTTATGTTAATCGGTAAGAAATGTGCAGACTTTGTAAGCCGATCAAGAATTACCGATATCGAATTGTAACCCTTCTGGGTCTTTGGCAATCCAACCACAAAATCCATCACAATACTATCCCATTTCCATTCGGGAATAGTTAGAGTTTGCAACATTTCTGACAGTCTTTGATGTTCAACCTTAGCTTGCTGACAAACCAGACAAGATGACATATATCTGGCAACATCCTTCTTCATTTCGTGCCACCAAAATAATTGTTTCAGGTCTTGGTACATCTTTGTCATTCCCAGATGCATACTCAACTTGCTCGTGTGAGCGTTTTCGAGAATGAACTTCCTGAGTTCCAGATCCTTGGGCACACAAACCTTACCTCTGAACTTTAAGATTCTATCAGGTCCTTCTTCTACTGTTGACACAATGTCACACTTCATCAGCTCCCTCTCATTTTGCATAAAATTATCGTTTTTCTATTTCTCTCAAATTTCTTCCATTAGATCACTTGAAATAGTAACCATATTTAAACAAATCTTCCCTAGTGCCAATTCCACAGAGGACCATATATCCCTAAATTGCTCTATCAACTCTTTCTCCTTAACCATCATAGCGAAGATACTAAGCATCTTCCTACTTAAAGCATCTGCCACGATGTTTGCTTTTCCGGGATGATACTGAAGTTGAAAATCGTAATCTTTCAGAAACTCCAACCACCTTCGTTGCCTCATGTTTAACTCCTTTTGATCAAATAGGTACTTCAAACTTTTGTGGTCACTAAAGATGTTGAACATCGCTCTATACAGAAAGTGTCTCCATATCTTCAAAGCAAACACCACAGCTGCTAACTCCAAGTCATGTGTAGGGTAATTCTTTTCATGCACTCTCAACTGTCTTGAAGCATACGCCACCACTTTCCTATCTTGCATGAGCACACATCCTAGTCCTTGATGTGAAGCATCACAGTACACCTCAAAGAGTTCATTGGGATCTGGTAAAACAAAAATTAGTGAAGTAGTCAAACGTCTCTTCAACTCTTGAAAACTTTTTTCACAAGCATCGGTCGACTCAAAAGCTTGGTTCTTCCTCGTGAGTTGAGTAAGGGGTCCTGCTATCTTAGAAAATCCTTCAATGAATCTTTGATAATATCCAACTCATCCCATAAAGCTTCAAATCTCAATCACGGTCTTTGGCCTTTCCCATTATAGAACTGCTTCGAGCTTTGACGGATCCACTGTAATCCCATCCTTCGAGATTATATGACCCAAAAACTTAACTTCTTCCAGCCAAAATTCACACTTCGACAACTTGGCATACAACTTCTTCTCTTTCAGAGTCTGGAGAACTATACTGAGATGTTCAGCATGATCCTCCTAATTTTGAGAATAAATCAGA
The DNA here is from genome assembly GCA_029884605.1 of Ormosia emarginata. Taxonomy (NCBI): domain Eukaryota; kingdom Viridiplantae; phylum Streptophyta; class Magnoliopsida; order Fabales; family Fabaceae; genus Ormosia; species Ormosia emarginata. The sequence goes on along the minus strand of JAQQTP010000079.1, from coordinate 30,157,460 downwards.
CGTCATTAATAAAAACGACGACAATTCTGTCTAGGTAAGGATGAAAGATTCTATTCATATAATCCATGAATATAGCAGGTGCATTCATCACTCTAAACAGCATCACAAAATACTTGTAATGTCCATAATGTGTATAAAAAGTCATCTTGAGGATATCCTCTCCCTTCACTCAGATCTGATGATAGCCAGAACTCAAGTCAATCTTGGAGAAAACTATGACTCCCTTCAGCTGATCCATTAAATCATTTATCCTCGGAAGTGGATAGTTATTCTTGATTGTGATCTTGTTTAGCTGTTTATAATCTACACATAAGCGCGAAGTTCCATCCTTTTTCTTGACCAACAATACTGGCGCGCCCCAGGGTGACATATTAGGCCTGATAAACTGCTTTTCCAGAAGCTCCACCAACTGTTTCTCAAGTTCAACCAATTCTGATGGCAACATCCTGTATGGTGCTATAAATATAGGACCAGATCCAGGTACAAGATCGATAGTGAACTCTATCTCCCGCTCTGCCGGTAAACCAGGTACATCATCAAGAAAGACTTCAGGAAACTTATTGACTACCGGAATAGCATTCACATCTGTCTCACTCTCGAGTTCTAAAGAAGATAAAAACATGTATCCCTGAGCTCCTTCTCTTAAGAAAGCTTTAACTTGGTTAGCTGTCAAAAATCTAGAAACTTCAGACTTAGGGAAAACTAGGGTTTTATTGGAACAATCCAACAGGATGTAGTTAGAAGATAACTAATCTATTCCTAAGATTACATCTATTTGGGAAAGAGGTAAACATATCAAATTAACAGAAAAGATTTGACCTTCAACATATAAAGGATAGTTCAAACAAACTTGGGTAGTAACAATAGGTTTAGCAGTAGGGGTAGAAACATTCAAATCAAAAGGCAAAGAAGTCACAGGTAAACCTAATCGACGCACACAGTCATAAGTAATAAAATAGTAGGTTGCCTTTAAGTCATACAGTACAGACAAAAGATTACCTCTTATAGTACCATCTCCATGTATCAGATCTTCAGATTTGGAGGCTTCTGCTTTACTCATTGTGTAAACTCTGCCTCTTGCCTAAGGCCTTGTAACTCGTGCATCGTTGATAGAAGGCTCTGCTTTAGGTTGGTTGCAATCTCTGGAGATATGTCCAGGTTTTTCATATCTGAAGCAGATAATCCCTTTGATAGTGCATTCCCTTGTCAGGTGGGCTTTTCCGTATTTCAAACACTTTAGTGAAGAGATCACAGTCTGACTAACTCTATTACCCCCAGGATTTCCACTTGGGCCTCCACCAAGTGATTATTTTTTACTTCCTGGCAGTCGGCAATAAGCCTTCCTCTGAAAACAATTCGCACTGCTACCACTTCCTCTTTGGAACCTAAAGGGTCTAAAGTTGCGACCCCTCGTGTCCCTTGATTAATCTAGCTCTTCAATCCTCCGACACTTGTCTAGCAAGGCTGGGAATTGGTCAATTCCTAAATGCAATAGTGCCTTCTTTAGGTCATGGCGTAGCCTTGAACTTCTGGCATTTCCACTCTTCATCAAGCTGGAGTTGGAAATACCTTGAAAACTTGGACAAGCTTTCAAACTTTGCAGCATACTAGCTAACTATCATGCATCCTTGTTTTAAACCAAGAAACTCCATCTCCTTGGCATGTCTCGCACTTGTAGGAAAATACTTCTCCAAGAATCTATTCTTGAAGACTTCCCATGTGATTGTCGTTCCCTCGGCTTCCATTAACCTTTACGCTCTATTCCACTAGTCTTCAGCATCTCCAACTAACATGAATGTAACATAAGTTACCTTCCGATTATCAGCACAACCCATCCCTCAGAATATCTTCTCCAGTTCCTTAATCCAAAGACTAGCCTTCTTTTGATCGAACTCTCTTTTAAACTGAGGTGGGTTGTTGCAACGCAATTCTGACAAATTATGGGCATCCACTATTACCTCTTACTATTGTGCAGCTCTCTCATTTTGCTATACAATAACATCCAGCATCCGCTACATTGCCTCGACTGCTACAACCATATCTCCACCATGAGCCATCACTTACTTTCAGAGTTAGACTGAACAAAACATAAGGAAAGTTAGATGTAACCTTTCGAAAACTAAACACAGAGAATCACACAGCACAAACAAGACAGACCTAACCACAAAACCTAAAAGGAAACTTAAACTGGGGTTCTAATACCAAACTAGTGTAACACCCCTTTTTGGAGAGGGACAGTCACACCAAACGATGAATGAAACACAAAAGATCCCCGTAAGACCCAATTTATATACATATAGATAGCAACCTTTTCATTTATAAAGCATATGATGACTTAGAAATTCTCTTTTATTTTATAAGCGGAAAACATAAATTTAGCGGAAATAAATAATAGAAAGAACATTACATACATCTAACATATATATATATATATATATATATATATATATATATATATATATATATATATATATATATATATATATTTCATGAGTACTTATATACATCAAAAGATCTGGGTAAAACATAAGTAAAAGATCCACATGCCCAAAAAGGATTACATACATTAGCCCTCCCAAATAACAAAAACATTAGGCCCCCAAAAAGCTACATACCACATGCCAAGTCCCACAACTACGGGAGAGGACCCTCTAATGGGTCTTCCTCCGGCTCATCAGAAGATAAGACTACAGGAGGATGTACACCTTGGCAGACAGGAGTCCATGCAGAGGACATCTCACTGTCCTCCCGAGGGGTATAATTCAGAATATCCCAAAGCTCCCTAGGAGGCACGAAAAACTCCAAGTGTATAGTAGTGTTCAAAGAAAAGAAGGGAACTTCATCCTGAGTCCTACAAATAAGTACAAAAACATCTCCAATATATCTAATGCACTCTGAGATCCAGTCAATCCTCCAAGCATCATATTCGCCATAGAACAAAACACTCACGTAACCCAAAAAGCTTCGACCCGATGCCATCACGAAACAGAAGACTAATTTGACCAAAACCTAGGGAACGCAGGCTCTTCCATGCCTCGGTCTTTACAAAAGTACAAATATAAACAGAATAACAAAGTAAAGAGGTAAGATATCCAACATCATTACCATCATGTACCATCATGGAAGTAAAGAAACATAAATGGCGCATAATGCCAAACAGTATAGTAAAACAGTAAGCAGGTTCAAGATTAGATAATACACAATTTAATAATTCAGGCAGTTAAAATATTAATTAAAAAAATAGTTTCATAATCATATAAATAGATGCCAGGTAAATATGTTGACTGACTATGCACATGCACAAGGTACCAAAATCCTACTCCATGGAGCTAAACACAACATCAGAGAGAATGATCAAGGAGACATGTCTATATCTCATCGGCCTCAAATCAAGTGCTTCAACATCAATAAATTGTGCAACATGGCTCATACAAGACATTCTTCACAAGTCGCGATATAGGATAATGTATCGATCTGGATTATTGGTGTATTTGCATCAGTCTGTCTCATGGTACAGAGGAGCTACCAACTGCCTATTGCGAGATACCTGCACTCCGACCCCCCAAAGTCAACAAGCGACCTACACTAGTCTATTCGCACCTGCACTTAGGTGTGATTCATCTCCTTGGCATACAGCCTTACAACAAAGTCCATCGGACTTTCACAATGCATGATGACTCAATGTATATTCATGTATATTCAACAAGAATATACTTTTTCCATAATTATGCCATAATTTGCCCAAATTAATTATCAACAGATCCTTGGTCCCACTTATGGACCTACAACAATACATTATCCGATTCTCAATTGTGAAAACATACCTTTAAGGTTTATTATGAAATTACACTTTAACTTTAGTGTTTTTCCTATTAAGCCTCTTTAGGGGAATTCTCTTGCATTTTTTACCTAATCTTTGTTACCTAAATTAAACAAGTCCTTTACTTAGTTAAACCTAACTCACTTAGGGTAATTCAATTTAAGCTTCTCAACATCTAACTTACATTCATGTCCTTTCTTTGGTCAAAATTACTCTAAGTTATAGGATAAAATTTTATTCTTTGTTCTTTCCATTTCATGAATCCCTAATCAACATCTAATCATCTAATTAATTAACTTTCCATTTTAACACAAAATTTTACCATTATTTTCTTTAAGGGGCCATGAGCTTTAAGGAACTAGAAACCTAAATTTTCATCACTCCATTTATTATTAACCACTTGGTTAGTTAGTCTCTCAATTTGTTACAAAATTTTGATCATAGACACCCCATTTGAGGGAATTTGGCTGTGAGCCTCAAACAAAGGGGACAAAGAGCCTTTGCTTTCCATACATGATTCCAATCCATCAAAATTATTCTAAGCCATCAAGATATACAATAACAACTAATAAAGTCATAAAAGGTAAAATCAATACAAAAATCATCAAGAATCATACTACAAAGTGAGTAACCCTAACATGGATTCCTCACTACTAACTCAAAAACTTATTCCTCACCACCATGATAGGTTGAAGAGGATTATCTCCCTCTTACCTAAAGAGAAAACAAGAAAAGTAAGCTCCTTCGTGCTCTTGAAATTCGTCCACCACCATTAACAAAACCCTAGGATATTCAAACTCACACAATCAACAACCAAAGCTTGAAAAAAGGAATCCTTGATCACCAAGGATCACGAAAAAGAGAAGGGAAAATAGAAAAGTCAAGAACTTTAGCTCAAAGCTTCAAATTTAGGGCTTTATGGAAGAAGGTGATGATGGAAGATTCAAGTGTTGGTCACAAAAGGAAAAAGCTTCTAAGTGATGAGTAGAAGCAAGAAATGAGGTTAATTGAGCAAGAAAGCTTGGACGGCCAAAAATGGTGGTTTGGCCGTGGGAATGGAGAGAAAATAGAGAGGAAATGTGAGCTTTTTTGTTTTGAAGATGGTTCCAACAAGAAAGAAAGCCTTCGAGTGAGATGTAGTTTCAACCAAAGTGGTTGCTTGAAATTAATCAAACGTGGAGGGTGGGGGAATGGTGGTTGCTGTGGACTTGGAGAGGAGAGGAAGAAGTGAAAATGTGAGAGGAGAAATGGTGAGAGAAGAGAAAGGTTGAGAGAGAAAGTGATAGAAAACTTTTTCAAATTTGAAAAGTGAAAGTGAATATGTGTTTTTGGTAAAAGGTGACAATTTGTGTCACCTTTTTCCTTCTCATTACCGTGGAGCTTCAAGGGAGGAGAAAGAGAAGTTGGCTTCCTAGAGAAGCTTGGTGCAAAGCTACCTTGAGAAGCTTTGTCCATTTTTTGAAAAAGTCAAAGTGATGATATCACTTGGATGATGTCATCTTGATGATGTCATTAAAGTGCTCTCTAGAAAGAATGACTAACACTCTACTAAAACTATTATCTAGTGGACAAAAGTTAAAGTTAACAAAGCCAGTATTTATTGTTCAACGGATAATAAAGCGTACTGTGATTTTATTTATTAGATAAAATATCAAAAAATGAAAATTTCGTAAATTGTGTCCAGCCTTGGGTTTAGTAAGATCCCCCGTCGAAGTTTCTACTATCCAAGATTTTCCAGCCTTGGAAAAATTATTTTATTTTTCTGACTCCACTCAACGTGCACGTAAATTAAGAAATATATTAAAATAATCAACGTCACTGAAATAATTCACAAAAATTCACAAAAATCACAAATATTATAAAATGGCTATATATCATGAAATAAACAATTTTTGGGTGTTACAATCCCTTTCATCCTGGGTGGTAGAGGATTGAGTCTTAGATAAGGTTACACCATGCGACATAAGCAAGAGTCTTTTCCTGGATTCATGCATGTTAAATTATTTTAACACTTTAACTATGTATGTACTCTAACTTAGATCAAGCAGTCTCTGTGATCTATCTTTATAAATCCTGATACCTAACACATAGGTGGCTTCGCCTAAGTCCTTCATAGAAAAGTGCATCCCTAACCAAGTCTTTACAGACTGTAGGGTAGGGATGTCATTTCCGATGAGTAGTATGTCATCTACATACATCTCCAAAAAGACGACTGTGTTCCCAGTAACCTTCTTGTAGACACAAGATTCTTCTTCATTCTCGATGAAACCAAACTATTTTATTCTATCATCAAAACGAAGATTCCAACTTCTAGAAGCTTGCTTCAATCCATAAATAGATCGTTGTAACTTGCACACCTTTCCAGCATCTTCTGAAGTGGCAAAACCCTCAGGTTATGTCATGTACACATCTTTGAGAAGATTTCCATTAAGGAAAATAGTTTTGACATCCATTTGCCAGATTTCATAATCATGGTATGCTGCAATAACAAGCAAGATCCGAACGGATTTAAGCATCGCAATTGGGGAAAAAGTCTTATCATAGTCTATACCATGAATTTGCTTAAAACCTTTAGCCACCAATCACGCCTTAAAGGTATGCACATTACCATCCATGTCGATTTTCTTCTTGAAAACCCACTTGTGCCCAATGGGGTTTACCCTTTTAGGTGGGTCAACCAAGGTTTATACCTGGTTGGCATACATAGATTCCATTTCAGATCTCATGGCCTCAAGACATTTCTTAGATTTTGGGCCAATAATGACTTCTTGGTAAGTCACAGGCTCATCTTGATCCACAAGCAATACGTCACCTTATTGAGTCATGCGAATTGAGTTATGCAAAATCCATATCTCTTTGGTTGATGACGTATCTTGTTAGACCTACGCGAGTCTTGTACTACTAGAGCATTTTGTGGTTCCACAACGACTTGTGGAGGCTGCTCTATTTCCACCATCAGTTTGTTGCTGCTCTATGAGCCTTGAATTTCTTCAAATTCGATTTTCCTCCTACTAGTTATTTTAGAGATAAACTCCTTTTCTAGAACACAATAGTTTGTGCGACAAACACTTTGCCCTCGATATGATTATAGAAAAAGTATCCCTTAGTTTCCTTAGGATGCCCTACAAAGAAGCATTTATCTGATTTAGGTCCAAGCTTATTGGAAATTTGTCGTTTCATGTAAGCTTCGCAACCCCAAATCTTCATGAAAGACATATTGGGTCATCTCCCAATCCATATCTCGTATGGTGTCTTTTGAACCTTTTTAGATGGAACACGGTTAAGTGTGAAAGTTGTTGTTAATAAAGCATATCCCCAGAAGGAGCTTGGAAGGTCTGCCTGACTCATCATGGATCGGACCATGTCCAACAAGGTCCAGTTCCTCCTTTTAGAGACACCATTCCACTGTGGTATTCCTGGAGGAGTGAGTTGAGATATTATCCTACACTCTTTCAGATGATCATTAAATTGTAGACTCAAGTATTCACCACCTCGATCTGATCGAAGGACTTTAATACTCTTGCCAAGTTGGTTTTGTACTTCATTCTTGAACTCTTGGAAATTTTCAAAGGATTATGATTTGTGCTTCATAAGGTATACAAATCCATATTTACTGAAATCATTAGTAAATGTGATGGAGTACTGAAAATCGCCTCTAGCCAGTTTGTTTAGGGATCCATATACATCACTATGTATAAGGCCCAAAACATCACTAGCCCTTTGACCTTGTCCAGTGAATAGGGCCTTTGTCTTCTTCCCCAACAAACATGTTGGGAATTTGCGGATCAAAAGTCTCGCAGCGGAATAACAGAATTCCCTCACAGGATCCATGCGAAAAAATCCATAATCCGAGTTTTTTAAATTTTTACCTCTTGAAGCGTGATAGACACAAGCGAGGTGAATCACCAACACCGTAATAGCGACGATGTTTCTGCGGTATCCACACGAACAAACTTGCAAAAGGAGTCACGCCTCTGTTTTCGTAGTGCTAGCTGCGAAGAGAGGAGAAGAAGACCTCACTATCTCTCACTCACTTTCTGTAGGTGCGGCTAGGGTTGTGATGTAACCTAGTAGCAGCCCCCTTAGCAGTACTATTTATAACAGTGACTGCCTTAAGTGAGTGTGAGCAGTAGCAAGGTAAGTGGTGCAACCCTAAACCCATCTGTCATGAGTTAGGCCCACGGTTGAATCCGAGTCCAACTTGGATTCTGATTACTCCAATTTAGTCTGTTCTAAGTGTGTGACCCTACAGGTTCTTATGACGTTGGTAGTAATATTAAAATCTCATTTTAATATTACAAACAGTGAGCGGTATCTAGCAACACATCACTGCTACCTAAGTAATAAGAATGTCAGTGATCTGACATAACCTATCTGTGACCAATGTTTCCGTGTAGTTTAGTCCCTTTGTCCAGATATCCAGATTGAACACAAGGCATAGAACGTGTCACCCTTGTTTAGTTCAATCTTCAGTTTCCTGATTCCCGAGTAGACATAGTAATAACAAATAAGATCAATATCTCATATTGACTCATTTAAGCATGGCCATGCATTTCGTAGTCTCACTCAATCAGGGGGCCCGAAGATATCGCTCCTGTTATGTAGGAGGGACAAATCCCATCTAGGTCACTCACATCCCTCCACATGTATTGCGACATGTCTAATAACCAACGTTATAATCATCTTGTTACAGATGACGTTTGATGGCATTAAAACACACAACTCCTCATGTAGGAATCGTAGTGATTTTAGGTCAAAGGACCACATACACCATTATCACTATGAGAATCGCTTATGACACTCACGTAACGATCCACGTAACGTTCTCATGGTGGGTCTGTCCAATACATCATTACTCTAATATGTATCCATGTGTAGACTTGATATCTCATATCCATGACCCGTGAGATGTGGTCATCAGTCTACGCACATACTAGCCTCAATGTATTATTGTTGTCCTAATTAACAATAATACTTGACTAGGGACTTTTAAGAATAGTGTTTTATCTAATAGGATCTCACGATCAAGTCATCCACTTGATTTCCTATGGTATCAAACTTACTATTCTAAGGACTTTATTATGTCTACCAAAAAGAACACAATAAATGAAATGTCTCATATAAAATAACATAATATAATGTATGTAAATACAAACAAAATGTATTGGCCACTAGGGCATACACCAACAAAACAAGATTCACATATCTCATATGATTCGAAATCAAACGATTCCAAGAATCTATCTTTATAGAGTTTGGAGATGTGTTTCTCATTTATCTAGCCTAAATGACAATGTTAGAGATAAGTTGGGTTCATATCATTTGATTTAAACCTCTTTGTATTTATGTTATAGACAGGCGTTTCGAGATCAAGGACATAAAGTCCATTACTCAATTGTGCACTACCATAAAAAATATCATTCAAATAAATGGAACAACATTTGCCCTCTATAATAAAAATAAAGTGATAACTCCATGAAATGGTGTTATTGTGGCCCCATATCTGTACTTTATTGATTGCTTAGTCTTCGTTATTAGGCATAATTGGAAGATTTAAAGCTAAATTCATTCATTTCAATTGTGATATCTTCCTATATGTTTTTTGAGCAAATTAGTATTATTCTTCCTATGATTATATCAACTTACTATTGTCATTAATCTGGTGACTTCTTAATTGCAAGAAGGGCTCAAAATAAGTATAATGGTCAAGGACTTAGAGCTGCATTGGAAGAGAAAACACTAGATGAAGTTCAGTATTCAACGTCGCGGCGTGGGCAAGTTAGCACCATGGAATATGGCATTCCCCTGTTCAGACAGAGAGCTACACATTTTGAATGCCGTGACCTGAAGAATAAGCATCGCGGTATTCTAACCTAATTTCAACACGTGCCGCGGCGTGACAAGGTGAGCGCCACAACGTGAAACATATTTCTAGTGCCTATAAATATTGTTTTATCTGATTTCACAAAGAGAATGCTTTTGTTTTTAGAACACAGATGCGAGTGTTTATTTGTGACATTGAAAGGAAGTCAAAAGGACCAAAGTTGGAGGCCAAATCCTTCCACAAGGAGGATTCAAGCACCAAGGACCACCATTATTAAGCTTGTAACTCTCTCTCCTTCAACTTCCTCTCTATTTTGATCATGATAATGAGTATTTTTAATATATTTTCATTTGTCATGAGTGGCTAGTCTGTGTATAGGGATTTCTTTGGATCCTTCTATGAATGTTAATGATTTTGTAAACCTTTAAGTTAATATATGTGATTTGGGATTGTTCAATCATATTGTTCCTAATGCTTCTAGACATAGGAAGTTAGATTTAAGATCATATGTATGATTGATGCATGTTTGGTTTCATTCAATTGGCTTGATTAAATTGATTAGCTAATAGGATAGAAATATACATATTAGTCATGCATGGCTATTATTGAGACTTGCTCTTAATGAGTGGAATTTAATCCAAATCTCATGGACACATAGGGACTAGGTAAACGAAACATGGTTAAATGACTTAGACATAGGCTTTTAGCTAAATAAGATTCTTAAGCCAACAAATTCTATATCATATATATTGATAAAGAGGTTTGCATATCATCAATTGAAGTAGAAGGTGAAGAAGGATTTTCTATTCTTAAATCATCAACTGTAATTCGAATTAGCTAGCATTTAAATCTTTCCATTAGTTTACACACAACTCCTTTAATTTGAATGTTCTTAGATAGAAATTATTAAGCTATTGGTTAATAATTAGTTCTGAATTAGCAATAGTCCTCAAGGGAACGATATCTGACTCCTAGATACACTATAAGTGCGATCCGTGCACTTGCGATAAGCAAAAGAGCGAACAAGTTTTTGGCGTCATTGTCGGGGACTACGATATTATTTCAGTAGAACTAATTTTAATAATGAATTTAATTAGTTCTAGTATAAGTTTCTTTTGTGCATATTAATTTAAGTTTCAATTCTTTATTTGTTTCAAATAAGTTTTAAGATGAGGGAGTTTACTACTCCTCAGATGGATAATATGTAATACAACATTAGACGTCCTGCCATTCGAGCAAATAACTTCGAGATTAAGCCGACTATCATCCAAATGATCCAAACTTCTATATAGTTTGGTGGCTTATCTAATGAGGATCCCAATGCGCATCTCTCCAATTTCCTAGAGATTTGCGATACGTTTAGGCACAGCGGGGTGTCTGAGGATGCTATTCATCTAAGGCTTTTTCCTTTCTCTTTAAGGGATAGAACCAAAAGCTGGTTATACTCTCTTCCAGCGGGATCAATCATAACTTGGGCTGAGGTATGTACCAAATTTCTGAATAAATACTTCCCTCCGGCCAAGACAATGGAGATGGTGAATGATATTACATCATTCACTCAGACTGAATCAGAATCCTTGTATGATGCTTGAGAGAGGTACAAGGATCTTCTAAGAAGGTGCCCACATAACGAGATACCAACTTGTCACCAAATCTACTCATTTCACAAGGGCCTACTACCACACCACTGCCCACTAGCAGATGCTGCAGCTGGAGGTTCCTCGCTAAGCAAATCTTTCGATCATGCCCTCTAGCTCTTGGAGGAATTAGTTGCTAATAGTTATTAGTGGCCTACTATAAGAAACACTCCACAGAGGGTAGCTGGAGTGCACGAAGTGGATGCAATAACCTCAATATATGCATATATTGCAGCTCTACCAAGTGAGATGGACAGTATGGGATATCATGCTCCCCAGAGCCCATTTGTGTTGTGTGACAAATGCGGCGATAATAATTTAAGTGATAGGTGCCCTACCACATCTGAAAGTGCACATTATGTGGGGAACTACCAATCACCACAGAATAACTCATACACCAATCAATATAACCCTGGATAGAGGAACCATTCAAACTTTTCTTAGAAGGATAATCTAGGAGCCTCTTCCTCAGCGTCTAGAGCTGAGCAACCTTATAATCCTCCTGGATTCCCCTCATAACCCAGATAGCTGATTCAAGACAAGAAACCATCTCTTGAAGATATGTTCTTGCAGTTGATGGTGAAAATTGATACCTTTATGACAAAGACAGAAGCTCATTTAGCAAAGAATGACTCAGTGATACAGAGCCAATCAGCTTCTATAAGGGCTTTGGAAACTCAGGTGGGGCAATTAGCAAATGCAATCAATAACAGGCCACTAGGCACTTTCCCGAGCAATACGGTCAATAATCCAAAAGGCACCTTGAATAAGCATTGCAAGGTGATCTCACTGAGAAGTGGGAAGGGTATTGAAGGTAATCCGAAAACAAAGCTATTGGAAGAAAAGGTTGATGTTGGTAAAGACCAGGAGATGGTGGGTGAAGAAAGCCAAAAGAATAAAGAAGTTGTCCACAAAAAGGTGGAAGATAAGAAAGGCGAAGAGAAGGCCGATAACAAGAAGGTAGAGAACAGACCTTATATTCATCTGTTACCTTTTCCAAGTAGGCAAATTAAGCACAAGATGGATGAGCAGTTTAAGAAGTTTTTGGAAGTTTTCAAGAAACTTCACATCAACATCCCTTTTGCTGAAGCTTTAGAGCAGATGCCCAGTTACGTCAAGTTCATGAAGAACATTATTTCAAAGAAACGTAAGCTGGACGAGTTTGAAACAGTAGCATTATCTGAAGAATGCAATGTCGTCTTGCTACAGAAGCTTCCCCCTAAGTTGAAGGATCCGGGGAGCTTTACTATTCCTTGTGCTATAGGAGAGAATTTCCTAGGCAAAGCATTGTGCGATATAGGGGCAAGTATTAATCTCATGCCCCTATCCATATTCCAAAGGTTAGGTTTGGGGGAATGCAAGCCCGCATCCACAACTCTCCAACTAGCCGATTGTTCTTATACTTATCCCAAGGGAATTATGGAGGATGTCCTGGTAAAAGTGGACAAGTTCATATCCCTTGTGGACTTCGTGATTCTGGATATGGAAGAGGATCAAAGGGTGCTTTTGATCCTAGGTAGACCATTCCTAGCCACGAGGAGAACACTCATTGATGTTCAAAAAAGTGAACTGACGATGAGGGTTCAAGATCAAGAGGTAACTTTTAACATCTTTAAAGCAATCAAGTTTCCTCAAGATCATGAAGAGTGTTCCTATATAGGTTTATTGGATAATATCATTAATGATACAATCCAAGCCAATAATCCTGAAGACTCCCTTGTTGTGGCATTAACTTCGTTAACTAAGGATGATGAAGAATCTAGGAACAATGTAGCTTATTACATCAAGTACGTTGATGTGGTCCCTAAACAATATCGGTTGTCCACGTTTGAAACCTTGGAGTCTGATGCAACAAAGGCGGCATCTAAGCCTTCCATTGAGGAACCTCCAAGGTTAGAGCTAAAGCCTCTGCCTAACCATATGCATTATGCTTATCTGGGAGTAACCTCCACCCTGCCGGTAATCATATCATCTGCCCTCTCAGAAGATCAAACGGAGAAACTTCTCTATGTGCATAGAAAATACAAGCATATTATTGGATGAACTATTGCCGATATTCAAGGCATTAGCCTTTCTATATGTATGCACAAGATCTTGCTAGAGGACAATCAGAGTGGTGTTGTGGAACACCAAAGGAGACTGAATCCAATAATAAAAGAAATGGTGAGGAAGGAAATAATCAAGTGGCTGGATGCAGGGATAATTTACTCTATTTCTGACAGCCCCTAGGTATCCCCAATTTAGTGCGTGCTAAAGAAAGGTGGCATGACAGTAGTCACAAATGAAAATAATGAGCTTATTCCCTCTCAGAAGGTCACTGGATGGAGGGTGTGCATGGACTACCGTAAACTGAATAAAGCCACACGAAAAGACCACTTCCTGCTTCCTTTCATTGACCAGATGTTGGATCGACTGGCAGGAAAGGCCTATTACTGCTTCTTAGATGGTTATTCTGGATATGACCAAATTGCCATAGCGCCGAAGGACCAAGAAAAGATAACATTTACTTGTCCCTATGGTACATTTGCGTTTAGAAGGATGCCATTTGGGCTATGCAATGCTCTCGTGACTTTTCAATGTTGTATGATGTCCATCTTTGCGAATATGATTGAGCATGGCCTAAAAGTGTTTATGGATGACTTTTCAGTATTCAAAGATACATATGAGAGCTATTTGCATACCTTATCATCTGTGCTGAAAAGATGTGAAGAAACTAACCTTGTCCTTAATTGGGAAAAATGTCATTTTATGGTCCAAGAAGGCATAGTTCTTGGCCATAAGGTTTCTATCAAGGGTATGGAAATGGACAAGGCAAAAATAAATGTGATTGAGAAGCTTCCTCCTCCTAACTCTGTAAAAGGAATTCGCACTTTTCTTGACCATGCGAGTTTCTATAGGAGGTTTATAAAAGACTTTTCAAAGATAGCCAAGCTCTCTACAACCTGCTGGAGAAAGGCATCTAGTTTACCTTTGATGATTCATGCCAGTTTACATTTGAGAAGCTAAAGAAGAAACTGGTCTCAACACCAGTAATCATCACTCCAGATTAGGACTTACTATTCAAGCTCATGTGCGATGCTAGCGACTATGTTGTGGGTGCAGTGTTAGGTCAGAGAAAAGACAAGGTGTTTCGCTCCATTTATTATGCGAGCAAAACACTTAACGATGCCCAACTAAACTACACCACAATAGAAAAAGAGCTCTTGGCTGTGGTTTTTGCATTTGATAAGTTTCGAGCTTACTTGGTGGGGACTAAGGTGATTGTTTATACTGATCACTCTACCATTAAGTATTTGGTCAGTAAGAAAGATGCAAAACCACGTTTGATCAGGTGGGTTTTGCTATTACAAGAATTTGATATGGAGATCCATGGCAAGAAAGGTGTAGAGAATCAAGTTACAAGTCACATTTCTAGACTTGAAAATGAAGGCCATCAAGTTGAACGACTCTTAATTAGAGAGACATTTCCAAATGAGCAGCTTTTTGCAACCACCGCTCAATCATGTCCATGGTATGCAGATATGGTCAACTACATAGTGTGTGGTGTGTTGCCTCATGATTTGACTTTTCACCAGAAAAAGAAATTCTTGCATGATGTCAGGTACTACATTTGGGATGTGCCATTTTTGTTCAAACAGTGCTCTGACCAGATGTTGAAGAGGTGTGTACCTATGGAAGAAATGGAGAAGATCCTAAACTAATTCCATGCTTCTCCATATGATGGACACTATAGTGGTGAGAGGACAGCTGCGAAGGTGCTCCAATCTGGCTTTTATTGGTCTTCTCTCTTTAAGGATGCACATTTCTTTGTGCAAAGGTGTGAGTGACGAGCGCCGAACTCAGTCAAAATTATAACCGAAGTTATTACCTAAACTTGCAGTATAGTGAACAACACCGGATCGTCTCCTCAAGGATCGTAGATGCAATTTTATCAAATCAAGTGAAAGTTAGAAAAATGGGGGGTTTTGATGGTTCAAGGATCGCAATGACAGGATTTAAAGAGAAATAACAATTAAAAGAACAGTCAATTCAGAAATCTATCCGAGATTAGGTGAATTCAATCATAGACCTTTCAACAAACACCTGAAATACATTTGAATGGTTAACTTGGATCTAACCGAGATCTCTCGCATCGATCCGAATTCATACTAGACAATCGTCCAGAATTCAATTGACAAGTGATAAACACAAATCTGCAATCGCACCATTCATGTAAATATATGTCAATTTAAGCACCGAATTCAATTAACCTAGGCACAAAATCAGTAACCTAACCTCTTCAATTACGTGATTAGTTTAGATCAATCAGTTCTAAATTTCATCACAATACTTAATCTTAAACCAAAATCAAATCAGATCAAACATAAACAGAATCACCATTCATGCATTCAAGATTAAGAGAACAGAAGAAGAAGAGAAGAGGAATTCAAATATAAATCAAATACATTACATAACCAAGGTCTCAAGAATCCAAGACACAATCTCTTCAAGAGTCCCGAATTGACTAGAAGTGACTTAGCTCTCCATTACAATGAAGGAAAAATATACAAGAACTATGAAAAGCTATTTCTAATACCAAGTGTGTGTTGTGTTTAGAGCTCTCCACATGCTTCCTTTTATAGAGGATTCAGAGTAGTAGTAGATGGGTAGATGAGATTAGTAGGTGGAATTAGTAGGTGAGCTTGGTAGGTGAACTTGGTAGGTGAGCTTCCTTGTCTCCGAAAGTATTCATTGCTGAACTCATTGATTTCGTCATTTTTTAGCCAAGTGGTCTTCATGAAAGTTCTAGGAAATTGTCTAAGCTTTCCAATGGCTCTGGAAGCACCCAAAAATTCGTCCTACAGCCCAAGATATGACCCAAAAATCCCCGGCAACGGCGCCAAAATTTTGACGAGCGCCGAACTCAGTCAAAATTATAACCGAAGTTATTACCTAAACTTGCAGTATAGTGAACAACACCGGATCGTCTCCTCAAGGATCGTAGATGCATTTTTATCAAATCAAGTGAAAGTTAGAAAAAGGGGGGGTTTTGATGGTTCAAGGATCGCAATGACAGGATTTAAAGAGAAATAACAATTAAAAGAACAGTCAATTCAGAAATCTATCCGAGATTGGGTGGATTCAATCATAGACCTTTCAACAAACACCTGAAATACATTTGAATGGTTAACTTGGATCTAACCGAGATCTCTCGCATCGATCCGAATTCATACTAGACAATCGTCCAGAATTCAATTGACAAGTGATAAACACAAATCTGCAATCGCACCATTCATGTAAATATATGTCAATTTAAGCACCGAATTCAATTAACCTAGGCACAAAATCAGTAACCTAACCTCTTCAATTACGTGATTAGTTTAAATCAATCAGTTCTAAATTTCATCACAATACTTAATCTTAAACTAAGATCAAATCAGATCAAACATAAACAGAATCACCATTCATGCATTCAAGATTAAGAGAACAGAAGAAGAAGAGAAGAGGAATTCAAATATAAATCAAATACATTACATAACCAAGGTCTCAAGAATCCAAGCCACAATCTCTTCAAGAGTCCCGAATTGACTAGAAGTGACTTAGCTCTCCATTACAATGAAGGAAAAATATACAAGAACTATGAAAAGCTATTTCTAACACCAAGTGTGTGTTGTGTTTAGAGCTCTCCACATGCTTCCTTTTATAGAGGATTCAGAGTAGTAGTAGATGGGTAGATGAGATTAGTAGGTGGAATTAGTAGGTGAGCTTGGTAGGTGAACTTGGTAGGTGAGCTTCCTTGTCTCCGAAAGTATTCATTGCTGAACTCATTGATTTCGTCATTTTTGAGCCAAGTGGTCTTCATGAAAGTTCTAGCAAATTGTCTAAGCTTTCCAATGGCTCTGGAAGCACCCAAAAATTCGTCCTACAGCCCAAGATATGACCCAATTACTACAGACTGCTCAGGACCAGTTTCAGCACCTCTGTTTTGACTTTCAGACCCAATATCTCCATCAAGGAGCCTGAATCAAGTTTTGTGTTTGTCATGAAAGTTGTACATATGGGTCTTAACTTTCAGATTACCAATTTTCAGCCCATTCTATAAACCCAAACTCGAATTATGTTCTGGTTACTACACACGGTTCGGGTTCCAGTCACAAATCCCGTATTCTGATTTCCATGCCCAATTAGCTCCACTAGATGTCTGAATTTGACTTTGAGCTCTTCATCAAAGTTGTAGAGCTCTCTTTTATCTTTCCTACAAGGTAAAATTCATAATTATCAGACATTTAGAACTCAAGATATGGCCAAAATACAGAAACAGTGTAAGACTCGAATAATGCTGAAAAATCAATTAAGTCCGATTCGAGTTCAAACTTACAAAACATAATCAAATTCAGTCAATTAAGTACATGAAGAGTGTAAATAACTAAACATAAGGGTTTCTTAATGAATAAAATATGTGATTATCAAATTCCCCCATACTTAGCTTTTTGCACTCCTGGGCAAAACATATAAAACTAAAGTTAGAAGACAAAGACAAACGACACAAACTTAAAAGCTAAAAACTCTAAAGGACTCAATGAAGCAAGAAGAGCAACAAGAAATTCAAGGGATCAAAGCATAAATGAGGTAACATTTCTTCACATCTCAAACCGAAATGCAAGGAAACTTCCGTTGAAAAGAATGAATTAAGAATGATGGATCTTCACAAGATTCCCTCTCAATCTCTCAAGTGTTTAAAAGGTAGGTATTTCACTCAATTCAACCCATGAAAATGGCACTACCATAAGCTTGCTTATCTTCTACTTCTCCACTACTCAAAACACATGCACACACAAATCATGAGGACTTTATTCAAGGTTGTAGTGAGGTCAAGGTAACGAGAAGAGGATAAAATGGATATGAGAAGATAAATACCAAAGAGAATAAAAGCAAATGAGAGCTGAGTTTAAATAACGAGCATAAAAGTTCATCTCAACTCTAATGTATATCCCTTTACATATTCATTTCCCAATCCTTTTCTCTCTCTCTTTTTTTTTTTATATATATGAACATAACTATATACATACATTTCTCTTTTTTTTTTTTTTTTTTTTTTTTTAGGCACTCTTTCTTTTCTTTTCTTTTTTTTTTCAACAACCATTTTGTACACACACCCCCACACTTGTTCAAAAACTCATCCATTAACCAGGCTAATGTTCTTTTATTTCCTAAGGTACAGTAAGAACACGATTTTTCATTTAAGGCACATAATGAGCTAGAAACAAGGAATGGTCAAATAAGCTCAAAGGGGTTAAGCAAAGGAAAATATACAAGGTTGGCAAGAATCAGAGAATTTTCGAGAGGTCAAAAGAGTGCTTGATATCATATTGAAAACAAGGTTGGCTATTTGGTTAAACTAGCTAAGAAAGAGGGCCTCAATCATGTTCATGCATGCAAGTGAAATGTAGCCTCAAAAAGAATCAAAGCAAGTTCTAGAGTGGTCATTAACATGAGTGAAAATCACACAAGAAAGAAGAGAATGGCATAAATGTTGAATCCATCCATTAGGCTCAAAATCTCACAAGGTATGCATCCATCAAACTCAATTCATCAATTCAATCATCCATCACCAAGCATATCAGTTCAAGAAGGGAGAAAAATTATTCAATCATGCAATGAACCCCTTTTTTATTATTTTTTTGAAATTTTTTTGAATTTTTTTTTTTTTTTGAATTTTTTTTTTGAATTTTTTTTTTGAATGTTTTTTTTAACAAACAAAAAGAAACAGAAACATGCTAAAATCTCTCTCCCACACTTAATGTAACATTGTCCTCAATGTGAAAGAAAGAGATAGAAAAGAGCAACACAACTTGATAATGTTGGGAATTTGCGGATCAAAGTCTCGCAGCGGAATAACAGAATTCCCTCACAGGATCCATGCGAAAAATCCATAATCCGAGGTTTTTAAAATTTTACCTCTTGAAGCGTGACAGACACAAGCGAGGTGAATCACCAACACCGTAATAGCGACGATGTTTCTGCGGTATCCACACGAACAGACTTGCAAAAGGAGTCACGCCTCTGTTTCGTAGTGCTAGCTGCGAAGAGAGGAGAAGAAGACCTCACTATCTCTCACTCACTTTCTGTAGGTGCGGCTAGGGTTGTGATGTAACCTAGTAGCAGCCCCTTAGCAAGATACTATTTATAATAGTGGCTGCCTTAAGTGAGTGTGAGCGTGTAGCAAGGTAAGTGGTGCAACCCTAAACCCATCTGTCATGAGTTAGGCCCACAATTGAATCCGAGTCCAACTTGGATTCGATTACTCCAATTTAGTCTGTTCTAAGTGTGCGACCTGCAGTTCTCATGACGTTGGTAGTAATATTAAAATCTCATTTTAATATTACAAACAAGATGAGCGGTATCTAGCAACACATCACTGCTACCCAAGTAATGAGAATGTCGGTGATTTGACATAACCTATCGTGACCAATGTTTCCGTGTAGTTTAGTCCCTTTGTCCGGATATCCAAATTGAACACAAGGCATGGAACGTGTCACCCTTGTTTAGTTCAATCTTCGGTTTCCGATTCCCGAGTAGACATAGTAATGACAAATGAGATCAATATCTCATATTGACTCATTTGAGCATGGCCATGCATTTCATAGTCTCACTCAATCGGGGGGCCCGAAGATATCACTCTGTTATGTAGGAGGGACAAATTCCATCTAGGTCACTCACATCCCTCCACATGTATCGCGGTATATCTAATAACCAACTTTATAATCATCTTGTTACGATGACGTTTGATGGCATTAAAACACACAACTCCTCATGTAGGAATCGTAGTGATTTCGGTCAAAGGACCACATACACCATTATCACTATGAGAATTGCTTATGACACTCACGTAACGATCCACGTAGCGTTCTCATGGCGGGTCTGTCCAATACATCATTACTCTAATATGTATCCATGTGTAGACTTGATATCTCATATCCATGACCCGTGAGATGTGGTCATCAGTCTACGCACATACTAGTCTCAAAGCATTATTGTTGTCCTAATTAACAATAATACTTGACTAGGGACATTTAAGAATAGTGTTTTATCCAATAGGATCTCACGATCAAGTCATCCACTTGATGTCCTATGGTATCAAATTTACTATTCTAAGGACTTTATCATGTTTACCAAAAAAAAACATAATAAATGAAATGCCTCATATAAAATAGCATAATATAATGTATGTAAATACAAATAAAACGTATTGGCCACTAGGGCATACACCAACAATCTCCCACTTGCACTAGAGCCAATCGGGCATATTTCTAATGCCTAAAGACCTAGTGTGACCCTCATGCTTCTGTGCATGCAAGAGGCTTCGTCGGTGATCAGCAATGTTATCATCTGTTGGTACTGCATATCTTCACATCTCCTCTATCAATGATTTCTCGAATGAGATGGAAGCGCCTAAGTATATGTTTGGATCGCTGGTGTGATCTGGGCTCCTTAGCTTGTGCAATGGCTCCATTATTATCACAATAGAGGTCCACTGGGTCCACAATGCTAGGAACTACACCAAGCTCAATAATGAACTTTCTAATCCAAACGGCCTCCAATGCAGCAATATACTCAGCCTCTGTGGTAGAATCAGCGACTGTCTCCTGCTTTGAACTCTTCCAGCTCACAGCCCCACCATTCAGGCAATAAACAAAACCCGATTGCGATCTGGAGTCGTCCTTATCGGTTTGGAAGCTAGCATCAGTGTAACCCTTTACTACTAGTTCCTCTTCGGCTCCATATACCAAAAACGAATCCTTAGTTCTTCTCAAGTACTTAAGGATGTTTTTGACAAAGACTCCGTGACTCTCACCGGGATCGGGGACGTACACCTCGTCATGCTCAAAGCATACGAGATATCTGGTCGAGTACATAACATGGCATACATGATAGATCCAATTGCAGATGCATATGGAATCTTACTCATGCGATCCCTCTCATCCTGGGTGGAAGGGGATTGAGCCTTAGATAGGCTTATACCATGCGACATAGGCAAGAGTCCTTTCTTGGATTCATGCATGTTAAATCGTCTTAACACTTTGTCTATGTATGTACTCTGACTTAGACCAAGCAATCTCTGCGACCTATCTCTATAGATCCTGATACCTAATACATAGGTGGCTTCGCCTAAGTCCTTCATAGAAAAGCACTTCCCTAACCAAGTCTTTACGGACTGTAGGGTAGGGATGTCATTTCCAATTAGTAGTATGTCATCTACATACAATACTAGAAAGACAACTGTGCTCCCACTAACCTTCTTGTAGACACAAGATTCTTCTTCATTTTTGATGAAACCAAACTGTTTGATTGTATCATCAAAACGAAGATTCCAGCTTCTGGAAGCTTGCTTCAATCCATAAATAGATCGTTGCAACTTGCATACCTTTGTAGCATCCTGTGGAGTGGCAAAACCCTCAGGTTGTGTCATGTACACATCCTCGAGAAGATTTCCATTAAGGAAAGCAGTTTTGACATCCATTTGCCAGATTTCATAATCATGGTATGCTTTGCAATAGCAAGCAAGATCCGAATGCAGTTTAAGCATCGCAACTGGGAAAAAGTCTCATCATAGTCTACACCATGAATTTGCTTGAAACCTTTAGCCACCAATCGCGCCTTAAAGGTATGCACATTACCATCCATGTCGGTTTTCTTCTTAAAAACCCACTTTCACCCAATGGGTTTTATCCCTTCAGTGGGTCAACCAAGGTCCATACCTGGTTGGTATACATGGATTCCATTTCGGATCTCATGGCCTCAAGCCATTTTTCGGTCTGGGCCAATAATGGCTTCCTAGTAAGTCACGGCTCATCTTGATCCATGAGTAATACGTCACCTTGTTGAGTCATGAGAAATCCATATCTCTCTGGTTGACAAGACGTATCCCGTTAGACCTACGCGGGTCTTGTGCTACTAGAGCAGATTGTGGTTCCACAACGACTTGTGGAGGCTGCTCTATTTCCACCATTGGTTCGTTTGCTACTTTGTGAACTTTGAATTTCTTCAAGTTCTACTTTCCTCCCACTGATTCCTTTGGAGATAAACTCCTTTTCTAGGAATACCGCATGATCCGTGCGACAAACACTTTGCCCTCGGTAGGATTATAGAAATAGTATCCCTTGGTTTCCTTAGGATACCCCACAAAGAAGCATTTATCGATTTTGGGCCAAGCTTATCGAAACTTGACGTTTCA
Source organism: Ormosia emarginata (assembly GCA_029884605.1). Classification (NCBI taxonomy): domain Eukaryota; kingdom Viridiplantae; phylum Streptophyta; class Magnoliopsida; order Fabales; family Fabaceae; genus Ormosia; species Ormosia emarginata. Next base: position 30,134,964 of record JAQQTP010000079.1, on the reverse strand, counting down.
CATAAGCTTCGCAACCCCAAATCTTCATAAAGACATACTTGGTCATCTCCCAGTCCACATCTCATATGGTGTCTGTTGAATCGTCTTAGATGGAACACGGTTAAGTGTGAAAGCTGCTGTGAATAGAGCATGTCCCCAGAAGGAGCCTGGAAGGTCTGCATGACTCATCATAGATCAGACCATGTCCAACAAGGTCCGGTTCCTCCTTTCAAAAACACCATTCCATTGTGGTGTTCCAGGAGGAGTGAGTTGAGATATTATCCCACACTCTTTCAGATGATCATCAAACTGTTGGCTTAAGTATTCACCTCCTCAATCTGATCGAAGGATTTTAATACTCTTGCCAAGTTGGTTTTGTACTTCATTCTTGAACTCTTTGAACTTTTCAAAGGATTCTGATTTGTGCTTCATAAGATATACAAATCCATATCTACTAAAATCATCGGTAAATGTAATGAAGTACGAAAACCGCCTCTAGCTAGTGTGTTTAGTGGCCCACATACATCACTATGTATGAGGCCCAAAAGATCACTAGCCCTTTCACCTTGTCCAGTGAATGGGGCCTTAGTCATCTTTCCCAATAAACAAGATTCACATGTCTCATATGATTCGTAATCAAACGAGTCCAAGAATCCATCTTTATGGAGTTTGGAAATGCGTTTCTCATTTATATGGCCCAAACGACAATGCCGAGAGATAAGTCGGGTTCATATCATTTGACTTGAACCTCTTTGTATTTACGTTATAAATGGGCGTTTCGAGATCAAGGACATAAAGTCCATTACTCAAATGTGCACTACCATAGAAAATATCATTCAAATAAAGAGAACAACTTTTGTTCTTAATTATAAAAGTAAAACCCTTCTTGTCCAAACAAGAAACAGAAATGATATTCTGCTAATAGCGAGCACAAAATAACAATTATCCAATTCAATTACAAGCCCAGTTGGCAAAGCTAATAAATAAGTCCCACGGGTAGTGCAAAGAACCTTTGCTCCATTTCCCACTCGTAGGTCGACTTCGCCCTTAGTCAATGGTCTCTTGCTCTTTAGATCCTGCACATTTACACAAATGTGAGATCCACATCCAAGATCTAATACCCATGATGCGTAAGTAGATAAATTGACTTCTATAACAAAAATACACGAAGTGGAAGTCTCACTTCCTTCTTCTTCTTGAGCTCCTCTAGGTACTTGGCACAGTTCCTCTTCCAATGTCCGTCGACCGGTGGAAGCATGTACCTTCCTTAGCCACTCCACCCACTGGTTTCAAGCCAGAAGTACTAGGCTTGGACTTTTCCTTGCCCTTACCCTTCCACTTGTCCTGGGGCTTTTTCTACTGTTTCTTGCCCTTATTCTTATGGACCATCATTATGGCCTTTCCTTTGCCTTTGTTTATGTTACTCGCTCGGCTTTCTCAACATGCTTAGCAGCTCTGGTAGTGATTTGTCAATTTCATTCATGTTGTAGTTCATGACAAATTGACTAAAACTCTCCGGCAACGATTGCAGGACTAAGTCAGTGGCCAACTCTTGGCCCATAGGAAAACCGAGTCTCTCAAGGTTTTCAATGTACCCAATCATCTTGAGTACATGAGCACCAACAGGGGCTTCCTTCTACCACTTGCACTAAAAGAGTGCTTTGGAGACCTCATATCTCTCATGTCTAGCCCGCTCTTGATAGAGCTTTTGAGGTGTACGATCATATCGTAGGCTTCCATGTTCTCGTGTTGCTTTTGGAGCTCAGAGTTCATGGTGGCTAGCATTAGACATCCAATGTCCAAGGCATCATCTTGATGCTTCTTATAAGCATCTCTTTCAGCTCTAGGGGCATTAGCAGCAGGTGGTTCAGGAATAGGTTGTTCTAAAACATACAGCTTTTTCTCTTGCTTGAGGACAATCCTCAAGTTCCTGTACTCGATCTAGGAAATTTGTCCCAGGACAACTTGTCCTTCTCAAGGACCGATCGCAATGATAAGTTACTTGATGTGTTTGTTGCCATGGTAATCTATCAACAGAAATATGCAAAATATAAGTATTATGCTATAAACATATTTAACAAGGTCTTTTAATTAAATACGTCTCCCACTATTTTTTATTCAAATCAATGACCCTCAGCATTGACTTGGAAAATCCCATTGGAAGATTTTCTAGTGGGCCAAGATCCATATTTCACCTAGTTTTGAGTCAGCTTTGGCTGATCGCCCAAAATTCAGTTATTTAGGTAGGAAACTCTTTCCAATTACATCACATGCAACTCTTGGATAGTTGGGTGAATAACACTTATTCTAATCCATCTAATGGACTAAAGCCCAACTTCATGCCTCTAAGCCTTCAATCCTATTGAAATGGCCTAGTTAAGTCAAACCCAATGGTTGACAATTGGATATTACTATTATCCTATCGCATCTTACTAATATAGATAAAGGCACCCTACTTTGCGGACCTACACTTGATCGATATTAGTCTTGACGAGTGCCACGCATTGGAAGGCATCACATAATGACTTAATATTTTCTTTGAGGGAATTTTATTATTAGATCTCACCATTTATTAAACTTGTTAATCATACCATAAACATTATCCATGCATCTCATACATATAAAGCATATAATAAATGTGACATGGTTATGGCCTCTAAGAGAGTAACATTAATAAATGTCAGCTTCCCAAGCGTCTCCCACCAAAGTTCTCACTTGATGTCGTCTCCTTGTCTCCACATGAAGATTACATTATAGAAACCTCTTTTACATTCGAGGGAGTTAGATGAGAAGAGAATGTACAATCGAAATGTAGAGAGAAAGGCACGACACGCGAGTCGTATTTAAAATAACCAAAATAACATAAAATAAAGACTAAGGCCATAACCATGCACCATGCATCTTTAATAATACATAAACACAAGGCAATAACACATTATTATTTTGTGAATTTTAAAAATAGTTTTGAATATTGCACTTTCGAATATCACACACCACGAAACGGGGTTCGGGCGGCGCCGACGGGGGTCCCATTTGCCGAAGTCGGCGGGCGGGGTCAAGGGGAGGCCGCCCCTTGCGGGGTGCGGGGTGCGGGGCAGCGCCCCGACACAAAATTTTTCATTCATGTACCACCACTGGTTACTTGAACAAAAATTCGAGTTGGACCCCTCCTGCCTCTATGACGGCTAGGGCAACAACACTTGAACCCTAAGGCCCGCAAACACATGAATGCTTCATGTGCCGCAGGGGTTCCTCACAGCCGTCATCGCCTATCCAGAAACAAGGTTTCCAGAATGCGTGAAGACATGAACACTTCATGTCATGAGGAAGCTTCATGGCCGTCGCAAAACGGAAACAAGGTTTCCAAAACCTTGTGTCGCGTTGCTGTGTATATCACATTCATACATAAAATATGCAGAAATAGAAAGCATTCAAAACGTTTTCGTAGAAACATACATATCACATATGTATATACCGAAAAAATGCAAAAACAGAAAGCATTCAAAACGATTTTCATTCATACATATCACATATATATATACCGAAAAAATGCGAAAACGAAAGCTTTCAAAATCAGTTTTCGCAAAAAACATATGAACATCTTCACGGTTTCGAAATAACATATAAAGATCATATCTTTTATAAAAAAAAAAAAGAAGTAACGAATCATGTTATCGCATATAACAAGAAAAGCGAGAAAACCGAATCATGGTTTCGCAAGTGTCTCGATACCACCATTGTTGGGAATTTGCGGATCAAAGTCTCGCGGCGGAATAATGAGAATTCCCTCACGGGATCCATGCGAAAAATCCATAATCCGAGGTTTTTAAAATTTTACCTCTTGAAGCGTGACGAACACAGCGAGGTGAATCACCAACACCGTAATAGCGACGATGTTTCTGCGGTATCCACACGAACAGGACTTGCAAAAGGAGTCACGCCTCTGTTTCGTAGTGCTAGCTGCGAAGAGAGGAGAAGAAGACCTCACTATCTCTCACTCACTTTTACGTAGGTGCGGCTAGGGTTGTGATGTAACCTAGTAGCAGCCCCCTTAGCGATACTATTTATAATAGTGGCTGCCTTAAGTGAGTGTGAGCGGTAGCAAGGTAAGTGGTGCAACCCTAAACCCATCCGTCATGAGTTAGGCCCACAATTGAATCCGAGTCCAACTTGGATTCGATTACTCAATTTAGTCTGTTCTAAGTGTGCGACCTGCGGGTTCTCATGACGTTGGTAGTAATATTAAAATCTCATTTTAATATTACAAACAGTGAGCGGTATCTAGCAACACATCACTGCTACCCAAGTAATGAGAATGTCAGTGATTTGACATAACCTATCTGTGACCAATGTTTCCGTGTAGTTTAGTCCCTTTGTCCAGATATCCAAATTGAACACAAGGCATGGAACGTGTCACCCTTGTTTAGTTCAATCTTCAGTTTCCTGATTCCCGAGTAGACATAGTAATGACAAATGAGATCAATATCTCATATTGACTCATTTGAGCATGGCCATGCATTTCATAGTCTCACTCAATCAGGGGGCCCGAAGATATCACTCCTGTTATGTAGGAGGGACAAATTCCATCTAGGTCACTCACATCCCTCCACATGTATCGCGGTATATCTAATAACCAACTTTATAATCATCTTGTTACGATGACGTTTGATGGCATTAAAACACACAACTCCTCATGTAGGAATCGTAGTGATTTCGGGTCAAAGGACCACATACACCATTATCACTATGAGAATTGCTTATGACACTCACGTAACGATCCACGTAGCGTTCTCATGGCGGGTCTGTCCAATACATCATTACTCTAATATGTATCCATGTGTAGACTTGATATCTCATATCCATGACCCGTGAGATGTGGTCATCGATCTACGCACATACTAGTCTCAAAGCATTATTGTTGTCCTAATTAACAATAATACTTGACTAGGGACATTTAAGAATAGTGTTTTATCCAATAGGATCTCACGATCAAGTCATCCACTTGATGTCCTATGGTATCAAATTTACTATTCTAAGGACTTTATCATGTTTACCAAAAAAAAGAACATAATAAATGAAATGCCTCATATAAAATAGCATAATATAATGTATGTAAATATAAACAAAACGTATTGGCCACTAGGGCATACACCAACAGATAAGAAGTGAATCAACGCTAAGCAGAAAAGAAACACACTGTCAGTGCCGCAGCAGACCCTGAAAAGAAATCAAACAAGAAAACGTTAGTACTTCTACAATTCAATACTAATTAATTACTACCTAAAAAACTCCTTACTCTGCCACCAATTAAGATGCGTCTCAAGAGTAAAATTACTCCTTACTCTGCCATCACTAATTGGTTTAATAAGTCCATGACAATCATATCATACTAAACAAAACAACAACAATTTTTTTTTTTTTAAATCAAACCCATTAAAGAGAAAGTTTCAGATCGGGCTCTTGTTTCTTGTTACTTCCTTCGCTGCTTCCTGTTGACCAATCTATCTGAGCTGATACCTGATCAGGTACATACTCAAAAGCTTCTAATTTATCAATGAGCTCATCAATAGTGGAGGCAGAGATAAGAAGTTGTCTTCTTAGAAGGAGTGATAAATTTATGTTCCACGACTTTGTCAAGAAAAAATAACAAAAGATCAAAGAAATTATTAACATTCAACAAACCAATGGGTTTATGGTGGATGTTCGGTTCGACCCAAGAGACAATTTGAAAAATTTCTTCCAAAGTACCAAAACCACAGTAAGGCAATGAATGCATCGAGTTTTCAAGCATTATCTTCATGCGTTCATGCATTGATGATACTTTAAGTTCCTCCCCAATTGTCTTTCCATTGATGTTCTGTTGAGCTAAAGTTTCGGGAATGACACCTAAAACTGTTGTCTCTTACAAAGGCGGCAAGTGATACACCCCATTAACCCACGACAACCTCCCCATATACAAGATGAATATTCCTCGCAGAAGTGATCGACCAAGAGTGCTAGGCTGCGTTTACAAACTCTAATCCCTTCCCATAACTCGACCCACAAAAACACAGACATTTTTGAGGTTACGAATAGAAGGCCCCATTCTATACTCTTCCTCCCTTTGAGTGTTTCGAGTGTGAAGGAAAATGGAGAAAATGGAGTGTTTAAATAAGAAAAAGAATGGAAAGGGAAATAATTGCACCTATAAGGGTAGGTTGGTCATTGTTGTCGAGAAAAGGTTGAAATTAAGAGACACAGAATCTTTTTTTTTTTTTTTTTTTACTTCAAGAAAACCATCAAGGTAAAGAAGTCTAGAAACCCCGAAGGACCACACTCAAAGGATCATCTGTACAAAAATCAAAATACAACAAAATGATACAAAGATAAAAGAAATAGAAAATGATGACATACACAGTATGTACGGTCTCCATGGCGTATCTTTATACTTTTAGCACGTCATGAGTGCGAGACATCACGTCCGTTTTTTTTTTTTTTTTTTGTGAAATTGTTAGAAAAACTTGATGAAAGATGAGTGTATACTTACTTAAGATTGGGATGGAGGTAGTACTGCTCTTTCGGCTTTGTGCCAAAGCATTGTTGACCAAGATTCGACCCATTCAAGACCAACAACATAGGGCTCCCGAAAGGACAAGTGATCATAATACGACCGGGTTTGCCTCACATGTGGGATACAATCTACCTTCTTTGTTTTTCAATTAAGAAGGCTGGATCGGGATGCATGCATTTCCCCATTCACGGTTTGTGTTACCAAAGCCAACCCTAAGAAGTATACATTTTTTTTATTTTTTTTTTTTCATTTTTTTTTCATTTTTTTTTTCATTTTTTTTCATCATTTTTTTTTTTTGTAAAATGCCATGAAGAAGAAGAAGAAGAGGATGATATGTACAGATTGTTTGTGGATATGGCTCACATCTCATGCCTCGGTTTAACGTCCGATGCGGCTTAAACGTCTTCTATGAGTCTAGGATAAGCTTCCCATCCAATTTTCTTATAAATTGGCAAACGGTCTTTTAGAGTCGATTCCCAAGACGTAGCGTTGTTCTTCATCCTTGAAGAGATTCCACAATTTAAGAATTTCACGATGCACCAATCCACAAGAATGCGTCTCAAGAGTCAATAAGATATCATCTAATGACTCCTTACTCGAGTCCATTCTTAATGAAGAAAATTTTATCTTCTCTATTTGCGGAAACCATCCCCTTAGTACGACATCGCTGTTACGGTTCCATCGTCCACATTTGTGACGGACTTGTAACCTTTTGCTCTTCTCCTTTTAGAATATGAACTTCTTCCAAGACCAGGGCATATATGAGTCAAATGAAATTGAGGACTCACTTTGCTAATCGGACCTTTGCTTCAATTATCCAGCGTACATCTTCGGCATACCCTTGTGCATTAACATTCTCAATCTCTCACATCGAACTTTGTAGATTTTTCTCGAGCATTTTGAGGAAGAGAAGGAAAATGTTTTCTCGGGTTTGAAAGAATGACATCCATTTTGAAGGAGAAGAAGGGTTCGGTTATTTTGGGAAATCGAAGAATAAACCGACTCAAGAGTCACGAGTACCGTATCCGCCACTTAACCTAGCAACACAAAGAACTCAAGAACTTAGTTTTCCGGGAATGGTTGAGTCTTTGTCCATTAACTTAAGCGCAGTACCATTCCTAGGATCCTCAATATCTACGTCCCCGAGTAGGTGCGGATGATAATCTCAAAGCGAGAACTTTTTGACCAATTTCCGCAGACTTTTGCAAAAGGTGTAACAGACCTTTAATAAAGTAGGCCAATAAAATCCATCTTTGCAAGATTTTCGCAGCTTGTTGTCGTGAAGAAAAATGACCTCCACATGCTTCGAGCGACTCTACCTACCTCATTGTCGGGCACACAATTTGTTTTTTTTTTCTTCTTTTTTTTTTTCTTTTTTTTTTTTCTTTTTTTTTCTTTTTTTTTTTTTTTTTTATTCATAATGCGGATGGAGAAGGTTCATCACCTCCACTTCGCATTCTCTGGAAGTTCATGATAATCTTGTTTGAGGCGGTGTCCATTTACGATGAAAGCTTTGGCAGTGACCTCACTTTTAATCTGAACAGCACCAGAAGGAAAAACATTAGTAACAATAAATGGTCCATCCCATCTAGACCTTAATTTGCCTGGCATGAGTTGGAGGCGGGAGTTATAGAGGAGAACTTTTTGACCAATCTCAAATGTTTTCCTCAGAATCAACTTATCATGGAAGGCTTTGGTCTTCTCCTTATAAAGTTTGGAACTTTCATAAGCCTCCAAGCGGATCTCCTCCAATTGCTGCAGCTGCAGCTTCCTCTCCAAACATGCTTGATCTAGGTCCAAGTTGGAAGACCTGATGAAACAAATGGCCACAAATAACATTCAGTTCCAGCAGAACGTCAGTGCCAACATTCAGAATTTACAAACTCAAATCGGGCAGCTGGCAACCACTGTGAGCGAGCTAAAGAGTCAAGGTTCTAGCCAATTGCCTTCACAAACAGTCAACAATCCAAGAGGCAATGTAAGTGCAATTACCTTGAGAAGTGGCAAAGAAGTTGATGTTCCAACCTTACAGCAATCAGAAATTGACCAAAAACAGGAAATGGATAATTCAGTCTATAAATCTATGCCACTTGAAGAAAATTGCGAGAGAATTCAGATGTTACCATTCCATTACCTTTTCCAAATAGGATCACACAATCCAAGAGAACAATGCAAGCGAGAAATGGAAAAAGAAGTCATGGAGACATTCGGGAAAGTGGAAATCAATATTCCCCTCCTAGATGCAATCAAGCAAATTCCAAAATATGCTAAATTTCTCAAGGAGTTGTGCACTCATAAGAGAAGGTTGAAAGGGGATGAGAAGATCGGCATGGGAAGAAATGTTTCTGCAATGATTACGCCAAGCATGCCACGAAATGCAAAGATCCTGGAACTTTCACAATTTCTTGCACAATTGGCAACTCTAGATTTGAGCATGCAATGCTAGATTTGGGTGCTTCGATCAATGTCATGCCCATGTCGGTGTATAAGTGTTTAAACATTGGTACTTTGCAACCCACCGGTATCGTGATTCGGTTGGCAAATAGAGTCACTTTGCTCATCCTGCGGGTGTCTTTGGAAGATGTGTTAGTCCGGGTGAATGAGTTGATTTTTCCAGTGATTTCTACATTACGGACATGGAAGATGAGTCTCCAACAAACCATGCTCCATTGATTCTAGGCGAGACCATTCCTCAAGACCGCCAAGACCAAGATAGACGTGCATCTTGGCACCCTTTCTATGGAGTTTGGCGACGATTTGGTACAATTTAACATTTTTGATGCTATGAGACACCCCCTAGAGGAGCATTCTGTTTTCCATGTTGATATGATTGAGATCTTGGTTGATGATGTCTATCTTGATTTATATCTTTGAATTCCCGATATTGTTGACTATCTTGGTTCTGTTTCTTGTGATACATGTGCCACTTGTGATGTTGAACCATGTCTTTGCATGTGTTGAGATTTATTCTCATATGAGTAATGATACAGCTGCTGATGATGCAACAATTGAGAATGAGAGTCAGTACCATGCTGAAATTAATGTTGCTGAGATAGTTGTTTCAGATCACTTGTTACCTTCCATTGTGCAACCTCCATCTTTGGAGTTGAAGACTTTACCAGACCATCTTAAATATGCATATTTGGGAGATGGTGAGACACTTCCGGTGATCATTACTAAAAACCTACAACCTGATCAAGAAGAAAAGTTACTGCAGATTTTGAGGCAGAATAGGCAAGCTATCGGATGGACTCTTGCAGATATTCCTGGTATTAGTCCCTCCACATGCATGCATAAGATTTTATTGGAAGAAGGGATCAAACCGGTTAGAGATCCCCAAAGGAGACTAAATCCCCGATTCTAGATGTGGTGAAGAAGGAAGTTACAAAGCTACTTCAAGTGGGCATTATTTATCCCATATCCGACGGTCAATGGGTGAGCCCCGTGCAAGTGGTTCCCAAGAAATGCGGGGTCACGGTGGTTGCGAATCGAACAATGAGCTTGTGCCCACACGAGTTCAAAACGGTTAGCGAGTTTGCATTGATTATAGGCGGCTCAACCAGGCTACCGAGAAAGGATCATTTCCCGCCGCCCTTCATTGATCGGATGTTGGAGCGGTTAGGCGGCAAGTCACATTATTGTTTCTGGATGGATATTCGGGCTATTTTCGATTCATATAGCCCCGAGAAGACCAAGAGAAGACTACTTTCACTTGTCCATTTGGCACATTTGCATACGGGAGGATGCCCTTTGGTCTATGCAATGCTCCGAGGCACCTTTCGAGGTGTATGGTAAGTATCTTTTCGATTTTTAGAAAATTGCATGGACGTATTCATGGATGATTTTACTTGTCTATGGATCTTCCTTTGATGCATGTTTAGATAGTCTGGCTCAGGTCTTGCATAGATGCATTAAGACTAACCTCGCTCTAAATTTTGAGAAATGTCATTTCATGGTAGAACAAGGTATAGTCTTAGGGCATGTGATATCTCGTGAGGGTATTGAGGTAGATCCTGCAAAAATAGATGTTATTTCATGCCTATCTTACCCCACATGCGTGCGGGAGATTCGTTCTTTCCTTGGTCATGTAGGTTTCTATCGGCGGTTCATAAAGGATTTCAGCAAAATTGCACTTCCGCTATCCAACTTACTGCAAAAAGATGTGGAGTTTCACTTTGATAAGAAGTGTCAGGATGCCTTCAATCAATTGAAGCAGGCATTGACCAGTACACCTATCATCCAACCGCCGGATTGGACACTTCCATTTGAGTTGATGTGTGATGCCTCTAATTATGCATTAGGAGCTGTTCTTGCACAAAGGGTCGGTAAAGTATCTCATGTCATTTCCTATGCTTCGAGAACTTTAGATCCTGCACAAATCAACTACACCACAACTGAAAAGGAACTTTTAGCAATTGTTTTTGCTTTAGATAAATTTCGATCATATTTGCTTGGTTCCGCGAGTGGTTGTGTTTTCGGATCATGCGGCATTGAAGTTTCTCCCGAAGAAGCCCAATGCCAAGCCCCGTTGATTAGGTGGATGTTGCTCCTCTAGGAGTTTGATATTGAGATCCGTGACAAGAGTGGAGCGGAGAATTTGGTGGTGATCACTTGAGTCGAATTGAAAGGGAGGCGGATGTTTCTCCCATCCATGATGTTTTCCACGATGATAGCTTTTCAAGTGCAAGGCAACATCCCTTGGTTTGCTTGATTTGATTAATTTCTTGGTTGCTAACGCAATACACGCACATTTCACTAAGGCTAAGATTGATAAATTGAAAAGTGAGTCAAAGTATTATGTGTGGGATGATCCTTACTTATGGAGATTTTGCAAAGTGACCAAGTAATTAGGAGGTGTGTGCACGATGATGAATTCCATTCCATTCTTAGCTTTTGTCATAAACTTGCATGTGGCGGCCACTTCGGTCCTCAACGGACTGCTAGGAAAGTTTTAGACTCGGATTATATTGGCCCACTCTATTTCATGATGCATATATGTTTTGCAAATCTTGTGATCAATGCCGAGAACAGGGAATACTTCTCGTAGGAATGAAATGCCCCGAAACCCTTATTATTCTCGTGAGATTTTTGATGTTTGGGGTATTGACTTTATGGGTCCTTTTCTGTATCATTTGGTTTTGTTTACATTCTCGCTTCTTTGTGGATTATGTATCTAAATGGGTGGAGGCTAAGGCCACTCGGACCGATGATTCTAAAGTTGTTGTGGATTTTATTAGATCACGATTTTACGTAGGTTTGGAGTCCCGAGATCCATCATTAGTGATCAAGGTTCACATTTTTGCAATCGAAGCATGGAGGCTTTGATGAAGAAGTATGGAGTCCAACACAAGGTTTCTACACCCTACCACCCCCAAACCAATGGGCAAGCCGAGGTCTCCAACAGAGAAATTAAGCGGATACTCCGGAAGACAGTTCAACCTAACGAGAAAGGACTGGAGCAAGAGGCTTGAGGATGCTTTATGGGCTTACCGGACGCTTATAAGACACCAATCGGGATGTCTCCGTATCGGATTATTTTTGGAAAAGCACTGCCACCTACCGGTGGAAATTGAGCATCGAGCATTCTCGGGCGGTGAAAAGGTGCAACTTGGACCTAGATCAAGCGGGTTTGGAGAGGAAGGCTGCAGGCTGCAAGCAATTGGAGGAGATCCGCTTGGAGGCTTATGAAAGTTCCAAACTTTATAAGGAGAAGACCAAAGCCTTCCATGATAAGTTGATTCGAGGAAAACATTTGAGATTGGTCAAAAAGTTCTCCTCTATAACTCCCGCCTCCGACTCATGCCCGGCAAATTAAGGTCTAGATGGGATGGACCATTTATTGTTACTAATGTTTTTCCTTCCGTGTTTGTTCGGATTAAAAGTGAGGTCACCGCCAAAGCTTTCATCGTAAATGGACACCGCCTCAAACAAGATATCATGAACTTCCGGAGAATGCGAAGTGGAGGTGATGAACCTTCTCCATCCGCATTATGAATAAAAAAAAAAAAAAAAAAAGAAAAAAAAAAAAAAAAAAAAAAAAAAAAAAAAAAAAAAAAAAACAATTTGTGTGTGCCTGACAATGAGGTAGGTAGAGTCGCTCAGAAGCATGTGGAGGTCATTTTTTCTTCAGCGACAACAACTGCGAAAATCTTGCAGTATGGATTTTATTGGCCTACTTTATTAAAGGTCTGTTACACCTTTTGCAAAAGTTGCGGAAATTGGTCAAAAAGTTACTCGCTTTGAGATTATCATCTCGCACCTACTCGGGGAGGTAGATATTGAGGATCCTAGGAATGGTACTGCGCTTAAGTTAATGGACAAAGACTCAACCATTCCCGGAAAACCAAGTTCTTGAGTTCTTTGTGTTGCTTAGGTTAAGTGGCGGATACGGTACTCAGTGACTCTTGAGTCGGTTTATTCTTCAATTTCCCAAAATAACTGAACCCTTCTTCTCCTTCAAAATGGATGTCATTCTTTCAAACATGAGAAAACATTTTCCTTCTCTTCCTCAAAATGCTCTGAGAAAAATCTACAAAGTTCGATGTGAGAGATTGAGAATGTTAATGCACAAGGGTATGCCAGAAGATGTACGCTGGATAATTGAAGCAAAGGTCCGATTAGCAGGTGAGTCCTCAATTTCATTTGACTCATATATGCCCGGTCTTGGAAGAAGTTCATATTCTAAAAGGAGAAGAGCAAAAAGGTTACAAGTTTGTCACAAATGTGGACGATGGAACTGTAACAAGCGATGTCGTACTAAGGGGATGGTTTCCGCAAATAGAGAAGATAAAATTTTCTTCATTAAGAATGGACTGAGTAAGGAGTCATTAGATGATATCTTATTGACTCTTGAGACGCATTCTTGTGGATTGGTGCATCGTGAAATTCTTAAATTGTGGAATCTCTTCAAGGATGAAGAACAACGCTACGATCTTGGGAATCGACTCTAAAAGACCACTGTTTGCCAATTTATAAGAAAATTGGATGGGAAGCTTATCCTCGACTCATAGAAGACGTTTAAGCCGTTCTTGGACGTTAAACCGAGAGGCAGATGTGAGCCATATCCACAAACAATCTGTACATATCATCCTCTTCTTCTTCTTCTTCATGGCATTTTTCAAAAAAAAATGATGAAAAAAAAATGAAAAAAAATGAAAAAAAAATGAAAAAAAAAATAAATAAAAATGTATACTTCTTAGGGTTGGCTTTGGTAACACAAACCGTGAATGGAGAAATGCATGCATCCTGATCCAGCCTTCTTAATTGAAAAACAAAGAAGGTAGATTGTATCCCACATGTGAGGCAGCCAGTCGTATTATGGTCACTTGTCCCTTCTCAGGAGCCCTATGTTGCGCTGGTCTTGAATGGGTCGAATCTTGGTCAACAATGCTTTGGCACAAAGCCGAAAGAGCGAGACTACCTCCATCCCAATCTTAAGTAAGTATACACTCATCTTTCATCAAGTTTTTCTAACAATTTCACAAAAAAAAAAAAAAAAAAAACGACGTGATGTCTCTTGCACTCATGATGCGCGGTATAAAGATACGCCATGAAGACTGTATATACAGTATGTCATCATTTTCTATTTCTTTTATCTTTGTATCATTTTGTTGTATTTTGATTTTTGTACAGATGATCCTTTGAGCAGGGTCCTTCGGGGTTTCTAGACTTCTTTACCTTGATGGTTTTCTTGAAGTCAAAAAAAAAAAAAAAATTCTGTGTCTCTTAATTTCAACCTTTTCTGACAACAGCCAACCTACCCTTATAGGTGCAATTATTTCCCTTTCCATTCTTTTTCTTATTTAAACACTCCATTTTCTCCATTTTCCTTCACACTCAAAAACACTCAAAGGGAGGAAGAGTATAGAATGGGGCCTTCTATTCGTAACCTCAAAAATGTCTGTGTTTTTTGTGGGTCGAGTTATGGGAAGGGATTAGAGTTTGTAAACGCAGCTAGCACTCTTGGTCGATCACTTGCTGCGAGGAATATTCATCTTGTATATGGGGAGGTTGTCGTGGGTTAATGGGGGCTGTATCACTTGCTTTGCCTTTGTAAGAGACAAATCGGGTTTTAGGTGTCATTCCCGAAACTTTAGCTCAACAGAACATCAATGGAAAGACAATTGGGGAGGAACTTAAAGTATCATCAATGCATGAACGCATGAAGATAATGCTTGAAAACTCGATGCATTCATTGCCTTACCAGGTGGTTTTGGTACTTTGGAAGAAATTTTTCAAATTGTCTCTTGGGCGAACCGAACATCCACCATAAACCCATTGGTTTGTTGAATGTTAATAATTTCTTTGATCTTTTGTTATTTTTTCTTGACAAAGTCATGGAGCAAAATTTATCACTCCTTCGGCAAGACAACTTCTTATCTCTGCCTCCACTATTGATAAGCTCATTGATAAATTAGAAGCTTTTGAGTATGTACTGATCGTATCGGCTCGAGATAGATTGGTCAACAGAGAGCAAATGAAGGAAGTAACAAGAAACAAGAGCCCGATCTGAAACTTTCTCTTTAATGGGTTTGATTTAAAAAAAAAAAAAATTGTTGTTGTTTTGTTTAGTATGATATGATTGTCATGGACTTATTAAACCAATTAGTGATGGCGAGTAAGGAGTAATTTTACTCTTGAGACGCATCTTAATCGGTGGCGAGTAAGGAGTTTTTAGGTAGTAATTAATTAGTATTGAATTGTAGAAGTACTAACGTTTTCTTGTTTGATTTCTTTTCGAGTGGTCTGTCATGCGACCGACAAAGCGGTGTGTTTCTTTTACTCGCTTAGCGTTGATTCACTTCTTATCAGGTTGTGTTGCTCTTTTCTATCTCTTTCTTTCACATTGAGGACAATGTTACATTAAGTGTGGGGGAGAGATTTTAGCATGTTTCTGTTTCTTTTTGTTTGTTAAAAAAAAAATTCAAAAAAAAAAATTCAAAAAAAATTCAAAAAAATAATAAAAAAGGGGTTCATTGCATGATTGAATAATTTTTCTCCCTTCTTGAACTGATATGCTTGGTGATGGATGATTGAATTGATGAATTGAGTTTGATGGATGCATACCTTGTGAGATTTTGAGCCTAATGGATGGATTCAACATTTATGCCATTCTCTTCTTTCTTGTGTGATTTTCACTCATGTTAATGACCACTCTAGAACTTGCTTTGATTCTTTTTTAGGCTACATTTCACTTGCATGCATGAACATGATTGAGGCCCTCTTTCTTAGCTAGTTTAACCAAATAGCCAACCTTGTTTTCAATATGATATCAAGCACTCTTTTGACCTCTCGAAAATTCTCTGATTCTTGCCAACCTTGTATATTTTCCTTTGCTTAACCCCTTTGAGCTTATTTGACCATTCCTTGTTTCTAGCTCATTATGTGCCTTAAATGAAAAATCGTGTTCTTACTGTACCTTAGGAAATAAAAGAACATTAGCCTGGTTAATGGATGAGTTTTTGAACAAGTGTGGGGGTGTGTGTACAAAATGGTTGTTGAAAAAAAAAGAAAAGAAAAGAAAGAGTGCCTAAAAAAAAAAAAAAGAGAAATGTATGTATATAGTTATGTTCATATATATAAAAAAAAAAGAGAGAGAGAAAAGGATTGGGAAATGAATATGTAAAGGGATATACATTAGAGTTGAGATGAACTTTTATGCTCGTTATTTAAACTCAGCTCTCATTTGCTTTTATTCTCTTTGGTATTTATCTTCTCATATCCATTTTATCCTCTTCTATTACCTTGACCTCACTACAACCTTGAATACAGTCCTCATGATTTGTGTGTGCATGTGTTTTGAGTAGTGGAGAAGTAGAAGATAAGCAAGCTTATGGTAGTGCCATTTTCATGGGTTGAATTGAGTGAAATACCTACCTTTTAAACACTTGAGAGATTGAGAGGGAATCTTGTGAAGATCCATCATTCTTAATTCATTCTTTTCAACGGAAGTTTCCTTGCATTTCGGTTTGAGATGTGAAGAAATGTTTCCTCATTTATGCTTTGATCCCTTGAATTTCTTGTTGCTCTTCTTGCTTCATTGAGTCCTTTAGAGTTTTTAGCTTTTAAGTTTGTGTCGTTTGTCTTTGTCTTCTAACTTTAGTTTTATATGTTTTGCCCAGGAGTGCAAAAAGCTAAGTATGGGAGAATTTGATAATCACATATTTTATTCATTAAGAAACCCTTATGTTTAGTTATTTACACTCTTCATGTACTTAATTGACTGAATTTGATTATGTTTTGTAAGTTTGAACTCGAATCGGACTTAATTGATTTTTCAGCATTATTCGAGTCTTACACTGTTTCTGTATTTTGGCCATATCTTGAGTTCTAAATGTCTGATAATTATGAATTTTACCTTGTAGGAAAGATAAAAGAGAGCTCTACAACTTTGATGAAGAGCTCAAAGTCAAATTCAGACATCTAGTGGAGCTAATTGGGCATGGAAATCAGAATACAGATTTGTGATCGGAACCCGAACAGGTGTGTAGTAACCAGAACATAATTCGAGTTTGGGTTTATAGAATGGGCTGAAAATTGGTGATCTGAAAGTTAAGACCCATATGTACAACTTTCATGACAAACACAAAACTTGATTCGGGCTCCTTGATGGAGATATTGGGTCTGAAAGTCAAAACAGAGGTGCTGAAATTGGTCCTGAGCAGTCTGTAGTAATTGGGTCATATCTTGGGCTGTAGGACGAATTTTTGGGTGCTTCCAGAGCCATTGGAAAGCTTAGATAATTCGTCCTACAGCCCAAGATATGACCCAATTACTACAGACTGCTCAGGACCAGTTTCAGCACCTCTGTTTTGACTTTCAGACCCAATATCTCCATCAAGGAGCCCGAATCAAGTTTTGTGTTTGTCATGAAAGTTGTACATATGGGTCTTAAATTTCAGATCACCAATTTTCAGCCCATTCTATAAACCCAAACTCGAATTATGTTCTGGTTACTACACATTGTTCGGGTTCCAGTCACAAATCCCGTATTCTGATTTCCATGCCCAATTAGCTCCACTAGATGTCTGAATTTGACTTTGAGCTCTTCATCAAAGTTGTAGAGCTCTCTTTTATCTTTCCTACAAGGTAAAATTCATAATTATCAGACATTTAGAACTCAAGATATGGCCAAAATACAGAAACAGTGTAAGACTCGAATAATGCTGAAAAATCAATTAAGTCCGATTCGAGTTCAAACTTACAAAACATAATCAAATTCAGTCAATTAAGTACATGAAGAGTGTAAATAACTAAACATAAGGGTTTCTTAATGAATAAAATATGTGATTATCAGTGAGCGGTGTCAAAAGTCAGGGAATATCTCAAGAAGGAACGAGATGCCCCTAAATCCTATTTTAGAAGTTAAGGTCTTTGACGTTTGGGGCAGAGATTTCATTGGTCCCTTCATTCCCTCCTATGGAAACCTGTATATTCTTGTGGCTGCAGACTACGTGTCCAAATGGGTGGAAGCATGTGCTTTTCCTACCAATGATGCTAAGGTAGTGGTAGGCTTCATAAAGAAACACATCTTCACCCGATTCGGAACACCTAGGGATATTATAAGTGATGGAGGGTCTCATTTTTGCAACAAGTTCTTTGAAGCTCTTCTCGCTAAGTGTAGGGTAACCCATAGGATTGCCACTGCCTATCATCCACAGATAAGTGGGTAGGCAGAGGTATCCAACCGCGAGATTAAACGAATCTTAGAGAAGATAATGTGTCCATCTAGAAAGGATTGATAAAAAAGACTAGACGATGCACTGTGGGCTTATACGACTTCCTATAAGAGCCCCATTGGTATGTCCCCATATAAGTTGGTATTTGGGAAGGCATATCATCTGTTGGTTGAGTTTGAACATTATGCATACTAGGTAATCAAGCAACTGAACTTCAACTTACAATCTGTTAGGAAGAAGAGATTATTGCAACTCATTCAGCTTGATGAATTGAGGCATCAAGCATATGAGAATGCAAAATTGTATAAGGAGAAGGTGAAATTCTGGCATGACAGGAAGATCATGCAAAAGAGATTTGAAGCAGGTCAACAAGTTCTCCTTTACAACTCTAGGCTTAAATTGTTTCCCAGGAAGCTTAATTCTAGGTGGTCGGGACCCTTTGAGGTAAGGAGAGTGTTCCCTCATGGAGCAGTGGAGATAGCTCCCCTGGATGGTTCATCGAGCTTTAAGGTTAATGGCCAGTACCTAAAACCTTATTATGAAGGAGAGATTCAAAGGGGGAAGACCTCTTTCACTTTGACAGCTCTAGCATAAGGTATGTAAAGTCCTGTCAGGACCATAAATAAGGCCCTTTTTGGGAGGGAACCCAATTGTGTAATATTAGGTGTTCTAAAGTCTTAAATATGTTAATATATTGATTTTGTAGTTTGATTAAGTTTTTGTTGTACAAACTGTGTTTTAACCCTTTGACTAAGCTTTGTATGTGTTGGAGGCTGGAAAAGTGCAAAAACAACTGCAGAATGCAAAATTCTGTAGAATTTTGCAGGTTGGCCTCTTACGCCACGACATGGTACTTGTCACACCATGGCGCCCATTGTGCATCAGCTAAATTTCAGAGGCTGAAGCACCGCGACGCCACTATGTTGTACGCCGCGGTGTACTGTTCAAAAAGTTTATATATATATATATATATGTATTAATTATTAATTAATAATTTAATAATAAATTATGTATCATTAATGCACACTGCAACGTTATACAACCTACGTCGCAGTGCACTGCAGCATTTGGGTTTAAGTGTCACGGCATTTGGTTATCTATTTCCCTTTTCCCCCATAAATTCTCTGTTTCTCTGCAATTCGCTGCCTTCTTCTTCTTGATTTCTTTCCTCCCCAAGCTTTATTCCTTATTTCTATAATCTCTAACCAGGTATGTATGTGTTAACTTAGTTTATTTTGATATCTTGTTGTTATTTTCTATTATTTTTGCATTTTTGTTGATTTTTGTATATGGGCTGTGGCGTGGTACTGTAACATCGCGGTGTTGTGTTTAAATTTTGATGAATGCCGTGGCATGTCCATGAAGCGCCGCGATGTGTATTCTAATTTACTTGAGTGCCGCGGCGCAGAGTGGAACGTCGCGACGTGTGGTCTCAAATTTTGCAGAATTGATATTTTTCACTACTACTTTTATCTTATTGATTCAATTCTGACGGTGTGTCTTTTAACAGGTACATAACTTCAGCTATGGGCCCTAAACGTCACCGAGGAGAGTCTAGCCGTGGCAACAGGGAGCCTTCTCCCCCTCCAGCTCAATATGACAAGAGCAAATTCATTTCCGCTCCTGCTGCTCAAAAGTATATGGTGTTGGTTACTAAACCACTCATCGTGGAGTGTGGATTCTCATTTTCCCCGGGTATCCATAGAGAGATTGAGGAACTCCTTAATCATCTTAACTGGAGCCAGTTTGCTAAACATCCGGAGTCTGGTGCAGTTCTTCCAATCATTCGCGAGTTTTATGTAAACGCAACTTTTGCCCCCAAGAGTAGTTCGATTGTACGAGTTCGGGGAAGGAATGTTTCCTACAGCATGGCGTCTATTTGGACCATTCTTGCCCTACCTGAGCCCCTTGAGATTTGTGACTACGCTACCTTTAGCCAGTGGGAACCAGAGGAGGGCATTGACCTTAGTACAATCACTGCCCGGATTTGCACAGCAGAATCTTAGCCTATTCTCTGGACTTTGAGTGTCCAGATGAACAAACCACGACTCTTTACCAGAACCCTTCTGACACCTGAGGCTAGGGTATGGTATCACTTTGTTAGCACTCGTATCTTGCCTTCCAGCAACCTATCTGAGGTAACACGTGATCGGGCCATTCTTGTTTATTGCATCATGGAACGTCGATTGATCGATGTCGCCTAGATTATCTATGATCAGATTTGGTGATGTATATGAGAGCCGAGGAGCCTCTTCTTTCCATTCCTGATCCACTCGCTCTGTAGCCGGTAGCGGGTGTAGTGGGGACCACACGAGGAGCTGGTGGATGCTAAACAGCCCCTCGATGAGACATTTATTAAGCGGGTAGGAGAAGCAGTAGTTGCTGCACAGCCAGCTAGATAGAGGCAGGCTCGTAGACAGCTTAGAGAGGTTGCTCTAGCTGATGAGGGGGACTTGCGCGTTCAGATTGCGTATCTTGCTACCATGTTGTCATATAGCTTGCAGACTCAGTGATGGATGGCAGAGCGCCTTTAGCTCCCCATGGAGACTATCCGGTGCCTCAGTTTCCCCCCCAGGAAGTAGCTGACCCTCCCCAGCCGTAACAGGATGCCCCTGATGATGCTGATGATGACGACAAGGACATAGATGACTAGCCTTCTTTCATACAGGGTACTTTCTTTCGTTGACGTTCATTCCATTTTCGTACAGTGGGACATTGTTTCCCATAGGTTTGGGGTGGGCATTATAACATGTATGGGTGTATGTTTTTAATGTTTAAAAACATGTTATAACGTTAGACTTTTTGTTTTGATAATTAGTGATTATTATGTTATATTATTGTATTTGTATTTAGTATTTTGAGTAAATATATTGTGAGTATTTAGTTTTATGTTTTAATGGCCAGAGTACCAAATGAATGCATATTTTGAATATTTGAACTTGAATTTGTTGAAATGCATCACATTGGGCCAACTAAATACTAGTTAGAAAGATATCATTTGAAGAAGAATGTAAATTTGAAAATCTCATTCAAGATACAATTATCGTTCCCTTTCACATTATGGATTTGATGTATATCACTATGGTGCATGATGGTTTACATGTATGTTTGGAAATGTTGAAATACTTTAATGTACACCATGTGCCAATTGCTAGTGTAAGGTTGATTGTCCAATGATATTATTGCTTGCGAAGTGCCATCTTTTGAGCAAAACCATATGTAATAAAAAAGCATGTTTAACAATCTAATCACTTTTCAAATGCATGATTTAGATCTTACTTGTATGCTTGTGCAACTTTGATCATGGTATGAGTGTTGTCTAAAGAGGGTTTATGAATAAGTGCATGTTGAAGTTTTGATTATCTTGAAATTTTGTTTAAACTCTCTTGAGGTGAAATCCTAGATTATGTATAATTGAGGAAATGATTAGGGCATTGTTTGGGCCGATTGAGCCTTAAAAAGCTTACCCTGATATGAGTATATCCATAGGTCCCTTTTGAAGCTTGATCTATGATTGGCCTTATATGTTTTTCATCACCTATATATTCCTTACCATGTAACTAACCTAAATCCATGTGAAAACATTGCAATTCCATCATACCATCATAGTTTGTTAAGTGCATAATAGGTTATTTCTTGACTTGAGTCCTGTGTTTAAAGGGTATAGGTGAATGTTCAATGTCAAATAAGCTTGAAAGAACTATTTGCTGTGAAAGAAAAAGAAAGGCTTTGTATAACTATAAAAAGAAAAGAAAATAGACAAGCAAAGCAAAAGAAAAGAATAAGAGAAGTTACATCTAAAAAGCATTGAATGGTTCTTAAGAGTTCTAATCTTTCAATTTTGTTGAACACCTAGATATTGTCACTTGAAGACTCAAGTCTTGAAATAGCATGTTTATGAGTCTTAATGTTTGTATTATATCCATTCCATGTTATTCTTTATCACATTACCATTGGTCTATCATTACAAGCTGTTGAAATCCCTTTTGATCCACAATTATGTGCAGTTTACAATAGTAGAGAGAGAGTTTGCATACAATTTCGTGGATTATGTGATTCTTATACATGTATGTTCATAAACTTATCCGGATGAATGTGATTTGATTAGGATAAGTTTAACTTGCATGCTAGTGGGATATGTGTTCTGTATAAGAAAGGATTTTGGATGTATGCATGCTAATGAGTACATATGTGTGAATTTGATGGTGTGGCATTAGCAGTCTCTGAGGATCTAATCAATCTTGATACACTAGTTGCGGTTTCAATAACATTGGGAAATCTTGATAAATGCTGAGTGAATGTTGGTGTGTGTGTTGTTTAGTTAGTTTGCTTAATTAGACTTTCTTTTGCTCGAGGACTAGCAAAATCCTAGGTTTGGGGGTGTGATAACTCCATGAAATGGTGTTATTGTGGCCCTATATCTGTGCTTTATTGATTACTTAGTCTTTGTTATTAGGCATAATTGGAAGATTTTAAGCTAAATTCATTCATTTCAATTGTGATATCTTCCTATATGTTTTCTAAGCAAATTGGTATAATTCTTCCTATGATTATGTGAACTTACTGTTTTCATTAATCTGGTGACTTCTTAATGGCAAGAAGGGCTCAAAATGAGTATAATGGTCAAGGACTTAGAGCTGCATTGGAAGAGAAAGCACTAGATGAAGTTCAGCATTCAGCATCATGGTGTGGGTAAGTTAGTGCCGCGGCATGTGGCATTCCCCTGTTCAGGTAGAGAGCTACGCATTTTGAATGCCGTGACATGAAGAATGAGCGTCGTGGCATTTTGACCTAATTTCAACACGTTCCGAGATGTGATAAGGTGAGTGTCGCGGTGCCTATAAATACTGTTCTATCAGATTTCACAAAGAGAACATTTTTGTTTTTAGAACACAGCTGCTAGGGTTTATTTGTGACATTGAAAGGAAGCCAAAAAGACCAAAGTTGGAGGCCAAATCCTTCCACAAGGAGGATTCAAGCACCAAGGACCACCATTATTGAGCTTGCAACTCTCTCTCCTTCAACTTCCTCTCTATTCTGAACATGATAATGAGTATTTTTTATATATTTTTGTTTATCATGAGTGGCTAGTCTGTGTATAAGGATTTCTTTGGATTCTTCTATGAATATTGATGATGTTGTAAATGATTAAGTTAATATATGTGATTTGGGATTGTTCAATCATATTGTTCCTAATGCTTTTGAATATTTAGCCAATGTTTAATATGCTTTGATGAAATCTAATGAACCTAGACATAGGAAGTTATATTTAAGAACATATATATGATTGATGCATGTTTGATTTCATTTAATTGGCTTGAATAAATTAATTAGTTAATAGGTCAGAAATATATCTATTAGTCATGCATGGCTATTATTGAGACTTGCTCTTAATGAGAGAAATTTAATCCAAATCTCATGGCCACATAGGGACTAGGTAAGCGAAGCATATTGATGTAATAGGTCAGAAATGACCTAGACATAGGCTTCTAACTAAATCAGATTCTCAAGCCAACAAATTTCATATCATGTATGTTGATAAAGAGGTTTGCATATCATCAATTGAAGTAGAAGGTGAAGAAGGATTCCCTATTCTTTAATCATCAACTATAATTCCAATTAGCTAGCATTTAAATCTTTCCATTAGTTTACACACAACTCCTTTAATTTGAATGTTCTTAGATAGAAATTATTAAGCTATTGCTTAATAATTAGTTCTGAATTAGCAATAGTCCTCGAGGGAACAATATCTGACTCCTAGCTACACTACAAGTGCGATCCGTACACTTGTAGTAAGTAAAAGTGTAACACCCTGAAAATTATTTATTTTATGATAAATATTCATTTTATAATATTTGTGATTTTTAGGAATTTTTATGGAATTATTTAAATTACTTGATTATTTTAATATTTTTCTCGATTTACATGTGCACTTAGCGAAGCTGGGAAAATGAAATATTTTTCCAAGGCTGAAAAAGCTTGGACTATGGAAACGTCGACGGAGGATCTTACTAAACCCGAGGCCGGGCATAGTTTACGAAGTTTTGTTTTTCGAGATTTTATCTGATAAATAAAATCGCGGTACGCTTTATTATCCATTGGATAATAAATACTAGTTTTGTTAACTATAACTTTTGTCCATTAGATAACAGTTTTAGTAGAGTGTTAGTCATCTTTTAGAGAACACTTTAATGACATCACAATGATGACATCATCATCATGACATCACCATTCACTTTTTAAAAAGTTAAAGTTTAGCTTGTTGGAGAATATTTGGAGGAAGCTTCCTAACAACTTCCCAAGCATGCATGAAGCTCTTTCTCCCCCTTTTGTGTGTGTATGTTCCGCGGCTTATGTAGGGAGAAGGGGGGAAAGTTACACTTTTCACTCTTCTCATTCACCTCACTCTCATTTTGAATTTTCATTTCTCTTTCTTCATTCTCTCTCTAACTCTTCCTACCATTCATTTTCTCTCTTCCTTTCTTCCTCCTCAACCCCACGGCCACCACACCATTCCCCACCTTCACACTTGCAAAAATCCAAGCCATCATGTTTTCTTAAACTACATCACATTCTAAGCTTCTTTCTTGTTGGAATCTACCTAAAAAGCTCACACCTTTACCATTTTCTTCAAGATTCAAACTTGGAGCTTTTGAGGTAAGGTTCTTGATTCTCATTTTTCTCTTCCCATTTTCGTGCTTGAAACCACCATTGTGGTCACTGATCTATTCTTTCTCTAGCCTTGGATGTTAAAACCTTAAGTTAAAATTTTTAAGGTTTTTGGGGGTGAAGGCCGAAACCACCAAGGAGCAAGCAATGAGACTCTTTTCTTGTTCTTTTTTTGGTAAAAGGGAGAACATCCTCATCAACCACTCATGGTGGTGAGGGACAAATTTGCGTGTTGAAAATGGAGGATCCATGTGTGAATTTCTCTTCTTGATTCCTTGATTCATGATAATTTGTAATTATATGCTTGTAAGATGTTGTTACTTGATGTTGTTTTACTATGTTGCATGGATAAATTATGTTATTTTGTGTGCTTGAAATCATGTATGGAAGACAAGAAATCCTTTCCCATTTGGATGAATGACTCACGGCCTCATGGTCTAAAGTGGTGAACCAAGACAATACCTTGTAATAAAATGGAACTTAAGTAATTGATTGATGAGTTTATGAGAATTATGGAGCCTTGAAACCTTTGGTATAGGTCATGGCTAAGAGGAGGCAAATTAGGAAAACTCGTGATTAAATTTGTGATGAATCGGAACTTGGAAGTTTAAGTGGAAAATGGATTGATTGAGGTATTAAAACAATGGATTAAGAAGATGAATATTGAATTCCATGAACTTAGGGCCCATGGCCAAGAAGGAGGAAAAATGGAAATGTTGGATAAATTTTAAAGTAACTTGCAATTTAGAAAATTTAGATTAAAAATGAGTTAATTAAAGAATTGAAATAAGTAAGCAAGAAGAGGAATTCATAAGATGAGAAAAATAAAAGAAATGAGGACTTCAATATAAAACCATGATGACTTATGACTTTCAAAGGAAAATGAGTGTAAGTGAGACTTTGAGACTCATAAGACTTTAAGTAAGTAAACTTATTTAATGATAAAGAGGAGTGTTAATTGGAATAGAGAAACAAGAATTGGAATGATAGTGGAAGCTATGTGGTTGAGATTAAATGATAATGATATTATCGCGCCCGTAAGTGAAATCTTGAATTATTGATAATTGCTATGAATTATGATGGTTTATGATCATGAATTGCATAACCTTAATGAGATTATGTATGTATGTGTGCATTGAGACATTTATCATACATTGTAAAGTCATGTGGTTTGTTGTTATAGCTGTATGAGCCTAGGAGTTGAATTACACCTTCATACAGGTACGATAGGCCTAGTGTAGGTCTTTATTGACCTTAGGGATGCCAGGGTGTGGGGTGTCCACAATGGCTAGCTGGTAGCTCCACTGGGTTGTGGATCAGACTAATGTAAATACACTGATGATCCAGACCGAACAATCACCCCAATCAGGATTTGGCGTAGAATGTCTTGTATAAAGCCTTGTTATGCAAACATATTGATTTTATTGAAAGAACTTGATTTCAGGCTGACGAGATACAGACATGTCTCCTGATCATTTTCTTCGAAATATTTGTCTAGCTCCATAGAGTAGGAATTGAGTACACTGTGTATAAGCATAGTGAGTCTACATACCCTCATGACATCTTTATACATGTTTGATTATTTGATATTGAATGACATATTAAACTGTTAGATTACTAATGTTATCCCTACTGTTGACATTTGATATTGCTGATTCCTGTATTTGGATTGTATTTTTGTCTATACTATCTCTACACTACCTGTTACTAATGATGCCAGATTTTTCACCTCTTAGTTGTGTTGTGTTATTTTACTGTATGTTCTGATTGATTAAAGACCAAGGAGAAATTAAAGAGGAACTATCCCCTCTTTGATTGGTGTTAGCTGTTGTACCAAGATGACGTTGAGGCTGCGTATTTTAGGTTATGTCTGCGTGTACTTTCATGGTGGAGCGGATGCTTGGACCGTCAACTTGGCTAACGAGAGGGTTACCTACACTGGGGAGCTAACATTGACTTTTCGTGGGGATCCTCACCGTCCCCTTGTTTTGTCTTTCTCTGTATCTATTCAGTTAGTGTTTAACATACCTATCCGAGAATGGTGGAGTAACTTCCACTATACTTCTCATGAGGACAGCGTAGTGTCCTCTAGGTGGATGCCTGTCCGTCAACGTGTACCTTCTACTGTGATCATTTCTTCTGGGGAATTGGAAGAGGACCCTTCTGAGGACCCTATGGTTTAGGTATGTAGGACTTTGGCTAGTCATGTCTTTTTACTAGTCAGTCTTTCCCGATTATTTATACATTTTTTTGAGTACGCGTATGTATTTTGAGCGCCTTTCTTTTCGTAAGTATTTTGGGGGTACAGATATGTATATGATCTAAACGAACCAGTTGATATATACATTTTTGCTAATCGCGGATACATCACGCAGTGGAAAAATAGAATTCCCACTGTAACACCCTAAACTTTTGGTGAATGACCGTTGTGTCCTGAATGTACTGTTTTCTGTTTTTTAACTTTAGGATAAATGATCGTTATGTCCTTTTCGTACTGTTTGTTATTTTTCTGTATGAAATACTGTTTTATTTTACTGTATGTGATTTTATTTGAACTTTTTGTGTGATTTGCTCTGGGGCAGGAAAATAATAATTTTCGGACCGGGGAAATCTTATTTTAATTATTCGAAGATGGGGGATCTTACTAAACCCAATTCTGAATGATACGGTTAGTAATCTTTTAATTTTTAGGATTTAACTGTGCAATAAAATAATTTTATATTATTATAATATTATTTTATTAGTCAGTACAGATAAGCGGTAATGGACCCAAAAATGTTTTGCGGGACCCATGTTTAGCGAAACAGTTAACGTTTTGGAGTAGTAGCTTTATGACTAGGTTTAATGACTAGGCTTAATGACTAGGCTTAATTAGTGACAAGGCTTAATGACTAGGCTTAATGACAAGGCTTGGATTAGCCAATGAGAGCTAAGCTTGGTGATCAAGTTTTAATCCTCACCATTCATCAATTCTAAGGCTTGGATGGAGCCAACCAAGGGGACACCTCCCTTGCATTGAACTCCACGGCCAAGCTTCACTTTGGAGAGCAAAAAATCATTTCATTCTCTAACATTTTCTCTCTTCTCTCTCTTCCAAAAATACCAAACACCATTGATGCTTCTTTGAAGGTCCATTCGGCCAAGAACCCTACACCAACATCCATCCACCCAAAATTTCTTCTAACCTACTTTTCTAAACCTAAACACAATTCTAAGAATATCTCTAGTTGAGAGTTCTTGCAAAATCCATCATCTTGAGCTTGAAAAACTACTTGGGAGATTCTACCTTGAAGGTGAAAATCCTAGCTTTTCATTTCTAAATTCTATTTCAAGGTTCTAAGCCCTGATTGATCCATGGTTTAAGCTTTCTTTCATGTTAGTAATTTGTAGAAATTGTTTAAGCTTGATAGGTGTCTTTGGAGGGTGAAAACCGAAACCATAGAAAGGAGTGAAAGAGTGTTTGTCTTCACTTAAGGTAAGAGGAAGACTTGAATCTTATCATCCTTGGGTGGTGGTAAGAAAATAGAATTGTTTGTGATTGTAGAATCCATAAGGATTCATTTGTGTGTTTGTTTTAATAGCCTTCCTATTTGTGATTTGTATTAATATGCATGTCTACAAGCTTTAAAAATATTGTATCTGTTAGAAATGCATGGATAATTAGTAGGATGTGAATAACATGCTAAGGTTTGCATGAGTGTTCCAAAGAACACAAAACCAAGGCTCACGACCGCAATACAAAAAGGGAACCAAAATGTTCTCAACAATTTTCTAAAAGAATGATTTAATTGTCTTAGGAAAATTGACAAGATACAAAGTGATTTAGAGTAAGAAAAATGAATTTATGGATCAAATGATGAAAATTTTGTAATTCGGCCAACATGCCAAATATGAATGTTTTTATTTCTAAAATTGTTTTTCAATCAAGGTTAAGGAATAATGTTAAAAGGAATTTTATTACAATGAATTTTGAGGAATAAAAATGATTAGATTAAGATTAAGGAGCCAAATCTAAGAATTTTACCGTTTAGAAGAAAATACAGTAGCTTTTGTAAACTTTCTAACGTAGAGCTCATTTTATGTTTTGAAGCACGTTAGTAGTTTTTAAAAGTATAATTAAATGGTTATAATATAAATAAAAGGAATTTTTACAAAAAACTTAGAAAACCATTATCATACATTTTCTAAGCAAAATACTGTCAATTTTTGCTAAAAACAGACTAATAAGATAGAAAAGATATCCAATATATAATTTATACGGTATGAAAAATATTCTACGTAGTTCAAACGTATTAAATATTATTCCTGTTTATTTAAATAGTGATTTTTAAGGAAATCAGACAAGAAAATGATTTAAAAATCTTACGCGGTTGAGAAAACGATTGAAAAATAGTATGCGATTTTAAAAGCAGTAAAATATATTTATGCGATTTAAAAACGTTTGTAAAAATGATGAAAGTTTGAAAACAACAAGTTTTTACTGTCGGGCCAAAGTGGTGGACCTGGACAGATTATGGAACAGTACTGTCAGGTGGGACATACTGTATATATATGAGATTTGCCATTGAGGGCATTTTCATAATTTTTGCCATTGAGGGCATATTTGAGATTTTTACCATTGAGGGCATTTTCACAAAAATGGATACTAATACCATTGAGGGTATTTTGGTAATTTTCATCATGCATTGAGTTGTGCCAATTTGGTTGATAACTGGTGGATTGATTGACGAGGTGAATTACATTGTGTTGTCGGTGTGATAAGCGTAGTGTGGTTCAACTTGAATGAACTTGGAGACATTAGTGTACAGATTATTCCATTTGTGGACAATTGGTCGCTCCTCTGGGCCGTTGTAACTGGCAACACACTAATGGACTCGACACGCACTATACTTAATCAAGATCTTGTGAAATCTATTTAGTACAAGCCTATAGTGACACGACGTTTTGACAGTGTGCTATACCACGATGTTATGACAGTGGGCTATAGGCGCAACGTGAGACAGCGGAATAGTTTGGGCAGTCGATGGTACTAATAGATTTTGCGGGACATTCTCTCTGAGGTCTGTGTTTTTAGCTCCATGGAGTAGGGTTGAGTCACATTTAATATACCTATGTGTTATACATTTTAATATTTATCTATTTGTACCATTTTATCTATTTGTACCATTTTATCTATCTGTACCATTTTATCTATCTGTACCATTATATGTTGTTGTCGTATTGAATTTTTGTATTACATGATATTATTATTTATGCTATTATAGTATGCTATATTGTATGAACTGTTATATTTGTTGTATTGTCGTTTTCTTATTTACCATGTTTGTGGTGATATAGATTGTCTTACCTCTTTCTTGTATGTGTTATCTGTATATTTTAAATTATGTGATAAAGAGTTTGAGGAAGAGGAACAGTCTCTTGAGTGTGAGTATCCAGAGGAGGAGGAAAAGCAGCAAGCCGAAGATCAGTTCTACGACCAAGAACCATCCGATCATCCATATCCATTGGATTGATTGTGTGAGTATGACACTACCAAGATTCTTTGGATTCGTGCAACTTGAGTTTCACGGAGGCTCTGAAGCCTGGCGTCTGCAAGAGGATAGAGACTCGGTGACGTATGTAGGGCGTCTGACTGTGACCATACGTATGGAGTTTGATGGAGTACCGATCTTTTCTACTTTGTTGTATTTACATGTGGAGTTGCCGCTATCTCTTTGGCGTCATTGGGGTGGTATGTTTGATGCGCCTAGCGAGATCAGCAGCGTATCGACTGCACGAACTCGTGTCCGTAGAGAGTCGAGGCATCCTGGATACCTATCACCTAAAGTTTCATCTGAGAGTGATCCTTCAGAGGGTTAGATATCTATGATGTGTACTTGGGCGCGTTTGCGTTTGTATATATTGACCTTTTACTGCTTTGTTTATTGTTCTAGTTGTTAAATATTTGTAGTTGTACGTTATTTGTATAACCTATGATGGAACCATATGTATATTATGTGTGATGATAGTGTGCTTATTTTATGTTCCGTGTTATTTTATCTCGTAATATTCTATTTAACCGGAAAAATTTTATAACCCGTATTAGTATATAATAAATGTTTTACAACTTGGGTAGATTTTATTTATCTTTATTTTATTTTCTTTATAAATGTGACATCCCCATAAGGGTGTTACATTAGTTGGTATCAGAGCCTAAGTTAAAGTCTTTTGGGGTTGTGGTTGGGTCTGTTTTTATTTGTGCTATGTGATTCTCTGTGATTTACTTCCGAAAGGATGTATCTGACTTTGCTTTGTTATGATTGAAGAAAGAAGATGTCTGGCAGAAGGGGAACACGTGCGAATGTGAATCGTGTTGTGGATCTATGATTGCAACTGCTGAGGCTATGCAACGAATGGCCGAAGTAATTACTCAGCAGAACCTGAGAGCAGCGCAACAGCAAAATGCTACTACTGATGCCCTAAATTTATCTGAATGTAGGCGTAACAATCTGCCGCAGTTTAGAGGCGAGATTGATCCTGAGAAAGCAAGTCAATGGATACAGAACTTGGAACAGATCTTTGAAGGAATGAGATGTACAGATGATAAGAAAGTGACGTATGCAACTTTTATGCTGAGGGGAGACAGAGAACATTGGTGGAGAGGAACCCGCCGGTTATTGTAGGCTGAAGGAATAGAAATTACATGGGAGGTATTTTCTTATGCATTTCTGGAGAAGTATTTTCCTGCGAGTGCTAGACATGCCAAGGAGATGGAATTTCTTTGTTTACGTCAGGGTAACATGATGGTGAATGAGTTTGCTACTAAATTTGAGAGCTTGTCTCAATTCTCAGATTATGCTCAAACTCGACCGAATGATGTGTGGAGATGTCGGAAGTTTGAGGCAGGGTTGAGAGTGGAACTGAAGCGAGGAGTGTTATCCTTGAGAATGAATCAGTTTCATGCTTTAGTTGATGCGTGTGCACGACTCGAGGAATTGGAGCCATCACGAGATCAGAGGAATCATAACTTTGGACCAGCAAGGTTTCAGAGGGGTGGTAGCAGTAATAATAGTCAGTTTCAGCGCAAGCCGTATTCTAGACCAACAGGGAATCAACCTCAACGACTGCCAGTTGGGGGCAATACTAGTGATAATAGAGCTGGACAGGGGGTAGCGTTCACGCCAACATGTTTTAAGTATGGAAAGAAGGGCCATCTTTCTACTGAATGCTCTATCAGAGGAACAGTTTGTTTTAATTGCAAACAGCCTGGGCACATATCTAGGGATTGTACTCAGCCAGAAAGGAAGCTAGCTATAAGAAGTGTTCGTGCTACTCAGCCAAGGTCAGGAAGTACTCAACCGAGGTCTGGAGGGCGAGTATATACTATGACTGGAACAGAAATTTCTCAGTCTGATGACCTTATTCAGGGAGAAGGTGCCATTGGAGGTAATCTTCTGACTATGTTATATGATTCTGGTGCAACACATTCATTTATTGCATATGATTGTGTGGAAAGATTAAAGTTGCCTGTGTCTTCTCTGAATGTTAAATTGAGTGTTTCTACACCGACTGCTAAACCTGTAATTACATCTAAGATATGTTTGGATTGTCCTGTTGTTATAAAGGATCGTATGTTTTCGGTCAACTTGATTTGTTTGCCTCTGTAGAGGTAGATGTAATATTAGGGATGGATTGGTTATCTTCTAACTATATCCTTATAGACTGTGCAAGCAAAACCATAGTTTTTCCAAAGGAAGAAAAGTCTGGATTTTTGACTGCTGTTAAAGTCAAGTCATTGTTGAGAGAGGGAGCACAGGGATATATGTTATTGTCTTCTCTAGAAGTCAAGAACGAGAAAGATGTGAATACTATTCCTGTTGTCAATGAGTTTCCAGAAATTTTTCCTGATGACGTACCTGGTTTGCCACCTGAGAGGGAGATCGAGTTTTCAATTGATTTAGTACCGAGAGCAGGTCCTATATCAATTGCATCGTATTGGATGTCGCCAACAGAGTTGGTGGAGCTGAAACAACAATTAGTGGATTTGTTGGAAACGCAGTTTGTGCGACCTAGTGTTTCACCATGGGGAGCACCAGTGCTTTTGGTCAAAAAGAAGGACGGAACTTCTCGACTTTGCGTGGATTATCGTAAGTTAAACAAGGTGACTATCAATAATAAATATCTACTTCCAAGAATTGACGATTTGATGGATCAGTTGAAGGGAGCAGTGGTATTTTCTAAAATAGATCTGAGATCGGGTTATCACCAGATTCGTGTTAAGGGGGAGGATGTACCTAAAACAACTTTTCGGACTCGTTATGGACATTATGAGTATCAGGTAATGCCATTCGGGGTGACGAATGCTCCTGCCATATTTATGGACTATATGAACAGGATTTTTCATCCGTATCTAGACAGATTTGTCGTTGTTTTTATCGATGACATTCTGATCTATTCTCAATCTAAGGAAGAGCATGTTGAACATCTCGGTATTGTTTTTCAGATTTTGAAGGAAAAGAAGCTGTATGTGAAATTGGCGAAGTGTGAGTTCTGGTTAGAGGAAGTCCAATTTCTAGGTCACGTGATTTCAAAGAAAGGTATTGTGGTAGATCCATCGAAAGTAGAGACTATTTTATAGTGGGAAAGGCCTAAGACAGTGACAGAAGTTCGAAGTTTTGTTGGACTTGCTGGATATTACCGGAGGTTTATTGAAGGTTTTTCCAAGATTGCTAGACCATTTACGCAGCTCACAAGGAAAAGTCAAGCTTTTGAGTGGACAAAAGAACATGAAGCCAGTTTCTAAGAATTGAAGAGGAGGTTAACAACTGCACCAGTGTTGATTTTACCAGATTCTAACAGAGCTTTTGATGTGTATTGTGATGCTTCTTACTAAGGGTTAGGATGTGTATTGATGCAAAACCGGAATGTTGTGGCGTATGCTTCTAGACAGTTGAAGGTTCATAAGAGGAACTATCCAGCACATGATTTGGAATTGGCCACAGTGGTTTTTGCACTGAAAGTGTGGAAGCATTTTCTGTATGGAGCAATGTTCAATGTCTTTAGCGATCACAAAAGTTTGAAATACTTGTTTGATCAGAAAGAATTGAATATGAGGCAAAGGCGATGGTTGGAATTTTTAAAGGATTATGATTTTCAACTCCAATACCATCCAGGAAAAGCTAATGTGGTAGCTGACTCCTTGAGCAGAAAGGTGATTAGTGTTTCGGCGATGATGATAAAAGAGGAAGAATTGATTAATAAATTCTGAGATTTGTGGTTATCAGTGGAATTTGTTCCTGGAAGAATTCGCCTATGGAAGGTGGTGATCATAAATGAACTGCTTGATGTGGTTTGAGATAAACAGAAGGAAGATCCGTTTTTGCAAAATGAAAGGGAATTGTTAAAGCAAGGTCATAAGGCGACGGTAGAAGAAGGAGCAGATGAAAGCTTAAGGTTCAAGGGAAGGATTTGTATACCGGATGATTCTGAGCTTAAGAAAGGGATTCTAGATGAAGCTCATACTAGTGATTTAAGTCTGCATCCAGGAATGACCAAGATGTATCAAGACTTAAAGAAGTTGTTTTAGTGGCCAAGGATGAAAAGAGACGTAGCGGAACGTGTGGAGTCTTGTCTGGTTTGTCAGAAGGCGAAAGTGGAACATCAGAGGCCAGCTGGTATATTGCAACCGTTAGCTATTCCAGAGTGGAAATGAGATAGTATCTCTATGGATTTTGTTACTGGATTGCCGAAGAGGAGGAAAGGTCATGATTCGATATGGGTTATAGTCGATAGGCTTACGAAGTCGGCTCATTTCTTGCCAATTAATATTAAGTATTCGTTGGAAAGATTAACCCAAATATACATCAGTGAGATTGTTAGGCTACATGGTGTGCCTACCTGTATAGTTTCTGACAGAGATCCGAGGTTTACATCAAGGTTCTGGCGAAGTTTACAAGAAGCCATAGGAACTAAGTTGCGGTTAAGTTCAGCTTATCATCCACAGACTGATAGACAAACAGAGAGAACTATACAGTCTTTGGAAGATCTGTTGCGAGCTTGTGTTTTGGAGCAACGAGGGAGTTGGGATGAATTTTTATCTTTGATAGAATTCACCTACAACAATAGTTTTCACTCGAGTATAGGGATGGCACCCTATGAGGCATTGTATGGAAGACGATGTCGAACACCTTTGTGTTGGTATCAAGATGGGGAGAGTATGACTATTGGACCAGATCTTGTACAACAGACTACAGAAAAGGTAAAGATGATACAAGAAAAGATGAAGACGACGCAAAACAGACAAAAGAGTTATGCTGATAAGCGAAGAAGACCTCTTGAATTTGAGGAGGGTGAGCATGTATTTCTAAGAGTGACTCCTACGACCGGTGTCAGAAGAGTTATCAAATCCAAGAAACTTACTCCTAAGTTCATTGGACTGTATCAAATTGTTTGGCGAATAGGTCCTGTAGCGTATCAAATTGTTTTGCCGCATTTTCTATCCAATCTGCATGATGTATTCCATGTATCCCAGCTAAGGAAATATGTTCCAGACTCAACGCATGTTATACAACTAGATGAAGTACAACTGAAGGAGAATATGACTTACGAGACTTTACCTGTTAGGATAGAGGATAGAAAAGTAAAGCAGCTTCGAGGGAAGATGATCAAATTGGTGAAAGTCATATGGAATGATGTGACAGGTGATGCTACCTGGGAGCTGGAAGACAAGATGAAGGAACAATATCCTCATTTATTCTGAAGTATAACAAATTTCGAGGACGAAATTTTGTTTGTTGGGGAGAGTTGTAACACCCTAAACTTTTGCTGAATGACCGTTGTGTCTCGAATGTACTATTTTCTGTTTTTCAACTTTAGGATAAATGACCATTATGTCCTTTTTGTACTGTTTGTTATTTTTCTGTATGAAATACTGTTTTATTTTACTGTCTGTGATTTTATTTGAACTTTTTGTGTGATTTGCTCCGGGGCAGGAAAATAATAATTTCTGGACCGGGGAAATCTTATTTTAATTATTCGGAGCTGGGGGATCTTACTAAACCCAATTCTGAATGATACGGTTAGTAATCTTTTAATTTTTAGGATTTAACTGTGCAATAAAATAATTTTATATTATTATAATATTATTTTATTAGTCAGTACAGATAAGCGGTAATGGACCCAAAAATATTTTGCGGGACCCACGTTTAGGGAAACAGTTAACGTTTTGGAGTAGTAGCTTAATGACTAGGTTTAATGACTAGGCTTAATTAGTGACAAGGCTTAATGACTAGGCTTAGATTAGCCAATGAGAGCTAAGCTTGGTGATCAAGTTTTAATCCTCACCATTCATCAATTCTAAGGCTTGGATGGAGCCAACCAAGGGGACACCTCCCTTGCATTGAACTCCACGGCCAAGCTTCACTTTGGAGAGCAAAAAAATCATTTCATTCTCTAACATTTTCTCTCTTCTCTCTCTTCCAAAAATACCAAACACCATTGATGCTTCTTTGAAGGTCCATTCGGCCAAGAACCCTACACCAACATCCATCCACCTAAAATTTCTGCTAACCTACTTTTCTAAACTTAAACACAATTCTAAGAATATCTCTAGTTGAGAGTTCTTGCAAAATCCATCATCTTGAGCTTGAAAAACTACTTGGGAGATTCTACCTTGAAGGTGAAAATCCTAGCTTTTCATTTCTAAATTCTATTTCAAGGTTCTAAGCCCTGATTGATCCATGGTTTAAGCTTTCTTTCATGTTAGTAATTTGTAGAAATTGTTTAAGCTTGATAGGTGTCTTTGGAGAGTGAAAACCGAAACCATAGAAAGGAGTGAAAGAGTGTTTGTCTTCACTTAAGGTAAGAGGAAGACTTGAATCTTATCATCCTTGGGTGGTGGTAAGAAAATGGAATTGTTTGTGATTGTAGAATCCATAAGGATTCATTTGTGTGTTTGTTTTAATAGCCTTCCTATTTGTGGTTTGTATTAATATGCATGTCTACAAGCTTTAAAAACATTGTATATGTTAGAAATGCATGGATAATTAGTAGGATGTGAATAACATGCTAAGGTTTGCATGAGTGTTCCAAAGAACACAAAACCAAGGCTCACGGCCGCAATACAAAAAGGGAACCAAAATGTTCTCAACAATTTTCTAAAAGAATGATTTAATTGTCTTAGGAAAATTGACAAGATACAAAGTGATTTAGAGTAAGAAAAATGAATTTATGGATCAAATGATGAAAATTTTGTAATTCGGCCAACATGCCAAATATGAATGTTTTTATTTCTAAAATTGTTTTTCAATCAATGTTAAGGAATAATGTTAAAAGGAATTTTATTACAATGAATTTTGAGGAATAAAAATGATTAGATTAAGATTAAGGAGCTAAATCTAAGAATTTTACCGTTTAGAAGAAAATACAGTAGCTTTTGTAAACTTTCTAATGTATAGCTCATTTTATGTTTTGAAGCACGTTAGTAGTTTTCAAAAGTATAATTAAATGGTTATAATATAAATAAAAGGAATTTTTACAGAAAACTTAGAAAACCATTATCATACATTTTCTAAGCAAAATACTGTCAATTTTTGCTAAAAATAGACAAATAAGATAGAAAAGATATCCAATATATAATTTATACGGTATGAAAAATATTCTACGTAGTTTAAACGTATTAAATATTATTCTTGTTTATTTAAATAGTGATTTTTAAGGAAATCGGACAAGAAAATGATTTAAAAATCTTACGCGATTGAGAAAACGATTGAAAAACAGTACGCGATTTTAGAAACAGTAAAATATATTTATGCGATTTAAAAACGTTTGTAGAAACAATGAAATTTTGAAAACGCGATAAAATTTTTACGCGATTGACGAAAACAGCAAGTTTTTACTGTTGGGCCAAAGTGGTAGACCCGGACAGATTGTGGAATAGTACTGTCAGGTGGGACATACTATATATATATGAGATTTGCCATTGAGGGCATTTTCGTAATTTTTGCCATTGAGGGCATATTTAAGATTTTTGCCATTGTGGGCATTTCCGTAAAAATGGATACCAATACCATTGAGGGTATTTTGGTAATTTTCATCATGCATTGAGTTGTGCCAATTTGGTTGATAATTGGTGGATTGATTGACGAGGTGAATTACATCGTGTTGTCGGTGTGATAAGCGTAGTGTGGTTCAACTTGAATGAACTTGGAGACATTAGTGTACGGATTATTCCATTTGTGGACAGTTGGTCGCTTCTCTGTGCCGTGGTAACTGGCAACACACTAATGGACTCGACACGCTCTATACTTAATCAAGATCTTGTGAAATCTATTTAGTACAAGCCTATAGTGACACGACGTTTTGATAGTGTGCTATACCACGACGTTATGACAGTGGGTTATAGACGCAACGTGAGACAACGAAATAGTTTGGGCAATCGATGGTACTAATAGATTTTGCGGGTCATTCTCTCTGAGGTCTGTGTTTTTAGCTCCATGGAGTAGGGTTGAGTCACATTTAATATACCTATGTGTTATACATTTTAATATTTATCTATCTGTACCATTTTATCTATCTGTACCATTATATGTTGTTGTTGTATTGAATTTCTGTATTACATGATATTATTATTTATGCTATTATAGTATGCTATATTATATGAACTGTTATATTTGTTGTATTATCGTTTTCTTATTTACCATGTTTGTGGTGATATAGATTGTCTTACCTCCTTCTTGTATGTGTTATCTGTATATTTTAAATTATGTGATAAAGAGTTTGAGGAAGAGGAACAACCTCTTGAGTGTGAGTATCCAGAGGAGGAGGAAGAGCAGCAAGCCGAAGATCAGTTCTACGACCAAGAACCATCCGATCATCCATATCCATTGGATTGATTGTGTGAGTATGACACTACCAGGATTCTTTGGATTCGTGCAACTTGACTTTCACGGAGGCTTTGAAGCCTGGCGTCTGCGAGAGGATAGAGACTCGGTGACGTACGTAGGGCGTCTGACCGTGACCATACGTACGGAGTTTGATGGAGTGCCAATCTTTTCTACTTTGTTGTATTTATATGTGGAGTTGCCGCTATCTCTTAGGCATCATTAGGGTGGTATGTTTGATGCGCCTAACGAGATCAGCAACGTATTAACTGCACAGACTCGTGTCCGTAGAGAGTCGAGGCATCCTGGATACCTATCACCTGAAGTTTCATCTGAGAGTGATCCTTCAGAGGGTTAGATATCTATGATGTGTATTTGGGCGCGTCTACGTTTGTATATATTGACCTTTTACTGCTTTGTTTATTGTTTTAGTTGTTAAATATTTGTAGTTGTACGTTATTTGTATAACCTATGATGGAACCATATGTATATTATGTGTGATGATAGTGTGCTTATTTTATGTTCCGTGTTATTTTATCTCGTAATATTCTGTTTAACCAGAAAAATTTTATAACCCGTATTAGTATATAATAAATGTTTTACAACTTGGGTAGATTTTATTTATCTTTATTTTATTTTCTTTATAAATGTGACATCCCCATAAGGGTGTTACACCTACTAAGGATCCATGGGAAAAAGCCATAAATTGATTTTTTAAAATAGTTTACCTCTTAAAGCGTGACCAAAACAAATGGCGTGAATCACCAATACCATAACAGTGATGATGTCTTTGTGGTATCCACACAAACAGACTTATGAATGTCTAATGTATGCAAATATGAGTCACGCCTCTCTTACACAGTGATAGCTGTGAAGAGAAGAGAAGAAACATATCACTCTCTCACTCACTATTTTAGTCAAGTGTGACCAGGGTTTGTAATGCATGCCTTGACAGTCCTTTACCAGTGCTATTTATAATAATTGATTGCTTTAAGTGAGTGAAAGTAGAAGCAAGGTAAATTGTGCAACCCTAGACTCATCTGTTGTGAGTCCAGCCCACAATTGAATCCGAGTCCAACTTGGATCCTAATTGCTCCAATTTAGTCTGCTCTAAGTGTGCGACCTTGCAGGTTCTCATGACATTGACAGTAATATTAAAATCCCATTTTAATATTACAAACAGTGAATGGTATCTAGCAACACATCACTGCTACCCATCTAATAAGAATGTCAGTGATTTGACATAACATTTTCGTGATCAATGTTACTGTGTAGTTTAGTCCTTTTGTCCAAATATCTAGATTGAACATAAGGCATGGAATGTGTCACCCTTATATAGTTCAATCCTTCATTTCCTGATACCCGAGTAAACTTAATAACAAATGAGATCGATATCTCATATTGGCTCATATGAGCATGGCCATACATTTCGCAGTCTCACTCAATCAGGGGGCCTGAAGATATCGCTTATGCTATGTAGGAGGGACAAATCTCATCTAGGTCACTCACATCCCTCCTCATGATTCGCGGTATGTCCAATAATCGACTTTATAATCACCTTGTTACAGATGTTGTTTGATGGCATTAAAACACGCAACTCCTCATGTAGGAATCGTAGTGATTTCAAGTCAAAGACCACATATACCATTGTCACTATGAGAATTGTTTATGACATTCACGTAACGATCCATGTAGCATTCTCATGGAGGGTCTGTCCAGTACATTATTACTCTAATATATACCCATGTGAAGACTTGATATCTCATATCTATGACCCGTGAGATGTGACCATCAGTCTACGCACATACTAGT
Source organism: Ormosia emarginata (assembly GCA_029884605.1). NCBI lineage: Eukaryota > Viridiplantae > Streptophyta > Magnoliopsida > Fabales > Fabaceae > Ormosia > Ormosia emarginata. The sequence continues at coordinate 30,094,417 of JAQQTP010000079.1, read as the reverse complement.
CTCAATGTATTATTGTTATCCTAATTAACAATAATACTTGATCAGGGATATTTAAGAATAATGTTTTATCTAATAGGATCTCACTATCTAGTCATCCACTTGATGTCCTATGGCATCAAACTTACTATTCTAAGGATTTTATTATGTTTATAAAAAAGAACACAATAAATGAAATGTCTCATATATTAAAAAATAACATAATACAATGTATATAAATATAGACAAAATGTATCGGCCTCTAGGGCATACACTAACAAAAACAGTCCAACCAAATAGAAAAGATTGGAGCAAGAGGCTTGAGGACACATTGTGAGCGTATAGGACTGCCTTCAAGACTCCTTTAGGCATGTCTCCCTATAGGATAGTCTTTGACAAGGCATGTCACTTTCCGGTGGAGATTGAGCACAAGGCCTATTAGGTAGTAAAGAAGTGCAACCACGACTTGAACTAAGCCAAATGCCAACGAAAACTCCAACTCCAAGAACTTGAAAAGATTCAGTTAGAAGAGTATAGGAACACCTGGATCTACAAAGAGAAGACCAAATCCTTTCATAATAAGATAATTGCAAGAAAATATTTTGTGATTAGTAAAAAATTTCTCTTTTACAATTCTTGCCTCAAGCTCATGCCCAGTAAGCTCCGTTATAGGTTGTAACACCCTCATTTGGGTATCACATTTGGGACCAAAACTTGAAAACTTAACAAAATATGTAAAAGATTTAATATAGTAAAATACAGATTTCAAATTTTCTTTTCCGAAAACATAAATTTAAACAAGGTGTAAACAACACAACATGCAATATTTAATAATTACACATCAGAATATACAAAAGATGGCATGGATCACCATCCACCCAAAATACATAAGGTTTAAATTCCAAAGGAAATACATATAAATATATACAAATGGTTCATAAAACACAAACTAGCCCAAGTCTAAAAACTTAGGGAGTAGGGTCCTCCATTGGATCCTCCTCTTTGGAGTCCCCTTCAGAAAAAAAAACCCTCAATCGGGGTAAGAGCTCACGAGCAGGTGTCCTAGCAGATGACACCTCAGAGTTCGCATCTTCCCTAGAGGTGTAATTCAAGTCACCCCATAACTCCCTAATTGGCATAACAAACTTCAAATGTATAGAGACGTCCAGAGAGAAAAAGGGGGCCCCATTGTGGGTCATACACATAAAAACATATATATCCCCTACATATCTAACACGTTACATATCTTAGTCTATATGCCAAGCATCCGTACCGCCAAGGAACTGAACTCTGACAAAACTAGCAAAAGTTCTTCTCGTCGCCATCACAGAAAACAAAATAGCAAAAAGATATGATCTTCTTTGTCTTCCTCTCAGTCTTTAACAATTATACACATAAAATAGAATAATACAATAAAGAGGTGAGATTCCCTACATCAATACCAACATGGTAGCAAAGAAACCATAAAGAACAGTAATATCATTCACCTACAGGAACAACAATTTCTGTTATGGCATCAAGTATCAGATAATTTAGTAGATATAAAATAACACAATGATATGTAGACCGACTATGCATATGCACAATGGACTAATTTCCTTCTCCATGGGGCTAAACACAATTTCAGAGAGAATGATCTAGAAGACATTGTCTGTATCTCATCAACCTCAAGTTAAGTGCTATAATTTTCTCAATTTGCACATCATGGCTTTATACCAGACAGTCTACACCAGATCGTGATTAGGAATAGTATTTCAGTTTGGATCGTCGGTGTGTTGCATCGGTCTGATCCATGGCACAATAGAGCTACCAACTAGCCATTATGGAAAACCCGTGCCCTAACGCCTCCAAGGTCAACAAGTGACTTACACTACGTCCATTGCACTCGCACTAAGGTGTAATTCAACTCCTAGGCATACAGCCTCAATCGACACCGCCGGTATAATGCATAATCAATGACTCAATGCAAACACGTATATTAATATCATGATTTTCAATAAATATAAGCTACTCATGAGCCAAGCTAGTCATCAACATCTCCGGGTCTCGTTCAAGAGCCTAACGGAACACTACTGTTAATTCCAATCGCAAAGTATCTCTATCGTATAACTCAAAAATCATCATTCTTAAATTATGCAAAACATTCATTCCACTTTTAAGCTAAATTTTTGAAACGTTCAAAGATTAATATAGAAATTAACTTTAGTTCCAATATTCTTCTAACTAAACTCCTCTAGGTAATGATTCCTAATATTTTTCACAAAAAGACACCAAAGGAATCCACATTATATCAATTTAGTAAACCCTTTTTCCTTTGCCTTTACTAAATCACTCTTCAATAAAATACTTTAAATTTTTGACATCTTTACAAAATGTAGTTATTGGTGCCTTACATTTGTGCTTTATTGATTGTTTAGTCCTTATTCTTAGGCATATTTAAGAGATTTTAGGCTTATATTTGTCAAATGCAATTTGGATATCCTCTGTAACACCCACCGTAGGGTACCACATTTATGTTACTTAATTCCCAAATCACCCCCAAGTTATAAAATATGATGTTGTGGTAAAATATGAGTTGTAAATTTTTTTCTTTCTTCTTTGATAACTATAAAATAAACTTAGCAGAAAATAAAATATTATACATCATCACACATAATTTACATCATCATACATTACAAATGTACTGTCAGGATTATTTATATACAGACTATTTTTCAAAAACTAGATAACACACTTAAATATATACTGACATAGTTTGTAACAAAGTTTAGACTCACCCAAGTCTAACTAAGCGGCAGAACCCTCAGACGGGTCCTCCTCAGACTCCTCAGCAGGTAGGAATCTGATTTGACGCGTAGCCCTATGGACAGGTGTCCAGGCTGACGACACAATACTAATTTCCGTTGGGACATAGTTTTTAGTATCCTAATGTCGTCTAATAGACAACGGAAATTCCACATGCACAAAAATAGTTACAGAGAAAAATGGATCCACATGAAATATCCTACTAACGTTTACAGTCAAGTGCCCCTCATAAATAAGTCCCCTCTCATTGGGACTTGTCCTCCAAGCTCCAGCTCCTCCGTGGAACTGCAAACACACGTACCCGAAGAAACTTGACCTTGACGCCATGCTATCAAAACTTTGCATTCCCATAAGTAAGGAGTAGTTCCTCTTCCCCTTCTTTTAAAATAATATGACTTCTCACATTATTTTACACTTTTCTTACTCAAGAAAAATACTTTTCGTAATTTATTCCATAAAATCATCATTTCGTTGAATTAAATCAATGTTTTTAACTTTAAAAATTTACTAACGCTCTCCAAAACCCAAAGAATGAGTTACACGTTAAAAAATCCCAAGTTACCAACGTATTCTTTACAATTCCAAATCAATTCTAAAAATCAATCCTTTTTAAAATAAATTGAGGTTCAAACATTTTCAACCTCTCTTTTCCATTGACGTATGAAAATTCCAATTCTCAAGTGTTAAAACACTCTGATTCCCTTTCGAAATTCCTTGTATTAAATTAAGTTATATTTCCACTTTGAAAATCACTTTGTTCATAAAAATCAAGGCATCACAAGCCTTCAAAAACCGTGGACATGGCCATTGAAACCATCAAATATTTTTCCTTTTAAATTGATATAGTTTTACACAAACAAAACCATTAAAAATTCTCACTAAAACCGTGAGCACTTGTTTCTTGAAAACAAACCATTTGTTTATTTTCCTAGTTGTTCTAAACATCCATTTTTACCATTCATGAAAATATTAATTTGTGAACACCTATTTTGAAGTGATAAAGCCGAAATTCACCTTAGCTTAGGGACCAAGAATTAATTCCCTTATTCTTGAAAAATTTCAACATGAACCCTAATTTTTTTAGAGCTCAAAACCGTAGCCTCCTCCATGGCCTTTGGAGCCAAAATTGTTTGTTTCAACATACATCCACCATAATATATTCAACATGCTTTCATCATGCATATTATAAGCATACCATATAAGCAATAAAATCATGCAAAATCATACAAATCATATCAAACATGAGAAAATAATTAAAGCATATAAACACATACAAATTATTACATGACCATGGATATGAATCCTCACATGGATTCACTATCCATCAAATATAAAATCATCTCTCACCACCATACTTGGTTGGTGAGATGGATCTCCCTCTTACCTCTTGAAGAACCACAAAAAGTTCCTTGCTTTGTATTTAGAACAAGATCTCCACCAACAAAAGTCTCTTGAACACAAAACAAACACAAAGAAATTAGTATATTAAACTTGAATAAGAGGAACCATGGATCAAACATGGTTTAGAACATGAAAAAGAAGAGAAAAAATGAAATTTTCCATAACTTCACCTTAAGAACCCTAAAACTTGCTCTTGGAAAAACTCGTTCAAGATGTAAGATTTAGGACTTGGTGTAAACTACAAAGTGTCTTAGAATTAGGTAAGGTTCAAGAAATATGGTTGTTTGAAATTAAAAAGTGATGGAAGGCTGTTTTGGAGTGCTTGGCCGTAGCTATGGTGGGAGAGAAAGGAGAGAATTTTTTTTTCTAAGTCTTGCTTTAGGAAAGATGAAGAATGATTCAATAATGACCAAAGGTGATCAATTATGGTCTTCCAATGTTGCTTTAGCTCCTAAATGCAGCACCAAAACCGTCCCCCCCATCCATGCACTCTTCAAAATGCAACAAATCTCATAGCCACCATTTTAGGCTATCTTAACCATTGATTAGATCAATGGTTAGGATTTAATGTAGCTTCTAGGTTTAGGCTTAGATAGAAGACTTAATTTAAGTCATTGGATCTTTCCTCCTTGAAATCCTAGTCATTAGATGTGTCTCCAAAATGAAGGGTCAAGATTACTCCTTCAAACTTTACATCCAAGGGCTATAAATGGTCCTAGCCACTTTATAAGACTAAATCACAACCGTTGATTAAATCAAGATCAAGTCTCCACCGTTGATTACATCAATGGTAGATATCCAAGCCACTAATGTTGACTTCGCAGTACAATATTTTTTTTTGTATCTGCTATTGCCATTCAAATAATATTTTTACTGTATTTTTATCACCCGATAATTAAATACAGTGCAAAACACAGTAAAAGAAAATTTTAAAACCATTTCCGAATTTAGGTTTAGTAAGATCCCCCGTCTCAGTCTCAACAGTACGAATTTTTATGATTATAGAAAAATTTTTACTTTTCTGGACCCATGCGGGGCCCACATACGACCTCCCTGGGCCCACAGATGACCCACGGATAACGCTAAAATAAACAGAGTAATATAAAAATTTCATAATCACACACAAAATCACAAAAATTAGAAAATGCACAAATATCAAATCAGATTACGTAAAATAATTAAGACTTGACAATAATAATTAAATTACGTAAAATTTTCCCCGGCCCGAAAATTATTATTTTCCTGACACAGAGTAAATCACTCAAAACGATCAAAAGTAGTCACAGAATAATCAAAATAATTTTACAGTATACAAAAATCACTAAACAGTAGAATTCTATTAACTGTCAAAATTACTGTCTTATATTTAGGAAGTTTGGGTTGTTACAATACTCCCCCTCTGAAAAGAAGTTTCGTCCTCGAAACTTGATAAACTTGACTTCACATCCTCATAATAAATACGGATATTGTTCCTTTATCTTTTCTTCTAGTTCCCATGTAGCTTCACCACTTACATCATTCCAAATAATTTTAACGAATGAAATTTCCTTACCTCGATGTTGCTTTATTCTTCGATCCTCAATCTTGATTGGAAACGTTTCATAGGTTAAGTTTTCCTTCAGCTGTACTGTGTCTGGTTCGATAACATGGGTAGGATCAGGAATATACTTCCGTAGTTGCGATACGTGAAATACATTGTGATGATTTGATAACAATGGTGGTAATGCAATCTGATAAGCTACCGGACCTACTCGACATAAAATCTGATACGGCCCGATAAACTTTGGAGTGAGTTTCTTGGACTTAAGCACTCGTCCAACTCCAATCATAGGTGTCACTCACAGAAAAACATGGTCACCTTCTTCAAACTCAAGCGATTTTCTCCTTTTATCAGCATAGCTCTTTTGTCGAGTTTGAGTTATTCTCATCTTGTCTTGTATCATCTTCACTTTCTCAATTGTCTGTTGAACAATCTCCGGTCCTAATACGACACTTTCACCATCCTGATACCAACACAATGGTGTTTTGCATCGTCTTCCATACAATGCCTCATAGGGTGCCATCCTTATGCTCGAATGAAAACTGTTGTTGTATATGAACTCTATCAATGGCAAAAATTCATCCCAACAACCAGTTTCTTCCAGAACACAAGCACTCAACAAGTCTTCTAATGACTGAATCGTTCTTTCTGACTGACCATCAGTCTGTGGATGGTAAGCAGAACTCAATCGTAGCTTTGTTCCTATCGCTTCTTGCAGACTATTCCAAAATCTCGACGTAAACCTCGGATCTCGATCTGAAATAATACTGGATGGTAGACTATGAAGTCTAACAATTTCACTGATGTACACTTGGGCTAATTTTTCCATCATGTACATAACATTAATCGGCAAAAAGTGCGTCGACTTTGTAAGCCGATCAACAATTACCCAAATAGAATCATGACCTTTCTGAGTTTTTAGTAGTCTTGACACAAAATCCATTGCTATGTCATCCCATTTCCACTCAAGTATAGGCAAAGGTTGCAACGTTCCCGAAGGTCTTTGATGTTCCACCTTAGCCTTCTGACAAACTAAACAGGATGATACATACTCAGCAGCATCTTTCTTCATTCCTTGCCACCAATATAATTATTTTAAATCCTGGTACATCTTTGTGGCTCTTGGATGTATACTCAACTTACTCCTGTGAGCTTCATCCAAAATTAATCTCCTAATTTCTGGATCATTAGGCACAAATTCTGCCTTGAAACTTCAAAATTCCATTAGCACCTTCGCTAAATTCCACCTCTGCACCTTGGCTCTTTGCTTCTTTTACTTCTTGTAAATATTGGTCACTGTTTTGTCCATCTCGTATCCTAGCCATCAAATCATTTGAAATGGTGATCATGTTTACACGCATCTTTCCTGGCGTAAGTTTCACAAATAAACGCATATCCCAAAATTCTTCTATCAGTTCCTTCTCCTTGATCATCATAACAAAAGCACTAAGTATTTTCTTGCTCAACGCATCCGCTACGACATTCGCCTTTCCAGGGTGATACTGTAACTGAAAGTCATAATCCTTCAGAAACTCTAACCAACGCCTTTGTCTCATGTTCAACTCTTTCTGGTCAAACAGATACTTTAAACTTTTATGATCACTAAAAATAGTGAATGTTGCTCCATAGAGAAAATGTCTCCACACTTTCAACACAAACACCACAACTACCAACTCTAAGTCATGAGTCGGATAATTCCTCTCATGATTTTTCAACTGCCTTGAAGCATAAGCCACCATCTTACGATTCTGCATAAGTACACAACTCAATCCTTGGTACGAAGCATCACAATATACATCAAAAGGTTCATTCGGATCAGGTAAAATCAATACTGGTGAAGTAGTCAATCGTCTTTTCAACTCTTGAAAACTTTCTTCGCATGCATCAGTCCATACGAATGGTTGATTCTTCCATGTAAGTTGGGTAAGAGGTCCTGCTATCTTTGAAAACCCCTCAATGAACCATCTATAGTAACCAGCTAATCCGATAAAACTACGAATTTCTGTTACATTCGTTAGTCTTTCCCATTCCAAAACAATCTCCACCTTTGAAGCATCAACTTCAATTCCTTCCCCCAATATCACATGTCCCAAAAATTGAACTTCGCTTAACCAAAATTCACATTTGGACAACTTGGCATACAACTTATTCTCCTTCAAAATCTGGAGAACCACTCTAAGATGTTCAGCATGTTCCTCCTGACTTTGAGAATAAATTAAAATGTCATCTATAAAGACAACAACAAACTTATCCAAGTACGAACGAAAAATTCTGTTCATAAAGTCCATGAATATGGCAGGTGCATTCGTCACACCAAATGGCATCACAAGATATTCATAATGCCTATAACGAGTCCGAAATGCAGTTTTGGGAATATCTTCCACTTTCACACGAATCTGGTGATATCCAGATCGTAAATCAATCTTGGAAAATATTGCGACTCCTTGCAATTGATCCATCATATCATCAATTCTTGGTAGTGGATATTTATTCCTAATCGTAACCTTGTTCAATTGTCGGTAGTCTACACATAGACGAGAAGTTCTGTCCTTCTTCTTAACCAACAATACTGGAGCTCCCCATGGTGACACACTAGGTCTCACAAATTGCTTTACCAACAAATCCTCCAATTGTTTCTTAAGCTCTGCCAACTCTACCGACGACATCCGATATGGCGCAATAGATATAGGTCCAACTCCAGGTACTAAATCAATAGCAAACTCAATTTCTCTTTCTGCCGGTAGTCCAGGTATATCTTCAGGAAATACCTCAGGAAATTCATTATCCACAAAAATATCCTTTAAGACATCTTCACACTAAACCTCCAAAGAAGACAACAGTAGATACCCAAGATCTCCTTCCTTCAAACAAGCTTCTACTTGAGTTGTCGTTAGGAATCTAGGATCTTTAGCCTCAGAAAATACTAACGTCTTATTCGAACAATCAATTAGGATATGGTTAGAAGATAACCAATCCATTCCTAAGATTACATTAATCTTGGAAAGAGGCAAACAAATTAAATCCACATGAAAGATTATATCCCTAACACATACAAGGCAATTCAAACATACTTTTGTAGTTATCACAGGCTTATTAGTAGAAGTAGCAACACTCAAACCATATGGCAATGTAGTCACAGTCAATCCCAAACGTTCCACACAATCATATGCAATAAAAGAATGTGTTGCTCCTGAATCATAGAGTACGATTAAAGGATTACCTTCAATAGCACACTCCTCCATGATTAAATCCTCAGATTTCGCGGCTTCCTCTCCGCTCATAGTATACACTCGACCACCCGCCTGTGGCCTTGCTGTACGAACATTTCCCACAGAAGGTTCCCTCTTTATCTGATCACAATCCCTGGATAAATGTCCAGGTTTCCCACATCTAAAATAAACAATTCCTTTATGCTGACAATCCTTGGTCAGATGGTTCTTCCCACACTTGTAACAGTTATACGTAGGAGTCCCAGCTTGACTTGCCTTATTGCCACCAGAACTTCCTCCCACAAATTGCTGCCGGTTCTGATTTCCTGCCAGTTTAGTATATAGTTTTTGTTGAAAACGGTTTCCTCCACTACTTTTTCCTCTTTGGAATCTTGTAAGTCCAAAATTCTTGTTTCTCGCCGCACGCTATTGATCAATCTCCTCAACCTTACGGCACTTGTCCAACAATTCTGGAAACTGCTCAATTCCCAGGGTTGCTATAGCTCGCTTAATGTCAAGCTTCAATCCTTCCTCAAATTTCCTACACTTCCATTCCTCATCTGGATGCATTTGGAAATATCTCGAAAACTTAGATAAGCTCTCGAACTTTGCCGCATACTCACTAACAGACATTACTCCTTGCCTCAGACTAAGAAATTCCATCTCCTTTGCATGACGCGCACTTGTTGGAAAATACTTTGCCAAGAACTTCTGCCTAAAGAGCTGCCATGTCACAACTCTTCCTTCAGCTTCTAACAATCTTCGGGCTCCTGCCCACCAGTTTTCACCATCTCCAACTAACATAAAAGTCGCAAAGGTCAGCTTACGTTCATCAGTACATCCCATACCTTCAAATATTTTCTTTAATTCCTGGATCCACAATTCAGCTTTCTCCAGGTCAAATTCTTCCCGAAACTTCGATGGATTATTCTTACGGAATTCAGATAAATTGTGAGCATCCTCAATTGCTCTTTGATTTTGTTGTGCAATGACATCAGCCATCCTTTGCATCGCTGCTACAGCTGCAGCCATGTTTTGGTTATCACTGCCAGCATCTTCCACTCTAGTTCTAGTATTGACACGTCCTTGTCCTCTTCCAGCCATTACTTTCTCTACTTAACTGGACAACACGAAGAAAGTAAGGTCAATCTTCAAACAACATTGTTTCTTTTCAGAAAACAATAACAGAGAATCACACAACATAAACAAGACAGACCTAACCACAAACCCAAAAGACTCTAACTTGGGCTCTGATACTAACTAAATGTAACACCCACCATAAGGTGCCACATTTATGTTACTTAATTCCCAAATCACCCCCAAGTTATAAAATGTGATGTTGTGGTAAAATATGAGTTGTAAATTTCTTTCTTTCTTCTTTGATAACTATAAAATAAACTTAGCAGAAAATAAAATATTATACATCATCACACATAATTTACATCATCATACATTACAAACGTACTATTAGGATTATTTATATACAGACCATTTCTCAAAAACTAGATAACACACTTAAATATATACTGACATAGTTTGTAATAGAGTTTAGGCTCGCCCAAGTCTAACTAAGCGGCAGAACCCTCAGACGGGTCCTCCTCAGACTCCTCAACAGGTAGGAATCCGATTTGACACGTAGCCCTATGGACAGGTGTCCGGGTTGACGACACAATACTAATTTCCATTGGGACATAGTTTTTAGTATCCCAATGTCGTCTAATAGACAGTGAAAATTCCACATGCACAAAAATAGTTTCAAAGAAAAACGGATCCCCATGAAATATCCTGCTAAAGTTTACTGTCAAGTGCCCCTCATAAATAAGTCCCCTCTCATTGGGACTTGTCCTCCAAGCTCCAGCTCCTCCGTGGAACTGCAAACGCACATACCTGAAGAAACTTGACCTTGACGCCATGCTATCAAAACTCTGCGTTCCCAGAAGTAAGGAGTAGTTCCTCTTCCCCTTCTTGTACGACTTCTTTCTCAACGTCTTTATCAAATATAAATACCATACACACATATACATACAAAGAGGTGAGATCACCTACACCAATACCAACATGGTAGCACAGAGATAATACATACAACATACCATACAATTATATCATACCATAATTACAATTATGCCATCATCATAATATATAACAGATACAATAAATAACATTAACCATCATGCCATTAACAATATTATCATCCAAGTATGTCAACAGTTCAATTATCATAACCAATGCTCAATAAAGATTCATATGTTATGCATGTGCATATAGACTCAATGTTCCTACTCCATGGAGCTAATACTCAGTTCGGAGAAGTTGATCGAAAAGATCTGTCGGTACCATATGCCTCAGACCACGTGCTTTAATCCTCATTTTGATCTTGCATATCTAGCATATACACGACAGTCTTTATCAGATCTTGATTAAGAATAGTGTCTCGGTCGAGATCATCGGTGTGTTGAATCGGTCTAACTTACGGGAAGAAGAGCTACCAACCACCCATGTAAGCAACCCGCACCCCGATGCCCCCAAGGTCAACAAGTGACTTACACTACGCATATCGCACCCACTCAAGAGATGTACGTCTCTCCTAGGCAATTAGCCATATCCAGTCCATCGGACCATTTTTCAATGCATGTATAATGCACCAATTACCAACCAAAGGTAAATCACATAATTTCTCATACAGTGTCCAAACATCATTTCATGCATATAAAATGCACCAATACCAATCATAGGCAAAATTCACCATTTTCTCATACAATGTTCATCCACTGGTTCAATAGTAATTTTACTGTATATTTAATCGCAAAAATCATTTTATCACATTTTCATAGTCGCGCACCACTTTTGTCACGTTTTCACAATTTAGTAACATTTCTGTTACGTTTTCAAATCACATATAGATTTTTCAACATTTTCATCAATTACGTAGAAATATTCCACCATTTTTAAATCACGTAGTGATTTTTCAATAATATTTCAATCACGTAAAAATATTTAAACGCTTTCCAAATTTGCATAGAAATATTTCAACGTTTTTCAAATCGCATGAAAATATTTAAACGTTTTTCCAATCGCATAGCTTAAAAATCACGTTTTTAAGTTACGTAAATCATTTTTTCACTATTTTTCAACTTCATAAAATATTTGTCAACCGTTAAAAAATTCCTTTTCAACATTTTTCAAAATAATATGACTTCTCACATTATTTTACACTTTTCTTACTCAAGAAAAATACTTTTCGTAATTTATTCCATAAAATCATCATTTCATTGAATTAAATCAATGTTTTTAACTTTAAAAATTTACTAACGCTCTCCAAAACCCAAAGAATAAGTTACACGTTAGAAAATCCCAAGTTACCAACGTATTCTTTACAATTCCAAATCAATTCTAAAAATCAATCCTTTTTAAAATAAATTGAGGTTCAAACATTTTCAACCTCTCTTTTCCATTGACGTATGAAAATTCCAATTCTCAAGTGTTAAAACACTCTGATTCCCTTTCGAAATTCCTTGTATTAAATCAAGTTATATTTCCACTTTGAAAATCACTTTGTTCATAAAAATCAAGGCATCACAAGTCTTCAAAAACTGTGGACATGGCCATTGAAACCTTTAAATATTTTTCCTTTTAAATTGATATGATTTTACACAAACAAAACCATTAAAAATTCTCACTAAAACCGTGAGCACTTGTTTCTTGAAAACAAACCATTTGTTTATTTTCCTAGTTGTTCTAAACATCCATTTTTACCATTCATGAAAATATTAATTTGTGAACACCTATTTTGAGGTGATAAAGCTAAAATTCACCTTAGCTTAGGGACCAAGAATTAATTCCCTTGTTCTTGAAAATTTTTAACATGAACCCTAATTTTTTTAGAGCTCAAAACCGTAGCCTCCTCCATGGCCTTTGGATCCAAAATTGTTTGTTTCAACATACATCTACCATAATATATTCAACATGCTTTCATCATGCATATTATAGGCATACGATATAAGCAATAAAATCATGCAAATCATATCAAACATAGGAAAATAATCAAAGCACATAAACACATACAAATTATTACATGACCATGGATATGAATCCTTACATGGATTCACTATCCATCAAATCTAAAACCATCTCTCACTACCATACTTGGTTAGTGAGATGGATCTCCCTCTTACCTTTTGAAGAACCACAAAAAGTTCCTTGCTTTGTATTTTGAACAAGATCTCCACCAACAAAAGTCTCTTGAACACAAAACAAACACAAAGAAATTAGTATATTAAACTTGAATAAGAGGAACCATGGATCAAACATGGTTTAGAACATGAAAAAGAAGAGAAAAAATGAAGTTTTCCATAACTTCACCATAAGAACCCTAAAACTTGCTCTTGGAAAAACTCCTTCAAGATGTAAGATTTAGGACTTGGTGTAAACTACAAAGTGTCTTAGAATTAGGTAAGGATTCAAGAAATATGGTTGTTTGAAATTAGAAAGTGATGGAAGGCTGTTTTGGAGTGCTTGGCCGTAGCTATGGTGGGAGAGAAAGGATAGAAATTTTTTTTCTAAGTCTTGCTTTAGGAAAGATGAAGAATGATTCAACAATGACCAAAGGTGATCAATTATGGTCTTCCAATGTTGCTTTAGCTCCTAAATGCCGCACCAAAACCGTCCCCCCCATCCATGCACTCTTCAAAATGCAACAAATCTCATAGCCACCATTTTAGGCCATCTTAACCATTGATTAGATCAATGGTTAGGATTTAATGTAGCTTCTAGGTTTAGGCTTAGATAGAAGACTTAATTTAGGCCATTGGATCTTTTCTCCTTGAAATCCTAGCCATTAGATGTGTCTCCAAAATGAAGGGTCAAGATTACTCCTTCAAACTTTACATCCAAGGGCTATAAATGGTCCTAACCACTTTATAAGACTAAATCTCAACCGTTGATTAAATCAAGATCAAGTCTCCACTATTGCTTACATCAATGGTAGATATCCAAGCCACAAATGTTGACTTTGCAGTACAATATTTATTTTTGTATCTACTATTGCCATTCAAATAATATTTTTACTGTATTTTATCACCCGATAATTAAATACAGTGCAAAACACAGTAAAAGAAAATTTTAAAAACTGTTTCCGGATTCAGGTTTAGTAAAATCCCCCGTCTCAGTCTCAACAGTATGAATTTTTATGATTATAGAAAATTTTTTACCTTTTTGGACCCATACGGGGCCCACATACGACCTCTCTGGGCCCACAGATGACCCACGGATAACGCTAAAATAAACAGAGTAATATAAAAATTTCATAATCACACACAAAATCACAAAAATTAGTAATAATTAAGACTTGATAGTAATAATTAAATTACGTAAAATTTTCCCCGGCCCGAAAATTATTATTTTCCTGACACGGAGTAAATCACTCAAAATGATCAAAAGCAGTCACGGAATAATCAAAATAATTTTACAGTATACAAAAATCACTAAACAGTAAAATTCTGTTAACTATCAAAATTACTGTCTTATATTTAGGAAGTTTGGGGTGTTACATCTTCTTATATGTTATTGAGCAAATTATGCATATTCTTTAAGTGATTAAGTGGATTTATAACTTATATTTGATTAGGTGATTTCTCTAATATAGGATGGACTCAAAAGAGATGAATTGATGCAAGCCAAGGCCCAACATTGGAGGATAAAACCAAGGAAGCATTCCAGCATAGCACACCACGGCACTCGGTAATGCACACTATGGCATGATGCACCTAACCTGCTATCAGTACTTACCCTCGAGGCATGTGCGCCGCTACATAAGGAAGTGCATGCTGTGGCATGATGAGCAGAACTGAGCCTATAAATAGATTTTTATTAGATTTTTATAAAGGGAGCCATTCATGGTTAGAGAAGCTGCAACTTTGTCTTTCATTTCTAGGCAGATTGGAGGCTAAGGGAGCCCAGGTTGAAGGTTATCTTCCTCATGGAGGGAGACTCAAGCATCAACGACAACATCCATAAGCTTTTCCTCCTTTCTCCTTTTTCTTTCCTCTCTCCCATTATCTTGATCATGTATTTTGTGATTCTATTTTCATGTTCAATGATGTAATAGCTGTTTTAAGGAATATTCTGAATCCTTTTTATGAATATCAATGATTTTGCATCTTCTTTGAGTTTATATGTATGCTTGGTTTTGTTAAATCATATTGTGCTTAATGCTCTTGAGTACCTGATCAACATTTAAGTGATTTGTTGAAATCTAATGATCCTAAACATAGGGATTTGGATTTGAGATCGTATGTATGATTGATGCATGTTCGACTTCATTCTCATGGTGGGAATGAGTTGATTCACTAATGAGATAAAAACATACCTCTTAGCCATGCACAACATGTGTTTGAGCATAAATCCTTCATTATTGGATTTCACTCTAGTTCTCATGGGCGTATAGTGAGCTAGATGAAGAGAGCTAGGGTTACAGATGCGCTGTTGATAAAATTTTCAATTTTTAATGTTCTACACATGATGTTATGCATTCTTGAATCGAAAATGATGGATCATTTGAATGCATGATATATTGCCAATGGCTAGTGTGGAATTGGTTGTCCAATGATATAAATGGTTGTGATTTGACCTCTGTTAGCAAAACCATATGCAATCATAAAACATGTGAAAACAATATAGTAGCTTTTTATGCCTGATTTACATCCCACTTAGATTCACGTGTAACTTTAAACATGATACGAGTGCATGTCTAGAGAAAGTTAATGGATGTATATGTAGAGTTTCGATTAATCTTGAAATTGTTTTTAAACTCTCTTGAGGCGAAATCCTAGGTTATGCATGACTGAGGAAATGATTAGGGCATTGTTTGGACCGATTGAGCCTTTTGAAGCTTACCCTTACATAATGATATCCATAAGTCCCCTTTGAAGCTTTTTAATTGTTTGGCCTTATTTGTTTTTCATTACCATTGTGTTCGTTAACCTGTTAACCATTCTAATGCATGTGAAAACATCGATTTTTCTTCCTGCTATCATTTTTTGTTGAGCACATGCTATGTTATTTCTTGAAGTGATTTTAGTGATTAGGGGTATTACGTATGTCTATTACAAAAATGAGCCTGAAGGAACCAGATGCAACAAAAGAAAAAAATTGCTTTGTATAAGTAGAAAAAGAGAAAAAGAGAAAAGAGACAAGTAAAACAAAAAAAGGAATGAAGAAAAGTTAAAAAAGAGAAGCATCAAATGGTTCTGGCAAGTTTTATTCTTTCATTGTTGAATACCATGATAGTTTCACTTGGTCTCAAGTCTTGAAATAACATGTGCATGTTTCTTAATGTTTGTGTTAAATCCTTTCCCCTTCTGTTCATGAACCTAATTCCTTTGGCCTTATATTACAAGCTGTTGAAGTCCATTCTGATCCTCAATTGTGTGTGATTTACATTAGTGGAGAAAAATTTTAGATTCAATTTAATGTATTATATGATTCAAATACATGTATGCTTATAAACTAATCTGGATATACCTAACTTGAATATGAGAAGTTTATCTTGCATGTTTGTAGGAAGTGTGAATTGCTTGAAAGGATGCTTGATTGTTAGCATGTTAAGATTGTGTATGTGTGGAGCTGATTGTGGGCTACTAGCATTCTTTGAGGACTGATGCAATCATTCTACACTAGTTGAGGTAATTGAAAAATTGAAATTATCATATTTGTGGAATGCATGTAAGCATGATTGGTTAATGTAAGTTTACTTAATCATACTTTGTTTTGCTCGAGGACTAGCAAAAGCATAGGTTTGGGGGTGTGATAACTTCACAAAATATAGTTATTGGTGCACTACATTTGTTCTCTATGGATTGCTTCATCCTTATTCTTAGGCATATTTAGGAGATTTTAGGCTTATATTTGTCAAATGCAATTTAGATATTTTCCTATACGTTATTGAGCAAATTGTGCATATTCTTTAAGTGATTAAGTTGATTTATAACTTATATTTGATTTGGAAATTTCTCTAAAGTAGTGTGGACTTAAAAGAAAAGAATTGATGCAAGCCAAGACCCAACATTGGAGGATAAAACTAAGGAAGCATTCCAACATAGCACGCCATGGCGTGATGCGCCTCAACTGCTGTCAGTACTTACCCTCGAGGAATACGTGCCGCGGCGTAAGGAAGTGCACACTGCGGCGATTGGAGGCTAAGGGAGCCATTTAGAGAAGGGGGCCATTTAGGGTTAGAGAAGCTGTGGCTTTGTCCTTCATTACTGGGCAGATTGGAGGCTAAGGGAGCCAAGGTTAGAGGCTATCTTCCTCATGGAGGGAGATTCAAGCATCAATGGAAACATTCATAAGCTTTTCCTCCTTTCTCATTTTTCTTTCCTCTATCCCATTTTCTTGAACAGGTATTCTGTGATTCTATTTTTGTGTTCAATGATGTAGTAGTTGTTTTAAGGAATACTTTGAATCCTTTTTATGAATATCAATGATTTTGCCTCTTCTCTATATTTATATGTATGTTTGGCTTTGTTAAATCATATTATGCTTAATCCTCTTGAGTGTCTGATTAACATTTAAGTGATTTGTTGAAATCTAATGAGCCTCGACATAGGGATTTGGATTTGAGATCGTAGGTATGGTTGATGCATGTTCGACTTCATTCTCATGGTGGGGATGAGTTGATTCACTAATAGGATAGAAATATACCTCTTAGCCATGCATAGCGTGTGTTTGAGAATAGATCGTTCATTAGTGGATTTCACTCTGGTTCTCATGGACGCATAGTGAGCTAGATGAAGAATGTCAGGGTTAACTGACTTAGACATAAGCTTTTAACTAAAGTAGATTCTCAAGCTAACCTAATCAGTACATTCATGTAGATGAAGAGGATTACATATCATTGATTGAAGTAGGAGGTGCAGAAGGATTCCCTAAACTCTAGCCATTATCTTTATTGCTTTATAGTCTTTTGTTTATATCCATTTTCTCAATTTTTATGTTCCTGAATAAAATTACTTAAACTATCAGTTAATAGTTAGCATTGGAAATAAACTTATCCTCATGGGAACGATACTTTACTCTTTACTTTATTACCTATTTGGCCTATGCAGTTGTGGCCTTTGAAAGGGACAAACAAGTTTTTGGCACCGTTGCCGGGGATAAGACTTTATTTCTGTATTGCTAATATTGACAATGAGTTTTGGTAGTTCTAATTCAAGTTTTGTTTTTAGTTTAATTCAATAAGTCCATTTGGATATGTTTTGATCCTTTAGTCTTTAGTTTGTGTTGTTGTTTTGTAAACGTGTCAATATGTTGATTTTATGTTTTATTATATTTTAGTTGTACATTATGCAATTTAAGTTTATAGACATATTTTTGCAGTTGTTAGAGACCACTAGGATGCAGAATTGGTAGAAAAAGGCAATTTACTGTAAAATTATGCATTCTGATCACTCACGCTGCGATGCCCACATATCATGCCGCGACGCCATTGTCTCTGCCATAATAGTTTTTTGCACCTGAGGGCTCAATGTCGTGGCACAAAGAATTGCACGCCGTGGCGTGACCCCTGTTTTTGCATTTTCTATTTATTTTACGTATTTTTCTTTATTTATTAATGCTTAGTTCTAATATAGCTGCTATTTTGACAAGCTCAGGTACCCTATAGATCATGAACAGTAATGGCTAGTGTGGAATTAGTTTTCAATATTCTTCTCATGACGTTATGCATTCTTGAATTGAAAATGATGGATCGTTTGAATGCATGATATATTGCTAATGACTAGTGTGGAATTGATTGTTCAATCATATAAATGGTTGCTATTTGACCTATGTTAGAAAAACCATATGCAATCATGAAACATGTGAAACAATATAGTAGCTTTTTGTACATGATTTACATCCCACTTAGATGCATGTGTAACTTTAAACATGATAAGAGTGCATGTCTAGAAAAAGTTTATGGATGTACATGTAGTGTTTCGATTATCCTTAAAGTTGTTTTTAAACTCTCTTGTGGCAAAATCCTAGGTTGTGCATGACTAAGGAAATGATTTGGGCATTGTTTGGACTGATTGAGCTTTTCAAGCTTATCCTTACATGATGATATCCATAGGTCCCCTTTGAAGCTTTTTAATTGTTTTGCCTTATTTGTTTTTCATTCTCATTGTGTTCGTTAACATGTTAACCATTCTAATGCATGTGAAAACATTGCATTTTTTTCCTGCCATCATTATTTGTTGAGTACATGCTATATTATTTCTTGAAGTGAGTTCAGTGATTAGGGATATTATGTATGTCTATTACAAAAATGAGCCTGAAGGAATCAGATGTTGTAACACCCACCATAGGGTATCACATTTCTTACTTAATTATTATTAAGCCTTACCTAAGTTGTAAATCATTTGTTAATAGGATAAAAATATGAATTGTAAAATTTTTCTTTTGCGAATAATATAATTAAATAAATTAGACAAAATATAAGTACAGAAGATTAAACCATACACACACACACACACACACACATATATATATATATATATATATATATATATATATATATATATATATATATATATATATATATACATATATATATATATATACATATATATATATATACATATATATATATATACATATATATATATATACATATATACATACATACATACATAGGGGGACATATCTAGTGAGAGGAGTGATTATTATGAGAGGGTGAGATGAGTGAATCTTGACCATACAACCATACATGGATGGTCAAGATTAAAAGTTATTTAAAGGTCATATGACCACTTAAAAAAGCCACATGCATTTATGTTCTAATCTTAACTATTCATGTAAGATCCAATGGTCAAGATTCACTCCTCTCACCCTCTCATAATAAACACTCCTCTCACCTTGATACATTTCTAAATACATATATATATATATATATATATATATATATATATATATATATATATATATATATGTATACATATATATGTATACATATATATATACATATACACATATGGTTTTAGTACTCAACACAAAGCATATAAAATACAAACTATTTTTAGGAAACATAAATCGTCCTCACAACATACATCTAACTAGAAGAACCCTCAGAAGAATCTTCCTCTGGATCTTCCTCGGAAGATAAAAACCCCGGGTGATAGGTAGTCTTACGGACAGGTATCCGGGCGGACAACACTACACTAACTTCCCTAAGGGTACAGTAACGATCACCCTTGAACTGTCTAATAGATAAAGGAAACTCTATACGTCAATATACATCAACAGAAAAGAAAGGGACCTCGTGGTAGATCCTACTCAGAGAGATAGTCAACTAGCCCTGATAAATAAGACCCTCCTCATCAGGACTAAGACGCCAGGCCTCAGCGTCATCGTGAAACAATAGCCTTACGTAACCAAAGAAACTAGGTCTAGATGCCATAATAACAAAGTATGCTAATAAAACTGAGGTGCTTCTGTCTCCTCTTCTTCACCGTCTTTACTAATCATATATATAAAACAGAACAATACAATAAAGAGGTGAGATCACCTACACCAATACCATCACAACAATAGAGAGACAGTAACAACAGTAATATCATACAGATATAACAAACAACATATACAATTATGGCAATCAAGTATTTAATCACTTTAACAGATATAAGATGTCACAATATTATACAAACAGACTATGCACATGTACAATGAGCCAATTTCATACTCCATAGAGCTAAACACAAATGTCGGAGCGAATGATCTAGAAGATCTGTCTGTATCTCGGTCGCCTTAGACCAAAGTGCTATAAATTTATCCATTGTGCACATCAGGCATTATACAAGACAATCTATGCCAGATTGTGATTAGGAATAGTGTGTTGATCCAGATCGTTAGTGCCTTGCATCAGTCATCCCATGGCACAGAGGAGCTATCAATTGTCCATTGTGGAACACCTGCGCCCTGACGTCCCCAAGGTCAACAAGTGACCTACACTACGCCCATCGCACTCGCACTTAGGTGTGATTCAACTCCTAGGCATACAGCCTTAACCGACACCGCCAGTACAATGCATGAGAATGACTCAATGCACAACCACAATATGCCACTATGGGCCAAACATCATGATTTCACATTTTCGGGTCTAGTATGTCGGCCTGACAGTATTTTTTACTATTTCTCAATCGCATAGTATTTTTACTGTATTTTCACAATCACGCAACATTATTGTCGTGTTTTCAAATCATGCAACCATTTTTCAACGTTTTCTCAATTGCGTAAAAATATTTAAACATTTTCTAAATTGCATAGTTCAAAAATCCATGTTTTTGAATTGCGTAAGATTTTTCTACTATTTTTTAACCGTATAAAATAATTCTTGACATTCTAAATTCAATTTTGAAACTTTCTATACTTTAAAATATATTCTGACTTTAATTTCTTCTTTTTCTCATAAGAATGCTTCTAAGAAATAACTTCCGACGTTTTTCCAAAAATATGCATTATTTCCTCTTAATAAACCCTTCTTTATTTATTTTACCAACAACCCTTTTTAATAAAATACCTTAAGTCACCACTTCCATTTAAATCCTTGTTTCTAATATTATATCCAAAATTACCATTTGTAAAACAATAAAAATTAATTTGTTTCTTGTTTCCATCTTATAAGTCCTTAATTAATTTCTTTTCTCCTAATCACCTAAGTTTACCATTCATAATTCATTTTTACACTAATTTACCCTATTTTATGCTTCTCGGTTGTGAGTCATGTGGCCATTGGAACCAAAACTCATCAAGCCATTTTCTCACTTCCTTATCATTTAACTTCACCATTAAAACTTAATTTTAACTTGGAACACCCATTTTGAGGCTTAAAGGCCGTGAGCCTTAAGGTCCTTTGGAGACCAAAAATTATTTTCCTTTTCCTCATGAATCACATCATATACTTTCTATAATCATCAACATACATAATATCACAAGTTCATGCATAATATTAAAGCTATAAAAACACATACCATAAAACATGCATAAATCATAAAAACACATAACTAAAACAAGCACAAACAATGATTTTACACAACAAGGTAAACAAATCCTCACATGGATTCATTACCCACAAATCACACCAAAATTCATCCCTCACCACCATGAATGGTTGATGAGGTTAAATCTCCCTCTTACCTTTTGGTGATGCCTCCAAAGCTCTTTGTTTGTCTTCTTGAATAAATCCTTCACCAGCAAGAGGTTCTTGAAAATAAAAATAAACACAAATATATTAACATCTAAAGCTTGAATAGGAAGACCATGGATCAAAATATGGCCTAGAGCATGAAGATGAAACAAATAGTGAAGTTTCCATGAACTTCACCTTAAAACCTTAGAACTTGAGTTTTGAAAGAACTCCTTGAAGATGGATGATTTTGATCAAGGCTTCAACTACAAAGTGTCTTAGGATTAGGTAAGGATTCAAGAAATAAAGTTGTATGAAATTATAGAAGAGTGGAGGTATAGTGAGGGGGTTTGGCCATGAGGTAGGGAGGAAAAGTGAGAGAGAAATTTGAGAGCTTTTTGTGACAAATTTGCTTTGATAGAAAGATAAATGATGTAGTTAGAATAAAAATGCAATCCAAGGCCCTTCCTAACTAGTGCTAGCTGTGAAGTGCATGGAGAGAGAAAGAAAAGATATTTTGTGTTAGATATTTGCTAGATAGATATTTGTGGAGGCATGGATATTTTCTATCAAGATTGGAATGAATTTTAAGCCATTGAATCCTCCTTGATGGAGCCTTGGCCGTTGGCTTCCTTGAGTAAGAAGAGGTCAAAGATTTCACCTTCCAAGTCTTCCATCCAATGATGTTGCACAAAGAGGTCAAGCATTATAATGGACTTGTTTCTATTGGTTCTTGACCATAAGATTAGCTTCTCATTGGTTTAACATAAAGATGTCATAACCACTAATTTTGACTAGTCCTTGAAGATATTTTTCTAGTAGTTATTACCCAATGGACAAAGGCTACTGCTTTTAGAAAACCAGTACTTATTGCCCAACGGATAATAAAATCACAGTAAAAGAAAATCTCAAAATCTATTTTCGGTTTCGGGTTTAGTAAGATCCCCCAGTCCCACATCAACAGTATGAAATTTTCTACCTTTGGAAAAATTTTTATTTTTTCGGGCCCGCCCTGGGCCCACACACATCTTAAAATAAAATTAAAATAATCACAGACTCAAAAAAATTCACAAAAATTCTCAAAAATCACAAAAATTATAAAACTCATGTATATTCAGAAAAAATGAAATTTGGGGTGTTACAGATACAGCAAAAGAAAAAAATTGCTTTGTGTAAGTAGCAAAAGAGAGAAAAAAGAAAAGAGACAAGCAAAACAAATAAAAGAAAGACGAAAAGTTAAAAAAGATAAGCATCGAATGGTTCTAGCAAGTTTTATTGTTTCACTGTTGAATACCCTGATAGTTTCACTTGGTTTCAAGACTTGAAATAGCATGTGCATGTTTCTCAATGTTTGTGTTAAATCATTTCCCCTACTGTTCAAGAACCTAATACTATTGGCCTTACATTACAAGCAGTTAAAGTCCATTATCATCCTTAGTTGTGTGTGATTTACATTAGTGGAGAGAGAGTTTAGATTCAATTTTGTGGATTATATGATTCAAATACATGTATGCTTATAAACTTATCCGGATGTGCATGACTTGAATATGAGAAGTTTATCTTGCATGTTTGTGGGAAGTGTGAATTGCATGAAAGGATGCTTGATTGTTGGCATGTTAAAGATTGTGTATGTGTGGAGTTGATTGTGGGCCATTAGCATGCTTTCAGGGCTAATGCAATCATTCTACACTAGTTGGGGTAATTGAAAAATTAAAATTATCATATTTGTGGAATGCATGTGAGCATGATTGGTTAATTTAAGTTTGCTTAATCATACTTTGTTTTACTCGAGGACTAGCAAAAACTTAGGTTTAAGGGTGTGATAGCTTCACAAAATGTAGTTATTGGTGCCATTCATTTGTGCTCTATTAATTACTTAGTCCTTATTCTTAGGCACATTTGGGAGATTTTAGGCATATATTTGTCAAATGCAATTTAAAAATTTTCTTATATGTTATTGAGCAAATTATGCATATTCTTTAAGTGATTAAGTGGATTTATAACTTATATTTGATTTGTTGATTTCTCTAATATAGAATGAACTCAAAAGAGATGAATTGATGCAAGCCAAGGCCCAATATTGGAGGTTAAAACTAAGGAAGCATTCCAGCATAACACGCCACGGCGCTGGGTAATGCATGTCGCGGCGTGATGCACCTCACCTACTATCAGTACTTACACCTGAGGCATGCGTGCCATGGCTTAAAGGAGTGCACGCCGTAGTGTGACACGCAGAACTGAGCCTATAAATAGATTTTTATTAGATTTTTAGAAAGGGGGCCATTTAGGGTTAGAGAAGCTGCGACTTTGTACTTCATTTTTGGACAGATTGGAGGCTAAGGGAGCTAATGTTGGAGGCTATCTTCCTCTTGGAAGGAGATTCAACCATCAATCGCAACATCCATAAGCTTTTCTTCCTTTCTCCCTTTTCTTTCCTCTCTCCCATTATCTTGAACATGTATTTTGTAATTCTATTTTTGTGTTTAATGATGTTGTAGTTGTTTTAGGGAATAGTTTGAATCCTTTTTATGAATATCAATGATTTTGCCTCTTCTATAAGTTTATATGTATGCTTGGTTTTGTTCAATTATATTGTGCTTAATGCTCTTGAGTGCCTGATCAACATTTAAGTGATTTGTCCTAAACGAAGGGATTTGGATTTGAGATCGTAGGTATAGTTGATGCATTTTTGACTTCATTCTCATGGTGGGGATGAGTTGATTCGCTAATAGGATAGAAATATACCTCTTAGTCATGCCTAGCATGTGTTTGAGAATAAATCGTTCATTAGTGGATTTCACTCTGGTTCTCATAGACGCATAGTGAACTAGGTGAAGGAAGGTAGGGTTAACTGACCTAGAATGTGATTCCTCCATTACGGTTTCTGCCTTCAACTTTCCTTCGAGGGTGCCTTGGAAACTTCGAAATAGATGGAATAACTGTCTTCTGCTCATTCAGGAAATGAACTTTAGAGTGTCTCATATTTACAGAGAAGGAAATACCTGTGCTGATAAGCTTGCCTCCTTTGGAATTTTTTCGTCTGGTTTCACTTGGTGGGATTTAACCCCCAGCTTTATTTGTGAAGACTCTTTTCGTAATAGGATGGGTCTTCCAAACTACAGATTTGCTTGATTGTTTTATCTCATGGGTTTTGGTTTTTGTCCCCCCATGGCTTTGTTTCTTCATTAATATATTGGTGTGCTGCAAATGATTGATAAATCCTTGGGTGCCAACCTAGTTGGGATCTTTGGCTTTATGGTGATGCCTTTGCACTCCTTACTTTTTATCAAAAAGAAAAAAATTAGTGCATTCATGTAGATGAAGAGGATTGCATATCATTGATTGAAGTAGGAGGTGAAGAAGGATTCCCTAAACTCTAGCCATTATCTTTATTGTTTTCTAGTCTTTAGTTTATATCTCTTTTCTCTATTTTTATGTTCTTGAATAGAACTACTTAAACTATCCGTTAATAGTTAGCATTGGAAATAAACTTATCATCGTGGGAACGATACTTTACTCTTCACTTTATTACTTATTCTGCCTGTGCACTTGCGGCCTTTGAAAGGGACAAACAAGTTTTTGGCGTCGTTGTCAGGAATAAGACTTTATTTCTATATTGCTAATATTGACAATGAGTTTTGGTGGTTCTAATTCAAGTTTTGTTTTGAGTTTAATTGAAAAAGTCCATTTGTATATGTTTTGATCCTTTGGTCTTTAGTTTGTGTTGTTGTTTTGTAAATGTGTCAATATGTTGATTTTATGTTTTATTATATTTTAGTTGTACATTAAGTAATTTAAGTTTTTAGACATATTTTTGCAGGTGCTGGAGACCACTAGGAAGCAGAATTGGGAGAAAAAGGGTTTTTGTAGCAAAATTCTACAGTCTGATTACTCGCGCCACAATGCTCACATCTCAATGCCACAACGCAAGGAATTGCACACCGCGGCGTGACCCCTGTTTTTGCATTTTCCGTTTATTTACATATTTTTCTTTATTTATTATAGCTCAGTTCTAATATAGTTGCTATTTTGACAAGCTCAGGTACCCTATAGGTCATAAACAGCAAGGACACATCTTCGTTTTGGTTTGGGGGAGTATCATTACATGTTTTTTCTACATTAATGCTTAATGTATGACATGTTTTGATATTTAAAGTATGCAGCAGTGATATTCATCATACTTTCATCATTATATCTTGCTTTGGCTATTACTGATGCGTTGTTGATAAAATTTTCAATGTTATACACATGATGTTATCCATTCTTGAATTGAAAATGATGGATTGTTTGAATGCATGATATATTGCTAATGGCTAGTGTGGAATTGGTTGTACAATGATATAAATGGTTGCGATTTGACCTCTGTTAGCAAAATCATATGTAATCATTAAACATGTGAAACAATATAGTAGCTTTTTATGCATGATTTACATCCCACTTAGATGCACGTGTAGCTTTGAACATGATAAGAGTATATGTCTAGAGAAAGTTTATGGATGTACATATAGAGTTTCGAAAATTCTTGAAGTCATTTTTAAACTCTCTTGAGGCGAAATCCTTGGTCGTGCATGACTGAGGAAATGATTAGGGCATTGTTTGGATCGATTGAGCCTTTCAAGCTTACCCTTTCATGATAATATCCATAAGTCCGCTTTGAAGTTTTTTAATTGTTTGGCCCTATTTGTTTTTCATTACCATTGTATTCGTTAACCTATTAACCATTCTAATGCATGTAAAAACATTGCATTTTCTTCCTACCATCATTGTTTGTTGAGTACATGCTATGTTATTTTTTGAAGTGAGTTCAGTGATTAGGGGTATTACGTATGTCTATTGCAAAAATGAGCTTGAAGGAACTAGATGTATCAAAAGAAAAAAATTGCTTTGTATAAGTAGAAAAAGAGAAAAGAGAGAAGCAAAGCAAGAAGAAAAGTTGAAAAAGATAAGCATCAAATGATTCTGGCAAGTTTTATTCTTTCACTGTTGAATTCCCTGATAGTTTCACTTCGTCTCAAGTCTTGAAATAGCATGTGCATGTTTCTCAATATTTGTATTAAATCATTTGCCCTTCTATTTATGTACCCAATATTGTTGGCCTTACATTATAAGTTGTTAAAGTCCCTTCTGATCCTCAGTTGTGTGTGATTTACATAGTGGAGAGAGAGTTTAGATTCAATTTTGTGGATTATATGATTCAAATACATGTATCCAAATAAACTTATCCGAATATGTATGACTTGAATATGAGAAGTTTATCTTGCATGTTTGTGGGAAGTGTGAATTGCATGAAAGGATGCTTGGTTGTTGGCATGTTAAGGATTGTGTATGTGTGGAGCTGATTATAGGCCATTAGCATTTTTTGAGGACTGATGCAATCATTCTACACTAGTTGGGGTAATTGAAAAATTGAAATTATCATATTTTTGGAATGCATGTGAGCATGATTGGTTAATGTAAGTTTGCTTAATAATACTTTGTTTTGCTCGAGGACTAGCAAAAACATAGGTTTGGGGGTGTGATAACTTCACAAAATGTAGTTATTGGTGCCCTACGTTTGTTCTCTATGGATTGCTTCGTCCTTATTCTTAGGCATATTTGGGAGATATTAGGCTTACATTTGTCAAATGCAATTTGGATATTTTTCAATATGTTTTTGAGCAAATTGTGCACATTCTTTAAGTGATTAAGTAGATTTATAACTTATATTTGATTTGGTGATTTCTCTAAAGTAGGATGGACTCAAAAGAGATGAATTGATGCAAGTCAAGGCCCAACATTGGAGGATAAAACTAAGGAAACATTCCACTATAGCATGCCGTGACACTGGGTAATGTACGCTGCGGTGTGATGCGCCTTACCTACTGTCAGTACTTATACCCGAGGCATGCGTGCCGCGGCGTGACACACATAATTGAGCCTATAAATAGATTTTTATTATATTTTAAGAAGGAGGTCGTTTAGCATTAGAGAAGCTACGACTTTGTCTTTCATTTCTTTGCAGATTGGACGCTAAGGGAGCCAAGGTTGGAGGTTATCTTCCTCATGGAGCGAGATTCAAGCATTAATGGCAACATCCATAAGCTTTTCCTCATTTCTCCCTTTTCTTTCCTCTCTCCTATTATCTTGAACATGTATTTTATTGTTCTATTTTTGTGTTCAATGATGTAGTAGCTGTTTTAGAGAATACTTTGAATCCTTTTTATGAATATCAATGATTTTGCCTTTTCTCTGAGTTTATATGTATGCTTGGTTTTGTTCAATCATATTGTGCTTAATGCTCTTAAGTGTCTAATCAACATTTAAATGATTTGTTAAAATCTAATGAGCCTAGACATAGGGATTTGAATTTAAGATCATAGGTATAGTTGATGCATGTTCGACTTCATTCTCATGGCGAGGATGAGTTGATTCACTAATGTGATAGAAATATACCTCTTAGCCATTCATAGCGTGTGTTTAAGAATAGATCATTCATTAGTGGATTCCACTTTGGTTCTCATGGACACATAGTGAGTTAGGTGAATGAAGTCAAGGTTCACTGTTCTAGAAATAGGCTTTTAACTAAACTAGATTCTCAAGCTAACCTAATCAGTGCATTCATGTAGATGAAGAGGATTGCATATCATTGATTGAAGTAGGAGGTGAAGAAAGATTCCTTAAACTCCAACCATTATCTTTATTGTTTTCTAGTCGTTAGTTTTTATCTCTTTTCTCTATTTTTATGTTCTGGAATAGAATTACTTAAACTATCAGTTAATAGTTAGCATTGGATATAAACTTATCCTCGTGGGAACTATACTTTACTCTTCACTTTATTACTTGTTCGACCCGTGCATTTACGGCCTTTAAAAGGGACAAACAAGTTTTTTGCGCCGTTGCCAAGGATAAGGCTTTATTTCTGTATTACTAATATTGACAATGAGTTTAAGTAGTTCTAATTCAAGTTTTGTTTTTAGTTTAATTCAATAAGTCCATTTGGATATGTTTTGATCCTTTAGTCTTAAGTTTATGCCATTGTTTTGTAAATGTGTCAATATGTTGATTTTATGTTTTATTATATTTTAGTTGTACATTGTGCAATTTAAGTCTTTAGACATATTTTTGCAGGTGCTGGAGACCACTAGGAAGCAGAATTGGTAGAAAAAGGCATTTTGCTGCAAAATTCTGCAATCTGATCACTCACGCCATAGCATCCACATCTCACGCCGCGACACCATTGTCTCTGCCAAAACAAGGTTTTGCACCCCAGGGCTCAATACCGCGGAACAAGGAATTGCACCTCGCGGCATGACCCCTGTTTTTGCATTTGTTGTTTATTTTATGTATATTTCTTTATTTATTAATGCTCAGTTCTAATATAGCTGCTATTTTGACAAGCTCAGGTACCCTATAGATCATGAGCAACAAGGACACATATTAATTTGGTTTCAGGAGTATCATAACATGTTCTTTCTACTTTAATGCTTAATGTATAACATGTTTGATATTTAAAGTATGCAGTAGTGATAGTCATCATACTTTCATCATTATATCTTGCTTTGGCTATTATTGATGCACTATTGATAAAATTTTCAATTTTCAATGTTCTACACATGATGTTATGCATTCTTGAATTGAAAATGATGGATCATTTGAATGCATGATATATTGCCAATGACTAGTGTGGAATTGTTTGTTTAATGATATAAATGGTTGTGATTTGACCTTTGTTAGCAAAACCATATGCAATCATGAAACATGTGAAACAATATCGTAGCTTTTTATGCATGATTTACATCCCACTTAGATGCACATGTAACTTTGAACATGATAAGAGTGCATATCTAGAGAAAGTTTATGGATGTACATGTAGAGTTTCGATTATACTTGAAGTTGTTTTTAAACTCTCTTGAGGAGAAATTCTAGGTTATAAATGACTGAGGAAATGATCAAGGCATTGTTTGAGTCGATTGAGCTTTTCAAGCTTACTGTAACACTCCAAAATTTATTTATTTTATTATAAATATTCATTTTACAATATTTGTGATTTTTGAGAATTTTTTTGGATTTTTCTGAGAATGCGAGAATATTTTAATATTATTCCTTATTTTACGTGCAAGCTGAGCGGAGCTAGAAAAATGAGATATTTTTTTTGAGAACCTTGATCTGTGGAAACGTTGACAGGAGATCTTACTAAAACCGAGACTGGACATGGTTTACGAGGTTTCATGTTTTTTAAGAAATTTTATCTAATAAATTAATAAATTGTTGTGTAATTTTTATCTGCTGGACAATTAATACTGACTTCTGTCAACTGTAACAATTGTCCATTAGATAATAACATGTATTAAAAACCCTATCACATTGTCCTAATATAATCCACTTTATGTCTAATCAAATCCACTTTAATTCAAATATATTGTATTTTAATCAAAGCTTCTTTGAGAAGTTTTGACCACCAAAAGACTAAGTTACCCTTGGCTTGTTGGGGAAGCCAAATTTTCCCCCTCTGTCCCTCCTATTTCCGCGATAATGTGGTCCATGGGAAGCAAAAATTTACTTTCCCAGACTTAAGCCATTATATCAAAATTTTCTCATTTTTCATCAACACTTTCTCTCTCTTCAAGCTTCTCTTCCATTTTCTCTCCTTCTTCTTTCTTCTTCTCCTCCTTCACCATGGTTTGCAGCCCCCATTATTGGCCACTTCTTTTCATTTTCTCTCTTCATTAACACCATTTCTACACTCCCCTTAACCTCATCTACACTTCCTATTTGGAGAGTTTCTCCAAAATCCATCATCACCTCCATTGTCTTCTAAGACCAAGCTTCCAACTTTAAGGTAAAGTTTCCATTTTTTCTTTTCTTTTTCTTCATTTTTGTGTTCTATGGTTTCATTGGAGACCAAAGAACCATCTTTTACCAAGCTTGATGTTGATTCTTTGTGGTTGAAATTTTTAGGGTTTTTGGATCCCAAAATCGAAACCATCAAGGAGTAAGTAGGAAGCCATTTTCATGTTCTTCCTTTAGGTAACAGGGAGATTTACTCACTTCAACCATTATTGGTGGTGAGGAGACCTTGTGTGATTGTTTGATGGAGAAATCCATAATTATATGCTTACTTTGTTTGATGATTTTGCATGTGTATGTGCTTTTGATTGAAGTTGATGATTGAATAATGATTTTAATTTCTTTGATGGTGTTGGAATGTTTGGAAATGTTAGAATTAATGAATGAAAAATTTTGAGGGTTTACTACCCCATTGGATGCCACGGTTTTGGCTTGAAATTCCTAGGGTTGGAATTGATTTGTGTAAAATAAAAATTTATGTGATTGATTAAGAGATGATTAAGGCATGAAATGAAACTTTTGAGGGTTTCCTACCCTAATGTGAGGCCACGATTTTGGCCTTGGAATTTGAGGGATTGGATTGATTTTGTGTGAAATAAGATTTAAGTGACTAGATATCAAGTGACTAATGCATAAAATGGAAAAAAATTGGAACCTTGAAGACCTAGGGAGGCCACTGTTTCTAAGAATTAATTAACCTAAGATTCTCACAATTGGTCAAAGCTTAAAACATTGGAAATGTGGATCAATAATATGGATTTGTGAAAATTGAAGAACCATATAATATATATATATATATATATATATATATATATATATATATATATATATATGTTGATGTTGAGAATTAATTCTATGTTATTGTGAGTTCCTACATGGGACTAAGTACTTGATGAAAATGTGACATGTTGATATTGAGGAATGATCATATGCCATTGTGGTATGCTTTATGATAAATGTATCATTGATAAACATACATGATGTACATTGTGTCGTCATGCAAATGTGTTGTCCGTTAGACATTATTGGAAATGCGATGTATGCCTAGGAGATCGAATAACACCATGTGCGAGTAGACTAAGCGTAGGGTCATAGTTGTTGGCCCTGGGGGCGTCGGGGTGCGTGTGTCTCACAATAGACAGTGGTAGCTCCACTAGGGCTGTGGGATAGACCGATGCAAACACACTGACGATCCTTACTAAGACGCTGTCCTATACCACGATCAACTGTTGAGGTGTCATGTATAAGCTGTATTGCACAAATATTTTATGAGATGAAGCACATTATTTTTAAGGCTATCGAGATACTGACATAACTCCTTGATCATTTACTCTGAAAATGCTAGTGTCTAGCTCCATGGAATAGGAACTTGGTACCATCTGCATTGTGAACTGTCAGTCTCATAATTCATTAAGCATGAATATTTATAACTGTGAAAATATTTGTTCTTATTACTGTAATTATTATCTGACTATTGGACTGTTGACTGCTGAAGATATTACTGTTATCTGTTTGTTATTGTTAATTCTTAATATTATTTATTATTGTTCTTTTTTACTGTCAATTTTATTATTACTGTGCATGAATATATATGCTGTAATGCTATGTGAACATCCAGCGTCGTTCTGTTTTCTTGTTGCCATTTTGGTAATGAAAGCTGGGTGTCTCACCTCTTTCTGTACTTCGACATTCCTGTTTATTGATGTACTTCTGAGAATATGTTCATGAGGAAGAAAATGAAACACTTGAGTTTCCGGGTTTTTGGCCATACTACGACTAGAGTTTGCTGAAGATGTCTTCGCGTCCGCGCTGATTTTTGAGGTATACTAGGATGACATTTCATGGGGGACCCGGTTGCAGGCACATTAACTTGAGCACGGACTGTTGCATCTATCACGGGGAGTTGATTGTGTCTTTAGCATGGGGCCGCTACGACCTGCCTATTTTTGACTTTACTACTTTTGTTCATTTGGAATTTTACCTGCCTGTTAGAGATCTGTTGTAACGCCCCTTTTTCTTAATACTGTGAAAAAGAAACGTCACACCATAATGTAGAGAAACAAAATAAATTGCGAAAAATAATAAGTGTGTCGATTAATTAAGAACCTGGTTCATTTTAACACGTGATTAAATAGTTTGCACTCTTGAATGATAAAATAATTGAGTATTGAAATATGTATATATATAGATATTTTTTTTGTTTTGTTTTGCTTTGAAACAACGGTGAATAAATAATAATAATCCTAGGTACAATAGAATCGACACTGAATTTAAAATCATACACTCAATTATATATATATATATATATATATATATATATATATATATATATATATATATATATATATATATATATATGCATCACTGTTTAATTACATCACAAATTATACAAAAAAACAAAAGATGTACCCACCCGAAGAGATACAAATATACTCCTATCAAATACGGCAAAACATCAGGCTTCCCCAAAAGAGATAAATGGTTAGCCATCAGCAGCCACCAACAGTATCAGCCCCCTAAGACTGACGAGAAGGGACCATAGTCGGGTTCTCCTCAGGGTCCTCTTCATCAAATGAAATTGCCATCGGAGCGACCGAGTTTCGGGCGGAAGCCGGAGCAGTGGAGAGGAAAGAATCCTCTTGTGGGGTATAGTAAAGGCCATCCCACAAATCTCTAACAGATAAGTAAAATTCCAAATGGACAAAAGTAGTGAAATAAAAAACAGGTTTATCGTAGCGGCCACACGCCAACGATACAATCAGCTCTCCGTGATAGATACAACGGTCTGTGCTCAAATTGATGTGCCAGCAATCGGGTCCCCGGTGAAAGGTCATCCTAACGTAACCCAAGAATCAGCGCAGATGCGAAGACATCTTCAGCAGACTCTAGTCGTAGTGCGGTGAAAAGCCCGAAAACTCAAGTGTTTCCTTTTCTTCCTCGTGAACGTCTTCTCAGAAGTACACAAACAAACAGAAATACAAAAAATGCAGAAAGAGGTGAGACACCTAGCTTTCATTACCAATACGGTAGTAAGGAAACAGAACAACGCTGGACGCCCACATATCAATACAGTTCATATATCCAGTTACAGTAATAATTAAAATTAACAGCAAAAGCAGGATAAAAGCAAATAATAATAAAAATTGTCAATAACAGGAAAACAATATTAAAATATCTAATAGTCAATAGTTCAAACAATCATACAATTATTGCAGTAAGAAAACAGATATTTTTCCATAATTATAAGTGCTCATGCGCAATGAATTATGAGACTGACAGTTCACGATGCAAATGGTACCAAGTTCCTACTCCATGGAGCTAGACATAAATATTTTCGGAGTGAATGATCAAGGAGTAATGCCAATGTCTCATTAGCCTTAAAAAAATGTGCTCATCTCATAAAATATTTGCGCAAAATGACTTATACATAGTACCTCAATAGTTGATCGCGATATAGGACAACGTCTCAGTCTGGATCGCTGGTGTATTTGCATCGGTCTATCCCACGGCCGCAGTGGAGCTACCATTGTCCTTTGTGAGACACCCGCACCCCGACGCCCCCAGGGCCAACCAATATGATGTTACCCAAGTGGCTTCAGTACTCAAGAGGGGGTGAATTGAGAAATTAAAAACTTTTTCGCAAACCCTTTTTAATACAAATTTCTTGAAGCAATATAATGAATATATATAAGGATGATAAAATGCCTTAAGAACAATAAATAAACAAATAAGCAATAATAAATAAATTACTGAAAATAAAGAGATAAAGGAGAGAAGAGCAGGCACAATATTTATCCTAGTCCGACCACCAACCACTTGTGGCCTACGTCCAGTCCCCGAAACATAGTTTGAGATTTTTTACTATTCAATACAAGCTTAAAACAGGTGCTTGCAACCTTTACACAACAGGGATACCTCACCCTATTTACTAGAGGGATACCTCACCCCTTTGAAGGATACCTCACCTTCTTTACAACAAGGGATACCTCACCCTTTTACTGAGGGATACCTCACCCTCATAACTTCACTAAGGGATACCTCACCCTTTTACAAAAGTAGAAAATAGATGAAGAGAAACTCTCACTTAGAGCAAATATTACAAGTTGAAGTGCTAGGAAGCTCTCTAAAGGATATCTCAAGATTTTGGTGAAAAGAGCACAGAAAATATGAGAAAAATGAAAATCACGTTTTAGTATAAGCAAAAAATAATTCAGATCATTGGGCTACCTTCAGAAGAGACCCAAGGTCTCTATTTATAGAGCAATGAAGGAAAACAACCATTGGAACAATTAAAACACCATTAAATACCAATATGGCCATTTCTTTCTAATTCAAAAAGCTTCGTAAAATCCATTTCTGAAAAACGTTATTTGAATGTCTTATGAGGTATTTGAATAACTCATTTTGATAAGCTTCGTGAAAACCAGTTCTGAAGAAGGTTATTCGAATACCTTAATAGGTTATTCGAATACCACTGATTTAAAATGACTTAGAGAAATAGTTCAGATAAAGGTTATTCGAATACTAAGTGTGGTTATTCGAATACCACTTTGAAAAACAGAAAACGTATGAATATTGAAACATGGTTATTCGAATACCATAGGGTGTATTCGAATACCCCTGAGATAAAAACAGTTTTAACACATTCGAATGAGCAGAAGATGATTTTTTTTTGTATTTTGGAAACTTATTTTAAAAAGCTTTTCTTTGCAACCTAAACCAATGAGATATCCAAAAAGGCTCTTTACAAAGATTCTAAGTCCTAGAGCTATTCTTGAAAGTCTTTGGACTTGGTCTTCTCATTATCTTCATGTTTGTTATCATCAAAACAACTATCAATGTTAGCTAGCCAATTACATTCTCCCCCTTTTTGATGATGACAAACTAACATTTAAGAAAAGCATTTGTTCATATAAATTGGAATTCACAAAGTTGTTTAGAGATACTTACTCTCCCTCTTTTTCATAAGAGGTGATTTATATCAGAGATGTGCACAACAGCTCCCCCTTACTTTTGGAATCCAATTTCCATTTTTGTCTTACCGGACTTTTATTTATTTCTCCTCCTGACTTTTCTCAAACAAAGAATTCAAGCTTTTTCTCCCCCTTTTGTCATGATCAAAAAGATGGGGCAAGATAAAGCATACAAGAATAGCAACGGAGTATAATTTTATAAATTTAGCAAGATAAGCACAATATTCAGCACATGAGCAAAGATATATTCATTTATAGATCGACCAATCGCATTGTATAGTCATCACAACAGTCATGTACATTTACCAAGAGATTCATTTATATTTGATATCATTTGTTATCAAAATGTAAAACATTTACCACTTGTTATCAATTTCTTATAAATCTGCCATATATCAAGAGAATCATAGATATTAAACATTTTACATTGATGAAATATGTTATATGGATCAGAGCATTGTATAGAACTAACTTTATTTACGCTATATGCAATGACAACATTAGCAAGATAATATCTAATTTGGCACATTATCAATGCTAAGCATCCTACTTATGTAAGGAAAAAAAATTTAATCATTTAAGATCAATTAATCAACGAGTATCATGCAATAGAATGTCATAATCGCTTAGGGATAGAGATACTTATTAAATTAGATAAAGAGAGATGCTTCTTTGTAATGTTCTTCGTTTATTGGTCCTTTAAGTTTGAGCTTTCTTCCATTGAGTATTCCATTTCAATGTACTTGAAGAAAGTCTCTTCATGTCCTCTTCATTCATTTTCCTCAAGTTAAATAATCTTTTTCATTTAAGAGTATGCTTGAGGCAGTTATAACTCTACAAAACAAGTCAAAGTACTTTCTTTGGTATCCATTAATTTTTGGATCCATAGAGGTTAGTCAAACTCATAAGCAAGTAAGCATTCAAAATAATAAGTAAAAAAAAAAACAGCAAATGAGTTCATAAAAGCAGAAGATATTTTGTTGATTAATTTGGCCAAGTGACCACTTGTTTAATACCACTTGTTGCAATTGTTATCACATTCATATATTTATCAAAATAGTATCCAATTACATTAAGCATTTATATCCTCTCCCGGCTTTTTGAAAAACAGCTCTTTGTTTTCCTAATATGATATTTAAGTTATCTCTTCCGAGAGTGAATTTTGCAAGAGTGTTCTTTAAATCTTCAATTTCTTTTTCAAGCATATGACATGAAGAACAAGATAAAGAAGTAGAAGCATATGAAGAATGAGATGTGCATGCATCAATTAATCCTAATGTCTCATTTTTAATTTTTAATTCTTCAATTTCTTTATTCAAAATTAGAATTTGATTTTCTAAAGAAAAAATAGTTTTCTTAGATGAAGAAATTAATTTTGTGAGCTTTATTGATTCGTCATGTAATTCTTCGAAAGCATCTTATAATTCATCATAAGAAGGAGATAAGTCAAAGTTAGAAATTACCTCATTGTCGCTTTCTTCTTCTTCTTCTCCTTTGGCCATAAAACATAGATGGGCTTCCTCACTATCTGAGCTATTAGTGGAGTCCATATTATTGTCATCCCATGCTATGTAGACTCTTCTTTCTTTGGAGGGTTTCTTTTCAAATTTTTTGGGGGAAAAGGCGATCTTCTTTGAGTTCCATTTTTCCTGAGAAATTTACCAAATTTTCTTACCAGAAGATTGAGATTTTGTTCATTTAGCTCAACATTGTCCACGTCATCTCCATTATCTTCATCTTTATTATTGATAGTAGAGGTGGTGGCTTTAAGTGAAATCCCTTTATTTTTCTTATCATTTTCTTCACTTAGGTCAAGCCTGTTGTGTTCTAATTCGTGCTCTTGAAGTTTTCCAAAAAGCATAGCTAATGTCATTGTTGACAAGTCTCTTGATTCAGATATAGCTGTCACCTTAGGCTGCCAAATCCTGCTCAAACATCTCAACACTTTGTTAATCAAATCTTCATTAGAAAAATTCTTTCCTAATAATGCAAGATGATTTACAATGTGGGTGAACCTCTTTTGCATTTCCTGAATGCAAGATGCTCATTCTAAATAATTCATATTCGCGAGTAAGAGAATTAATTCTCGACCTCTTAACTTCACTAGTACCTACATGCGTAACTTGTAAAGTGTCCCACATTTCTTTAGCAGTTTTACAATTTGAAATTCTGAAAAATTCATCATACCCCAAAGCAGTGGTAATGATATTTTTGGCTATCAAGTTATATTGAACTTTTCTTTTATCATCTTTAGACTAATCATTTCTAGGTGTCTCAATTTTTACACTATCAACAACTCGTGTAGGTATAAATGCACCATTTTTGACAGCATCCCACACATCTAGATCAATAGCCTCGATAAAGATTTTCATTCTTTCCTTCCAATATGTATAACCATCCCCATTGAAAAAGGGTGGTCGATTTATGGAAGTTGCTTCTGAAAAACCATTTGATGAAGCCATGTACTCTTGAAGCGGCTAAGCTCTTTATACAAGAGTCTAGCTCTGATACCACTTGTTAC
This sequence comes from Ormosia emarginata, assembly GCA_029884605.1. Lineage (NCBI taxonomy): Eukaryota > Viridiplantae > Streptophyta > Magnoliopsida > Fabales > Fabaceae > Ormosia > Ormosia emarginata. Next base: position 30,056,010 of record JAQQTP010000079.1, on the reverse strand, counting down.
CCAAGTGGCTTCAGTACTCAAGAGGGGGGTGAATTGAGTAATTAAAAACTTTTTCGCAAACCCTTTTTAATACAAATTTCTTAAAGTAATATAATGAATATATATAAGGATGATAAAATGCCTTAAGAACAGTAAATAAATAATTAAGCAATAATAAATAAATTGCTGAAAATAATGAGGAAAAGGAGAGAAGAGCAGGCACAATATTTATCCTGGTTTGACCACCAACCACTTATGGCCTACGTCCAGTCCCCGAAACATAGTTCGAGATTTTTCACTATTCAATACAAGCTTAAAATAAGTGCTTGCAACCTTTACACAATAGGGATACATCACCCTATTTACTAGAGGGATACCTCACTCCCTTTGAAGGATACCTCACCTTCTTTACAATAAGGGATACCTCATCCTTTTATTGAGGGATACTTCACCCTCACAAATTCACTAAGGGATACCCCACCCTTTTACAAAAGTAGAAAATAGATGAAGAGAAACTCTCACTTAGAGCAAATATTACAAGTTGAAGCGCTAGGAAGCTCTCTAAAGGATATCTCAAGATTTTGGAGAAAAGAGTACAGAAAATATGAGAAAAATAAAAATCACGTTTTGGCACAAGCAAAAAATAATTTAGATCATTTGGCTACCTTCAGAAGAGACCCAAGGTCTCTATTTATAGATCAATGAAGGAAAACAACCATTAGAACAATTAAAACACCATTAAATGCAAATATGACTGTTTCTTTCTAATTCAGAAAGCTTCGTAAAATCTATTTCTGAAAAACGTTATTCAAATGCCTTATGAGGTATTCGAATAACTCATTTTGAAAAGCTTCATGACTGAAGAAGGTTATTTTAATACCATAATAGGTTATTCGAATACCATTGATTTAAAATGACTTGGAGAAATAGTTCAGATAAAGGCTATTCGAATACCAAGTGTGGTTATTCGAATACTACTTTTAAAATCAGAAAACGTATGAATATTGAAACATGGTTATTCGAATACCATAGGGTGTATTCGAATACCCCTAAGATAAAAATAGTTTTAACATATTCGAATGAGCAGAAGATGATTTTTTTTTGTATTTTGGAAACTTATTTTGAAAAGCATTTCTTTGCAACCTAAACCAATGAGATATCCAAAAAGGCTCCTTACAAAGATCCTAAGTCCTAGAGCTATTCTTGAAAGTCTTTGGACTTGGTCTTCTCATTATCTTCATGTTTGTTATCAACAAAACAACTGTCAATGTTAGCTAGCCAATTACATATAACCCTACGCTTAGTCTATTCGCACCCGCACATAGGTGCTATTCAAACTCATAGGCATACATCGTCTTTCCAACAATGTCCAACGGACAACACGTATGCATGACGACACAATGTACATCATGTATGTTTATTAATGATACATTTATCATAAAGTACATCACCATGGCATATATTTATTTCTCAGTATCAACATATCATGATTTCATTAAACACTTAGTTCCATGTAGGAACTCACAACAACATAGAATCAATTCTCAACATCAACATTTAAACACATATAGTCCATCAAGTTTTACAAGTCCATATTATGGATTCATATTTCCAAAGTTTTAAGCTTTGATCAATTATGAAAAGTTTAGGTTAAATAACATTTAAAACCCGTGACTTTCTTAAGAGTATTCACTCAATTTAATTCTTCCATCTCATTATGAATTATGCATGTTCCTAAATTCTTAATTTCCAAGAATGCATTAAGGCTTCATTTAACCTAAAAATTATCTCTAAAAATTGTGGCCTCCCTAGGTCTTCAAGTTCTAATCTCTTTCCATTTTTATACATTAATTACTTGGTATTTCATTACTCAAATTCTATCTCATACAAAGTCATTCCAATCCCCTAAAATTCTAGCCAAAACCATGACTTCATCTTAGTGTAGGGAATCCTCAAAATTTTTATTTCATGTCTTAATCATTTTATAACTAATCACATAAGTTTTACTTTACACAAATCAATTCCAACCCTAGGAATTTCAAGCTAAAACCGTGGCCTCTAAAATGGATAGTAAACCCTCAAAATTTTCACTCATTAATTCTAACACTTATCAAGCATTTCAATACTACCAATGCATTCAAAATCATGATTCAATCATCAAATCTCAAGTCAAGAACACATAAGCATACAAAATCATCAACAAAGTAAGCATACAAATATGGATTTCTCCATCAAACAATCACACAATGTCTCCTCACCACCAATAATGGTAGACGTGAGTAAATGTCTCTCTTACCTAAAGGAAGAACACGAAAATGGTCTCCTATTAGCTCCTTGGTGGTTTCAGTTTTGAGCTTCCAAAACCCTAGAATTTTCTAACACAAAGAATCAATGTTAAACTTAGTAAAAGATGGTTCTTTGGTCTCCAATGAAACCATAGAACACAAAAATGAAGAAAAGAAAGAAGAAAAATAGAAACTTGACCTTAAAGTTGGAAGCTTTACCTTGGAAGACAATGGAGGTGAAGATGGATTTTGAAGAAATTTTCTAAAGAGAAAGTATAGAGGAGGTTGAGGTGAGTGTAGAAATGGTATTAACAAAGAGAAAAGTGAAGAAAATGGTCACTAATGGTGGTTGCAAAACCGTGGACGAGAAGGAGAAGAAGAGAGATGGAAGAGAGAAAATGGAAGAGAACTTGAAGAGAGAGAAAGTGTTAAGTGAAATGTGATGTTTTTGTAGTGAAAATGCTTAAGTGTGGTTATCAAAAATTGCTTCCCTTTGGGCACTACAAGCCGCGGCAATTAGAGGGGAGAGAGAGGGGGAGAGGCTTGTCCAACAAGCCAAGGGTAGTTTGGTCATTTGGTAGTCAAAGCTTCTCAAAGAAGCTTTGATTAAAATACATTAAATTTGAATAAAAAATGGATTTGATTAGACATAAAGTGAATTACATTAGGATAATATGATAAGATTTTTAATACATGCTATTATCCAATAGACAATTGCTACAGTTGATAGAAGTTAGTATTAATTGTCTGACGGATAAAATTTATATAGCGATTTATTATTTTATCAGATAAATTTTTTCAAAAAACGTGAAACCTCGTAAACCATGTCCAGTCTCAGGTTTAGTAAGATCCCCCGTCGAAGTTTCCACAGATTAAGGTTCTCGGAAAAAATATCTCATTTTCTCAGCTCCGCTCAGTTTGCATGCAAAATAAGGAATAATATTAAAATATTTCGCGTTCTCAGAAAAATCCAGAAAAATTCTCAAAAATCACAAATATTATAAAATAAATATTTATAATAAAATAATTAAATTTTGGGGTGTTACAACTTTCCTCAACAAATAAGAATTTCGTCCTCGAAATTTTGTACCTTAAAACAACTCTGGGTATTGCTCCTTCATCTTGTCCTCTAGCTCCCATGTCGCATCTCCAGTTGTCTCGTTCCAGATTACTTTCACCAATAGAATGTCCTTCCCTCTGAGTTGCTTCATTCTCCTATCCTCAATCCTTACAGGAGTTGTTTCATAAGTCAAGTTTTCTTTTAATTGTACTGAATCAGGTGTTATGACATGATCAGGACTAGGAATATATTTTCGAAGTTGTGACACATGGAAAACATTGTGGAGATTTGAAAGAAAAGATGGTAAAGCTATTTGGTAAGCAACGGGACCTACCCGACGAAGAATTTGGTAAGGTACAAGAAATCTTGGAGTGAGTTTTCTATATTTGAGAACCCGACCGACCCCAGTCATAGGCGTGACTTTCAAGAACACATGCTCACCTTCTTCAAATTCAAGAGGTTTCCTCCTTTTGTCTGCATAACTCTTTTGCTGACTCTGAGCCATTTTCATCTTTTCTTGAATCATCTTAACCTTCTCAATTGTTTGCTGAATAAGATCAAGCCCAACTGTGAGTCGTTCTCCATCTTGATACCAACATAAAGGTGTTCGGCACCGACATCTATATAGAGCTTCATAGGGAGCCATCCCTATACTTGAATGGTAACTATTGTTAAAGGTAAATTCTACTAACGGTAAAATTTCGTCCCAACTTCTAGTCTGCTCTATGGCACAAGCTCTCAACAAATCTTCCAATGATTGGATTGTTCTCTTTGATTGACCATTTGTCTAAGGATGGTATGCAGAACTCAAACGTAGCTTTGTCCCCATTGCTTCTTGAAGACTTTTCCAAAACTTTGATGTAAATCTGGGATCTCTGTCCGAAATGATACTCGTAGGCACATTATGTAGTCTGACAATTTCATTAATATACAACTAAGTCAACTTCTCCAATGAATATCTTATGTTGATCGACAAGAAATGCACTGATTTTGTAAGTCGATCCACAATTACCCATATTGAATCATATCCTTTTTTGGTCTTTGGTAACCTGACAACAAAGTCAATGGCAATACTATCACACTTCCATTCGGGAATGGTCAAGGGTTGTAACATTCCAGATAGTCTTTGATGCTCGATCTTTGTTTTCTGACAAACCAAACATAAAGATACGCATCTAGCAATATCTCTTTTCATTCTATGCCACCAAAATAATTTCTTCAAATCTTGGTACATTTTGGTCATTCCAAGATGCATAGTATAGGCATGTCCAAGAATGTATTTCCTGAGTTCTTTATCTTTAGGTACACAGACTTTACCTTAGAATCTCAAAATTCCATCGTTTCCTTCCTCAAATGTTGATACACTGCCCTGCTTTATCAGCTCTCTTTCCTCTTGCAAGAACTTGTCAATCTTCTGCTTCTCTCGGATGTCATCCATTAAATCACTTGAAATGATGACCATGTTCACATAGATTTTGTCCGGCATCAATTCCACAAAAGACCATACGTCTCTGAATTGTTCTATTAAATCTTTCTCTCTGATTATCATGGTAAAAACGCTGATCTTTTTCCTACTTAAGGCATCAGTTACAACATTCGCCTTTCCTGGGTGATACTGAAGTTAGAAATCGTAGTCTTTCTGGAATGTTAACCATCTTTGCTGCCTCATGTTCAACTCTTTTTGATCATACAAATACTTCAAGCTCTTATGATCACTGAAGACGCTGAACGTTGCTCCATAAAGATAATGTCTCTATATCTTCAAGGCAAATACCACAACAGCTAACTCCAAGTCATGCGTTGGGTAGTTCTTGTCATGCACTCGCAATTGTCTCGAGGCATAAGCCACCACTTTTTTGCCTTGCATAAGGACACAACCCAAACCTTGATATGAAGTGTCATAGTATACTTCGAATGGTTCACTCGGCTCAGGTAGAACTAACACTGGTGAAATAGTTAGTCTCCTTTTCAACTCTTGAAAACTCTCTTCACAAGCATCCGTCCACTCAAAACCTTGATTCTTCCTTGTGAGTTGAGTAAGAGGTCCGGCAATCTTAGAAAATCCTTCAATAAACCTCCTATAATATCCAGCTAATCCAACAAAGCTTCGGATTTCTGTCACTGTCTTTGGTCTTTCCCACTGTAGAACAGCTTCTACTTTTGATGGATCTATAACAATTCCTTCCTTCAAAATCACATGGCCCAAGAATTTAACTTTGTTCAACCAAAACTCACACTTCGATAACTTAGCATACAGCTCTTTCTCCTTCGAAGTCTGAAGAACTATACTGAGATGCTCAACATGATCCTCTTGATTTTTTGAATAGATCAAGATATCGTCGATAAAGACAACAATAATCTGTCCAAATAAGGACGGAAGATTCTATTCATATAATCCATGAAAATAGCAAGTGCATTAGTCACACCAAAAGGCATCACCAGGTACTCTTAGTGTCCATAATGAGTATGAAAATCCGTTTTAGGAATATCTTCCACTTTTACTCTGATCTAATGGTAACTTGATTGCAAATCGATCTTAGAGAACACAACTGCACCCTTCAACTGATCCATTAGATCGTCTATCCTCGGCAATGGATACTTGTTCTTGATCGTGACTTTGTTCAATTGACGATAATCCGCACACAATCTCGAAGTACTGTCTTTCTTCTTGACTAGCAGTACCGGCGCTCCCCAAGGCAATATGCTAGGTCTAACAAATTGCTTCTCCAAAAGCTCCTCCAGTTGCTTCTTGAGCTCAACTAGCTCGGCTGGCGACATTCGGTAAGGCGCTATGGAACTAGGGTCAGCTCCAGGTACAAGATCAATGGCAAATTTGATCTCCCGCTCCGGTGGCAAACCAGGTACATTTTCAGGAAAAACTTCAGGGTACTCTCGACTTTCAAAGAAGACAACAACATGTATCCTTGAGCTCCTTCTTTCAAGAAAGCTTTCACTTGGTTGGCCATCAAAAATCTAGAATTCTCATCCAAAGGATAAACTATGGCCTTTCTAGAGCAATCTAACAGGACATCGTTAGATGATAACCAATCCATTCCTAAGATCACATCTAATTGAGATAGTGGCAAATAGATTAAATCAATAAAAAAGATTTGACCTTCAATAATCAATGGACAATCCAAACAAACTTTGGTGGTGACAACAAGTTTTGCAGTTAGAGTTGAAATAGTCAGATCAAATGGCAAAGAAGACACATGCAATCTAAGTCTTTTCACACAGTCATAGGAGATAAAAGAATGGGTTGCACCAGAATCATACAGTACAGTTAAAGGATTACCTTCTATGACACCTTCCCCTTGTATAAGATCTTCGGATTCAGAGGCTTCAGCACCACTCAGAGTGTAAACCCGACCTCCAGCCTGTGGTTTAGCAATTCTAGCAGCATTGACAGAAGGTTCCACCTTAGGTTGATTGCAGTCATGAGAAACATGTCCAGGTTTCCCACATCTATAGTAGATCACTCCTTTAATAGTGTAGTCCTTCGTGTAGTGATCCTTCCCACACTTCATGCATCTCGGCATAGACACCGTTGTTTGACCAGTTCTGCCTGAGCTTCCTCTAGGACTTCTTCCTTGTGGTTTTTTTGTTGACTTCCAAGTGGTCTGGAATAAGGCTTCTTCTGGTAACAGTTAGCATTACTGCTTCCTCCTCTTTAAGACCGAACAGGTCCAAAGTTTCTATTTTATGCATCACGCGCCTGGTCCAAGTCTTCCACTCGGCGACATGTATCAAGTAGTTCCAAAAACTGAGTAATCTTCAAAGTTATGACAGCTCTCTTCATATCGTGTCTCAGGCCTTCCTCGAACTTTAGATATTTTCATGATTCATTTGGTTGGTGTTGAAAGTAGGTTGAGAATTTGGACAAACTCTCAAAATTGGAAGCATAATCACTTACTGTCATATTCCCTTGCCTCAAGCCAAGAAATTCCATTTCCTTAGCATACCTAGCACTTTCTGGGAAATATTTGTTTAAGAATCTTTCTTGAACACTTCCCAATTGATTGCTCGATTCTTAGCCTCCAATAACCTCTGTTCTCCGGTCCACCAATCCTCTGCGTCCCCAATCAGCATGAACGCAGCATAAGTCACTTTATTTTCGTTGGCATAGTTCATGCCCGTGAAGATCTTTTCCAATTCCTTGATCCACATAGTAGCCTTCTCAGGATCATATTCTCCCTTAAATTGTGGAGGGTTAGTGTGATGAAGTTTCACCAGATTCTGGGCATCAGCAGTAGTCTCTAATTGTTGTTCAATCCTTTTTTGTTGTTGAGCCATTTGCTGGTTTTGTTGCAACATAGCTTCAACTATCTTCTGAATTACTTCGATTGCAGCAGTCATGTCTCCTCTGCGAGCCATAATTCTTCTCAGATCAAGCTATACCAAACACAGAGAAAAGTCAGATGTATCCTTTTGGAATACCAAACACAAAGAATCACACAGCACAAAAAAGACAGTCCAAAACCACATGACCCAAAAGAAAACTTAAATCGGGGCTCTGATACCAAGACGGTGTAACACCCCTTTTTAATACCACGAAGAAGGAACGTCACACCATAATGTAGAGAAACAAAATAAATTGTGGAAAATAATAAGTGTGTTAATTAATTAAGAACCCAGTTTATTTTTAACACGTGATTAAATAGTTTGCACTCTGGAATGATAAAATAATCAAGTATTGAAATATGTATATATATAGATATTTTTTTTTGTTTTGTTTTGCTTTGAAACAACGGTGAATAAATAATAATAATCATAGGTACAATAGAATCGACACTGAATTTAAAATCATACACTCACAATATATATATATATTATGCATCAGCCTGTTTAATTACATCACCAATTATACAAAAAGCAAAAGATGTACCCACCCGAAGAGATACAAATATACACCCATCAAACACGGCAAAACATCAGGCTTCCCCAAAAGAGATAAACAGTTAGTCATCAGTAGCCACCGACAGTATCAGCCCCCTAAGACTGATGAGAAGGGACCGCAGTCGGGTCCTCCTCAGGGTCCTCTTCATCCGATGAAATTGCCATTAGAGCGACTGAGTTTCGGGCGGAAGCCCGAGCAATGGAGAGGAAAGAATCCTCTTGTGGGGTGTAGTAAAGGTCATCCCACAGATCTCTAACAGATAAGTAAAATTCCAAATTGACAAAAGTAGTGAAATCAAAAATAGGATTGTCGTAGTGGCCATACTCCAACGATACAGTCAGCTCTCCGTGATAGATGCAACGGTCCGTGCTCAAATTGATGTGCCAGCAATCGGGTGCCCTGTGAAAGATCATCTTAACGTAACCCAAGAATCGGCGCGAATGCAAAGACATCTTCAGCAGACTCTAGTCGTAGTGTGGCCAAAAGCTCGAAAACTCAGGTGTTTCATTTTCTTCCTCGCAAACGTCTTCTCAGAGGTACACAAACAAACAGAAATACAGAAAATACAGAAAGAGGTGAGATACTCAACTTTCATTTTCGATACGGTAGTAAGGAAATAGAACGGTACTAGACGCCCACATATCAATACAGTTCATATATCCAGTTACAGTAATAATTAAAATTAACAGCAAAAGCAGGATAAAAGCAAATAGCAATAAAAATTATCAATAACTGGCAAACAGTATTAAAATATCTAATAGTCAACAGTTCAAGCAATCAAACAATTATTGCAGTAAGAAAACAGATATGAGACTGACAGTTCACGATGCAAATGGTACCAAGTTCTTACTCCATGGAGCTAGACATAAGCATTTTCGGAGTGAATGATCAAGGAGTAATGCCAGTATCTCATTAGCCTTAAAAATAGTATACTCATCTCATAAAATATTTGTGCAAAATGGCTTATACATGGCACTTTAACAGTTGATCGCGATATTGGACAGCGTCTCAGTCCGGATCATCAGTGTGTTTGCATCAGTCTATCCCACGGCCCCAGCGGAGCTACCACTGTCCTTTGTGAGACACCCGCACTCCGACGGCCCCAGGGCCAACCAATATGACCCTATGCTTAGTCTATTCGCACCCGCATATAGGTGTTATTCAAACTCCTAGGCATACATCGCCTTTCCAACAATATCCAACGGACACAACATATGCATGACGACACAATGTAAATCATGTATATTTATCAATGATACATTTATCATAAAGTACATCACCATGGCATATATTTATTTCTCAGTGTCAACATATTATGATTTCATTAAACATTTAGTTCCACGTAGGAACTCACAACAACATAGAATCAATTCTTAACATCAACATTTAAACACATATGGTCCATCAAGTATTACAAGTCAATATTATGGATTCATATTTATAAAGTTTTAAGCTTTGATCAATTATGAAAAGTTTAGGTTAAATAACCTTTAAAACCCGTGACTTTCTTAAGAGTATTCACTCAATTTAATTCTTCCATCTCATTATGGATTATGCATGTTCCTAAATTCTTAATTTCCAAGAATGCATCAAGGCTTCATTTAACCTAAAAAATTTCTCTAAAAACCGTGGCCTCCATAGGTCTTCAAGTTCCAATCTCTTTCCATTTTTATACATTAATTACTAGGTATTTAATCACTCAAATTCTATCTCATACAAAGTCATTCCAATCCTCTAAAATCCTAGCCAAAACTGTGACTTCATCTTAGTGTAAAGAATCATCAAAATTTTTATTTCATGTCTTAATCATTTTATAACTAATCACATAAGTTTTACTTTACACAAATCAATTCCAACCCTAGGAATTTCAAGCTAAAACTGTGGCCTCTAAAATGGATAGTAAACCCTCAAAATTTTCATTCATTAATTCTAACACTTATCTAGCATTTCAATACCACCAATGCTTTCAAAATCATGATTCAATCATCAAATCTCAAGTCAAGAACACATAAGCATACAAAATCATGAACAAAGTAAGCAAACAAATATGGATTTCTCCATCAAACAATCACACAAAGTCTCCTCACTACCAATAATGATAGAAGTGAGTTAATCTCCCACTTACCTAAAGGAATAACATGAAAATGGTCTCCTATTGGCTCCTTGGTGGTTTCAGTTTTGAGCTTCCAAAACCCTAGAATTTTCCAACACAAAGAATCAATGTTAAGCTTGGTAAAAGATGGTTCTTTGGTCTCCAATGAAACCATAGAACACGAAAATGAAGAGAAGAAAGAAGAAAAATAGAAACTTGACCTTAAAGTTGGAAGCTTTACCTTGGAAGACAATGGAGGTGAAGATGGATTTTGAAGAAATTTTCTAAATAGAAAGTGTAGAGGAGGTTGAGGTGAGTGTAGAAATGGTATTAACAAAGAGAAAAGTGAAGAAAATGGTCACTAATGGTGGTTGCAAAACCGTGGACGAGAAGGAGAAGAAGAGAGAAGGAAGAGAGAAAATGGAAGAGAACTTGAAGAGAGAGAAAGTGTTAAGTGAAATGTGATGTTTTTGTAGTGAAAATGCTTAAGTGTGGTTATCAAAAATTGCTTCCCTTTGGGCACTACAAGCCGCGGCAATTAGAGGGGAGAGAGAGGGGGAGAGGCTTGTCCAACAAGCCAAGGGTAGTTTGGTCATTTGGTAGTCAAAGCTTCTCAAAGAAGCTTTGATTAAAATACATTAAATTTGAATAAAAAATGGATTTGATTAGACATAAAGTGAATTACATTAGGATAATATGATAAGATTTTTAATACATGCTATTATCCAATAGACAATTGCTACAGTTGATAGAAGTTAGTATTAATTGTCTGACGGATAAAATTTATATAGCGATTTATTACTTTATCAGATAAAATTTTTCAAAAAACGTGAAACCTCGTAAACCATGTCCAGTCTCAGGTTTAGTAAGATCCCCCGTCGAAGTTTCCACAGATTAAGGTTCTCGGAAAAAATATCTCATTTTCTCAGCTCCGCTCAGTTTGCATGCAAAATAAGGAATAATATTAAAATATTTCGCGTTCTCAGAAAAATCCAGAAAAATTCTCAAAAATCACAAATATTATAAAATAAATATTTATAATAAAATAATTAAATTTTGGGGTGTTACAACTTTCCTCAACAAATAAGAATTTCGTCCTCGAAATTTTGTACCTTAAAACAACTCTGGGTATTGCTCCTTCATCTTGTCCTCTAGCTCCCATGTCGCATCTCCAGTTGTCTCGTTCCAGATTACTTTCACCAATAGAATGTCCTTCCCTCTGAGTTGCTTCATTCTCCTAACCTCAATCCTTACAGGAGTTATTTCATAAGTCAAGTTTTCTTTTAAATGTACTGAATCAGGTGTTATGACATGATCAGGACTAGGAATATATTTTCGAAGTTGTGACACATGGAAAACATTGTGGAGATTTGAAAGAAAAGATGGTAAAGCTATTTGGTAAGCAACGGGACCTACCCGACGAAGAATTTGGTAAGGTACAAGAAATCTTGGAGTGAGTTTTCTATATTTGAGAACCCGACCGACCCCAGTCATAGGCGTGACTTTCAAGAACACATGCTCACCTTCTTCAAATTCAAGAGGTTTCCTCCTTTTGTCTGCATAACTCTTTTGCTGACTCTGAGCCATTTTCATCTTTTCTTGAATCATCTTAACCTTCTCAATTGTTTGCTGAATAAGATCAGGCCCAACTGTGAGTTGTTCTCCATCTTGATACCAACATAAAGGTATTCGGCACTGACATCTATATAGAGCTTCATAGGGAGCCATCCCTATACTTGAATGGTAACTATTGTTAAAGGTAAATTCTACTAACGGTAAAATTTCATCCCAACTTCTAGTCTGCTCTATGGCACAAGCTCTCAACAAATCTTCCAATGATTGGATTGTTCTCTCTGATTGACCATTTGTCTAAGGATGGTATGCAGAACTCAAACGTAGCTTTGTCCCCATTGCTTCTTGAAGACTTTTCCAAAACTTTGATGTAAATCTGGGATCTCTGTCCGAAATGATACTCGTAGGCACATTATGTAGTCTGACAATTTCATTAATATACAACTAAGTCAACTTCTCCAATGAATATCTTATGTTGATCGACAAGAAATGCACTGATTTTGTAAGTCGATCCACAATTACCCATATTGAATCATATCCTTTATTGGTCTTTGGTAACCTGACAACAAAGTCAATGGCAATACTATCCCACTTCCATTCGGGAATGGTCAAGGGTTGTAACATTCCAGATAGTCTTTGATGCTCGATCTTTGTTTTCTGACAAACCAAACATAAAGATACGCATCTAGCAATATCTCTTTTCATTCTATGCCACCAAAATAATTTCTTCAAATCTTGGTACATTTTGGTCATTCCAAGATGCATAGTATAGGCATGTCCAAGAATGTATTTCCTGAGTTCTTTATCTTTAGGTACACAGACTTTACCTTAGAATCTCAAAATTCCATCGTTTCCTTCCTCAAATGTTGATACACTGCCCTGCTTTATCAGCTCTCTTTCCTCTTGCAAGAACTTGTCAATCTTCTGCTTCTCTCGGATGTCATCCATTAAATCACTTGAAATGATGACCATGTTCACATAGATTTTGTCCGGCATCAATTCCACAAAAGACCATACGTCTCTGAATTGTTCTATTAAATCTTTCTCTCTGATTATCATGGTAGAAACACTGATCTTTTTCTTACTTAAGGCATCAGTTACAACATTCGCCTTTCCCGGGTGATACTGAAGTTAGAAATCGTAGTCTTTCTGGAATGTTAACCATCTTCGCTGCCTCATGTTCAACTCTTTTTGATCATACAAATACTTCAAGCTCTTATGATCACTGAAGACGCTGAACGTTGCTCCATAAAGATAATGTCTCTATATCTTCAAGGCAAATACCACAACAGCTAACTCCAAGTCATGCGTTGGGTAGTTCTTCTCATGCACTCGCAATTGTCTCGAGGCATAAGCCACCACTTTTTTGCCTTGCATAAGGACACAACCCAAACCTTGATATGAAGTGTCATAGTATACTTCGAATGGTTCACTCGGCTCAGGTAGAACTAACACTGGTGAAATAGTTAGTCTCCTTTTCAACTCTTGAAAACTCTCTTCACAAGCATCCGTCCACTCAAAACCTTGATTCTTCTTTGTGAGTTGAGTAAGAGGTCCGGCAATCTTAGAAAATCCTTCAATAAACCTCCTATAATATCCAGCTAATCCAACAAAGCTTCGGATTTCTGTCACTGTCTTTGGTCTTTCCCACTGTAGAACAGCTTCTACTTTTGATGGATTTATAACAATTCCTTCCTTCAAAATCACATGGCCCAAGAATTTAACTTCGTTCAACCAAAACTCACACTTCGATAACTTAGCATACAGCTCTTTCTCCTTCGAAGTCTGAAGAACTATACTGAGATGCTCAACATGATCCTCTTGATTTTTTGAATAGATCAAGATATCGTCGATAAAGACAACAATAATCATGTCCAAATAAGGACGGAAGATTCTATTCATATAATCCATGAAAATAGCAAGTGCATTAGTCACACCAAAAGGCATCACCAGGTACTCTTAGTGTCCATAATGAGTATGAAAATCCGTTTTAGGAATATCTTCCACTTTTACTCTGATCTAATGGTAACTTGATTGCAAATCGATCTTAGAGAACACAACTGCACCCTTCAACTGATCCATTAGATCGTCTATCCTCGGCAATGGATACTTGTTCTTGATCGTGACTTTGTTCAATTGACGATAATCCGCACACAATCTCGAAGTACTGTCTTTCTTCTTGACTAGCAGTACCGGCGCTCCCCAAGGCAATATGCTAGGTCTAACAAATTGCTTCTCCAAAAGCTCCTCCAGTTGCTTCTTGAGCTCAACTAGCTCGGCTGGCGACATTCGGTAAGGCGCTATGGAACTAGGGTCAGCTCCAGGTACAAGATCAATGGCAAATTTGATCTCCCGCTCCGGTGGCAAACCAGGTACATTTTCAGGAAAAACTTCAGGGTACTCTCGACTTTCAAAGAAGACAACAACATGTATCCTTGAGCTCCTTCTTTCAAGAAAGCTTTCACTTGGTTGGCCATCAAAAATCTAGAATTCTCATCCAAAGGATAAACTATGGCCTTTCTAGAGCAATCTAACAGGACATCGTTAGATGATAACCAATCCATTCCTAAGATCACATCTAATTGAGATAGTGGCAAATAGATTAAATCAATAAAAAAGATTTGACCTTCAATAATCAATGGACAATCCAAACAAACTTTGGTGGTGACAACAAGTTTTGCAGTTAGAGTTGAAATAGTCAGATCAAATGGCAAAGAAGACACATGCAATCTAAGTCTTTTCACACAGTCATAGGAGATAAAAGAATGGGTTGCACCAGAATCATACAGTACAGTTAAAGGATTACCTTCTATGACACCTTCCCCTTGTATAAGATCTTCGGATTCAGAGGCTTCAGCACCACTCAGAGTGTAAACCCGACCTCCAGCCTGTGGTTTAGCAATTCTAGCAGCATTGACAGAAGGTTCCACCTTAGGTTGATTGCAGTCATGAGAAACATGTCCAGGTTTCCCACATCTATAGTAGATCACTCCTTTAATAGTGTAGTCCTTCGTGTAGTGATCCTTCCCACACTTCATGCATCTCGGCATAGACACCGTTGTTTGACCAGTTCTGCCTGAGCTTCCTCTAGGACTTCTTCCTTGTGGTTTTTGTTGTTGACTTCCAAGTGGTCTGGAATAAGGCTTCTTCTGGTAACAGTTAGCATTACTGCTTCCTCCTCTTTAAGACCGAACAGGTCCAAAGTTTCTATTTTATGCATCACGCGCCTGGTCCAAGTCTTCCACTCGGCGACATGTATCAAGTAGTTCCAAAAACTGAGTAATCTTCAAAGTTATGACAGCTCTCTTCATATCGTGTCTCAGGCCTTCCTCGAACTTTAGATATTTTCATGATTCATTTGGTTGGTGTTGAAAGTAGGTTGAGAATTTGGACAAACTCTCAAAATTGGAAGCATAATCACTTACTGTCATATTCCCTTGCCTCAAGCCAAGAAATTCCATTTCCTTAGCATACCTAGCACTTTCTGGGAAATATTTGTTTAAGAATCTTTCTTGAACACTTCCCAATTGATTGCTCGATTCTTAGCCTCCAATAACCTCTGTTCTCCGGTCCACCAATCCTCTGCGTCCCCAATCAGCATGAACGCAGCATAAGTCACTTTCTTTTCGTTGGCATAGTTCATGCCCGTGAAGATCTTTTCCAATTCCTTGATCCACAGAGTAGCCTTCTCAGGATCATATTCTCCCTTAAATTGTGGAGGGTTAGTGTGATGAAGTTTCACCAGATTCCGGGCATCAGCAGTAGTCTCTAATTGTTGTTCAATCCTTTTTTGTTGTTGAGCCATTTGCTGGTTTTGTTGCAGCATAGCTTCAACTATCTTCTGAATTACTTCGATTGCAGCAGTCATGTCTCCTCTGCGAGCCATAATTCTTCTCAGATCAAGCTATACCAAACACAGAGAAAAGTCAGATGTATCCTTTTGGAATACCAAACACAAAGAATCACACAGCACAAAAAAGACAGTCCAAAACCACATGACCCAAAAGAAAACTTAAATCGGGGCTCTGATACCAAGACGGTGTAACACCCCTTTTTAATACCACGAAGAAGGAACGTCACACCATAATGTAGAGAAACAAAATAAATTGTGGAAAATAATAAGTGTGTTAATTAATTAAGAACCCAGTTTATTTTTAACACGTGATTAAATAGTTTGCACTCTAGAATGATAAAATAATCAAGTATTGAAATATGTATATATATAGATATTTTTTTTTTGTTTTGTTTTGCTTTGAAACAACGGTGAATAAATAATAATAATCATAGGTACAATAGAATCGACACTGAATTTAAAATCATACACTCACAATATATATATATATATTATGCATCAGCCTGTTTAATTACATCACCAATTATACAAAAAGCAAAAGATGTACCCACCCGAAGAGATACAAATATACACCCATCAAACACGGCAAAACATCAGGCTTCCCCAAAAGAGATAAACAGTTAGTTATCAGTAGCCACCGACAGTATCAGCCCCCTAAGACTGATGAGAAGGGACCGCAGTCGGGTCCTCCTCAGGGTCCTCTTCATCCGATGAAATTGCCATTAGAGCGACTGAGTTTCGGGCGGAAGCCCGAGCAATGGAGAGGAAAGAATCCTCTTGTGGGGTGTAGTAAAGGTCATCCCACAGATCTCTAACAGATAAGTAAAATTCCAAATTGACAAAAGTAGTGAAATCAAAAATAGGATTGTCGTAGTGGCCATACTCCAACGATACAGTCAGCTCTCCGTGATAGATGCAACGGTCCGTGCTCAAATTGATGTGCCAGCAATCGGGTGCCCTGTGAAAGATCATCTTAACGTAACCCAAGAATCGGCGCAAATGCAAAGACATCTTCAGCAGACTCTAGTCGTAGTGTGGCCAAAAGCTCGAAAACTCAGGTGTTTCATTTTCTTCCTCGCAAACGTCTTCTCAGAGGTACACAAACAAACAGAAATACAGAAAATACAGAAAGAGGTGAGATACTCAACTTTCATTTTCGATACGGTAGTAAGGAAATAGAACGGTACTAGACGCCCACATATCAATACAGTTCATATATCCAATTACAGTAATAATTAAAATTAACAGCAAAAGCAGGATAAAAGCAAATAGCAATAAAAATTATCAATAACTGGCAAACAGTATTAAAATATCTAATAGTCAACAGTTCAAGCAATCAAACAATTATTGCAGTAAGAAAACAGATATGAGACTGACAGTTCACGATGCAAATGGTACCAAGTTCTTACTCCATGGAGCTAGACATAAGCATTTTCGGAGTGAATGATCAAGGAGTAATGCCAGTATCTCATTAGCCTTAAAAATAGTATACTCATCTCATAAAATATTTGTGCAAAATGGCTTATACATGGCACTTTAACAGTTGATCGCGATATTGGACAGCGTCTCAGTCCGGATCATCAGTGTGTTTGCATCAGTCTATCCCACGGCCCCAGCGGAGCTACCACTGTCCTTTGTGAGACACCCGCACTCCGACGG
Organism: Ormosia emarginata; assembly: GCA_029884605.1. Lineage (NCBI taxonomy): Eukaryota > Viridiplantae > Streptophyta > Magnoliopsida > Fabales > Fabaceae > Ormosia > Ormosia emarginata. Next base: position 30,038,613 of record JAQQTP010000079.1, on the reverse strand, counting down.
CCCCAGGGCCAACCAATATGACCCTATGCTTAGTCTATTCGCACCCGCATATAGGTGTTATTCAAACTCCTAGGCATACATCGCCTTTCCAACAATATCCAACGGACACAACATATGCATGACGACACAATGTAAATCATGTATATTTATCAATGATACATTTATCATAAAGTACATCACCATGGCATATATTTATTTCTCAGTGTCAACATATTATGATTTCATTAAACATTTAGTTCCACGTAGGAACTCACAACAACATAGAATCAATTCTTAACATCAACATTTAAACACATATGGTCCATCAAGTATTACAAGTCAATATTATGGATTCATATTTATAAAGTTTTAAGCTTTGATCAATTATGAAAAGTTTAGGTTAAATAACCTTTAAAACCCGTGACTTTCTTAAGAGTATTCACTCAATTTAATTCTTCCATCTCATTATGGATTATGCATGTTCCTAAATTCTTAATTTCCAAGAATGCATCAAGGCTTCATTTAACCTAAAAAATTTCTCTAAAAACCGTGGCCTCCATAGGTCTTCAAGTTCCAATCTCTTTCCATTTTTATACATTAATTACTAGGTATTTAATCACTCAAATTCTATCTCATACAAAGTCATTCCAATCCTCTAAAATCCTAGCCAAAATCGTGACTTCATCTTAGTGTAAAGAATCATCAAAATTTTTATTTCATGTCTTAATCATTTTATAACTAATCACATAAGTTTTACTTTACACAAATCAATTCCAACCCTAGGAATTTCAAGCTAAAACTGTGGCCTCTAAAATGGATAGTAAACCCTCAAAATTTTCATTCATTAATTCTAACACTTATCTAGCATTTCAATACCACCAATGCTTTCAAAATCATGATTCAATCATCAAATCTCAAGTCAAGAACACATAAGCATACAAAATCATGAACAAAGTAAGCAAACAAATATGGATTTCTCCATCAAACAATCACACAAAGTCTCCTCACTACCAATAATGATAGAAGTGAGTTAATCTCCCACTTACCTAAAGGAATAACATGAAAATGGTCTCCTATTGGCTCCTTGGTGGTTTCGATTTTGAGCTTCCAAAACCCTAGAATTTTCCAACACAAAGATTCAATGTTAAGCTTGGTAAAAGATGGTTCTTTGGTCTCCAATGAAACCATAGAACACGAAAATGAAAAGAAGAAAGAAGAAAAATAGAAACTTGACCTTAAAATTGGAAGCTTTACCTTGGAAGACAATGGAGGTGAAGATGGATTTTGAAGAAATTTTCTAAATAGAAAGTGTAGAGGAGGTTTAAGTAAGTGTAGAAATGGTATTAATGAAGAGAAAAGTGAAGAAAATGGTCACTAATGGTGGCTGCAAAACCGTGGAGGAGAAGGAGAAGAAGAGAGAAGGAAGAGAGAAAAATGGAAGAGAACTTGAAGAGAGAGAAAGTGTTAAGTGAAATGTGATGTTTTTGTAGTGAAAATGCTTAAGTGTGGTTATCAAAAATTGCTTCCCTTTGGGCACTACAAGCCGCGGCAATTAGAGGGGAGAGAGAGGGGGAGAGGCTTGTCCAACAAGCCAAGGGTAGTTTGGTCATTTGATAGTCAAAGCTTCTCAAAGAAGCTTTGATTAAAATACATTAAATTTGAATAAAAAATAGATTTGATTAGACATAAAGTGGATTACATTAAGATAATATGATAGGATTTTTAATACATGCTATTATCCAATAGACAATTGTTACAGTTGACAGAAGTCAGTATTAATTGTCCAGCGGATAAAATTTACACAGCAATTTATTATTTTATCAGATAAAATTTCTCAAAAAATATGAAACCTCGTAAATTGTGTCTAGCCTCGGGTTTAGTAAGACCCCCGTCGATGTTTCTACAGATCAAGGTTCTCGAGAAAAATATCTCATTTTCCCGGCCCTGCTTAGTTTGCATGTAAAATGAGGAATAATATTAAAATATTCTATATTCTAAAAAAAATCCAAAAAAATTCTCAAAAATCACATATATTATAAAATGAATATTTATAAGAAAATAATTAAATTTTGGGGTGTTACATATGTGGGATGACCTTTACTACACCCTACAAGAGGATTCTTTCCTCTCCACTACTTGGGCTTCTGCCCGAAACTCGGTCGCTCCGATGGCAATCTCATCGAATGAAGAGGACCCAGCTACGATCCTTTCTCGTCATTCTTAGGAGCTGATATTGTCGGTGGTTACTGATGGCTAACTGTTTATTTTTTTGGGAAGCCTGATGTTTTGTTGTATTTGACGGGTGTATATTTGTATCATCTCAGGTGGGTACATCTTTTACTTTTTGTGTAAATCATGATGTAATTCAATAGATCGTTGCATATATATATATATATATATATATATATATATATATATATATATATATATATATATCGATGTTTTGTTATATTTGTATATTTGTATCTTCTCGGTGGATACATCTTTTACTTTTTATTTGACGGGTGTATATTTGTATCTTCTCGTGGGTACATCTTTTACTTTTTGTGTAAATCATGATGTAATTCAATAGATCGTTGCATATATATATATATATATATATATATACACACACACACACACACACCGTTATGTATGGTATGGTTTGGTTTATTTCACGATTGGTTTTTTTTTATTATGACCGTTCGAACTATTATCTCGCTACGAAGAGAATCTCTAAATTTATTCTTTTGATGCTACCTGTTAATGTTATAATTAAAAAAAAATGTAATGATATTTAGAAAGGAACTTATACATCTATAAAATGAACCGGGTCTATGAGGTTTAAAATAATTATTATGTTTTGCAATTTATTCTGTTTTATGTTTTCAAACTATTATGGTGTGACGTTCCTTCTTCGTGAGGAAAGAAAAAAGGGGCGTTACATTGTCTTGGTATCAGAGCCTCAGTTTAATTTTTCTTTTGGTTCTTATGATTTTGGACTGTCTTGTTTGTGCTGTGTGATTCTCTGCGTTTGGTATTCTGATAGGATACATATGACTTTCTCTGTGTTTTGTATAGCTTAATCTGAAAGGAGGCATGACTCGTAAAGGAGATATAACTGCTGCAATTGAGGCAATTCAGAAGATGGCTAAAGCTATGCCATAGCAAAACCAACAGGCGGCTTAACAATAAGAGAGGAATGTACAATAGCTTGAAGCTATGGTAAATGCCCAAAACTTGGCAGAATTTCATCTCACTAACCCTCCACAATTTAAAGGAGAATTTGATCCTGAAAAGGCTACTCTGTGGATCAAGGAACTGGAGAAGATATTCATTGGCATGAACTGTGCTAATGACAAGAAGGTGACATATGTGGCGTTTATGCTTGTAGAAGACGCAGAGGATTAGTGGACCAGAGAACAGAGAATGCTAGAGGTAGAAGGTCAAGAGATTGCTTGGGCGGTATTCAAGGAGAGATTCTTGAATAAATATTTCCCGAAAAGTGCCAGGCATGCTAAGGAGATGGAGTTTCTTGGTTTACGGCAAGGAAATATGTCTGTAAGTGAGTATGCTGCTAAATTTGAGAGCCTATCCAAATTCTCAACCTACTTTCAACACCAACCGAATGAAGCATAGAAATGTCAAAAGTTCGAGGAAGGCCTAAGACATGATGTGAAGAGGGCAGTTATCACTTTGAAGATTAACCAGTTTTCTAAGTTGCTTGATACTTGTCGCCGGGTGGAAGACTTAGACCAGGCGCAAGACACAAGAAATCGCAACTTTGGACCTTTTTTGTCTCAAAGAGGAGGAAGTAGTAATACCAACCGTTACCAGAAAAAGCCTTATTCCAGACCACCTGAAAATCAACAACAGAGACCACAAGGTGGAAGTCCTGGAGGAAGTTCAAGTAGAACGGGTCAAACAATGGCATCGACGCCAAGATGCATGAAGTGCGGGAAAGAGCACTACACAAGAGATTGCACGATCAAAGGGATCATCTGCTTCAGATGCGGGAAACCTGGACACGTTTCTCATGACTGCAAATAACCTAAGGCAGAACCTTCCGTCAATGCTACTAGAATTGTTAAACCGTAGGCTGGAGGTAGAGTTTACACCCTGAGTGGTGTTGAAGCCTGTCAATTCGAAGATCTTATACAAGGGGAAGGTGTCATAGAAAGTAATCTTTTAACTGTACTGTATGACTCTGGTGCAACTCATTCTTTCATTTCCTATGACTATGTGAAAAGACTTGATTTACCTATGTCTTCTTTACCTTTTGATTTGACTATTACAACCCCTACTGCTAAACCCATTATTACTACCAAAGTCTGTCTAGATTGTCCCTTGATTATTGAAGGTCGAATCTTTTCTGTTGATTTGATCTGTTTGCTACTATCTCAATTAGAAGTGATCTTAGGAATGAATTGGTTATCTACTAACTATATCCTGATAGATTGTTCTAGAAAAACCATAGTTTTTCCTTTAGATGAGAATTCTAGATTTTTGACGGCCAACCAAGTGAAAGCTTTCTTAAAAGAAGGAGTTCAGGGATATATGTTGTTGTCTTCATTGAAAATCGAGAATGATGTAGACATGAACACACTCCCAGTGGTTTGAGAATTTCCTAAAGTCTTTCCTAAAGATGTACCTAGTTTGCCACTGGAGCGAGAGATCGAGTTTACCATTGACCTTGTACCTAGAGCTGGTCCTATTTCCATAGCGCCTTACAGAATGTCGCCAGTAGAGCTAGTTAAGCTCAAGAAGTAATTGGAAGAACTTTTGGAGAAATAATTTGTTAGACCTAGCGTATCACCTTAAGGAGCATCGATATTGCTAGTTAAGAAGAAGGATGGTACTTCATGATTATGTGTGGACTACCGTCAGCTGAATAAAGTCACAATCAAGAACAAGTATCCATTGCTGAGGATAGACGACCTAATGGATCAACTGAAAGGAGCAGCGGTGTTTTCAAATATCGATTTGCGATCGGGCTACCACCAGGTCAGAATAAAAGTGGAAAACATTCCCAAAACGGCTTTTCGTACCCGTTATGGACATTACGAGTACCTGGTGATGCCTTTTGGTGTGACAAATGCACCTGCTATTTTCATGGATTATATGAATAGAATCTTCTGTCCTTATTTGGACAGATTCGTTATTGTCTTCATCGGCGATATCTTGATCTATTCGAAAAATTAGGAGGATTATGTTGAACATCTCAGTATAGTTCTTCAGATTTTGAAGGAGAAAGAATTATACGCCAAGTTATCGAAGTGTGAGTTTTGGTTGAATGACATTAAATTCTTGGGTCATGTGATTTCAAAGGAAGGAATTGTTGTAGACCCATCAAAGTGGAAGCTGTCCTATAGTGGGAAAGGCCGAAGACGATGACAGAAATCTGAAGCTTCGTTAGATTAGTTGGATATTACCAGAGATTCATCGAAGGGTTCTCTAAGATTGCCGGAACTCTCACCCAACTCACAAGGAAGAATCAAGCTTTTGAGTGGATGGATGCTTGCGAAGAAAGTTTTCAAGAGCTAAAAAGGAGACTAACTACTTCACTAGTGTTAGTTTTACCTGATCTAAGTGAACCATTCAAAGTATACTGTGATACTTCATATCAAGGATTGGATTATGTCCTTATGCAAGGCGAAAAAGTAGTGGCTTATGCTTCGAGACAATTACGAGAACATGAGAAGAACTACCCAACGCATGACTTAGAGTTAGCTGCTGTTGTATTTGCTTTGAAGATATGGAGACATTTTCTCTATGGAGCAACATTCAACGTATTTAGTGATCACAAGAGCTTAAAGTATTTGTATGATCAAAAAGTGTTGAACATGAGACAGCGAAGATGGTTAGAATTCCTGAAAGATTATGATTTCCAACTTCAGTATCACCCTAGAAAGGTCAATGTTGTGGCTGATGCCTTAAGTAGGAAAACAATCAGCATTTCTACCATAATGATCAGAGAACAGGATTTGATAGAATAATTCATAGACGTGTGGTCTTTTGTAGAACTAATGCCAGGAAAAATCTGCATGAACATGGTCACTATTTTGAATGATTTAATGGAAGATATCCGAGAAAAGCAGAAGGTTGACAAGTTCTTACAAGAGGAAAGAGAGCTGATGAAGCAAGGCTGTATATCAACATTAGAGGAAAGAAGTGATGGAATTTTAAGATTCCAAGGTAGGGTCTGTGTGCCTAAGGACGAAGAACTCAGGAAGTATATACTTGAACATGCTCATAAGAGTCAACTGAATATGCATCCTGGAATGACCAAAATATACCAAGATTTGAAGAAGTTATTTTGGTGGCATGGGATGAAAAGAGATATTTCTAGATGCGTATCTTCCTATCTGGTTTGTCAGAAAACAAAGATTGAACATCAAAGACTGTCAAGATTGTTACAACCCTTATCTATTCCCAAATGGAAATGGGATAGTATTGCCATGGACTTTGTTGTCAAATTGCCAAAGACCAGAAGAGGATATGATTCAATATGGGTAATTGTAGATCGACTTACGAATTCAGCACATTTCTTGCCGATCAACATAAGATATCCATTAGAGAAGTTGACTCAGTTATACATCGGTGAAATTGTTAGACTACATGGTGTGCCTACAAGTATCATTTCTGACAGAGACCTCATATTTACATCGAAGTTTTGGCAGAGTCTTCAAGAAGCAATAGGGACAAAGCTACGTTTGAGTTCCGCATATCATCCTCAGACCGATGGTCAATCAGAGAGGACAATTCAATCATTAGAAGATTTGCTGAGAGCTTGTGCTATAGAACAAACTGGATGTTAGGATGAAATTTTACCGTTGGTAGAGTTTACCTACAACAACAGTTACCATTCAAGTATAAGGATGGCTCCCTATGAGGCTCTATATGGGCAGAGGTGCAGAACATCTTTATGCTGGTATCAGGATGGAGAGCGACTTACAGTTGGACCTGATCTTTTTCAGCAGACAACTGAGAAGGTCAAGATGATTCAGGAGAAGATGAGAACGGCTCAAAGTCGACAAAAGAGCTATGCGGACAAAAGAAGGAAACCTCTTGAATTTGAGGAAGGAGAGCATGTGTTCTTGAAAGTCACGCCTACAACTGGGGTCGGTTGGGTTCTCAAAGCTAGAAAGCTCACTCCTAAATTCCTTGGACCTTATCAAATTCTTTGTTGGATAGGTCCAGTTGCTTATCAGATAGCTTTACCACCTTTTCTTTCAAATCTCCATAATGTTTTTCATGTGTCACAACTTTGAAAATACATTCCAAGCCCTGATCATGTCATAGCACCTGATTCAGTACAATTAAAGGAAAACTTGACTTATCAAACAACTCCTATAAGGATTAAGGATAGGAAAATGAAGCAACTCAGAGGGAAAGACATTTCATTAGTGAAAGTGATCTGGAATGAGACAACCAGAGATGCGACATGGGAACTAGAAGACAAAATAAAGGAGCAATACCCAGAATTATTCTAAGGTATGAAAATTTCGAGGATAAAATTCTTATTTGATAGGGAGAGTTGTAACATCCCAAAATTTATTTATGTTATTATAAATATTCATTTTACAATATTTGTGATTTTTGGGAATTTATCTGGATTTTTCTGAGAACACAGAATATTTTAATATTATTTTTCGTTTTGTGTGCAAGTTGAGCAAAGTTGGGAAAATGAGATATTTTTCTTGAGAACCTTGATCTATGGAAATGTCGACGGGGGATCTTACTAAACCCGAGACTGGACACGGTTTACTAGGTTTCACGTTTTTTGAGAAATTTTATCTGATAAATTAATAAATCGCTATGTAATTTTTATTCGTTGGATAATTAATACTGACTTCTGTCAACTGTAATAATTGTCCATTGGATAATAACATGTATTAAAAATCCTATCACATTATCCTAATGTAATCCACTTTATATCTAATCAAATCTACTTTAATTCAAATCTGTTGTATTTTATTCAAAGCTTCTTTGAGAAGCTTTGACCACCAAAAGACTAAGTTACTCTTAGCTTGTTGGGGAAGCCAAATTTTCCCCCTCCCTTAGCAATATGGCCCATGGGAAGCAAAAATTTGCTTTCCCACACTTAAGCCATTACATCAAATTTTTCTCATTTTTCATCAACACTTTCTCTCTCTTCAAGCTTCTTTTCCATTTTCTCTTCTTCTTCTCTTCTTCTTCTTCTTCTCCTTCACCACTATTTGCAGCCCCCATTAGTGACCACTTATTTTCATTTTCTCTCTTCATTAACACCATTTCTACACTCCTCTCAACCTCTTCTACACTTCCTATTTGGAGAGTTTCTCCAAAATCCATCATCACCTCCATCGTCTTCCAAGACCAAGCTTCCAACTTTAAGGTAAAGTTTCCATTTTTTAATTTTCTTTTTCTTCATTTTGTGTTCTATGGTTTCATTGGAGACCAAAAAACCATATTGTACCGAGCTTGATATTGATTCTTTGTAGTTGAAATTTTTAGGGTTTTTGGATCCCAAAACTGAAACCATCAAGGAGCAAGTAGGAGGTCATTTTCCTGTTCTTCCTATAGGTAAGAGGGAGATTTACTCACTTCAACCATTATTAGTAGTGAGGAGACCTTATGTGATTGTTTGATGGAGAAATCCATAATTATATGCTTACTTTGTTTGATGATTTTGCATGTGTATGTGCTTTTGATTGAAGTTGATGATTGAATAATGATTTTAATTGCTTTGGTGGTGTTGGAATGTTTGGAAATGTTAGAATTAATGAATGGAAAATTTTGAGGGTCTACTACCCTATTGGAGGCCATGGTTTTAGCTTGAAATTCCTAGGGTTGGAATTGATTTGTGTAAAATAAAAATTTATGTGATTGATTATGAGATGATTAAGGCATGAAATGAAACTTTTGAGGGTTTCCTACCCTAATGTGAGGCCACGGTTTTGGCCTTGGAATTTGAGGGATTGGATTGATTTTGTGCGAAATAAGATTTAAGTGACTAGATATCAAGTGACTAATGCATAAAATGGAAAGAAATTAGAACCTTGAAGACCTAGGGAGGCCACGGTTTCTAAGAATTAATTGACCTAAAATTCTCGCAATTGATCAAAGCTTAAAATATTGGAAATGTGGATCCATAATATGGATTTGTGAAAATTGAAGAACCATATATATATGTTGAGAATTAATTCTATGTTATTGTGAGTTCCTACGTGGGACTAAGTACTTGATGAAAATGTGACATGTTGATATTGAGAAATGATCATATGCCATTGTGGTATGCTTTATAATAAATGTATCATTGATAAAGATACATGATGTACATTGTGTCGTCATGCATATGTGTTATCCGTTGGACATTATTGGAAAGGCGATATATGCCTAGGAGATTGAATAACACCTATGTGCGGGTGCGAGTAGACTAAGCGTAGGGTCATAGTGGTTGGCCCTGGGGGCGTTGGGGTGCAGGTGTCTCACAATAGATAGTGGTAGCGCCACTGGGGCCGTGGGATAGACCGATGCAAACACACCAACGATCCAGACTGAGACGTTGTTCTATATCGCGATAAACTGTTGAGGTGCCATGTATAAGCCGTATGGCGCAAATATTTTTATGAGATGAAGCACACTATTTTTAAGGCTATAGAGATACTGGCATAACTCCTTGATCATTCTCTCAGAAAATGTTAGTGTCTAGCTCCATGGAGTAGGAACTTGGTACCATCTGCATTGTGAACTGTCAGTCTCATAATTCATTGAGCATGAATATTTATAACTGTGAAAATATCTATTCTTATTACTACAACTATTATCTGACTATTGGACTGTTGACTGCTGAAGATATTACTGTTATCTATCTGTTATTGTTAATTCTTAATATTATTTATTGTTGTTCTGTTTTACTATCAATTTTATTATTACTGTGCATGAATATATATGTTGTAATGTTATGTGGGCGTCTAACGTCGTTCTGTTTTCTTGCTACCATTTTGGTAATGAAAGTTGGGTGTCTCACCTCTTTCTGTACTTCGACATTCTTGTTTATTGATGTACTTCTGAGAAGACGTTCGTGAGGAAGAAAAGGAAACACCTAAGTTTTCGGGTTTTTGGCCATACTACGACTAGAGTTTACTGAAGATGTCTTTGCGTCCGCGCTGATTTTTGGGGTATGCTAGGATGACGTTTCATAGGGAACCTGATTGCTGGCACATTAACTTGAGCACAGACCGTTGCAACTATCATGGGGAGCTAACTGTGTCTTTAGCATGGGGCCGCTACGACCCGCCTATTTTTGACTTTACTACTTTTGTTCATTTGGAATTTTACCTGCCTGTTAGAGATTTGTGGGATGACCTTTACTACACCCCACAAGAGAATTCTTTCCTCTCCACTGCTCGGGCCTCTTCCCGAAATTTGGTCGCTCTGATAGCAATCTCATCGGATGAAGAGGACCCTAAAGAGGACCTGCCTATGGTCCCTTCTCGTCAGTCTTAGGGGCTGATACTGTCGGTGGCTATTGATGGCTTACCGTTTAACTTTTTAGGAAGCCTAACGTTTTTTGGTATTTGACGGGTGTATATTTGTATCATCTCAGGTGGGTACATCTTTTGCTTTTTGTGTAAATCATGATGTAATTAAATAGGCTATTACACACACACACACACACACACACACACACACACACACACACACACACACACACACACACATACACACACACACACACACATATATATATATATACACGTTATGTATTGATGTATGGTTTATTTCACGATTGGTTTTTTTATTACGACTGTTCGAACTATTATCTCGCTACGAAGAGAATCTCTAAGTTTATTCTTTTGACGCTACCTATTAATGTTATAATTAAAAAAATGTAATGATATTTAGAAAGGAACTTATACATCTATAAAATGAACCAGGTCTATGAGGTTTAAAATAATTATTATTTTCTGCAATTTATTCTATTTTATGTTTCAAATTATTATGGTGTGACGTTCCTTCTTCATGAGGAAAGAAAAAGGGGCGTTACACTTACCATTACATGATGATATCCATAAGTCCCCTTTGCAGCTTTTTAATTATTTGGCCTTATTTTTTTTCATTACCATTATGTTCGTTAACTTGTTAACCAACACATGTTAGACCAGTGAATGGTTACCAAGGGTAGCATTTGACTTGTTTAACATGTCAGTAAAGTTTTGTGACAAACTAAGTTCATTTAGGTACTTAGTTGCAACACAGAAGTTGTAAAGTAGCTTAAAATGACTCAAATAATAGCATAAGTTGCTAAGTTGAGGGAAATAAACTTAGAGAGTTTGTCACAAATAAGCTAAGAAAGATGTGGTAAAAGTTTCAAGAGAATCGGAGTCAGTTTGGTATTTTTAGGCATACAAGTTATGCTTTTAATGCCCGATTGACCCCCAGCAAATATGAAAAAATAGAATAATGGTGAAACAACAATTTAGATGAATCGTATGATTTATTCTAAAGTTGTTGGAAGCTGAAAAACTTGAATTAGCACAATTTGAGTGTCCTTAGCAGATATAAGTTTCAGCGTAGAAACTTAAGTTAATCTTTTTCCTTAATTTCCTCTACGTCCCACCCCCTATTTCTATCTTCTCTCCCGGCAGAATGAAGAAAAAAACAGAGAAAGAAAGAAAGAAAAGAGAGAAAGGGGAGAAGGGAGAAAGGGGAAAAAGAAGAAAAGGAGAAGGAAGAGAAGAAGATCAAGGATCAAGCTTCAAGATCAAGAGTCTTCAAGAGGTAGGGGTTTAAGATTTCTACTCATCTATTCTCTCTAGATTCTCTATGTATGCATATAAACAACCTAATATGCTAAGTTGAGTTTTAGATGAGTTTGATGTGTTTGGCTTGCATGGACGTGTTTCCTTGGTCACTTATGACTTGTTCATAGCATAAGTTTAAGTTAGAAACTTAGAACAACTCATTTAGACCCTTGATTCACAAAATGAGCTTTAGGTCAAAGAATGAAGGATTTTGATCCATAATCCAAATGAAGAGGTTTAAGATAGTGATTGATGTTTCCTAAGTATTAAGGAACTAGTTAGGAACTTAGAATTACTTAGAATTTGGATAGAAATGGCCAGAATCGAAGAAAATGACCAATAGAACAGTAAACCCGTAGCTGCAGAATTATGCAGAACTGTTGTTCTATCATGGGCGCCACAGCGTGTGTTGAGTGGTGCCACAGTGTAAGACCAAAGATCAACCCAGTATTAGCACCCGAGAGTAGGGCGCCGCGGCGTGCCAATGCCATGCCGCGGCGTGAGACCCTGAAGCTCCAAAATGTTGATTTTGGATGTTTTGAAGTTCTATAGTTAATAGAATCATTTATATATATCTCCTAAAGTGTGTTAAGACACAAATGGAGATATTTTCAAGTGAAAAATATTTCCCCATCAAGTATGAGAAAGCATAGGCTTTTAAGCATCCTAGAGGAAAGGTTTGCTTTAGGTAATGACATTGCACCTTAGGCAACTTAACGTTGCAATAGATATCACTCAAGATGTGATGAGATAGTGCAATGGAGATAAGTATACTAGGATGAATAATAGTATTCACTCTAGTAGAGAATGAGAAATGTATGAACCTTAGAAGATCCAAGAATAGCGAATTATCTTGGGAAGGTACCTAGAACCTTAAACAACAAAGAGTTGTAAGTAAGAACCACTCTTGAGTTAGATTCACTTGAGTGGAGACAAGATTGTGTATTAATTCCAAGGAGGGAATGTTTAGGTACTAAGTCTCTAGTTAAGGGGGACTTTGTGCATTGCTAAATACATAATAAGATGAACTGTGACTAAGAAGATGTCATAATCATAAGGTATAGTAGAAATGTGCAATAACTCATGTATTAGTAAAGATGAGTTAGAAGTGCAAGATAAAGGGAATTTACTTCCTTAGATACTAATGAAAGTATGGAAGTTAAGTTCTTAAGCATTCCAAGAGTTAGGAATAACTAAAGAGGCATCTGGAACCTTAAGCACATAAGTGTAGTATAAGCTACTACTAGAAGTATGATGGAAGGGAAAGCTAGATACAACCAGAATAAGTATGTTGTACTTATCTAGATGCATGACTTACTCGCTTTAATTAAAGTTGAGTTAATTATGCAAAGTTTTAGAGAAATGCTCATTTATTTCATTAAGCAATGGTAGATGAGGCATTATTTAAGATAGACTCTTTCACTAGGATGAGTTGAGTCTATAGGAAAGTTAAGATGGTGTTTATGTAAGAGATAAATATAACACTAAACTTTTCACACACTAGTTAATCTAGTATGTATGTGAAGAGAAAGAACCTTAGTGCAACCAAGGTTAGTGGTTTGCCATAGATAAGTATCTAACACCTCAGCAACATAGTGTTGCGTTACAAATCACTTAAGAGATATAACTGATGAGGTGGAGTTAGGTACAAGTATCAGAAATGATTTGGTAATGTTTACCTGAGAATGTAACGTTATATGATGCGAGGTCATTTAGCTAAGAAGGTAAGAAATCAGAGAAGTTCCTAAGGGGACAAGTACTTCTAACTAAATGCTAAGGTTACATGTAGTATGAGGTTACAGATTCTCCTCATTACAAAGGGTAAACATAAGAAGCCAAAGTTCCTAGGAGAATATGCTTAGATCGTAAAGGAACTAAGTATATAAGTACGTATGTAAGTCTACGAATTAGTCAAGTAGTATCGATCTTGGTGAGTATCCTTTGATGTTCATTCATGGAGGCAAAAAGAGATAGATGGGTGTCCGAAGGACTTTTGAGAAGGACATAACCCTGATGTCTCGATAGTGCCAAGGCCAAAGGAGATAAGTGAGAAATCCAAAGACGTTCTTTGGGCAAGGATGAAGCCCGAATTTCTCAGCATGCCAGGATATATGTAATGTGAGGATGAGCTTTCCCTCTAATTACCACTAGATGATATAGTGACTAGTTCCTAGCAAACTTCTTTGTTTTCAAAATAAACTTCTATATGTATTTAAAAACAAAACCCTGCATTTGCATTTCATACACATACTCTTAGGATCTTCTTAGGCATAATCATATTATATATCATTCACATTGCATTCATGGACAGTTGTATGGGCATTGTCCATCACTGTTAGTATTTACAGCTGTATGGGCATTGTATATATTAACAGTGTGTAGGCTATCGGTTGATATCACACTATAAGAAAGTGTGCAGATATGAGAAAAGAGGAGGAAGCTCCTAAGTTAGAAATTATAGCATTTGTTATATATTTGTTATATACAATGTTATAGTTAGATGGTATTAGAATTTCTTTTACTGAGAATGTTTATTCTCACCCCAGTTGCTATTCCATGTAAATCCAGATGCAGGCACAGATGCAGGCAAAGGCACAGGTACAGAGGTACAGACCCTGCTAAGGGTGAGAAGATAAAGCATGAAGACTAGAGTAGTTTTTATTGCTTTAAGTAGACAGAACTTATGTAATCAGTTTATGTTTGTTCTGTAAGTTTTATATTATATGTATTACAATAAACCCTCTTGTGGCTAAGTTTGTATATATATATATGTATGAGGTTTAAGTTTTTCCGCAATCTCTCAAGGCTTTGTATAATTACTTAGTTGTGATTATGGATATATGTTAGAATAAAGTATGAGGAAGTGACATTTCTAGTACCGTTATCTTTATATATCATTGTGAAACTATGATATATCTAGATATCTGTATTAGGGTGTTACATTAACCATTCTAATGCATGTAAAAACATTGCATTTTCTTCCTACCATCATTATTTGTTGAGTACATGCTATGTTATTTCTTGAAGTGAGTTCATTGATTGAGAGTATTATGTATATCTATTACAAAAATGAGCTTGAAGGAACCAGATGTAGCAAAAGAAAAAAAATTGCTTTGTATAAGTAGAAAAAAAGAAAAAGAGAAAAAGAAAAAAAAGACAAGCAAAGCAAATAAAAGAAAGAAGTTAAAAAAGATAAACATCAAATGGTTCTGGCAAGTTTTATTCTTTCACTGTTGAATACACTGATAGTTTCACTTCGTCTCAAGTCTTGAAATAGCATGTGCATGTTTTTCAATGTTTATGTTAAATCTTTTCCCCTTCTATTCATGAACCCAATACCATTGGCCTTACTTTACAAACTGTTAAAGTCCCTTCTGATCCTCAGTTGTGTGTGATTTACATTAGTGGAGAGAGAGTTTAGATTCAATTTTGTGGATTATATGATTCAAATACATGTATAGTTATAAACTTATCTGGATGTGCATGACTTGAATATGAGAAGTTTATCTTGCATGTTAGTGGGAAGTGTGAATTGTATGAAAGGATGCTTGATTGTTGGCATGTTAAAGATTGCGTATGTGTGGAACTGATTGTGGGTGATTAGCATTCTATGAGGACTGATGTAATCATTCTACACTGGTTGGGGTAATTGAAAAATTGAAATTATCATATTTGTGGAATGCATGTGAGCATGATTGGTTAATGTAAGTTTGCTTAATCATACTTTGTTTTGCTCGAGGACTAGCAAAAACTTAGATTTGGGGTTGCGATCACTTCAGAAAATGTAGTTATTAGTACCCCACATTTGTGCTCTATTGATTGCTTAGTCTTATTCTCAGGCATATTTAGGAGATTTTAAACTTATATTTGTTAAATGGAATTTGGATATTTTCCTATATGTTATTGAGCAAATTGTGCATATTCTTTAGGTGATTAAGTGGATTTATAACTTATATTTGATTTGGTGATTTCTCTAATATAGGATAGACTCAAAAGAGATGAATTGATGCAAGCCAAGGCCCAACATTGGAGGATAAAACCAAGGAAGCATTCCAGCATAGCACGCCGCGGCGCTGGGTAATGCATACCACGGTGTGATGTGCCTCACCTGCTATCTGTACTTACACCCAAGGTATGCGCGCCGCGACATAAGGAAGTGCACGCCGCAGTATGATGCGCAGAATTGAGCCTATAAATATATTTTTATTAGATTTTTAGAATAGAGCCATTTAGGGTTAGAGAAGTTGCAGCTTTGTCATTCATTTCTGGGCAGATTGGAGGCAAAGGGAGCCAAGGTTAGAGGCTATCTTCCTCATGGAGGGAGATTCAAGCATCAATGGCAACATCCATAACTTTTTCCTCCTTTCTCCCTTTTCTTTCCTCTCTCCTATTATCTTGAACATGTATTTTGTGATTCTATTTTCGTGTTCAATGATGTAGTAGTTGTTTTAGGGAATACTTTGAATCATTTTTATGAATATCAATGATTTTGCCTCTTCTATAAGTTTATATGTATGCTTAGTTTTGTTCAATCATATTGTGCTTAATGCTCTTGAGTGCTTGAGCAACATTTAAGTGATTTGTTGAAATCTAATGTGCCTAGACATAGGGATTTGGATTTGAGATTGTAGGTATGGTTGATGCATGTTCGACTTCATTCTCATGGCGGGGATAAGTTGATTCGCTAATGGGATAGAAATATACCTTTTAGCCATGCATAGTGTGTGTTTGAGAATAGATCGTTCATTAGTAGATTTCACTCTGGTTCTCATGGACGCATAGTGAGCTTGGTGAAGGAAGCCAGGGTTCACTGTTCTAGACATAGGCTTTTAACTAAACTAGATTCTTAAGCTAACCTAATTAGTGCATTCATGTAGATGAAGAGGATTGCATATCATTGACTGAAGTAGGAGGTGAAGAAGGATTCCCTAAACTCTAGCCATTATCTTTATTACTTTATAGTCTTTAGTTTATATCTCTTTTCTCTATTTTTAGGTTCTTCAATAGAATTACTTAAACTATCGGTTAATAGTTAGCATTGGAAATAAACTTATCCTCGTGGGAATGATACTTTACTCTTCACTTTATTACTTGTTCGGCCTGTGCACTTGCGGCCTTTAAAAAGGACAAACAAGTTTTTAGTGTTGTTGTCGGTGATATGACTTTATTTCTGTATTGCTAATATTGACAATGAGTTTAGGTAGTTCTAATTCAATTTTTGTTTTTAGTTTAATTCAATAAGTCCATTTGGATATGTTTTGATCTTTTAGTCTTTAGTTTGTACTGTTGTTTTGTAAATGTGTCAATATGTTGATTTTGTGTTTTATTATATTTTAGTTGTACATTATGCAATTTAAGTCTTTAGACATATTTTTGGAGGTGCTGGAGACCACTAGGAAGCAGAATTGGTAGAAAAAAGCATTTTGCTACAAAATTCTACAGTCTGATCACTCACGCTATGACGCCCACATCTCACGTCGCGACGCCATTGTCTTTGCCATAACAGGGTTTTGCACCCGAGGGCTCAATGTCACGGCACAAGGAATTGCACGCCATGGCGTGACCCCTGTTTTTGCATTTTCTGTTTTTTTTATGCATTTTTCTTTATTTATTAATGCTCAGTTCTAATATAGCTGCTATTTTGAGAATCTCATGTACCTTATAGATCATGAACAACAAGGATACATCTTCATTTTGGTTTGGGGGAGTATCATTACATGTTTTTTTCTACTTTAATGCTTAATGTATAACATGTTTTGATATTTAAAGTATGCAGTATTGATAGTCATCATACTTTCATCATTATATCTTGCTTTCGCTATTACTGATACGCTGTTGATAAAATTTTTAATTTTCAATGTTCTACACATGATGTAACATCCCGAAACTTCCTACAAGATTGATGAGCTGTCTCCACAAACCAACACCAGTTTTTTCAGTGTGCTTTGTCATCACTCACACGCATCCTCGGAAACTTCTCAAGAGGTCACCCATCCTACAAGTGCTCCAGGTCAAGTACACTTAACCATGAAGTACTTATGTTCTTGGCTCTCGAAAAGAAGATGCATCTTGTTGATATGGTTACTGCTAATCAATTCATTTAAGCCATCCTCAACTATGCTGTCTCATACATGCACAGTCTCTGAATCCCTCTCATTCCGGTGTGAATTTAGTTTATTAATGTGTCCTTTCGCCTAGAAGCCTGACAAGAGCCACTCCTTGTCTGTGCTTCTCTTACATCGACGTCCACTCTCCACCCTCGTCGGCCCCAGGTGTCATATGCCCACCAGCTTCCCCCTGGTTCGTCTCCGAACCATACCGTACTGGGAGAGGCCCCGTCTCTGACACCATTTGTAACGTCTTGGAACTGCCTGCAGGATTAATGAGCTGTCTCCACAAACCAACATCGGTCTTTTCAACATGTTTTGTCCTCACTCACACACATCCTAGGATACTTCCTAGGAGTTCACTCATCCCATAAGTGCTCCAGGTCAAGCATGCTTAACCATGGATTACTTATGTTCTTGGCTTTCGAAAAGAAGATGCATCTTGTTGATATGGTTCTTGCTAATCAATTCCTTTAAGTCATCCTCAACTATATAGTCCCATACCTGCACAGTCTCTCAATCCCTCTCATTCTGGTGTGAATTCAATTCATTCATGTGTCCCTTCACCTAGAAGCCTGCCAGGAGCCGCTCCTTGTCCGTGCTTCTCTTACACCGGGGTCCACTCCCCGCCCTCGTCGGCCCCAGGTGTCACATGAACCAGTGTAATGCCCATTTTTCTAGGAGAAGAAAGAACGTCACACCATAATAAAATGAAATGTGGAAAATAAATAAATCATAAATTAAGACCCGATTCATTTTTAATATATGAGTAAACATCTTCAATCGTAATTGTATAGTAATTAGGTATTGAATATATGTATTTTTTTTTGTAGTGAGAGATTAATAAAACATAGTTATAGTAAAAATCAGCATGAAAGGAAATCATATATCCATAATATATATATATATATATATATATATATATATATATATATATATATATATATATATATATATTTTGCATTAAGCATGTTTAATTACATCATCAAATATACAAAAAGTAAAAGGCTTTACCCACCCCAAGATGTTTACAAATGTACAGCCCATCAAAATAGCAAAACATCAGGCTTCCAAAAAAGATATACAGATAGCCATCAGTAGCCATCGATAGTACCAGCCCCCTAAGACTGACGAGAATGAACCATAGCAGGATCCTCCTCTGAGTCTTCCTCGTCAGATGAAATTATCATCAAAGCGATCGAATTTCGAGCAGAGGCTTGAGCAATGGATAGGAATGAATCCTCTTGTGGGGTGTAATAGAGATCATCCCACAAATCTCGGACAGGTAGGTAAAACTCCGAATGAACAAAAAGAAGTAAAGTAAAAAACAGGCGGGTCATAGCGACCCCAAGCTAACAACACTGTCAAGTCCCCATGATAAATGCAACGATCCGTGTGTAGTTTATATGCTAATAATCAGGACCTCCATGGAAAGTCATCCTCGCATAACCCAGAAATCTACGCGGACGAGACGACATCTTCAAGGAAACACTAATCGTAGTCAGGCCAGAAACTAGGGAACTCAGGCGCTTCCTCTTCTTCACAGATGTCTTCTTAGAAGCACATAAATAAAAACATAAATATATGGATACAGGAAAGAGGTGAGACACCTAGCATTCAATACCAATATGACAGTAAGAAAACTAAATGGCGCAGGACGCCCACATAACATCACAACAATATATATATGTCAGAATTAATAATAAAATAAGTAATAAAAGGGAAACAACAATAATATCTCAAGCAATAAGCAATTCATAAATTAGATAATTATTTCAACAATTAAAAGGAGACAACTTAATAGTTATGGACACTCAAGCCAAAAAAATTATGTGACAGATAATGCATAATGCATGAGGTACCAAAATCCTACTCCATGGAGCTAGACATAAACATTCGAAGAAAATGATCTGGGAGTCATGCCAGTATCTCGTTACCTATAAATAAAGTGCTTATCAGAAAAATAATATTTTGCGCAACATGGCTTATACATGGCACTCTCAACAAGATCGCAATATAGGACAATGTCTAGGTCCGGTTCGTCGGTGTGTTTGCATCGGTCTATCCCATGGCCCCAGTGGAGCTACCACTGTCTATTGTGAGACACCCGCATCCCGACGCCCCCAAGGCCAACAATATGACCTACACTTAGCCTACTCGCACCCGCACTAAGGTGTAATTCAATCTCCTAAGCATGCACCGCCTTGACAAAAGGGTCCAATGGACTTTCACTAATGCATGATGACTCAATGCATATCATGTATATTCATCCATAATATACTTCTCATAAAACATACCACAATTTGGTCAAATTAAACATCAACAAGTCTTTGGTCCCACACATGGACTCCCAATGGCATATAATCAATTCTAAATAACAACATACACTTATAAGGTTCAACACAAACCACAATTTGATTTTATGAATTCATAATCCCTAATTACCTAAGTCTTGATTAATTACACAAGTTTAGGTCAAATAGACCCTTGAGGCTGTGGCCTCTCAAAGGAAAAATCCAACCATTTTTCTTTCATCACATTATTGATTTCATAACTCTAAATTGCTTAAATCACAAGGATGCACAAAAGCACCACTTGAACCCCAAAAACCCTAGAGGCCGTGAGCCTCCCAAGAGCATCAAAACCCAATTTTTTTCCATTACATGCATCAATCCTTTAACACCTAATTACTTAAGTTTCATTTTATACAAAAATCAAACTCTAACCCCCAAAATATAGTCCAAAACCGTGACCTCCCCAAAGGGTAGAAAACCCTATATTTTACTATTCATCCAATCCAAGCAATTCAACATCATCAAGGCATTCAAAATAACTAACATTTTCTTATAGATTAAGTATACACAAAAGCATGAAAAACAAGCATACAAAGTGAGCAATCCATTATGGATTCCTCCATTAACAACCACTCAAAAGTTCCCTCACCACCAATAAAGGTTGAAGTAAGTAAATCTCCCTCTTACCTAAAGGAAGAACACGAAAATCACCCCTTGAAGTGCTTGTGAGATTTTCGTCCAAAGCTCCACCAAACCCTAAGAATCATGACTCAAAGAATCAACACCAATGGCTTGAAAAAGAAAGGATCCATAGCCATGAAAATGACTATAGAAATGAAGAAGAAGAAGAGAAAGTAA
This sequence comes from Ormosia emarginata, assembly GCA_029884605.1. Lineage (NCBI taxonomy): Eukaryota > Viridiplantae > Streptophyta > Magnoliopsida > Fabales > Fabaceae > Ormosia > Ormosia emarginata. Next base: position 30,017,607 of record JAQQTP010000079.1, on the reverse strand, counting down.
GGAATCAAAGGTTTACCTCAAAAGCTTCAAGCTTTGTTCTTGAAGAAAAGCGAAGAAGATGATGGATTTGGAAGATAATCTCTAAAGAGGAAAGATTTAGAATGAGAAGAGGAGTGTAGAAATGGTGGTAGTGAAGCACACAAATGAAGATGGCCACTTGGATGGGGCTGCTGCAATGGAGAAGAGAAAAAGAAGAAAAAGAAGAGAGAAAAATATAAGAAGAGGAAATGAAGAGAGAAAAGGGTTATAGCTTTTGTGAATTACAATTTTAGAGTAAAATGATAAGGTAAAAATTAAATTTTTGGCTCCCCCCTAAAGGTCCTAAGCCGCGGTATCAAGAGAGAAGGAGAGGGAGGGATTGGCTTATCTTGCAAGTTTTGGGCATTTTGGTAATTTTTTGTCAAAGCTTCTTTGAGAAGCTTTGATTAAAATATATTATTTTTTGAATTAAAGATGATTTGATTTGACATAAAGTGGATTTCCTTTGGATATGATAAGATTTCTACTACAAGCTATTATCCAATGGACAATTATTACAGTTGATAGAAGTCAGTGTTAATTGTCCAACAGATAATAAAATGCATAATGATTTTTATTTATTAGATAAAAATCTCAAAAAACATGAAACCTCATAAACTGTATCCCCAGCTCTGCTCAGTGTGTACGTAAAATGAGAAATAATATTAAAATATTCTATGTTCTTAGAAAAATTCAGAAAAATTCATAAAAATCACAAATATTATAAAACGACTATTTATCATGAAATAAACAAATTTTGGGGTGTTACAACTCTCCCCTTCAAATAGAAATTTCATCCTTGAAATTTTTATACCTTATAATAGTTGTGGGTATTGCTCCTTCATCTTGTCTTCTAACTCCTACGTCACATCTCCGGTTGTTTCGTTCTAGATCACTTTTACCAATGATATGTCTTTCCCTCTGAGTTGCTTCACCCTCTTATCCTTAATCCTTACAGGAGTTGTCTCGTAAGTTAAGTTTTCTTTTAATTGTACCGTGTCAAGTGCTATGACATGATCAGGACTAGGAATATATTTTCGAAGTTGTGACACATGAAAGACATTGTGAAGATTAGAAAGAAAAGGTGGTAAAGCTATTTGGTAAGCAATTGGACCTATTCGGCAAAAAATTTGGTAAGGTCCAAGGAATTTAGGAGTAAGTTTTCTAGACTTAAGAACTCGGTCGACCCCAATTATTGGCGTGACTTTCAAAAACATATGCTCGCCTTCTTCAAACTCAAAAGGCTTTGTTCTTCTATCTGCATAACTCTTTTTGTCGACTCTGAGCCATCTTCATCTTCTCCTGAATCATCTTGACCTTTTCAATTGTTTGTTGTATAAGAGCAGGTCCAACAGTAAGTCGCTCTCCATCCTAGTACCAACACAATGACATTCTACACTGTCGCCCATATAGAGCCTCATAGGGTGCCATCCCTATGCTCAAATGTTAACTGTTGTTGTAGGTGAACTCTACCAATTGTAAAATTTCATCCCAACTTCCAGTTTGTTCCAAAGCACAAGCTCTGAGTAAGTCTTCCAATGATTGAATTGTCCTCTTCGTATGACCATCAGTTTGGGGATGATATACAGAACTTAAACGTAGCTTCGTTCCCATCGCTTCTTGAAGACTTTGCTAAAACTTTGATGTGAACCTTGGATCTCTATCAGAAATGATACTTGTAGACACACCATGCAGTCTGACAATTTCACCAATATACAGTTGGGTTAGCTTCTACAATGAATACCTTATGTTGATTGATAAGAAATGTGTTGACTTCGTGAGTCGATCCACAATTTCCCATATCGAATCGTAACCTTTTCTGGTCTTTGGCAATCCAACCACAAAGTCCATTGCAATATTATCCCACTTCCATTTAGGAATAGCTAGGGGTTGTAACATTCCAGACGGTCTCTGATGCTCAACCTTCAGTTTTTGACAAACTAGACAGGAAGACACACATCTGGTAATATCTCTCTTCATTCCGTGCCACCAAAATAACTTCTTCAAATCTTGGTACATCTTGGTTATTCCGGGGTACATACTCAACTGACTCATGTGAGCATGTTCGAGTATATACTTCCGGAGTTCTTAATCCTTGGGTACGTAGACTCTGTCTCTGAATCTTAAAATTCCATCGTTCCCTTCCTCTAAGGTTGTTGCACTGCCTTGCTTCATCAGCTCCCTTTCTTCTTGTAAGAACTTGTCAACTTTCTACTTTTCTCGAATATCTTCCATTAAGTCATTTGAGATTGTGACCATGTTCATACAAATTTTTCTCGGTTCCAATTCCACAAAAGACCATATATCTCCAAATTGTTTTATCAAACCATTTTCTTTGATCACCATAGCAGAAACGCTGATCATTTTCCTCTTTAAGGCGTCTGCCACGACATTTGCCTTTCCAGGGTGATATTGAAGTTGAAAATCATAATCTTTTAGGAATTCCAACCACCTTTGTTGTCTCATATTCAACTCCTTCTGATCATACAAATATTTCAAGCTCTTGTGGCTGCTAAAAATGTTGAACATCACTCTATAAAGAAAATGCCTCCATATCTTCAAAACGAATACAACAGCTGCTAACTCCAAGTCATGTGTTAGGTAGTTCTTCTCATGCACTCGCAATTGTCTCAAAGCATAAGCCACCACTTTTCTGCTTTGCATAAGCACACACCCTAATCCTTGGTATGAAGCATCGTAATACACTTCAAAGGGTTCATTTGGGTCAGGTAGAACTAACACTAGTGAAGAAGTTAGTCGTCTCTTCAGTTCTTGGAAGCTTTCTTTGCAAGCATCTGTCCATTGAAAAGCTTGATTTTTCCTTGTGAGCTGAGTGAGAGGTCCAGCTATCTTAGAGAATCCTTTAATGAATCTTCGGTAATATCCAGCTAATCCCACAAAGCTTTGAATTTCTGACGCTGTCTCCAGCCTTTCCCATTGCAGAACAACTTCCACTTTTGATGGGTCTACTGCAATTCCTTCCTTCGAGATCACATGACCTAAAAACTTGACCTCGTCCAGCCAGAATTCACACTTTGATAGCTTGGCGTACAACTTCTTTTCCTTCAGAATCTGAAGAACTATACTGAGGTGTTCAGCATAATCCTCCTAATTTTGAGAGTAGATTAGAATATTGTCGATGAAGACAACAACAAATCTGTACAAATAAGGACGAAAGATTCTATTAATATAATCCATGAATATGGCAGGTGCATTCATCACACCAAAAGGCATCACCAGGTACTCGTAGTGACCATAACGAGTACGAAAAGCTGTTTTGGGAATATCCTCCATCTTTACTCTAATATGATGATAGCTCGATCACAGATCGATCTTAGAAAATACTGCTGCTCCCTTCAATTGATCCATCAAGTCATCTATCCTTAGAAGTGGATACTTATTCTTGATTGTGACTTTATTCAACTGGTGATAGTCCACACACAATCGCGAAGCACCATCCTTCTTCTTGACTAGCAATACTGGTGCTCCCCATGGCGACACATTGGGTCTAACAAATTGTTTCTCCAAGAGTTCTTCCAATTGCTTCTTGAGTTCAACTAGCTCTGCTGGTGACATCCTGTAAGGTGCTATAGAAATAGGACCAGATCCAGGCACATGGTCAATGGTAAATTTGATCTCCCGCTCCGGGGGTAAACCAGGTACATCTTCAGGAAAGGCTTTGGGAAACTCTCTAACCACTAGAATTTTATTCACATCTGCCTCGTTCTCGAATTTTAAAGAAGACAATAACATGTATCCCTGAGCTCCCTCTTTTAAGAAAGCTTTTACTTGGTTGGCCGTAAAAAATCTAGAATTCTCATCCACAGGGAAAACTATAGTTTTATAAAAGGCTTTACCCACCCCAAGATGTTTACAAATGTACAGCCCATCAAAAAAGCAAAACATCAGGCTTCCCAAAAAGATATACAGATAGCCATTAGTTGCCACTGGTAGTACCAGCCCCCTAACACTGACAAGAAGGAACCGTAGCAGGATCCTCCTCTGAGTCTTCCTCGTCAGATGAAATCATCATCAGAGCGATCGAATTTCTAGTAGAGGCTTGAGCAGTGGATAGGAATGAATCCTCTTGTGGGGTGTAATAGAGATCATCCCACAAATCTCGAATAGGTAGGTAAAACTCCAAATGAACAAAAGCAGTAAAGTCAAAATCAGGCAAGTCATAGCGACCCCAAGCTAACGACACCATCAAGTCCCCATGATAAATGCAACGGTTCGTGTGTAGGTTTATATGCCAATAATCAGGACCTCTGTGGAAAGCCATCCTCGCATAACCCAGAAATCTACCCAGACGAGATGACATCTTCAAGCAAACAATAATCGTAGTCAGGCTAGAAACCTGGGAACTCGGGCGCTTCCCCTTCTTCACGGATGTCTTCTCAGAAGCACATAAATAAAAATAGAAATATAGGGATACGGGAAATAGGTGAGACACCCAACATTCAATACCAATACGACAGTAAGAAAACAAAATGGCGCAGGACGCCCACATAACAGGATAACACACACACGATATATATATATATATATATATATATATATATATATATATATATATATATATATATATATATATATATATATAAGCATTAATAATAAAATAAGCAATAAAAGGGAAACAACAATAAAATCTCAGGCAATAAGCAGTTCATAAATCAGATAATTATTTCAACAATTAAAAGGAGATAATTTATAGTTATGGACACTCATGCCAAAAGAATTATAAGACAAACAATGCATAATGCGTGAGGTACCAAAATCCTACTCCATGGAGCTAGACATAAACATTTGGAGAGAATGATTAGAAAGTCATGTCAGTATCTCGTTAGCCTATAATTAAAGTGCTTTTCAAAAAAATAATATTTTGCGCAACATGACTTATACATGGCACTCTCAACAAGATCGCAATATAGGACAGTGTCTCAGTCCGGATCATCGGTGTGTTTGCATCAGTCTATCCCACGACCCCAGTGGAGCTACCACTGTCTATTGTGAGACACCCACATCCCGACGCCCCCAAGGCGAATAATACGACCTACACTTAGTCTACTCGCACCAGCACTAAGGTGTAATTCAATCTCCTAGGCATGCACTGCCTTGACAAAAGGGTCCAACGAACTTTCACAAATGCATGATGACTCGATGTATATCATGTATATTCATCCATAAAATACTTCTCAGGAAACATACCACAATTTGGACAAATTAAACATCAACAAGTTTTTGGTCCCACACATGGACTCCCAATGGCATGTAATCAATTCTCAATAACAACATACATTTATAAGGTTCAACACAAACCACAATTTCATTTTATGAATCCATAATCCCTAATTACCTAAGTCTTGATTAATTACACAAGTTTAGGTCAAATAGACCTTTGAGGCCATGGCCTCTCAAAGGCAAAATCCAACCATTTTTATTCCATCACATTATTGATTTCATAACTCTAAATTGCTTAAATCACAAGGATGCACAAAAGCACCACTTGAACCCCAAAAAACCCCTAGAGGCCATGAGCCTCCCAAGAGCATCAAAACCCAATTTTTTTCCATTACATGCATCAATCCTTTAACACATAATTACCTAAGTTTCATTTTATACAAAAATCAAACTCTAACCCCCAAAATATAGTCCAAAACTATGACCTCCCGAAAGGGTAGAAAATCCTATATTTTTCCATTCATCCTATCTAAGTAATCCAACATCATCAAGGCATTCAAAACAACTAACATTTTCATATAGATCAAGCATACACAAAAGCATAAAACACAAGCATACAAAGTGAGTAATCTATTATGGACTCCTCCATCAACAATCACTCAAAAGTTCCCTCACCACCAATAAAGGTTGAAGTGAGTAAATCTCCCTCTTACCTAAAGGAAGAACACGAAAATCACCCCTTGAAGTGCTTGTGAGATTTTCATCCAAAGCTCCACCAAACCCTAAGAATCATGACTCAAAGAATCAACACCAATGGCTTGAAAAAGAAAGGATCCATAGCCATGAAAATAACTATACAAACGAAAAAGAAGAAGAGAAAGTAAGGAATCAAAAGTTTACCTCAAAAGCTTCAAGTTTTGTTCTTAAAGAAAAGTGAAGAAGATAATAGATTTGGAAGATATTCTCTAAAGAGGAAAGGTTTAGAATGAAAAGAGGAGTGTAGAAATGGTGGTAGTGAAGCAAACAAATGAAGATAGCCACTTGGATGGGGCTGCTGCCGTGGAGAAGAGAAATGGAAGAAGAAGAAGTGAGAAAAATGTGAGAAGAGGAAATGAAGAGAAAAATGGTTGTAGCTTTTGCGAATTAGAATTTTGGAGTAAAATGATAAGGTAAAAATTAAATTTTTGGCTCCCCTCCTAAAGGTCCTAAGCCGCGGCATCAAGAGAGAAGGAGAGGAAGGGATTAGCTTCTCTTGCAAGTTTTGGGCATTTTGGTCATTTTTGGTCAAAGCTTCCTTGAAAAGCTTTGATTAAAATACATTATTTTTTGAATTAAAAGTGATTTGATTTGACCTAAAGTAGATTTCCTTTGGATAAGATAAGATTTCTACTACAAGCTATTATCCAATGGACAATTGTTACAGTTGATAGAAGTCAGTGTTAATTGTCCAACAAATAATAAAATACACAGCGATTTTTATTTATCAGATAAAAATCTCAAAAAACGTAAAATCTCGTAAATCGTGTCGAGTCTCGAGTTTAGTAAGATCCCCTATCAATGTTTTCATAGATCAAAGTCCTCCGGAAAAGTATCTCATTTTCCTAGCTCCCCTCAGTTTGCGCATAAAACGAAAAATAATATCAAAATATTCCACGCTCTCAGAAAAATATAAAAAAATTCACAAAAATCACAAATATTATAAAACGACTATTTATCATGAAATAAACAAATTTTGGGGTTTTACACATGATGTTTTGCATTCTTGAATTGATAATGATGGATTGTTTGAATGCATATATATTGCCAATGGCTAATGTGGAATTGGTTGTCCAATGATATAAATGGTTGCGATTTCACCTCTGTTAGCAAAACCATATACAATCATGAAACATGTGAAACAATATAGTAGCTTTTTATGCATGATTTACATCCCACTTAGATGCACGTGTAACTTTTATAAACGTTTTTAAATCGCATAAATATAATTTGACATTTTTAAATACCGCGTAATGTTTTTAAATCATTTTCTCAATCGTGTAAGATTTTTAAATCGTTTTCTTAACCGTAAAGCTTAAAAATCTTTATTTTAAAAACGCGTAAGCTATTTCTACTACTTTTAAACTATCTAGAATATTTTCCTTACGTTATAAACATATTATAAAACTTTCTCTTTTATTTATCCATTTCTAGTAAATTTTGACAGTATTTTGTCTAGAAAATTCATTAAAAAGGTGTTTTCTACGTTTTCCTTTAAAAATTAACTTGCTTTATTTATAACCATTATTTACACTTTGAAACTCACTAACGTGCTTCAAAACTCAAAGGTGAGCTCTACGTTAAAAATTTTCAAGTGTTCACTTTATTTATAATTAATTCCATTAATTTAGATTTCTAAAGGCTAGAACCATTTATTTTGTTCTCCAAAAATTTATTATAATTGAATTCTCTTCAAGTTAACAACTTAATCTTCATTAGAAAATAATTTTGGAAATCAAATAGACATTGTATGGCATTTTGGCCGAAACTCAACATGTTCTTTACAAATAATCATTAAATCATTTTCTATCTTTTAAATCATTTTCAAATTCATTATTTTACCTAAATTCATTAAATCATTGTTTTAGAAAATGGTTGAGAACATTTTGGTTCTCTTTTTCTTGGAGAAGTCGTGAGCTTCTTTTGTGTTCTTTGGAACACTCATGCAATCCTTGCATATTATTCTCATCCTATAATAATATTCATACATCTATAAACACATGCAATATATTTTTAAAGCTATAAACATGCTTACAAATACAATCAACCACAAATAGAAAAGCAGTAAACAATCAAGTGAATAAATCCTTATGGATCTTTCACCACACACAAATCCACTTCTCACCACCAACACATGGTTGATGAGGGTAATCTCCCTCTTACCTCTTGGAGAAACCTCCAAAGCTCCTTACTTTGCTTCTTGTACAAATCCTTCATCACCAAGAGCTTCTTAAAAATCAAAGTAAACACACATAATCAATATATATAAGACTTGAATAAGAAAACCATGGATTAGAATCATGGTTAGAACCTTGAAAATCAAAAGAAAAGTGAAGATTAATGAACTTCACCAATAAAGCTTCAATCTTTAGCTTGAAGAACAAGGTTGAAGATGGAAGAATTAGGGAAAGTCTCTAACATGAAAGTTCCTTAGAATTTCATGGAGATTCAAGATTTAAGGTTGTATAAAATTATTGAAGCTTAGAAGGTATTTCTATGGTGGTTGGCCGTGAGCTTTTCTAGAGAGAAAAGGTAAGAGTTTTGTATTTGGCTTTGAAAGAACTCCTTGAAGATGGATGATTTTGATCAAGACTCCAACTACAAAGTGTCTTGAAATAAGGTAAGGATTCAAGAAACAAGGTTAGTTAAAATTATTGGAGAGTGGAAGGGTGATTTAGGCCTTTTGGCCGTGAGCTCCCTTTGAAGAACAAGGTGAGAACTTTTTGGTTTTCAAGCAAGAAATGAAGATGATCACAACATCAAAGTATCTTAGAATGGTGAAAGGATTTAAGAAATGATATTGATAGAAATTATTAAAGAGTGGAGGGTGGTGCAAGGTGATTTGGCCGTGGGGTGTTCTTGAGAGAAATGGAGAGAATTTTGTGAAGTTTGGTTTAGGAAGATGATGAAGATGAAAAATGAAATGAATCAAAACATTTCCTATAACTTTTCTAAGCCCAAAACCGTGATCCCCCCTTTGTACACTAAGGTGATGTCTAAATACATTAGCCACCATTTTGGGCTTCAAGAGCTATTGATTAAATCAATGGTGGATCTTTGGTAGAAGTTTCCAAGTGATATGATCAAATCTAAGCCATTAGATCTCTCCTCCTTGAAATCCTAACCATTAGATGCATCTTCAAAAATAGAGGGTCAACATCTTCTCTACTTTCTTTCCATCCAAGGGTCACAAATGGTCCTAGCCACTTTGTGAGACCAATCTCCACCGTAGATCAAATCAAGGGTGGATATCCTAAACTTCCTTATTAAGTTTGTCTTTATAACCATTGATTAGGTCAATGGTGAACATCCAAAGCTTCCAAACTAAGTTTACTCTTACACCGTTGATTAAATCAATGGTGATCATCCAATGCTTCTTCATTAAGTTTGCTTCTTAACCGTTGATTAGATCAATGGTTGATGTTTAAAGCTTCTCCACTATGTCTTGTCATCCAAGGGTGCAAATCAAGTCAAGCCTTCTTTGTTGACTAGCATTTCCATTGGTTTATCAAATATGACTAGCTTTTAATTGGTTTATCAAATGAAAACTAGATTCTAATTAGTTCATCAAGGAAGGCTAAATTCCTATTGGTTCAACATATAACCATCAAATTTGACCAATTCTTATTGGTTTAGGCTTGAGCTTATAAATATATTTTTATTAGATTTTTAGAAGGGGGTCGTTTAGGGTTAGAGAAACTGCGACTTTGTCTTTCATTTCTGGGCAAATTGGAGACTAAGGGAGCTAAGGTTAGAGGCTATCTTCCTCATGGAGGGAGATTCAAGCATCAATGGCAACATCCATAAGCTTTTCCTCCTTTCTCCCTTTTCTTTCCTCTCTCCCATTATCTTGAACATGTATTTTATGATTCTATTTTCATGTTCAATGATGTAGTAACTATTTTAGAGAATACTTTGAATCCTTTTTATGAATATTAATGATTTTGCCTCTTCTCTGAGTTTATATGTATGCTTGGTTTTGTTCAATCATATTATGCTTAATGCTCTTAAGTGCCTGATCAACATTTAAGTGATTTGTTGAAATCTAATGAGTCTAGACATAGCGATTTGGATTTAAGATCGTAGGTATGGTTGATGCATGTTCGACTTCATTCTCATAGCAGGGATGAGTTGATTCGCTAATGGGATAGAAATATACCTCTTAGCCATGCATAGCATGTGTTTGAGAATAGATAGTTCATTAGTAGATTTCACTCTGGTTCTCATGGACGCATAGTGAGCTAGGTGAAGGAAGCTAGGATTAACTGACCTAGACATAGGCTTTTAGCTAAAGTAGATTCTCAAGCTAACCTAATCAATGCATTCATCTAGATGAATAGGATTGTATGTCATTGATTGAAGTAGAGGTGAAGAAGGATTCCCTAAACTCTAGCCATTATCTTTATTACATTCTAGTCTTTACTTTATATCTCCTTTCTTTCTTTCTACATTCTTGAATAGATTTACTTAAACTAACGATTAATAGTTAGCATTGGAAATAAACTTATCCTCGTGAGAACGATACTTTACTCTTCACTTTATTACTTGTTCGGCCTGTGCACTTGTGTTTTTTAAAAGGGACAAACAATTTTCAAATACTTTTTCGAGTTCATTTTCTTTTTCATGGCTGAAATTTTACTTTGTGCCAAAGAATAAATTTTCATTCTTTTTCTTTTTCATCATTACATACCCTTAGTCAAAATCTTTTTTACTTAATCTTCTAAGTTCCAAATCATCATAAAATTTTTGTCTTAGATACCCAATTTATGGCCACTTGGTTGTGAGCTCTAAGGTCCTTGGACCTCAAAATGTTCATCTTCGCCAACAAGATTCTAAGCAAACAACATACTTCAATCACTCAAAATTTATACTCAACTAAAATTATGCATAGTATTAAACCACAAAATCACATAGGGCAAAAAAGACCACAGTGATCACCAAAATACATACAACCAAAAACCACCAAAATTTACATACAATCAAGTGAATGACCCTCACATGGATTCCTCACTTACAATATGTAAATTTTGTTCCTCACTACCATGAAAGGTTGATGAGGGTAATCTCCCTCTTACCTTGGATGACAACTAACGACTCCTTGGGTGCCTTCTTGAATCAACTTCCCCTTCCAAGGTGCTCTTGAAAAACAAAAACAACATACAAAAGAATCAACATGCAAGGCTTGGAAAGAATGACCATGGATCACAATCTTGGTTTTAGAAATTAGAAATGAAAAGAGAAGATGAAGATGGAGGAATTTCACCTTAAAAGCTTTCAAAACCCTAACTTGAAGAAGTACTTGAAAATAGATTAACAAGATCAAGAACACAACACCAAAGTGTCTTCAAATGAGGTTTGGATTCAAGAAATGTAGATGGTTGCAATTAAAGAAGATTGGAGAATGGGTTTTGGTGGTGTGGTCGTAAGCTTGGTGGAGAGAAAATGAGGGGAAAAAGTGAGAGAGAAAGTGTGTAGCTTTTTGGTTGAAAGGTGAAAATGAAAAGTAAAGATGAAAGATAGAAAACTTACTCTAGAAGCTTCTTTGAGCTCCTTGGCCATGGGCTTCCTAAGTAGGGAGGGAGACAAGCTTCTCCAACAAGCTTCCTCCAAACTTGCTTAGGAAGCTTGCTTCCTATTGTTCCAAAAAGAGAGGTGGGCCATAGTGATGTCATAAAGATGTGGTCACATGGGTGATGTCATCAAGAGAAACCTCTAGAAAAATATAACAAGATTTATATCTAGAACCATCCATTAGATCTTTACTAAAAGTTATTATCCAATGGACAAAAACTATAGTTAACTAAACCAGTATTTATTGTCCAATGTATAATAGAACGTACCCCAATTTTATTTATTAGATAAAATCTCAGATAATGAAAACCTTGAAAACTATGTCCGATTTTGGGTTTAATAAGCTCCCCCGCCCCCGCATCAATTGTCCAATTTTTTTTGAAAATAATATTAAAATAATCAAAACAGGACAATTAATTCATAAAAATCACAAATAACTAAAAAGCAAGAAAACAAGAAAAGAATTGGGATGTTACAACTCTCCCTTTCTAAAAGGAATTTCGTCCTCGAAATTCATCATACCTTAGAACAAATGCAGATATTGCTCTTTCATTTTGTCCTCTAGCTCCCATGTTGCATCTCCAGTCACATTATTCTAGATCACTTTTACTAATACAAACTCCTTGCCTCTAAGTTGCTTCACTCTCCTATCCTCAATCTTAACAGGAATTATTTCATAGGTCAAGTTCCGTTTTAGTTGTACTGTATTCGGTTCAATGACATTGGCTAGGTCAGGAATATACTTTTGTAATTGTGACACATGGAAGACATTATGAAATTTGGAAAGAAAAGGGGGTAAAACTATTTGGTAGGCTACCAGATCTATCCGACGAAGAATTTGATAGGGTCCGATGAATTTTGGAGTGAGTTTTCTAGATTTAATAACCCTTCCAACACCAGTCATGGGTGTAACACTCAAAAACATATACTCACCTTCCTCGAATTCAAGAGGTCTCCGTCTCTTATCAGCATAGCTCTTCTGTTGACTCTGAGTTGCCCTCATTCTTTCCTGAATCATCTTAACTTTTTCAATTGTCTATTGTCCAAGCTCAGGCCCTATCATAAAACTTTTGCCATCTTGGTACCAACACAAAGGTGTTCTACATCGTCTCCCATACAACATCTCATAGGATGCCATCCCAATGCTTGTGTGAAAACTATTGTTATAGGTGAATTCTATCAAAGGCAAGAATTCATCCCAACTCCCAGTCTATGCTAAAACACAAGCTTTTAACATATCGTCCAATTAATTGGATTGTCCTCTCTGACTAACCGTCTGTTTGTGGATGATATGCAGAACTAAGATGAAGTTTTGTTCCTATTGCTTCTTGCAAACTCTGCCAAAATCTTGATGTAAACCTTGGGTTTTTATTAGAAACAATACTCGAGGGTACACCATGGAGTCTAACAATCTCACTAATATACACTTGAGTTAACTTCTCCATCGAATACCTTATGTTAATTGGCAAGAAGTACGCTGACTTCTAAGCCGATCAACAATCACACATATTGAATCATACCTCTTTCTTGTCTTTGGTAGTCCAACCACAAAGTCCATTACAATGCTATCCCATTTCCATTCTGGAATAGTCAGAGGCTGTAACATTCTTGATGGCTTTTGGTGTTCCACTTTAGCTTTTTGACAAACTAAACAAGATGACACATACTTGGCAACATCTCTCTTCATTCATTGCCACTAATATAATCGTTTCAGATCCTGGTACATCTTAGTAGTTCCTGGATGCATACTCAGCTTGCTCTTATGGGCTTCATCAAGAATCAACCTTCTCAGCTCAGGATCACTCGATACACAAACCCTATCTCTGAATCTTAGGATCCCATCTTGTCCTTCCTTAGACTCTGACACAGCGCCTTGCTTCACTAGCTCCTTCTCATTCTGTAAGTATGAGTCACTTCCTTGTTTCTCTTAGATTTCTTTCATTAATCCACTTGAAATAGTGATCATATTTAAGCACATTCTTCTCGGTGTCAACTCCACGGGCAACCGCATATCCCTAAATTGTTCTATTATCTCACTTTCTTTGAGCATCATAGCAGAAACACTAAGCATCTTCCTACTCAAAGCATCTGCTATGATGTTTGCCTTTCCAGGTTGATACTGAAGTTAAAAATCATAGTCTTTCAAAAACTCTAACCACCGCCTTTGCCTCATATTCAACTCATTCTAATCAAACAGGTATTTCAAACTCTTGTGATCACTGTAGATGTTGAATGTTGCTCCATAAAAAAAATACCTCCAGATCTTTAATGCAAACACAACAGCAGCTAATTCCAAGTCATGCGTAGGGTAATTCTTCTTATGTACTCTCACTTGCCTTGAAGCATACGCTACCATTCTTCTATTCTGTATAAGGACACATCCTAAACCCTGATATGAAGCATCACAATACACCTCAAAAGGTTCATTGGGATCACGCAAAATTAACACTGACGAAGTAGTCAACCATCTCTGCAACTCTTGAAAACTCTCTTCACAGGCATCTATCCATGCGAAAAATTGATTCTTTCTTGTAAGTTAGGTGAGAGGTCCTGCTATCTTGGAGAATCCCTCAATAAATCTTTGATAATAATTAGCTAATCCCACAAAGTTATGAATTTCTATTACCGTCTTTAGTCTTTCCCATTGAAGAACTGCTTCCACTTTTAATGGATCCACTGCAATTCCTTCCTTTAAAATCACGTGACCTAGAAATTGAACCTTCTCTAACCAGAATTCACATTTTGACAACTTAGCATATAACTTTTTCTCCTTCAGAATCTGAAGAACCACCTTGAGGTGTTCAACATATTCCTCCTGACTTTGAGAATAGATTAAAATGTCATCAATAAAGATAATAACAAATCTATCTAGATAAGGATGAAAGATTCGATTCATATAATCTATGAATACAACAGGAGCATTTGCTACTCCGAACAACATCACAAGATACTCATAATGCCCATAGCGCATCCGAAAAGTCGTCTTGGGAACATCCTCTTCCTTTACATGAATCTGATGATAGCCAGAATGTAGATCAATCTTGGAGAAAACAACGGCTCCTCTCAGTTGATCTATCAAATCATCTATCCTTGGAAGTGTATACTTGTTCTTGATTGTAATCTTATTCAACTGACGATAGTCCACACATAGCCGAGAAGTTTCATCCTTCTTCTTAACCAACAACACTAGAGCTCCCTACGGTGAAACACTAGGTCTTACAAATTACTTCCCTAATAGTTCCTCCAACTACTCTTGAGCTTGGCTAACTCTGATGGCGACATCCGATATGGTGCCATGGATATAGGACCAGATCCTGGGTACAAGATCAATAGAAAACTCTACTTCTCTTTCCGGTGGTAATCCAGGTATATCATTAGCAAAGACTTCGGGAAACTCATTGATCACAGGAATAACATTCACATCATTCTCACTTTTGACCTCCAAGGAAGACAAAAGCATGTATCCTTGAGCTTCTTCCCTCAAGAAAGTTTTGACTTGGTTAGCAGTTACAAATCCAAAAATCTCATAATTAGGGAATACTAAGGTTTTATTGGAATAATCTAATAGGATATGGTTAGAAGATAACTAATCCATTCCTAAAATCACATCTATATGAGAAAGAGGCAAACAAATCAGATCAACCGAAAAGAGTCGATCTTCCACAAAAATAGGACAATTCAAGTAAACATGAGTAGTAATGATAGGTTTATCAGTAAGAGTAGAAATAATCAAATCAAAAGGTAAGGAATACATATATAATCCTATTTGGTGCACACAATCATAGGCAATAAAAGAATGGGTCATCCCTGAGTCATACAATACAGTTAAAAGATTACCTCATATGATACAATCTCCCTGAATCAAATCTTCAGATTGGGAGGCTTCTGCTCCACTCATAGTATAAACCCTTCCTCCTACCTGAGGTCTTGTAGCACGTACATTGCTAATAGAGGGCTCCGCCTTGGGTTGATTGCAATCTCTTGAGATGTGTACGGGCTTCCCACATCTGAAGCAAATGATCCCCTTGACTATACACTCCTTAATTAAGTGGTCCTTTCCACACTTGAAGCATTTTGGAAAGGATGCCACGGTCTGACAAAACTTGTTGCTCCCAGGACCTCCTCCATGTGATTGTTGCTGAGATTGAATCCCCAATGACCTCGAATACGACTTTTGCTAAAAACGATTGCCACTGGCAATCCTTCCCCTTTGAAATCGAGAAGGTCCAAAGTTATGGGTTCTTGTGTCTCATGATTGGTCCAATACCTCAATCTTGCGACACTTGTCCAAAAAAGCTAGGAACTCCCCAATTCCCAAAGGCAAAATAGCTTTCTTCAAGTCATGCCTCAATCCTTCCTCGAACTTGCGGCACTTCCACTCCTCATCAAGCTATAGTTGGAAATACCTTGAGAACTTCAACAAGCGTTTAAACTTGGCGGCATATTCGCTGACTATCATGCTCCTTTGTTTTAGACCCAAAAACTCCATTTCTTTCGCGTGCCTCGCACTGGCTGGAAAGTATTTCTCTAGAAATTTATTCTTAAAGACTTCCCAGGTGATCACTCTTCCCTCAGCTTCCATCAATCATTGGGCTCTGGCCCACCAGTCTTCAGCATCTCCAACAAGCATAAAGGTAGCATAAGTTACCTTCTGAGCATTGATACTTCTTATTCCTCTGAATATCTTCTCTAGCTCTTTAATCCAAAGACTTCCTTTATAACACCTCGAAAAATTACTAGTTTCATGATAAATAGTCATTTTATAATATCTGTGATTTTTGTGAGTTTTTGTGGATTTTTCCAAAAATGTTGAATATTTTAATATATTCCTCATTTTGCGTGCGCACTAAGCAGAGTCGGGAAAATAAAATATTTTTCCCGAGGCTGGTAAACCCTGAACTATAGAAACTTCAACGGGGGATCTTACTAAATTCGAGGCAGGACACAATTTACAAAATTTATGTTTTTCAAGATTTTTATCTGATAAATAAAAAATACTATACAATTTATTATCCATTGGACAATAAATACTGATTTTTATTAACTGTAACATTTGTCCATTGGATAATAACTTGTATTAAAATGCTTGTCATATTTTCAAGAGTATCAACTTTATGTCACATCATGTTGACTTTTGCAAAAAGTTAACAAAGCTTCTCAAGGAAGCTTTCCCTAAGCTTCTAGAAACATTTTTCCATCCTCTCTCTCTCCTTTTGCTTCACAACAATGACCCATTTTGGAGCCAAAAATTGGCTTTTCATTTATCACCTTTTTCATTTCTAAATTCAAAATCTCCAAAAAAAAGCTATCACTTTCTCTCCTCTCATTTTTTTCCTTCAAGCTTTTCTCTTCCTCTTCTCTTCTCCTCTCCATGACACCAACACCATTGGAGGCCATCACCACTAGTTTGCTAAACTACTTCCATTTCTTGCTTCTTCTCATCATCCTAAGATTTTTCTCCTTGGTGATCATCCTCTAGTTTTTCTTTTTTCACCTTCCACCTTTGAAGCCATTGAAGCTCCAAGGTAAAGTTCTTAACTTTCTTATCTTTTCTTCTCTTTTTCATTTTTCTTGGTCACCTATGTGATCAAGGACTCCTCTTTCCATGGTTTGAGTGAAGATTGAAAAAGTTTGCTCACCTTAGGGTTTTCTTGAAGGTGTAGGACGAAAATTTCAATAAGGGAACAAGAAGCTTGCTTTCTTGTGATGTCTTCTATAGGTAAAAGAGAGATTATCCACTTCAACCTCTATTGGCAGTGGGAAGCTTGTTCGTGTGTTAGTTGTGAGAAACCCATGTTAGGGTTGCTCTCTTAGTTATATGGTTTTTCTAATGATCTTTGTATTAATTTCCTCTTATGTGGTTTTATTGGTTGTATTTGGGTATATTGATGATCTTGGATTGATTTTGATGGATTAGAAATATGAATTAGAAGCAAGAGTTCCTTGCTCTCCTTAATGAGGCACATGGCCATACCACCTTCAATAGGGTATTCATGGTTAAAATTTTGTAACAAGTTGGAAAGATAACTAATCGAGTGAATAATAATCAATGGAGAAATAAAAATCTAGAATCCCTATTTCCCTTGGGGGTCACAGCCTCTCAAGGTGAAAAATGGCAAAAAATGTAGTGTTGTAGGGGAGACTTAGTTAATTAGAAAATTAGAGATTTATTGGAAGTTCATAAAATGGGAAGAATAAAGAATAAGACTTTATCTTATAACTTCGAGCAAGTTTGAACTTAAGAAAATAACAAGAGATTGTGTGAGACTTGGAGAACCTTAGAATAATTTTCTAAGTGAGTATTATAAAACTTAAAGTAGAGAACTTAGCTAATTAAGAGAATTCATCTAGAGAAAGATTTCATAAGAAATGTTAAAATAAAGTGAAACTTCATAATAAAACTTAAAAAGTGTTTTGTCACATTTGAGAATTTGATAATATGTTATTGTGGGTCCATGAGTGGTACTAAAAATTCTATTAATGTTTAACTTGGCCAAATTGTGGCATGTTATGGGATGAATATATCGTTGTTGAATATACATGAATATGCATTGAGTCATCATGCATTATTGAAGTAAGGCTATGTGCCTAGGAGTTGAATCACACCTTAGTGTGAGTGCAAATAGATTAGTGTAGGTCATATTATTGACCTTGGGGGCATCGGGGGTACGGATGTCTCATGTAACACCCCAAATTTTATTTATTTTATGATAAATACTCATTTTCTAATATTTGTGATTTTTGGAAATTTTTTTGGATTTTTCTGAGAATGTGAAATATTTTAATATTATTCTTCATTTTGCGTGCAAACTAAGCGGACCCGGGAAAATGAGACATTTTTCCCGAGAACCTTGATCTGTGGAAACGTCGACAGGAAATCTTATTAAACCCGAGGCCGGACATGGTTTAAGGGGTTTTATGTTTTTTCAGAAATTTTAACAGATAAAATAATAAATCGCTATGTAAAATTTTATCCATCGGATAATTAATATTGACTTTTGTCAACTATAACTATTGTCCATTGGATAATAACATGTATTAAAAATCCTATCACATTATCTTAATGTAATCTACTTTAAGTCTAATCAAACCCACTTTAATTCAAATTTATAGTATTTTAATCAAAGCTTCTTTGAGAAGCTTTGACCACCAAAGGACAAGAATGCCCTTGGCTTGTTGGGGAAGCCAAAAATCTCCCCCTCTCTCCTCTCCATTGCCACGGCATTT
Organism: Ormosia emarginata; assembly: GCA_029884605.1. Classification (NCBI taxonomy): domain Eukaryota; kingdom Viridiplantae; phylum Streptophyta; class Magnoliopsida; order Fabales; family Fabaceae; genus Ormosia; species Ormosia emarginata. The sequence goes on along the minus strand of JAQQTP010000079.1, from coordinate 29,998,854 downwards.
GCTTGCCCAAGGGGAAGTAATTTTACGTCCCTCCTTTAATCAATATACACTAAAAATAATACATTTCCTATCACACTTTATCTCACTAACTCTTCTTCTTCATTTTTCTCTACCTTCTCTCTTCTTCTCCCTTCTTCATACGAAATTTGCAGCCCCATAAGCAACCATTTTCTTCACTTTTCTCTTCAATAACACCATTTCCCTACTCACCTCAACCTCCTCTACCTTTCCTATTTAGAAAATTTCTCCAAAATCCATCTTCACCTCCATTGTCTTCCAAGACAAAGCTTCAAGCTTTAAGGTAAAGTTTTCATTTTTCTTCTTCTTTCTCTTCATTTTTGTGTTCCATGGTCTCTTTGATGACCATGGATCTCTTCTTTTTCAACCCTTGATGTTGATTCATTGTCTTGAAATTCCTAGGGTTTTGGAAGCTCAAAACCGAAACCACCAAGGAGCAATAGGGGATCATTTTTATGTTCTTCCTTTAGGTAAGAGGGAGATTACTCACTTCAACCATTTTTGGTGGTGAGGGAACCTTTGTATGCTTAATTTGTTTGGTGATTTTGCATGTTATGTATTCTTGAAATTGGATTTATGCTTGATTGATGATCTTGAATGTATTGGATGTGTTGAAAATGCTTGAGCATGTTAGGGTTATTAAATGGAAAATTTGAAGTTTCCTACCCTAATGTGATGCCATGGTTTTGACTAGAATTTAGGGATATGAATTGGTTTTTGTATACAATACAATGAAGCTTATGTGATTAAATGTTGAATGATAATATTACAATTAATGAATGAAAAATTTTAAGGGTTTGATACCCCAAAGTGAGGCCACGGTTTTGACTTGAATCTTGAAGGATTGTATTAGTTTGGTGTGCACTAAAATTTAAGTGATTAGATATCAAAAGACTAATGCATAAAACGTAAAGAAATTGGAACCTTGATGACCTAGTGAGGCCACGATTTTTAGAGAAAAATTTGGACTTAAATGATGCCTTGATGCATCTTTGGAGATCAAGAATATAAAGATTTGCATAATCCATAATCAAGTAGAAGAATTACATTGAGTAATGACTCTTGAGAGTGCCACGGTTTTGAAGGATTATTTACCCTAAAATTTTCATAATTGACCAAAGCTTAAGACTTTGAAAATTAGGATCCATAATGTGGACTTATGAAAATTGATGAACCATGAATACATATTGATATTACGACATGAAAATATGCCATTGTGGTATGCTTGTGATAAATGTATCATTGAAAACATACATGATGTACATTGTGTCATCATGCATATGTGTTATCCATTGGACATTGTTGAAAAGGCTATGTATGCCTAGGAGTTTGAATAACACCTATGTGCAGGTGCGAATAGACTAAGCGTAAGGTCATAGTGGTTGGCCCTGGGGGTGTTGGGGTATGGGTGTCTCACAATAGACAGTGGTAGCTCCACTGGGGCCGTGGGATAAACCGATGCAAACACACAGACGATCCGGATTGAGACACTGTCCTATATCGCGATCAACTGTTGAGGTGCCATGTATAAGCCATATTGCGCAAATATTTTTATGAGATGAGCACACTATTTTTAAAGGCTAACGAGATACTGGCATTACTCCTTGATCATTCACTCCGAAAATGTTTATGTCTAGCTCCATGGAGTAGGAATTTTGGTACCATTTGCATTGTGAACTGTCAGTCTCATAATTCATTGAGCATGAGCATTTATAATTGTGGAAAGTATCTGTTATTATTACTGCAATAATTATTTGATTGCTTGGACTATTGAATGTTAGAAATGTTAATGTTGTTTGCCTATTATTGATGACAATTACTGTTACTCATTATTGTTCAGCTCTTACTAATAATTTTAATTATTGCAATAATTGATGTGTGAACTGTGTTATACGTGGGCGTCCAGCACCGTTTCATTTTCTCGCTGCCATTTTGGTAATGAAAGCTAGGTGTCTCACCTCTTTCTGTGTTGTCTGTATTTTTTGTATCTTTGTCGAATTGTGTTTCTGAGAAGATGCTCGTGAGGAAGAGAAGGAAACATCTGAGTTTTCGGGCTTCTGGCCACATACGACTAGAGCTGTTGAGGAAGTCGTCACACCCATGCCGCTTTTTGGGGTACGTGAAGTTGACTTTTCATGGAGGACCCGATTGCTGGCATTTACATGTGCAGACTGATCGATGTGTCTACCGTGGAGAGCTGACGGTGTCTTTATCTTGGGGTCGTTAGGACGCTCCTGTTTTTGATTTTTCTGCTTTTGTTATTTTAGAATTTTACCTACCCGTTAGGGATACGTGGACTGATATGTTTTACACTCCATAAGAGGACTCTTTCCTCTCAACTGCTTGAGCTTCTGCCCAAAATTTGGTCTCTCCGATGGTGATATTATCAGATGAAGAGGACCCTAAGGAGCACCCGGCTACAGTCCCTTCTCGTTAGTCTTAGGGGCTGATACTATAGATGACTACTGATGGCTAACTGTTTATCTTTTTGGGGAAGCCTGATGTTTTGCTAGTTTATGGGTGTAAATTTGTAACTATCTTGGGTAGGTAAAACCTTTGCTTTTTGTATATTTTGTGATATAACTAAACATGCTGATGCATATAATATATATACATTGTGAATGTATGATTATAATTTCTGTTTCGATTCTATTGCATTAATAATTATTGTTATCTCCTTACTGTTATATTATACAAAAAAAATGCGTACAGATATTTCAATACTCGATTATTTTATCATCCAAGAATACAAACTCTTTAATCTTGTGTCAATAATGAATCGGGTCTTAATTAATCAACACACTTATTATTTTTCGCAATTTATTCTGTTTCTTTTGTATTATGGTGTGACGTTCTTTCTTTGGTACAAAGAAAAAAGGGCGTTACATCTCACAAATGGACTGTTGGTAGCTCCTCTGGACCGTGGGATAGACCGATGCAAATGCACTGATGATCCAGATCGAGACACTGTCCTATATCGCGATCTTGTGAAGAATGCCATGTACAAAGCCTTGTTGCGCAAATTATTGATTTTCTGGAAAGCACTTGATTTTAGGTTGACGAGATACTGGCATGTCTCCTTGATCATTCTCTCTGATATTTATGTCTAACTCCATGGAGTAGGATTTTTGGTACCATATGCATGTGCATAGTGAGTCAACATATTATTTGGCATTTATTTATATGATGATGAAACTGTTATTTTATTGATGTTATAACTACCTGGATTTGTTAAGTTATTTACTATGTGAATCTTGATGCTGATTATTATTTCTGCTATGCTATGTGGGCGTCTTGCGTCGTTCTGTTTCTTTACTGCCATAATTGGTACTGAATGTAGGATGTCTCATCTCTTTTTTGTATCTCTGTTATTCTATCTATATATGTGTTTATCTGAAGACGACGGTGAAGAAGGGGAAGTGCATGAATTCCCTAGCTTCTGGCCTGATTTCGATTAGTTAGCTGTTTGGACATAGCGTCCCGTCCGCATGGCTTTTTCGGGTATATGAGATTGACTTTTCATGGAGGTCCGAACTGCTGGCATATCAACTTGAGTACTGATCGTTGCATCTACCACGGAGACGTGATGGTGTCTCTAGCTTGGGGTCGTCATGATCCGCCTGTCTTTAATTTTAATGCACACTTGTATTTAGAGTTTTACTTGCATATATGTGATTGATAATCACATATTTTATTCATTAAGAAACCCTTATGTTTAGTCATTTACACTCTCCATATTCTTAATTGATTGAGTTTGGTATAATTTTGTGAGTTTAAGCTCAAATTGGTCCTAATTGAATATTTTCAGCATTATTGAGACTTGACACTGTTTCTGTATTTTGGCCATAACTTGAGTTCCTAATATCTGATAGACATGAATTTTACCTTGTAGGAAAGCTAAGAGGAATCTCTACAACTTTGATGAAGAGCTCGAAGTCCCAAACAGATGTCTAAAGGACCTAAGTTTACATGGAAGTCAGAATACGGGTTCTATCACTAGAATCCAAACGGTGTGCACTCATAAAATCATATCTCAAGATGTAATAATGGATATGGGCTGAAATTTGGACAGTTGATATCAAGATCCAAATAAACAACTTTCATGAAGAACACTTTTTGAAAAAATGAAGTCTAGTAGGTCAGTTTGAGCTTGCAAGTCGGAACAGAGGTGCTGAAGTTGGGTTTGAGCAACCTGCGGTATTTAGGACATATCTTGGTCTGAAGGAAGCCAAATTGGATGAACCAGATATGAATTTTATAGCCAAGACAAAGATCTACAACTTTCATGAAGTGTACTTTTCATGGATCTGCAGTATAGTAGATCGTTTTTGGCTTCCAAGTCAGACACGAAATTTTCGTCCTCAACCACCCACTCATCCATCCACTAATCCACTCATCCACTCATCCACTCATCCACTAATTCAACCACTCAACCACTCCACCCACTTATCCACTAATCCACCCACTCATCCATCCACTCACCCATTCATCTCCATAATTTCCCACTCACCAAAAGTCCTTTGGCATTTTCCACTCAACCAACCCACTCAACCATTCCATTCACTCATCCACTAAACCAACCCACTCAACCACTCCACTCAAACACTTCACTCACTCACCCACTCATCCACCCACTCCCCTTTGTCATTTTGTTACCCTAGACTTCTATAAAAGGCACCATTGGTTATCATGAATAAGTGGTATTCTCCTTCATTTTCTCTCATAGTTTCTTCTTGTTTCTTCATAGTTTCTCATAGTTTTTGTATATTTTGATGCTCCCCTTCATGGTAATGGAGGGCTAAGCTACTTTCGGTCAATTTAGAACTCTTGAAGAGATTGTGGTTTAGATTCTTGAGACCTTGGTTATGTATTGTATTTGATTTGTAATTGAATTCCTCCTTTCTTCTTCTTTCTTCTTCTTCTTGATCTTGAATGCATTAATGGTGATTCTATTTATATTGATCTGATTTGATCTTGGTTTAAGATTGAGATTTGTGATGAAACTTAGAACTGATTGATCTAAACTAATCACATAAATGAAGATTGAGATTTGTGATGAAACTTAGAACTAATTAATCTAAATTAATCACAGAATTGAAAAGGTTAGGTTACTGATTTGTGCCTAAGTTAATTGAATTCGGTACTTAAAATTAACATAGATCTTCATGAATGGTGCGATTGCGGATTTGTGTTTATCACTTGTTAATTGAATTCTAGACGATCGTCTAGTATGAATTCTGGATTTGATGCAGAGATCTCGGTTAGATCCAAATTAACAATTCAATTGCGCTTCAAGTGTTCTATGAAGGGTCTATGATTGAATCCACCCAATCTTGGATAGGTTTCTAAATTGACTGTTCTTTAATTGTTATTTCTTCCTTTAATTTTGTTAAGTGCGATCTTAAACTGCCAAACCCCCTTTTGCTAATTTTCACTTGATTTGATTAAATTGCATCTATAATCCTCGTGGAGATGATCTGGTGTTGTCACTGTGCTACAAGCTTAGGTAATAACTTCGGTTATAATTTTGACTGAGTTCGGTGCTCGTCAGTGATATATGGGGTGATCGCTATTACTCTCTACAAGAGGATTCGTTCTTATCCTCTGCATACGCCCCCGCTCGTAACTCGGTTGCTTCGATGAGGATTTCCTCCGACGAGGAAGACCCTGAGGAGGATCCAACTACGGTTCCTTTTTGCTAGTCTTAGGGGCTGATGTTGTTGATAGCCACTGATGACCATCTGTAAATCTTTTTAAGGGCCTGATGTTTTGTCTTTTTGGTGGACTGTATATGTGTAATCATTTTGGGACATGTAAAGCTTCTACTTCTTTTATATATATGATGATGTATCTAAACAAGTATATATATACGCATGATGTATGAATGTATGGTTTACTTTGCATGTTACTTTCTGCTATGATTATGTTTTATCATTTTCTTACAACAACAAAAAAAAGAATTCGCCAAACTATTATACGTTTACAAGTGAACTGGCTTATCTATATTATAATGAATCGAGCCTTAGTTTAAAGTTTTCTTTTTTGTTTCGTATTTTGGTGTGATGTTCCCTCTCCAAAAAGGGGTGTTGCACTAGTTTGGTATCAGAGCCCTGGTTTAAGTTTTCTTTTAGGTCTTTGTGGTTAGGTCTATCTTGTTTGTGCTGTGTGATTCTCTGTGTTTGGTATTCCAAAAGGATACATCTAATTCTTCCATGTGTTTTTATTCAGTTTAACTCTAAGAAAGCGACATAACATGCGATTGAGGTATTGTTGCAGTTGTTGAGGCCATGCAACGAATGGTAGACGTTATCGTACAACAAACTGAGAGAGCTACTCAATAGCAGGAAAGGGCTGCACAATAGTTAGAAGCAACAACGGATGCTCAAAATCTGTTAGAGTTCCATCGTAACAACCCTCCTCAGTTTAAGGGAGAATTTGATCCAGAGAAAGCTAGTCTTTGGATTAAGGAGCTGGAGAAAATTTTCAAAGGCATGAACTGTACCGATGACAAGAAAGTAACTTATGCTGCTTTCATGTTGATCAGAGACGTAGAAGATTGGTGGAACGGAGCGCAGAGACTACTAGAAGTTGAAGGACGAGTAATCACCTAGGAGGTATTCAAGGATAAATTCTGGGAGAAGCATTTCCCAACAAGTGCAAAACATGCCAAAGAGATGGAGTTCCTTAGTTTAAGGCAAGGGAACATGACTGTCAGCGAGTATGCCGCGAGGTTTGTAACACCCTCCTAGAGGATGTCACATTTCTCGAAAACAATAATTAAAATATAAACCCTTACCCAAGTTATAAATCATTTCGTAATAAATATTTTTTTTTTCTGAAACATTATATTATAAAATACACGGAACATAAAATAAAACAACTATTACATACACACCATAATTATACATATGATTATGTTTTTAATAGGTACAAATAATTCACATAATATAAAATATTTAATAAAATAGTAAACTGTCTGGTTTAAAGCAAACCATAAACTAGCCCAAGCATAACACTAAAAGTTTTGATTCTCCAAAGGATCTTCCTCGGAAAAATCATTATAATACAGAAAACCTCGGTCAATGTTATCCCACGTTGAAATCAATCCATATAATATGGGTGATCTCGAGGCTCACCCTCCTCAAACTGCTCGTTCGATTGTTGCTCTCCTTCGTACTGAAAATCCAACGGTTGTTCCTCTTCTACTTTCTCAACTATTTTACAGAACATAAATAATAACACAGAAAATATACACAAAAGAGGTGAGACAATCTACATCATTACCAGCATGGCAGTAAAGAAAACGACAATACAAACAGATAAGAAACACAAACAGATATAACAATTCATATTATCAGATCAAACATAATATCAAACATAAATAAACTCAATCATGTTATAATGCAGACTACATATGCAAATACACACAGACACATACCTACTCCATGGAGCTAAACATAACCATAACATCAACATTGACATCAACATCTGAGAGAATAATCCGGATAGACATGTCTGCACATCAAAAACAATGGCTGCCTCAACCAACTATTACACAGTCCGTCATGTCAATAGCACACTGTCAAAATCGTCGTGTAGATGGTACACAGTCAAATACGTCGTGTACGACCCAGGCAATGCGCACCAGACAGTCCCCATGGATTCTGATTAAGACGAGTATTTGTCGAGATCGTCAGTGTGTGATCAATTACCACGGCCCAGAGGAGCTACCATCGTCACATGTGGAATATACTTTGCACTAACGCCTCCAAGTTCAAACACACGAACAACTCCGCTTATCACACCGTAACACAGTGTCATTCATCTCATCACCAAATGCCTTTTACAACCAAGTTGACATGTTCAAAAATACGTAATGAACCAAAATCTCCAAAATACGTTCATATCCACCATAACTCATAATTACAAAAATACCCTTGGTATTGATAATTTCCAAATACAGTACGTTTTCACTCGACAGTACCATTTCTCAATACGTCCGGGTCCATCACTTTGGCCCGACAGTAAAAACTTGTTGTTTCCATAAATCACATAAATAATTTATCGCCTTTTCATAAATATGTTGCCTTTTACAAACGTTTTTCAATCGCGTAAATATTTTCAAACGTTTTTTCAATTACGTATTTCAAAAATTACTGTTTTAAATACGTGTAAGTTATTTCTACTGTTTTTCACTGTATAAAATTCATTTGTTTGGTTATATCCATAAAATACCCTTCAAAAATTATGAACATACTTTATAACTCAAAAGTAAATATTTTTCAAAAGTCAAAAATTCATTTCTTTTATATACTAGACTTCTACAAAAATTCATTTACTTACTTGATTCTTGAAAATTTATTAAAATTGAATTCTTTTTAGGTTAACAAAGTCATCTACACTTAGAAAACAATTTTTGAATCAATTAAACTCCAAAAATTCTATGATGGCCGAAAATCACCTTTCCTTAAAAATCATTATTCAAATTATTTTTCATCTATAAAATCATTGTAAAATCCTTTAACTTAATTAGATAAATTTGGTCATCCTTAAAAAAAAATGATTGAGAACACATTGGTTCTCTTTTTCATAATAAAACCATAAACTCATCATCTTGTGTTCTTTGGAACACTTTTACAAATCTCAACATAATATTCATATCCAACCAATTATCATAAACTCATAAACACATACATATATTTATGAACACATACCATATAATAAAGCAATAGATATACTTGCAATAAACAAGAGAATAAACATACACACAAAATCAATCACAAATAAAAAGACATCAAGCAATCAAATGGATGAATCCTTATGGATTCTTCACCATAAACAAATTCCATTCTCCCACCACCACACATGGTTGATGAGATTAAATCTCCCTCTTACCGATTTAGATGACAAAATCTCCTTGAACTCCTCCTTAGAAATTCTTGTGTAGCTTCAACAAAAATCCTAATAAGCTTAAACAAATTTTAAAGTTATGAACTATGGATGAAAAAGATAAACCATGGATCAATCATGGTTTTGAACATCAAAAATCAAATTAGAAACAAGAAAGAAGAATTTTCACCTTATAGGAAAGAAACTTCAAAGTGATTTTCCAAGCTCCAAATGGATGATTTGCAAAAACTCACAACTAGAGATGTTCTTAGAATATGGTTTAGGTTTAGAAAAGTAGGTTGGATAAATTTTTTTATGGGTGGAAGTAGGATTGGTGGTGCTTGGCCGAATGGGTAGTTTTTTTTTGTGGACTTAGGAAATTTTCTTTGGTTTCTTGTTAGGAAGAGAGAAGAATGAAAGTTTAGAGTGATAGAATCATTGATTTAGGAGTGAATGATGGCCTTAAGACTTAAGCATGGTCGTGAACTCTCCTTCCAAGTGCAGCCCCCATTTTTTTATGTTTTTGTTCCATTATGGGTTTGGTAATTTGCATGATACATTAGTTAAGTAATAAAACATCTATTGATTACTTAGTGGCTTGCATAAGCATGCATTATGGCCATAGAATACTAATGAAAAGAAGCCCTCCTTTTGACTTTTCTCTTAGTGCTAATTTAGTGGATGCATAATAAAATATATAATAGTTTAGTGCTTAATTAATGGATGCATAATAATAATAATAATAACCTAGTGCTAAATTTAGTGGAATGCATAATAATATTAATAATAACCTAGTGCTAAGTTTAGTGGATGCATAATACATTAGGACAAAATTGCTATAGGAAATCCATTAAGTAAAAAAATAATAATTAATGCATTAGGACAAAATTGCTATAGGAAATCCATTAAGTAAAAATAATATTTAATTGATTAGATAATTTAGAAATTTACAAGCATTTTTACGTTGGTAAACTTTTCCTAAAAGTGGGTCCCACAAGACAAACGTGAGTCCCACAGATTTTTCGGTATGGTAAATATTTTATTACACCGAAAAAATCCGCAAAAATAAAAGATTGATATACGCATTATTCGGATTGGGTTTAGTAAGATCGCCCAGCTCCAAATAATTCAAACAAGGTTTTCCCCGGCCCGAAAATTATTATTTTCTTGGCCTGGAGCAAATCACACAAAACAATCAAATACAGTCACAGAACAGTCAAATTCATTGCATAACACACAGAAAACAGAAAAATAGCGCAATAAGGGCAAAATTATAATTAGTCAAAAATTGGGGTGTTACAAGGTTCGATAGCTTGTCCAAATTTTCAATGTATTTACAACACTTGCCAGATGAGGTGTGGAAGTGTCAGAAATTTGAAGAAAGTTTAAGGCATGATGTGAAAGGGCAGTCATAACCTTAAGGACTAGCCAGTTTTCAGAGCTGTTAGACACGTGTCATCGAGTGAAAGATCTGGATCAGGCACAGGACATGAGGAATCATAACTTTGGACCTAGTATTTAGAGTTTTACTTGTATATACGTGATATGTGGGCTGATCGCTATTACTCTCTACAAGAGGATTCGTTCTTATCCTCTGTATACGCCCCCGCTCGTAACTCGGTTGCTTCGATGAGGATTTCCTCGGACGAGGAAGACCCTGAGGAGGATCCAACTATGGTTCCTTCTCACTAGTCTTAGTGGTTGATGCTGTTGATAGCCACTGATGACCATCTGTAAATCTTTTTAAGGGCCTGATGTTTTGTCTTTTTGGTGGGCTGTATATGTGTAATCATTTTGGGGCATGGAAAGCTTCTACTTCTTTTATATATATGCTGATGCATCTGAACAAGTATATATATACGCATGATGTATGAATGTATGGTTTACTTTGCATGTTACTTTCTGCTATGATTATGTTTTATCATTTTCTTACAACAAAAAAAAAAAAAAGAATTCGCCAAATTATTATACGTTTACAAGTGAACAGGCTTATCTATATTATAATGAATCGAGCCTTAGTTTAAAGTTTTCTTTTTTGTTTCGTATTTTGGTGTGATGTTCCCTCTCCAAAAAGGGGTGTTGCACTAGTTTGGTATCAGAGCCCCGGTTTAAGTTTTCTTTTAGGTCTTTGTGGTTAGGTCTATCTTGTTTGTGCTGTGTGATTCTCTGTGTTTGGTATTCCAAAAGGATACATCTAATTCTTCCATGTGTTTTTATTCAGTTTAACTATAAGAAAGCGAAATAACATGCGATTGAGGTATTGCTGCAATTGTTGAGGCCATGCAACGAATGGCAGACATTATCGTACAACAAACTGAGAGAGCTGCTCAATAGCAGGAAAGGGTTGCACAATAGTTAGAAGCAATAACGGATGCTCAAAATCTGTTAGAGTTCCATCGTAACAACCCTCCTCAGTTTAAGGGAGAATTTGATCCAGAGAAAGCTAGTCTTTGGATTAAGGAGTTGGAGAAAATTTTCAAAGGCATGAACTGTATCGATGACAAGAAAGTAACTTATGCTGCTTTCATGTTGATCAGAGACATAGAAGATTGGTGGAACGGAGCATAGAGACTACTAGAAGTTGAAGGACGAGTAATCACCTAGGAGGTATTCAAGGATAAATTCTTGGAGAAGTATTTCCCAGCAAGTGCAAAACATGCCAAAGAGATGGAGTTCCTTAGTTTAAGGCAAGGGGACATGACTGTCAACGAGTATGCTGCGAGGTTCGATAGCTTGTCCAAATTTTCAACGTATTTCCAGCACCAGCCGAGCGAGGTGTGGAAGTGTCGAAAATTTGAAGAAAGATTGAGGCATGATGTGAAAGGGCAGTCATAACCTTAAGGACCAGCCCGTTTTTAGAGCTGTTAGAGACGTGTCACCTAGTGAAAGATCTGGATCTGGCACGGGACATGAGGAATCATAACTTTGGACCTAGTATTTGGAGTTTTACTTGAATATACGTGATATGTGGGGTTATCGCTATTACTCTCTACAAGAGGATTCGTTCTTATCCTCTGCATACGCCCCCGCTCGTAACTCGGTTGCTTCGATGAGGATTTCCTCTGACGAGGAAGACCCTGAGGAGGATCCAACTACGGTTCCTTCTCACTAGTCTTAGGGGCTGATGTTGTTGATAGCCACTGATGACCATTTGTAAATCTTTTTAAGGGCTTAATGTTTTGTTTTTTTGGTAGGCTGTATAAGTGTAATCATTTTGGGGCATGTAAAGCTTCTACTTCTTTTGTATATATGATGATGTATCTAAACAAGTACATATATACACATGATGTATGAATGTATGGTTTACTTTGCATGTTACTTTCTGCCATAATTATGTTTTATCATTTTCTTACAACAACAAAAAAAAGAATTCGCCAAATTATTATACGTTTACAAGTGAACAGGCTTATCTATATTATAATGAATCAAGCCTTAGTTTAAAGTTTTCCTTTTTGTTTCGTATTTTGGTGTGATGTTCCCTCTCCAAAAAGGGGCGTTGCACTAGTTTGGTATCAGAGCCCCGGTTTAAGTTTTCTTTTAGGTCTATCTTGTTTGTGCTGTGTGATTCTCTGTGTTTGATATTCCAAAAGGATACATCTAATTCTTCCATGTGTTTTTATTCAGTTTAACTCTAAGAAAGTGATATAGCATGTGATAGAGGTATTGTTGCAGTTGTTGAGGCCATGCAACGAATGGCGAATGTTATCATACAACAAACTGAGAGAGCTGCTCAATAGCTAGAAAGGGCTGCACAATAGTTAGAAACAACAATGGATGCTCAAAATCTGTTAGAGTTTCGTCGTAACAACCCTCCTCAGTTTAAGCGAGAATTTGATCCAGAGAAAGCTAGTCTTTAGATCAAGGAGCTGGAGAAAATTTTCAAAGGCATGAACTCTGCTGATGACAAGAAAGTAACTTATGTTGCTTTCATGTTGATCAGAGACGTAGAAGATTGGTGGAACGGAGCACAGAGACTACTAGAAGTTGAAGGACGAGTAATCACCTAGGAGGTATTCAAGGATAAATTCTTGGAGAAGTATTTCCTAGTAAGTGCAAAACATGCCAAAGAGATGGAGTTCCTTAGTTTAAGGCAAGGGAAAATGACTGTCGGCGAGTATGTTGCGAGGTTCGAGAGCTTGTCTAAATTTTCAACGTATTTCCAACACCAGCCGAATGAGGTGTGGAAGTGTCAGAAATTTGAAGAAAGATTGAGGCATGATGTGAAAGGGCAATCATAACCTAAAGGACCAACTAGTTTTTAGAGCTGTTGGACACATGTCACCGAGTGAAAGATCTGGATCGGGCACGGGACACGAAGAATCATAACTTTGGACCTACTAGGTTCCAAAGGGGAGGTGGTTACAATGTAAACTACTTTCAGAAGAAACCTTATTCCCGACCACTAGGAAGTCAGCAACAGTCACTTGGTGGGGGTCCCAGCAGAGGTTCTGGTGGAAATCGAACTGGTCAGAATGTGGCATCTTCGCCGAAATGTATGAAGTGCAGGAAGGATCACCTAACGAGGGATTGCACTATCAAAGGAATCCTCTATTTTCGTTGTGGGAAGCCTGAACATTTTTCCTGAGACTGTAACCAAGCCAAGGCAAAACCTTTGGTCAACACTGCATGAGTTGCAAAACTGCAAGTGGGAGGCCGAGTCTACACCATGAATGGAGCGGAAGCCTCCAAATTTGAAGCTCTAATACAAGGAGAGGGTACCATAGGAGGTAATCTTTTGACAGTACTGTATAACTCTAGGGCAACCTACTCTTTTATTTCTTATGATTATGTACGACGACTTGGTTTACCTATGTCTTCTTTACCTTTTGACTTGACTGTTTCTACCCCTACAGCTAAACTTGTTGTTACAACCAAAGTTTGTTGAAATTGTCCTATAATTATTGAAGGTCGAATCTTTTTTGTTAATTTGATTTGTTTACCTATTTCCCAATTAGACGTACTTTTAGGAATGGATTGGTTGTTTTTTAACTATATCCCATTCGACTATTCTAGTAAGACCATAGTTTACCCTATGGATGAAGTTTCTAGTTTTTTGATGGCCAACCAAGTGCAAGCTTTCTTGAAAGAAGGAGCTCAGGGATACATGTTATTGTCTTCCTTAAAAGTCGAGAGCAAGGTAGATGTGAATGCAATTCTAGTGGTTAACAAGTTTCCCAAAGGCTTTCCTAATGATGTACCTAGTCTACCACCGGAGCGGGAGATAGAGTTCACCATTGATCTTGTGCCGAGATCTTGTCCTGTATCTATAGCGCACTACAGGATGTCACCATCAGAGTTAGTTGAGCTCAAGAAGCAGTTAGAAGAACTCTTGGAAAAGTAGTTTGTTAGACCCAGTGTGCCGTCATGGGGAGCACCAATGTTGCTAGTCAAAAAGAAGGATAGGACTTCGCGATTGTGTGTGGACTATCGCCAGCTGAATAAGGTCACAATCAATAATAAGTATCCTGTAGCGTCCCGAAATTTAACAACTGTAGTGTAATCGTCACTACACCACAGTCTCTAAATTCCTTAGCACGCCACAAGTACAATGACTCGTTTCCAAAATTTATTATTGTGCAAATATAGAAAATAGGAGCGAATGGAATATATCTAATACACAACTCCTCAATATACATCCATCGGAGGAATATACTTTCTTTTATATATAGGTACTTAACATAAAGCACTATTGACATAAAGCATAACACCTACATATATCTAAATAAATGAAGATAGGTACAATAACACAAAAGCGAAAAAATAGCTACCCTGGGATAGGCATTACTCATAGACAGAGCCACAACCACTATACATATTAAAACAATCGATGCCCTGGTTGACATGCCAGGCATCAATACCCCCATGTCACAATGCTCGCACGTAATCGGAAAATCTCATCCAGGCACCATTACAAGAGTCAACAAATCAACTTAACGAAAGCCAAACAAATCAACCTCATCCCCCTTCACAGTCTTCATCAATACCAACATAAAGTAGGACAATACAATAAAGAGGTGAGATCCCCTACATCGCATACCAAGATGGCAGCGAGAAAAGGTACGAATGACAATGTCATTCCATACATACAGATATCACAAGTATATTCAAGATATTAATTCATAAATATCATCAAAAATCATATCTCATAATAATATAAGCATTAACAACATTATGATAGTAGATATCAACAGAATATATATATATGAAATGAATATGCCACCACAATATGTATGTTGACTATGAGACAACAATGTTCACTGACCATGTGCATGCATAATGAACCAATTCCTACTCCATGGAGCTAATACTCAATTTCAGAGATGAACGTTCCAGAAGAGCCGCCAGCCTCAATGATAGTCTACACCAGACCATGAAAGGAATAGTATTTGTCGGGCCATCCACAGTGCGTTGCAATGGTTCTTCATGGCTAGAATCACAGAGGCATATATATAAAGATGAATCACCTCGCCCTAATGCCCCTAGATCATTCCATTGGATCACACTATTCGATTCTCGTTCAACTCCTAGGCTCAAACAACCTTTTAACAGTCATCGACTGAGCAATTGTTCAATGCATGTTGACTTATTGCATACTTCCAGCCATCATTGTATTGTTCCCAATGGTATTAAACAACCGCCCATGCAATTGTCGAATATCATTAGTATCAATGCTATTATGTAACCACCCATACAATTACATAATAACACTGATCCACCCAAGTCTATTCCAACCGCAAACTGAGGTTTTATCAAATGCGAAACATATTAACCGTATGATTCAGAAGTCATCATTAACCAAAACAATCATCAACATCATACTGTTATTTCCATTCACAATGCATCATTATAGCATGAGTCAAGAATCATTAATATCATGAAATTCATAATCATAAACCAACACCTCATCAAGTATTTTTATTAGAGTTTTAACACTTATTAAGAAGCATAAAAGAAGGTATCATGCAAGTGAATTTCTTTCATTTCCATCAACTAAAACTCTGTTCTTCCTAGTGTTTAGTGCTCAGGTGCTCCAATTACAGCGCCTAAGCACTCTATCCCAAAAATTAGTTTTTCTGCATAATTTTGTAGATGGAGATATGGTTCCATTAAGGAGTAAAAATACTCCATACCCTCAAACCTCAATTCTACTTGTTCTTCTCACCCCATCTAGGAACCACTATCATTTCAATTCTTATTTCCCTATTCCAATTAACACTTCTCTTTATTATTAATAAAGTTTACTTACTTAAACTCTTATGAATCTCAAAGCCTCACTTACACTCATTTTTCTTCAAAAGTCATAAGTCATCATGGTTCTAGGTGCTCATTTCTTTTATTTTCCCATCTTATAAATTCCTAATCAATCTTCTAGTCATTAACTCTTTAAGATCCACCTTTGATACTAAATGGTTTCATAGTTTCCCTAAATGGCCGAAACCCCTAACACTCTTAGGTCCCAAAAATTCTTCTTCTTGCTTACTTACATCAATTCTTTAATTAACTCATTTTTAACCTAAATTTTTCAAATTCCAAGTTACTTTAAAATTTATCCAACATTTCCATTCTTTTCCTCCTTTTTGGCCGTGTCCTTCATCAAGATTTCCAAGCACATATCATACTTCCATCATCAATTTACATCATAGCATATTCATACATAATATTCAAGCCATAAAATCACATAAAACAAGTAAGAACAACACATTAAGAAAATAGGCATAGATAACAAATTCATACAACCAAGTGAACAAGTCCTCATGTGGATTCTTCACTTGCTACATACAATCTCATTTCCCACCGTCAAACTTGGCCGATGAGGTTAATCTCCTTCTTACCTCAAGAGAAGATAAAAAAAAAGCTCCTTGATGTCTCCTTTGAATTTCGTCCACCACCAATAAACAATTTCCTTAAGACAAACAAGCAAACAAATATTAATTCTAAAGCTTGATACAAGTTAACCATGGATCAAGATCATGGTTTATCACTTTGAAAATAAGATTAGAAGTGAGAGTTCAAAACTTCACCTCTAGGTCTTCAAATCTTGAACTTAGAAAAGTACTTGAAAATGGATGAATTTGAAGATGGTCTCAACATGAAAGTTTCTTAGAATGATGTTTAGATTCAAGATCAAGGGTTGGTTAGAATTAAAGAAGATGGATGAGTGGTCTTGAGGGGTGAGGCCATGAGCTTCACTAGGAGAAAGGGTGAGAGATTTATGTATAGCTTTTTGGTTCTTGGATAGAAATAGATGAAAGTGAGAATGAAGATAGAGATGAACAAGTAAAAACTAAACCTTGAATCCTTGAAGATGATGCTTTTCTTTGAGATTTCGTCCAACCCTCCACTAAACCCTAGAAGTTTTAAACTTTTAAGATTAACACCTAAAGGTTGAAGAAGAGAAGACCAATGATCAAATAATGGCCCTTGAACACGAAAATGAGAAGGGAAAAATGGAAAGTCAAGAACTTTACCTTTAGAGCTTAAAGTTGGAGCTTTGAAAGAAAATGATGAAGATGAGAGTTTTTGCAGAAGGTTCCAATAAGAAAAAGTCTTCAAGTGAGGTATAGTTTCAAGCAATGTGATTGCTTGAAATTAAAAAAGCATGGAAAGTGGAGAAAAGAGGTGTGGCCGTGAGCCATCATAGAGTGAAAAGAGATGAGGGTTTTGGTTATCTCAGCTTCATGAAAGAAAATGATGAAGAGGTGAGAATTTGATGATGATCACAACATAGAAAATCATGTGAATGCAAGTGTCTTGAAGCATGTCAATTGCTTTTTGATGATAACAAAGCCAAAGATGAAGATGAAGAGCTAAGGAGAAAACCAAGATCAAAGAAAGAAATCAAGAGGTTTAGATATAGGCATTAGAACATCAATGTTAAATGCTCTCAAGATATCTCAAATGATTTTTCAAATATGATTTTAATCAATATGTTTTTCAAAGATCACTTTCTAAAAAGAGGTTGTCTTTAATCTTGGATCATGCCAAACAAAGTTCAATATTGTTCAAATCCATGTTTTCTAAAGTTAGGAATGATATGTATCCTCTTTCAGGCTTGAAAAATGAGTTTAAAGTGTAATGTAATCGATTACACATGTTTAGTAATCGATTACAAGCTAAACAGAAGCCTTGTAATTGATTGCATCATCCATGTAATCGATTACCAAAATGTCAGAGGGCATGTAATCGATTACACACCAGTTGGTAATCGATTACCACATGCCTAGAAAGGTAAGAACACGTTCAAACAACCATGTAATCGATTACATCAATATTTTAATCGATTACCATCAAGTCAGAGGGCGTGTAATCGATTACACAAGTCATGTAATTGATTACCATAAGCCCAGAAAGCCAAGAACACGTTCTAATTGTCATGTAATCGATTACCAGAAATGTGTAATCGATTGACATGCCCAACGACTATATTAGGTGCATTAAATGCTTGGCTTTATCACTCCCAACGGTTCCTTTACTTCATATCTCTTTAAATACAGTTGTTGGGCCATCATTGATAGGGCTTCTTAAACCTGAAACATCTTAGTATCACATTAAAAACGTGAATCAATCTTTGAATCCATTTCTTGCTCTGTTTTTATGAAAAACTTAAGACATCCTTTGAGTGCATTCTTAGAGCTTCAATTTGTATCATTTACTCTAGTGAGAGTTTTATTCCATCAACCTTGATTGCCTTGTAAGAGAGGGTGAGGTATCCCTCCAAATTGTAAAGGGTGAGGCATCCCTTTTTTTGAAGAGACTCAAGCTCAAGGGTGAGGCATCCCAAGGAGTTGAGTGCTTAAGTTTGTAAAGGTAGTCAAGCGACTATTGAAGCTTGAAAATATAGTGAAAAATCTCGAGTGGTTGCTTGAGGACTGAACGTAGGTCACAAGTGGATTGGTGGCCGAACCAGGATAAATTATTGTGTTTGATTCTCTAAACCCTTCTCTTTACATTCTTACTTGATTACTTCTCTCTTGGTTGGTTACTAAGCAATATCTATTATTCTTATCAATTCATTCATTTCAAATAGTCAATAGCTTCAACGAAATTCAATAGTCAAGTGTTTTGCGAAAAAATTGCGAACTTGTTTTATAAACTCAATTCACCCCCCTCTTGAGTATTGAAGCCACTTGGTAATATCAGAGCTAGACTCTTGTATAAAGAGCTTAGCCGCTTCAAGAGTAAAGATGGCTTTAAATGGTTTTTCTAATGAAGGTTCTTCTATAAATAGGCCTCCCTTTTTCAATAGGGATGGTTATGCATATTGGAAAGAAAGAATGAAGATTTTTATTGAAGCTATTGATATTGATGTGTGGGATGCCGTTGAAAATGGTCCTTTTATCCATACGCGTCTAGTTGATGGTGTTAGAACACATACACCAAGAAATGAATGGACCGATGATGATAAGAAAAAGGTTCAATACAACTTGAGAGCCAAGAATATCATTACTACCTCTTTAGGGTATGATGAATTCTTTAGGGTGTCAAATTGTAAGATCGCTCAAGACATGTGGGATACATTGCAAGTAAACCATGAAGGTACAAGTGAGGTAAAAAGATCTAGAATAAATACACTAACCCATGAATATGAATAGTTTAGAATGAACCAAGGGGAAAACATTTAAGAAATGCAAAAATGTTTTACTCATATAGTTAATCATCTTGCTTCATTGGGAAAAACCTTTGCTAATGAAGATCTTATTAACAAAGTTTTGAGATGCTTGAGCAGCAGTTGGCAACCCAAAGTGACGGCCATATCGGAGTCAAGAAATCTTGCTACAATGACCTTAACCACCCTCTTTGGAAAGCTTCTATAACACCCAGGAAAAATATGTTAAGCTTGTATATGGATACGGAGGTAGCCTAATACTTGCTTAACATGTTTGTTAAGTTTTGTGACTTTTCTGAGCACATTTAGGCACTTTGCTGCAATGCTATGTGTGGAAAATAGTTGTTTTTAGCTCCAGAAGTGGCTTAAATTACTTAGTTTGTGGAAATAAATGTGAAGAGTTTATTTTTAGGTCACAAATGTGTGAATTGTGCTACAGTTAAAATTTGAGATTTATCAGGGTTAGTTTGGTATTTTTAAGCATACTGGTTGTGTGTTTTAATACCGAATTGACAGCCAGCAGATATGAAAAAATATGGAAATGGTAAAAACAGATTTTTAATGAATCATAGAATTTATTTTAAGTCTGTTGGAGGTTAGAGAAATAAATTTGGTGAAATTTAAATGTTCTTAGCAGATATAAGTTTCAGTATGGTTTTAGGGGCAAAACAAACTTTTCCTCCTATTTTTCCCTATTAACTCTTGGTTGAGAGGAGAAAGAGAAGCAGAAAACGAAAAGAAAGAAAAGAGAAAATAGAAAAAAGGAAAGAAGAAGGAAGGAGAAGGAAAAGGAAGAAGGAGGACTCAAGTGGAGAGCTTGGATCTTCCATGGCTATCCTTGGCTTCATCTTCATCTTGTCTACAAAAGGTAGGGAGAAAGTTTGTTTTACTTCTTAACTTCATCTTCTTCATTGGGTATATGGGGACTTGATGGGGAATATGGGGTTTTGAAGTGTAAGAATGGTATTTATGTTAGTAAATGCATGAACCTTATTAGAAAGCTAGAGAATAACAAGTTTTTGGTTTGATGGAAGAAAGAAGTTGGATTTTCAGCCTTGGAATACCTTGATTCCCATTTTATGTCATATTTGGGGGTTTAGGTTAAGTGTGAATTTAGATTCACAAAGTGGTATGATTGAGTGAAATTACAGTGAAATAAGAGTTACTATGTGTAGTTGAACCTTGTGGAAGGTTGTAAATCACTTGGATATGAAGTTTGAGTGATTGGAGGAGGGTTTTGTTCCAATGGAACAGTAAACTGTATCTGCAGAATTCTACAGAATTCATGTTCTAATACGGGCGCCGCGGCGTGAGACTGATGCACGTTTAGTATTGTAACCCGAGAGTAAGGCGCCGCGGCGTGAGCTCCAAAAACCTTCAAAATTGTGTTTTTGATATTCTTAGGAGTTCCTACAGGTTGGGACCTTTCATGTATATCTTTATAAGTGTGATTTTATTAATTGCATGTGGAAATGAGTTTTCTATACAACTTATAAAATAGGATTCTATTTCGTGAAAAGAAAGGACATGATTTTAGCTTTTGTCACCTTTCTAGTAATATTGTGTTTTCACTTGATGTGTTTCCTTGAAATAGCTGGAATGATTGTGATGGCATGTTTTAACTGCATGGAACTACTGAGAATGCGTGATTCTCACCCCCTGTGTGTTTCCATGATGATTCCGGGGAGGAAGCTTTGTGGGAAATGAAGCGAACGAAGTCAGGAGCTTGGAGTGCTTAGCTTAGTGTAGCTAGGTAGTTTATTTTGAAATGATGTAGGTATGGTATTTATGAGGAATACTATTGTGGTGTAATATTTATACATTCATTCATGGCTCATATTTTTAATATAATGTCGTTATGTTATATTGAAAATTGCATAGTCGTTAAGTAGCAAGTCCGAATCTAGTGACCGTGGTAGTATACTATGGTTATTAAATTCGGGATGTTACATAATGGTATCAGAGTAGTTCATCCTGTTGAGCCGGGGTATGGACTGACTATGCTTTGGCATGTTAGAAGTTTCTCTGGGGCTGTGCATTTCTTTATCTCTTATTTGAGATGTTGGAAAAGAACTGCATGGCTTGCTTTAAGTTGGATGTTAGTAGCTACTGTTACACGATTATATGATATTGAGGATTGGCCTACTCAATAAGTAATGTTCTGTGTGGACAGGAAACTATGACTTCACCTAGGCGAACTAGGAGAATTAGGGTTCTTCTAGTGAGGGTCCAGTTGGCATGACTGAACTCGTTAGGAATTGTTTGTATCTACACCCTTTGATGTGGTACCTCTAGTGTGAGTTGAGCCCATGGATTAGATCAAGGTTGTTAGATAAGGCTTTAAAGGATTATGGACAAGGAAATCCACGTGTTTTGTGAAAAATAGATTTCTTAGGTAAAGAATATCTGGTTTAAGTTTGGCTTGGGAGCTGGAGACCGGTTTGAGACATGATTGTCTTGAGTTGAGAATGATGAGTTGGATATCACTATGGAAGGTGGGATTCCTTCGAATGTGATGTCTGATGGAGATCTTGGAACCTTAATTACGAGAGACAAAGTGTGGATGGTAAACGAATTTTGGGGACAAGATTCTAAAAAGGTGGGGAGAATGTAACACCTTGGAAAAATATGTTAAGCTTGTATATGGATACGGAGGTAGCCTAATACTTGCTTAACATGTCTGTTAAGTTTTGTGTCTTTCTGAGCACGTTTAGGCACTTTGCTGCAATGCTATGTGTGGAAAATAGCTATTTTTAGCTCCGGAAGTGGCTTAAATTGCTTAGTTTGTGGAATAAATGTGGAGAGTTTATTTCCAGGTCACAAATGTGTGAACTTTGCTACAGTTAAAATTTGAGATTTATCAGGGTTAGTTTGGTATTTTTAAGCATACTGGTTGTGTGTTTTAATACTGGATTAACAGCCAGTAGATATGGAAAAATATGGAAATGATAAAAATAGATTTTTAATGAATCATAGGATTTATTTTAAGTCTGTTGGAGGTTTGAGAACTGGATTTGGTGAAATATGAATGTTCTTAGCAGATATAAGTTTCAGTATGGTTTTAGGGGCAAAATGGACTTTTCTTCCTATTTTTCCCTATTAACTCTCGGTTGAGAGGAGAAGGAGAAGCAAAAAACAAAAAGAAAGAAAAGAGAAAAGACAAAAAGGAAAGAAAAAGGAAGGAGAAGGAAGAGGAAGAAGGAGGACTCAAGTGCAGAGCTTGGATCTTCCATGGCTATCCTTGGCTTCATCTTCATCTTGTCTACAAGAGGTAGGGGGAAAGTTTGTTTTACTTCTTAACTTCATCTTCTTCATTGGGTTTATGGGGACTTGATAGGGGATGTGGAGTTTTGAAGTGTGAGAATTGCATTTATGTTAGTAACTGCATGAACCTTGTTAGAAAGCTAGAGAATAACATGTTTTTGGTTTGATGGAAGGAAGAAGTTAGATTTTCATCCTTGGAATACCTTGATTCCCATTTTATGTCATATTTAGGGGTTTAGGTTAAGTGTGAATTTTGATTCACAAAGTGGTATGATTGAGTGAAATTAAAGTGAAATAAGAGTTACTATGTGTAGTTGAACCTTGTGGAAGGTTATAAATCACTTGGATGTGAAGTTTGAGTGATTGGAGGAGGGTTTTGTTCCAATGGAACAGTAACCCGCATCTGCAGAATTATGCATAATTCATGTTTTGATGCGGGCGCCGCAGCGTGAGACTGAGGCACGTTCAGTATTGTAACCCGAGAGTAGAGCGCCGCAGCGTGGTACAACGGGTGCTGCGGCGTGAGCTCCAGAAACCTTCAAAATTGTGTTTTTGATATTCTTGGAAGTTCCTAAGAGTTGGGACCTTTCATGTATGTCTTTATAAGTGTGGTGAGACCTTAATAAGGGTATTTAATGATGTGAGAATGTGATAAATCAAAGAGATTTGTAATTGCTAATTATGTGAGGTAATTAGGCATGGATATACATATGTATATTGTGAAATGTGATTTGAGAAAGTGAGTTTCCATAAGTGTTGGAATCACCCATGTTTACTTTTTTGAGAGTGTTAAATTACTTTTAAGAGTATTTGGATAAAATGGTTGTAAAATGAACTTGAGGTGCATATAAATCAATTGTGGAACTAATTATATGATGTAATTCGTAATTGTTGGGCATGATATGATTGTGAAACATAGTTGAGGTGTATGGTATACTCTTTATGTTTGTGTGTTAATAAGGATGGATTTCCTTATGGTTCCGAGGATGGACTTCCTCTCCGTTTTGAAGACCGTGTAGTTGATGGATTTCACTACCCGGAGTGTTACTTCTGGATGGACTTCCAATGCTTATCCAAGGTTATGGATGTGACTTCCATTACTTTGTTCAACCTATAATGCAACCACTGAAATGAAATCATATTCCTTATATATATATTTTAGAGTCAATTTACACAAATCACTGATGACGTAGAATATAATAATTACAGAGTCCAATAAAATACAGCGAGAATAAAAACACTAAAGGGGGGAAAAGTAGTAACCCAGGGATGGGTACTACCAGCAGACAAAGCCGCAACCCCATATGTATATGACGCACGGCGTCCCAGTTGACACGACAGGCATCAATGCCTCCTCGCGGCTGCACTCTTACGTAGTCAAAGAAATCTTGTCCAGACGCTCAAGCCAATCAACCAAGGTGTGGTCTCTCTTTATCTTCCTCACGATCTTTTATCAAATATAAATAAAAAACAAAAAAGCACAAATATAGGAAAGAGGTGAGGCACCCATCTTTCATTACCACTATTGGCAGTAAGAAAACAGCACAGCGCAAAGCGCCCACCAAGCAATACAGTTCATATATTCATCAATAGCAACAACGGAATTTATAATAAAAGCAATTCAATTCTGAGCAATAATCAGAGTCAATAATAACAGTGATATTTATAGTAAAGGTAGAACAACAGTAAGCAATAGCAGGCAGATCATAATAGTATTTCCAGGAATCAGCACAACAATCGATAATCATTTACAGAAGTACAACAGTTATCTTCACATTCACAGGTGTTCATGCTCAACAGTTTATGAGACTAACAATGAACGATGCACAATGTATTATGATACCACAATTCCTACTCCATGGAGCTAGACATAAACAGTCGGAGAGAAAGATCAGGAGACATGTAACTCAGAACTCGTCACGTCCGCTGCCAAAGTGCTATAAACCAGTAATTTTCACGTGCACATTCAGGCATTGTACAGACATTCCACACTAGATCACGATATAGGACAGTGTCTCGGTCCAGATCATTGGTGTGTTTGCATCAGTCTATCCCACGGCACAGAGGAGCTCATAACTGTCCATGTGAAGAACCTGCACCCCGACGCCCCCAAGGTCAAACATGACCTATACTAGTCTACTCGCACCCGCACTAAGGTGTGTTCAATCTCTTAGGCAACTTGGCCTTACAACAGTCCACAGGACATTCACAATGCATAAGACTCTATGCATAGACATGTATAATCATCAATTTCATACAATTCCATAATATGCCACAATTGGCCAAGAGAGCATCAATATACAAATGGTCACTCATATGGACCCATAACATCATAATATTGAGATCAAGCCAAATGGTACATTCTTAGGTCCATTATGAATCCTAACTTAGAATTTGTCTTTCCTACAAGGTCCATTTCCAATTAAATTCTCATAATTAATTTAATCTTCATATTATAATTCATTCTTTTACACTTGATAAATTATTCTAAGCTCTTAAAGACTCACACTCTCTTGTTCTTGCTCTCTTGAATTTACCCAAAGTCTTATGAAAGTTTTATTCTTGGTTCTTCAAATTTATGAAATCTCAAATTGTCTTCAATTCTTTCACTTGGTAATATTTCTAGTTCATTACCTAGGATTTTAGCCACTTGATTTCTTGAATTTCAAAGTTACCAAAATTCCCTAATTAAGCCTAATTTACCCTAGAGGCCGTGGCCTCACTAAAGGTTCCAATTCCAAATTTTCCTTCCATCAATTTTTATTCTACCCACTTGATTATATTATGGCTTGCACTTATTACAAATTGATCACAAAAAGACCACCCTTTTTGGCCCAAAAATCGTGACCTCCCAAGAGGCACTCCCAATTTATTTTTCTTTCATTAATTTTATTTTATACATTCAATTAGTTTAAGTCTTGCACTTGATGCATATTGTTTACCAAGAGACCCAATTCTTGGGCCCAAAACCGTGACCTCCCAATGGTGAATCCCAAATCATTTTCTTCCATTTCAAGCCTTCAAATCCATTCTTTCCTTCTCTTTTAGGTATTAACTTCTAGTTATTAATTCACTTAAGTTTTTAGTTCATTAAAATCAATCCAAATGCCTAAGATTCAATGCCAAAACCGTGGCTTCATGATGTCCATTATCCAATTTTTCTTTCCAGTTTTATGCATTAGTTTTCTTAACACTAATTCACTTAAATTTAGTTCATCAAGATTAATCCATTTATCTCTTTACCAAGACCAAAACCGTAGCACCCCTCTTGGGTATTAAACTCTCAAGGTTCTCCATTCAATTATGTTAATACTATCATTCAACATTTGATTACATAAGTCTTATTTCACTTGTATACAAAACCAATTTTCACCCTTGACTTCTAGTCAAAACCGTGGCACCATGTTGAGGTAGAAAACTCCAAATTTTCCATTTAGCAACCCCAACATGATCAAACACAATTAATATATCAAACATATTCAAGAGCATGATCAAGTATCAATCAAATTCAAGAATACTAAATCATACAAAATTTATAATTCAAGCAAGCATACAAAGAGCATACAAGGATGGATTTCTCCATCAACACACATACAAAGCCTCCTCACCACCATAAGTGGTTGAAGTGAGTAGTCTCCCTCTTACCTAGAGGAGACAATGCAAGAAAACAGCTCCTTGGTTCCTTGATTTGCAATTTTCGGATTCCACATTCAAGAGAACCATAAAGTGGTCAAATTCTCATATTTACAAACTAAGGATTGAAAAGAATGATCCTTGGTCACATAGGTGACCAAGGAAAACGAAATTGAGAGGTGAATTGGAAGAACTTTACCTAAAGCCTTAAGCTTGAACTCCTTGAGATTCCTTTTTGGTGATTTTTGGATTCCACTCTCCCAAGAACCCTAGAGTGTTCAAAATCACTCAAATCACACATCAATGCTCAAAAAGAGAAGCCCTTGGTCACATAGCAACCAAGGAAAACGAAAATGAGAAGAAAATGGAGAGAAATCAAGAATTTTTACCTTGGAAGACAATGGAGACAAGGTTGGATTTTGGGCAAACCTTCTAAATGAAACTTGTAGAGAAGATGAAGATGAGTGTATAAATGTGTTTAGTGAAGAGAAAAATCAAAAAGCTTGGTCATCCATGGAAGGGTGATTTTCGGATTTGAAGAAGGAGGGGTAGAAAGGATGGATTTTTGAAGAGATTTTCTAAAGAGAAAATGTAGAGGAGGTTGAGAGAAGTATAGATATGGTGTTTATGGAGAGAAAATTGAAGAGAAACAATGGTGGTGGTGGCTGCCATTTTCGGATTCAAGAGGAGGAAGAAGAGAAGAGGTGGAGAGAAAATGGAGGTAGAAATGGAAAATGGAGAAACTTTCTATACAAAGAAGGTAGAGGAGTTGAAGGCAAGTGTAGAAATGGGTTTAGAGAGGAGAAAAGATGAGCAAAAATGGAGGAGGAGGGGCTGCCATTTTCGTGCTCATGGTGGAGGTAGAGAGAAGGAGGAGAAAAGATGAAGAAGATGAAGTGAAGAGAGAGAAAGTGATAGGTAAAGTGAATTAGGGTTTGGTGGGTTTAGGTTAAGTGTGGATGAGTTGCATTTTTGCCCTCTTTGGCATGAGTGGGCTACTGAATAGAGGAGAGAGTGAGGGGAAAAATTTGGCTTCTCATGCAAGTCAAGGGTAATTGGGTCATTTGGTGGTAAAAGCTTCTCAAAGAAGCTTTGAAAAAGCACACAAATTTGAATTAAAGTAGATTTGATTTGACATAAAGTGGATTGTATTAGGATAAGGTGATAGGATTTCTAATGCATGTTATTATCCAATGGATAATAGTTACAGTCGACAGAAGTCAGTATTAATTTGTCTGACAAATGAAATTTACACAGCGTTTTATTATTCTGACTACTAAATTTCTCGAAAAATATGAAATCTTGTAAACTGTGTCCGACCTCGGGTTTAGGAAGATCCCCCGTCGAAATGTCCATAGTTCAAGGTTCTCGGAGAAAACATCTCGTTTCTCCGGCCTCGCTCAGCACGCACGTAAAACGAGAAATATATTAAAATATTCGATATTTCTGGAAAAATCCCAGAAAATTCTCAAAAATTACAAATATTATAAAATGATTATTCATCTTATCATTTTCCAATTTTTGAAGCATTACAGTCGTTTTCCCGACTCTGCTCAATATGAACGCAAAACGAGGAATATATTAAAATATTCGTCATTTCCGAAAAATTCTGAAAGAATTCACATAAATCACAAATATTAGAAAATAACTATTCGTAATAAAATTTTCTAA
The DNA here is from genome assembly GCA_029884605.1 of Ormosia emarginata. NCBI lineage: Eukaryota > Viridiplantae > Streptophyta > Magnoliopsida > Fabales > Fabaceae > Ormosia > Ormosia emarginata. The sequence goes on along the minus strand of JAQQTP010000079.1, from coordinate 29,970,773 downwards.
CTTCGGGAGCATTACAGTCGTTTTGCCAACTCTTCCCAGTGTGCACGTAAAACGAAGAATAATATTAAAATATTCTGCGCTCTCAGAAAAATCCAAAAAAATTCCAGAAAATCCCAAATATTGTAAAATGATCATTTATCCTAAAATTATCAATTTTTGGGATGTTACAAAGAGAAAGGACATGATTTTGGCTTTTGTCACCTTTCTAGTAATATTGTGTTTTCACTTGATGTTTTTCCCCTAAATAGCTGGAATGATTATGATGACATGTTTTAACTGCATGGAACTACTGAGAATGCGTGATTCTTACCCCCTGTGTGTGTTTCCATGATGATTCCAGGGAAGAAGCTTTGTAGGAAATGAAGCAAACGAAGTCAGGAGCTTGGAGTGCTTAGCTTAGTGTAGCTAGGTAGTTTATTTTGAAATGATGTAGGTATGGTATTTATGAGGAATACTGTTGTGGTGTAATATTTATACATTCATTCATGGCTCATATTTTCTATATAATGCCGTTATGTTATATTGAAAATTGTATAGTTGTTAAGTAGCAGGTCTGAATCTAGTGACTGTGGTAGTATACTATAGTTATTAAATTCGAGATGTTACAGCTTCAAGAGCATGAGTTAGAGCTAAATCGACTAAATCAAAATGAGGAGCAAGATAAGAAGAAAAAATGGATTGCTCTTAAAGCCATTTTTTCCTCAATTGAAAATGAAGAAGAAGATGAAGGAAATAATCTTGACAATATTAAGATGAAGGAAATGATCTTGACAATATTGAGATGAATAAAGAAAATTTCAGCCTCCTTGTGGAGAAGTTTGAAAGATTTCTCAAGAAGAAAAGAAATCAAAGAAGACCTTCTTTTCCTCCTAAGAAGTCATTTCACAAGGGAGAATGAACTTCATCTGCTCCAACTTGCTATGAATGTGGAAAACCGGGGCACATAAAGATGGAATGTCCTGTCTATCAAAAGAAGATGGAGAAATTTGAAAAGAAGTCTTTCAAGGAGCGAAAAGGAAGAAGAGCATACATTTCTTGGGAAGATAACGATATGGATTCCACCGATGATTCGAAGGATGAGGAAGGCCATCTTTGCCTTATGGCAAATGGAGAAGAAGAAGAAGAAATTGAAACTGAGGTAACCTATACTAATCTTGAACTTTCTCCTTCATATAGTGAATTGCAAGATGCCTTTCAAGAATTGCATGATGAATCCATGAGAATCACTAAAATGGTTTTAACTTCCAACAAAACAATCTCTTTAATGACTAACAAAATTTCTATTTTAACTAAGGAGATTGAAGAACTCAAAGTTGAAAATGAGACTCTAGGACTTATTAATGCCAACTCATCATGCATGATTTGTTCTTCACATGAAAATGCACCCACACTCTCACCTTGTCCTTCATGTAAAGAATATGAAATTGAAATTGAGGACTTGAAAAATATTCTTGCAAAATTTACTTTGGGAAGGGATAATTTGAATATGTTACTAGGAAAACAAAGGTGTGTATTTCAAAAAGTCAGTCTGGGATATAATCCAAATAACCATAAAAATTCCTACAATAATTTCTTTGTTCCATCTAGAACATCAAGTACCCCCGTTATCAAATGCTTTTATTGTGGAAAGAAAGGACATAGTGCGTTTATATGTAATGCTAGAAAGAAAAGAAACACCAAAGTAGGAACTAAAATGGTTTGGGTTCCGAAGCGCACCGTGCCTATTTCTAACACACAAGGACCCAAGACATTTTGGGGACCAAATATTAAAACTTGAATGTGTGTTGTAGGTGTGCTTGAAGTCCAAAAGTTCAAGTTGGTATCTTGATAGTGGATGTTCCAAGCACATGACCGGTGATGGCTCCAAGTTCTCCTTCCTTGTTCCTAAGAAGAGTGGACATGTGACTTATGGTGACAACAACAAAGGAAAGATCCTTGGAGTCGGTAAAGTTGATAAAATTCCTTCCTTCCTCATCCATTAATAATGTTTTACCTGTTGAAGGACTCAAACATAACTTGCCTAGTATTAGTCAATTGTGTGATAAGGGGAATAGAGTAATATTTTATTCAAATTGTTGCATAACTGAGGGTAAGGATGATAAGCATGTTAAGTTTGTTGGTTATAGGGTTAATAACATATATATGATTAACCTTGATGACATTTCCTCAAATGATGCTAAATACTTTATGACTAGAGAAAATGATTCATGGTTATGGCATAGAAGAATTGCTCACATTCACATGGATCACTTAAACAAATTAGTTTCTAAAGAACTAGTAATTGGTCTTTCAAAGCTCAAATTTGAAAAAGATAAACTTTGTGATGCATGTCAAAAGGGAAAACAAGTAAAGGTCTTTTTTAAAGCTAAAAATGTGATTTCAACTTCTAGACCTCTACAACTTTTGCACATGGATCTTTTTGGTCCTTCTAGAACTATGAGCTTTGGTGGGAATTTCTATGCCTTAGTGATTATGGATGATTTTTGTAAGTTTACATGGACACTATTTTTTTCTCATAAAAATGATGCTTTTCAATCATTCAAAAAACTTGCTAAAGTTATCCAAAACAAAAAAAGTTTTTGTATTGCATCCATAAGAAGTGATCATGGTGGTGAATTTGAAAACCATGAATTTGAAACCTTTTGTGATGAATATGGCATTGAGCATAATTTTTCAGCCCCTAGAACACCACAACAAAATGGTGTTGTAGAAAGGAAAAATCGATCTTTAGAAGAAATGGCATGAACTATGCTCAATGAGGCCAACCTTCCTAAGTATTTTTGGGCGGATGCGGTTAACACCGCTTGTTACGTTATGAATAGGGCTCTAATAAGGTCAATTTTAAAGAAAACCCCTTATGAATTATACAAAGGAAGGAAATCAAATGTCTCACACTTTCATGTTTTTTGATGTAAATGCTTTGTTTTAAATAATGGAAAGGATAACTTAGGGAAGTTTGATGCAAAATTTGATGAGGGAATATTTCTTGGTTATTCTATACATAGTAAGGCTTTTAGAGTTTATAACAAAAGAACTATGACCATAGAAGAGTCCATACATGTTGCATTTGATGAAACTAACTCAAACGAGCCAAGAAAGGAGCTTGTTGATGATGTTGCAGAAATCCTTGCAAGAACTCACCTAAAAAATCAAGAAAAAGAAGTCAAGAAGTAAGAAGAAAGCCCATATGTGTCCCCAAGACAAGAGGACTCTCAAATCATGGATCTTCCCAAGGAATGGAGAACATCAAGATATCATCATCTTGACAAAGTGATATGTGATGTATCAAAAGGGGTAATCACTCGTAACTCTCTTAGAGATGCATATAATCATATGGCTTTTGTTTCTCAAGTTAAACCTAAAAACATAAATGAGGCCATTAATGATGAACATTGGATCTTGACCATGCAAGATGAACTAAACCAATTTGAGAGGAATCAAGTTTGGGAATTAGTTCCAAGGCCCAATGATCATCTCATAATTGGCACCAAATAGGTTTTTAGGAACAAACTTGATGAAACGGGCCTAATAATAAGAAACAAAGCTAGGCTTGTAGCTAAGGGTTATAATCAAGAAGAAGCTATAGATTATGAAGAAACATATGCTTCCGTAGCTAGACTAGAAGCCGTTAGAATATTACTTGCATATGCTTGCATCATGGATTTCAAACTTTTTCAAATGGATGTCAAAAGTGCCTTTTTAAATGGTTTTATCCAAGAGGAAGTGTATGTGGATCAACCTCCCAGTTTTGAAAACTTTGAACTGCCCAACCATGTTTTTAAACTTAAAAAGGCATTGTATGGCTTGAAACAAGCTCCTAGAGCTTGGTATGAAAGGTTGAGCAAGTTTCTTTTAAAAAAAAGATTCTCTAGAGGAAAGGTTGACACTACCCTTTTCATCAAACATAAAAAGCATGACATTCTACTTGTTCAAATATATGTTGATGACATTATATTTGGTACTACTAATGACTCTCTTTGTAAATAATTTGCTAATATTATGCAAAGTGAGTTTGAGATGTCCATGATGGGTGAGCTCAACTTCTTCCTTGGTCTTCAAATCAAGCAAACAAGGGATGAGACTTTCATAAGTCAATCCAAATATTGCAAGGAGTTACTTAAGAAGTTTGGAATGGAAGGAGCCAAGCAAATGGCTACACCAATGGGAACTTCCTGTTATTTGGATAAGGATGAAGGAGGTAAATTGGTAGAAATCACTAAGTATAGAGGTATAATTGGCTCACTCCTTTATCTTACCGCAAGTAGGCCGGATATCATGTTTAGTGTATGCATGTGTGCTAGATTTCAAGCAAATCCTAAAGAATCACACCTAAGTGCTGTAAAACGAATTATGAAATATCTAATAGGCACTTCACAAATGGGATTGTGGTACCCTAAGGGTGCTTCATGTAGCCTAATTGGTTATTCTGATTCTGACTTTGCTGGGTGCAAAATGGATAGGAAGAGTACTAGTGGGACATGCCACTTGCTTGGAAGCTCATTAGTTTCTTGGCATAGCAAGAAACAAAATAGTGTGGCATTGTCAACAGCTGAAGCTGAGTATGTTGCAGTTGGAAGGTGTTGTACTCAAATCCTTTGGATGAAGCAACAACTTCTGACTATGGTCTTGAGTTGGATTGCATTCCCATAAGATGTGATAACACTAGTGCAATCAATTTGTCTAAGAATCCTGTTTTACATTGAAGAACAAAGTACATTGAAATAAGACATCACTTCATAAGAGATCATGTTCAAAAGGATGATCGCATGCTTGAATTTGTGGAAACCACTAAGCAACTAGCTGACATTTTCACTAAACCTTTGGCAAAAGAAGCTTTCTATTATATAAGAAATGAACTTGGCATATTAGATCAATCATGCATAGGCTAAATTGATGCATAATCCATTGTTTTACTGCATAAAAAAAAAAGCAAGTTTGCTGCATAAACACTTATTTTTCTGCATAATCATGACTTCTTGCTACATAACTTCTGATTTTTTAATTCAATATTGACTTGAGCGTCGGAGATTCCCCCTAAGTTGTTTTGCAGGTGCTTCCTCATGTCAAAAATCTCCAAGAAGCTCAAAAACCTCACAAATCCATCCAAAAAGGGTAATTCTTGGTAAAAGTAGCAATTTTGCATAATTATGTGTTTTGAATCACAATCTGTGTGAATTATATGCTTGCATGATGTTTGGAATTGATTTGAGAAGCTTTGGAACTAATTTGAAAGGTTTAAAATTGATCCTTAACTGTTTGAAATGCAAAATCTGAGTTTTAGTAGGCTGGTAATCGATTACAAGACCTTTGTAATCGATTACAAAGGTTCTGTCAAGCAAGTAATCGATTACATCACACTGGTAATCGATTACAATGAACCCAGAACTCAGGTAATCGATTACACATATAATGTAATCGATTACGAGGTTTACAGAAGCATGGTAATCGATTACACCGATACTGTAATCGATTACAGGAGCAAACAGAAGCATGGTAATCAATTACACTGATATTGTAATCGATTACAGGGGTAAACAGAAGGCTGGTAATCGATTTCACAACCAATGTAATCAATTACACAGGGGTTTTAAAAGGTTTTCTGACACGCGAAAGGTCACTCATTTTGAAAACCAACTCTTCTTCTCCTCTGTTCCCACGAAGCCCTCTCCTCCAAAATCCCTCATTCTCACTCCATACTCCACCAAATCCTCTCATTTCACCTCCATTCCACTCGAAATTTATCTCCTAATGTAACACCCCAAAATTTATTGATTTCGTTATAGATATTCATTTTATAATATTTGAGATTTTCTAGAATTTTTCTGGAATTTTCTAAGAATGCGAAATATTTTAATATATTCCTCATTTTACGTGCACAATGTACAGAGTCGGGGAAAACAACTGTAACGTTCCAAAAGTTGGAAAATTATATGACGAATAGTCGTTTTATAATATTTGTAATTTTTGAGAATTTTTCAAAAATTTTCCGAGAACGTCGAATATTTTAATATATTCTTCGTTTTGCGTGTGAGTTGAGCAGAACCGGAGAAGTGAGATATTCTCTCCGAGAACCTTGAACTATGGAAACGTCGATGGGGGATCTTACTAAACCCGAGGCCAGACACAGTTTACAAGGTCCACGTTTTTCGAGAAATTTTAACAGATGGAATAATAAAACACTGCGAAAAATTTATCTGTCAGATAAATTAATACTGACTTCTGTCGACTGTAACTATTATCCATTGGATAATAGTATGTAATAAAAATACTATCACCTTATCCCAATGTAATCTACTTTATGTCATAACAAATCCACTTTAATTCAAATATATTGCTATTTTAATCAAGTTTCTAGAAGCTTTGACCCAAGAAAGGACCTAACTACCCTTAGCTTGCTTGAGAAGCTTGTCAATTCCCTCTCTCCTCTCTCTCAATGTCGCGGCATTCACTAGGGAAAAGGGGGGAAATTGGTTCAATCACTTTAACCTAATTCACTCAAACCTAACAACTTCTCTCTCTACCTCTTCATCTTCTTCCTTGCTCTCCCTTCTCTCTAAAACTCCATAGCCAAACCGAAGCTTGCAGCTCCTCTTCCACTCAATCTCTTCATCTTTTCTCTTCATCAACCACATATCCTTACTCTCTATCATCATCTCTACCATTTTCCTTCACAAGGTTTCACCAAAATCCTTCACCTCCATTTCTCTCCATTTCGGGTTACCACCCCCATTTTCACCATTTTCGTTTTCTTGCTTCCTTAAACTCATTTCTAGCTTCTCTTCATCATTCTAAAACCTTTTCCTTCCATACCCTACATCAAGATCTCTCATCTTTACTAACCTTCTTCAAGGGCAAAGTTTAAGACTTTAAGGTAAAAATCACAACTTTCTTCTCCTCTCTTCTCTTTTTCATGTTCTAAGCCCATTTCATGGTCAATGATACTCTCTTTTCATGTTGTGGTGTTGATTCATTGAAGTTGCTTTCTAGGGTTTTTGGAGGAGCCAAAACCGAATTCACAAAGGAGCATCTTGGAGGTAATTTTCGTGCTCTCCTTGTAACGCCCCAATTTTTAGAAAATATTCTGAATGTACTGTTTTCTGTTTTTCATGCTTTTGTATGAATGACCGCTGTGTCCCTATTTTTCTGTTCTTGAATTTTGTATGAAAACAACTACGATAATACAGGTTCAAATTTTATTTGATCGTTTTACGTAGTTTGTTTCGAGACGGTAAAATAAAAATTTTTCTCGAAAATCTTGTATTAATTTTTCGAAAGATATACACTAAATAATACTTCTTTGGATATTTTATTTGAACGTTTTGGACGATTACCTACGTTGTGGGAAAAAAGCGGAAAATGACCGTTACGTCCCGAACGTCTTGTTTTCTCTGTTTTTGTCTGCTTTTAATTGTTTTCTTCTTGATTTAATGCCAGAAAATACTGTCTGTGATTTTATATGAACTTTTTGTGTGATTTGCTCCGAGGCAGGAAAATAATATTTTCCGGGCCGGGGAAAAATCTTATTTGATTATTTAGAATTGGGGATCTTACTTAACCCGATTGAATGAGACTAAAAATAATCTTTTAATTTTTAGGATTTAACCATCAAATAAAATAATTTTATATTATTATAATATTATTTTATTAGTCAATATGTTTTAGTGACAATGATGGACCGGAAATATTTTGCGGGACCCACAATTAGCGAAACGTTAGATCGGTAGCTTAATTAATCACCGTAGTAGTCGTAGAACTTTTCGAAACAGTGACTCAACAGTGACTCAAGAGAGCATTTATTACGCAGAGTGTGACTAAGCCATGTGAGTCACCGGAACCAACCAATGAGAATTAGGCTTGCTCACCAAGGCTTAATCTTAGCCTTTGATTCATCCAATGGCTTGGATGAAGCCAAGCAAGGAGCCACCTTGCATGCCCTTAGAGAGCTACGGCCAAGTGAAGGAGGAAGGACCAAAAATCACTTTGTCTTCATCACTTTTCTCTCTTCTCTCTCATCAAGAACCCTAGCCACCATTCTTGCCCATTTTCTTCACCATATTCGGCCAAGCTCATTTCCTAACCATCCAACCATCCAAAAATTTTTCTAACCAAGTTTCCTTAACCTAAACACCATTCTAAGAACCTTTGTAGTTGGGAGTTTCTTCAAATTCTTCCATCTAAAGCTTGGAAACCAACCTTGGAAGTTTTACCTAGAAGGTGAAATTTCATACTTTTCTTTTCTCTCTTCTTTTTCAAAGTTCTAAGCCATGATTTTTCCATGGTTTAGCTTCTTTTCATGGTTAGTAACATGTAGGTTTTGTTTGAAATTTTTAGGTGTTTGGTGGAGTGAAAACAAGTGACCTAGGAGGTGAGAAAGCAAGCTTTTTGTCTTCATTTAAGGTAAGAGGAAGACAATTCTTATCATCCCTTGATGGTGGTAAGAAGATGAGTTGTTTGTAGAATCCATAAGGATTCGGTGGTGGTGTGTTTATTGATGTGTATTTGTTAATTTTTGTGGTTGCTAGTAGCTTAAGTGTTATGTGTTAGTAGCTTTCTTATTTGGTAATTGTAATAATCTTGCATGTCTAATAGCTTTTGATTGTAGATGTCTATAAGCTTTAAATTAGGTTTATGTGTTAGAAATATTTTGCATGTGTTAGAGATATAAATGCATGTGTTAGAATTGTATGATAAGGTTTAGGATGTGAATAACATGTGTAAATTTGCATGAGTGTTCCAAAGAGCACATCCAATAGCTCACGGCAATGACAAGTTTGGAGGACCAAAATGTTCTCTTGATTTTTCCTAAAGTGTAGCTTAATTAACCTAGAGAATCAAGAAAGTTTCTAATTGATTTGATCAAAGAAAAATGCATTTAGAAATCAAATGGTACAAACTTAGTATTTTGGGCCAACATGCCTAAAGGATTAAATTGACTATAGATAACTATTTTCTAAAATGATTTAATGAACTTAGACTATAGAATACATTTGATATGATTTAAAAGGTGAAAGACATTTTGGAAATCAAATGCAAAAGTTTTATAAAATTCGAATGGCAACCTTTTTCAATTAAAAAGAAACAATACAAGTTAAGAAGAAATTTTCTATAATGATTTATGAAGGAACCAATTGATTAGAAGTAAGTCTAAAGGGTTAAAATTCATAATTTTATCATTAGGAAGGAAATACGGAATGTTAAGAAATTTTCTAACATATAGCTCACTTTTGGTTTTGAAGCATGTTAGAGATTTCAAAAAGAATTTAATGAAATGGTTAAAAATTTAGGTAAATAGAAATTTTATGGAAAATTTAGAAAATCATTATTATAAGTTTCTAAACAAAATAATTTGTCAATTTTTAGTAAAAATGAACCTATAAGATAGTAAAAATATCCTAATGACAAGATACGGTATGAAAAATTATTCTAATAGTTTAAATGTACTAAATATTATTTCTATCTGTTTAAATGGTAATTTTAAAGGCATTCGAATAAGAAAATGATTTAAAAATCCTACGCGATTGAGAAAACGTATTAAAAATGCTACGCGATTTTAAAAACAGAAAAATAATCTTTACCCGATTTTTAAACGTTTGTAAAAACGATGAGATTTCAAAAACGCGATAAAATTTCTACACGATTGACCGTTACCGTATTTATTTTTCGCTGTCGGGAAAATGTGAACCCGTATAGGTTTTTGAGGTTATTTCGCTGTCGGGAAAAAGTGAACCCGTACAGGCTTTCTGCCATTGAGGGCATATATTTTTATTTTAAGGGCATTTTCGTAATTTCATATATTTGGAATTATGTTTTGTCTTTATACTGATTTTTGGTGTTTTGGGTTGACGAGACGAATCACATCGTGTTGTCGATGCGATAAGTGTAGTGTAGTTTATTGTTCTAATAAACTTGGAGACTTTAGTGTACGGGATCCCACATGTGACAGTTGGTAGCTCCATGGGCCGTGGTAAACCGATAGCACACTAATGTACTCGACATTCACTATATTTAATCGAGGTTTGTAAAGTCTAGTAGTACATTGCCTATAGTGCCACGGAGATCAGAACTATACTACGCTGGATGGTGGATTCCCATGTCGTAGGCTATCGACGCAACGTGTGATCGCGTAATAGTTGGTTGGGCAGCCGTGGTACTAATAGATTTTGCAAGTCATTCTCTCTGATATCTGTTTGGGTTTAGCTCCATGGAGTAGGGTTGTGTTTTGGTGTATTTGAGTATATCTTGGATAATATTCCATTTTTCTCTATTTATCTTTATCTGTAACATCTTGGATGTTTTTACATTTTCTCTATTTGTATTTATCTGATAATTTTTATGTTAGTTGTCTATTTCTTATCTTAGTTTATCTGTGAAATTGATTTATCTGTGTGAATTTCTTTATTTGTGTTATATCTGTGATGTTCTGAAACACTAGGATATTTAATATGTATTACTGTTATAGTTTCTTCGTATTGTATAAACTGTGTAGTAGTTAATTGTCGTCTTCTTATTTGCCATGTTGTGATGATTTTATGTTGTCTTACCTCTTTATTGTATGTGTCTATTGTCTATTTATTTTATGCGGTAAAGAGTTTGAAGAGGAAGAAGAGGAACAACCTCTTGAGATCGTGTACCCTGAGGAAGAGGAAGGTCAGCAAGCCGACGATCAGTTTTACGAGCAAGAACCATCCGATCATCCATACCCTCTGGATTGATTGTGTGGGGGATGGCGACGCCTGCATTTTTGGGATTCATAGAGCTGATATTCCATGGAGGTGATCGGCTTGGCATTTACGAGGAGATCGTGCTTCTGTTACCTATCTTTGGACGTATGACCGTGATTCTACGTCATCGGTTTGATGGAGATCCGATTGCGACGACGACATTATTTCGCACTTAGAGTTACCCTTATCCATTAGGCGTTATTGGGGTCTTGAAAACCCAGCCTAGTGAGATAAGCATCGTATCGACCGCGCGATCCCGTTATCGCCGTGTGTCGAGACATCCGGATATCTATCTCCCGATGATCATTTTCGGTGAGAGAGTGATCCATCGAGGATTAGATAACCATGATGTTTTTTAGGCGCGTCGTATGTATACGTATATATTAACTCTTTTATTGCTTTCTTTCTTGTTTTCGTTTAAATAGTAGTAGTCTTAGTTGTAAATTATTTGTACAATTTATAACTTAACCATATGTATATTATTAGTGATGATGTTTTTTTTTTTTATTTCGTATTTTCCGCATTATCTTTTTATTTCGTATTTAAATACATCGGGAATTATTTTTACAACCCGTAATAATTTTAACAAATATTCCGCAACTTGGGTAAATTTTATTTCTATTTATTTTATTTTCTTTTATGTGTGACATCCTCAAAAGGGGTGTTACACTCCTCTTTGGTAAGAGGGAGACCACTCTATTCAACCTATAATGGTGGTTGGAGGCTTGTTAATTGTGTATTTGTGAGAAACCCTAACATGGGTTACTCTTTTAAATTTTATTATCTTATGATTAGTTCTTATTTTCTATTTCTTCCTTTAAATTTTGTATGGATTTGATTCTTGATAATGTTGTAATAACCCTTATGGATTAGGAATTGATGAACTTGAGACAATTGCCCCTTGCCTTGTGTAAGGAGGCTCATGGCTAAGTCCCCCATTGAAGGGGTGTGAATACTTAAAATTCTTGTAACCCAATTGAATGGTAAAAATTGAAAGGACAATGACTAAAGGAAAAATAAAAATGCTTAGACCCTAGCCCTATGATGGCTCACGGCCATGGGAGGCAAAAATGGTGGAAATTGTGACTTGGATGATGAAATTGACAAATGAGAAATTAGAGGACAATTAGGGATTCATAATGTGTAAATGAAATTAATCAAAGACTAAATTTGGTAACTTGAACAATTTGACCTAAGAGAAAGAACTTGGGTGTGTGAGCTTGAGGGAATTTGAACTAAACACTTTAAGAGAATTAGTAATAAGTTACTAATGCATTAAAAATGAAAACAAACATGTGACTTAGGGATCTAGTGAGGGCTACGATTTTGGGCTTAATTAATATGGGAATGGATTAATCCAATACAAAGAATTGGAAGTAGAAGATTAAGGCTTAATATGGTTAAAGAATAATAATTTTAAAGACTCTTGAAAGTGATGGTAAAGAAAGAATTAAAGTGATCTAAAGTTGTCACTTTAAATTAATAACATGTAGCTTGAAGAAGGGAATCCATAATATGAATCATAATAATGAATGAGCACTTGAAAATGGTGTTGGCATAAAACTTGACCTTAATGCAATTGTGGACCCTTATGTGGGATGAACATTTGACGAATATGGATCATCAAAATATCTTGATATGACAATATCAACAAATGAATTTAGGTACGTCTGTATATAAGTGTACCATTGTGAAATACAGTAATGATCATACATGATTTGACATTGTGTCGTCATGCATATGTGTCGTCCGTTGGACACTGTTGGAAAGGCTGTGTGGGCCTAGGAGTTTGAATAACACCTATGTGCGGGTGCGAATAGACTAAGCGTAGGTGTCATATGTTGTTGACCCTAGGGGCGTTGGGGTGTGGGTGTCTCACAATAGACAGTGGTAGCTCCACTGGGGCCGTGGGATAGACCAATGCGACACACCGACGATCCTGTCTGAGACGCTGTCCTATATCGTGATCAACTGTCGAGGTACCATGTATAAGCCATTGCGCAAACCTTTTTATGAAACAAAGCACACTTTATTTTAAAGGCTAATGATATACTGGTATTACTCCTTGATCATTCACTCCGAAAATGTTTATGTCTAGCTCCATGGAGTAGGGTTTTGATACACTTTTGCATAAGTGAACTGTCAGTCACATAACTCATTGAGCATGAACATTGATAATTGTATAGCATATTTACCGTTATCCTTGTGATAATTGTTAGTCACTTGAACCGTTGATTTCTGATAATATTTCTATTATTTTAACATTGTTATTATGCCTTATTGTAAAATTTTTATGATTAAATGTGCAAATTGTATCATACGTGGGCGTCCAACGCCGTTTAGTCTCCTGCTGCTATTGTTGGTAATGAATGACGAGTATCTCACCTCTTTACTGTACATTCTGTTATTGTATATTATCATATGATTGTCCGAAGACGTTCGTGAAGAGGACAAAGAAACCACTGAGTTTCAGGGTTTCTGGCCGTATCTTGACTGAGACTGAGGCTGCTGAGGATGTCATATCGACCCCGTGGATTTTTTGGTTACGTGTGGATCAACTTTCATGGTGGTCCGAATTGCTGGCATATTAACGTGCAGACTGATCGATGTGTGTACCACGGTGAATTGACTGTGTCCTTGGCATGGGGACGTTACACTGCTTCTATTTTTTACTTTCATGCTTTTGTTTGGCTAGAATTTTACATGCCTGTGAGAGACATGTGGGTGGATATGTATTATACCCCATGTGACGACTCCTTCTTGTCCACGGCTTGGGCCCCTGCCCGCTGTTCCGTCATTCCGATGGATGTCTCGTCGGACGATGAGGATCCTGAGGAGGATCCGTCTACGGTTCCTTCTCGTTCTCGTTAGTCCTAGCGACTGTTGTAGATCGATGGCTACTGATGGCTGTCTGTTTATTTTGTGGGAGCTTGACGTATTATTGGATTAGTGGATATATATTTGTATCTCTTGGGGTAGGTACACATTTTGTCTTTTTGTATACATTTTGGAAATGTAATTAATACAGGCTTGTACTTATAATCATATTAATGTAATTTCGATGTATGGTTTAACTTCTGTTGATTGTATTATAACTGTTCACCGTTTGAAGTTTCGCTACAACAAGGATTTTCCTAATTTACTCTTGCCCTACCTAAACAAAAAATGAAAGTTTTCGGACAAAGTGATCAAGCATTAATACACCAGATTATGAAAATTAAAACAAGTACTATTTTCCGCAACGCAGATTTATTAAGTTTTATCATTACCTAAATACTATAGTGTGACGTCTCCTTCTTCGCGTGCATCGGACTATAGAAAAAGGGGCGTTACACCTAACACAACCCAACTATCAAATCTCATCCTAATCCACCCCATTTTTCCACCCAAACCTCACCCACTCCTTCGTTCTTCTCCCCTTCACCCCCCACGAGCCACACACCTCCAAACATTCACCCACACACCCCCAATCATCAAATGGCTGACCTATCTCAACATGCCAAACGTGCAAGAATAGGGGTCACTATTGGAGAATCCTCCAGTGCTTCTCCACATAACATCTTAGGGCAGCACCTCACTAGGCATTTCTCCACCACCAAGGAGGTTGAGCTTTTCCGGAAGAACTTCCAATTGAGGAAGCTAATCTCGCTAAGGTATCTCATTCAGTTCTTTTGCACTAGTGAACCCCTGGAAAGTTTTCAGTTGATTGAAAGGCTGGGTTTGCTTGGGTTCTTTAGCATCCAAAAGGCCATTTATCCTAATTTGGTTCGAGTGTTCTATGCAAATTTAAGGTATGAAGATCATTGCCTAATTTTTGAAGTGAGGAAGACTTAAATTAAGATCTCTAGGGAAGAATGGTATAAGTTGACCAAGCTAACCTATGCTGGGACAAGCTTCTATGGCAATGAAAATGCTTGGGGAGCTGAGTTTGAGTATAAGAGTGCTCTGACGTCTCTGATTCGCTCTGGTTACGTGCTTTCGAGGAATAACAAAAGAGTGATGACAACTGGCCTGACAATGGAGAATAGGGTACTCCATTATCTGATTGTTCAAGGCTTAATTCCCAGATGCGGGAATTACTCTCAAATCTTACGAGATGACATGGTGGTCTTATGGGCCATGACCACAGGCAGGCCAATCAACTGGGCCAACTACATCATTCAGCACATGTTGGATGTGAAAAAAAAGAAGAACTCTACTCTCCCCTATGCCATGCTGGTGACAACTATCTTGAAACACTGTTACATCTCCTTGACTGAAGAAACCAAGGATACCAGCTCCAAGGGCCCACAGTCAATTGGTCTGCACACTCTGAAGCAGCTTCAGCTGAGCAAGGTCGATGGGAGATGGTACTATCTAGCCCATGGCAGCTACAAGCATATCCCTCATGGTCTGGAAAGTGATGATGAGGATGAGGACCAACAGTCTGCACCTGCTCCACCAACTCCAGCCACATTAGATCTCCTACTTCAGGAAATACAGAGTTTGGCAACTACGGTGGAAACCCGGATGGACCGGATTGAGCAGAAAGTGGATCACCTTGAGCTGCAGATGGATTACTCTGATCAGGAGCTTGGTTCTATTCGCTCTTTCTTGGAGGGCCACAGACACACTTCACAGAGACCTACTGCTGCACCTGCCACCTCCTCTACCCCACCTGCTCCACTATCTTTTGTTGATCCCTTTGCCACTCCCGCTGGAGTCCCTGCTAGAATTCCTTGGCTCTGAGGACGATCTCGAACTTGGAGATGATGATGTAGACCTTGGAGACACTGCAACGTGGACACTGATAGTGAGGCGACTGATAGTGATCATGGACCATTGCCATGATATTTTCTTTGTTTTTCTCTGATATTTGGTAATATATGACATTGAAACAATTTATATAAAATCAGTTAGTTCTTTTGATGTTTAATATACGTTTATTGATTTTATTAGATCCTCTTGATATGATTATTGATTCTAATATGCATTTGGATACTTTTCTAACTAGTTAGGAACTGCTCATACTCTGATTGCCTGGATTGTATTGGTTTTCTGCTGTTTAAAATTTTTGGAAATCATGAAAATCAGCGGAAATGCTGCTGAAATTTTGACTAAATGCTAATATGTTTTTGATAATGCCAACGGGGGAGAGATTAGTGACTTGCATAAGTATAGGGGAGTTTAATTTAAGCTTTTACATGAATATATCACTAACCCTATATTGTGCATACATTACGGGGGAGAGTTGCGCTTAAATCTCTGATATACATATATATATATATATGCAATTGTTTCTCTTCCTTTCAATGTTCAGTTTGTCATAATCAAAAAGGGGGAGAATGTGAATGCATGTATCTTGAAGCATGTCAATTGGTTTTTGATGATAACAAAGCCAAAGATGAAGATCAAGAGCTAAGGAGAAAACCAAGATCAAAGAAAGAAATCAAGAGGTTTAGATATAGGCATTAGAACATCAATGTTAAATGCTCTTAAGATATCTCAAATGGTTTTTCAAATATGATTTTAATCAATATATTTTTCAAAGATCACTTTCTAAAAAGAGGTTGTCTTTAATCTTGGATCATGCCAAACAAAGTTCAATATTGTTCAAATCCATGTTTTCTAAAGTTAGGAATGACATGTATCCTCTTTCAGGCTTGAAAAATGAGTTTAAAGTGTAATGTAATCGATTACACATGTTTGGTAATCAATTACAAGCTAAACAAAAGCCTTATAATCGATTGCATCATCCATGTAATCAATTACCAAAAAGTCAGAGGGCAAGTAATCGATTACACACCAGTTGGTAATCGATTACCACATGCCCAGAAAGGCAAGAACATGTTTAAACGACCATGTAATCGATTACATCAATATTGTAATCAATTACCATCAAGTCAGAGGGCGTGTAATCGATTACACAAGTCATGTAATCGATTACCACAAGCCCAGAAAGCCAAGAACACGTTCTAACTATCATGTAATCGATTACCAGAAACGTGTAATCGATTACCAATGTTGTGACATGCCCAACGGCTATATTAGGTGCATTAAATGCTTGGCTTTATCACTCCCAACGGTTCCTTTACTTCATATCTCTTTAAATACAGTTGTTGGGCCATCATTGATGGGGCTTCTTAAACCTGAAACATCTTAGTATCACATTAAAAACGTGAATCAATCTTTGAATCCATTTCTTGCTCTGTTTTTATGAAAAACTTAAGACATCCTTTGAGAGCATTCTTAGAGCTTCAATTTGTATCATTTACTCTAGTGAGAGTTTTATTCCATCAACCTTGATTGTTTTGTAAGAGAGGGTGAGGTATCCCTCCAAATTGTAAAGGGTGAGGCATCTCTTTGTTTGAAGAGACTCAAGCTCAAGGGTGAGGCATCCCAAGGAGTTAAGTGCTTCAGTTTGTAAAGGCAATCAAGCACCTATTAAAGCTTGAAAATATAGTGGAAAATCTCGAGTGGTTGCTTGAGGACTGGACATAGGTCACATGTGGATTAGTGGCCGAACTAGGATAAATTATTGTGTTTGATTCTTTAAACCCTTCTCTTTATATTTGTGCATTGCTTATATTCTTACTTGATTAATTTGTTGGTTGTGGCTTTTGAATACTCAAGAAGGGGGGTTGAATTGAGTAATAAAATTTTTTTAAAACTTATTCTCCTTTTTGCAAAAATTGATTTTTTTCTTTAATTATGAAAAAGATTTTGTCAACCAACAAACCAAAATGTGTTTTTGCAAGATATATTACAATCAAGACTTGAAACTTAAAAAGAATATTAATAGTAATTATGATTTCAGATATGAACAAGATTATAAACTAATCAAATCATGCAAACATCCCTAACGTATTGATTAATTCAAATAATCTACAATAAAGCATATAAAGAGTTAAGGGATAGAGAAAATTACAAACCGAGTTTATCCTGGTTCAGCTACCTCCTCTGGTAACCTACATCCAGTCCCTACACCACTGTGAGTTTTATCCACTATTGAAAAATCAATATACAAGATTCTTTACACAAGCTTCACTTCTAGATTCTTTCTACCCAAATGATAGCTTATCAAGTCAAAGCAATCTTGCAATTCCCACAAGAATTCCTTCTATTCTTGCACAGCACCAAGAGTCCCTTCTACTCTTGATTTCATCAGCGAGAGAACCTTCTCTCTTATCTCTCTTTTACAAATATGAAAAGATTGAATCAGATTCTAAAATCAGATACAATAATTTGAAGTTCTATAGAAAAGAATACTCTGTTTTCTTTCAATGAAAAGCTCTTACAGTATTTTTGTGGTTGATCTCAAATTTTGAATTAATTATTGTGTTGAAAGTGTTTGCTAATGTCCTTATATAAGTATATGACAAAATAGATCCGTTGGACACACTTTACAAGTCAGTTAAGATCAAAACAGATTCATCTGGAAAATGTTGTTCTCAGTCAATCGATTAGTATATAGATGTATTAAACAAAATTTCACTTTTATAACATGTGTACATCGATTGCCTAATCAATTGTGTTCTTGGAAGTTATTGATTCTTGATTAATACACACATGAGTATATTGATGTTGTTCTTGAAACATCGTATTTTCAGCCCAGAAATTTATACATCGATTACCTAATCGATTGTATAACTATATCAAAAAGTTCTTGCTTCTGTTCTGGTTTATACATAGATGTATCAATCGATGTACAGATGCAAAATTACATACTGATCAAGTAAGTCCAGAATCAATCGATGTATACATAGATGTATAATCACTTATACATAGATGTACACTGAGATTTTCATTAAGTTTGTAATCAATTGATATATACATAGATGTATAACATTTATACATAAATGTACACTGAGGTTTTCATTAAAAGTTAGTTAATTAACGGAAAGTACATTGATGTACACATAGATGTACAAACTTATTAATTAACTTTTTTCATTCTTAATCTATTTTTACTTTTGAAAACCATTTTTAATTATTTAAGAGAGCTTAATTAGAGAATTAAACAAAGTCTTTTCTTTACAAAAAGATTCCTAATGGTCTTCATTGAATTCCTTCTTCTTGATGCTCCTTCTTCAAGTTTTCCTTCATGATCCTTGATCCTTCGCATCCACTGTTCTTGCTTCATTAAATCTCATCAATAAAATCAAGCTTGGCAAGTAGTTAGTGAATCAAAGTAATAATCAAGTTAAGTTTAGTCATTAATCAAAACATACTAGAGGCATTTATCCACAAACTCCCCCTTTTTGATTGATGACAAACTTACCATACATAACATGTTTATCATTCAAAATATCTTAGGAAGTAATTAGAAATATCAGAGTAAATATTAGAGTAATTAAAAATGCAGCAGTTGTTTACCACTTACTCCCCCTGTCTAATTGATAGTTCATATCATTTGAACATGTATAGGATCATTGCATCATTATTTGGTAGTATGGTACCCATTCTTCCCCTTTGTCATTATCAAAAAGAATATGTATGGGAGATTTAAAGTATTTAAAACAGGTAATATATGAGAAATTTGATCATTCAGTGATATCAGCATAATCAAAACAAATTATATTCATCATTGTTAAAAAAAATGCTAACATCATTCTAAATACACACAAGACACCCTAAGATCTAAACATCTTCATTGGTCCTTGGTTCTTCAGTGTGTGTTAAAGCTTGGGTTGCTTGCTCTTCAGGTGCAGCAGCAGCAGCTTCTCTAGCTATATTCACAACATCTTCAGAAATTGGATGAACTTCTGGAGGTGCAGTGATGGAAATACCTAAATGTTGGTGCAAAGTGGCCATTTGGCCTTCCAATGTATTTAGTCTAAGACCTAGATAGTCAATAGATTGTTTCATCACTATATGGTGTTTGGTTTGCCTAGCCTCAAAACTTTGAAACATTTAGAGCAGCTTGTCTATCTTGCTGTCCATCTCAGAGTTGTCCACAGCAACTCTTGGTTCTTCACCAGCTATCCTAACCCACTCTCCATTAGCTTTAGCAAACTTCATCTTGCTAATGGTTCCTTTACCAAACTTGTGAGTTGCCTCCCTAGACTGAAACTTCTCTTCATTATCCAAAGAGACACCAAAATGTTCTAGTAACCTCACCACAAGTCCAGGATAGGGTAGGGTAGCTCCACTGATTTTACAATCCAGCATGTGTCTAGCAATTATAAAGCTCCAACTCATCTGCTTCCTCTGTATCATAGCCCAGAGTAGCAAAATATCATTATTTTGCAACACTACATGATTACCAGATCTGGGTAATAGCATCCTGCTCAGCACATATTGCAGGAGCCTATGCTGAAAGTGCATAGAGCGGATGTTGATCAGTCTTCCTTCTAGTGTATTTTCAATTAGAAGCACCTTCTTTGCTTCTTCCCTATCAAAATTCTTGATCTATACACTGTCAGGTCCAGTGCCAGCATGATTACTTCCCTTATAATCAAGTCCAGTAAATTGAGCAAACTCAACAAAAGTTATCTCAATTTTTGTGTTCTTCACTTCAGCAGAAAATCCATCATTATCCATCTCAAAAGTACAGTCAAAACCTTTGATTAATGTAGGATAAATGTTTATTTGCAGAAATTGACTCAGATTATACTTCTCTAAAATCTTGTGAAACGTGAATTCATTTTCCTCAAAGTAATGGAAATCTACAGTCTTAGCCTCATGAATGTCCCTATTCTTGAAGTCATTCTTGTAACGCATAATATGTTCCTCATCAGAAAAATACCTTTTGAGAAGTTCATTCTCAGTGACTCCTTCATCATCATCGTCTTCTTCTTCTGTCCTTTTTCTCTTCTTTTGAGCAGTCTTCTTCTTGGGTGTTTCCTTCACCACTTTCTTCTTCTTCTCTTGTTTCTTGGGTGCTGGTCTTGAAGATTCAGCAACCTTTTTCCCTTTATCTTGTATCTTCTTCAAGCTTTGGATTGGAAGCTTGTCAATCCTTTGGGAAGATTGGGCTTTCTCGGTTGTTTTTCTTTTAGGGCGTGTAAGGGTTGCAATGAGTGAAACAGAGTGAGAAGAGGAGAATTAAGTTGAGGAGGAAGATATGGAGTAAGAGGGAATAGGTGTAGAGGGTTGAGGTTGTTTCACACGAGCCAATGGAAACGATTTCGAGCTCTGTTAGGGTTTGTTTGAGTGATATTTGGATTTAAGAAAGTGAAAGATTTGGAGGGAAGGGTTGAAATTTATAAACTCAGATTAATCAATCGATTTCCTAATCGATGTATTAAGGGGTTTTTCCTCCAGTACACACGTGCTAATCGATGTACTTAGCATTAGGATTTTAATTTTAAACCAGATACATCGATGTATTAATCGATGTATATGCTAAGTCAGAGTATCAAGTTCTGAATACTTGAACTCAATCAATGTGTGAATCGATATATACGATAAGTCAGAGAGACCTAAATTTTGAAACTATTATACAATCGATGTTTCAATCGATGTATAAGATACCTTGTACCTGTTTTATCAAAATAATTGATTGAGCAATCGATGTATAATGACTTCCAGTATTTATTTCATTAAATGAATCGATTTTCTAATCGATGTATAATGACTTCCAGAGAGTCATGTTTTCCAATTTGTGCAGTCAATCGATGTATAAATCGATGTTCTAATTATTTTAAAACAACAATATTTGTATTAATAGATTATCTAATCGATGTAAAGAAACTTAAAATGAATTTATACGTTTGTACATAGATTACCTAATCTGTGTACCAACATTTTAGATTAAGCATTTTGTCTAAATAAATCGATTGTGTAATCGATGTACATGCATCAAACATCTAATTATAATGCATTTAACATTCAAAACATCAAACATAGGTAGGATCAATTATTCCTAACTCTCTTCTTATGTAGAAAAAGCTTTCTTTAGCCAATGGTTTAGTGAATATATCAGCTAATTGCTTAGTTGTATCAACATATTCAATGATTATATCTCCACTTTGAATGTGATCCCTTATGAAATGATGTCTTATCTCAATGTGTTTGGTTCTTGAATGCATTATGGGATTTTTAGTGAGATTTATAGCACTAGTATTATCACATTTGATTGGTACTTTCTCTAAGAGAACACCATAGTCCATAAGTTGTTGTTTCATCCAAAGAATTTGTGCACAACAACTTCCTGTACAAACATATTCTGCTTCAAGAGATGGACAAAGTCACACTAGTTTGTTTCTTACTAAACCAGGAAACTAATGAGTTTCCTAGAAGGTGACAAGTTCCACTAGTACTCTTCCTATCTAACTTGCATCTAGCAAAGTCAGAATTAGAATATCCTACTAAGTTACATGTTGATCCTTTAGCATACCATAAACCCATTTCTTTAGTTCCTAATAAGTATTTCATAATCCTTTTTAAAGTAGATAAGTGTGATTCCTTAGGATCAGATTGATATCTAGCACACATACAAACACTGAACATTATATCAGGTCTACTTGCAGTTAAATAGAGTAAAGAACCAATCATACCTCTGTACTTGGAAACATCTACTGATTTACCTTTCTCATCTTTGTCCAAGTAGCATGATGAACTCATTGGAGTAGTCATTTCCTTTGCATTCTCCATTCCAAACTTCTTCAATAATTCTTTGCAGTATTTAGTTTGGCTTATGAAATTCCCATCATCACATTGTTTGATTTGTAGTCCAAGAAAGAATGTAAGCTCTCCCATCATAGACATTTCAAACTCATTTCGCATTAATTTGGCAAATTCCTTACATAAGGATTCATTAGTAGCACCAAATATAATATCATCAACATAAATTTGAACAAGTAGTATGTTTTGTGCTTTTCTTTTAGTGAATAGTGTTGTGTCAACTTTTCCTCTTATAAAACCCTTTTGAAGTAAGAAATTACTTAGCCTTTCACACCAAGCTCTTGGAGCTTGTTTAAGTCTATATAAAGCTTTAGTGAGTTTATACACATAATTAGGAAGTTCTTTTATTTCAAAACAAGGGGGTTGACCAACATACACTTCTTCTTGTATATATATCCATTTAGGAATGCACTCTTAACATCCATTTGATACAATTTAAAATCCATAATACATGCATATACTAATAACATTCTAATGGCTTCTAATCTAGCCACAGGTGCATATGTCTCATCATAGTCAATTCCTTCTTCTTGATTATAGCCTTTGGCTACTAATCTAGCTTTATTCCTTACTATGATACCATTTTCATCAAGCTTATTCCTAAACACCCATTTTGTACCAATTATTTGTTTATCCTTGGGTTTTGGAACAAGTTTCCAAACTTTATTTCTTTCAAACTGATTAAGTTCTTCTTGCATTGCCATAGTCTAGTTTTCATCAATAATTGCTTCATTTATAGTTTTAGGTTCTACTTGTGATACAAAAGCCATATTATTGCATGTATTTCTTAAGGAATGTCTAGTGGTTACCCCTTTGGATATTTCACCAATTATGTTGTCCAGAGGGTGATTTCTTGTAGTTTTCCATTCTTTGGGTAGATTTTCAAGTTGAGCTTCTGCTGGAATTTCCACTGCTTCATCCACTTTGACATTATCCTGCTTTTCCTCAAGTTGAATCTCTTCTAAAATTTCTGCAACATCATCAACAAATTCCTTTCCCAACCTTTTGGGGTTAGTTTCATCAAATGTAACATATACAGATTCTTCAATTGTTTGTGTTTTTCTATTAAAGATTCTAAAAGCTTTACTAGATGATGAATAGCCTAAAAAGATTCCTTCATCAGCTTTAGAATCAAACTTTCCTAAATTGTCCTTTCCATTATTTAGTACAAAACATTTACACCCAAAGACATGGAAGTGTGAAACATTTGGTTTTCTACCTTTATAGAGTTCATTTGGAGTCTTTTTCAAAATTGGTCTAATCAAGACTCTATTCATTAAATAGCAGGCTGTGTTTACAGCATCTGCCCAAAAATATTTTGACATGTTTGAGTCATTCAACATGGTTCTTGCTATTTCTTCTAAAGATATGTTTTTCCTTTCTACAACTCCATTTTGTTGTGGAGTTCTTGAAGCAGAAAAATTATGTTGAATTCCTAACTCTTCATAGAAATTATCAAATTCTTTATTTTGAAATTCTCCACCATGATCACTCCTTATTGAAGTTATTTTCATGTCTTTTTCAGTTTGTACTAACTTAGCCATTTTCTTAAAGGCTGTAAAAGCTTTATTCTTATGTGCTAAGAAGAAGGTCCAAGTAAATCTAGAGTAATCATTAACTATAACTAATACATACAAATTTCCTCCAAAACTTTTGGTCCTAGAGGGTCCAAATAAGTCCATGTGCAGTAGCTATAAAGGTCTTTCAGTTGAGACTATATTCTTAGCTTTAAAGGATACTTTAGTTTACTTGCCCTTTTGGCATGCATTGTAACACCCCAATTTTTAGAAAAATGTTCTGAATGTTCTGTTTGCTGTTTTTCAAGCTTTTGTGTAAATGACTGTTGTGTCCCTATTTTACTGTTTCTTGTTTTCTGTATGAAATACAAATATGTTTTACAGGCTAAAATTTTATTTGATCATTTTACGTAATTTGCTTGAGACGGTAAAATAAAAATTTTCTCAAGCTCTTGTTTTAATTTTTCTCAGAGATATACGAGACAATTAATACTCTGTCTGTAATTTTATTTGAACGTTTTAGATGATTTGCTTCGTTGTGGGGAAAAATGGAAAAATGACCATTACGTCCCGATTGTGCTGTTTTTAATTTTTCTATATGTTACAGTGCTTAATATTACTGTCTGTGATTTTATTTGGACTTTTTGTGCGATTTGCTCCGGGACGAGAAAAATAATATTTTTTCGGTAGGAAAATCTTGTTTTAATTATTCAGATGGGGATCTTACTAAACCCAATTGAATGAGATGATAATTAATCTTTTAATTTTTAGGATTTAACTTGTCAAATAAAATAATTTTGTATTATTATAATATTATTTTATTAGTCAAGATAATTAGATGACAAAGTGGACCCGTAAAATGTTTTGCGGGACCCACGTTTAGCTAAAACAGTTAACTTAGTAGCTTAATTAAGCATCATTAGTGAAGGAATTCTCTAGAACATGATGACTAAGTGTGGTGACTAGGTTAATTAGTGACTAATCATGGTGACTAGGCTAGATGACTATGCTAAAATCAACCAATGGGAGATAAGCTTGCTAACCAAGGTTTAATCTTGACCTTTGATTCATTCTAAGGCTTGGATGAAGCCAAGCAAGGCTACACCTTGCATGGCATGATGTTCACGGCCATTTGGCCTTTGGAGGACAAAAATCATTTCATCTTTCATGCAATTTCTCTCTTCTCTCTCTTCCAAAAACCCTAAACACCATTGAAGCTCTCTTGAAGCTCCATTCGGCCAAGCCTAGTTCTACACCATCTAACCACCCAAAATTCTATCCAACCAAGTTTTCTAAACCTAAACATAATTCTAAGAACATCTCTAGTTGAGAGTTCTTGCAAAATCTTCCATTTGAAGCTTGGAAACCTACTTGGAAAATTTTACCTAGAAGGTGAAATTTCTAGTTTTCCATTTCTAAACTCTTTTTCAAAGTTCTAAGCCATGATTTCTTCATGGTTTAAGCTCTCTTTTATGGATAGTAACTTGTAGACTTTTGTTTGAGTTTGTTAGGTTTTGAAGGAGGAAAACTGAACCTTAGGAAAGGTGTGAAAGAGTAATTTTGTCTTCACTTAAGGTAAGAGGAAGACTAATCTTATCATCCATGGGTGGTGGTAAGAAGATGGAGTTTGATTGTTATGATTGTAGAATCCATAAGGATTCCTTGTTTGTGTTTGTTTAATAGCTTGTTTGTGTGGTTGTTAGTAGCTTTCCTAATTGATGTTTGTAATAATTTGTATGAAGATGCATGTCTACAAGCTTTGATTTGCATGTCTACAAGCTTTGATTTGCATGTCTACAAGCTTTGATAATTTGTATGTGTTAGAAATGCATGATAGTATATAGGATGTGAATAACATGATAAAGATTGCATGTGTGTTCCAAAGAACACCACACCAAGGCTCACGGCCATTAACCAAAAGGAGAACCAAAATGTTCCCATTATTTTTCTAAAGTGTAATTTAATTAACCTAGGAAAATTAACAAGAGATAGAATTGTTTAGATCAAGGAAAACGAATTTAGAAATCAAGTAACACAAGTGTATATTTCGGCCAACATGCCAAACCAAAGATCCATGATTTCTAAAATCAATTCCAAACCATTTTCTAAAATAATGATTTAATGAATTTAGGTACTACAATAAATTTGACATGGATTTAGAAGATGAAAAATAATTTGGAGATCAAATGCAAAGACTTTGTTAAAATTGGCCAACATGCCACATACTTTTGATTCAAATTTATTTTCTAACTATTGACTAGATAATTTAATAAAAATAAACTAGATCAAGAGTTTTATAAGAGATTAAATGTATGGAAATAATTAGGAATGAAGTATAAAGCATAGAATGATTTTTGGCCAAAATTCCAAATTTAAATGTGTTTTGATTTATAGAATTTTTTCAACTAAGGTTAAGTAATAAATGCCAAAAGGATTTTATTACAATGAGTTTTAAAGAAACAAATTGATTAGAATTAAGTTTAAGGATTAAAACTAATGATTTTACTGTTAGAAATGAAATACAGTAACTTTTGAAAATTTCTAACATATAGCTCATGCTATAATTTTGAAACATGTTAGTGGTTTTCAAAAGGATTAAATTATACGGTTAAAAATTAAGTAAATAGAATTTTTACGAAAAAATTAGGAAACCATTAATATAAGTTTCTAAACAAAATACTGTCAATTTTTAGTAAAAATGGACAAATAAGATAGAAAAGATGTCCAAAAGACAGTATACGCTATGGAAAATATTTTACGTAGTTTAAACGTATTAAATATTATTTCTGTTTATTTAAACAGTAATTTTTAAGGAATTCGGACAAGAAAATGATTTAAAATCCTACGCGATTGAGAAAACGTATTAAAAACTCTACGCGATTTTAAAAACAGAAAAATATATTTACGCGATTTAAAAACGTTTGTAAAAATGACGAGATTGTAAAAACGCGATAAAATTTCTACGCAATTGACCGCAACTGTATTTTTATACCAATGATGGTATTCTGTATTTTTTTTTCTGCTGTCGGGCTATGAGGTGAACCCGTACAGGCTTTGGAACAGTATTTGTCCGGTGGGACTTACTGTATCTTTTTATCTTTGAGGATATCCTGGTAATTTGAGGATATGCCAGTTTTTGGTGGATTGGTTGACGAGGTGAATCACATCGTGTTGTCGATGCGATAAACGTAGTGTGGTTCATTGTCTTTATGAACTGGGAGACGTTAGTGTACGGGACTCCATATATGGACAGTCGGTCGCTCCGCTGGGCCGTGGTAACCGATAGCACACTAATGAACTCGACACGCACTATATTTAATCGAGATTTCGTAAAGTCTAATAGTACATTGCCTGTAGTGCCACAATGTGAGACCGTGAACTACACCATGCTTTGGATGATGGATTCCATATGACGTGGGGCTATAGACGCAAAGTGTGACAGCGCAATAGTTTGGTTGGGCAGCCGTGGTACTAATAGATTTTGCGAGTCATTCTCTCTCTGATATCTGTTTGTGTTTAGCTCCATGGAGTAGGATCGTGTCATATTATATATGGTTATATCTTGGATATTATTTTATTTTATCTGTTTATCTTATTTCGTTATTATTATGATAATTGGTATATTTCTTATTTTATTTTACTGTGATATTGTCTTATCTGTGATATTATCTTATTCGTGATATTATGTGTTGTTGTGATACTATCCTGTTATTAATTAATGTTATAGCTTTTCATATTGCATGAATTGTATATCTGTTGTTTGTCGTTTTCTTATTTGCCATGTTTGTGATGATTTTAGATTGTCTTACCTCTTTATTGCACGTGTTTTCTGTATATTTGTTTTACATGGTAAAGAGTTTGAGGAAGAGGACCAGCCTCTTGAGATTTTGTATCCTGAGGAGGAAGAGGAGCAGCAAGCTGAAGATCAGTACGACGACCAAGAACCATCTGATCATCCATATCCATTGGACTGATTTGTTTGGGTATGGCGGTGCCAGGATTTTTGGGCTTTGTGACACTCGAGTTTCACGGTGGATCGTTAGCTTGGCATTTGCGGGGAGACAGAGACTCAGTGACTTATGTGGGACGGTTGACTGTGTCCATACGACTTACGTTTGATGAAGAGCCAGTGATGACAACTACTGTGTTTCTGCACTTAGAGTTACCTTTATCTCTTAGGCGTCATTGGGGTGGTGTATCCACTGAGCCTAGTGAGATAACACTACTAAAAAATTGGATTTTAGAGACTGATTTAGAGACCGATTTATTTCGGTCTCTATAGAGACCGATTTAGAGACCGATTTTAAAAAAAAAATCAAATTTGCTACCTAAAAAAAATCAGTCTCTAAATCGGTCTCTAAATATTTTAGAGACCGAATTAGAGACCGATTTTATGTTATAAAAAAATTTAAAAAAATAAAAATATATTTTACTATTAGAGACCGATATTTCGGTCTCTAAATAAAAAATTATAAATTAATAGAGACCGAAAATTCGGTCACTAAAAAAATAAAAAAATTAGAGAGCAATATTTCGATCTCTAAAAAATATTTATAAAAAAAAATTAGAGACCGAAAATTCGGTCTCTAAAAATACTCCTCCTCCCGTAATCGTAACCTTTCCCAATACTTCTCCCCGTAATCGGTAAACTTTCCCAAATATTTGCCAAATATACTTCTCCCCCCCCCCATCCGATTCTCTCCACCCCATCCGATTCTCTCCACCCCATTCCCCCCCTCATTCCCCCATTCCGCCACTTATTCCCCCATTCTCTAGTCTGCACCTGTCGGATCTGCTCCAGCCGGATCTGCTTCAGCCAGATCTACTCCAGCACCGAACAGCCTCATGGAAGAGCTGAAAACATTGTTGAGCCCCATTCCCCATTCTCCGATTCTGTTGTGCTAGCATGTCTTCCTAGACATCCTTCCTTCTTCAGGTTCTCTTCTAATATAATGCCTTGTGTTAATCATTCTTTGCTATTGTTATTCTGTGTTTGTGAATGAATATATATGAAGAGAGGACAGAGCAAGAGAGATGAGCATGTGCAACAAAACAATGGTCTCTGCCCCATTTTCCCTCGAAGTTTAGAGATTTGTCCTTCCTGATCTAGTGTAGTTCGTGTTTAAAGCTGCTGGTTTGAAAGCGTTAGCTTAGTATATTGCTTTTGTGTTGACAAGGACCACTATATATTCTGATCTATGTTTTCTTGCAACTTGGGTGGTGTAAGAGATATAAATGGAGAAATTCCCTTTTTATTTCAATATTATTTATACGTCTCTTTTCTCCTTACCTATTGCTGCTGCTTATTGTAAATTTGTTCAGCAGTATCCATAATAAGCTTGGTTCCATACACTCAGATTAAATTTTGCTTCACTCTTGCTCTATTATACCTTGTAGGTATCACTAGCAGATCCCACTATAACCTTCTCTTGCTATCCTTTCCATCTCCTGGATTTTTAACAGCTTATATAGAAGACTATTCTAGTCTCAGTGTGGCATCGAAATTGGTGGTCAGGTATGGAATCTATACCCCCATATAATAAAATTTCACTGCCATTAATGATCTTTTAATATATGCCAATATATTGAGTTATATTAATGCACTGGAACTGGAAGGTAGCACGTGCACCTTCAAATATTGTGGGTCTTTGTTGTTTAATGCCAGCTTGTTTGTGAAGTTAGATTCTCAAAGTAGAAGGGCAAGTGCACTAGGGATCTAACACTAGTAATAAGAATCTGATGTGAAATATAGAGTTACCATTTACCCCTGACCCCACTCCTAATCTTTTTTCCAAGAAAATATATGCTTAGAGATGAGGCTGGTGAGTTTACCTGAGCAAAATTAGCTAGAACAACAGGAGGGAAGGTTGTCAGGATGAGCAAGGAAACCCTCCATTCCACTATGAAAGCAACTATACAATGAGTGGGGAGGGATGTCATGTTCGAGTATTACTGATATCCTTTTGCTATTATATGATTCTTATTAACTAATAATGTTGTCTGGTAGTGGCACTGACTCACTATATATATATATATATATAAACTCTAATCAAGATATATATATATACTACTCTAATCAGATTGTCAACTCATGTGAGCTTACTCCACTTTGTCTATGGCTCTACTTCTTTCTATATATATATATATATATATATATATATATATATATATATATATATATATATATATATATATATATACTCTAATCAGATTGTCAATCTAGCTTTCCACATGGCTCTACTCTCTACTTTCTTACTCTCTCTGGCTTTTCAATTCCATGAGGACAAAGAAAAGCAATTTATTTTGAAACAGGAAAACGAAATAACAAAAGGCATTTAGTAATTTATATCAAATTGAAGGTTCAACATAGAAGGTTCAATTGAAATATCAAGCTGCTATTTATGCATATACACTTTGTTTTTTTTCCTAAGAGGCATTTAGTAATTTATATAAAATTCATACATACTAAAATTAGGAATTCCCAAGATATGATACTTTAAAGAATAAAAGGAGCTTCTTAATTTATTCCTTCATACTGTCAGTTTTTTAAACTTGGTATATATTTTTAGATTTGCATCAATTGTCCATCATTATAATTGATTGAAGAAATGTTTCATACTTCTATTTTTATACTTAACCTTTTTTATTTAATAATTAATTGAAGGAGCCTTCTCAGTGCCACTGGGTAGTTGGTTGGGTTATGATGTGTGTTGTTTTTGGGTTTCGTTTCCTTTTGCTTTCGGACTCTCTGTTTTTCACTTTAGAAAACACATGCAAACCCAACATAAGACAAATGGATGTTCCTTACCTAACATAATTTGAACGAAACATTGGTGTTATTATTTTATCAGATCAAAGACTATCTATAGTATAAATCATATAAAATATCTTACATATAATATATTAATTAATATATATATTACTAAAGTCTTCACAAATATATATATATATATATATATATATATATATATATATATATATATATATATATATATATATATATATATTAAAGTGAGCCACCAAATAAAACTAAAAGTGTGTAAATATGTCGATCAACGACTATCTATATAAATATATAAAATATATATATATATATATATATATATATATATATATATATATATATTATATATATATATATATATATATATTATTAAAGTGAGCCACCAAATAAAACTAAAAGTGTGTAAATATGTAATCAAAATACTTGTTTTTATAAAAGTTAGGAATTGGGATAGGCGCAACTCTGCAAGTCGCACATGGACCACATACATCATACAGCAATCAGCAATGACTTTTCAGTTATATGCTATCACCATGTAGTTTGCGGGCCTATTACCTTTATACAATGACCTAATGAAAGCTTTTGTTGTTTAGTCAGAAAATGGACCTTAATCTTGTATTTACAACTCCAAAACTTTTGCATCAAATTATAGACTTGTCTGTTTTTATTTTATAAACTGGTCCGAAGCAAGATTGGTCCACTGTCTAAAACCTTGGCTTGGGTCACATCACACATACTTAGGCGAGAGTGAGACTAATGATTCTATCTAAGTCACATGATCAAATTTCTAGCTCTAAAGGCCCATATGCCATTTCAATTTCCGGATAGCAACCCACCTTGTATTTGACCCAAAAAAGAAAATCCACCTCATAAGGAATTAATCTTATATTTTTATACTTCTATGCCATGTTATATGTTTTGGTTGAAGAAAATAACCTAAGTCATATCTAAAACTTGGAAAATATGGTATGCAGTACTACAATTTGAGCATTCAAATGGAACTAGGAACCCTTTTAACATTCTCTCTCTCTCTCCCCTTTGCAATTATTTCTTAGTCCATTCTTAAATGAGTCTCTTTATTGATTTTTTAAATTTTGTTTTTGTATGTATAGGTGCTTAAGGTTGAAGTTTCAAACTTTTGAGATAAGAGGTAAATCTCAAACTTTGATTTTGTTCTTCTTCTACTTTAGGCTTGTTCTTGGTATTTTTTTGTATGTTAAACTTGTTCTAGGGTCTATATGTTTTGAAATGACAATGATTTTGAGAATGTTGTTGTATCTTAAATTTATATAGTTTTTGTTTAAAAGTAATGAACTAATGTCTAATTTTTAGATTAGTTTTAGAAATTTGTTGCATGTGGTTAGACTAAATTTCACTTGTAGTTTTAATATTTCATTTTGATTATATTACAGAATATGGACATTCGTCAATATCGTTGTTGGATGTATAACAGACTTTTCTTAGGGTAGGAAGGGACTTGCTGATATGTTTGTAGAGGGGGTTGAACAATTTGTTTCCTTTGCATGCCAATAAGCACATCTATCAAATGGAAATATTAGATGCCCTTGTTCTAAGTGCAAAAACCAGAAGTACTTAACTCCTGAGGACGTTAAAGTTCATCTTTATCAAAAGGGGTTTAAACATGATTATTGGTATTGGACAAGTCATGGAGAAATTGATCCAACTTTGATGGGAGTTTTCAATAGTCATCCAAGCACCTCTACCACTACACAAATGGGTAATAATGACCATTTAAATAGATTTGAGGCCATGGTTTATGATGCGGTTGGTCCAGAGTTTGGATTCCATAACAATCAACCCTTAGAGGAACCTCCAAATGAAGATGCTAAAAAATTTTATGATATGCTTCATGCGGCCCAAAAGCCTTTGTGGCTGGGATGTAAAGATGAAACTGAAATATTGATAAACACATATTTTATTCATTAAGAAACCCTTATATTTAGTCATTTACACTCTCCATATTCTTAATTGATTGAGTTTGACATGATTTTGTGAGTTTGAGCTCAAATTGGTCCTAATTGAATATTTTCAGCATTATTGAGATTTTACACTGTTTCTGTATTTTGGTCATAACTTGAGTTCCTGATATCTGAAAATCATGAATTTTATCTTGTAGGAAAGCTAAGAGGAATCTCTACAACTTTGATGAAGAGCTCAAAGTCCGATTCAGATGTCTAAGGGACCTAAGTTTACATGGAATTCAGAATACGGGTTCTGTCAGTAGAATCTGAACAGTGTGCACTCATAAAATCATATCTCAAGATGTAATAATGGAGATGGGCTGAAATTTGGACAGTGGATATTCAAGATCCAAATAAACAACTTTCATGAAGAACACATTTTCAGAAAAAGAAGTCTAGTAGGTCATTTTGAGCTTGCAAGTCGGAATAGAGGTGCTGAAGTTGGGTTTGAGCAACCTACGGTATTTGGGACATATCTTGGGCTTAAGGAAGCCAAATTGGACGAACCAGCTATCCATTTTATATCCAAGACAAGGATCTACAACTTTCATGAAGAACACTTTTCGTGGTTCTGAATTATAGTGGGTCGTTTTTGACTTCCAAGTCAGACACGAAATTTTCGTCCTCAACCATCCACTCATCCATCCACTAATCCACTCATCCATCCACTAATCCACTCATCCACTCATCCACTCATCCACTAACTCACCCACTCATCCACTCATACACTAATCCAACCACTTAACCACTCCACCCACTCATCCACTAATCCATCCACTCATCCATCCACTCACCCATTCATGTCCATAATTTCCCACTCACCAAAAGTCCTTTGGCATTTTTCACTAATTCAACCACTCAACCATTCCACTCACTCATCCACTAAACCAATCCACTAAACCAACCCACTAATCCATCCACTCAAACACTCCACTCACTCACCCACTCATCCACCCACTTCCCTTTGTCATTTTGTTACCTTAGACTTCTATAAAAGGCACCATTTATCATGAACAAGATGTAACTCTCCTTCATTTTCTCTCTTAGTTTCTTGTTTCTTCATAGTTTCTTCTTGTTTCTTCATAGTTTTTCTTGTGATTTCTTTCTAGCTATGTGTAACTAAACCTCCATTGGTTAAGGGGGTGATGAAACCGCTAGTATTAATATTGTAAACTTTGCATATTTGATTATTTCAACACGGTTATGTTTTTATTCATATATTTACTGAATCTATTGTTGGTATGAAGGTTTTTGTACTTGTTCCTACTTTCAAAGTAGTAGATCTAGGTTTATTATGCGCGGTTGCGGTAGTAGATCTAGTGGGATGTATGATGTTCATGTGGGTATAATTATCTTTGTGCTATTTGCCGTTATAAAAGTGGTAGATCTGGGTTTATTATGCGCGTGATTTGCGGTATTAGATCTAGAGAAATATATGTTCTAAGTAATTTAATCCCTGTGTGATTAGACCTTAGTGTAATTGGTTTTCTAAATCTTAATGCAATTGTTGGATAGTTGTAAGAGCGGTTGCTTTATGACTAATCGGTGATTAGGAGTTGATTTGAGCGGTTGCTAAATTGGCCAACACGTAAGGAAAACAGAGATTTAATATCACAATTGCATAAAAACATAATTGAGCATGTTGGAATAAAAGGATATGTGGATTTACATTATCATATAAATCTAGTGGTGGATTCAATCTCTTAACCAATTTTCTTATATTGTTGATTTCAGTTTGTTTATTGTTATCTTTGAAGTTTGTTCATTGTTCATCAAAACTCCAAAACCCCCTTTTACTTTTGTTTATTGTTAATCGAGTCTAAATTGGGAATTGTTTAATAGTGTTAATTGAATTGGTTCTCTCAGGATCGACCCTTACTAACTACAACTAGTTGTAAGGTTTTTATTTTCTGGTGGGCCTGACAACTGATTTTTATCTTAATTTTAATCACTACATCCGCACGCATCAGAATTTTGGCGCCGTTGCCGGGGAACCAATTTTTTCAATTACACTATTAATTTATTTCCTATTTTTATTCTATTTTTATTTTATTTTATTTTATTTTATTTTTAATCTTTCTTTCTGAGTGTTTTGTAGGTGTTGATGTCCTTTGAAGGAGTAGACGAAGGATTGCTAAATTTGAGGAACTATATTGATCAACTCACTTCACATCCTCAATTTCCCTTCCATCCTAGCTAACTTCCAACTCACACTGCCGACATTGAAGTCGCTGCCGTTACATTGATCTATCAAGTTCGGAGACATTTGAGCCATCTAAAATATCGAAGAAGTGACAATGACGAGAAAACACTTTAAGGGCATTGGGTGCTCCAGATCTAGATCAACACCTCTTTGCATAGACATTCTTGAAAATGAAGAGGCATTTGAATTGAAATCCGGTTTAATCCATCTCTTGCCATCTTTCAATGGATTACCCTGAGAGGACCCCAACAAGCACTTGAAGGAAATCCATGTGGTATGTTCTAGCATGAAACCTGCAGGAATTCATGTAGAGCAAGTCAAGTTGAGAGCTTTTCCATTCTCATTGAAAGACTCAGCTAAGGAGTGGCTTTACTACTTGCCACCCGGATCCATCCAATCATGGCGGGACATGGCCCGAACTTTCCTAGACAGATACTTCCCCGCTCAAAAGCTGCAACAATCGAAAAGAAATCATGGTATTCAACAAAGGCATGGGGAATCACTCCATGACTACTGGGAGAGATTTAAGAAGCTATGTTTCAGCTGCCCTCATCATCAAATAAGTGAGCAGCTTTTAATTCAGTATTTCTATGAAGGCTTACAAGTGATGGATCGCAACATGATTGATGCTGCTAGCGGAGGAGCATTGATTGATAAAACTCCTCAAGAAGCTAGAAACTTGATCTCAAGAATGGCTGCCAATACTCAACAATTCTACTCTAGAAATGACACTGGAGTAAGAGCAGTGAAAGAAGTAGAGACAACCAGTATACAACAGCAAATGACTCAATTGACTGCTATGGTTCAGCGGTTAATGGATTCAGTAAAGCATCAGTTCATGCTTGTGGGATCTGTTGTTCATCTAGACATCCCACTGATATGTGTCCCACTCTCCAAGAAGACACAAATGAGGAGGTAAGAGCATGGGGATATCTTTGGACTTTCAAAAATTACAACCCCTACTCAAACACATATAATCCGGGTTGGAGGGATCATCCAAATTTCAGCTATGCAAAGCAACCTCAAAATCAACCTCCAAACTTATGGACCTCCGGGATTCCAACAAAGGCAAGTACCTTTCCCTCGAGACAACAAGCAAGTTCAAGCTCCTAAGCAATCCGAGCCTTCATTAGAGGAGCTAGTAAAACAAATGGCCACTAATAATTTGCGGTTCCAACAAGAAACAAATGCAACTATACAAAGTTTCAAACAAGAAACAAGGATCGCAATCAATAACTTGCGAGAATCGAGATAGGACAGTTGTCCACAGAATTCAACAAGTTTCAAAGCCAAGCTTCGGGAAACTACCCTCACAAATGAAGTGAATCCGAGGGAAAATGCTAGTCTTTGTCACATTGAGAAGCGGAAAGACGATGGATGAGCCTACCTCTCTTCCACCAATCATTCAAGAGAAGGATGAACCACCCAAAGAAGCAAATGATAAGGGGCAAACTTCCAAAACCCCTAAGGTAAGTATTTCAACCCCTTCCTAAATATGTCACTAAAGCTCCTTTTCCTAGTAGGTTGGTTAAAACCAAGAAAGAAGAAGCATAGAAAAGAAATACTTGAGACTTTTAGGAAGGTAGAGGTTAATATCCCTTTGTTAGATGCCATTAAGCGGTACCTAGATATGCAAAATTTCGAAAGAATTATGCACTAACAAGAGGAAGTTAAAAGGAAATGAAAAGGTCCAAGTGGGAGAAAATGTTTCAAATTGTAATTAAAAAGAAACTCCTAACCAAATGTAAGGACCCAGCACATTCACCATTCCATGCACTATAGGTAACACAAGGTTTGAAAGGGCAATGCTTGATTTAGGTGCATCTATAAATGTCATGCCATATTCTATTTATGCATCTTTATACTTGGGTCCTTTGGAACCTACTTGGTGTTGTTATTCAATTGGTGATAGATCTAATGCATACCCTAAGGGTGTGGTTGAAGATGTTTTGGTACAGTGAATGAATTAGTGTTTCCTACAATGAGACTTCTATGTTTTGGACATGGAAGAGGATGAGTCTCCCAAATCTGCTCCTATCTTGCTAGGAAGACCATTTTTGAAGACTGCACGGACAAAAATTGATGTGCACTCAGGAATTCTAACAATGGAATTTGATGGGGA
Source organism: Ormosia emarginata (assembly GCA_029884605.1). Classification (NCBI taxonomy): domain Eukaryota; kingdom Viridiplantae; phylum Streptophyta; class Magnoliopsida; order Fabales; family Fabaceae; genus Ormosia; species Ormosia emarginata. Next base: position 29,933,837 of record JAQQTP010000079.1, on the reverse strand, counting down.
ATTAATTAGATTCAATATTTTTGAAGCTATGAGATACCCAAGTGATGTGCACTCTGTTTGTTTAATTGATTCTTTTGATCTTTTTGATTCTTTAATTTCTACAACTTTTGATACTGACCATTTTGATGCTCTTGATACAATTCTAACTCATAGCTTAGATATACAGGAGGAAAAGAAGAAGAGTGAAGAAGAGCCATGGAGTGAAGACATTGATGAAATTGTTCTTTGCCTTACAAGAGCTCTCTTCCACTCCGAGAAGAGCATGAGGTAACTTTTGTTGATTTACTGTTACTACGATATACCTCAACCTTCACAGTTGTGCGAGCACCGAATTGGAACCGAAAGCACTACCGATCATCTTAAATACATCTTCTGGGGGAGAAGGACACCCTTCCAAAATAATTGCAAAGTCACTCACCCAAGAGCAAGAAGAGAAACGGTAGCCGTTTTGCGGAACATAAGACAGCCATTGGTTGGTCAATAGCGATATCAAGGGTATTAGTCCATCCGTTTGTATGCACAGGATATTAATGGAGGAGGATACTAAACCTGTGAGAGACCCTCACGGAGATTGAATCCTCCCATGATGGAGGTTGTGAAAAAGGAGATACTGAAGCTCCTAAGTGTGGGGGTGATCTACCCCATTTCTGACAGCAAGTGGGTAAGCCCAGTCCAGATAGTACCAAAGAAATCTGGAATTATTGTGGTAAGAAATGTTGAAAATGAGCTTATTCCCACTAGGTTACAGACAGGGTGGCGTGTTTGTATTGAGTACAGGAAGTTGAATGCCGCCACGAGAAAAGACCACTTTCCTTTACCTTTCATTGATCAAATGTTAGAAAGATTAGTGGTCATTCTTATTATTGTTTTCTCGGATGGTTTTTCGAGTTACAATCAGATTGCCATAGCTCCAGAAGACCAAGACAAGACTACATTCACTTGTCCATTTGGTACCTTTGCATATAGGCGAATGCCTTTTGGACTCTGCAATGCACCAGGAACTTTCCAAAGATGCATGATGAGTATATTTTCTGATTACATTGAAAACATCATTGAGGTTTTTATGGATGACTTTAGTGTCTTTGGAAATGATTTTGAAAATTGTTTGGAACATTTAACTTTGGTGCTTAAAAGATGCATTGACACTAACCTGGTACTGAATTGGGAAAAATGTCATTTCATGGTGAATGAAGGTATTGTGTTAGGTCATGTAATTTCTGCTAGGGGAATTGAAGTAGATAAAGCTAAAGTAGAACTCATGCATTCTTTGCCACCACCCACTAGTGTGCGGGAGATTCGTTCTTTTATTGGTCATGCAGGTTTCTACCGGAGATTCATTAAAGACTTTTCTAAAGTCTCATTGCCCCTTTATAGACTTCTTCAAAAAGATGTTAATTTTAACTTTGATGAGAAATGTATGGAAGCTTTCAATAAACTCAAGAAGTTGTTAATCTGCATTGCGCTATCATCGTGCCACCCAACCTGGGAGTTACCTTTTGAACTAATGTGTGATGCCGGTGACTTTGCAAGTAGGAGCTGTCTTGGGACAACGAGTTGATAGAGTTCCTTATGCCATTTACTATGCATCAAGGACTCTAAATGATGCTCAACTTAATTACTCAACCACGAAAAGGAACTTCTAGTTGTTGTATTTGCTTTAGAAAAATTTAGATCATATCTAATTGGTTCTAAAGTGATTGTGTTTTCAGATCATGCGACAGCCTTGAAGTATCTTCTAACAAAGAAAGAAGCAAAGCCTAGATTGCTCAGATGGATTTTATTGCTCCAGGAATTTGACTTGGAGATTAAAGACAAGAAAGGGAGCGAAAACTTGGTGGCCGATCACTTGAGTAGATTGGTAACTGAAGAGGAAGAAATGCCTATCATGGAGACTTTTCCGGATGAATATTTGATGGTTGTCAACACCATAATCCCTTGGTATGCTGACATTGTTAACTACCTGGTTACTAAGGACTTTCCGGAGGATTTGAACAAGGCCCAAAGAGATAAATTAAGGAGTATCAAATACTATATCTGGGATGACCCGTACTTATGGAAGCATTGTGCAGATCAAGTCATTAGGAGGTGCATTCCTGATTCTGAGACACACTCCATCCTCTCCTTTTGCCACACCTATGCATGTGGAGGACACTTTGGCAGTAAAAGGACAACCAATAAAGTGCTTGACAGTGGTTTCTATTGGCCTTCAATTTTCAAAGACGCTTACAACTTCTGTAAGTCTTGTGACCGCTGTCAGAGAACAGGTAATATTGGTCCTCGTAATCAAATGCCTCAGACTCCGATCATTTTTGTGGAACTCTTTGATGTGTGGGGTATTGATTTCATGGGACCATTCCCTCATTCATTTGGTTTCACATACATTCTTTTATCTGTTGATTATGTGTCTAAATGGGTGGAGGCAAAAGCCACTCGATCTGATGATTCTAAAACTATTGCAGATTTTGTTAAGTCACATATTTTCTCCAGGTTCGGGACCCCAAGGGCTATCATCAGTGACCAAGGGACCCATTTCTGTAACAAAACCTTTGATGCTCTATTGAAGAGATATGGAGTAATGCACAAAATTTCCACTCCTTACCATCCACAGACAAATGGGCAAACTGAAGTGTCCAACCGGGAGATTAAGTCAATCCTTGAAAAGACAAAGTGAACCCCTCAAGAAAGGATTGGAGCACTCGACTTGAAGATGCTTTATGGGCTTATAGGACTGCCTATAAGACTCCCATCGGCATGTCACCATTTCGGTTGGTGTATGGAAAGCCCCGTCATTTGCCCGTTGAGTTGCAACATCGATCTTACTTGGGCCATTAAACAAGTTAATATGGAATTGGAAGGTCTTTGGAAAGCAAAGGAAGTTCCATTACAGGAATTAGAAGAACTAAGAAATGAGGCCTTTGAGAATGCCCCGATTTATAAGACTAAAGCTAAGACATTCCACGACCAATTGATTTCCGAAAGAAATTTCACAGAGGACAAAAAGTCCTCGCTATTCCAATCAAGACTCAAATTATTTCCGGGTAAACTGCGTTCTAAGTGGATTGGGCCGTTTGTGGTAACTAATGTTTTTCCTTTTGGTGCGCTTGAGATCAGGAGTGAAAATTCGGCAAAGCATTTAAGGTCAATGGTCATCGTCTCAAACCATATCATGAACTTCCTGACAGTGCAGAGATGGAAGTGATGACCCTCATCCTTCCATAATATGAGGAGCATTGAAAGTATCATCATGTCGGGCTGAGGACAATAAACTAAGCGCTCATTGGGAGGCAACCCAACCAGATTTGCTCTCTTTATCCCTTTTTATTTTGTGTTTTCATTAGTTCCTTAGATTATGTTTTTATCTGTTTGTTGGTTATAAGCATTTGAATCTCTAAAAAAAAAAAAAAAAAAAACAAATGTGTGCCCGACAATAAGGTAGGTAGTGCCATTAAATTTTGTCACTCGGAAGCATGTGAAGGTCACTTTTCTTCAGCGACAACAACTGCAAAAATCTTGCAGTATGGATTTTATTGGCCTACTTTATTCAAGTTCTGTTACACCTTTTGCAAAAGTTGCGGAAATTGGTCAAAAAGGTTCTGCTTTGAGATTATCATCTGCACCTACTCCTTGAAAAATTGAGATCTAGGTGGCGCGGTTCTTTTGCTGTCAAACACGTGTATCCTCTGGGGCCGTAAATATTGAGGATCCTAGGAATGGTAATGCGCGTAAAGTTAATGGACAAAGACTCAACCATTCCTGGAAAATCAAGTTCTTGAGTTCTTTGTGTTGCTTAGGTTAAGTGGCGGATACGGTACTCGTGACTCTCAAGTCGGTTTATTTTTCGGTTTCCCAAAATAACTAAATCCTTCTTCTCCTTCAAAATGGATGTCATTCTTTCAAACCCGAGAAAACATTTTCCTTCTCTTCCTCAAAATGCTCGAGAAAAATCTACAAAGTTCGATGTGAAAGAATGAGACCGTTAATGCACAAAGGTATGCCGAGAAGATGTATGCTTTGGATAATTGAAGCAAAGGTTCGATTAGCGGTGAGTCCTCAATTTCATTTGACTCATATATGCCCTGGTCTTGGAAGAAGTTCATATTCTAAAAGGAGAAGAGCAAAAAGGTTACAAGTCTGTTACAAATGTGGACGATGGAACCGTAACAAGCGATGTCATACTTTGGGGATGGTTTCCGCAAATAGAGAAGATAAAATTTTCTTCATTAAGAATGGATGAGTAAGGAGTCATTAGATGATATCTTATCGACTCTTGAGACGCATTCTTGTGGATTGGTGCATCGTGAAATTCTTAAATTGTGGAATCTCTTCAAGGATGAAGAAAAACGCTACGATCTTGGGAATCGATTCTAAAAGACCCTGTTTGCCGGTTTATAAGAAAATTGGATGGGAAGCCTATCCCCGACTCATAGAAGGCGTTTAAGCCGTTTACGGGACGTAAAACCGAGAGGAAGATGTGAGCCACAATCACAACAATCTGTACATATCATCATCTCATCTTCTTCTTCTTCTTCTTCTTCTTCTTCATGTCATCTCTCAAAAACAAAAAAAAAAAAAAAAAAAAAAAAAAAAAAAAAAAATTTATGTATACGTCTTAGGGTTGGCTTTGGTAACACACACCGTGAATGGGGAAATGCATGCATCCCGATCCAGCCTTCTTAATTGAAAAACAAAGAAGGTAGATTGTATCCCACATGTGAGGCAAACAGCGTATTATGGCCACTTGTCCCTTTTGGGAGCCCTATGTTGCTTATTTGGTCTTGAATGGGTCGAATCTTGGTCAACAATGCTTTGGCACAAAGCCGAAAGAGCAGACTACCTCCATCCCAATCTTAAGTAAGTATACACTCATCTTTCATCAAGTTTTTCTAACAAATTCAAAAAAAAAAAAAAAAAAAAAAGAGAGGACGTGATGTCTCTTGCACTCATGACGCGAGTATAAAGATACGCCATGGACACTTTGTACATACAGTATGTCATCATTTTCTATTTCTTTTATCTTTGTATCATTTTGTTGTATTTTAATTTTTGTACAGACGATCCTTTGAGCGGGGTCCTTCGGGGTTTCTAGACTTCTTTACCTTGATGGTTTTCTTGAAGTCAAACAAAAAAAAAAAAAAAAAAAAAAAAAAAAAAAAAAAAAAAAAAAAAAAAAAAAAAAGGAGAAAAGATTCTGTGTTTCTTAATTTCAACCTTTTCGACAACATGCCAACCTACCCTCATAGGTGCAATTATTCTCCTTTCCATTCTTTTTCCTACTTAAACACTCCATTTTTCCATTTTCCTTCAACTCGAAACACTCAAAGGGAGGAAGAGTATAGAATGGGGCCTTCTATTCGTAACCTCAAAAATGTCTGTGTTTTTTGTGGGTCGAGTTATGGGAAGGGATTAGAGTTTGTAAACGCAGCTAGCACTCTTGGTCGATCACTTGCTGCGAGGAATATTCATCTTGTATATGGGGGAGGTTGTCGTGGGTTAATGGGGGCTGTATCACTTGCTGCTTCTATAGGAGGCAGTCAGGTTTTAGGTGTTATTCCTAAACTTTTGGCTGAAAATAACATCACTGGAAAGACAGTTGGAGAAGAAATTTAGGTAACATCTATGCATGGACGAATGAAAACAATGGTTGACAATTCTGATGCATTTATTGTCTTACCAGTGGATTTGGTACTTTAGAAGAAATTTTTCAAATTGTCTCTTGGGCGAACTAAACATCCACCATAGACCCATTGGTTTGTTGAATGTTAATAATTTCTTTGATCTTTTGTTATCTTTTCTTGACAAAGTCATGGAACGTAAATTTATCACTCCTTCAAGAAGACAACTTCTTATCTCTCGCCTCCACTATTGATGAGCTCATTGATAAATTAGAAGCTTTTGAGTATGTACCGATCCGGTATTAGCTCGATAGATTGGTCAACAGAAGCGGCGAAGGAAGTAACAAGAAACAAAAGCCGATCTGCGACTTCATCTTTAATGGGTTTGATTTTATTGTACCTTGTTTCTATTTAAATTTGTGTCGACTTTCTCCAACAGGTAATATCTTCTCGTCTTTTACTCATCTATATTTTAACATTGAGGACAATGTTGTGATTTAGTTGGGGGGGAAGGATAGTTGACCCAAAAAAAAAAAAAAAAAAAAATAAAAAAATAAAAAAAAAAAAAAAAAAAAAAAATTTTGTTGTCTTGTTTGGAAAGTATGATATGATTGTCATGTACTTATTAAATCAATTAGTGATGGCAGAGTAAGGAGTAATTTTACTCTTGAGACGCATCTTAATTGGTGGCGAGTAAGGAGTTTTTTAGGTAGTAACTAATTAGTACTAAAGTTTTATTGTTTGATTTCTTTTCGAGTCCGATGCAGATCGACAAGGTGTGTTTCTTTTACTGCTTGGCGTTGATTCACTTCTTATCAGGTTGTGTTGCTCTTTTCTATATCTCTATTTCACATTGAAGGCAATGTTATATTAAGCGTGGGGGAGAGATTTCAGCATGTTCTTTTTGTAAAAAAAAAAAAAAAAAAAAAAGGGGGTTCATTGCATGATTGAATAACTTTTCTCCCTTCTTGAACTGATATGCTTGGTGATGGATGATTAAATTGATGAATTGAGTTTGATAGATGCATACCTTGTGAGATTTTGAGCCTAATGGATGGATTCAACATTTATGCCATTCTCTTCTTTCTTGTGTGATTTTCACTCATGTTAATGACCACTCTAGAACTTGCTTTGATTCTTTTTGAGGCTACATTTCACTTGCATGCATGAACATGATTGAGGCCCTCTTTCTTAATTAGCTAGTTTAACCAAATAGCCAACCTTGTTTTCAATATGATATCAAGCACTCTTTTGATTTCTTGAAAATTCTCGATTCCCGCCAACCTTGTATATTTTCCTTTGCTTAACCCCTTTGAGCTTATTTGACCATTCCTTGTTTCTAGCTCATCATGTGCCTTAAATGAGAAATCGTGTTCTTACTTTACCTTAGGGAATAAAAGAACATTAGCTTGGTTAATGGATGAGTTTTTGAACAAGTGTGGGGGTGTGTGTACAAAATGATTGTTGAAAAAGAAAAGAGTGCCCAAAAAGAAAAAAAAATATGTATATAGTTATGTTCATATATATAAAAAAAAAAAAAAAAAAAGAAAAAAAAACCAAGTGTTTAAAAAAAGAAAAGGATTGGGAAATGAATATGTAAAGGGATATACACTAGAGTTGGGATGAACTTTTATGCTTGTTATTTGAACTCAGCTCTCATTTGCTTTTATTCTCTTTGGTATTTATCTTCTCATATCCATTTTATCCTCTCCTGTTACCTTGACCTCACTACAACCTTGAATAAAGTCCTCATGATTTGTGTGTGCATGTGTTTTGAGTAGTGGAGAAGTAGAAGATAAGCAAGCTTATGGTAGTGCAATTTTCATGGGTTGAATTGAGTGAAATACCTACCCTTTAAACACTTGAGAGATTGAGAGGGAATCTTGTGAAGATCTATCATTCTCGATTCATGTTGAAGATACCTTGCTTGATGGTTTGAGATGTGGAGAATTGTTAACTCATGAATGTTTTGATCCCTTGAACCTTTGGTTGTTCTTCTTGATTGTAAAATTTTGGTCTTGAGTTTTGCCCAGAGTGCAAAAAGCTAAGTGTGGGAGAATTTGATAAACACATATTTTATTCATTAAGAAACCCTTATATTCAGTCATTTACACTCTCCATATTCTTAATTGATTGAGTTTGACATGATTTTGTGAGTTTGAGCTCAAATTGGTCCTAATTGAATATTTTCAGCATTATTGAGATTTTACACTGTTTCTGTATTTTGGTCATAACTTGAGTTCCTGATATCTGAAAATCATGAATTTTATCTTGTAGGAAAGCTAAGAGGAAGCTCTACAACTTTGATGAAGAGCTCGAAGTCCGATTCAGATGTCTAAGGGACCTAAGTTTACATGGAAGTCAGAATACGGGTTCTGTCAGTAGATTCCGAACAGTGTGCACTCATAAAATCATATCTCAAGATGTAATAATGGAGATGGGCTGAAATTTGGACAGTGGATAGTCAAGATCCAAATAAACAACTTTCATGAAGAACACATTTTCAGAAAAAGAAGTCTAGTAGGTCATTTTGAGCTTGCAAGTCGGAACAGAGGTGCTGAAGTTGGGTTTGAGCAACCTACGGTATTTGGGACATATCTTGGGCTTAAGGAAGCCAAATTGGACGAACCAGCTATCCATTTTATAGCCAAGACAAGGATCTACAACTTTCATGAAGAACACTTTTCGTGGTTCTGAAGTATAGTGGGTCGTTTTTGGCTTCCAAGTCAGACACGAAATTTTCGTCCTCAACCATCCACTCATCCATCCACTAATCCACTCATCCACTCATCCACTCATCCACTAACTCACCCACTCATCCACTCATACACTAATCCAACCACTTAACCACTCCACCCACTCATCCACTAATCCATCCACTCATCCATCCACTCACCCATTCATGTCCATAATTTCCCACTCACCAAAAGTCCTTTGGCATTTTTCACTAATTCAACCACTCAACCATTCCACTCACTCATCCACTAAACCAATCCACTAAACCAACCCACTAATCCATCCACTCAAACACTCCACTCACTCACCCACTCATCCACCCACTTCCCTTTGTCATTTTGTTACCTTAGACTTCTATAAAAGGCACCATTTATCATGAACAAGATGTAACTCTCCTTCATTTTCTCTCTTAGTTTCTTGTTTCTTCATAGTTTCTTCTTGTTTCTTCATAGTTTTTCTTGTGATTTCTTTCTAGCTATGTGTAACTAAACCTCCCTTGGTTAAGGGGGTGATGAAACCGCTAGTATTAATGTTGTAAACTTTGCATATTTGATTATTTCAACACGCTTATGTTTTTATTCATATATTTCTCGAATCTATTGTTGGTATGAAGGTTTTTGTACTTGTTCCTACTTTCAAAGTAGTAGATCTAGGTTTATTATGCGCGGTTGCGGTAGTAGATCTAGTGGGATGTATGATGTTCATGTGGGTATAATTATCTTTGTGCTATTTGCCGCTTATAAAAGTGGTAGATCCGGGTTTATTATGCGCGGTTAAATGTATTAGATCTAGAGAAATATATGTTCTAAGTAATTTAATCCAGGTGTGTGATTAGACCTTAGTGTAATTGGTTTTCTAAATCTTAATGCAATTGTTGGATAGTTGTAAGAGCGGTTGCTTTATGACTAATCGGTGATTAGGAGTTGATTTGAGCGGTTGCTAAATTGGCCAACACGTAAGGAAAACAGAGATTTAATATCACAATTGCATAAAAACATAATTGAGCATGTTGGAATAAAAAGGATATGTGGATTTACATTATCATATAAATCTAGTGGTGGATTCAATCTCTTAACCAATTTTCTTATATTGTTGATTTCAGTTTGTTTACTGTTATCTTTGAAGCTGTTCATTGTTCATCAAAACTCCAAAACCCCCCTTTTACTGTTTATTGTTAATCAGAGTCTAAATTGGGAATTGTTTAATAGTGTTAATTGAATTGGTTCTCTGTGGATCGACCCTTACTAACTACAACTAGTTGTAAGGTTTTTATTTTCTGGTGGGCCTGACAACTGATTTTTATCTTAATTTTAATCACTACATCCGCACGCATCAATTATCTGTTGCTGTTGAATTATTGAATATCAAATCGGAGGGAAACATTTCCCAACGATCTTTTAATCAAATAGTAGCACTTATGAAAAGGACACATCCTCCTGAAAATCTCATCCCAGAAAATTTTTACAAGGCAAAAAAAATAGTTTCCAAACTAGGTCTTACTGCAAGGAGAATTGATTGTTGCATGAATGGTTGTATGTTGTTTAATGAAGAGGGAGTTACAGAATGCACATTTTGTGGTACGGCTCGATATAAAATAAAAAGGATTGGTAAGGGAAAAACTAAGGAGATCCCTGTAAAGAGGTTGATTTATTTACCTCTCATTCCTAGGCTGAAGAGATTATATGCTTCAATGAGTTCTGCTCCACACATGAGATGGCATTATGAAAATAGACGAGAATCAGGAGTGTTATGTCATCCATCAGATGGAGAAGACTGGAAACATTTAGATGAAACATATCCTGAATTTAAAGCTGAACCAAGAAATGTTAGATTAGGCTTAAGTGCTGATGGTTTTACTCCATATAGTCAGTCAGCTATTCCTTATTCCTGTTGGCCTGTAATTGTCACTCCGTACAATCTTCCTCCAGAACTATGCATGACAACTCCATATATGTTTTTGACTTTGATTATTCCTGGGCCACACAATCCGAAAAGTAAAATAGATGTGTATTTGCAACCTTTGATAGATGAGTTGAAATTGTTGTGGGAACAAGGTGTCCTAACTTATGATATTTCAAAAAAAGAAAATTTCGTAATGAAAGCTGCATTAATGTGGACAATAAATGACTTTCTGCGTACGGCATGTTGTCGGGTTGGAGTACAACAGGAAGATTGGCATGTCCATATTGTATGAATCGAACAAAGGCTTTTACTTTGAAACATGGTGGCAAATGTTCTTGGTTTGATTGTCATCGTCAATTTCTGCCTATGGATCATGCATACCACGCAAAATAAGGATGCATTTTATAAGAATAGACAAGAGAAATCTGTACCTCCACCTAGGTTGTCTGGGGGGCCGAGGTATGGGAAGATGTTTGTGATGTTCCAAAAGTGACCGAGGTGGGTCCATGTACATGTCTTTGGGTTCGGGGTTACTCATAATTGGATAAAACAAAGTATTTTCTTGGGAGTTACCATATTGGAAAACTAATATGATCAGACACAATCTTGATGTGATGCATATTAAGAAAAATGTGTTTGATAATGTCTTTAATACAGTGATGGATATTAAAGACAAAACCAAAGACAATGTTAAAGCTAGGATGGATCTTAAAGAGTATTGTAGGCGAGAGAACTACAGTTGCAAGAATTGCCTAATGGAAAAATTTTGAAGCCTAAAGCAAAATTTGCCTTGTCCATGGAGCAAAAAAAGGTTGTATGTAAATGGGTTAGTGAATTAAAAATGCCTGATGGATATGCGTCTAATCTGCGTAGATGTGCAAACACGAGAGAGGGGAAGCTACTTGGGATGAAAAGTCATGATTGTCATGTGTTTATGGAGCGGTTGCTACCAATTGCTTTTGGTGCATTACCAGATCCAGTGTGGAAGCCTTTAGCTGAATTAAGTAAATTCTTTAGAGATTTGTGCTCAACAGTGTTACGTGTGTCTGATTTGTTGCTAATGGAGCAAAACATCATCATTACAACGTGTAAGTTGAACGAATCTTTCCACCCGGATTTTTTAACTCAATAGAGCATTTACCTATTCATTTGCCATATGAGGCAAGAGTAGGAGGTCCTGTTCAATATCGATGGATGTATCCATTTGAGAGGTAATCACATGATTTATTACGTTTTAAATGTGGTAATCTTTTTATTTCAAAGTTTAGTAATTAATGATATCATGTTTCTTTTAGGTACTTGAATAGGTTGAAACGAATGGTTAAAAATAAATCACGTGTGGAAGGGTCCATATGTAAGGCATATTTATGCCAAGAGACTTCTCATTTTTGTTCTTACTATTTTGAATCTCGTGTGCAATCAATGAGAAATAGAGTTGGTCGAAATGATGATGGAGGTTTAGATGAGACAATCCAACCTACTTTATCAATTTTCAATCATCCTGGCCACTCAGCTGGAACTTGTAACAGTAGGTATTTAATAGATAAGGAAGTAGTTGCTGCACATTTACATATCCTACTTAATTGTGAAGAGGTTCAACCATATATTGGGTAAGTGAACTAAATCATTCTTGAATTGTTTATTTTAGTATGTATATGTAATTGGTTCATATTTAGTAACCTTGTGCATGTTATTAGATTTTTTGAGGAATACTTGAAAGCAGCTAATCCAAACATTAGTTGCACTGATGTTAATGGTATGATAACATCTGAATTTCTAACCTGGTTTCGAAGTTACGTAAGTGTCTTAACACTTTTTTTAATGATATAAATACTTGACAGTTATGTTATAAATTATATTGATTTTTCTATTTTCATTGGTAGGTTCACAATAAAAATAACTTGGTACACAATCAATTTTTGCACCACTTAGCATGGGGTCCTAAGAGAAAGGTTCATACATGGCCTATTAACTACTTTGTCAATGGTTATAAGTTTCATACAAAAGATTGGAGTATCGGTAAAAAAAAACGTCAATTGTGGAGTTTGTGTTAAGGGTGATGACAAAGTAGAAGAAGAGAATTATTATTATGGCATCATTAAAGAAATTGTGGAAGTAGAATACCCAGGAGAACCAATGAAACGATTAGTGTTATTTAATTGTGAATGGTTTGATGCTGTACTTAATCGTGGTGTGAAGGTTCATAAACAATATGGAATCGTGGAGGTTCGACATACTCGACGGTATCCAAAATATGACCCCTTCATATTTGCTCAAAATGCAATTCAAGTGTATTATGCACCTTATCCTGAAAAAATAAAAGACAAGGCTAATTGGTGGGTTGTCATTAAAACCAAACCAAGAGGTACTGTTGATGCTCGATATGCATTAGAGGTTGCATATCAAGATGCTGCAACCTATGTGGATTTTATAACAAATGATGACCCTCTTGATAACTTAAGAGATGAAGAAGGTGATAATCATGAGGTAGAAGCTGATGTCGGCGAGGATGAGCAGGAAGATGAGGTAGAAAGTAATGAAGGAGAGGATAGTGAGGAAGATGAATTTGATTTTGACAATGATTCTGAAAATGAGAATGAAGATGAAGATCTTCAACAATATGAATTGCTTGATGATGATAGGGATGACGATGATGGGGATGATGATGATCATGAATATGATTAGTGTCTATTTTTTCATTTGTTAACAAAAGGTAAATTATTTATATTTTGTATTTTGCACAAATTAATTATTATTTATTTGATAAGCATTTTTAATTTACATTCTATTTGTGTTCATCGCAGATGTCTGAGAGAAATCGAGGTAAAGGAAAAGTTTCTAAGAGTCGCCCAAATAAGCAACAGCCAGTGCGACCAGTTCAACATTCTACTTCTTCGATCCCAAGTACACTTTCACCACCTCTTACTCAACCATCTCATCGTGTGGTGCCTCCGACAGAGGAGTCTCGTCACAATGTTGGATCATCTATACCTCCAACAGATGTAGGATCTGCACTTGGATCAAGTCATACTCAGGATACATCAGATGCACAATTGTCTAGTAGCAAACCAATTTTATATCTGGAAGGAGATGGGTATGTATAAGTAATATTCTTTTAAATTACATTATTATGTTGGATATATTATAACCCAACACCTGTATTGTTTGTAGATTTTTGCCTTCGCACCTGGCGGCAAATGGCATCAGTGATATCTTCAGGAGTCATTATTTAGAGCCATGGACATCATGGAAAAGGATAATTAGTACCACAAGAGATATGTGGTTTGGAGAGTTTATGGTAATTTTCAAATTTTTATTACTACAATTTAAAATTTGATAGACTTTTTTTTTGTCATAAACAATCTGCTTACTCATATTTATTGTAGAGGAAGTAGACTGTCATTCCACCAGATAGTTATTGGGCTCGAAGAAACTTTGAGAAACGAGGTGCAACATTGTTGAAGAATATTTTGCAAAAGGCTCGCAAGAAAATGGAGAAACCAAGTTGGCTTGGGGATGAGATATGGGACGCATTGTGTACACATTGGGAAAGTGAGGCTTTCAAGAAGAAAAGTGCAATTGCAAAAGCCAATCGGGCATCTGATTGTGGAGGATATGGAGCTTCATATCACACTAGTGGCTCTATTACCTCATCTCAGCATAGAGCTAATCTGGTTAAGTTCACTATTATCTTGCATTATTGTCGAAGTTGTCTAATATAGTTAAATTTAGTAATATGATTTTGTTACAATTACTGCAGACTAAGTTGAATGGTGTTATTCCATCAGCACCAACATTGTTTCACCACACACATCGACGTAAGGATCACACATGGGTGGATAGGAGATCAGAGCATATAGCTGTAAGCAATTGTTTTATCTAATTCGAACTCTTGGGTTTGAAATAATGATGTTCAGTAATTGTATTCATGTTGCTATCTTAATGTTTAAAGGGAACTCTAAATATAAGTCATAATTTTTTTTATGTTTGTGCTTGCAATATCATGCTTAGATTCCTCTTGATTGTATTTTTGGTGATAAATCATAGGAACTTACTTTGAACATGTGATTGAAACCATGTTTATTCTTATGCTACTGGCCTATTTTTCGACTTATTATGATATTTGTTTATTGTATGTCAAAAGTCCCTTTTCCATTTGTTTTGGCACACTTCCTGTGTACCCACCATTTGGCCACTTTATTATTTGAATCTGTTGGTTTGGAACGAGTACAATTAATTCAGAGTTTATACATACACTTCCTGTGTACCCATCTTGTTTTCTTTTTGTGATTCCTCCTAAATATGCAACCTTGTGACTTTTGGTGCTTGTTTCATATTAGCATTGGTTTATTTATGAGAAATGTCGCTTCTATTTAACTAACATTTTGTCTCTAATTGCAAAAATATGACAACTAAAGGTGACAGTTTCATGGCCAAACAAAAAGGTCCTTGATGAAACCTTTGCTTGTGGAAAATTTATTATCTGAATTAGCTTTTCCCTACATAACTCACCTAATCACGGACCATTCTTTGGTTTATCTAATGGCATATATAGGCTTACAATTTATGCAATTTACATAGAAAATATACTGAACCCTCCAAGTTTCACCTGTTATTTATTAGATAATCATAGTCATAATTTGTGTCATAACTGCTTAGTTTCTGATTGGGCATGTCTAATGATTATAACTAATCATAGAGCTTATACCCTAATGAAAACAAATGAATAGGTGAATCGGGTTTCCATCACTATTTCATTAGTGTTTCTAGTAGTTTGAAAATGAATTTTGTTTCACATGAGCAAGCTCAAAGTAAATTAAGTAATGATTGAGTTCCACTAGTGCACTTCCACAATTCATGGTGATTTCCCAAAAGGATCCAAAAAGTATCGTCACATAGGCTTTAGAAAATCATATATCTTTACTGTTCTAACTTATAAGTCAAGAAACAACTTTTATTTATATTTATTTACTTTATGCGGAGTTTGGATTCAGCTCCCAAATAATTACTAACATCATTGATCAATTTTGACTTTTTGTAATAAAATTTTGAAGTCACAATGGATTGAGGTATTTGTGATTGAAATCATGTTTATTCTTATACTTTATGTCATGACTTATATTATGTTAGATTTATGTGTTGCTTTAACTTTTTGGATTAATTAGTGTTATATTGGTATTGACAGACTAAATTTGCAAATGAAATGCAAGAAATGACCCAAAGAGCATCAGAGCAGGGAACTCCTCCCCCAGATGAGTTAGATGTGTGGCGCAATGTGGCTGGAGTGAAAAAAGGTAAAATATATGGTCTTAGAATTGAGTTAACCGTAGTGGCTAGAAGACCACAATACCGTGGCTCAAGTTCTTCATCATCTGACTGGGTGTGAAGAGATGAACTTGAAGAATTAAGAAGTGAGAGAAATGAGCTTCGGGCTCAAGTAGCAGATAATAGAAGACAGATTGAGGAGACAAATCGGCTGGTACGAGAGTTAATGCAGTCGATTAACTTTCAGCCTTCTCAAACATTTTCCATGACTGGTGGAGCAGAAGAGGAGGACGAGGACGAAGACGAGGATGAGTAGGAGTAGGAGCTTTTATGATTAGAGTTTAGTTTGTGTTGTATTCAACTTTCTTATATTTGAAATATTGTAGTAATGAGATATTGTAGACAATGCTTATTTTACTTTATTTAGCATGTCTTGATGTTTAAATGATATATTCTAAAGACTAAATTAGTTTAGTTTACGTTATTTTTTATTTATGTCTTTGGTTATATATGAGATTGTTGTTTATTAGGTATTTTAAAAATTTGGATTTTAATAAATTTAAAAGTAATTATAAATTGTTGATTGTTGTTTATTAGGTGTTTTAAAAATTTGGATTTTAATAATGCTTTAAAAAGACATTTATCATTTTAGAGACCGATTTAGAGACCGATAATTAGAGACCGATTTAGTGACCGATAATTAGAGACCGATTTAGTGACCGATTTTGTAAAATATATAATATATTCAGAATTTTAGAGACCGATTTAGAGACCGATTTAGAGACTAATTTAGAGACTGATAAATCGGTCTCTAGTTAGAGACCGATTTTATAAAATACATAATATATTTGGAGATTTTAGAGACTGATTTTAGAGACGGATAAATCGGTCTCTAAATTAGAGACCGATTTAGCGACCGATTTTATAAAATATATAATATATTCATACTTTAGAGACCGATTTAGAGACTTATTTAGAGATCGATTTTTCGGTCTCTAAAAAATCGGTCTCTAAATCAGTCTCTAATGAACTTTTTTGAAATATATTTGACCAAAATTTGACCGAAAATTAGAGACCGATTTAGAGACTGAAAAATCGGTCTCTAAATCGGTCTCTAATTATTTTAGAGACTGATTTTCTTAATTTAGAGACCGATTTTTCGGTCTCTAAAAGTCAATTTTCTAGTAGTGTAAGTATCGTGTCGACTGGGCGGTCCCGTTACCGCCAGGAGTCGAGACATCCTAGATATTTATCTTCTGAGAAGTTTCCTGAGAGTGATCCATTAGAGGATTAAATGTTTATGATGTGTATTTTTGGGCGCGTCTGCGTATGTATATATTGACTCTTTACTGTTTCTGTTCACTACTGATGTTTAAATATTTGTAGTTGTAGTTGTATATTATTTGTATAACTTATAACTTGGACCATATGTATATTATGAGTGATGTTGTTCTGTGGGTTTTATGTTTTCACGTTATTTTATTTAATAATATTCTGTTTAACAGGAATTATTTTACAACCCGTATTAGTGCGTAACAAATGTTTTACAACTTGGGTAGATTTTATTTATCTTTCTTTTATTTTCTTTATATATGTGACATCCCCACAAGAGTGTTACATTAGTTGGTATCAGAGCCCAAGTTAGAGTCTTTTGGGGTTGTGGTTGGGTCTGTTTTTGTTTGTGCTGTGTGATTCTCTGTGATTTACTTTCGAAAGGATGTATCTAACTTTGTTTTGTTATGTTTGAAATGGTTACTTTGGTTTCCATTGTGTTATGATTCGTCTGTCCTTGAAGAAAGACAATGACTCGTGGTAAACGTGCACGTGAGGAGGTAGAAGTGATAGCAGCGGTTTGACTGCAACTACAAAAGTAATGCAAAGAACAGCTAAAGGTACAGTACAACATGATTAGAGTGTGAATGCATGTGTCTCGAAACATGTCAAATGGTTTTTGATGATAACAAAGTCAAAGATGAAGACCAAAGAGCAAATGAGAAAGCCAAGTATCAAAGGATGAAATCAAGAGGCTTAGATATAGGCATAAGTACATCAATGTTAAATGCTCCAAAGATATCTCAAATGGTTTTTCAAAAATGATTTTTAATCAATATTGGTTTCAAAGATAAATTCCTAAAAAGAGAACTTCTTTTATCCTGGATCATGCCAAACAATGCTACATTTTGTTTAATCCATGTTTTCTAAAGCTTAGGAATGATATAAAATAGTTTTAAGGCTTGAAAAATGAGTTTAAGGTATAGTGTAATCGATTACCAGAGTTTAGTAATCGATTACAAGCTAAACAGAAGCCTTGTAATCGATTACATCAATATTGTAATCGATTACCAGAAAGTCAGAGAACGTGTAATCGATTACACCAAGTCATGTAATCGATTACCATGTTCCCATAAAGCCAAGAACACGACCAAAAGGGCCATGTAATCGATTACACCATTTACGTAATTGATTACCGAGAAAGTCGAAGAAACGAACGTGTCGATTACACCAAGTCATGTAATCGATTACCATGTTCCCGTAAAGCCAAGAACATGACCAAGAGGGCCATGTAATCGATTACATCAATATTGTAATCGATTACCATGAAGTCAGAGGGCGTGTAATCGATTACACAGGTCATGTAATCGATTACCACAAGCCCAAAAAGCCAAGAACACGTTGTATTTTCCATGTAATCGATTACCAAAGGCTTGTAATCGATTACCAAGGTTCGACATGCCCAACTAGCTATATTGAATGCATTTAATGCTTGGCTTTAACCACCCCCAACTCTCTTTTAATGAATGGGTTTTAAATACAATGGTCAGGGGCATCATTAAGGGTTGTTCTTGAACCTAAAAACATCATAGCAACACATCATACGAGAATCAAACTCTGAAATCTTTCTTGCTCTGTTTTTGCCCAATCGTTGAGATTTCTTTGTGAGCATTATTAGAACTTCAATTTGTATCATCTACTCTAGTGAGAGGTTCTCAAATTCAATCTAAATTGCTGTATAAGATAGAGGGTGAGGCATCCCTCAATTTGTAAAGGGTGAGGCATCCCTTTGCAGCTAGATCACATGCTTGAATTTGTGGAAACCACTAAACAACTAGCAGACATTTTCACTAAACCTTTAGCAAAAGAAGCCTTCTATTATATAAGAAATGAACTTGGCATATTAGATCAATCATGTATAAGTTAAATTTCTGCATAATCAAGCCCTTTTCTGCATAATCATGGTTATTTGTTGCATAAATATTGTTTTTCAATTCCATACTAACTTGAGCGTCGGAGATTTCCCCTAAGTTGTTTTGCAGGTGCTTCCTCATGTCAAAGATCTCCAAAAAATGCAAAAACTGACCAATCCATCCTAAATGGGGTAATTCTTGGTAAAAGTAACAATCTTGTATGATTAATTGTTTAAATCAAAATCTATGTGAATTGCATGCCTAAATGATGTTCGAAATTGATTTAGCATGCTTGTGAATCAACTTGATTGTCTTAAAATTGATCCTCAGCTGATTGAAACGCAAAAACTGAGTTTTGGTAGTTTGGTAATCGATTACAAGACCCTTGTAATCAATTACAAAGGTTCTGTCGCACCGATGTCGATTACACACAAACCGGTAATCGATTACATCATTTCCAGAACTCAGGTAATCGATTACACATATACTGTAATCGATTACAAGGATCCCAAAAGACTGGTAATCGATTACACTGAAATTGTAATCGATTACAGGGGCAAACAGAAAGCATGTAATCAATTACACAACCCATGTAATCGATTACAGAGGGGTTTAAAAGGCTTCTGACGCGCGAAAGGTCACTCATTCCAAACATTTCACCTTCTCTTCTCCTCTGCTCTCACGAAGCTCTCCACTCTCAAATCTCTCCTTCTCATTCATCTATCCACCAAATCTCCCAAAATCTCCTCCCTCTCACTCGAAATCACTCCCCCACCATAACCCAACCATCAAATCACCTCCAAATCAACCACATTTCCACCCACACCTTCACCCACACTCTCACGTTCTTCTCCCCTTCGTTCCCCACGAGCCACAACCCTCCAAACACCACTCTCACACCCTTCCATTCATCCATGGCTGAACCAAGCCAACGCGCTAAACGTGCAAGGACAGGGACCACTGTTGGTGAGTCCTCCAGTGCTCCCCCACGCAATATTTCGGGGTTGGACCTCACCAGACATTTCTCCACCACGAAGAAGGCAGAGCTCTTCAGGAAGAACTTCCAGCTAAGGAAGCTCATCTCTCCGCGCTATCTTCCTCACTCCTTCTGCACGAGTGAGCCTCTACAGTGCTTCCACCGCTTGAGAGGCTAGGATTGCTTGGATTCTTAAGCATTCGAAAGCCATCTATCCCAACCCGGTAAGAGTGTTCTACGCCAACCGAGGTATGAAGACCATTGCTTGATCTCTCGAAGTGAAGAAAACTCGATTAAGATCACTCGGGAAGAATGGTGTAGGTTGACCAAGCTCATCTATGCTGGGACCAGCTTCTATGGTAACGAAAATGCCTGGGGTGACGAGTTTGAGTACAAGAGCGCCTTGACATCCCTGATTCGCTCAGGCTACGTGCTTCCCAGGAACAACAAGAGGGTGATGGCAACTGGTCTGACCATGGAGAATAGGGTACTCCATTACCTAGTTGTTCGAGGCCTGATTCCCAGAGGAGGGAATTATTCCCAGATACTACGTGATGACGTGGTGGTCTTATGGGCCATGACCACTGATAGGCCAATCAACTGGGCCAATTACATCATTCAGCACATGCTGGATGTAAAGAAAAAGAAAACTCTGCCCTCCCCTACGCAATGCTGGTCACTGCCATCCTGGAGCACTGTCGCATCTCCCTAGCTGAGGAGTCCAAGGATACCAGCTCCAAGGGACCTCAATCTATTGGTTTGCACACTCTGAAAAAGCTTCAGCTGTACAAGGTTGATGGGAGATGGCATTATCTGGCTCATGGGAGCTACGGGCACATCCTTCATGGTCCGGATGATGATGATGATGATGAGGACCAACAGCCTGCACCAGCTCCACCTGCTCCAGTCACATTGGAGCTTCTACTGCAAGAGATGCGAAGTTTGGCCACCACAGTGGATACCAGGCTGGACCGCATTGAGCAGAAGGTGGACCACCTCGAGCTTAGGATGGACTACTCCGATCAGGAGCTTGCTACCATCCGGTCGCATTTGGCGGGCACCAGACATGCTGCACCATCCACCTCCTCTGCTCCTCCTGCTGCTCCACTATCATTTGCTGATCCCTCTGCCGCTCCAGCTGCTGTTCCTGCTGAAAATGAGGAACTTCTTGGCTCCGAGGACGACCTTGACACCGGTGACGATGATGTTGACCTTGGAGATGTTGCTGCTGATGTAGAGAGCGATAGCGAGGCCACTGATAGTGATCATGGACCTCTGCCATGATAGTATTTTTTAGTTGTTCTGTTATTCTGATGTACATGATTGAAACATTGTTTATAAAATCAGTTGGTTTATTGCTTAATATGCTTGATTATAATATACATTTGGATATTGATTTACTTGGTTCCATTTGGATATGTTTGATTGATCTATTGGTTTGATTGTCTCTGGACTGATTACATTTCTACTATCTAAATTTTTTTGGGAAATCATGACAAACAGAGGTAATGCTGTCCAAATTTCCGCTTAAAAGTGTTTTTGATAATGCCAACGGGGGAGAGATTAGTGAATTGCATAAGTACGGGGGAGTTTAATTTAAAGCTTTCACATGATTACATCACTAACCCTATATCATGCATGCATTACGGGGGAGGATTGCGCTTAAATCTCTGATATACATATATATATGCAATTGTTTCTCTTTATTCCATTGATTCAGATTGTCATCATCAAAAAGGGGGAGAATGTGAATGCATGTGTCTCGAAACATGTCAAATGGTTTTTGATGATAACAAAGTCAAAGATGAAGACCAAAGAGCAAATGAGAAAGCCAAGTATCAAAGGATGAAATCAAGAGGCTTAGATATAGGCATAAGTACATCAATGTTAAATGCTCCAAAGATATCTCAAATGGTTTTTCAAAAATGATTTTTAATCAATATTGGTTTCAAAGATAAATTCCTAAAAAGAGAACTTCTTTTATCCTGGATCATGCCAAACAATGCTACATTTTGTTTAATCCATGTTTTCTAAAGCTTAGGAATAATATTAAACAGTTTTAAGGCTTGAAAAATGAGTTTAAGGTATAGTGTAATCGATTACTAGAGTTTCGTAATCGATTACAAGCTAAACAGAAGCCTTGTAATCGATTACATCAATATTGTAATCGATTACACGTAAAGTCAGAGAACGTGTAATCGATTACACCAAGTCATGTAATCGATTACCATGTTCCCGTAGAAAGCCAAGAACACGACCAAAGGGCCATGTAATCGATTACACCATTTCGTAATCGATTACCGAAGAAAGTCAAGGGCGTGTAATCGATTACACAGTCATGTAATCGATTACCACAAGCCCAGAAAGCCAAGAACACGTTGTATTTTCCATGTAATCGATTACCAAAGGCTTGTAATCGATTACCAAGGTTCTGACATGCCCAACGGCTATATTGAATGCATTTAATGCTTGGCTTTAACCACCCCCAACGGCTCTTTTAATGAATGGGTTTTAAATACAATGGCTGGGGCATCATTAAGGGTTGTTCTTGAACCTAAAAACATCATAGCAACACATCATACGAGAATCAAACTCTGAAATCTTTCTTGCTCTGTTTTTGCCCAATCGTTGAGATTTCTTTGTGAGCATTATTAGAACTTCAATTTGTATCATCTACTCTAGTGAGAGGTTCTCAAATTCAATCTAAATTGCTGTATAAGATAGAGGGTGAGGCATCCCTCAATTTGTAAAGGGTGAGGCATCCCTTTGTTTGAAGAGACTCAAGCTCAAGGGTGAGGCATCCCAAGGAGTTGAGGGCTCAAGTTTGTAAAGGTATTCAAGCACCTATTGAAGCTTGAGGATATAGTGGAAAATCTCAAGTTGTTGCTTGGGGACTGGACGTAGATCACAAGTGGATTGGTGATCGAACCAGGATAAACGATTGAGTTTGTTTTCTCTAAACCCTTCTCTTTATACTTGTGCATTGCTTATACTCTTACTTGATTACTTCTCTATTGGTTGGTTATTAAGCAATATACTTTGTTCTTATCAATTCATTCATTTCAATTAGTCAATAGCTTCAACGAAAATCAATAATCAAGTGTTTTGCGAAAAAATTGCGAACTTGTTTTACAAACTCAATTCACCCCCCCTCTTGAGTATTGAAGCCACTTGGTAACATAGTGTAGCGCAGCGGAAGCATGGTGTTCGAACAAGGAAAAACTCGTAAAGCCAGGTGATTCCGGTAGAAACCGTATTCGTGATTATTGGGAAGGCAACAAACAACAAACTTGTGGAGGAAGTGCGAGTTGTAGTCAGTTTAGTCAAACTGTGACGTCTGTACCAAAGTGTTGGAGATATGGGAAGATCATCTAACGAGGGACGGTATAATCAAAAGAATCATATGTTTCAGGTATAGGATGCCGGATATTTTGCTGAAAAGTATATTCCACCAAAAGATGACGTCATCTGTCAGAAATGAACGTGCTTCGATATCTCTAGTAGAATGGAGTATCGGTTCTTCAAGTGGAGCAAAAGCATCTCAAATTAAAAACCTAATTAAAGAAGGTTGTGTCACAAAAGGTGATCCTTTATCTATACTGTATAATTCCGAAAGTAACCTATTTCTTTATGGCATACAATTGTGTAGGTCAATTAGAGTTGTTTATGTCTTCTTTATCTTTGACCTGGTTGTTTCTACTTCTATTGTTAAAACATGTGGTTGAGGACTTGAGTTGCTTAAACCATCCTAAGTTTATTAAATAATTGAATCTTTTCTGTTGATTCAATTTGTATGCTTCGTTCTCAAAACGGACGCAATTTAAAAATATCGATTGGGTATTTTTTTCCAACCATTCATGCTCTGTTAGACTTATCAGTTAAATTGTTCAAGTTAAAAAGTTCACTTCTAAATTCATCGGACCACATCAATTTTTCTATTGGATAGGTTCGGTGGTATGAATGATTCTATCATCTCTTATTTCTGTGCCTTCATGATATCTTTCCTATGCCGCAATTGCAAATATGCAAAGATGTACATCTGGTCTAACTCCTTCTGTTATGGCTAATTGACTGTTTGGGTTGATTAGAGCTATCAATATCTTCGTTACCTTTTGACTTATCTATTTCTGTTTTTATTACCAACCCTATTATTATTATTATCCAGTTCCTTAAACAATCTTTTCTGTTAATCTAAACTGTTTACCTCTTTCGCGAGATAGATGTAATCCTATACATGGATTAGTTATCTTTAATCATATCCTATAGATTGTTCCAGTAAAACGTTGGTGTCACGGAAAACTTATTCTTAAAATTAGGCAATGTCAAATTCTTTGTTGGACATGTCTGGTAACAATTTCAATAGTTTCTCTACCTTTTCTTTCTAAATTTTTATAATGTCCTTTTATGTATTGCAATTGCAAGAAAGGATATTCTTAGTCAAAATTATGTCATAAGTATCAGATACAGTATTGTTGGAAAAGAAAACTTGAATTGTGAGGCACCTCCTGTTAAAAACAAAAGCAGAAGAGTGAACCGGTACAAAGGCAAGGAAATTTCAAGTGGTGCTGTTCAGAGTGGCGAATGTTTCTGTAATGTTCACAGGTTATGTGGATAAAGTATCCTCATTTGTTTTGATGAGCTGGAAGATAAAATGAAGGATCAGTATCCTCATTTGTTTTGATGAGCGGCGAATTTCGAAGACGAAATTTTTATTTGTTGGGGAGAGTTGTAACACCTCAATTTTTAGAAAAATGCCCCGAATGTTCTGTAGATCACCCACTTGGATCACACTATCCAACTCTCATTCATTCCTAAACAACAAAAGCCATCACAGCCATCAACTATGCATACCAACTCAATGCATATTTATGAACCATAATTACATAAATACCCTTAACCTCAAAATTCCAATATATAGTATGTCCTACTTGACAGCACCATATTTTCACATGTCCAGGTCCACCACTTTGGCCCGACAGCAAAACTCGTTGTTTTCATCAATCGCGTAGAAATTTTATCGCGTTTTCACAATTTCATCATTTTTACAAACGTTTTCAAATCGCGTAAATATATTTTACTGTTTTTAAAATCGTTTTCTCAATCGCGTAAGATTTTCAAATTATTTTCTTGATCGAAAAGCTTTAAAATCTCTATTTAGAAATTGCGTAAGCTATTTTTCATACTTCAAAACTACGTAGAATAATTTCCTTATGTTACAATTATATTGTGAAATTATTTCCTTTATTCGTTCATTTTTAGTAAATTGTGACAGTATTTTGTCTAGAAAATCTATAAAATATATTTTCTACGTTTTCCTTTAAAAATCCCTTTTGTTTAGTTTACTACTACTAAATACACTTTAAAAATTTAAATTATACTTTTAAAATTTAAAGATAAGTATTTTTCAAGAATTTGATTCATTTTCCTTCTATACTACATTTCTAATAAAAAAATTAATTTACTTCTTTACTTTTTGAAAATTCATTACAAATATATTCTTTTTAGGTAAAACATCAACTCTACACTTTAGAAAATAAGTTTTGGATTGATTACACATTCATAAGGCATGTTGGCCGAAATTAGTAAAACCTTGACATTTGATCTTTGGATCATTTTCTATCTTCTAAATCATTTTCAAATTCATTGTTTTACCTAAATTCATTAAATCATTGTTTTAGAAAATGGTTGAGAACATTTTGGTTCTCTTTTTCTTGGAGAAGTCATGAGCTTCTTTTGTGTTCTTTGGAACACTCATGCAATCTTTGCATATTATTCACATCCTACAATGATATTCATACATCTATAAACACATGCAATATATTTTTAAAGCTATAGACATGCTTACAAATACAATCAACCACAAATAATGAAAGCTTTTAAACAACCACATAAATGAACCCTTATGGATTCTTCACACACATACAAATCCACTCCTCACCACTAACACATGGTTGATGAGGGTAATCTCCCTCTTACCTTAGATGTAGTCCACAAGTTCCTTGTATGCCTCCTTCAAGTAAACTTTCTCCACCAAGAGCTTCTTGAAAATCAAAGAAAACATGCAATATTAATACTTAAGGCCCTAACCTAAAATAATCATGGATTAAAATCATGATTAGAACTTTGAAATGGGTAGAAACGTGAAGATTAAAGAACCCTACCTTCAAGGCTTCAAACTTGAGCTTTGAAGAACAAGATAGAAAATGGATGATTCAAGCTTAGGTTTCAACTACAAAGCATCTTGAGATAAAGTAAGGAAGCAAGATATAAGGTAGTTTAGAATTATAGAAGAGTGAATAATGGAGTTGGGTGTGGAGGCCGTGAGGTTGAAGAAGAAAATGAGAAGGAAAATTTGAGAGCTTTTGCTTGTTTGATAGTTTTGGAGAAAGGTGAAGACTTTGATAAATAAAAATAAGTCTCTTTTTATCTTTACTATGCTTTGGCCGTGAGGTTGCTTAGGAGATAGGAAGAATGAAGATAAATTGAGATAACTAATTGTAGAATATTTTCCTTCACCAAATGTGCATAGCCGTGGGAATCAAATGGAGAGCCACCAAAATTGACTAGCTTTATGAAATTGAAATTAAACTTATCTCCTTTTACTGTGCATGGTCGTAAATGCATAGGAATGGGAATGAAGTGAAGTGTAAAAATTGTCTTCCTAAAGGCATGCATTGCTGTAGAAACACATGAAGAGAAGCCACCAAAATTGACTTTGTCTTACTTGTTCAATTAACAAAAGATTATAAGAGTTGAATTGTGATATTTTGCCTCACAAAAAAACTTGCTTGGCCGTAGGATACAACAAAGAGAAGCCATCAAAATTGACTAGTCTTTATTTGTTCAATTTAGGCTTTCTAAATGAATATCACAAAGTGAATTGGTTATTAGAGCAATTTGCTCTTCCTTCACCGTAGAACCAACAAATTCAAGGAGTCCAAATTTTGTTTAATAGCTTGTTTCCTATTGGTTCTTGAAGAGTCAAGCCATTATTCTTGACCAATTTCTATTAGTTGAATATTTACTAACTTGATTCCTATTGGTTGCTATTTTGTTGACCAATTTTTATTGGTTGCTCTTGAAAAGTCTTTGCCACAAATATTGACTTAATCTTATTGGTTGGTCTTGGTTCTATAGCTTTCCTACTAGTTCATCAAGGAAGACTAAATTCTTATTGGTTCAATAAATTGTCTAACTATCAATTTTGACCAATTCTTATTAGTTCATTTCAAAGAGGCTAATTTTCTATTGGTGCACACTGGATATTTTCTAGTATACTTTAACCAATGAACAATAATTAATGTTTATAAAGTCAGTGCCTATTGTCTAATGGGTAATAAAATATACCTAGATTTTTCTCTTATTCTAGCTGGGTAGTAATTATTGTTGATCATTTTTTTACTGATTATCCTTGATGAGTCACAAAGTGAGTCATCAAAGAGAAACTTCTAGAACATGTGACTCATTATGATGAGTCAACATGATGAGTCAGCGTAGATATTTTCTAGAACAGGTGAGTCAGCATGACGAGTCATCAGTTGAGTCACTAGCTGAGTCAGCAACGGTGAGTCATAGCGCTGAGTCAGCATGGTGAGTCGTCAAGGAAACTTCTGGAACGTGTGACTCACTACAGCGAGTCACCGCTTTTGGAAGCTTCTTGAAGATGCTGAGTCACAGGTGCTGAGGTGTCACGCCACGTGTTGAGTTCCTATTGGCCCTTCGCGATGAGTCACAGCCACTAACTTTGACCAGCTCCTCATTGGTCCATGTGTAAGGCACTCGATGACTAGGCGCACGATGATGCGTTTTCTAGAGTCTTCTAGAATATTCTATAATATGTGAATCACTAAGCTAGCTACCTAGGTGAGTCACCAAACGATGAGTCACCGTCTTAGAACATTCTAGAGTGGGTGACTAGGCTTGCATCTAGAATCATCCACTAGATATTTTTCAAGAAAGATATCTTCCAATGAATAATAAAATATACCCCGATTTTATTTGTCAGATAAAATCGTAGGAAAATAAAACTTCAAAAACTGTTTCCGATTTCGGGTTTAGTAAGATCCCCCGACTCCGAATCAACAGTACAAAGCTTTTTGGCTAATAAAAACTTTTATTTTTTTGGGGCCCGCCCTGGGCCCACACACAACCCAAAATATCAGAAATATATTAAATATTCAAAATATACCAAAATATCAAAAATATAATATAATATTCTCAAAATATCTCAAAATATCACAAAATATCTTAAAATATCTCAAAATATCTTAAAATATAATAAAATATTCAAAATATCTTAAAATATCTAAAATATATTATAATATTCAAAATATCTGAAATATCACAAAAATTCACAAAAATCATATTAATTGTGAAACTCATGTAAATCAAATTAGATTAGTAAAAATAATTAAGGATTGAGAGAAAGAAATAAAATACAAAGGCATATATGTACAACCCAAAAATAATATCAAAATAATCAAAAACGTAAAAACTCCAAAAAATTTCTAAAAATCACATAAATCATAAAATTCACAGAAGTCGAGTCGGATTACTCAAAATAATCCGGAATCGACGAAAACAAATAAACTACGTATTTTCAGGGTGTTACACCACAAGATGCTCATAATGCCCATAGAATGTTTGAAAAGCCGTTCTAGGAATATCCTCAACTTGCCACAAATTTGATGATGACCAGAACGTACATCTATGTTGGAGAAAATAGTGACTCCCTTTTTGTTGATCCATCGAATCATCTATTTCCTTCCAAGGACACTCATTCTTTATCATAATTATTATTCAACTGGCGATAGTCCACATATCACTGAGAAGTTCCATATTTCTTCTTAACTAATAGCACTAGAGCTCCTCATGAGAAACTCGTTGACCTTAAGAATAACATTCACATTCTCCTTACTTTTGACTTCCATAGAAGATATTAGCATATACCCTTAGGCTCATTTTCCTCGATAAAGCTTCAACTTGGTTGGCTATTAAGAATTCAGAAATTTTAGTTTCAAGAAACACTAAGGTTTTCATTGGAACGGTCTAGCAGGATATGATTAGAAAACAACCAATCCATCCCTAAAATCATATCTATTTGAGAATGAGGTAAACTACTCAAATCAACAGAAAAGATTTGGTCTTTAACACAAATAGGATAGTTTGAGTAACTAGATAGTAACAATAGGTTTAGCGATAGAAGCAGAGATGAATAAGTCAAAAGGTAATGAGGACACCGATAATCCTAATCAATCCATACAATCATATGCCATAAAGAAATGGGTTGCCCCCAGAATTATACAGCATAGTCAAAGGATCGCTTCTTGTGGCATATTCTTCCTTGATCATATCTTCAGTTTGGGAGACCGTTGCTTCACTTGGAGAATCGACGCTCCCTTGTGCTTGAGATTTTGAAGCACGTACATTACTGATGGAAGGCTTTGTCTTTGAATGAGTATAACCTTTAGAAATGTGTCCGGGCTTCCCGCACTTGAAATAGATTACTCCCTTGATCTTACATTCCCTCGTTGGGTGGTTCTTTCCACACTTCTTACATCTTGGTAAAAATGCCAAGGTCTGATTGGGTCTACTGCCACTAGTACTTCCTCTACACATTTGCTATTGTTGTTGCTTTCCCAGTGGTCGTGAATACGGTTTTCCCTTAAACTGATTAACCTTTCTATTATTCCTCCTTTGGAACCTGGGTAGTCCAAAGTTACTCCAAAGTTGACTTTCCTCCAATAGATTCTGAACCTCAACTTCCAATTCCAGCTGTTGATCAACCCTCTAGTTCAGCTACACTGTTACATTAGCCATCCTTTGCATTGCTTCTGTAGTCGCAGCCACACTTTCATTATCTCATCCTGCATCCACATACACGCACTTACCACGAGGCATTGCCTTTCTTCGTCTACCACGAGCCATTACCTTCCTTAGAAGATAGACAAATCAAAACTTAATTGAAACCCAATCATAACCTCTTCCAAACAATATGGTCTCCTCTCAGAAACTAAACACAGAGAATCACCCAACATAGACAAGGCAAACTTAACCACAACAAAAGGTGTAGACGCAAACAAACCCTAAATGAGTTTAGTCATACTAGCTGGACTCCTCACTAAAAGAACTCCTATTCTGCTAGTACGCCTAGGTGAAGTCATAGTTTCCTGTCCACACAAAACATTACATATTAGGTAGGTCAATCCCCAATATCATGTAACTCTGTAACAGTAGCTACTAACTTTCAACCTATGGCAAGCCATGCATTCTTTTCCTAACATCTCAATCAAGAGACAAGAAAATGCACAACACATAAGAAACTCTCAACATGTCTAAGTATAGTCAGTCCATACCCCGGCTCAACAGGATGAATAGCTTTGGTACCAACTAATGTAGCATCCTGAAATTTAACAACCATAGCGTAATCGTCACTACACCACAGTCCCTAAATTCCTTGGCATGCCACAAGTATAATGACTCGTTTCTAAAATTTATTATTGTGCAAATACAGAAAATAGGAGCCACGAATGGAATATATCTAATACACAACTCCACAATATACATCCACCGGAGGAATATACTTTCTTTTATATACAGGTACTTAACATAAAGCATTATTGACATAAAAGCATAACACCTACATATATCTAAATAAATGAAGACAGGTACAACAACACAAGGGGAAAAGTAGCTACCATAGGATAGGCATTACTCGTAGACAGAGCCACAACCCCTATACATATTAAAACAATCGGTGCCCCAGTCGACATACCAGGCATTAATGCCCCCATGTCACAACGCCCGCACGTAACCGAAAAATCTCGTCCAGACGCCATTACAAGAATCAACAAATCAACTCAACAAAAGCCAGACCAATCAACCTTGTCCCTCTTCGCAGTCTTCATCAATACCAACATAAAGTAGGAAAATACAACAAAGAGGTGAGATCCCATACATCGCATACCAAGATGGTAGTGAGAAAAGGTACGAATGACAAGATCATTCCATACATACAGATATCACAAGTATATTCAAGATAGTAATTCATAAATATCATCAAAAAGTATATCTTACAATAATATAAGCATTAACAACATTATGACAGCAGATATCAACAGAATGTATATATATAAAATGAATATGCCACCACAATATGTATATTGACCATGAGACAACAATGTTCACTGACCATGTGTATGTGTAATGAACCAGTTTCTACTCCATGGAGCTAATACTCAATTTCAGAGATGAACGTTCCAGAAGATCTGCTAGCCTCAATGAAAGTCTACGTCGGACCACGAAAGGAATAATGTTTGTCGGGCCATCCATAGTGCGTTGCAGCAGTTCTTCATGGCCAGAATCAAAGAAGCATATATATAAAGATGAATCACCTCTCCCTGATGCCCCTAGATCATTCCATTGGATCACACTATTCAATTCTCGTTCAACTCCTAGGCTCAAACTACCTTTTAATAGTCATTGACTAAGCAATTGTTCAATGCATGTTGACTTATTGTATACTTCCAGCCATCATTGTACAGTTCCCAATGGTATTAAACAACTGCCCATGCAATTGTCGAATATCATTAGTATCAATGCTATTATGTAACCGCCCATACAATTACATAATAACACTGATCCATTCAGGCCTAGTCCAACTGCAAACCGAGGTTTTATCAAATGTGAAACATATTAACCGCATGATTTAGAAGTCATCATTAACTAAAACAATCATCAACATCATACTATCATTTCCATTCACAATGCATCATTATAGCATGAGTCAAGAATCATTAATATCATGAAATTCATAATCATAAACCAACACCTCATTAAGTATTTTTATTAGAGTTTCAACACTCATTAAGAAGCATAAAAGAAGGTATCATACAAGTGAATTTCTTTTATTTCCATTAACTAAAACTCTATTCTTCCCAGTGTTCAGTGCTTAGGCACTCCAATTACAGCACCTAGTTGCTCTCTCCCAAAAATCAATTTTTCTATATAATTTTGCAGATAGAGCTATGGTTCCATCAAGGAGTAAAAATACTCCATACCCTTAAACCTCAATTCTACTTGTTCTTCTCACCCCATCTAGGAACCACTATCATTTCAATTCTTGTTTCCCTATTCCAATTAACACTTCTCTTTATTATTAATAAAGTTTACTTACTTAAAGTCTTATGAATCTCAAAGCCTCACTTACACTCATTTTTCTTCAAAAGTCATAAGTCATCATGGTTCTAGGTGCTCATTTCTTTTATTTTCCCATCTTATAAATTCCTAATCAATCTTCTAGTCATTAACTCTTTAAAATCCCACCTTTGATACCAAATGGTTTCATAGTTTCCCTAAATGGCCGAAACCCCTAACATTCTTAGGTCCCAAAATTCTTCTTCTTGCTTACTTACATCAATTCTTTAATTAACTCATTTTTAACCTAAATTTTTCAAATTCCAAGCTACTTTAAAATTTATCCAACATTTCCGCTCTTTTCCTCCTTTTTGGTCATGACCTCCATCAAGATTTCCAAGCGCATATCATACTTCCATCATCAATTTACATCATAGCATATTCATACATAATATTCAAGCCATAAAATCACATAAAACAAGTAAGAACAACACATGAAGCAAATACACATAGATAACAAATTCATACAACCAAGTGAACAAGTCCTCATATGGATTCTTCACTTGCTACATACAATCTCATTTCCCACAGCCAAACTTGGTTGATGAGGTTAATCTCCCTCTTACCTCAAGAGAAGATCACAAGAAAGCTCCTTGATGTCTCCTTTGAATTTTGTCCACCACCAATAAACAATTTCCTTAAGACAAACAAGCAAACAAATATTAATTCTAAAGCTTGATACAAGATAACCATGGATCAAGATCATGGTTTATCATTTTGAAAATAAGATTAGAAGTGAGAGTTCAAAACTTCACCTCTAGGTATTCAAATCTTGAACTTAGAAAAGTACTTGAAAATGGATGAATTTGAAGATGGTCTCAACATGAAAGTTTCTTAGAATGATGTTTAGATTCAAGATCAAGGGTTAGTTGGAATTAAAGACGACAGATGAGTGGTCTTGAGGGGTGAGGCCGTGAGCTTCACTAGGAGAAAGGGTGAGAGATTTATGTATAGCTTTTTGGTTCTTGGATAGAAATAGATGAAAGTGAGAATGAAGATAGAGATGAACAAGTAAAAACTAAACCTTGAATCCTCGAAGATGATGCTTTTCTTTGAGATTTCTTCTAACCCTCCACCAAACCCTAGAAGTTTCAAACTGTAACACCCCTAGATTTAATAACTATGGCACAATTGTCATTACACCATAGTCACTATATCCAGGCGTGTCACAGTCTCAACAATAATCTTTTCAAAATAAATATTTCATTTATGTATAGATGGAAAATATAAGCCTTGAATGAATGCATATTTAGTATCCCCAACCATTTTAAAACACAACCACTTTAAGAACACATACTCCATATATAATATTTTCATCTTTAACAAAAAGCACTGATAATAGGAAATATAGTACTTACATATTCAAATAAAAGGTAACAGGTACAAAAGTACAAAAAGGAAAAGTAGTAACCCTGAGATAGGTACTACTAGTAGACAAAGCTGCTACCCCATATTTATATACGACGCTCGATGTCCCAGTCGACACGCCAGACACCAATGCCTCCATGGAGTTGCACCCGTACGTAACCGAAGAAATCTCGTCCTGACGCCATATTGAAAATAGTGAATTAGCCCAATCCAATCAGTAAGGGTGTGGTCCCTCGTCTTCTTCCTCACGATCTTTTATCAAATATATATATATATAACAAAAATACAAGGATACAAGAAAGAGGT
Source organism: Ormosia emarginata (assembly GCA_029884605.1). Taxonomy (NCBI): domain Eukaryota; kingdom Viridiplantae; phylum Streptophyta; class Magnoliopsida; order Fabales; family Fabaceae; genus Ormosia; species Ormosia emarginata. The sequence goes on along the minus strand of JAQQTP010000079.1, from coordinate 29,900,292 downwards.
GAGATATCCTACTTACATTACCAATTATGGCAGTAAAGAAACAGAACAGTGCAAAGCACCCACATAGTAGAGTAATAACATTTAAGCATCAGTAATCACATACGATAAGAGAAAACAACAGAATATCAGATAATGAACAATTAAAACATTTCAGATAATCATGACATCAATAACACAATAGTATAATCATCATATAAATGAGTGTCAAATGATATGCCGACTCACAATGAATGTGCACTTGGTACCAAGATTTTCTATTCCATTTCAAAGATGAATGTTCCGGGAGATCTGTCCCCCTTAATGACAGTCTACGTTGGACCACGAAAAGAATAGTGCTTGTCAGGTGCGTGATGCGTTGCAACGGTTTATCGTGGCTAGGGGTATAATAAGGTGATAACATCATCATGAAATGAACCACCGCGCCTCATGGTCCTCAATTAGATCCTTCAATGGGATCACACTATTCAATTCTTGCTCATTTTCCACAAAAAAGAATAGTGATTTGTCAGGTGCGTAATGCGTGCAATCGGTATACACCGCGCCTTACGGTCCTCAATCAGATCCTTCCACTGGATCTCACTTATTCAATCCTCATCCATAGGCTCATACAGCCTTTTAGCAGTCATCTACTGAGCAATTTGTTCAACGCATACTGATTCAATGCATAATCATAGGCTTATCCAGCCTTTTAATAGTCATCGACTGAGCAAATTGTTCAATGCGAATATGCATAACTTAAGCCATCATGGTACTGTCCCCAATGATATTAAACAATTGCCCATACAATTGTCTAATACCATTAGTATCAATGATATTACATAACCACCCATGTAATTACATAATAACACTGATCCACCCAATTTCAGCACATCAGCACAATAACCAACAGTGTATAATGCTCAATGCATGTTGACTCCATGAACAACCATGTGTATCCAACAATAATGATATATATACAATCCATAACACCCCACAATTTAGCCAATTTAAACATCAATAGATTTTTAGTCCAAACACGGACTCACAATAGTATAGTATTAATTTTCTCAAGAGTGATAACACACTTTTACAGGTCTATTTCAGGGTTTCACTTTAACTTAACAATTCTTATGAAACCTTCACAAAGTTTTGCTTTGATTAACATCTCTTATGAAGTCATTATAAAGTTTCACTTTAATTAACATCCCTTATGAATTTATTTATCTTGAGGGATTCTCTTGAAGTCCTTATTAAATCTTCATTCCTTTAGATTGATCAAGTTCCTTAATCTAATCAATTATGCTCACTTAAAATTACTCCAAGAGTATACAAATTCTCTTGTTCTTCCCTTATGTTCAAAATCACTCTAATCCATAGGATAAAGTCTTTTCCTTTATTCTTTCCATTTTATGAACTCCTAAGAAATCTAAAATTTTCCAATCATCTAAATCTCCCTTTTAGCACTACATTCTGTGACATTGTTCCTCAAAAAGCCTTGAGCCTCCTTATAATAAAAGTCTAACCATTTTTCTTTCACCACAATGTTGATCACTTAAATCTCAATGTTGCACCAAGAATCACAACTTGGACCATTATTCCCCCTAGAGGTCGTGAGCCTCCCTAGGGTGGAAGTCTCAAATCTTTTCCATTACAATTATCAATTCCTTAACACCTAATCACCTAAGTTCCAATGTCTCTAAAATCACACTTGAATTCCTAAAATTGGCCCTAAGACCATGACCCCCAAAATGGTAGAAAACCCTACATTTTCTATATATTAATCCAAACAAGATATATACACAATCCATAACCATCAAGACATGCAAAGACAACCAATAACTCATACAAGTCCAAATAAATGCACAATCATGAAAAACAACACAACAAAGAGAGCAATCAACACATGAATTTCTCATCAACAACACTAAAAATGTTTCCTCACTATCAAGATAGGTTGAAGAAAATTATCTCCCTCTTACCTATGGAAGACAACACAAGAAAGCAAGCCTCTTGGTCCCTTGTAGAGATTTTCGTACTAAACCTTCAAGGAAACCCTAAGGACATCAAAACTTACCAAAATCATCATCAAAGCTTAGAAAAGGAACCCTTGATCACCCAAGAGATCAAGGATCACGAAAATGAGGAGAAAAGGGTGGAAAAGCTATGAATTGTACCTTAAAGTCTTCAACTTTGAAGCTTGATGGAACAAAACGAAAATGGTAGATTTTGGTGATGGTCACAACATGAAAGTTACTTAGAATGGTGTCTAGATTCAAGATCAAGGGTTGGTTGGAATTAAAGAAGATGGATAGTGTATTTTGAGGGGTGAGGCCGTGAGCCTCCAAGGAGAAAGGTGAGAGCTTTTTGCTTGATCTCTTTGATAGGAATGATGTGATGAACAAATGAGTAGTAGAATGAAGTGAGGTGAAGACTTTGGCTACCTTCAAGCCTCCATGGCCGTAGGAATAGAGAGGGAAGAGGAGAAAGTTGAGAGAAAAAGATGAAGGAGAAAGTAGTAGCTTTTGTGTGTTTGAAATTGGAATGAAGATGGTAAAGTGAGAAGCACAAATTTTGGCCCTCAAAATGAGTATTGCCGTGGAGTCAGAGAGAAAGAGGAGAAAAAATGGTTGAGAGAAAAGTGTAGAGAGAGAAAATGATAGCAAAATTGAAATGGAATGAAATGTGTAATTAGGTGTATTTTATGTAAGAGTATGGAATTAAAATGTGTGGCCACAAAGAGCCCTAAAAATGTGTGGTGGAGAGGAGGAGAGAAGAAATATGGCTTCTTGAAGAAGGCATTAGGAAAGTGCAAGGAAGCTTCCTCCTAGCTTCTCCAACAAGTCAAAAGGAAGGTGCTAGGAAGCTTCCTCCCTTTGAAAAGTCAAAGTGATGTCATGGTGATGATGTCACCATGGTGATGTCATTAAAGTGTTCTCTAAAATATGACTAACACTGTATCAAATTTATTATCAGTGGATAGAAATCATAGTTAACAAAAACTGATATTTATTGTCCAACGGATAATAAAAGTATTCTGCGATTTTTATCAGATAAAAATCTCAAAAAACATAAAATCTCGTAAATCGTGTTTGGCCTCGGGTTTAGTAAGATCCTTCGTCGAGGTTTCCACAGTTCAAGGTTCTCAGAAAAAATATCTCATTTTCTTGGCTCTGCTCAATGTGCATGCAAAATGAGGAATAATATTAAAATATTCTGCGTTCACAGAAAAATACAGAAAAATTCACAAAAATCACAAATATTATAAAATAACTATTTATCATAAAATTATTAATTTTTGGGGTATTACACAAACTTTCAAGATCAACACCTAAAGCTTGAAGAAGAGAAGACCAATGATCAAATAATGGCCCTTGAACATGAAAATGAGAAGGGAAAAATGGAAAGTCAAGTACTTTCCTTTAGAGCTTCAAGTTGGAGCTTTGAAAGAAACTGATGAAGATGAGAGTTTTTGGAGATGGTTCCAACAAGAAAAAGTCTTCAAGTGAAGTATAGTTTCAAGCAATGTGATTGCTTGAAATTAAACAAGCATGGAGAGTGGAGAAAAGAGGTGTGGCTGTGTGCCATCATAGAGAGAAAAGAGATGAGGGTTTTGGTTATCTCAGCTTCATGAAAGAAAATGATGAAGAGGTGAGAATTTGATGATGATCACAACATAGAAAATCATCCAAAGGGTGTGTAGATTCAAGAACTAAGGTTGAGTTAAGAAAAGAAATATGGATGGTGGGAGAAGAGGTGCTTGGCCGTGGAAGTGGAGAGAAAATGAAAGAGGACAGAAAGTGTTAGAAAAGTGAAAGAGAATGGTAGAAACTTTTGAGTGAAATGAAAATGTGATGTATGGTTGAGAGAAAAGATGACAAATTTTCATCTTTTTCCTTCCTTCAACCGTAGCCACACAAAGGGAGGAGAGAGAGAAATTGGCTTCTCTAACAAGCCAATAAGAAGGTGCTAGGAAGCTTCCTCCAAAGCTTAATGACAAGGCTTAATGACTAGGCTTAATGACAAGGCTTGGATTAGCCAATGAAAGCTAAGCTTGGAGGCCAAGGCTTCATCTTGACCTTTGATCATTTCTAAGGCTTGGATGAAGCCAACCAAATGGACACCTCCTTTGCAATTGAACTCCACGGCCAAGTGCTCTTTGGAGGGCAATTATCATTTCATTTCCTATCTTTAACTTAAGCTTTTCTCTCTTCTCTCTCTTCCAAAAACAAGAAAACACCATAGATGCACCTTGAAGGTCCATTCGGCCAAGTGCTTGTCTTCACCATCCATCCATCAAAAATTTCTTCTAACCTACTTTTCTAAACCTAAACACAATTCTAAGAACATCTCTAGTTGAGAGTTTTTGTAAAATCCATCATCTTGAGCTTGAAAAATTACCTTGGACATTCTACCTAGAAGGTGAAAAATCCTTGTTTTTCATTTCTAAATTCTTTTTCAAGGTTCTAAGCCATGATTGATCCATGGTTTAAGCTTTCTTTCAATGTTAGTAACTTGTAGAAATTGTTTAAGCTTGATAGGTGACTTTAGAGGGTGAAACCGAAACCATAGAAAGGAGTGAAAGAGAGTTTGTCTTCACTTAAGGTAAGAGGAAGACTTAAATCTTATCATCCTTGGGTGGTGATAAGAAAATAGAATTGTTTGTGATTGTAGAATCCATAAGGATTCATTTGTGTTGTTTGTTTAATAACTTTTTTATTTGTGATTTGTATTAATATGCATGTTTACAAGCTTTAAAAATATTGTATGTGTTAGAAATGCATGAATAATTAGTAGGATGTGAATAATATGCAAGGTTTGCATGAGTGTTCCAAAGAAACACACATTCAAGGCTCACGACCTCAATATAAAATGAGACCCAAAATGTTCTCAACAATTTTCCAAAATAGTGATTTAACTAACTTAGGTGAATTGATAAGATACAAAATTGACTTAGAGCAAGAAAAATGAATTTAAAGATCAAAGGGCAAAATTTGTGTAATTCGGCCAACATGCCGAAGCCAAGTGTTTTTAATTTCTAAAATTGTTTTTAAACAAAGAGAAGTAATAAATACTGAAAGGAATTTTCTTACAAAGAGCTTAGAGGTATAAAAATGATTAGATTAAGTTTAGGAAGTTAAAACTAATGACTTTAATGTTTAGAAGAAAATACAGTAGCTTTTGTAAAATTTCTAACGTAGAGCTCATTTTATGTTTTGAAGCACGTTAGTAGTTTTCAAAAGTATAATTAAATGGGTGTAATATAAATTAAAAAGGATTTTTACAGAAAACTTAGAAAACCATTGTTATACATTTTCTAAGCAAAATACTGTCAATTTTTGCTAAAAACAGACAAATAAGAAAGAAAAGATATTCACTATACTTTATACGGTATGAAAAATAGCCTACGTAGTTTAAACGTATTAAATATTATTTTTGTTTATTTAAATAGTAATTTTTAAGGAAATCGGACAAGAAAATGATTTAAAAATCTTACGCGATTGAGAAAACATTTGAAAAATAGTACGCAATTTCAAAAACAGTAAAATATAATTGCGCGATTTGAAAACGTTTGTAAAAACGATGAAATTGTGAAAACGCAATAAAATTTCTACGCGATTGATGAAAACAGTAAGTTTTACTGTCGGGCCAAAGTGGTGGACCCAGATAGTTGTGGAACAGTATTGTCAGTTGGGACATACTGTATTTTCGTAATTTTTGCTATTGAGGGCATTTTCGTAATTGTTGCCATTGAGTAGTGAGTATGGCACTACCAGGATTCTTTGGATTCGTGCAACTTGAGTTTCACAGAGGCTCTGAAGCCTGGCGCCTGCGAGAGGATAGAGACTCGGTGACGTACGTAGGGCGTCTAACTGTAACAATACGTACGGAGTTTGATGGAGTGCCGATATTTTCTACTTTGCTGTATTTACATGTGGAGTTACCGCTATCTCTTAGGCGTCATTGGGGTGGTATGTTTGATGTGCCTAGTGAGATCAGCAGCGTGTCGACTGCACGGACTCGTATCTGTAGAGGCTCGAACATCCTGGATACCTATCACCTGAAGTTTCATTTGAGAGTGATCCTTCAGAGGGCTAGATATTTATGATGTGTACTTGGGCGCGTCTGCGTTTGTATATATTGACTTTTTATCTGCTTTGTTTACCATTTTAGTCTAAATAGTTGTAGTTGTACATTAATTGTATAACCTATGATGAACCATATATATATTATGTGTGATGATAGTTTGTTAATTTTATATTCCGTGTTATTTTATTTCGTATTATTCTGTTTAACCGGAAAAATTTTACAACCCGTATTAGTATATAATAAATGTTTTACAACTTGGGTAGATTTTATTTATCTTTATTTTATTTTCTTTATAAATGTGACATCCCCACAAGGGTGTTACAACGTTCAACGTCTTCAGCGACCATAAGAGCTTGAAGTACCTGTATGACCAAAATGAGTTGAATATGAGACAAGGAAGGTGGTTGGAATTTCTGAAAGATTATGATTTTCAACTTCAGTATCACCCCGAAAAGGAAAATATTGTGGCAGACGCTTTAAGTAGGAAGATGCTCAGTATCTCTGCTATGATGGTCAAGGAAAAGGATTTGATAGAACAATTCAGGGATGTATGGTCCTTTTTGGAATTGGCACCAGGGAAGATTTGTATGAACATGGTCACTATTTCAAGTGAGTTAATGGAAGACATTCTAGAGAAAAATAAAGTTGACAAGTTTTTGTAAGAAGAAAGGGAGCTAATGAAGCAAGGTGGTGTGACAACATTAGAGGAAGGAACTGATGGAATCATAAGGTTCAGAGGTAGAGTTTGTATACCCAAAAATCAAGAACTTAGGAAGTATATTCTCGACCACGCTCACACGAGTCAGTTGAGTATGCATCCAAGAACAACCAAGATGTACCAAGACTTGAAACGGTTATTTTGGTGGCACATAATGAAGATGTCTGGTTTGTCAGAAAGCAAAGGTTGAACATCAAAGACCTTCTAGAATATTGTAACCCCTAGTTATTCCTGAATGGAAGTGAGATAGTATTGTGATGGACTTTGTGGTTGGATTGCCAAAGACCATAAAGGGTTACGATTCAATATGGATAATCGTTGATCGACTCATGAAGTCAGCACATTTCTTACCAATCAACATAAAGTATAACATGGAGAAGTTGACTCAGTTGTATATTGGTGAAATCGTTAGGCTGCATGGTATGCCTATTAGTATCATTTCTGATAGAGATCCAAGGTTCACATCAAAGTTTTGGCAAAGTTTGCAAGGAGCGTTGGGGACTAAATTTTGGTTGAGTTATGCTTATCATCCTTAAACCGATGGTCAATCAGAAAGGATGATTCAATCATTGGAGGATTTGCTTAGAGCTTACGCTTTGGAACAGACTGGAAGTTGGGATGAAGTTTTACCATTAGTAGAGTTCACCTACAACAATAGTTTTTATTCGAGCATAGGGATGGCACCCTATGAGGCTCTATATGGACGACAGTGCAGAACACTTTTGTGTTAGTACCAAGATAGAGAGCGCCTTACTATTGGACTTGATCTTATACAACAAACGACTGAGAAAGTCAAGATGATTCAGGAAACGATGAGGATGACTCAGAGTCGATAGAAGGGCTATACTGACAAAAGAAGAAAGTCTCTTGTTTGAGGAAGGAGAGCATGTGTTTTTGAAAGTCACGCGTATGACTGGGGTCGATTGAGTTCTGAAATTTAGGAAACTCACTCCCAAATTCCTTGGACCTTACCAAATTCTTTGCTGGATAGGTCCAATAGCTTACCAAATAACCTTACCACCTTTTCTTTCTAACCTTCACAATGTTTTCAAAGTATCACAATTGCGAAAATATATCCCTGACTCGAGTCATGTCATACCACCAGACACAATACAATTGAAAGAGAACTTAACTATGAGACACCTCCTGTAAGGATTGAAGATAGGAGAGTAAAGCAACTCAGAGGGAAGGAGATCCCATTGGTAAAAGTAATCTAGAATGACACAACTGGAGGTGCAACGTGGGAGTTAGAAGACAAGATGAAAGAGCAACATCCACAACTATTCTAAGGTATGACAATTTCGAGGACAAAATTTATTTTTAGAAGGGGAGAGTTATAACACCCCAAATAATTGCTAGTTTCATGATAAATAGTCATTTTATAATATTTGTAATTTTTGTAAATTTTGTGGATTTCTTCAGAAATGTTGAATATTTTAATATATTTCTTATTTTGCGTGCACGCTGAGCGAAACCGAAAAAATAAAATATTTTTCCTGAGGCTAGTAAACCCTAAACTGTGAAAACGTCAATGGGGGATCTTACGAAACCTGATGTCGGGCACACTTTACGAGGTTTATGTTTATTGAGATTTTTATCTGATAAATAAAAATCGCTATACAATTTATTATCCATTGAACAATAAATACTGATTTCTGTTAATTGTAACATTTGTCCATTGGATAATAGCTTGTATTAAAATGCTTGTCATATTTTCAAGAGTGTCAATTTTATGTCACATTATGTTGACTTTTGCAAAAAGTTAACAAAGCTTCTCAAAGAAGCTTTCCCTAAGCATCTAGAAACATTTTCCCCTCCTCTCTCTCTCCTTTTGCTCCATGGAAATGGCCCATTTTGGAGCCAAAAATTGGCTTTTCATTTATGACCTTTCTCATTTCTAATTTCAAAAACTCCAAAAAAAGCTATCACTTTCTCTTTCCACTTTCTCTCCTCTCATTTTTTTCCTTCAAGCTTTTCTCTTCCTCTTCTCTTCTCCTCTCCATGGCACCAACACCATTGGAGGCCATCTCCACTAGTTTGCTAAACTACTTCCATTTCTTGCTTCCTCTCATCATCCTAAGCCTTTTCTGCTTGGTGATCATCCTCTAGTTTTTCCTTTTTCACCTTCCACCATTGAAGCCCAAACTTGAAGCTCCAAGGTAAAGTTCTTGACTTTCTTCTCTTTTCTTTTCTTTTTCATTTTTCTTGGTCACCTATGTGACCAAGGACTTCTCTTTTCATGGTTTGAGTGAAGATTGAAAAAGTTTGTTCACCTTAGGATTCTCTTAAAGGTGTAGGATGAAAATTTCAACAAGGGATCAAGAAGCTTGCTTTCTTGTGTTGTCTTCTATAGGTAAGAGAAAGATTATCCACTTCAACCTTTATTGGTAGTGGGAAGATTGTTTATGTGTTAGTTATGAGAAACCCATGTTAGGGTTGCTCTCTTAGTTATATAGTTTTTCTAATGATCTTTGTATTAACTTCCTCTTATGTGGTTTTATTAGTTGTATTTGGGTTTGTTGATGATCTTGGATTTATTTTGATGGATTGGAAATATGAATTGGAAGCAAGGGTTCCTTACTCTCCTTAATGAGGCTCACGACCATATCCCCGTCAATGGGGTATTCTAGGTTAAAATTTTGTAACAAGTTAGAAAGATAACTAATCAAGTGAATAATAATCAATGGAGAAATAAAAATCTAGAATCCCTATTTCCCTTGGGGCTCACGACCTCTCAAGGTGAAAAATGGCAAAAAATGTAGTGTTATAGTGGAGACTTAGTTAATTAGAAAATTAGAGATTTATTAGAAGTTCATAAAATGGGAAGAATAAAGAATAAGACTTTATCCTATAACTTAGAACAATTTTGAACTTAAGAAAAGAACAAGAGAGTATGTGAGACTTGGAGAACCTTAGAATAATTTTCTAAGTGAGTATGATTAAACTTAAAGTAGAGAACTTAGCTAATCAAGATAATTCTTCTAGAGAAAGATTTCATAAGAAATGTTAAATTAAAGTGAAACTTCATAATAAGCCTTAAAAGTGTATTGTCACATTTAAGAATTTGATAATATGTTATTGTGGGTCCATGAGTGGGACCAAAAATTCTATTGATGTTTAACTTAGCCAAATTGTGGCATGTTATGGGATGAGTATATCATTGTTGAATATACATGAATATGCATTGAGTCATCATGCATTGTTGAAGTAAGGCTATGTGCCTCGGAGTTGAATCACACCTTAGTGCGGGTGCGAATAGACTAGTATAGGTCATATTGTTAACCTTGGTGGCGTCGGGGTGCGGGTGTCTCACAAATGAACAGTTAGTAGCTCCTTTGGGCCGTGGGATAGACTGATGCCAACGCATCAACAATCTGGACTGAGACACTTTCCTATATCACGATCCTATGAAGAATGTCGTTTATAAAGCCTTGTTGCGCAAATTATTGATTTCTAGAAAGCACTTGATTTTAGGTTGACGAGATACTAGCATATCTCCTTAATCATTCTCTTTGATATTTATGTCTAGCTCCATGGAGTAAGATTTTTGGTACCAGTGCATAGTAAGTCAACATATTATTTGGTATTTATTTATATGATGATGGAAATGTTATTTTATTGATGTTATAACTGTCTGGATTTGTTAAGTAGTTTACTATATGAATCTTGATGCTGATTATTATTCTTGCAATGCTATATAGGCGTCTTACGACATTCTGTTTCTTTACTACCATAATTGGTACTGAATGTAAGATATCTCACCTCTTTTTTATATCTATATTATTCTGTCTATATATGTGTTTCTCTGAAGATGTCGGTAAAGAAGGGGAAGTGCACGAATTCCCTAGCTTCTGGCCTGATTTCGATTAGTTAGCTATTTGGACATGGCGCCCCGTCCGCGTGGCATTTTGGGGTATATGAGATTGACTTTTCATGGAGATCCGGACTGCTAGCATACCAACTTGAGTACAGATTGCTGCATCTACCACAGAGACGTGACGATGTCTCTAGCTTGGGGTCGTCATGATCTGCCTGTCTTTAATTTTAATGCACACTTGTATTCAGAGTTTTACTTGCCCATATGTGATATGTGGGGTGATCGCTATTACTCTCCACAAAAGGATTCGTTCTTATCCTCTGCACGAGCCCCCGCTCGTAACTCGGTTACTCCGATGAGGATTTCCTTTGACGAGAAAGACCCTGAGGAGGATCCAACTACGGTTCCTTCTCGCTAGTCTTAGGAGTTGATGTTGTTGATAGCCACTGATGGCTATCTGTAAATCTTTTTGGGGGCCTAATGTTTTGTCTTTTTGGTGGGCTGTATATGTGTAATCATTTTGGGGCATGTAAAACTTTTGCTTCTTTTGTATATCTAATGATGTATCTAAACAAGTATATATATATGCATGATGTATGAATGTATGGTTTACTTCTCATGTTACTTTCTGCTGTAATTATGTTTTATCATTTTCTTACAAAGAAAAAAAAAGAATTCGCCAAATTATTATATGTTTACAAATGAACATGCTTATTTATATTATAATGAACCGAGCCTTAGTTTAAAGGTTTCTTTTCCATTTTGTGTTTTGGTATGACATTCCCTCTCCAAAAAGGGGCGTTACATGCTTTTTCTAGATCGAACTCTCCCTTAAACTGTGGTGGATTGTTATGATGAAACTCTAATAAATTCTGAGCTTCAGCAGTCGTTTCTTGCTATTAGGTAGCCTTTTTGGTTCTGTTGCGCTATAACCTCTTCCATCTTCTGCATAACTTCAGCTATTGTAGCCATACTCTCGTTGTCTCATTCAATGTTCGTACGTACACCTCTGCTACAAGCCATCACGTTCCTTTGGAGTCAAACTAAACAATACACAATGAAAAGTCAGATGTAACCTTTAGGAAATCAATCACAGAGAATCACACAACACAAACAAAAAAGACCTAACCACAAATCCTAAAAGACTCAAACTTGGGCTCTGATACCAACTAATGTAACACTCTCTTTCGGGTACCACATTTGGGACCAAAACTTGAAAACTTAACAAAACATGTAAAATGTTTAATATAGTAAAATACAGATTTCAAATTTTCTTTTACGAAAACATAAATTTAAACAAGGCATAAATAACACGAGATGCAATATTTAATAATGGCACATCAGGATATACAAAAGATGACATAGATCACTGTCCACTCAAAATACATAAGGTTTAAACTCTAAAGGAGATACATATAAATATATACAAACAGTTCATAAAACACAAACTAGCCCAAGTCTAAAAACCTAGGGAGTACAGTCCTCCATTGGATCCTCCTCCTCAGAGTCCCCATCAGACAAAACACTCAATTGGGGTAAGAGCTCATGAGCAGGTGTCCTAGCAGATGACACCTCACAGTTCGCATCTTCCCTAGGGGTGTAATATAAGTCACCCCATAACTCCCTAATTAGCATAACAAACTCCAAACGTATAGAGATGTCTAGAGAGAAAAAAGGGGCCCCATCGCGGGTCCTATGCATAGAAACAGATATATCTTCTACATATCTAACACGTTCCGTATCCCAGTCGATATGCCAAGCATCCATACCACCAAGGAACTGAACTCTGCCAAAACCAGCAAAAGCTCTTGTCGCCGCCATCACAAAAAACAAAACAGCAAAAAGATACGATCTTCTTCGTCTTCCTCTCAGTCTTTAATAATCATACACATAAAACATAATAATACAACAAAGAAGTGAGATTCTCTACATGAATACCAATATGGCAGCAAAGAAACCATAAAGAACAATAATATCATTCATCTACAGGAACAAAAATTTTAGTTATGGCATTAAGTATAAGATAATTTAGCAGGTATAAAATAACACAATGATATGTAGACCGACTATGCATATGCACAATGGACCAATTTCCTACTCCATGGAGCTAAACACAATTTCGGAGAGAATGATCTAGAAGATATTGTCTGTATCTCATTAGCCTCAAGTCAAGTACTATAATTTTCTCAATTAGTGCATCATGGCGTTATACAAGACAGTCTACACTAGATCATGATTAGGAATAGTGTCTCAGTCTGGATCGTCAGTGCATTGCATCGTTTTGATCCACGACACAATGGATCTACCAACTGGCCATTATGGAAAACCTACGCCCCGACGCCCCCAAGGTCAACAAGTGACCTACACGACACCGTCGGTATAATGCATGATCAATGACTCAATGCATACACGCATATTAATATCATGATTTTCCATAAATATAAGTTACTCATGAGCCAAGCTAGTCATCAACATCTTTGAGTCCCGTTCAAGAGCCTGACAGCACACTGTTGTTATTTCCAATCGCAAAGTATCTTTATCGCATAACTCAGAAATCATCATTCTTAAATTACGTAAAACTTTCATTGCACTTTTAAGCTAAATTTTTGAAACGTTCAAAGATTAATTTAGAAATTAACTTAAGTTCCAATATTCTTATAACTAAACTCCTCTAGGTAATGATTCCTAATATTTTTCACAAAAAGACACCAAAGAAGTCCACATTATATCAATTTAGTAAATCTCATTTCCTTTGTATTTAATAAATCACTCTTCAATAAATTACTTTAAATTTTCAAATACTTTTTCAAGTTCATTTTTTTTCATGGCTGAAATTTTACTTTGTGCCAAAGAATAAAATTTTATTTTTTTTCTTTTTCATCATTACAAACCCTTACTCGAAATCTTTTTTACTTAAGCTTCTAAGCTCTAAATCAACATAAAATTTTTGTCTTGGATACCCAATTTACGATCACTTGGCTGTGAGCCTTAGGGTCCTTGGACCTCAAATTGTTCATCTTCACCAACAAAATTCCAAGCAAACAACATACTTCAATTACTCAAAATTTCTACTCAACCAAAATTATGCATAGTATTAAGCCACAAAATCACATAGGGCAAAAAAAAAACCACAAAGATCACCAAAATACATATAACAAAAATCACCAAAATTTACATACAATCAAGTGAATGACCCTCACATGGATTCCTCACTTACAATATGCAAATTTCGTTCCTCACCACCATGAAAGGCTGATGAGGGTAATCTCCCTCTTACCTTGGATGATATCAACAACTCCTTGGGTGCCTTCTTGAATCAACTTCCCCTTCTAAGGTGCTCTTGAAAAACGAAAACAACATACAAAAGAATAAACATCCAAGACTTGGAAAGAATGACCATGGATCACAATCTTCGTCTTAGAAATTGAAAATGAAAAGAGAAGATGAAGATGGAGGAATTTCACCTTAAAAGCTTTCAAAACCCTAACTTGAAGAAGTACTTGAAAATGGATGAACAAGATCAAGAGCACAACACCAAAGTGTCTTCAAATGAGGTTTGGATTCAAGAAATGTAGATGGTTGCAATTAAAGAAGATTGGAGGGTGGGTTTTGGTGGTGTGGCCGTGAGCTTGGTGGAGAGAAAATGAGAGGAAAAAGTGAGAGAGAAAGTGTGTAGCTTTTTGGTTGAAATGTGAAAATGAAAAGTAAAGATGAAAGATAGAAAACTTATTCTAGAAGCTTCTTGGAGCTCCTTGGCCGTAGGCTTCCTAAGGAGGGAGGGAGACAAGCTTTTCCAACAAGCTTCCTCCACACTTGCTTAGGAAGCTTGCTTCCTATTGGTCCAAAAAGAGAGGTGGGCCATGGTAATGTCATAAAGGTGTGGTCACATGGGTCATGTCATCAAGAGAAACCTCTAGAAAAAAGGTGACTAAATTTATATCTAGAACCATCCACTAGATCTTTACTAAAAGCTATTATCCAATGGACAAAAGCTACAGTTAACCAAACTAATATTTATTGTCTAATGTGATAAAATCTCATTGGATAAAATCTCATATAATGAAAACCTCAAAAATTGTCTCCAGTTTCGGGTTTAATAAGCTCCCCCGACCCCGCATCAAAAGTCCAAAATTTTCTAAAAATAATATTAAAATAATCAAAATAGGACAATTAATTCATAAAAATCACTAAAATCACTAAAATCACAGATAACTGAAAAGCAAGAAAAGAAGAAAAGAATTTGGATGTTACATAGGTGGCTAGGTCCTTTTATAGTCACTAAGGTTTTTCCTTATAGTGCAGTGGAGATCACAAGTGAGGCAATTAACAAAGCTTTCAAAGTCAATGGACATCGCCTCAAGCAATTCTACGAGGGCATAGTGGAAGAGGTTCACTTGCAAGCGGCCATATATATCACTTGATAAAGATGTTTCTTCCTTCTCTCCTTTATTTTTACTTATCTTAAATTAATTTATGATTTGATGTTGTATAAGCTTTACATTGAGGACAATATAAGATTTAAGTCTGTGGGAGGAATTTACATTTTGTTTTTTGTTTTTTGTTTTTTATTTTTAATTTTACTATTTATGTTTTGTTTTTTAATTCTATTTTTTACTATTTAGAAAAAGTTAAATTATATAAGAAATTGAGTTTTTAATTACTTTCCAATAGAATTTTGAGATATATGAAAGTTGTGAGCATACATATTGCTTTCTAATGAAATTTTGAGATTTGTGAAAGTTGTGAGCATGAATAAATTGAAGTTAAAAGTTTAAAACATAAGTGAATAAATTATCTTTTATCTTGAGATTAACTGTAATACCCTAATAAAATTATCGTTAAATAACTAGAATATTTCAAGATAAATCGTATTAAACATGTTATTTCCTAAAAATGCATAAAACATAAATCTATAATAGTTTGTACAGTCATTATAGAGAGCCACAATGATGAAAAGATTATATATATACATCACTGGCTAAAAGCCACATTGTAATACATAAACTTTTACAAACTAAGGAGCAATGTAAATAAATACAAACTGATGCAAAAAGAAATAAAGCAACTAAACTAAGTCTTTTGCTTCTTCTTTTTCTTGCCCATTTTTCTTTGGAGGTTCTTCACCTGAATTTACATGGAACACACTGGGGTGAGAAATTCAAAATTTCTCAGTATTAGTATACCAAAACTGACAGTTATTTATTTAACAACTAATAAACCAACTAAACATACATTTACACTTTATGTAATAGAGTATACGATAATCAATAATATCAGAGATTCGCCTATACAATCCTAAGATACTATTGAACAAGCATCTAAGCAACCAATCGAGACAATTGCCCATACAATTGTCAACAATGCAATGCTTTATGTTATGAGGTATAATTATGTTCAAACAATGTCTTATCATTATGATTATGCAATGCCAATGCAGTTTTTAGTTTTTTGAAAACACAAGTTACTTACTTATTTTCCATAAACTTCCGTTTCTTGTATATACAAAGCAGGATAAGCCTAAAAGTCTAAATCCCACTTGGTAATAGGTAGACACTTTCCTCACCAACGTAAGAGTACTACTTCCACCTTCATACCAGTAACCCTAATCATACTAGCATAAATGCAAGGATAATTCCCAGGTCATATGGTTATACACGTCATCTAAGGTCACAATACACAGAAAATTAGCAAATACCAAGTTTGAAAACCAAATATTCAAGCCACATTTTAAACACTAGTACATAGGAATCTTAGCCTCACTTATCCAACAAAGTAGTAAGATTCACATTGCTAGCTAACCAGTATCTAGAACATCACACAATCACTTCACAAGTGAATTAGAAATCAACCTCATGTTGATTAAGGTTCTAAACATTAACATAGGCATTCTATCACACTTTGAATGTCTAAGACTTCCCACACTATTCACATATACAAGTTGATAATTCTCTCAAAGAAATATCCCCAAAAGTGTCTCATTACACCTAAAAAAGACTTGCATAAATGATCCCATCAAGTAAGGAATTCAATTAGCAACACATGCTAAATTTTGATTTTTGCCCTGTCTCGGCGCTTAGACGCCTCAAGCCAAGCGCTTAGGCGTTCATACAATAGCACCAAGCAAAACTCTTAGGACGATGGGCACTCAAATACTCATACACGGGCACCTAGGCGCTTATCGCTCAGCAACACGTGAAACCTTTATGGGCTATGGGCGCTCAGACGCTCAAACGCCCAGCGCCTAGGCGCTCGTCGCCTAGAATAGAATCAGCAGAACTCTGCAAAAACTATTACTATTCTATTAAGGAAATAAATGAGATTCGACCACTCATACCTAAATTCTAGATGATTTCTAATCCCTATCATGCTCTCAAACATGTTAGAATCATAACTCATTAACTTAACTCATCAAACATGGATTTAAAACTAAATCAAGCCATGGAATCATGCAAAAACCTAAAAGCTCCTCAAATAGGCATATAAACATCCATCAAGCAAAACAAGCTACCTTGGTTTTCAATGAGTTGAAAACACTCTAACTCCACTCTTGGGACCAAGAACTAAGTTAAGAGCAAGGATTTGGTTCATCAAACCAAAAATTCATCCAAGAACCCTATATCATACAAGATGAACAAAAGAGAGTAAATGGATAGAAAACCCCCTACCTTTGGAACAAAGAAGAAGATAATGATCAGAAAATCTCTAGCTTCCTTTCCCTTTTTGATTTCCACTCCTTTCTTTCCTCTTGTCTTCCTCATTTTCTATCTTCTCCTTTCTTGCTACTATTCTGGTTTTCAGCTGAGAGAAAGAATAAGAAACAAGTGAGAAAGCTGAAAGAAATATCACAAAAGGGTCAAAGAAGGTGGGCTACTTGTGAGAAGCTTGGTCACTTAAGTGACCAAGTGGTATTTCCCGATCTGTTAAGAACACTTAGATTTCTCCAAATCTAATTTTC
Source organism: Ormosia emarginata (assembly GCA_029884605.1). NCBI lineage: Eukaryota > Viridiplantae > Streptophyta > Magnoliopsida > Fabales > Fabaceae > Ormosia > Ormosia emarginata. The sequence continues at coordinate 29,882,736 of JAQQTP010000079.1, read as the reverse complement.
TTACTAACAACAAGTTTAAAATAAATGACAGGATTCATAAAAAATCTTGTTGCATCAAAACCATCATTTTCCATATCTATGACTAGTCAATTTGACACTAAAACACACAACCAATATGCCTAAAAGTACCAAACTGACTCCGATTATTCTCAAATTTTAACCACATCACAAAATACACATTTGTGACTTAGAAATATATTATCCACGTCTATTTCTATTAGTTAAACCATTTATGCTAATATATGGGTCATTTTAAGCTACTTTTTACCTTTTGGGTTGTAGCAAAATTCCTAAACTAACTTAGATTGTCACAAAATTATATAGGCATGTTAAGCAAGTATTAAGTTATCTTTGTAACCACTTACAAGTCTAACATGTTTTAGAGAATGTTACATCAACGAGTTTGGTAATGAAAATTAAATTGGTAGATTGAGTTTGATAGAAGCATACATTGTGAGACTTTAAACATTTTAATGAATGGATTGAGCATTTGTGTCATTCTCTTCTTTCTAATGTAATTTTCACTCATGGAATTTGTTACTCTAGAACTTGCTTTGATTCTTTTTTATGCTACATTTTCACATCCATGCATGAACATGATTGAGACATTTTATTGAATTAACTACTTTAGCCAAATAGCTAAACTTGCATATTTTTCCTTGATTAACCCCTTTGAGCTTATTTGACCATTCCTTGTTTTTAGCTCATTACATGCCTTAAATGGAAAATCATGTTTTTACCTAACCTTAGGGAATAGGAGAGCATTGACATTGTTATTGGAAGAGTTCTTGAACAAGTGTGGGGGTGTGTTGGTGTATGCTCTAGAGCCCGATACATTTTATCTGTATTTACATACATTGTATTATGCTATTTTTTAATATACGAGGCATTTCATTTATTGTGTTATTTTTTATAAACATAATAAAGTCCTTAGAATAGTAAGTTTGATGTCATAGGACATCAAGTGGATGACTTGATCGTGAGATCCTATTGGATAAAATACTATTCTTAAATGTCCCTGGTCAAGTATTATTGTTAATTAGGGCAACAATAATGTATTGAGACTAGTATGTGCAGAGACTGATGGCCACATCTCACGGGTCATAGATATGAGATATCAAGTCTTCACATGAGTACATATTAGAGTAATAATGTACTAGACAGACTTGCTATGAGAATGCTATATGGATCGTTACGTGAGTGTCATAAGTGATTCATATAGTGACAATGGTGTATGTGGTCCTTTGACTTGAACTCACTATGATTCCTATATGAGGAGTTGTGTGTTTTGATACCGTCAAATGTCATTTCTAACAAGGTGATTATAAAGTTAGTTATTGGACATGCTGCGAATCATGCGGAGGGATGTGAGTGACCTAGATGAGATTTGTCCCTCATACATAACAGCAACAATATCTTCGGAGGCCCTGATTGAGTGAGACTATGAAATACATGACCTTGCTCAAATAAGTCGATATGAGATATCAATCTCATTTATTGTTATTAAGTCTACTCGAGTATCAGGAAACGAAGGATTGAACTATACAAGGGTGACGCATTCCATGCCTTCTGTTCATTCTAGATATCTGGACAAAGGGACTAAACTACATGGTAACATTAATCACGGAAAAGTTATGTCAAATCACTGACACTCTCATTACTTGGGTAGCAGTGATGTGTTGCTAGATACTGCTCACTATTTGTAATATTAAAATGACATTTTAATATTACTGTCAATTTCATGAGAACCTGCAGGGTCGCACACTTAGAGTAGACTAAATTGGAACAATAAGGACCCAAGTTAGACTCGAATTTAATTGTGGGCAGGACTCGTAACAGATGAGTTTAGGGTTGCATAGCTTACCTTGTTGCTGCTTTCACTCACTTAAGCAGTCAACTTTTTAAATTGCACTGCTAACGAGTTGTCAAGGCATACATTACAAACCCTAGCCGCACTTGACAAAAATAGTGAATGAGAGAGTGATAAGTTTCTTCTCTTCTCTTTGCAGCTAGCACTGTGTGAGAGAGGCGTGACTCCTATCTACAGATGTTGGACGATCGTGAGTCTATTCATGTGGATAATGCAAAGATATCGTCGTTGTTACGGTGTTGGTGATTCACACCACTTGTTTTGATCACGCTTCAAGAGGTAAACAATTTTAAAAACTCTAATTATGGCTTTTTTGCATGGATCCTTGGTGAGAATTTTGTTTTTTGCTGCGTGATGTATCAGTCATTCCCAACAGTGATATCAGAGCCACTTGTGAATTTGTTTTGTATGAGATAACATGATCGATGTTCTATTTTTGGTAAAAGATATGATTTTTAATATGATATTTCAAAAAAATGAATGAAACCCTTTGCGAAAACATATTATGTTTTATGTGTTTTCAAAAATCATAAAGTTCTTCATATGTTTTGTGAAAACCATCTTATATTCAGATATATGTTGTTACGAAGCTTTCTAGTATGTATGTGATATGTACAACATTATGCACAATGATGCGGAGCAAGGGTTATGGAATCCTTGTTTCTGGTTGGCGGCAACAAGGTTTATGGAATCCTTGTTCTTGATACGCAATGCAAGGGTTTAGGAAGCTTTGTTCTTAGTTTACGACAGCAACAGTTATAAAATCCTTGTTTCTACGTAAGCGGCGCAATGCAGGGGTTTTGGAAACCTTGTTCCTATTTTGCGACAGCGGCATCAAGGTTTGATATCAAGCCGTCAAGGAGGCGCAAAAGGTTCAAATATTGAACAACGACACAAGGGTTCCCTATGACACATGAACTGTTCATGTGTTTTCAGGTTTAGGGTTCAAGTGTTGATACCCTAACTGTCAAGGGAGTTGCAAGAGATTCAACTCTTGTTTACGGTTCAAATTTTTGGGCCAAGACCCCCGTTGGGGCATTACCCCAAACCCCGTGCTATCTCTGCATAGAGCGTCTTTTCTAAGGCGCGATATTCAAATCCGTTGTTATAACTCACAAAATAATAATGTGTTATTGCTTTGTGTTTATGTGTACTTTGTGTTGCATGATGCATGATTATGACCTTAGTCCTCCTTTTATGGTATTCTGGTTATTTTAAAATACGACCTGCATGTCGTGCGTTTCTCTCTACATTCTAATTATACATACTCTTCTTACCTAACTCCCCTCGAATGTAAAAGAAGTTTCTATATAATGTAATCTTGATGTGGAGGCATGAAGGTGGCATTAAATAAGAACGTTGGTGGGAGACACTTGTGAAGCTGGTTCGCTCCCTCGTTTTAGTTAATGGTTCTCTCTTAGGGGCCATAACCATGTCACATTTATTATATGCTTTATTTGTATGAAATGCGTGGATGATGTTTATGGTATGATAAACAACTTAATAAATGGTGAGATCTAATAATAATAAAAATTCCCTCAAAAGCAAATATTAAGTCATTATGTGATGCCTTCCAATGTGTGGCACTCGTCAAGATTAGTATCGATTAAGTGTAGGTCTGCCAAAGCAGGGTGCCTTTATCTATATTAGTAAGACACGATGGGATAAGGGTAATATCCATCTGCCAACCATTAGGTTTGACGTAACTAGGCCATTTCAATAGGATTAAAGGCTTAGAGGCATAAAGTTGGGCTTTAGTCCATTAGATGGATTATAATAAGTGTTATTCACCTAACTATCCAAGAGTTGCTTATGATGTAATTGGAAAGAGGTTCCTACCTAAATAGCCGAATTTTGGGTGATCAGCCAAAGTCGACTCAAAGCTAGGTGAAATATGGATCTTGGCCCACTAGGAAATCTTATGATGGGATTTTTCAAGTCAATGTTGAGGGTCATTGATTTGAATAAAATAGTGGGAAGCATATTTAATAAAAGACTTTTTTAAAGATGTTTATGGCATGATACTTATATTTTACATATTTCTGTTGATAGATTACCATGGCAACAAACACTTCAAGTAACTTATCATTGTGATTAGTCCTTGAGAAGGACAAGTTGTCTGGGACAAATTTCCTATACTGGTACAGGAACTTGAGGATTGTTCTCAAGCAAGAGAAAAAGTTGTATGTTCTAGAACAACTTGTTCCTGAGCCACCTGCTACTAATGCCCCTAGAGCTGAAAGAGATGCTTATAAGAAGTATCAAGATGACGCCTTGGACGTCGAATGTCTAATGCTAGCCACCATGAACTTTGAGCTCCAAAAGCAACAAGAGAACATGGATGCCTACGATATGATCATACATCTTAAAAAGCTTTATCAAGAACAGGCTAGACATGAGAGATACGAGGTTTCTAAAGTACTAGTTCAGTGCAAGCTGATAAAAGGAAGCCATGTTGGTGCTCATGTACTCAAGATGATTGGGTACATTGAAAACCTAGAGAGACTTGGTTTTCCTTTGGGCCAAGAGTTGGCCACTGACTTAGTCCTGTAATCGTTGCTGGAAAGTTTTAGTCAATTTGTCATGTACTACAACATGAATAAAATTGACAAATCACTACCAGAGCTGTTGAGCATGTTGAGAACTATTGAGTAGAACATAAACAAAGGCAAAGGAAATGCCATAATGATGGTCCAAAAGAATAAAGGCAAAAAACAATTGAAAAAGTCCAAGGATAAATGGAAGGGCAAAGGCAAGGATAAGTCCAAGCCTAGCACTTCTGGCTTGAAACCAGTGGGTGGAGTGGCTAAGGAAGGTACGTGCTTTCACTATGGTCAGATAGGACATTGGAAGAGGAACTGTGCCAAGTACCTAGAGTAGCTCAAGAAAAAGAAGGGAAGTGAGACTTCCACTTTAGGTATTTTTGTTATAGAAGTCAATTTATCTACTTCTGCATCATGGGTATTAGATACTAGATGTAGATCTCACATTTGTGTAAATGTGCATGATCTAAAGAGCAGTAGACCATTGACTAAGGGCGAAGTCATCCTACGAGTTAGAAATGGAGTAAAGGTTGCTGCTTTAGCTGTAGGGACTTATTTGTTATCTTTGCCTACTAGGCTTGCAATAGAGTTAGAGAACTGCTATTTTATGAATATCATTTCTATTTCTTGTTTGGACAAGAAAGACTGTACATTTATTATAAAGGACAAATGTTGTTCCATTTATTTAAATGATATTTTTTATGGTAGTGCACAATTGAGTAATGGACTTTATGTCCTTGATCTCGAAACTCCCGTCTGTAACATAAATACAAAGAGGTTTAAATCAAACAATATAAACCTAACTTATCTCTGTCATTGTCGTTTGGGCCACATAAATGAGAAATACATCTGCAAACTCCATAAAGATGGATTCTTGGACTTGTTTGATTTCGAATCATATGAGATATGTGAATCTTGTTTATTGGGAAAGATGACAAAGGCCCCATTCACTAGACAAGATGAAAGGGCTAGTGATCTTTTGGGCCTTATACATAGTGATGTATGTGGACCCCTAAACACACTGGCTAGAGGTGGTTTTCAGTACTTCAATACATTTACTGATGATTTTAGTAGATATGGATTTATATACCTTATGAAGCACGAATCAGAATCCTTTGAAAAGTTAAAGGACTTTAAGAATGAAGTACCAAACTAACTTGGCAAGAGTCTTAAAGTTCTTCTATTAGATCGAGGTGGTGAATACTTGAGTCAACAGTTTGATGATCATCTAAAAGAGTGTGGGATAATATCTTAACTCACTCCTCTAGGAACACCACAATGGAATGGTGTATCTGAAAGGAGGAACCGAACCTTGTTGGACATGGTCTAATCCATGATGAGTCATGCAGACCTTCCAGGCTCCTTCTGGGGACATGCTTTGTTAACAACAGCTTTCACACTTAACTGTGTTCCATCTAAAAAGGTTCAAAAGAGACCATATGAGATATGGACTGAGAGACGGCCTAGTGTGTCTTTCATGAAGATTTGGGATTACAAAGTGTATGTCAAATGTCAAGTTTCTGATAAACTTGGGCCCAAATTAGATAAATGCTTCTTTGTGGGGTATCCTAAGTGTAACACCCTTGTGGGGATTTCACATTTATGATGCAATAAAATAAAACATTACCCAAGTTATAAAACATTTGATACATAATTAATATGAGTTGTAAAATTTTTCTTTTTATACTGGATATCCTTAAATAAAATAACATAAAACATAAAATAAGCAAACTTATTATCTTACACATAATATACATAAGATTTTGTCTTAAGTTATATAAATGATTTACAACTACAAATATTTAAATAAAGCAGTAAAGAGTTAGTATAATACAAAACATAGACATGCCCAAGTGCACATCAAAGTTTTCTAACCCTCCGAAGGATCACTCTCAAAGGAAACCTCGGGTGATAGAAATCTAGGATGTCTCACAACTCTATGGACTGGCGTCCGTACTGTTGATACTATACTGATCTCACTAGGGGTACAAAAAAGTCCTCCCCAGTGACGCCTCAGATCCAAAGGCATCTCCAGATGTAGATACAAAGTAGTAGTAAATACTGGCTCAGCATCAAACTCTCTATGTAGGGACACAGCCAAACGTCCCAAGTAAATCACCGATCCTCGATCCTCGCACAGTCACCAGGCCTCCGAGCCTTCATGAAACTCCAATCTCACAAAACCTAGGAATCCCGGTAGAGCCATGATCACAAAATCAGTCCAAAGGATATGGATGATCGGACGGCTCGCCCTCTTCAAGCTGATCGTCTGTCTGCTGATCTTCGGGATACAAAATCTCTAGAGGTTGTTCCTCTACCTCTTCCTCAAACTCTTTACAGAAATAAAATAATAATACAAAAACACATACAAATAAAGAGGTGAGATAATCTTACATCAATACCAGCATGGCAAATAAGAAAACGACAATACAATAGATATCACCATTTAAATGCAATAAAACATACCATAACATCATAGATAATAGCACAATGTAATGCAAGAATTGCATACCACAGTATCATAAATAACAACACAATTTAACACATCATATAATATCACAAATAATAATGTTATGATGCATGACACAAATGCAAATGCAAGATGACTCATTCCTACTCCATGGAGCTAGACACAGACATATGAGAGAATGACCCGAAGAGAACTACCAGTACCTCAGGCTGCCCACCAAACTATTACACTGTCCAACGTCGTGTCTATAGCCCACTGTCCAATGTAGTGTAGTAGTACATAGTCCAAACACATTGTGCACTACAGGCATTGTACTAAACAGTCTTCCCAAGATCTTGATTAAGTGTAGTGTGTGTCGAGATCATTAGTGTGTTGCCAATTATCACAACCCAGAGGAGCGACCAACTGTTCACATGTGGAATACTCCACATACTAATGCCTCCAAGTCCACACAAGATGAACCACACTACGCTTATCACATCGACAACATGGTGTAATTCGTCTTATCAATCAATCGCCAATATCAACCAAATTGTCCCAACTCTTGATGCATGAATAAGAACTATAATTACCAAATTACCCTTAGTTTCCAAATATTATCATATTTACAAAAACACCCTCAATCTCAAAAATTCCAACATATAGTACGTCACCACTTGACAGTACCATATCTCAACGTGTCCGGATCCACCACTTTGGCCCGATAGCAAAACTCACTGTTCCAATTAATCGCGTAGGAATTTTATCACATTTTCACAATCACATCGCTTTTACAAACGTTTTTAAATCACGTAATTATATTTTGCTATTTTTAAAATTGCGTAGCGTTTTTAAATCGTTTTCCCAATCGCGTAAGATTTTTAAATCGTTTTCTTAACTGAAAAACTTTAAAATCTCCATTTTAAAACTGCATAAACTATTTTTAATACTTTTAAACTATGTAGAGTATTTTCCTTACGTTATAAATATATTATAAAACGTTCACTTTTATTTGTCTATTTCTAATAAAATTTACTTTACTTCTTTAAGTCTTGAAAATCTATTACAAATGTATTCTTTTTAGGTTAAACATCTAATCTACACTTAGAAAATAAATTTTGAATTGATTATACATTAAAAAGGCATGTTGGCCAAAATTCCCAAAATCTTGGCATTTGAACTTTAAATCATTTTACATCTTCCAAATCATTTTGGAATTCATTGATTTACCTAAATCCATTTAGTCCTTCTTTTAGAAAAGGGTTGAGAACATTTTGGTTCTCTTTTTCATGGTGAAGCCGAAAGCTGCATGGTGTGTTCTTTGGAACACTCATGCAATCCTTGCATGTTATTCACATCCTAATTAATAATCATGCATATATCAACACATGCAATATATTTTTAAAGCTATAAACATGCATACAAACAATATAAAAAACAAGTAGGAAAACATTTAAACAACCAAGCAAGTGAATCCTTATGGATTCTTCTCACACATACAATCCATTTTCTCATCACCACACTTGGTTGATGAGATTAAATCTCCCTCTTACCTTAAAGGAAGATAACTCCTTCTACTCTCCTTCCTAGTCGATTTCGTGACCCTCCAAGAAACCTAAAAGATCATAAACAAAAATTTAAAAAGTTATAACTATAGGAGAAAAGCATAAACCATGGATCAATCATGGCTTAGAACCTAAGAAATGAAGTTAGAAATGAAAAACAAGGAGTTTCACCTTATAGGAAAAATCTCCAAAGTAATTTTCCAAGCTTAAGATGAAATTTTTTGAAGAAACCTCCAACTAGAAATGTTCTTAGAATAGTATTTAGGTTTGAGAAAGTATGTTAGATGAAATTTTTGAAGGTTGGATGATGGTGTATGGGTGTTTGGCCGAATGGTCTTCAAAGGAGAAAGCAAGAGAATGGTTCTTGGTGTTCTTGGAGAAAAAAGAAAGATTAGAGATGAAAAATGACTAAGTTGATGTTCTCTTCACTATGCATGGCCGTGCACTTCATCAAGGGAGATGGCCACCTTGTTTGACTTCTCCTAACACCTAATAGCCCTAGATTTGATCAATGGTTGATATCAAAGCTTGGCCTCCAAGCTTGTCTCTCATTGGTGCATGAAAACCTAGTCATCGAAGTGACTAAGCCTTTCTTGAATGCTCTTGAAGCTTCTTGGCCGAATGGCCCTAAGGATAGCAAACTAAGTTTGTGCTCACTTAAGCCATCTAGTTACATTTAGGTGCATTTGATTAATTTGTTTAGTTACTTGCCTAACTATATAGTTACTTAGGTTAACTAGGTTAGTCTTGATATTTTGAGATCATTATCTAACTAGAACTTAACTAGATAGCTAACTAGGTTTCCTTCACTTAGTTACTTAACAAGCTTTCTATACTAACTTAGTTAGGTTCATGCTAACTTGGTTAAGCTTTCTAGTTCCATCTTAACAAGTCCAACTATTTTTGTAGACTTGATTTCTATTGGTTTAGAATTTTCAAGCCTACATTGATGACTGGTTTCTATTGGCCTAGAATTTAGTCTAGCCAAAAACATTGACTGCTTCACTAAACGCAGGTCTCACAGACTTTTTCGGGTCCATGGTCGTTTTAGAGCTGATTTCTACTGTTTTTAAGACAGTAGGTACTGTCAAATAAAATAATATTATAATAATATAAAATTATTTTATTGCACAGTTAAATCCTAAAAATTAAAAGATTAATATTCGTATCACTAGGAATTGGGTTTAGTAAGATCCCCAAATCCGAATAATTAAAATAAGATTTCTCCGGCCCGAAAATTATTATTTTCTGGACTCAAGTAAATCACACAAAATACTCAAATATGAAAACGAAACAGTCAAATAAATTTTATAGCATACAGAAAAACATAAAACAGTACAATCAGGACAACACTGTCATTTATCCAAAAGTTGGAGTGTTACACTAAGGAAACCTGTAACGTCCCTTTTTTGTAGGAGAAGAAGGAACATCACACCATAATATAATGAAATAAAATGTGAAAAATAATAAATCATGAATTAAGACCCGATTCATTTTGATATATAATTAAACAAATTTAATCATAAGTGTATAGTAATTGGGGTAAATGTAAATTCTTTTTTTATTTTGTGAGAATAATGAATATAGTTACAGGATAAATCGACATGAAAGAAAAACCATACATCCATATTTTATATATATATATATATATTTGCATCAAGCCTATTTAGTTACATCATCAAGTAAACAAAAAGCAAAAAGAGCTTTACCCACCCTAAGATGTTTACAAATTTACATCCCATCAAAATAGCCAAACGTTAGGCTTCCTAAAAAGATATACAGATAGCCATCAGTAGCCACTGACAGTACCAGCCCCCCTAAGACTGACGAGAAGGAACCATAGCAGGATCCTCCTCTGGGTCTTCCTCATCAGATGAAATCATCATCGGAGCGATGGAATTTCGAGCAGAGGCTTGAGCAGTAGAAAGGAATGAATCCTCCTGTGGCATGTAATAGAGATCATCCCACAGATCTCAGACATGTAGGTAAAATTTTAAATGAACAAAAGTAGTAAAATAAAAAATAGGCGGGTTATAGCGACCCCAAGCTAACGACACCGTCAAGTCCCCATGATAAATGCAACGGTCCATGTGCAGGTTTATATGCTAACAATCAGGACCTTCGTGGAAGGTCATCCTCACATATCCCAAAAATCTACGTGGACGAGATGACATCTTCAAGCAAGCTCTAATCGTAGTCAGGCCAGAAACTAGGGAACTCGAGTGCTCCCCCTTCTTTTAGAAAAGGGTTGAGAACATTTTGGTTCTCTTTTTCATGGTGAAGCCGAAAGCTGCATGGTGTGTTCTTTGGAACACTCATGCAATCCTTGCATGTTATTCACATCCTAATTAATAATCATGCATATATCAACACATGCAATATATTTTTAAAGCTATAAACATGCATACAAACAATATAAAAAACAAGTAGGAAAACATTTAAACAACCAAGCAAGTGAATCCTTATGGATTCTTCTCACACATACAATCCATTTTCTCATCACCACACTTGGTTGATGAGATTAAATCTCCCTCTTACCTTAAAGGAAGATAACTCCTTCTACTCTCCTTCCTAGTTGATTTCGTGACCCTCCAAGAAACCTAAAAGATCATAAACAAAAATTTAAAACGTTATAACTATAGGAGAAAAGCATAAACCATGGATCAATCATGGCTTAGAACCTAAGAAATGAAGTTAGAAATGAAAAACAAGGAGTTTCACCTTATAGGAAAAATCTCCAAAGTAATTTTCCAAGCTTAAGATGAAATTTTTTTTAAGAAACCTCCAACTAGAAATGTTCTTAGAATAGTATTTAGGTTTGAGAAAGTATGTTAGATGAAATTTTTGAAGGTTGGATGATGGTGTATGGGTGTTTGGCCGAATGGTCTTCAAAGGAGAAAGCAAGAGAATGGTTCTTGGTGTTCTTGGAGAAAAAAGAAAGATTAGAGACGAAAAATGACTAAGTTGATGTTCTCTTCACTATGCATGGCCGTGCACTTCATCAAGGGAGATGGCCACCTTGTTTGACTTCTCCTAACACCTAATAGCCCTGGATTTAATCAATGGTTGATATCAAAGCTTGGCCTCCAAGCTTGTCTCTCATTGGTGCATGAAAACCTAGTCATCGAAGTGACTAAGCCTTTCTTGAATGCTCTTGAAGCTTCTTGGCCGAATGGCCCTAAGGATAGCAAACTAAGTTTGTGCTCACTTAAGCCATCTAGTTACATTTAGGTGCATTTGATTAATTTGTTTAGTTACTTGCCTAACTATATAGTTACTTAGGTTAACTAGGTTAGTCTTGATATTTTGAGATCATTATCTAACTAGAACTTAACTAGATAGCTAACTAGGTTTCCTTCACTTAGTTACTTAACAAGCTTTCTATACTAACTTAGTTAGGTTCATGCTAACTTGGTTAAGCTTTCTAGTTCCATCTTAACAAGTCCAACTATTTTTGTGGACTTGATTTCTATTGGTTTAGAATTTTCAAGCCTACATTGATGACTGGTTTCTATTGGCCTAGAATTTAGTCTAGCCAAAAACATTGACTGCTTCACTAAACGCAGTCTCACAGACTTTTTCGGGTCCATGGTCGTTTTAGAGTTGATTTCTACTATTTTTAAGACAAGAGGAATCTTGTCAAATAAAATAATATTATAATAATATAAAATTATTTTATTGCACGCTAAATCCTAAAAATTAAAAGATTAATATTCGTATCACTAGGAATTGGGTTTAGTAAGATCCCCAACTCCGAAATAATTAAAATAAGATTTCTCCTACCAAAATTATTATTTTCTGGACTCAAGTAAATCACACAAAATACTCAAATATGAAAACGAAACAGTCAAATAAATTTTATAGCATACAGAAAAACATAAAACAGTACAATCAGGACAACACTGTCATTTATCCAAAAGTTGGAGTGTTACACTAAGGAAACCTGTAACGTCCCTTTTTTGTAGGAGAAGAAGGAATATCGCACCATAATATAATGAAATAAAATGTGAAAAATAATAAATCATGAATTAAGACCCGATTCATTTTGATATATAATTAAACAAATTTAATCATAAGTGTATAGTAATTGGGGTAAATGTAAATTCTTTTTTTATTTTGTCAGAATAATGAATATAGTTACAGGATAAATCGACATGAAAGAAAAACCATACATCCATATTTTATATATATATATATATATATATATATATATATATATATATATATTTTGCATCAAGCCTATTTAGTTACATCATCAAGTAAACAAAAAGCAAAAAGAGCTTTACCCACCCTAAGATGTTTACAAATTTACATCCCATCAAAATAGCCAAACGTTAGGCTTCCTAAAAAGATATACAGATAGCCATCAGTAGCCACTGACAGTACCAGCCCCCCTAAGACTGACGAGAAGGAACCATAGCAGGATCCTCCTCTGGGTCTTCCTCATCAGATGAAATCATCATCGGAGCGATGGAATTTCGAGCAGAGGCTTGAGCAGTAGAAAGGAATGAATCCTCCTGTGGCATGTAATAGAGATCATCCCACAGATCTCAGACATGTAGGTAAAATTTTAAATGAACAAAAGTAGTAAAATAAAAAATAGGCGGGTTATAGCGACCCCAAGCTAACGACACCGTCAAGTCCCCATGATAAATGCAACGGTCCATGTGCAGGTTTATATGCTAACAATCAGGACCTTCGTGGAAGGTCATCCTCACATATCCCAAAAATCTACGTGGACGAGATGACATCTTCAAGCAAGCTCTAATCGTAGTCAGGCCAGAAACTAGGGAACTCGAGTGCTCCCCCTTCTTTTAGAAAAGGGTTGAGAACATTTTGGTTCTCTTTTTCATGGTGAAGCCGAAAGCTGCATGGTGTGTTCTTTGGAACACTCATGCAATCCTTGCATGTTATTCACATCCTAATTAATAATCATGCATATATCAACACATGCAATATATTTTTAAAGCTATAAACATGCATACAAACAATATAAAAAACAAGTAGGAAAACATTTAAACAACCAAGCAAGTGAATCCTTATGGATTCTTCTCACACATACAATCCATTTTCTCATCACCACACTTGGTTGATGAGATTAAATCTCCCTTTTACCTTAAAGGAAGATAACTCCTTCTACTCTCCTTCCTAGTTGATTTCGTGACCCTCCAAGAAACCTAAAAGATCATAAACAAAAATTTAAAACGTTATAACTATAGGAGAAAAGCATAAACCATGGATCAATCATGGCTTAGAACCTAAGAAATGAAGTTAGAAATGAAAAACAAGGAGTTTCACCTTATAGGAAAAATCTCCAAAGTAATTTTCCAAGCTTAAGATGAAATTTTTTTGAAGAAACCTCCAACTAGAAATGTTCTTAGAATAGTATTTAGGTTTGAGAAAGTATGTTAGATGAAATTTTTGAAGGTTGGATGATGGTGTATGGGTGTTTGGCCGAATGGTCTTCAAAGGAGAAAGCAAGAGAATGGTTCTTGGTGTTCTTGGAGAAAAAAGAAAGATTAGAGATGAAAAATGACTAAGTTGATGTTCTCTTCACTATGCATGGCCGTGCACTTCATCAAGGGAGATGGCCACCTTGTTTGACTTCTCCTAACACCTAATAGCCCTAGATTTAATCAATGGTTGATATCAAAGCTTGGCCTCCAAGCTTGTCTCTCATTGGTGCATGAAAACCTAGTCATCGAAGTGACTAAGCCTTTCTTGAATGCTCTTGAAGCTTCTTGGCCGAATGGCCCTAAGGATAGCAAACTAAGTTTGTGCTCACTTAAGCCATCTAGTTACATTTAGGTGCATTTGATTAATTTGTTTAGTTACTTGCCTAACTATATAGTTACTTAGGTTAACTAGGTTAGTCTTGATATTTTGAGATCATTATCTAACTAGAACTTAACTAGATAGCTAACTAGGTTTCCTTCACTTAGTTACTTAACAAGCTTTCTATACTAACTTAGTTAGGTTCATGCTAACTTGGTTAAGCTTTCTAGTTCCATCTTAACAAGTCCAACTATTTTTGTGGACTTGATTTCTATTGGTTTAGAATTTTCAAGCCTACATTGTTGACTGGTTTCTATTGGCCTAGAATTTAGTCTAGCCAAAAACATTGACTGCTTCACTAAACGCAGGTCTCACAGACTTTTTCGGGTCCATGGTCGTTTTAGAGTTGATTTCTACTGTTTTTAAGACAGTAGGTACTGTCAAATAAAATAATATTATAATAATATAAAATTATTTTATTGCACAGTTAAATCCTAAAAATTAAAAGATTAATATTCGTATCACTAGGAATTGGGTTTAGTAAGATCCCCCAGCTCCGAATAATTAAAATAAGATTTCTCCGGCCCGAAAATTATTATTTTCTGGACTCGAAGTAAATCACACAAAATACTCAAATATGAAAACGAAACAGTCAAATAAATTTTATAGCATACAGAAAAACATAAAACAGTACAATCAGGACAACACTGTCATTTATCCAAAAGTTGGAGTGTTACACTAAGGAAACCTGTAACGTCCCTTTTTTGTAGGAGAAGAAGGAACATCACACCATAATATAATGAAATAAAATGTGAAAAATAATAAATCATGAATTAAGACCCGATTCATTTTGATATATAATTAAACAAATTTAATCATAAGTGTATAGTAATTGGGGTAAATGTAAATTCTTTTTTTATTTTGTGAGAATAATGAATATAGTTACAGGATAAATCGACATGAAAGAAAAACCATACATCCATATTTTATATATATATATATATATATATATATATATATTTATATCAATATATATTTAGTTACATCATCAAGTAAACAAAAAGCAAAAAGAGCTTTACCCACCCTAAGATGTTTACAAATTTACATCCCATCAAAATAGCCAAACGTTAGGCTTCCTAAAAAGATATACAGATAGCCATCAGTAGCCACTGACAGTACCAGCCCCCCTAAGACTGACGAGAAGGAACCATAGCAGGATCCTCCTCTGGGTCTTCCTCATCAGATGAAATCATCATCGGAGCGATGGAATTTCGAGCAGAGGCTTGAGCAGTAGAAAGGAATGAATCCTCCTGTGGCATGTAATAGAGATCATCCCACAGATCTCAGACATGTAGGTAAAATTTTAAATGAACAAAAGTAGTAAAATAAAAAATAGGCGGGTTATAGCGACCCCAAGCTAACGACACCATCAAGTCCCCATGATAAATGCAACGGTCCATGTGCAGGTTTATATGCTAACAATCAGGACCTTCGTGGAAGGTCATCCTCACATATCCCAAAAATCTACATGGACGAGATGACATCTTCAAGCAAGCTCTAATCGTAGTCAGGCCAGAAACTAGGGAACTCGAGTGCTCCCCCTTCTTTTAGAAAAGGGTTGAGAACATTTTGGTTCTTTTTTTCATGGTGAAGCCGAAAGCTGCATGGTGTGTTCTTTGGAACACTCATGCAATCCTTGCATGTTATTCACATCCTAATTAATAATCATGCATATATCAACACATGCAATATATTTTTAAAGCTATAAACATGCATACAAACAATATAAAAAACAAGTAGGAAAACATTTAAACAACCAAGCAAGTGAATCCTTATGGATTCTTCTCACACATACAATCCATTTTCTCATCACCACACTTGGTTGATGAGATTAAATCTCCTCTTACCTTAAAGGAAGATAACTCCTTCTACTCTCCTTCCTAGTTGATTTCGTGACCCTCCAAGAAACCTAAAAGATCATAAACAAAAATTTAAAACGTTATAACTATAGGAGAAAAGCATAAACCATGGATCAATCATGGCTTAGAACCTAAGAAATGAAGTTAGAAATGAAAAACAAGGAGTTTCACCTTATAGGAAAAATCTCCAAAGTAATTTTCCAAGCTTAAGATGAAATTTTTTTGAAGAAACCTCCAACTAGAAATGTTCTTAGAATAGTATTTAGGTTTGAGAAAGTATGTTAGATGAAATTTTTGAAGGTTGGATGATGGTGTATGGGTGTTTGGCCGAATGGTCTTCAAAGGAGAAAGCAAGAGAATGGTTCTTGGTGTTCTTGGAGAAAAAAGAAAGATTAGAGATGAAAAATGACTAAGTTGATGTTCTCTTCACTATGCATGGCCGTGCACTTCATCAAGGGAGATGGCCACCTTGTTTGACTTCTCCTAACACCTAATAGCCCTAGATTTAATCAATGGTTGATATCAAAGCTTGGCCTCCAAGCTTGTCTCTCATTGGTGCATGAAAACCTAGTCATCGAAGTGACTAAGCCTTTCTTGAATGCTCTTGAAGCTTCTTGGCCGAATGGCCCTAAGGATAGCAAACTAAGTTTGTGCTCACTTAAGCCATCTAGTTACATTTAGGTGCATTTGATTAATTTGTTTAGTTACTTGCCTAACTATATAGTTACTTAGGTTAACTAGGTTAGTCTTGATATTTTGAGATCATTATCTAACTAGAACTTAACTAGATAGCTAACTAGGTTTCCTTCACTTAGTTACTTAACAAGCTTTCTATACTAACTTAGTTAGGTTCATGCTAACTTGGTTAAGCTTTCTAGTTCCATCTTAACAAGTCCAACTATTTTTGTGGACTTGATTTCTATTGGTTTAGAATTTTCAAGCCTACATTGTTGACTGGTTTCTATTGGCCTAGAATTTAGTCTAGCCAAAAACATTGACTGCTTCACTAAACGCAGGTCTCACAGACTTTTTCGGGTCCATGGTCGTTTTAGAGTTGATTTCTACTGTTTTTAAGACAGTAGGTACTGTCAAATAAAATAATATTATAATAATATAAAATTATTTTATTGCACAGTTAAATCCTAAAAATTAAAAGATTAATATTCGTATCACTAGGAATTGGGTTTAGTAAGATCCCCCAGCTCCGAATAATTAAAATAAGATTTCTCCGGCCCGAAAATTATTATTTTCTGGACTCGAAGTAAATCACACAAAATACTCAAATATGAAAACGAAACAGTCAAATAAATTTTATAGCATACAGAAAAACATAAAACAGTACAATCAGGACAACACTGTCATTTATCCAAAAGTTGGAGTGTTACACTAAGGAAACCTGTAACGTCCCTTTTTTGTAGGAGAAGAAGGAACATCACACCATAATATAATGAAATAAAATGTGAAAATAATAAATCATGAATTAAGACCCGATTCATTTTGATATATAATTAAACAAATTTAATCATAAGTGTATAGTAATTGGGGTAAATGTAAATTCTTTTTTTATTTTGTGAGAATAATGAATATAGTTACAGGATAAATCGACATGAAAGAAAAACCATACATCCATATTTTATATATATATATATATATATATATATATATATATATATATATATATATATATATATATATATTTGCATCAAGCCTATTTAGTTACATCATCAAGTAAACAAAAAGCAAAAAGAGCTTTACCCACCCTAAGATGTTTACAAATTTACATCCCATCAAAATAGCCAAACGTTAGTCTTCCTAAAAAGATATACAGATAGCCATCAGTAGCCACTGACAGTACCAGCCCCCTAAGACTGACGAGAAGGAACCATAACAGGATCCTCCTCTGGGTCTTCCTCATCAGATGAAATCATCATCGGAGCGATGGAATTTCGAGCAGAGGCTTGAGCAGTAGAAAGGAATGAATCCTCCCGTGGCATATAATAGAGATCATCCCACAGATCTCGAACAGGTAGATAAATTTCCAAATGAACAAAAGCGGTAAAATAAAAAACAGGTGGGTCATAAGGACCCCAAGCTAACGACACCATCAAGTCCCCATGATAAATGCAACGGTCCATGTGCAGGTTTATATGCTAACAATCAGGACCTTCGTGGAAGGTCATCCTCACATATCCCAAAAATCTACGTGGACGAGATGACATCTTCAAGCAAGCTCTAATCGTAGTCAGGCCAGAAACTAGGGAACTCGAGTGCTCCCCCTTCTTTTAGAAAAGGGTTGAGAACATTTTGGTTCTCTTTTTCATGGTGAAGCCGAAAGCTGCATGGTGTGTTCTTTGGAACACTCATGCAATCCTTGCATGTTATTCACATCCTAATTAATAATCATGCATATATCAACACATGCAATATATTTTTAAAGTTATAAACATGCATACAAACAATATAAAAAACAAGTAGGAAAACATTTAAACAACCAAGCAATTGAATCCTTATGGATTCTTCTCACACATACAATCCATTTTCTCATCACCACACTTGGTTGATGAGATTAAATCTCTCTCTCACCTTAAAGGAAGATAACTCCTTCTACTCTCCTTCCTAGTTGATTTCGTGACCCTCCAAGAAACCTAAAAGATCATAAACAAAAATTTAAAACGTTATAACTATAGGAGAAAAGCATAAACCATGGATCAATCATGGCTTAGAACCTAAGAAATGAAGTTAGAAATGAAAAACAAGGAGTTTCACGTTATAGGAATAATCTCCAAAGTAATTTTCCAAGCTTAAGATGAAATACATAGCCATGCTCAAATGAATTGATATGAAATATCGATTTTATTTGTTGTTATTAAGTCTACTCGGGTATCAGAAAATGAAGGATTGAACCATACAAGGGTGACGCCTTCCATGCATTGTGTTCAATCTAGATATCTGGACAAAGGGACTAAACTACACGGTAACATTGATCACAGAAAGGTTATGTCAAATCATTGACATTCTCATTACTTGGATAGCAATGATATATTGCTAGATACCGCTCACTGTTTGTAATATTAAAATGAGATTTTAATATTAGTGCTAATGTCATGAGAACCTACAGGGTTTCTCACTTAGAGCAGACTAAATTGGAGCAATAAGGATCCAAGTTGGACTTGAATTCAATTGTGGGTCGGACTCATAACCGATGAGTCTAGGGCTGCACAGCTTACCTTGCTGTTGCTTTCACTCATTTAAAGCAGTCAACTATTATAAATAGCACTACTAAGGGGCTATCAAGGTATACATTACAAACCCTAGCCGCACTTGACAGAAATAGTGAGTGAGAGACTGATAGGTTTCTTCTCTTCTCTTCACAACTAGCACTGTGTGAGAGAGGTGTGACTCCTATCTGCGGATGTTGGATGTTCGTGAGTCTGTTCGTGTGGATACCACAGAGACATCATCGTTGTTATGGTGTTAGTGATTCACGCCACTTGTTTTGATCATGCTTCAAGAGGTAAACAATTTTAAAAACTCATATTATGACTTTTTCGCATGGATCCTTAGTGAGAATTCTGTTTTTCGCTACGTGATGTGTCTGTGATTCCCAACAGGGTGTGCAAAGTGTTTGGTGAAAAGAAAAGAGTGACCAATTGAAAAAAAAAATAGAAGAAAATAGAAAAAAAAAAGGAATTCAAAGGAAATGGTTTACAAAAAAAAGAAAGGGCAAAAGAATATGTAAAGAGAATTTGCGTTACATAAAGTTGGGATAAACTTTCACGCTTGTTATTTGAACTCATCCTCAATATTCTTTTATTCACTTTGGTATTTAACTTGTCATCTTCTTATTATTCTCCTCCCTTACTTTGACCCCATTACAACCTTGCATAAAGTCCTCTTGAATTATATATGCATATGTTTTGAGTATTAGAGAAGTAGAAGATAAACAAGCTTATGGTAGTGCAAAATTTCGTAGTTTGAATTAAGTGAAACACTTACCTTCTAAACACTTGATGTTGGGAATTGTGGATACATCACGTAGCGGAAAAACAAAATTCCCACCAAGGATCCATGCAAAAAAAGAAGCCATGAAACATGATTTTTTAGTTTACCTCATGAAGCCCGACGAAAAACGAGTCGAGCAAATCACAAACACTGAAATAACAATGATGCCTCTACACAATCCACACGAAATGACTTGCAAAAACATCCAACATCTGAAGTCTTTGAGTCCCACATCTCTATGATAGTACTAGCTGTGAGGAGAAGAGAAACCTGTCACTCTCTCAATCACTGTTTTTGTTAAGTGCGGCAAGGGTTTTTTTTTATACGTGCCTTAATAGCCCCTGAGCAACAGTAGGTAAGCTGTGCAACCCTAGACTCATCTATTATGAGTTTGGCCCACAATTGAATCCCAGTCCAACTTGGATCCTTATTGCTCCAACTAAGTTTGTTCTAAATGTGCGACCCTGTAGGTTCTCATGATGTTGGCAATAATATTAAAATCTCATTCTAATATTATAAGCAGTAAGTGGTATCTAGCAATATATCGCAGCTACCCAAGTAATGAGAATGTTAGTGATTTGTGTAACATCCCGAAAATTGATAATTTTAGGATAAATAATCATTTAATAATATTTGGGAATTTTGGGAATTTTTTTCAGATTTTTCTGAGGACGTTGAATATTTTAATATATTTCTCGTTTTGCATGTACATCGAGCAGACTCTGGAAAACGACTGTAGCGCTTCGAAAGTTGAAAAAATTTATGACAAATATTCATTTTATAATATTTTTTATTTTTGAGAATTTTCTGGAATTTTTCCAGAAACATCAAATATTTTAGTATATTTCTCGTTTTGCGTGCACACTGAGCGGAGCCGGGAAAATGAAATATTTTTTCCGAGAACCTTGAACTATGGAAACATTGACGGGGGATCTTACTAAACTCGAGGCCGGACACAGTTTACGAGATTTCACATTTTTCAAGAAATTTAACAGACAAAATAATAAAACGCTGTGTAAATTTCATCTGTCAGATAAATTATATTGACTTCTGTCGACTATAACTATTATCCATTGGATAATAGCATGCATTAGAAATCCTATAACCTTATCCCAATGCAATCCTCGTTATGTCAAATCAATCTAACTTTAATTCAAATTTTGAATCTCATTTATGAAGCTTCTTCTAGAAGCTTTGACCCAAAATGTCCTAACTACCCACTCTAATAGCATGGAAATGACACAACACTCCCTCCCACACTCTCATAGGGCTACGGTTGGCAGCCCATTTGGAGCCAAATTTGGTCAAGCTTTTACTACACACTTAACACTCAAACCCTAATTCACTTTACCTATTCACTTCTCTCACTTCACTTCATCTTCTTCATCTTTTTCTCCTCCTTCTCTCTACCTCCACCATGACCACAAAAATTGCAGCCCTTCCTCCACCATTTTTGTTCAACTTTTCTCCTCTCCAAGCTCATTTCCATACTCACCTTCACTTCCTCTACCTTCTTTGTGTAGAAAGCTTCTTCATTTTCCACCTCTACCTCCATTTTCTCTCCACCTCTTCTCTTCTTCCTCCTCTTGAATCCGAAATTTCCAGCCACCACCACCATTGTTTCTCTTCACTTTTCTCTTCATAAACACCATTTCTAGACTTCCCTCAACCTCCTCTACACTTTCTCTTTAGGAAATCTCTTAAAAAATCTAACCTTTCTACCTCTCCCTCTCCAAATCCGAAAATCACTCCTCCATGGATGACCAAGCTTTTTGATTTTTCTCTTCACTAAACACTTTTATATACTCACCTTCATCTTCCCTACAAGTTTCATTTAGAAGGCTTGCTCAAAATCCAACCTTGTCTCCATTGTCTTCCAAGGTAAAGATTCTTGATTTCTCTCCTATTTCTTCTCATTTTCGTTTTCCTTGGTTACTATGTGACCAAGGGCTTCTCTTTTTGAGCATTGATGTGTGATGTGAGTGATTTTGAACACTCTAGGGTTCTTGGGTGAGTGGAATCCGAAAATCACCAAAAAAAGAAATCTCAAGGAGTTCAAGCTTAAGGCTTTAGGTAAAGTTCTTCACATTTACTTCTCAATTTCATTTTCCTTGGTCATCTATGTGACCAAGGATCATTCTTTTCAATCCTTAGTTGGTGATTATGAAAATTTGACCACTTTATGGTTTTCTTGAAGGTGGAGTCTGAATTTGTAAATCAAGGAGCCAAGGAGTTGTTTTCTTGAATTGTCTCCTCTAGGTAAGAGGGAGACTACTCACTTCAACCACTTATAGTGGTGAGGGAACTTTGTATGTATATTGATGGAGAATTCTATCCTTGTATGCTTACTTGAATTGTAAAAATTTGTATGATATAGTGTTCTTGAATTTGATTAATGCTTGAATTGTGTTCTTGAATATGTTTGATGTGTTGAATATGCTTGATCAAGTTAAGGTTGTTAAATGGAAAATGTGGAGTTTCCTACCTTGACTTGATGCCACGGTTTTGAGATGATTCTTGATTGATAAATTTGTTTAGTACATAATAAAAGGAAGCTATGAAATTGAATGTTAAATGATGATAAATAAAACTTATGAATATGAAATTCCAAGGGTTTACTACCCCACATGAAGCCACGGTTTTGGTCTTGATAAAGAGGCAATAGGATTAAGTTTGATGAACTAAATGTAAGTGAACTAGTATTAAGAAAACTTATGCATAAAAGTGGAAAGAAAAAAATTGGACATTGGATACCTATGAAGCCACGGTTTTGGCATTGAACCTTAGGCAATTGGATTGATCTTAATGAACTAAAATTTAAGTAAATTGATAATGATGACCTAGTACATAAAAAGGAAAGAAAAAGTGAAACTTAGAGGACTTATGAAACCATGGTTTGGACATTGGAAATTTGGGAATTGAATTGATCTTATGAGGAATAGAATTTGAGTGATTAAGTATCAAGTAACTAATGCATAATGTGGTGAAGAATTGAAACTTTGATGACAAATGATAGCCACGGTTTTGGCTTAAAATCATAAGGAATTGAAATGACTTTGATAAATCAAAATTTAAGTAAATTGAGATTAAGAGGTTAATAAATAAAATGGAAAGAAATTGGATCTTTGAGGACTTGAAGGGCCACGATTTTGACCCATGATAATGAGAGTTTGGATTGAGTTAGTAAGTAATAAAGCTTGTGTAATTGAACACTAAAGGAATTATAATCATAGTGGAGTTGGTTATGAAAAACTTAAAGTTTAAATGATGCCTTTGTGCATCTTTGGAGATTAGGAGTTTAAAGACATGAAAAATCCCTAATGTGGATATGATGATAATTGATAAACCATGAATACCTAATAATGTTGAGGAATTGGATTGATCCCATGTAAAATAAAAACTAAGTGATTGGTATCAAGAGACTAGAGCATAATGCGAGAAGGAATTTAGAACCTTGAGGGCTTGTGAGGCTATGATTTTAAGGGTTAGTTAACCTAAGTATTTTCATAATTGATCAAGACTTAAGTTCTTGAAAATGTCAGACCCTTAATGGGGAATGGTGATAATGATAAACCATAATATATATTGATATTGAGATTTGACTCTATGTGTTTTGAGTCCCTATGAAGGGTTATGTACTTGTTGATTTAATTCTCGATGAGATATGACATGTTGATACTGAGAATGACTATATATCGTTGTGGTAGTGTATATGATGAATGCATCATTGATGAACATACATAATTGGACATT
Organism: Ormosia emarginata; assembly: GCA_029884605.1. Lineage (NCBI taxonomy): Eukaryota > Viridiplantae > Streptophyta > Magnoliopsida > Fabales > Fabaceae > Ormosia > Ormosia emarginata. The sequence continues at coordinate 29,858,860 of JAQQTP010000079.1, read as the reverse complement.
ATGTCGTCATGCAGATGTTTTGTCTGTTGGACATTGTTGAAAGGCGATGTATGCCTAGGAGTTGAATAACACCTATGTGCGGGTGTGAATAGACTAGCGTAGGTGCCATAAGTTGTTGGCCCTGGGGTATCGAGGTGTAGGTTCCTGACATGGACAGTTATGAGCTCATCTGTGCCGTGGGATAGACCAATGCAAACACACCGACGATCTAGACCGAGACGCTGTCCTATATCGCGATCAACTGTTAAGGTGCCATGTATAAGCCATTTGCGCAAATATTTTTATGAGATGAAGTACACTGTATTTTAAGGCTAACGATATACTGGCATTACTCCTTGATCATTCACTCTAAAAATGTTTATGTCTAGCTCCATGGAGTAGGAATTGTGGTATTATAATGCATTGTGCATCGTTCATTGTCGGTCTCATAAATTGTTGAGCATGGACACCTGTGAATGTGAAGATAACTGTTTTACTTCTGTAAATGATTATCTGATTGTTGTACTGATTCCTGGAAATACTATTGTGATCTGCCTACTATTGCTTACTATTGTTCTGCCTTTACTATAAATATCACTGTTATTATTGATTCTTATTATTGCTTATAATTGAATTGCTTTTATTATAAATTCCGTTGTTGCTGTTAATAAATATATGAACTGTGTTGCTTTGTGGGCACTCTGCACCGTGTCGTTTTCTTACTGCTCGTAATGGTAATGAAAGATGGGTGTCTCACCTCTTTCCTATATTTTTGTATTTCTGTTTTATATTTATATTTGATAAAAGATCGTGAGGAAGATAAAGAGGGACCACACCTTGGTTGATTGGATTGGGCGTCTGGACAAGATTTCTTCGGCTACGTACGAGTGCAGTTGCGTGGAGGCATTGATGCCTGACTTGTTGAATGGGACTCCGAGCGTCGTATGTGTATATGGGGTTGCGGCTTTGTCTGCTAGTAGTACCTACCCCAGGGTTACTACTTTTCCCCTTTAGTGCTTTTATTCCCGCTATATTTTATTTGACTCTATAATTATTATATTCTATGTTATCAGTGATTTGTGTTAATTGACTATAAGATATATATAAGGAATGTGATTTTATTTCAGTGGTTGTATTAAGGGTTGAATATATTTATATTTCATTCATGGCTCATATTTTCTACTTATGCATAAAAATGAAAAAAAAAATAAACTTGCGTAAATTTTAAAATTACTGTTATCATGACTGTGACATGCTTGAATCTAGTAACTGTGATGTAATGATGATTGCGCTGTGGTTGTTATATTTAGGGGTGTTACAATTTGACATAACCTTTCTGTGATCAATGTTACTGTGTAGTTTAGTCCCTTTGTCCAGATATCTAAATTGACCACAAGGCATAGAACGTGTCACCCTTGTATAGTTCAATCTTTTGTTTCCTGATAGTCAAGTAGATGTAGAAAAACAAATGAGCTCAATATCTTATATTGACTCATTTGAGCATGACCATGCATTTTGTGGTCTCACTCAATTAGGGGGCTCGAAGATATCATTCCTATTATATACGAGGGACAAATTCCATTTAGGTCACTCACATCCCTTCGCATGATTCGCGGTATGTCCAATAACTAACTTTATAATCACCTTATTACAGATGACGTTTAATGGCATTAAAACATGTAACTCCTCATGTAGGAATCATAGTGACTTCAGGTCAAAGGACCACATACACCGTTATCACTATAAGAATATCTTATGACACTCACATAACTATCCACACAGTGTTCTTATGGCATATCAATCCAATACATCATTACTCTAATATGTACCCATGTAAATACTTGATATCTCATATCCATGACCCATGAGATGTGGCCATGAGTATACGCTCATACTAGTCTCAATGCATTATTATCGTCCTTATTAACAATAATACTTGACTAGGGACATTTAAGAATAGTGTTCTATTTCTATTCGATAGGATCTCACAATCAAGTCATCCATTTGATGTCCTATGGTATCAAACTTACTATTCTAAGGACTTTAATATGTATATCATAAATAATATAATAAATGAAATGCTTCATATATTAAATAAATAGCATAATACAATGTATATAAGATGGTCAAAATAAATTGGCCTCTAGGGCATACATCAACAATCTCCCACTTGCACCAGAGCTAATCAAGCATATGTCTAATGCCTAAAGATCTAGTGTGATGACCTTCATGCTTTTGTTGTGCAAGAGGCTTTGTCAGTGGATTTACAATGTTATTATTTGTTGGTACTCTTCATATCTTCACATCTTCTCTATCGATGATCTCACAAATGAGATGGAAGTGCCTAAGTATATGTTTAGATCCTTGGTAAGATCTAGGCTCCTTAACTTGTGCAATGGCTCCATTATTAACACAATAGAGGTCCACTGGGTCCATAATGCTAGGAACTACACCAAGCTCAGTAATGAACTTCCTGATCCAAACGGCCTCCTTTGCTACATTGGAGGCATCAATATACTCATCCTCTGTGGTAGAATCGGTGACTGTCTCCTGCTTTGAGCTGTTCCAGCTCACAGCCCCACCATTCAAGCAATAAATAAAACCTGATTGCGATCTGGAGTCGTCCTTATCAGTCTGAAAGCTAGCATCAGTGTAACATTTTACAACTAGTTCTTCCTCGGCTCCATATATCATGAACAAATCCTTAATCCTTCTCAAGTACTTAAGGATGTTCTTGATTGCAGTCCAGTGACTCTCACTGGGATCAGACTGGTACCTACTCATCATGCTTAAAGTATATGAGATGTATGGTCGAGTACATAATATGACATACAAGATAGATCCAATTGCCGATGCATATGGAATCTTGATCATGTTATCCCTCTTGTCCTAGGTGGGAAGGGATTGAGCCTTAGATAGACTTACACCATGTGACATAGGTAATAGTCTTTTCTTGGATTCATGCATATTAAATTATTTTAACACATTATCTATGTATGTACTCTGACTTAGGCCAAGTAATCTCTGTGATCTATCTCTATAGATCCTAATACATAATACTAGGTGGCTTCGCTTAAGTCCTTCATGAAAAAACATTTCCCCAACCAAGTCTTTACATACTGTAGGGTAGGGAAGTCATTTCCTATGAGAAGTATGTCATCTACATACAATGTAACATCCTAGAAAACATGTTAGGTTTGTAAATGATTACCGAGGTAGCCTAATGCTTGCTTAATATGTTTGATGAGTTTTGTGACTTTCTAAGCTCGTTTAGTCATTTGGTTGTAGCTTTATGGGTTATATAGTTGTTATTAGCCCCGTAATTGACTTAAACTACTTAGGTAATGGAAATAAGTGTGGAGAACTTGTTTTAAGTCACAAATGTGTTGAAGAAGGTATAGTTAAAATTTGAGGTTTATCGGAGCGAGTTTGATATTTTTAAGCATACTGGTTGTGTCTTTTAATGCCAGATTGACTAGCAACTGATATGGAAAATGGTGGTTTTGGTGCAACAAGATTTTTGATGAATTCAGTGATTTATTTTAAACTTGTTGGCTTTAGGAAAATTGGATTTTGTGAAATCTAAGTGTTTTTAGCAGATCAAGAATTAACACATGGTCACTTAAGTGACCAAAGTTTTTCACGGCAACCTTGATATTTTAAAGCTAAAATGAGATGTTTTATCTCATTATTTTCACTTTTTTCTCTCAACTTCTCTCACAGTTGTAGCTTCTAAAGGAGAGGAAAATAAGAATCAAGCAAGGAAGGAGAAAGAGAAGGATAGGAAAAGTAAAGGGAAAGCTAAGGCTTCATCATCTTCACCATCTTTGGTCCAAGAGGTAAGGGTTATTGTGTTCTTCTTAACTCTTTTCTTCCATTTTCACCATTGAAGCACACTTGGTACTTAATAGGTCATTTTGGGTTTTAGAGTTGTTTGAATAGCTTTTCTTGCTTGAAGGAGTCTCTTTGGTTGTTTATGACTTGTTCATAGAACGAGTTTGAGTTAGAAGCTTGGAATTTGTCATTTGGACCTTTGATGCTAAAAGTGGAAAAAGTTAGGTCATTGACGAGCGTCGAACTCAGTCAAAATTATAACCGAAGTTATTACCTAAACTTGTAGTATAGTGAACAACACCGAATCGTCTCCTCAAGGATCGTAGATGCAATTTGATCAAATCAAGTGAAAGTTAGAAAAGGGGGGTTTTGATGGTTCAAGGATCACAGTGACAAGATTTAAAGAGAAATAACAATTAGAAGAACAGTCAATTCAGAAATCTATCCGAGATTGGGTGGATTCAATCATAAACCTTTCAACAAACATTTGAAGCACATTTGAATGGTTAACTTGGATCTAACCGAAATCTCAAAGATTAGATCCGAATTCACACTAGACAATCGTCCATAATTCAATTGACAAGTGATAAACACAAATCTGCAATCGCACCATTCATGTAGATATATGTCAATTTAAGCACCGAATTCAATTAACCTAGGCACCAATCAAAATCCTAACCTCTTCAATTATGTGATTAGTTTAGATCAATCAGTTCTAAGTTTCATCACAAATTTCAATCTTCGATTATGTGATTAATTCAGATCAATCAGTTCTAAGTTTTATCACAATACTTAATCTAAAACCAAGATCAAATCAGATCAAACATAAACAGAATCACCATTCATGTATTCAAGATCAAGAAAACAGAAGAAGAAGAAAAAGAGAAGAGGAATTCAAATATAAATCAAATACATTACATAACCAAGGTCTCAAGAATCCAAACCACAATCTCTTCAAGAGTCCCGAATTGACTGAAAGTAACTTAGCTCTCCATTACAATGAAGGAAATCATCAAAATATACAAGAGCTATGAGAAACTATGAAGAAACAAGAAGAAACTATAAGAGAATTGAAGGAGAATACAACTTGTGTTTCATGATAACCAATGGTGCCCTTTTATAAAAGTCTAGGGTAACAAAATGACAAAGGGGAGTAGGTGGCTGAGTTGGGTGGTTGAGTGGGTTGGTGAATGGGTTGGTGAGTGGGTTGGTGAGTGGAGTGGTTGAATGGAGTGGTTGAATGGGTTGGTGAGTGAAGTGGTTGAGTGGGTTGGTGAGAGGAGTGGTTGAGTGGGTTGGTGAGAGGAGTGGTTGAGGACGAAAATTTTGACGTCAGACTTGGAAGCCAAAAAAGACCAATTAGACTTCAGATCCACGAAAAGTACCTGCATAAAATTGTAGATCTTTGTCTTGACTATAACATGCATATCTGGATCGTCCAATTTGGCTTCTTACAACCCAAGATATGGCCCAAATACCGCAGGTCACTCAAACCCAACTTCAGCACCTCTGTTCTGACTTGCAGGCTCAAACTGACCCATTAGACTTCATTTTTTCAAAAAGTGTTCTTCATGAAAGTTGTTTATTTGGGTCTTAAATATCAACTGTCCAAATTTCAGCCCATCTCAATTATTATAGCTTGGGATATGATTTTATGAGTGCACACCATTCGGATTCTAGTGACAAAACCCGTATTCTGACTTCCATGTAAACTTAGGTCCCTTAGACATCTGAATTGGACTTTGAGCTCTTCATCAAAGTTGTAGAGCTTCCTCCTAGCTTTCCTACAAGGTAAAATTCATGATTATCAGATATCAGGAACTCAAGTTATGGCCAAAATACAGAAATAGTGTTAACTCTCAAAAATGCTGAAAATATTCAATTAGGACCAATTTGAGCTCAAACTTACAAAATCATACCAAACTCAATCAATTAAGAATATGGAGAGTGTAAATGACTAAACATAAGAGTTTCTTAATGAATAAAATATGTGATTATCAAATTCGCCCACACTTAGCTTTTTGCACTCCTGAGCAAAACTCAAGACCAAAACAAGGACATAAGAGATTAACAAAAATTTAAATTCCAATGACATTCAAGAGCCCAAAATTTTACAATCAAGAAGAACGACCAAAGGTTCAAGGGATCAAAATATTCATGAGTTAACAATTTTCCACATCTCAAACCAACAAGCAAGGTATCTTCAACATGAATCGAGAATGATAGATCTTCACAAGATTCCCTCTCAATGTCTCAAGTGTTTAAAAGGTAGGTATTTCACTCAATTCAACTTATGAAAATTACACTACCATAAGCTTGCTTATCTTCTACTTCTCCACTACTCAAAACACATGCACACACAAATCATGAGGACTTTATTCAAGGTTGTAGTGAGGTCAAGGTAACAGAAAAGGATAAAATGGATATGAGAAGATAAATACCAATGAGAATAAAAGTAAATGAGAGCTGAGTTCAAATAACAAGCATAAAAGTTCATCCCAACTCTAATGTATATCCCTTTACATATTCATTTCCCATTCCTTTTCTTTTTTTTTCTTTTTTTTTATATATATATGAACATAACTATATACATACATTTTTTTTTGTTTTTTTTTTAGGCACTCTTTCCTTTTTCAACAACCATTTTTTACACACACCTCCACACTTGTTCAAAAACTCATCCATTAACCAAGCTAATGTTCTTTTATTCCCTAAGGTAAAGTAAGAACACGATTTTTTATTTAAGGTACATAATGAGCTAGAAACAAGGAATGGTCAAATAAGCTCAAAGGGGTTAAGAAAAGGAAAATATACAAGGTTGGCAGGAATCAGAGAAAAGCCCAAGAAGTCAAAAGAGTGCTTAATATCATATTGAAAACAATGTTGGCTATTTGGTTAAACTAGCTAATTAAGAAAGAGGGCCTCAATCATGTTCATGCATGCAAGTGAAATGTAGCCTCAAAAAGAATCAAAGCAAGTTCTAGAGTGGTCATTAACATGAGTGAAAATCACACAAGAAAGAAGAGAATGACATAAATGTTGAATCCATCCATTAGGCTCAAAATCTCATAAGGTATGCATCCATCAAACTCAATTCATCAATTCAATCATCCATCACCAAGCATATCAGTTCAAGAAGGGAGAAAAGTTATTCAATCATGCAATGAACCCTTTTTTCATTTTTTTTTTAGTTTTTTTTAAACAGAGTAACATAGTACATTACCACTCCCCCACACTTAATATAAACATTGTCCTCAATGTGAAAGTGATAAATAAAACGGAAAGAAAAGAGCAACACAACCTGATGAGGGGCGAGATAATGGCAAGCAGAAAAGATGCGTAAGAATCAAAGCTACAACAGAACCTGAAAACTCACAAAACAAATCCGTAAAATGTAAAACCAAAATAACATGATTGGAATAATATAAAATTAAAGAGGAAATGCGAGTCTTTTAGAGTCAGATTCCCAAGACTGTAACACTTCTGTTCATCTCTGAAGAGATTCCACAATTAAGAAGTTCATGATGTACCAGGCCATAAGAATGCGTCTCAAGAGTCAATAAGGTATAACTTACTGACTCCTTACTCAGCCATTTAAAGTGAAGTATGTTTTTTTTATCTTCTCAGATTGCGAAAACCATCCCCAAAGATCTTGAAAACAAATCTAGTTGGGTTGCCTCCCAATAAACGCTTGTTTAACGTCATTAGCTCGACGTTGAGACACTTCTTAGTGATCTTTATAATATGGATGGTAAAAGCCCATCACTTTCATTTCCATATTTTTTGGCTTGAGATGGTGTCCATTGGTCTTATTAAGTGAGGTTGGTGAAAAGATTCCACCAAGATCCCATTGGTTGAAACGTGATGACCAAGTTATGGTTGACACAACATGATAGCTTTCACTAGGGTCCCATTGGTTGAAGTGTAATGACCAAGTTAAGCTTGAAGCATGAGGGCTCCCATTGGGGTCCCATTGGTCTTTCTTAATTTCCTTGACTTCACCAATGGCATGCAACACGTGTAATTTTGCAATCCTGCTTTCATTGATAATGCTGGACCATGGCCTAAAAACAAAATCCACTTCAGTAGTTACTAGCATCTGCTGACTTTCCTCTTTCTTTGAAAATTCCTCAATGGCCTTCAACTCCACCTCCCTATATGTTTCAGATTCTGCAACTACATTGTTGATAGATCCTTCTATATCATTAGATTCTGCGTAAACAGAATCATTAGTTTTCAAATATGCAAAAATTTCAGCACACACAACACATTTTATATCACCATCATGATCAGCACATGAGTTGCAATTGATAGAATCATCAAAACCAATTAAATCAGAAATTCAAAGACACAACTCATCATGAGTTTCCTCAACTAAGTCTGCATGTAAATCAATATGACAATTAGAATGCAGGGAGTTGGGAATTGTTTGGGGAAAGAGTTGGCCTAACTCTTGACATCTCAGTTCATTAACAGTGGTTGTCAACTGGTCAATTTGGGTTGTTAAATCCTGAATAATGGCAGTGAAATTCTGCTGGAACTCAATTTGGGTTTTCATCAAGTCCTCCCATGAAGGCTCAAGTTTTGTGGTTGTTGGACTTGTTATCTGTTGAAATAGCTGCTCATATTGCAATGATTGCTGCTGTCGTGATGCTGGTTTGCTATATCCCAGATCCGGATAGTATTCCCAGCTAGGGTTGTATGTGTTGAATAAGGGGTCATAACTCATTCTTCTTCTTCTGAACTGTGATTCATCGGAAAATAACCACCGTTCTTTGCAACAAATTGATCTGGAAAAACAGAACTACCATACTGAAGTGTAGGGCATGCATATGTGGGGTGAGATGAACAAAAACAAATGTTACACACAAGTGTAGCTTCTTGCACAGGTGATTGTTGTCTCACTACTATATGTCTTACCAAAGAAGTCAACTCCTTAAGTTTTGACTCCATTATGCATGGTCCATTGTATCCTTAAAATGCAATAGAATGCAACAAAATGATAATGAAAGAAAAAGAAAAAATTAAAAAGAAAGAGTTAGTATGGGATCAACACTCAAAATATGCAAAAATAAATCTAGTTAATGTATCTAAACATTTTTAAAATTTATGGGAGCAACACAGACAAAATCTACATAAAAATGAAACTAGAAAATGCAATAAAAAATAATAAAAAATTAAAAAAATGGTCTAAATGATAGAATTTCGAAAAACCAGGGTTGACCTCACAATTTACTATGAGTCTTGTTTATCGGGTTGTTTTCCTTCACCACCAAGTTTCATATTTTTCTCGGGCACGTTCAGTTTGAAAATTGTATCAACTACCCATAATCACCAGCTTTTCCGTCTTTCCTTCACTAGAGAAATTCAGAAATCTAAGAAAAAAATTGTTAGTGTAGTATGAACAATACTAGATAATGGATAAAAATGTTAGAAAAGTTAATAAAAAGCAAAAGTTAGTAAAAACACTTAAAATGAAAAGATTACACTTACTAATCCCCTAAGATCAAGGCGCCAAAATTTTGACGAGCGCCGAACTCGGTCAAAATTATAACCGAAGTTATTACCTAAACTTGTAGTATAGTGAACAACACCGGATCGTCTCCTCAAGGATCGTAGATGCAATTTGATCAAATCAAGTGAAAGTTAGAAAAGGGGGTTTTGATGGTTCAAGGATCACAAGTGACAAGATTTAAAGAGAACTAACAATTAGAAGAACAAATCAATTCAAATCTATCCGAGATTGGGTGGATTCAATCATAAACCTTTCAACAAACATTTGAAGCACATTTGAATGGTTAACTTGGATCTAACCAAAATCTCAAAGATTAGATCCAGAATTCACACTAGACAATCGTCCGTAATTCAATTGACAAGTGATAAACACAAATCTGCAATCGCACCATTCATGTAGATATATGTCAATTTAAGCACCGAATTCAATTAACCTAGGCACCAATCAAGTAACCTAACCTCTTCAATTATGTGATTAGTTTAGATCAATTAGTTCTAAGTTTCATCACAAATTTCAATCTTCAGTTATGTGATTAATTCAGATCAATCAGTTCTAAGTTTCATCACAATACTTAATCTTAAACCAAGATCAAATCAGATCAAACATAAACAGAATCACCATTCATGTATTCAAGATCAAGAAAAGAAGAAGAAGAAAAAAAAGAAGAGGAATTCAAATATAAATCAAATACATTACATAACCAAGGTCTCAAGAATCCAAACCACAATCTCTTCAAGAGTCCCGAATTGACTGAAAGTAACTTAGCTCTCCATTACAATGAAGGAAATCATCAAAATATACAAGAGCTATGAGAAACTATGAAGAAACAAGAAGAAACTATAAGAGAATTGAAGGAGAATACAACTTGTGTTTCATGATAACTAATGGTGCCCTTTTATAGAAGTCTAGGGTAACAAAATGACAAAGGGGAGTAGGTGGCTGAGTTGGGTGGTTGAGTAGGTTAGTGAACGGGTTGGTGAGTGGAGTGGTTGAATGGGTTGGTGAGTGAAGTGGTTGAGTGGGTTGGTGAGAGGAGTGGTTGAGTGGGTTGGTGAGAGGAGTGGTTGAGGATGAAAATTTTGACGTCAGACTTGGAATCGAAAAACGACCAACTAGACTTCAGATCCACGAAAAGTACTCTGCATGAAAGTTGTAGATCTTTGTCTTGGCTATAACATGCATATCTGGATTGTCCAATTTGGCTTCCTACAGCCCAAGATATGGCCCAAATACCGCAGGTCACTCAAACCCAACTTCAGCACCTCTGTTCCGACTTGCAGGCTCAAACTGACCCATTAGACTTCATTTTTTCAAAAAGTGTTCTGCATGAAAGTTGTTTATTTGGGTCTTAAATATTACTATCCAAATTTCAGCCCATCTCAATTATTACAGCTTGGGATATGATTTTATGAGTGCACACCATTTGGATGCTAGTGACAGAACCCGTATCCTGACTTCCATGTAAACTTAGGTCCCTTAGACATCTGAATTGGACTTCGAGCTCTTCATCAAAGTTGTAGAGCTTCCTCCTAACTTTCCTACAAGGTAAAATTCATGATTATCAGATATCAGGAACTCAAGTTATGGCCAAAATACAGAAACAATGTTAACTCTCAATAATGCTGAAAATATTCAATTAGGACCAATTTGAGCTCAAACTCACAAAATCATACCAAACTCAATCAATTAAGAATATGGAGAGTGTAAATGACTAAACATAAGGGTTTTTTAATGAATAAAATATGTGATTATCAGTCATGGATGATGATTTTGGTCTTTGGATCTAAATTGGAGGTTTTTGTTTGTGATTAATGATTCCTAAGTGTTAATAAACTTGTTAGGGACCTTAAATCACCTAGAAACTAATTTGGGGTGGCCAAAATCCGAAACTTGTTCCAATGGAATAGTACCCAAATTCTGCAGAATTCTACAGAATCCATGTTCTACTGTTGGCACTGTAGTGCAAGGATTTCACGCTGTGGTGTGAGACTGATGCACTTGCAGTATTGGAACCCGAGAGCAGGGTGCCATGGCGTGGCACAGGTGTTGTCACGGTGTGAGCTCCAGGATCTTCAAAAATGTGTTTTTGATATCTTTGAAAGTTCCTAAGTGTTGGGGCCATTCATAATGCTTTCCTAAGTGTGTTGAGGCACTAATAGAGGTATTTCTTGGAGAGAATAACTATTTAACATATGTAAGTTTTGTGTGAAATGTAACACCCTCCTTTGGGAATTATATTTCAAACCAAAAAAATTATAGAGCTAAAAACAAATCATAAACAATTTAATATTGTAATATACGTGTTATAAAATTTCTTTTTGCAAATAACATAAACTTAACAGAATATAGATAACACAAGACATAGTAAACTGAATAATACACATCTGATATATATAACATAGTTTAGTGACAACATAAATACATAAAAATTACGTACTCAAAAGGATATGTACAGCTACCATAACAAAACCTAATTTGCCCCAAGCCTAAACACCTGGAGGGAAGGGCCCTTGATGAGCGCCGAACTCACCAAAATTACAACCAAGTTACGCCTATGACTTGTAGCATAGGAAGTAACACTGGATCGTCTCTCAAGGATTATAAAACACAATTTGATCAAGTCAAGTTAAAATAGGGGGGTTAGGTGAGATTAAGAAATAGAATTAACAAACAGAATTCGAATTAATCATAATTAAGAAAGCAACCAATCCAAGAAAATTGTCCAAACTTGATTTTAATCCATCCTTGATTACTAAAGGTCTATTCAATTATTAATCAAGTCCTTGGTCTTAGAGCACATCAAGAAGCCTCTCAATGATCATGGATCTTCTACTAGAAATGCTTCTAGATTTCAATTAATTAAGATTAGACAAGTTAAGCACTCATCAAAACCGAAATCAATTTAAAAGCCAAGATCCAACCAAGTTAAACATTTCATCAAACACCTTCAATGCCTTGTTTAATTTCTGAGTTCATCTTTTTGCACATGGTAATTAAGCAATTAACATATGAAAATTCTAATTAAGCAACCAGAATTAACAAAGAGAAGAAGAAGAAGAGAAACTTGATTAATAGATAAACTTAAACATTAAAAATGAAATCTCAAGATTAACAACCAAGCACGTTCAATCTCTTGGATTGATCTAAAGGATCTACCCCTCCATGAGAAGGGGAGAACTCAGAAAAATAAAATAAGGAAGAAGAAAACGAAAATTAGAGAGAATGAGGAGGAAGAGAGTTCTAGAGAGAAGAAAGAAAAACGTTAAATGAGAGGTGCCTCGATTTCTGACTTGTCACCTCTAAACTACTAATTTGGCTTTACATAATTAAAAACCCATTAATTACAAAGTTGGTTCAGTTATGAACATCTGGCCCAAACCCCATGTAATTTGGAGGTCTATAACTCAAGTTATGACCAAAACAACATCAAAGGGTCTCTGAACTCGTATTCTGACTTCCATGCAAAATTAGGCCCACTAGGCATCTGAATGAGACTTCGAGCTCTTCATTAAAGTTGTAGAGTTTCCTCTTAGCTTTCATACATGGTAAAATTCATGATTATCAAATATCTAGAACTCAAGTTATGTCCAAAATACAGAAATAGTGTCAAAGCCTAATAATGTTGGAAAAATTCAATTAGGCCCAAATTGAGCCCAAACTCACAAATCATGACTAAACTCAATCAATTAAGAAAATGGAGAGTGCAATTGACTAAACATGAGGGTTTATTAATGAATCAAATATGTGATTATCAGTCCTCCACTGGATCCTCCTCTGGATCCTCTTCGAAATCCCTAATAGATAAATTCCCTAGTGTGGGCATGTCTCGACGGATGGGAGTCTGAGTCTGAGCAGATGATACCTCAGAATCCTCCCTAGGAGTGTAATGAAAATCACCCTATAACTCCCTAACAGGCATATAAAACTCTAGATATACAGTAGCATCAAAAGAAAAAGTAACGACCCCATGGCAGGTCCTACTCAAAGATAGGGTAATATTCCCACAATACTCAATACGCTCAGTGTCCAGATGGAAGCGCCATGTGTCAGTGCCTCCATAAAACTGCACCCAAATGAAACCCTGAAGATCCCGTCTCATTGCCATCATAGTCTTCATAGAACATAAATAGAACAGACACAACAATATAATAAAGAGGTGAGATCTCCTACATCACATACCAGTATGGCAGTAAAGAAATAGTAATAATAATAATGCCATTTAGTACAAAATCAACAATTACAGTCATGATATCAATTAAAAGATAATTCAATGAATGTATATCATAACAACATGTCTACTAACTATGCATATGGACAATGGACCGACCCCTACTCAATGGAGCTAAAACCAATATCAGAGAGAGAATGATTGGGAGACATATTCATCTATCATTAGCCTCAATTCAAGTGCTACAACTTTCTCAGTGTACGCATCATGGCTTATACAAGGCATTCTACACCAGATCGTGAATAGGAATAGTGTCTCGTCGAGATCGTCGGTGCATTTGCATCAGAAACCACGACATCAGAAACCCCGACGCCCCCAAGATCAGTCATTGACCTTCATTACGCAATTCGCACCGGCACTAAGGTGTAAACTCAACCTCCTAAGCATACTGCCTTAACAAACAAAGTCCCCATGACTTTCACAATGCATGATCAAATGACTCAATAAATCAATAATTATTAACAACGTGATTTCCACGAAATCAAATCACCACTGGGCTAAACCGTCTATTGATGTCTTTGGGTCCAGTACGTCAGCCTGACAACAATTTGCTATTTTTCTCAATTGCGAAGTATTTTTATAACATTTTCACAATTGCGTTTTTCAATCGCGTAAAAATTTTCAAACATTTTCTTAATCACATAACTCAAAAATCAATGTTTTTAAATCGCGTAAGGTTTTATCAATACTTTTTAATCGCGTAAAACGTTTATTGACGTTTTAAGCTTAATTTTGAGACTTTTATGTTTAATATAAAATTTGAACCTTAATTCCAATGTTTTCTTACCAAATCTCTTCTAAGTGACATTTTCTAACGTTTTTCACAAAATCTACATTATTTTGATTTAATCAAACATTTCAAAAATCATTTTCCATTACCTTTACTAAAAACTCTCTTTAAACGAAATACTTTAAATTTTCAAACCATCTTTTAAACTTATTTCTATTATCATGACCAAAAATCAATTCTTTTCAAATGATAAAATTTTGTTCATCTCCTTTTTCAACTTGTGAATCCTTAAATCATATTCTTGTCACCTAATTATCTAGGTTCACAATCAATAAAAAAACTATTTTCGCCTTGGATACCCCATCTTGGGCTAAATGGCTGTGAGCCATGTATGGTCATTGGGACCAAAATTTTGCCATTCCCTCATGATTCAAAGCATGTAAAACATTCGAATCATCAATTCCTATCATAACAATTTCATGGATACTAACAAAGTCATATAATCACATATAGCCAACAAGTATAAACCATTAAATTCACACAATCAAGTGAATAAATCCTCACATGGATTTTTCACCAACAACCACAAATTCCATTTCTCACAACCAAGTTGGTCGATGCGGTTAATCTCCCTCTTACTTGAGGTGATGATCAATAAGCTCCTTAGTTGCCTTCTTGGAGTAAACTTCTACCACCAAATAGACCTTTAAAACAAATTAAGCATACAAATATTAAAATCTAAGGTTTGAAATAAGATGACCATGGATCAAGATTATGGTCTAGAACTTGAAAATAAAATTAGAAGTGAAGATCATGAACTTCACCTAAAAACCTTCAAACATAAGCTTGGAGAAAGTGATTGAAGATGGATTAATTTGAAGAAGATCACAACATGAAAGTGTCTCCAAATGGTGTCTAGATTCAAGATATATGGTTAGTTTGGATTGAACAAGATTGGAGAGTAATTTGTGATGTGTTTGGCTGAATATTGCTAAGGAGAGAAATGAGAGAGTTAGGTATTTTGTTTCTTAAAAAAAAAGGTAAGATGAACTTAAGAGAGATTAAATATCCATTTTGTCTTCTAAGCTTGTCCTAGAAGCTCCCTTGGCCGTGTACACCCAAGGGTGTTGGGTTGGCCAAACTTCTCCTCCAAGTTTCTCTTCAAGCTTGTCTTGGAAGCTTGTTTCCCATTAGTTCAAAATTATGAGTCAAAGCCACAAAGCTTGACTTCCTTTAAGCTTGCCTTAGAAGCTTGCTTCTCATTGGTTCAACAACAAAGAGAGTCATAAGTGGTAATGACTAGGTTTATGACTAGGCTCATGACTAATCATCTAACTAGATATTTACGGGTAGATATTAACCAATGAACAAAGGTTACTGTTAGCAAAACTAGTATTTATTGTCCAATAGATAATAGAATGTACCTAGATTTCATCTGTCAGATAAAATCTTAGAAAAAGAAAAATTTTGAAATCTATTTCTAGTTTTGGGTTTTGTAAGCTCCTCCGGTCCCGCTGATAATCACATATTTTATTCATTAAGAAACCCTTACGTTTAGTCATTTACACTCTCCATATTCTTAATTGATTGAGTTTGGTATGATTTTGTGAGTTTAAGCTCAAATTGGTCCTAATTGAATATTTTCAGCATTATTGAGATTTGACACAGTTTCTGTATTTTGGCCATAACTTGAGTTCTTGAGATCTGATAATCATGAATTTTACCTTGTAGGAAAGCTAGGAGGAAGCTCTACAACTTTGATGAAGAGCTCGAAGTCCGAAACAGATGTCTAAGAGACCTAAGTTTACATGGAAGTCAGAATACGGGTTCTGTCACTAGAATCCGAACGGTGTGCACTCATAAAATCATATCTCAAGCTGTAATAATGGAGATGGGCTGAAATTTAGACAGTTGATAGTTAAGATCCAAATAAACAACTTTCATGAAGAACACTTTTTGAAAAAATGAAGTCTAATGGGTCAGTTTGAGCTTGCAAGTCGGAACAGAGGTGCTGAAGTTGGGTTTGAGCAATCTGCGGTATTTGGGTCATATCTTGGGCTGTAGGAAGCCAAATTGGACGATCCAAATATGCATGTTATAGCCAAGACAAAGATCTACAACTTTCATGAAGAGTACTTTCCATGGATCTAAAGTATAGTTAGTCGTTTTTGGCTTCCAAGTCAGACAAGAATTTTTTGTCCTCAACCACCCACTCATCCATCCACTAATCCACTAATCCACTCACTCATCCACTCAACCAACCCACTCAACCACTCCACTCAACCACTTCACTCAACCACCCCACTCATCCACCTATTCCCCTTTGTCATTTTGTTACCCTAGACTTCTATAAAAGGCACCATTGGTTATCATGAATAATAAGTTATATTCTCCTTCATTTCTCTCATAGTTTCTTCTTGTTTCTTCATAGTTTCCCATAGCTTTTGTATATTTTGATGCTTCCCTTCATGGTAATGGAGGGCTAAGCTACTTTCGGTCAATTTAGAACTCTTGAAGAGATTGTGGTTTGGATTCTTGAGACCTTGGTTATGTATTGTATTTGATTTGTAATTGAATTCCTCTTTTCTTCTTCTTTCTTTTCTTCTTCTTGATCTTGAATGCATGAATGGTGATTCTATTTATGTTGATCTAATTTGATCTTGGTTTAAGATTGAGATTTGTGATGAAACTTAGAACTGATTGATCTAAACTAATCACATAAATGAAGATTGAGATTTGTGATGAAACTTAGAACTGATTGATCTAAATTAATCACAGAATTGAAAAGGTTAGGTTACTGATTTGTGCCTAATTTAATTGAATTCGGTACTTGAAATTAACATAGATCTTCATGAATGGTGTGATTACGGATTTGTGTTTATCACTTGTTAATTAAATTCTAGACGATCGTCTAGTATGAATTCTGGATTTGATGCAGAGATCTCGGTTAGATCCAAATTAACAATTCAATTGCGCTTCAAGTGTTCTATGAAGGGTCTATGATTGAATCCACCCAATCTTGGATAGGTTTCTAAATTGACTGCTCTTTAATTGTTATTTCTTCCTTTAATTTTGTTAAGTGCGATCTTAAATTGTCAAACCCCCCTTTGCTAACTTTCACTTGATTTGATTAAATTGCATCTACAATCCTCGTGGAGATGACCCGGTGTTGTCACTGTGCTACAAGCTTAGGTAATAACTTCGGTTATAATTTTGACTGAGTTCGACGTTCGTCAAAATTTTGGCGCCGTTGCCGAGGATTAGTAAGTGTAATCTTTTTATTTTAAGTGTTTTTACTAACTTTTGCTTTTTATTAACTTTTCTAACATTTTTATCCATTGTCTAGTGTATTTTGCTTATTTATTTGTTTTTGTGTGATGCATGACTAGGTTCGAGCCTGATAACTTGGTTGACTTTGATCTTGAGATTGATAGAACCTTGCATAGGTTGATTAGAACTCGTAGGCTAAGTGCAAGAATTGCTTCTGAATTTGATCTTAATATTGGGAGTGAACTTGAGATCTTGAATAATTCTGAAACCATGGCTAATAACATGCAGAATAGAACTCTTAAGGAACTTGCTGCTCCTGATATAACTAACCAGTCTTTGTGTATTCAATACCCAGATCTTGATGCTGATTTTGAGTTAAAATCTGGATTGATACATTTGTTGCCCAAGTTTCACGGTTTTGCAGGTGAGGATCCCCATAAGCATCTAAAGGAGTTCCATGTAGTTTGTTCAACCATGAAGCCACATGGGATCTCAGAAGAGCACATCAAGCTGAGGGCATTTCCTTTCTCACTTGCTGATACAGCCAAGGATTGGTTATTTTATCTTTCACCAGGTTCAGTAACAAGTTGGACTGACATGAAGCGGTTGTTCTTAGAGAAATTTTTCCCTGCCTCTAGAGCTGCTGCCATTAGAAAAGATATATGTGGCATAAGACAAATGACAGGAGAGACCTTGCATGAATATTGGGAAAGATTCAAGAAGCTGTGCTCGAGCTGTCCCCACCACCAAATCACCGATCAACTCTTAATTCAATATTTCTATGAAGGCTTGCTGCCAAATGACAGAAGCATGGTGGATGCTGCCTCTGGAGGAGCCTTAGTAGACAAGACCCTTGCAGCAGCGAGAGATTTGATAGCAAACATGACAGCCAACACCCAACAATTTGGCACACGAATTATTACCTCAACCAGAGGAGTCAATGAGATTCAATCGTGTCATGTAGACCAACAGAGAATGGAACACAGACTTGATGAATTGACTTCTTTGGTGAGGCAGTTAGCAATGGGACAACAAGCACCAATGCAGATGGCTGCAACTGTGTGTGGCATTTGCTCTTGTTCATCTCATCCTACTGATGCATGCCCCACACTTCAGGATGGTGGTTCTATTTTTCTAGAGCAATCTATTGCACAGCTGGTATTTTTCCTGGTAGACCCCAATATCAGCAATCACAGCAGCAGCCCAGATATGATCCATTTTCTAATACCTATAACCCTAGCTGGAGGGACCATCCCAACCTGAGATATGGAAATTCTGGTCAACAACAACAACAACCCTACCAACAGCAGCAACCGCAGTTTAGATACCAAGCTACAGGCCCTAGCAACAAGTACCAACCACCTGCATTTAGGCAAGCACAACCTGCGCCGCCACCCATGCAAGCCCCTCCAGCTACTGTTCCAAGCCCACTCCACCGAGCCACCTTTCGAAGACTTGATGAAACAGTTTCAGCATAATGTCAATGCCACCATCCAGAATTTACAAACTCAAATTGGGCAGATGGCAACCACTCTAAGTGAGCTAAAAAGTCGAGGGTCGAACCTATTGCCTTCACAAACAGTCAACAACCCAAGAGGCAATGTAAGTGCCATTAGCTTGAGAAGTGGCAGAGAAGTTGACGGTCCTACTCCACCACAACCTGAACTATAAGTGCAAAGAACCGAAGGTGACCAGAAACAGAAAAAAGTGGATAGCTCGGTCCAAAAATCATGACACGTAAGAAATGTGCAGAGAATTCAAATCTGGCCATTCCACTACCTTTTCCAAACAGAGTCACACAGTCCAAGCATATTGCGCAAACAGAAATAGAAAGAGAAGTCATGGACACATTCAGGAAGGTGGAAATCAATATTCCTCTCCTTGATGCAATCAAGCAGATTCCCAAGTATGTCAAATTCCTCAAAGAGTTGTGTACTCACAAGAGAAGACTTAAGGGTACTGAGAAAATAAGCATGGGCAGAAATGTTTCTGCAATGATTCTACCAAGCATGCCACAAAAATGCAAAGATCCTGAAACTTTCACAATTCCTTGCACGATAGGTAACTCCAAATTTGAACATGCAATGCTAGACTTGGGTGCTTCGATTAATATCATGCCTATGTCAATATATCAGTTCTTGAATATTGACACTTTGCAACCTACTGGTATAGTGATTCAGTTGGCAAATAGGACCACTGCTCATCCTGCAGGAGTGCTAGAAGATGTGTTAGTTCGGGTGAATGAGCTAATTTTCCCAGCGGACTTCTATATTCTGAACATG
This sequence comes from Ormosia emarginata, assembly GCA_029884605.1. Taxonomy (NCBI): domain Eukaryota; kingdom Viridiplantae; phylum Streptophyta; class Magnoliopsida; order Fabales; family Fabaceae; genus Ormosia; species Ormosia emarginata. The sequence goes on along the minus strand of JAQQTP010000079.1, from coordinate 29,839,022 downwards.
GAAGATGAGTCTTCAACAAACCATGCTCCATTGATCCTAGGCAGACCTTTCCTCAAGACAGCCAAGACCAAGATAGATGTGCATGCTGGCACCCTTTCCATGGAATTTGGCGACGATGTGGTACAATTTAACATTTTTGAGACCATGAGACATCCCCTAAAGGAGCATTCTGTTTTCCATGTTGATGTGATTGATATGCTAGTTGACGATGCTTATGCTGATATTTATGCTGAATTTCCTGATATTGCTGATTTTCTGGATTCTGTTACCTGTGAAACATGTGCTGGCTGTGATATTGTACCATGTGCTGCATGTGCTGAGATTTATGCAGTTATGAGTGGTGATGTAGCTGCTGACTTGAATGATGCAACATATGAAAATGAGAGTTAGAAGTATGTGGAATTTAATGTTGCTGAGTTAGTTGTTTCAAACAGCTTGCTGCCCTCCATTGTACAGCCTCCATCCTTAGAATTAAAGATTTTGCCGGACCATCTTAAATATGCATATTTGGAAGATGGTGAGAAGCTGCCTGTGATTGTTGCTAAAAATTTGCAACCTGATCAAGAAGAAAAATTACTGCAGGTTTTGAGGCAGAATAAACAAGCCATCGGATGGACACTTGCAGATCTTCCTGGTATCAGTCCCTCCACATGCATGCATAGGATTTTGTTGGAGGAAGATACTAAACCAGTACGGCAGCCCCAAAGGAGACTGAACCCCCTGACTCTGGATGTGGTAAAGAAGGAAGTTACCAAGCTACTGCAAGCTGACATTATTTATCCCATATCTGATAGTAAATGGGTGAGCCCCGTATAGGTTGTTCCAAAGAAATCTGGGGTCACAGTAGTTGAAAATCAGAACAATGAGCTACTACCCACAAGAATTCAAAACAGCTGGCGGGTTTGCATTGATTACAGATGACTTAACCAAGTCACCAGGAAAGATCATTTCTCATTACCTTTCATTGATCAGATGTTAGAGAGACTAGCTAACAAGTCGCATTACTGTTTCTTGGATGGATATTCGGGTTATTTTCAGATCCATATAGCCCCAGAAGACCAAGATAAAACTACTTTCACTTGCCCATTTGGCACATTTGCATACAGAAGGATGCCTTTTGGTCTCGTGCATGCAACGCTCCGGCACCTTTCAAAGGTGTATGGTAAGTATATTTTCTGACCTTTTAGAAAATTGCATGGAAGTATTCATGGATGACTTTACTGTCTATGGCTCTTCCTTTGATGCATGTTTGGATAGTTTGACTCAGGTTTTGCATAAATGCATTAAGGCTAACCTTGTTCTGAATTTTGAGAAATGTCATTTCATGGTGGAGCAAGGCATAGTTTTAGGGCATATAATATCTAGCAAGGGTATTGAGGTAGATCCTGCGAAAATAGATGTTATTGCATACCTATCTTACCCCACATGCGTGAGGGAGGTTCGTTCTTTCCTTGGTCATGCAGGTTTTTATAGGCGATTCATAAAAGATTTCAGCAAAATTGCTCTTCCACTATCCAACTTGCTACAAAAAGAAATGGAGTTCCATTTTGACCAGAAATGCAAGGATGCCTTCAATCACTTGAAGCAAGCATTGACCAGTACACCTATCATCCAGCCACCAGATTGGACACTACCATTTGAGCTCATGTGTGATGCCTCTAATTATGCTTTAGGAGCTGTTCTTGCACAAAGGGTCGGTAAAATATCTCATGTTATCTCCTATGCTTCAAGAACTTTAGATCCTGCACAAGTCAACTACACCACCACTAAAAAGGAACTTTTAGCAATTGTTTTTGCTTTAGACAAATTTCGATCATATTTGTTTGGTTCTAGAGTGGTTGTGTTTTCAGATCATACAGCTCTGAAGTTTCTCCTGAAGAAGCTTGATGCAAAGCCTAGGTTGATTAGGTGGATTTTGCTCCTCCAAGAGTTCGATATTGAAATCCGTGATAAAAGTGGAGCGGAGAATTTAGTGGCCGATCACCTAAGCCGAATTGAAAGGGAGGCAGATACTTTTCCTATCGATGATGTCTTCCCTGATAAGCAGCTTTTCAAGCTGCAAGGTAACACTCCTTGGTTTGTTGATTTGATAAATTTCTTAGTTGCTGGTGTTTTCCCTGCACATTTTATTAAGGCTCAGATTGATAAATTGAAGAGTGAGTCAAAATATTATGTGTGGGATGACCCTTATCTATGGAAATTTTGTAGTAACCAAGTCATTAGGAGATGCGTGCCTGATAATGAATTCTATTCTATTCTTAGCTTTTGTCATACACTTGCATGTGGCGGTCATTTTGGTCCCCAAAAGACTGCTAGGAAAGTTTTGGAATCTGGATTATATTGGCCCACTCTATTTCATGATGCATATGTGTTTTGTAAATCTTGTGATCAATGCCAAAGAACAGGAAACACTTCTCGAAGGAATGAGATGCCCCAGAAATCCTTATTGTTCTGTGAGATTTTTGATGTATGGGGTATTGATTTTATGGGATCCTTTCCTGTTTCTTTTGGTTTTGTTTACATTTTGCTAGCTGTTGATTATGTATCCAAGTGGGTGGAGGCGAAAGCTACTCGGACTGATGATTCTAAAGTTGTTGTGGATTTTGTTAGATCACAGATTTTCTGCAGGTTTGGAGTTCCGAAGGCCATCATCAGTGATCAGGGTTCACATTTTTGTAATCGAAGCATGGAAGCTTTGATGAAAAAGTATGGGGTCTTGCACAGAGTTTTTACACCTTACCATCCCCAAACTAATAGGCAAGCCGAGATTTCCAACAGGGAGATCAAGCAGATACTCCAGAAGACAGTTCAACCTAACAGAAAGGACTGGAGCAAAAGGCTTGAGGATGCTTTATGGGCTTACCGGACTGCTTATAAGACACCAATCAGGATGTCTCCGTATCAGATTGTTTTTGGAAAAGCCTGCCACTTGCCGGTGGAAATTGAGCATCATGCATTCTGGACGGTGAAAAGGTGCAACTTGGACCTAGATCAAGCAGGTATAGAGAGGAAGCTGCAACTGCAGCAATTGGAGGAGATCTGCTTGGAGGCTTATGAAAGTTCTAAACTTTATAAGGAGAAGACCAAAGCCTTCCATGATAAGTTGATTCTGAGGAAAACATTTGAGATTGGTCAAAAAGTTCTCCTCTATAACTCCCGCCTCCGACTCATGCCTGGCAAATTAAGGTCTAGATGGGATGGACCATTTATTGTTACTAAGGTTTTTCCTTCTGGTGCTGTTCAGATTAAAAGTGAGGTCACTACCAAAGCTTTCATCGTAAATGGACACCGCCTCAAACAGTATCATGAACTTCTAGAGAATGCAGAAATGGAGGTGATGAACCTTCTCCATCCGCAGTATGAATAAAAAAAAAGAAAAAAGAGGAATTAAAAAAAAAGGAAAAAAGAAAAAAAAAAAAAAAAAAAACAGCTGTGTGCCCGACAATGAGGTAGGTAGTGCCATTAAATTTTGTCACTCGGAAGCATGTGGAGGTCTGTTACACCTTTTGCAAAAGCTACGGAAATTAGTCAAAAAAGTTCTGCTTTGAGATTATCATCTGCACCTACTCCTTGGAAAATTGAGATCTAGGTGGCGCGGTTCTTTTGTTGTCAAACACGTGTATCCTCTTGGGCTGTAGATATTGAGGATCCTAGGAATGGTAATGCGCTTAAAATTAATGGACAAAGACTCAACCATTCCTGGAAAACCAAGTTCTTGAGTTCTTTGTGTTGCCGGTTAAGTGGCGGATACGGTACTCCGTAACTCTCAAGTCGATTTATTTTTCAGTTTCCCAAAATAACTGAACCCTTCTTCTCCTTCAAAATGGATGTCATTCTTTCAAACCTGAGAAAACATTTTCCTTCTCTTCCTCAAAATGTTCTAAGAAAAATCTACAAAGTTCAATGTGAAAGATTGAGATTGTTAATGCACAAAGGTATGTCAGAAGATGTACGCTGGATAATTGAAGTAAAGGTCCGATTAGCAGGTGAGTCCTCAATTTCATTTGACTCATATATGCCCGGTCTTGGAAGAAGTTCATATTCTAAAAGGAGAAGAGCAAAAAGGTTACAAGTCTGTCACAAATGTGGACGATGGAACTGTAACAAGCGATGTCGTACTTTAGGGATGGTTTCCGCAAATAGAGAAGATAAAATTTTCTTCATTAAGAATGGACTGAGTAAGGAGTCATTAGATGATATCTTATTGACTCTTGAGACGCATTCTTGTGGATTGGTGTATCGTGAAATTCTTAAATTATGGAATCTCTTCAAGGATGAAGAAAAATGCTACAATCTTGGGAATCTGACTCTAAAAGACCCTGTTTGTCAATTTATAAGAAAATTGGATGGGAAGCTTATCCTCGACTCATAGAAGACGTTTAAGCCGTTACTGGACGTTAAACCAGAGGCAAATGTGAGCCATATCCACAAACAATCTGTATATATCATCCTCTTTCTTCTTCTTCATGTCATCTTTTAAAAAAAAAAAAAAATATTAAAAAAAAAAAAAAAAACAAAAACAAAAAAACAAAACAAAACAAAACACAAAAAAAAAAAAAAATTTACGTCTTAGGGTTGGCTTTGGTAACACACACCGTGAATGGGGAAATGCATGCATCCTGATCCAGCCTTCTTAATTGAAAAATAAAGAAGGTAGATTGTATCCCACATGTGAGGCAGCCAGTCGTATTATGGCCACTTGTCCCTTTTGGGAGCCCTATGTTACGCTGGTCTTGAATGGGTCAAATACTGGTCAACAATGCTTTGGCACAAAGCCGAAAGAGCAGACTACCTCCATCCCAATCTTAAGTAAGCATACACTCATCTTTCATCAAGTTTTTCTAACAATTTCAAAAAATAAAAAAGAAAACGGACGTGATGTCTACTGCACTCATGACGCGCAGTATAAAGATACGCCATGGAAACTGTACATATAGGTATGTCATCATTTTCTATTTCTTTTATCTTTGTATCATTTTGTTGTATTTTGATTTTTGTACAGACGATCCTTTGAGCAGGGTCCTTCAGGGGTTTCTAGACTTCTTTACCTTAATGGTTTTCTTGAAGTCAAAAAAAAAAAAAGATTCTGTGTCTCTTAATTTCAACCTTTTCTAACAATAGCCAACCTACCCTTATAGGTGCAATTATTTCCCTTTCCATTCTTTTTCTTATTTAAACACTCCTTTTTCTCTATTTTCCTTCAACTCAGAAACTCTCAAAGGGAGGAAGAGTATAGAATGGGGCCTTCTATTCGTAACCTCAAAAATGTCTGTGTTTTTTGTGGGTCGAGTTATGGGAAGGGATTAGAGTTTGTAAACGCAGCTAGCACTCTTGGTCGATCACTTGCTGCGAGGAATATTCATCTTGTATATGGGGGAGGTTGTCGTGGGTTAATGGGGGTTGTATCACTTGCTACCTTTATAGGAGGCAGTCAGGTTTTAGGTGTTATTCCTAAACCTTTAGCTGAAAATAACATCACTGGAAGGACAGTTGGAGAAGAAATTCAAGTAACATCTATGCATGGACGAATGAAAACAATGGTTGACAATTCTGATGCATTTCTTGTCTTACCATGTGGTTTTGGTACTTAGGAGGAAATTTTTCAAATTGTCTCTTGGGTCGAACTGAACATCCACCATAGACCCATTGGTTTGTTGAATGTTAATAATTTCTTTGATCTTTTGTTATCTTTTCTTAACAAAGCTGTGGAATAGAAATTTATCATTCCTTCGGCAAGACAACTTCTTATCTCTGCCTCCACTATTGATGAGCTCATTGATAAATTAGAAGCTTTTGAGTATGTACCTGATAAGGTATTAGCTCAAATAGATTGGTCAACAGGAAGCAGCGAAGGAAGTAACAAGAAAAAAAAGCCAGATCTGAAACTTTATCTTTAATGGGTTTGATTTTATTGTACTTTATTTCTGTTTAAATTTGTGTTAGCTTTCTCCAACAGGTAATATCTTCTATCCTTTACTCATCTATATTTTAACATTGAGGACAATGTTGTGATCTAGTTGGGGGGGAAGGATAGTTGACCAAAAAAAAATTAAAAAAAATAAAAAAATTATTGTTTTGTTTGGAAAGTATGATATGATTGTCATAGACTTATTAAACTAATTAGTGATGGCAGAGTAAGGAGTAATTTTACTCTTGAGACGCATCTTAATTGGTGGCAGAGTAAGGAGTTTTTTAGGTAGTAATTAATTAGTATTAAATTGTGAAAGTACTAAAGTTTTATTGTTTGATTTCTTTTCGTGGTCGATGTCAATTACACCGACAAGCAGGTGTGCTTCTTTTATGCTTGGCGTTGATTCACTTCTTATCAGGTTGTGTTGCTCTTTTCTATATCTCTCTTTCACATTGAAGGCAATGTTATATGAAGTGTGGGGGAGAGATTTTAGCATTTTTAAAAAAAAAATAAAAAAAAATAAAAAAAAGGGTTCATTGCATGATTGAATAACTTTTCTCCCTTCTTGAACTGATATGCTTGGTGATGGATGATTGAATTGATGAATTGAGTTTGATGGATGCATACCTTGTGAGATTTTGAGCCTAATGGATGGATTCAACATTTATGTCATTCTCTTCTTTCTTGTGTGATTTTCACTCATGTTAATGACCACTCTAGAACTTGCTTTGATTCTTTTTGAAGCTACATTTCACTTGCATGCATGAACATGATTGAGGCCCTCTTTCTTAATTAGTCAGTTTAACCGAATAGCCAACCTTGTTTTCAATATGATATCAAGCACTCTTTTGACTTCTTGAAAATTCTCTGATTCCTGCCAACCTTGTATATTTTCCTTTACTTAACCCCTTTGAGCTTATTTGACCATTCCTTGTTTCTAGCTCATTATGTTCCTTAAATGAAAAATCGTGTTCTTACTTTACCTTAGGGAATAAAAGAACATTAGCTTGGTTAATGCATTAGTTTTTGAACAAGCGTGGGGGTGTGTTTACAAAAAGGTTGTTGAAAAAGGAAAGAGTGCCTAAAAAAAAGGAAAAATGTATGTATATAATTATGTTCATATATATAAAAAAAAGAAAAGGATTGGGAAATGAATATGTAAAGGGATATACATTAGAGTTGGGATGAACTTTTATGCTTGTTATTTGAACTCAGCTCTCATTTACTTTTATTCTCTTTGGTATTTATCTTCTCATATCCATTTTATCCTCTTCTGTTACCTTGACCTCACTACAACCTTGAATAAAATCCTCATGATTTGGGTGTGCATGTGTTTTGAGTAGTAGAGAAGTAGAAGATAAGCAAGCTTATGGTAGTGCAATTTTCATGGGTTGAATTGAGTGAAATACCTACCTTTTAAACACTTGAGAGATTGAGAGGGAATCTTGTGAAGATCTATCATTCTCGATTCATGTTGAAGATACCTTGCTTGTTGGTTTGAGATGTGGAGAATTGTTAACTCATGAATGTTTTGATCCCTTGAACCTTTGGTTGTTCTTCTTGATTGTAAAATTTTGGGCTCAAGAATGTCGTTGGAATTTAAATTTTTGTTAATCTCTTATGTCCTTGTTTTGGTCTTGAGTTTTGCCCAGGAGTGCAAAAAGCTAAGTGTGGGAGAATTTGATAATCACATATTTTATTCATTAAGAAACCCTTATGTTTAGTCATTTACACTCTCCATATTTTTAATTGATTGAGTTTGGTATGATTTTGTGAGTTTAAGCTCAAATTGGTCCTAATTGAATATTTTCAGCATTATTGAGACTTAACATTGTTTCTGTATTTTGGCCATAACTTGAGTTCCTGATATCTGATAATCATGAGTTTTACCTTGTAGGAAAGCTAGGAGGAAGCTCTACAACTTTGATGAAGAGCTCGAAGTCCGAAACAGATGTCTAAGGGACCTAAGTTTACATGGAAGTTAGAATACGGGTTCTGTCACTAGAATCCGAACGGTGTGCACTCATAAAATCATATCTCAAGCTGTAATAATGAAGATGGACTGAAATTTATATAGTTGATAGTTAAGATCCAAATAAACAACTTTCATGAAGAACACTTTTTGAAAAAATGAAGTCTAATGGGTCAGTTTGAGCTTGCAAGTCGGAACAGAGGTGCTGAAGTTGGGTTTGAGCAACCTGCAGTATTTGGGTCATATCTTGGGCTGTAGGAAGCCAAATTGGACGATCTAGATATGCATGTTATAGCCAAGACAAAGATCTACAACTTTCATGAAGAGTACTTTTCATGGATCTGAAGTATAGTTAGTCGTGTTTGGCTTCCAAGTCAGACGAGAAATTTTCGTCCTCAACCACCCACTCATCCATCCACTAATCCACTCATCCACTCATCCACTATTCCACCCACTCATCCACTCAACCAACCCACTCAACCACTCCACTCAACCACTTCACTCAACCACCCCACTCATCCACCCATTCCCCTTTGTCATTTTGTTACCCTAGACTTCTATAAAAGGCACCATTGGTTATCATGAATAATAAGTTGTATTCTCCTTCATTTCTCTCATAGTTTCTTCTTGTTTCTTCATAGTTTCCCATAGCTTTTGTATATTTTGATGCTTCCCTTCATGGTAATGGAGGGCTAAGCTACTTTCGGTCAATTTAGAACTCTTGAAGAGATTGTGGTTTGGATTCTTGAGACCTTGGTTATGTATTGTATTTGATTTGTAATTGAATTCCTCTTTTCTTCTTCTTTCTTTTCTTCTTCTTGATCTTGAATGCATGAATGGTGATTCTATTTATGTTGATCTAATTTGATCTTGGTTTAAGATTGAGATTTGTGATGAAACTTAGAACTGATTGATCTAAACTAATCACATAAATGAAGATTGAGATTTGTGATGAAACTTAGAACTGATTGATCTAAATTAATCACAGAATTGAAAAGGTTAGGTTACTGATTTGTGCCTAATTTAATTGAATTTGGTACTTGAAATTAACATAGATCTTCATGAATGGTGTGATTGCGAATTTGTGTTTATCACTTGTTAATTAAATTCTAGACGATCGTCTAGTATGAATTCTGAATTTGATGCAGAGATCTCGGTTAGATCCAAATTAACAATTCAATTGCGCTTCAAGTGTTCTATGAAGGGTCTATGATTGAATCCACCTAATCTTGGATAGGTTTCTAAATTGACTGCTCTTTAATTGTTATTTCTTCCTTTAATTTTGTTAAGTGCGATCTTAAATTGTCAAACCCCCCTTTGCTAACTTTCACTTGATTTGATTAAATTGCATCTACAATCCTCGTGGAGATGATCCAGTGTTATCACTGTGCTACAAGCTTAGGTAATAACTTCGGTTATAAGTTTGACTGAGTTTGCGTTCGTCACCCGCGTTATTAGTAAAAAAATTTTCGACCCTAAAAATATTTTATTTTTTTGGCACCGCCTCAAACACACATAAAGTCCAAAGCTAATAATAAAATATTCAAAATAAATTAAATAATTCACAAAAATTACAAAAATAAAAAGAAAAGAAAGAAATTTCGACATGTTACATGAAACCTAAGCAATCATTTGAGATGTGGAATGCCTAGGTTAGTGTTTAGAATTTTAGTCAACATGAGGTTGATTTTATTATCACTTGTGATGATGATATGGGATGGGAATGGCACATAGAGTGAGTATGTGAGTATTCCTAAGTTGATAGTTGGAACACTTTGTGGAGGAGGATGGACACGTTTAAGGGCATTTGTTATGAATTCATGTAGAAGAATATCCGATGTGGTGTTAAATGTGTGTTAAATATCACTTTACATGTTTTTACACACACTTACTATTTCCACATATCTGTGAATGGTATATGAGATGGTAACATCACTTTCATTGTTGTGAGATGGAATAGCCCTTTCATTGCCAGGTAGTGTTTTAAGGTTAAAGCTTTACTACTCAGAGAAGTAAAAAAGAATTGTAGTTCTTGGAAATAGTTGAGTTTTATGACATTTTACTAACACTATTTTTACTACATTGTATAATCATTGATTTAGGACATGTTTAGACATAAACATGCAACATTACAAGCATTGCATTTGCATGGTAATTGTATGGGTGGTTGTATATTATTGTTGATAGTTACGGTTTAAGGTTATGGCTATGCTTGCCTTGTGAGTATTACATAAGTTGTATGCTAATATTCTTATAGCATTGAGCAGTGGCTCATTTATCTGTTGTCAGTATAGTTTAATGATTTTAGTTTGATTTATTCTTAGTTATGAATAAATATCAGTATTCAAATGCTTATACTGAGAAATTGTGATTTCTCACCCCGAATGTGTTTCCATATAAATCTAGGTGGAAGCGTTTCAAAAGGAAAGAGGAAGACGTTTGAAGACACATAGTATAAATGCCCTTTTAGGCTAACCTTGTATATATTTAATATTTGTCTAGTTTGTGTGAGGTTATGTATAACAGTACGCCTTTCTGAGGCAATGATGTGTGTGTGTGTGTGTGTGTGTATATATATATATATATACTTTTAGTTTATCGTGACTCTCTATAATAGTTTGCATGATTATTATGGATTAGAATTGTGGTTTAAGGTTAGAAGTGACATAACTAGTGTTGATTATCCTTGTATATGTCAGATGTATCAGGATACCAATATTGGGATGTTATATACAACACTAGAAAGACAATTGTGCTCCCACTAACTTTCTTGTAGATACAAGATTTTTCTTCATTCTTGATGAAACCAAATTGTTTTATCATATCATCAAAATGAAAATTCCAGCTTCTGAAAGCATGCTTCAATCCATAAATAGATTGTTGTAACTTGTATGCCTTTCTAGTATCTAGTGGAGTGGAAAACCCTCTGGTTGTGTCATGTACACATCCTCGAGAAGATTTCCATTAAGGAAAGCAGTCTTGACATCCATTTTTCAGATTTCATAATCATGGTATGCTATAATAGCAAGCAAGATCTGAACGGATTTAAGCATCACAACTAGGGAAAAGGTTTCATCATAGTCTACACCATGGATTTGCTTGAAACCTTTAGCCACCAATCGCGCCTTAAAGGTATGCACATTACCATCCATGTCAGTTTTCTTTTTGAAAACCCACTTGCACCCAATGGGTTTTACCCCTTCAGGTGGGTCAACCAAGGTCCATACTCGGTTGGCATACATGGACTCCATTTCAGATCTTATGGCCTTAAGTCATTTATCAAATTCAGGGTCAATTAGGGCTTCCTGCTAAGTCATAGGCTCATCTTGATACATGAGCACTACGTCACCTTGTTGGGTTTTGAGAAATCCATATCTCTTTGGTTGATGACGTATCCTGTTTGACCTATGTTCGCTCTTTTGCTTACCGCAAGTGCATGGATTGCCCTTGTAGTATAGCTAGGAGTGAGATATCGTTCCCACAAGGACTATTGCTAATTCAGAACTAATTATTAACCAATAGCTTAATAATTTTTATCAAAGAACATTCAAATTAAAGGAAGTATGTGTAAACTAATGGAAAGATTTAAATGCTAGCTAATTGAAATTACAGTTGATGATTAAAGAATATGGAATCCTTCTTCACCTTCTACTTCAATTGATGCTATGCAAACCTCTTTATCAAAATACATGATCTGGAATTTGTTGGCCTGAGAATCTTATTCAGTTAAAAGCCTATGTCTAGGTCATTTAACCATGCTTCATTTACCTAGTCACTATGTGTCCATGAGATCTAGAGTAAATTCCACTCATTAAAAGCAAGTCTCAATAATAGCCATGCATGACTAATAGGTATATTTCAATCTTATTAGCTAATCAATTTATTCAAGCCAATTGAATGAAATCAAACATACACTGTAACATCCCGAAAAATACCTATTTGATCATAAATCATCATTTTATAATATTCTTAATTTTTAGGAATTTTTCTGGAATTTTTCGGAAACGACAAATATTTTAATATCTTTCGTTTTGCGTGCACACCGAGTTGAGAATTGCTTGAGGTCAGTGTAACGCTCCGGAAATTAATTATTTCGCCGCCAATAGTCATTTTCTAATATTTGTGATTTATGTGAATTTTTCTGGAATTTTTCGGAAACGACGAATATTTTAATATATTCCTCGTTCGCATGAAACTTGAGCCAAAACGATCAGTAGCGCTTCAAAAATTGGAAAATTATATGACGAATAGTCGTTTTATAATATTTGCAATTTTTGGGAATTTTCTGGGAATTTTTCTAACCGTCGAATATTTTAATATATTCCTCGTTTTGCGTGCATCGCTGAACGAATCGAGAAACGCGATGTTTTCTCCGAGAACCTTGGACTATGGATAAGTCGACGGGGATCTTACTAAACCCGAGGCTTGACACAGTTTACGAGGTTTCATAATTTTCGAGAAATCTTAACGATTACATTTAAATCGATCAAAGAAAAATTCATCATCATTAATTAAATACCGATTTCATTCCTATTATCTATTGGATAATAGTGTGTAATAAAAATACTATCACATTATCCTAATGTAATCTACTTTATGTCAAATCTATCCACTTTAATTCAAATTTAAGAGTATTTTAATCAAAGCTTCCTTAAGAAGCTTTGACCCCAAACTTTGAACATGTTTAGCTTCCAAAGGAAGCCATTTTCACTCACATTTCTCCCTCTCTCTTTACGTATCTGCAGCCCACAAAAGAAGAAAGAATTGGTTCTAATTATCCAAATAAATCATTAACTCATTTTCACCCAAAACACATTTTCTTCTTCATTTACGTATCCTTCTTCTTCCTTTCTTCTTCTAATATTTCTTTTCTCCTCTTCCTACACCATACGTCCAGCCACCCCATTAAATCCCAAACCTTCATAAAAATTTAAACCATTCACATTTTCTTGATCTCCTACTCCTCCTCTTCATCTTTTGTGCTTGGAGTTTTCAAGAAAGCTTCCATCTTAACCACTTCTCAAGCCTTGAAGGTGAGCTCCCATGGCTGAAAAATTCCAGCCTTCTCCTTCCATTTTCGTTTCTGTTTTTCCTTGGTTTAATGGCCATTTTCTTCTTCTTTTACACATCATTTCATTGTTCTAACTTGGACCAAATTTTCTAGGGTTTTTGAGCTTCAAATCCGAAAATCAAGGGTGATTCTTGGAGTTTTCTTGGTTCATCAACTTGGTAAGAGGAAGATTAATCCTCCTCAACCTCTTTAGCAACTAGGAATCTTGTATTTAATTTTTGGAAGAAGAACCACATGGTGGTTGTTCTTGAAATTGCTTGAAATTGATTTCTTGAATGTGATTTTAATTTAGCTTTGAGTAGTTGATTGAGTGGTTGATTGGTTATGTAATTTTGTGATTGAAATCCATGCATGAATGCTGAAAATTTCTGGTTGCTTGGACCCTTGGAGTGCCACGGTTTTTGGCTCTGTTTTTGGGGCTGTTTTTGTGCTGGAAAATGAGTGGAAGTGATGCTTAATTTTTGATCAATGCATGGCTAATTTAATCAAGTAGTTAAGGTTGATTTAAATGGATAAAATTCTGGTTGTTGGAACCTTGAGTGAGTCACGGTTTTGGCTCTGTTTTTGGGGCTGTTTTGGGGCTGGAAAATGGAGTGAATTGATGCTTAATTTTTGATCAATGCAAGGCTAATTAAATCAAGTAGTTAAGGTTGATTTAAATGGATAAAATTCTGGTTGTTGGACCTTGGTGAGTGCCACGGTTTTGGGGCTGTTTTGAGGGCAGAATTTTGGTTGTCATTGTGTCAAGAATAATGCTAGGTAAATTAAGTAAAGGAAGACTCAACTAGTGAGAAGAAAATTGTAACCTAAAACCCTCTTGAGTGCCACGGTTTTGAGAGTTTGAAGGAGGGAAAGATGATAAATTTGAGGTGTCAAGACTTGAATTAATCAAGTAATTAAAACGTAGATTGATAGCATTGCAACACTAATCGTCATGATGGATTGTGGTTAAGGCTTAGGAAATGAGCTAAAGTTGGAAGGTAATTATAAGAATCAAAATAACAAGTAAATGAACCAATGAGATAAATTTCATAAGACTTGGAGACTTTGGAAATCCATAATGGACCTAAAATGTGTTCCTTGAATTATAAATTGATATTATGTTGATATTGGGTTCTTTTTGGATGCAAATATGCTTATCGCACTTGGTATGTTATGCCATTTATGGATTGTGATCAAATGTTTATGCATAGAGTCCTATGCATTGTGAAATTGTGGTATGTTATGCCATTGTATGGATTGTGATCATACATGTTTATGCATAGAGTCCTATGCAAATGTCCGTGTGGACTGTTATAAGGCCAAGTTGCCTAGGAGATTGAACACACCTTTGTGCGGGTGCGAATAGACAAGTGTGGGTCGTGTGATGACCTCGGGGCGTCGGGTGCGGGTCCCTCACATGGACAGTGAGCTCCTTGGGGCAAACCGATGCAAACACACCGACGATCCGGACGTGACAATGTCCTATGTCGTGATCGAGCGCGGGGCCGTCGGTGCAATGCCATGATCGTGCACGTGGAAATTATTGATGAATAGCACATTGGCCTCGGCAACCGACACGTCTCCCGATCTTTCTCTCCGACCGTTTGAGTCTAGCTCCAAGGAAATTGAATGTTGTGTCCATGCATCATGGAATATTCTGGATTTATTGTTTACCCGATATTTAACTGTTGAATTTAATTGCCTGGATATTATGAATTGTTCATTACCTTTATTAATGTTTGCCTGATTTGGTTATCTAAAAAGCTTATTTATTGCTTCTACGTGCTACGTGGGCGTTATCTAGTTCGGTCCTTAGTTGTTTGTATTGGTATTGATGGTAGGATATCTTACCTCTTTCTGTGTTTTCTATATTTTTGTATTTCTGTTTTATGTTTATAATGATAAAAGATCATGAGGAAGATAAAGGGATCACACCTTGGTTGATTGGATTGGGCGTTTGGACAAGGTTTCTTCGGCTACGTACGAGTGCGGTTGCGTGGAGGCATTGATGCCTCGACTTGTTGAAAAGCGTCGTATGTGTATATGGGGTTGCGGCTTTGTCTCGCTAAGTACCTATCCACCGGGTCACTACTTTTCCCCCTTTTAGTGTTTTATTCCCGCTATTTTATTGGACTCTGTAATTGTTATGTTCTATGTCATCAATGATTTGTGTAAATTGACTATATATATATGTATAAGAGATACGATTTTATTTCAGTGGTTGTATCATGGCTTGAATATATTTATATTTCATTCGAGGCTCATATTTTCTACCTATGCAAATTGTCAAAAAAAAAATATAGACTCTTGAGAATTTAAGTTACTGTTATCATGACTGTACACACTTGGATTTAGTAACTGTGGTGTAATGACGATTATGCTCCGGTTGCTACACCAAGGGGTGTTACATACACCAACTATACATATGATCTTAAATCCAACTTCCTATGTCTAGGTTCATTAGATTTTATCAAAACATATTAAATATTGGCCAAACATTTAAAAGCATTAAGAACAATATAATTGAACAATCCTAAATCATATATATTAACTTAAAGGTTTACAAAATCATCAATATTCATAGAAGGATTCAAAGAAATCCCTATACACAGACTAGCCACTCATGATAAATGAAAATATATCACAAATACTCATTGCCATGATAAGAAAAGAGAGGAAGTTGAAGGAGAGAAGGTTGCAAGCTAAATAATGGTGGTCTTTGGTGCTTGAATCCTCCTTGTGGAAGGATTTGGCTTTCAACTCTGGTCCTTTTGGCTTCCTTTTAGTGTCATATAGTAAACCCTCACAACTGTGTATAATTGGTATTGACATAAGCGATGGTTTTGATGATAACAAACAAGAAAGGAAATGAAAATGCGAAGATCAAGCACCAAAGGACTCAAGTTTAGCATATAGGTCCTTACATCTTGTGTAAAGGTATTTTGGGATTCACACTAAGCTCACTTATAGGTTTTCCTAAATGGTTTGCAAAATCATGTGTTACATTTGTGAAAATGTGTTCTGATTTGGGCAAAATGGTTTTTAGAAAGATTAAAAATGATTTGGAAAACTTTGGTTGCATAAACCTTTAAAAACTCTCTTTTCTTGATCAATCAATAACTGGTTATCACTATTCATCTAACTGGTTAGGTACCAAAATAGAAACGCGACAATTTAGTTTTAAATTGCCTAACCGATTAGGCAATAGAAGTAATCAGTTATTTGTGAAAACAGAAGCATTGCCTTCTCTTTTTTTAAAAGATCCTAACCGATTAATATGCCTAACTAATCGGTTATTTTCAAAGTCAGTGGCTAATGTTCAAAAAGCCTAACCGATTAGGTACTTGGCCTAACCGATTAGTATGTACGTTTTTAAGAAACAAATTCTGTTTTAAAAGGAAGCCTAACTGATTAGGAAGTTAAGCTAACCGGTTAGTGTGCTCTTAAAACATAGGTAAAAAGTTTTGTAATGAAGCCTAACCAATTAGGCTTTTTGGCTAATCGGTTATCTGATAAAGACAGAGACCAATCTTAAATGTCTAACCGATTAGGAATACTTCCTAACCAGTTAACTGGGTGATCAGAAAACATGAACAACGGCTCTATTGCAGAGCATTTAATGCTTCTAACTGCCCTCAACGGCACAAAATCTCTTTTGGCTATAAAACTAAGTTGTTGGGCATTTATGTTGGTTGGTCAATCAATCTAAAAAACGTTCAAAAGCATTGAATTCATGTTTTCTATATCACCTCCATAATACCCTGTTTTTGAGCTTGAATAGAGTGAATCCTTGATACCCATAAGCTTCAATTTGTATTATCTACTCTTTGAGAGAGTTTCTATCATTAAACACTTTGTTTATCTTGTAAAGAGGGTGAGGTATCCCTTGTTGAAAAGAAGGTGAGGTATCCTTCAAAGGTGTAAAGAGGATGAGGCATCCCTCAAAGGTTGTAAAGGGTGAGGTATCCCTGTTTTGAGCCTCAAGCACAAAGGGTGAGGTATCCCAAGGTGTGTTGAGTGCTCTAGTTTGTAAAGGTTGTCAAGCACCTGTTGAAACTTGAAGATATAGTGGAAAATCTCTGGCGGTTGCTTGAGGACTAGATGTTGGTCATAAGTGGATTGGTGGTTGAACCAGGATAAACCTTGTGTTTGATATTCTAAACTCATCTCTTTACATTTGTGCATTTATTTTATATGCTTACTTGAATATTATTCAACTTGGCTTATTTAATTTATGAGTGAAATATTCAATCTCATTTATCTATTCACTTCAATCATCCAATAGCTTCAACGAAAATTGATAATCAAACGTTTTGCGAAAGATTTACGAAAATATTTTACACACTCAATTCACCCCCCTCTTGAGTATTGAGGCCACTTGGTAGCAAGTGATATCAGAGCTAGACTTTTGTATAAAGAGCTTAGCCGTTTCAAGAGAAAAGATGGCTTCAAATGGTTTTTCTAATGAAGGTTCTTCTATAAATAGACCTCCCTTCTTCAATGGGAATGGTTATGCATATTGGAAAGAAAGGATGAAGATTTTTATTGAAGTTATTGATATTGATGTGTGGGATGCCGTTGAAAATGGTCCTTTTATCCTTACACGTCTTGTTGATGGTGTTAGAACAAATACACCAAGAAATGAATGGACCGATGATGACAAAAAGAAGGTCCAATACAACTTGAGAGCCAAAAACATTATCACTATTTCTTTAGGGTATGATGAATTTTTTAGGGTGTCAAATTGTAAGATCGCTCAAGAAATGTGGGATACTTTGCAAGTTACTCATGAGGGTACTAGTGAAGTGAAAAGATCAAGGATAAATACTCTCACCCATGAATATGAGCTTTTTAGAATGAACCATGGTGAAAGCATTCAAGAAATACAAAAACGCTTTACACATATTGTTAATCATTTAGCTTCATTAGGAAAGATATTTTCTAATGAAGTTCTTATTAACAAAGTCTTAAGATGCTTGAGCAGGGATTGGCAACCTAAAGTGACGGCTATCTCAGAATCAAGAAATCTAGCAACTATGACCTTAGCCACATTTTTTGGAAAGCTACAAGAGCATGAGTTGGAGCTGAATAGGCTCAATCAAAATGAGAAGCATGACAAAAAGGAAAAAAAGGAATTGCTCTAAAGGCCACCTCCTCCATGATTAATGATGATGATGATGAAGATGATGGAGATGACTTGGAGATTAATGAGGAGAATCTTAGCCTTCTAGTAAAGAAGTTTGGAAGATTCTTCAAAAAGAATGGAGCTCAAAGAAGACCTCCCTTTCCCTTAAAGAATACCTATCACAAAGGGGAAGGAACCTCATCCACTCCTAAATGCTATGAATGTGGAGAACCGGGGCACATGAAGATGGAGTGTCCCATTTATCAAAGGAAAGTGGATAAATATGAAAGGAGGTCCTCAAAGGATAAAAATGGAAGAAGAGCTTATATAGCTTGGGATGAAAATGACATGGACTCATCCGATAGCTCAGACAATGAGAAAGCCAACCTATGCCTCATGGCTAGAAGTGAAGAGGAAGAAGAAGATGACCCGGAGGTAATATCCTCAAACTTTGAATTAAATTCTTCCCCCTCCTATGATGAATTGCAAGATGTATTTGAAGAATTGCATAATGAATCTATGAGGCTTGCAAAAATTGTTTCATCATCCAAGAAAGCAATTTCCTCTTTTGAAATCAAGATCTGTATTTTAAATAAGGAAATTGAGGAGCTTAAAATTGAAAATGAAACTCTTGGACTTATAGATGCAAATTCTTCATGCATGACATGTTCTTCTCTTGATAATGCATCTACATCATTTTCTTGTTCATCATGCAAAATTTTTGAAAAAGAAATTGAGGACTTGAAAAATACTCTTGCAAAGTTTACTTTGGGAAGGAATAATTTGAATATGTTACTAGGGAAACAAAGATGTGTGTTTCAAAAGGCTGGTTTAGGGTACAATCCCAAAAATCAACAAAAACTTTACAAAAATTTCTTTATTCCATCAAGTACATCAACAAGTCCTTTTATAAAGTATTTTCATTGTGGCAAGAAAGGACATAGTGCATCAACTTATAATGTGAGGAAGAATATCAATAACAAGATTGGAACTAAAATGGTATGGATCCCTAAAGGCACCTTGCCTAACTCTAACACACAAGGACCCAAGAGAATTTGGTACTAAAAACCAAAAATTGAAGTGTGTTGTAGGTGTGCTTGAAGCCCAAGAACGGACTTTGGAATATCAAAAATGGCTGCTGCAAGCACAAGATTAGAAAATACTCCAAGTTCTATCCATTGTCTCCAAGAAGCTTGGGCTTGCAACATTTGGATAAGTGGAGACTTGTTCTATACTTTAACTTATTTTAAAGATGTTCTTTTCTAGCTTTATATCTTGAAAATATCTTAGTACTTGACATAATATTCTTAATACGATCATTGTTGCCCTAAAGTGCATATATAAAAGGAGAATTAGGAATAATTCATCAATCATGCATTTGAATGAATGCTTATGTTACATACCTTTTATCTTAGAATTTTGGATCAATCATGCATAAGTTAAATCTCTGCATATCTTGTGTTCTGCTGCATAATATGACATTTTTTTCTGCATAACTTTTATCTCTTTTATCATTTTTGAGTCCAATACTGACTTGAGCATCGTAGATTTCCCTAAGTCTGTTTTGCAGGTGCTTTATCCATGCTTAAGCCCCCCAATTTTCTGTAATTCTGATTCTGTTGAAGAACTATGCATTCTGGTTTTCTTGAAGAAGAAAACTCTATACTTCGATTCTTTTATAATGGTTACAACTGATAAAAATGAAACCAAGTTAAGCTGGCTCAAGTTGGTGATCTAAGGACTCAATTCTTGAGAATTTTGTCTTGATTTGGAAATGCAATAGTCGGAAGAAGGAGAAGAAGAAAAATCAATCCATAAGTCAGAAATACTGGTTTGGAAAGTGAAGAAATTTATGATGGAATTAAAGTGAATCCCAAGAAGACAAGGGTTGATATGTTTAAAGGGTGATCTCATGAAGGAGTTCTAGTTCTAGAAGTGAAACAACTAATTGGAGAAGAGAACAACTTGAATGATTGGCCTTTGGAAATGTTCTGGCACTTGGGAGGGCTTTCTGTCAAGCCTAAATAATCGATTAGGAAAGCCCCTAACCGATTAAGTATACAAAACAGAGGCCTTAACATCTCTGGAAATAACAAGCTAATCGATTAAATAAATGATCTAATCGGTTATATAAGCTCGTGAGGTTCTGTTTTGCTGTTCAAATTCAAGCACTTAATCGGTTATCTTATTATCCTAATCGATTAGTAAGTAAATCAGAAGATCTTAGCATCTCCAGTGGTATCACATAACCAGTTATCACAACACTCTAACAGGTTAGTCAAGTAAACAAAGGCTCGTATGTTCACAAACTCAAAGAAGGTAATCGGTTAGATCTTTGCTCTAATCGGTTAATGCATCTGGCAGAAGGCCCTGTAACATTCCCTAACCCGTTACTCACACTCCCTAATCGGTTATTACTTCACACAGTGACCCTTCGTTTGCCATTACAAAGCCCCTAACCGGTTACTCAATGATCCTAACCAGTTATTGCTCCAGATAGAAACCCACTCTTTTGACATAATAAACCCCTAACCGGTTAGCCAATATACCTAACCGGTTACCCACGTCCCCTTTAAACTCCACCCTCAGCCAAATTCACCATCTACGCTGCCCCTTCATCTCCATTATCACCTTCCTCCTCTCAATCTCTCCACAACCCACTCCCTCCAAATCCATCCCTACCACTAATCCAACACAATCCCACCATTTCCAATCTATTTCCATCATTTTTTCCTCCATTTCCCTCCATTTCACCGTTTACATTCCACTTTCTTCCAAAAATTTTTCACCTTCCCTCATTCTTTCTCTCTCCTACACCGAACCCTACCTCCATTTTCAACCATGGCCAGTAGCTCATCTCAACCAAAGCACTCTCGTACTAAAAACCCCAATGTTTCCCTTCAACCTGAAGGCTCTTCACTCTCTGTCTCAGATTTATCAAACGCTCTCAACATTGGAAGGTATTTCTCTCACAAAAGAGTCATACACACTTGGGTTTCATGCACGTCGCCTCATTCAGCCCAAGTTCATGGACTGGGATTTCTTCGAAAGAGAAGGCTTTACATCCTTCACCGAGCTTTTGGAATTTCAATGTTTGAAAACTCTTGTCACCACCAACCCAGGGTACTTCTATCTTGAACCAACTAAAGTTTATTTCTACAATTTGTCTATTACTGGTATGAATCTAGTGTCTGAAATCAAGAAACATAAAATCATTGTGTCACCAAGTCAGTGGACTACTTTATTTGGGCTCACTCACTCTGGAGCCAAATTTACTGAGAATGACGACCTTACATGGGCAGATTTTAATAGAGCACGAGCTGTAGAAGACATGATTCAACCAAGTATTGTTGTGCCCCCGGGATCTTTCACTACTAGTCTTCTGAAATTACTGGATCGCCTTCTTCACTTTGTGGTAACCCATATCTTGGTACTAAGGGCAAGCAACTATACCTTGGTTGAAGAAGATGATATATTTGTGATATAGGGTCTTAAAAGCCCCAAGAAAATCAACTGACCACACTATATCATGCACAACATGAAGAAAGCCAAGGACAAGGCAATGATGGATCTGCTTTACGCCTTCATAGTGGATAAAATTTTGGATCACTATAAGGTCGATTTGAAGGATGGTGGAGTCATTTTCTCTACTAGTCCCCACAAATTTGGCAATGCGTCTCTAAACTATATGCATGCAAAGAAAGTCGATGGTGAATGGATTTACAGTCGAAGAAATGAAGTAGCAGCTCCACAAGGCGAAATTCCTCCTGCACCTAATGATGACCCTATAGAAGAGGCCCTTGCCACCAACAATGAACATGTCCTGGAAGCAATTGCCAATATGCAAGCCAGTATTGAAGCCCAGATTGCGGATCTTAAAGCTTATCAAGAACATAGCAACTTTGCTATCTATGATCGCTTGAGCATTATGGAAGGACGGCTGGATAGGCTTGAGCATCGCTATTCACAATCAGAGGATCACGGGGCTTAGGCATGGCTGTTTATTTCTTCTGTTGTTAGTTTCTAATATGCTTAAAAGTTTATCTAACAAACTTAAGCTCATCTTTTTGGATATATTGCCCTACTCATGACAGATTTCCTATGTTTCAAATGACTTATATGCTTTTGAACTTAATGGTCTGCTTGCATTACTCACATGCTCATACTGTTGATGAATTATCTTTAATAGCAATGGTTGTTTGCATCCTCTTCTTTTGTCCCCATACATGCTATTTTTGATCATGACAAAAGGGGGAGAAGGGTTATGAATATTTCTAGTTCATAAATCATTGAGAAAAGCAAGGTAAAAATGGTCTTGGCATTCGAAAACCAAGGGGGAGCTGTGCATCTTTGATATTGTTAACTCTTGAAAAATAGAGGGGGAGTATGTCTCTAATACTTTTGTGAATTTCAATTTTATTTTAACTAATCTTTTTTCAATAATTGTTTGTCATCATCAAAAAGGGGGAGAACGTGATTGGTATTGACATAAGCAATGGTTTTGATGACAACAAAGAAGAAAGGAAATGAAAATGCAAAGATCAAGCACCAAAGGACTCAAGTTTAGCATATAGGTCCTTACATCTTGTGTAAAGGTATTTTGGGATTCACACTAAGCTCACTTATAAGTTTTCCTAAATGGTTTGCAAAATCATGTGTTACATTTCTGAAAATGTGTTCTGATTTGGGCAAAATGGTTTTTAGAAAGATTGAAAATGATTTGGAAAACTTTGGTTGCATAAACCTTTAAAAACACTCTTTTCTTGATCAATCAATAACTGGTAATCACTATTCATCTAACTGGTTAGGTACCAAAATAGAAATGCGGCAATTTAGTTTTAAATTGCCTAACCGATTAGGCAATAGAAGTAATCGGTTATTTGTGAAAACAGAAGCATTGCCTTCTCTTTTTTTAAAAGATCCTAACCGATTAATATGCCCAACTAATCGATTATTTTCAAAGTCAGTGGCTAATGTTGAAAAAGCCTAACCAATTAGGTACTTGGCCTAACCAGTTAGTATGTACGTTTTTAAGAAACAAATTCTGTTTTAAAAGGAAGCCTAACTGATTAGGAAGTTAAGCTAACCGGTTAGTGTGCTCTTAAAACACACGTAAAAAGTTTTCTAATGAAGCCTAACCGATTAGGCTCTTTGGCTAACCGGTTATTTGATAAAGACAGAGACCAATCTTAAATGTCTAACCGATTAGGAATACTTCCTAACCGGTTAACTGGGTGATCAGAAAACACGAACAACAGCTCTATTACAGAGCATTTAATGCTTCTAACTGTCCTCAACGGCACAAAATCTCTTTTGGCTATAAAACTAAGTTGTTGGGCATTTATGTTGGTTGGTCAATCAATTTGAAAAACATTCAAAAGCATTGAATTCATGTTTTCTATATCACCTCCATAATACCCTGTTTTTGAGCTTGAATAGAGTGAATCCTTGATACCCATAAGCTTCAATTTGTATTATCTACTCTTTGAGAGAGTTTCTATCATTTAAACACTTTGTTTATCTTGTAAAGAGGGTGAGGTATCCCTCTAGTGAAAAAGGGTGAGGTATCCTTCAAAGGTGTAAAGAGGGTGAGGCATCCCTCAAAGGTTATAAAGGGTGAGGTATCCCTGTTTTGAGGCTCAAGCACAAAGGGTGAGGTATCCCAAGGTGTGTTGAGTGCTCTAGTTTGTAAAGGTTGTCAAGCACCTGTTGAAGCTTGAAGATATAATGGAAAATCTCTGGCGGTTGCTTAAGGACTAGACGTAGGTCACAAGTGGATTGGTGGCTGAACCAGGATAAACCTTGTGTTTGATATTCTAAACTCATCTCTTTACATTTGTGTATTTATTTTATATGCTTACTTGAATGTTATTCAACTTGGCTTATTTAATTTGTGAGTGAAATATTCAATCTCATTTATCTATTCACTTCAATCATCCAATAGCTTCAATGAAAATTGATAATTAAACGTTTTGCGAAAGATTTACGAAAATATTTTACACACTCAATTCACCCCCTCTTGAGTATTGAGGCCACTTGGTAACACTGTGTTTTAAAACAAAAATGTTCCCCTTTTGAAATCTGATAGAACAGTATTTATAGGCTTCATATTTCTATTTCACGTTGCGGCGCTCACCTTGTCACGCCACGACGCTCATCATGGCAGAAGCACTGGTCATTTTCCTACTCAAGGCATCTGCCACCACATTTGCCTTCCCAGGGTGATTTTGAAGTTGAAAATCATAATCTTTTAGGAATTCCAACCATCTTCGTTGTCTCATGTTCAACTTTTTTTTATCGTACAGATACTTCAAGCTCTTATGATCATTAAAAATGTTGAACGTTGCTCCATAAACAAAAGGTCTTCATATCTTCAAAGCAAACACAACAGCAACTAATTCCAAGTCATGTGTTGGGTAGTTCTTCTCATGCACTCGTAATTGTCTCGAAGCATAAGCTACCACTTTTTCATCTTGTATAAGCACACACCTCAATCTTTGGTATGAAGCATCACAGTATACTTCGAATGGTTCACTTGGATCAGGCAGAACTAACACTGGTGAGGTAGTCAGTCTCTTTTTTAGCTCTTGAAAACTCTCTTCGCAGGCATCTGTCCACTCAAAGGCTTGATTCTTCCTTGTGAGTTAAGTGAGAGGTCCGGCAATCTTAGAGAATCCTTCAATAAACCTCCGATAATATCCGGCTAATCCAACGAAGCTCCGAATCTCTGTCATTATTTTTGGCCTTTCCCATTGCAGAACAACTTCCACTTTTGATGGGTCTACAACAATTCCTTCCTTCGAGATCACATGACCTAAAAATTTGACCTCATCTAACCAGAATTCACACTTAGACAATTTGACGTACAACCTCTTTTCTTTCAGAACCTGAAGAACTATGCTATGGTGTTCAACATACTCCTCCTAATTTTGCGAATAGATCAGGATATCGTCGATGAAGACAACCATAAATCTATCTAAATAAGGACGAAAGATCATGTTCATATAGTCCACGAAGATAGCAGGTGTATTCGTCACACCAAAAGGCATCACTAGGTACTCTTAGTGTCTATAGCGAGTACGAAAAGCTATTTTGGGAATGTCTTCCACCTTTACTCGGATCTGATGGTAACCCGATCGCAGATCGATCTTAGAAAACACCGCTGCTCTTATCAGTTAATCCATTAGGTCATCTATCCTTGGTAGTGGATACTTGTTCTTGATCGTAACTTTATTCAATTAGCGATAGTCCACACACAATCATAAAGTACCATCCTTTTTCTTGACTAGCAATATCGGTGCTCCCCAAGGCGACACATTGGGTCTAACAAATTGTTTTTCCAAGAGTTCCTCAAATTGCTTCTTGAGTTCAACTAGCTCTACTGGCGATATTTTGTAGGGTGCTATAGAAATAAGACCAGCTCCAGGTACAAGATCAATGGTAAACTTAATCTCCCACTCTGGCAGTAAATCAGGTATATCTTCAGGGAAAACTTCAGGAAACTCTCTAACCACTGAAATTGCATTCACATCTACCTCATTCTTGATGTTTAAAGAAGATAATAGCATGTATCCTTGAGCTCCTTCTTTCAAGAAAGCTTTCACTTGGTTGGCCATCAAAAATCTAGAACTCTCATCCGAAGGAAAAACTATGATTTTTCTAGAACAATCTAACAGGACATGGTTGGAAGATAACCAATTTATTCCTAAGATTATATTTAACTGTGAAAAAGGTAAATAGATCAAATCAACAAAAAAGATTCGACCTTCAACAATCAATGGACAATCCAAACAAACTTTGGCGGTAACGACAGGTTTAGCAGTAGATGTTGAAATAGTCAAATCAAAAGGCAAAAAAGACACATGTAAACTAAGTCTTTTCAAACAGTCATAGGAAATGAAAGAATGAATTACACCAGAGTCATACAATACAGTTAAAAGATTACCTTCTATAACACCTTCCCCTTGTATAAGATCTTTGGATTTAGAGGCTTTAGCTCCACTCAGGGTGTAAACTCTACCTCCTGCCTGTGGTTTCGCAGTTCTAGTAGCATTGACAGAAGGTTTAGTCTTAGTTTGGTTACAATCGTGAAAAACATGTCCAACTTTCTCGCATCTGAAGCAAATAACTCCTTTAATAGTGTAGTCCCTCGTGTAATGCTCCTTCCCCCACTTCATGCATCTTGGCGTAAATGTTGTAGTTTGACTAATTCTACTAGGACTTCTACCTTGTGGTTGTTGTTGCTGATTTCCAAGTGGTCTCGAATAAGGCTTCTTCTGGTAGCAATTAGCATTGCTACTTCCTCCCCTTTGGGACTGAAAAGGTCTAAAGTTATGGTTTCTTGTGTCCCGCACTTGGTCTAAGTCTTCTACCTGGTGACAGGTATCAAACAACTCCAAAAATTGGTTGATCTTTAACATTATTACAGCTCTCTTCACATCATGCTTCAAACCTTCTTCAAACTTCTGACATTTCCACACCTCGTTCGGCTGGTGTTGGAAATAAGTTGAGAATCTCGACAAACTCTCAAACTTCACAGCATACTCACTTATAATCAAGTTCCCTTGTCTCAGACCAAGAAACTCAATCTCTTTAGCATGTTTGGCACTCGCAGAGAAATATTTCCCCAAGAATTTCTCCTTGAACACCTCCCAAGTAATTGCTCGATTTTCAGCTTCCAGTAATCTCTGTTCTCCGGTCCACTAATCTTCTGCATCTCTAACTAACATAAACGCATCATATGTCACTTTCTTATCATCGGCACAGTTCATGCCTCTGTAAACTTTCTCTAACTCCTTGATCCAAAGAGTAACCTTCTCAGGATCAAATTCTCCCTTGAATTGTGGAAGGTTAGTGCGACGAAATTCAGCTAAGTTTTGAGCATTTGTAGTAGCTTCCAATTATTGTGCGGTTCTATCTTGCTGATGAGTAGTTTGCTGGTTCTGTTGCAACATGGCCTCAGCCATCTTTTGAATCGCCTCTGTAACACCCCAAATTTCCTAAATAGTTGACAGTAATTTTGACAGTTAACAGAATTCTACTGTTTAGTAATTTTTATGTACTGTAAAATTATTTTGAGTATTCCGTCAGTGTATTTGATCGTTTTGAGTGATTTACTCCGTGTCAGGAAAATAATAATTTTTGGGCTGAGAAAAATTTTTATGTATTTATTTCTCGTGACTGTTAACTATTTTTAACAATCTGATTTGATTTTCATATGTTTTCTAATATTTGTGATTTTTGTGGATGATTATAAATTTTTATGGTTATCTGGTTGTTTTTGGGCTATTTGTGGGTCCCAGTGGTCCTACGTGGGCCCGAGGTGAGTCCCAAAGCATGAAAATTTTTCTACGTATAGAAAAATTTGTACTGTTTAGACGGAGACAGGGGATCTTACTAAACCTGAATCCGGAAACAGTTTTTAGAAAATTTATTGTACTGTGTATTGTACTATATTTAATTATCGGGTGATAAAAATACAGTAAATATATTCTTTCATGGGGTTTTAGCAGATAAAAAATAAATATTATACAGCTTAAGTCAACAATAGTGGTTATGACAACTTTTGACGGACCGATAGGAAACAAGTTTAATTCTTTTGACAGACCAATAGGAAGCAAGTCTAATATTGAAGACTTTGATATCAACCGTCGACTTAATCAACGATGTAGGAATAGTCTAATAAAATGGCTATGACCATTTACAACCATTAGATGAAGAATTAATCAAGGGTGGAGATTTGATCTTATAAAGTAGCTAGGACCATTTGTGACCATTGGATTTGGATTAAATCAATGGTGGAGATGGATCAATTATGACCGTTGGATTTGGATTTAATCAATGGTGGAGATTTGGTCTTCTAAAATGGCTATGACTAATTATGACCCTTGGATTAAAAGTAAAAAGGAGTAATCTTGACCTTTTATTTTTGGAGATGCATCTAATGGCTAGAATTTTAAGGAGAAAGATCTAATGGCCTAGATTAAGTCTTCTAATCAAAAGTCTACCTAAATCCTAACCATTGATCTAATCAATGGCCTAAATTGCTCTAAATGGTGGCTTGAAAAAGATGGCAATATTATTGAATGCATAATGCAAGGGGGGACGGTTTTTGGTGATTGTTTTGGAGCTAAAGGAAGTTTGATGACTATTATTAGGTGTCTTAGTCAATTATGCACCATAATTGAATTATTTGCACTCTTAGAAGAATGCATGGAGGGGGGGACGGTTTTGGTGCATGCTTAAGGGCTTAGATAGGTTTCAAGACCATTATTGGTTGTCTTGGTCACTTATTGATCATTTCCTTCAAGCAAACTCTTAGAAAAATTTCTCTCCTTCCTCTCCAGGATAGCTCACGGCCAAGTACCCTAATTCTACCCTCCATCACTCAAATTTTTCATACAACCTTGTTTCTTGAATCCTTACCTTATTCTAAGAACATCTCTAGTTATGAGTTTTTACAAAATCATTCATCTTGAGTTTCAAATCCAAGCTTCAAGTTTCTACCAAAAATGGTAAAGTTCATGTTTCTTCACCCAATCTTTTAGTTTTGATTTTCTAAGCCATGCTTGAATCATGGTTTACCTATTCTTTCACTTGTTATTGATTTTAAGATTTGTTTATGATTTTTAGGAATTTTTCCAAGGAGCTCCATGAAATTGATAGGAAGGGAAACCAAGTGTTTTCACTTCATTCTTTACCTTAACTAAGTCTAAGAAGCCTTTCCCTCACAAAAATAAAAAATTCCATCTTTGTTCTTCAAGAGGAACCATTCGGCCATACCATCTAAAATCACCATCCAATCTCTTTTAATTTTATCCAACCATAGATCTCGAATCTACATGATTTTCTAAGCAACTTTCATGTTGGAGACTTTCTCTAAATCATTCATCTTCAACATTGTTCTTCAAGCTAAAGATTGGAGCTTTATTGGTGAAGTTTATTAATCTTTACTTTTCTTTTGATTTTCAAGGTTCTAAGCCATGTTTGATCCATGGTTTATCTTGTTCAAGCTTGATTTACTAATAAATATATGTTTTGTTTTGTATTTGAGAAGCCCTTGGTGGTGAAGGACTTAGAAAGAGAAGCAAAACAAGGAGCTTTTGAGGATTTTCAAGAGGTAAGAGGGAGATTCATCTCACCAACCAAGTATAGTGGTGAGAGATGGTTTGTGTATTTGATGGATGGTGAATCCATGTGAGGATTCATATCCATGGTCATATAATAATTTGTGGGTGTTTATGTGCTTTGATTATTTGTCTATGCTTGATATGCTTTGCATGATTTTATCGCTTATATGGTGTGCTTATAATATGCATGATGATAATATGGTATGCTTATAATATGCATGATGAGAATATGTTGAAATTATGTATATGTATGCTATGATGTGATGGTGGAAAGGAAATTAATTTTTGGCTCCAATGGCCAAGGAGGTGTAACACCCACCGTAGGGTGCCACATTTATGTTACTTTATTACCCAAATACCCTCAGAGTCATAAAATGTGATGTTGTGATAAAAATACGAGTTGTAAATTTTTGTCTTTCTTCTTTGATGACAATAAAATAAACTTAGCGGAAAATAAAACTATAATACATCATCACTCATAATTTACATCATCTCACATATTACAAAAGTGTTGTCAGGATTATTTATATACATACCATGTTTCAAAACTATAAACACACTTAAATAATTCCACACATAGTTTATATCAGAGTTCAAACTTGCCCAAGTTAAACTAAGAAGATGACCCCTCAGACGGGTCCTCCTCGGGTTCCTCAGCAGATAAGAATCCGCTATGAAGAGTAGCCCTATGGACAGGTATCCGAGCTGACGATACTATGCTGATTTCTGTTGGGACATAATTTCTAGTATCCCAATGTCGCCTGACATGCAAAGGAAATTCAACATGAACAAAAATAGTCACACAGAAAAATGGATCCCCGCGAAATAGCCTACTAATGCTAATAGTCAGATACCCCTCGTAAATAAGTCCTCGCTCATCGGGACTTGTTCTCCATTCTCCAACTCCTCCCAGAAATTGTAGACGTACATAGCCGAAGAAACTAGCTCTTGACGTCATACTGTCAAAATGATGCATTCCCAAACGTGAGAAGTAGTTCTTCTTCTCCTTCTTGTACTGTTTCTTTCTCAATGTCTTCAGCCAATTATAAATACAATATACAAATATACATATAAAGAGGTGATATCACCTACGCCAATACCAGCATGGTAACACAAAGATAACATAACAGCATACCATATAAACACGTCATATTACACATATGGCTTCAACATATTATCAATCAAAATTAATATTTAATAATTACAGGAAATGCCATCTACACTAAGCAGATATTTTAAAAAAATACAATTGTCATAATCAATATTTCACAATATCTCACAGATGTAAGCATTTTTGTTAATGCATGAACACATAGACTCGATTTCCTACTCCATGGAGCTAAACTCAGGTCGAAAAAATTGATCGAAAAGATCTGCCGGTACCACGTGCCTCAGACCAAGTGCTACAATTATATCTAGCACATACACGACAGTCTTTGTCAGATCTCGATTAAGAATAGTGTCTCGGTCTGAATCATTGGTGTGTTGCATCGGTCTAACCCACGGTACAGAAGAGCTACCAACTGCCCATTGCGAGCAACCCGCACCCCGATGCCCCCAAGGTCAACAAGTGACCTACACTACGCGTATCGCACCCACTCAAGAGGTGTACGTTTCTCCTAGGCAATTAGCAATATACAGTTCATCGGACCATTTTCAATGCATGTGTAATGTACCAATTACCAACCAAAGGTAAATCACATAATTTCTCATACCAAGTTCCAATATTGTTTTACGTTCGTGTATTAACGCTAATTACAGGTAAACTTCTCAATTTCTTGTACAGTATATACTGATTTTAACTGTAAAGTTTACTGTATAATTAACAACTAAATCACATTACCATATTTTTCTCATTCGCAAAATATTTTTGTCACATTTTCACAGTCACGTAATATTTTGTTATGTAAACAATGATTTGTAACATTTTCTGTTACGTTTAAAAATCGCGTAACCATTTTCTACTGTATTCTAAATTGTGTAAAAATATTCTTTTGTTTTTAAATCGCATAGCGATTTTTCTACAATATTTCGATCGTGTAAAATATTTAAACGCCTTATAAATCGCATAGAAATATTTTAATGTTTTTCAAATCGCGTAACTTAAAAATTACGTTTTTGAGTTACGTAAATCGTTTTTCACCATTTTTACCCTTCGTAAAATATTTCTTAACTTTAAAAAAATATTATTTTGGACTTTTCTTACAATAATATAATTTCTTACTTTATTCCCTTCTATTCTTAGTCAAAAATCTTTTTCGTAATATATTTTCTCAAAATCACTTTTTATTGATTTAATCTTACAAAATCACATTTAGTTGATTTAATTACTGTTTCTAACTTTAAATTTCTTAACGTTTTCCAAAACCCAATAAATAAATTCTATGTTAGTAAATTTAAGTTACAAACGTTTTTCTTTTATATTTCTAAATCACTTCTAAAAATTAATTCTCTTTAAAATAATTTGAAGTTCAACACTTTCAATCTCCTTTTTCTTTTATTTATGAAAATTCCACTTCACTTAATTGATAACACTTTAATTCCCTTTCCAAAATCCTTATTTTGAAAATTCTTGTATTTTATAACATCAAAACATTTTTCTAAATTATCAA
Source organism: Ormosia emarginata (assembly GCA_029884605.1). Taxonomy (NCBI): domain Eukaryota; kingdom Viridiplantae; phylum Streptophyta; class Magnoliopsida; order Fabales; family Fabaceae; genus Ormosia; species Ormosia emarginata. The sequence goes on along the minus strand of JAQQTP010000079.1, from coordinate 29,807,220 downwards.
AACCTTATAGATGGTCATTGAAACCATGAAATATTTTCCTTCTAACTTAAATAAATTTCCACTCTTGTTTCTACACAAAATAAATTCATGAAAACACAACTCAAAACCGTGTGCATTCTTTTTGCAAAACAAACCCTTTTGTTTATTTCTTTACTTCTCAAATCATTCAATTTTATCATTCATGAAAATATAATTTTGTGAACACCAAATTGGTTGGTGCCTTGGCCGAAAATTTACTTAAGTTTAAGGATCAAGAATTAACTCCATTGTTCTTGAAAAAATTCAATAGAAACCCTAGTTTTGGAAGCCCAAAACCGTGACCTCCTCTATGGCCTTTGGAGCCAAAATTGCTTATTTCAACATGCATCCATCATAATATATTTAACATACATCATCATGCATATTATAAGTATATCACACAAGCAATAAAACCATGCAAAATCATGCAAATTATAATAAACATAAACAAATAACCAAAGCACATAAACACATACAAATTATTACATAACATGGATATGAATCCTCACATGGATTCATCAACCACCAAATAGAAAACACATCCCTCACCACCATACTTGGTTGGTGAGATGGATCTCCCTCTTACCTCTTGAAGAACCACCAAAAAGCTTCTTGCTTTGTATTTTTGGACAAAAATCTCCACCAATAAAAGTCTATTGAACATGAAACAAACACAAGAAAATTAGTATATCAAGCTTGAATAAGAAGAACCATGGATCAAACATGGTTTAGAATCATGAAAAAGAAAAGAAGAAATGAAGTTTTCCTTACACTTCACTTCAAAACCTTAAAGCTTGATCTTGGGAAAAGTCCTTCAAGATGGAAGAATTAGAACTTGGTGTGAACTACAAAGGTTCTTAGAATGATGAAAGGGTTCAAGAAATATGGTTATTTAGAATTTTTGAGTGATGAAAGGTGTGTTTGGAGGTGTTGGCCGTAGCTTGCTTCTTGGAGAGAAAAGGAGAGAATTTTTGCTAAGTTATTTTGCATGCAAACTTGCAATAATGGACAAGGTGATAGATTATTGTCTTCATCTTTTTCTTTGGCCTAAAAAGCCTACTCTAAATTGTCTCCCCCCTCCTTTGCATCACCAAAACCGTCCCCCCCTTCCATGCTTCATAAAAATGTGATAAATTTCATAGCCATCATCCTAAACCATCCTAACCCTTGATTAAAAGAATAGTTTAGATTAAAATAGCTATTAGGTTTAGATTATAGATGGAAAACTTTATTTGAGCCATTGGATCATTTTTGGCTTGCAATCCTAACCATTGAATGTGTCTCCAAAATGAAGGGTCAAGATTACGTCTTCAAACTTTACATCCAAGGGTCCAAAATGGTTGTAGTCATTTTTTATGACCAATTCTCCACCATTGATCTAAATCCAAATCCAATGGTCATTAATGATCCATCTCCACCATTGATTAATTCTACATCCAAAGGTTGATAATGGTCATAGCCATTTATAAAACTAAATCTCCACCATTGATTTAATTTTGATCCAACGGTTATAAATGGTCCTAGCCATTTTATAAGATGGATCTCATCCATTGATTTAATCAATGGTTGATATTCAAAGTCCTAAAGTGGTCATAACCACTATTGTTGACTAAGCAGTATAATTATTATTTTTATTTGCTGTAACACTACAAAAAAATGTTTTTACTGTATTTTTATCGCCCGATAATTAAATACAGTACAAGACACTGTAAAAGAAATTTTCTAAAACTGTTTCCGGATTCAGGTTTAGTAAGATCCCCTGTCTCCGTCAAAACAGTACAAATTTTTCTATGCGTAGAAAAATTTTCACTTTGCGGGACCACCTGAGCCCACGTATGGCCACCTGGGCCCACATACACCCCTGGGGCCCACAAACAGTAAAAAATTTCATAATCATCCACAAAATCATAAAAATTAGAAAATTCACAAATATCAAATCAGATTACGTAAAATAATTAAGACTTTTTAGTAATAATTAAATTACGTAAAAAAATTCGGCCCGAAAATTTTTATTTTCATGACACGGAGCAAATTACTCAAAACGATCAAACATGCTGATGGAATAATGAAAATAATTTTACAGTATCTAGAAATTACTAAACAGTAAAATTTTGTTAACTGTCAAAATTACTGTTCCTAAGATAGAAAGTTCGGGGTGTTACAACTCTCCCCCTCTAACAAAAGTTTCGTCCTCGAAACTTGATAAGCTCGATTTCACACTTTCAGAATAAATATAGATATTGTTCTTTTATCTTTTCTTCTAGTTCCCATGTGGCTTCTCCACTTACATCATTCCAAACGATTTTAACTAATGAAATTTCCTTACCTCGAAGTTGTTTTGTCCTTCGATCTTCAATCTTCACTGGAAAAGTTTTATAGGTTAAATTTTCCTTCAGTTGTACTGTATCTGGCTCAATAACATGAGTTGGATCAAAAATATATTTCCATAGTTGTGATACATGAAATACATTCTGAAGATTTGACAAAAAAGGTGGTAATGCAATCTGATATGCCACCGGACCTACCCGACGTAAAATTTGATACGACCCAATAAATTTTGGAGTGAGCTTCTTAGATTTAAGCACTCGTCCTACACCCGTCATAGGCGTCACTCGCAAAAATACATGGTCACCTTCTTTAAACTCAAGAGATTTCCTCCTTTTATCAACATAACTTTTTTGCTGAGTTTGGGTCACTCTCATTTTATCTTGAATCATCTTCATTTTCTCAGTTGTCTGTTGGACAATCTCTGGTCCTAACACAGCACTCTCACCGTCTTGATACCAACATAACAGTGTTCTGCATCGTCTCCCATACAATGCTTCATAGGGTGCCATCCCTATACTTGAATGGAAACTGTTGTTATATATGAATTCTATCAATGGCAAGAATTCATCCTAACTTCCAGTTTGCTCCAGTACACAAGCTCTCAATAAATCTTCTAGAGACTGAATTATTCTTTCTGACTAACCATCTGTTTGTGGATGGTAAGCAGAACTGAGACGTAGCTTAGTTCCCATCGATTCTTGCAAACTATTCCAAAATCTTGAAGTTAATCTCGGATCTCGATCCGAAATAATACTAGTTGTACACCATGAAGCCTAACAATTTCACCGATGTACAATTAGGTCAACCTTTCCATTGAGTACTTAAGATTAATCGGCAAAAAGAGCAATGACTTAGTAAGCCGATCAATAATTAACCAAATAGCATCATAACCCTTTCGAGTTTTTGGTAAACCTGTCACAAAATCCATTGCGATGTCATCCCATTTCCACTCAGGAATAGGCAACGGTTGCAACATTCCCGAAGGTCTTTGATGTTCAATCTTATCCTTCTGACACACTAAACAAGATGATACATATTCTGTAACATCTTTCTTCATTCCTTGCTACCAATATAATTGTTTTAAATCCTGGTACATCTTTGTGGGCATACTCAGTTTACTCTTCTGAGCTTCATCCAAAATCATTTTCCTAAGATTTGGATCATTAGACACACAAACTCTTCCTTGAAACTTCAAAATTCCACTAGCACCTTCACTAAATTCCAACACTGCTCCTTAGCTCTTTGCTTTTTTTGCTTCTTGCAAATACTGGTCACTATTTTGTCCTTCACGAATTCTATCCATCAAATCATTTGAAATGGTGATCATGTTTAAACGCATCTTGCCTAGTGTCAATTTCACAGATAATCGCATATCTTGAAATTCTTCTATCAACTCCTTCTCTTTGATCATCATAGCAGAAGCACTAAGTATTTTTCTACTCAACGCATCTGCTACGACATTCGCCTTTCCGGGATGATACTGCAATTGAAAGTCATAATCCTTCAGAAACTCTAACCAACGCCTTTGCCTCATGTTCAACTCTTTTTGGTCAAACAGATATTTTAAACTTTTATGATCACTAAAAACAGTGAACGTTGCTCCATAGAGAAAATGTCTCCACACTTTCAACGCAAACACCACAGCTGCCAACTCCAAGTCATGAGTTAGATAATTCCTCTCATGATTTTTAAACTGCCTTGAAGCATAAGCCACCACCTTACGATTCTGCATAAGTACACAACCCAATCCTTAGTATGAAGCATCACAATATACTTCGAAAGGTTAGTTTGGGTTAGGTAGAATTAATATCGGTGAAGTAGTCAATCGTTTTTTTAACTCTTAAAAAATCTTTCTTCGCATGCATCAGTCCACACGGACGGTTGATTCTTTCGTCTAAGTTGAGTAAGAGGTCCTGCAATCTTTGAAAACCCTTCAATGAACCATCTATAATAACCAGCTAATCTGACAAAACTACGGATTTTTGTTACAATATTTGGTCTTTCCCATTCCAAAACTGTCTCCACCTTTGAAGAATCAACTTTAATTCCTTCTTTCGATATCATATGTCCCAAAAATTGAACTTCGCTCAACCAAAATTCACATTTGGGCAACTTAGCATATAGCTTATTCTCCTTCAAAATTTGAAGAACCACCCTGAGATGTTCAGTATGTTCCTCCTGACTTCGAGAATAGATCAAGATGTCATCTATAAAGACGACAACAAACTTATCCAAGTACGAATGGAAAATTCTATTCATAAAGTCCATGAATATGGATGGTGCATTTGTCACACCGAATGGCATCACAAGATACTCGTAATGCCCATAGCGCATCCGAAATGCAGTTTTGGGAATATCCTCCACTTTCACACATATCTGGTGATACCCAGAACATACATTAATCTTAGAAAATATTGCGGCTCCTCGCAACTGATCCATTAGATCATCTATCCTTGGAAGTGGATATTTATTCTTAATCGTGATTGTGTTCAATTGTCGATAGTCTACATATAGACGTGAAGTCTCATCCTTCTTCTTAACCAACAATATAGGAGCTCCCCATGGTGACATACTAGGTCTCACATATTGTTTCTCCAATAAATCCTCCAGTTGTTTCTTCAGTTCAGCTAATTTTACCAGCGACATCCGATAGGGTGCTATTGATATCGGTCCAACTCTAGGTACAAGATCAATGGCAAACTCGATTTCCCTTACTGGTGGTAGTCCTGGTATATCTTTAGGAAACACTTCAGGAAATTCATTAACCATGAAAATATCCTTCAAGACATCTTCACATTACCCCTCCAAAGAAGATAATAATAAATACCCACAATCTCCTTCCTTCAGACAAGCTTCCACTTGAGTAGCCGTTAGGAATCTAGAATCCTTAGCCTCAGGAAATACTAATGTCTTATTCGAACAATCAATTAGGATATGGTTAGAAGACAACCAATCCATTCCCAAGATTACATTAATCTTGGAAAGAGGCAAACAGATCAAATCCACATAAAAGATTCTATCCCTAACACAGACAGGACAATTCAGGCATACTGTTGAAGTAACTACAGGCTTATCAGTAGGAGTAGCAACACTCAAATCATATGGCAATGCAGTCACAGTCAATCCCAAACGCTCAACACAATCACATGCAATGAAAGAATGTGTTGCTCCTGAATCATAGAGTACGGTTAAAGGATTACCTTTAATAGCACACTCCTCCATTATCAAGTCCTCCGATTTCGCGGCCTCTTCTCCGCTCATTGTATATACGCGACCACCCGCCTGCGGCCTTGCAGTTCGGACATTTCCCACAAATGGTTCTTTCTTTATCTGATCACATTCTTTTGAGAAATGACCAGGCTTTCCACACTTAAAATAAACAACTTCCTTATGTTGACAATCCTTCGTGAGATGATCCTTCCCACATTTGAAACATCGAATAGGAGTCCCAGTTTGACTTGTCTTATTACCGCTAGAACTTCCACCCACAAATTGCTTCTTGCTCTGACCTCCTGCCGGTTTCACATACAGCTTTTGCTGAAAGCGATTTGCTTGATTATTCTTCCCTTTTTGGAACCTTGCAGGTCCAAAATTCTTATTTCTTGCCGCACGTTGCTGATCAATCTCTTCAACTTTACAACATTTTTCAATCAAAGTTGGAAATTGATTAATCTCCAACATCGATACAGCTCTCTTAATATCCAGCTTTAATCCTTCCTCAAATTTCCTGCATTTCCAGCCCTCATCTGGGTTCATCTATAAATATCTCGAAAACGGAGATAGACTTTCAAATTTTGCCACATACTCACTTATCGACATCAATCCTTGTCGTAAACTCAGAAATTCCATTTCCTTCATATGCCTCACACTTGCTAGAAAATATTTCTCCAGAAACTTCTATCTAAAAAGTTGCCATGTCACAACTCTCCCTTCAGCTTCTAACAATCTTCGGGCTCCTGCCCACCAACGTTCACCATCTCCTACCAGCACAAACGTTGCTAACGTAAGCTTCCATTCATCAGCACAACCCATACCATCAAATATCTTTTCAAGTTCTTGGATCCAAAGTTCAGCCTTCTCTGGGTCAAACTCTCCACGAAACTTCGGTGGATTATTCCTTCGAAACTCCAATAAACTGTGAACATTTTCATTAGCCCTTTGATTTTGCTATACAATCACTTCCGCCATTCTTTGCATTGCTGCTACAGCTGCAGCCATATTCAAATTATCATCCCCATTAAGTTCCATATCTGTTCTATTATTCCCACGTCCACGTCCTCGTCCAGCCATTACTTTTTCTACTCAAACTAGACAATACAAAGAAAGCAAGGTCAATCTTCTCAAACTGGACAATACAAAGAAAGCAAGGTCAATCTTCAAACAATATTGTTTTTTTTTTCAGAAAACAATAACAGAGAATCACACAACACAACAAGACAGACCTAACCACAAACCCCAAAAGACTCTAACTTGGGCTCTGATACCAACTAATGTAACACCCACTGTAGGGTGCCACATTTATGTTACTTTATTACCCAAATACCCTCAGAGTCATAAAATGTGATGGTGTGATAAAAATACGAGTTGTAAATTTTTTTCTTTCTTCTTTGATGACAATAAAATAAACTTAGCGGAAAATAAAACTATAATACATCATCACTCATAATTTACATCATCTCACATATTACAAAAGTGCTGTCAGGATTATTTATATACAGACCATGTTTCAAAACTATAACCACACTTAAATAATTCCACACATAGTTTATATAAGAGTTCAAACTTGCCCAAGTTAAACTAAGCAGCAGACCCCTCAGATGGGTCCTCCTCGGGTTCCTCAGCAGATAGGAATCCGTTATGACGAGTAGCCCTACAGACAAGTGTCCAGGCTGACGATACTATGTTGATTTCCGTTGAGACATAATTTCTAGTATCCCAATGTCGCCTGACATGCAAAGGAAATTCAACATGAACAAAAATAGTCACACAGAAAATGGATCCCCGCGAAATAGCCTACTAATGCTAACAGTCAGATACCCCTCGTAAATAAGTCCTCGCTCATCGGGACTTGTTCTCCATTCTCCAACTCCTCCGTGAAATTGTAGACGTACATAGCCGAAGAAACTAGCTCTTGACGTCATACTGTCAAAATTATGCATTCCCAAACGTGAGAAGTAGTTCTTCTTCTCCTTCTTGTACTGTTTCTTTCTCAATGTCTTCAGCCAATTATAAATACAATATACAAATATACATATAAAGAGGTGATATCACCTACGCCAATACCAGCATGGTAACACAAAGATAACATAACAGCATACCATATAAACACGTCATATTACACATATGGCTTCAACATATTATCAATCAAAATTAATATTTAATAATTACAGGAAATGCCATCTACACTAAGCAGATATTTTAAAAAAATACAATTGTCATAATCAATATTTCACAATATCTCACAGATGTAAGCATTTTTGTTAATGCATGAACACATAGACTCGATTTCCTACTCCATGGAGCTAAACTCAGGTCGGAAAAATTGATCGAAAAGATCTGCCGATACCATGTGCCTCAGACCAAGTGCTACAATTATATCTTGCACATCTAGCACATACACGACAGACTTTGTCAGATCTCGATTAAGAATAGTGCCTCGGTCCGGATCATCGGTGTATTGCATCGGTCTAACCCACGGTACAGAAGAGCTACCAACTGCCCATTGCGAGCAACCCACACCCCGATGCCCCCAAGGTCAACAAGTGACCTACACTACGTGTATCGCACCCACTCAAGAGATGTACGTTTCTCCTAGGCAATTAGCCATATACAGTCCATCGGACCATTTTCAATGCATATGTAATGCACCAAGTACCAACCAAAGGTAAATCACATAATTTCTCATACCAGGTTCAAATACTGTTTTACGTTCGTGTATTAATGCCAATTACAGGCAAACTTCTCAATTTCTTGTACAGTATATACTGATTTTAACTATAAAGTTTACTGTATAATTAACAGCTAAATCTTATTATCGTGTTTTTCTCATTCGCAAAATATTTTTGTCACGTTTTCACAGTCACGTAATATTTTGTTACGTAAACAATGATTTGTGACATTTTCTGTTACGTTTAAAAATTGCGTAACCATTTTCTACTGTATTCTAAATTGCGTAAAAATATTCTTTTGTTTTTAAATCGTATAGCAATTTTTTTACAACATTTCAATCGTGTAAAATATTTAAACGTTTTATAAATCGCGTAGAAATATTTTAACGTTTTTCAAATCGCATAACTTAAAAATTATGTTTTTGAGTTACGTAAATCGTTTTTCACCATTTTTACCCTTCGTAAATATTTCTTAACTTTAAAAAAATATTATTTTGGACTTTTCTTACAATAATATAATTTCTTACTTTATTCCCTTCCTATTCTTAGTCAAAAATCTTTTCCATAACATATTTTCTCAAAATCACTTTTTATTGATTTAATCTTACAAAATCACATTTAGTTGATTTAATTACTGTTTCTAACTTTAAATTTCCTAACGTTTTCCAAAACCCAATAAATAAATTCTATGTTAGTAAATTTAAGTTACAAACGTTTTTCTTTTATATTTCTAAATCACTTCTAAAAATTAATTCTCTTTAAAATAATTTGAAGTTCAACACTTTCAATCTCCTTTTTCTTTTATTTATGAAAATTCCACTTCACTTAATTGATAACACTTTAATTCCCTTTCCAAAATCCTTATTTTGAAAATTCTTGTATTTTATAACATCAAAACATTTTTCTAAATTATCAAAACCTTATAGATGACCATTGAAACTATGAAATATTTTTCTTCTAACTTAAATAAATTTTCACTCTTGTTTCTACACAAAATAAATTCACGAAAACACAACTCAAAATCGTGTGCATTCTTTTTGCAAAACAAACCCTTTTGTTTATTTCTTTACTTCTCAAATCATTCATTTTTATCATTCATGAAAATATAATTTTGTGAACATCAAATTGGTTGGTGCCTTGGCTGAAAATTTGCTTAACTTTGAAGATTAAGAATTAACTCCATTGTTCTTGAAAAATTTCAATAGAAACCCTAGTTTTGGAAGCCCAAAACCATGACCTCCTCTATGGCCTTTGGAGCCAAAATTGCTTATTTCAACATGCATCCTTCATAATATATTTAACATACATCATCATGCATATTATAAGCATATCACACAAGCAATAAAACCATGCAAAATCATGCAAATCATAACAAACATAAACAAATAACCAAAGCACATAAACACATACAAATTATTACATAACATGGATATGAATCCTCACATGGATTCATCAACCACCAAATAGAAAACACATCCCTCACCACCATACTTGGTTGGTGAGATGGATCTCCCTCTTACCTCTTGAAGAACCACCAAAAAGCTTCTTGCTTTGTATTTTTGGACAAAAATCTCCACCAATAAAAGTCTCTTGAACATGAAACAAACACAAGAAAATTAGTATATCAAGCTTGAATAAGAAGAACCATGGATCAAACATGGTTTAGAATCATGAAAAAGAAAAGAAGAAATGAAGTTTTCCCTACACTTCACTTCAAAACCTTAAAATTTGATCTTGGGAAAAGTCCTTCAAGATGGAAGAATTAGAACTTGGTGTGAACTACAAAGGTTCTTAGAATGATGAAAGGGTTCAAGAAATATGGTTATTTAGAATTGTTGAGTGATGGAAGGTGTGTTTGGAGGTGTTGGCTGTAGCTTGCTTCTTGGAGAGAAAAGGAGAGAATTTTTGCTAAGTTATTTTGCATGCAAACTTGCAATAATGGACAAGGTGATAGATTATTGTCTTCATCTTTTTCTTTGGCCTAAAAAGCCTACTCTAAATTGTCTCCCCCTCCTTTTGCATCACCAAAATCATCCCCCCCTTCCATGCTTCATAAAAATGTGACAAATTTCATAGCTATCATCCTAAGCCATCCTAACCCTTGATTAAAAGAATAGTTTAGATTAAAATAGCTGTTAGGTTTAGGTTATAGATGGAAGACTTTATTTGAGCCACTGGATCATTTTTGGCTTGCAATCCTAACCATTGAATGTGCCTCCAAAATGAAGGGTCAAGATTACATCTTCAAACTTTACATCCAAGGGTCCAAAATGGTTGTAGTCATTTTTGATGACCAATTCTCCACCATTGATTAATTCTACATCCAAGGGTTGATAATGGTCATAGCTATTTATAAGACTAAATCTCCACCCTTGATTTAATTTTGATCCAACGGTTATAAATGGTCCTAGCCATTTTATAAGATCGATCTCATCCGTTGATTTAATCAATGGTTGATATTCAAAGTCCTAAAGTGGTCATAACCATTATTATTAACTAAGCAGTATAATTATTATTTTTATCTGCTGTAACACTACAAAAAAATATTTTTACTGTATTTTTATTGCCCGATAATTAAATACAGTACAAAACACTGTAAAAGAAATTTTCTAAAACTGTTTCTGGATTCAGGTTTAGTAAAATCCCCTGTCTCCGCCTAAACAGTACAAATTTTTCTATGCGTAGAAGAATTTTCACTTTGCGGGACCCACCTAGGCCCACATACGCCCCCGGGGCCCACAAACAGTAAAAATTTTCATAATCATCCACAAAATCAAAAAAATTAGAAAATTCACAAATATCAAATTAGATTACATAAAATAATTAAGACTTTTCAGTAATAATTAAATTACGTAAAATTTTTCCGACCCAAAAATTTTTATTTTCATGACACGGAGCAAATTACTCAAAACGATCAAATATGCTGATGGAATAATCAAAATAATTTTACAGTATCCAAAAATTACTAAACAGTAAAATTCTGTTAACTGTCAAAATTACTGTTCCTAAGATAGAAAGTTTGGGGTGTTACAGGAGGAGTGGTCACGGTTTTGACACTCATGATTTGAGTTTATGTTAAAAATTTTCAAGAACAAAGGAATTAATTTTTTGTCTCTAGAAAATGGTGAATTTCAGCCAAGACACCTCAAGATAGGTGTTCACAAATTAATATTTTAATGAATGATGAAATGAGATGGTTAGAAAAACAAGGAAAATAAACAAAGGGTTTATCTTTCAAAGAGTACATGAACACGGTTTTAGAAGGATTTTTATTAATTTATTTTGTGTAAAAAGTTTCTAAAGATTTTACTAATCATGAGTTTTAAATGAAAATAGCAATGTTGATTTTAAGGATTTGCAAAGAAAGTGAAAAATGAAAATGAACAAATGATTTGATTTCAAAGACCAAGTACTTATGGTTTTTGTAAAGGATTTTTAATAGTTTTGTTTGTGTAAAATCATATTGACTTAGAAGGAAAAATGTTTTGATGATTTCAATAGTCATGTGTTTTTGAAGGCTTGTAATGCCTTGATTTTATGAAACAAAGTGATTTCAAAGTGGAAACAAAATGTTTGAACAAAATGATTTAGTACAAGGATTTTCGGAAAGGGAATCAGAGTATTTTATCACTTGAGAAATGAATTTCAGTATGTAAATGGAAAAGAGAGGTTCAAACACACCTCAATTTATTTTGAAGAGAATTGATTTTAGAATTGATTTGAGAAAAATGGAGAATATAATAGTGATTTGATATTTTCTAACATGTAACTCATGCTTTGGGTTTTGGAAAGCGTTAGTAATTTTAAAGTTAGAAACATTGATTTAATTCAATGGAATTGTGAATTTGTGGAATTATTGTGAAAAGGATTTTCTTGTGTAAGAAAATATGGAAAATAAAGTACGAAGTCATATTATTTTGAGAAAGGTTGAAATGGAATTTTTGAAGGTTGAGAAATATTTTTCGTAATGGAAAAATGATGTTAAAAATGATATTGATTTGTTTTGGAAGTCCAAAATAATGTTTGGAATATTGAGGAATATTTTACGAGGTTGTAAAATGGTGAAAAATGTTTTACGTATCTTAAAAACGTGATTTTTAAGCTACGCGATTTGAAAAATGTTGAAATATTTTTACGCGATTTGGAAAGCGTTTAAATATTTTGAAAATGATGGAAAATGATTTATGCAACTTAAAAGAATAATTTTTAAGTTACGCGATTATGAAAATGGTGGAAAATCACTACGTGATTTGAGTAACGTGTAAATATTTTTACGCGATTGAGAGAACGTTGAAAAATTAATACGTAATTTGAAACCGTAACAAAAATGTTGCGTGATTGTGAAAACACGATGAAAGTGTTTTATGACTATGAAAATGCGATAATATGATTTCACTATTGAAAATACAGTATAATTACTGTTGGGCCAGTGTATGGACATTGATTTTGAGATTATGAAATTAAATTAAGAATGGGCCAATGTGTGGACCCTGAATATGAAATGATGAATTTTGTCTGTGATTAACATTGGTGCATTTTATATGCATGAACTAGTGTATGAACACTATATGAGAAAATGATAAATTTTGCCTATGATTGGCATTGATGCATTAAACATGCATTGGAAAGGTCCGAGGGACTGTATCAGGCTATTTGCCTAGGAGAGATGTACACCTTGTGTTTGCTACGCAACAATGAAGATGTATTTTGATGATAACAAACATGAAGATGATAAGAAGATCAAGTCCATGTGTTTCAAGATTAGTCTTAGGACTTAGGATCTATCATGTATGGAGCTGTCAATTAAATATCTCAAATGATTAAGGATAACCTGAACTAAAATTTAAAAGTTGCTTTTAAAAGATCAAATGTTTTAGAGGATTAAAAACAAGCATTTCGAAGCTTTTTAGAAAGGTTTTACAACTGTTTTTAACTGAGGTATTCGAATACCTCAATATGGTATTCGAATAACCTGATTAAATCGATACTTTCTCTGTTAAAAACAGAGGCATTTGAATACCCCATATGGTATTCGAATACCCTAGTTTCAGAATGAACCTTTTTAAATGAGGCATTCGAATACCCCATAGGGTATTCGAATACCCTGTTTTCGAAACATGCCTTGTTTTAATGAGGTATTCGAATACCCTTGACTGGTATTCGAATAACCCCAACTTAACTAGTTTTCTAAAAGAGTTTTTGACAGAGGTATTCGAATACTTCCTTCAGGCATTCGAATACCCCACGAGAATCAGAGTTAAGTTTTCAAATTCCATACGAGAATCAGAAAGTTTTAAACGTAATTAATTGCTCCCAACGACCATTTTCTTCTACGAGCTCTATAAATAGAGGCCTGGGACTTCTCTGAAAACCCCCTGAACATTGAGATCAATTTTTGCTTGCTTGAAAACGTGCTCTGCTTTATTCTCTCTTTTTCTGAACTTATAATTGTTTAACTCTTGAGATATTTGAGAAACAGCTCTTTAGTACTTCAATTTGTATTTATCTACTCTTAGTGAGAGTTTCATTTCATCTCTTTATCTGTTTCTGTATATTGAGGGTGAGGTATCCCCAAGGATTGTATAAGGGTGAGGTATCCCTTTTTGTTTGATTGAGGCTTGAGCACAAGGGTAGAGTTTCCTTGTGTGTGAAAAGTGCTCCGTATTGTAAAGGTTGCAAGCACCTGTTGTTTAAGCTTGTCTTGAATAGTGAAAAATCTCGAACTGTGTTTCGGGGACTGGACGTAGGCCACAAGTGGTTGGTGGTCGAACCAGGATAAATACTGTGCCTGTTTTTCTTTCCCTTATTCTCTTTATTTTATGCACTTTATTTATTGATTCCTGCAATTTATTTATTAATTGTTCTTTCTTTTCTCATCTCTTCCACGTTCTTTAATATTTATATTCAGCAAAGTTTATTTGTTTAAGGTTTTTGCAAAAGTTTTTGTTACTCAATTCACCCCCCTCTTGAGTACTGGAAGCCACTTGGAAATAAGTGGTATAAGAGCTAGACTTTTGTATAAAGAGCTTAGCCGCTTCAAGAGAATATGGCTTCCTTAAATGGTTTTTCAGAGGGATCTTCCATAAACCGACCACCCTTTTTCAATGGGGATGGTTACGCATATTGGAAGGAAAGAATGAAAATCTTCATCGAAGTTATTGATCTAGATGTGTGGGATCTTTGTCGAAAACTAGGCGCATTTATACCTACACGCGTTGTCGATGGTGTAAAAACCGAGACACCTAGAAGTGATTGGTCGATGAGGATAAAAGAAAAGTCCAATATAATTTAAAAGCCAAAAACATCATTACCACTTTGCTTTGGGGTATGATGAGTTTTTTAGAATTTCTAATTGCAAAACCGCTAAAGAAATGTGGGACACTTTACAAGTTACCCATGAGGGTACTAGTGAAGTTAAGAGGTCGAGAATCAATTCTCTAACTCGCGAATATGAACTGTTTAGAATGAACCAAGGAGAAAGCATTCAAGAAATGCAAAAGAGGTTCACCCACATTGTTAATCATCTTGCATCTTTAGGAAAAAGTTTTACTAACGAAGATTTGATCAATAAAGTGTTAAGATGTTTAAGCAGGATTTGGCAGCCCAAGGTGACAGCAATTTCAGAATCAAGGGACTTGACAACCATGTCATTAGCTACCCTTTTTGGAAAACTTCATGAGCATGAACTAGAACTGAGCGATTAAGTCAAAGCGAAGAAAACGATAAAAAGAAAAAGGGGATAGCGCTCAAAGCCACTTCCTCAACAATTGACAATGATGATGAAGAAGATGAAGAAAGCTCGAGAAAACATTGAGGTAAACGAAGAAAAATCTTAGTCTCGTTAGTTAAAAAATTTGGTAAATTTCTCAAGAAAAAGGGAATACAAAGAAGACCTCCCTTCCCTCCGAAGAAGACTCATTACAAAGGCGAAGGAGCTTCATCAACTCCTACTTGCTATGAATGTGGCAAGCCTGGTCACATGAAAATGGAATGCCCAGTTTACCAAAAGAAGAAAGAGAGACTTGAGAAGAAGCCCTTCAAAGAAAGAAAAGCAAGAAAAGCCTATATAGCATGGGATGAAAACGACATGGATTCAACTGACAGCTCAGATAGCGAAGAAGCTCAACTTTGTCTCATGGCCAAAGGAGAAGAAGAAGAAAGCGAAAATGAGGTAAGTTCTAACTCTACTTTATCGCTTCTTATGATGAGTTACAAGATGCCTTTGAAGAACTGCATGATGAATCTTTAAAACTCACAAAACAAATTTCTTCTTCTAAGAAAAAAATCTCTTCTTTAGAAAATAAAATTCTTATTTTAAATAAAGAGATTGAAGAACTAAAAATTGAAAATGAAACTTTGGGAATTATTGATGCATGCTCATCTCATCCCTCACATGCTTCTACTTCGTATTCTTGTTCTTCATGTCATACACTTGAGAAAGAAATTGAAGACTTAAAGAACACCCTTGCCAAATTCACTTCTGGGAGAGATAATCTAAATATTATATTAGGGAAACAAAGGGTTGTTTTTGAAAAAGCTGGAATTGGTTATAACCCGAAAAATCAACATAAATCTTATAAAAATTTCTTCGTTTATTCAAGTACTTCCAGCAGTCCATTTATTAAATGTTTTTACTGTGGAAAGAAAGGTCATAGTGCTTCAACATGCAATGCTAGAAAGAATGTTAACACAAAAATTGGGACAAAAATGGTTTGGGTTCCAAAGGGTACATTGCCTAAAACTGACACTCAAGGACCCAAGAAAATTTGGGTACCAAAGGTTAAAAATTAAAATTGTGTTGTAGGTGTGCTTGAAAGCCAGAGCTCAAATTGGTATCTCGACAAATACTTGTTCCAAGCACATGACTGGAGACGACTCAAAATTCACCATGTTTATTCCCAAGAATCATGGACATGTTACTTATGGAGACAACAACAAGGGAAAAATTCTTGGAATCGGAAAAGTTGGCAAGAATCCAAATTCCTCTATTGAAAATGTGTTTCTTGTTGAAGGCTTGAAACATAACCTTCTTAGTATTAGTCAATTATGTGACAAAGGAAATAAGGTAATTTTTGATTCAAATTGTTGCATAATTGAAGATAAAAATGATAAACATGTTAAATTCATTGGTCATAGAATAAATAACATTTATATGATTAGTCTTGATGATATATCTTCAAATGATGCGAAATGCCTCTTAAGTAAGAATGATGATTCATGGTTATGGCATAGGAGAATTGCACACATTCACATGGATCACCTAAGGAAGTTGGTCTCTAAAGAGCTAGTAATTGGACTACCAAAGCTTAATTTTGTTAAAGATAAATTATGTGATGCATGTCAAAAGGGTAAACAAATAAAAGTCTCTTTTAAATCAAAAAATATAGTTTCAACTACTAGACCTTTACAACTTTTGCACATGGATTTATTTGGACCCTCTAGAACTATGAGCTTTGGTGGGAATGACTATGCTTTAGTGATTGTGGATGATTTTTCTAGGTTTACATGGACTTTATTTCTTGCAAATAAAAATGATGCATTTCTAGCATTTAAAAGACTTGCCAAAGTTATTCAAAACGAAAAAGGTTTTCAAATTTCTTCTATAAGAGGTGATCATGGTGGCGAATTTGAAAACAATGTTTTTGAAAATTATTGTGATGAACATGGCATTAATCATAATTTCTCTGCCCCTAGAACTCCACAACAAAATGGAGTTGTAGAAAGGAAAAATCGTTCTTTAGAAGAAATGGCGAGAACTATGCTTAATGAGGTCTGCTCTTCCTAAGTATTTTTGGGCGGATCTTTGTAAATACAACTTGTTATGTTATGAACAGGGCCCTTATAAGGCCTATTTTAAAGAAAACCCCATATGAATTATACAAGGGAAGAAAGCCAAATGTCGCACATTTTCATGTTTTTGGATGCAAATGTTTTGTTTTAAATAATGGAAAAGATAACTTAGGCAAGTTTGATGCTAAGTCTGATGAAGGTATATTTCTTGGTTATTCAAATCATAGTAAGGCTTTTCGTATATATAATAAAAGAACTATGATTATTGAAGAATCTATACATGTTGCATTTGATGAAACTGACCCAAATGGATCGAGAAAGGATCTTGTTATTGATGATGTTGCAGAAGCCTTAGCAGAAACACATTTGGATAGCAAGGAAAAAGAAATCAAGGAGCAAGAAGATAAACAAAGACAAGAGGATTCACAAGCTTTGGAACTTCCCAAAGAATGGCGTACCTCAAAATATCATCCGCTTGATCAAGTAATAGGTGATGTATCCAAAGGTGTAAGTACTCGAAACTCCATTAGAAATGCATGTAACCACTTAGCCTTTGTTTCTCAAATCGAACCTAAAGACATCAATGAAGCCTTTAATGATGAACATTGTAACGCCCCAATTTTTAGAAAATATTCTGAATGTACTGTTTTCTGTTTTTCATGCTTTTGTGTGAATGACCGTTGTGTCCCTATTTTTCTGTTCTCGATTTCTGTATGAAAACAATTACGATAATACTGGCTCAAATTTTATTTGATCGTTTTACGTAATTTGTTTCGAGACGGAAAAATAAAAATTTTTCTGAGCTACTGTATTAATTTTTCTGAAAGATATACAACTATATAATACTGCTGGATATTTTATTTGAACGTTTTGGACGATTACCTACGTTGTGGGAAAAAATAGAAAATGACCGTTACGTCCCGAACGTCTTGTTTTATTGTTTTTGCTTTTTTTTAATTGTTTTCTTCTTGATTTAATGCCTGAAAATACTGTCTGTGATTTTATATGGACTTTTTGTGTGATTTGCTCGAGCAGAAAATAATATTTTTCGGGCGGGGAAAATCTTATTTTATTATTTAGAATTGGGGGATCTTACTTAACTCGATTGAATGAGACTAAAAATAATCTTTTAATTTTTAGGATTTAATCACAAATAAAATAATTTTATATTATTATAATATTATTTTATTAGTCAAGATAATTTAGTGACAAGATGGACCCTAAATATTTTACGGGACCCACAATTAGCGTAACAGTTAGATCGGTAACTTAATTAATCACCATAAGCAAGTAGAACTTTCAGAATGTGTGACTCAATAGTGACTCAATGAGAGAATTTATTACACTGTGTGACTAAGCAAGGTGAGTCACCATGAGCAACCAATAGAATTTAAGCTTGTTAAGCAAGATTTAATCTTGACCTTTGATGTATTTAATGGCTTGGATGAAGCCAAATCCATGCACATCCTTACCACTTGAAGGCTACGGCCATTAGGAGTGAGAAAGCCAAAAACAACACTTCATCTTCATCACTTTTCTCTCTTCTCTCTCATCAAGAACCCTAGCCACCATTGTTGTTCCTTTTCTCCTTCCATTCGGCCAAGCTTGTTTCCTAATCATCCAACCATCCAAAAATTTTTCTAACCAAGTTTCCTTAACCTAAACACTATTCTAAGAACCTTTCTAGTTGGAAGTTTCTTCAAAATCTTCCATTAAGGGCTTGGAAATCAACCTTGTAGATTTGACCTAGAAGGTATTTGGTGGAGTGAAAACCGAACCATAGGAGGTGTGAAAGCAAGCTTTTTGTCTTCATTTAAGGTAAGAGGAAGACAATTCTTATCATCCCTTGATGGTGGTAAGAAGATGGATTGTTTGTAGAATCCATAAGGATTCGGTTGTGGTGTGTTTATTGATGTGTATTTGTTAATTTTTGTGGTTGCTAGTAGCTTAGGTGTTGTATGTTAGTAGCTTTCTTGTTTGGTGATTGTAATAATTTTGCATGTCTATTAGCTTTTGATTGTATGTCTATAAGCTTTAATTTAGGTTTTATATGTTAGAAATATTTTGCATGTGTTAGAAATATAAATGCATGTGTTAGAATTGTATGATAAGGTATAAGATGTGAATAACATGTGTAAATTTGCATGAGTGTTCCAAAGAACACATTCCCTAGCTCACGACAATGACAAAGTGTGAGGACCAAAATGTTCTCTTCATTTTTCCTAAAGTGCAACTTAATTAATTAGGAGAAATAAGAAGGTTTCAAATTGTTTTGATCAAAGAAAAGGAATTTAGAAATCAAATGGTAAAGATTTAGTAAATTTTGGGCCAACATGCCTAAAGGATTTATTTGATTTAAAATCATTACTTTATGACATGATTTAATGAACTTAGATAAGATAACACCTTTGACATGATTTAGAAATCAAATGAAAAAGTTTTACAAAATTCGGCCAACATGCCACTATAGGTAATTATGATTTCTAAAACTTGATTCCAAACCTTTTTCAATCAAAAAGAGACAATACAAGTTAAGAAGAAATTTTCTATAATGATTTTTGAAGAAACAAATTGAGTAGAATTAAATTTAAAGGATTAAAACTAGTGATTTTATCATTAGGAAGTAAAATACAGAAATTTTGAGAAATTTTCTAACATATAGCTCACTTTAGGTTTTGAAGCATGTTAGAGATTTCAAAAAGAATTAAATGATATGGTTAAAAATTAGGTAAATAGAAAATTTTATGGAAAATTTAGAAAACCATTATTATAAGTTTATAAACAAAATGCTGTCAATTTTTAGTAAAAATGAACCTATAAGATAGTAAAAATATCCTAAAGACAGTATGCGGTATGAAAAATTATTCTACGTAGTTTAAATATACTAAGTACTATTTACTACATGCTTAAACAAGAATTTTAAGGGCATTCGGATAAAATAATGATTTAAAAATCCTACGCGATTGAGAAAATGTATTAAAAATGCTACGCGATTTTAAAAACAGAAAAATATCTTTACCCGATTTTTAAACGTTTGTAAAAACGACGGAATTATGAAAATGCGATAAAATTTCTACGCGATTGACTGTTACTATAATTATTTTATGCTGTCGGGAAAAAGTGAACCCGTACAAGCTTTTGAAAATCTATATGCTGTCGGGAAAATGTGAACCCGTACAGGCTTTTGAAAATCTATTTACTGTCGAGAAAATGTGAACCCGTACAGGTTTTTGAAAATTATTTGCTGTCGGGAAAATGTGAACCCGTACAGGCTTTCCATCTATCTGTTATGTGTGCCATGTATTTGGTGGATTTGTTGACGAGACGAATCACATCGTGTTGTCGATGCGATAAACGTAGTGTGGTTCATTGTTCTAATGAACTTGGAGGCTTTAGTGTACGGGATCCCACATGTGGACAGTTGGTCGCTCCGCTGGGCCGTGGTAAACCGATAGCACACTATAGTACTCGACGTACACTATATTTAATCGAGATTTGTGAAATCTAGTAGTACATTTGCCTGTAGTGCCACAACGTGAGACCGTGAACTACACCACGCCCGGGATTGATGGATTCTGTGTCGTGGGGCTATAGACGCAACGTGTGACAAATGCAATAGTTGGTGGGGCAGCCGTGGTACTATTAGGTTTTGCGAATCATTCCTCTCTCGATACTTGTGTTTTTCTTTAGCTCCATGGAGTAGGATTTTGTCATATTATTTATCTCTATGTATATTTGTTTCTATCTTATCTATTTATTGTTTATCTCGTATTTTATTTGTTTATTTTATCTGGTTATTATTATTATATTTGGTTATTATATCTTATCTGTTTATTCTTATAATTCTTATTTTATCTGTAAGGTTTTATCTGTGATGTGACGTATTGTGATGATATCTGAATTTTACTTCAATTTATTATTATAATTGTTAAAGCTTTATGTATTGCATGAACTGTATATATATATATTGTTTGTCGTCTTTTTATTGGCCATGTTGTGATGATTTTATGTTGTCTTACCTCTTTGTTATATGTATTTTCTGTTTATTTATTTTACGCGGTAAAGACTTCGAGGAAGAGGAACAGCCCCTTGAGATCGTGTACCCTGAAGAGGAGGAAGACCGGCAAACAGACGACCAGTTTTACGATCAAGAACCATCCGATCATCCATATTCTCTGGATTGATTGTGAGGGATGGCGACGCCAGGATTTTTGGGATTCATAGAGCTGGTATTTCATAGAGGTGCTCTGGCTTGGCATCTACGAGGAGATCGTGATTCTGTGACATATGCAGGACGTGTGACCGTGATTCTACGTCAGCGATTTGATGGAGATCCGATTATGACTACGACGTTATTTCTGCACTTAGAGTTACCCTTATCCATTAGGCGTTATTGGGGTGCTGAAAACCCTGAGCCTAGTGAGATAAGCATCGTATCGACTGCGCGATCCCGTTATCGCCGTGTGTCGAGACATCCAGATATCTATCTCCCGATGATCATTTTCATACGAGAGTGATCCATCGAGGATTAGATAATCATGATGTTTTTTTTGAATGGCGTCGTCACAGATGTACCGTATATATTAACTCTTTTATTGCTTTCTTTCTTGTTTTTGTTTAAATATTTGTAGTCTTAGTTGTAAATTATTTGTACAGATTTATAACTTAATCATATGTATATTATCGGTAATGATGTTTTTTTATTTCGTATTTTCCGCATTATCTTTTATTACATATTTAAATACATCGGGAATTATTTTACAACCCGTAATAATATTTAACAAATGTTTCACAACTTGGGTAGATTTTATTTCTATTTCTTTTATTTTCTTTTATGTGTGACATCCTCAAAAGGGGTGTTACAAACATTGGTTTCTAGCTATGCAAGAAGAATTAAATCAATTTGAACGAAACCAAGTTTGGGAACTAGTTCCTAGACCTAATAATCATCCTATTATCGGTACTAAATGGGTGTTTAGAAACAAACTTGATGAAGCTGGCATAATAACAAGAAATAAAGCTAGACTTGTAGCAAAAGGCTATAATCAAGAAGAAGGTATAGACTATGAAGAAACCTATGCACCTGTAGCTAGATTAGAAGCTATTAGGATGTTACTTGCTTTTGCTTGCATCATGGATTTTAAATTATATCAAATGGATGTTAAAAGTGCTTTTTTAAATGGCTTTATTCAAGAGGAAGTATATGTTGACCAACCTCCAGGTTTTGAAAATTATGATCTACCTAACCATGTTTTCAAATTGAAAAAGGCTTTGTATGGCTTAAAACAAGCTCCACGAGCTTGGTATGAAAGGTTAAGTAAGTTCCTTTTAGAACACGATTTTACAAGAGGTAAGGTTGACACGACTCTTTTTATTAAAAATAAAAACCATGATATACTCCTTGTACAAGTATATGTAGACGATATCATATTTGGTGCTACTAACGAAAATCATGTGCAAGGAATTTGCCAAAATCATGCAAAGCGAATTCGAAATGTCCATGATGGGAGAACTCAATTTCTTCCTTGGACTTCAAATCAAACAAACAAGGAGTGGAACGTTCATTAGCCAAACAAAGTATTGCAAAGAACTTCTCAAGAGGTTTGGAATGGACAACTCAAAGCATATGGCTACACCAATGAGTACTTCGTGTTACTTGGATAAAGACGAAGCGTGTAATTCTGTAGAAATTACTAAATATCAAGGTATGATTGGATCTCTTCTCTATCTCACTGCTAGTAGGCCTCGATATAATGTTTAGCGTATGCATGTGTGCTCGATATCAAGCTAATCTAAAGAGTCGCACTTAAGTCTTTGTAAAACGTATTATGAAATATCTAAGTGGCACTACACAAGTGGGCTTGTGGTACCCCAAAGGTGCCACTTGTAGTCTTATTAGTTATTCGACTCCGATTTTGCTTGGATGCAAATTGGATCGGAAAAGCACTAGTGGAACATGTCACCTGCTTGGCAATTCCTTAGTTTCTTGGCATAGCAAGAAACAAAATAGCGTGGCCTTATCCACCGCTGAGGCTGAATATGTGGCAGCCGAAAGTTGTTGTGCTCAAATTCTATGGATGAAGCAACAACTTCTAGACTTTGGTCTTCAGCTTAATCACATCCCTATAAGATGTGATAATACTAGTGCAATCAATCTGACAAAGAATCCCATTATGCACTCTAGGACTAAGCACATTGAGATAAGGCACCATTTTATACGAGATCATGTTCAAAAAGGTGATTGTGTGTTAGAATTTGTTGAAACCAATAATCAACTTGCTGATATTTTCACAAAACCTTTACCTAAAGATTTGTTCTTTCATTTAAGAAGAGAACTTGGCATTTTGGATCAATCGTGTATTTAATCTGTTAAATTTAATACTCATTGTTTTATTGATCTTTAATTGTTACTGACTTGAGCGTCGGAGATATCCTCCATTCTGTTTTGCAGGTACTCATTTAATTGGGTAAGTTTTCTTCTTCAAAATTGCATTCTGGACGTATTTTTTATGTTTTTCTATCTAAGTTATTCGAATACCTTCATCTGGTATTCGAATACCATCATTTCCTCGCATGTTTTCATGATTTATTAACCAGGTGTATTCGAATACCTTAGTGGTTATTCGAATAACCTGAAGCCTCTTGCTATCAGGCTTTTGTTTCTGTCTCTGAAGTATTCGAATACCCTAAGCAGTATTCGAATACCTGCTTATCTGGGCCAATCTTATATGGACAGTCTATTCGAATACCTCAGCAGTATTCGAATACCCTCTCCTACGTCTCACCCAACCGTTACTCCCTCTCTTTTCAAACCCATTCCTCTCATCTTCAACCTTCATCCATGGCTTCCTCCTCCAAGCGTGCTCGCACAAAAACCGCGCCTTGCAACAACCCATTGGATCTGCGAAGGCTCTCCTCTCACCCAGAAACGCTTGGACGCTTCATTTCTCATTTCAGAGAACGCAACCTTGTGCAGCCCAAGTATCTAGACTTGGCATTCTTTGAAAAAGAAGGTGGCTTTGATTTCCTACACCAGCTGGACATCCAGGGCGTGCTTCGTTTTTGCTCCTATAAGGCGGTCCTCTATCCCGATCTGGTCAAAATGTTCTACTGCAACTTGAGGATTGAAGGTCTGGAGCTCCACTCTGACGTCAGTGATCAGCACATTGTGATCACTCCTCAGGACTGGGTTCGCTTCTTCGGATTAGAATCTGCTGGCCGTAACAATGAAGACTGTGAAGAGTTTGTCCAGCGGTTCGACAAGATTCGAGCCATTGAAGATGTTCTTAGACCTGGGTTGGCATTACCTCCGACTCAAAAGGGAGTCAAAGGGGGCATGATGAAGAGCCAGGACAGGCTCTTACATTATGCTTATGCCCACATCTTAGCTCCTAGAGGTGGGAACTACGCCTACCTGAGTGAAGATGATGTGTTTATGCTGTGGATCCTGAAGAAAGGATACCAGATAAACTGGCCCGTCTTCATTATGAAGCATATGATGAGAGCTAAGGGAAAAGAACGCTCAGAGCTACCTTATGGGGTGATCATCACTGCCTTTCTAGGCAAGTATCCGCAGATTGTGGAGACCGAGCGAAAAACTCAGCTGACCCACCATAATGTGTTTGGCTCTTATACGCTGAACCGAATGAAGATGATAAAGACTGATGAAGGCTGGGTATTCCCAGTTGAAGTTGACGATGATGAGGACGACCCAGTGATCCTCGCCGCCGCCCCGGTAGCCCCCGCGCCTCGACACTGGCCCCGCCGCCCCCGCTCCCGCTTCTTGGGTTCGGTCACTCTGGATCAAGTCATGGCCACCTTACAAGCCAACCGTGCTTACATGGAGGATAACCGAGCTTATCTGGAGCACACCTTCTCTGTTCTGTTTGACAGACTTGATGGTGTTGAGCGTGAGCAAGCTGCTTTGCGTGCTTTGCTATCTTCACGGGGTTCTGATTCCCCTCCTCCTCCGCCGGATGCCTATTTCTAGGCTTTGTTCCTGTTTGGCTGTCTTTTTGTATTAGCTGTTTACTCTTTCATTATATTATGTATATTGGCTACATTATTAATACAAATCAGTTTCTCTTTATGCTTATTGCCTTCTTTATGCATTATATATTGTTGTATCTTTTTGATTATGCCAAAGGGGGAGAAAAATATAACTATGAGAAAAGACAGGTTTAAAATAACTATTATTAGATTCCAACATTAAGGGGGAGCTACGCCACGCACATATTAAATATGAATGTAAGCTTCTTACTTTGTGAATTCCAATTATTTCTGTACTGATGCTTTTCTCTATGATAGTTTGTCATCATCAAAAAGGGGGAGAATGTGTTTGCTACGCAACAATGAAGATGTATTTTGATGATAACAAACATGAAGATGATAAGAAGATCAAGTCCATGTGTTTCAAGATTAGTCTTAGGACTTAGGATCTATCATGTATGGAGCTGTCAATTAAATATCTCAAATGATTAAGGATAACCTGAACTAAAATTTAAAAGTTGCTTTTAAAAGATCAAATGTTTTAGAGGATTAAAAACAAGCATTTCGAAGCTTTTTAGAAAGGTTTTACAATCATTTTTTAACTGAGGTATTCGAATACCTCAATATGGTATTCGAATAACCTGATTCGTAATCGATACCTTCTGTCATGCCAAAACAGAGGCATTCGAATACCCCATATGGTATTCGAATACCCTAGTTTCAGAATGAACCTTTTTAAATGAGGCATTCGAATACCCCATATGGTATTCGAATACCTGTTTTCGAAACATGCCTTGTTTTAATGAGGTATTCGAATACCCTTGACTGGTATTCGAATAACCCCAACTTAATCAGTTTTCTAAAAGAGTTTTTGACAGAGGTATTCGAATACTTCCTTCAGGCATTCGAATACCCCACGAGAATCAGAGTTAAGTTTTCAAATTCCATACGAGAATCAGAAAGTTTTAAACGTAATTAATTGCTCCCAACGGCCATTTTCTTCTACGAGCTCTATAAATAGAGGCCTGGGACTTCTCTGAAAACCCCCTGAACATTGAGATCAATTTTTGCTTGCTTGAAAACGTGCTCTGCTTTATTCTCTCTTTTTCTGAACTTATAATTGTTTAACTCTTGAGATATTTGAGAAACAGCTCTTTAGTACTTCAATTTGTATTTATCTACTCTTAGTGAGAGTTTCATTTCATCTCTTTATCTGTTTCTGTATATTGAGGGTGAGGTATCCCCAAGGATTGTATAAGGGTGAGGTATCCCTTTTTGTTTGATTGAGGCTTGAGCACAAGGGTAGAGTTTCCTTGTGTGTGAAAAGTGCTCCGTATTGTAAAGGTTGCAAGCACCTGTTGTTTAAGCTTGTCTTGAATAGTGAAAAATCTCGAACTGTGTTTCGGGGACTGGACGTAGGCCACAAGTGGTTGGTGGTCGAACCAGGATAAATACTGTGCCTGTTTTTCTTTCCCTTATTCTCTTTATTTTATGCACTTTATTTATTGATTCCTGCAATTTATTTATTAATTGTTCTTTCTTTTCTCATCTCTTCCACGTTCTTTAATATTTATATTCAGCAAAGTTTATTTGTTTAAGGTTTTTGCAAAAGTTTTTGTTACTCAATTCACCCCCCCTCTTGAGTACTGGAAGCTACTTGGTAACACACCTCTTGAGTGGGTGCGATATGCGTAGTGTAAGTCACTTGTTGACCTTAGGAGCATCGGAGTGCGGGTTGCTTACACGGGTGGTTAGTCGCGCTTCTTCCCGTAGGTTAGACCGATGTAACACACCGATGATCCTGACTGGGACACTATTCTTAATCATGATCTCGTAAAGATTGTCGTGTATATGCTAGATGTGCAAAAATCAAAATGAGGATTATAGCACTTGGTCTGAGGCATTTTGGTACAGACAGATCTTTCGGATCGACTTCTCCGAACTGAGTATTAGCTCCATGGAGTAGGACATTGAGTCTATGTGCGCATGCATGAATCTGAGCATTTATATCTGTATGATATATTAATTGAGGAATATTGGCTATAATAATTGTTTTGAATACTTGGATGATGATGATGATAAATAATGTTGATGCCATTATTGTTATTATCGTATGATTTGAACAGATAAATATTTGAATGATGATAGTTAATTAATGTTGAGTGTATTATTAGAATTATGGTATGACATATCTGTATGGTAAGCTGTTTGTGTTATCTCTATGCTACCATGTTGGTATTGGCGTAGGTGATCTCACCTCTTTGTTATATTGTGTGGTTGGACTTGGTGTTGTAAAAATCATAATAGATGGAACGAGTTGTCTTAGACATAACGGGTGACAAATACCTCTGCGTTTGGAGACAACATCAGAGAATGACCTTTCCAGATTGGATAGCTTACAGTGTTGACAAAGAAGAGATGTCTGAGGACAAAGAACAGATGTAAAATAGATGTCTGATGCATCAAGATGGATATACAACAGAATACATATGTAGAGTTTTTTTATCGTTAGTGTTGTACCATGCTATTAAGTAGAACCCGTGATGGGGTTTGCTACTGTTAATAAGAGAGTCTGTTAGTTTTATATTTCTCTTTAAATTGTTAAATATTAATTAGTGTCAATATTGTATAATAAATATATTTTCAGTAATATTTATGGATCTCATTAAGTTTATGTTTCTGTCTTTAATGAAAAGAAATTTTAAAACTCATCTTTTACAACTCAAACCTTTTATGAAATCAATTTAAGATTGGGAGTTGGTAGTTGGTAGTCAGAAATGTGATGCCCTGAGGAGGGTGTTACAGCCTCAATCGCTGCAGTCATATCCCCTCTATGAGCCATACTCTTTTTCAAGTCAAACTATACAAAACACAGGAAAAGTCAGATGCATCTTTTCAGAATACCAAACACAGAGAATCACATAGCACAAACAAGACAGTCCAAAACCACAAGACCCAAAAGAAAACTTAAACCAGGGCTCTGATACCAAGATAGTGCAACGCCCCTTTTTCTCATCTCACAAAGAAGGAATGTCACACCATAATAAAGAAAAATGAAATAAACGTGCGGAAATAAGTTGATAAATCGTAAATTAAGACCCGGATCATTTAATATATAATTAAACGTCTTTAGTTGTACTTGTATGTTAATCGAGTATTGAAGGTACATGTATATTATCACTTACTATTTTTTTTTTGTTAAAAGCGAATAACAAATAATAAATACAATACAACAGAAATTGATATGAAAGGAAATTATACATCTACAATATATATATATATATATATATATATATATATATATATATATATATATATAAATAGCATCAAGCCTATTTTACTTACATTATAAAATATACAAAAAGTAAAAAAGCTTTACCCACCCCAAGAGTGTTTACAAAATATACAGCCCATCACAATAGCAAAACGTCAGGCTTTCCAAAAAGATATGCGGATAGCCATCAGTAGCCACCGATGGTATCAGCCCCTAAGACTAACGAGAAGGAACCGTAGCAGGGTCCTCCTCATCCGATGAAATCACCATCAAAGCGATCGAATTTTGAGCAGAAGCTCGAGCAATGGAGAGAAATGAATCATCTCATGGAGTATAATAAAGGTCATCCCACAAATCCCTAACAGGTAGGTAAAACTCTAAATAGACGAAAGCATTAAAATAACAAATAGGGGGTCATAGCAACCCCAAGCTAATGACACAGTCAGCTCGCCATGATAGATGCATCTGTCCGTGCGCAAGTTAATGTGCCAACAGTTGGGGACCTCCATGAAAGGTCATCCTCGCATAACCCAAAAATCGGCGCGGACATAAAGACATCTTCCAATAGCACTATTCGTAATCGGGCCAAAAGCTAGGAAAATCAGGTGGTTCCTCTTCTTCCTTGTGAATGTCTTCTCAGAAGTACATAATTATTAAAAAATAAGAATACAAATATATAGAAAAGAGGCGAGACACCTAGCATTCAATACCAATATAACAGTAAGAAAACAGAACGACATGGGGCATCCACATAGCATTACAACAAATATATTCATCAACAGAAATAATAAGATTAACAGTAAGAGAAGAACAACGATAAACAGTAGTACGAATCAACAATAAAAGGATAAACAATAATAATATCTCAAGCAGTCAATAGCTCAACAATCAGATAGTCATTGCAGCATTAAAAATAGATAATTTAACCGTCATACGTACTCATGCTCAATGAAATATGAGACTGACAATGCACAATGCACATGGTACCAAATTCCTACTCCATAGAGCTAGACATCAACATTTCAGAGGGAATGATCAATGAGTCATTCCAGTATCTCGTTAGCCTTGAAAATAAAGTGCTTCATCTCATAAAAATATTTGTGCAATATGGTTTATACATGGCACCTCAATAGTTGATCGCGATATAGGACAACGTCTCAGTCTGGATCGTCGGTGTGTTTGTATCGGTCTATCCCATAGCCCCAGTGGAGCTACCACTGTCTATTGTGAGACAACCGCACCCCGATGGCCTCAAGGTCAACCACTATGACCCTACGCTTAGTCTACTCGCACCCACACTAAGGTGTAATTCAATCTCCTAGGCATACATCGCCTTCTCAACAAAGTCCAACGGACATCACAATGCATGACGACTCAATTTACATCATGCATGTTCACCAATGGTATGTTCCTCATAAAACAATATACATTATGCATATTCATCAACAAGGTGTTTCTGATGGAACATAGTATAATGGCATATAGTCAATTTTCAACAACATCATGCCACAATTTCATCAACAAGCATTTAGTCCCACACATGGACTCACAATAGCATAACACCAATTCCCAATATCAACATTATCAATTTCCTAAGTCTTGAGCAATTATGCAAAAAAAATTTTGGCTAAAGAATCCTTCAAAACCGTGGCCCCTCAAAGACAAATGCTAAATCAATTTCTTCCATTACAAGCATCAATTCTTTAATGTCTAAATTACATAGGTTTCATTTTACACAAAATCAATCCAAACCATTAAACTTCTTGGCCAAAACCGTGGCCACTCAATAAGGTAACAAACCCTCAAAATTTCCATTTATCAAATTCAAGCATTAATCATTTAATACCTAATCACATAATCTTCATTTTTGTACAAAAATCAAATTCACATCCCTAAAGATTTGGTCAAAACTGTGACCCCCATAGGGTGATAGGAAACCCTAAAATTTTCATTCATCTAATCCATTATTATTAATCCATTTATAACAGCCACAGTTTAATCTCAATCAAGAATACACAATCATGAAAAACTATCAAACAAGGTAAGCATCCATTATGGATTTCTCTATCAACAACCACACAAAAGTCTTCTCACCACCAATAATGGTTGAAGTGAGTAAATCTCCCTTTTACCTAAAGGAAGAACATGAAAATCACCTCCTTGGTATGCTCTTGGTGGTTCGGTTTTGGCTCTCCAAAAATCCTAAAAATCAAGCTCAAAGAATCAACACCAATGGTTGAAAAATAAGAGATCTATGGTCATAAATATGGCCATAGAAACAAAAAATAGGAAAAGAAAGTGAAGAATCAAAGATTTACCTTCAAAGTCTCAAACTTTGTTCTCGAGAAAAAGTGAAGAAGATGATGGATTTTGAAGAAGATCTCTAAAGAGAAAATGTTTAGAATGAGAAGGGAAGCATAGAAATGGTGATGGTGAAGTAAGAAAATGAAAAATGGTCTCTAAAAGGGGTTGCAAAAATCGTGGAGTGAAGAAAGAAGAAGAAGAGAGAAGTGGGAGAAAATGGAAATAAAGAAATTGAAGAGAAAGAAAGTGATAATAGAAATGGGTGATATTTTGAGTGAAGGGTGTTAAGTGTGGGAAGCAAAATTTTGCTTCCCCAAGGGCACCATTGCCACGACAAAGAGGAGAGAGAGGGGGGGAGAATGGCTTCTCCAACAAGCTTAGGATAATTTGGTCATTTGGTGGTCAAAACTTCAGTGAGAAGCTTGATTAAAATATAATATTTTTGAATAAAAGTAGATTTGATTAGACATAAAGTGGAATACATTAGGATAATGTGATAGGATTTCTAACACATACTATTATCCAATGGACAATTGTTACAGTTGACAGAAATCAGTATTAATTGTCCAGTGAATAAAAATTATACAACGATTTATTTATCGGATAAAATTTCTCAAAAACGTGAAACCTCGTAAACTATGTCCAGCCTCGGGTTTAGTAAAATCCCTTGCTGACGTTTCCATAGATCAAGGTTCTCGAGAAAAATATCTCATTTTCCTGGCTCCACTCAGTTTGCATGTAAAATGAGAAATAATATTAAAATATTTCACGTTCTCAGAAAAATCCAAAAAAATTTCAAAAAATCACAAATATTATAAAAATGACTATTCATAATAAAATAAATAAATTTTGGGGTATTACAAGTTGACCGTCTCTATGAGTTGGATCTACCACGGAGATCCTTTCTTTTCTATTAATATATATGTACATCTAGAGTTTTCATTATCTATTAGACAGTGTTGGGGTGGTCGTTATCATATCCCTAATGAGATTAGTATTGTGTCATCTGCTCGGACACCTGTTCGTAGAAGCAAGCGTCATCCAAGATTCCTATCTTCTGAGGAGTCTGAGGAAGATCCCGAGGAGGACCCGTCTGAGGGTTCTGTTCCATAGGTGTGTACTTGGGCCAATGTAGTAGCTATAGTAATATTTATTACTTTTGAGAACTCTGTCTGTATATATTTAAGCTTAACAATACTTATGTTATGTAGATGATGTATATTATTTTGTGATACTATCTGGGTATTTTTATATTCTACAAAATTTATATTATCAATATCAAGAAATTTTACAACTCATATTTATGTTATAAAAATATTATTTTATAACTTGGGGTAATTTGGTAGTAATTAATATAAAATATGATACCCTACGGTGGGTGTTACACTTTTGTTCCCACATGTATAATTGATGGTGTACGAACTAATACACTAAGAAGTGAATGGACAAATGAGGACAAAAAGAAGGTTCAATACAATTTGAGAGTTAAGAACATCATTACCACATCCTTGGAGTATGATGAATTCTTTAGTGTCAAATTATAAGATCGCCCAAGAAATGTGGGATATCCTACAAGTAACTCATGAGGGCACAAGTGAAGTAAAGAGATCAAGAATAAACACTCTCACTCATGAATATGAATTATTTAGAATTAACTAAGGAAAAAACATTCAAGAAATGTAAAAGAGATTTACACACATTATAAATCATCTTGCTTCATTGGGAAAGACTTTTCCTAATGAGGATCTTATTAACAAAGTCTTGAGATGTTTGAGTAGGAATTGGTAACCCAAGGTGACGGCTATTGCGAAATCAAGGAACCTATGAACAATGACATTAACCACCTTATTTGGGAAGCTCTAAGGGCATGAATTGGAGCTAAATAGGCTCAATAAAAATGAAGAGCATGACAAGAAGAAAAAGAGGACTGCACTCAAAGCCACCTCCTCCACAATTGAAGATGATGATGAAGATGATGGAGTTGGTGCAAAAAATCTAGAGCTAAGAGAGGAGAATCTTAGTCTTCTAATAAGAAAATTTGGAAATTTCTCAAGAAGAAAGGATTTCAAATAAGGCCACATTTCCCTCAAAAGAAGACCTATCACAAAGGGGAAAGAACTTCAACCCCTCCAACATGCTATGAATGGAGAAATTGGGGGTACATGAAGATGGAATATGTCGTTTATCTAAAGAAGACAAAGAAGTTAAGAAAAGGCCCTCTAAAGAAAAGAAAAGAAGGAGAGCCTACATAGCTTGGGAGGACAATGATATGGATTCTACCGATAGCTCGAATAATGAAGAAGCTCATCTATGTCTCATGGCTAGAGGAGAAGAAGAAGAAGAGGAAGAAAGTGACATTGAGGTAACTTCTTCTAACCTAGAACCCTCACCTTCCTATAGTGAATTACAAGATGCTTTTCAAGAATTGCATGATCAATTCATGAGGCTGGCAAAAATGGTTTTATCTTCAAATAAAACAATCTCCCTATTGGTAAACAAAGTTTATATTTTGAATAAGAAGATTAATGAACTCAAAATTGAAAATGAGACTTTTGGACTTATTGATACTAACTCATCATGCATGACTTATTCTTCACATGATAATGCACTCATACCCTTATCTTGCTCATCATGTAAAGCATTTGAAATTAAAATTGAGGATTTGAAAAAGACACTTGCAAAATTTACCTTTAGAAAAGATAACTTGAATGTGTTGCTAGGGAAACAACCATGTGTTTTCCAAAAAGCCGGTTTAGGATATAATCCCAACAACTAACAAAAATCTATCAAGAATCTCTTTGTTTCATCAAGTACATCAAGTAGTCTCTTTATCAAATGCTTTCATTGTGGGAGGAAAGGGCATAGTGCCTCAACATGAAATGTTAGGAAAAACTTAAACATCAAGGTTGGGACTAAAGTAGTTTGGGTCCCCAAGGGCACCTTGCCTAAATCTAATACATAAGGACCCAAGAAAAATTAGGTAACAAAGGTTAAAATTTGAATGTGCATTGTAGGTATGCTTGAAGACCAAAAACTTAAGTTGGTATCTTGACAGTGGATAATCCAAGCACATGAACGATGATGACTCCAAATTCTCCTTCCTTGCACACAAGAAGCATGGTCATGTCACATATGGGGATAACAACAAAGGAAGGATCCTTGGAGCTAGAAAAGTTAGTAAAATTCCCTTTACCTCAATTAATAATGTCTTGTATGTAGAAGGTCTTAAATGTAACACCCCAAAACTTTCTAAATATAAGACAATAATTTTCACAGTTAACAGAATTCGACTGTTTAGTGATTTCTGTGTACTGTAAAATTATTTCAAGTATTCCGTGACTGCTTTTGATCATTTTGAGTGAATTACTCCATGTCAGGAAAATAATAATTTTCGAGCCCGGGAAAATTATATGTAATTTAATTATTACTGTCAAGTCTTAATTATTTTACGTAATCTGATTTGATATTTGTGCATTATCTAATTTTTGTGATTTTGTGTGTGATTATGAAATTTTTATATTACTCTATTTATTTTAGCGTTATCCGTGGGCCATTTGTGGGCCCAAGAAGGTCATATGTGGGCCCCGCATAGGTCCAGAAAGGTCAAAATTTTTCTATAATCAGAAAAATTCGTATTGTTGAGATGAAGATGGGGGATCTTACTAAACCTGAATTCGAAAACAGTTTTTAACATTTTCTTTTACTGTGTTTTGCACTGTATTTAATTATCGGGTGATAAAAAAATAGTAAAAATATTATTCGAATGGCAATAGCAGATACAAAAATAAATATTGTACTACAAAGTCAACATTGGTGGCTTGGATATCTACCATTGATGTAATCAACAGTGGAGACTTGATCTTCATTTAATCAACGGTTGAGATTTGGTTTTATAAAGTGGCTAGGACCATTTATAGCCCTTGGATGTAAAGTTTGAAGGAGTAATCTTGACCCTTCATTTTGGAGACACATCTAATGGCTAGGATTTCAAGGAGAAAAGATCCAGTGGCCTAAATTAAGTCTTCTATCTAAGCCTAAACCTAGAAGCTACATTAAATCCTAACTATTGATCTAATCAATGGTTAAGATGACCTAAAATGATGGCTAGGAAATTTGTTGCATTTTGAAGAGTGCATGGAGGAGGGGGGATGGTTTGGTGCTGCATTTAGAAGCTAAAGCAACAAGTTGAAGACCATAATTGATCACTTTAGTCATTATTGATCACCTTGGTCTTCATTGAACATTTTCAAGAAACAAAGTTATCAAAATTTCTCTCCATCTCTCTTCTTCTCTAAGCTCACGGCCAAGCACTCCAAAACAGCCTTCCATCACTTTTTAATTTCAAACAACCATATCTCTTGAATCCTTACCTATTTCTAAGACACTTTGTAGTTTACACCAAGTCCTAAATCTTTTATCTTCAAGGAGTTTTTCCAAGAGCAAGTTCTAGGGTTCTTAAGGTAAAGTTATGAAAAACTTCATTTCTTCTCTTTTTTTTCATGTCCTAAACCATGTTTGATCCATGGTTCCTCTTATTCAAGCTTAATATACTAATTTCTTTGTGTTTGTTTTATGTTCAAGAGACTTTTGTTGGTGGAGACCTTGTTCAAAATACTAAGCAAGAAGCTTTTTGGTGGTTCTTCAAGAGGTAAGAGGGAGATCTATCTCACCAACCAAGTATGGTGGTGAGAGATGGTTTATTTATTTGATGGATGTTGAATCCATGTGAGGATTCATATCCATGGTCATGTAATAATTTGTGTGTGTTTATGTGCTTTGATTATTTGTCTATGTTTGATATGATTTGCATGATTTTGCATGATTTTATTGCTTATATGGTATGCTTATAATATGCATGATGAAAACATGTTGAATATATTATGGTGGATGTATGTTGAAACAAGCAATTTTGGCTCCAAAGGCCAAGGGGGAGGCTACGGTTTTGAGCTGTCAAAATTAGGGTTCATGTTGAAATTTTTTAAGAACAAGGGAATTAATTTTTGGTCACTAAACTAAGGTGAATTTCGGCCAAGACACCTCAAATTAGGTGTTCACAAATTTATATTTTCATGAATGATAAAATTGAATGCTTAGAGAAGCAAGGAAAATAAACAAAAGGTTTGATTTTCAAGAAACAATGTACACGGTTTTGGAGAAGTATTTTTATTAATTTATTTTGTGTAAAAACAAGAATGGAACTTAGATGATTTAGAAGGAAAAATACAAGAATGATTTCAATGGTCATGTCCACGATTTTGAAGGCTTGTAATGTCTTGATTTTTATGAACAAAGTGATTTTCAAAATTAAAATATAACTTAATTTAATACAAGGATTTTGGAAAGGGAATCAGAGTGTTTTAACACTTGAGAATTGGAATTTTCATACGTGAATGGAAAAGAGAGGTTGAAAGTGTTTCAACCTCAATTTATTTTAAAGAGGATTGATTTTTAGAATTGATTTGGAATTATAAAGAATACGTTGGTAACTTGGGATTTTCTAACGTATAACTCATTCTTTGGGTTTTGGAGAGCGTTAGTAAATTTTAAAGTTAAAAACATTGATTTAATTCAATGAAATGATAATTTTATGGAATAAATTACGAAAAGTATTTTCTTGAGTAAGAAATGTGTAAAATAATGTGAGAAGTCATATTATTTTGAAAAATGTTAAAAAGGAATTTTTAACAGTTGAGAGATATTTTACGAAGTTGAAAAATAGTGAAAAATGATTTACGTAACTTAAAAACGTGATTTTTAAGCTACGAGATTGGAAAAATGTTTAAATATTTCCACCCGATTTGAAAAACGTTGAAATATTTCTATGCATTTTGGAAAGTGTTTAAATATTTTTACGTGATTGAAATATTGTTGAAAAATCACTACGTGATTTAAAAATGGTGGAATATTTCTACGTAATTGATGAAAACATTGAAAAATCAATATGTGATTTGAAAACGTAACAGAAATATTGCAAAATTGTGAAAATGCGACAAAATGGTGTGTGACTATAAAAATGCGATAATATAATTTTCGCGATTAAATATACAGTAGGATATTACTATTGAACTAGTGAATGGACACTGTGTGAGAAAATAATAAATTTTGCCT
Organism: Ormosia emarginata; assembly: GCA_029884605.1. NCBI lineage: Eukaryota > Viridiplantae > Streptophyta > Magnoliopsida > Fabales > Fabaceae > Ormosia > Ormosia emarginata. The sequence continues at coordinate 29,770,521 of JAQQTP010000079.1, read as the reverse complement.
GTGATTGGCATTGGTGCATTTTATATGCATGAACTGGTGTATGAACACTGTATATGAAATTTGCCTATGTTTGGCATTGGTGCATTGAACATGCATTGGAAAGGTCCGATGGACTGTATGAGGCTATTTGCCTAGGAGAGACATATACCTCTTGAGTCGGTGCGATATGCGCAGTGTAAGTCACTTGTTGACCTTGGGGGCATCGGGGTGCGGGTTGCTTACATGGGTGGTTAGTAGCTCTTCTTCCCGTAAGTTAGACAGATGCAACGCACCGATGATCCTGATCGAGACACTATTCTTAATCGAGATCTCGTAAAGATTATCGTGTATATGCTAGATGTGCAAATACAAATGAGAATTGTAGCACTTGGTCTGAGGCATTTTGGTACAGACAGATCTTTTGGATCAACTTCTCCGAACTGAGTATTAGCTCCATGGAGTAGGACATTGAGTCTATGTGCGCATGCATGAAACTGAGCATTTATATCTATATGATATATTAATTGAGGAATATTGGCTATGATAATTGTTCTGTTGAGAAAATACTTGGATGATGATGATGATAATACTGCTAATGGCATGATGGTAAATGTTATTTATTGTATCTGTTATTTAATACATTATGATGATGTCATAATTGTTATTATAGTATGATATATCTGTGTGGTATGTTGTATATATTATCTCTGTGCTACCATGTTGGTATTAGCGTAGGTGATCTCACCTCTTTGTACGTTTATTTGGTACTGTAAATATATTTGTAAAGATACTGAGCAAAGGGTTGAACAAGAGCGTGAAGAAGAGCAAGCTCCAGAGGAAGCTGAAAAGGTTATTCAAAATGAGAAAAATTGTAGCATTGCATCCATAAGAAGTTATCATAATGGAGAATCTGAAAACCAAGAATTTGAAATGTTTGCAAAGAAAATGGCATTGAACATAATATTTTTACTCCTATAACTCCACAACAAAAAGGGAGTAGTTGAAAAGAAAAATAGATCTTTAGAGGAGTTAGCAAGAACTATGCTCATTGCAACAAACATTCCTAAGTATTTTTGGGTGGAAGCGGTTAGTACCACTTGTAACATCCTCTTTGACGTAATGATATTAATCATGGTTATAGTTACTTAATAAGTCTGGTATAAGTTGCCTGATGATTTTGGTAATGGTTTGGGTTGAATTGAGCGTAAATCTATAATACTGAATACGAGAAATAGCTTAAAATAGTTCAAAATTTAGCTTAAATAGCTAAATGTATAGGAATAAATATGGTAAAGTTATTTTGAAGTTATTAAGGATTGGAACGAGCTATATGGAATTTTGGAAGAACAGATAAGTTAGTTTGGCATTTTTAATGACATTGCGATAGTGTTTAAAGACCAAACTAATCAGATAAATGGATCAGAAGCCATAAGGGTATAAGCAAGTGTAATATAGAATAATGAAGATTAATTTGAGAGTAGAAACAACTTGAAATGGACACTTGGAAGCTCCTAAATTCAGTTCTATAAGGTTTAATTTAACCCAAGGATGAATAGTGAAGCTTAGTGTCTAATAAAGGTGTGTATACAATTGATTGTGGAAAAATAAAATTGAAAAATGCGTGAAATCCTAGAATTTTACATAATGCTTATGGAGGTTGGAAAATTCACTTTTGAGTAATTAAAATATTTTTAGTAGATAAAAATTTATCTGTTGGATTTCACTTTTTCCTCCTATTTCCCTTCCCTCACATCTCATCTCTCATGATTGCCTTTTGAGATATTTTCGCACTCCCTTCCCCTCACTCACGTTAAGTCATCAGGAGACAAAAGAAATAAAAGAAAGAGGAGAGAAAGGAGAAAAGAAGGCAGAGCAAAAAAAGAGGGAGACGTGAGAGAAAGCTGAAAATGGAGAAAAAGAAAGAATAAGGAGAATCAAGCAAAGGGAAATAAAGAACCATGGAAGATTTGAGGTAGGAGGTTTCTTTCATCTTTTCTACTATTTCTTTGTCTTCCAAAGTCTTGGAAACTTGAGATTTGAATGATGATTTTGAAATGGAAAAGATGATTATGCGATGATTATGATTTGAGAACTTGATTTCTTGATTTACCTCTTGATGAGTTTTAAGATTTGGAAAAATAGGTTTCATACCCATTTGGAGATTTGATGTTTTATGAGTGATTTAGATGCATATTTGTGATGATTTGATGTTGATGATAACGTTTATTTGTTTGATTTGAGTTAGAATGGTTTAAGAACTCTAATTTCTACATAAAATGAGCTTGTAATTGATTACATAGCCCTTGTAATCGATAACAATGCTTTTGGAGCTGCGAAAATGGTTTTTGGGCGGGATGTAGTCGATATATCCTGGATGTAATCGATTACAGAGCATCTAGTTAAGACGTAATCAATTACATCCTAGATATAATTGATTACAGAGCTTCTAGTTAATATGTAATTGATTACATTAGTCATGTAATCGATTATCAGACCCCCAAATAAGAGTTTTTGATCCAAAATTGATGGGAATAAAGTTCTTAACCTCATGGGACCTAAATACAAACCTTAAACCTTAAATGCTGAATGATTATGCAACCAAATTACTTGGGAAAAACACTTTGATGATAATGTGACAAGAGATTGAATGATAAATTTGAACACTCATGATGGGACTACTATATTGTGCATATTATTGCTTGATGATGAAATGTGAGGCCTTGTGCCATGATTTGAAATTAATGGAGTAGATATCATGAGTATAAATGAATTGATCATTTTGCATGAGAATGTGATATGAGAATGATGAATCAAATATCAATGCATTATGCTATGAATTGAGATTTATTGATGAGATATCAATGCATGACGCTAAGATATATGATTAATGATTTTGAATACCCATGATAAGAATGATTGGCCTATGCATTATATTGCATTTCTGATGAATTAATGAAGAAAAATGATTTGATTTTCATAGGTATCCCTTTGTGGAACTAGACCGAGTGAGGTTTTGGATATGCTTTATACTAGGGTAAGTTTTGGATAATGGTAAGAGAGAATTTGAGAATCTCTCTACACCAGAGTAATTGAGGTTGAGGAAGACCTCCCTCTTTACCCATGCTTCCCTAGACATCAAGTATTAGAGGAAGACCTCTTTACTTGGGGTTATCCTAAACCCCTAGATTGCGGGGAGCGGATTAAACTTCCCTTATCTCTAATGATCGATAGTGTGAGGATGGACATTCCCTCCCTATCAAAAGTAGTTGAGGATGGACATTCCCTCTGTACTTACCACTTGAAATGAGGATGGACATTCCCTCATTGTTGTGGTTGATCGAGATTGGTCTAGTTATCAGAGTAGTCTTGTGTAGTGAGACCTATAAATGGGTTGAAGTGCACCAACCCGAAAGTAGACTACTACCAAGTGATTTGGTATTGTGAGGATGGACATTCCCTCCATGCCATTTGATTTGAGATGACACATGTGTCCTGATGATTTGAGATATGAATCTTGAAAGATGAGATTTCATTGAGATTTGATAAATGATTTATGATTTGACAACTCGAGACTTGACGATTTGAATTACCATTTAAGATATGAGATTTGAAGATATTAATTCCGATATAATTGATTTGAGCCTCAATGACATTGTATATGAGGAATTTCAAATAATAGATTTTTGATGATTATAAATGATTTTCATAATTAAATGAACTTCTGTTTCGGGAAGAGGAATGACCCGATTTGGCCTTAGCCACATTCTTACAAATTACATAATAATGATTTAAAATGATTTTCCCCGAAACAAATAGAATTATTGTGACAACACGATTTTTATAATTACTGGGAGTTTTGATGCTCACCCCCTACACCTTTGATTTCTATGATAATTCTAGGAGACCTATAGTGACAAGTAAGATGAAGCTTATGGCTGAAGAGATGTTTTAATTAGTTTGATCAGATTTTGTATAATAGATCGATATAGGTATATTATATTCAGCGATATATTCTTTGTATAAAATTCATTTCATATTATACGTGGAATATGCTTCTGCTAAAGGCTCATATTTTGTACATTATTAAACTGTTTATTTGAAAATCTGTGGATATTTATAAGTAATGTACCAAATTCTAATTACTGATGCGTAAACTGGATACGTTATTAGTGTTAGTCTTTGGGATGTTACACTGCTTGTTATGTTATGAATAGAGCTTTAATAAGGTCAATTTTAAAGAAACTCTCTATGAACTATACAAAGGAAGGAAACCAAACATTTTCCACTTTCATGACTTTGGTTGCAAATGCTTTGTTTTAAACAATGGGAAAGATAACCTAGGCAAGTTTGATGCTAAATCTGATGAGAGAATATTTCTTGGTTACTCTCTTAGTAATAAATCTTTTAGAGTTTATAATAAAAGAATAATGACCATTGAGGAATCAATTCATGTTGCATTTGATGAAACTAACCCAAATGATCCGAGAAAGGATTTGGTTGATGATGTTGCAAAAATTTTGTCAAGAACACACTTGGAGAATCAAGAGAAAGAAGCCAAGAAGTAAGAAGAAAGTTCATTTGATCCCCCAAGGCAAGAGGATTCACAAATCAAGGACCTTCCCAAGGAGTAGAGGACATCAAGATATCTTCCTCTTGATAAGGTGATAGGTGATGTATCAAAAGGGGTAATCACTTGAAACTCTATTAGAGATGTATGTAACTATATGGCTTTTATTTCTCAAGTTGAACCTAAAGACATAAATGAGACCATTAATTATGAAAATTGGATCTTGGCCATGTAAGATGAACTAAATCAATTTGAGAGAAATCAAGTTTGGAAATTAGTTCCAATGCCCAATGATCATCCTATAATTGGCACGAAATGGGTCTTTAGGAACAAACTTGATGAAACAGACTTAATAATAAAAAACAAAGCTAGGCTTGTTGTTAAAGGTTATAATCAAGAAGAAGGCATAGATTGTGAAGAAACATATGTTCCCGTAGCTAGATTAGAAGCCATAAGAATGCTACTTGCATATGCATGCATCATGGATTTCAAGCATTATCAAATGGATGTTAAAAGTGCTTTCTTAAATGGTTTTATACAAGAAGAGGTGTATGTAGAACAACCTCTTGGTTTTAAAAATTCTGAACTGCCTAACCATGTTTTTAAATTGAAAAAGGCCTTGTATGGCTTAAAACAAGCTCTTAGAGCTTGTATGAAAGGTTGAGCAAGTTTCTTTTGGAAAAAGGCTTTTCTAGAAGAAAGGTTGACATTACTTTCTTCATCAAGCATAAAATGCATGACATACTTCTTGTTCAAATTTATGTTGATGATATAATATTTGGTGCTACTAATAATTGTCTATGTAAGAAATTTGCCAAGATTATGCAAAATGAGTTTGAGATGTCAGTGATGGGTGAGCTCAACTTCTTCCTTGGTCTCCAAATCAAGCAAACAAGAGATGGAACCTTCATAAGTCAATCCAAGTATAGCAAGGAGCTGCTCAAGAAGTTTGGAATGGATAATGCCAAACATATGGCTACACCAATGGGCACCTCATGTTATTTGGACAAGGATGAAGGGGGAAAATCTGTAGATATCTCAAAATATAGAGGTATAATTAGCTCACTCCTTTATCTTACAGCAAATAGGCCTGATATTATGTTTAGTGTATACATGTATACTAGATTTCAAACAAATCCTAAAGAATCACACCTAAGTGCTGTAAAAAGAATTATGAAATATCTAATAGGCACTTCACAAATAGGTTTATGGTACCCTAAGGGTGCCTCATGTAGCCTAGTTGGTTATTCCGATTTTGATTTTTCTGGATGCAGAATGGATAGGAAGAGCACTAGTGGGACATACCACTTGCTTGGAAGCACACTAGTTTCTTAGCATAACAAGAAACAAAATAGTGTGGCAATGTCCATAGTTGAAGCTGAATATGTTGCAATTGGGAGTTGTTGTGCTCAAATCCTTTGGATGAAGCAACAACTCCTAGACTATGTTCTTGAGCTTGATCATATTCCTATAAGGTGTGATAACACTAGTGCAATCAACTTGTCTAAAAATCCCATTTTGCACTTGTAACACCCCTAGATCTAATCAATACGGCACAATCGTCATTACACCATAGTCACTAAATCTAGGCGTGTCACAGTCTCTACAACAATCTTTTCAAAAAATTTCATTATACATAAATAGAAAATATGAGCCCCGAATGAAGTATATTTAGTACCCAACCATTAAAATACAACCATTGAGGGAAAAACGTATTTCATATATAAATATATTTGTCCTTAACACAAAACACTAATAACACAAAACATAGTATTTATATATTCAAATAAAAGAGGACGTGTATAAAAGCACTAAAAGGGGGAGAAAAGTAGTAACCCTAGAGTAGGTACTACTTGCAACCAAAGTGGCAACCCCAAAATATGTGACGCTTGGTGTCCTAGTCGATACGTCAGGCATCAATGCCCCTATGAAGTTGCACCAGTACGTAGCTGAAGAAATCTCATCCAGACACTATATCGAAAAACAATGGATCAACCCAATCTAATTAGTAAGGGTATGGTCTCTCTTCTTCTTCCTCACAATCTTTTATCAATTATAAATATAAAATAGGAATGCAGGAATACAGAAAAGAGGTGAGACACCCAACATTCAATACCAATACGGTAGTAAAAAACAGAACGGCGCAAAATGCCCACATAGCAAGGCAACAATATTAAACAGGAATAGTGACATACAATAAAAGAAATAGTCACCGAGTCTCAGATAATAAACAATGAGACTATTTAAATAATCATAACCTCATTTGAGCAATAATTCAATCATCATATAAATGGACAACAATCTCATCATCATGAAAATAGGTAAATGTGTAAATGCCAGATGATATGCTGACTCACTATGTATGTGCACATGGTACCAAAATCCTACTCCATGGAGCTAGACATTAACATTTCGGAGAGAATGATCAAGGAGTCATGCCAGTATCTTGTTAGCCTTAAAATAAAGTGCTTTCTCATAAAAATCATATTTTGCGCAACATGACTTATGTAACATCCTAATACCGAGAACCCGATATATCTACCAAATATATAAGGAACACAGTACCAGCCATGCCACTTCTAACCTCAACAACAAACTAACCCATATCATTCATTTACATAAATAAATATGGAGAGCCTGAACAACAAAAACGATATATATATACATCATAAGCCTCTCAAAGGCAAATTATAATACATAACTTTTACAACCTCAAAGCAGCAGAAATAAATATACAACATATTTATTATAAGAAACAAAATAACTACACTAGTTCTTCAGCTTCTCCCACTTTCCTTTACCCGTACCTAGATTTACATGGAAACACAAACGGGGTGAGAAATCATAATTTCTCAGTATAAGCATTCCAATACCAGTGTTCATTCATCCACACTAAATAAACAACACTATAAACTTAAGATTAAGCCTGCAATAGATAAATGAGCCACTGCTCAACACTATCAAAACATACATACTACTCTATGTAACATTAATAAGGCAACTAACAATCTTAACCCAAAGTGAACAAACAATAATCAATGATATCGAAACAACTGCCCATACAATCGTAAGATATCATCGAACAACCAACAGCAACATCGAGCAAGGCAACTGCCCATACAACTACCAACAAATGCAATGCTTTATGATAAGATGTATGGTTATGCTCACACAAAGTCCTAATAATACGATGGTGCAGTGCAAATGCAAGTTTTAGTTTTTGAAAACACATGCCACTTACTTATTTCCCAAAAACCACTGTTTCTTGTATATATGAAGTAGGATAAGCCTAAAAGCCTAAATCCCACTTGGTAGTAGGTAAACACCTTCCCCTCACCAACGCAAGAGTACTATTGTCACCCCTATACCGGTAACCCTGACCATAATAGTATACCCACTATGAGAATCTAGATCAACACCTTGTTCTCTGGCCATATGGTTATGCACACCATGTTAGGTTACAAAACATAGGAAACAAGACATAACAAGTTTGGAAAGAAAATATGCAATGTATTTCACAAATACATATTATCATCACTAGGTCCATCTTAACCAAGTGACTAAGGACAACTAGCAAACTAACCAACCAAGCTCATTTATCACATAAGATGCAAGGTCACGTTTCTAGTCCTTCCTATATCTCCAACCTTGTCTCACAAAGGAGTAAAATGTCATCCATGCATCTCCGGCTCTACTTTCTACACAAAGGAGCAACCTATGCATGATAACAAATACTACTTGCTAAGCACACTTAGCATACAACACCTAATACCTCACTTTATCACTTCATAAGTTAATCACAAGGCAACTTCACATTGCTCAAGGTTCTAAGTATTGACCTATGGCATTCAACTTCTCAAAGAGTGCCTAGAGTTTCTCAAATTCTATCACAAGGTTCACTCTAACCAAGTGAAAGAATCATAGCTAGAGAACATGCACTCTTGGCTCAACTTTAACACATAAAGGAACCAACTTATGTTTCTAACATATCCTCAAGTTCAACCTTTAAGAACAAGATATCATACACCAACTATGCATCTTAAACTCAACTTTAACTCTAAAGGAGAAAACTATGCATATAGGTAGGTATACTATGCCAAACAAACCCAACTAGTTGTTTCTAGTATCCCTTGTCTTTACTTCTTAAAGACCTTTTCATAAGGTAAGTGATTATCTTCTCCAAGATGTACCACTAATCCTCTTGTATCTAGAACCCTTCACCATCACTTCACAAGTGATTTAGAAGCCTACCTCATGTTGAACAAGGTTCTAAACACTTTCTTATTGCAAACCAACTCACTTGGATGCTTAAGGGTTCTCAAGACTACCCAATGGCATACCATCATACCATGGAAGCCTAAAGTTTCCAAAGACATTACTCCTTGACACTCCACCTCACTATGGTTGTCTAGGGTCTCACAAGTCTATCATAAGGCATTTTCCACACTTTGGATGCCTAAAGGTTCTCTAACCTCATCCTAAGGCAAATTCCATCACTTTGGGTGCCTAAGGGTTTCCAAACTTCTCCTATATACTAGGTGGTTATTCTCTCCAAGAATTACCTCCATTTGTGTCTCAACACACTTAGGAAGGCATATAAGAATGATTCCAACACATAGGACCTTCAAAAGACATCAAAAACACATTTTTGAGGATTCTGGAGCTCACACCGTGGCACCCGCTGTGCCACACCACGGCGTCATGCTCTCGGGTTACACTACTAGCAGTGTATCAGTCTCACGCCGCGGCGCCTGTAACACCCCTTTGGGGATGCCACACATATAAATAAAAATAAAATAAATAAATAAAATCTACCCAAGTTGTAAAACATTTGTTAAATAATATTACATATTGTAAGATAATTCCTGATAAACAGAATATTGTTAAATAAAATATGCGGAAATAGCAAATAAACAAAACAACATTACTTATAATATACAGATGATTTAAGTTATAAGTTGTACAAATAATTTACAACTAAAACTACAAATATTTAAACGAAAACAATAAATAAAGCAATAAAAGAGTTAATATATACAGACATACGCAGACGCGCCCAAAAAAAACATCATGCATATTTAATCCTCTGAAGGATCACTCTCAACATGAAAATGATCATCAGGAGACAAATATCCTGGATGTCTCGACACTCGGCGATAACGAGATCGCGCAGTCGATACGAGTGTCATCTCACTAGGCTCAGTGGATACACCGCCCCAATGACGCCTAATGGATAAAGGTAACTCTAAATGCAGAAACACCGTCGTCGTCATCACTGGATCGTCCTCAAATCTATGGCGTAGGGTCACCGTCATCGGTCCCGCATACGTCACGGAGTCTCTATCTCCTCTCATGTGCCACGCTAGCGATCCACCGTGAAACTCGAGAGTCACGAACCCTAAAAATCCAGGCACCGCCATACCAAAACTAATCAATTCAATGGATATGGATGATCAGATGGTTCTTGATCGTCAAAATGGTCGTCGGCTAGCTGATCTTCCTCCTCCTCGGGGTACAGAACCTCAAGAGGTTGTTCCTCTTCTTCTTCCTCAAACTCTTTACCATATAAACAGGTATATACAGAAAACACATACAATAAAGAGGTAAGATAATCTAAAATCACTACAAACATGGCCAATAAGAAGACGACAAACAACAGATATACAGTTCATGCAATATGAAAAGTTATAACATTAATAAGTAACAGAGTAGTGTAAAGATTCAAAAAGATTTAAATATCTCAACAATATACCATCACAGATAAAATAAAACAAGAAACAAATGATACAATACAACAATAGATAAAACAAATACAGTAAACAAATAAATCAATATCAATATAATAAACAGATAAGACAAAAATAAATAGATAAGACAAAATAAATAAATAGATCCCAATAAATAAATATAAGACACACCCTACTCCATGGAGCTAAAAAAACACACAAAGATATCAGAGAGAATGACTCGCAAAAATCTATTAGTACCACGGCTGCCCAACCAACTATTGCGCGGTCACACGTTGCGTCTATAGCCCCACGACACAGGAATCCATTATCCAGGCGTGGTGTAGTTCACGGTCTCACGTTGTGGCACTACAGGCAAATGTACTACTAGACTTTACAAATCTCGATTAAATATAGTGCGTGTCGAGTCCATTAGTGTGCTATCGGTTTACCACAATGGCCCAAATGGAGCTACCAACGTCCACATATGGGATACCGTACACTAACGTCTCCAAGTTCATTAGAACAATGAATCACACTACGTTTATCGCATCGACAACACGATGTGATTCGTCTCATCAACCAATCCACCAAAAATTTGGCATAAATTCAATATATAATTCTAAAAATATGAAATTACGAAAATGCCCTCAAGATAATAATATGCCCTCAATGGCGTAAAAATAGAAAGCTTATGCGGGTTCACATTTTTCCGACAGCGAAAAATCCTCAAAAGCCTGTACGGGTTCACATTTTCCCGACAGCATAAAATAAATACAGCAACGGTCAATCGCGTAGAAATTTTATCGCGTTTTCACAATTCCGTCGTTTTTACAAACGTTTATAAATCGCGTAAATATATTTTTCTGTTTTTAAAATCGCGTAGAATTTTTAATACGTTTTCTCAATCGCGTAAGTTTTAAATCATTTTCTTATCCAAATCCCTTAAAAATCACTGTTTAAATAAACAGAAATAATAATTAGTACGTTTAACTATGTGTAATATTTTCCATACCGTATACTGTCTTTTGAACATCTTTTCTATCTTATTTGTCCGTTTTTACTAAAAATTGACAGTATTTTGTTTAGAAAATTAATAATAATGGTTTCCTAATTTTTTTCGTAAAAACTTTGTTTATTTAAATAAACCGGATAATTTAATCTTTTAAAAACTCCTAACATGCTTCAAAATATAACATGAGCCATGTGTTAGAAATTCTTAAAGATTACTGTATTTCCTTTATAACAATAAAATTATTGATTTTAGTTCCTTAATTTAATTCTAATCAATTGATTTCTTCAAAAACTCTTTTTAGAAAAAAAATTCTTGTTAACATATAATGCCTTCTTTATACTTGAAAATGGTTTAGAATTGATTTTAGAAATCAAGAATATCTAGTTTGGCATGTTGGCCGAATTTCCTAAATCCTTTGAAATTGATTTCTAAATTATTTCTCATCTTCTAAATATATGTCAAACTTATTGTATTGTCTAAATTCATTTAACCATTGTTTTAGAAAATGGTTTTTGAAATCAACACATTCATTTTAGGCATGTTGGCCGAAAATACTAAGTCTTACCATTTGATTTCTAGATTCATTTTCTTTGATCTAATCAACTTGAAACCTTCTTAATTCTCCTAGGTTAATTAAATTACCTTTTAAGAAAATTAAGAGAACATTTGGTTCTCCATTTGGTTAGTGGTCGTGAGCCTTGGTGTGGTGTTCTTTGGAACACACATGCATTTCCTTGACATGTTATTCACATCCTATACATTATCATGCCATTCTATACTTTATCATGCAATTCTAACACATGCAATATTATCAAAGCTTATAGACATGCAACTTAAAGCTTGTAGACATGCAATTTATTACAAACAACAAATAGAAAAGCTACTAACAAATACACAACCACATCAAATAAGCTACTAACAAGCACACACATGAATCCTTATGGATTCTACAATCACAAAATCAACTCCATCTTCTTACCACCATCCATAGGTGATAAGATTTGTCTTCCTCTTACCTTAATTGAAGACAAATGGATTCTTTCACTCCTCCTAGGGTCACGGTTTTCCTCCTCCAAAAACCTAGCAAGCTTAAACAAAAACTACAAATTACTAAACATTAAAAGAGAGCTTAAACCATGGATAAATCATGGCTTAGAACTTTGAAAAAGAATTTAGAAAAGAAAAACAAGAGATTTCACCTCCTTGGTCAAATCTTCCAAGTAGGTTTTCAAGCTTCAAATGAAGGATTTTGCAAGAACTCTCAACTAGAGATGTTCTTAGGATTGTGTTTAGGTTTAGAAAACTTGGTTGGATAGAATTTTAGGTTGTTGGATGGGGTAGAACTAGGTTTGGCCGAAACTAGCTCCAAAAGAACATCAATGGTGTTTAGGGTTTTTGGAAGAGAGAGAAGAGAGAAAATGCTTGAAGACAAAGTGATTTTTGGTCCTCCAACATGCATTGGCCGTAGACTTCAATGCCATGCAAGGTGTCCATGGCTTGGCTTCATCCAAGCCTTAGAATGCATCAAAGGCCAAGATCAAAACTTGGTTAGCAAGCTTGTCTCCCATTGGTTCCTTCTAACCTTGTCACTAAGCCTTGTCACTAAGCTTCATCATCACACTAACCTAGTCACTAAGCTAGTCACCATGTTCTAGAGAGTTCCTTCACTAATGATGATTAATTAAGCTACTAAGTTAACTGTATTAGCTAAACGTGGGTCCCGTAAAATATTTTCGGGTCCACTGTCACTAAGTTATACTGACTAATAAAATAATATTATAATAATACAAAATTATTTTATTTGACAGTTAAATCCTAAAAATTAAAAGATTAATTTTAGGCTCATTCAGATTTGGGTTTAGTAAGATCCCCCGCCTCTGAATAATTAAAAACAGATTTTACCGGTCCAGAAAATATTATTTTCCTGCCCCGTAGCAAATCACACAAAAAGTCCATATAAAATCACAGACAGTAATATTGGACACTAAATCAAGTAGAAAACAATTAAAAACAGCAAAAACAGTACAAACAGCACGTTCGGGACGTAATGATCATTTTTCCATTTTTTCCCACAACGTAGCTAATCATCCAAAAAGTTCAAATAAAATTACGAGACAAATATTAATTGTCTCGTATATCTTCCGAAAAAATTAAAACAAGAGCTCGGAAAAACTTTTATTTTACCGTCTCGAAACAAATTACGTAAAAAGACCAAATAAAATTTGAGCCTGTATAAACGTATTTGTATTTCATGCGAAATCGAGAAACAAGAAAATAGGGACACAACGGTCATTCACACGAAAGCTTGAAAAACAAAGAAACAAGACATTCGGTACATTTTCTAAAAATTGGGGTGTTACAATTCTCCCCAACAAATAAAAATTTCATCCTCGAAATTCGCTGTTCCTCAAAACAAATGAGGATACTGATCCTTCATTTTATCTTCCAGCTCCCAGGTAGCTTCACCCGTCACATCATTCCATATGACCTTCACTAGCTCGATCATCTTTCCTCGAAGCTGCTTTACCTTTCTGTCCTCAATTCTGACAGGTAAAGTTTCATAAGTCAAATTCTCCTTCAGCTGCACTTCATCTAGTTGTATAACATGCGTCGGATCTGGTATATACTTCCATAACTGAGACACATGAAATACGTCATGCAGATTCGACAGAAACGGCGGCATAGCGATCTGATATGCTACAGGACCTATACGTCAGATAATCTGATACGGTCCAATGAACTTAGGAGTAAGTTTCTTAGACTTAATAACTCTTCCGACACCAGTCGTAGGAGTAACTCTTAGAAACAAATGCTCACCCTCCTCAAATTCAAGAGGTCGTCTTCGTTTATCCGCATAACTTTTCTGTCTGCTTTGCGTCGTCTTCATCTTCTCTTGTATCATCTTTACCTTTTTCGTAGTCTGTTGTACAAGATCTGGTCCAACAGTCATGCTTTCCCCATCCTGATACCAACATAACGGTGTCCGACATCGTCTTCCATACAACGCCTCATAAGGTGCCATTCCGATGCTTGAATGAAAACTATTGTTGTAGGTGAATTCTATCAGAGATAAAAATTCATCCCAACTTCCTCGTTGTTCCAAAACACAAGCACGCAACAGATCCTCTAAAGACTGTATAGTTCTTTCTGTCTGACCATCTGTTTGTGGATGATACGCCGAACTCAGTCGCAACTTCGTTCCCATAGCTTCTTGCAGACTCTGCCAAAACCTTGACGTAAACCTCGGATCTCGATCAGAAACTATACATGTAGGTACACCATGTAATCTGACAATTTCACTGATGTATAATCGGGTTAATCTTTCCAATGAATACTTAATATTAATTGGTAAGAAATGAGCCGATTTCGTAAGCCTATCGACTATAACCCATATCGAATCATGACCTTTCCTCGTCTTTGGCAAACCAGTAATGAAATCCATCGATATACTATCCCATTTCCATTCTGGAATAGATAACGGTTGTAACATTCCAGCTGGTCTTTGATGTTCCACTTTCGCCTTTTGACAGACTAGACAAGTTGACACACACCTAATAACATCACTCTTCAATCCATGCCACCAGAATAACTTCTTCAAGTCTTGGTACATCTTTGTTATGCCTGGATGCATACTCAATAGACTAGTATGGGCATGTTCCACAATATATCGCCTCAGCTCCCGATCACGAGGAACACAGACTCTACCCCGAAACCTCAGAATTCCATCAGTTCCTTCTTTGAACTCTATTGTCTCGTCTTGCTTTATTTGTCCTCTTATTCCTTGCAAAAATTCATCGGCATTCTGTTTTTCCCTCATGTCTTCCATCAGCTCGCTCGAGATAGTAACCATGTTAATACAGATCTTCCCTGGTTTCAACTCAACAAATGACCACACATCTCTAAACTGTTCAATGAGTTCCTTTTCCTTGATCATCAGAGCAGAAGCACTGATAATTTTTCTACTTAAGGCATCAGCCACGACATTCGCCTTACCAGGGTGGTACAACAATTGAAAATCATAATCTTTCAGGAATTCTAACCATCTCCGCTGCCTCATGTTCAGCTCCTTCTGATCATACAAGTATTTCAAGCTCTTGTGATCACTGAAGATGTTGAACGTTGCTCCATAGAGAAAATGTCTCCATATCTTTAGAGCAAAAACCACAGCGGCCAATTCCAAATCGTGCGTTGGATAATTCCTTTCATGAACCTTCAATTGTCGAGAAGCATATGCCACAACGTTCCGATCTTGCATCAACACGCATCCTAGCCCTTGATAAGAAGCGTCGCAATACACATCAAAAGATTTCGTCGAATCTGGTAGGATCAACACCGGTGCAGTTGTTAATCTCTTCTTCAACTCTTGAAAACTGGCTTCACGTTCTTCCGTCCATTCAAAAGCTTGACTTTTCCTCGTAAGTTGTGTAAGTGGTCCAGCAATCTTCGAAAAACCCTTGATAAACCTCCGGTAATATCCAGCAAGTCCAACAAAACTTCGAACTTCTGTTACCGTCTTAGGTCTTTCCCATTGTAAAACAGTCTTCACTTTTGATGGGTCTACTACAATACCTTCTTTAGAAATCACATGACCTAAAAACTGAACTTTTTCCAACCAGAGCTCATATTTAGCCAACTTCGCATACAGCTGCTTCTCCCTCAAAATCCGAAGAACAACACCAAGATGTTCAACATGCTCTTCCTTCGATTGAGAATAATTCAGAATGTCATCGATAAAGACAACAACAAATCTGTCTAAATAAGGACGAAAAATCCTGTTCATATAATCCATAAATATGGCAGGAGCATTCGTCACTCCGAATGGCATTACCTGATACTCATAATGTCCATAACGAGTTCGAAAAGCAGTTTTCGGCACATCTTCCCCTTTTACACAAATCTGATGATACCCCGATCTCAGATCTATCTTGGAAAATACCATAACTCCTTTCAACTGATCCATCAAGTCGTCAATTCTTGGAAGCGGATATTTATTCTTGATAGTCACCTTGTTCAGCTGACGATAATCCACACAAAGCCGAGACGTTCCGTCCTTCTTCTTGACCAAAAGCACTGGCGCACCCCATGGCGAAACACTAGGTCGCACAAACTCTTTCTCCAACAGCTCCACCAATTGCTTCTTCAGCTCCTCCAATTCCACTGGCGACATACGATACGGTGCAATTGAGATAGGACCCGCTCCTGGTACTAAATCAATTGAAAACTCGATCTCCTCTCGGGTGGCAAACCAGTACGTCATCAGGAAAAACATCGGAAACTCGTTGACAACGGGAATAGTATTCACATCCTTCTCATTCTTAACTTCTAGAGAAGACAATACCATATATCCTGCGCTCCATCTCTTAACAAAGACTTGACCTTAACAAAGCGGCTTAAGAACCCGGACTTTTCTTCCTTAGGAAAAACTATGGTTTTACTTGCACGTCTATAAGGATATGGTTAGAACATAACCAGATCCATCCCTAAAATTACATCTATCTCAACAAGAGGTAAACAAATCAAGTTGACCATAAACAAACGGCCCTTCACAACAATAGGACAATCCAAACAGATCTTAGATGTAACAACAGGTTTAGCAGTTAGGCGTAGATACACTCAATTTAACATTCGAGAAGACACAGGCAACTTCAATCTTTCCACACAATCATAGGAAATAAATGAGTGTGTAGCACCAGAATCATACAACACAGTCAGAAGATTACCTCCAATGTCTCCTTCTCCCTGAATAAGATCATCAGACTTAGAATTCTCAGATCCCATCATTGTATATACTCATCCTCCTGACCTTGGTTGAGTACTTCCAGATTTTTGCTGATTAGCTCTAACATACCGAACAACAGGTTTCTTCTCTGGTCAAGTACAATCTTTCGACATATGTCCAGGCTGTCCACAGTTAAAACAGACTGTCCCCTTGATTGTACAATCTGGAGATATATGGCCCTTCTTACCGCACTTAAAACACGTTGGCGTAAACACCACCTTCTGCCCTGCTCCACTACCGCGTACACTTCCTCCAACTGGCGATCGCTGAGATTGATTTCCTTGTGGTCTAGAGTACGGCTTACGCTGAAACCGACTTGTATTGCTACCTCCACCTCTTTGAAACCTTGTCGGCCCAAAGTTACGATTCCTCTGATCTCTCGACGGCTCAAGCTCCTCAAGTCGTGCACATGCATCCACCAAAGCATGAAACTGAGTTATTCCCAAGGATACCACTCCTCGTTTCAGTTCCACTCTTAACCCTGATTCAAACTTCCTACATCTCCACACATCATCTTGCCGTGTCTGAGCATAATCTGAGAATTGAGACAAATTCTCAAACTTTGTGGCATACTCATTCACCGTCATATTCCCCTGTCGCAAACCAAGAAATTCCATCTCTTTGGCATGCCTAGCACTCGCAGGAAAATACTTATCCAGAAAAGCATTAGAAAACACTTCCCATGTGATCTCAGTCCCTTCAGCTTGCAATACTCGGCGGGTTCCTCTCCACCAATGTTCTCGCATCTCCTCTCAGCATGAAAATAGCATAAGTCACCTTCTTATCATCTCGCACATCTCATTCCTTCAAAGATCCTCTCCAAATCTTGCATCCACCGACTTGCTTCTCCGGATCCACCTCGCCTCTAAATCGTGGCGGATTATGACGCCTAAACTCAGCCAAATTTAGGGCATCGGCAGTAGCATCTTCTTGTGTTGAGCTGCTCTCGATTTTCTTTGAGTAATCACTTCAGCCATCCGCTGCATAGCCTCAGCAGCCGCAATCATAGGGTCCACATCACGATTCATGTTCGTACGTCTTCTACCTCGTCCAGACATCTTCTTTCTTCAAACAAAACAAAACAAAATTAGATACATCCTTTTAGATACTTCCGAAAAGATATAAATCACAGAGAATCACACAGCACAAACAAAAACAGACCCAACCACAACCCCAAAAGACTCTAACTTGGGCTCTGATACCAACTAATGTAACACCCCTTTGGGGATGCCACACATATAAAGAAAAATAAAATAAATAAATAAAATCTACCCAAGTTGTAAAATATTTGTTAAATAATATTACATATTGTAAGATAATTCTCGATAAACGAGAATATTGTTAAATAAATATGCGGAAATAGCAAATAAACAAAACAACATTACTTATAATATACGAGATGATTTAAGTTATAAGTTGTACAAATAATTTACAACTAAAACTACAAATATTTAAACGAAAACAATAAATAAAGCAATAAAAGAGTTAATATATACAGACATACGCAGACGCGCCCAAAAAAAACATCATGCATATTTATTCCTCTGAAGGATCACTCTCAACATGAAAATGATCATCAGGAGACAAATATCCCGGATGTCTCGACACTCGGCGATAACGAGATCGCGCAGTCGATACGAGTGTCATCTCACTAGGCTCAGTGGATACACCGCCCCAATGACGCCTAATGGATAAAGGTAACTCTAAATGCAGAAACACCATCGTCGTCATCACTGGCTCTTCCTCAAATCTATGGCGTAGGGTCATCGTCATCCGTCCCGCATACGTCACGTCGTCTCTATCTCCTCTCATGTGCCACGCTAGCGATCCACCGTGAAACTCGAGAGTCACGAACCCTAAAAATCCAGGCACCGCCATACCAAAACTAATCAATCCAATGGATATGGATGATCAGATGGTTCTTGATCGTCAAAATGGTCGTCGGCTAGCTGATCTTCCTCCTCCTCGGGGTACAGAACCTCAAGAGGCTGTTCCTCTTCTTCTTCCTCAAACTCTTTACCATATAAACAGGTATATACAGAAAACACATACAATAAAGAGGTAAGATAATCTAAAATCACTACAAATATGGCCAATAAGAAGACGACAAACAACAGATATACAGTTCATGCAATATGAAAAGCTATAACATTAATAAGTAACAGAGTAGTGTAAAGATTCAAAAAGATTTAAATATCTCAACAATATACCATCACAGATAAAATAAAACAAGAAACAAATGATACAATACAACAATAGATAAAACAAATACAAGTAAACAAATAAATCAATATCAATATAATAAACAGATAAGACAAAAATAAATAGATAAGACAAAATAAATAAATATATCCCAATAAATAAATATAAGACACACCCTACTCCATGGAGCTAAAAAAAACACACAAAGATATCAGAGAGAATGACTCGTAAAAATCTATTAGTACCACGACTGCCCAACCAACTATTGCGCGGTCACACGTTGCGTCTATAGCCCCACGACACAGGAATCCATTATCCAGGCGTGGTGTAGTTCACGGTCTCACGTTGTGGCACTACAGGCAAATGTACTACTAGACTTTACAAATCTCGATTAAATATAGTGCGTGTCGAGTCCATTAGTGTGCTATCGGTTTACCACGGCCCAGCGGAGCTACCAACTGTCCACATATGGGATACCGTACACTAACATCTCCAAGTTCATTAGAACAATGAATCACACTACGTTTATCGCATCGACAACACGATGTGATTCGTCTCATCAACCAATCCACCAAAAATTTGGCATAAACTCAATATATAATTCCAAAAATATGAAATTACAAAAATGCCCTCAAGATAATAATATGCCCTCAATGGCAGAAAAATAGAAAGCCTGTACGGGTTCACATTTTTCCGACAGCGAAAAATCCTCAAAAGCCTGTACGGGTTCACATTTTCCCGACAGCATAAAATAAATACAGCAACGTCAATCGCGTAGAAATTTTATCGCGTTTTCACAATTCCGTCGTTTTTACAAACGTTTATAAATCGCGTAAATATATTTTTCTGTTTTTAAAATCGCGTAGAATTTTTAATACGTTTTCTCAATCGCGTAGGATTTTTAAATCATTTTCTTATCCAAATCCCTTAAAAATCACTGTTTAAATAAACAGAAATAATAATTAGTAAGTTTAACTACGTGTAATATTTTTCATACCGTATTCTGTCTTTTGAACATCTTTTCTATCTTATTTGTCCGTTTTTACTAAAAATTGACAGTATTTTATTTAGAAAATTAATAATAATGGTTTCCTAATTTTTTTCGTAAAAACTTTGTTTATTTAAATAAATCGAATAATTTAATCTTTTAAAAACTCCTAACATGCTTCAAAATATAACATGAGCCATATGTTAGAAATTCTTAAAGATTACTGTATTTCCTTTATAACAATAGAATTATTGATTTTAGATCCTTAATTTAATTCTAATCAATTGATTTCTTCAAAAACTCTTTTTAGAAAAAAAATTCTTGTTAACATATAATGCCTTCTTTATACTTGAAAATGGTTTAGAATTGATTTTAGAAATCAAGAATATCTAGTTTGGCATGTTGGCCGAATTTCCTAAATCCTTTGAAATTGATTTCTAAATTATTTCTCATCTTCTAAATATATGTCAAACTTATTGTATTGTCTAAATTCATTTAACCATTGTTTTAGAAAATGGTTTTTGAAATCAACACATTCATTTTAGGCATGTTGGCCGAAAATACTAAGTCTTACCATTTGATTTCTAGATTCATTTTCTTTGATCTAATCAACTTGAAACCTTCTTAATTCTCCTAGGTTAATTAAATTACCTTTTAAGAAAATTAAGAGAACATTTTGGTTCTCCATTTGGTTAGTGGCCGTGAGCCTTGGTGTGGTGTTCTTTGGAACACACATGCATTTCCTTGACATGTTATTCACATCCTATACATTATCATGCCATTCTATACTTTATCATGCAATTCTAACACATGCAATATTATCAAAGCTTATAGACATGCAACTTAAAGCTTGTAGACATGCAATTTATTACAAACAACAAATAGAAAAGCTACTAACAAATACACAACCACATCAAATAAGCTACTAACAAGCACACACATGAATCCTTATGGATTCTACAATCACAAAATCAACTCCATCTTCTTACCACCATCCATAGGTGATAAGATTTGTCTTCCTCTTACCTTAATTGAAGACAAATGGATTCTTTCACTCCTCCTAGGGTCACGGTTTTCCTCCTCCAAAAACCTAGCAAGCTTAAACAAAAACTACAAATTACTAAACATTAAAAGAGAGCTTAAACCATGGATAAATCATGGCTTAGAACTTTGAAAAAGAATTTAGAAAAGAAAAACAAGAGATTTCACCTCCTTGGTCAAATCTTCCAAGTAGGTTTTCAAGCTTCAAATGAAGGATTTTGCAAGAACTCTCAACTAGAGATGTTCTTAGGATTGTGTTTAGGTTTAGAAAACTTGGTTGGATAGAATTTTAGGTTGTTGGATGGGGTAGAACTAGGTTTGGCCGAAACTAGCTCCAAAAGAACATCAATGGTGTTTAGGGTTTTTGGAAGAGAGAGAAGAGAGAAAATGCTTGAAGACAAAGTGATTTTTGGTCCTCCAACATGCATTGGCCGTAGACTTTAATGCCATGCAAGGTGTCCATGGCTTGGCTTCATCCAAGCCTTAGAATGCATCAAAGGCCAAGATCAAAACTTGGTTAGCAAGCTTGTCTCCCATTGGTTCCTTCTAACCTAGTCACTAAGCCTTGTCACTAAGCTTCATCATCACACTAACCTAGTCACTAAGCTAGTCACCATGTTCTAGAGAGTTCCTTCACTAATGATGATTAATTAAGCTACTAAGTTAACTGTATTAGTTAAACGTGGATCCCGCAAAAACATTTCCGGGTCCATTTGTCACTAAGTTATCTTGACTAATAAAATAATATTATAATAATACAAAATTATTTTATTTGTGATTAAATCCTAAAAATTAAAAGATTAATTTTAGGCTCATTCAGATTGGGTTTAGTAAGATCCCCTCTGAATAATTAAAAACAGATTTTACCAATCCAAAAAATATTATTTTCTGCCTCGTAGCAAATCACACAAAAAGTCCATATAAAATCACAGACATGGTAATATTGGACACTAAATCAAGTAGAAAACAATTAAAAACAACAAAAACAAGACAAACAAAGACGTTCGGACGTAATGGTCATTTTCTCATTTTTTCCCACAACGTAGCTAATCATCCAAAAAGTTCAAATAAAATTACAGACAATATTAATTGTCTGTATATCTTCCAGAAAAATTAAAACAGTAGCTCGAAAAAACTTTTATTTTACCGTCTCAAAACAAATTACGTAAAAAGACCAAATAAATTTGAGCCTGTATAAACGTATTTGTATTTCATGCAGAAATCGAGAAACAGTAAAATAGGGACACAACGGTCATTCACACGAAAGCTTGAAAAACAGCAAACAGTACATTCGGTACATTTTCTAAAAATTGGGGTGTTACAGCGCCAACATCAGTACTTGAATTCTGCAAAATTCTGTAGTTGCGGGTTTCTGTTTTATTGGAACAAAATCCAGATTTTGGCCACTCCAAATTAGTTTCTAGGTGATTTCAAGTTACTAACAAGTTAACTAACATGATGGAAACCTAAAACACCAATTGATTTCATCAAAATTGGATCAAACACCAAATCACTCATCCAAACCCCTAAAATCAACACTTAGAGCATTTTAGGTCCAAATGGAGAAATTTTAATTTCTAATCCAAACTTTTAGCATGAACAAGTCATAAATCACATTTAAAACTCATCCAAGCAAGAAAATCACTTCAAACACTTCAATAACTCAAAGTGACCTATCAAACCTCACCTAAGCCTAACATGGAACAATGAGGAAGAAGATGGAGTTTGAGCTCAAGAACCTCTACCTTTGGCTCCTCAAGCAGCTGAGATGGTGATTGTGAAATCTTGATCTTGATCTTGGATCCTCCTTCTAGCTTTAATCCTTGGCCCCTTAGCTTTTCTGTAACGCCCCTTTTTGGGAAGGAACGTCACATTGTCAAATAAAGTAAAATGCGGAAATTAAATAAACAACGATTAAGACCCGGTTCATTATAATTAATTAATGTTTAACCATGTGAGCAAACTTGGAAATATTTTTTTTTAATAAGAATAATAAGGATACTACGGAGTGCGGATAAAAGTAACGAATAAAACAAGACATATAAATTTGCACCTGAATAGCATGCATATATATATATATATAGAATTTAATACAACTGTTTTATAAATACAAGCCTGGCCATCATCAAAAAGCAAAACTATACCCACCCCAAGGGAAACATGCATATACAAAATATACAGCCCAACCAAAAAGAAAATACATCAGGCCCCCAAAACAAAAACACTGGCAGCCATCAGTAGCCACCAATGATCATCGACCCCTCAGGTAAAAGGGACCGATTCAGGATCCTCAGGAGGACCCTCATCAGGATCTTCCTCATCCGAGGACTCATCCATAGGAACCACGGGCGCGGGACGGAGCCCGAGCGGTGGAATCAAACGAATCCTCTTGCGGGGTGTAATAACGGGCACCCCACATCTCCCTGATAGGCAGGTAAAACTCCAGGCGCAAGCTGAGGTAGCAAGTGAGGACAGGAGCCTCATGATGTCTCCAGGCAAGTGCTATCGACACGTCTCCCAAATACACGCAGCGGTCGGAGTTCAGGTTGATGTGCCAGCACTCTGGCCCCCCAAGGAAGGTCAGACGCACATCTCCCAAGAACCCACGCATACGTGCAGACATCGTCGCAGTAAAAGTCAATCTTGTGCAGGCCAGAAGCCGGGGAAGGCAGGATCTTCGGTCTCCTCACCGTCGTCTTCGATCAGTACAGGGTACACATAAACAGCAAATAATAGAAGCACAGGGAAAGAGGTAAGATATCCTACCATCAATACCAATACAGCAACCAAGAACCGAACGGCGCATAACGCCCACGTAGCATGTAAAGGCAATAAATAAGCTTTTAAACAGATAACCGGTCGAGCAATCATTAATAAAGGTAATGAATAATTCATAATATCCAGGCGAGTTAAATTCGAGACGGTCAAATATCGTGTAAACAATAATTTTCAGATGACAGAATATTCCACGATGCATGGACACAATATTCAATTTCCTACTCCATGGAGCTAGACTCAAACAGTCGGAGAGAAAGATCAGGAGACATGTCTGTGACTCGGCTGCCGAGGCCAGTGCTATCAATAATTTTTCTCGTGCACAATCATGGCATTGCACAGACATTCTACACTAGATCACGATATAGGACAGTGTCAAGTCCGGATCGTCGGTGCGTTTGCATCGGTTTGCCCCACGGGCAAAGGAGCTACCAACTACCCATTGTGGAGGACCCGCACCCCGACGCCCCCAAGGTCATAACAAGACCCACACTTGTCTACTCGCACCCGCACAAAGGTGTGTTCAATCTCCTAGGCAACTTGGCCTTACAACAATCCACAAGGACATTCACAATGCATAGGACTCTATGCATGAGCATGTATGATCCACAATTTCATACAATAGCATAATATACCACATTTGATCAAGAGAGTGCAATAAGCAAATTTGCATCCAAAAAGAACCCAATATCAACATAATATCAATTTATAATTCAAGGAACATATTTTAGGTCCATTATGGATTTCTAAAATCTCCAAGTCTTATGAAAATTATCTCATTGGTTCATTAAGGTTTATGAAATTCTTAATCTCTTGTATTCTTTGATTACTTGTAATCCGAGTAATGGGTTATGGAATCTTAACCCAAATTTTCACCTAGAGGTCGTGGCCTTCCCAAGGTTTCAAATAAGTCATGTTCACATCATTAGGTCCATTTACTTGTTATTTTGATCCAAGTTATTTGATTCTTATAATTACCTTCCAAATTTAGCTTATCTCCTAAGTCTTAACCACAATCCTTCATAAAAAATTATTGTTGCAAGTTTCCTACTATTTAATCTACGTTTGGTTACTTGATTAATTCAAGTCTTGACATCTCAAATTTGTCATCTTTTCCCTTCATTCAAGCCCTCAAAACCGTGGCACTCAATAGGGTCCTAGGTTACAAATTTTCTTCTCACTAGTTTAGTCTTCCTTTACTTAATTTGCCTAGCATTATTCTTGACACAATGTCAACCAAAATTCTGCTCTTAAAACAACCCAAAACCGTGGCACTCACCAAGGTCCAACAACCAGAATTTTGTCCACTTGGATCAACCTTAACTACTTGATTTAATTAGCTTTGCATTGGTCAAAATTTAAGCATCATTTCCCTTCATTTTCCAGCCCAAAACAGCCCCAAAACCGTGACACATCCAGGGGTCCAGCAACCAGAATTTTCCAGCAAGCAATCATGGATTTCAATCACAAAATTACATGAATAATTAACCACTCAATCAACTACTCAAAGCTAAATTAAGATAACATTCAAGAAATCAATTTCAAGCAATTTCAAGAACAACCACCATGTGGTTTTTCTTCCAAAAATCAAACACAAGATTCCTAGTTGCTAAAGAGGTTGAGGAGGATTAATCTTCCTCTTACCAAGATGAAGAACCAAGAAAATTCCAAGAAGCACTCTTGATTTTCGGTTTGAAGCTCAAAAACCCTAGAAAATGTGGTCCAAGTTAGAACAATGTAATGATGTGAAAAAGAAGAAGAAAATGACCATTAAATCAAGAGGAAACCAGAAACGAAAATGGGAGGGAAGGTCTGAAATTTTTCAGCCATGGAAGCTCACCTTCAAAGCTTGAAAAATGGTTGAAGATGGAAGCTTTCTTGAAAACTCCAAGCACAAAAGATGATGAGAAGGAGTAGGAGATTAAGAAAACATGGTTGATGTAAATTTTTATGAAGGTTGGGGTTCTTGAGGGTGGCTGGACGTAGGGTGTCTTTGGAAGAGGAAGAAAGAAATGTTTGAAGAGAGAAAGAAGAAGAAGAAACGTAAAAGGAAGAAAGAAATGGTGCTTTTGGGTGTTAATGCATTTAGATGTAATATTAGGATAGTAAAAATCAATTCTTTCTCCTTGAGTGGGCTGCTGGCAGACGAGAGAGAGAGAGAGTGGGTGAGAAAAATTGGCTTCCTTTGGAAGCTAACATGTGGTCAAAACTTGGGGTCAAAGCTTCTTAAGGAAGCTTGAATATTTAACTATTAAATTTGAATTAAAGTGATTTGATTAGACATAAGGTAGATTACATTAGGATAATGTGATAGTATTTTTTATTACACACTATTATCCAATGGATAATAGTTACGATTGATGAAGTCGGTATTTAATTAATCTGACAGATGAATTTTTCGTTTGTATTGATTTAAATGTATCTGTTAAGATTTCTCGAAAATTGTGAAACTTCGTAAACTGTGTCAAGTCTCGGGTTTAGTAAGATCCCCCGTCGACATGTCCATAGTCCAAGGTTCTCAGAGAAAACATCGCGTTTTCGATTCTGCTCAGCGCGCATGTAAAACGAGGAATATATTAAAATATTCGACGATTCCGGAAAATTCCCAGAAAATTCTCAAAAATTGCAAATATTATAAAACGACTATCCGTCATATAATTTTCCAATTTTTGAAGCACTACAGTCGTTTTCACGACTCTGCTCGAGTTTCACGCAAAACGAGGAATATATTAAAATATTCGTCGTTTCCGAAAAATTCCAGAAAAATTCACATAAATCACAAATATTAGAAAATGACTATTCATGGTGAAATAATCAATTTCTGGAGTGTTACACTGGTCTCAGCAATTCTCAGCCCAGTGTGCACGTAAAACGAAGAATATATTAAAATATTCGTCGTTTCCAAAAATTCCAAAAAAATTCCTACAAATCAAGAATATTATAAAACGATGATTCATGATCAAATATGTATTCTTTCGAAATGTTACAACATTCCCCTACTAAAAGGAATTTCGTCCTCGAAATTTACATACCTTAAAATAATTTTGGATGTTGCTCCTTCATCTTGTCTTCCAATTCCCAAGTCGCATCACCAGTTGCTTCATTCCAAATCACCTTTACCAATGGAATCTCCTTGCCTCGTAGTTGCTTTATCCATCGATCCTCGATTCTCGCAGGAGACGTTTCATAGGTCAGGTTCTCTTTTAACTGTACTGTGTCAAGTGCTATGACATGACTTGGATCAGGTAAATATTTACGAAGTTGTGACACATGGAATACATTATGTATGTTTGAAAGAATAGGGGGTAAGGCTATCTGGTAAGTTACTGGACCTATCCGGCGAAGAATTTGGTAAGGTCCAAGAAATTTTGGAGTGAGTTTTCTAGATTTCAAGGCCGTAGCCGACCCCGGTCGTGGGTGTGACTTTCGGGAACACATGCTCACCTTCTTCAAACTCAAGAGGCTTTCTTCTCTTATCCGCATAGCTCTTCTCGTCGGCTCTGAGCGGTTCTCATCTTCTCTTGAATCATCTTAACCTTCTCAGTCGTCTGCTGGATAATGTCTGGTCCGATCGTAAGACGCTCGCCGTCTTGGTACCAACATAATGGTGTTCGACACCGTCTTCCATACAGAGCTTCATAGGGTGCCATCCCTATACTCGAATGATAACTGTTATTGTAGGTGAACTCCACCAGTGGTAGAACTTCATCCCAACTTCCAGTCTGTTCCATAGAACAAGCTCTAAGTAGGTCCTCTAGAGATTGGATCGTTCTTTCCGATTGACCATCGGTTTGCGGATGATACGCCGAACTCAGGCGCAATCTCGTCCCCAACGAAGCTTGTAAACTTTGCCAAAACTTTGAGGTAAACCTCGGATCCCTATCCGAGATTATACTCGTAGGCACACCATGTAATCTGACAATTTCCCCAATATACAGTCGGGTCAGCTTTTCCAAACTGTACCTTATGTTAATCAGGAGGAAATGAGCCGATTTTGTAAGTCGATCAACTATTACCCAAATCGAGTCATGTCCCATCCTCGTCCTTGGCAATCCCACAACAAAGTCCATTGCGATGCTGTTCCACTTCCACTCAGGAATAGACAATGGTTGCAGCAACCCTGCAGGTCGCTGATGTTCTACTTTGGCTTTTTGACAGACTAGACAAGTCGATACACATCTAGTGACATCACTTTTTAGTCCATGCCACCAGAACAACTTCTTCAAGTCTTGGTACATCTTTGTTATACCAGGGTGCATACTTAGCTTGCTAGTGTGGGCATGATCCACAATATATCGTCTAAGCTCTTGGTCACGAGGAATACAAACTCTACCTCGGAATCTCAAAATTCCATCTGTTCCTTCTTCGAACTCTGTTTTCTCGCCTTGTTTCATTTGTTCTCTTATTCCTTGCAAGAATTCATCGGTCTTCTGTTTTTCCCGTATGTCTTCCATCAACTCGCTTGAGATGGTAACCATATTCATGCAAATTCTTCCGGGTTCCAACTTAACAAATGACCATACATCTCTAAATTGTTCGATGAGATCTCTTTCCTTAATCATCAAGGCAGAAACACTGATAGTCTTTCTACTTAAGGCGTCAGCCACAACGTTCGCCTTGCCAGGGTGGTACAACAACTGGAAGTCATAATCCTTTAAAAACTCCAGCCATCTCCGCTGCCTCATATTCAGCTTTTTCTTATCGTACAAGTACTTCAAGCTCTTGTGGTCACTGAAGATGTTGAATGTCGCTCCATAAAGGAAATGTCTCCATATCTTCAGAGCAAAAACCACAACTGCCAACTCCAAATCATGAGTCGGGTAATTTTTTTCATGCACTCGCAACTGTCGCGAAGCGTAGGCTACCACCTTTCGGTGTTGCATAAGAACAGATCCCAATCCTTGGTACGAAGCGTCACAATACACCTCGAACGGTTCATTCGGATCAGGTAACACTAATACAGGTAAGGTAGTCAGCCGTTTCTTCAACTCTTGAAAACTCTGCTCACATCTATCAGTCCATTCGAAAGCTTGATTCTTCTTTGTCAATTGAGTAAGCGGTCCGGCAATCTTGGAAAACCCTTCTATGAACCTCCGGTAATATCCAGCTAAACCAACGAAACTACGGACTTCCGTCACTGACTTCGGTTGTTCCCACTGCAATACTGCTTCTACTTTGCATGGATCCACTGCAATTCCTTCTTTTGAGATCACATGACCCAAAAACTTCACCTCATCTAGCCAAAACTCGCACTTCGACAGCTTGGCATACAGTTCCTTTTCCTTCAAAATCGAAGAACTATCTTTGAGGTGCTCGGCATGATGATCTCCCGATTAAGGGAATATATCGGGATGTCATCAATGAAGACGACAACAAACTTATCCAAGTACGGACGAAAGATGCGGTTCATATAGTCCATGAAAATAGCAGGCGCATTCGTCACACCAAACGGCATCACAAGATACTCGTAATGGCCGTATCGCGTACAAAAAGCAGTCTTGGGTATATCCTCCATTTTTACTCTTATCTGATGATACCCAGATCTCAAGTCAATCTTTGAAAATACCGCTGCCCCCTTCAGTTGGTCCATCAAGTCGTCGATTCTCGGGAGAGGATATTTGTTCTTGATTGTCAACTTGTTCAATTGCCTGTAGTCCACACACAATCTCGAGGTACCGTCCTTCTTTCGAACTAGTAACACAGGTGCTCCCCACGGGGACACACTTGGTCTAACGAACTGCTTCTCCAAAAGCTCTTCTAGCTGCTTCTTAAGTTCGGCTATTTCTATCGGTGACATTTGGTAAGGTGCTATAGACACGGGACCAGCTCCCGGTACTAGATCAATAGCAAACTCGATCTCATGTGCCGGTGGTAAACCAAGTACTTCTTCAGGGAAGATCTCAGGAAATTCCTTCACTACCGGAATAGTACTCAAATCAGCCTCACTCTCAACTTTCAGAGAAGATAATAGCATGTACCCCTGAGCTCCTTCTTTCAAGAAAGCTCGTGCTTGGTTGGCCGTCAAGTATCTAGAATTCTCATCCACAGGAAAGACTATGGTCTTACTAGAACAATCTAACAGAACATGGTTGGAAGATAACTAGTCCATCCCTAGGATTACATCTAACTGTGAAAGAGGTAAACAGATCAAATCGACAAAAAAGATTCGACCTTCGACAATCAAAGGACACTTCCAACAGACTTTGGTAGTAACTACCGGTTTATCAGTGGGGGTTGAAACAGTCAATTCAAAAGGTAGTTCAGACACAGGTAAACCAAGTCGTAGCACACAGTCATATGATATGAAAGAATGGGTTGCCCTAGAGTCATACAGTACTTTTAAAAGATTACCTTCTATGGCGCCTTCTCCTTGAATCAAGTCTTCGGATTCAGAAGCTTCAGCTCCACTCATAGTATAAACTCGACCTCCGACTTACGGTTTCTTAGCTCGGGTTGCATTGACTGAAGGTTCAGCCTTTGCTTAGTTGCGATCTGGACATATGGCCGGTTTGCCACATACGAAGCAAATGATTCCTTTTATCGTGCGATCTCTTGTGAGATGATCCTTCCCACACTTCGGGCATTTGGACGGGTAGGTCGTATTCGACCCGATTCGGTTCCCAGAAGAACCTCCACCTGAACTTCCACCGATTTGTTGTTGACTCCCCGTTGGTCGGAAATAGGGCTTCTTCTGAAAGCGATTTGAACCACTGCCTCCGCCTCTTTGGGACCGTACAGGCCCAAAGTTCCTGTTTCTCGCGTCTCTAGCCTGCTCCAAGGCTTTAACTTCACAGCAAGTGTCTAACAGTTCCAAGAATACCTTCATTTTCAAGGTAATCACAGCTTTCTTTACCTCGTACCTCAGTCCTTCGGTGAATTTCCAGTATTTCCAGGCTTCATCAGTTTGATGCTGGTAATGTGTGGAAAATTTCTCCAAGTTTTCAAACTTGGCCGCGTATTCGCTGACAGTCATGTTCCCCTGCCTCAAGTCGAGGAACTCCATCTCCTTTGCGTGTCTCGCATTCGCAGGAAAGTATTTGCCCAAGAATTTCTCCTTGAACAATTCCCAAGTGACCTCTGTTCCTTCGGCTTCTAATGCCCTTTGAGCTCCATTCCACCAGTCTTCGGCATTTCCGACAAGCATAAAAGTCGCATAATTTACCTTCTTGTCTTCCGCACAATTCATGCCACGAAAGACTTTTTCCAGCTCCTTGATCCATAGATTAGCCTTGTCGGGATCAAACTCCCCCTTGAATTGCGGAGGGTTATGACGATGAAACTCTAAGTAAGTTTTGCGCGTCGGCGGTCGCCTCAAGCTTGTTGAGCAGCTCTTTCTTGTTGTTGAGCAGCGCGTTCATTTTGTTGGGCGATGACTTCAGCCATTCTCTGCATCGCTTCAATAGCAGCTGCCATTTCTCCACCTCTTGCCATCTTGCTTTTCTCTCAAATTGGATTACTGAAAACATAAGAAAAGTCAGAGGAATCCACTCAAGACACCCATCACAGAGATTCACACAGCACAAACAAGACAGACTCACACTCAAGACCCAAAGAAAACATAAACCGGGGCTCTGATACCAACTTAATGTAACGCCCCTTTTTGGGAGGGAACGTCACATTGTCAAATAAAGTAAAATGCGGAAATTAAATAAACAATGATTAAGACCCGGTTCATTATAATTAATTAATGTTTAACCATGTGAGCAAACTTGGCAATATTTTTTTTTTAATAAGAATAATAAGGATACTACGGAGTGCGGATAAAAGTAACGAATAAAACAAGACATAGAAATTTGCACCTGAATAGCATGCATATATATATATATATAGAATTTAATACAACTGTTTTATAAATACAAGCCTGGCCATCATCAAAAAGCAAAACTATACCCACCCCAAGGGAAACATGCATATACAAAATATACAGCCCAACCAAAAAGAAAATACATCAGGCCCCCAAAACAAAAACACTGGCAGCCATCAGTAGCCACCAATGATCATCGACCCCTCAGGTAAAAAGGGACCGATTCAGGATCCTCAGGAGGACCCTCATCAGGATCTTCCTCATCCGAGGACTCATCCATAGGAACCACAGAGGTGCGGGACGGAGCCCGAGCGGTGGAATCAAACGAATCCTCTTGCGGGGTGTAATAACGGGCACCCCACATCTCCCTGATAGGCAGGTAAAACTCCAGGCGTAAGCTGAGGTAGCAAGTGAGGACAGGAGCCTCATGACGTCTCCAGGCAAGTGCTATCGACACGTCTCCCAAATACACGTAGCGGTCGGAGTTCAGGTTGATGTGCCAGCACTCCGGCCCTCCAAGGAAGGTCAGACGCACTTCTCCCAAGAGCCCACGCATACGTGCAGACATCGTCGCAGTAAAAGTCAATCTTGTGCAGGCCAGAAGTCGGGGAAGGCAGGATCTTCGGTCTCCTCACCGTCGTCTTCGATCAGTACAGGGTACACATAAACAGCAAATAATAGAAGCACAGGGAAAGAGGTAAGATATCCTACCATCAATACCAATACAGCAACCAAGAACCGAACGGCGCATAACGCCCACGTAGCATGTAAAGGCAATAAATAAGCTTTTAAACAGATAACCAGTCAGGCAATCATTAATAAAGGTAATGAATAATTCATAATATCCGAGCGGTTAAATTCGAGACGGTCAAGTATCGTGTAAACAATAATTTTCGATGACGAGAATATTCCACGATGCATGGACACAATATTCAATTTCCTACTCCATGGAGCTAGACTCAAACAATCGGAGAGAAAGATCGGGAGACATGTACGTGACTCGGTGCCGAGGCCGTGCTAT
The DNA here is from genome assembly GCA_029884605.1 of Ormosia emarginata. NCBI lineage: Eukaryota > Viridiplantae > Streptophyta > Magnoliopsida > Fabales > Fabaceae > Ormosia > Ormosia emarginata. The sequence goes on along the minus strand of JAQQTP010000079.1, from coordinate 29,737,624 downwards.
CAATAAATTTTTTTCTCGTGCACAATCATGGCATTGCACGGACATTCTACACTAGATCACGATATAGGACAGGTGTCAAGTCCGGATCGTCGGTGCGTTTGCATCGGTTTGCCCCACGGGCAAAGGAGCTACCAACTACCCATTGTGGAGGACCCGCACCCCGACGCCCCCAAGGTCATAACATGACCCACACTTGTCTACTCGCACCCGCACAAAGGTGTGTTCAATCTCCTAGGCAACTTGGCCTTACAACAGTCCACAAGGACATTCACAATGCATAGGACTCTATGCATGAACATGTATGATCCACAATTTCATACAATAGCATAATATACCACATTTGATCAAGAGAGTGCAATAAGCAAATTTGCATCCAAAAAGAACCCAATATCAACATAATATCAATTTATAATTCAAGGAACATATTTTAGGTCCATTATGGATTTCTAAAATCTCCAAGTCTTATGAAAATTATCTCATTGGTTCATTAAGGTTTATGAAATTCTTAATCTCTTGTATTCTTTGATTACTTGTAATCCGAGTAATGGGTTATGGAATCTTAACCCAAATTTTCACCTAGAGGTCGTGGCCTTCCCAAGGTTTCAAATAAGTCATGTTCACATCATTAGGTCCATTTACTTGTTATTTTGATCCAAGTTATTTGATTCTTATAATTACCTTCCAAATTTAGCTTATCTCCTAAGTCTTAACCACAATCCTTCATAAAAAATTATTGTTGCAAGTTTCCTACTATTTAATCTACGTTTGGTTACTTGATTAATTCAAGTCTTGACATCTCAAATTTGTCATCTTTTCCCTTCATTCAAACCCTCAAAACCATGGCACTCAATAGGGTCCTAGGTTACAAATTTTATTCTCACTAGTTTAGTCTTCCTTTACTTAATTTGCCTAGCATTATTCTTGACACAATGTCAACCAAAATTATGCTCTTAAAACAGCCCAAAACCGTGGCACTCACCAAGGTCCAACAACCAGAATTTTGTCCACTTGGATCAACCTTAACTACTTGATTTAATTAGCTTTGCATTGGTCAAAATTTAAGCATCATTTCCCTTCATTTTCCAGCCCAAAACAGCCCCAAAACCGTGACACATCCAGGGGTCCAGCAACCAGAATTTTCCAGCAAGCAATCATGGATTTCAATCACAAAATTACATGAATAATTAACCACTCAATCAACTACTCAAAGCTAAATTAAGATAACATTCAAGAAATCAATTTCAAGCAATTTCAAGAACAACCACCATGTGGTTTTTCTTCCAAAAATCAAACACAAGATTCCTAGTTGCTAAAGAGGTTGAGGAGGATTAATCTTCCTCTTACCAAGATGAAGAACCAAGAAAATTCCAAGAAGCACTCTTGATTTTCGGATTTGAAGCTCAAAAACCCTAGAAAATGTGGTCCAAGTTAGAACAATGTAATGATGTGAAAAAGAAGAAGAAAATGACCATTAAATCAAGAGGAAACCAAAAACGAAAATGGGAGGGAAGGTCTGAAATTTTTCAGCCATGGAAGCTCACCTTCAAAGCTTGAAAAATGGTTGAAGATGGAAGCTTTCTTGAAAACTCCAAGCACAAAAGATGATGAGAAGGAGTAGGAGATTAAGAAAACATGGTTGATGTAAATTTTTATGAAGGTTGGGGTTCTTGAGGGTGGCTGGACGTATGGTGTGCTGGAAGAGGAAGAAAGAAATGTTTGAAGAGAGAAAGAAGAAGAAGAAACGTAAAAGGAAGAAAGAAATGGTGCTTTTGGGTGTTAATGCATTTAGATGTAATATTAGGATAGTAAAAATCAATTCTTTCTCCTTGAGTGGGCTGCTGGCAGACGTGAGAGAGAGGAGAGTGGGTGAGAAAAATTGGCTTCCTTTGGAAGCTAACATGTGGTCAAAACTTGGGGTCAAAGCTTCTTAAGGAAGCTTGAATATTTAACTATTAAATTTGAATTAAAGTGATTTGATTAGACATAAGGTAGATTACATTAGGATAATGTGATAGTATTTTTATTACACACTATTATCCAATGGATAATAGTTACGTTGACATGATCGATTTAATTAATCGACGATGATGAATTTTTTTCATTTGTATTGATTTAAATGTATCTGTTAAGATTTCTCGAAAATTGTGAAACTTCGTAAACTGTGTCAAGTCTCGGGTTTAGTAAGATCCCCCGTCGACATGTCCATAGTCCAAGGTTCTCAGAGAAAACATCGCGTTTCTCGATTACTCACTCAGCATACGCGCAAAACGAGGAATATATTAAAATATTCAACGGTTCCGGAAAATTCCCAGAAAATTCTCAAAAATTGCAAATATTATAAAACGACTATCCGTCATATAATTTTCCAATTTTTGAAGCACTACAACAGTTTTCACGACTCTGCTCGAGTTTCACGCAAAACAAGGAATATATTAAAATATTCGTCGTTTCCGAAAAATTCCAGAAAAATTCACATAAATCACAAATATTAGAAAATGACTATTCATGGTGAAATAATCAATTTCCGGAGTGTTACACTGGTCTCAGTAATTCTCAGCCCAGTGTGCACGCAAAACGAGAAATATATTAAAATATTCGTCGTTTCCAAAAATTCCAGAAAAATTCCTAAAAATCAAGAATATTATAAAACGATGATTCATGATCAAATATGTATTCTTTCGGAATGTTACATTTTCCTCCTCCTTTCTTCTTCTCCCCCACGGTTTCCCTTTCTCTTTTCTGGCTGCCGTAAGAAAAATTGAAGAAAGAAGTCATATTTGGCTTCTTAAAGCCAAATCACTAAAGGGTACCCAAAATCCCGATCTGCTAAGAACACTTAGATTTCTCCAAATCTAGTTTTCTTAAAGCCAACAAGTTTGAAATAAATCACAAGATTCATAAAAAATCTTGTTGTACCAAAACCATCATTTTCCATATCAGCTGCTAGTCAAACCGGTATTAAAATGCACCACCAGTATACTTAAAAATACCAAACTAGCTCCAATTATTCTCAGATTTTAACTGTAGCACAGTTAACATATTTGTGACCCATAAATAAAGTCTCCACACTTATTTCCATTAACTGAGTAGTTTAAGCCATATCCAAGGCTAAAAATAGCTATATCGCACACATAGCATTGTAGCAAAGTGACTAGACATACTCAGAAAGTCACAAAATTCAACAGACATGTTAAGCAAGTATTAGGTTACCTCTGCATCTATATACAGGCCTAACATGTTTCACCAGGGTGTTACAGCTTATACATGGCACCTTAACAATTAATCGCGATATAGGACAGCGTCTCGTCCGGATCATCGGTATGTTTGCATCGGTCTATCCCACGGCCCCAATGGAGCTACCACTGTCTATTGTGAGACACCCGCACCCCGACGCCCCCAAGGTCAACCACTATGACCCATGCTTAGTCTACTCGCATCCGCACTAAGGTGTAATTCAATCTCCTAGGCACACATCGCCTTTCCAACAAAGTCCAACAAACATTCACATATGCATGATGACTCAATTTACATCATGTATGTTCATCAATTGTATGTTCCTCATAACACAATGCATATCATGCATATTCATTAACAATATATAATTCTCATGGAACATACCACAATGGCATATAATCAATTCTCAATAAATTCATGCCACAATTTAGTTAAGTACACATCAACAAGTGTTTAGTCCCACACATGGACTCACAATATCATACAATCCATTCTCAATATCAACATTTCATATATATTTCATAGTGATATGTTTTCTCATAATCATGCCATAACTGGCCAATGCAATTATCAACAACATAACATATTTAAATCTTCAGTCATAACACATAGTTATTAAAATTCAACCCTAGGTTACGTTTTCATTTCAAGATTTTCATCACTAATCCTCTCTAGGGGAATCCTCTTGTAATTCTCATTAAATCTTTAGTACTCCTAATTAGCCAAGTTCTTTACTTTGAATTTAATCATACCCACTTAGAATATTATTCTAAGGCTTTCCAAGTTTCACTCACACTCTTGTTCTTTTCTCAAGTCTAAAATCAGTATAAGTTATCAAGTAAATCTATTTCCTTCATTTTTCCATCTTATGAATCCATAATAGCTTATTAAATTACCTATTCTTCTAAATTTCATCTTGATACATAAGTCTTAGCCAATAAAGCCCTAAAGGTCGTGAACCTCCCAAGGACAAGAATCCAATCAATTTCTCCATCACATTGTTAGCATGAACCTTAGGGATCATTAAACCCAAAAATTTACATCTTGTTTCATCATTGTTTACCCTTAATCAATTCCTTCTTAACCTAATCTTCTAAGTTTTGAATTAGTACACAAATTCCATCATGGACCTATCATTGGGCCACTTGGCCGTGAGCCTCCAAGAATCAACATCTAATCAATTTCTTCCATTTACTTGCATCAAATCCTTTAACACCTAATTACCTAAGTTTCAATTCCCACAAAATCAATCTCAAAGCCTCAAAACATGGTCCAAAACTGTGACCTCACCAAAGGGTAAGAAACCTTACATTTTTTCATTCATCTAATTCAAACAATCCAACATCATTAAGGCATTCAAAACATCACCATTTTCACATAAATCAAATATACACAAAAGCATGAAAAACAAGCACACAAAGTGAGCAATCCATTATGGATTCCTCCATCAACAACACATAAAGGTTCCCTCACTACCAATAAAGGTTGAAGTGAGTAAATCTCCCTCTTACCAACGGAGAAGATCAAAAGAAAGTTCCTTGATGTTTTTCTTAAAGATTTCTTCCAACACCAACATAAAACCCTAAGTCATCAAGCAAGCAAACATTAAATCTAAGCTTGATAGAAGACAACCATGGATCAAAATCATGGTTTAACACTTTAAAAATAAGATCAGGAATGAAGATCCAAAACCTCACCTCTAGGTCTTCAAATCTTGAACTTTGAGAAGTACTTGAAGATGGATGAATTTGAAGATGGTCTCAACATGAAAGTTTCTTAGAATGGTGTCTAGATTCAAGATCAAGGGTTGGTTGGAATTAAACAAGGTTGGATAGTGTATTTTGGGTGCTTGGCCGAAACTAGCTTAGGGGAGGAAAATGAGATAGTTTTTGATGCTTTGGTTTTCTTGGTTCTTGATAAAATGGATGAAAGTGAGGATAGAGATGGAGATGAACAAGTAAAGTAAACCTTGAACCCTTCAAGATGTAGGGAATTGCGGATCAAAATATCTCGCAGCGGAATAATAGAATTCCTTCATAGGATCCATGCGAAAAGTCCATAATCCGAGTTTTAAAAGTTTACCTCTTGAAGCGTGATGAACGCAAGCGAGGTGAATCACAAACACCGTAATAGTGATGATGTTTCTGCGGTATCCACACGAATAGACTTGCAAAAAGGAGTGATGCCTCTGTTTCGCGGTGTTAGCTGCAAATAGAAGAGAAGAACCTTTCACTATCTCTCACTCACTTTCTTAGGTGCGGCTAGGGTTGTGATGTAACGTATGTAGCAGCCCCCTTAGCAGGACTATTTATAATAGTGGCTGCCTTAAGTGAGCGTGAGCAGTAGCAAGGTAAGCTGTGCAACCCTAAACCCATCTATCATGAGTTAGGCCCACAATTGAATCCAAGTCCAACTTAGATCCTTATTACTCCAATTTAGTCTGCTCTAAGTGTGCGACCCTGCAGGTTCTTATAACGTTGGTAGTAATATTAAAATCTCATTTTAATATTACAAACAGTGAGTGGTATCTAGCAACACATCACTGCTACCCAAGTAATGAGAATGTCAGTGATTTGACATAACCTATCCGTGACCAATGTTTCCGTGTAGTTTAGTCCCTTTGTCCAGATATCCAGATTGAACACAAGGCATGGAACGTGTCACCCCTATTTAGTTCAATCTTCAGTTTCCTGATTCCCGAGTAGACATAGTAATAACAAATGAGATCAATATCTTATATTGACTCATTTGAGCATGGCCATGTATTTCGTAGTCTCACTCAATTAGGGGGCCCGAAGATATCACTCCTGTTATATAGGAGGGACAAATCTCATCTAGGTCACTCACATCCCTCCACATGATCGCAGTATGTCTAATAACTAACTTTATAATCATCTTGTTACAGATGATGTTTGATGGTATTAAAACACACAACTCCTCATGTAGGAATCGTAGTGATTTTAGGTCAAAGGACCACATACACCATTATCACTATGAGAATCGCTTACAACACTCACGTAATGATCCACGTAGCGTTCTCATGGCAGATTTGTCCAATACATCATTACTCTAATATGTATCCATGTGTAGACTTGATACCTCATATCCATGACCTGTGAGATGTGGTCATCAGTCTATGCACATACTAGTCTCAATGTATTATTGTTATCCTAATTAACAATAATACTTGACTAGGGACATTTAATAATAGTATTTTATCCAATAGGATCTCACGATCAAGTCATCCATTTGATGTCCTATGGTATCAAACTTACTATTCTAAGGACTTTATTATGTCTAACAAAAAAGAACACAATAAATGAAATGCCTTATATAAAAATAGCATAATACAATGTATATAAATACAAACAAAATGTATTGGCCTCTAGGGCATACACCAACACAAGATGATACCTTTCTTTGAGAATTTCGTCTATCACCTCCACCAAAGCCCTAGGGTTTCCAAACTTTCAAGATCAACATCCAAGCTTGACAAAGAGAAGATCAATGATCAAAATCATGGTGTTGAATCATGAAAATGAGAAAAGAAAAAGAGAAGTCAAAGGCTTTACCTTTAAAGCTTCAAACTTTGGCTTCAATGGTAGAAAATGGAAGAGGAAGAATTAGTGAATGACCACCAAGAGAAAGTGCTTTAGGATGATGAGAGGAAGTAAGAAATGTAGTTTTAGTAAGCTAAAGGAGGTGGTCCTCCCATGGTGTGGAGCCGTGGAGTTAGAGAGAGAATAGGAAGAGATAGCTTGAGAGGAAAAGATGAAGAGAGAAAATAGAGAGAGAAAGTGATAGTCAAATTTGAAATGGAATAAAAAGTGTAATTAGGTGTATTTTGTGTAAGTGCATGGAATAAAATGAGTGGCCACAAAGAGCTCCCAAAAATGTGTGGTGGTGAGGAGGAGAGAGGAAATGTGGCTTCTTGAAGAAACCAATAGGAAAGTGCAAGGAAACTTCCCTCAAGCTTTTGCAATAAGTCAAAGTTCACCTTTTGAAAAGTCAAAGTGATGTCATGGTGATGATGTTACCATTGTGATGTCATTAAAGTATTCTCTGAAATATGACTAACACTGTATCAGATTTATTATCAGCAGACAGAAGTTACAGTTAACAAAAACTAGTATTTATTGTCTAACGGATAATAAAATTATTCTGCGATTTTTATTTATTAGATAAAAATCTCAAAAAATATGAAACCTTGTAAACGGTGTCTGGCCTTAGGTTTAGTAAGATTCCCCATCGACGTTTCCACAGCTCAAGGTTCTCGGAAAAAATATCTCATTTTCTCGGCTCTGCTCAGTGCGTACGCAAAACGAAAAATAATATTAAAATATTTCACGTTTCTGGAAAAATTCACAAAAATTCACAAAAATCACAAGTATTATAAAATGACTATTTGTCATAAAATTATTAATTTTCAAGGTGTTACAGCACTTAAGAACAAAACACATAGAAATAAGGCACCATTTCATAAAAGATCATGTTAAAAAAAGTGATTGCATGCTTGAATTTATGGAAACAACCAAACAACTTACTGATATCTTAACTAAGCCCTTAGCAAAAAAAGCATTTTTCTATATAAGAAGTGAACTTGGCATATTGGATCAGTCATACATCTAAACTCTTGTTGCACAATTTTGCTGCATAATGTGTCATTTGCTATATAATCTGTCATTTTGATGCATAACTTATCACTTTTGCTGCATAAAATCACAATCTTCTGCATAATCTATTTTCTTGCTGCATAATCTAAAATTTGCTGCATAAGTTGATTGATTTGATGCATAATATGTTATTTTTGCTGCACAATTACTTTGCTTTAATCACTTTTGAATCTAAGACTAACTTGAGCGTCAAAGGTTCCCCCTAAGTTATTTTGCAGGTACTTCATCATGACTAAGTCCTTCAAGTAGCTCAAAATTCACTAATCTTGTTGTGGTTTGATCCTTGACAAAGGTGGTGATTTTGCAAGAACATGTGTTTTGGATCAAGAACTGGTCAATTTTTATGCTTATATGATGTTTGGAATTGATTTGGTGATTGGGGTGAAATCCGCAAGTGTACGGTTTCGTCGTCAAGTAATAAAATATCGAATCCACAGGGACTATGTTTATGAATACCAATTAACTAATTAATTCAATTAAATTAAACAAAAGAGAATATAATTGTTGAACAAGAACGTAGAAACCAAACAATTAAATAAATAAAAGTTAAGACGCAAAATTGAGAATAAAAATAGCAAATTGTTGAGAAAAGATTTCAGAATTAAGAAAGCTTCCAGGATTGGGGTTAACCACAATGATACAAGACTCCTAATTGACAATCCTCTTATTAACACTTGAAATTTAATTGAAGGTGAATTACCCTAAATTAGTTAATGTTCCCTTTCAAGATACAAAAACTGTGCCCAATTAAACCAATTCCTACTCTCGTGGTAATTGAATTTAAATTGAACCCATTACGTTTTTTGGTAATTCATTAATCCTCGAAAGGCTAAACCTACTCTCGTGATTTAAACCTTAAGTTCAATTCTTATAGTTCCAACACCTAGGTTCACCTTTCAGTACGTCCCTAGATATCTATGAGATGCAAATAAGTGGCCAGCAAATTCACATGAATAATCGCAATAAGGATTGAATCAACAACATTCAAGATTAATAAAAGGGGTAAACAATATCAATTAATTATTATCAATGTATCAAAGGGCATTGCCCAATCCTAGAAACAAAAGGGAACTACTCAGACATGGAGAAGAAGAAACTAGAATTCATGTTCCAAGAACAACCAAACCCGTAATCCATGAGAGAAGAGAGGAAGATGAAGATCAAGAGCCTCCAATGTGCCTCCTTCTAACCAAAAACGAACCCTAATGTTGTCTTCAGAACATCTATATATACCCCATGGGTTAAAACTGGTTCAAGCCCATAAGAAAAGAGAAAAACGGACTTAAACATCTGACACGCACCCCGAACCACGGCCGTGGTGGCCACCACGGCCTGGCCGTGGTTGGCTCTGGGTTCATGATTTTTATGCTGTCTCTCAACCATGGCCGTGGTGGCCACCACGGCCAGGCCGTGGTTGGTTCTGGAAACTCCCTTTTTTGCTTTTTCACGCAGCTGCTCGATCCATGGCCGTGGTTCAGACCACGGGCAGGCCGTGGAACTCTCTGGAATGAGCTTTTTGTCCCAATTTGCTACCCTTTAAGCTCCAACTTCAATTGTGCAAGCTTTCCAACCATTTCAAGGCCAATTAAGCACCAATCCTGCACAACAACACCAAAAACACCGCAGTTATCCGAACTAAAGGGAAAAACAAACAAAAAGGGAAACTAAAATGCCTAGAATGTATAAAAATGCATGCAAACACATGAACAAAATATGATGTTGTTTCACACACATCAAAATACCCCCAAGCTTAAGATTTTGCTTGTCCCCAAGCAATAACTAAGACCAAACCAAGGAGTGGGATCAAAAGACAATAATAAATGAGGAACCGAGAAAACATCCAACCAAGCAATAGGCAAAGACAAACTAAGAAATAGAGAGGTAATCAAAATCAAGTCCAATTAGAGGCTAAAGTTCTCAGAAATCATGCTCCTCACTAAATTAGGATCACTCCACTAACCACACTCAAAGTGTTCAAGGATGAAGACAATGCGCTCAATATTCCTCAAAGAAAATGCACTTCCATAAGCTTGATAAGAAACCAAATTTCCACTAATAATCAACATGAATGCAAGAATCAAAAGGTCTTTCAAGGGATATAATGGGGCCATGGGAATGATGTCAGGAAGGATAAAGAAAGGAGGGTATGCACAAAGGGCTAACAACATTTTCAACAAGCACAAGAAACCCAATAGAACATACACGGAGCAAAGACAATTTTCAATCAAGGCATAATTCCACATTTTCTCCCCTTTCTTTTCAAGCTTTCATTTCAAGCTTTTCTTTTATTTTGTTTTCCCTTTTTCCTCAATTTTTTTTAGAGGGGAGAGACCTCATTTTCAAAACACATGATTCCCAATACAACATTCAAACTCAGATTGCTCCATTCAATATTCTAAATGATCACCAACAATGTATCATCATAGGCATCAAGAAAACAATTATACAATAAGCTCAAAATGGGCAACTAGTGGATGAAAGTGTAACAAATTCAGAAGGCCAGAAAAATACCTAAGATGCCTTAATCACATTCAAGCATGCAAACCAAGATTTCGCCTCAAAATGGTTTCAAATCAAGTTCTAGAGCACAAAATCAATGAGGAAATGACCACTCAACACAAAGAATGGGATGAAAAATCATATAGTGAATAAATCCCATACAAGCTCAAAACTCACTTTTAGAGGTTCAAAAATCAATGAGAAGCACAAATTCGAGAACATATGCTAATTATCAACTATCAAGAAATCACCTCCACTATCAATTAAAGACAATGCCTCGTTGCCTACCACAAGAATCAATAAATTGGGTTCCAAATCAATTATCATCTCAAAATCCCCAAAAGAGAGGGGGACAAGGTTCAACCAAAAAGCGTAAATATAAGATGGTGTGAAAATGCAACAAGAAAATGCAATGCAAAATGAGATATGGGAATGCATGATAATGAAGATAAAAATAAAAATGAAAAATAAATACCCCTGACTTAGACCTTACATTGTCCCCAATGTAAAAATCTAAAACTAAGGAAGGAATAAATGAAAAGGACTCACTGCGGTGGTGGAAAAAGGAGACGTGTAGCCATGAACTCGAACATCCTGGTCTAAAACTCCTTTTTTTTTTTTGTGGCCGATGACTATATACATCCCCTACAAAGGCTCAGAACTCGGGGAGGCACCAAAGCCGACTCAACAATAGCTAACTAAGAAACAAAAATAAAAAAAAAAAAATGTTAATCAATAAAAATAAGAAAATAAAGGAAAAGAGATAGAATGTTGGGTTGCCTCCCAAGAAGCGCTAAGTTATAGTCATTAGCTTGACTATGAGTTTGTTCTATGCTCGGTGATGTCAATGGAGTGGTCCTCGGTCCCCTCCTTCCTTCTTCATAGTGTTGCACTCTCGGCCATTTATCATGAATGTCTTCGGCCTTCTATCTTCACCTCAAGCACACCATAGGATAAGACTCGAACAATCTCATATGGTCCACCATTTCGACCACAACTTACCCGACGAAACGTAGAAGCGAGTTATCAACAAGAACTTTATCCCCTAATTTAAATTCACGCTTCTTGACACATTTGTCATCCCGCTTTTTTGGTCCTTTCTTGCAGGACTTGACCTTCTCGAACTTGGAAGCAACCTTGGGCAAGGTCTCCTCTAATACAGCATGAGTCACAGATTCCTGCATATCTGAAAGTACAACTCTGTCCATATCATCAGTAGCATCTATGCGATTACATGAATTAGAGAAATTAAGATTTTTTTCAGAATTGAAAACATTAAAAACTACTTCCTCATTATTCAATCGCAAAGTCAATTTCCCTTTGTGGACATAAATAATTGCCCTTCTAGTGGCGAGGAATGGTCGCCCAAGTATGAGCGGCATTTTAGCATCTTCTTCCATGTCAAGCACAACAAAATCAACGGGTAAAAAAAACTTACCCACTCTGATAGGAACATCCTCCAAGATGCCTACGGGGTACTTGACGGACCGATCCGCCAACTGAAGTGAAATAGTTGTGGGTTTCAGCTCACCCACCTCCAACTTCTTGCACACGAAAAGGGGCATAAGACTGACACTAGCCCCTAAGTCACACAGCTTTATCAAAATTTGTGTTACCAATCAAGCAAGGAATAGAGAAGCTACCTGGATCTTTTAGCTTAGGAGGCAATTTATTTTGAATTAAAGCACTACACTCCTCAGTTAAAGCTACGGTCTCATATTCATCAAGCTTTCTCTTATTAGACAAAATGTCCTTAAGAAACTTAGCATAGGTAGGCATTTGTTTCAACGCCTCAGTGAAGGGTACATTAATGTACAATTTCTTAAGGACCTCTAGGAACTTCCCAAATTGTATATCTAGCTTGGCCTTAGCCAATCTTTGAGGGAATGGCACTGGGGGTTGGTATGGTTCAGGGGGTACATACTTAGACACCTTTTCATTAATTTCCTCTTCCTCTAAGGGTTGTGTCTTAGTATCTATTTCCTCATCCCCCTCATCTTTATCAATCACCTCCTTACCCTTGGGATCCTCTAGGTTCTTACCACTTCTCAAACTAACGGCCAAGCAATGTTCATTACCGGATTCATTTCAGTGACCAGAAATTTACCTTGTTGCCTATGTGAAGTGCACGCAAGTTGGGCAATCTGAGTTTCTAACAATTTATTATGAATGGCCAAATTTTCAACTTTAGATGACAACTCTCTAATGGCCTCGATCACAACTTGCCCATGTTGCCTAAACTCCTCATTTTGCTTAGCTTGACTCTCAACAAAATTCTCAAGAAGAGACTCAAGTTTAGAGTTTTGTACTGTTGGAGTCCGAGAAGAGGGTTTAGCACTACCTTGCCCCGCTTGGTGTTGACTATTCCGGTAGGAGGAAAGTTGGGATGTGACTTCCAACCGGGGTTGTAAGTTTGAGAATATGGATCATTCCTCCCCTTTTGGTTGAAGTCATGGAAATTGTGGCATGATTCCACTTGCTCCACCGGTGCACCTTGTGAGGAGCCAATTCCAACTTGGCATTCAACACCTATGTGTCCCTGTGCTCCACAAATCTCACAAAAATTGTTAGAGGCACCTATAGCATTTACATGAGCCTTTTCAAGCATGTCAAAATGTTTATTCAAAGAATCAAATTTTGACATAATTAAATCAACTCCGTCTACCTCAAACTTACCTCCCGAGAGTTTTCTCGGGTTATTACCTATTTCATTTGCCCTCGGTGATGATTTGTGGCAACACTCTCAATGATCTCATAGGCTTCTGTCAGTCTTCTATTCATCAAAGCTCCACCAAAATGGAGTCTAGAGACACCTTCGAAGAATATTCTAGCCCATTATAGAAGGTGTGGACAATCAACCATTTTTCTAACCCATGGTGTGGGCAAAGCTTCCAAAGAAAAGCCTTGTATCTATCCCAAGCTTCCGACAATGATTCACCATCTTTCTGAACAAAGCTTGTGATTTGGGTCCTCGATGAGCAATCTTGGATGGTGGAAAGAATTTGTTCAAGAAAGTTTGCTCCAATTGGTCCCAAGAAGTGATGGTCTCACGGAATTGACCTCAACCAAGCCCTAGCTCTATCTCTCAATGATAATGGAAATAGGCGAAGGCGAATAGCATCAACGAGGCACCTTCAATCTTGAGGGTCTCACGAAATTCCAAGAACATATCCACATGATCGTTTGGGTCCTCTGATGGCAATCCTCCAAACTGGTTCTGCCTTATCATGGTGAGTAAAGCAGGTGGTATAGTGAACTGTCTAGCTTCAATATCTGGCCGAGCAATTCCAGAGCAACGCAAACCCCGAGCATTAGGGGCTGCATACTCTTTAAGAGGTCTATTATCAGCAGGTGCAGCCATGACAAGCGTTGGCTCAAGTCTATCTCTTGCTCTTTGGCTTTGTTGTCTTCTCCTTCTGCGAAGGGTTCTTTCAATTTCAGGATCAGCTTCTTCAAGAGTCCCAAAACATCTAGTTCTTCGCATAAACAAGAGAATTACCTGTAGACACTCAAAGAGAAAACAAGAAAGTAGTAAAAAAGTTTAAAATAATTAAATTAAAATTTAACTGATATTCAAGAAGACACAGTCCCCGGCAACGGCGCCAAAAACTTGATTGGGGTGAAATCCGCAAGTGTACGGTTTCGTCGTCAAGTAATAAAATATCGAATCCACAGGGACTATGTTTATGAATACCAATTAACTAATTAATTCAATTAAATTAAACAAAAGAGAATATAATTGTTGAACAAGAACGTAGAAACCAAACAATTAAATAAATAAAAGTTAAGACGCAAAATTGAGAATAAAAATAGCAAATTGTTGAGAAAAGATTTCAGAATTAAGAAAGCTTCCAGGATTGGGGTTAACCACAATGATACAAGACTCCTAATTGACAATCCTCTTATTAACACTTGAAATTCAATTGAAGGTGAATTACCCTAAATTAGTTAATGTTCCCTTTCAAGATACAAAAACCGTGCCCAATTAAACCAATTCCTACTCTCGTGGTAATTGAATTTAAATTGAACCCATTACGTTTTTTGGTAATTCATTAATCCTCGAAAGGCTAAACCTACTCTCGTGATTTAAACCTTAAGTTCAATTCTTATAGTTCCAACACCTAGGTTCACCTTTCAATACGTCCCTAGATATCTATGAGATGCAAATAAGTGGCCAGCAAATTCACATGAATAATCGCAATAAGGATTGAATCAACAACATTCAAGATTAATAAAAGGGGTAAACAATATCAATTAATTATTATCAATGTATCAAAGGGCATTGCCCAATCCTAGAAACAAAAGGGAACTACTCAGACATGGAGAAGAAGAAACTAGAATTCATGTTCCAAGAACAACCAAACCCGTAATCCATGAGAGAAGAGAGGAAGATGAAGATCAAGAGCCTCCAATGTGCCTCCTTCTAACCAAAAACGAACCCTAATGTTGTCTTCAGAACATCTATATATACCCCATGGGTTAAAACTGGTTCAAGCCCATAAGAAAAGAGAAAAACGGACTTAAACATCGACACGCACTCCGAACCACGGCCATGGTGGCCACCACACCGGCCGTGGTTGGCTCTGGGTTCATGATTTTTATGCTGTCTCTCAACCATGGCCGTGGTGGCCACCACGGCCAGGCCGTGGTTGGTTCTGGAAACTCCCTTTTTTGCTTTTTCACGCAGCTGCTCGATCCATGGCCGTGGTTCAGACCACGGGCAGGCCGTGGAACTCTCTGGAATGAGCTTTTTGTCCCAATTTGCTACCCTTTAAGCTCCAACTTCAATTGTGCAAGCTTTCCAACCATTTCAAGGCCAATTAAGCACCAATCCTGCACAACAACACCAAAAACACCGCAGTTATCCGAACTAAAGGGAAAAACAAACAAAAAGGGAAACTAAAATGCCTAGAATGTATAAAAATGCATGCAAACACATGAACAAAATATGATGTTGTTTCACACACATCATTTGGAAAGTTTTGGAACTAATTTGAAAGCTTTGGAATTGGTCCTTTACTGTTTGAAGTGCAAAAACTGAATTTAGCAAGCTTGTAATCGATTACAGGACCTTTGTAATCGTTTACAAAGGCTCTGCCAAGTGTCCCAAGCAAAGTCAGAGAGTGTGTAATCGACTACACATACTATGTAATCGATTACAAAGTTTCTAGAACTCATGTAATCGATAACACTCACATTGTAATTAATTACAAAGTTCACAGAGAGCGTGTAACCGATTACACACCCATTGCAATCGATTACACAGGGGTTTAAAAATGGGTTTAAGCGAGAAGCTATTTTCACATACAACTTATCTTTCTCTCTCTTCCTTGACGAAACCCCTCACCTCTAACCTTCAATTTCTCTCTCTTTTCTTGGCCAGATCACCTCATTCCACCACTATTCTACTCAGATTTCTCTTCTTCACCACACCCCTAAACCAATTTCAACCAAAATCACCCCAAATTCCTTCCCTCATCTCCCCTCACAAACGTTCTCTCTTTCTAAGCCCTAACCCATGAACTCTTCCACCTTCTTGTAACACCCTCCGTAGGACATTACATTTCTGACTACAACTTATAATCTGAAAGTCATTCCATAAAATGTTTGAGTTATAAAACATGGATTTTAAAATTTCTTTTCGCGGAAACATAAACTTACTAAAATTTATAGGTAATACTAAAAAATAGATTTAAACTGATTAGCATACATTACTGACACCACATAATATTTAACAATTAATCAAGAAACATAAAACTTATAGACTCAAGTTTTAGCAATAGCAAATCCTATGACAGGTCCTACTTAATAGCACAGTAAAACACTAACGAGAAACACTCAACATACTTATTCAGTCTTGTATCCATCTTGATGCGTCATATATTTGTTCTTCCTCAAACTGCACACCATCAAATCCGGGATGGCCACTCCTTTATGTTATCACCGAACTCAAAATATTTGCCTCCAGTCAAGTCTAAGAAAACTCGTTCCATCTACTATACAAATTTTAATAATACAAGCACAACAAAACAATACAACAAAGAGGTGAGATCCTCTTTCATCAATACCAGTATGGTAGAAAAGAATGATACGAATGACAAAGTCATTCCATACACACAGATATCACAAGTATAATCATGTTATCAATTTATCATTATATTCAGAAAACATATATCACCATAACAAAAACATTAACAATATTTCAACAATAGATATCTATAATGATTATGCCACCATGTTATGTGTAATACCCTTAAACACATGTTAGACTGGTAAATGGTTACCAAAGGTAGCATTTATCTTGTTTAGCATGCCAGTCAAGTTTTGTGATAAACTGAGTTCGTTTAGGCACTTAGTTGCAACACAGAAGTTGAAAAGTAGCTTAAAATGACTCAGATAATAGCATAAGTTGCTAAGTTAAAGGAAATAAACATAGAGAGTTTATTTCTAGGTCACAAATAAGCCAAGTAAGATGTGGTTAAAGTTTCAAGAGACTCAGAGTCAATTTGGTATTTTTAGGCATATTGGTTGTGCGTTTTAATACCGAATGACTAGCAGTAGATATAGAAAATCATGAAAATGGTGAAACAACAATTTAGATGAATCCTATGATTTATTCTAAAGTTGTTGGAAGCTGGAAAACATGAATTAGCATAATTTGGGTGTCCCTAGCTGATATAAGTTTTTGCACAGAAACTTAAGTTAATCTTTTTTCTTAATTTCCTCTGTATCCCACCCCCTATTTCTCTCTTCTCTCTCGGCAGAGAACCGAAAAAATCAGAAAAAGAAAGAAGAAAAGAGAAAGGGAGAAAGGAAGAAATGGGAGAAGAAGAAGGGAAGAAGAAGAGGAAAAAGATCAAGGATCAAGCTTCAAGATCAAGAGTCTTCAAGAGGTTGGGGATTTCTATTCATTCTCTCTCTTTGTTCTCTTTGAATAGGGGTTAGGGTTTTTGAATAGAAAAGGGGATTTGGAGAGCCAAATCCGAGTTCCTATCTTGATTCTTGGTTTCCAAGAGTTGAGTAAGGTTAGTTTTAGCTTAGTAAACCTAAGAGGGTTGTTTATGGCTCAAGATCAACCATTAAGATCCATAGATATAGAATTGGATAATAGTTGGTGTTATGTGATTTTGGACCTAGATCTATGCCCTAAGAGAATTCATAGGTTGTAAAAGAGTTACAACAAGTTTAAAGGCCTAGATTAATGTTAGAAATTGCTTAGAATCCATGAGAAAAGGATTGAAAATTAGTTTTTCAGCCAATTATGCAGAAAACGTATTCTGCAGATTTTGCTGTTACACAGCGAGTGCTCAGGAGGTGCGTTTTGGGCGCCTAGGCGCTCACTGTCCAGAGAAAATTTGCGTGTAGCAGGACCCTGAGCGCTCAGGCACTAGGTTTTGGGCGCTTAGGCGCCCATCGATAAACAGAACATGACATTCAAACAGCCTGTAGTGTTTTTATCATAACTCGAGCTACCGATATCAGAATGACCTGATTCTAGAGCCATTTGAAAGCTAAGACATAAGGCTTAATGTGGTAAAAATTTCAAAATTTCACACCAAGCCAATCAATACCAATTTCTATTTGAATTTGAGATAAATTCTGCAAAAAAGGCATTCTGGCAACCAATAAACCAGATTGCATAATTTCTTGCTCTGATGTCGTATCGACATGGGACCAGTGCCATTTTGAAGCTAAGATGTAAGGGTTCTTGGTTATAAAATTGTAGAATTTTCCCACTTGTGGTTTGTTCCCAGTTACAATTTAAAGTTAGGTCAAAATCAGTTGATATCACACTATAAGAAAGTGTGCAGATATGAGAAAAGAGGAGGAAGCTACTAAGTTAGAATTATAGCATTTTTATATATTTGTTATATACAATGTTATAGAGAACTGGTATTGGAATTGCTTTTACTGAGAATGTTAATTCTCACCCCAGTTGTTATTCCATGTAAATCTAGATGCAGTACGTACGAAGTATACAGTACGGGTACGAGACCACCTAAGGGTGAGAAGAGAAAGCATAAAGACTAGAGTAGTTTTTATTGCTTTAAGTAGACAGAACTTATATAATCAGTTTATATTTATTCTATAAGTTTTATGTTATATGTATTACAATAAGCCCTCTTGTGGCTAAGTTTATATATAAGTTTGAGTTTTTCCGCAATCTCTCAAGGCTTTCTATAATTACTCAGTTGTGATTATGGATATAGGTTAGAAGATAGTATGAGGAAGTGACGTTTCTAGTACCGTTATCTTTATATATCATTGTGTAACTATGATATATTCAGATATCTATATTAGGGTGTTACATTATGGTATCAGAGCAGTTCATCCTGTTAAGCCGGGGTATGGACTGACTGTGCTTAGATATAGGTAGCAGTTTAGTAGAAAGTTATGCATTCTTTTATCTCTTTTTGAGATATGCAGATGGAATTACATGACTAACCTTAGGTATGTGTGCTAATAGCTACTGTCACACAAGTACATGATATTGAGCCTAGCTAACTCAATATGTATTGTGTTGCGTGTACAGGAAACTATGGCAACTACCAGGTGAGCCTATGAGACTAGGAGACTGGTAAAGGAGGAGATAACCAGAGCTCTTAGAGAAATGGTTGCTGTTTTGAGAGAGCATGCTGCCATTAGTAGAAATCTATCAAAAGTAATAGAACAGTACTCGCATAGTTAGTTATGGGAACGAGAAGGAACTTTTGAGAGATCAGTATTTCTCAGAGTTCAGGAAAGTTACACCTTTGTTGTCAAGGGAGAGTTTGGTTTTGTCAGAGTCGAAAGGTGGTTTCACGTGATGGAAGAGATCCTTGAGGTCATGTCGTGTGCTGATGAACAGAAGGTGACCTTGCTTCTTAAGGGTTAGTAGGAGAAGCTGAAAGCTGATAAGATGAAGCAGAGAGGTTACTAGAGATGGTTAGTACTTGAACCACCTGAGAGATGTTTAGAGTTACTTTGCTAGATAAGTATTATTCCCTTAGGTTATAGAAAGCAAAGGAATAGGAATTCCTAAAGTTGGAGCAAGGGGATATTACTAAAGACCAGTATGCGAAGCAATTCAAAGAATGTCAAAAGTTCTTTTCTTATTTTACGTCCAATCCAGATGAAGACTGAAGTAAGTAAAATTTGAAGTAGAACTTGGAGAGGGCATTAGAAGAATTGCGATGCAAAAGGAGGTTAAGGACTTCTTCGCTCTAGTCAGTAAATATAGAGTTGTAGAAGTAGATAATCTCAGGACCTCGATGGAACAAGAGTTAGAAAGTTCCTAAAGAGGAAAAGATCAGATGTTGAGATCAGTAAAGGTGCCTTTTGATCTCAATTTGTGTCAGAGTTGCACAGTGGAAGCTTGAAGTGATGATAAGTATAAGTAGAGTGCTTTTAGATGAGCAACTCTAAGGAAAGAGGTATATCAAGCTTCAAGTCACTAAGATGTGCTAGATGTGGTAAGATACATGGATGTAGACCGTACTTGACAGGTAATCCGTGTGCTGCATAAGTGAGTAACCAAGACATCGTAAGGGAGATGATTCTTGGACAAAGGAAGCGACGAAATCTTCCAACTTGGTATGAGATGAGAACACATGTAAAGAGAAATCTTTTAAGGTGTGTATAAGAAGAGTAGAGATTTACTTTGTAGATCATGTTGATTTACTTTGTGAATCTAGTTTGTTTACTTTGTTGGTATGATTTGGTTGTTTTAAAGAGACAAATGATATTATGTTCTTGTTTAGTTGGTATGTGAGACTGTGCCTTAAGTTAAAGGCATGTTGGACAAAGGGAATATCAAGAATAAATGTCTTTGTCAAAAAGAAGGATGATCAAGTAGATCAGTTGAGAGAAGTTTTGAATTTTCTCAGGAGATGATTTAAGACTTAGTTGTCATAGAAACAGAGTAAAGAATAGCAGATCTTTTCGAAAAGAAGTGGTTAAGTACCAAGTAAGCCGAAAGTCAGTTTTGGATTACAAGTGGTACAATTTAAGGGCTATGTAATTTCTCAAGATAGAAATTACAGAGAACCCTAGCAGAGTTTAAGTAAAGATACAATGGGTAGAGTAGCCATTGTATCTAAGATCAGAGAATCTATCAGTAGATTTTCTAAGTTAGTGCTACCTGGTTTAGGCCAGTTAAGAGAGGTAGTACTCAGTAATGGACTATAGATGATAAGTTTGTTTTCCAAGAGTAGAAGAGAAGGTTGATTACTATGTTAGTATTGGTAATTCCAAATTCCCGAGAGAACTTTGAGGTAATCAGATATACTTCAAAGATGGGACTAGGGTGTGTTCGATGCAATAGAGGTAGGTAGATGCCTACGCATCAAGGCAGTTAAGTCTGCAAGAGAAGGACTACCCTAGGTATGATTTGGACTTAGCCACAGTAGTGATTACCTTCTAGTTTTGGAGATATAACTCATAAAGGTGTCTAGTTAAAGGTGCTCAACGATCATGATAGCTTGAGACGCTTGTTGATCAGAGAAAGCTGGACATGAAGCAGAATAGATGGATAGAGTTTTTCAAGGCTCATAACCTTGAGTTGAGATATCATTCGGGTAAGGCCAAAGAAGTGGTCGATGCACTAAGTAGGAAATTCCTACAGGTGTCCCAAATGATAGTTCAAGAGAAAGTGAATTTCATGAGAGTTTTTGAGAATTTGAGTCTAGCGGTGACTATGATTCCAGATAGTCTCTCAGTGAGCAAGTTGGATATAGTAAGAGGCCTAAAGACTCAGATTTCTTTGAAGTTCAGAAGGAGAATGAAGCTCTAAGGGACGAGTGTGAGCAGATCTTCTAAGGAACCCTAAAGGATTTTGTTATGACTAAGAGGGAATAACGAAATTTAGGGACAATTTTGTTTTCTAAGAAGGTAAAAAATCAAGAAAAAGGATTCCAGAAGAAGCTCACCAGAGAAAGTATACCATCTATCAAGAGGCTATTAAGGTTTTCCAAGAGTTAAGGAAGATGTATAGTGGCCTAGTATGTTAAAGAACATCATAGAATATGTTGAGCTGCTGGTAAGAATGGTGAGATTAAGTAATCTACCCATCTTTTGCTAAGTACAGTTAGCTATTCTCTAGATAAGGTAGTTCAAGTACTTTTGAAAGAAATAGTCAGGATTCATGAAGTTTCAGTGAATATAGTGTCTGATAGAGATACTAGATTCACACCTGGTTTTGAGAGTCTTATAAGAAGGAGTTCAAAGCTAAGTTATGTTTTAGTACAGCTTACCATCCATAAGCATAGAGATCAAGAGCTTTAAGGTAAGCAGATCTTATCAAGAGAAGGTGGATGGGAGAAGCTGATACTGAAAAAGGACTGCGTGGAAGCAGAAGTTCCATGTAGAGTTTTGTTTAGCCAGAATTGTTTGCTTGAGGTGAGCAATTTTGGAGGCAAAATTTTTAAAAAGAAGGGGAGAAATGTAATACCCTTAAACACATGTTAGACTGGTAAATGGTTACCAAAGGTAGCGTTTAACTTGTTTAGCATGCCAGTCAAGTTTTGTGATAAACTGAGTTCGTTTAGGCACTTAGTTGCAACACAGAAATTGAAAAGTAGCTTAAAATGACTCAGATAATAGCATAAGTTGCTAAGTTAAAGGAAATAAACATAGAGAGTTTATTTCTAGGTCACAAATAAGCCAAGTAAGATGTGGTTAAAGTTTCAAGAGACTTAGAGTCAATTTGGTATTTTTAGGCATATTGGTTGTGCGTTTTAATACCGAATGACTAGCAGTAGATATAGAAAATCATGAAAATGGTGAAACAACAATTTAGATGAATCCTATGATTTATTTTAAAGTTGTTGGAAGCTGGAAAACTTGAATTAGCATAATTTGGGTGTCCTTAGCAGATATAAGTTTTAGCACAGAAACTTAAGTTAATCTTTTTTCTTAAATCCCTCTGCATCCCACCCCCTATTTCTCTCTTCTCTCTCGGCAGAGAACCGAAAAAATAGAAAAAGAAAGAAGAAAAGAGAAAGGGAGAAAGGAAGAAAGGGGAGAAGAAGAAGGGAAGAAGAAGAGGAAAAAGATCAATGATCAAGCTTCAGGATCAAGAGTCTTCAAGAGGTTGGGGATTTCTATTCATTCTCTCTCTTTGTTCTCTTTGAATAGGGGTTAGGGTTTTTGAATAGAAAAGGGGATTTGGAGAGCCAAATCCGAGTTCCTATCTTGATTCTTGGTTTCCAAGAGTTGAGTAAGGTTAGTTTTAGCTTAGTAAACCTAAGAGGGTTGTTTATGGCTCAAGATCAACCATTAAGATCCATAGATATAGAATTGGATAATAGTTGGTGTTATGTGATTTTGGACCTAGATCTATGCCCTAAGAGAATTCATAGGTTGTAAAAGAGTTACAACAAGTTTAAAGGCCTAGATTAATGTTAGAAATTGCTTAGAATCCATGAGAAAAGGATTGGAAATTAGTTTTTCAACCAATTATGCAGAAAACGTATTCTGCAGATTTTGTTGTTACACAGCGAGTGCTCAGGCGGTGCGTTTTGGGCGCCTAGGCGCTCACTGTCCAGAGAAAATTTGCGTGTAGCAGGACCCTGAGCGCTCAGGCACTAGGTTTTGGGCGCTTGGGCGCCCATCGATAAACAGAACATGACATTCGAACAGCCTGTAGTGTTTTTATCATAACTCGAGCTACCGATATCAGAATGACCTGATTCTAGAGCCATTTGAAAGCTAAGACATAAGGATTAATGTGGTAAAAATTTTAAAATTTCACACCAAGCCAATCAATTCCAGATTCTGTTTGTATTTGAGATAAATTCTGCAAAAAAGGCATTCTGGCAACCAGTAAACCAGATTGCATAATTTCTTTCTCCGATGTCGTATCGACATGGGACTAGTGCCATTTTGAAGCTAAGATGTAAGGGTTCTTGGTTGTAAAATTGTAGAATTTTCTCACTTGTGGTTTGTTCCCAGTTATAATTTAAAGTCAGGTCAAAATCGGTTGATATCACACTATAAGAAAGTGTGCAGATATGAGAAAAGAGGAGGAAGCTCCTAAGTTAGAATTATAGCATTTGTTATATATTTGTTATATACAATGTTATAGAGAACTGGTATTGGAATTGCTTTTACTAAGAATGTTAATTCTCACCCCAGTTGTTATTCCATGTAAATCCAGATGCAGGCACAGATGCAGGTACAGAGGTACAGACCCTGCTAAGGGTAAGAAGAGAAAGCATGAAGACTAGAGTAATTTTTATTGCTTTAAGTAGACAGAACTTATGTAATCAATTAATATTTGTTCTGTAAGTTTTATGTTATATGTATTACAATAAGCCCTCTTGTGGCTAAGTTTATATATGAGTTTAAGTTTTTCCGCAATCTCTCAAGGCTTTCTATAATTACTCAATTGTGATTATGGATATATGTTAGAATATAGTATGAGGAAGTGACGTTTCTAGTACCGTTATCTTTATATATCGTTGTGTAACTATGATATATCCAGATATCTATATTAGGGTGTTACATTATGTACCTTGACAATGCCACAACAATATGTATATCGACTATGCATATGCCCAATGTATTATATTCCTACTCTATGGAGCTAAACCCAAACATCAGAGAGAATGATCCGGAAAACCTGTCTGTAGCTCAGGCTGCCCCAGCCAAATATTACACAGTCAAACATCGTGTAAATAGTACACAGTCAAAACGTCGTGTAGATAGTACACAGTCAATACGTCGTGCACAACAGACACTATACCGGACAGTCTCCACTAGATCCTAATTAAGAATAGTGCTTGTCGAGATCGCTAGTGCGTTGCCCATTACCATGGCCCAGAGGAGCTCCCAACTATTCGCATGTGAAATCCTCCGCACACTAATGCCTACAAGTTCACTCAATGAACCACACTACGCATATCGCACCCGCACTATGGTATAATTCATCTTGTCAGCCAATTTGCCAATTTCAACCAAATTGACACATTCCTCGACACATGTGCATGAACCAAAATACACAAATAACAACATTATCATTGTTTCTCATAATAGTACACCATCACTTGGCAGTACTATTTTTCAACATGTCTGGGTCCACCACTTTAACCCGACAGTAAACTATTGTTCCTTTCAGTTGCATAAATATTTTGTCTCATTTTCATAATCGCGACACCTTTTTTCAACGTTTTCCCAATCGCGTAAAAATATTTAAACGTTTTCAAAAACGCGTAGCGTTTTTAAATCATTTTCTCAATCGCGTAGTTTAAAAATCATTATTTTAAATATGCGTAAGGTATTTCTAATTTTTTTCAACTACATAAAATATTTCTTTACATTAAAAATTATATTTTGAAACTTTCTCAATTATTATTTATTTTTAAATTTTTTTATAGTATTTCCTTAAAAAAAATCTTTACTTAATATTTTTTACTGTTTCCTTTAAAAATTTCCCTTCTTGGACATAACTAATATTTACATCTCGAAATTTACTAACGCGCTTCAAAACCCAAAGGGTGAGCTATATGTTAGTACTTTTCAAGTGTTCAATTTATTTCTCATCCATACTTAATTTCTCTAATTAAGTTTCTAAAATGACTTTATTCATTTTATTCTAAAAAATTCATTCAAATTGAGTTCTCTTTAATTTAATTACATAGTCCACACTTAGAAAATAATTTTAGATCAAAGGTATCACAAAGGGCATGTTGGCTGAAATTCTTCTATAAATCATCTTTAAATCATTTTCTACTATTTAAGTCATCGTAAAATTATCACTCTAATTAAATTAATTAATCCATGCTTTAGAAAATATTTGAGAACATTTTGGTTCTCTTTGTGGTGGTGAAGCCATGAGCTTCATGTGTTCTTTGGAACACTTATACAAATTCTCAACATGTTATTCATATCCTACAATAACTATCATGCATCCATAACACATACCAAAATATACTAAAGCTATAGACATGTTTGCAAATAAATCAATCACAAATAGGAATAACTTTAAATCAACCAAGTGAATGAATCCTTATGGATTCTTCACCACACACAAATCCACTCCTCACCACCAACACATGGTTGATGAGGGTAATCTCCCTCTTACCTCTTGGAGAAACCTCCAAAGCTCCTTGCTTTGCTTCTTGTACAAGTCCTTCAGCACCAAGAGCTTCTTAAAAAAAAATCAAAGTAAACACACATAATCAATATCTAAGGCTTGAATAAGAAAACCATGGATTAGAATCATGGTTAGAACCTTGAAAATCAAAAGAAAAGTGAAGATTAATGAACTTCACCCTTTTATCCTTCAAACTTAGATCTTAGGAAAAGTACTTGAAGATGGATGATTTGGAAGATGGTCTCAACATGAAAGTTCCTTAGAATTGCATGGAGATTCAAGATCTAGGGTTGTTTAGAATTATAGAAATTTGGAGAGTAGATTTAGAGGGTTTGATCGTGAGCTTGGTGGAAGAGAAATGTAAGAGCTTTTGTGTTCTTTGCTTGATGAAAAGATGAAGATGAATGAATCTTGAGAAATTCCTAACATGAAAGTGTCTTGGATTGATGTAAGGATTCAAGAAACAAGGTTGGTTAAAATTATTGGAGAGTGGAGGTAGAAATTAGGCCTCTTGGCCGTGAGCTTAAGAAAGAAAAGGAGAGAAAATTTGTGAAGCTTTGGCTTTGGAAATGTTAAAGATGAGTAATGAAATGAAATGAAACTTTTCTATAGCTATTTAGCCTCCAAAACCGTGACCTTCCCCCCCCCCCCCTTGTACACGAAAGAATTGTCCAAATACATTAGCCACCATTTGAGACATCAATAGCCATTGATTAAATCAATGGTTGATCTTTGGTAGAAGCTTCCAAGTGATATGATCAAATCTAAGCCATTGGATCTCTCCTCCATGAAATCCTAGCCATAAGATGCATCTTAAAATTTGGAAAGTCGAGATCTTCTCTACATACTTTCCATCCAATGGTCACAAAAGGTCCTAACCATTTTGTGAGACCAATCTCCACCATAGATTAAATCAAGGATGGATATCCTAAACTTCCTTATTAAGCTTGTTTATACAACCATTGATTAGATCAATAGTGAACATCCAAAGCTTCCTAACTAAGATTATTCTCACACCATTGATTAAATCAATGGTGATTGATACCAATGTATTTTATGCATTTTATAATCCTCTAACTAGGATTCTTAAGGTTCAATTTGGCTTAATTAAGTTGATTTTGTCACATTTTATGAAATTAAGCTTAATTGGATCATTGAAGAAATTATTGCTTGAATTATCATTAATTTGGGTGATTGCATTCTTAAGTAAAGTGGCCACAACTTGAGTTGTAATTATCTGATTAATGTGATTCAGGTCTTGTTGGAAAGTTAAGATAATTCTCTAATAACTATTCACTTGATAGCAAGAGCCATATTAATAGCAATATATTTCATTCATTGTATAACCTTCTTATTTGGCTTTTTCAGTAAACTAGCTATAATTTGAATTACAAATATCCGATGGATGTGATTTTGGTCTTGTTTTTAAGCTAAGATAAATTTCTACAACTTTCATAAAGGCCTCAAGACCAGAAACACATGTTTGGATAACTCAAATTGGAGTTGAAGCAAAATCTAGTGTTTTGAACTTGATAGCTTGACCTTTATGCACTCATTAGGCTATATCTCGGGCTATTGGAGTTCAATAATTCTGAAATTTTGACAGTGGAAGGTTAAGACCCATATCTACAATTTCATGAAGAACACAAAAGCTAGTTCAGATTCCTTGAAGGTGATATTGGGCTTAGAAGTCAAAACAGAGGTGCTGACATTGGGCCTGACCCATGAGCAGTAATTGGACCATATCTTGGGCTGTGGTTATTGGATTTGGCTAAACTTGGTGTCTCTGGAAAGCTGAGACAATGTGTTAGAACTTTTATAAAGACCATTTGACTCAAAAATGACGCATGCCATGAGTTCAGAAGGGAAACATTTCGGAGACAAGAATCCACCCACCATTCATCTCTTTTAGCATTTTGTTCTCATCATCCATCATCTCTTTTGGCTATTTGTACTCTTCTAATTCTATAAAAAGAGGCAATGGCTGATCATTTGAGGGTGTTAGCTTAGTGTTAGTCTAGATTTTACTTTCATGTTTGTATGTTAATTGCTTCCTTTGTTGTAATTTTCTCTTGTTCTTAATCGAAGTTATGTTCATCTTTCTCTTCTTCTCTCTTTCTTTCTTCTTGTCTATGAGTAACTAAATCTTCATCTTTCTTGGGTGAAAAGGTGAAGCTCTTGGTAATAAGTTAAGGTTAGATTAATTTCTTTCTTGTGCTTTAAATGATATATTTTTATGTGATCTTTATATGAGTTGTATGTTGTTTCCAATTAATTTAGAAACTCTTCTTGTATAATGAATATCTTGATCCATTGTAGACAATAGGATTGGCACAGTGGATGCTTTTGACGATTTACAAGTATTGGTAGATAGTTATTAGAACCATTATATGATTACATGATTGAACTTCGAATGTTAAATCTTCCGATTGGAATATTCATTATGCATGATTTCAATTGAGTTATAAAACGAAATAATCTTGTTTTTAATTTATTACCAAGAATGGATCTCCTAACCCAAGCAATTCTTTTTCATCTGTGAACAACTTATATTATTTTTAGTATTGTGACAAATATTCTCCGTACCTCAAATAATTTTCTCTTCATCAATTCCCTGTGGATCGACCTCGGACTCTCGAGAATTTACTACTTGAAACAACCTGCACTTGGATTTGAAACTGTATAATTATATCCCATTAAGTTTTTGGCGCCGTTGCCGGGGACTTGATTTGAAGTTCTAATATATTGAGGTTCTCTTTCTGTAAGTAAACTTCATTATCAGGTATATTCTTCCTTTACTCTTTTCATTTTTATTTATCTATTTACTAATTTACTAACTAACTTACTTATTAACTAACTTTTATATTTACGTCATTTATTTACGTTTTTTTATTTTCATTTTTATTTTATTTTATTTTTTTTTATTTACTCTTTCTCGCTTTTTTTATTATTATTATTATTATTATTATTATTATTATTATTTATTATTATTATTATTATTATGTACGCTTTCTACGCTTACTAACTATCTAACTTTTAAATTAAATCATTTATTTTCTCGTAATCTAACTTTTAAATTCTGTCATTTATTTTTCGCATCTAACTTTTAAATTCTGTCATTTATTTTCCCGCAATCTAACTTAATGAAATAATTTTTCTTCTTCTCTTCTCTTTCGCCTCTCAGGGGCTCGCCACTCTCCGGTTTTCATATTTTAAATTTACTTTCTACACTTTATTTTTTGTATTTTATTTTCTCACTTTATTTTTCGCGTTTTATTTTTTGTATATTATTAACTCTCTAACTATCTAATTTTTATTTTATTTTATCAGTTATTTAACTTTTTAATTGTTAATATATATATATATATATTTGGGTGGTTGGTTTAACCACATCCTTCTTAATATTTAACGGCCGATTTATACTGCCTACTTGTACATTATTTTTATTTTATGTCACTTATTTATGCTTAATTGGTATCGCGATTCAAATTCTGGTCGTTTGGTTAAAATTAATCCAAGTAACTTATATATTGATTTATTTGAATCACAATCGCACACAATTAACACAATGGCTGAATTTGAAGGTGCACATGTTGAACATGATAATCAAACACAACGAGCTGAAAATGAAAGTATACATGATGAATAAGGAAATCAACCATTGCAAACTATGCGTGCATATTTGCAACCACCTCGAAATTCTAGTCCATCATGTTTTATCTTTCCACTTACTGCTAATAATTTTAGATTTAAGTCGGGTATGATTTCTTTACTTCCTAATTTTCATGGTTTAGAAAATGAAAGCCCATATTTACATCTAAAAGAATTTGAAGAAGTCTGTATTGCTTTCAATGATCAAAATTGCACTAAAGAGATTGTTAAGCTTAAATTGTTTCCTTTTTCTTTGAAAGATAAAGCAAAAACTTGGCTTAACGCTTTGAAACCAAGATCAATTGGCACATGGCAAGAAATGCAAAGTGAGTTTCTAAAGAAATTTTTTCCAACACATAAAACCAATGCTTTGAAAAGACAAATCCAAAATTTTTTCCAAAATTCAAATGAAGCGTATTTTCAAAGTTGGGAACGTTTTAAAGATTTGTTAAATTCTTGCCCACATCATGGTTTTGAAAAATGGCGGACTATAAGCTTCTTTTATGAAGGTTTAACACTTGAAACTAAACAATTTGTGGAGACGATGTGTAATAGTGAGTTTCTTGATAAAGAACCCGAAGAAGCTTTAGATTATTTAAACCATTTGGCTAAAAATTCTCAATCTTGGCATGGTACTAATCTTTCTGAAAATTTAATTAGATATAACCTTACAAATGCAGGAAAAGGAAAATACCATCTTAGTCAAGAAGAAGATCTAAATGCAAAGTATGCTAGTTTGGCTAGAAAGGTTGAATCTATGGAATTAGGCAAAGTAAAAGAAGTCAAATCTTTTCAAAATGAAGAAATTTGTAGAATTTGTGATGAATTAGGACACTCGACAAATGAATGTCCTAATATTCCTGTTTTTAAAGAAGTTGTGCATGAGCAAGTAAATGCAATGAACAATTTTAAAAAGCCATTCACCTCTTCTTTTTCAAATTCTTACAATCCAGGATGGAGAAATCACCCGAACTTCAGTTGGAGGAATAATAATCAAGCACAATTTATGCAACCACTGCCTCCTCAGAAACAACAAGATTCTCAAAATTCTCAAGGATATGCACCTTATGTCCCACCATATAGGAAAAACCTTGAAGGAACATTGAGTGCATTCATAGAAAAGCAAGAGGCCATCAATAAACAAAACACTCAAACCATGATTGACATAAAAGACACTCTTTCCAAACTTACTTCTGCACTCACCATTCACGAGAAAGGAAAATTTCCTTCTCAACCTCAACCGAATCCCAAAGGTCAATATAGTCTAAATGAGGGTAGTTCAAAAAATTAACAAATAAATCAAGTCAATTATGTGATAACTCTTAGGAGTGGAAAAGTTGTTGAAAAAGAAATTTCTGAACCTTGTGAGAAAGATGGTGAATCAATTCCCCAAGATAAGGAAGAGGTTGATAAGTCATCTGGCCAAAATGAAACCAAATTCTCATCTCCTCCATTTCCATTTCCTCAAGCATTAAGCAAACCAAAGAAATTGGACCACCAAACTGAAATTTTTGAAATTCTTAAACAAGTGAAGGTCAATATTCCGTTGTTAGATACTATCAAACACTTTCCTTCTTATGCCAAATTTTTGAAGGACTTATGCACTGTTAAAAGAAAATTAAATGTGAAAAAGAAAGCCTTTTTGACTGAGCAGGTAAGTTCCATTATTCAAAGCAATAATGTTTTGAAACATAAAGACCCTGGTTGTCCTATGGTTTCATGCATTATTGGAGAACATATAATTGAACAAGCTTTACTTGATCTTGGTACTAGTGTTAATTTGCTTCCATATTCAGTTTATCAACAACTCAATCTGAGTGAGTTAAAACCAACTTCTGTAACTCTTCTACTTGCTGATAGATCAATTAAAATTCCAAAAGGAATAGTGGAAGACGTGTTGGTACAAGTTGATAAATTCATTTATCCTATGGATTTTATTATCTTGGAAACTGAACCTATGATTAATTGTTCTAAGTCAATTCCTATTATTTTAGGTCATCCATTTTTAGCAACATCCAATGCTTTGATAAATTATAGAAATGGATTGATGAAGTTAACATTTGGAAACATGACACTTGAGCTTAATGTTTTCAATTTATGCAAGCAACCACATGAAGTCAATAATGAAAATGAAGAAGCTTACAGGATTGAGGCCATTATAGATGATCATCTTCTAAAAGGGAGTTCTTCTGACCTATTAGAAGTTTGTTTAATTAATTCATTTGATTCAGGTACGCAAGTAGATGGTGATATTTCTGAAATATGTTCTTTGCTTGATTGTACACAAGCAATGGAATATAAGGGATGGAAGTTGAGATTCTGTAACACCTTCCCTAGGGTATCACATGTCTGACTTCCGACTCATAATCTGTAAAGAAGTTCACACAAGGTTTGAGTTATAAAAATATGGGTTTTAAAATTTCTTCTTTACTGAAACATAAATTTACTGAAAATATTAGGTAATATTGAAAATCATATTTCAACTATTCATTATGCAATATTGACACCAATTAATATTTAATAACTTGAAGAGAAATATAAAACTAACAGACTCTTTTTTTTTAACAGTAGCAAACCCCATGACGGGTCCTACTTAATAGCACGGTACAACACTAACGTTAAAACTTAACATACTTATTCTGTTGTGTATCCATCTTGTTGCATCAGACATCTGTTCTACATCTGTTCTTTGTCAACACTGCACCCTTCGAGTTCTGAATGTCCACTCCTTATTGTTGTCATCCATCTCAGAGTATTCATTGCCCGTTATGTCTAAGACAACTCATTCTTTCTACTGTTTTAATTTTAACAATGCAGACACAGCAAAACAACATAACAAAGAGGTGAGATCACCTACACCAATACCAACATGGCAGCACAGAGATAACACAAGCAACAATATCATACAGGGATATCATACCAGAAATATGATCATGCATCAATATTAATCAACTATCATCATCCAATCATTTATCAGTTAAATTATCATAAACAACAATTACGATAATACCTCAAAGATTATCATCATCATCATCCAAGTATTCAAAACAATTATCATAGCCAATATTCCTCAATTAATATATCACACATATATAAATGTATAGATTATGCATGTACACAAGACTCGATTTCCTACTCATGGAGCTAAACTCAGGTCGGAGAAATGATCGAAAAGATCTATCGGTACCACATGCCTCAGACCACGTGCTATAATCCTCATTTTGATTTTGCACATCTAGCATATACACGACAGTCTTTAACAGATCTTGATTAAGAATAGTGTCTCGGTCCGGATCATCGGTGTGTTGCATCGGTCTAACCTACGGGAAGAAGCGCGACCAACCACCCGTGTAGGCAACCCACACCCCGATGCCCCCAAGGTCAACAAGTGACCTACACTACGCATATCGCACCCACTCAAGAGGTGTGTTTCTCCTAGGCAATCAGCCATATCCAGTCCTCATCGGACCATTCCAATGCTTGTATAATACACCAAATCCAATCATAGACAAATATATCATTTTCTCACAAACAATGTATGGACACTGGCTCAATAGTAATCATACTGTACTTTCAACAGCGAAAATCATGTTATCACGTTTTCATAGTTGTAAAACACTTTTACCGTATTTTCACAATCGCGTAACATTTCTGTTACATTTTCACAATCCAAAAACTTTTCTGTTATGTTTTCACAATACCATAACACTTCTTTTATATTTTCACAATACCGTAATACTTTTGTTACGTTTTTAAAATTTTAAAACGTTTTTATTACGTTTTCACAATACCGTAACACTACTGTTACATTTACAAAATTTCGTAACATTTCTGTTACGTTTTCAAAATGTTGCAACTCTTCTGTTGCACTTTTAAACCACGTACTAATTTTTTAACGTTTTTCAAATCGCATAGTATTTTTTCACTGTTTCAAAATCGCGTAACTTAAAAATCATTCTTTTACGTCACATAAATCATTTTCTATCATTCTCAAAATATTTAAAACACTTTCCAAGTCTCATAACAATTTTCCTCCATTTTCACAATCGCATAAAAAAATATTCTATCGCTATTCAATTACGTAGTGATTTATCAATAGTAGTTCAAATCACGTAAAATATTTAAACGTAAATTCAAATCGCGTATAAATATTTCAACGTATTTAAAATCACATAGAAATATTTTTCCATATCACGTAACTTAAAAATCACGTTTTTAAGATACGTAAATAATTTTTCACCACAATTTCATTACAGAAAATATTTCTTGACCTTTAAAAATTCCTTTTTAACTTTTCTCAAAATAATATAACTTTATACTTCATTTAATATATTTTCTTACTCAAGAAAATATTTTTCCAAAAATATAATCCACAAAAATCACTTTTCCATTGATATAAATCAACGTTTCAAAACTTAACATTTTTCTAACGTATTTCAAAACTTGAAAATAAGTAATACGTTAGTAAATTTTCAAAACACCATTATATTCTTCATTTTTCCCAAATTATTTCCAAACACAACCTTCTTCAAAATAAATTGAAGTTCGAAAACATTTTCGTTTACAAAAACTTGATTTTCTCAAGTGATAAACGCTCTGATTCCCTTTCCAAAATCCTTGTATTAAATCCAGTTACGTTTCCACTTTGACATTCACTGTGTTCCTAAAAATCAAGGCATTACAAGCCTTAAAAAACGTGGACATGACTATTGAAATCATCAAAACATTTTTTTTCTTCTAAATCAATATGGTTTTACACAAACAAAACCATTAAAGCCATCAAATACTTTTCCTTTTAAATTGATATGGTTTTACACAAACAAAACCATTAAAATCTTGTTTTCAAAACCGAAATACTAATGGTTATAAAACCAAACCCATTTGTTCAAATTCATTTTTACTTTCTTTACAAATTCTTTTTCACTTTCTTTGCAAATCCTTAAAATCAACGTTTACCCATTTCATTCAAAACTCATGTTTAAAAAAAACACTTAGCATCTTTTTACACAAAATAAATCAATAAAAATTTCTCCAAAAATCATATTCTTGTTCTCTTGAAAAACAAATCCTTTGTTTATTTTCCATACTCTTCAAATCATCCATTTTCATCTTTCATGAAAATATTAATTTGTGAACACCTATTTTGAGGTGTCTTGTTTGAAATCCACCATGTTCTAAGTACTCAAAAATCAATTCTTTTGTTCTTGAAAATTTTCAACATGAACCCTAATCAAGGGCATCAAAACCGTAGCTCTTCCTTGGCTATTGGAGCCAAAAATCAATTTCCTTTCCACCATCAAGTCATGGCATATACATATATATTTCATCATAAATAATATAAGCATACCATCAAAGCCATAAAAGCATGTATAGCATATCAAGCATATCATCAAAGCTATAAAATCATGCAAAGCATATCAAGCATAGAAAATTAATCAAAGCTCATAAACACCCACAAATTAATTACATGACCATGGATATGAATCCTCACATGGATTCCATGTAACGCCCCAATTTTTAGAAAATATTCTGAATGTACTGTTTTCTGTTTTTCATGCTTTTGTATGAATGACTGTTGTGTCCCTATTTTTCTGTTCTCGATTTTTGTATGAAAATAATTACGATAATACAGGTTCAAATTTTATTTGATCGTTTTACGTAGTTTGCTTCGAGACGGTAAAATAAAAATTTTTCTCGAAGCTCTTTGTATTAATTTTTCTCGAAAGATATACAAAATAAATATCTTCTTGGATATTTTATTTGAACGTTTTGGACGATTACCTACGTTGTGGGAAAAAATGGGAAAATGACCGTTACGTCCCGAACGTACTGTTTTCGCTGTTTTTGTCTGTTTTTAATTGTTTTCTTCTTGATTTAATGCCTGAAAATACTGTCTGTAATTTTATATGGACTTTTTGTGTGATTTACTCCGAGGCAGGAAAATAATATTTTCGGGCCGGGAAAATCTTATTTTATTATTTAGAATTGGGGGATCTTACTTAACCCGATTCTGAATGAGACTAAAAATAATCTTTTAATTTTTAGGATTTAATCACAAATAAAATAATTTTATATTATTATAATATTATTTTATTAGTCAAGATAATTTAGTGACAAGTGGACCCTAAATATTTTGCGGACCCATAATTAGCGAACGGTTGGATCGGTAGCTTAATTAATTACCGTAGTGTAGAACTTTCCAGAAGCAGTGACTCAACTAGGCGACTCAAGCAGAGCATTTAATACGCTGTGTGACTCAGCATGTGAGTCACCGAGAACTAACCAATGGGAATCAAGCTTGCTCACCAAGGCTTGATCTTGGCCTTTGATTCATCCAATGGCTTGGATGAAGCCAAGCAAGGTGCCCACCTTGCACCTCACTTGAAGTCCGCGGCCAAGAGGCTTTAGGAGACCTAAAATCACTTTCTCCTTCATCACTTTTCTCTCTTCTCTCTCATCAAAACCCTAGCCACCATTCTTGTCCATTTTCTTCACCATTTTCGGCCAAGACACTAACTATACCATCCAACCATCCAAAAATTTTTCTAACCAACTTTCCTTAACCTAAACACTATTCTAAGAACCTTTGTAGTTGGGAGTTTCTTCAAATTCTTCCATCTAGGGCTTGGAAACCAACCTTGAAAGTTTTACCTAGAAGGTGAAATTTCATGCTTTTCTTTTCTCTCTTCTTTTTCAAAGTTCTAAGCCATGATTTTTCCATGGTTTAGCTTCTTTTTCATGGTTAGTAACATGTAGATTTTGTTTGAGATTTCTAGGTATTTTTGGTGGTGAAAACCGTGACCTAGGAGGTGTGAAAGCAAGCCTTTTGTCTTCATTTAAGGTAAGAGGAAGACAATTCTTATCATCTCTTGATGGTGGTAAGAAGATGGAGCCATTTGTGATGTTTGTAGAATCCATAAGGATTCGGTGGTCATGTGTTAATTATGTGTGTATTTGTTAATTTTTGTGGTTGCTAGTAGTTTATGTGGTAATTGTTATTAGCTTTCTTGTTTGATGATTGTAATAATTTTGCATGTCTATTAGCTTTTGAAAGCATGTCTACAAGCTTTAATTTAGGTTGTATGTGTTAGAAAATATTTTTGCATGTGTTAGAAATATAATGCATGTGTTAGAATTGTATGATAAAGTATAGGATGTGAATAACATGTGTAAATTTGCATGAGTGTTCCAAAGAACACATCCACTAGCTCACGGCAATGACAAGTTTGGAGGACCAAAATGTTCTCTTGATTTTTCCTAAAGTGTAACTTAATTAACCTAGGAGAATCAAGAAAGTTTCTAATTGATTTGATCAAAGAAAATGCATTTAGAAATCAAATGGTAAAAACTTAATATTTTGGGCCAACATGCCTAAAGGATTAAATTGACTATTGTTAACTATTTTCTAAAATGATTTAATGAACTTAGACAATATAATACATTTGATATGATTTAAAAGGTGAAAGACATTTTGGAAATCAAATGCAAAAGTTTTATGAAATTTGGCCAACATGCCACTATAGGTAATCATGATTTCTAAAACTTGATTCTAAACCTTTTTCAATTAAAAAGAAACAATACAAGTTAAGAAGAAATTTTCTATAATGATTTTTGAAGGGACCAATTGATTAGAAGTAAGTCTAAGGGATTAAAAGTTCATAATTTTATCATTAGAAAGGAAATACAGTAATGTTAAGAAATTTTCTAACATATAGCTCACTTTTGGTTTTGAAGCATGTTAGAGATTTCAAAAAGAATTAAATGAAATGGTTAAAAAATTAGGTAAATGGAAATTTTATGGATAAATTAGGAAACCATTATTATGATATTCTAAACAAAATACTCACAATTTTTAGTAAAAATGAACCAATAAGATAGCAAAAATATCTAAAAGACAAGATGCGGTATGAAAAATTATTCTACGTAGTTTAAATGTACTAAGTACTATTTCTGTTTGTTTAAACAAGTAATTTTAAAGGCATTTGAATAAGAAAATGATTTAAAAATCCTACGCGATTGAGAAAACGTATTAAAAATGCTACGCGATTTTAAAAACAGAAAAATATCTTTACCCGATTTTTAAACGTTTGTAAAAATGACGAGATTTCAAAAACGCGATAAAATTTCTACGCGATTGACCGTTACTATATTTATTTTTCGCTGTCGGGAAAATGTGAACCCGTACAGGCTGTTGAGGTTATTTCGCTGTCAGGAAAAAGTGAACCCGTACAGGCTTTTTGCCATTGAGGGCATATTTTTATCTTGAGGGCATTTTCATAATTTCATATATTTGGAATTATGTTTTGTCTTTATACCAATTTTTTTGGTGTTTTGGTTGACGAGACGAATCACATCGTGTTGTCGATGCGATAAACGTAGTGTGGTTCATTGTTCTAATGAACTTGGAGACTTTAGTGTACGGGATCCCACATGTGGACAGTTGGTAGCTCCGCTGGGCCGTGGTAAACCGATAGCACACTAATGTACTCGACATTCACTATATTTAATCGAGGTTTGTAAAGTCTAGTAGTACATTGCCTATAGTGCCACAACGGGAGACCGTGAACTATACTACGCCTGGATGGTGGATTCCCAGTGCCGTAGGCTATTGACGCAACGTGTGACCGCGTAATAGTTGGTTGGGCAGCCGTGGTACTAATAGATTTTGCAAGTCATTCTCTCTGATATCTGTTTGGGTTTAGCTCCATGGAGTAGGGTTGTGTTTTGGTGTATTTGATTATATCTTGGATAATATTCCATTTTCTCTATTTATCTTTATCTGGTAATATCTTGGATGTTTTTATATTTTCTCTATTTATATTTATCTGATAATTCTTATGTTAGTTGTCCATTTCTTATCTTATTTTATCTGTGAGATTGATTTATCTATGTGGTTTTCTTTATTTGTGTTATATCTGTGATGTTCTGAAACACTAGGATATCTAATATGTACTCTATTTCATTTATTATTACTGTTATAGTTTTTTTTTCATATTGTATAAACTGTATAGTTGTTATTTGTCGTCTTCTTATTGGCCATGTTGTGATGATTTTATGTTGTCTTACCTCTTTATTGTATGTGTCTCTTGTCTGTTTATTTTATACGGTAAAGAGTTTGAAGAGGAAGAAGAGGAACAGCCTCTTGAGATCGTGTACCCTGAGGAAGAGGAAGGTCAGCAAGCAGATGATCAGTTTTACGATCAAGAACCATCCGATCATCCATATCCTCTGGATTGATTGTGTGGGATGGCGACGCCAGGATTTTTGGGATTCATAGAGCTGGTATTTCATGGAGGTGATCTGGCTTGGCATTTACGAGGAGATCGTGCTTCTGTTACATATGCAGGACGTATGACCGTGATTTTACGTCACCAGTTTGATGGAGAGCCCATTATGACTATGACGTTATTTCGCACTTAGAGTTACCCTTATCCATTAGGCGTTATTGGGGTGCTTGAAAACCCCGAGCCTAGTGAGATAAGCATCGTATCGACCGCGCGATCCCGTTATCGCCGTGTGTCGAGACATCCGGGATATCTATCTCCCGATGATCATTTTCGACCGAGAGTGATCCATCCGAGGATTAGATAACCATGATGTTTTTTTTGGCGCGTCGGCGTATGTACGTATATATTAACTCTTTTATTGCTTTCTTTACTTGTTTTTGTTTAAATAGTTGTAGTCTTAGTTATAAATTATTTGTACAGTTTATAACTTAACCATATGTATATTATTAGTAATGATGTTTTTTTTTATTTCGTATTTTTCGCATTATCTTTTTATTACATATTTAAATACATCGAAATTATTTTACAACCCGTAATAATATTTAACAAATGTTCCGCAACTTGGGTAGATTTTATTTCTATTTATTTTATTTTCTTTTATGTGTGACATCCTCCAAAGGGGTGTTACATTCCACATCCATAAAATAAAATACCATCTCTCACCACCATGCTTGGTTGGTGAGATGGATCTCCCTCTTACCTCTTGAAGATCCTCAAAAGCTTCTTGATTTGCTTCTTTTTCCAAGTCATTCACCACCAAGGGCTTCTCAAATACAAAACAAAATACATAAAAATTAGTATACTAAGCTTGATTAAGAAAACCATGGATCAAACATGGTTTAGATCATGAAAAAGAGACAAGAAATGAAGTTTCCTTATACTTCACCTCAAAAACCCAATAACATGGATCTTGAAGAAACTCCTTGAAGATGAATGATTTAGAGGAAATCTCCAACATGAAAGTTGCTTAGAACATCATGTAGATTCAAGATCCAAGGTTGGATGAAATTAAAAGAGCTTAGATGGTGATTTTAGGTACCTTGACCGAATGGTGTATCTTGAAGAACAAAGATGAAATTTTTTATTTTTGATAGAAACTTGAAGCTTGAATTTGAAGATCAAGATGAATGATTTTGGAAAAACTCATAACTAGAGATGTTCTTAGAATGGTGTTTAGGTTTAGAAAATCAAGTTGGATGAAATTTTTGAGTGATGGAAGGTGCTCTTGGATGTCAAGACCGAACCATGCTAGAAGGAGAAGGAGAAAAAATTTTCTAAGAGCTTTGCTTGAAGGAAAGTTTCAAGAATGATGAAGTATGGTCAATAATGACCAAAGGTGACCAATATGGTCTTCAAAGCTCCCAAAATCAGACCAAAACCGTGCCCCCCTTCATGCATTCTCCTTGAATGCAAACAAAGCAATAATGAAACAAAATTGACTAAAGCTAGTCATAATTGACATAAAGCATCAAATAATGTCATAAAACTTTTTCTTTGTCTTCTAAACAAGCCAAATCCATCACCTTCTCTTCATAATGCATTCAATAAAGTTGTCTTCATTATTTGCCACCATTTGAAGCATTTCTAGCCATTGATTAATTCAATGGTTAGGATTTAGGTAGATTTTTAATTTTAGAAGACTAAATCTAGGCCATTGGATTTTTCTCCTTTAAATTCTAGCCCTTAGATGTGTCTCCAAAATTAAGGGTCAAGATTGCTCCTTCTAACTTTTAATCCAAGGGTCCTAATTAGTCTTTGCTACTTTAGAAGACAAATTTCCACCATTGATTAATTCTTCATCCAATGGTCATAAATGGTCTTTGTTACTTTTTAAGATTAAATCTCCGCCCTTGATTTAATCTAAATCCAATGGTTATAAATGGTCTTTGTCACT
The DNA here is from genome assembly GCA_029884605.1 of Ormosia emarginata. Lineage (NCBI taxonomy): Eukaryota > Viridiplantae > Streptophyta > Magnoliopsida > Fabales > Fabaceae > Ormosia > Ormosia emarginata. The sequence goes on along the minus strand of JAQQTP010000079.1, from coordinate 29,697,313 downwards.
TTTTAAGACCAATTCTACACCTTTGATTACATCTATGGTTGATATCAAAGCCTTCCTAACTAAGCTTATTCTCACACCATTGATTAAATCAATGGTTATTATCCAATCTTCTTTATTAAGTTTGTTTAACCTTTTGATTAAATTAATGGTTAATATTCAAACTAAGTATTCTCATCCAAGGGTATAAATCAAGTCAAGCTCTTTTTGTTGACTACGCAGATATAATATTTATTCTTGTATCCTACAAATAATATTTTTACTTGTATTTTTATCATCCGATAATTAAATACAAGATAAAATACAAGATGAGAAATTTTCTAAAACTGTTTCCTGATTCAAGTTTAGTAAGATCCCCGTCTCGTCTAAACAAGTAAAATTTTTCTATGCGTAGAAAATTTTTTTCACTTTGTGGGACCCACCTGGGCCCACGTATGGCCACCTGGGCCCACATACTTTCCTTGCGGGGCCCACAGACAAGAAAAATTTCAAAATCATCCATAAAATCACAAAAATTATAAAATACACAAATATCAAATCAGATTACGTAAAAATAATTACCTAACGGTAAAAATTAAATTACGTAAAGTGTTTACTTGCCCGAAAATTTTTATTTTCCTGACACGGAGTAAATCACTCAAAACGATCAAATACGCTGATGGAATAAACAAAATAATTTTACAAAGGTTACGAAATTACTAAACAAGTAAAATTACATTAACTCACAAAATTTTGTTTAAGAGATACGGAAATTTTGGGATGTTACAATACTCCCCTTCTTTACAGAAATTTCGTCCTCGAAATTTCATGACCATGATTTCACACCTTTGGAATAAATAATGACATTATTCCTTTATCTTTTCTTCAGTTCCCATGTAGTTTCACCTTTTACGTTATTCCAAACGATTCTAAACCATTGAAAGTTCTTTATCTCTTGTTCACTTCTATTGATCAAACAAATATCTTAATAATTTTTTTTTTCTACGATTTTCCATTACCGTCTTAACTTTTCCCATAGACAGACTTCTTCAACTTTTGAAGAATCCACCACGCTTCCACTGCGCCACTTTGATACTCTGACCTGGATATAAATAAGAATATTCTCTCTTGCAAGATATTCCTTTAATTGCAGTAGATGAAAGAAAACATCATGGAAAAGAACAAAACGAATTCGAATATGTTATCGAACATATTCAGCAAGGAATTGGATGTAACTCAATCTTCAAGAATGAATTCTCGATACCAATACAATGGTAATTTCGCTACCAACCTTCATTCATGCCTAGAATAGTTTTTCTCAGATAACTTCCAACTAATGTAATGTATTACTTAAAATTTTCTTATCCTCTTATTACTTTATTCTCCAGCTTTAGCTCTTACCAGGAAATGTCTCACTAGCCGAATTCTCCTTTCAACCACATTTTATATCAGATACTATGACATGGATTTTAAATATGAATATCCTTTCTTGCAAAATATTCTTTCTCACTAGCGAAATGATCTAATATGTTACCCAACATATTCAACAAGAATTTGATTTTGCCTGATTTTCAGGAATGAATTTTTTTCTGAAATACTAACACTGTATTGAGACAATTTCATAGGATATGGTTGGAAAATAACCAATCCATAAAGATCATGTCTGTTTATGAAACAGATCAAACTAACACAAAAATTTTGAGTTTTGAAAGATCACATCTGTTTAGGAAACAGATCAACCTATATAAAAATTTTGAACGACAGATCAAACTAACCCAAAGATTTGATCCATAACAATGATTTGAATAACTTGAGTAGCTCAATAGGCTAAGAATAGAAACAGAAGTAAACAAATCAGAGGATTACGAATAACTCTAACATATAATTGATCTACTCAATCATATGCCATAAGGAATAGGTTATTCACTGAAATATCCAGTGTGGTTTATAGGATTAGCTCCAATGACACAATCTCCATAGTTTAAATCTTCCGCTCAGAACACTCCCGTTCCATTCAGAGTAACAACTTTCTCTACTATCTGAGATTTTACTAACAGAAAACTCTATTTTCATTGGAACTCTATTTTCAAAGATTGTGTTCCAAACTTCCTGCACTTAAAATAAATTATTTCCTTAACGTACAATCTTTTGTTAAGTGTCCCTTTCCACACTTCTTACATTTCGGTGCAGATGTCACAGTCAAACTAAACTTGTCATTACTAGTACTTTCTCCACAAGATTGTTGTTGTTGTTGACTTCTTGGAGATTGCAAGTACGTTTTCTGTTGGAATCGCTTGACCTTACGATTTCCCCTTTTTCGTAACCAATATAGTCCAACGTTAAAGGATCTCTCATCTTGAGATTGATTTAACTTTAACAAAATCTTAGCTTGAGAAATCAATTCTTGCTGCGAAACAATCTTCTGAGTTTACTGTATAATTACTTCAGCCACTGTTTGTATTACTTCCAAAGTTGCAGTCATATCACCACCATTATGTCTCGCTTCCATACGCGTATGTCTATCACGAGTCATTTCTTTTCTTCAAAGATGGACGAATCAAAATAAAATGGAAAACAGATGTAACCATTTCAAATAAACGTTTGTTTCCTTGACGTACATTCCTTCATTAAGTACCTTCTTTCCCATCAGTTACTGCCTTTGGTTTCCTCAATGGTTGTAAATACATCTTCCGTTGAAATCAATCACTATCCAAATATCCTTAAAAAATATCGGGTTCCAAAATTACGTAGTCTTATATTCTAAGACTGATTCTCTTCCATTAGATCCTGAACTTCAACTTTCATTTCTTTCCCACTGAACAGCGGTCCTTTGTTCCTACAGTCATCCTTCCACATTGCTCCCATTGCTGCCATAGCTTTTGCAACTACATTACGCTCCCTTAGTTCCTGCAGTTGCAGCTGCATTACTAGTAATATGTTCCACTTCTACACAAGTACAACTATCCTGAGCCATTTCTTTTTTTTTTCTCGAGGCGTGCGGATCAAAATACAATGGATCTGATATCCATTATAAACAACATTATTTCCTTTCGGAAAACAATAACACAGAGAACACAACACAAGCAAAATAGACCTAACCACAAACCCCAAAAGACTCAAACCGTGCTCTGATACCAACTAATGTAACACCCTCCCTAGGGTATCACATGTCTGACTTCCGACTCATAATCTGTAAAGAAGTTCACACAAGGTTTGAGTTATAAAAATATGGGTTTTAAATTTTCTTCTTTACTGAAACATAAATTTACTGAAAATATTAGGTAATATTGAAAATCATATTTCAACTATTCATTATGCAATATTGACACCAATTAATATTTAATAACTTGAAGAGAAATATAAAACAAACAGACTCTTTTTTTTTAACAGTAGCAAACCCCATGACAGGTCCTACTTAATAGCACGGTACAACACTAACGTTAAAACTTAACATACTTATTCTGTTGTGTATCCATCTTGTTGCATCAGACATCTGTTCTACATCTGTTCTTTGTCAACACTGCACCCTTCGAGTTCTGAATGTCCACTCCTTATTGTTGTCATCCATCTCAGAGTATTCATTGCCCGTTATGTCTAAGACAACTTATTCTTTCTACTGTTTTAATTTTAACAATGCAGACACAGCAAAACAACATAACAAAGAGGTGAGATCACCTACACCAATACCAACATGGCAGCACAGAGATAACACAAGCAACAATATCATACAGGGATATCATACCAGAAATATGATCATGCATCAATATTAATCAACTATCATCTTCCAATCATTTATCAGTTAAATTATCATAAACAACAATTACGATAATACCTCAGCATTATCATCATCATCATCCAAGTATTCAAAACAATTGTCATAGCCAATATTCCTCAATTAATATATCACACAGATATAAATGTATAGATTATGCATGTACACAAGACTCGATTTCCTACTCATGGAGCTAAACTCAGGTCGGAGAAATGATCGAAAAGATCTGTCGGTACCACATGCCTCAGACCACGTGCTATAATCCTCATTTTGATTTTGCACATCTAGCATATACACGACAGTCTTTAACAGATCTTGATTAAGAATAGTGTCTCGGTCCGGATCATCGGTGTGTTGCATCAGTCTAACCTACGGGAAGAAGCGCGACCAACCACCCGTGTAGGCAACCCGCACCCCGATGCCCCCAAGGTCAACAAGTGACCTACACTACGCATATCGCACCCACTCAAGAGGTGTGTTTCTCCTAGGCAATCAGCCATATCCAGTCCTCATCGGACCATTCCAATGCATGTATAATACACCAAATCCAATCATAGACAAATATGTCATTTTCTCACAAACAAGTGTATGGACACTGGTTCAACAAGAATCATCTTCGTACTTTCAACAAAAAAATCATGTTATCACGTTTTCATAGTTGTAAAACACTTTTACCGTATTTTCACAATCGCGTAACATTTACATTACATTTTCACAATCCAAAACTTTTCTCACGTTATGTTTTCACAATACCATAACACTTCTTTTATATTTTCACAATACCGTAATACTTTTGTTACGTTTTTAAAATTTTAAAACGTTTTTATTACGTTTTCACAATACCGTAACACTACTGTTACATTTACAAAATTTCGTAACATTTCTGTTACGTTTTCAAAATGTTGCAACTCTTCTGTTGCACTTTTAAACCATGTACTAATTTTTTAACGTTTTCAAATCGCATAGTATTTTTTCACTGTTTCAAAATCGCGTAACTTAAAAATCATTCTTTTACGTCACATAAATCATTTTCTATCATTCTCAAAATATTTAAAACACTTTCCAAGTCTCATAACAATTTTCCTCCATTTTCACAATCGCATAAAAAATATTCTATCGCTATTCAATTACGTAGTGATTTATCAATAGTAGTTCAAATCACGTAAAATATTTAAACGTAAATTCAAATCGCGTATAAATATTTCAACGTATTTAAAATCACATAGAAATATTTTTCCATATCACGTAACTTAAAAATCACGTTTTTAAGATACGTAAATAATTTTTCACCACAATTTCATTACGTAAAATATTTCTTGACCTTTAAAAATTCCTTTTAACTTTTCTCAAAATAATATAACTTTATACTTCATTTAATATATTTTCTTACTCAAGAAAATATTTTTCCAAAAATTTAATCCACAAAAATCACTTTTCCATTGATATAAATCAACGTTTCAAAACTTAACATTTTTCTAACGTATTTCAAAACTTGAAAATAAGTAATACGTTAGTAAATTTTCAAAACACCATTATATTCTTCATTTTTCCCAAATTATTTCCAAACACAACCTTCTTCAAAATAAATTGAAGTTCGAAAACATTTTCGTTTACAAAAACTTGATTTTCTCAAGTGATAAACGCTCTGATTCCCTTTCCAAAATCCTTGTATTAAATCCAGTTACGTTTCCACTTTGACATTCACTGTGTTCCTAAAAATCAAGGCATTACAAGCCTTAAAAAACGTGGACATGACTATTGAAATCATCAAAACATTTTTTTTTCTTCTAAATCAATATGGTTTTACACAAACAAAACCATTAAAGCCATCAAATACTTTTCCTTTTAAATTGATATGGTTTTACACAAACAAAACCATTAAAATCTTGTTTTCAAAACCGAAATACTAATGGTTATAAAACCAAACCCATTGTTCAAATTCATTTTTACTTTCTTTACAAATTCTTTTTCACTTTCTTTGCAAATCCTTAAAATCAACGTTTACCCATTTCATTCAAAACTCATGTTTAAAAAAAACACTTAGCATCTTTTTACACAAAATAAATCAACAAAAATTTCTCCAAAAATCATATTCTTGTTCTCTTGAAAAACAAATCCTTTGTTTATTTTCCATACTCTTCAAATCATCCATTTTCATCTTTCATGAAAATATTAATTTGTGAACACCTATTTTGAGGTGTCTTGTTCGAAATCCACCATGTTCTAAGTACTCAAAAATCAATTCTTTTATTCTTGAAAATTTTCAACATGAACCCTAATCAAGGGCATCAAAACCGTAGCTCTTCCTTGGCTATTGGAGCCAAAAATCAATTTCCTTTCCACCATCAAGTCATGGCATATACATATATATTTCATCATAAATAATATAAGCATACCATCAAAGCCATAAAAGCATGTATAGCATATCAAGCATATCATCAAAGCTATAAAATCAAGCAAAGCATATCAAGCATAGAAAATTAATCAAAGCTCATAAACACCCACAAATTAATTACATGACCATGGATATGAATCCTCACATGGATTCCACATCCATAAAATAAAATACCATCTCTCACCACCATGCTTGGTTGGTGAGATGGATCTCCCTCTTACCTCTTGAAGATCCTCAAAAGCTTCTTGATTTGCTTCTTTTTCCAAGTCCTTCACCACCAAGGGCTTCTCAAATACAAAACAAAATACATAAAAATTAGTATACTAAGCTTGATTAAGAAAACCATGGATCAAACATGGTTTAGATCATGAAAAAGATACAAGAAATGAAGTTTCCTTATACTTCACCTCAAAAACCCAATAACATGGATCTTGAAGAAACTCCTTGAAGATGAATGATTTAGAGGAAATCTCCAACATGAAAGTTGCTTAAACATCATGTAGATTCAAGATCCAAGGTTGGATGAAATTAAAAGCTAGATGGTGATTTTAGGTACCTTGACCGAATGGTGTATCTTGAAGAACAAAGATGAAATTTTTTATTTTTGATAGAAACTTGAAGCTTGAATTTGAAGATCAAGATGAATGATTTTGGAAAAACTCATAACTAGAGATGTTCTTAGAATGGTGTTTAGGTTTAGAAAATCAAGTTGGATGAAATTTTTGAGTGATGGAAGGTGCTCTTGGATGTCAAGACCGAACCATGCTAGAAGGAGAAGGAGAAAAAATTTTCTAAGAGCTTTGCTTGAAGGAAAGTTTCAAGAATGATGAAGTATGGTCAATAATACCAAAGGTGACCAATATGGTCTTCAAAGCTCCCAAAATCAGACCAAAACCGTGCCCCCTTCATGCATTCTCCTTGAATGCAAACAAAGCAATAATGAAACAAAATTGACTAAAGCTAGTCATAATTGACATAAAGCATCAAATAATGTCATAAAACTTTTTCTTTGTCTTCTAAACAAGCCAAATCCATCACCTTCTTTCATAATGCATTCAATAAAGTTGTCTTCATTATTTGCCACCATTTGAAGCATTTCTAGCCATTGATTAATTCAATGGTTAGGATTTAGGTAGATTTTTAATTTTAGAAGACTAAATCTGGGCAAATCGGATTTTTCTCCTTTAAATTCTAGCCCTTAGATGTGTCTCCAAAATTAAGGGTCAAGATTGCTTCTTCTAACTTTTAATCCAAGGGTCCTAATTAGTCTTTGCTACTTTAGAAGACAAATTTCCACCATTGATTAATTCTTCATCCAATGGTCATAAATGGTCTTTGTTACTTTTTAAGATTAAATCTCCTCCCTTGATTTAATCTAAATCCAATGGTTATAAATGATCTTTGTCACTTTTTAAGACCAATTCTACACCTTTGATTACATCTATGGTTGATATCAAAGCCTTCCTAACTAAGCTTATTCTCACACCATTGATTAAATCAATGGTTATTATCCAATCTTCTTTATTAAGTTTGTTAACCTTTGATTAAATCAATGGTTAATATTCAAACTAAGTATTCTCATCCAAGGGTATAAATCAAGTCTAAATCTCTTTGTTGATACACAAGATAATATTTATTCTTGTATCCTACAAATAATATTTTTACCGTATTTTTATCATCCGATAATTAAATACAAACCCAATAAAATACAAGATAAGAAATTTTCTAAAAGCTGTTTCCTGGATTCAAATTTAGTAAGATCACCCAAATCTCCGTCTAAACAAGACAAATTTTTCTACATGCGAAAAATTTTTTTTCACTTTGTGGGACCCACTGGGCCACGTGTATACCACACTTGGGCCCACATACCTTCAAGGGGCCCACAGACAAGAAAAATTTCAAAATCATCCATAAAATCACAAAAATTATAAAATACACAAATATCAAATCGATTACGTAAAATAATTACCTAACGGTAAAAATTAAATTACGTAAAGTTTTTACTTACCAAAATTTTTATTTTCCGACACGGAGTAAATCACTCAAAACGATCAAATATGCTGACAGAATAAACAAAATAATTTTACAGTGCACAAAAATTACTAAACAGTAAAATTCTGTTAACTGTCAAAATTACTGTTTAAGAGATACGAAAATTTTGGGATGTTACAGATTCGAAGAGTTACAACCCATGAATGATAATATTGATGAAGAAGTACCCACACTGGAACTAAAGCCATTACCTTCTGGGTTGAAGTACACATTTTTGGGAGAAGACCAAAGCTTTCCAGTAGTAATTTCATCAATCCTTACTGAAGAACAAGAAGGTATATTGATAGAAGTACTTAAAAGGCATAAAAGTGCAATTGGATGGACATTAACAGATATAAAAGGCATTAATCCATTAATTTGTACACATAGAATACATTTAGAGGATAATGCTAAAACATCACAACAACCTCAAAGAAGATTAAATCCACATATGAAAGAGGTAGTTAGGGCTGAAGTTCTTAAATTACTTGATGTTGGAATTATTTACCCTATTTCCGATAGCCAGTGGGTAAGCCCTACACAAGTTGTGCCTAAGAAATCTGGAATAACAGTGGTTGAAAATGAAAAAGGTGAGTTAATACCTATGCAAGTTTCATCTAGTTAGCGTATGTGTATTGATTTTAGAAAATTGAATGCAGCCACTAGGAAAGATCATTTCCCCTTACCATTTCTTGATCAAATTCTAGAAAGAGTAGCAGGACATCCCTACTATTGTTTTCTTGATGGTTATTTCAGGTATAATCAAATACCAATTGCATTAGAGGATCAAGAAAAGACTACTTTTACGTGCCCTTTTGGCACTTTTGCATATAGATGAATGCCTTTCGGTCTTTGTAATGCTCCGGCAACTTTTCTAAGATACATGCTAAGTATTTTTAGTGACATGATTGAGCATTATTTAGAGGTTTTCATGGATGATCTGACAGTTTTTGGAAATTCTTTTGAAAATTGTCTTGATAATTTGGATAAAGTTCTTAAAAGATGTGAAGAAAAAGGATTTGTTTTAAATTGGGAAAAATGTCATTATATGGTTACTTCAGGAATCGTGTTAGGTCATGTGATATCTTCTGAAGGAATTGAAGTTGATAAGGCCAAAGTTGAATTAATTGCTCATTTGTCTTCCCCAAAAACAAATCGAGAAAGTTCGTTCCTTTCTAGGACATGCAGGATTTTATCGAAGATTCATTAAGGACTTTAGTGTCATATCTAGACCATTATGCAATCTTCTGATAAAAGATGCATCATTTGATTGGACTCAAGAATGCCAAAAATCTTTTGAAAAATTAATTGGTCTTCTAACATCGGTTCCTATCATGCAATCCCTTGACTGGTCTTTGCCTTTTGAATTAATGTGTGATGCAAGTGATTTTGTCTTTGTTAAATAAGTACTTTTTAGGCCAAAGAAAGGAAGGTAAGCCTCATGTGATTTGTTATGCAAGTAGAACTTTAAATAGTGCACAAATGAATTACACCACTACTGAAAAAGAACTACTTGCTGTAATTTTTGCATTGGACAAATTTCGAGCTCATTTAATTGGTTCTTCTACTATTGTTTTTGTAACACCCTAATACAGATATCCAGATATATCCTAGATAGACAGAGATATATAAAGATAACCAGTACTAGAGATGTCACTTCTATACTACATACTAACATATATCTATAATCACAACTGAGTAATTATAGAAAGCCTTGAGAGATTGCGGAAAAACTTAAACTCATACATATATATATACAAACTTAGCCACACGAGGCTTATTGTAATACATATAACATAAAACTTACAGAACAAACATAAACTTATTACATAAGTTCGTCTACTTAAAGCAATAAAAACTATTCTAGTCTTCATGCTTTATCTTCTCATCCTTGGCAAGGTTTGCATCTCTGTACACTGCACCTTTATCTTTATCGGTAGACTGTATTCGCATCTCGGATTTACATGGAATAGCAACTGGGGTGAGAATTAACATTCTCAGTATAAGCAATTCCAATACCAGTTCTCTATAACATTGTATATAACAAATATACATAACAAAAGCTATACTTCTAACTTAGGAGTTTCCCCCTCTATTTTCATAACTTAGGAGTTTCCTCCTCTATTCTCATAACTTAGGAGTTGCCTCCTCTTTTCTCATAACTTAAACACTTTCTAATAGTGTGATAACAATCAAGAGTGAACACACTGCTAATATATACAACGCCCATACATCCGTACATACCAACGGTGATCAAATGCCCATACAACGTCCGTAAATGCAATGCTAATGATATGTAATGAATATGCCTAAGGAATCCTAAGTGCATGTGAATGAAATGCAAATGCAGAGTTTTGATTTGGAGCGAAGGAATTTGCTAGGAACTAGTCGATATATCATCTAGTGGTAAATAGGAAACCTCATCCTCACCTTACACGTATCCCGGCTCATTGAGAAATTCGGCTTCATCCTTGCTCAAAGAGCGTCTCTCGGATTTCCCACTTATCTCCTTAGGCCTTGGCACATCGAGACATCGGGGTTATGTCCTTCTCAAAAGTCCTTCGGACACCCATCTATCTCCTTTTTGCCTTCATGATTAACATTAAAGGATACTCACTAGATCGATCCTACTTGACTAATTCATAGACTTTCGTACATACTTATATACTTAGTTCCTCTCGAGCTAAGCATATTCTAGTCTTCTTATGTTTACCCCTTGTGATGAGGAGAATCAGTAACCTCATACTATATGTAACCTTAGCACTTGGTTAGGAATACTTGTTCCCTTAGGAACTTCTCTCGATCCCTTACCTCCCGGGCCGAATAACCTCACGTCATATAACGTTACATTCTCGGGTAAACATTACTAAACTATGTCTCTTACTTGTACCTAAACTTCACCTCATCACTCCTTTCTCTTAAGTGATCTCTAATGCAACCTTACGTTGCTTTGAGGTGTTAGGTACTTATCTTTGGCGAACCACTAATCTTGGTTGCCCTAAGGTCCTTTCTCTTCATCTTCACACTAGCTTAACTCTCTAGTGTGTGAAGAGCTCAAGAGTTATGTTTATCTCTTACATAAACACCATCTTACTCTTTTCTATAGACTCAACTCATCCTAGTGAAAGAGTCTATCTTAACTAATGCCTTATCTAACCTTGCTTAAGGAACTGAGAGCATTTCTCTAAAACTTTGCATAATTAACTCCACTTTGTCTAAAGAGAGTAGTTCATGCATCTAACTTTCCTTTTCTATCACACTTCTAGTAGTAGCGTATACTACACTTGTGTGCTAACATACTTATTCTAAACTCAACTTCCATGCTTTACTTGCATCTAAGGAAGTATCTTCTCTTTATCTTGTACTTCTAACTCATCTTAACTTATACTTGAGTTGTTGTACATTTCTGTTCTACTTTCTGCTTATGACATCTTCTTAGTCATAATTCCTCTTCTTGTGTATTTAACAATGTACTAAGTCTCACTTAACTTGAGACTAAGTACCTAAACGTCCCTCTGTGGAACTCATACACAATCTTATCTCCACTCATGTAATCTAACTCTAGAGTGGCTCTTACTTGCAACTCTTTGTTGCCTAAGCTTCTAGGTACCTTCCTAAGGTAATCCACTATTCTTGGATTTCCTAAGGTTCATACCTTTCTCATCATTCTCTACTAGAGTGAATACTATTATTCATCTCTATTGCACTATCTCATCACATCTTAAGTGATATCAGTTGCAACATTAAGTTGCCTAAAGTGCAATATCATTACTTAAAGCAAACCTTTCCTTTAGGATGCTTAAAAGCCTATGCTTTCTCATACTTGATGGATAGATATTTTCCACTTGAAAATATCCCATCTTGTGCCTTAACACACTTAGGAAACATGTCTTAATGATTCCCTTAACTATGGCACCTCAAAGCATCCAAAAACATCATTTTGGAGCTTCAGGATCTCATGCCGCGGCACGGATTTGCACGCCGCGGCTCGCCTTCTCTCGAGGGCTACTTGCTGGGCTAATTTTTAACCTCACGCCGCGGCATGCTTCCTCCACGCCGCGGCATTCCGGCGAAAACTCTCGCTGCGGCGTGACTATCTCCACGCCGCGGCGCCATCAGTGAGAACCCTGGTTCTGCAAATTCAATACCGCGGGTTTGTCGCTCTATTGATCATTTCTGCTGATTCCAAGCCATCTCAATCCAAATTCTAAGTAATTCTAAGTCCCTAATCAATTCTTTAACATTTAGGAACATCAATTACTCTCTTAAATCTCTTAATTTGGATTATGGCTAGAATTCTTCATTCTTTAACTTAAGGCTCACTTTGTGATTCAAGGGTCTTCTTTCTTAAGTTGATGTTATAGACAAGTCATAAATGACCCAAGGAACACTTCTATGCAAGCCAAACTCTTCTAACATCTCTAAAACTCAAATTAGCATATTATGTATCTATATGCATACATAGAGAATAGAGATGAATAAAAGCTCTAAACCCCTACCTCTTGAAGATTGAAGCCTTGAATCTTGAAGCTTGATCTTCCTCTTCCCTTCTTCTTCCCTTCTCTCCTCTCCCCTTTCTCTCTTTTCTTCTCTGGTTTTCGGTTTTTCTTCTTCTCTGCCGAGGAAAACCAAATATAAAGGGGGAAGGGACGTGCAGGGAATTACGGGAAAAGATTAATACTGAAACTTCTATCTGCTATGGATACCCGAATCATGCTAATTCGTTTCCTAGCTTCCAACAACCTTAGAATAAATCATAAGATTCATCTAAGTTGTTGTTTCTCTTTCTCATTATTTTCTATATCTGCTAGGGATCAATCTCGCATTAAAAGCACAACTGTATGCCTAAAAATACCAAACTGACTCTGATTCTCTTGAAACTTTTACCACATCTTATTTGGCTTATTTGTGACCTAGAAATAAACTCTCTATGTTTATTTCTCTTAACTTAGCAACTTATGCTATTATCTCGAGTCATTTTAAGTCATTTTAAAACTTTTATGTTGCAACTAAGTGCCTAATGAACTCAGATTGTCACAAAACTTGACTGACATGCTAAACAAGTTAAATGCTACCTTTCGTAACCATTTACCGCCTAACATGTACTTAAGGGTATTACATTTCTCCCCTCCTTTTTAAAATTTTGTCCCCAAAATTGTTCACCTCACGTAAACAATTCTGGCTAAACAAAACTCTACATGGAACTTCTGCTTCTATGCAGTCCTTCTTTAGTACCAGCTTCTCCCAACCACTTTCTCTTGACTAGATCTGCTTATCTCAAAGCTCTTGATCTCTATGCTTATGGATGGTAAGTTGTACTAAAACATAACTTAGCTTTGAACTCCTTCTTATAAGGCTTTCAAAACCAAGTGTGAATCTAGTATCTCTCTCAGACACTATATTCACTGAAACTCTATGAATCCTAACTATTCCCTTCAAAAGTAGTTGAACTACCTTATCTAGAAAATAGCTATCTGTTCTTAGCAAAAGATTGGTGGATTACTAATCTTGCCACCTTTATCTGCCGCTCAACATATTCTCTTATGTTCTTTAACATACTATGCTACTATACATCTTCCTTAACTCTTGGAAAACCTTAGTAGCCTCTTGATAGATGGTACACTTTCTCTCAGGTGAGCTTCCTCTGAATCCTTTTCTTGATTTTTGACTCTCTTGGAAGACAAAGTTATCTCTAAACTTCGTCATTCCCTCTTAGTCATAACAAAATCCTTAAGGGTTCCCTTGAAAATCTGCTCACACTTGTCCCTTAGAGCTTCATTCTCCTTCTGAGCTTCAAAGAAATCTGAGCCTTTAGGCCTCTTACTATGTCCACCTTGCTCACTGAGAGACTATCTGGAATCATAGTCACCGCTAGACTCAAATTCTCGAAAACTCTCAAGAATTCACTCTCTCTTGGACTATCATCTAGGATAACCACTACACTGGCATTACCCGAATGATATCTCAACTCAAGGTTATGAACCTTGAAAAACTCTTTCCATCTATTCTGCTTCATGTCCAGCTTCCTCTGATCCACAAGCATCTTAAGCTATCATGATCGCTGAACATCTCTAACTAGACTCCTTATGAGTTATGTCTCCAAAACTATAAGGTATCACTACTATGGCTAATTCCAAATCATACCTAGGGTAGTCCTTCTCTTGCATCTTAATCGCCTTGATGCGTAGGCATCTACCTACCTCTATTGCATCTAACATACCCTAGTCCCATCTTGAAGTATAACTTTCTACTTCAAAGTTCTCTCGAGAATTTGGAATTACCAAAACTAACGTAGTAATCAACCTTCTCTTCTACTCTTGGAAAACAAACTCACTATCTAGAGTCCATTCTTGGTACTACCTCTCTTAACGGCCTAAACCAGGTAGCACTAACTTAGAAAATCTACTTGATAGATTCTCTCGCTCTTGGATACAATGGTTACTCTACCCATTGTACCACCGCTAAACTCTACTGGGGTTCTCTGCAATTTCGTCTTAAGAAATTACATAACTCTTAAACTCGTACCACTTGTAATCCAAAACCGACTTTCGGTTTTCTTGGTACTTAACCCTTCTTTTCAAAAGTTTCCAAAACTACCTTTGACATACTTTTCATGTCCTTTCGTAATTCGAAAACTCTCGAAAATCTGCTTTACTTTACTATGCTTCTATGATAACCAAGTCTTAGATCATCTCCGAGAAAATTCAAAGATTCTCTCAACTTGCCTTTAACTCTTACACCGATCATCCTTCTCTCTCGAACAACCAAACCATACCAAAAGGTAAGCAACTAGATTCACAAAGTAAATCAACATGATCTACAAAGTAAATCTATTCTCTTCTTATACACACCTTAAAAGATTTCTCTTTACATGTGTTCTCATCTCATACCAAGTTGGAAGATTTCGTCGCTTTCTTTTGTCCAAGAACCATCTCTCTTACGATGTCCCGTTACTTACTTATGTAGCTCATGGATTACCCATCAAAATGGTCTACATCCATGTATCTTACCACATCTAGCACATCTTAGTTCTTGGAAGCTTGATTTGCTTTTCTCCTTAGAGTTGCTCCTCTACAAGCACTCTTCTTATACTTATCATTACTCCAAGCTTCCACTTTGTGCAACTAACTCGATACAACTTGAGATCAAAAGACACTCTCACCGACCTCAACATCGATCTTTTCCTCATTAGGAACTTTCTAACTCTTGTTCCATCGAGGCTACTTCTACAACTCGAATGCACCGACTAGAGCGCGAAGTCTATAACCTCCTTTTGCATCGCAATTCTTCTAATGTCTTCTCCAAGTTCTACTTCAAATTTTACTCACTTCCGGTCTTTATCCGGATTGGACGTAAAATAAGAAAAGAACTCTTGACATTCTTTGAATTGCTTTGCATTCGATCTTCGATAATATCCCTTGCTCTAACTTTAGGAATTCTTCTTTCCTTTGCTTTCTCTAACTCAAGGGAATAATACTTATCTAGGAAAGTAACTCTAAACACCTCTCTCATGTGGTTCGAGTACTAACCATCTCTAGTAACCTCTCTCGCTTCATCTCATCGCTTTCGGCTTCACCTACTAACCCTTACGAAGCAAGGTCACTTTCTATTCATCGGCGCTTGCTATGGTCTCAAGGATCTCTTCCATCACATGAAACCATCTTCTAACTCGGGTCGAACTAAACGCTCCCTTGAAAATAAAGGAGTATCTTTCTTGAACTCGAGAAAACCGATTCCTCAAAAGTTCTCTCTCGTCTTCGCTACTAGCTAAGCGAGTTCTATTCTATCGCTTCTGATAGACTTCTACTAATGGCGGTCTGCTCTCTCAACACAATGCACCCATTTCTCTAAAAGCTCGGTATTCTCTTTCTTTACAGTCTCCTAGTCATGCAATTCCATCCGCTTATCTCAAAAAGAGATAAAAGAATGCATAACTTTCTACTAAACGCTACTTATGCCTAAGCACGGTCGGTCCATACCCCACAGGCTCAACAGGATGAACTGTCTTATACCAAAATGTAACACCCTAATACGAGATATCCGATATATCCTAGATAGACAGAGATATATAAAGATAACCAAGTACTAGAGATGTCACTTCTATACTACATACTAACATATATCTATAATCACAACCGAGTAATTATAGAAAGCCTTGAGAGATTGCGGAAAAACTTAAACTCATACATATATATATACAAACTTAGCCACCGAGGCTTATTGTAATACATATAACATAAAACTTACAGAACAAACATAAACTTATTACATAAGTTCTGCTTCTACTTAAAGCAATAAAAACTATTCTAGTCTTCATGCTTTATCTTCTCATCCTTGGCAAGGTTTGCATCTCTGTACTGCACCTTTATCTTTATCTGTACTGTACATGCAGCATCTGGATTTACATGGAATAGCAATGGGGTGAGAATTAACATTCTCGGTATAAGCAATTCCAATACCGCTTCTCTATAACATTGTATATAACAAATATACATAACAAAAGCTATACTTCTAACTTAGGAGTTTCCCCTCTATTTTCATAACTTAGGAGTTTCCTCCTCTATTCTCATAACTTAGGAGTTGCCTCCTCTTTTCTCATAACTTAAACACTTTCTAATAGTGTGATAACAATCAAGAGTGAACACACTTTGCTAATATATACAGCGCCATACATCCGTACATACCAACGCAACTCGACAATGCCCATACAACTGTCCGTAAATGCAATGCTAATGATATGTAATGAATATGCCTAAGGAATCCTAAGTGCATGTGAATGAAATGCAAATGCAGAGTTTTGATTTGGAGCGAAGGAATTTGCTAGGAACTAGTCAGTATATCATCTAGTGGTAAATAGAGGAAACCTCATCCTCACCTTACACGTATCCCGGCTCATTGAGAAATTCGGGCTTCATCCTTGCTCAAAGAGCGTCTCTGGATTTCCCACTTATCTCCTTAGGCCTTGGCACATCGAGACATCGTGGGTTATGTCCTTCTCAAAAGTCCTTCGGACACCCATCTATCTCCTTTTTGCCTTCATGATTAACATTAAAGGATACTCACTAGATCGATCCTACTTGACTAATTCATAGACTTTCGTACATACTTATATACTTAGTTCCTCTCGAGCTAAGCATATTCTAGTCTTCTTATGTTTACCCCTTGTGATGAGGAGAATCAGTAACCTCATACTATATGTAACCTTAGCACTTGGTTAGGAATACTTGTTCCCTTAGGAACTTCTCTCGATCCCTTACCTCCTCGGCTGAATAACCTCACGTCATATAACGTTACATTCTCGAGGTAAACATTACTAAACTATGTCTCTTACTTGTACCTAAACTTCACCTCATCACTCCTTTCTCTTAAGTGATCTCTAATGCAACCTTACGTTGCTTTGAGGTGTTAGGTACTTATCTTTGGCGAACCACTAATCTTGGTTGCCCTAAGGTCCTTTCTCTTCATCTTCACACTAGCTTAACTCTCTAGTGTGTGAAGAGCTCGTGTTATGTTTATCTCTTACATAAACACCATCTTACTCTTTTCTATAGACTCAACTCATCCTAGTGAAAGAGTCTATCTTAACTAATGCCTTATCTAACCTTGCTTAAGGAACCGAGAGCATTTCTCTAAAACTTTGCATAATTAACTCCACTTTGTCTAAAGAGAGTAGTTCATGCATCTAACTTTCCTTTTCTATCACACTTCTTCGGTAGTAGCGTATACTACACTTGTGTGCTAACATACTTATTCTAAACTCAACTTCCATGCTTTACTTGCATCTAAGGAAGTATCTTCTCTTTATCTTGTACTTCTAACTCATCTTAACTTATACTTGAGTTGTTGTACATTTCTGTTCTACTTTCTGCTTATGACATCTTCTTAGTCATAATTCCTCTTCTTGTGTATTTAACAATGTACTAAGTCTCACTTAACTTGAGACTAAGTACCTAAACGTCCCCTCTTGGAACTCATACACAATCTTATCTCCACTCATGTAATCTAACTCTAGAGTGGCTCTTACTTGCAACTCTTTGTTGCCTAAGCTTCTAGGTACCTTCCTAAGGTAATCCACTATTCTTGGATTTCCTAAGGTTCATACCTTTCTCATCATTCTCTACTAGAGTGAATACTATTATTCATCTCTATTGCACTATCTCATCACATCTTAAGTGATATCGGTTGCAACATTAAGTTGCCTAAAGTGCAATATCATTACTTAAAGCAAACCTTTCCTTTAGGATGCTTAAAAGCCTATGCTTTCTCATACTTGATGGATAGATATTTTCCACTTGAAAATATCCCATCTTGTGCCTTAACACACTTAGGAAACATGTCTTAATGATTCCCTTAACTATGGCACCTCAAAGCATCCAAAAACATCATTTTGGAGCTTCGGGATCTCATGCCGCGCACACAAGATTTGCACGCCGCGGCGCCCTTCTCTCGAGGGCTACTTTCTGGGCTAATTTTTAACCTCACGCCGCGGCATGCTTCCTCCACCGCGGCATTCCCGGCGAAAACTCTCGCGCTGCGCGTGACTATCTCCACGCCGCGGCGCCATCGCCAGAACCACAGTTCTGCAGAGAATCGCAATTTGCGGGTTTGCTGCTCTATTGATCATTTCTGCTGATTCCAAGCCATCTCAGTCCAAATTCTAAGTAATTCTAAGTCCCTAATCAATTCTTTAACATTTAGGAACATCAATTACTCTCTTAAATCTCTTAATTTGGATTATGGCTAGAATTCTTCATTCTTTAACTTAAGGCTCACTTTGTGATTCAAGGGTCTTCTTTCTTAAGTTGATGTTATAGACAAGTCATAAATGACCCAAGGAACACTTCTATGCAAGCCAAACTCTTCTAACATCTCTAAAACTCAAATTAGCATATTATGTATCTATATGCATACATAGAGAATAGAGATGAATAAAAGCTCTAAACCCCTACCTCTTGAAGATTGAAGCCTTGAATCTTGAAGCTTGATCTTCCTCTTCCCTTCTTCTTCCCTTCTCTCCTCTCCCCTTTCTCTCTTTTCTTCTCTGGTTTTCGGTTTTTCTTCTTCTCTGCCGAGGAAAACCAAATATAAAGGGGGAAGGGACGTGCAGGGAATTACGGAAAAGATTAATACTGAAACTTCTATCTGATATGGATACCCGAATCATGCTAATTCGAGTTTCCACAGCTTCCAACAACCTTAGAATAAATCATAAGATTCATCTAAGTTGTTGTTTCTCTTTTCTCATTATTTTCTATATCTCAAGTAGGGATCAATCGGCATTAAAAGCACAACCCGTATGCCTAAAAATACCAAACCGACTCGATTCTCTTGAAACTTTTACCACATCTTATTTGGCTTATTTGTGACCTAGAAATAAACTCTCTATGTTTATTTCTCTTAACTTAGCAACTTATGCTATTATTTGAGTCATTTTAAGTCATTTTACAACTTTTATGTTGCAACTAAGTGCCTAAATGAACTCAGATTGTCACAAAACTTGACTGACATGCTAAACAAGTTAAATGCTACCTTTCGTAACCATTTACCAGTCTAACATGTACTTAAGGGTATTACAGTTTTCACTGATCATGCTGCTGTTAGATATTTAATGTCTAAACAGGATGCCAAACCTAGGTTGACACTTTGGATCTTGTTGCTTCAAGAATTTAACATCACAATAAAAGATAAGAAAGGAGCTGAAAATGTTGTCGCAGATCATTTGTCCAGACTTACAACATGCTCATCTTTTGATAGCACACCTATCAATGATTCTTTTCCTGATGAGTTTTTATTTTCTGTCAATTCCATGCCTTGGTTTGCGAACATAATCAATTTTCTTGTAACAGGAAAGATGCCACCTCAATGGTCACATCAAGATAGAAAAAAGTTTTTAACTGAGGTGAAAAATTTTTATTAGGATGACCCATATTTGTTCAAATATTCTCCTGATCAAATCTTTCGGAGATGTGTACCCAACAATGAGGTAGGTAGTGTCATTAAATTTAGTCACTCAGAAGCATGTGGAGGTCATTTTTCTTCAAAGAAAACAGCTGCGAAAATCTTGCAGTGTGGATTTTATTGGCCCACTTTATTTAAAGACAGCCATACTTTTTTCCAAAGTTGCGAAAATTGTCAAAAATTAGGGTCCATTTCTAAAAGAAATATGATGCCTCTGAACCCTATCCTTGTCATTGAAATTTTTGATTGTTAGGGAATTGATTTCATGGGTCAATTTCCATCCTTATTTGGATATGTGTATATTTTGGTTGCAGTTGATTATGACTCAAAATAGATTGAGGCGATTCCATGCCGACAAAATGATCATAAAACTGTTCTCAAATTTTTAAAAGAAAATGTCTTAAGTCGATTTGGAATCCCTCGAGCTATCATCAGTGATGGGGGAACACATTTTTGTAATAAACCATTTGAATCTTTAATGAAGAAATATGGTATTACCCATAAAGTTGCTACCCCTTATCACCCTCAGACAAGTGGACAAGTAGAATTAGCAAATAGGGAAATTAAACAAATTTTAGAAAAAACAGTTAACCCAAATCGTAAAGATTGGTCTTTAAGACTAAACGATACACTTTGGGCTTACTGTACTGCTTTTAAAACATCTTTAGGCATGTCACCCTATTGGTTAGTCTATGGAAAACCTTGTCACTTGCCTGTGGAACTGGAGCATAAAGCACTTTGGGCCATTAAAGCTTTCAATTTAAATCTTGATGATGCTTGCAAGTTACGTAAATTGTAAATAAATGAACTTGAGGAATTGAGAAATGATGCATATGAAAACTCAAAAATTTATAAAGAAAGAACAAAAGTTTTTCATGACAAATCTATTTTGAGGAAATCTTTTGAAATTGGTCAAAAAGTTCTGCTTTATAATTCTCGTCTCCACCTATTCTCTGGAAAATTGAGATCTAGGTGGACTGGTCCTTTTATTGTCAAACATGTATATCCTTATGGGGCCATAGACATTGAGAATCCTAGGAATGGTAATGTGTCTAAGGTCAATGGACAAAGACTTAAACCATTTCTAGAAAATCAAGCTGCTGAGGTAGAATTCATTTCCTTTTCTAATCTTTGTTATGTGAAAAATTTACTCTAATTTTGTAGCTTTATTTTGTTGTGTAGCTATTTAGCTCCCCGGTAAAATGGCGGATGACGGTACTCCGTGACTCTTAAGTCAGTTTGCTCTAAAATGGCGGATGACGGTACTCCGTGACTCTTAAGTCAGTTTGCTCTCTTTCAATTTCCTAAAATAACTGATTTCTTCTTCTTCAAAATGGATATCATTCTCTCAAACCTGAGAAAACATTTTCCTTCTCTTCCTCAAAATGCTCTAACAAAAATTTACAAGGCTAGATGTGAAAGATTGAGATTGTTAATGCACAAAGGTATACCAGAAGATGTACGTTGGATAATCGAAGCAAAGGTCCGATTAGCAGGTGAGTCTTCAATTTCATTTGACTCATACATGCCAGGTCTTGGTAGAAGTTCATATTCTAAAAGGAGAAGAGCAAAAAGATTACAAGTCTGTCACATATGTGGACGATGGAATTGTAATAAGCGATGTCGTTCTTTGGGGATGGTTTCCAAAAACAGAGAAGATAAAATTTTCTTCATTAAGAATGGACTGAGTAAGGAGTCATTAGATGATATCTTATTGACTCTTGATACGCATTCTTGTGGTCTTGTGCATCGTGAACTTCTTAATTTGTGGAATCTCTTCAAGGATGAACAAAAGCAATACAGTCTTGGGAATCTGACTCTAAAAGACTCTGTTTGCCAATTTATAAGAAAATTGGATGGGAAGCTTATCCTCGACTCATAGAAGGCGTTTAAGCCGTTTCTGGACGTGAAACCAGAGGCAGATGTGAGCCACATCCATAACAACATGTACATATTTTCTTCTTCTTCTTCTTCTTCATGTTTAAAAAAAAAAAGAGAGAGAAAAAAAAATCAAAAAAAAAAAAAAAAAAAAAGAAAAAAAAAAATCAAAAAAAAAAAAAAAAATATGTATACATCTTGGGTTTGGCTTTGGTAACACACAACATGAATGGGGAAATGCATGCATCCTGATCCAGCCTTCTTAATTGAAAAACAAAGAAGGTAGATTGTATCCCATATGTGAGGCACCCAGTCGTATTATGGCCACTTGTCCCTTTTGGGAGCCCTATGTTGCGCTGGTCTTGAATGGGTCGAATACTGGTCAACAATACTTTGGCACAAAGCCGAAAGAGCAGACTACCTCCATCCCAATCTCAAGTGAGTATACACCTATCTTTCATCAGGTTTCTAACAACTTAAAAAAAAAAGAGGGCGAAACTATGGTTGTACTTGGTCTTTAATTAGATTAGGAGCCCTGGGCAGATGCCCGTCCTGTCATAGACTCAGGAGGAGACCTTCACATGCCAGTATGTAAATAAAGTTTATGTGCCATGCTCTGTAGAGAGCTGTGTGCTACATTCCCAGTTCTTGGAACCAATGCTCTGTAGCGTTGATGGACAGAAAGAAGTGTCCCGTCTTTACAGTGAACGAAAACTGTTATCTGAGCTGTATACTTACTTTAATTAGTAGGTCTTTATGGCGAGTTCTGACTGGCTGCGGTCAGGTACCATCTTCTTAGAATACAGGCCTTTAATTAGGTTTGCAGGAAGATAGAGGGCTGTTCTTCCGTAAGCAGGACGGAAAGGATTCAAAGGTTCTTGTTGTCAGTTCAGTAATCCTTGTAGAATTCATATGTTGCACTGGTGACACGCAACTCAAATACATGCCACTACTGCTTTCATGACACGCAGTATAAAGATACACCATGAAAACTGTACATACAGGTATGTCTTCGTTTATTATTACATTTCTTTTATCTTTGTATGATTTTGTTGTATTTTGATTTTTGGACAGACGATCCTTTGAGCAAGGTCCTTCAGGGGTTTCTAGACTTCTTTACCCTGATGGTTTTCTTGAAGTTAAAAAAAATCAAATAGTGAAAAACAAAAAAAATATAAAAAAAAGAAAAAGAAAAAAAAATTCTATTTTTTATTTTCAAACTTTTCTGACAACAGCCAAC
Source organism: Ormosia emarginata (assembly GCA_029884605.1). NCBI lineage: Eukaryota > Viridiplantae > Streptophyta > Magnoliopsida > Fabales > Fabaceae > Ormosia > Ormosia emarginata. Next base: position 29,674,063 of record JAQQTP010000079.1, on the reverse strand, counting down.
CTACCTATATAGGTGCTATGATTACTTTTTCCCTTCTTTTCCCTATTTAAACACTTCATTCTCTTCACTTTCCTCTAACTCATAATCATTCAGAGGGAAGGTGAAATTATGGGACCTCCTATTCGTAACATTAAAAACGTCTGTGTTTTTTGTGGGTCAAGTTATGGGAAGGGTTTAGAGTTTGTAAGTGTAGCAAGTGCTCTTGGTCGAACACTTGTTGCAAGGAATATTCATGTTGTATATGGGTGTGGTTGTCGTGGGTTAATGGGGGCTATATCACTCTCTGCATTTCTAGGAGGCAGTCAGGTTTTAGGTGTCATTCCTAAACCTTTAGCTCAAAATAACATTACTGGAAAGACAGTTGGAGAAGAAATTCAGGTATCATCTATGCATGGCCGAATGAAAATAATGCTTGACAACTCTGATGCATTCATTACCTTACCAGGTGGTTTTGGTACGTTGGAAGAAATTTTTCAAATTATCTCTTGGGCCCAACTGAACATCCACCATAAACCCATTGGTTTGTTGAATGTTAATAATTTCTTTGATCTTTTGTTATTTTTTCTTGACAAAGCTGTGGACAGAAATTTATCACTCCTTCGGCAAGAAAACTTCTTATCTCTTCCTCCACTATTGATGAGCTCATTGATAAATTAGAAGCTTTCGAGTATGAACCTGATAAAGTAATAGCTCAGATATATTGGTCAGCAGGGAGGAGCGAGGAAAGTAATAAAAAAAGAAAGCCAGATCTGACACTTCGTCTTTAATGGGTTTGATTTTATTTATCGTCATTTGTTTCTGGTTTAAATTTGTGTCAGATTTCTCCAGCAGGTAATATCTTCTATCCTTTACTCATCTATATTTTAACATTGCGGACAATGTTGTGATTTGGTTGGGGGGAAGGATAAGGATAGTTAAATAGTTAAAAAAAAAGTAGGAAAGTATGATATGATTTTTATGAACTTGCTAAACCAATGAATATTGACAGAGTAAGGAGTAATTTTACTCATGAGACGCATTTTAGTTGAAGAAAGTATGTTTAGTGAGATGACTGTCAGAAACCTACAACAAAACTAATTAAGGATGGTAGAGTAAGGAGAAAATTTTGCCCTTAAGGTAATTTTACTCTTGAGACGCATCTTAGTTGAAAGAAAAAATGATTTTAGAAGTAGCAAAAAGCATATCTTGGGTCATAGCATAAATTTTCTTCTTTCTTATAAATCACATGCTTGGATATGAATGTTGAATTGATGGATTGAGAATGATAAAAATATGCCTTGTGAGATTTTGAGCCTATTGATGAATGAATTGAACATTTGTACCATTCTCTTCTTTCTTATGTGATTTTCACCTGTGAAAATGTTACTCTAGAACTTGCTTTGATTCTTTTTGAGGTTACATTTTTACATGCATACATAAATATGATTAAGATATTTTAAAATAGCTACTTTGACCAAATAGCCATCCTTGTATATTTTCCCTTGTGTAACCCATTTGAGCTTATTTGGCTAGTTCTTGTTTTTAGCTTATTATGTGCCTTAAAAAAAAAAGGAACATATTTTTACCTGACCTTAGGGAATAAGAGAGCATTGACTTTGTTCTTAAACAAGTGTGGGGGTGTGTGTGTGTAAAAAAAAGGGAAAAAGTAAAAAAAAAAGAAAACGAAAGAAAAAAAAAGAAAAAGAAAAGAAAAGAAAGAGCTGACCATCTAATACACTATGTGACATATCTATATCTAGAATAAAGATAGATGCTTGGAAACAACAGGAAGAGAAGGAGAAGGTTTATGCCTAATAATGAATTCAACTCATCAATTTGGGATTAATCTTCAACAAAACATTAGTCAAATATTGGTCATTGTCCTTATTGATGAATGTTCTCAAATATCTTTTCCACTCTAACTATACCATAATACTCTTTTATTCTCTTTGGTATTTATCTTCTTATATCCATATTATCCCTTCTTCTTTACCTTGACCCCGTTACAACCTTGAATAAAGTCCTCTTGATTTTGTGTGCATGTGTTCTAAGTAGTGGAGAAGTAGAAGATAAGCAAGCTTATGGTAGTGCAATTTTTCATGAGTTGAAGTGAGTGAAATACTTACCTTTTTAATGCTTGAAAGATTAAGAGTGAATCTTGTGAGGATCTATCATTCTTAATTCGTTCTTTTTAACTGAAGTTTCCTTGCTTATTGGTTTGAGATGTGAAGAAATATTACCTCAAAAAAAATTGCTTTGTTCCCTTGAATGACTGGTTGCTCTTCTTGTTTCATTAAATCTTTTAGAATTTTTAGCTTTTGAGTCTGTGTCATTTTTTTCTTTGTTCCTTAGTTTTTGTTCTTATGTGTTTTGCCCGAGAGTGCAAAAGTTTAGTGTGGGGGAATTTGATAACAATGTATTTTATGAATTTTATAATCCTCTAACTAGGCTTCTTAAGGTTCAATTTGGCTTAATTAAGTTAATTTTGTCACATTTTATGAAATTAAGCTTAATTGGATCATTGAAGAAATTATTGCTTGAATTATCATTAATTTGGGTGATTGCATTCTTAAGTAAAGTGGCACTTGAGTTGTAATTATCTTATTAATGTGATTCTGGTCTTGTTAGAAAGTTAAGATAATTCTCTAATAACTATTCACTTGATAGCAAGAGCCATATTAATAGTAATATATTTCATTCATTGTATAACCTTCTTATTTGGCTTTTTCAGTAAACTGACTATAATTTGAGTTACAAATATCCGATGGATGTGATTTTAGTCTTGTTTTTAAGCTAAGATAAATTTCTACAACTTTCATGAAGGCCTCAAGACCAGAAACACATGTTTGGATAACTCAAATTGGAGTTGAAGCAAAATCTAGTGTTTGGAACCTGACAGCTTGACCTTTATGCACTCATTAGGCTATATCTCGGGCTATTGGAGTTCAATAATTCTGAAATTTTGACAGTGGAAGGTTAAGACCTATATCTACAACTTTCATGAAGAATACAAAAGCTAATTCGGATTCCTTGAAGGTGATATTGGGCTTAGAATTCAGAACAGAGGTGCTGACGTTGGGCCTGACCCATGAGCAGTAATTGGGCCATATCTTGGGCTGTGGTTATTGGATTTGGCTAAACTTGGTGTCTCTGGAAAGCTGCGACAATGTGCTAGAACTTTCATGAAGACCACTTGACTCAAAAATGATGCATGCCATGAGTTCAGAAGGGAAACATTTCGGAGACAAGAATCCACCCACCATTCATCTCTTTTAGCATTTTGTTCTCATCATCCATCATCTCTTTTGGCTATTTGTACTCTTCTAATTCTATAAAAAGAGGCAATGGCTGATCATTTGAGGGTGTTAACTTAGTGTTAGTCTAGATTTTACTTTCATGTTTGTATGTTAATTGCTTCCTTTGTTGTAATTTTCTCTTGTTCTTAATTGAAGTTATGTTCATCTTTCTCTTCTTCTCTCTTTCTTTCTTCTTGTCTATGAGTAACTAAATCTTTATCTTGCTTAGGTGAAAAGGTGAAGCTCTTGGTAATAAGTTAAGGTTAGATTAATTTTTTTCTTGTGCTTTAAACGATATATTTTTATGTGATCTTTATATGAGTTGTATGTTATTTCCAATTAATTTAGAAACTCTTCTTGTATAATGAATATCTTGATCCATTGTAGACAATAGGATTGGCACAGCTTTTGACGATTTACAAGTATTGGTAGATAGTTATTGGAACTATTATATGATTACATGATTAAACTTTGAATGTTAAATCTTCCGATTGGAATCTTCATTATGCATGATTTCAATTGAGTTATAAAACGAAATAATCTTGTTTTTAATTTATTACCAAGAGTGGATCTCCTAACCCAAGCAAATCTTTTTCATCTGTGAACAACTTATATTATTTTTAGTATTGTGACAAATATTCTCCATACCTCAAATAATTTTCTCTTCATCAATTCCCTGTGGATCGACCTCGGACTCCCGAGAATTTACTACTTGAAACAACCTGCACTTGGGTTTGAAACTGTATAATTATATCCCATCAGTGATCATCCAAGGCTTCTTCATTAAGTTTGTTTCTCAACCGTTGATTAGATCAATGGTTGATGTTCAAAACTTCTCTACTAAGTCTTGTTATCCAAGGGTGCAAATCAAAGTCAAGTCCTCTTTGTTGACTAGCATTTCCATTGGTTGGATGGTTACTAACTTGTTTCCTATTGGTTGTCACTTTTGTTGACCAATTTTTATTGGTTACTCTTGAAAAGTCTTTGCCACCAATGTTAACTTAATCTTATTGGTTGATCTTATTTCTATAACTCCCTTATTGGTTCATCAAAGATGACTACTTCTAATTGGTTTATCAAATAAAGATTAGATTCTAATTGGTTCATCAAGGAAGACTAAATTCCTATTGGTTCAATATATAACCATCAAATTTTATCAATTCTTATTAGTTCATTTCAAAAGACTAGTTTTCTATTGGCTTAGAGAATTCTAGCCACTATCGTTGACTTTTCCAAAACTCAACAAGCAAGCTAAGCTCTCCTATTAGTTCACAAAAAATATTTCCCAAACAATTTCTACAAAAATTATTACATAATGGATAGAACATACTACTGACGAAACAGTAAATATTTGTCTACTGTAAAATAAAAATACAGTATATTTTTATTTCACAGATAATTTCTAAAAATTAAAAGATTATAACACGTATCTCTCAGAATTGGGTTTAGTAAGATTCCCCAGCTCCGAATAAATACGTAAAGATTTTCCCGGCATGAAAATTATTATTTTCCTGACTCGGAGCAGATCACACAAAATGATCAAATAAAGCCACGAAATAGTCAAAATATTTTTACAGCAGATAAAAATTGTACAACAGTACAATTTTGTCATTATTGTCAAATAGCTAAATTTTGGAGTGTTACACTTCTCACTTGTTTCTACCTTCCTCCACCACTAAACACTATGCAACCTCCTTCCCTTCAACTTCCTCACAACCTTTTCCCCTTATTTCCTCTCAATGGCAGAATCCTCCAAGCGTACCAAATGACTAAGAACAGGGGCCTTCGTGGGAACGTCTTCTAGTGCTCCTCCCCTCACCATTTCAGGATTGGACCTCACGTGTCACTTCTCTATCACAAAGAAAGCAAATTTGTTCCAAAAAAACTTCCAGTTGAGGAAGATCATATCTCCCAAGTATCTCACTCAGTCTTTTTACTCAAGTCAACCATTTGAGAGCTTTAGATTGATAGGAAGGCTAGGATATATACCCAGACTTAGTTAGAGTGTTTTATGCTAACTTGAAGCATGAAGATGACTACCTGATCCCTGAAGTAGAAAAATAAGCATATTAGAATTACTAAGGATTTATGGTATAGGTTGACTCAGCATACATGTGATAGGGTAAATTTCTATGGTAATGAGCATGTTTGGGGAGATGATTATGAGTATAAGGTTGCCCTGACTTCCCTAATAAGATCTGGCTAAGACATCCCCAAGGATAAAAAGAGGCTAATGGCTACTAGACTAACTATGGAGAATAGAGTGCTACATTATCTTATGGTCAAAGGGTTGGTTTCAAGGGAAAGTAATTACTCCCAAGTTCTGAGGGATGATATGGTGGCATTGTGGGTCATGATCACAGATAAGCCAATCAACTAGGCCTATTATATAATTCAGCACATGTTGGAAGCTAAGAAGAAGAAACATGCCCTGCCTTATGCTATGATTGTGACAGCTATTTTAGAGCACTGTCATATTTCTTTGTCTAGGGAAACAAAGGACATAAGTTCTAAAGGGCCACAATCTATTGGTATGCATACTCTACACAAGCTTCAATTAACGAAGGTGGATGACAACTGGTACTACCTCTTTCATGGGAGTTATGGTCACATTCCTCATGATCCTGAGGATGATAATGAAGAAGGAGGACAATAGCCTCCTTCCACAGCCATCTTGGTGCTACTGCTACACGAGATGCATAGCTTGAGAATAGGGATGGAATGACTTAAGCAAAATATGGATCATCAAGGACTGGAATTGGCTTATATTCGATCTTTGTTGGAGGGACCAAGTCACATACCTAGAAAAGGTGTCGGTGCTCCCACCTCCTCTACTGCACCCCCTACTGCACCCCATGCTCCTCTATCATATGTTGCTCCATCGAGTAATACAGTTGGTGTTCCTGATAATGAAGAGAGTCTCGGCTCCGAGGATGATCTCAACATCAATAATAACAATGCAAATCTTGATGATGTGACTTCTCGAATTGACAGTGACAGTGATAGTGAGGCGATGAAGTGACATAGGATTTATGTCATGATGTATTTTTATACCCTGTCTAACCCAATAACATCTTATCACTTTTATAATTTTGTATATAACTTTGGATCTTTTGGTATTAATGTCTATATATTCTGAATATTTTGCTGGTTTATATAAATTTGTTGTTATATTATGATGTTGATCTGATTGGAGTAATTATACTTTGATTTTGCTTTATTATTTTGTTGTTGCATTGACTGCTTGTATGAGGAAATAATGTAAAATATTATGGAAATGTTGTTGAATTTTTTTGGTATTATTGTGCAATATCGATTGCTTATATTTTTTTTGATAATGCCATTGAAGGAGAAGTATTACATTACATATATAACATACACATTGCATGAGTACAAGGGAGTTTTTACATGCAAAATTATTTATCCTATCCATGCATAAACTACGGGGGAGAGTAGCACTTAAATCTTTGATGTATAAATACAAATGCTTCTCTGTTTTCCTATATTATTTTATCATCATCAAAAAGGAGGAGAATGTACATGCTTATGTCATGAAGCATATCAAATGAAGTTTTTGATGATAACAAAGTCAAGATAAAGATCAAGATCAAAAGAAGTGACTAAGATCAAAAGAAGTATATTTGGTATAGGTAATAGGTCTTAGGATCTCAATGTAAAATGCTTTCAAGTATCTCAGTTATATCTAAATAGTTTTTCAAAGATCTTTTTAAATCAACTTGAAATTTCAAGTTCATATTTTAAAGAAATGTTGATTTCAATCTTGGATTTTGTAAATCATGTTTATATCTCAACAAATCCATATTTTTCTAAGTTGGATATGGCCATCAAGCTTGAATGGACTTGAAAAATGTGTTTAAGGGCCATTGTAATTGATTACACTGAGCTTGTAATCGATTACAAGCATGGTAGAAGCCTTGTAATCGATTACACTGATGTTGTAATCGATTACAAGTATGGCGAGGTCATGTAATCGATTACTTAAGGGTTGTAATTGATTACATCTTGCCCAGAAAGCCAAGAACACATTTTTAGTGCAATGTAATTGATCACATTGAGCATGTAATTGATTACAATGAATCTAACAATAGCCAATGACTATTTTCTTAGCATTTAATGCTGCCCTTTAATGAACCCAACGGCTCCTTTAATCTGAAACACTATAAATACATGTCTTGGGTCATCATTATTAGCTAACCAACAACTTAAAACTTATTTCTATCACTCTAATCCGAGAATCAATCTTTCAAACCCTTATTGCTCTATTTTTGCAAAACATTTGAGATATTCTTGAAGAGCATTGTTAGGACTTCAATTTGTATCAATTACTCTTGTGAGAGTTTCATTCTATCAACCTTGATTAATCTATAAAAGAGGGTGAGGCATCCCTCTAATTTGTAAAAAGTGAGGCATCCCTTGAAAGTAGAGGCTCAAACACAAAGGGTGAGGTATCCCAAGGTGTTGAGTGCTCCAGTTTGTAAAGGTAGTCAAGCACCTGTTGAAGCTTGAAGATATAATGAAAATATCGAGTGATTATTTGAGGACTGGACCTAGGCCACAAGTGGATTAGTGGTTGAAACAGGATAAAACTTTGTGTTTGTCTTCCTAAACTCAACTAATTTACATTTGTGCAATGTTTTATTGGCTTGCTTGGAAACTATCTTCTTTGGCTGTTCTATTTGTGAGTGGAAGCATTCTATCTTCTCTATCCATTCATTTCTAACAAACAATAGCTTCAATGAAAATTGAAAAAGTGTTTTGCGAAAAAATTGTGAAAATATTTTAAATACTTAATTCACCCCCCTTGAGCATTGAAGCCACTTGGTAACAAAGACTTGGTGGTTGAGTGGAAATTATGTATCTCTTAGGGATACTTTAATATTTCATTGATGAGTTTTCTAACTTTTATAGGTATTATAGAAAATTTTAGGACTTTGTTTAGTCTCTATTCTCATTATTTAATAATTTTTTATACACTATTAACAATCACTAAGCTCTATTACTCTTCTTCAAGTTAAGATAAACCTAAGGAGTTAAGCTAATAGGCTTACAGGTATCTTCCTTAACCTGTAATCATTCCCAAAATAATCTTCATTCTTTATTTGACATCTCCACAAAATTTCATGATTTTTCAAGCTACTTTCCTATTTAATTTGACCTTTAAACACTCATCTAGTGTTATTAAAAATGTCAAACTAATTTAGTTAATTATCTAAAATTTACCACAACTCATTCTAATTATTTATGGCTAAGAAATAAATCTTCCATATTTATTTTCCTTATCTAAATAGTTTATGCTAAATTCTGAGCTAATATGAGCTATTTTTCATGTTTTGGGTTATAGTATTATGCCTAAACTAACTTAAAAAATCATCAGAATTAGTAAGTAACTAATACAAATATTAATAAACTATTATATCAATCTTTAAGGCTAATAGGTTAGGGAGGACATTACATAGCGGATCATAGATTAATTGTTTCACTTGTGGTGAAAGAGGACATAGTTCTTATGACTGCCCACACAAAAGAATTAATCTTGCTGCAGAGGAAGAAGATATGAGGTGTTAGAACTTATTTATGATGATCATGTTGACGAGGATGGTGAAGTAGATGTTTATCTAGTTGGTTGGGAATCTTTGGTTGTTCATAGAGTGATGATAACCACAAACTCTGATAAAGGGGAGGACTGGAGTTGACAGAGCATCTTTAGATCTCATATTCTTTGTGAAGGCAAGGTTTGTAACTTATTTATTGGTAGAGGCAACATGGAAAATGTTATCTCTAAGGATACAGTGGAGAAATTAAAGCTGCAAATTGAAAAATATCCCCACCTTCACAAAACTAAGTGGCTCAAAAAACATAAAGAAGTTTCGATTACATCAAGGTATTTTGTCAAGTTTATCATGGGTAATAACTTAGAAGATGAAGCTTTTTGTGACATTCTGCTTATGGATGTTAGCCACATTCTGTTAGGAAGATCTTGGTTATATGATAATGATGCGGAACATCGTGCCAAGCCTAATACTTATTCATTTTATAGGGGGACCAAAATGTATACACTACATCCCTTCAAGGAAGACTGCACTGAAGCTTCTTATCCACCTAAAAGTCTCAAAGTGAAGGAAGCTCTTACTGTTGCAAGATTTGAAAAAGATAGTAGGGAAATGGGAGTTATTTATGCTATGGTTAACAAGGTTGTTTAGGCTGACCAGGTTAATAGTTCAGTTGAGTACCCTCCTAAAATTCAGCAATTCTTGAAAGAATTTGCCTAGCTGATTAGTGATGGATTACCATAAGGATTACTACAAAAAGGAAGCATCCAACATGCCATTGATTTGATATTAGGAGCAAGCCAACCGAATCTACCAACCTCTAGGATGCCACCTACTCATTGTAATAAGGTGCAAAAATAGGTAGAGGAGTTGTTAAATAAAGCCCTGATACATGAAAGTAAAAAAAGTCAATGTGCTTATCTAGTTTTGCTTGCGCTAAAGAAAGACGATAATTGAAGAATGTGTGTGGACAATCGAGCCATCAACAAAATCATGATTAAATATCATTTCTATTCCTTGATTGGACGAAATGCTTGATCAGTTAGCTGTGCAAAAGTGTTTTAAAAAATTGATATAATAAGTGGTTACCAACAAATCATATTGAGAGAGGAGGAATAATTGAAGATTGCTTTCAAAACACTGGATCAACTATACGAGTAATTAGTGATGCCCTTTGGCTTATTCGACGCGCTAAGCACATTCATGCATGTTATGACTAAGGTATTGAAGCCTTTTTAAAAATCATTTGTTGTTGTTTTTTATGATACTCTAGTTTATAGTAGAACCAAGGAAGAGCCTTTAACTCATTTGTGTAAGGTGTTAGAGACACTCCAAAGTGAGAAGCTATTTATAAACTCAAAGAAGTGGTGTTTTTGGGTTTTAGTGTTTCAACCTAGGGACTTAAACCAAATCTTAGAAAAGTATGTTATAACACCTTAGTTAGAAGACATCATAATTAGTTAGATGAAGTTAGAATTAAATATCTTAGCTTGAAATGGAAGCTTAGAAGTAAGCCTTAAACCTTTAAAATATAAAGCCAATTAAATTTAACCATGGCTACCTTAAGAGTAAACTTAAGTAAAATAAGCATTCCTTTGAAGTATTAACCTTTATCATAAGTAACTATAAAGGTTCCAAAGGTTAATAAAAAATAATCTTGAGGGTTCATTAGTTGAGAAACATGGTAACTAATTAGATTATGTGTCCAAAGGAAAACTAAGGATTAAGCAATAGTAACTAAACTAAGTGCCCATAAGATAGACTCTTAAGGAATCAATAAGAAAAGAAGATAAGCAGCTAAGTTGCACGGCTGTTTTCCTAGTAATCACCATGAAAGTAGTCAGGTTACTACTCAAGAGAATCCTTGACCAAAAGAACAACAAGGTCATAAGTGCTCAAGGTCACTTGGTAGAACCTCAAGGAATGAAACAAGCAAGCAACCTTGTGTGTCTACTTAGGGAAAAATTAAGGAAATAGTGAAACCAAAGGAGACAAGAGTGGTAAGAATCTTGAATAGGAGAAGGAATCAAAGATAAGACAAAGCCAGCTTATGGAATTAGTGAAAATGGGTAGTGAAAGGCTACCAATTCACTGCCCAATGTTGACGCAAGCAGCTAAATCACCCAAGCTACATGGCCATGTGAATTGACACCAAACCATGTAGGGAACAAGTCTAGTTATAGACCCATGATGACTAGCAAGGCAGCATCGCTTGGGAGCAACTATAAAACACCCATTGCAAGAACATTAGGCGTCACCAAAAGCTTTCTAAACAAATCATAGCTACTGTCCAAGTGAGCAACCAGCTTCTACACCAAGATAAAGCTAGGTAGGAATGGCTTAGGTGTGGCACGGAACGAGGAACTCCAACTTAGGTTATTTCCTTCTTGACTTCTTCATTATTTTTAATTTCAATCTCTTGACTTTGTTCAGTGAATATATTTTTATAATCTGGACCAACATAGTCCACATTGTATTAGTGTTCTCTCCATGATCAACTTTTGGCATTTTGTATAGTTGTTGGGCAGCAACCTTACTATAGTTTTATATGTAACACCCCAACTTTAGGATAAATAACCGTTATGTCCTGATTGTACTGTTTTATGTTTTTCTGTATGATATAAAATTTATTTGACTGTTTCATGTTCATATTTGAGTGATTTGTGTGATTAGCTTCCAGTCAGGAAAATAATAATTTCTGGACCGGGGAAATCTTATTTTAATTATTAGAAGTTGGGGGACCTTACTAAACCCAATTCTGAATGATACGTGTATCAATCTTTTAATTTTTAGGATTTAACTGTGCAATAAAATAATTTTATATTATTATAATATTATTTTATTAGTCAGTATAAATAAAACAACAGTGGACCCAGAAATATTCGTGGGACCCACTTTTGGTTTGTAGGACCCATAATTGATTTGCGGGACCCACGTTTAGAGAAAGTAGTCAACGTTAGTGGCTTGATTTATTTTAAGCCAATAGGAATTAAGTCAACAAAGAGGGCTTGACTTGATTTGTACCATTAGATGAGAAGGTTTAGTTTTGAATATCAACCGTTGATCTAATCTATGGTTGTAAAGATAAGCTTACTATTGAAGGCTTTGGATATCCGCCGTTGATCAATTGTACGGTGAAGATTGGTCTCACAAAATGGTTGGAATCATTTGTGACCATTGGATGAGGAGAAATGCAGGGAAGATCTTGACCCTTTATTGTTTTAAGATAAATCTAATGGTTAAGATTTCATGGAGAAGAGATCTAATGGTTTAGATTTGATCATATCACTACCTAATATGAACCCTTGATTTAATCAATGGCTCTTGAAGCTTAGATTATAAGGATGTTAATTAATTAGTAATGTAACAAATTAACCTAATTAAACTAGATTAAGTGTGCATAGAAACTTAATGAGATTAGTAGCTTAATTAGTGATCATCATTAAGGAAGAACATTCAAGAACAAGTGTGTAGGCTTATGACAAGGCTTGGATTAGCCAATGGAAGACAAGCTTGGTGATCAAGTTTTGATCTAACCTTTGATCACATCTAAGGCTAGGATGGAGTCTTGGAGGGTCAAACAAAGTGGCCACCTTTCTCTCTATGGAGTTACATGGCCATACACCACTTTGGAGAGCAAATTTCACTTCATTCTCTAACACTTTACTACACATTCTCTCTTCCAAAAATACAAATCACCATTGTTGCTCTTCTCCAAGCATTTCGGACAAGAACCCTAAACTACCATCCATCCATCCAAACTTTTATCCAACCTACTTTTCTAAACCTAAACACTATTCTAAGAACATCTCTAGTTGAGAGTTCTTCCAAAATCTATCATTTTAAGCTTGGAAAATCACTTTGGAGATTTTCCCTAGAAGGTGAAAATCCTTATTTTCCATTTCTAACTTCTTTTTCAAGGTTCTAAGCCATGATTTATCCATGGTTTATGATTTTCTCTTATAGTTATAACTCTTTAAATTTTTGTTTAAGATCTTTTAGGTTCATGAAGGAGATCACGAAATCCATAAGAAGGAGAGTAAGAGATTTTGTCTTCCTTTAAGGTAAGAGGGAGATTTAATCTCATCAACCATGTGTGGTGATGAGAAAATGAACTTGTATGTGTGTGAAGAATCCATAAGGATTCACTTGTGTTTGATTGTTTAAATGCTTTCTTACTTGTGTATGATATTGTTTGTATGCATGTCTACAAGCTTTAAAATATATTGTATGTGTGATTATGCATGAATATTACTTAGGATGTGAATACCATGTGAGGTTTGCATGAGTGTTCCAAAGAACACAAAATAGAGGCTCACAGCCTCAATCAAGAAAAGAGAACTAAAATGTTCTCAACCATTTCTAAAGGAATGATTTAATAGAATTAGGTAAATGATTGAAAATCAAAATGATTTAGAAGATGGAAAATGATCCAAAGATCAAAAGCCAATGTTTTGTGAAATTCGACCAAATGCTTTCTAAATGAGAAATCAATTCAAAATTTATTTGCAAAGTGTAGAATTGATATTTTACCTAAAAAGAATGCATTTGTAATGAATTTTCAATAATTAAAGAAGTAAACCATTTTTTATTAGAAAGGTGATATAGTAGAATAATGAACAAAACCTTTGAAAAATACTTACTTTTAGATTTTAAAGTATAGTAACAATTTCTAAAGTGGATTTTATAATTATAAAATAAAATAAAAGAAATTTTAGAGGAAAGACGTAGAAAGCACATTTTTAATAGAATTTATAAATAAAATGGTGTCAAAATTTATTAAAAACTGTCAAATAACAGTCAAATAAAAGAAAACGTTTTGTAATATATTTATAACGTAAGAAAAATTATTCTACGTAGCTTTAAAGTAGTGAAAATAGCTTACGTAGTTTTAAAAACAGAGATTTTAAAGCTTTTTGATCAAGAAAATGATTTAAAAATCTTACGCGATTGAGAAAATGATTTAAAAATACTACGCAATTTTAAAAATAGCAAAATATATTTACGCGATTTAAAAACATTTGTAAAAACGATGAAATTGTGAAAACACGATAAAATTTTCACATGATTAATTGGAACAACGAGTTTTACTGTTGGGCCAAAGTGGTGGACCCGAACATGTGAAAATATGGTACGTCAAGTGGGAACGTACTGTATTTTGGACATGTGAAAATATGGTACGTCAAGTGGAAACGTACTGTATTTGAGATTATTGCCATTGAGGGCATTTGCATAAATATGAGAATATTTTTTAGACTAAGGGTAATTTGGTAATTACTATTTTTATTCATGCATTGAGTTGTGCCAATATGGTTGATTATTGGTAATTTGATTGACGAGGCGAATAACACCGTGTTGTTGGTGTGATAAGCGTAGTGTGGTTCATTTCTTTGTATGGACTTGGAGGCATTAGTGTGCGAAGTATTCCATATGTGGACAGTTGGTCACTCCTCTGGGCCGTGGTAACTGGCAACACACTAGTGATCTCGACACGCACTATACTTAATCAAGATCTTGTAAAGACTATTTTAGTACAATGCCTGTAGTTACACGATGTTTGGACTGTGTGCTACTACACGATGATTGGACAATGGGCTATAGATACAACGTTAGACAGTGCAATAGTTTGGTTGGGCAGCCTAAAGTACTGATAGATCTTTGCGGGTCATTCTCTCTGATATCCGTGTTTAGCTCCATGGAGTAGGAACGAGTCGCATTTCATTTGCATTTATGTCATGCATCAAATCATTATTATTTGTGATATTATATGATTAATGTTGTATTAAAATTGTTGTATTAAATTGCATTATTATTTATGATGTTATAGTACGCTTTATTGTATAAACTGTTATATCTGTTGTATTTGGTGTTTTCTTATTTGCCATGCTGGTATTGATGTATGATTATCTCACCTCTCTATACGTACTGTTTTCTGTATTATTAAATTATGTTGTAAAGAGTTTGAGGAAGAGGATCAACCTCTTGAGTGTGTGTATCCTGAGGAGGAGGAGTAGCAGCAGATGGAGGATCAGTTCGACGACTGCGAACCTTCTGATCATCCATATCCATTGGACTGATTTGGCAAGTATGACACTGCTGGGATTTCTTGGTTTCGTGAGACTTGAGTTTCACGGGGGTTCAGAGGCCTGATGTCTGCGAGAGGAGAGAGATTCAGTGGTCTACATGGAATGGTTGACTGTGTCCCTACGAACAGAGTTTGATGGGGAACCTGTTTTTACTACTACTCTGTATTTGCATGTAGAGTTGCCGCTGACTATTAGGTGTTATTGGGGAGGGATATTCCATGCGCCTAGTGAGATTAGCAGTGTGTCGACAGCACGGACTCGTGTCCGTAGAGCTTCGAGACATCCTGGATACCTATCTCTTGAAGTTTCATCTGAGAGTGATCCTTTAGAGGGTTAGGGACCTATGATGTGCACTTGGGCACTTTTTGATGTAGTATTGTATATTAACTCTCTATAACTTTGTTTAAATATTTTGTAGATGTATATTATTTGTACTACTCAAAACAAAATCCTATGTATATTATGTGTGATGACAGTTTATTTTATTTTATGTTCCGTGTTATTTTATTTAGTAATATTCTGTATAAAAGGAAAAAATTTTATAACCCATATTATTTATGTAACAAATGTTTTATAACTTGGGTAATATTTATTTATTTTATTTTATTGTATCATAAATGTGACATCCCCACAAGGGTGTTACATTATAAATCTATAAAACTCATCATTTTGCTTTTGTCCTAGTATATTAACTATTTTGTAAGTAGGAATGGTAAGGAGAAAGAAAGAGTAAGAGTTTTAGACTCAAGGTAATGGTAAGGGTGCAAACAAGTTAAAGAATAACCATCTTTGAGGATGGTAGCTAAGCCTCGGTGCCATGACTGGCTAGCAGCTTGATAAAAACAATTTTTGTATATTAGTTAAACCTCATATTTAATCTCTTAGACCATTTATATGCTTAATTGATTAGTTTTGGCCACATTTTATAAGTTTGGGTTCAAATTGGGCTTAATTGTATTTTTCAACATTATTAAGAATTTTACACCATTTTGGTACTTTGGGCATAACATGAGTTCTAGATGTAACACCCATGAAAAACATGATAGACTTGTATATGATTATGGAGGTAACTTAATACCTGATTATCATGCCTGTTAAATTTTGTGACCTTCTGAACACGTTTAGTCACTTTGTTATAATGTTATGTGTGGAATATAACTTTTTTTAGTTCTAGAAATGGCTTGAACTGTTTAGTTAGTGGAAATAAATGTGGAAAGTTTATTTCTAGGTCATAAATATGTGAACTATGCTACAATTAAAATTTGAGGTTAATCGGAGTTAGTTTGATATCTTTAAGCATACTGGTTGTGTATTTTAATGTTGGATTGACTACCAGTAGATATGAAAAATTGCCGAAATGGTGAAACAAGATTTTTGATGAATCCTATGATTTATTTTAAACTTGTTCGGAGTTAGGAAACTGGATTTGGTGAAATCTAAGTATTCTTAACATATCGGAGTATAATAGTGTAGTCACTTAAGTGACTACATGGTTGCACGGCTAGGCTTGTTTCTACCTTGGCCTTTATAAGACCAAAGTGAGATATTTTCTCATTTCTCACATCTCTCTCATAGCTACAGCAAGGAAGCACCAAATGAGAATCAACAAAGAAGCTATAGGAGGTCCATCTTCAACCAAAGAGGAGGAAGAACTCAGTGGTGGAGAGGAGCTACTAAGTGATTTTATTTCTGGTCATTAGAGGTAGGGGTTTTTGAGTTTGAACTTCATCACTTTCTCACTTTTTCATATTATGCTTGTTTGAGGTTAAATATGCCAAAATGATTTCTTGAAGTGTTTGAAATGATTTTCTTGCTTTAATGAGTTTTAAATGTGGTTTATGACTTGTTCATGCTAAGAATTTGGATTAGAAACTGAAAATTCTCCATTTGGACCTAAAATGCTCTATGTGTTGATTTTAGGGGTTTGGATGAGTGATTTAATGTTTTGATCCATTTTTGATAAAATCAATTAGTGTTTTATGTTTCCTTAATGTTTGTGAACTTGTTTGGGACTTAAAATCACCAAGAAACGAATTTGGGGTGATCAAATCTCATATTTTTGGCCAATAGAATAGTGGCACAGTACTGCATAATTTTTTGCAGTGTTTGTTCTAGAAACACGGCCCGAGTTTCCAAACATGGTGGGAGGAGGGGCGTTGATAAACACATATTTTATTCATTAAGAAACCCTTATATTTATTCATTTACACTCTCCATATTCTTAATTGATTGAGTTTGACATGATTTTGTGAGTTTGAGCTCAAATTGGTCCTAATTGAATATTTTCAGCATTATTGAGATTTTACACTGTTTCTGTATTTTGGTCATAACTTGAGTTTCTGATATCTGAAAATCATGAATTTTATCTTGTAGGAAAGCTAAGAGGAAGCTCTACAACTTTGATGAAGAGCTCGAAGTCCGATTCAGATGTCTAAGGGACCTAAGTTTACATGGAAATCAGAAGAGGGGTTCTGTCAGTAGAATCCGAACAGTGTGCACTCATAAAATCATATCTCAAGATGTAATAATGGAGATGGGCTGAAATTTGGACAGTGGATAGTCAAGATCCAAATAAACAACTTTCATGAAGAACACATTTTGAGAAAAAGAAGTCTAGTAGGTCATTTTGAGCTTGCAAGTCGGAACAGAGGTGCTGAAGTTGGGTTTGAGCAACCTACGGTATTTGGGACATATCTTGGGCTTAAGGAAGCCAAATTGGACCTACCAGCTATCCATTTTATAGCCAAGACAAGGATCTACAACTTTCATGAAGAACACTTTTCGTGGTTCTGAAGTATAGTGGGTCGTTTTTGGCTTCCAAGTCAGACACAAAATTTTCGTCCTCAACCACCCACTCATCCATCCACTAATCCACTAATCCACTCATCCACTCATCCACTCATCCACTAACTCACCCATTCATCCACTCATACACTAATCCAACCACTTAACCACTCCACCCACTCATCCACTAATCCATCCACTCATCCATCCACTCACCCATTCATGTCCATAATTTCCCACTCACCAAAAGTCCTTTGGCATTTTTCACTAATTCAACCACTCAACCATTCCACTCACTCATCCACTAAACCAATCCACTAAACCAACCCACTAATCCATCCACTCAAACACTCCACTCACTCACCCACTCATCCACCCACTTCCCTTTGTCATTTTGTTACCTTAGACTTCTATAAAAGGCACCATTTATCATGAACAAGATGTAACTCTCCTTCATTTTCTCTCTTAGTTTCTTGTTTCTTCATAGTTTCTTCTTGTTTCTTCATAGTTTTTCTTGTGATTTCTTTCTAGCTATGTGTAACTAAACCTCCCTTGGTTAAGGGGGTGATGAAACTGCTAGTATTAATGTTGTAAACTTTGTATATTTGATTATTTCAACACGCTTATGTTTTTATTCATATATTTCTCAATCTATTGTTGGTATGAAGGTTTTTGTACTTGTTCCTACTTTCAAAGTAGTAGATCTAGGTTTATTATGCGCGGTTGCGGTAGTAGATCTAGTGGGATGTATGATGTTCATGTGGGTATAATTATCTTTGTGCTATTTGCCGCTTATAAAAGTGGTAGATCTGGGTTTATTATGCGCGGTTTGCGGTATTAGATCTAGAGAAATATATGTTCTAAGTAATTTAATCCCGGTGTGTGATTAGACCTTAGTGTAATTGGTTTTCTAAATCTTAATGCAATTGTTGGATAGTTGTAAGAGCGGTTGCTTTATGACTAATCATTGATTAGGAGTTGATTTGAGCGGTTGCTAAATTGGCCAACACGTAAGGAAAACAGAGATTTAATATCACAATTGCATAAAAACATAATTGAGCATGTTGGAATAAAAAGGATATGTGGATTTACATTATCATATAAATCTAGTGGTGGATTCAATCTCTTAACCAATTTTCTTATATTGTTGATTTCAGTTTGTTTATTGTTATCTTTGAAGCTGTTCATTGTTCATCAAAACTCCAAAACCCCCCTTTTACTGTTTATTGTTAATCAGAGTCTAAATTGAGAATTGTTTAATAGTGTTAATTGAATTGGTTCTCTGTGGATCGACCCTTACTAACTACAACTAGTTGTAAGGTTTTTATTTTCTGGTGGGCCTGACAACTGATTTTTATCTTAATTTTAATCACTACATCCGCACGCATCATAATTTTGGCGCCGTTCTTGGGAACCAATTTTTTCAATTACACTATTAATTTATTTCCTATTTTTATTCTGTTTTTATTTTATTTTATTTTATTTTATTTTTAATCTTTCTTTCTGAGTGTTTTGTAGGTGTTGATGTCCTTTGAAGGAGTAGACGAAGGATTGCTAAATTTGAGGAACTATATTGATCAACTCACTTCACATCCTCAATTTCCTTCCATCCGGCTAACTTCCAACTCACACTGTTGACATTGAAGTTTGCCCGTTACATTGATCTATCAAGTTCGAGAGACATTTGAGCCATCCGAAATATCCGAAGAAGTGACAATGGCGAAAACACTTTAAGGGCATTGGGTGCTCCAGATCTAGATCAACAAACCTCTTTGCATAGACATTCTTGAAAATGAAGAGGCATTTGAATTGAAATCCGGTTTAATCCATCTCTTGCCATCTTTCAATGGATTACCCTGAGAGGACCCCAACAAGCACTTGAAGGAAATCCATGTGGTATGTTCTAGCATGAAACCCGAGGAATTCATGTAGAGCAAGTCAAGTTGAGAGCTTTTCCATTCTCATTGAAAGACTCGGCTAAGGAGTGGCTTTACTACTTGCCACCCGGATCCATCCAATCATGGCGGGACATGGCCCGAACTTTCCTAGACAGATACTTCCCCGCCTCAAAAGCTGCAACAATCGAAAAGAAATCGTGGTATTCAACAAAGGCATGGGGAATCACTCCATGACTACTTGGGAGAGATTTAAGAAGCTATGTTTCAGCCTGCCCTCATCATCAAATAAGTGAGCAACTTTTAATTCAAGTATTTCTATGAAGGCTTACAAGTGATGGATCGCAACATGATTGATGCTGCTAGCGGAGGAGCATTGATTGATAAAACTCCTCAAGAAGCTAGAAACTTGATCTCAAGAATGGCTGCCAATACTCAACAATTCTACTCTAGAAATGACACTGGAGTAAGAGCAGTGAAAGAAGTAGAGACAACCAGTATACAAGCAAATGACTCAATTGATTGCTATGGTTCAACGGTTAATGGATTCAGGTAAAGCACCAGTTCATGCTTGTGGGATCTGTTGTTCATCTGGACATCCCACTGATATGTGTCCCACTCTCCAAGAAGACACAAATGAGGAGGTAAGAGCAGTAGGGGGATATCTTTGGACTTTCAAAAAATTACAACCCCTACTCAAACACATATAATCCGGGTTGGAGGGATCATCCAAATTTCAGCTATGCAAAGCAACCTCAAAATCAACCTCCAGCTTATGGACCTCCAGGATTCCAACAAAGGCAAGTACCTTTCCCTCGAGACAAGCAGAAGTTCAAGCTCCTAAGCAATCGAGCCTTCATTAGAGGAGCTAGTAAAACAAATGGCCACTAATAATTTGCAGTTCCAACAAGAAACAAATGCAACTATACAAAGTTTCAAACAAGAAACAAGGACTGCAATCAATAACTTGCAGAATCAGATAGGACAGTTGTCCACAGAATTCAACAAGTTTCAAAGCCAAGCTTCGGAAACTACCCTCACAAATGTAAGTGAATCCGAGGGAAAATGCTAGTCTTTGTCACATTGAGAAGCGAAAGACGATGGATGAGCCTACCTCTCTTCCACTAATCATTCAAGAGAAGGATGAACCACCCAAAGAAGCAAATGATAAGGGGCAAACTTCCAAAACCCCTAAGGTAAGTATTTCGAACCCCTTCCTAAATATGTCACTAAAGCTCCTTTTCCTAGTAGGTTGGTTAAAACCAAGAAAGAAGAAGCGAGAAAAAGAAATACTTGAGACTTTTAGGAAGGTAGAGGTTAATATCCCTTTGTTAGATGCCATTAAGCAGGTACCTAGATATGCAAAATTTCTGAAAGAATTATGCACTAACAAGAGGAAGTTAAAAGGAAATGAAAAGGTCCAAGTGGGAGAAAATGTTTCAAATTTGTAATTAAAAAGAAACTCCCAACCAAATGTAAGGACCCTAGCACATTCACCATTCCATGCACTATAGGTAACACAAGGTTTGAAAGGGCAATGCTTGATTTAGGTGCATCTATAAATGTCATGCCATATTCTATTTATGCATCTTTATACTTGGGTCCTTTGGAACCTACTTGGTGTTGTTATTCAATTGGTGATAGATCTAATGCATACCCTAAGGGTGTGGTTGAAGATGTTTTGGTACAGTGAATGAATTAGTGTTTCCTGGAGACTTCTATGTTTTGGACATGGAAGAGGATGAGTCTCCCAAATCTGCTCCTATCTTGCTAGGAAGACCATTTTTGAAGACTGCACGGACAAAAATTGATGTGCACTCAGGAATTCTAACAATGGAATTTGATGGGGAATTAATTAGATTCAATATTTTTGAAGCTATGAGATACCCAAGTGATGTGCACTCTGCTTGTTTAATTGATTCTTTTGATCCTTTTGAATCTTTAATTTCTGCAGCTTTTGATACTGACCATTTTGATGCTCTTGATACAATTCTAACTCATAGCTTAGATGTACAGGAGGAAAAGAAGAAGAGTGAAGAAGAGCCATGGAGTGAAGACATTGATGAAATTGTTGCTGCCTTACAAGAGCTCTCTTCCACTCCAGAAGAGCATGAGGTAACTTTTGTTGATTTACACATACTACCGATATACCTCAACCTTTTGTTGTGCGAGGCACTGAATTGGGCCGAAAGCACTACACGATCATCTTAAATACATCTTCTTGGGGGAGAAGGACACCCTTCCAGTAATAATTGCAAAGTCACTCACCCAAGAGCAAGAAGAGAAACTGGTAGCTGTTTTGCAGGAACATAAGATAGCCATTGGTTGGTCAATAGCTGATATCAAGGGTATTAGTCCCTCCGTTTGTATGCACAGGATATTAATGGAGGAGGATACTAAACCTGTGAGAGACCCTCAGCGGAGATTGAATCCTCCCATGATGGAGGTTGTGAAAAAGGAGATACTGAAGCTCCTAAGTGTGGGGGTGATCTACCCCATTTCTGACAGCAAGTGGGTAAGCCCAGTCCAGGTAGTACCAAAGAAATGCGGAATTACTTGTGGTAAGAAATGCTGAAAATGAGCTTATTCCCACTAGGTTACAGACAGGGTGGCGTGTTTGTATTGATTACAGGAAGTTGAATGCCGCCACGAGAAAAGACCACTTTCCTTTACCTTTCATTGATCAAATGTTAGAAAGATTAGTTGGTCATTCTTATTATTGTTTTCTGGATGGTTTTTCAGGTTACAATCAGATTGCCATAGCTCCAGAAGACCAAGACAAGACTACATTCACTTGTCCATTTGGTACCTTTGCATATAGGCGAATGCCTTTTGGACTCGCAATACACCAGGGAACTTTCCAAAGATGCATGATGAGTATATTTTCTGATTACATTGAAAACATCATTGAGGTTTTTATGGATGACTTTAGTGTCTTTGGAAATGATTTTGAAAATTGTTTGGAACATTTAACTTTGGTGCTTAAAAGATGCATTGACACTAACTTGGTACTGAATTGGGAAAAATGTCATTTCATGGTGAATGAAGGTATTGTGTTAGGTCATGTAATTTCGCTAGGGGAATTGAAGTAGATAAAGCTAAAGTAGAACTCATGCATTCTTTGCCACCACCCACTAGTGTGCGGGAGATTCGTTCTTTTATTGGTCATGCGGGTTTCTACCGGAGATTCATTAAAGACTTTTCTAAAGTCTCATTGCCCCTTTGCGACTTCTTCAAAAGATGTTAATTTTAACTTTGATGAGAAATGTATGGAAGCTTTCAATAAACTCAAGAAGTTGTTAAGCTGTTGCGCCTATCATCAGGCCACCCAACTGGGAGTTACCTTTTGAACTAATGTGTGATGCCAGTGACTTTGCAGTAAGAGCTGTCTTGGGACAACGAGTTGATAGAGTTCCTTATGCCATTTACTATGCATCAAGGACTCTAAATGATGCTCAACTTAATTACTCAACCACAGAAAAAGAACTTCTAGCCATTTGTTGTATTTGCTTTAGAAAAATTTAGATCATATCTAATTGGTTCTAAAGTGATTGTGTTTTCAGATCATGCAGCCTTGAAGTATCTTCTAACAAAGAAAGAAGCAAAACCTAGATTGCTCCGATGGATTTTATTGCTCCAGGAATTTGACTTGGAGATTAAAGACAAGAAAGGGAGTGAAAACTTGGTGGCCGATCACTTGAGTAGATTGGTAATCAAGAGGAAGAAATGCCTATCATGGAGACTTTTCCTGATGAATATTTGATGGTTGTCAACACCATAATCCCTTGGTATGCTGACATTGTTAACTACCTGGTTACTAAGGACTTTCCGGAGGATTTGAACAAGGCCCAAAGAGATAAATTAAGGAGTGACTGTAAATACTATATCTGGGATGACCCGTACTTATGGAAGCATTGTGCAGATCAAGTCATTAGGAGGTGCATTCCTGATTCTGAGACACGCTCCATCCTCTCCTTTTGCCACACCTATGCATGTGGAGGACACTTTGGCAGTAAAAGGACAGCCAATAAAGTGCTTGACAGTGGTTTCTATTGGCCTTCAATTTTCAAAGACGCTTACAACTTCTGTAAGTCTTGTGACCACTGTCAGAGAACAGGTAATATTGGTCCTCGTAATCAAATGCCTCAGACTCCGATCATTTTTGTGGAACTCTTTGATGTGTGGGGTATTGATTTCATGGGACCATTCCCTCCTTCATTTGGTTTCACATACATTCTTTTATCTGTTGATTATGTGTCTAAATGGGTGGAAGCAAAAGCCACTCGATCGATGATTCTAAAACGTTGCGATTTTGTTAAGTCACATATTTTCTCCAGGTTCGGGACCCCAAGGGCTATCATCAGTGACCAAGGGACCCATTTCTGCAACAAAACCTTTGATGCTCTATTGAAGAGATATGGAGTAATGCACAAAATTTCCACTCCTTACCATCCACAGACAAATGGGCAAACTGAAGTGTCCAACCGGGAGATTAAGTCAATCCTTGAAAAGACAGTGAATCCCTCAAGAAAGGATTGGAGCACTCGACTTGAAGATGCTTTATGGGCTTATAGGACTGCCTATAAGACTCCCATCGGCATGTCACCATTTCGGTTGGTGTATGGAAAGCCCATCATTTGCCCGTTGAGTTGCAACATCGATCTTACTTGGGCCATTAAACAAGTTAATATGGAATTGGAAGGTCTTTGGAAAGCAAAGGAAGTTCCAAGATTACGAGGAATTAGAAGAACTAAGAAATGAGGCCTTTGAGAATGCCCTATTTATAAGACTAAAGCTAAGGCATTCCACGACCAATTGATTTCTAGAAAGAAATTTCACGAGAGGACAAAAAGTCCTGCTATTCCAATCAAGACTCAAATTATTTCCGGGTAAACTGCGTTCTAAGTGGATTGGGCCGTTTGTGGTAACTAATGTTTTTCCTTTTGGTGCGAGTTGAGATCAGGAGTGAAAATTCGGCAAAGCATTTAAGGTCAATGGTCATCGTCTCAAACCATATCATGAACTTCCTGACAATGCAGAGATGGAAGTGATGACCCTCATCCTTCCACAATATGAGGAGCATTGAAAGTATCATCATGTCGGGCTGAGGACAATAAACTAAGCGCTTATTGGGAGGCAACCCAACCAGATTTGCTCTCTTTATCCCTTTTTATTTTGTGTTTTCATTATTTTCTTAGATTATGTTTTTATCTGTTTGTTGGTTGTAAGCATTTGAATCTCTAAAAAAAAAATCAAAAAAAAAAAAGCAGCTGTGTGCCCGACAATAAGGTAGGTAGTGCCATTAAATTTTGTCACTCGGAAGCATGTGAATGTCACTTTTCTTCAGCGACAACAACTGCGAAAATCTTGCAGTATGGATTTTATTGGCCTACTTTATTCAAGGTCTGTTACACCTTTTGCAAAAGTTGCGGAAATTGGTCAAAAAGGTTCTGCTTTGAGATTATCATTTGTACCTACTCCTTGAAAAATTGAGATCTAGGTGGCGCGATTCTTTTGCTGTTAAACACGTGTATCCTCTGGGGCCGTAAATATTGAGGATCCTAGGAATGGTAATGCGCGTAAAGTTAATGGACAAAGACTCAACCATTCTTGGAAAATCAAGTTCTTGAGTTCTTTGTGTTGCCGGTTAAGTGGCGGATACGGTACTCCGTGACTCTCAAGTCGGTTTATTTTTCAGTTTCCCAAAATAACCGAATCCTTCTTCTCCTTCAAAATGGATGTCATTCTTTCAAACCTCGAGAAAACATTTTCCTTCTTTTCCTCAAAATGCTCGAGAAAAATCTACAAAGTTCGATGTGAAAGATTGACCCGTTAATGCACAAAGGTATGCCGAAGATGTACGCTGGATAATTGAAGCAAAGGTTCGATTAGCGGTGAGTCCTCAATTTCATTTGACTCATATATGCCCTGGTCTTGGAAGAAGTTCATATTCTAAAAGGAGAAGAGCAAAAAGGTTACAAGTCTGTTACAAATGTGGACGATGGAACTGCAACAAGCGATGTCATACTTTGGGGATGGTTTCCGCAAATAGAGAAGATAAAATTTTCTTCATTAAGAATGGATGAGTAAGGAGTCATTAGATGATATCTTATCGACTCTTGAGACGCATTCTTGTGGATTGGTGCATCGTGAAATTCTTAAATTGTGGAATCTCTTCAAGGATGAAGAAAAACGCTACGATCTTGGGAATCGACTCTAAAAGACCCCGTTTGCCGCTTTATAAGAAAATTGGATGGGAAGCCTATCCCCGACTCATAGAAGGCGTTTAAGCCGTTTCTGGACGTAAAACCAGAGGAAGATGTGAGCCACAATCACAACAATCTGTACATATCATCATCATCTTCTTCTTCTTCTTCTTCTTCTTCTTCTTCTTCTTCTTCTTCTTCATGTCATCTCTCAAAAACAAAACAAAAAAAAAATTTATGTATACGTCTTAGGGTTGGCTTTGGTAACACACACCGTGAATGGGGAAATGCATGCATCCTGATCCAGCCTTCTTAATTAAAAAACAAAGAAGGTAGATTGTATCCCACATGTGAGGCAGCCAGGCGTATTATGGCCACTTGTCCCTTTTGGGAGCCCTGTGTTGCGCCCCGGTCTTGAATGGGTCGAATACTGGTCAACAATGCTTTGGCACAAAGCCGAAAGAGCAGACTACCTCCATCCCAATCTTAAGTAAGTATACACTCATCTTTCATCAAGTTTTTCTAACAAATTCAAAAAAACAAAAAAACAAAAAAGAGAGAGGATGTGATGTCTACTGCACTCATGACGCGCAGTATAAAGATAAACCATGGACACTGTACATACAGGTATGTCATCATTTTCTATTTCTTTTATCTTTGTATCATTTTGTTGTATTTTAATTTTTGTACAGACGATCCTTTGAGCAGGGTCCTTCAGGGGTTTCTAGACTTCTTTACCTTGATGGTTTTCTTGAAGTCAAACAAAAAAAAATATAAAAAATAAAAAAAAAAATAAAAAATAAAAAAGTAAAAAAAAAGGGAGAAAAGATTCTGTGTTTCTTAATTTCAACCTTTTCTGACAACAGCCAACCTACCCTCATAGGTACAATTATTCCCCTTTCCATTCTTTTTCCTACTTAAACACTCCATTTTCTCCATTTTCCTTCAACTCGAAACACTCAAAGGGAGGAAGAGTATAGAATGGGGCCTTCTATTCGTAACCTCAAAAATGTCTGTGTTTTTTGTGGGTCGAGTTATGGGAAGAGATTAGAGTTTGTAAATGCAACTAGCATTCTTGGTCGATCACTTGCTTTGTGAGGAATATTCATCTTGTATATGGGGAGGTTGTCGTGGGTTAATGGGGGCTGTATCACTTGCTTTGCTTCTATAGGAGGCGATCAGGTTTTAGGTGTTATTCCTAAACCTTTGGCTGAAAATAACATCACTTTGGAAAGACAGTTGGAGAAGAAATTCGGGTAACATCTATGCATGGACGAATGAAAACAATGGTTGACAATTGATGCATTTATTGTCTTACCAGTGGATTTGGTACTTTAGAAGAAATTTTTCAAATTGTCTCTTGGTAGAACTAAACATCCACCATAGACCCATTGGTTTGTTGAATGTTAATAATTTCTTTGATCTTTTGTTATCTTTTCTTGACAAAGTCATGGAACAAAATTTATCACTCCTTCAAAAAGACAACTTCTTATCTCTGCCTCCACTATTGATGAGCTCATTGATAAATTAGAAGCTTTTGAGTATGTACCGATCCGGTATTAGCTCGGATAGATTGGTCAACAGGAAGCGGCGAAGGAAGTAACAAGAAACAAAAGCCGATCTGCGACTTCATCTTTAATGGGTTTGATTTTATTGTACCTTGTTTCGTTTAAATTTGTGTCGACTTTCTCCAACAGGTAATATCTTCTGTCCTTTACTCATCTATATTTTAACATTGAGGACAATGTTGTGATTTAGTTGGGGGAAGGATAGTTGACCCAAAAAAAAAAATAATAAAAAAAAAAAAAAAAAAAAAAAATAAAAAAAATTTGTTGTCTTTGTTTGGAAAGTATGATATGATTGTCATGTACTTATTAAATCAATTAGTGATGGCAGAGTAAGGAGTAATTTTACTCTTGAGACGCATCTTAATTGGTGGCAGAGTAAGGAGTTTTTTTAGGTAGTAACTAATTAGTACTAAAGTTTTATTGTTTGATTTCTTTTCGTGGTCCGATCTTGATCGACAAGTGTGTTTCTTTTCTGCTTGGCGTTGATTCACTTCTTATCAGGTTGTGTTGCTCTTTTCTATATCTCTTTTTCACATTGAAGGCAATGTTATATTAAGCGTGGAGGAGAGATTTCAGCATGTTCTTTTTGTAAAAAAAAAAATTCAAAAAAAAAAAGAAAAGAAAAAAAAAGGGAGTTCATTGCATGATTGAATAACTTTTCTCCCTTCTTGAACTGATATGCTTGGTGATGGATGATTAAATTGATGAATTGAGTTTGATGGATGCATACCTTGTGAGATTTTGAGCCTAATGGATGGATTCAACATTTATGCCATTCTCTTCTTTCTTGTGTGATTTTCACTCATGTTAATGACCACTCTAGAACTTGCTTTGATTCTTTTTGAGGCTACATTTCACTTGCATGCATGAACATGATTGAGGCCCTCTTTCTTAATTAGCTAGTTTAACCAAATAGCCAACCTTGTTTTCAATATGATATCAAGCACTCTTTTGATTTCTTGAAAATTCTCTGATTCCTGCCAACCTTGTATATTTTCCTTTGCTTAACCCCTTTGAGCTTATTTGACCATTCCTTGTTTCTAGCTCATCATGTGCCTTAAATGAGAAATCGTGTTCTTACTTTACCTTAGGGAATAAAAGAACATTAGCTTGGTTAATGGATGAGTTTTTGAACAAGTGTGGGGTGTGTGTACAAAATGGTTGTTGAAAAAGAAAAGAGTGCCCAAAAAAAAAAAAATATATGTATATAGTTATGTTCATATATATAAAAAGAAAGAAAAAAAAAAAAAAAAAAAAAACCAAGTGTTTAAAAAAAGAAAAGGATTGGGAAATGAATATGTAAAGGGATATACACTAGAGTTGGGATGAACTTTTATGCTTGTTATTTGAACTCAGCTCTCATTTGCTTTTATTCTCTTTGGTATTTATCTTCTCATATCCATTTTATCCTCTCCTGTTACCTTGACCTCACTACAACCTTGAATAAAGTCCTCATGATTTGTGTGTGCATGTGTTTTGAGTAGTGGAGAAGTAGAAGATAAGCAAGCTTATGGTAGTACAATTTTCATGGGTTGAATTGAGTGAAATACTTACCCTTTAAACACTTGAGAGATTGAGAGGGAATCTTGTGAAGATCTATCATTCTCGATTCATGTTGAAGATACCTTGCTTGATGGTTTGAGATGTGGAGAATTGTTAACTCATGAATGTTTTGATCCCTTGAACCTTTGGTTGTTCTTCTTGATTGTAAAATTTTGGTCTTGAGTTTTGCCCAGAGTGCAAAAAGCTAAGTGTGGGGAATTTGATAAACACATATTTTATTCATTAAGAAACCCTTATATTTATTCATTTACACTCTCCATATTCTTAATTGATTGAGTTTGACATGATTTTGTGAGTTTGAGCTCAAATTGGTCCTAATTGAATATTTTCAGCATTATTGAGATTTTACACTGTTTCTGTATTTTGGTCATAACTTGAGTTCCTGATATCTGAAAATCATGAATTTTATCTTGTAGGAAATCTAAGAGGAAGCTCTACAACTTTGATGAAGAGCTCGAAGTCCGATTCAGATGTCTAAGGGACCTAAGTTTACATGGAAGTCAGAATACGGGTTCTGTCAGTAGAATCCGAACAGTGTGCACTCATAAAATCATATCTCAAGATGTAATAATGGAGATGGGCTGAAATTTGGACAGTGGATAGTCAAGATCCAAATAAACAACTTTCATGAAGAACACATTTTGAGAAAAAGAAGTCTAGTAGGTCATTTTGAGCTTGCAAGTCGGAACAGAGGTGCTGAAGTTGGGTTTGAGCAACCTACGGTATTTGGGACATATCTTGGGTTTAAGGAAGCCAAATTGGACGAACCAGCTATCCATTTTATAGCCAAGACAAGGATCTACAACTTTCATGAAGAACACTTTTCGTGGTTCTGAAGTATAGTGGGTCGTTTTTGGCTTCCAAGTCAGACACAAAATTTTCGTCCTCAACCACCCACTCATCCATCCACTAATCCACTAATCCACTCATCCACTCATCCACTAACTCACCCATTCATCCACTCATACACTAATCCAACCACTTAACCACTCCACCCACTCATCCACTAATCCATCCACTCATCCATCCACTCACCCATTCATGTCCATAATTTCCCACTCACCAAAAGTCCTTTGGCATTTTTCACTAATTCAACCACTCAACCATTCCACTCACTCATCCACTAAACCAATCCACTAAACCAACCCACTAATCCATCCACTCAAACACTCCACTCACTCACCCACTCATCCACCCACTTCCCTTTGTCATTTTGTTACCTTAGACTTCTATAAAAGGCACCATTTATCATGAACAAGATGTAACTCTCCTTCATTTTCTCTCTTAGTTTCTTGTTTCTTCATAGTTTCTTCTTGTTTCTTCATAGTTTTTCTTGTGATTTCTTTCTAGCTATGTGTAACTAAACCTCCCTTGGTTAAGGGGGTGATGAAACCGCTAGTATTAATGTTGTAAACTTTGCATATTTGATTATTTCAACACAGCTTATGTTTTTATTCATATATTTCTGAATCTATTGTTGGTATGCAGGTTTTTGTACTTGTTCCTACTTTCAAAGTAGTATATCTAGGTTTATTATGCGCGGTTGCGGTAGTAGATCTAGTGGGATGTATGATGTTCATGTGGGTATAATTATCTTTGTGCTATTTGCCGCTTATAAAAGTGGTAGATCCGGGTTTATTATGCGCGTTGCGGTATTAGATCTAGAGAAATATATGTTCTAAGTAATTTAATCCCGGTGTGTGATTAGACCTTAGTGTAATTGGTTTTCTAAATCTTAATGCAATTGTTGGATAGTTGTAAGAGCGGTTGCTTTATGACTAATCGGTGATTAGGAGTTGATTTGAGCGGTTGCTAAATTGGCCAACACGTAAGGAAAATAGAGATTTAATATCACAATTGCATAAAAACATAATTGAGCATGTTGGAATAAAAAGGATATGTGGATTTACATTATCATATAAATCTAGTGGTGGATTCAATCTCTTAACCAATTTTCTTATATTGTTGATTTCAGTTTGTTTATTGTTATCTTTGAAGCTGTTCATTGTTCATCAAAACTCCAAAACCCCCCTTTTACTGTTTATTGTTAATCAGAGTCTAAATTGGGAATTGTTTAATAGTGTTAATTGAATTGGTTCTCTGTGGATCGACCCTTACTAACTACAACTAGTTGTAAGGTTTTTATTTTCTGGTGGGCCTGACAACTGATTTTTATCTTAATTTTAATCACTACATCCGCACGCATCAGGCGTGTTTCTCTTTATCTATCAATTCTATGAATTATGCTAACAGAACCAGACACAAGTGGGCCCGTGTTTTCTGACATGGCCCATGTTTTTTACCAAAATCTTCAAAAATGTATTTTTGTTATCCTTGGAAGTTCTTAAGTGTTGGGACTTTTCATGTATGCCTTTTTAAATGTGATGAGACTTTAATAAGGGTATTTAATGAAGAGTGAATGTCATGAATCAAGATGATGTGTAATGTTAATTATGGGAAATAATTGGACATGGCTATATATATATGTGTGTGTGTGTGTGTGTTGTGTATTGTGATAAATTGAGGAAATGAACTTTCCTAAGTGTTGGAATCACTCATAGATCTCTTTTAAGAGTGTTAAGGTACTTTTAAAAGTATAAGATGAAGTGTTCGTAAAAATGAACTTGATATGCATATAAATCAGTGGTGGAGCTAATTATGGGAAGTAATTAGAAGGTGTATTGCATGATATGATTGTAGAACATAGTTGAGGAGAGAGGTATACTTTCTATGTTTGTTGTAATGTTAACGATGAATTTCCTTATGGTTTTGAGGATGGATTTCCTTGTTAATTGATGAAGATCATGTAGTTGATGAATTTCACTACCCAAAGTGTTGATTTTTTGGACAGATTTCTAGTGTTTGTTCAAGGTTATGGATGTGACTTCCATTACTTTGTTCAGGACTCATGCATTCATGAGATTACCATGGAACTAGAGTTCTTGGATATGGTATCATAACATTACCATGGACATGGTATCACAACATTATTCATTTCATACTTAAGTTATTGCATAGGCATACATAATAGACATAATTTGGCATAACATGACAATTGTATGAGTGGTTGGTATCATGACATGAACTCATAACATTGCAATTGTATGGTTGATTGTGTGTTTCTGAGATGGAGATGTTGTTATTGTGTACTTCTATGATTGAAGTGCTAGTTTAATAATTGTAAATTCTTTTTGAATGTATAAATGCTGGTTTTGAAATATTTCTATTGAGAATTGTGATTTCTCACCCCAATTGTGTTTCCATGTAAATCCAGGTGTAAGTTCTTCAAAAGGGAAGAAGAAGATGTATCAAGATTATTATAGTTATAGGCTTGATGTTGACAAAGCTTGTATTTTATACTAAAATCTTGTTGTTTTGAAAGTTTATGTATTACAATATGCCGGTTGAGGTAAGGATGTTTATAAGTAACTTTTGTTATCGTGGCTCTCCATAATTATCGTAGCATGACTAGTATTTATTATTCTTATATATGTTAGATATATTGGGATAGAAATATTAGGATGTTACACTAGACATCTAAAAATTATGCACTCTATCTTGTAGGAAATCTGATAGAGAGCTCTACAACTTTGATGAGGAGCTCGAAGGCTGAATTGATGTCTAGCGGGTCAGATTAGGCCACAAAGTCAGAATAGAGATATTGTCATTGGAACCTGAATGATGTGCAAAGATTGGGTCATAATTAGGGCTATAGGTGACATTTGGAGCTAAACCTAGTGCCATTTGAAATATGAGACATAGATCTTCAATTCTTATGAGATCATTTATCAAAACTATAATGTTTTGATAGTGTTTTCACCATTTGAAGTTGGCTGGTGTGTTTAGAGAGTTGTTAAGAATGTTTTGGGCATAACTCTCTCATCTTAAGCCCAAATTATGCAAATTAGTGTCCAATTAAATCTAAGAGGAAGAGAATTAACCCTAAGCTAAAGGAAAACTTGGCTTTTTTTTTTTTATTTTAGAGATAGTTACTTAAGCAGCAACAACAACCACGAAATACAACCCTAATTTTCTCCAAGCCATTCTTGCTTGCATTTCCTCTCCCCTCTCCTCTCTTCTTACTTCTCTTTTACATTTATGCTCTTTTACATTTCTGTACTTTAATTTTCTATTTGTGCTCTCCATTCATGGAGAGCCAAAACTTTGTAATCAATCCTAGGGATTAAAACATTCTTGATGTTTAATTTTGAGACCTTTTGATGATTGTTTACATTCTTATTGTTAATCAAATTTATCTCCTCCTTCCCTTGATTCTATTGCATCTTGATTGAGTGCTTAACTCAATTTTGGTGTTCATGTGATAGTTGCTTAACTACTTGATAACTCCATTGAATGTAGTTGCTTATGCCCTATCTCTATGCATTATTGGTTGCTTTGTTCTTGTTGTGATGCATTGTTAGAAGGCTTTAGCCTATTTTTATGTAAAATTCATGTTGAAGTCTTCTTCTCTAATCTTGCTTTAATTCTTCCTATTCTTTGATTGGTTTGAGCTTGATTACATTTGTATTTGGCTGGTTGATTTCTCAATTACAGGATGGTCCCAAAAGAACAAACTTGATGTAAGAAAAAACTATGCGCTGAATGAGGAATCATGAGGCAAGCTCCAGTACATCACGTTGTGGCGCAAGGAATTGCTCGTTACAGTGTCCTGTTCTCTGTCAGTGCACCCTGTCAACCCGAGGCTGTCACACCGCGGAGCAAGGAAGTAAATGTCGTGGCACTGCTGACCTAAGTTTTGCGTGTCGCATCATTTGTTGCGCAACATTGCGGCGTGATATGCAAAATTTGTGCGTCTATAAATACATGGAACACAGATTTTGAGAAGTGTGATTATTTTTTCTACTAGGTTTTCTTCACTTTCTCTCTTCCATCTCTCATATTACATTTTGGGACTTTTGCCCATTGGAGAATCCAGCAGCTAGAAAGGAATTGTGAGGTTGAAAGAGGGTTGAAGGAACCAAGATCCAAGCTTCAAGGCTCAACCCATTGGGGCTTCTTCTTCAATTTCTTCTTCTCTTTCTCTTCCATTTATCGTGAATGCAGATTTTTTGTATTACATTTTCATATTCATTGTGTAGCTAGCTGTGTTTAGATTATTCTTTGAATCTTCCTTTGGCATTGAATGATTTGTACCCCTTTTTGAGTTTGTATGAAAGATTTGGGTTTTGTTCTATCATATTGTGCTTAATGTTCTTATTTGTCTGATCAACTTGTGGGTGATTTGTTGAAGTCTTTTGAGCTAGACATAGGACTTTAGGTTTTAGATCATTTGTATGGTATATGCATGTTTGATTTCATTCCAATGGTGGAGTGGGTTGATTCGTTAATAGGATAGACATATACCTATTAGTCGTGCATAGCCTTAGTTTAGAATTGATCTTAATGCTTGTTGTTTGCACTGACTCTCATGGACGCATAGTGAACTAGGTAAATAGCATAAGGTTAATCATCCTAGACATAGGCTTTTAACTAAGTTAGTTTCTAAGACTAACGTAATCTAGTCATTTGTATGCTCAAAGGGATTGCATGCTTTTGGTTGTAATAGGGGGTGAAAAAGGATTCTCTAGATTCTCAATCTATCTTTGCTTTTCTTTATGTCTTGTAATTTATTTATCAACCCATTTTCTAATTCACATTTGCTTGAATAGAATTAATTAAGCTGTAAATTAATATTTAGCTTTGGAAATTACCATAGTCCCTGTGGAGACGATTCTACTCATCATTTTTATTACTTACGCAACTCGTGCACTTGCAGTTAGCAAAAGAGCAGTTGGTTTCTGACTCAGTAAGTTTTTGGCTCCATTGACAGGGATGATGGTTAATTTTTGTATTGTTAATATTAATATTAAGCTCTGTTAATTCTAATTCAAGTCTTTTCTTTAATTACATTTTGATTTAATATTTCATTCTTATGTGAATAAGCTACCATCAATGGTAGAAAACAATGATCATACAAAACCTCTGAGAGAGTTTGCTAATCCTTAAATGGAAAATCTCCAACTAAGTATCAGACAGCCTCCCATCTGTGAAAACAATTTTGAGATCAAACCTGCCATCATCCAAATGATTCAGACATCTGTACAATTTGGTGCTTTATTGAATGAAGATCCCAATGCATATTTGTCAAATTTCCTAGAGATATGTGATATCTTCAGGCATAATGGAGTCTTAGAAAATGCCATTCACCTCAGGCTCTTTCCTTTCTCTCTCAGAGATCGAGCTAAGAGTTGGTTGCAGTCATTACCTATGGGATCTATAACTACTTGGGCGGATATATGCAGAAAATTCCTCAACAAGTACTTTCCTCTAGCCAAGACTGCTGGATTAGTGAATGACATCACTTCATTCACTTAATAGGAATCTGAATCCTTGTACGAAGCCTAGGAGAGGTACAAGGATCTGCTTAGAAGGTGCCCATATCACGAAATACATCCATGGCACCAGATTTACTCTTTCCACAAAGGATTGCTACCTTTTCATCGTCTAATTGTGGATGCAGCTACAGATGGTTCATTATTGAGTAAATCTTTTGATGAAGAGTACTGTAACGCCCCTTTTTCAATAAGTAGCCGTGAAGAAGGAACGTCGCACTATAACTATAATAATAATTTGTAACATAAAGTGAAATAAATTAAATTGCGGAAAATAGTAATTGTTCTTAAAACTCGTAGTCCCGATTCTTTTTATGGTGATTTAAGTTCCTTCATAATTGTCACCATTTTTTTTTATTATAAATCATTACCAAGTGGCGTTAAGAGAGTTAAGTTAAAATCCATTATGTATATAAGTCATAAATAAAACAATTGCAACAAATAAAACTTAACAACGTAAAATGAAACATACACAACATATATATATATTTATGAGCCTGTTTAATTACATTCCAAAATATACCAGAAAGCAAAATATGTACCCACCCAAAGACATACAAATATACCCCAGCATGTACAACAAAACGTCAGGCTTCCCAAAAGATAGACGGTTAGCCATCAGTAGCTACCAACAGTATCAGCTCCTATGACTGACGAGAAGGGATCGTAGTCGGGTCCTCCTTGGGGTCCTCTTCGTCCGAGGAAACTTCCATCGGAATGACAAAGCAACAGGTGGGAGTTCGAGCAGTGGACAAAAAGGAGTCCTCACGTGGGGTGTAGTATATATCAGCCCACATGTCCCTAACGGGCATATAAAACTCCAACCAGATAAAAACATGAAAATAAAAAATGGAGGTATCGTAACAACCCCATGCTAGGGACACTGTCAGCTCCCCATGATATACACAACGATCTGTCTGCACATTAATGTGCCAGCAATCAAGACCTCCGTGAAAGTTGATCCGCACGTAGCTAAAGAAACCACGGGGGCGCGACGACATCCTTAAACAACTTCAGTTGTAGTCTGGCCAGAAGCCTGGAAACTCGGGAGCTTCTTTATCTTCTTCACAAACGTCTTCTCAAAAGCACACGGTCCAACCATAATACAAAAATAAAAGAATTACAAAAAGAGGTGAGACACTTGGCTTTCAGTACCAAAATGGCAGCAAGAAAATAGAACAGTGCTGGACACCCACATATACCACAGTTCATACATTTAATTATAGTAACAATAGAAATCAACAGTAAACGCAGAATAGAAATTAGTTAGAGCAAGTATTGTGAACAACAGACGGAAAAGCATCAGTAGTTCAGGAATTGAATAATTATTGCAATTATAATAGTAATCATATTTTACAGTTATGGATGCTCATGCTCAATGAATCATGTGACTAACAATTGACAATACAAAAAGAGTACCAAAAATTCCTACTCCATGGAGCTAGACATAAACATTTTCGGAGTGAATGATCAAGGAATAATGCCAGTATATCGTTAGCCTTAAAATATAATGTGCTTTTTAAAAAAAAAATGTTTGCGCAATGGCTTATACATGGCACCTCGACAGTTGATCGCGATATAAGACAGTGTCCCAATCAGGATCGTCGGTGTGTTGCATTGGTCTATCCCACGGTCCCAGTAGAGCTACCACTGTCTATTGTGAGACACTCATACCTTGACGCCCCCAGGGTCAACAACATATGACACCTATGCTTAGTCTACTTGCACTCGTACAAAGGTGTTATTCAAACTCCTAGGCATACATAGCCTTTACAACAATGTCCAACGGATAACACAAATGCATGACGATGCAATGTCAAATCATGTATGCTTATCATAATCATATCACTGTGGTACATAAACATACATGTACACATACATATTCATTTCTCAATATCACCATGGTATTCTCATTATCCATATATAATCATGCATTCCTCATTAATTCTCACAAGTACATGTCAACAAGTGTTTTGCCCACATAGGGGTCCTCGATAGCATAGAATTAATTTCCATGCCAATATATATTTCAAGTGTTTATCCACTATCCCAAATCTACATTATGAATTTACTTTCTCAAAGTCTTATGCTTGATTAAGTATGACAAATTTTAGGCAATTTGCCCTTCAAAATCATGGCCCTTTAAGGGTTATTATCTAATTTAATTCTTCTACTTGATTAAGAGTTATGCA
This sequence comes from Ormosia emarginata, assembly GCA_029884605.1. NCBI lineage: Eukaryota > Viridiplantae > Streptophyta > Magnoliopsida > Fabales > Fabaceae > Ormosia > Ormosia emarginata. The sequence continues at coordinate 29,636,532 of JAQQTP010000079.1, read as the reverse complement.
TGTCTCTAAATTCTTAAGTCTCCAAGGATTGACCAAGGCTTCAATTTCCCTTAATTTTGTCTCTAAAAACCGTGGCCTTCATGGTCTTCAAGTCTAATATTTTTTTCTATTTTTATGCATTAGTTTAATTAATATTAGCCTATTTAAATCTATGTTCATCAAGACCAATCCTTTCTCTTATTTTTCAAGCCAAAAACCGTGGCTTCAGTGTAGGGTAACAAACCTTTAAAATTTTCCATTCTTAAATTTTATTATCACCATTCAACCTTTAATTCCATAAGTGTTATGTACTAGTGTGCAAAGCAATTTTTCACTTCAAGAATCACCTCAAAACCATGGTCTTCATGCTAGGGTAAGGAACTCCACATTTCCCATTTAACAACCCTAACATGATCAAGTTCATTTAACACTTACAATCCATTCAAAATCACAAATCAAACATTGGTCAAATTCAAGAACGCATAAATAAACAAATATCACAAAATACAACACCCAATAGTTCCCTCACCACCAAAATTGGTTGAAGTAAGTAGTCTCCCTTTTACCTAGAGGAGAAAAACGAAAATGACCTCCCTTTAGCTCTTAGTGAATTCGGTTTCAAGGCTCCAAAAATCCTAGGGTTTTCAAGAAAGTGAACCAACATCAAAGGTTGAAGAAAAATAGATTCATGGTCATCAAAGAGACCCTTGATCACGAAAATGAGGAGAAACAAGGAGAAAAACCAAAACTTCACCTTAAAACTTGAATCTTTACCTTGGAAGACAATGGAGAAAAGGTTGGATTTTGAAGAAATTTTCTAAAGAGAAATGGTAGAGAAGATGAAGAGGAGTAAGGAAATGTGTTTAGTGAAGAGAAAGGATGAAGAAAAATAGTGGAGATGGGGATACAAATTTTGTTGCCCTAGTGGAGTGTAGAGAGAAGGAGGAGAAAGGAAGAAGATGGTGTTTTTAGAGAGATAAGTGAATAGGTAAAATGAGGTATAATTTGAGAGTGTTTAGGTTAAGTGAGTGAAAACTCATTTCCCCCTTTTTTCTTGGTCATTGTCGTGGCACAGAGGAGAGAAGAGAGGGAGATTTTGTGGCTTCTCATGTAAGCCAAGGGCATTGTAGTCTTTAGTTGGTCAAAGCTTCTCAAAGAAGCTTCAATTATAATACTATAAATTTGAATTAAAGTAGGTTTGATAAGACTTAAAGTAGATTGCATTAGGAAAATATGATAGGATTTTTAATACATGCTATTATCCAATGGATAATAGTTACAGTCGACAGAAGTCAATATTAATTAATCTAACAAATAAATTTTTCGCAATATTTTATTATTTTATCTGTTTGAGACTTTCTCCAAAAACGTGAAACCTCATGAACCGTGTCCAGCCTCGGGTTTAGTAAGATTCCCCATCAACGTTTCCACATATCAAGGTTCTCGGAGAAAAATATTTCGTTTTCCTAGCTCCGTTCAGTTTACATGCAAAACGAGGAATATATCAAAATATTCGACGTTTCCGGAATAATTCCAGAAAATTCCCAAAAATCACAAATATTATAAAACGACTATTCGTCATAAAATTTTTCAACTTTCAAAATGTTACAGTCGTTTTCCTGACTCTGCCCAATGTGCATGTAAAACGAATAATATATTAAAATATTCCGCGTTCTCAGAAAATCCAGAAAAATTCCAAAAAATCACAAATATTATAAAATGGATATTTATAATAAAATAAGTAAGCAAGAAACATTCAAAGGAAGGTAGCTGGAGTTCATGACGTTGATGTGCTCACATCTTTGTCTGCTCAGGTGGCAGCACTAGCAAACAAGTTCGATAGTTTAGGTACTAGCCCTAATCAAAGCCCCTTCGTGTTGTGTGATAGGTGTGGAAATAATCATGCCAGGGATAGTTGTCCATCCACTGTGGAAAGTGTCTAATATGCGGGAAACTATCGACCATCTCAGAACAATCCTTACTCACAGCAATATAATCATGGGTGGAGAAACCACCCCAATTTTTCATGGAAGGATAGCCAAGGGCAAGCATCTTCATCTACTGGCAGTGAGAGACCACCATACCTTCTTGGTTTCTCATCGCAAGCAAGGCCACCAATGCAAGAAAGGAAACCAACATTGGAAGACATGTTCATGCAATTCATGGTGAAAACTGATTCATACATGACAAAAATCGATGCTCATTTGGCAAAAAATGATTCTTTTCTTCAGAGCCAAACGTCTTCAATTAGGGCCTTGAGATGTAAGTGGGGCAGCTAGCCAATGCTATAAGCAATAGGCCCCGGGGGACTTCCTCTAGTGATGATAGGGAGGCATCTTTCAAACATGCTCGCTCAAGTTGAAGAAGCTGAAAAAGTCCTGCTTGGACTATAAAAAAAAAAGATACCTTTTTGGATGTATCCACCTTTTTGCGTTAATTTCTTAAGTTTTAAAGCTTATTATTTAATGCATTTTGATTTTGATAATTCATCTTAATTTGTTGTTGTATGCATGTGTTTGATAGGCTAGATAGTTTTTATTAGTGATTGAGGCCTCAAGGAGGCAATTCTAGCCGTTGTGTGGAGTTCGCTGCAGAATTATGCAGTCAGACTTCTCACACCACAGTGTTGTCTTTGTTACACTGTGACGTTCTAGTCTCTGCCCTATCAGGTTTTGAGACAGAGAGCACAGCACCACGGCGTGTGTTTGTTGACGTCACGGCATCCTGTTTCGTATAAAAAAAATGAAAATGGAAAATTGAACTGTTTGTGCATAACCGCGCGCCGCGGCATTGATCCTTTAACACCGTGGCACTTTGTGCGTGATTTTCTTAAATAAGTAACAGGGTTTGCGCCGCAACGCAAACCCTTCAGATCCCTCTTTTCTATGACTTCTCTCTAATTTCTTCCCTCCCCCAATCTTCCACAATCCCTCATTTATGTTCTTGTGCATCCCCTTGCATCCCATTTTCATCTTCATCTCCAGGTATTTGGTTTTCTCCTTCTTCTCCTTTCTTTTTTCTGTATTTTATTTTAGTTTTAATATTTGCTTAGTTTTAGGTTCTTTTTAGTTATTTATCACCTTAAGTAGTAGGTATATTATTTAGTAGTAACTTGATTTTAGTTAGTATTAAGTAGCATTGGGGGTTGTGGGGCTGTTTGGGGTAATTTTTTGTTCTGAATGTTCATACATGTCGCGACGCTTGATATCTTACACCGTGGCGTTAATATGAACTTCTTTGAGTGCCACGGCGTGGAAACTTCACGTAGCGGTGTATGCTTGAATGAGTTTAAATGTCGCGGTGTGGGCATATTACGCTGCAGCACTGGATGAAATTGTTTGAATATTGCGGCGCTGGCATTAATGCCGCGATGCCTACCTTATTTTTCTAGAAAATTAGTTACTTTTAATTGTCATATTCATTTTATTGCTTAGTTCTGACCCTTTCATCTCTTTTCAAGTGTTCATATTTGTTTAATGGGTCTTAAACAATTTAGACACGAGAGTAGTGAGCAACCTAGGGAGCCATCTCTTCCACATGCCTTTGACCATTCTAGATTCATGTCTACTCAGGCATAAGACTGCTATGGGACCCTAGTCTCAAAAAAGGTTATTGTTGAGAGGGGTTTCAGTTTCAGTGACTCCTTGCAGCCAAATATAGAGGCCATCATCCGTTATTTCTAGTGGGTGGAGTTTGCAAAACACCTCGAGAGCATTCGATGGTTAGCGGAGCGTCTACAAATCTCCACTCAAGACTTCCACATTCCTCCATACCCACCCTTTGATGGTGCAAGCCCATCCCACTAGCAGTAGGCCTACCCTTCTTTTGATGGAGCCGGACCCTTGCATCAGCATCAGGACCCAATTGCCCGCCATGAAGATAGTGGCAGTGATACTGAGCCGCTTTCGGGTGATGATGATAGCAATGCAGGCACCAAGGTTCTTCTTGATGTTGATGATGATTTGTAGTGATGTACACAGGGCATCTTTTCTTTCGTGTTGACTCTACTTCTTTTTATATATATGTATGGTACAGTGCAAACACTGTTTCCCTCAGGTTTGGGGGGTGTCTTAGTATTTTGTTATATACATGGCCTTTTTATTATTGTTAAATATTATTAGTTTAATTTCTTGATATTGTTATTATTTTTTGTTTATTATATGATCTGGTGCACATAATGGTTGATTTGCATGATTGATTCTTGTGAAATTATTTGAATGCATAAAATGATGTCATTTGCTAGTGTAATGATTGTCCAATGATAATTAGGGATACAAATTCACCTCAATTTTTTTCTATGAATCCCTATATGCAATCTTGGAAGCATGCTAATCAATCTTGATTCTTTTTATGCATGATGAATTTTCCATTCTTATGCTTGTTTGGCCTTGGACTGGATTTGAGTGTTTTTCTAGAGAATGCTTATGACAAGTACATATAGATGTGTCTTGCATCTCTGAAATTGTTTTGTATCTCTCTTTTAGCGAAATCCTAAGTTGTGCATAATTGAGGAAATGAATAGGGTATTCTTTGAACTAATTGAGCCTTTCAAGCTTAACCTTAAATGATGATATCCATTGGTCCTCTTTGAAGCTTTTTGATTGTTTGGCCTTATTTGTTTTTCATTACCATCGTATTCGTTAACCTATTAACCATTCTAATGCATGTGAAAGCATTGCATTTTCTTCCTACCATCAATGTTTGTTGAGTGCATGATATATAATTTCTTGAAGTTAGTTCAGTGATTAAGGATATTAATATTTTCAATATAAAAAATGAGCCTGAAGGAACCAAATGCAATAGAAGAAAAAGAAATTGCTTTGTCAAAGTAAAAAGAAAGAAAAAGAGAAGAAAGAAAAGCAAAGCAAACAAAGAAAGAAGAAAAGTTAAAAATGAAAAGCATTGTATGGTTCTGGAGAGTTTTGAGCTTTCACTGTTGAATACCCTGCTAGTTTCACTTGTTCTCGAGTCTTGAAATCGTATATTTTTGTTTCTCAAGGTTTGTTTGTTATCCTTTCCCCTTTCTTCTTTACCTCATAACCATGGCCTTATATTACAAGCTGATAAAGTCCCTTTTAATCCTCATTCATGTGTGATTTACATTAGTGGAGAGAAAGTTGCATTACAATTTTTGTAGATTCTTTGATTGATATACATGTGTTTGCTCATATGCCTATCTGGTTGAGTATGATTTGAAATGAAGAGGTTTGACTTGCATGTTTCGTTTCCATATTAGTGGGAAACGAACCATGCATGATTTGAAACTTTGATTATTGGTATGATAAGGATTGTATAGGTGTGAACCAGAATTTGAGGCATGCGTATTCTTTGAGGTTTAATGCAGTTATAGTACACTAGAGTTTAAGATGAGCTTGTCTTTGCAAATGTAGTCTGACTTTGTTTTGCTCGAGGACTAGCAAAATCTTAAGTTTGGGGGTGTGATAACTCCATTGAATGTAGTTATTTATGGCCTATCTCTATGCATTATTGGTTGCTTTGTCCTTGTTGTGTTGCTTTGTTAGAAGACTTTAGCCCTTTTTTAATGTCAAATTCATATTAAAGTCTTCTTCTCTAATCTTGCTTTAATTATTCCTAATCTTTGATTGGTTTGAGCTTGATTACATTTGTATTTGATTAGTTGATTTTTCAATTGTAGGATGGTCTCAAAAGAACCAACTTGATGCAAGAAAAGGCCCTGCGCTGAATGAGGAATCATAAGGCAAGCTCAGGTACATCATATTGCGGCGCAAGGAACTGCATGCTGCGGTGTCCTACTCTCTACTAGTGCGCCTTGTCAACCTAAGGCTGTCACACCACGATGCAAAGAAGTAAATGCCGCGGTACCGGTACCCTAAATTTTGCGCGCTATGGCGGAAGTAAACGCATATTTTGAGAAGGGTGATTATTTTTTCTGCTAGGTTTTCTTCACTTTCTCTCTTCCATCTCTCATATTACATTTTGGGGCTTTTGCCCATTGGAGAATCCAGTAGCTAGAAATGCACTGTGAGGTTGAAAGAGGGTTGAAAGAACTAAGATCCAAGCTTCAAGGCTCAACCCATTAGGGCTTCTTCTTTAGTTTCTTCTTCTCTTTCTCTCCCATTTATCTTGAATGCAGATTTTTTGTATTACATTTTCATATTCATTGTGTAGCTAGCTATGTTTAGATTATTCTTTGAATCTTTCTTTGGCATTGAATGATTTGTACCCCTTTTTGAGTTTATATGGAAGATTTGGGTTTTGTTCTATCATATTGTGCTTAATGTTCTTATTTGTCTGATCAACTTGTAGGTGATTTGTTGAAATCTTCTAAGCCTAGACATAGGACTTTAGGTTTTAGATCATTTGTATGGTAGATGCATGTTCGATTTCATTCCATTGGCAGAGTGGGTTGATTCGTTAATAGGATAGACATATACTTATTAGTCGTGCATAGCCTTAGTTGAGAATCAATCTTAATGCTTGTTGTTTGCGCTAGTTCTCATGGACACATAGTGAACTAGGTAAATAGCATAGGGTTAATCATCCTAGATATAGGCTTTTAACTAAGTTAGTTTCTCAGGCTAACCTAATCTGGTCATTTGTATGCTCAAAGGGACTGCATGCTTTTAGTTGTAATAGGGGGTGAAAAAGGATTCTCTAGCTTCTCAATCTATCTTTTCTTTTCTTTATGTCTTATAATTTATTTATCAACCCATTTTCCACTTCACGTTTGCTTGAATAGAATTTATTAAGCTGTAAATTAATATTTAGCTTTGGAAATTACCATAGTCAATATGGAGACGATCCTACTCATCATTTTTATTACTTGCGCGACCCGTGCATTTGCAGTTAGCAAAAGAGTGGTTGGTTTTCGACTCAGCACTATCATGTGTTTACTGAAACTAGATAATGCAACAAAGGTGGTTGATGTATCGTCCATCAAACATGAATTCTAGAATGAGGTTGATTTAGGGTTAAATTGATGCTTAATCAATTTTTCATTGATTGACCAAATCCTAAGTGTTTACCTAGTAGAGAATTTATGCTTGGATGAGGATTTCACATGAGATTAGGCAATGCGCCAAATGTGTTTGATGAATTGTTGAACTTAGTTGAATATTGAGTTTTAGGTTGATTTAGGATTGGACGGATACTAACTTCATCTAACATTGATTAACTGAATGCTAGATGCTTATCTAGTAGGGCATACCAAGAATCTATTTAGCATGTAAATGAGTCCATAGTGGTCAATGATGGATTAAACTTAAGAGCTATTTATTCCCTTGGATTAGTTATTTTTCCTCATTTTGTTTACAACATTTTAATTACTGTCTTTTAATTACTTTTGTAGACCAAACCTCCTTGTTAAACCCTTAATATTATTGATTAGTTAGAGTGATCTAAGGGCTCGACTTGGTCACCGTGTAATGTTCTTACTACTAATACTAAAGTGTATACTAAATTACACTATAGTAATTAATAGTAAGCACATCACTTAAAATTTAAAACAAACTTTTGAATATACTATACTTTAATATAACAAAATATGAAAGTATAACAAAATATGAGTCTGGAAGGGTGTAATAGTATACATATACTAGAAAGATTCTTATATAAAGAGTACTTCATAATACAAAAATATATCAAATGCCTCCAAGGCATTATTTATACATCCTTTATACAAAATTTCAAATCTAAAATAAACTTCAACTTCAGCTGCGACCATAGTGATGCAAGATCCAATCCTATAATTATCATCGAATAGAATATAGAAATGAGGTGAGAATATTAATTCTTAGTAGTTCTATTATGAAAACGTGTCATCACAATAATTCCAACTGTTTTGGGGAAAAATACATTTCTTTGAAATTCAATTTGAACATATATATATATATATAGGAGACATATCTAGTGAGAGGAGTTTTTATTGTGAGAGGATGAGAGGAGTAAATCTTGACCATACAACCATATATGGATGGTCAAGATTAAAAGTTACTTAAAGGTCATGTGACCACTTAAAAAAGTCACATGCATTTATATTCTAATCTTGACCATTCATGTAAGATCCAATGGTCAATATTTACTCATCTCACCTCTCATAATAAACACTCCTCTCACCAGAGTAAGAGATATATATATATATATATATATATATATATATATATATATATAGAAGGTTAGTAAAAGTGCTAAATTTGGTCCATTCTCTTCCCGAAATAGAATTCCATTTAATAATTTTCAAAAATATTCTTTATGAATAATACAAATTTTAATCATACATAATTCCAGTAGTTGTACCAAAAATAATTGCCATAATATCATATTCATACAATAATTCATGTTCATTCCATCATCATAGCATGACATAAAAAATTCAATTCCGCCATTCATATACAAACTTATAATTACATATTTTATACATTAATAAACCCTTATTTTTAGTCATTTACACTCTCCATGTACTTAATTGATTAAGCATGATTATGTTTTGTAAATTTGGACTCACATTGGACTTAATCGATTTTTCCAGCATTATTTGGGTCTTATACTGTTTTTGTATTTCTGCCATATCTTGAGTTCTAGATGTGTAAAAATTATGTATCTTATCTTGTAGGAAAGATAAGAGAGAGCTCTACAACTTTCATGAGAGCTCCAGGTAAAATATGGACATCTAGAGGAGCTAATTGGGCTTGGAAGTCAAGATATGGGTTTTGTGATTGGAACCTGAATTGTGTGTAGTAATCAGAGCATAACTTGGGCTGTAGAGACTTTCTTGGGCTGAAATTTGGACACTTGAAAATTAAGACCCATATCTACAACTTTTATGAAGAACATAAGAGCCCATTCAAACAGCTTGGAGGTGATATTGGGTCTGGAAGTCAAAATAGAGGTGCTGAAACTGGGCTTGAATAGTTTGCAGTAATTAGGTCATATCTTGGGCTGTAGGACGAATTATTGGATGATTTTGGCAGTATTGGAAAGCTGAGACAAAATACTACAACTTTCATGAAGACCATGTTGCTTCATTCTGATGGCATCCATGAGATCAGCACTAAATGATTTCGGAGACAAAGAATCTCAATAATTTTCTACTCACCAACTCACTATTTGGCATTTTCCACTCATTCACCCACTCATCCACCTACTTTTAATCAGCCCCCTTATCATTTTGTAACCCTAATCCTCTATAAAAGGCACCATTGGCTGATCATTTGGTGTTCTTAGTGTTAGGCTTAGTTTTTAGAAGTTATAGTTATGCTTGTTAATTGTTCTCCTTTGTTGTAATTTTTTCTTGCTCTATATTAAAGTTATATTCATCTTTCCCTTCTTCTCTTTTTCTTTCTTCTTATTTATGAGTAACTAAATCTTCATCTTGCTTGGGTGAAAGAGTGAAGCTCTTGGTAATGAAATAAGGTTAGATTACTCTATTTCTTGTGCTTAAATGATATATTATCAAATGGACATTATATGTGTTGCATTTTGTTTCCAATCAATTTGGAAACCTTCTTTGTATAATGGAGATCTTGATTTATTGTAGACAATAGGATTGGCACAGTGAATGATTGAACTCATTTACAAATGTTGGTAGATAATTAAAGGAATCATAATATAATTGTATATATAATTGAACTTTGAATGTTATATTTTCCGATTAGAACCTCCGTTGTATGTGGATTTCAATTGAGTTATAAAGAGAAATAATCTTGCCTTTAATTTATTACTAAGAGTGGATCTCCTAACCCAATCAAGTTCTTAAATTCATTTGTGAACATCTTTTATTACTTTTGGTGTTGTCAGAAATCCTTTTCTTACCTCAATTAATTTTTCTTCATCAATTCCCTGTGGATCGACCTCGGACTCCTAAGAAATTTATTACTTAAGACAACCTGCACTTGAGTCTGCATCCTTTAAGTCCTGCATCAAGTTTTTGGCGTCGTTGTCAGGGACTTGATTTGAAGTTTTAATTTATTGAGGTTCTCATTCTTTAATAAAATCTATTCTCTCTTCTCCCTCATCGGAGCAAAAGATTGGCTTGTCGATCCTTCGATTTCTTTACTAACTCTCTAACTTTCTTACTATCCAACTTTCTAACTATCTAACTTACTAACTTGCTAACCTACTAACTTTCTAACTTTTAATTTATGTCATTTATTTTCTACTTACTAACTTTTATTTTCTGCTCTATAACTTTTAATTTATGTCATTTATTTTCTACTCTCTAACTTTTTAATTTACATTTATTTATTATTGCTTTCTAACGTAATGAGATAATCTTTCTTCTTCTCTTCTCTTTCGCCTCTGGTGGGGCTATGTCTCTTTCCGATTTTCATATTTTAAATTTACTTTCTGCAATTTATTTTCCACATTTTGTTTTTTGTATTTTACTTTTCGTATTTTATTTTCTATAATTTACTTTTCGTACTTTATTTTTTGTATTTTATTTCTAACTTTTTACTTGTTAATATTTATTGGGTGGTTGGTTTATACCATATCATTGTTAATATTTAATGGCTAGTATAAACCGCTTACTTGTATATTATTTTTTCTATTTTAAGTCATTTATTTAGACTTAATTGGTATCGTGATTTAAATTCTGATTGTTTAGTTTAAATTAATCTTGATACTTTATATATTGATTTGTTTGAATCACAATCACACATAATTGACACAATAACTGAAAATGAAAGTGTACATGATGAACATGAAAATCAACTATTGCAAACCATGTGTGAATATTTGCAACCACCTCGAAATTCTAGTCCATCATGTTTTATCTTTCCACTCAATGCCAATAATTTTAGATTCAAGCCAAGTATGATTTCTTTACTTCCTAATTTTTATGGTTTAGAGTCTGAAAGCCCATATTTACATCTGAAAGAATTTGAGGAAGTATGTATTACTTTCAATGACCAAAATTGCACTGAAGAGATTGTTAAGCTTAAATTGTTTCCTTTTTCTTTAAAAAATAAAGCAAAATCTTGACTTAACACTTTGAAACCAAGATCAATTGGCACATGGCAAGAAATGCAAGGTGAGTTCTTGAAGAAAATTTTTCCAACACATAAAACCAATGCTATGAAAAGATAAATCCAAAATTTTTTCCAAAATTCAAATGAAGCATATTTTCAATATTGGGAATGGTTTAAAGATTTGTTAAATTCTTGCCCACATCTTAGTTTTGAAAAATGGTGCACTATAAGCTTCTTTTATGGAGTTTTAACACCTAAAACTAAATAATTTGTGGAAACAATGTGCAATGGTGAGTTTCTTGATAAAGAACCTGATAAAACTTTAGACTATTTAAACTAATTGGTTGAAAATTCTCAATCTTGGTATAGTACTAACCTTTCTGAAAATTCAATTCGATCTAACCTTACAAGTGCTAATAAAGGAAAATATCACCTAAGTCAAGAGGAAGATCTAAATACAAGGTTTGCCAGTTTGGCTAGAAAGGTTGAAGCCATGGAATTAAGAAAAGCAAAAGAAATTAAATCTGTGCAAAATGAAGAAATTTGTGACATTTGTGATGACTTAGGACACTCAACACATGAATGTCCAAATATTTCTATTTTTAAAGAAGTTGTATATGAGCAAGTAAATGCAATGAATAATTTTAAAAAGCCATTTACTTCTTCTTTTTCAGATACATACGTTCCGGGATGGAGAAATCACACGAATTTCAGTTGGAGGAATAATAATCAGTCACAATACATGCAACCACCACCTCCTCAGGCATAATAGGACTCTTAAAATTCTCAAGGATATACACCTTATGTCCCACCATATAGGAAAAACCTTGAAGAAACACTACATGCATTCATAGAAAAGAAAGAGACCATTAATAAACAAAACAATCAAACCATGAATGACATAAAAAACACTCTTGCTAAACTTTCTTCTGCACTAATCATTCATGAGAAAGGAAAATTTCCTTCTCAACCTCAACCAAATCCCAATGGTCAGTACAGTCTAAATGAGGGGAGTTTAGAAAACCAACAAATAGATCAAGTCAAGTCAGTGATAACTCTTAGGAGTGGAAAGGTTGTTGAAAAACAAATTCCCGAATCTTGTGAGAAAGAAAATGAACCAATTCCCCAAGAAAATGAAGAAACTGACCAAAAGGAGACCAAACTCTCGCCTTCACCTCCATTTCCTCAAGCATTGAATAATCCAAAGAAATTGGACCACCATAATGAAATTTTTGAAATTTTGAAACAAGTGAAGATCAATATTCCTTTGTTAGATGCTATCAAACAGATTCCTTGTTATGCCAAATATTTGAAGGACTTGTGCACTGTTAAAAGGAAACTAAATGTGAAAAAGAAAGCATTTTTGGTTGAATAGGTAAGCTCCATTCTTCAGAATAATAATGCGTTGAATATATAAAGACCCTGGTTGTCCTACAGTTTCATGCATTATTGGAGAACATAAAATTGAAAAAGATTTACTTGATCTTGGTGATAGTGTCAATTTGCTTCCATATTCAGTTTATCAGCAACACAACTTAGGTGAGCTAAAACTAACTTCTGTAACTCTTCTACTTGCCGATAGATCAATTAAAATTTCAAGAGGAATAGTGGAAGATGTGTTGGTACAAGTTGATAAATTTATATATCATGTGAATTTTATTGTCTTGGATATTGAACTTATGATTGATAGTTGCAAGTTAATTCCTGTTATTTTAGGCCGTCCATTTTTAGAAACATATAATGCTTTGATAAATTGCAGAAATGGAGTGGTGAAGCTAACATTTAGAAACATGATACTGGAGCTTAATGTTTTTAACATGTGCAAGCAACCACAGGAAGTCTTTAATGAAAAAGAGGAAGTTGAAGGGATTGAAACCATTGTAGATGATCATCTTCAAAAAAGGAGTTCTTCTGATCCATTAGAAGTTTGTTTAATTAATTCATGTGATCTGCTTGATTGTACAGGAAATAGAATACAAAGGATGGAAGCCGAGATTCAAAGAGCTAAAACCCATGAATGATAATGCTTATGAAGAAATACCCACACTGGAATTAAAGTCATTACTTGTTGAGTTGAAGTACACATTTTTGGGAGAAGAACAAAGCTTTTCAGAAGTAATTTCCTCAACTCTTACTGGAGAACAAGAAGGAAAGATGCCGCCTCAATGGACGCACCAAGAAAGAAGGAATTTTTGACAGAGGTGAAAAATTTTTATTGGGATGATCCATACTTGTTCAAATATTGTCCTAACCAAATCTTTCGGAGATGTGTGCCCGACAATGAGGTAGGTAGTGTCATTAAATTTTGTCACTCAGAAGTATATGGAGGTCACTTTTCTTCAAAGAAAACAGCTACGAAAATCTTGTAGTATGGATTTTATTGGCCCACTTTATTTAAGGACTGCTATACTTTGTGCAAAAGTTGTGAAAATTGTCAAAAATTGGGCTCAATTTCAAAAAGAAACATGATGCCTCTAAACCCCATCCTTGTCATTGAAATTTTTGATTGTTGGGGAATTGATTTCATGGGCCCATTTCCATCTTCATTTGGATTTGTGTATATTTTGGTTGCAGTTTATTATGTATCAAAATGGATTGAGGCGATTCCATGCCGACACAATGATCATAAAACTGTTCTCAAATTTTTAAAAGAAAATATCTTGTGTCGATTTGGAATCCCTCGAGCTATCATCAGTGATGGGGAAACACATTTTTGCAATAAACCATTTGAATCTTTAATGAAGAAATATGGTATTACACACAAAATTGTTATCCCTTATCACCCTTAGACAAGTGGACAAGTTGAATTGGCAAATAGGGAGATTAAACAAATTTTGGAAAAAACAGTTAACTCAAATCGTAAAGATTGGTCTTTAAGACTAAACGACGCACTTTGGGCTTACCGTACTACTTTCAAAACATCTTTGGGCATGTCACCTTATCGGTTAGTCTATGGAAAACCTTGTCACTTGCCTGTAGAATTGGAACATAAAGCATTTTGGGCCATTAAAGCTTTTAATCTAAACCTTGATGTTGCTTGCAAGATACGCAAATTGCAATTAAATGAACTTGAGGAATTGAGAAATGTTGCATATGAAAATTCAAAGATTTATAAAGCTAGAACAAAAGCTTTTCATGACAAGACAATTTTGAGAAAATTTTTTAAATTGGTCAAAAAGTTCTGCTTTATAATTCTCGTCTGCACCTATTCCCTGGAAAATTAAGATCTAGGTAGAGTGGTCCTTTTGTTATCAAACTTGTGTATCCTTATGGGGTTATAGATATTGAGAATCCTAGGAATGGTAATGTGTTTAAAGTCAATGGACAAAGGCTCAAACCATTTCTGGAAAACCAAGTTGATGAAGTAGAATTCATCTCTCTTTCTAATCCTTGTTATGAATAGATTTTATTTTAATTTTGTTGCCTTGTTTTTGCAGTTCTTTGTGTTGCCGGTTAAGTGGCGGATAATGGTACTCCGTGACTCTCAAGTCAGTTTATTTTTTAGTTTCTCAAAATAACTGAATCCTTCTTCTCTTTTAAAATGGATGTCATTTTTTCAAACCTGGGAAAACATTTTCCTTCTCTCCCTCAAAATACTCTGACAAAAATCTACAAAGTTAGATGTGAAAGATTGAGACTGTTAATGCACAAGGGTATGCCAGAAGTTGTACGCTGGATAATTGAAGTAAAGGTCTGACTAGCAGGTGAGTCTTCAATTTCATTTGACTCATACACGCCAGGTCTTGGAAGAAGTTCATATTCTAAAAGAAGAAGAACAAAAAGGTTACAAGTCTGTCACAAATGTGCACGATGGAATTGTAACAAGTGATGTCGTTCTTTGGGCATGGTTTCTGCAAACAGAGAAGATAAAATTTTTTTCATTAAAAATGAACTGAGTAAGGAGTCGTTAGATGATATCTTATTGACTCTTGAGACGCATTCTTGTAGATTTGTGCAATGTGAACTTCTTAATTTGTGGAATGTCTTCAAGGATGAAGAAAAACGCTACAGTTTTGGGAATCTGACTCTAAAAGACCCTGTTTGCTAATTTATAAGAAAATTGGATGGGAAGCTTATCTTCGACTCATAGAAGGCATTTAAGCCGTTATTAGACGTGAAACCAAAGACAGATATGAGTCATATCCACAACAATCTGTATATATTATCTTCTTCTTCTTCATGTTTTCTTAAAACAAAAAAAATAAAAAAAAAATTCTATGTTTCTTAATTTCAAACTTTTCTGACAACAACCAACCTACCTTTATAGGTGCTATTATTATCCTTTCCATTCTTTTTCCTATTTAAACACTCCATTTTTTCTATTTTATTCCAACTCAGAATCATTCAAAGGGAAGATGAGTATAGAAATGGAAGGTGTTTCTGTTCGTCAACTTAAAAATATCTGTGTATTTTGTGGATCTAAGTATAGGAAGGGTTTAGAGTTTGTAAACACAACTACCACTCTTGGTCGATCACTTGCTGTGAGGAAAATTCATCTTGTATACGGGGGAGGTTGTCATGGGCTAATGGGAGCTGCATCATGTAACACCCCTTAGGAGGATGTCACACATAAAAGAAAATAAAAGAAATAGAAATAAAATCTACCCAAGTTGTGAAACATTCGTTAAATATTATTACGGGTTGTAAAATAATTCCTGATAAACAGAAATATGATATAAAAAGATAATGCGAAAAATACGAAATAAAAAAAAACATCATCACTAATAATATACATATGATTAAGTTATAAACTGTACAAATAATTTACAACTAAGACTACAACTATTTAAACAAAAATAGTAAAGAAAGCAATAAAAGAGTTAATATATACAGACATACGCTGACGCGCCCAAAAAAATATCATGATTATCTAATCCTCTGATGGATCACTCTCAGCATGAAAATGATCATCAGGAGATAGATATCCTGGATGTCTCGACACACGGCGATAACGGGATCGCGCAGTCGATACGATGCTTATCTCACTAGGCTCAGGGTTTTCAGCACCCCAATAACGCCTAATGGATAAGGGTAACTCTAAGTGCAGAAAAAGTGTCGTAGTCATGACAGGCTCTTCATCAAAACGTTGACGTAGGATCACGGTCACACGTCCTGCATATGTCACGAAATCACGATCTCCTCGTAGATGCCAAGCGAGCACCTCCATGAAATACCAGCTCTATGAATCCCAAAATCCTGGCGTCGCCATCCCACACAATCAATCCGAGGATATGGATGATCGGATGGTTCTTGATCGTAAAGCGGTCGTCTGCACTGTGATCTTCCTCCTCCTCGGGTACACGATCTCAATAGGCTGATCCTCTTCCTCGAAGTCTTTACCGCGTAAAATAATTAAACAGAAAATACATATAACAAAGAGGTAAGACAACATAAAATCATCACAACATGGCCAATAAGAAGACGACAACAACATATATACAGTTCATGCAATACATAAAGCTTTAACAATTATAAATAACAAATTGAAGTAAAATTTAGATATCATAACAATATATATCATAACAGATAAAACCTCATAGATAAAATAAGAAAAATAAGAATAAACAGATAAGATATAATAACCAAATATAGTAACAAGAAACTTGAGATAAAATAAACAAATAAAATATAGATAAACAATAAATAGATAAGATGTAAACAAATAGACATAGAGATAAACAATATGACAAAATCCTACTCCATGGAGCTAAAGAAAACACAAGTATCGAGAGAGAGAATGACTCGCAAAATCTAATAGTACCACGGCTGCCCCACCAACTATTGCTTGTGTGTCACACGTTGCGTCTATAGCCCCACGACACGGAATCCATCAATCCAGGCGTGGTGTAGTTCACGGTCTCACGTTGTGGCACTACAGGCAAATGTACTACTAGATTTCACAAATCTTGATTAAATATAGTGTATGTCGAGTACCATAGTGTGCTATCGGTTTACCACGGCCCAACGGAGCTACCAACTGTCCACATGTGGGATCCCGTACACTAAAGTCTCCAAGTTCATTAGAACAATGAACCACACTACGTTTATCGCATCGACAACACGATGTGATTCGTCTCGTCAACCAACCCACCAAATACATGGCACACATAACAGATAGATGGAAAGCCCATGCGGGTTCACATTTTCCCGACAAAGAATAATTTCTCAAAAGCACATGCGGGTTCACATTTTCCCGACAAAGATATAAATTTTCAAAAGCATGTACGGGTTCATATTTTCCCGACAATGAAAGATTTTCAAAAATAATCATGCGGGTTCACATTTTCCCGACAAGATAAAGATAGTAACGATCAATCGCGTAGAAATTTTATCGCGTTTTCATAATTCCATCGTTTTTACAAACGTTTAAAAATCGGGTAAAGATATTTTTCTGTTTTTAAAATCGCGTAGTATTTTTAATACGTTTTCTCAATCGCGTAGGATTTTTAAATCATTTTCTTATTCGAATGCCCTTAAAATTACTGTTTAAACCAACAGAAATAGTACTTGGTACATTTAAACTACGTAGAATAATTTTTCATACCGCATACTGTCTTTAGGATATTTTTACTATCTTATTGGTTCATTTTTACTAAAAATTGACAGTATTTTGTTTAGAATATCATAATAATGGTTTCCTAAATTATCCATAAAATTTCCATTTACCTAATTTTTAACCATTTCATTTAATTCTTTTTGAAATCTCTAACATGCTTCAAAACCTTAAGTGAGCTATATGTTAGAAAATTTCTCAAAATTTTTGTATTTTACTTCCTAATGATAAAATTACTAGTTTTAATCCTTTAAGCTTAATTCTACTCAATTTGTTTCTTCAAAAATCATTATAGAAAATTTCTTCTTAACTTGTATTGTCTCTTTTTGATTGAAAAAGGTTTGGAATCAAGTTTTAGAAATCATGATAACCTATATTGGCATGTTGGCCAAATTTCGTAAAACTTCTTTATTTGATTTCTAAATCATGTCAAAGATATTATCTTATCTAAGTTCATTAAATCATGTTATAAAATAATGATTTTAAATCAAATAAATCCTTTAGGCATGTTGGCCCAAAATTTACTAAATCTTTACCATTTGATTTCTAAATTCCTTTTCTTTGATCAAATCAATTTGAAACCTTCTTATTTCTCCTAATTTATTAAGTTACACTTTAGGAAAAATTAAGAGAACATTTTGGTCCTCACACTTTGTCATTGCCGTGAACTAGGGAATGTGTTCTTTGGAACACTCATGCAAATTTACACATGTTATTCACATCTTATGCCTTATCATACAATTCTAACACATGCATTTATATTTCTAACACATGCAAAATATTTCTAACACATAAAACCTAAATTAAAGCTTATAGACATACAATCAAAAGCTAATAGACATGCAAAATTATTACAATCACCAAACAAGAAAGCTACTAACATACAACACCTAAGCAACTAGCAACCACAAAAATTAATAAATACACATCAATAAACACACCACAACCGAATCCTTATGGATTCTACAAACAATCCATCTTCTTACCACCATCAAGGGATGATAAGAATTGTCTTCCTCTTACCTTAAATGAAGACAAATGATTAGCTTTCACACCTCCTATGGTTCGGTTTTCACTCCACCAATTACCTAAAAATCTCAAATAAAATCTACATGTTATTAACCATGAAAAAGAAGCTAAACCATGGAGAAATCATGGCTTAGAACTTTGAAAAAGAAGAGAGAAAAGAAAAATATGATATTTCACCTTCTAGGTCAAATTTACAAGGTTGATTTCCAAGCCTTAAATGGAAGATTTTGAAGAAACTTCCAACTAGAAAGGTTCTTAGAATAGTGTTTAGGTTAAGGAAACTTGGTTAGAAAAATTTTTGGATGGTTGGATGATTAGGAATGGCTCTTGGCCGAATGATAGGGAAGAAGAACAACAATGGAGGCTAGGGTTCTTGGAAGAGAGAGAAGAGAGAAAAGTGATGAAGGAGAAGTGTAGTTTTGGTCTTCCAAGGCCTCTTGGCCGTAGCACTCAAGTGCAAATGGATGTGCATGGATTTGGCTTCATCCAAGCCATTGAATGCATCAAAGGTCAAGATCAAATCTTGCTTAACAAGCTTAAATCCTATTGGTTGCTCATGGTGACTCACCTTGCTTAGTCACACTGTGCATTAAATTCTCTGCTGAGTCAGCTAGCTTGAGTCGGCACTTGTTCTGAAAGTTCTACTTTAACTTACGGTGATTAATTAAGCTACCGATCTAACCGTTACGCTAATTGTGGGTCCCGTAAAATATTTCCTGATCCACTTGTCACTAAAATATCTTGACTAATAAAATAATATTATAATAATATAAAATTATTTTATTTGTGATTAAATCCTAAAAATTAAAAGATTATTTTTAGTCTCATTCAGAATCGGGTTAAGTAAGATCCCCCAATTCTAAATAATAATAAATAAGATTTTCCCGGCCCGAAAAATATTATTTTCCCGCCTCGAGCAAATCACACAAAAAGTCAATATAAAATCACAGACAGTATTTTCAGACATTAAATCAAGAAGAAAACAATTAAAAATAGCAAAAACAAATAAAAACAATGCGTTCGGGACGTAACGGTCATTTTCCCATTTTTTCCCACAACGTAGGTAATCGTCCAAAATGTTCAAATAAAATATCCAAGCGGTATTATATAGTGTATATCTTTCGAGAAAAATTAATACAATAGCTCGAGAAAAATTTTTATTTTACCGTCTCGAAACAAATTACGTAAAACGATCAAATAAAATTTGAGCCAGTATTATCGTAATTGTTTTCATACAGAAATCGAGAACAGAAAAATAGGGACACAACGGTCATTCATACAAAAGCATGAAAAACAGAAAACAGTACATTCAGAATATTTTCTAAAAATTAGGGCGTTACAACTCTCCCCAACAAATAAAAATTTCGTCCTCGAAATTCGATGTTCATCCAAACAAATATGGATACTGATCCTTCATTTTATCTTCCAGCTCCCAGGTAGCCTCACCCGTCACATCATTCCATATGACTTTCACTAACTCAATCATCTTTCCTCGAAGCTGCTTTACCTTTCTGTCCCCAATCCTGACAGGTAAAGTTTTGTAAGTCAGATTCTCCTTTAACTGCACGTCATCTGGTTGTATAACATGTGTCGGATCTGGTATATACTTCCGTAACTGAGACACATGAAACACGTCATGCAAATTGGATAGAAAAGGCGGCAAAGCAATCTGATATGCTACAGGACCAATACGTCGGATAATCTGATATGGTCCAATGAACTTAGGAGTAAGCTTCTTAGACTTAATCACTCTTCCGACACCAGTCGTAGGAGTAACTCTTAAAAATATATGCTCACCCTCCTTAAATTCAAGAGATCGTCTTCGTTTATCTACGTAACTCTTTTGTCTGCTTTGCGCCGTCCTCATCTTCTCTTGTATCATCTTGACTTTATCCGTAGTCTGTTGTATAAGTTCCGGTCCAACAGTCATACTCTCCCCATCTTGATACCAACATAGCGGCGTTCGACATCGTTTTCCATACAATGCTTCATAAGGTGCCATTCCGATGCTCGCGTGAAAACTATTGTTGTAGGTGAATTCTATCAAAGATAAAAATTCATCCCAACTTTCTCGTTGTTCTAAAACACAAGCACACAATAAATCCTCCAAAGACTGTATAGTTCTCTCTGTCTGACCATCTGTCTGCGGATGATATGCTGAACTCAATCGTAACTTGGTTCCCATAGCTTCTTGCAGACTTCGCCAAAATCTTGACATAAACCTCGGATCTCTGTCAGAAACTATACATGTAGGCACTCCATGTAATCTGACAATCTCGCTGATGTACAACTGGGTTAATCTTTCCAATGAATATTTAATATTGATTGGTAAGAAATGAGCCGATTTCGTAAGTCTATCGACTATAACCCATATCGAATCATGACCTTTCCTTGTCTTTGGCAAACCAAGAACGAAATCCATAGAAATGTTGTCCCATTTCCATTCCGGAATCGATAATGGTTGCAACATCCCAAATGGTCTTTGGTGTTCAACTTTCGATTTTTGACAAACTAGGCAAGTTGACACGCATCTAACCACATCACCCTTCATTCCATGCCACCGAATAACTTCTTCAAGTCTTGGTACATCTTTGTTATGCCTGGATGCATACTTAATAGACTAGTATGGGCATGTTCCACAATATATTGCCTCGGTTCTCGGTCACGAGGAATACGATTCTACCTCGAAACCTCGAATTCCATCGCTTCCTTCTTTGAACTCTACTTGCCTCGCCTTGCTTCATTTGCTCCCTTATTCCTTGTAAAAATTTATCGGCATTTTGCTTTTCCCTTATGTCTTCCATCGCTCGCTTGAGATAGTAACCATATTCACACAGATCTTTCCGGTTTCAACTCAACAAATGACCACTCATCTCTAAACCGTTCAATGAGCTCCTTTTCTTTGATCATCGAGCGAAACACCGATAATCTTTCTACTCAAGGCATCGGCCACGACATTCGCCTTACCAGGGTGGTACAAAAGTTGAAAATCGTAGTCGTTCGTAAATTCTAACCATCTTCGCTGCCTCATATTCAGCTCCTTCTGGTCGTACAAGTACTTCAAACTCTTGTGATCACTGAAGATATTGAACGTTGCTCCATAGAGAAAATGTCTCCATATCTTCAGAGCAAAAACCACCGCAACCAATTCCAAATCATGCGTAGGATAATTTTTCTCATGAACCTTCAATTGTCGAGAAGCATATGCCACCACATTCCGGTCTTGCATCAACACGCATCCTAATCCTTGGTAAGAAGCGTCACAATACACATCGAAAGATTTCTTCGAATCTGGTAGGATCAACACCGGTGCAGTTGTTAACCTCTTCTTCAATTCTTGAAAACTGGCTTCACGTTCTTCCGTCCATTCGAAAGCTTGACTTTTCCTCATCAGTTGCGTAAGCGGTCCAGCAATCTTGGAAAAACCTTCGATAAATCTCCGATAATAACCAGCAAGTCCAACAAAACTTCGAACTTCTGTTACTGTCTTAGGTCTTTCCCACTGTAAAACAGTCTCCACTTTCGATGGGTCCACCGCAATACCTTCTTTAGAAATTACGTGACCAAGAAATTGGACTTCTTCCAACCAGAATTCACACTTAGCCAATTTCGCATACAACTTCTTCTCCCTCAAAATCTGAAGAACAACTTTCAGATGTTCAGCATGCTCTTCCTTCGATCGAGAATAGATCAGAATGTCATCGATAAAGACAACGACAAATCTGTCTAGATATGGACGAAATATCCTGTTCATATAATCCATAAATATGGCAGGAGCATTCGTCACCCCGAATGGCATTACCTGATACTCATAATGTCCATAACGAGTTCGAAAAGCAGTCTTCGGCACGTCTTCCCCTCTTACACGAATCTGGTGGTAACCCGATCGCAGATCTATCTTGGAAAATATCACAGCTCCCCTCAATTGATCCATCAAATCGTCGATTCTTGGAAGCGGATATTTATTCTTGATAGTCACCTTGTTCAACTGCCGATAGTCCACACAAAGTCGTGAAGTTCCATCCTTCTTCTTGACCAAAAGCACTGGCGCACCCCATGGGGAAACGCTAGGTCGTACAAATTCTTTCTCCAACAGTTCCACCAATTGCTTTTTCAGCTCCCCCAACTCTACTGGCGACATACGGTACGGTGCAATTGAGATAGGACCTGTTCCCGGTACTAAATCAATTGAGAACTCGATCTCCCGCTCAGGCGGTAAACCAGGTACATCTTCAGGAAAAACATCCGGAAAATCGTTGACAACAGGAATAGTATTCACATCCTTCTCATTCTTAACTTCTAGAGAAGACAATACCAGATATCCCTGCGCTCCATCTCTCAACAAAGACTTGACCTTAACAGCAGTTAAGAATCCAGACTCTTCTTCCTTAGGAAAAACTATAGTTTTCTTTGCACAATCTATAAGGATATGGTTAGAACATAACCAGTCCATCCCTAAGATTACATCTATCTCAATAAGAGGCAAACAAATCAAATTGACCAAAAACAAATGGCCCTTCACAACAATAGGACAATCCAAACAGATCTTAGAAGTAACTACAGGTTTAGCAGTTGGCGTAAATACACTCAACTTAACATTCAGAGAAGACACAAGCAACTTCAGTCTTTCCACACAATCATAGGCAATAAACGAGTGTGTAGCACCCGAGTCATACAATACAGTCAGAAGGTTACCTCCAATGTCACCTTCTCCTTGAATAAGGTCATCAGATTGAGAAACTTCAGATCCCATCATTGTATACACTCGCCCTCCAGATCTCGGTTGAGTATTTCCAGATTTTTGCTGATTGGTTCTAACATGACGAACAGCAGGTTTCTTCTCTGGTCGAGTACAATCCTTCGACATATGCCCAAGCTGTCCACAGTTAAAACAGATAGTTCCTTTAATCGTACAATCTGGAGATAGATGGCCCTTCTTACTGCACTTAAAACACGTCGGTGTAAACACCACTCTCTGTCCTGCTCCACCACTAGGTACACTCCCTCCAACTGGCGGTCGCTGAGTCTGACTTCCTTGTGGTCTAGCATACGGCTTCGCAGTAAATCGATTTGTATTGCTACCTCCACCTCTTTGAAACCTTGTCGGTCCAAAGTTCTGATTCCTCTGATCTCGCGACGGTTCAAGCTCCTCAAGTCGTGCACATGCGTCTACCAAAGCATGAAATTGATTCATCCTCAAAGATATCACTCCTCGCTTCAATTCTACTCTCAATCCAGACTCAAACTTCCGACATTTCCATACCTCATCTTGTCGATTTTGAGCATAATCCGAAAATTGAGACAAACTTTCAAATTTTGTGGCGTACTCATTCACTGTCATATTTCCTGTCGCAACCCAAGAAATTCCATCTCCTGGCATGCCTAGCACTTGCAGAAAATACTTATCCGAGAAAAGTATTAGAAAACACTTCCCGGTGTGATCTCAGTCCCTTCAGCTTGCAACACTCGGCGGGTTCCTCTCCACCAATGTTCTGCATCTCCTCTCAGCATGAAAACAGCATAAGTTACTTTCTTTTCATCTGTGCATCTCATCCCCTCAAATATTCTCTCTAAATCTTGCATCCACTGACTCGCTTTCTCCAGATCCACCTCGCCTCTAAACTGTGGCGGATTATGGCGCCTAAATTCAGATAAATTTAGGGCATCAGTCGTAGCATCTTGTTGTTGAGCTGCTCTCAAATTTTGCTGAGTAATCACTTCAGCCATCTGCCGCATAGCTTCAGCAGCAACCAACATCGGGTCCTCAACACGATTCACATTAGCACGTCCTCTGCCTCTACCAGCCATCTTCTTTCTTCAAACATAACAAAACAAAGTTAGATACATCCTTCTAGATATTTCCGAAAGGATATAAATCACAAAGATCACAGAGAATCACACAGCACAAACAAAAACAGACCCAACCACAACTCCAAAAGACTCTAACTTGGGCTCTGATACCAACTAATGTAACACCCCTTTGGAGGATGTCACACATAAAAGAAAATAAAAGAAATAGAAATAAAATCTACCCAAGTTGTGAAACATTCGTTAAATATTATTACGGGTTGTAAAATAATTCCTGATAAACAGAAATATGATATAAAAAGATAATGCGGAAAATACGAAATAAAAAAAAAACATCATCACTAATAATATACATATGATTAAGTTATAAACTGTACAAATAATTTACAACTAAGACTACAACTATTTAAACAAAAACAAGAAAGAAAGCAATAAAAGAGTTAATATATACGAGACATATGGCTTTGACGCGCCCAAAAAACATCATGATTATCTAATCCTCGATGGATCACTCTCGGCATGAAAATGATCATCGGGAGATAGATATCTGGATGTCTCGACACACGGCGATAACGGGATCGCGCAGTCGATACGATGCTTATCTCACTAGGCTCAGGGTTTTCAGCACCCCAATAACGCCTAATGGATAAGGGTAACTCTAAGTGCAGAAAAAGTGTCGTAGTCATGACAGGCTCTTCATCAAAACGTTGACGTAGGATCACGGTCACACGTCCTGCATATGTCACAGAATCACGATCTCCTCGTAGATGCCAAGCCAGAGCACCTCCATGAAATACCAGCTCTATGAATCCCAAAAATCCTGGCGTCGCCATCCCACACAATCAATCCAGAGGATATGGATGATCGGATGGTTCTTGATCGTAAAACTGGTCGTCTGCCTGCTGATCTTCCTCCTCCTCAGGGTACACGATCTCAATAGGCTGATCCTCTTCCTCGAAGTCTTTACCGCGTAAAATAATTAAACAGAAAATACATATAACAAAGAGGTAAGACAACATAAAATCATCACAACATGGCCAATAAGAAGACGACAACAACATATATACAGTTCATGCAATACATAAAGCTTTAACAATTATAATAACAAATTGAAGTAAAATTTAGATATCATAACAATATATATCATAACAGATAAAACCTCACAGATAAAATAAGAAAAATAAGAATAAACAGATAAGATATAATAACCAAATATAGTAACAAGAACTCAGATAAAATAAACAAATAAAATATAGATAAACAATAAATAGATAAGATGTAAACAAATAGACATAGAGATAAATAATATGACAAAATCCTACTCCATGGAGCTAAAGAAAACACAAGTATCGAGAGAGAATGACTCGCAAAATCTAATAGTACCACGGCTGCCCCACCAACTATTGCTTGTTGTCACACGTTGCGTCTATAGCCCCACGACACAGAATCCATCAATCCAGGCGTGGTGTAGTTCACGGTCTCACGTTGTGGCACTACAAGCAAATGTACTACTAGATTTCACAAATCTTGATTAAATATAGTGTATGTCGAGTACCATAGTGTGCTATCGGTTTACCACGGCCCAGTGGAGCTACCAACCCATTCCACATGTGGGATCCCGTACACTAAAGTCTCCAAGTTCATTAGAACAATGAACCACACTACGTTTATCGCATCGACAACACGATGTGATTCGTCTCGTCAACCAACCCACCAAATACATGGCACACATAACAGATAGATGGAAAGCATATACGGGTTCACATTTTCCCGACAACAAATAATTTCTCAAAAGCCTGTACGGGTTCACATTTTCCCGACAGCATATAAATTTTCAAAAGCACATGCGGGTTCACATTTTCCCGACAATGAAAGATTTTCAAAAATAATGCACGGGTTCACATTTTCCCGACAAAGATAAAAGATAGTAACGATCAATCGCGTAGAAATTTTATCGCGTTTTCATAATTTCGTCGTTTTTACAAACGTTTAAAAATCGGGTAAAGATATTTTTCTGTTTTTAAAATCGCGTAGTATTTTTAATACGTTTTCTCAATCGCGTAGGATTTTTAAATCATTTTCTTATTCGAATGCCCTTAAAATTACTTGTTTAAACCAACGAAATAGTACTTGGTACATTTAAACTACGTAGAATAATTTTTCATACCGCATACTTGTCTTTAGGATATTTTTACTATCTTATTGGTTCATTTTTACTAAAAATTGACAAGATTTTTGTTTAGAATATCATAATAATGGTTTCCTAAATTATCCATAAAATTTCCATTTACCTAATTTTTAACCATTTCATTTAATTCTTTTTGAAATCTCTAACATGCTTCAAAACCTTAAGTGAGCTATATGTTAGAAAATTTCTCAAAATTTTTGTATTTTACTTCCTAATGATAAAATTACTAGTTTTAATCCTTTAAGCTTAATTCTACTCAATTTGTTTCTTCAAAAAATCATTATAGAAAATTTCTTCTTAACTTGTATTGTCTCTTTTTGATTGAAAAAGGTTTGGAATCAAGTTTTAGAAATCATGATAACCTATATTGGCATGTTGGCCAAATTTCGTAAAACTTCTTTATTTGATTTCTAAATCATGTCAAAGGTATTATCTTATCTAAGTTCATTAAATCATGTTATAAAATAATGATTTTAAATCAAATAAATCCTTTAGGCATGTTGGCCCAAAATTTACTAAATCTTTACCATTTGATTTCTAAATTCCTTTTCTTTGATCAAATCAATTTGAAACCTTCTTATTTCTCCTAATTTATTAAGTTACACTTTAGGAAAAATTAAGAGAACATTTTGGTCCTCACACTTTGTCATTGCCGTGAACTAGGGAATGTGTTCTTTGGAACACTCATGCAAATTTACACATGTTATTCACATCTTATGCCTTATCATACAATTCTAACACATGCATTTATATTTCTAACACATGCAAAATATTTCTAACACATAAAACCTAAATTAAAGCTTATAGACATACAATCAAAAGCTAATAGACATGCAAAATTATTACAATCACCAAACAAGAAAGCTACTAACATACAACACCTAAGCAACTAGCAACCACAAAAATTAATAAATACACATCAATAAACACACCACAACCGAATCCTTATGGATTCTACAAACAATCCATCTTCTTACCACCATCAAGGGATGATAAGAATTGTCTTCCTCTTACCTTAAATGAAGACAAATGATTAGCTTTCACACCTCCTATGGTTCGGTTTTCACTCCACCAATTACCTAAAAATCTCAAATAAAATCTACATGTTATTAACCATGAAAAAGAAGCTAAACCATGGAGAAATCATGGCTTAGAACTTTGAAAAAGAAGAGAGAAAAGAAAAATATGATATTTCACCTTCTAGGTCAAATTTACAAGGTTGATTTCCAAGCCTTAAATGGAAGATTTTGAAGAAACTTCCAACTAGAAAGGTTCTTAGAATAATGTTTAGGTTAAGGAAACTTGGTTAGAAAAATTTTTGGATGGTTGGATGATTAGGAATGGCTCTTGGCGAATGATAGGGAAGAAGAACAACAATGGAGGCTAGGGTTCTTGGAAGAGAGAGAAGAGAGAAAAGTGATGAAGGAGAAGTGTAGTTTTGGTCTTCCAAGGCCTCTTGGCCGTAGCACTCAAGTGCAAATGGATGTGCATGGATTTGGCTTCATCCAAGCCATTGAATGCATCAAAGGTCAAGATCAAATCTTGCTTAACAAGCTTAAATCCTATTGGTTGCTCATGGTGACTCACCTTGCTTAGTCACACTGTGCATTAAATTCTCTATTTGAGTCACTAGTTGAGTCACTGTTCTCGAAAGTTCTACTTACTACGGTGATTAATTAAGCTACCGATCTAACTGTTTCGCTAATTGTGGGTCCCGCAAAATATTTCCGGGTCCACTGTCACTAAAATATACTGACTAATAAAATAATATTATAATAATATAAAATTATTTTATTTGACAGTTAAATCCTAAAAATTAAAAGATTATTTTTAGTCTCATTCAGAATCGGGTTAAGTAAGATCCCCAATTCTAAATAATAAAATAAGATTTTCCCGGCCCGAAAATATTATTTTCCTGCCTCGAGCAAATCACACAAAAAGTCCATATAAAATCACGTACGCAGTATTTTCGGCATTAAATCAAGAAGAAAATAATTAAAAACAAAGAAAAAGCAATAAAAACAATGCGTTCGGGACGTAACGGTCATTTTTCCATTTTTTCCCACAACGTAGGTAATCGTCCAAAACGTTCAAATAAAATATCCAGCAGTATTATTTAGCTGTATATCTTTCAAAAAAATTAATACAGTAGTTCAGAAAAATTTTTATTTTACTGTCTCGAAACAAATTACGTAAAACGATCAAATAAAATTTGAGCCAGTATTATCGTAATTGTTTTCATACAGAAATCGAGAACAGAAAAATAGGGACACAGCGGTCTTTCATACAAAAGCATGAAAAACAGAAAACAGTACATTCAGAATATTTTCTAAAAATTGTGGCGTTACACATCACTTGCTGCATATATAGGAGGCATTTAGGTTTTAGCCGTCATTCCTGAACCTTTAGCTCAACAGAACATCACTGGAAAGACAATTGGGGAGAAATTTAAGGTATCATCAATGCATGAACGAATGAAGATAATGCTTGAAAACTCTGATGCATTCATTGCCTTACTAAGTGATTTTGGTACCTTGGAAGAAGTTTTTCAAATTGTCTCTTGGACCTAACTGAACATCCACAATAAACTCATAGGTTTGTTGAATGTAAATAATTTCTTTGATATTTTGTTACTCTTTCTTGACCATGCTGTGGAATAGAAATTTATCACACCTTCGGAAAGACAACTTATCTCTGCTTCCACTATTGATGAGTCGATTGATAAATTAGAAGCTTTTATTCATAAACCTGACCCAGCAATAGCTCGGATAGATTGGTCAGCAAGAAGCAGTGAGGGAAGCAGGATGAAAAGAAAGTCAGATTTGATACTTCGTTTATAGTTTTCCTTTACTTTTGATTTTATTTATCATACTTTGTTTTTGTTTAAATTTATGTCAGATTTCTCCAACAGGTAATATCTTCTATCCTTTACTCATCTATATTTTAACATTGAGAATAATGTTGTGATCTGGTTAGGGGGGAAGGATAGTTGACCAAAAAAAAAATTTTTTTTTTGGGAAGTATGATATGATTGTCATAGACTTACTAAACCAATGAATGATGACAGAGTAAGGAATAATTTTACTCCTGAAACGCATCTAAATTGGGAAGTATGTTTAGTGATATAACTGTCACTTGTTCATAGTAAAACCAATTAAGGATAGCAGAGTAAGGAGTAAATTTTGCCTTGGAGGTAATTTTACTCTTGAGACGCATCTTAATTGAGGAAATAATTATTTTGTGCAGAAGTAGCAAATGGATTCTTGGATCGTAGCATAAATTGTCTTCTTTCTTAAAAATCACAAACTTGGATATGAATGTTGATATGGTGGATTGAGAATGACAAAAATATGCCTTGTGAGATTTTGAGCCTATTGATGAATGGATTGAATATCTATACCATTCTCTTCTTTCTTGTGTGATTTTCACTCAAGGAATTGTTACTCTAGAACTTGCTTTGATTCTTTTTTAGGCTACATTTTCACATGCATACATAAATATAAATGAGGCATTTTGAAATAGCTACTTTGACCAAATAGTCATCCTTGTATATTTTCCCTTGTGTAACCCCTTTAAGTTTATTTGACCATTTCTTGTTTTTAACTCATTACGTGCCTTCAAAAAAAAAGAGAAAAATAAGAAAAAAAAACATGTTTTACCCAACCTTAGGGAATAAGAGAGCATTGGCCTTGTTCTTGAATAAGTGTGAGGGTGTGTGTACAAAATGATAAAAAACAAAAACAAAAACAAAAAAAAAACTGACCAATGTTGCAACCAAAGGATTATCAGAGTTTAGAATAAAGGTGGATGCTTGGAAACAAAAGGAAGAAAAGGAGAAAGTTCAGGTCTAACAATGAATTCAATTCACTAACTTGGGATTGATCTTCAACAAAATATTAGTCAAATATTGGTGATTGTCCTTTATGATGAATATTCTCAAACATTTTCTCTACTCTAACTATACCATAATACTCTTTTATTCGCTTTGGTATTTTATCTTCTCATATCCATATTATCCCTTCTCCTTTACCATGACCCCATTATAACCTTGAATAAAGTCCTCTTGATTTTTGTATGCATGTGGTTTGAGTAGCGGAGAAGTAGAAAATAAGCAAGCTTATGGTAGTGCAATTGTTCATGGGTTGAATAGAGTGAAATACTTACCTTTTAAACACTTGAGAGATGGGGAGTGAATTCTGTGAGGATCTATCATTCTTGATTCATTCTTTTCAACTGAAGTTTCTTTGCTTGTTGGTTTGAGATGTGAAGAAATGTTACCTCATTAATGCTTTGATTCCTTGAATTTCTGGTTGCTTTTCTTGCTTCATCAAGTCTTTTAGAGTTTTTAGCTTTTGAATCTATGTCGTTTTTCTTTGTTTCCTAACTTTGGTCTTATGTGTTTTGCCTAGGAGGGTAAAAAACTAAGTGTGGGAGAATTTGATAATCATATATTTTATACAATAATAAACTCTTATTTTTAGTCATTTACACTCTCTATGTACTTAAGTGATTAAGCCTAGTTATGTTTGTAAGTTTGGACTCAAATTGGACTTAATCGATTTTTCCAGCATTATTGCCTAATTATGTTTTGTAAGTTCGGACTCAAATTGGACTTAATCGATTTTTCTAACATTATTTGAGTCTTACATTGTTTCTGTATTTCTGCCATATCTTGAGTTCTAGATGTGAAAAATTATGTATCTTACCTTATGGGAAAGATAAAAGAAAGCTCTACAACTTTCATGAAGAGCTCCAGGTAAAATATGGACATCAAGAGGAGCTAATTGGGCTTGGAAGTCAGAATACGAGTTTTGTGATTGGAACCTGAACAATGTGCAATAATTAGAGCATAACTCGGGTTGTAGGAACTTTCTTGGGCTAAAATTTGGATACTTGAAAGTTAAGACCCATATTTACCACTTTCATGAAGAACATAAGAGCTCATTCAGACAGCGTGGAGGTGATATTAGGTCTGGAAGTCAAAACAGAGGTGCTGAAACTGAGCATGAACAATCTGCAGTAATTGGCTCATATCTTAGGCTGTAGGACGAATTTTTGGATGATTTTGGTGGCATTGGAAAGATGAGACAAAATGCTACAACTTTCATGAAGACCACATTATTTTATTCTGATGGCATCCATGAGATCAGCACTGAATGATTTCAAAGATAAAGAATCTCAATAATTTTCCACTCACCAACTCACCATTTGGCATTTTTCACTCATTTACCTACTCATCCACCTACTTTTAATCAGCCCCCTTATCATTTTGTATCCCTAATCCTCTATAAAAGGCACCACTGGCTGATCATTTGGTGCTCTTGGTGTTAGGCTTAGTTTTTAGAAGTTATGATTATACTTATTTATTGTTTTCCTTTGTTGCAGTTTTCTCTTGATCTATATTAAAGCTATGTTCATCTTTCTCTTCTTCTCTCTTTCTTTCTTCTTATTTATAAGTAACTAAATCCTCATCTTGTTTGAGTGAAAGAGTGAAGCTCTTGGTAATGAAATAAGGTTAGATTATTTTATTTCTTGTGCTTTAATGATATATTATTAAATAGACATTATATGTGTTGTATTTTGTTTTCAATCAATTTAGAAACCTTTTTTGTATAATGGAGATTTGATTTATTGTAGACAATAGGATTGGTATAGTGAATGCTTGAACTCATTTACAAATGTTAGTAGATAATTAAAGGAATCATAATATGATTGCATATATAATTGAATTTTGAATATTATATTTTCTAATTGGAACCTCCGTTGTGTGTGGATTTCAATTGAGTTATAAAGAAAAATAATTTTGCCTTTAATTTATTACTAAAAGTGGATCTCTTAACCCAAGTAAGTTCTTAAATTCATTTGTGAACATCTTTTATTACTTTAGGTGTCGTGACATGTAACACCCCAAAATTTATTTGTTTTATTATAAATATGCATCTTATAATATTTTGTGATTTTTGAAAATATTTCTGAATTTTTTTGAGACCGCAGAATATTTTAATATTATTCCTCATTTTGCATACAAACTGAGCGAAGCCGGGAAAATGAGATATTTTTTTCGAGAACCTTGATCTGTGAAAACATCGACAAGGGATCTTACTAAACCCGAGACTGGATACAATTTATGATGTTTCATATTTTTCGAGAAATTTTATCTGATAAAATAATAAATCGCTGTGTAAATTTTATTCGTCAGACAATTAATACTGACTTCTGTCAACTGTAACAATTGTCCATTGGATAAAAATATGAATTAAAACCCTATCACATTATCCTAATGTAATCCACTTTTATCTAATCAAATCCACTTTAATTCAAAATTTAGTGTATTTTAATCAAAGCTTCTTTGAGAAGCTTTGACCACCAAAAGACAAGTATGCCCTTGGCTTGTTGGAGAAGCCTTTCCCCCTCCTTCTCTCTTTCCATTGCCGCGGCATTCCTTGCCCTAGGGAGGCAAAAATTTGCCTCCACACTTAATACATTTTTGGCCAAAAATACCATTTTCCAACAACATTTTCTATCTCTTCAAGTTCTTTTCCATTTTCTCTCTTCCTTCTCTCTTCTTCTCCTTCTCCTCCACGGTTTTGCAGCCACCATTAGTGACCATTTTTCTTCACTTTTCTCTTCATTAAAACCATTTCTACATTCACCTCAACCTCCTCTACACTTTCTATTGAGAAATTTTCTTCAAAATCCATCTTCACCACCATTGTCTTCCAAGGCAAAGCTTCCAACTTTAAGGTCAAGTTTCTATTTTTCTTCTTTCTTCTCTCCATTTTCGTGTTCTATGGCTTCATTGGAGACCAAAGAACCATCTTTTACCAAGCTTAATATTGATTCTTTGTGTTGGAAAATTTTAGGGTTTTGGGAGCTCAAAACTGAAACCACCAAGGAGCTAATAGGAGACCATTATTGGTGGTGAGGAGACTTTGTGTGATTGTTTGATGGAGAAATCCATAATTATGTGCTTGCTTTAATTGATGATTTTACATGTATATGTGTTCTTAATTGATGTTGATGATTTGATAATGATTTTGAATGTCGTAGTGGTGTTGTAATGTTTGAAAATGTTAGAATGAATAAATGAAAAATTTGAGGGTTTCCTACACTAAGGTGAGGTCACGGTTTTGACTTGGATTTTAGGGGATTGGAGTGACTATGCATGAGATAGAATTTGAGTGATTAGATACCAAGTAATTAATGCATAATATGGAAAGAAAATTGGAACTTGAGGACTTAGGGAGGCCACAGTTTTAGAGAAGATTTTGAGGCTAAATGATGCCTTGGTGTAATTTTGGAAATTAAGAATTTAGGAATATACATAATCCATAATGAGATGGGAAAAATTAAATTAAGTAATAACTCTTAAAAGAGCCATGGTTTTTAAGGGCTATTTAACCTAAATTTTCATAATTGATCAAAGCTTAAGACTTTGGAAATGTAAATTCATAATATGGATTTAAAATAATTGATGAACCATATATGTATAAATGTTGATGTTGACGATTGATTCTATGCTGTAGTGAGTTCCTATGTGGAACTAAGTATTTCATGAAATCATGATATGTTGATATTGAGAAATAAATATATGCCATTGTGATACTTTATGATAAATATATCATTGATATACATACATGATGTCTATTGCGTCGTCATGCATATGTGTTGTCCATTGGACACGGTTGAAAAGACGATGTATGCCTAGGAGTTTGAATAACACATATGTCCGGGTGCTAGTAGACTAAGCGTAGGGTCATAGTGGTTAGCCCTGGGGGCGTCGGGGTGCGGGTGTTTCATAATAGACAGTGGTAGCTCCATTGGGGCCGTGGGATAGACCGTTGCAAACACACTGATGATCCGGACTGAGACGCTGTCCTATATCAAGATCAACTGTTGAGGTACCATGTATAAGCCGTATTGCACAAATATTTTTATGAGATGAGCACACTATTTTTAAGGCTAACGAGACACTGGCATAACTCCTTGATCATTCACTCCGAAAATGTTTATGTCTAGCTCCATGGAGTAGGAATTTGGGACCATTTGCATTGTGAACTGTCAGTTTCATAATTCATTAAGCATGAGCATTTATAACTGTGAAAAAGTATCTGTTCTTATTACTGCAATAATGTTCTGATTACTTGAACTATTGACTGTTAGAAATATTGATGTTGTCTGCCTGATATTGCAGACTGATCAGCGATGTCGCACTCGCCTCAAAATAGACTAGGATTTATGGAATGTAGCATAATGCATAACCTAGGTCATCTCCCAAGGACCAATTCGAATTTCTCAAGCATATTAGAAATTATTAATAAGTAGGGGTTTTGTTCATTGCAATAACGAAAACGAATTTAAATTGAGAAAATTCAATTAAGGAAACACCAACCCAAGGTCTTCAATTCAAGTGGCAGAATCAATCATTGTTCAAGAGAATTTCATTGTTTACACCTCTCGTTAATCCGAAATCAACTAGATAATCACCCAAAGAATTTATCAATTCAAACAGAATCACAATCGCAATTCTTGATTAAGATTGATTTAGGAACAAATTTAGATTAACATAGATTATCAATCGATGATCTATTCTCCCTTAGATTCAGATTAATCAACCCTAATTCTAACTTCAATTTCGAAATTCCAATCAGAATTCAATTGAAGAAGGAGAAGAGGGAAGAACACAACAGAATTTATAATCAAACAAGAGAACTCAAAATTCTAACCACCATTATTGAATTCCTTGGATTGATTGGAGCTTTAGCCTTCCATGGCCATCACGAAAATTGCACAGAAGAGAGTAAAACGAAAAATAGAGAGAAGATGAAAAGAGAAAGGGGTTTCTGTAAATCTGTTAAAACTGAATCACCCAAAAAGCTGAATTCGAAATCTGCCTAAACCTATTTGTAACTGAAAGTTCTTCTGTAATTCCTAATCTACCCCTAGCCCAAACTGTAGCCCTCTGAATAAGCTTTTCAGAGACATATCATTTGCCTTAATTGGGCTTAAATTGAGAGAGATAGGCCCAAATCATTGAGGAAAGGTCCAAGCATTGTGACAGCAACAGCATCCTGACTTTGAGGCCCAATTTCGCCTTGAATGCAGCTGAATTAGAAAAATTGCATTAGACACCAGATTGTAGATCTTCATCTCAGCTTTCAGGGGACTCCAAGATCATCCAAATACGATATTTGTAGCCCAAGTTATGGCCTGTACAAGACAGAAAGGTCAAAATGAGTTAAAATCCGAAAATTAATGAAGTTTTTACAATTAAGCTCAATGAAGACCAATCATCTAAAACTCATCTACAAACATAATATTGGACACAATTAACATCAATTAGGCCAAATATGAAGCAATAATGAATGGCTCAAAATTGATTGATCACGGACCCTTACTGTTATTTATTGTTGTTTAGCTTTTACTGTAAGTTTTAATTATTTCTGTGATTGGATATTTGAACTGTATTGATATGTGGGTGTCCAGCGCCGTTCTATTTTCTTGCTACCATATTGGTAATGAAAGCTGGGTGTCTCACCTCTTTCTGTATTTTCTGTATTTTCTGTATTTTTGTTTATTTGTGTACTTCTGAGAAGACGTTCGTGAGGAAGAAAAGGAAACATCTGAGTTTTTGAGTTTTTGGCAGCACTACGACTAGAGCTTGTTGAGGATGTCGCCACGCCCATGCCGATTTTTAGGGTACATCAGGATGACCTTCCATGGAGGGTCCGATTGCTAGCACATACATGTGTAAATGGACCAATGCGTCTACTGCAGGGAGTTGATGGTGTCTTTAGCTTGGGGTCGCTATGACCCTCCTACTTTCGATTTCACTACTTTTGTCATTTTAGAATTTTACCTACCCGTTAGGGATATGTGAGCTGATATGTACTACACCCCACAAGAGGACTCTTTCCTCTCCACTACTCGGGCTTCTGCCCAAAATTCGATTGCTCCGATGGTAATTTCATCGGATGAGGAAGACCCTAAGGAGGACCCGGCTACGATCCCTTCTCATCAGTCTTAGGGTTTGATATTGTCAGTGGCTACTGATGGCTAACCGTTTATTTTTTTGGGGAAGCATGATGTTTTGTCGTATTTAATGGGTGTATATTTGTATCCATATGGGTGGGTACATCTTTTGCTTTTTTGTATAATTTATGATGTAATTAAACAGGCTAATGCATATAATATATATATTGTGGATGTATGATTTTTAATTCTGTGTCGAATTTAGTATATCTATAATTATTATTATCTTAGTATTATTGGTTCAAAAAAAAGAGGAAAAGAAAAATATGTACATATATTTTAATACTCGATTATTTTGTTGTTCAAGAGTGCAAATTATTTAATCGCGTGTTAAAAATGAACCGGGTCTTAATTAATCAACGTATTTATTGTTTTTCACAGTTTATTTTGTTTCTCTATATTATGGTATGACATTTCTTCTTCGCTAGATGAGAAAAAAGGGCGTTACACTGTCTTGGTATCCGATCCTCAGTTTAAGTTTTCTTTTGGGTCATGTGATTTTGGACTGTCTTGTTTGTGTTGTGTGATTCTCTATGTTTGGTATTCCAAAAGGATACATCTGACTTTTCTCTGTGTTTGGTATTCCAAAAGCATACATCTGACTTTTCTCTGTGTTTGGTATAGCTTGATTTGAGAAGAATTATGGCTCACAGAGGAGACATGACTGCTGCAAACGAAGCAATTCAGAAAATGGTTGAAGCTATGCTGCAACAAAACTTGCGAATGGCTTAACAATAAGAAAGGACTGGACAACAATTGGAGGCTGCTGCTGATGCCCAAAATCTGACAAAATTTCGTCGCACTAACCCTCCACAATTTAAGGGAGAATATGATCCTGAGAAGGCTACTCGGTGAGAGAATATGATCTTGAGAAGGCTACTCTATGGATCAAAAAGCTAGAAAAGATCTTCACGGGCATGAACTGTGCTAACGACAGGAAAGTGACTTATGCTGCATTCATGCTGATTGGGGACACAGAGGATTGGTGGACCGGAAAGCAGAGGTTATTGGAGGCTAAGAATCGAGCAGTTAATTGGAAGGTGTTCAAAGAGAGATTCTTAAATAAAAATTTCTCAGAAAGTGCTAGGCATG
Organism: Ormosia emarginata; assembly: GCA_029884605.1. Classification (NCBI taxonomy): domain Eukaryota; kingdom Viridiplantae; phylum Streptophyta; class Magnoliopsida; order Fabales; family Fabaceae; genus Ormosia; species Ormosia emarginata. The sequence goes on along the minus strand of JAQQTP010000079.1, from coordinate 29,598,902 downwards.
CTAAGGAGATGGAATTTCTTAGCTTGAGGCAAGGGAATATGACAGTAAGTGAATATACTGCCAAATTCGAGAGTTTGTCCAAATTCTCAACCTACTTTCAACACCAACCAAATGAAGCATGGAAATGTCGGAAGTTCGAGGAAGGTCTGAGACACGACGTGAAGAGAGTCGTCATAACTTTGAAGATTACTCAGTTTTCGGAACTACTTGATACGTGTCACCGGGTGGAAGACTTGGACCAGGCGCATGATGCAAGAAACAAAAACTTTGGACCTTTTTGGTCTCAAAGAGGAAGAAGCAGTAATGCTAACCGTTACCAAAAGAAGCCTTATTCCAGACTACCAGGAAGTCAACAACAGAAACCGCAAGGGGGAAGTCTTGGAGGAAGTTTGGGCAGAACTGGTCAAACAACAACGTCTACACCGAGATACATGAGGTATGAGAAGGAACACTACACGAGGGACTGCACTATCAAAGGAGTGATCTACTACAGATGCGGGAAACCTAGACATGTTTCTCGTGAATGCGATCAACCTAAGGCAGAACCTTTCGTCAACGTTGCTAGAACTGCTAAACCACAGGCTGGAGGTTGGGTTTACACCCTGAGTAGTGTTAAAGCCTCTGAATCTGAAGATCTTATACAAAGGGAAGGTGTCATAGAAGATAATCTTTTAATTGTACTATACGACTTTAGTGCAACTCATTCTTTTATTTCTTATGACTGTGTGAAAAGACTTAGCTTACCTGTGTCTTCTTTACCTTTTGATTTGACTGTTTCAACTCCTACTGCTAAACCTATTGTCACCACCAAAGTCTGTTTAGATTGTCCATTGATTGTTGAAGGTCGAATCTTTTCTGTTGATTTGATCTATTTGCCATTATCTCAGTTAGATGTGATCTTAGGAATGGATTGGTTATCTTCTAACTATGTCCTGTTAGATTGTTATAGAAAAACCATAGTTTTCCCTTTGGATGAGAATTCTATATTTTTTATGGCCAACCAAGTTCAAGCTTTCTTGAAAGAAGGAGCTCAGAGATACATGTTGTTGTCTTCTTTGAAAGTCGAGAATGAGGTAGATGTGGATGCAATCTCGGTGGTTCAAGAGTTTTCTGAAGTTTTTCCCGAAGATGTACCTGGTTTGTCACTGGAGCGGGAGATCAAATTTGCCATCGATCTTGTACCTGAAGCTGGTCCTATTTCCATAGTGCCTTACAGAATGTCGCCAACGGAGCTAGTTGAGCTTAAGAAGCAACTGGAAGAGCTTTTGGAGAAGTAGTTCGTGAGACCCAGTGTATCACCTTGGGGAGCACCAGTGTTGCTAGTTAAGAAGAAAGATGATACTTCAAGATTGTGTGTGGATTATTGTCAGTTAAACAAGATCACGATCAAGAACAAGTATCCATTGCTGAGGATAAACGATCTAATGGATCAATTGAAGTGTGCAGCTATGTTTTCTAAGATCGATTTGACCATCAGATCAAAGTAAAAGTGAAAGATATTCCTAAAATGACTTTTCGTACTCGTTATGGACACTACGAGTACCTGGTAATGCCTTTTGGTGTGACTAAGGCACCTACTATTTTCATGGATTATATGAATAGAATCTTCTGTCTTTATTTAGATAGATTCGTCATTGACTTCATCGACGATATCTTAATCTATTCGAAAAATTCGGAGGATCATGCTGAGTATCTCAGTATAGTTCTTCAGACTTTGAAGGAGAAAGAGATGTATGCCAAATTATCAAAGTATGAGTTTTGGTTGAACGAAGTTAAATTTTTGGGCCACGTGATTTCGAAGGAAGGAATTGTTGTAGACCCATCAAAGGTTGAAGTTGTTCTACAGTGGGAAAGGCCAAAGACGGTAACCAAAATCTGAAGCTTTGTTGGATTAGCGGGATATTACCGAAGATTTATTGAAGGGTTCTCTAAGATTGCCGGACCTCTCACTCAACTCACGAGGAAGAATCAAGTTTTTGAATGGACGGATGCTTGCGAGGGAAGTTTTCAAGAGTTGAAAAGGAGACTAACTACTTCACCAGTGTTAGTTCTACCTAATACAAGTGAGCCATTTGAAGTATACTGTGACACTTCATATCAAGATTTAGGTTGTGTCCTTATGCAAGGCAGAAAAGTGGTGGCTTATACCTCGAGACAATTGCGAGTGCATGAGAAGAACTACACAACGCATGACTTGGAGTTAGCTGTTGTGGTATTTGCCTTGAAGATATGGAGACATTATCTTTATAGAGCAACATTCAATGTCTTCAGTGATCATAAGAGCTTGAAGTATTTGTATGATAAAAAAGAGTTGAACATGAGACAACAAAGATGGTTAGAATTCCTAAAAGACTATGATTTCCAACTTCAGTATCACCCTAGGAAAGCCAATGTTGTAGCCGATGCCTTAAGTAGGAAAACAATCAGTGTTTCTACCATGATGATCAGGGAGAAAGATTTGATAGAACAATTCAGAGATGTATGGTCTTTTATGGAATTAATGTCGGGCAAAATCTGTATAAACATGGTCACCATTTCAAGTGATTTAATGGATGGCATCCGAGAGAAGCAGAAGATTGACAAGTTCTTGCAAGAGGAAAAAGAGCTGATAAAGCAGGGCAGTGTATCAACATTAGAGGAAGGAAGCGATGGAATTTTGAGATTCCAAGGTAGAGTATGTGTGCCTAAAGATGAAAAACTCAGGAAATACATTCTTGAACATGCCCATACTAGTAAGTTGAGTATGCATCCTGGAATGACCAAAATGTACCAAGATTTGAAGAAGTTATTTTGGTGGCATGGAATGAAAAGAGATATTGCTAGATGTATATCTTCATGTTTAGTTTGTCAGAAAACAAAGATCGAGCATCAAAGATCATCTGGACTGTTACAGCCCTTGACCATTCCCTGAATGGAAGTGGGATAGTATTACCATGGACTTTGTTGTCAGGTTACCAAAGACCAGAAGAGGATATGATTCAATATGGGTAATTGTGGATCGACTTACAAAGTCAGCACATTTCTTGCCGATCAACATAAGATATCTATTGGAGAAGTTGACTCAGTTGTACATCGGTGAAATTGTCAAACTACATGATGTGCCTACTAGTATCATTTCTGACAGAGATCCCAGATTTACATCAAAATTTTGGCAAAGTCTTCAAGGAGCAATGGGGATAAAGCTACATTTGAGTTCTACTTACCATCCTTAGACGAATAGCCAATCAAAAAGAACAATCTAATCATTAGAAGATTTACTGAGAGCTTGTGCTATAAAGCAGACTGGAAGTTGGGATGAAATTTTACCATTGGTAGAATTTACCTATAATAACAGTTACCATTCTAGCATAGGGATGACACCCTATGAGGCTCTGTATGGACGAAGGTGCAGAACACCTTTATGTTGGTATCAAGATGGAAAGCAGCTCACAGTTGGACCTACTCTTATTCAGCAGACAACTGAGAAGGTTAAGATGATTCAAGAAAAGATGAGAACGGCTTAGAGTCGACAAAAGAGTTATGCGGATAAAAGGAGAAAACCTCTTGAATTTGAGAAAGGAGAGCATGTGTTCTTGAAAGTCATGCCTATGACTGGGGTCGGTCGAGTTCTCAAATCTAGAAAGCTCACTCCAAAATTCCTTGGACCTTACCAAATTCTTCATCGGGTAGGTCCCGTTGCTTACCAAATAGCTTTACCACCTCAAAATTGATGGGGAGAGTTGTAACACCCCAAAATGGGGAGAGTTGTAACACCCCAAAATTTATTTGCTTTATTATAAATATGCATTTTATAATATTTGTGATTTTTGGAAATTTTTTTAGATTTTTTTGAGAACGTGAAATATTTTAATATTATTTCTTATTTTGCGTACAAATTGAGCGGAGCGAAAAAAAATGAGATATTTTTCTCGAGAACCTTGATATATGGAAACATCGACGGGAGATCTTACTAAACCCGGGACTAGACACAGTTTACGAGATTTTACGTTTTTGGAAAAATTTTATTTGATAAAATAATAAATCGCTGTGTAAATTTTATCCGTCGGACAATTAATACTGACTTCTGTCAACTGTAACAATTGTCCATTGGATAATAGCATGAATTAAAAATCCTATCACATTATCCTAATGTAATCCACTTTATATCTAATCAAATCCACTTTAATTCAAAATTTAGTATATTTTAATCAAAGCTTCTTTGAGAAGCTTTGACCACCAAAAGACAAGTATATCCTTAGCTTGTTGGAGAAACCTCTCCCCCTCCTTCTCTCTCTCCATTGCCGCAGCATTCCTTGCCCAAGGGAGGCAAAAATTTGCCTCCACACTTAATATATTTTTGCCCAAAAATATCATTTTCCTACAATACTTTCTCGCTCTTCAAGTTCTCTTCCATTTTCTCTCCTCCTTCTTTCTTCTTCTCCTTCTCCTCCACGGTTTTGCAGCCACCATTAGTGACCATTTTTCTTCACTTTTCTCTTTATTAATATCATTTCTACACTCATCTCAACCTCCTCTACACTTTCTATTTAGAAAATTTCTCCAAAATCCATCTTCATCTTCATTGTCTTCCAAGGCAAAGCTTCCAACTTTAAGGTCAAGTTTCTATTTTTCTTCTTTCTTCTCTCCATTTTCGTGTTCTATGGCTTCATTGGAGACCAAAGAACCATATTTTACCAAGCTTAATATTGATTCTTTATGTTGGAAAATTTTAGGGTTTTGGGAGCTCAAAACTGAAACCACTAAGGAGCTAACAGGAGACCATTTTTGTGTTCTTCCTTTAGGTAAGAGGGAGGTTTTCCCACTTCTACCATTATTGGTGGTAAGGAGACTTTGTGTGATTGTTTGATGGAGAATTCCATAATTGTGTGCTTGCTTTAATTGATGATTTTACATGTATATGTGTTCTTAATTGATGTTGATGATTTGATAATGATTTTGAATGCCTTAGTGGTGTTATAATGTTTGAAAATGTTAGAATGAATAAATGAAAAATTTGAGGGTTTCCTACACTAAGGTGAGGTCACGGTTTGGCTTGGATTTTAGGGGATTAGAGTGACTATGCATGAGAAAGAATTTGAGTGATTAGATACCAAATAATTAATGCATAATATGGAAAGAAAATTAGAACTTGAGGACTTAGGGAGGCCACAGTTTTAGAGAAGATTTTGAGGCTAGATGATGCCTTGGTGCATTTTTGAAAATTAAGAATTTAGGAATATACATAATCCATAATGAGATGAGAAAAATTAAATTAAGTAATAACTCTTAAGAGAGCCACGGTTTTTAAAGGCTATTTAACTTAAATTTTTCATAATTGATCAAAGCTTAAGACTTTGGAAATGTAAATTCATAATATGGACTTGTAATAATTGATGAACCATATATGCATAAATGTTGATGTTGAGAATTGATTCTATGTTGTTGTGAGTTCCTATGCGGAACTAAGTATTTGATGAAATCATGATATGTTGATATTGAGAAATAAATATATGTCATTGTGATATACTTTATGATAAATATATCATTGATACACATACATGATGTACATTGCGTCGTCATGCATATGTGTTGTCCGTTGAACATTGTTGACAAGGCGATGTATGCCTAAGAGTTTGAATAACACCTATGTGCGGGTATGAGTAGACTAAGCGTAGGGTCATAGTGGTTGGCCTTGGGGGCATCGGGGTGCAGGTGTCTCACTATAGACAGTGGTAGCTCCACTGGGGCCTTGGGATAGACCGATGCAAACACACCGACAATCCGGACTGAGACGCTATCCTATATCGCGATCAACTGTTGAGTTGCCATGTATAAGCCATATTGCGCAAATATTTTTATGAGAAGAGCACACTATTTTTAAGGCTAACGAGATACTGGCATAACTCCTTGATCGGCGATGTCACACTCGCCTCAAAATAGACTAGGATTTACAATGGAATATAGCATAGTGCATAACCTAGGTCATCTCCCAAGGATAGGGGGTTTTGTTCATTACAATAACAGAAAACGAATTCAAATTTTAAGAAAATTCAATTAAGGAAAAATGAATCCAAGGTCTTCAATTCAAGTGGCAGAATTAATCATTGTTCAAAGAGAATGGAATTATGTTGCTTACACCTTTGTTAATTCGAGCTCAACTAGATAATCACCTAGAATTTCATTAACTAAAATAGAATCACAATCGCAATTCTTGATTAAGATTGATTTAGGAACAAATTCGGATTAACATAGATTACCAATCGATGATCTATTCTCCATTAGATTCAGATTAATCAGCCCTAATTCTAACCTCAATTTCGAAATCATAATCAGAAATCAATTGAAGAAGGAGAAGAGGGAAGAACACAAACAGAATTTACAATTAAACAAGAGAACTCAAAACTCTAACCATAATCATTGAATTCCTTGGATTGATTGGAGCTTTAGCCTTCCATGGCTATTACGAAAATGCAGTTCTGGTTCAGAGAAGAGGGAAAAAACGAAAATAGAGAAGATGAAAAAAAAGAGAAAAGGTTTCTGCTCCCCAATCTGTTAAAACTGAACAACCGCAATTCAAAAGGTGTTTTTCGTTTTTCTGCCTTTCTCTATTTGTAACTGAAAGGTCTTCTATAATTCCTAATCTACCCCTGACCAAACTGTAGCCCTCTGAATAAGCTTTACAGAGACATATCATTTGCCTTATTTGGGCTTAAATTGAGAGAATTAGGCCCAAATTAGTGAGGGAAGGTCCAAGCTTTGTGATAGCAACAGCATCCTAACTTTGAGCCCCAATTTCGCCTTGAATCCAGCTGAATTAGAAAAATTACATTAGAGACAAAATTGTGGATCTTCATCTCAGCTTTCAGAAGACTCCAAGATCATCCAAATACGATATTTGTAGCCCAAGTTATAGCCTGTACAAGACAGAAAGGTCAAAATGAGCTAAAATCCAAAAATTAATGAAGTTTTTACAATTAAGCTCAATGAAGACCAATCATCTAAAACTCACTCCCAAACATAGTATTGGACGCAGTTATCATCAATTAAGCCAAATATAAAGCAATAATGAATGCCTCAAAATTGGTTGATCAAATTCCCCCACACTTGAACTTTTGCACTCTCGGGCAAAATACAAAATTGAACCAAAAGGGGTTTCAACAAAAGAACACAAGATCAACATACTTTCCAATGAATTGCAAGAATGCAAGGTAGTGATCAAGATTCAAACATCCAAAGTATCAAGGAGTCAAGACAATCATGAATATATCTCTCAACATCTCAAGCAAGCAAGAAGACAAATTGAATCAAATGATGAACCAAAAGTGATAAGATCCTCACTAGGCATACTCTACTCTCAAGTGTGTAGAATTGTATTTACACTCAAAGCACCCATGAAAGCAAGTACTACCATAAACTTGACAAGTCTCTAATTTTCACCACTTGAAACACATGCAAATAAAGATCAAAAGGACTTTATTCAAGGTTGTAATGGGGCCAAGGTAAGGGAAGGAACAATATGGATATGGCAAGTTAAGCACCCAAGAGAATAAAAGAGTAATGAGGAGGAACTCAAATGACAAGTAATGAAAATTCTCTTACTTTGATCACCTTTCCTTTTGCTTTCACAACCTTTCTTGAATTCTTTATTTATTTATTTATTTCATCCTTCCTTTTCTTTTTCTTCATTTTATTTATTATTTTTTGTTTTTTTATTTTTTATTTTTTTTTATTTTGATAACCTTGCATGCATATTACACATCAATTTGTATAACCACCACACTTGAACTATCAACTGCCTACAAGTAAAAGAGCTCCTCAAATGAAATTAACCAATGCTCTCTCATTCCCTAAAGTAAGGTAAAATCATGGTTTTTCACAAAGGCATAAAATGAGCTAAAGCAAAGAATAGGCAAATAGGCTCAAGGGGGCAATCAAAGGGAAATGATGCAAGGTTGGCTATTTGGCCAAAGTAGTTAAACAAAGAAAGAAGGCCTCAATCATCTCAATACATACATGTGAACAAGGAGCTTTAAAAAGAATCAAGTTAAGTTCTAGAGCACCAACAGTCATGAGTGAGATCACACAAGAAAGAAAAGAGAATGGCATAATGCAATCCATCCATGTATAAGGTCCAAAATCTCACCAAGGACAATCCTATCACAATTGATGTAACACTTTAATTCTCAATGCCAACTTGCTAAACCAAAAATGTAAGAAAAGTATTTATATCATGTCATGAAATCTCAAACTAAGAATGATGAAATTATTCACAACCTGTACAAACCAAGATATTCAATGAAAGGCATGCAAAATGGATCAAAATGGAATTAAAACAAACAAAACAGAATTAAAACAACCAAAAACAGAATTAGAAACAACAAAATCCAAAGAAAACAGAAAAGCGAAAACAACAAAATAAAACAGAAACAGCAAAAAAACAGACAGCAAAACAAAAATAGAAACAACAAAATTCCCTCCCCCACACTTAAATCACACATTGTCCTCAATGGAAACATAAAGCAAAAGCAAAAGACAATTATACATGTGAAATAAAAGAGCAAGGGAAGAAAACACCCTTATCATGGTGGGAAGATTTGCACTTGGGGAAAGGTGGGCTTTGCCAAGGAGAGCTCCTTTACAGGTGCAGGGCTTTCAAGGCTTGCGGGGCTCTCAAGAAAGGGCTTAAGATGGTGGCCATTAACTTTGAAACTCTTATTGGTGGTTTCATTCGAAATCTCTACTGCACCATAAGGAAATATGCTAGTGACAACAAAAGGACCATCCCACCTAGAACGGAGCTTACCGGGCATGAGTTTAAGGCGAGAGTTGAACAAAAGCACTTTTTGGCCAATGGAGAACTCCTTTCTAGAAATCATCTTATCATGGAAATGCTTAGTCTTTTCCTTATAGATCCTTGAATTCTCATAAGCCTCCAAGTGGAGTTCTTCCAATTGTTGCAATTGAAGCTTCCTCTCTGAACTTGCTTGGTCAAATGCTAAGTTATAACTCTTCACTTCCCAGTATGCACGATGCTCTATCTCCACCGAAAGGTGACATGGTTTACCAAAGACAACCCTGAAAGGAGACATCCCTATAGGTGTCTTGTAAGCGGTACGATGAGCCCAAAGAGCATCTTCTATCCAGTAACTCCAATCTTTCCTATTCGGTTGCACCATCTTCTCCAAAATTTGCTTGATCTCTCTGTTAGAAATCTCGGCCTGCCCGTTAGTTTAGGGATGGTATGCAGTAGACACTCTATGCACGACCCCATACTTTCGAAACAAAGCCTCCAAAGTCTGGTTACAAAAATGAGTCCCTTGGTCACTAATGATAGCATGGGGCACTCCAAACCTACAAAATATGTTAGACCTGACAAAATCCACAACAACTCGAGCATCATTAGTCCTGGTGGCCTTGGCTTCCACCCATTTAGAAACATAATCAACTGCAAGCGCAATATAAGAGAAACCAAAAGAAACAGGGAAAGGGCCCATAAAATCGATACCCCAAACATTAAAAACCTCACAGAAAAGAATAGACTGCTGGGGCATCTCCTGCCTGCGAGTGATAGCCACTCCTGCTCTCTGGCACTGCTCACAAGTACTGAAAACCTGATATGCATCTCTGAAAATGGTAGGCCAGTAGAATCCAGAATCTAGCACCTTCCTAGCGGTCCGCTGTGGTCCAAAGTGACCTCCAACTGGAGAGGCATGACAGAAGTGAAGAACTGATTGGATCTCATGGTTAGGTATGCATCTGCGAATCACCTGATCACTACAAAATTTCCACAAATATGGATCATCCCACATATAGTATTTAGCATCACTCTTAAGCATAGCTCTCTGTGATCTAGATGCATGAAAGGGAAAAACATATGCAACTAAGTAATTAACTAAATCAGCAAACCAAGGAGAAAGTAGGGTATCATGCAGCTACATGAGCTGCTCATCTGGGAAGTCATCTCTAATAGGAGAAGGGTCAGCAGCTCTTTCGATCCTGCTCAAATGATTCGCCACTAAATTCTCTGTGCCACTCCTATCTCTAATCTCCAAATCAAACTCCTGGAGAAGAAGAACCATCTAATCAATCTTGGCTTTGATTCTGCTTTCTTCTACAGGAATTTTAATGTTGCATGATCAGTAAACACAACCACCCTAGAGCCAAGCAAATATGATCTAAACTTATCAAGTGCAAATACAATGGCAAGCAACTTTTTCTCAGTGGTTGTATAGTTAGCTTCTGCAGCATCTAAAGTCCGAGAAGCATATGAAATGACATGAGGAAGTCTGCCAACTCTCTGTGCAAGGATAGCTCCCAATGCATAGTTAGATGCATCACACATGAGTTCAAAAGGAAGTGTCCACTCTGGTGGCTGAATGATGAGAGTGGTGGTCAAAGCTCCTTTGAGGCAATCAAAAACCTCTCTGCACCTGTCATCAAAATCAAAAACAATATTTTTCTGCAACAAGTTGGACAATGGAAGGGCCTTTTTGCTGAAATCTTGAATGAACCGCCTATAGAAACCTGCATGGCCAAGAAAGGAACGAACCTCTCGCACGCAAGAGGGGTAAGGTAACTGGGAAATAAAATCAATTTTAGCAGGATCTGCTTTGATACCCTTCTGAGAGATGATATGGCCTAAGACTATGCCTTATTCTACCATAAAATGACATTTCTCATAATTAAGAACAAGGTTAGTCTCAATGCACCTATGCAAAACTCTATCCAAACTGTCCAAACATGCATCAAAGGAAGAACCATAAACAGTAAAATCATCCATAAACACCTCAATGCAATCCTCTAAAAAATCTATAAAGATACTTACCATGCATTACTGGAAAGTTCCAGGAGCGTTGCATAGGCCGAAAGGCATCCTCCTGTAGGCAAAAGTGCCAAAAGGGCAGGTGAAGGTTGTCTTCTCCTGGTCCTCTGGTGCTATATGGATCTGGAAGTAACCTGAAAAGCCATCAAGAAAATAGTAGAAAGATTTTCCAGCCAGGCGCTCAAGCATCTGATCAATAAAGGGCAGAGGAAAGTGATCCTTTCTTGTTGCTTGATTGAGCCTCCTGTAATCAATACAAACTCTCCAGCTACTCTGCACTCAAGTAGGAATCAGCTCATCTCGATCATTCTTCACCACTGTGATTCCTGATTTCTTTGGAACCACTTGAACTGGACTCACCCAAGCACTATCTGAGATAGGATAGATGATGCCTGCTTGCAGATGCTTGGTCACCTTTTTCTTTACCACATCCAAGATCAAAGGGTTGAGTCGCCTCTGTGGTTGTCTCACTAGTTTAGCACCATCCTCAAGTAGTATCCTGTGCATGCACATAGAAGGACTAATGCCAGGAAGGTCAGCTAAGGTCCAACCTATAGCTTTCTTATGCTTCCTCAGTATTTGCAGCAGCCTCTCCTCCTGGTCAACATGGAGGGCAGTAGAAATGATCATTGGCAGCTTCTTATCCTCCTCTAAGTATGCATACTTAAGGTGCTCTGGGAGTGGCTTAAGCTCTAGTGTAGGTGGCTGCACTACAAATGGAAGGATCCTGGTGGTAGGAGCTATGCTCACAACCTGCAATCCAACAAAATCAGATTCATATGTACTTGCTGTAATCAAATTACTGCATTCTGACTTCCTTAAATTTTCAACTGCACCACCATTTAACTGTTCAGACTCCACACAATCTGTATCAAAATCACCATGTAAATAGGATGCAATCTCAGTACAAACACTGCACATTTCTGAAACAGTACAAGTATCACATGTGTAGGTATCAACAAAATTAGAAAAGAATGGAAGATCATCAGCAAAGAGCTCAGAAAAGCTATCATCAACTATATCAGCCAGCAAATCTATATGGAAAACTAAATGTTCTTCCATGGGGTGCTTCATGGCATCCAAGATGTTAAATCGAACCACATTATCTCCAAACTCCATGAAAAAAGTGCCTGCATGGACATCAATTTTGGTTCTGGCAATTTTGAGGAAAGGTCTACCAAGAATGATGGGAGCCTTGCTGGATTCTCCATCGATATCCAGAATGTAGAAGTCTGCAGGAAAAATCAAATCATTTACCCTAACAAGGACATCCTCAATGAGTCCAGCAGGGTATGCATTACTCCTATTTACTAACTGAATCATGACTCATGTATTTTGCAAGGGTCCAAGAGCAAGAGAGTTGAACACTGACATAGGCATAACATTAATTGAAGCACCTAAATCCAACATGGCATTTTCGAATTTGCTATTGCCTATGATGCATGGGATAGTAAAAATCCCTGGATCCTTGCATTTTTGGGGCATTGTAGGCTATATAAGTGCAGACACATTTCTCCCCATGCTAATCTTCTCATTTCCCTTTAGTCTCCTTTTGTGAGTACACAAGTCTTTAAGAAACTTGGCATATCTTGGAATTTGCTTGATTGCTTCAATAAGAGGAATGTTCACCTCAACCTTCCTAAATGTCTCCAAGATCTCCCTATCTGTGTCAGTCTCAAAAGTCTTCTTAAGCTGCACAACTCTCTGAGGAAATGGTAGTGGGATGGACTGCTCAGTAGTAACTACAGGAATGGGGCCAGAATCTGTTTTCTTATTTTTGCTGCTACATGGAATTTCTGGTATGGCTTGCTTCTCCTTATCTAATTCATGTTGCAACCGACAATTTGGTGCATCAACAGTCTTACCAGATCTTAGAGTGATGGCACTCACATTTCTTGGATTCACCACAGTTTGTACAGGAAGTTTGTTAGAATCTTGTGACTGTAATTGGTTCATAGAACTTGCAAGTTGTCCAATTTGATTCTCCAAATTCTAAATGGTAGCTTCTGTCCTCTGCTGGAACTGCAAGTTGTTCACTGCCATCTGTTTCATCAACTCCTCCAAGGTTGGCTCAGATTTAGGAGGTACATTATTTGGCTGCTGTATATTTTGCTGTTGTATGAAAGGTGGCTGATATGGTATGCTAGATCCTACAGTGGACTGGAAGGGTAGCTGCTGCTGCTGTTGCCTAAATTGAGTAGGGGCAGGCTATGTAGAGTTATTCCCCTACCTCAGATTAGGACGATTTCTCTAGCCTGGGTTATATTTGTTGGAAGACAGATCATAACTCTGTTGTTGCTGCTGCTGAGGCCTGTTGTTATAGATGTTTGCAGCATAGGCTTGTGGGGTACCATCAGTGTCAACCTCCTGTAGTGTAGGACAAGCATCTATGGAATGATCAGAAAAAATGCAAATGCCACACACTCTGGCAGGAGCAACTACAACAGGCTGCTACTGTTGAGTTACAACTAATTGCCTCACCATGGATGCAAGGTCATCAATTTTGCTTTCCAATTTTCTATGATCTGCAGCATAAGTTGCTTCAATTTCGTGGATACCTCTAGTCAATGCCACTGAGTTACTTCGAGTGCCAAACTGTTGGGAATTAGTGGCCATATTCTCAATCAATTCTCTTGCAGCCATAGGAGTCTTGTCTACCAATGCTCCTCCACTAGCAGCATCAATCATGCTCTTATCCATAGGCACCAGACCTTCATAAAAATACTGGATCAGTAACTGATCACTAATCTGATGGTGAGGACAGCTTGCATACATCTTCTTGAATCTTTCCCAGTATTCAGACAATGGTTCTCTATCAAACTGCCTGATGCCACATATCTCTTTTCGAATTGATGCAGCCCTTGATGCAGGAAAGAATTTCTTCAAAAACAACCTCTTAAGATCATTCCAGCTAGTGATAGATCTTGGATGCAAATAATACAGCCAGTCCTTAGCAGCATCCTGTAATGAGAAAGTGAATGCTTTAAGTTTGATGTGATCTTCTGAGATGCCATGAGGCTTAATGGTAGAACACACAATGTGGAACTCCTTGAGATGCTTATGAGGATCTTCTCTTGCATGACCATTGAACTTAGGCAGTAAATGAATCAATCCAGATTTAAGTTCAAGTGGAACATCAACATCAAGATATTGACTGCATAAAGACTGATATGTAACATCAGGAGCAGCCAACTCCTTGAAGGTTCTATTATCCATAATCTCAGTATGCTCAGTAGAATCAAAATTAAAAGATGGATCAGTGACAGAAAGTGCAGAATCAGAAAATTCAAAAGCAGAATCACTAGTATGATAAGTATGTAAAGAATCACTACTTCCTATATGCTCAGCAAATGCAGAATCAAATCTATTGAACCTATGCAAGGTATGAAAAGTCCTATCTATCTCAGGATCAAAATTATGCAAATAACCAGGATTGGACCGAGTCATATAACATGCAAAACTCGAAAACAGCAAAACAACAAAATGGAGTATCCAACACTAGAAATGCACCAAAATAAATCTATTTGACCTATCAAATGATTTTTAAAAAATATGGGACCACCACACACTTAAAACTACACTAAAATGGAACTAAAAAATGCAATGAAAAATCTTCAAAAAATGAAAAAGTGGTCTAAATGAAGGATTTAGGGCAAACCAGGGTCTTGCTGTGAGCCTTGTGGAGAAGGCCATTTTCCTTCAACCCACCAATTTTCAGCTCATTCTGAGTATGTTTGTTCACCCAAAAATTACAAAAATGTCATTATCTCACCTAAATTTGCTCAAAAACCCTACCAAACGATGGATTTTGCCCAAATTATGCAGGAATGATCCTTTTAGGGTCAGTTTTCTTAGAATGATGGTTTACCTTTGTGAACCAAGTTTCAGCTCAAGACTCCATCGCAACACCAATTCCTGTCTACTAGTGCCTTTTTGGATTCAGAAAAATGGGAGCAAAGTGAAACTCAAAAGTGAAAGTGGAGGTGAAATTCAAGAATGAAGATGAGAACTTTCAAATATCAATAATGAAGTATATGGATGATCAAATGCAGCAAAATGACATGCAAAAGCCGAATGTGGTGCAAGGAGACCAATGGAACAATAACCGCAGCAAGGTTATGCAACAAATCAGGCTATGCAGCTCAGCAGATTATGCAGGAAATTTTGCAGTAGATGAATGTGTTATTTGTGCAACAGAAGTATCAATTGTGTTGAGTGAAGCAATGCACATTCACAGGAGTCATGAAATGCAGCAAAAATTCAATGGATCAGTAAACAATCCAATGGAACAGTAACACAAAAATCCAATGAACTGCAAAATGCAATGCAACAGATTTATACCAGAATTGAACAATGGTGTGTTGCAGTAGAAAAACACAATGGAACAACAAAACAGAATTATGCAGTAGAACAGAATTCTACAGAATTATGCAATAGAAGAGAATTATGCAGCAGATGAAACAAGAGAAAATGGAACAGTGACTAGTGCAATGTAGCAATCATGCACAAAACGTAATGTATAATGAAGCAAAATGCAGCAGGCAGAATGCAGTATCAGAATCAGTAGAGTAGCAGAAAAAATAGCAAAATGCACTTAAGGACTTCCAGCAAAGTTGATCACGAATGCAAAGAAATTAGCAACTATTAGGAACTCCTAATAAACCTAAGAAACCGAAAATAGATCCCCGGCAACGGCGCCAAATTTTGATCGGCGATGTCGCACTCGCCTCAAAATAGACTAGGATTTACAATGGAATATAGCATAGTGCATAACCTAGGTCATCTCCCAAGGACCAATTCGGATTTCTCAAGCATGTTAGAAGTTATCAATAAGTAGGGGGTTTTGTTCATTACAATAACAGAAAACGAATTCAAATTTTAAGAAAATTCAATTAAGGAAACACCAATCCAAGGTCTTCAATTCAAGTGGCAGAATTAATCATTGTTCAAAGAGAATGGAATTCTGTTGCTTACACCTCTGTTAATTTGAACTCAACTAGATAATCACCTAGAATTTCATCAACTAAAACAGAATCACAATCGCAATTCTTGATTAAGATTGATTTAGGAACAAATTCGGATTAACATAGATTACCAATCGATGATCTATTCTCCATTAGATTTAAATTAATCAACCCTAATTCTAACCTCAATTTCGAAATCATAATCAGAAATCAATTGAAGAAGGAGAAGAGGGAAGAACACAAACAGAATTTACAATTAAACAAGAGAACTCAAAACTCTAACCACAATCATTGAATTCCTTGGATTGATTGGTGCTTTAGCCTTCCATGGCCATTATGAAAATGCAGTTCTGGTTTAGAGAAGAGGGAAAAAACGAAAATAGAGAAGATGAAAAAAAAGAGAAAAGGTTTCTGCTCCCCAATCTGTTAAAACTGAACAACTGCAATTCAAAAGGTGTTTTTCGTTTTTCTGCCTTTCTCTATTTGTAACTAAAAGGTCTTCTATAATTCCTAATCTACCCCTAGCCCAAATTGTAGCCCTCTGAATAAGCTTTATAGAGACATATCATTTGCCTTATTTGGGCTTAAATTGAGAGAGTTAGGCCCAAATTAGTGAGGGAAGGTCCAAGCTTTGTGACAGCAACAACATCCTAACTTTGAGGCCCAATTCGCCTTGAATCTATCTGAATTAGAAAAATCGCATTAGCCACGAAATTGTAGATCTTCGTCTCAGCTTTCAAAGGACATCAAGATCATCCAAATACGATATTTATAGCCCAAGTTATAGCCTATACAAGACAGAAAGGTCAAAATAAGCTAAAATATGACAACTAATGAAGTTTTTACAATTAAGCTCAATGAAGACCAATCATCTAAAACTCACTCCCAAACATAGTATTGGATACAATTATCATCAATTAGGCCAAATATAAAGCAATAATGAATGCCTCAAAATTAGTTGATCACTCCTTGATCATTCACTCTGAAAATGTTTATGTCTAGCTCCATGGAGTAGGGACTTGGGACCATTTGCATTGTGAACTGTCAGTCTTATAATTCATTAAGCATGAGCATTGATATCTGTGGAAAAGTATCTGTTCTTATTACTGCAATAATATTCTGATTACTTGAACTGTTGACTGTTAGAAATATTGATACTATCTGCCTGATATTGCGGATCCTTACTGTTATTTATTATTGTTCTGCTTTTACTATAAGTTTTAATTATTACTGTGATTGGATATTTGAACTGTATTGATATGTGGGCGTCTAGCGCCGTTCTATTTTCTTGCTACCGTATTGGTAATGAAAGCCGGGTGTCTCACCTCTTTCTATATTTTTTGTATTTCTGTTTATTTGTGTACTTCAAAGAAGACGTTCGTGAGGAAGAAAAGGAAATATCTGAGTTTTTGGGTTTTTGGCCGCACTACGACTAGAGCTTGTTGAGGATGTTGTCACGCCCACGCTGATTTTTGGGGTACGTCAGGATGACCTTCCATGGAGGGCCCGATTGCTGGCACATACATGTGCAGACGGACCGATGCATCTACCGTGGGGAGCTGACGGTGTCTTTAGCTCGGGGTCGCTATGACCCTCCTATTTTTGATTTCACTGCTTTTGTAATTTTAGAATTTTACCTACCTGTTAGGGATATGTGGGCTGATATCTACTACACCCCACAAGAGGACTCTTACCTTTCCACTACTTGGGCTTCTGCCCGAAATTCGATTGTTCCGATGGTAATTTCATCGGATGAGGAAGAACCTGAGGAGGACTTAACTAAGGTCCCTTCTCGTTAGTCTTATGGTCTGATACTATCGGTGACTACTGATGTCTAACCGTTTATCTTTTTGGGGAAGCTTGATGTTTTGCCGTATTTAATGGGTGTATATTTGTATCAATATGGGTGGGTACATCTTTTGCTTTTTTGTATAATTTATGATGTAATTAAATAGGCTGATGCATATAATATATATATTGTGGATGTATGATTTTTAATTCTGTGTTGAATTTAGTATATCTATAATTATTATTATCTTATTATTATTGGTTCAAAAAAAAAGGAAAAGAAAAATATGTACACATATTTCAGTACTCGATTATTTTGTCGTTCAACAAATTATTTAATCGTGTGTTAAAAATGAACCGGGTCTTAATTAATCAACGTATTTATTATTTTCCACAATTTATTTTGTTTCCCTACATTATGGTGTGACGTTCCTTCTTCGCGATATGAGAAAAAGGGGCGTTACACTGTCTGCATGTGGTGTCCCGGGGCCGACGAGGGCAGAGAGTGGACGCCAGTGCAAGAGAAGCACGGACAAGGAGCGGCTCCTAGCAAGCTTCTAAGCGAAGGATCCCATGAATGAACTGAATACGCACCAGAATTAGAGGGATTCAGAGACTGTGCAGGTATGGGACTGCATAGTTGAGGATGACTTAAAGAAATTGATTAAGCATAGCCATATTAATAAGTTGCAACTTTTTTTCGGGAGCTTAGAACATAAGAACTTCATGTTTAAGCGTGCTTGACCTGGAGCACTTGTGGGATGGGTGACATCCTGGGAAGTTTCCTAAGATCCGTGTGAGTGAGGACAAAGCACACTGAAAAGACCCGTGTTGGTTTGTGGAGACACTCGTCAATCCTACAGGCAGTCCTGGATGTTACATGACAAATCCTTTTCTTACCTCAATTAATTTTTCTTTATCAATTCCCTATGGATCGACCTCAGACTCCTGAGAAATTTATTACTTGAGACAACCCGCACTTGAGTTTGCATCCTTTAAATCCCGCAATCACAAACTCAAGTCATAATATATCATACATATTCAATTTCTTCTCAATGCTCATTCAAATGCTCAGTCAAATACTCGTTTATCCAACAAAACCCATATCTCAAGCATTATAAGGATGAGAGCCACCTCATATAGCTCAGGTTCCATATACTCATGGTAGGAAGTGATTTAGGGCCTCATATTACCACTAGTATCCTATGAGGAAATTAATACGTGAGGAATATACTGATACTGATACTATAAGGAATTTATTCAAGAACACAGGATATATCTTCCTCACAAAAGGTCATCTCCAAGTTCTAATGGAATTTCGAATACTCTGCCCTCATACAGGATCATCTCTGAAATTCACTATACTAAGTTAAACGTAGTTCACATAAAACAAAATGATACTGAGTAGGAAAGCATGAACTAATTATCTTCTCATTCAAGGATAATTTGTCCAAGTTCTCATTCTCAATTCAAACTCCATTCTCATGAGCACTGATCAATCAAACATTCAACCAAACATACCATTATAGCTCAACCTTAGTAATTTAAGGATGCGTATTCTTAAATACATAAATTCAATGCTAGCTCAACCTTAACGATTTAAGAGAGCAATGCAAATTTCCATTCTATCTCAACTTGAGTATTCAACGAGCAATACCACTTCAAATTCAAGCTCAACTTGATAAATCAAGGAGCAACACCACTAAATTTCATCATCACATTTCATAATTCTCAACAAGTTTACAATTCTCAACAAGTATACAATTCTAAACTATTTTAACACACAACCAATTATTCAATAATTTTTCATACAAATACAATTCACTCACATACACATTAAATATTACATGGACATTACCAAATCCCATATAGCTCCCAATTCGGCCTATATATAGTCATTACTAGTACCAAAGCTTTTTCCATACACTCTTATTAATTCAAGTATGCATTATTAAGCATAACTAAACATATACAAGTTTTGTAACACAATGATTCAAACATGTATGGTCTGAAAGCAAGTCACAATATCTAACACACTTAATCTGATGAGTCACAGCTAAGGTTCACAACAAATCCATCTTTGCATTTTCATCAATTGCATATCACTTCCTTTGACAACTTAATCAACAATTGAATATGGTAACATAAATAATCATCAAAACTAACAACAACTCTTTTTACATAAACTTGGTCGTGATCTCTAAATAACCCAAGACCATGCACTTTCTCTTCCTACATATTAAATCCATTCACAAAGTCTTCAACGTCAAAGAAATAAAATGGAAACAAAAGCTAAACATAAATCTTCCATTTATGCCTTGTTTTGGCTATATACCTCATTAAACATGATATGGCCATAAACTTCACAAAACTAATCATAATCTAAATTCAATAGAAAAAAAAGCTCAATTGAAAGCATAGAACTCTATTTTTTATTAAGCTTGGTCGTGGCTCATCAAGTAAGAAAAACAGAATTTTTGTTTCACTATCAATGGAGGGACAAGAGAAGTTTGAAGACAAGAACTCCTACCTCAACTCCACTAGCTTACTACAATTTTCTTTCCTTTCTTGCCTTTGATTTCTACTTCATGTTTCCTTTTATTTTTCTCTCCTTTTCTTTGTATAGCTGCTGGTTGTAACGCCCACCGTAGGGTATCACATTTAAGACTAATCCTAATATAACTTACCCAAGTTGTAAAAGAATTAATCTTGTAAAACACTGATTTAAAATTTCGTTTGTGGAATAATTGAAAACATATAAAAACCATAAACATAAAAGGTAACTGAAAGTAAACTCGCCATAATTTACATACATCTTGAAACATTATTTACAAATAATTTACATAAATACACACTTACTCCCAAAAGATAATATATACAATACACACAACAAAACATAAAATACTAAACTATAACCTCTAAAAACCCAGACTAAGGATTTGGGCCCTTGGAAGGATCCTCGTCCTCAATAGCATCACTAAAGAACCCTGGCGGATACAATACATGCTGGGCTAGTGTCCTAGCATACGACACCATGGAATCCTCCTGTGGAGTATAGAAACTACCACTCCATAGCTTACGTATCGGCATAGTGAGCTCAAGACGCACAAAGGCATCTTGCGTCAGAATAGGAGTCTCATCCCTAGTACCACTAAGGTTTAAAGTTAAGTCCCCGATATAAACAAAACGTTCGTTATTAAAATCAATGCTCTAAGCGTCAGTTCCCTTATGGAACTGTACTGTAACAAAACTCAAAACTTGACGTCTCGCCACCATACAAACAAACACAACAAAATATATCACTGGTGGTAAACAGAATTACTAGTTTCTTTGGCTCCTCGGTCTTCATTAAACATATACAATAAAACAAATATAATACAACAAAGAGGAGAGATCTCCTACATCAATACCAATGAGGTAATATAGAAAATGACAGTTAATAGTACAGATACAATATTTTCACATACAGTCATTTTATCACATCACAAATAATATAGTAGATAAGCATAATTATCATATCAATATGCTGACCCATTATGCATGTGCACAAAGACCAAATTCTACTCCATGGAGCTAATCACAATTTCGGATAGAAAGATAGGGAGTATATGTATGTATATCGTTAGCCTCAAATCATGTGCCATTTTATCATATCATGGTGCGCAACATGGCTAATACAAAACACTCTCAACAAATCATGAAAAGAGTAACAACTCCGTCAAGACCGTCGGTGTGTTTGCATAGGATACCACGATGCAGAGGTGCTACCAACTTGCCACATATAACATTCCACACCCCAACGTCTCCAAGATCACTGAAGATCGTAACTACGCAATTCTCACTCGCACAAGGTGCAATTTCAATCTCCTATGCACATTTGCCTTAACCAAATAAGCTGACACATTTTTCTATGCATGATGTATGATCCAAAAATACATACAAAAATTATTCTCACAGTATTTCACATACACGCACCATCTCTTGGCGGTATCACTTTCCAACACAACTAGGCCTACCACGACAGTCCAACAGCATACTGCCATTATTTCCAATTGTGTAAACATTTTATCACATTTTTGAAATCGCGGAACAATTTTCTTACATTTTCAAATCGCATAACTATTTTCCAACATTTTTGCAATTGTGAAAATATTTTTAAACGTTTTCTCAACCGCGTAGTAATTTTAAATCATTTTATCAATCGCGTAGCTTAAAACTCACTATTTTTAAATCGCGTAAGATTTTTCTAGTATTTTTCACTTGCGTAAAATATGTCTTAGCATTCTAAACTTATTTATAAAATTCTCTATATAATATAGCCATTTTGGCCTCATTTAGAATATTTTCTTACTAAAAATTATTAAAGAAATCTTTTCCACTATTTTATAGAGAAATTTGACTTCTTTGATTTAATTAGATATTACAGCTCAAAATTTTGTAACGCGCTTCAAAACCCAAAGGATGAGCTATACGTTAGCAAATTTCAAGTTTTAATTGTATTCCTTATCATAACTTAAATATGCTAATTTAATTCTAAACATTTAATCCATTTTCCCTTTACTACTAAAAATCCTTTAAATTGAATTCTTATTAATTAATTACCTAAGTCTACACTTAGGAAAATAATTTTGAATCTAAAACACCAAACCTTGGCATGTTGGCCAAAAATCCATTTATGCTTCATAAATCATATTTAATCATTTTTATCATATAATTCTTTGTAAAACCCTTAATCCAATTTCTCATCATTAAATCACTTAATCCATGATTAAGAAAATAATTTAAAATACTTTGCCCTCTTTGTGGTGTTGAGGCCGTGAGCCTCCATGGGTTCTTTGGAACCTTCATACAATTCCTTATCATATGATTCACATCCTACTTTATACAATAATTCAACATGCTTCCATAATCACATAAACAAGCATATAATCAAAGCTATAAAACATACCAACCAAAAATCATCACAAACAAAGCAAGATTTAAATCACACAAGTGAATAAATCCTTATGGATTTCTCACCACAAACAAGCCATTTCCTCACCACCAACCTATGGTTGATGAGGTTAATCTCCCTCTTACCTCAAGGAAGACAAAATCCTTCAAGTTGCTTTCTCCAAGGAATTTTGTATAGCCTCTAAAGAAAACCTTAACAAACTTAAATCAGTACGGAGTTATAAACTAAGCTTGAAAAAGAGAAACCATGGATCAAACATGGTTTAAAAACTCAAGAACCAAACTTTGAATTAAGAAACAAAGCTTTTACCTTTAAGAGTAGAAAACTCAAGCTTGATTTCCAAGCACTAGATGGATGAACTAGCTTAAGTTCACAACATGAAAAGTTCTTAGAATGGTGTTTAGGTTTAGGAAATGAAGTTAGATGAAATTTTGGAAGCTTGAATGTTGGTTTTTGGTGTGGAGGCCGAGAGCTTCAAAGATGGAGAGAAATAGAGTTTTTGGCTAAGTTAGGAAGAAATGAGAATGGATAGAAAGCTTAGGACATAAAGATGATAAACTTAAGTGAATTCTCCTACAAATGCATGCATTAGCCGTGGAAAGCCTTCACAAAGGATGTAAGATATTTAGCCTCCAAATTTATGACTAGCACATGGTTTCACACGGCTTATATCATTAAGTGATCATGCAATGGTCATATTAGATGATTAATTTGTTCTTGAACTCCCTAGAACACCAAGGTGGCCGTGTGACTCATGGAGAAAAGGTAACTAGGTTTTTTATTCAATTAGTTCCTAACTAACTTAAGCTAACTTAGTTAGATTACTTAGTTCTGTTAATAACCATTTAGTTACTTAGGTGTGAGTTATATATTCTAGAAGGTACTAGAATACTCTTGTAACTATAAGCTCTAATGAATAACAAACTAAGTTTGTTCCATTTAGTTACTACATAGACTTTAAGCTAACTTAGTTTAAGTCATCTAGTTTCATCTAGTTTCATGGCTAACTAGTCGAGCCATTTTCGTTGACCGCTTTCTATTGTTTTCCATCAAGCTTCAAGTATTCTAATTGGTTCACAAAACAAGTCATCAAAACTTTCTCTAAAGGCTATTGTCCAATGGATAATAGTTACAGAAATTATTACCCAATGGATAGAACATACTGCTCATAAGTCAGTAAGTATTGTCTGCTGGATAATAAAATATGAAATATTTGTACTTCATAGATAAATTCTAAAAATAAAAAGATCGAGACACGTATCTCTCGGATTTAGGTTTAGTAAGCTCCCCCGACTCCAAATAAATCAGTAAAGATTTTCCTCGGCTTGAAAATTATTATTTTTCCGACTCGGAGTAAATCACACACAATGATAAAAAACAGTCACAGAACAGTCAAAATAAATTTACAGCACACAGAAATCACAAAACAGTACAATTCAGTCATTATTGTAAACTAGCAAATTTTGGGATGTTACACTGGTCACGTTAAAGAGAGAAGAGAATAAAAAAAAATGAAATTAGAACTTTATGGAAGTGGAAAATGGAGGATAGAAAAATTGGAAGTTCAAGGGTGCAAAAATGGAAGCCATAAGATATGATTTTCTCCACCTCAATTTCTCTCCTCTGCTCACGTTACGTTGCCCCTGTTTTTTGGGCTGAAATTGCTATGGCAAAGATGAAACAAAAGGAAGAAAAATCTAGAGAAATAGAAAGAGTGGTTGGTGGTGGATGATTAGGAAAATAGGATGCTAAAACTTTTGGATCTGTTACGTATACTTTAATCTTCCAAACCATGTTTTCAAGTGTCCATAAGTATTAAGGAAAATTTTAGGACTCATCTTAGTTCTTAGATCCATTTTTCCATAATTTTTCATATATTGTTATTTGTTAGATAAGTTGTGTAACACCCTAATCCTAGATACTGTAACATACCCTAAATATGTTAAGTAAATAGAATTAAGTATGCCACTTCTAGATTTTAAATGTAAAACTTAAAACATAATCATAACCTGCATAACAAATATAACACATACATGTATAGAGCCTTAACAAAGTAAGAGAGCAAGACCTTTTGCGCATCTGACAACTTGCTCTTTACCACGAAACTATCTAATATGTCTGAGATTACAACCTTTTACAAAACTGATTGTAAACTCTTAATTATATAACCATTAATACAGATACAATATGAATATATTTAATACATAGTTAAACTAAATCTTCATTGCCTCTCCTTGGGCTTGCTTTAGTTCTCCTCTGGATTTGTCATGGAAAATGTAAAACAAAAACTGGCATGAGAATTAATTTCTCAGTAGTAAAATTTTAAATCGTGACATTATGGTAAATCTAGTTACTTCGAAAAAAATCAGTTTAAATAAAATATCCAGAAAGATGGCAAAAAGCCAAAACTCTGTTCTTTCTTTTCCCAAAGTAGACAGTTTATTCAATTACAAAATAATTCATTTAGTTACTAAAATAATTTAATAGCACATAAAAGTTCTACACATGAATCAACATATTCATTCATATCAACTATGGTGATAACAACCACAAAGATTCTTTTACCTTAATTCCTTTGAGTTAAACTTCACATTTAATACAAACAAGATAATTGCCCATACAATTGCGAAATTTTATGCAATGTAGGGTAATGTATAATTATGCCTAATGAGAATCCTAAAGTATGCTCATGTAATGATTCTTTGAAAATATTTTATTTTAGAAAGCACATATTATTTGAATATTTTCAGGAAGCCATTTGTTCCTTGCATTGTTTTTTGGGTAGGCAAGACTCCTTTTTATTCCTTGCACTACCAAACTTTCATAACTTTGGCATTTGGAGCCCTTTTGTCTAAACATAAGTTTACAATACATGGAAACATCAAATAACAAGTTTTTAAAAAATAAAACTTGCAAGAGTATTAAAACCTTTCCTTCTTTCACTTTTTACATAATCATGATTCTTTTTGCATAATTGGGAAGTGATTACCATAATCATTAAACTTTCATTATACATTACATTACATGATGGTAGAGAGGGACTCATTCAACCTCACCTACATTTAATCTTTTCTTTTATATTGTTTCTCAAAATCATGCCTATCATCAACATTAATACCATACAAGGTATATTTAATGTTTCACAACATGATCATTTTTATACCATAGCATTAAACACTAATATCAATTACATTTATCATTCATCTTATAACAAAACATAATGCATTCATTAATTATACTCTATGGTATTTCTCATTATTACATCTTACCATAGCTCAATGCCTCATCTTTATCCTTTAATAATACATGGCATAAATAATGATTCACATCTTTGACATGAAATTACATAGAAAAATTAGTCATATAAGGATCCAACACACTTTCATCACGTCATCCTAGCTCAACTTTAACCAAAAAGTGAACAACACATGGCTCACAAATTAGTCAAGCTTAAACTATCCCAAAACACTTCAATATTTGTCTCAAAAAGGCTGATTTTCAATATTGCACCAAATGTGCATCATAACCTCAAAAATTCTAAAATTTTATGGGCATATAGCCTTATCTCATATCTTTCCAATGCCATGTGTAACACCTTGAAAATTAATAATTTCATGATAAATAGTTGTTTTATAATATTTGTGATTTTTGTGAATTTTTCTGGATTTTTTCAGAGATGTGGAATATTTTAATATTATTTTTCGTTTTGCGTGCACATTGAGCGGAGCTAGAAAAATGAGATTTTTTTCCTGAGAACCTTGAATTGTGGAAACATCGACGGGAGATCTTACTAAACCCGAGGTTGGACACGGTTTATGAGATTTCATATTTTTTGAGATTTTTATCTGATAAATAAAAATCACAGAATAATTTTATTATCTGTTGGACAATAAATACTAATTTTTGTTAACTATAACTTCTGTCCTCTGATAATAAATCTGATACAGTGTTAGTCATATTTTAGAGAACACTTTAATGACATCACAATGGTGACATCATCACCAGGACATCACTTTGACTTTTCAAAATGTGGAAGTTTAGCTTGTTGGAGAAGCTTGGAAGAAGTTTCCTTGCACTTTCCTATTGACTTCTTCAAGAAGCCACATTTCCTCTCTCCTCCTCTCCACCACACAATTTTGAGGGCTCTTTATGGCCACTTATTTTATTCCATATATTTACACAAAATACACCTAATTATACATTTCATTCTATTTCAAATTTTACTATCATTTTCTCTCTCTACCATTCTCTCCTCTCACTTTTTCTCTCACATTTTCCTCTTCCTTCTTCCTCTTCTCTTCTACGGCTACACTCCACCATTTTCCCTCTATGAATGCTTGATTTCAAACTTCAACCTTGCTTGAATCTACACTTCCATTGAAGATCTTCCTTTCTTGTTGGAATCACTCTCTAAAAAGCTCATCTTTCCTCTCCATTCTCCTCCTCTTTCACGGCCAAGAAGACTATTTTTGGCCATCCATTTTTCTTGCTCAAACAACCTTGTTTCCTACATCTTCTCATCATCATAAAGTTTTTCTCTTTTGTGGACAACACCTAGATCCACCATTTCCATCATCTTCCATAAAGCTATAAGATTTGGAGTTTTAAAGGTAAAGCTTGCAACTTTTCTTTTATTTCTTCCCATTTTCGAAATCCTTGAGCATCCTTGTGACCAAGGACTCATATTTTCAAGCTTTGGTTTGTGATTATGAAATTTTGCTCATTCTAGGGTTTCTTGGAGCCTTTGGATGAAATTTCAAGGAGAAGACCAAGAGCTTGTTTTCTTGTGTTGTCTTCAATAGGTAAGAGAGAGAAAATCCTCTTCAACCTATCTTGGTGGTGAGGAAACATTTTTGGTATTGTTGATGAGGAATCCATGTGTGGATTGCTCTCTTTGTTATGTTGTTTTTCATAATTGTGTATTTATTTGGACTTATATGAGTTATTGGTTGTCTTTGTATGTTTTGATGGCTATGGATTGTATATTAAACTGTTTGGATTAATGTATGGAAAATGTAGGGTTTACTTACCATTTTGGGGATCTCAGCCTTAGGGCAAATTTTTTAGGATTTATGTTTGATTTTAGAGACATTGGAACTTCGGTGATTAGGTGATAAAGAATTAATGGTTGTAATGGAAAAACTTTGGGAGTTCCCACCTAGGGAGGCTCACGGCCTCTAGGAGATTTATTGGTTTAAGTTGTGATCTTTGTGCAATCTTGGGACTTAAGTGATTAAATGATAAGTGATCAACATTGTGGTGAAAGAAAAAGGGTTGGACTTTTACCATAATGAGGCCCACGGTCTCTTAAGGCAAAATCTCACAAAATGTAGTGTTAAAGTGGAGACTTAGATGATTAGAAAATTTTAGATTCGTTAAGAGTTCGTAAAATGAAAAGAATAAAGAAAAAGACTTTATCTTATGAATTAGAATGATTTTGAACATAAGAGAAGAACAAGGGAGTTTGTGAGACTTGTAAAACCTTAGAGTAGTTTCAAGTAAGCATGATTTGATTAGATTGAAGGGCTTGACTAATCTAAAGGAACCAAGATTGAATAAGGACTTCAAGAGAATCCCTCTAGAGAATGGATTCATAAGAGATGTTAATTAAAGTGAAACCCAAAATAAACCTCTAAAAGTATGTTATCACTCTTGAGAAATTAATACTATACTATTGTGGGTCCATGTTTGGGACTAGAATTCTGTTGATGCTTAAATTGGGCAAATTATGGCATATGATTGTGAAATATACATGATTATGCATGAAGTCAACATGCATTGAACATTTGCTCAGTCGATGACTGCTAAAAGGTTGGATGAGCATATGATTATGCATTGAGTCAACATGCATTGGATATTTGCTCAATCGATGACTGTTAAAAGGCTGTATGAGCCTATGAATGAGAATTGAATAGTGTGATCCAATGGAAGGATCTATCGGGGGCATAAGGCGCGGTGTATACCGATTGCATGTATTACGGGCCCAATAAATCACTATTCCTTACTCGGTGAATGAATGAGAATTGATAGTATGATTTATGATAGATCTATGAGGGGCGTAAGGAGCGGTGACAGCTAATTGCACGTATTACGGGCCCGACAAATCACTATTCTTTTTGTGGTGAATAAACGAGAATTGGATAATGTAATCCCTGATGGATCTATAGGGGGCGTAAGGTACGGTGGTTCATTTTGTGATGATGTTATCACTTTATATACCCCTGGCCATGATAAACCGATTGCAACACATTACGGACCCGACAAAGCACTATTCTCTTCGTGGTCCGACGTAGACTGTCATTGAGGGGGACAAATCTTCTAGAACGTTCATCTTTGAAATGGAATAGAAAATCTTGGTATCAAGTGCACATGTATTGTGAGTCGGCATAGTGAGTCAGCATATCATTTGGCACTCATTTATATGATGATTATACTATTGTTTTATTGATGTCATAATTATCTGAAATGTTTTAATTATTTATTATCTGAGACTCTGTTGCTGTTTCTTTTATCGTATGTGATTATTACTATTTAATGTTGTTGCTTTGCTATATGGGTGTACTGCGTCGTTATGTTTCTTTACTGCCATAATTGGTAATGTAAGTAGGATGTCTCACCTCTTTCCTGTATCCCTGTATTTCTGTTTTATATTTATATTTGATAAAAGATCGTGAGGAAAATGAAAAGGGATCACACCCTTGCTGATTGGACTGGGTCGATTCATTATTTTCGATATGGCGTCTAGATGAGATTTTCGATTACGTACGGGTGCAACTTCATAGGGGCATTGATGCCTGACTTTTCGACTAAGACTCCTAGCATCACATATATATAGGGCTGCGACTTTGTCTGCTAGTAGTACCTATCCCATGGTTACTACTCTCCCCCTTTAGTGCTTTTGTACCTGCTGTATTTTATTTGAATATGTAAGTATTATGTTTTGTGTCAGAATAAATATAATTATATATGGAATATGTTTTTCCTTCAGTGGTTGCATCTTAATGGTCAGATACTAAATATGCTTCACTCGGGGCTCATATTTTCTATTTATGTATAATGGAAATAAATTTTTGAAAATACTATCTTTGAGATTGTGACACGCCTGGATTTACTGACTGTGGTATAATGATAGTTGTGTCGTAGTTAAATCAAGGGGTGTTACACCACAAACCTCACCTCATTTGGATAAATGTGGCCAAAGTTATGCGACATTATGTAGAAGCTAAAACAGGGCATTCTCTGTTTTACCCAAAAATGACCTGACTTTGAAATGAAACTGGGAGCAAACTAAGAACCCAAATTCAGAAATTTAATAGTCAACTAACCTTACATGTTAGCATTCAAATGCCACTGGTTTCATTCAATATGACATTGGAGCAAGAAATTATGCAATCTAGTTTAATGGCTGTCAGAATACATTTTTTGCAGAATCTACCCCAGATTCAAACAAAAATTGGTACTGATTGGCTTGTTCTAAAAGTTTGAATTTTTTACTAAATGAAGCCTTATGTCTTAGCTTTCAAATTCCACTAGAATCAAGTCAATTCGATGTCTGTAGCTGAAGTTATGCAACAAACATTACAGACTACTCGGATGTTGCACTGTTTCTGCATAATTCGGGTTCTTCATGAACTTGGTTTCTAACCAAGTTCTAATCCTCAACTCATGAATTATAAGTGTTCCTCAACCCTAATCATGGTCTCTGATCATGTTAGGATCATTAAACACTTAATTCAACTCATCAATCATAGATTTAAACTCAGTTAAGCCAAAAAAATATCTTTTTTCTCACTTTGTGCATCAAAGGTCCAAATGAAGAGTCCCAAGTTTCTAACTCAATCAACTACCATGAACAAGTCATAAACACCCACTGAAAACACATTCAAGTAAGAAAACATTCAATATACCTCAAAATCTCATTTCGACCTATTATATCTCAACTAAACCACAATTACCGCAAAGCAAGCTATAAGGATCAATTTCCCATCATCATTCTCGGACGGGCAGCCAACTGCACAGCTGGAGTGTGCTACTATTCATGGATAAATAGTAGCTCAGTAGTAGCCTCACGGCTGGCAGCTGCCCAGTAGCAGCCTCATGACTGCTACACCATCCCATTCCAATCATTTTTGCTTCAATCTAATCTTGTTTTCAACCAATTTCCAACACTTCAATCACTTAAAAACATCAAAATACAATATTGACGTATAAATCACAGATTTAAACTTAACCCATTCACCATGGAAAAATCCATTTTTAATGCATCCAAAAATTATAGATAACAAGTCACAAATCATGTTCTTCAATTCTTACATGTTCAATTATTTCATTTCAATACTCAAATCTTTATAACAAGCATAAGTATAATTCATACTTTTCATGAATTAATCATGCTTATCTATATTTAGGACAACATAAAATATCATTACTTTGCATTATACATCTCTTTCAAATTTTATTCATTCAAAACAATTTCTAAAGGCCTCTCAACACCACAATCATATTGTATCACCATAATACATTCTTAAACACATTAAACTTGATTCAAAGCTCAACCTCCTCATCCATGAAAAATCCATTTTTCATTTCCTTTAAATCCATGAAAAACAAGAACATAAACCTCATCACCATGCTTCATAAACCAAGGACAAGCCATCACTAAACTTAAAGGGACAAAAATCAAGTATAGAAATCTTGTAACACCCTCCGCAGGACATCACATTTTCGGCTAAAAACTTAAAACCTGAAAAGCCATTTCATAAAAGCTTTGAGTTCTAAAATATAAATTTAAAAATTTCTTTTTGTGGGAACATAAACTTATCGAAAATGTAAGTAATACAGAAAATAAACTGAAAAGATTATTACACAACTTTATTTATACCACATAATATTCAACAAGAAGTAAAACATAACTCATAGACTCAAAGAAACAGTAGCAAACCCAATGACAGTTCCTACTAATAGCACGGTAACAACACTAACAAGAAAACTCAACATACTTGTTCCGTTCCTTCATCAAACTGCTTACTATTGAAACTTGAAAGATCAGTCCTCGACGCCGTTACCAACCTCAGAACATTGCCTCCAATTGAGTCTAAGAAACTCGTTTCACCTACTATACGAATTTAACAATACAAACACAACAAAACAATACAGCAAAGAGGTGAGATCCCCTTTTACCAATACCAGTACGGCAATAAAGAATGATACAAATGACAAAGTCATTCTATACACACAGATATCACAAATATAATCATGTTATCAATTTACAAATAATTCCAATAAACATATATTGTAATAAAATGAACAGCAATAATATTACTATAATAGATATAACAATTGATACAATAAACCATATAGTCACATCATGCATAATAACTCACATTAACACATCATACATAATATCTCAACATTGAATATAAATAACCACATTAAGATACAGACCATATATGCAAATATACACAGACTCATTCCTACTCTATGGAGCTAAAACACAGACATCAAAGAGAATGATTCGTAAAGAACTATTAGTACCTCAGGCTGCCCAACCAAACTATTGCACTATCCAACGTTGTGTCTATGGCCCACAGTCCAAAACATCGTGTAGTAGTACACAGTCCAAATACGCCGTACACTACAGGCATTGTACTAAACAGTCTCCACAAGATCTCGATTAAGAATAGTGCGTGTCGAGATTATTAGTGTGTTGCCAGTTACCACGGCCCAGAAGAGCAACCAACTGTCCACATGTGGAATACTCCGCACACTAATGCCTCCAAGTCCATTCAATGAACCACACTACGCTTATCACAACGACAATACGGTGTAGTTTGTCTCGTCAATCAATCGTCAATATTAACCAAATTGACACGACTCTCAAATGCATGAATGAGAACCATAATTATTAAATTACCCTTACTCTCAAAAAGTCACCATATTTACAAAAATGCCCTTAATCTCAATATTCCAATAAATAGTACCTCTCCACTTGACAATACCATATCTCAACATGCACGGGTCCACCACTTTGGCCCGATAGTAAAACTCACGGTTCTAATTAATTGCGTAAAAATTTTATCGCATTTTCACAATCGCGTCACTTTTACAAACGTTTTTAAATCGCATAAATATATTTTTCAACGTTTTAAATATCGCGTAGTGTTTTTAAATCATTTTCTTAATCGTGTAGCTTAAAATTATTATTTTAAAATACGCGTAAACTATTTCTAGTATTTCTCAACTACGTATAATATTTCCTTTATGTTCAAATTTTATATTGAAACTTTTTCTATTATTAGTCCATTTTTAATTATTTTTTTGGTGACATTTTGTTTAGAAAATTCATTAAGTGATATTTTCTACGTTTCTATAAAAAATTTACCTTTCTTAGTCATAACTAATAATTACATCTCGAAACTTGCTAACACGCTTCAAAACTCAATGAGTGAGCTATACATTAGTACCTTTCAAGTATTTACATCATTACTTAAATTCACTAATTTAACTCTAAAATTAAATTATTTTTCATTGTTTATCCAAAAATCCATTTAATTAAGTTCTCATTAAATTAATTTCATAAGTCCACACTTTCAAAAATAGTTTTGGATTAAAAACATCATAAGTAGGCATATTGGCCAAAAATCATTCTATGCATTAAAAATCATATTTATTTGTTTCTCATCATTTAATCTCTTATAAAAATTCTTAATCCAATTTATTTTTATTAGATCATCTAGTCCATAGTTAGAAAATAATTTTGGATCAAAGGTATATGGCATGTTGGCCGAAATTCTACATGTCCTTATAAATCATCTAAAAATTATTTTCCATCCTCTAAATTATTGAAAAATCCATTAATCTAATTAAATCAATTAAGTCATTCTTTTAGAAAATGGTTGAGAACATTTTGGTCCTCTTTGGTGATGATGGAGCCGTGAGCTCCCTTGTGATCTTTGGAACACTCATGCAAATCCTCACATGTTATTCATATCTTACAATAGTAATCATGCATCTATGAACACATACCATATATTAAAGCAATCATAAAACATATACCAAAAATATTAAAGCTATAGACATGCTTGCACACAAAATCAAACACAATTAGGAAAGACAATAAACAACCAAGTGAATGAATCCTTATGGATTATTCACCACAAACACATCCATTCCTCACCACCAACACATGGTTGATGAGGGTAATCTCCCTCTTACCTCTTGGAGAAACCTCCAAAGCTCCTTGTATGTCCTCTTGTTGTCTCCTTCAAGATGAACTTCAACCACCAAGTGCTTCTTGAAAATCAAAGAAAACATGAAATATTAATATCTAAGGCTTGAATAAGAAAAACCATGGATCAAGATATGGTTTAGAACTTTGAATCTATGATTAGAAGAGGATATCAAGAATTTCACCCTTTATCCTTCAAACTTAGATCTTAGAAAAAGTGCTTGAAGATGGATGATTTGGAAGATGGTCTCAACATGAAAGTTCCTTAGAATTGCATGGAGATTCAAGATCTAAGGTTGTTTAGAATTATTGAAGCTTGGAAGGTTATTTTGTGGTGGTTAGCCGTGAGCTTCTATAGAGAGGAAAGGTGAGAGTTATGTGTTTGGCTTTGAAAGAACTCCTTGAAGATAGGTGATTTTGGTCAAGACTCCAACTACAAAGTGTCTTGAAACAAGGTAAGGATTCAAGATATGTGGTTAGTGTAAATTATTGAGGAGTGATGGTAGAACTATGGGCCCTTGGCCATGAGCTTGGAGAAGAGAAAGATAGGAGCTTTTGTGTTCTTTATTTGATAGGAAGATGAAAATGAATGAATCTTGAGAAATTCCCAACATGAAAGTGTCTTGGATTAATGGAAGGATTCAAGAAATGATATTGGTAGGAATTATAGAAATTTGGAGAGGGGTTCTTGGTGCTTGGCCGAAACTAGGGAGGGAGAGAAAGTGAGAGAGTTTTGTGTATATCTTTTGGCTTCTTGGGTGGAGATGAATAAAAGATGAGCAAGTGTAGAAATTTGGCCTCCAAGAGTGTTTGGCCGTGGAACACAAGGAGAGAAAAGGGTAAGAGCTTCTTGCTAAAGTTGAAAATGAACCAAAGCCCTCCTATTTATAGACTTCATGAAAAAGATGAAGGCTTAAGATATTTTTCGGTATACTGTAAGCAATGAACAATAATTATTGCTTATAAAGTCAATGTCTATTGTCCAATGGATAATAAAATACACCTAGATTTTTCTCTTGCTCTAGTTGGGTAGCAACTATTGTTGATCATTTTTCTACTGATTATCCTTGATGAGTCATAGAGCGAGTCATTAAAGAGAAGTTTCTAGAACATGTGACTCACTACGATGAGTCAGCATGATGAGTCAGCGTGAAAAATTCTAGAACAGGTGAGTCAGCATAGCGAGTCACCAGCTGAGTTAGCATGGAACCTTTTGGAACGTGTGACTCGCTGAGGCGAGTCACAGGGCGAGTCAGTGTTCCTAGAATGTGGCGAGTCACTGCTTCTAGAACATGGCGAGTCACTACTTCTGGAAGCTTCCTGAATGTGTTTAGTCATAGGTGTTGAGGTGTCACGCCACGTGTTGAGCTTCTATTGGTCCTTCGCGATGAGTCACAGTCACCAACTTTGACCAGCTCCTTATTGGTCCATGTGTAAAGCACTTGATGACTAGGCATTTTCTAGAGTCTTCTCGAACAAGCTAGAACACATGAGTCACCAGGCTAGTCACCTAGGTGAGTCACCTGTAACGCCCCAATTTTTAGAAAATATTCTGAATGTACTGTTTGCTGTTTTTCATGCTTTTGTGTGAATGACCGCTGTGTCCCTATTTTACTGTTCTCGATTTCTGTATGAAAACAATTACGATAATACAGGCTCAAATTTTATTTGATCGTTTTACGTAATTTGCTTCGAGACGGTAAAATAAAAATTTTTCTGAGCTACTGTTTTAATTTTTCTGAAAGATATACAGCTATATAATACTGCTGGATATTTTATTTGAACGTTTTGGACGATTACCTACGTTGTGGGAAAAAACGAGAAAATGACCGTTACGTCCCGAACGTGCTGTTTTCGCTGTTTTTGCTGTTTTTAATTGTTTTCTACTTGATTTAACGCCCGATAATACTGTCTGTGATTTTATATGGACTTTTTGTGTGATTTGCTCCGAGGCAGGAAAATAATATTTTTCTGGGCCGGGGAAATCTTATTTTATTATTTAGAATTGGGGGATCTTACTTAACCCGATTCTGAATGAGACTAAAAATAATCTTTTAATTTTTAGGATTTAATCACAAATAAAATAATTTTATATTATTATAATATTATTTTATTAGTCAATATAATTTAGTGATAATGGACCCGAAATATTTTGCGGGACCCACAATTAGCAGAACGGTTTGATCGGTAGCTTAATTAATCACCGTTAGTAGTAGAACTTTCCAGAACAGGCTGACTCAGCTAGCTGACTCAGCAGAGAATTAAATGCACTGTGTGACTCAGCGTGTGAGTCATCAAGGAGAACCAATAGAAATCAAGCTTGTTCATCAAGATTTAATCCTAACCTTTGAATGCATCCAAGGGCTTGGATGAAGCCAACCAATGGCCCTTTGACCAGCCATGAAGG
This sequence comes from Ormosia emarginata, assembly GCA_029884605.1. Classification (NCBI taxonomy): domain Eukaryota; kingdom Viridiplantae; phylum Streptophyta; class Magnoliopsida; order Fabales; family Fabaceae; genus Ormosia; species Ormosia emarginata. The sequence continues at coordinate 29,562,761 of JAQQTP010000079.1, read as the reverse complement.
CTACGGCCATGTGGTCTTGGATGACCAAAATAACACTTCATCTTCATCACTTTTCTCTCTTCTCTCTCTTCCAAAAACCCTAGCCACCATTGTTGTTCTTTTCTCCTACCATTCGGCCAAGTCATAAACTACACCATCCAACCATCCAAAAAAATTTTCTAACCAAGTTTTCTAAACCTAAACACTATTCTAAGAACCTTTCTAGTTGGGAGTTTCTTCAAAATCTTCCATTTAGGGCTTGGAAATCAACCTTGAAAATTTTACCTAGAAGGTGAAATTTCATGCTTTTCTTTCCTCTCTTCTTTTTCAAAGTTCTAAGCCATGATTTCTTCATGGTTTAGCTTCTTTTTCATGGTTAGTAACATGTAAATTTTGTTTGAGATTTCTAGGTATTTTTGAAGGTGAAAATCGTGACCTAGGAGGTGTGAAAGCAAACCTTTTGTCTTCATTTAAGGTAAGAGGAAGACAATTCTTATCATCCCTTGGTGGTGGTAAGAAGATGGAATGATTTGTAATGTTTGAAGAGTCCATAAGGATTCGGTGGTGTTGTCTTTGTTTGGTGTGCATGTGTTAATTTTTATGTTTGCTAGTAGTTTATGTGGTAATTGTTAGTAGCTTTCTTGTTTGATGATTGTAATAATTTTACATGTCTATTAGTTTTTACGTGCATGTCTACAAGCTTTAATTTAGGTTATATGTGTTAGAAAATATATTGCATGTGTTAGAAATATAATGCATGTGTTAGAATTGTATGATAAGGTATAGGATGTGAATAACATGTTTAAATTTGCATGAGTGTTCCAAAGAACACATCCAATAGCTCACGGCAATGACAAATGTGGAGGACCAAAATGTTCTCTTGATTTTTCCTAAAGTGTAACTTAATTAACCTAGGAGAATCAAGAAAGTTTCAAATTGATTTGATCAAAGAAAATGAATTTAGAAATCAAATGGTAAAGACTTAGTATTTTGGGCCAACATGCCTAAAGGATTAATTTAACTCCTACTAACTATTTTCTAATATGATTTAGTGAACTTAGACAATGTAACACATTTGATACGATTTGGAAAGTGAAAGACAATTTAGAAATCAAATGCAAAAGTTTTACGAAATTTGGCCAACATGCCAATATAGGTAATCATGATTTCTAAAACTTAATTCTAAACCTTTTTCAATTAAAAAGAGACAATACAAGTTAAAAAGAAATTTTCTATAATGATTTTTGAAGAAACAAGTTGATTAGAAGTAGGTTTAAAGGGTTAAAATTCATAATTTTATCATTAGGAAAGAAATACAGTAATGTTGAGAAATTTTCTAACATATAGCTCACTTTAGGTTTTGAAGCATGTTAGAGATTTCAAAAAGAATTAAATGATGTGGTTAAAAATTAGGTAAATGGAAATTTTATGAAAAAATTTAGTAAACCATTATTATGATTTTTAAATAAAATACTGTCAATTTTTAGTAAAAATGAACCAATAAGATAGCAAAAATATTCAAAAGTCAGTATGCGGTATGAAAAATTATTCTACGTAGTTTAAATGTACTAAGTACTATTTCTGTTTGTTTAAATAGTAATTTTAAAGGCGTTCGAATAAGAAAATGATTTGAAAATCCTACGCGATTGAGAAAACGTATTAAAAATATTACGCGATTTTAAAAACAGAAAAATATCTTTACGCGATTTAAAAACGTTTGTAAAAACGACGGAATTATGAAAACGCGATAAAATTTCTACGCGATTGACCGTTACTATATTTATTTTATGCTGTCGGAAAAATGTGAACCCGTCTGATTATTTTTTTGAGGATCTTTCATTGTCGAGAAAATGTGAACCCGTGTGTGAGTTTTGAGAATTTATCTCGTTGTCGGAAAATGTGAACCCGTATGTGCTTTTGAGAATTTATTTGCCGTCGGGAAAATGTGAACCCGTCATGTGCTTTCTATTTATCTCATTATGTGTGCCAAGTTTTTGGTGGATTGGTTGACGAGACGAATCACATCGTGTTGTCGATGCGATAAACGTAGTGTGGTTCATTGTTCTAATGAACTTGGAGACTTTAGTGTATGGGATCCCACATGTGACAGTTGGTAGCTCCGCTGGGCCGTGGTAAACCGATAGCACACTATGGTACTCGACACGCACTATATTTAATCGAGATTTGTGAAATCTAGTAGTACATTTGCTGTAGTGCCACAACGTGAGACCGTGAACTACACCACGCCCGGATGATGGATTCTGTGTCGTGGGGCTATAGACGCAACGTGTGACCGCGCAATAGTTGGTTGGGCAGCCGTGGTACTAATAGATTTTACGAGTCATTCCGCTCTCGATACTTGTGTTTTCTTTAGCTCCATGGAGTAGGGTTTTGTCATATTATTTATTTATCTCTATGTTTCTTTATTTTCATCTTATCTATTTATTTCTATTTTAACTGTTTATCCGTATTTTATTTGTTTATTTTATCTGTTCTTGCTTCTATATTTGGTTATTTTTATTATATCTTGTCTGTTTATTTTTATCTTTCTTATTCTATCTATACGTGAAGTTTTAATTGTGATGTGATATATTGTTATGATATCTAAATCTACTCCAATCTGTTATTATAACTGTTAAAGCTTTTTGTATTGCATGAACTGTATACATATTGTTTGTCGTCTTCTTATTGGTCATGTTGTGATGATTTTATGTTGTCTTACCTCTTTGTTATATGTATTTTCTGTTTATTTATTTTACGCGGTAAAGACTTCGAGAAAGAGGATCAGCCCATTGAGATCTTGTACCCCGAGGAGGAGGAAGATCAGCAAGCGGACGATCAGTTTGACGATCAAGAACCATCCGATCATCCATATCCCTTGGATTGATTGTGAGGGATGGCAACTCCAGGATTTTTGGGGTTCGTAGAGCTGGTATTTCATAGGAGTTCTCTGGCTTGGCATTTACGAGGCGATCGTGATTCTGTGACGTATGCAGGACGTGTGACCGTGATTCTACGTCAACGGTTTGATGGAGAACCGATTATGACTATGACATTTTTTCTGCACTTAGAGTTACCCTTATCCATTAGGCGTCATTGGGGTACTGAAAACCCTGAGCCTAGTGAGATAAGCATCGTATCGACTGCGCGATCCCGTTATCGCCGTGTGTCGAGACATCCGGGATATTGTCTCCTGATGATCATTTTCAGGCTGAGAGTGATCCATCAGAGGATTAGATAACCATGATGTTTTTTTTGGGCGCGTCTGCGTATGTCTGTATATATATTAACTCTTTTATTGCTTTCTTTACTGTTTTTGTTTAAATATTTGTAGTCTTTGTTGTAAATTATTTGTACAGCTTATAACTTAATCATATGTATATTATTAGTGATGATGTTTTTTTTATTTCTATTTCGTATTTTCCGCATTATCTTTTTATATCATATTTAAATCATCGGGAATTATTTTACAACCCGTAATAATATTTAACAAATGTTTCACAACTTGGGTAGATTTTATTTCTATTTCTTTTATTTTCTTTTATGTGTGACATCCTCCAAAGGGGTGTTACATCACCAAACAACGAGTCATCGTCTAGAACATTCTAGAGTTGGTGACTAGGCTTGCGTCTAGAATCATCCACTAGATACTTTTCCGAAAGATATTATCCAATGGATAATAAAATATACCCCGATTTTATTCGTAAGATAAAATCGTAGAAAAACAAAACTTCAAAAGTTGTTTTCGGTTTTGGGTTTAATAAGATCTCCCGACTCCGAATCAACAGTACAAAAATTCCTGATCAATAAAAATTTATATTTTTCTGGGCCCGCCCCAGGCTCACACATAACCCAAAATATCTAGAATATATTAAATATTCAAAATATTTCAAAATATCAAAAATATAATAAAATATTCAAAATATCAAAAATATAATAAAATATTCAAAGTATCTCGAAATATCTCAAAATATATAAAATATAATAAAATATTCAAAATATCTTAAAACATCTAAAATATATTAAAATATTCAAAATATCCAAAATATCACAAAAATTCACAAAAAACATAACAATTGTGAAATTCATAAAAATCAAATCAAATTGGTAAAAATAATTAAGGATTGCTAGAAAGAAATAAAATACGAAGGCTTATATACACAACTCAAAAATAATATTAAAATAATCAAAAACGTAAAAACTCCTAAAAATTTCTAAAAATTACAAAAATTATAAAATTCACAGAAATCGAGTCGGATTATTCAAAATAATTATGAATCGACCAAAATAAATAACATACGAATTCTCAGAGTGTTACAAATCTAGCTCAACCCCTCATCCATGAAAAACCCATTTTTCGTTTTCTTTAAATCCATGGAAAACAAGAACAAAATCTTATTCTAAACCTCAACCATAATCAAACCAAACTACTATTAAGCTTAAAAACATGATAATTAAGCATAAAAATAACATTTTAGCGCTCAATCTATTTCTCATTTTAGCACCAAACATTGCAACAAATGGAGGAAAATAAAGAGATAAAGCAAGGAAAGAAACCCCCTACCTCTTGATGAAGATTGAGTGCAAATCTTAGCTTTGCTCCATTTTTCCCCCTTTACTCTCTCCATTCTCTCCTTCGTCTCCCTTTCCATCTTCTTCATTATGTTTATGTTTCTTTTCTTCATTTTTGGACTAGGACTGGGTGAAAGAGTGAGAGACAAAAGTGAGAAACTCTCACTTTAAATGTTAACATTAAGGGCATTTTTATCCTTTCATTGAAATTTCATATCTCTTAGGAATAATTTAATCTTATTATTTCAAGTTTTCTAACCTCCATAAATATTAAAATAAATTCTAAGATTTACCTTAATACTTATTTCACAGTTTCCTTAATTTTTCATATTTGCGCTGAGTCCATTCAGTACCAAAACACTTACTCGGTGTGCTTAAAAATACCAAACGAACTCAGTTTACCTTCAAATTTTTACTACAACTTTCTTAACTTATTTATGACTCAAAATAACTTATCCATAATTATTTCTCTTATCTAGGCAATTTATGTCATTTTCTATGTCATTTTAGGCCACTTTCCACATTCTGTGTTGCGATAAAGTGCTTGAACTAGCTCAATTTGTCATGAAACTTTATAGGCATGTTAAACTAGTATTAGGCTACCTCAGTAACCCTTTACAAGCCTAACAACTTATCGAGGATGTTACATTTCTCCCTTCCTTTTAAAAATTTTGTTCCCAAAATTTATCTGCTCATAATCATAATAATTACCTCTTCATTGTATCCATCTTATCCATTCCAATCTTTAACTAAACTTAGATATTCATATTCTTTCATTTCTAACTAAGATTACCCTATAAAGAGTCAGAAGATTGAACTTCCCTTATATTGCAAAAACAAAACATTGCCAAATCTTTCAAAACTTCCATCCAAGTGAATACGTAGCTTCTCCTTATCATATACAATGTTGCACTTTTCACACTTGCAGTATACATCTTTGATAGTTTAAACCTTTGTAGTTCCTAAGTCAATTTTAAGTGTTAAGTTTTAACAGAATGAGAGTAACTCTAGCCAAATACTTATCCATATTAGTAACATATAAACATACATGAATAAAGATCTAACTTCAAACATTGTCTTATTTGAAAAAAAGTAAGATACCCTCTCATTTAAGAAGAATATGCTTCCATTCTAACACAATGGCATTTCACAAGAGAAGTCACTGGGTCTTACAACTCCTTATATTCTTCTTTTCCAAATTTCCTATAGAGAGTATTAGCTTCTTGAACACTAGTCCTAAAATTTCTTACATTCCTTTCTTCAACAAATTTAACAGCCAAAACATTGCCATCACCAATATATTAATGTGACTGTATCCCTGTGTTATGTAAAATAGGCCCTTAAAACTCAAGCTTCCATTTGAAGAAACATAGCAATGATATATATGTGGCTTATGAGATTCTTATGCAATATACAATTGTCATTTTATGCTATGTATGAGGATGTATGAGTATGCCTAAAAAAAATGTCCTAAAGTATGTTTATACAATGTTTTTAAAAGATTTTGTTTTTGGAAAACACAAGTTACTTGCATATTTCCAATGATCCCTTCCTTCCAAGATGACCTTTATTCTAGGAAACCCTTCCAAGAAAACCTTTGTTCCAGGAAGTCCTTTTGATCCTTGTATATCCTCAAGTAGGAAGGGGTAAGAAAACCTTTGTTCCTTGTCCACCTTGCACTACCTTGGTATGAATGGTGACAATAAGGTTACCTTTTACCACTCTTAATACCATACTGGGTATTTCCCTTCTAAGTAGTAGGGCATCAACCACTTAACACTTATCCATTGATTAATGAGTGTTACTTCCATTTCATGATCTTCTTGGGTCATTAGGCGATAGAGCCCCACTACCTTCATCTGGTACCTACAAGAAGGATAAAATTATACTTGAGATTCTCCAAACATAGCATTAATTATGGCTATGCAACACTACATGCAACATATTATTAAGAAGGAAATAGCTAAATTGAGATTTTTAACAACAAACAGAACAACATCGAAAATCCATATCTAACGACAAATAAACAAAAAATAGAAACAATAAAAAAAATTTGACACGGGAACTTTGGCTTTCTACCACTAGTTTTATGTTATTTTATTTTTAGTCATGTAGTTTTTTATTTAATATAAGTTTAACACGTGAACTTCTCAAACCAAGCTCGCTAAACCCAACACTGTGTGAACTAAGGCACTCATTTTCCACACCTCACTAATTGACTCAAAGTTTAGTATCCCCATCATAGATCTTCAAGGCATACACAAAAATTCAGCTCTACACATTGTAGTAATTAACCAAATTCGAAGTGCATCCTAGAAATTTGGATTTTTCTAGGTGATCAATCATGGTATTCCTTTTGATGTTTTGGATGAGATGATCAATGGAATTCGTAGGTTTCATGAACAAGATGTTGAGATAAGGAAACACTTTTACTCCTAGGATAATAATAAGAAAGTCTGATATTTCTCTAATGGTAGCATGTGTTGGGAATTGCGGATACATCACGTAGCAAAAAATAGAATTCCCACCAAGGATCTATGCAAGAAAGTCATAATTCAAGTTCTTTTTTTTTTAATTGTTTACCTCTTGAAGCGTGATCAAAACAAGTGGCATGAATCACCAACATCGTGACAATGACGATGTCTCTACGGTATCCACACAAACAGACTCACGAATGTTCAACGTCCACAAAAAGAAGCTACGCCTCTCTCAACAGTGCTAGCTGCGAAGAGAAGAGAAGAAACATGTCATTCTCTCACTCAGTGTTTCTGTCAAGTGCGGCCAGGGTTTCTAATGCATACCTTGACAGCCCCTTAGTAGTGTTATTTATAATAGCTGACTTCCTTAAGTGAGTGAGAGCAATAGCAAGGTAAGCTGTGCAACCATAGACTCATTTGTTATGAGTCTGGCCCACAATTGAATCCAAGTCCAACTTGGATCCTAATTACTCCAATTTAGTCTACTCTATATGTGCGACTCTACAGGTTCTCATAACATTGGCAATAATTTTAAAATCCCATTTTAATATTACAAGTAGTGAGTGGTATCTAGCAACACATCACTGCTACCCAAGTAATGAGAATGTTAGTGATTTGACATAACTTTTCTGTGACCAATGTTTCTATGTAGTTTAGTCCTTTTGTCCAGATATCTAGATTGAACACAAGGCATGGAATGCATCACCTTTTTATAGTTCAATCCTTCATTTCTTGATACTCGAGTAGACTTAATAACAACAAATGAGATCGATATCTCATATCGACTCGTTTGAGCATGACTATGTATTTTATAGTCTCATTCAATCAGGAGGCCCGAAGATATTGCTCCTGTTATGTAGGAGGGACAAATCCCAATCTAGATTACTCACATCCCTCTGCATGATTCGCGATATGTCCAATAATCGACTTTATAATCACCTTGTTACAGATGACGTTTGACGACATTAAAACACACAACTCCTCAAGTAGGAATCGTAGTGATTTCAGGTCAAAGGACCACATACACCATTATCACTATGAGAATCACTTATGACACTCACTTAACGATCCATGTAGTGTTCTCATGGCGGGTTTGTCCAGTACATTATCTCATATCCATGACCCATGAGATGTGGCCATCAATCTACGCATATACTAGCCTCAATGCATTATTGTTGTCCTAATTAACAATAATACTTGACTAGGGACATTTAAGAATAGTGTTTTATCTAATAGGATCTCACAATTAAGTCATCCACTTGATGTCTTACAGCATCAAACTTACTATTCTAAGGACTTTATTATGTTTATAAAAAGGAAGACAATAAATGAAATACCTCATATATTAAAATTAGCATAATACAATATATGTAAATATAGACAAAAAAGTATAGTCCTCTAGGGCATACACCAATAGCCTGTTCAGAGACCAGGTTGCTAACTAGAGGGATACAATTGCACAACAAGTTGCAAATCTTGATCCTTCCAATCTAGAAGAAATACCGACAGTATGTAGGTAATGTTTCTAATAGAAGTTTTGATACTAAAACCTACACATGCTATTTATAATATATTTATCTATGCTATAAATTAAGAAAATTAGTAAATTACAGCTCTTGGTTGTTTTATGATATAATTAAATGAACAAGTGTGACTCCTTATGTATTAAAAAAATAGAATGACTATCTTGAACTACTGTGTGAGTGAACAAGTGAACATAACGAAGAGCTTGTTTTATGGTGCTTTATTCTACCCCCCTCAAGTATAGCTTACTTTTAGAAAATCCATCACATAATCTGTATGGTATCATATTTCAAAAATTCCTTCATACCATCCTTTAAAATTCTTTCATAGAATGCCCTTTTATACTCGCAGGCTGCCAATAGTTACGGAGTTCATCATGTTTTTCTTGACACATAACTTGTGGACTTCCATGCTAATTCATAACATAACCAAATTTTACCATGCATTCTCTAATCATAATTGCCCTTTTATACTTACAGCCTGCCAGTCTATACTCTTTTTTTTTCACAGTAGAACCTATATACTAAATCTCAAGTCACTTTGATGGTTCAAAATTTAAAACGCAAATCAAACAAATTCCATCACAGAAGGAAAACAACATCACATCGCATAAGGAAAGCAAGCACAAACTAGAGCCTTCTTAAATTCATTTTAGGATCACAGCAGGATTCAATATCTCAAATAAATCAACATGCAGAAAAGTTATTTCTACTAAAAACCTAACCCACAAACTCAACTAGTAAGCAAATTAGTTTTCCAACTCTTCAACTATAATAGAATAAGAACATAACCAAAATTCAATCATATTCAGGAAACAAGTTATTTCAACTTCCACTTTGTCACCAAAATCTTTCACTTATTCAGACAATATTGATACAAACTGACTTATAATAGCACCGTTAGGATTTTCAAGACACCAACTTTATTTGAGCTAGCTTAGGCACACAATGAAATAAGATGAGATAACTGTGGTGTAGGGTTATAAAATAATCCATCTAACTTCTCAGGGAGCCTTCCTTCTTCCTTCATAGCAATGTAGGCACACAATGCTTGTAATTGTGATTCCATAGTCACCATCTATTTGTCGTAAGTCAGGAGAGGATATGTTAGCACTAGATGAACCCAAGTTCATAACTCCAAGTTGTGTGGTAGTATACTTGAATGCAATGGTAGGAATCACTCCCATGCCTAATCTTAGAACACTGCCAGAGTGCTCTTTTCCAAATACCACACCAACAACATCATTTGGAGAAATTCCAGAGTAATTATCCTCCATTTGACTTAAATATTTTTCATTTTTTTCTACATTAAAGACCAAAAAAGAGAATGAAAACTTACACAGACAATCTATTATATCATTGTTTAACAAAAAAATGTGAACAATAATATTGATATTTACCCTTATCTTCTCAGCCTCATCATTTACAAAGCTCTCGTCTTTCTTCTTATGAGTCATATTCCACATCGGGCCCCGACTGACAATTTTCTTGGTCTCTTTCCTCTGAAATTTTCAACATATAACATAAGTAATAATCAATTAAAGATGTACTTTATGTAAATAATGAATCCATTGAGGATAAGAACTTAAACTACCAAATTATCCCTTCTCTTAGCTAGAGTTTTAGCACCACAAGTGTGGGGAATAGTTTGTTTCTTCTAATTCTCTTGATTTCTCTTATAAAGTGCCTACAAATGAAAAAAGATAAATTTCTTTGGTGTAATAACAAACTATTTATAATCAACAATTCAATAAATATGAAGTGAGTACCATCGTCTCAGGCCTCAAGCGATAGTCAACATAAGAAGCTCATTGCTCTATGTTAATGCCCTCTGGGACATTATTGATAATATCATTTCTACTCATTGTTGAGTCATAAAATACATTCCACAACTTCTGACGATACTCCCTCCACTTTTTTCCCAATGGATTGTTCAATATATCTCCTTGCAATAGTATTATCATTGACCTTGAAATCAAATCGATGCTTCAAACAAAAAGATGAGATAAGATAAGATAACTATGGTGTAGGGTTATGAAATAATCCATCTAACTTCTCAGGCAGCCTTCCTCCTTCGTTTATAGCAATGTAGGCACACAGTGCTTGTAATTGTGATTCCATAGTCACCATCTATTTGTCGTAAGTCAGGAGAGGATATGTTAGCACTAGATGAACCCAAGTTCATAACTCCAAGCTGTGTGGTAGTATACTTGAATGCAATGGTAGGAATCACTCCCATGCCTAATCCTAGAACACTGCCAGAGTACTCTTTTCCAAATACCACACCAACAACATCATTTGGAGAAATTCCAGAGTAATTATCCTCCATTTGACTTAAATGTTTTTCAATTTCTTTCTACATTAAAGACCAAAAAAGAGAATGAAAACATACAAAGACAATCTATTATATCATTGTTTAACAAAAAAATGTGAACAATATTTTGATATTTACCCTTATCTTCTCAGCCTCATCATTTACAAAGCTCTCGTCTTCCTTTTTGTGAGTCATATTCCACATCGGGTCCTGACTGACAATTTTCTTAGTCTCTTTCCTCTGAAATTTTCAACATATAACATAAGTAATAATCAATTAAAGATGTAGTTTATCTAAATAATAAATCCATTGAGGATAAGAACTTAAACTACCAAATCGTCCCTTCTCTTAGCTAGAGTTTTAGCACCACAAGTGTGGGGAATAGTTTGTTTCTTCTAATTCTCTTGATTTCTCTTATAAAGTGCCTACAAATGAAAAAAGATAAATTTCTTTGGTGTAATAACAAACTATTTATAATCAACAATTCAATAAATATGAAGTGAGTACCATCGTCTCAGGCCTCAAGCGATAGTCAACATAAGAAGCTCATTGCTCTATGTTAATGCCCTCTGGGACATTATTGATAATATCATTTCTACTCATTGTTGAGTCATAAAATACATTCCACAACTTCTGACGATACTCCCTCCACTTTTTTCCCAATGGATTGTTCAATATATCTCCTTGCAATAGTATTATCATTGACCTTGAAATCAAATCGATGCTTCAAACAAAAAGATGAGATAAGATAAGATAACTATGGTGTAGGGTTATGAAATAATCCATCTTACTTCTCAGGGAGCCTTCCTCCTTCGTTCATAGCAATGTAGGCACACAATGCTTGTAATTGTGATTCCATAGTCACCATCAATTTTTCGTAAGTCAGGAGAGGATATGTTAGCACTAGATGAACCCAAGTTCATAACTCCAAGCCGTGTGGTAGTATACTTGAATGCAATGGTAGGAATCACTCCCATGCCTAATCCTAGAACACTGCCAGAGTGCTCTTTTCCAAATACCACACCAACAACATCATTTGGAGAAATTCCAGAGTAATTATCCTCCATTTGACTTAAATGTTTTTCAATTTCTTTCTACATTAAAGACCAAAAAAGAGAATGAAAACTTACAAAGACAATCTATTATATCATTGTTTAACAAAAAAATGTGAACAATATTTTGATATTTACCCTTATCTTTTCAGCCTCATCATTTACAAAGCTCTCGTCTTCCTTTTTGTGAGTCATATTCCACATCGGGTCCCGACTGACAATTTTCTTAGTCTCTTTCCTCTGAAATTTTCAACATATAACATAAGTAATAATCAATTAAAGATGTAGTTTATGTAAATAATGAATCCATTGAGGATAAGAACTTAAACTACCAAATCGTCCCTTCTCTTAGCTAGAGTTTTAGCACTACAAGTGTGGGGAATAATTTCTTTCTTCTAATTCTCTTGATTTCTCTTACAAAGTGCCTACAAATGAAAAAAGATAAATTTCTTTGGTGTAATAACAAACTATTTATAATCAACAATTCAATAAATATGAAGTGAGTACCATCGTCTCAGGCCTCAAGTGATAGTTAACATAAGAAGCTCATTGCTCTATGTTAATGCCCTCTGGGACATTATTGATAATATCATTTCTACTCATTGTTGAGTCATAACATACATTCCACAACTTCTGACGATACTCCCTCCACTTTTTCCCAATGGATTGTTCAATATATCTCCTTGCTATAGTATTATCATTGACCTTGAAATCAAATCGATGCTTCAAACAAAAAGATGAGATAAGATAAGATAACTATGGTGTAGGGTTATGAAATAATCCATCTAACTTCTCAGGGAGCCTTCCTCCTTCGTTCATAGCAATGTAGGCACACAATGCTTGTAATTGTGATTCTATAGTCACCATCTATTTGTCGTAAGTCAGGAGAGGATATGTTAGCACTAGATGAACCCAAGTTCATAACTCCAAGCCGTGTGGTAGTATACTTGAATGCAATGGTAGGAATCACTCCCATGCCTAATCCTAGAACACTGCCAGAGTGCTCTTTTCCAAATACCACACCAACAACATCATTTGGAGAAATTCCAGAGTAATTATCCTCCATTTGACTTAAATGTTTTTCAATTTCTTTCTACATTAAAGACCAAAAAAGAGAATGAAAACTTACAAAGACAATCTATTATATCATTGTTTAACAAAAAAATGTGAACAATAATATTGATATTTACCTTTATCTTCTCAGTCTCATCATTTACAAAGCTCTCGTCTTTCTTCTTGTGAGTCATATTCCACATCGGGGTCCGTCTGACAATCTTCTTGGTCTCTTTCCTCTAAAATTTTCAACATATAACATAAGTAATAATCAATTAAAGATGTACTTTATGTAAATAATGAATCCATTGAGGATAAGAACTTAAACTACCAAATTATCCCTTCTCTTAGCTAGAGTTTTAGCACCACAAGTGTGGGGAATAGTTTGTTTCTTCTAATTCTCTTGATTTCTCTTATAAAGTGCCTACAAATGAAAAAAGATAAATTTCTTTGGTGTAATAACAAACTATTTATAATCAACAATTCAATAAATATGAAGTGAGTACCATCGTCTCAGGCCTCAAGCGATAGTCAACATAAGAAGCCCATTGCTCTATGTTAATGCCCTCCAGGACATTATTGACAATATCATTTCTACTCATTGTTGAGTCATAAAATGCATTCCACAACTTCTGACGATACTCCTTCCACTTTTTGCCGATGGATTGTTCAATATGTCTCCTTACAATATTATTATCATTGACCTTGAAATCAAATCGATGCTTCAAACAAAAAGAATGTTAGATTATTATACTTTTATACGTGCAAACTTTAAAAATAGAACAAGTAAAAAATTTAAATGGTTCTACCATTAAGAAATGATCCCACTGGAGGTCACGGAAAGTATCAGGCATATTTGACTACTTTTCAATGTTAATAGGAAAAAGAAGAGAATCAGTTGCCAATTGTCCACAAACTTCTGCAAGTAGACCAGCTGCCTCTCCAATAAGAAAAAAAACTCATCAAAATCCACCACTACATATACTCTATCAAGCAAGTTATGAACATCCTAGACCTTCAACCTCATTTTCTTAGTTACGTCTTGTTCTTCATTTGTAACAAATAAAGATCAAGTTAAATACATTAATCAAGAAAAGATAAAAATAAACAAAATGCTCCATCATTTTACATCTATATATACCTATAACATCCACAAACCAATAATGACTATAGTCACTTCTAAATTTATATTTACGTGATAAGGATAGGGCATCAGACTATATAGATTATGATGGGGTTTGGTTACATGACTATGACGCAGCAGGAGTAACTAGTGCTGAAGGACAAGCCTATGGCAGTTGCAGTGGAGTGTCAGTCAATATCTGCAAAGTAGTAGGAGCAAAGGGTGTTGAGGTACAACCTTGTGACGACTATTATGGAGTGTGAACTGGATTAGTAGCTGAGGAGCCCCCAACTGCAAGTTTGAGAAGATTCTTAATTCGCTTTGGTTTTGGCATATCTGTATATATAAATGAAACAATCAAATATAATCAATTTATATTAATGTATGATAAAGTCAAACATATATTATGTAGGAGTATTTTATTAAAAACTAACACCTACATAAATAGATGATAGACTTAGCATACCATATAGTCATACCATAAATATATTCACTCTGGTGACTATTTTGACATATGTTCATCTTCCCCAACCTCATCATTATCATTCCACTCACTTAATAATTAATCATATACATCATCCCTTAACAATAGTAGATCATTAACATCTCCAAAAAATTGATCTAAATCTTGCCCTAGGCATGGCTTATTCTCATAAGCTTCATTATCTCATTCTTCTCCCATATCGTACAAATATCTTGGCTTCAAATGTACAACACTCCAACCTTTATTCACCCCATCATCCATATAATGCACTATTTGAGCTTGTGAAGCTTCAATGTATGGATCATGCTCTTCATGGTCACCTATGTGAATTAATCATGAAAAATTAACAAAACTAAAACCACATACATCCTTTGTAAACCCCCTATCCCTAGTGGTGTCAGCCTATTTACATTTGAATAGTGTCACCCTAAATCGACCATAGTAGTTAAGCTCAATGATGTCTTCTAATTTGCCATAATATGACAGATTAGCTTGCCTTAAGTTCCCATCAACACCACTAGCAATACAAGATGTGGAAGAAGTTAGGAAAACTCCATTTTTTGGGTTTCCATGTTCCTGAGCTGTTGTCCGAAATTTGAACCCACTAGTATTAAATGCAAAAAACCTTCTAGCATGTCATGTTGGACCTTTTGCTAAGAATTTTTAGATCATCTAACACTGAATTCACACTGTCTGGGTTCATAAGCTAAAACAATAGCATTAAAAGTCTTAGTTGTAGTTTCAAATTTACAAACCTATATTAACAAAAATATATATATAACAAACACAATTTTATTATATTTTGAACCTACCTTATGAGGAAACCAATCAATTAAGTCTTTATTAACTATCTTCTCTAACTCTGTAGTTGTAGGCCTTCGCCCCTTAGACCGCCTCCGGACTTAATCCTTAAATTCACTATATAAACAATTAATATTAATACTACATCTTAAATAAGTGCTTTCATCTTGGTCATAAGTGTTATGTAGAGTTTTCTTAAGTACTCACTCAATGTATGGCATGACTTGTGCATAATTTAGCAACTTATATCGATGTGCTTGTCTTTTCTCCATAGTTGACAACTCAAAGGTTAAGGAAGCTCCTACTACTCTACCTAATGGTGGAAAAATGCTAGGTAAATGTGAAGATTCTCTATCACCTGGATAATCATTAACTCGTGCAGGCCTAGTAATTCGCATCTCAGTCCCTTCTATATAGAGAGAGCAAAAGGTAAGAACCTCTTCAGTTAGTTATCCTTCAGCAATGGAACCTTTTGGCTATGCTTTGTTTCGTACAAAGGACTTTAAGTGTCCCAAATACCTAAGAGGTTGTAAGATAGAGAATTAATTAAGGGATATGGTTGACATTTTTTCCTTAAAGAATAACCTACAACAAAGAAATTAGATATTTACTTTTCAATTGGATACATCCACTGATAATGTACTGGGCTTCGAAGTTTTGCCTCACTAACTAGATGACAAGTTAAATGAACCATGATTGTAAAGAATGACAGAGGAATTACATTTCTAAGTGATAAAGGGTGAGAACGATTCGGGACTAGATCCTATCAAGATCTAATAGACTTAAGCTTTTGGCACATAATTTTCGGAAGAATGAACAACTTTATTAACACTGTAACCACTTTGTTCGGAAAAACATTACGTATGGCAAGTGGTAATAACTGCTCCATAAGAATGTGACAATCATGACTCTTCATTCCAAAGAGGTTTCATTGTTTCAAGTCAATGCACCTCGAAATGTTCCTTGAGTACCCATCTAGCACCATGACATTCTTTAAAGTTCGCAGAAATACATCTTTCTTCTTATTTGACATTGTAAACAAAGATGGGCGATATCTTCTATTCTCATTTGGCCAAAGATCCTTCGTTATACCCATTTCTCTAAGATCTTTCTGAGTTTTAAGATTGTCTTTTGATTTACCAGTATCATTGAGCAAAGTGTATACCACACTGTCACATACATTTTTTTCAATGTGCATAACATCTAAATTGTGACGCAACGAGTTAGTCTCCCAATAAGGAAGATAAAAAAATATGTTTTTCTTCCTATATTGTCCCGATCCATCTTCAACAATGGTTTTCCCTCGAGTTCTTTTGCCTTTGTCATTTGACTCTAGAAGTTTCCCAAAGGTGACATTAATGCCCTTAAGTTGTTTTAAGATGTCTGATCCGAATAATGTCATTGGTGGATCCCTTTTCTCAGTTGTCCCATTAAAATGAGCTTGATTCAATCTAAATTTATGTTCTTTTTCTAGAAAATGATGATGACCCATAAAACACCATTTTCTACTATGCTTCAATCTACAAGAATCTGTGTCAAAGTTACACGTGGGGTAAGCAAGGCTAGTGTGTGTGTTCCACCCAGATAAGGTACCAAGCCCAGGGAACTCACTAATTGTCCACATCAGAGCTGCTCGCATTCTAAACATCTCATTCTTTGAAGAATCTAATATTTGCACTCCGTCATACCACAAATCCCTCGAATCTTTGATAAGAGATTGTATGTACACATCTATGTTATTCCCTGGCATTTGTTTTCGTGGAATGATCATTGAGAGGATGAATGAAGTTTGCTTCATGCACTTCCAAGGAGGAAGTTTCCATCATATTAACTAATTCTGCAGATACCTTAATTATTTTCTTGTTTCAGTGTTATAGAATTACGCTAAAACTAGTTTAGAAAATTATCTAAATTAACAGATAATTCTTACCAGCATTACTGAGCTTCTATAACTCTAATTAGGACTATTAGGTTAGGGAGGATGTTACACACCGCATACTACAAGTTTTTGGTGAATTGAATTATAATTTGATTTAATTTGATAATCTCAATAGCTATCAAATTTTGATGTTGTTGTTGGTGATCATTATAAGTTAAATTAATCATATTTAGTGTATATTGAGCTACTAACCCTTCACTAACCCTTGTTCCACTTGTTTTAGGTGGTTTTCACCAAAACCTTCATCCAATGACATTTTGGAAATTTTTGTACAGAATTTCGTGCTCAGAATGAGCTGAAAATTGGTTGGATGAAGGAAAATGGGGTCCTCTACCAGGCTCTCAGATGTGAGCACCACTCGGTCTTGGTCTAATTCCATCATTTAGACCACTTTTCAATTTTTGAAGATTTTTTTATTTCATTTTTGGGTTTTATTTTTGAGTATTTTTCATCGTGTACAAGTCCTATAAATTTTAAAAATGTGTAGATAGGCTAATTATAGTCATTTTGGTAACCGTTTAGTATAGTATTTTCATTTGTGCATAGGAGTGGAAATAGGTCAGACTGTCCGTCAGGAGCCTATGGTCTGGCCTGACCTGACCTATTTACTAAACAAACTAGGCCAAGGTTTTTTAAAAGCTTGTTTAACTAAAAAGGTCTGGTATCATGCCATCAAATAAGCCTTTTAAGCCTGGCAGACCGACCTAACATATGTAACTATATATAATATAATATATATTATAATAATAATTATAATTTTATTATAATATATTAATATATATTTTTAATTAAATTTTAATGAAAGTAAATAATTAAAACCTAAGTTAGTAAGTTAGAATAGAAATAACATATTTATTAATATATTTAATGTAATATATTTATTAGAATAAAAATTGTAACACCCTAACACAACTATCTCAATATACCTTAATTATCTAAAGATATAAAGTATTTAACATGTTACTTCTATTCTTACTATTACTTTAATTCCATATAACTAAACAAGTAAATAAAGGAAAGCCATGAAAAAGTAAGTCATACTTATATACATCAAAAGCCTTTACTCAGCAAAGTGTTATATATATACATCATAACTACAACTCTGAGTAGAAATATACAAAAGTTCTCAAGTAGTAAAAGTAAAACTATCTATTTCACGTTATGTTTCCTTTAGCTTCTTTAACCCTCGATAAGGGGTCTTAACTTGCTTTTACCATGGAAACACGAAAAAAGGTGAGAACATAAAATTTCTCAGTAATAAACATGTATTTCATAATACTCATTAATGTAAATCACTTATAAATATAATAAATAATCACATTATACTGTCGCCTATACAATTGTATAATGTATAGAAATTTAATGTACCTCGACATTACACAATCACCCATACAATTGTATAACATCAACTAAACTTGGAAAATTGCTTAACTTGCTTCAATGCCTAACTTAGGACTTAACTCATCCCAAGACTTGTGTTAGTAAGTTTGACTCACTCTACTACACTTACATAAGGTTGATCATATTCCTCATGTGCTTGATAAATAGTTTAGCTCACTAGTTTGCCTTAGGTGAAGTATTGTATTGACACTTACCTCTCTCAATTATCTCCTAAGCAAAGAGTCTAACTCACTATTTTGCAATGTTAAGGAGTTTAGCTCACTTCCTTAATTAAGATAATTATTCTATGGTTCAACTTAAACATGTAACAGAACCAACTTTAGCTAATACTCTACTTCAGCCATCTAAACAAGATAATAAAGTATTTCTATATAAATTTGCACATTCAACTCATATTTGATTATAAGAGAATAAATTATGCATCTATGATAAGTACACTTTGTTATCAAACTTGTATCTAGTTTTACTTTATAATCACAATTCTAGTGATTTTCTAAACCACACAAATGTGTATAAGGACCTAGATAACTATTTCAACTAATCAATAACTATTGAATAACTTAATACTCAAACTTGTTCTCATATATTAGGTGGTTATTTCCTTTGTGAAATATCTCTAAAAGTATTTTAATACCCTTAAATAAGTATAGAATAATGATTTCAATTAGTAGGAAACTTCAAAACCTCAAGAACAACATTCTTGAAAATCCTTGGAAGCCACACCTAGGCATAAATTTCCCATACCTGGGCGTGATCCTCTCTGTCTCGCCTGGCTGAGAAATAGAGCAACCCACGTCTAGGCGTGGTTCAATCATGCCTAGGCATAACTCTGTGACTAAAAGTTCTGCAAAATTTTGCAAAACAATTTTACTATTCCATTAACCAAAATCATCACTCCAATCACTAAAAAAATGATTCTAAGATATCTTAAACCTCAAATATGATCCATTAACATATTATGATACTTATACAATCTTAATTTCACATAATCATGGATTAGTGAAAGTTCCACCACCTAAGACCTAAAATCCCCATTTTTGTCTACAATGGAGATGAATGATTCTTAAGGGTTAAGGACTCCTACTCATACATACAATAAGGTATAAACATTCTAATTTAACACTTAGAATTGAAAACCAAGCTCAAAACCTAGATTTGCTCATCAAATCCATCTTTTACAATTCATGTAACCTAACTTCAACCATAGAGAAAAATAGAAGAAGAGAGATGAAGTTTTACGTTAGAATCCCCTACCTCAAACTCTTGATGATGGTGGTTGATCAACCTTGTCCTTACCCTTAGCTTTCTTACTCTTTTCTTCTTCTTCTCCTTTAGCTTTCTCTCATTTTCTTTCTTGCTTCTCTGCTGCTCTTTGGCTTGCTGTTTTTTGTGAATGAGAAAAAAAGATATGAGTGAAATACATGAAACACAAAGTCACTTATATGGGGCTATCGTATAAGACTTGCTTAACTTAATTCATTTCACTAATACTACTTGATTTGTTAAAAACACTTAGATTTAGCTAAATCAAGTTTTTCAATTTCTAACAACTTTAAAATAAATCATACGATTCATTAAAAATATTGCTTCACCATTATCATAATTTTTCATATCTACTGCCAGTCTATCGGGCATTAAATGCACAACCTGTAAGCCTAAAAATACCAAACTAACTCTGATTATTCTCAAATTTTTACTACATCCTCTTACATCTATTTGTGACTTAGAAACAAATTCTCTAGATTTATTTCCCTTTATTTAGCCATTTATACTACTATCTAAGTCATTTTAAGCTACTTTTCACACTCTAAGTTGTAACAAAGTGTCTAAACTAACTTAGTTTGTCTCAAAAATAGACAAACATTTAAAACAAGTGTTATATTACTTTTGTAACCATAAACTAGTCTAACATGCTAAAAAGTGACTATTATAAAAATAATAAGTTAACACTCACTCTCTACTTTTATAGATGCTCACTACTTTCTTGCTCTAGTCTTTGGTCGATATGGGACTTGGAGATATATGCCGCTAATAATTTTACAACTTAGTATATCTCCAAGTCTCACATCGACCAAAGACTAGAGTAAGAAAGTGGTGAGCATTTATTAAATTAGAAGCTAAATGTTAAGTTATAACAACGGCCTATCGGCCTTAAGTAGGCCTATTGGTCTATTTCAAGGCTTAGGTCTATTAGCCTATATAAAGGCATGTTGGCCTATTTAAAAGTAGGTCTGTTAGCCTATATAAAGGCATATTGCCTATTTTAAGGTAGGCATGTTAGTCTATTTAAAGGTTTCATTGCAAAATAGGCCTTTAAATAGGCTTTTAGGTTAGGCCAGACTTTTGAAAAGGTCAGACCAGACCTTAAAAATTAGTCTGTTACAGGCTCACAGGCTAGGCTTAGGCCTTATAATTGGGATATAGGCCAAGTCTGTGTAAGGCAAAGCCTGACCTAGCCTGGCCTGTTTCCACTCCTATTTGTGCATGACTTGTATTGCTTGTGTTTTTTCTTACTTTTGCATGTTGTATGTCTAAGCCTTCTAGTGGTCATTTGATGAACATTGATACTAATATTGAGGGAGCTTTGCATGCACTTCATAGGGCTCATAGGCTTAGTGAAAGGATAGTTTCTGAGATTGAAGGCAATACTGAAGTGGCAATTGAAATTGAAACTGAGCTTAAGACTATAAGTAATCCTGCAACCATGGTTGATAACACAGATACTGAAACTAAAATTGGATATGAAAATAGAAATAATCCAAACATGGGTGATAATGTACATAATAGAACCTTTAAAGAACTAGCAACCCCTGATGTCAATTATCACCCTTTATGCATTTAGTATCCCAATTTAAATGCTAATTGTAACGCCATAATAAAATTATCGTAAAATAGCCGGAATATTTCAAGATAAATCGTATCAAGTATATCACTATAAAAAATGCATAAAACATGAAACTATAATAACCTAAACAGTTATTATAAAGAGCCACGAAGATGAAAAAGATCATATATCTACCTTACTAGCTAAAAGCCACACTGTAATACATAAACTTTTACAAACTTTAAAGCACCATATATAAATACAAGCTTATGGAAAGAGAAACAAAATAACTAAACTAAGCATTTTGCTTCTTCTTCTTCTTTTTATCCTTTTTCCTTGGAGGGCTTTCACCTAGATTTACATGGAAACACAAGCAAGGTAAGAAATCACAATTGCTTAGTATTAGTATACCAAAACCAACAGTTATTTATTTAACAACAAATAAACCAACTGAACACATATACATACTCTATATAACAGAACATACGATAATCAATAATATCAAAGAATCGCTCATACAATCCTAAGATACTATCGAACAAGCAACTAATAAGCGATAAGCAAGGCAACCGCCAATACGTCAACTAACAAATGCAATGCTTTATAATATGATGGATGTTTATGCTCACACAAAGTTCTAACATTATAAATATATAATGCAAAAATATAGGTTTATAGGTTTTAGAAAATACACGATACTTACTCATTCCCAAGAACCTCGTTCCTTTTTATACACTGAGTAGGATAGGCATAAAAACCCTTATGCTACTTGGTAATAAATGGATTCCTTCCCCTCACTAAGTAAGGGTACTGCTACCACCCCCATACTAGTAACCTTGACTATGATAGCATAAAATGCTATGAGAACTTAGATCCAACACCTTATTCTCAAGTCACATGGTTATGCACACAATCAGAGGTTACAATACATACGAAAATAATAAATATCAAGTTTGAAAACCAAAGATACAAGACACAATTGAAACAATAGTACATGTGAATCTTAGCCTCACTTATCCAACAAAGTAGTAAGAATCAAGTCACTAGCACTCACCTATCTAGAGCCTCACATCATCATTTCACAAGTGATTTCAAAACAACCTCATATTGTGCAAGGTCCTAGATACCCCCTATGACAAATCTCAAACTCAAGGATGCCTAAGGATTCACAACTTTTCATATATGCTAGGTGATTATTCTCTCCAAGAAATACTCCTATTAGTGTCTCCACACTCTCAGAAAAGCATATATGAGTTTTCCCATCACTTAGGAAATTCCGAAACATAAAAAATGCAATGTTGGAAAATCCTGGAGCTCACATCATGACACGACCTTGGCACGCAGTGGCGCCCTGCTCTCGGGTTTTCATACGATGCACCTCACACCTCGACGTAGCCCCTTGCATGCCGCAACGCGTTGCTCTCTGGTCCCCTACGCTTGGACGTGGTGCATTACATGTTGTGACGCAAGTACCAGAAAATAGTTTCTATAGAAATCTGCAGAAATCGTGTACTGTTCCATTGGAACAAGTCACAGATTTTAGCCACTCCAATTCAATTTCTAGGTGATTTAAGGTCCCTAACTAGTCCACAAACACCTAGGAATCATTAGTCACTAACTCAATCTGTCAAATTGGATCCAAGGCAAAATCTCCCATCTATGACCTAACTTCTCACTTTATGCATCAAAGGCTCAAAATGACAAGTTCTAAGCATATACCTCAAACTCATTCCATGAACAAATCATAATCAACCAAAGAAACTCATTCAAGCAAGAAAAACACTCCAAAAATCTAAAATTCCAACATGACCAATTATGCATCACTTATGCATAAATGGCGAGAATGGAAGAAAATGAGTTATAAAAACACAAAAACCTCTATCGTGTACAGCTAAAATGGTGATCATGGTTAGTGGATCACAAGTATACATTTCCTCTTTGATTTCTTCTTCTTCCTTTCCTCCTTTGCTCCTTGTTCTCCTTCTTCTGTTGATAACTAGACCTAAGATCAATCTTTGAGAAAACCACAGCTCCTCTCAATTGATCCATTAGATCACCTATCCTTGGTAACGGATACTTAATTTTTAATGGTCACTTTATTCATCTGTCTGTAATCTACACAGAGCTTCATGGTACCATCCTTTTTCTTCACTAGTAACACAGGTGCTCCCCACAAAGAAATACTCAGCCTAATGAATTGCTTGTCCAACAAATCCTCAATTTGCTTCTTGCGTTCTGTTAACTCTAATGATTCCATTGTATAGGGTGCTATAGAAATAGGTTCTGTCTCAGGCACTAAGTCTATAGTAAACTCTATTTCGTACTCGGGTGACAACTCCACTACATCACTTAGGAATACTTTGGGATATTCACTCACCACATGTATTTCACCTAAGCTTTGCTCAACCTTAGCACTTAGGGAAAACAAGAGAACATATCCTAGAGCTCCCTCCTCTAAACAGAGATTAACCTAATTCGCATTGAGATACACTGACTTAGATGGAACGACTTTGGTAGGTATATCTGACAAGAAAACCAGGGATTTATCTAAACAATTCAACACTATATGGTTAGCAAACAACCAATCCATGCCAAGAATGATATCAACATCTAAAAAAGGCAAACATATAAGGTTTACAAGGAAAATCTTATCTTCTACCTTTACACAACACTCAAGACACACTTTGGATGTTGTAACTGGTTTACCGAAGGGAGTAGATACAGATAAAACATATAAAAGTTCATACACAGCTAAATCTAGCATATTCACACAATCATTAGAAACAAAGGAGTGGGATGCTCCCGAATTATACAACACAATTAAAAGATGATTGTGATAATGCATTTACCTTCGATAAGATCGAAAAACTGAGTCACCTCTTCACCACCTGGAGTATAAACTCTCCCTCTGGCTAGTGGTTTTTGGATAGGTGCAACTTCCTTCCTCGATGGACACTCCTTAACAAAATGCTCAGGCTGTCCATAAACAAAGCACACAGAGCAAGGTCGGTCTCTGTACTGTTTTCCACACTTGGAACAATTAGGTCCCACAAACTCCTTCTGAACCTGCTTACCCTTCTCCAGAGCAAAACTAGGTTTAGATGCTCCCTTCATGAACTTCTCATCACCTAGCTTCCTTTTCTGAAAGCTTTGTGATTTAGATTCCCATGAAGGCTTCCCGTCATGCCCTTCTATAATTCGGCAATTATTTACCAAAATTACAAAGTCCCAAATCTCAAACGACTAAATGGATTTTTAAATGTCTCATCTCAATCCCTCCTCAAACTTAACATACTTCCAAGACTCATCAGGGCTAAGCTTGATGCAAGACGAGAATTTTGATAATTCGTCGAATTTGGCCACATACTAGCCGACAGACATATCCCCTTGCTCCAACCTAAGAAATTCCATCTCCTTTGCATTCTGAAGATTTTGTGGAAAGAACTTTCTCTGAAAAGAATTCTTAAAGATCTCCTACGTAACAAGAGTTCTTGACACCTCAGAAGCTCTCTTGATGTCCACCCACCAATCATTTGCTTCTCCTTTCAGTATATAAGAAGCAAAAAACACCCTTTGCTCATCCAAGCAAGCCATAATAGTACAAATCTTCTCCATTTCTTTGAGCTAACCCTCAGCTCTGACTGAGTCGTACTCTCCCTTAAAAGAAGTTGGATTAGATTTCTTGAACTCTGAGAAGTCTTGGAAAGTCTAGTTCCTTCTAACTAACTCATGGTTATGTTGCCCCTGATGATGTGTTGGTGGTGTAGGCAATTGATGCTGAGTTGTACCCATTCTTTCAAACATCCTGTTGTCGTAACTGTTTACTCTCTAATAGCTTCAGTAGTAATAGTTGTTTGCTCCCGCATTGCATTAGCCATTGCTATAAAGGCTCCAACCATGTCAGGGCCTTCATTAGCTGAGTTCCTGTTCCCATGGGTTTGCCTTGAAGATGCCATAGTTTCCTATATACACAGAACAATACATAGTGAGTTGATCAGTCTTAATATCATATAATCATGCAACAGTAGCTAAAAACAGTCATACCAAAGGTAGTTTATACAATTTTATCAAACATCTCACACAAGAGATAAAGAATTGCACAACACAAAAAGAACTCCTAAACATGTCTTAGCATAGTCAGTCCATATCCCTACTCATCAGGATGAACGACTATGATACCATAATGTAACACCTTAATAGAATTATCGTAAAATAACTAGAATACATAAATTTTTACAAACTTTAAAGCTTCATATATAAATACAAGCTTATGCAAAAAGAAACAAAATAATTAAACTAAGTATTTTGCTTCTTCTTCTTTTTAACTTTTTTCTTTAGAGGGTCTTCACTTAGATTTACACGAAAACACAAACGGGGTGAGAAATCACATTTTCTCAATATTAGTATACCAAAACAGAACATATATACATACTCTATGTAATAGAACTAAGGGTGGGCATAAAATCCAAAAGAACCAAACCATTTCATAAATTGAACCAAACCCAACCACTTAAATCCATTTTAAGAGAACCAGTTCTTATAACTGAACTCGTTTTTAATATTCTAACAAGTCTGGTTATCTGATGTTAAATCCATTTCTGTTAACTTGAAAAAATTGAACCATATCTAAATTAAAATATGATTACACAAAATCAGATTTCAATCTCAAATTCCCAAATTTACATCAACGAAGAACCCTAGTCCCCTTTCTACCATCTACGAAGAACCCTAGCATTGCTCCATTCAGTTCGCACCTCATAATCTATTCCCGATCTGGATTGCGCTCTATTCATCGTTCTTCTCTCTGCGTTCATCTCCCATTCTACATTTATCTCTCTGCATTGATCAACGTCTTCAACTCTTCATTGAATTTCTTCTGCTACATCTTCATCGAGTCACTTGGGGGGCGCTGCATAATGTTAGTGCTTGTGCGATTGGCTTCTACTAGTGCTGGGTCTTCATCTTTCTGGTGCGTCTTCAACCCTTGACTTTTTTTTTTGGATCTTACATTTACATTTTTATTTTTTAATTTGGTTTTTTTATTTGTTGTTTTTTTTCTATATTGGTTCTTTTACTTGGCTTTAATCATGATTGTGCTATGCATTTGTTAACTCTAAGACAACAATTAGTTCACCAAATTCCTAAACCATTTAATTAGATATGCTCTTTAGATCTGTCTTCATACTTGTATGACACTTGTGAAATCAAATCTCCCTGTCATGTCTAGTTGCTCCCTTGTTCAGGAATTTGAAACATAAGCTACTACTGTTGTTGTTTTTTAGTTTGGGTAATTAAGCCTTTTTTCCATTTTGGTTTTTCCAACTTGGAGGAGCACTAATATTAGATTTCTTCCTTTGTGTATCTCTGTGTATGCAAGTATTATTTTTAGCCTTTTCTTTTTTTAAAATCGCGATTTTTATAGGCCAAGTAATTAATTGAATCTCACTATCAAGTAGCAACAGATGTATATGTGATATCCTCAGATTGATATAAAATGGGCATTTTATTTGAGTAGCAAAGGCTGGGAGAGAACCTAGACTGGGTTTTTGGGGGTCAGCAGATCTGTTCATCTCTGGTTTATTATTATTGTTAGAGATGGATGATTTAAATCAGTGCCAAGTTAATTCTTTTGTATAGTAGTTATGTTGCTTAATGTGCCACAGAAATCAGTATCATGATTAATATTAGATTTCTGTAATTTTTTATTAGATTTCTTCCTTTGTGTAATTTTTTATTATTTTTTATTTAGATTCATTTTGACACTTCACTTTGATAAGCACTCATGAAATAAATCCATACAATTAGATTATGTTGGCAAACGAACTTTAACGATTGTACTGATGGCTATTGGCTAAAAATGACTAAAGCCTAATTATTATAACAACCAAAAAATTATTGAAAAAAAGGACTTAATAGTTCCTCTTTTTCTGATATTTTTTAGGTGGTAGCTCCTGTTGTTTTTCTAATTTAATGTGAGAAGCTCAACACTTGTAAGTGAAATGTAGGGGATGTGGGATGTAATTAATTAACTGGCCATAAATCATTATCGATATATTGATTCTTGAAAGACCTTTTTTTTTACTTTTATATAATAATAAATTTAATTTTGATTGAGTATTAATTCTATTTAATTATCTCTTCTGTGAAATTTTGTCTCTCTTCTTACCTTGCTAGTTTTTAAGTATTTACCATAGAAATTGCAGTAGGTTGCTAACTAGCAACACAACATTGTCATAAAACTGAATTCTTACATTTTTAGTTGTTATTCTAATTCATTTCCTCAGATGTATTATTTTAGTCTATTCATTTGGCTCTCTTATATGAAATATTGGCTCTTACTTTTGCATGTTGAGTATTAAGTTTGTTCTATCTGTCCTTGTCAAGCACTTAATATTGATTGTGCATGTGGTCTTTGTTCCACATGCTTGTGCATGTGGTTTCTGTTCCATAATGCTTGTGTGTAACACCCCAAATTTCCTAAATAGTTGACAGTAATTTTGACAGTTAACAGAATTTTACTGTTTAGTAATTTCTGGATACTGTAAAATTATTTTGATTATTCTGTCACCATATTTGATCGTTTTGAGTGATTTACTCCGTGTCAAGAAAATAAAAATTTTCGAGCCGGGGAAAACTTTACGTAATTTAATTTTTACCATTAGGTTTTTAATTATTTTACGTAATCTGATTTGATATTTATGAATTTTCTAATTTTTATGATTTTGTGGATGATTATGAAATTTTTTTACTATTTGTGGGCCCAGGGGTGTATGTGGGCCCAGGTGGCCATACGTGGGCCTAGGTGGGTCCCGCAAAGTGAAAATTTTTCTACGCATAGAAAAATTTGTACTGTTGAGACGGAGATAAAGGATCTTACTAAACCTGAATCCAGAGAGAGTTTTAGAAAATTTCTTGTACTGTGTTTTGTACTATATTTAATTATCGGGCGATAAAAATATAGTAAATATAATTTTTGTGGGGTTTAGCAGATAAAAATAAATATTATACTGTTAAGTCTACATTAGTGGTTATGATAATGGACCAATAGGAAACAAGTCTAATATTAGAGACTTTGAAATCAACCGTCGATTTAATCAACAATGTAGGATAAGTCTAATATAATGGCTATGACCATTTATAACCATTGGATTTAGAATTGATCAAGGGTGGAGATTTGGTCTTGCAAAGTGGCTAGGACCATTTGTGACCGTTGGATTTGAATCTAATCAACGGTGGAGATGGATCAATTATGACCATTGGATTTGGATTTAATCTATGGTGGAGATTTAGTCTTAGAAAGTGACAAAGACCATTTATGACCCTTGGATATAAAGTTTGAAGGAGTAATCTTAACCCTTCATTTTAGAGACACATCTAAGGGCTAGGATTTAAAGGAGAAAGATCCAATGGCCTAAATTAAGTCTTCTATCTAAAGGTACACCTAAAGTCTACCTTAATCCTAACCATTGTATTAATCAATGGCTTAGAATGCTTCAAATAATTGCTTGGACTTCAATTGTGACCCTTGGATGGCAATATGGAAGGAGAGATCTTGACCATCCATTTAGTAGCTTTATCTAAATAGCTAAGATTAAAGGAGGAAGAAGATCCAATGGTCCAAGTTTGTTACTATCACTTAGAAACTCTCCAATTATTTGGTGTCTTTGACTAGCACTCTAATTATTCACTCATTTCTCACTCACTCTCCACGGCAATGTTAGGAAAAAAGGGGCCAAAATCATTTCATGCATTTGCTATCATAATTCATCTTTGTCTCCTCCAAAAAGCCAAGACTTCATCAAATATTTTCTCTCCACTCTTCTCCCCTAAGTTTCGGCCAAGACACCTAAACCCACCCTCCAATCTCTTTTAATTTCATCCAACCATAGATCTTAAATCTACATGATATTCTAAGTAACTTTCATGTTGGAGACTTTCTCTAAATCATTCATTTTCAAGGAGTTTTTCCAAGAGCAAGTTCTAAGGTTTTTGAGGTGAAGTGTAAGGAAACTTCATTTCGTCTCTTCTTTTTCATAATCTAAACCATGTTTGATCCATGGTTCTTCTTGTTCAAGCTTGATTTACTAATAAATACATGTTTTATTTTGTATTTAAGAAACCCTTGGTGGTGAAGGACTTGGAAAAAGAAGCAAAATAAAGAGCTTTTGAGGATCTTCAAGAGGTAAGAGGGAGATCCATCTCACCAACCAAGTATGGTGGTGAGAGATGGTCTTATATTTGATGGATGGTGAATCCATGTGAGGATTCATATCCATGGTCATGTAATTATTTGTGGGTGTTTATGTGTTTGATTTAATTGTTCATGCTTTGTATGATTTGCATGATTTATTGCTTTTGATTATGGCATGCTTATGGTAGATTATGGTATATATGATGAAATATGTATGTGTATGCCATGATGTGATGATGGAAAGGAAATCAATTTTTGGCTCCAATGGCCAAAGGAAGGGGCTATGGTTTTGATACTCATGATTAGGGTTCATGTTGAAATTTTTCAAGAACAAGGAAATTAATTTTTGGGTCCCTAGAACATTGAGTATTTCGGCCAAGACACCTCAACATAGGTGTTTACAAATTAATATTTTCATAGAAGAATAAAATTGGATTGATTAGAAAAGTATGGAAAATAAACAAAGGTTTATTTTTCAAAGAGTACATGAACACGATTTTTAGAAGGATTTTTATTGATTTATTTTGTGTAAAAGGTTTCTAAGTATTTTACTAAACATGAGTTTTAAATGAAAATAGCAATGTTGATTTTAAGGATTTGCAAAGAAAGTGAAAAAGGATTTATAAAGAAAATGAAAATGGATTTGCAAAGAAAGTGAAAAATGAAAATGAACAAATGACTTGATTTCAAAGACCAAGTGTTCACGGTTTTTGTAAAGGATTTTTAATGGTTTTGTTTTTGTAAAACCATATCAATTTAGAAGGAAAAAATATATTTGATGGTTTCAATAGTCATGTCCACATTTTTGAAGGCTTGTAATGCCTTGATTTTTATGAACAAAGTGATTTTCAAAGTGGAAACGTAACTTGATTTAATACAAGGAATTTGAAAAGGGAATCAGAGTGTTTTATCACTTGAGAGAATAGAAATTTTCGCAACGGAAAACAAAGAGAGGTTAAAAACGTTTGAATTTCAATTTATTTTGAAGAAAACTGATTTTGGAAAGGATTTGGGAAAAATGAAGAATATAATGGTGTTTTAAAAATTTACTAACGTATAACTGATTTTCGAGTTTTGAAGTACGTTAGGAAATTCTTAAAGTTTGAAACATTGATTTATATCAATGAAAAGTGATTTTGTGGGTTATATTTGGAAAAGGATTTCTTGAGTATAGAAATGCAACACCCCGAACTTTCTATCTTAGAAACAATAATTTTGACAGTTAACAGAATTCTACTGTTTAGTGATTTTTGTGTGCTGTAAAATTATTTTGAATATTCCGTCTGTATATTTGATCGTTTTGAGTAATTTGTTCCGTGTCAGGGAAATAATAAATTTTGGGCCGGAAAAATTTTACATAATTTAATTATTACTGAAAAGTCTTAATTATTTTACGTAATCTGAATTGATATTTGTGAATTTTCTAATTTTTATGATTTTGTGGATGATTATGAAATTTTTACTATTTGTGGGCCCCAGGTGGCCATACGTGGGCCCAAGTGGGTCTCGCAAAGTGAAAATTTTTCTACGCATAGAAAAATTTGTACTGTTTAGACGGAGACAGGGGACCTTACTAAACCTGAATCCGGAAACAGTTTTAGAAAATTTCTTTTACAGTGTTTTATATTGTATTTAATTATCGGACGATAAAAAATATAGTAAATATATTCTTTCGTGGGGTTATAATAGATAAAAATAAAATTCTATACTGTTAAGTCAACATTGGTAGTTTGGATATCCACCATCGATTTAATCACCGTTGGAGATTTAATCTTGATTTAATCAACGATGGAGATTTGATCTTAAAAGTGAATAGGATCAATTATAACCATTGGATGGAAATTAAATCAAGGGTGGAGATTTAGTCTTATAAATGGCTATGACCATTATCAACCCTTGGATGTAGAATTAATCAATGGTGGAGATGGATCATTAATGACCATTGGATTTGGTTTTAGATCAATGGTGGAGAATTGGTCATCAAAAATGTCTACAACCATTTTGGACCCTTGGATGTAAAGTTTGAAAGTGTAATCTTGACCCTTCATTTTGGAGACACATTCAATGGTTAGGATTGCAAGCCAAAAATGATCCAATGGCTCAAATAAAGTCTTCCATCTATAACCGAAACCTAATAGCTATTTTAATCCAAACCATTCTTTTAATCAAGGGTTAGGATGGCTTAGGATGATGGCTATGAAATTTGTCATATTTTTATGAAGCATGGAGGGGGGGACAGTTTTGGAGGCTTAAGGCAATGGCCAAGTTTCAAGACCACCAATTATTTTTTCCTATTGATCATTAATGATCATTCCAAAAGGCTATAGTTTTTCAAACTTCACTTTCCACCTTTCTCCATGCAAGCTACGGCCATGCAAAGCTTTGAAGACCAAATAATTCATTTCTACACTTCACATTATCACATCTTCACCTTTTCACTTAAGTTTCAAGAAACAAACCAAAGAAAACTCCATTTTCTCTCCCTAAGAAGACTATTCGGCCAAGCATCTTAAATCTCTCCTCCATCACTCTTTAATTTCATACAACCTGGTTTCTTGAATCCTTACCTTATTCTAAGCAACTTTCATGTTGAAGACTTTCTCTAAATCTTCCATCTTAAAGGACTTTTACTAAGATCAAGTTATAGAGTTTTTGTTGGTGAAGTGTAAGGAAACTTCATTTTATTCTTTTCTTTTTCATGTTCTAAACCATGTTTGATTCATGGTTCCTCTTATTAAAGCTTGATATACTAATTTCTTGTGTTTGTTTCATGTTTAAGAAATTTGTGTTGGTGGAGATCTTGTTCAAAATACAAAGCAAGGAGCTTTAGAGGATCTTCAAGAGGTAAGAGGGAGATCCATCTCACCAACCAAGCATGGTGGTGAGAGATGGTTTTATATTTGATGGATGCTGAATCCATGTGAGGATTCATATCCATGGTCATGTAATAATTTTTGTGTGTTATGTGCTTTGATTATTTTTGCCTATGTTTGATATGCTTTGCATGATTTACTTATGTATGCATACTTAGTATGATTTTTATTTGCTTATATGGTATGCTTATAATATGCATGATGATATATGTTGAATATATTATGATGGATGTATGTTGAAATAAACAAATTTTAGCTCCAAAGGCCATAAAGAAGGTTACGGTTTTGAGCTTCCAAAACTAGGGTTTTTATTGAAATTTTTCAAGAACAATGGAGTTAATTTTTAGTCCTTAAACTTAAGCAAATTTTCAGCTAAGACACCAACCAATTTGGTGTTCACAAAATTATATTTTCATGAATGATAAAATTAAATGATTTGAGAAGTAAAGAAAATAAACAAAAGGGTTTGTTTTGCAAAAAGAATGCACACGGTTTTGAGTTGTGTTTTCATGAATTTATTTTATGTAGAAACAAGAATGGAATTTATTTAAGTTAGAAGAAAAATATTTCATGGTTTCAATGGCCAATTATAAGGTTTTGATAATTTAGAAAAATGTTTTGATGTTATAAAATACAAGAATTTTCAAAAAAAGGATTTTGGAAAGGGGAATTAAAGTGTTATCAAATAAGTGAAGTGGAATTTTCATAAATAAAAGAAAAAGGAGATTGAAAGTGTTGAACTTCAAATTATTTTCAAGAGAATTAATTTTTAGAAGTGATTTAGAAATATAAAAGAAAACGTTTGTAACTTAAATTTACTAACATAGAATTTATTTATTTGGTTTTGGAAAACGTTTAGGAAATTTAAAGTTAGAAACAAGAAATTAAATTAACTAAATGTGATTTTGTAAGATTAAATCAATAAAAAAGTGATTTTGAGAAAATATATTATGGAAAAGGTTTTTTACTAAGAATAGGAAGAGAATAAATTAAGAAATTATATTATTGTAAGAAAAGTCCAAAATAATATTTTTTAAAGTTAAGAAATATTTTACGAAGGGTAAAAATGGTGAAAAACAATTTACATAACTCAAAAACGTAATTTTTAAGTTACGCAACTTGAAAAATGTTAAAATATTTCTACGCAATTTTTAAAGCGTTTAAATATTTTACACTATCGAAATATTGTAGAAAAATCGCTATGCGATTTAAAAACAAAAGAATATTTTTTACACAATTTAGAATATAGTAGAAAATGGTTACATGATTTTTAAACGTAACAAAAAATGTTACAAATCATTGTTTACGTAACAAAATATTACGTGACTGTGAAATCGTGACAAAAACATTTTGCGAATGAGAAAAACACGATAATGTGATTTTGCTGTTAATTATACAGTAAACTTTACGGTTAAAATCAGTATATGAATACTGTACAAGAAATTGAGAAGTTTGCCTGTAATTGGCATTAATACATGAACGTAAAACAGTATTTGAACCTGGTATGAGAAAGTATGTGATTTACCTTTGGTTGGTAATTGGTGCATTACACATACATTGAAAATGGTCCGATGGACTATATATGGCTAATAGTCTAGGAGAAACGTACACCTCTTGAGTGGGTGCGATACGCGTAGTGTAGGTCACTCGTTGACCTTGGGGGCATCGGGGTGCGGGTTGCTCGCAATGGACAGTTGGTAGCTCTTCTATACCGTGGGTTAGACCGATGCAACACACCGATGATCCGGACCGAGACACTATTCTTAATCGAGATCTGATAAGAATTGTCGTGTATATGCTAGATGTGCAAGATATAATTATAGCACTTGGTCTGAGGCACGTGATACCGGCAGATCTTTTTGCTCAATTTCTCCAACCTGAGTTTAGCTCCATGGAGTAGGAAATCAAGTCTATATGTTCATCCATTAACATAAATGCCTACATCTGTGAAATATTGATTATGACAATTGTACTTTTTAAAATATCTGCTTAGTGTAGATGGCATTTCCTATAATTATTAAATGTTAATTTTGATCAATAATATGTTGATGCTATATTGTAATATGATGTGTTTATGGCATGCTGTTATGTTATCTCTATGCTACCATGTTGGTATTGGCGTAGGTGATCTCACCTCTTTGTATATATATTTGTATATTGTATTTATAATTAGCTGAAGACGTTGAGAAAGAAACAGTACAAGAAGGAGAAGAAGAACTACTTCTCACGTCTGGGAACGCAGAATTTTGAGAAAATGGAGATGTCCAATGATCTGTCGATTATTTCCATATCCTGAGTGTCTTATATATGATCTAATTGGACTTCATGTGTGCTCAATTGTTGACATTTAGCTAAGTTTCTGGTTTAGAGTTGTCTTTGGATCTTTATTGTGAAACTGTGCTTAAGTGTGTGTATAAGCACTCATAATTGCATTATGTTTTTCAGGAGATCAATACCACCTCTAGAAGCAAAGAAAGAAGGTTGAATTTGAAGAAAGTGAGTGACACGGCCCGTGTCAAATGACACGGTGTGGGCCGTGTCCTTCTCTGGAATGTCAACATGGACCTCACTTAACGACACGGCTCGTGTCATATGACACGGGTTGGGCCGTGTACTCCTCTGACTTGCAATCTACTCGAATTTGCGTTGACAGAACCTAACACGGGGTAGGCCGTGTCATATGACACGGCCCGTGTCGTCGCATCAGAACTTTAGATTCGAATTCTAATGATGTGTTAGGTATCAAAAAGTTATAAATAGGATTGCCTGGGGTTTCAAAAGGGAGGTCTGGACTGGGAAACTGCCAAGAGGCTAAGGAGAAGACCAAGAACAAGGGAGAAGGAGATTGGATCGAAGATTGGAATCTCGGGTTCGAGCAATCGGAGATTGATTATTCCCAACCTTTGGAAACTAGTTTGATCTTTAGTTTTCTTCTGCACTTCTATTCTTGACAATGTTCTTTTTCTGTTATTCTTTTGATTTTGAATTTGCCATGTGTGGCTAGTTTTCTTATATGGTTAAGGGAAGATGAAACCCTAGTTTTGATTATGTGATTCTTGCATATTTCTTTATATTAATGCAATTGTATTTTTATTCATATGTTTCTGTTCTTAATTTGGTATAAAGGTTTTTATACTCTTTGCCAATTTCGAAAGTGGTAAAACTAGGATTGCTATGCGCGGTTGCGGTGGTAGGACTAGTGAGGCATATGATCTAAGTAATTTAATCTCGGTGTGAGATTAGATCTTAGTGTGATTGATTTTCTAAATCTTAATGCAATCAATAAGTAGGTGTAAGAGCGGTTGCTTTACAAATAATTATTGATTAGGAATTAATTTGTGAGCGGTTGCTGGATTAATCAAAACTTAAGGAAAACAGATAATTAATCTCACAATCACATAAAAACATAATTGATCACATTGGTATAAAAGATATGTGGATTAGCATAATCATATAAATCTAGTGGTGGATTCCATCTCTTAACCATTGTCTTTTAATTGATTTTCCAAATCATATTTACTGTTTTTGTTTTGAATTTAATTTCTGATTTTAGAAACAAAACCCCCTCTTTATTGTTTATTATTTTTGAGAGTTTAAATTAGGAATCAATTTACAGTGTTAATTGAATTAGTTCTCTGTGGATCGACCCTTGCTAACTACAACTGGTTGCAAGGTTTTTATTTTTGGTGGAACTTGGCAACTGATTTTCATTCTAAATTTAATCATATTCCACACCACACCAAATTTTGGCGCCGTTGCCGGGGAACTAATTATCCAATTGAGCTATTAATTTGTTTCCTATTTTTTAATCTGTTTTTATTTTTTTTTAATTTTTGATTTATTGTTTCTGAGTGTCTTGTAGGTGCTAATGTCTTTCAATCTTTGGTGACGTGATTAATGGATATGGAGAAAGCACCAATACATGCTTGTGGGATTTGTTTATCACCCGAACATATCACTGATATGTGTCCCACTTTCCTAGTGGACACAAATGTAGAGGAAAAGGAAGTAGGAGGATATTATGAACCTTCCAACAACTACAACCCCTACTCCAACACATATAATCCAGGGTGGTGGGATCATCCTTACATAAGCTATGGAATACAGCCCCAAAATCAACCTCCAAATTTATGGACCCCAATTTCAGCAGAGGCAAGCACCTTTCCCCCCCAAGACCGCAACAAGAAGTTCAAGTACCTAGGCAACCTGAGTTTTCCCTAGAGGAGTTGGTGAAGCAAATGGCCACTAACAACATTCTGTTTCAACAAGAAACAAAGGCCTCAGTTAACAACCTGCAAGATCTAATAGGCCAGTTAACCACAGAATTAAGCAAGGTGCAAAGCTTATTTTCTGAAGAACTTCTCTCACTACCGGAAGTGAATCTGGAGGAAAATGCTAGTGATATCACATCACGAAGTGGGAAGTTATTAGATGAACATACCTCTCCCTCACAAGCCACTAAAGAGAAAGACAAAGAGACTAAAGAGGTAAATGAGGAGGGGCAAAACTTTAAAGCCCCCAAGGTAAGTATTCTTGAACCCCTTCCTATTGTAGTGAAAGAAAGGTATGATGAGTTGTGTGATGAATTTCCTGATTTTATTGGTTTCAATACTTATATTCATTGCCACTCATGTACTGATTGTGATGGTGTTATGACTTGTGCTATTTGTGCTGAGATTTCTGCATACTTGAGAGTTGATGATCCTGTTCATGCAAAGCGACTAATAATAATATTGAAGGATCTATCAATAATGTTCATGACACGGTTGCGAGAATTTAAGACACAAAGGGAGATAGAGTGAAGTCGTTATTCGAACATTGGAAGTATGCATACTCGGTGAGTGATAAACAACTTTCGTGTTCATGACCAAGAACCTCCTTCTTGAACGGAGGAGAGACCCTACAAATTTTCAAGGGGCATAAGAAAGCTTGGGACCCCTTGGTGGAAGCTCTCATGCTACTTCAAGCATAAGTTGGTCATTGCATTTCAAGCAATGGGACCCTGGTGGAGGCCCCTTCATTTGATAGGGATGTTTCTTCTCTCTTTCTTTTATTTTACTTGTCCTGGATTAATTGATGATTATTTGCTTTTGAGTTATACATTGAGGACAATGTAGAATTTAAGTGTGGGGGAGGAGTTTACATTCTATTTTCTGTTTAAATTTTTGTTTTCTGTTTTTGTTCTGTTTTCATTTGATTTCCAATGATAGTTTGAGATTTGTGAAGTCTATGAGTTTGAAGCAAGTGAAATTCAGGGTTATGATTTCCAAATTTCTTCTTCCATCTTGAATTTGACATGCTTGGTTTTGGATGTTTAAATGATGGATTGAGATTGATAGATGCATACCTTGTGAGATTTTGAGCCTATTGATGGATGAATTCAGCATTTATGTCATTCTTTCCTTTCTTGTGTGATTTTCACTCATGTCATTTGATCACTCTAGAACTTGCTTTGATTCTTTTTGAGGCTACATTTTCACTTGCATGCATGAACATGATTGAGGCCTTCTTTCTTAATTAACTACTTTGGCCAAATAGCCAACCTTGCATCATTTTCCTTTGATTAACCCATTGAGCCTATTGCCTATTCTTTGTCTTAGCTCATTATATGCTTTATGTGAAAAATCATGATTTTACCTTACCTTAGGGAATAGGACAATTTTGGTTCATTTTCATTGGAGGAGCTCTTTTGTTTATAGGCAATGTATAGTACAAGTGAGGGGGTAGTGCAAATTGATGTGCAATATGCAAAGTGTTGGTTGAAAAAAAAAAAAAAGAAATGCAAAGAAAAAGAATAAATGCAAGAAAGGTTGTAAAAGAAAAGAAAGAAAAAGGAAAGGAATATGTGAAGAGAATGTGCATTATATAGAATTGGGAAAAAAAATTCATGCTTGTTACTTGTCAATTAAGTTCCTCCCCAATATTCTTTTATTCTCTTTGATATTTATCTTGCCATATCCATATATTTCTTTCCCTTACCTTGGCCCCATTACAACCTTGAATAAAGTCCTCTTGATTTTTGTGTGCATGTGTTTGAGTAGTGGAGAAGTAGAAGATAAGCAAGCTTATGGTAGTGCATTTTTCATGGGCTGAAT
Source organism: Ormosia emarginata (assembly GCA_029884605.1). NCBI lineage: Eukaryota > Viridiplantae > Streptophyta > Magnoliopsida > Fabales > Fabaceae > Ormosia > Ormosia emarginata. The sequence goes on along the minus strand of JAQQTP010000079.1, from coordinate 29,524,060 downwards.
AGAGTGAAATACTTACCTTGTAAACACTTGAGAGATTGAGAGTGTATCTTGTGAGGATCTATCATTCTTCATTCATGTTTTTCAAATTAAAGATACCTTGCTTGTTAGTTTGAGATGTGAAGATTTGTTTTCTCTTGAATGTTTTGACCCCTTGAATCTTTTCTTGCTCTTCTTGCTTGTAAATTTCTGTCTTTCTTGAACATCATTAGAAATTGAGTCTTTCAAAGTTTTTAGTTTTGTTTTTGTTTTTCTTTGTTTCCTGGTTCGGTCTTATGTTTTGCCTAGGAGTGCAAAAGGCTAAGTGTAGGGGTATTCGATCTGTCGATTATTTCCATATCCTGAGTGTCTTATATTTGATCTAATTGGACTTCATGTGTGCTCAATTGTTGACATTTAGCTAAGTTTCTGGTTTAGAGTTGTCTTTGGATCTTTATTGTGAAACTGTGCTTAAGTGTGTGTATAAGCACTCATAATTGCATTATGTTTTTCAGGAGATCAATACCACCTCTAGAAGCAAAGAAAGAAGGTTGAATTTGAAGAAAGTGAGTGACACGGCCCGTGTCAAATGACACGGTGTGGGCCGTGTCCTTCTCTGGAATGTCAACATGGACCTCACTTAACGACACGGCCCGTGTCATATGACACGGGTTGGGCCGTGTACTCCTCTGACTTGCAATCTACTCGAATTTGCGTTGACAGAACCTAACACGGGGTAGGCCGTGTCATATGACACGGCCTGTGTCGTCGCATCAGAACTTTAGATTCGAATTCTAATGATGTGTTAGGTATCAAAAAGTTATAAATAGGATTGCCTAGGGTTTCAAAAGGGAGGTCTGGACTGGGAAACTGCTAAGAGGCTAAGGAGAAGACCAAGAACAAGGGAGAAGGAGATTGGATCAAAGATTGGAATCTCGGGTTCGAGCAATCGGAGATTGATTATTCCCAACCTTTGGAAACTAGTTTGATCTTTAGTTTTCTTCTGCACTTCTATTCTTGACAATGTTCTTTTTCTGTTATTCTTTTGATTTTGAATTTGTCATGTGTGGCTAGTTTTCTTATATGGTTAAGGGAAGATGAAACCCTAGTTTTAATTATGTGATTCTTGCATATTTCTTTATATTAATGCAATTGTATTTTTATTCATATGTTTCTGTTCTTAATTTGGTATAAAGGTTTTTATACTCTTTGCTAATTTCGAAAGTGGTAAAACTAGGATTGCTATGCGCGGTTGCGGTGGTAGGACTAGTGAGGCATATGATCTAAGTAATTTAATCCCGGTGTGAGATTAGATCTTAGTGTGATTGATTTTCTAAATCTTAATGCAATCAATAAGTAGGTGTAAGAGCGGTTGCTTTACAAATAATTATTGATTAGGAATTAATTTGTGAGCGGTTGCTGGATTAATCAAAACTTAAGGAAAACAGAGAATTAATCTCACAATCACATAAAAACATAATTGATCACATTGGTATAAAAGATATGTGGATTAGCATAATCATATAAATCTAGTGGTGGATTCCATCTCTTAACCATTGTCTTTTAATTGATTTTCTAAATCATATTTACTGTTTTTGTTTTGAATTTAATTTCTGATTTTAGAAACAAAACCCCCTCTTTATTATTTATTATTTTTGAGAGTTTAAATTAGGAATCAATTTACAGTGTTAATTGAATTAGTTCTCTATGGATCGACCCTTGCTAACTACAACTGGTTGCAAGGTTTTTATTTTTGGTGGAACTTGGCAACTGATTTTTATTCTAAATTTAATCATATTCCACACCACACCATCCAACTTTCTAGGCTACGTGACGTTACAGTTTCGTGGAGGTTCGGAGGCGTGGCATGTGCATTTGGATCGACTGTGTATATTTTATATAGGGGACCTGAACATTACTTACAGTAGGCTTTATCAAGGGAACCCCTACTTTAGTGTCAATATTTATGTACAGTTAGAGTTTCCACTATCCATTAGGCAGTACTGGGGAGCTTACTACCGTACTCCTAATGCGATAAGTATCGTGTCGTCTGTGCGGACACCTGTCCATAGAGCTTCACGTAATAACGGATTCTTATCTGCTGAGGAATCTGAGGAGGACCCATCTGAGGGTTCTGCTGTTTAGTCAGACTTGGGCAATATGTGAGTCTTAAATTATGTTTAATTACTTTGAGAACTTGGTCTGTATATAAATAATCCTGACAGAACTTCCGTTATGTATAATGATGTAAATTATGTGTGATGATGTATAATATTTTTAATTTCTGCTAAGTTTATTTTATTGTCATCAAAGAAGAAAGAAAAAAAGTTTACAATTCGTATTTTTATCATAACATCACTTTTTATGATCTTGAGGGTATTTGGGTAATTAAGTAACATAAATGTGGCACCCTACGGTGGGTGTTACATTAGTTGGTATCAGAGCCCAAGTTAGAGTCATTTTGGGGTTTGTGGTTAGGTCTGTCTTGTTTGTGTTGTGTGATTCTCTGTTATTGTTTTCTGAAAAGAAACAATATTGTTTGAATATTGACCTTACTTTCTTTGTATTGTCCAGTTTGAGTAGAAAAAGTAATGACTGGACGAGGACATGGACGTGGGAATAATAGAACAGATATAGAACTTAAGGGGGATGATAATTTGAATATAGTCATACCGTATGCTTGACTATGCAATGAATGGCTGAAGTTATTGTGCAACAGAATCAAAGAGCAAATGCAGATGTTCATAGTTTATCAGAGTTTCGAAGGAACAATCCACCGAAGTTTCGTGGGGAGTTTGACCCAGAGAAGGTTGAACTTTGGATCCAAGAACTTGAAAAGATATTTGATGGTATGGGTTGTGCTGATGAACTGAAGCTTACGTTAGCAACGTTTATGCTGGTAGGAGATAGTGAACGTTGGTGGGTAGGAGCTAGAAGACTGTTAGAAGCTGAAAGAAGGATGGTGACATGACAACTTTTTAAGCAAAAATTTCTAGAGAAATATTTTCCAGCAAGTGTGAGGCATATGAAGGAAATGGAATTTCTGAGTTTACGACAAGGATTGATGTCCGTAAGTGAGTATGTGGCAAAATTTGAAAGTCTGTCTTAATTTTCAAGATATTTGCAGATGAACCCAGATGAGGGCTGGAAATGCAGGAAATTTGAGGAAGGATTAAAGCTGGATATTAAGAGAGCAGTATCGATGTTGGAGATTAATCAATTTCCAACTTTGATTGAAAAATGACATAAAGTTGAAGAGATTGATCATCAACGTGCAGCAAGAAATAAGAATTTTGGACCTGTAAGGTTTCAAAAAGGGAAGAATAATCAAGCAAATTACTTTCAGCAAAAGCCGTATGCAAAACCGGCAGGAGGTCAGAACAAGAAGCAATTTATGGGAGGAAGTTCTAGCAATAATAAGGCAAGTCAAGCTGGGACTCCTATTCGATGTTTCAAATGTGGGAAGGATCATCTCACCAAGGATTGTCAACATAAGGAAGTTGTTTGTTTTAAGTGTGGAAAGCTTGGACATTTCTCTAAAGACTGTGATCAGCTAAAGAAGGAATCCTCTATGGGAAACGTCCGTACTACAAGGCCACAGGCGGGTGGTCATGTTTATACAATGAGCGGGGAGGAAGCCGCTAAATCTGAGGATTTGATAATGGAGGAGTGTGCTATTAAAGGTAATCCTTTAACTGTACTCTATGATTCAGGAGCAACGCATTCTTTCATTGCATGTGATTATGTGGAGCATTTGGGTTTGACTGTGACTGCATTGCCATATGATTTAAGTGTTGCTACTCCTACTGATAAGCCTGTGATTACTTCCAAAGTATGCCTGAATTGTCCTGTTTGTGTTAGGGATAAAACATTTTATGTGGATTTGATCTGTTTGCCTTTTTCTAAGATTAATGTAATCTTAGGAATGGATTGATTATCTTCTAACCATATCCTAATTGATTGTTCGAATAAGACATTAGTATTTCCTGAGGCTAAGGATTCTAGATTCCTAACGGCTACTCAAGTGGAAGCTTGTCTGAAGGAAGGAGATCGTGGGTATTTATTATTATCTTCTTTGGAAGGGCAATGTGAAGATGTCTTGAAGGATATTTTCGTGGTCAATGAATTTCCTGAGGTATTTCCTGAAGATATACCTGGACTACCACCAGAAAGGGAAATTAAGTTTTCTATTGATCTAGTACCTGGAGCTGGACCGATATCAAAAACACCCTATCAGATGTCGCCGGTAGAATTAGCCGAACTGAAGAAACAATTAGAGGAATTATTGGAGAAGCAATTCGTGAGACCTAGTGTGTCACCATGGGGAGCTCCAGTTTTATTGGTTAAGAAGAAGGATGGGACTTCACGTCTATGTGTAGACTATCGGCAATTGAACAAGGTTATGATTAAAAATAAATATCCACTTCCAAGGATAGATGATCTAATGGATCAATTGCGAGGAGCCGCAATATTTTCCAAGATTGATCTACGTTCTGGGTATCACTAGATACATGTGAAAGTGGAGGATATTCCCAAGACTGCATTCCGGACGCGCTATGGGCATTATGAATATCTTGTGATGTCATTCGGTATGACAAATGCACCAGCTATATTCATGGACTTCATGAATAGAATTTTTCGTTCATACTTAGACAAGTTTGTTGTTGTCTTTATTGATGACATTTTGATCTATTCTCGAAATCAGGAGGAGCACGCTGAACATCTCAGAGTGGTTCTTCAAATATTAAAGGAAAATAAGCTTTATGCTAAATTGTCCAAATGTGAATTCTGGTTAAGTGAAGTTCAATTTTTGGGACGCGTAATATCAAAGGATGGAATTGAGGTTGATGCTTCAAAGATGGAGACAATTGTTAAATGGGAAAGACCAAAGACTGTAATAGAAATCCGTAGTTTTATCGGATTAGCTGGTTACTATAGACGGTTCATTGAGGGATTTTCGAAGATTGCAGGACCTCTTACCCAACTTACACGAAAGAATCAACCGTTCGTGTGGACTGATGCATGCGAAGAAAGTTTTCAAGAGTTGAAAAGAAGATTGACTACTTCACCGGTATTGATTCTACCTGATCCAAATGAACCTTTCGAAGTATATTGTGATGCTTCATACCAAGGATTGGGTTGTGTACTTATGCAAAATCATAAGGTGGTGGCTTATGCTTCAAGGCAGTTGAAAAATCATGAGAAGAATTATCCGACTCATGATTTAGAGTTGGCAGCAGTGGTGTTTGCTTTGAAAATTTGGAGGCATTTTCTCTATGGAGCTACGTTCACTGTTTTTAGTGATCATAAAAGTTTAAAATATCTGTTTGACCAAAAAGAGTTGAACATGAGGCAAAGGCGTTGGTTAGAGTTTCTGAAGGATTATGACTTTCAATTGTAGTATTATCCCGGAAAGGCGAATGTCATAGCGGATGCGTTGAGTAGAAAAATACTTAGTGCTTCTGTTATGATGATCAAAGAGAAGGAGTTGATAGAAGAATTTTGGGATGTGCGATTATCTGTGAAATTGACGTCGGGCAAGATATGTTTAAACATGATCACCATTTCAAATGATTTGATGGATAGAATTCGTGAAGGACAAAACAGTGACCAGTATTTGCAAGAAGCAAAAGAAGCAAAGAGCCAAGGAGCAGTGTTGGAATTTAAAGAAGGTGTTAATGGAATTTTGAAGTTTCAAGGAAGAGTTTGTGTGTCTAATGATCCAGATCTTAGGAGATTGATTTTGGATGAAGCTCACAGGAGTAAGTTGAGTATGCATCCAGGAGCCACAAAGATGTACCGGGATTTAAAACAATTATATTGGTGGCAAGGAATGAAGAAAGATGTTACAGAGTATATATCATCCTGTTTAGTCTGTCAGAAGGCTAAGGTGGAACATCAAAGACCTTCGGGAATGTTGCAACTGTTGCCTATTCCTAAGTGGAAATGGGATGACATTGCAATAGATTTTGTGACGCGTTTACCAAAAACTCGAAAGGGTTATGATGCTATTTGGGTAATTGTTGATCGGCTTATTAAGTTAGCGTACTTTTTGCTTATTAATATTAAATACTCAATGGAAAAGTTGGCCCAAGTGTACATCAGTGAGATTGTTAGACTTCATGGTGTACCATCCAGTATCATTTCGGATCGAGATCCGAGATTTACTTCGAGATTTTGGAATAGTTTGCAAGAATCGATGGGAACTAAGCTACGTCTAAGTTCTGCTTACCATCCACAAACAGATGGTCAGTCAGAAAGAACAATTCAGTCTCTAGAAGATTTATTGAGAGCTTGTGTTCTGGAGCAAACTGGAGGTTGGGATGAATTCTTGCCATTGATAGAATTCACATATAACAACAGTTTCCATTCAAGTATAGGGATGGCACCCTATGAAGCATTGTATGGGAGATGATGCAGAACACCGTTATATTGGTATCAGGATGGTGAGAGTGCTATGTTAGGACCAGAGATTATCCAACAGACAACTGAGAAAGTGAAGATGATTCAAGATAAAATGAGAGTGACCCAAACTCGGCAAAAGAGTTATGCTGATAAAAGGAGAAAATCTCTTGAGTTTGAAGAAGGTGACCATGTATTTTTGCAAGTAACGCCTATGACTGGTGTTGGACGAGTGCTTAAATTTAAGAAGCTCACTCCAAAATTTATTAGGCCGTATCAGATTTTACGTCGGGTGGGTCCGATGGCGTATCAGATTTTACGTCGGGTGGGTCCGATGGCATATCAGATTGCATTACCACCTTTTCTGTCAAATCTTCACAATGTATTTCACGTATCACAACTACGGAAATATATTTTTGATCCTACTCATGTTATTGAGCCAGACACAGTACAGCTGAAGGAAAATTTAACCTATGAAACTTTTCCAGTAAAGATTGAAGATCGAAGGACAAAGCAACTTCGAGGTAAGGAAATTTCATTGGTTAAAATCGTTTGAAATGATGTAAGTGGAGAAGCCACATGGGAACTAGAAGAAAGGATAAAAGAACAATATCCATATTTATTTTGAAAGTGTGAAATCGAGTTTATCAAGTTTCGAGGACGAAACTTTTGTTAGAGGGGGAGAGTTGTAACACCCCGAACTTTCTATCTTAGAAATAATAATTTTGACAGTTAACAGAATTCTACTGTTTAGTGATTTCTGTGTGCTGTAAAATTATTTTGAATATTCCGTCTGTATATTTGATCGTTTTGAGTAATTTACTCCGTGTCAGGGAAATAATAAATTTCGGGCCGAAAAAATTTTACGTAATTTAATTATTACTGAAAAGTCTTAATTATTTTACGTAATCTGATTTAATATTTGTGAATTTTCTAATTTTTATGATTTTGTGGATGATTATGAAATTTTTACTGTTTGTGGGCCCCAAGGGGTGTATGTGGGCCCAGGTGGCCATACGTGGGCCCAGGTGGGTCTCGCAAAGTGAAAATTTTTCTACGCATAGAAAAATTTGTACTGTTTAGATGGAGACAGGGGATCTTATTAAACCTGAATCCGGAAACAGTTTTAGAAAATTTCTTTTACAGTGTTTTATACTATATTTAATTATCGAACGATTAAAAATACAGTAAATATATTCTTTAGTGAGGTTATAATAGATAAAAATAAAATTCTATACTGTTAAGTCAACATTGGTGGTTTGGAAATCCACCATCGATTTAATCACCGTTGGAGATTTAATCTTGATTTAATCAACGGTGGAGATTTGATCTTAAAAGTGAATAGGATCAATTATAACCATTGGATGGAAATTAAATCAAGGGTGGAGATTTAGTCTTATAAATGGTTATGACCATTATCTACCCTTGGATGTAGAATTAATCAATGGTGGAGATGGATCATTAATGACCATTGGATTTGGTTTTAGATCAATGGTGGAGAATTGGTCATCAAAAATGACTACAACCATTTTGGACCCTTGAATGTAAAGTTTGAAGGTGTAATCTTGACCCTTCATTTTGGAGACACATTCAATGGTTAGGATTGCAAGCCAAAAATGATCCAATGGCTCAAATAAAGTCTTCCATCTATAACCTAAACCTAATAGCTATTTTAATCCAAACCATTCTTTTAATCAAGGGTTAGGATGGCTTAGGATGATGGCTATGAAATTTGTCATATTTTTATGAAGCATGGAAGGGGGGGACAATTTTGGAGGCTTAAGGCAATAGCCAAGTTTCAAGACCACCTATTATTTTTTCCTATTGATCATTATTGATCATTCCAAAAGGCTATAGTTTTTCAAACTTCACTTTCCACCTTTCTCCATGCAAGCTACGGCCATGCAAAGCTTTGAAGACCAAATAATTCATTTCTACACTTTACATTATCACATCTTCACCTTTTCACTTAAGTTTCAAGAAACAAACCAAAGAAAACTCCATTTTCTCTCCCTAAGAAGACCATTCGGCCAAGCATCTTAAATCTCTCCTCCATCACTCTTTAATTTCATACAACCTAGTTTCTTGAATCCTTACCTTATTCTAAGCAACTTTCATGTTGAAGACTTTCTCTAAATCTTCCATCTTGAAGGACTTTTACTAAGATCAAGTTATAGAGTTTTTGTTGGTGAAGTGTAAGGAAACTTCATTTTATTCTTTTCTTTTTTATGTTCTAAACCATGTTTAATCCACGGTTCCTCTTATTAAAGCTTGATATACTAATTTCTTGTGTTTGTTTCATGTTTAAGAAATTTGTGTTGGTGGAGATCTTGTTCAAAATACAAAGCAAGGAGCTTTAGAGGATCTTCAAGAGGTAAGAAGGAGATCCATCTCACCAACCAAGCATGATGGTGAGAGATGGTTTTATATTTGATGGATGGTGAATCCATGTGAGGATTCATATCCATGGTCATGTAATAATTTGTGTGTGTTATGTGCTTTGATTATTTTTGCCTATGCTTGATATGCTTTGCATGATTTACTTGTGTATGCATGCTTAGTATGATTTTTATTTGCTTATATGGTATGCTTATAATATGCATGATGATATATGTTGAATATATTATGATGGATGTATGTTGAAATAAACAAATTTTAACTCCAAAGGCCATAGAGAAGGTTACGGTTTTGGGCTTCCAAAACTAGGGTTTTTATTGAAATTTTTCAAGAACAATGGAGTTAATTTTTAGTCCTTAAACTTAAGCAAATTTTCAGCCAAGACACCAACCAATTTGGTGTTCACAAAATTATATTTTCATGAATGATAAAATTAAATGATTTGAGAAGTAAAGAAAATAAACAAAAGGGTTTGTTTTGCAAAAAGAATGCACACGGTTTTGAGTTGTGTTTTCATGAATTTATTTTGTGTAGAAACAAGAATGGAATTTATTTAAGTTAGAAGAAAAATATTTCATGGTTTCAATGGTCATTTATAAGGTCTTGATAATTTAGAAAAATGTTTTGATGTTATAAAATACAAGAATTTTCAAAAAAAGGATTTTGGAAAGGGGAATTAAAGTGTTATCAAATAAGTGAAGTGGAATTTTTATAAATAAAAGAAAAAGGAGATTGAAAGTGTTGAACTTCAAATTATTTTAAAGAGAATTAATTTTTAGAAGTGATTTAGAAATATAAAAGAAAACATTTGTAACTTAAATTTACTAACATAGAATTTATTTATTGGGTTTTGGAAAATGTTTTGGAAATTTAAAGTTAGAAACAGTAATTAAATCAACTAAATGTGATTTTGTAAGATTAAATCAATAAAAAAGTGATTTTGAGAAAATATATTATGGAAAAGATTTTTGACTAAGAATAGGAAGAGAATAAATTAAGAAATTATATTATTGTAAGAAAAGTCCAAAATAATATTTTTTTTTTTAAGTTAAGAAATATTTTACGAAGGGTAAAAAAGGTGAAAAACAATTTACGTAACTCAAAAACGTAATTTTTAAGTTACACGACTTGAAAAACGTTAAAATATTTCTACGCGATTTTTAAAGCATTTAAATATTTTACACGATCGAAATGTTGTAGAAAAATCGCTATGCGAATTAAAAACAAAAGAATATTTTTTACACAATTTAGAATACAGTAGAAAATGGTTACGTGATTTTTAAACGTAACAGAAAATGTTACAAATCATTGTTTACGTAACAAAATATTACGTGACTGTGAAAGCGTGACAAAAACATTTTGCGAATGAGGAAAACATGGTAATGTGATTTTACTGTTAATTATACAGTAAACTTTATGGTTAAAATCAGTATATGAATGCTGTACAAGAAATTGAGAAGTTTGCCTGTAATTGGCATTAATACAAGAACGTAAAACAGTATTTGAACCTGGTATAAGAAAGTATGTGATTTACCTTTAGTTAGTAATTGGTGCATTACACATGCATTGAAAATGGTCCGATGGATTATATATGGCTAATTGCCTAGGAGAAACGTACACCTCTTGAGTGGGTGCAATACGCGTAGTGTAGGTCACTCATTGACCTTGGGGGCATTGGGGTGCGGGTTGCTCACAATGGACAGTTGGTAGCTCTTCTGTACCGTGGGTTAGACCAATGCAACACACCGATGATCCGGACTGAGACACTTTCTTAATCGAGATCTGATAAAGACTGTCGTGTATGTGCTAGATGTGCAAGATATAATTATAGCACTTGGTCTGAGGCACGTGGTACCGGCAGATCTTTTCCATCAATTTCTCTGACCTGAGTTTAGCTCCATGGAGTAGGAAATCAAGTCTATATGTTCATGCATTAACATAAATGCCTACATCTGTGAAATATTGATTATGACAATTGTACTTTTTAAAATATCTGCTTAGTGTAGATGGCATTTCCTATAATTATTAAATGTTAATTTTGATCAATAATATGTTGATGCCATATTGTAATATGATGTGTTTATGGCATGCTGTTATGTTATCTCTATGCTACATGTTGGTATTGGCATAGGTGATCTCACCTCTTTGTATGTATATTTGTATATTGTATTTATAATTGGCTGAAGACGTTGAGAAAGAAACAGTACAAGAAGGAGAAGAGGAACTACTTCTCACGTCTGGGAACGCAGAATTTTGAGAAGATGGAGATGCCCAGCTTTCTAGGATACGTGACGTTACAATTTCGTGGAGGTTCGGAGGCGTTGCATGTCCATTTGGATCGACAGTGTATATTTTATATAGGGGACCTGAACATTACTTACAGTAGGCTTTATCAAGGGAACCCCTACTTTAGTGTCAATATTTATGTACAGTTAGAGTTTCCATTATCTATTAGGCAGTATTGGGGAGCTTACTACCGTACTCCTAGTGCGATAAGTATCGTGTCGTCTGCACGGACACCTGTCCATAGAGCTTCATGTAATAACGGATTCCTATCTGCTGAGGAATCTGAGGAGGACCCATCTGAGGGTTCTGCTGTTTAGTCAGACTTGGGCAATATGTGAGTCTTAAATTATGTTTAATTACTTTGAGAACTTGGTCTGTATATAAATAATCCTGACAGAACTTCTGTTATGTATAATGATGTAAATTATGTGTGATGATGTATAATATTTTTAATTTTCGCTAAGTTTATTTTATTGTCATCAAAGAAGAAAAAAAATTTTAACATTCGTATTTTTATCATAACATCACTTTTTATGATCTTGAGGGTATTTGGGTAATTAAGTAACATAAATGTGGCACCCTACGGTGGGTGTTACAAGAAATGTGGAAAAAGATTTTCTTGAGTAAGAAAATATATTAAATGAAGTATAAAGTTATATTATTTTGAGAAAAGTTGAAAAGGAATTTTTTGAAGGGCAAGAAATATTTTCTGTAATGGAATTGTGGTGAAAAATTATTTACGTATCTTAAAAACATCATTTTTAAAGTACATGGTTTGAAATACAGTAAAATATTTCTACACGAATTGAAATACAGTAAAATATTTCTACATGATTTGAAATATGGTAAAATATTTCTACGCGATTGGAAATGTGTTGAAATATTTTAAGCGATTTGAATTACGTTTAAATATTTTGAGAACGATGAAAAAGTTTTAAATATTTTACGTAATTTAAACTACTATTGAAAAATCACTACGTGATTTAACAGTAATAGAATATTTTTACACAATTGTGAAAATGACGGAAAACTGCTATGAGATTTAGAAAGTATTTTAAATATTTTGAGAATGATGGAAAATGATTTAGTCGACTTAAAAGAATAATTTTTAAGATACGCAATTTTGAAACAATGGAAAAATACTATGCGATTTGAGAAACGTATATTTTTACATAATTGAGAAAAATGTTGAAAAAATTATTATGTGATTTAAAAGTGCAACAGAAGAGTTGCAGCATTTTGAAAACGTAACAGAAATGTTACGAAATTTTATAAACGTAACAGTAGTGTTACGGTATTGTGAAAACGTAATAAAAACATTTTGGAATTTTAAAAATGTAACAAAAGTGTTATAGTATTGTGAAAATGTAAAAGAAGTGTTATGGTATTGTGAAAATATAACAGAAGTGTTAGGGAATTGTGAAAACGTAACAGAAATGTTGCGCAATTTTGTGAAAACACGACAAAAGTGTTTTATAACTATGAAAATGTGATAACATGATTTTGCTATTGAATATACAGTATGAATTACTGTCGAACCAGTGTATGGACACTGTTTGTGAAAATGACAAGTTTTGCCTGTGATTGGCATTTGGTGCATTTTACATGCATTTGAAATATATGCCTGTGATTGGCATTGGTGCTTTATACATGCATTGAAAAAATATGTGTTGAGGCATATGATTACATTGAACAAATGAAATTGAAAGATTTGGCCCTTGTGGTTGGACTTGCACTGATATATCCGTGCATTGTATAAAGTATAGCTAATAAGCTATTTTGGCCCTTGTGGTTGAAGAGGGAATGAGAATTGATAGTGAGGTCTATGATGGATCTTGGGGATGTCAAGGCGTAGCGGTCGACCAGTGGATATCTGTCTATGGGCTAAGGCTGGACCATATGCCACTTGGCGATGCAGTCCGTTGCAACGCATTGACGATACCCGACAAGAACACGATTCTTTTCAACGATTGGGAGATTGTCTATGGGCTTAGGCTGGGCAATTAACCAGAGCATTCTCCTTGAAATTGTGAAAACCTCCATGGAGTTGTTTTTGAAAAACTGAGTCTATGTGCGCATGCATGAATCTGAGCATTTATACTAGTATGATATATTAATTGAGGAATATTAGCTATGACAACTATTTTGAATACTTGGATAATGATGATGATAATTAGACAATGTTGAGGGCATTATCGTAATTGTTGTTTATGATAATTGAATTGATATATGATTGGATGATGATAGTTGATTAATATTGAATATATTATTGGAAGTCTAGTATGATATCCCTGTATGATATTGTTGTTTGTGTTATCTCTGTGCTGCCATGTTGGTATTGGTGTAGGTGATCTCACCTCTTTGCTCTATTGTCTTGCTATGTTTGTATTGTTACAATTATACAGTAGAAGGAACGAGTTGTCTTAGACATAACGGGTGGTAGATATTCTAAGTTTTGGTGACAACATGGAGGAGTGGTCATTCAAGACTCGTCGGTGTGCAGTGTTAACAAGAAGCAGATATTTGATGCATCAAAATGGATACAAGAAGGAATAAGTATGTTAAGTTTTCTTGTTAATGTTGTACCGTGCTATTAAGTAGGACCCGTCATAGGGTTTGCTACTGTTAAAAAGAGAGAGTTTTCTGTTAGTTTTATATTTCTCTTTAAATTGTTAAACATTAATTGGTGTCAATATTGTATATTCAATATATTTCCAGTATTACTTATGGATTTCAATAAGTTTATGTTTCTGTAATAAGAAGAAATTTTAAAACCCATCTTTTTATAACTTGTAACACCCTGAATTTCCTATCTCTTAAATAGTAATTTTGACAGTTAACAGAATTTTACTGTTTAGTGATTTCTGTGCACTGTAATATTATTTTGATTATTCCATTAGCGTATTTGATCGTTTTGAGTGATTTACTCCGTGTCAGGAAAATAATAATTTTCGGGCTGGAAAAATTTTACGTAATTTAATTATTACTGAAAAGTCTTAATTATTTTACGTAATCTGATTTGATATTTGTGCGTTTTCTAATATTTATGATTTTTGTGGATGATTATGAAATTTTTTACTGTTTGTGGGCCCAGGGGGTGTATGTGGGCCCAGGTGACCATACGTGGGCCCATATGGGTCCCGCAAAGTGAAAATTTTTCTACGCATAGAAAAATTTGTACTATTTAGACGGAGACAAGGGATCTTACTAAACCTGAATCCGGAAACAGTTTTAGAAAATTTCTTGTACTGTGTTTTGTACTGTATTTAATTATCGGGCGATAAAAATACAATAAATATAATTTTTGTGGGGCTTAACAGATAAAAATAAATATTATACTGCTTAAGTCAACATTGGTGGTTTGGATGTCCACCATTGATTTAATTAATGATGAAGACTTGATCTTGATTTAATCAACGGTGTAGGATAAGTTTAATAAAATGGCTATGACCATTTATAACCATTGGATTTGGATTTAATCAATGGTAGAGATTTGGTCTCAAAAAGTGACAAAGACCATTTATGACCATTGGATGAAGGATTAATCAAGGGTGGAGATTTGGTCTTGTAAAGTAACAAGGACCATTTATGACCATTGGATGTTAATTTAATCTATGGTGGAGATTTAGTCTTAAAAAGTAGCAAAGACTAATTAGGACCCTTGGATTTAAAGTTTGAAGGAGCAGTCTTGACCTTTAATTTTGGAGACACATCTAATGGCTAGAATTTAAAGGAGAAAGATCCAATGGCCTAGATTAAGTCTTCTAAATCAAAAGTCTACCTAAATCCTAACCATTGAATTAATCAATGGCTAGAAATGCTTAAGATAGTGAGGAGTGAAATTGGTCACATTTTGGAGTGCATGAAGAGGGGGGGACGGTTTTGTGGTGAATTATGAAGCTAAAGGAAAAGTTACAATGCATTATTTGTTGCTTTAGTCAATTATGATTTGGTTTAGTCAATTATGCTACATGATTTCTTTGTTTGCATCCTTTGGAGATTACTTGAAGGGGGGCTACGGTTTTGAGAAACTTTAGGACATAGGAAAAAGTTTGAAGACCATTATTAGTGGTCTTGGTCATTCTTGGCCATTATTGTTCATTTTCAAGAAGCAAAATTTTCTCTCATTTCTCTTCTCCTCTATGTTTCGGCCATGACCAACAAGAACACCCTCCATCACTAAAAAATTTCATCCAATCTAGTTTCTTAAATCCTTACCTTATTCTAAGAACATCTCTAGTTATGAGTTTTCTCTAAATCATTCATCTTGATCTTCAAATCCAAGCTTCAAGTTTCTACCAAAAATGGTAAATTTCATATTTCTTCTTGTAATCTTCTTGTTTTGATTTTCTAAGCCATGATTGAACCATGGTTACCTATTTCTACACTTGTTATTGATTGTAACATTTGTTTATGATTTTTAAGAATTTTCCCAAGGAGCTTCACAAAATTTGTGGAAGGAAAAACTAAGTGTTTTCACTTCA
Organism: Ormosia emarginata; assembly: GCA_029884605.1. NCBI lineage: Eukaryota > Viridiplantae > Streptophyta > Magnoliopsida > Fabales > Fabaceae > Ormosia > Ormosia emarginata. The sequence continues at coordinate 29,508,515 of JAQQTP010000079.1, read as the reverse complement.
TCCTTTATCTTAACCAAGTCTAAGAAGCTTTTCTCTTACAAAAATCAAAAATTTCATCTTTGTTCTTCAAGAGGAATTTCGGCCATACCATCCAAAATCACCATCCAATCCTTTTTAATTTCATCCAACCATAGATCTTGAATCTACATGATATTCTAAGCAATTTTCATATTGGAGATTTTCTCTAAATCATCTCTCTTCAACCTTGTTCTTCAAGCTAAAGATTGAAGCTTTAATGGTGAAGTTTGTTACTCTTCACTTTTCTTTTGATTTTCAAGGTTCTAACCATGATACACATCCATGGTTTTCTTATTCAAGCATAAGATACTAATAAATATATGTGTTGTTTTGTGTTTAAGAAACCCTTGGTGGTGAAGGACTTGGAAAGAGAAACAAATCAATAAGCTTTTGAGGATCTTCAAGAGGTAAGAGGGAGATCCATCTCACTAACCAAGCATGGTGGTGAGAGATGGTCTTATATTTGATGGATAATGAATCCATGTGAGGATTCATATCCATGGTCATGTAAAGTATTTGTGTGTGTTTATGAACTTTGATTATTTGCCTATGCTTGATATGCTTTGCATGATTTTATGGCTTATATGGTATGCTTATAATAAGCATGATGATAATATGGTATGCTTATAATATGCATGATGAGAATATGTTGAAATTATGTTTATGTATGCCATGATGTGATGATGGAAAGAAAATCAATTTTTAGCTTCAATGGCCAAAGGAAAGGAAATACGATTTTGATACCCATGAAGAGGGTTTATGTTGAAAATTTTTAAGACAAGGGAATTAATTTTTAGGTCCCTAGAACATTGAGAATTTCGGCCAAGACACCTCAACATAGGTGTTTATAACTTAATATTTTCATGAAAGAATAAAATCAGATTGATTTGAAAAGCATGGAAAATGAACAAAGGATATGTTTTTCAAGAGAACAAGAACATGGTTTTGAAGGATTTTTATTGATTTATTTTGTGTAAAAAGATCCTAAGTGTTTTTCTAAACATGAGTTTTGAATGAAACGGGCAAACGTTAATTTTAAGGATTTGCAAAGAAAGTGAAAAAGGATTTGCAAAGAAAGTGAAAATGAATTTGAACAAATGGGTTTAGTTTTTATGACCATAAGTCTTACGGTTTTGAAAGCAAAATTTTAATGGTTTTGTTTGTGTAAAACCATATTGACTTAGAAGGAAAAATGTTTTGATTATTTTCACTAGTCACGTCCACGTTTTTGAAGACTTGTAATGCCTTGATTTTGATGAAACAAAGTGATTTTCCAAGTGGAAATATAATTGATTTAATACAAGAATTTGGAAAGGGAATTAGAGCATTTTATCACTTGAGATAATAGAAAATTTCATAATGGAAAACAAAGAGAGGTTGAAAACGTTTGAGTTTCAATTTATTTTTGGGAAGGTTGATTTTGGAAATGATTAGGGAAAAATGGAGAATATAATGGTATTTTGAAAATTTACTAATGTATAACTGATTTTCGAGTTTTAAAGTACGTTAGGAAATTCTTAAAGCTTGAAACATTGATTTAAATTAATTGAAAAGTAATTTTGTGGGTTATATTTGAAAAAGAAATTCTTGAGTAAAGAACTGTGGAAAAAGATTTTCTTAAGTAAGAAAATATATTAAATGAAGTATAAAGTTATATTATTTTGAGAAAAGTTGAAAAGGAATTTTTGAAGATTAAGAAATATTTTCTATAATAAAATTGTGGTGAAAAATTATTTGCGTAACTTAAAAACGATTTGAAATGCAGTAAAATATTTTTACGCAATTTGAAAATTGTGTTGAAAATAATATTGATTTATTTAAGTCTAAAATAATGTTTGGAATATTGAGGAATATTTTACGTGATTGTAAAGTGTTGAAAAATATTTTACGTATCTTAAAAATAATTTGAAATACAATAAAATATTTCTACGCAATTTGAAATACGTTGAAATATTTCTACGTGATTTGAATTATGTTTAAATATTTTACGTAATTTGAACTACTGTTGAAAAATCAATATGTGATTTAAAAGTGATAGAATATTTTTAAGTGATTGTGAAAATGATGAAAAATCGTTATGTGATTTGAAAAGTGTTTTAAATATTTTGAGAATGATGGAAAATGATTTATGCGACTTAAAAGAATGATTTTTAAGTTACGCAATTTTGAAATAGTGGAAAAATACTATGCAATTTGAGAAACGTATATTTTTACGCGATTGAGAAAAATGTTAAAAAATTAGTACGTGGTTTAAAAGTGCAACAGAAGAGTTGCAACATTTTGAAAATGTAACAAAAATGTTACGAAATTTTGTAAACATAACAGTAGTGTTACGGTATTGTGAAAACGTAATAAAAATGTTTTGCAATTTTAAAAACGTAACAAAAGTGTTACGGTATTTTGAAAATGCAACAGAAGTGTTATAGAATTGTGAAAACGTAACGGGAATGTTGTGCAATTTTGTGAAAACACGACGAAAGTGTTTTATAACTATGAAAATGTGATAACATGATTTTCGCTGTTGAAAGTACAGTATGAATACTGTTGAACCAGTGTCCATACACTGTTTGTGAAAATGACAAGTTTTGCCTGTGATTGGCATTTGGTGCATTTTACATGTATTGGAAAGATATGCCTATGATTGGCTTTGGTGCATTATACATGCATTGGAAAAATATACGTTGAGGCATATGATTACATTGAACAAATGAAATTGAAAAGATTTGGCCCTTGTGGTTGGACTTGCACTGATATATTTGTGCATTGTATAAAGTATAGCTAATAAGCTATTTTGGCCCTTGTGGTTGAAGAGAGAATGAGAATTGATAGTGAGATCTATGATGGATCTTGAGGTGCGTCAAGGCGCGGCGGTTGACCAGTGGATATCTGTCAGTGGGCTAAGGCTGGACCACATGCCACTTGGCGATGCAGTCCGTTGCAACGCATTGACGATACCCGACAAGAACACGATTCTTGTCTACGACTGGGAGATTGTCTGTGGGCTTAGGCTGGGCAATTAACCAGAGCATTCTCCTCGAAATTGTGAAAACCTCCATGGAGTTGTTTTTCAAAAACTGAGTCTATGTGCGCATGCATGAAACCGAGCATTTAAATCCATGTGATATATTAATTGAGGAATATTGGCTATGACAATTATTCTGTTGAGAAATACTTGAATGATATTTGAACTGATAAATGATTTGATGATGATAGTTGATTTATGTTGATGATATGATCTTAATTCTGGTATGATATTGTTGTTTGTGTTATCTCTGTGCTGCCATGTTGGTATTGGTGTAGGTGATCTCACCTCTTTGTTATGTTATCTTGCTGTGTCTGTATTGTTAAAATTAAACAGTAGAAAGAATGAGTTATCTTAGACATACCGGGAGGTAGATACTCCGAGATCGGAGACAACATCAAAGAATGACTATTCCAGAGTCGATAGCGTGCAGTGTTGACATAGAACAGATGTCTGATGCATCAAGATGGATACAAGAAGGAATAAGTATGTTAAGTTTTCCCGTTAGTGTTGTACCGTGCTATTAAGTAGGACCCGTTATAGGGTTTGCTACTGTTAAAAAAAAAGAGTCTGTTAGTTTTATATTTCTCTTTAAATTGTTAAATATTAATTAGTGTCAATATTGTACATTAATCAGTTTAAATATATTTTCAGTAATACTTATGGATTTCAGTAAGTTTATGTTTCAGTAAGAAAGAAATTTTAAAACCCATCTTTTATAACTCAAACTTTATTCGAACTTCTTTTCAGATTATGAGTCGGGAGTCAGACATGTGATACCCTAGGGAGGGTGTTACATAACTCAAACCTTGTGCGAACTTCTTTTTGATTATGAGTCAGGAGTCAGACATGTGATACCCTAGGGAGGGTGTTACATTGTGCATGTGGTCTCTATTCCAAATGCATGTCTTAGAAATAATTTAATAATTGACATCTTAGTTTATATATAGATGTCATCAATGGGTGATCAGAATGACTTTTCGGTCTCGGAGACAACAGAGCATCTGGTTTCTACTCCACTAGTTGTCTCTGACACCGCTAGTGTGTTACTGTCTCGTACTGACAGGCGTAGAAATTGGTCTGAGGCTTGGAAACATTTTGTTGCGGACTCCAGTTCAGATAAGAGAACTAGATGCAATTATTGCGGTACCTTGATCAAGTATGATAACAGAACAAGTGCTATGCGTACTCATTTGAAGAGATGCAAGGATAATCCGGACAAAGACGGAAACAAAAGGCAAAAATCAGTTCCATCCTCAACAAGGACCGCAGAAAGGCATGTTGTTTGTTCTCCTTCATATGCCAAATTTGACCAAGATGCCTGTCGGAATGAACTTGTGAAGATGTTCGTGGCAGCTGAGCTTCCTTTTTGATTTGTGGAGAATGAAGCTTTTCGAAAGTACACGAATGTGTTGCAACCAAGATTCAATATCCCCCCATGCACTACATTAGATCGTGACATTTTCACGCTATAGGATACAGAAAGAACGAACTTGAAGAAGTTTCTTTCAAAACATTATCGAAAAGTTTGCCTCACTACTGACTCATGGACTTCATGTCCAAATATGAGTTATATGTGTTTGACTGCCCATTTCATTGATAATAATTGGGAGCTTTATAAGAAGTTTCTAAATTTCTGTCAAGTCACAAATCATTCAGAAGAGGTTTTGTCCAAGACTATTGAGATGCACTTAAGTCATTGGGAGTTCAATTGTGTTTTCAGTTTGATAGTTGATAATGCTTCGTCAAATGATGTTAGGATTCAACACCTAAAAAGGAGGCTAGCATCTTGGAACAACTTAGTTCTGAAGGGAGATTACATCCATATGCTTTATTGTGCGCATATTCTGAATTTGATTATGAATGAGAGGTTGAAAGAGATTGATGGTTCTGTTTTGAGAATCCGCGGTGCTGTGAAGTACATAAGATCTTCTCTTTCTAGATTAAATAAATTCAAGGCATGTGTTGAGCAGGAGAAGATTGAATATAAGGATCTAGTTTGCTTACATGTTGAAACTCGGTGGAATTTGACCTATCTTATGTTAGAGGCAGCTTTGAAGCACCAAAATGCATTTGAGGAGCTTGAGATGCTAGACAAGAAATATGTTGATAAGTTAGAAAAGGGAAAGGGTGTACCTACATATGAAGATTGGAATTATGTTTTCTTAATTTTACCATTTTTGAAGATCTTCTATGAAGCTACTTTGTACATTTTTGGTACTTCTTATGTTACCAGCAATATATATATGCAAGAGGTATTTAGAATTGGGAAGAAGATCTGCCAATCCTGTGGCTCTAAGGATATAAGTGTAAGTACGATAGCTGAAAGGATGAAGAAGAAGTACGACAAATATTAGGGAAATCCTAATGGTCTAAACATGTTGTCGTTAATTACTGTTGTATTTGATCCTAGGTATAAGCAAGGATATGTCAATTGGTCAATTAATCAAATCTTTGATTTGGACGAGGCGGTTAAATTGCAAGATAAGTTGGATTCTTGTTTGGAGTCACCTTTTGAGGAATATAATAGTCAGGAGGGGGTCTCAAAGTGATACACAAGAAGCACAAGTTGTTGAAACTGATGATGATGATCCTTATTATTGGAATCAATTTTTAAAATGAACTGGGTGCAAATCCAATGCCAAATCTGAGCTAAAGAAGTATTTGAAGGAAGATTTAGAGACCAATCTAAACTTGGATATTCTAAGTTGGTGGAAGTTAAATTCAAGTAGATTTCCAATCCTTGCAAACATCGCTCGGGAGGTATTGGCCATACCTGTCTCCACTGTAGCCTTTGAGTCTGTATTTAGTATAGAAGGAAGGGTGCTTGATCCTTATCGTAGTTCCTTAACACCTAAAATGGTGGAAGCACTTGTCTGCACACAAGATTGGCTAAAAAGAACACCCTTCTCATTGCTTTCTAAAGAGGACTTTGAGCAGCTTGAGAGATTTGAGCGAGGTAAGTTAATATTAATGTTCTACATTTATTTTATTACTTATTGCTTATTGTATTATGTTTTCATAAGTAATGAGATGTTGTTCTACTTTTTTTGCAGAGATGGTTTCTCAACAAGATGTTCCTTGTTCTTCTGCTATTTCTCTTGATGATTGAAGGGGATACATTTTCTTGTATTTGTTTTACTGTTATATTTTATCTTAGGATAATTGTGTATTGGACTGAGTTTGTATTAAGACATGTTATTACTTATAAAGGCATGTTCTCTATTCTTAATAGTTTGTTCCTGGTTTCCTAGTTTCCATTTCTTGATAATTGTCTACTTATAAGGACATGATTCTAATTCTTCAAATTACTCAAATGAAAACCCTCTAATATTACTCTTGATTATACTGATTATAAAATCTTTTGTCATAATACTAATAAGAAGCTGATATGTGTTGTTTCTTTTAATTGATTGTTTCATGTATATTTCTTCACTTTATTTACAAGCAGTGCCAGTGCTTATGGTAGGAACTCTCTTCAATAGTTGAGTTGAGTAGTTAATATGCTTTTTATCCTTTTTCTTGTTGTTTAGGTTGACGAGGGAATTACACTCAACGTTGCTGGGGGGCTGATAATAGAGCATCATTTAATATTTCCATTTGTCAAAGAAGTGGTTAGTTGACTCCTCTTTTATACTTAGAAATGTCAATCATCTTAATAATAGCCATAGGTAACTCTTTTATTGGTGTTGGAGATTTTATGAGCTTGGTTAATAACTTGCACCAAAGAATACTTACTTTATAAACTTTATGATAATTATGAATGCCTTGTTTTGGATGTCTCCTTCGTATTGTTGAGGACTCTCATCTGTTAGCTTATTTCTTTATTTTACTTTTGGTAGGGCATTGGAAATGGCATTCCCCTTGGTGCTGTTGTAACTACTCCAGAGATTGCAAAGGTCTTAACCTACCGAAGTTACTTCAACACCTTTGGTGGGAACCCTATTTGTGTTGTTGCATGGTTGGCTATTTTAAAAGTAATAGAGAAATAGAAGCTTCAAGAAAATGCATTTGTGGTTGGATCCTATTTGAAAAAGAGGCTCACTACGCTCAAGGACAAATATGAATATAATTTTTTGCCCCTTTTTATTCCTTTCCCATTATAATTATAAATGCATACAGGATTTCCTTCTAGAAAGAGTTGCATAATGGAAAGTAGAGGACCTTAACTTAGAAGCACTAGTGTCACAAAACAATCATGACTTTTTTTTTGTTCTTTCAATTTCATAAACAAACTTGGTTTCTTCTGTAGTAATTGGTGATGTCAGGGGAAGAGGCCTGATGCTTGGAGTTGAACTTGTCACTGATCGTGAACTTAAAACACCAGCAAAAGCTGAAACACTGCTTGTAATGGACCAAATGAAAGGTAAAAGTCCATATCCCTCTTGATATGTGTTTTGGTTCTAAGTTACTAACTGGCTCTACTGCTGCTATTACAGAATTAGGAGTGCTAGTTGGAAAGGGTGGTTACTACAGAAATGTCTTCAGAATTACACCTCCCCTATGTTTCAGCAAAGAAGATGCATGTTAGCCTTTAGATATTCCCTAACAGTTAAGTTTATAGATGTTGCCATCCAATATCTGGTCTAATGAATGCTTCTGTTGGGCCTATACTAAGCAATTAGTTATTCTTTATATGAAGTCCATTGTTCACTAATTAGAATCTTTAATTGACTAAAGTTGAGCTAGTTAGAGATTGGTGAGGGGAGCAAAAGCTTAGAAGACTGATTTAGAAATCTAGATCATAGTTAGTTTTGCTTTGGATTTCTTTACCGCTCAAACTGAGCAAAGCCATTTTACATATTTGATAGTATGGTGTTTATGCATGTTGATTATGTACCCAAAAAAAAACATGTTGATTGTCCTGAAAGCGTAGTGAAATTTCTATGTTTGCCTAAATTGATAGTTTAAGCCATTGGTGTTAAATGTCTTGATAACCTGCACAAGTCTAGTGCAAGTGATATGGCTAGTTGGTTTCTCTGCTGGGATACAGATTGAGGATAATAGGATGTTCATGCTAAATGTTTCTTGCGCAATCTATGGATGTATGCTAAATGTTTAGGCAAACTGGTATATAGAGTGGCACCTTGATGTATTGATAGTGTGGGCTTTGGTAAAGACTAGAGAAATTTCTCAAGCAGAAGATCTTCTAAAGGGCTTAAAAGACAAGTTGATTAGCATGTTCTTATAGAGTTTATGTTCTGTTGGATTTGATTAGCAAATAAGTCCTTGTAGAGTTTATATTATGTTTTGAAGATAGTATAAATAATGGAAAAGTCAAACCAGGAGTTTAGAACTCTTTACATTTTCGCATATTTGATTCACTGTTTGCAAAGAGTTACAAAGAATGAGATATATTGTATGTGGCCTATAGACCATTTGCCCAAAATAGTTATTAGTCAAGTGAACTAGTTTTTGAAGTGTCTTGAATTTCTGTACTAGTTTTTGAACTAGTTTTTTGTCCAAACCAGTTCTGAATCAGTTTTTTAAAGTCCAAACCAGTTCTGAACCAGTTTTTCTAAATCCAAACTAATTCTGAACCAATTTTAAACCCAAACTGGTTTTAAACCAATTTTAAATGCAAACCGGTTTAGAATTGGTTCGCCAAACCAAAACCGGTTCGGCTCTCAAATGAATCGGTTTAATTTTTGAACTGAACCACTTTACCAGTTCAGCTCGGTTTTTCATGCTGAACCGAACCATGCCTACCCCTAAACAAAACATACGATATTCAATAATATCAAAGAATCGCTCATACAATCCTAAGATACTATCAAACAACCAACCAGTAAGTATAGAATGATTGCATCAGTCCTCAAAGAATGCTAATATCTCACAGTCAACTTAATACATACACAATTCTTAAATATGCTAACATTCCAAGCATCCTTTCATGTAAATCACATTTCCCACAAACATGCAAGATAAACTTCTCCTATTCAAATAATACACATCCGGAGAAGTTTGTGAGCATATATGCATATGAATCATATAATCCACAAAATTGAATCTAAACTCTCTCTCCACTCATGTAAATCACACATAGCTGAGGATCAAAAGGGTCTTCAATAGCTTGTAATATTAGGCCAATGATAATAGGCGTATGAACATAAATGGAAAGGATACATACAAACATTGAAAAATGTAAACATACTATTTTAAGACTTAAGCCTCTTGGTGGTACCATTAGTTTATTCCAAAGTGAAAGCAAAACTCTTCAGAACCATTCATTTCTTTTTGCACTTTTCTTTACTTCATTCAATTGCTTATCTTTTCTTTTTCTTTTTGATTGAACAAAGCAATTCACTTTCTTTTCTTTTACTTTAGATGGTTCCTTTAAGCTCATTTTACAATATAAATTCATCAATACCCCTAATCTCTGAACTCACTTCAAGAAATAATATGTCATGTACTCAACACACGATGGTAGGAGGAAAATGTAATGCTTTCACATGCATTAGAATGGTTAATACGATAGGGAATATGAGGGATTGAAAAACATATAAGGCCGAACATTTAATAAGATTCAAAAAGATACCTATGTATATAATCATTCAGGGTAAGCTTGAAAGGCTCAATCAGTCCAAACAATGCCCTAATCATTTTCCCAGTCATGCACAATCTAGGATTTCGTTTCAAGAGAGTTTAAAAACAATTTCTAGGATACAAGAAATCTCTACATGCACATCCATAAACTTTTTCTAGACAAGCACTCTTATCATGTTCAAAGTTATACATGCATACAAGTGGGATGTAAATCATACATAAAAAATGACTAGATTGTTTCACATGATTCATGATCGCATAAGGTTTTGCTAAAAGCGATCAAATTGCAAACATTTATATCATTGGACAACCAAACTGCACTAGCAATTGGCACTTTGTCATGCATTCAAATAAATCCATCATTTTCAATTCAAGCATGCATAACATGAAGTGTAAAATGTTAAAAAATTGAAAAAAAAAATTCCTCAAACCCATCAGTAATACCCAAACTTAGTATATGATCATGATAATATGGTGATTATCACTAATGCATACTTTTAATATCAAAACATGTTATACATTCAACATTATAATATCAAAACATGTAATGAAACTCTTCCAAACCGAAGTGAAACAGTGTCCTCACTGTCCACGGTGTATAGGGTATGTGAGCCTGTCAAAATACTAGAAATGTGAGAACTGAGTATTGACTGCGGGATTTAAAGGATGCAAACCCAAGTGCAGGTTATCTCAAGTAATAAATTTCTTGGGAGTTTGAGGTCGATCCACAAGGAATTGATGAAGAAAAATTAATTGAGGTAAGAAAAGGATTTGTCACAACACCAAAAGTAATAAAAGATGTTCACAAATGAATTTAAGAACTTGCTTGGGTTAGGAGATCCACTCTTGGTAATAAATGAAAGGCAAAATTATTTCTCTTTATAACTCAATTGAAATCCACACACAACGGAGGTTCCAATCGAAAAATATAACATTCAAAGTTTAATTATATATGCAATCATATTATGATTCCTTTAATTATCTACCAACATTTGTAAATGAGTTCAAGCATTCACTGTGTCAATCCTATTGTCTACAATAAATCAAGATCTCCATTATACAAAGAAGATTTCTAAATTGATTGGAAACAAAATACAACACATATAATGTTCATTTGATAATATATCATTTAAGCACAAGAAATAGAATAATCTAACCTTATTTCATTACCAAGAGCTTCACTCTTTCATCCATAAAAGATGAAGATTTAGTTACTTATAGATAAGAAGAAAGAAAGAGAGAAGAAGAGAAAGATGAACATAGCTTCAATTTAGAGCAAGAGAAAATTACAACAAAGGAAAACAATAAACAAGCATAACCATAACTTCTAAAAACTAAGCCTAACACCCAGAGCACCAAATGATCAGCCAATGGTGCCTTTTATAGAAGATTAGTGATACAAAATGACAAGGGGACTGATTAAGAGTAGGTGAGGAGTAGGTGGATGAGTGGATAGAGTGGTTGGATGAGTGGTTGAGTGGTTGGATTATTGAGATTCTTTGTCTTCGAAATCATTCATTGCTTAACTCGTGGATGCCGTCATAAAATGGAAAAGTCATCTTATGAAAGTTGTAGATCTAGGTCTTAACTTTCAGATGTCCAAATTTCAGCTCATTTCACCACCTACATCCCGAGATATGGTCCAATTACTACAGACTATTTAGGCCCAGTTTCAGTACCTCTATTTTGACTTACAGACCCAATATCACCTCCAAGCTGTCTGATCTGAGTTTTGTGTTGTTCATGAAAGTTGTAGATATGGATCTTAACTTTCAAATATCCAAATTTCAGCCCAAATAAGTTCCTACAGCCCGAGTTACACTCTGATTACTATACACTGTTCAGGTTTCAGTCACAAAACTCGTGTTCTGACTTCCAAGCTCAATTAGCTCCACTAGATGTCTGAATGAGACTTTGAGCTCTTCATCAAAGTTTTAAAACTCTTTCATATCTTTCCTACAAGGTAAGATACATAATTTTTACACATCTAGAACTCAAGATATGGTAGAAATACAAAAACAGTGTAAGACCCAAATAATGCTGAAAAAATCAATTAAGTCTAATTTGAGTCCAAACTTACAAAACATAATCAAATTCAATCAATTAAGTACGTAGAGAGTGTAAATGACTAAAAATGAGGGTTTATTAATGTATAAAATATGTGATCATCAAGTATACAAATATAAAGAAAAACATATAAAATAACAAACTATGTACCCAGACCTAAAATCAATCATTGAGAAAACTAGAGCTCCTCTCAGTTGGTCCATTAGATCATCTATCCTTGGTAACAGATACTTATTTTTAATTGTCACCTTATTCAGCTATCTATAATCCACATAGAGCTACATGGTACCATCATTTTTCTTCACTAGTAACACAGGTGCTCCCCACGGAGAAACACTTAGCCTAATGTATTGCTTGTCCAACAAATCCTCGATTTGCTTCTTGAGTTCTACTAACTCTAGTGGTGCCATTATATAGGGTGCTATAGAGATAGGACTTGTCCTAGGCACTAAGTCTATAGTAAACTCTATTTCTCGCTTGAGTGGCAACTCCACTATATCACTTGGGAATACTTCAGGATATTCATTCACTACATATATTTCACCTAAGCTTTGCTCAACTTCAACACTTAGGGAAAACAAGAGAATATATCCTAGAGCTCATTTCTCTAAATAGAGATTAACTTGATTCGCATTGAAATACACTAAGTCAGATAGAATGACTTTGGTAGGTATATTTGATAAGAAAACCAGGGATTTATCTAAACAATTCACCACTACATGGTTAGCAGACAACCAATCAATGCCAAGAATGATATCAATATCTACAAGAGGCAAATAGATAAGGTTTATAAGGAAAATCATATCTTCTACCTTTACATGACACTCAAGACACACTTTGGATGTTGTAACAGGTTTACCGATGAGAGTAGATACAGATAAAACATATAAAAGTTCATACACACGTAAATCCAGTATATTCACACAATCATTAGAAACAAAGGAGTGAGATGCTCTTGAATCATACAACACATTTAAAATATGATTGTGAATAATGCATTTACCTTCGCTAAGATCAGAAGACTAAGTCATCTCTTCACCACCTAGAGTATAAACTCTCCCTCTGGCTAGTGGTTTCTAGATAGGCGCAGCTTCTTTCCTTGATGGACACTCCTTAGCAAAATGCCTAGGTTGTCCACAAACATAGCACACCAAGTAAGGCCGGTCTCCGTGCTGTTTTGCACACTTGGAACACTTAAGTCTCACAAACTCCTTCCAAACTTGCTTACCCGTCTCTTGAGGAAAACCAGGTTTAGATGCTCCCTTCATGAACTTTTAATCACCTCACTTCCTTTTTTGAATGATTTGTGATTTAAGTTCCCCTGAAGGCTTTTTTCATGCCTTTCTATAATCCGGCATTTATTTACCAAAGTTGTAAAGTCTCGACTCTCAAATGACTGGATGGCTTTCTGAATGTCTCCTCTCAATCCCTCCTCAAACTTAACACTTCCAAGACTCATTGTGGTTAAGCTTGATGCAAGATGATAATTTTGACAATTCATTGAATTTGGCCACATATTAGCCAACAGACATATCCCTTTGCTCTAACCTAAGAAATTCAATCTCCTTTGCATTCTGAAGATTTTGTGGAAAGAACTTTCTTAGAAAAGAATTCTTAAAGATCTCCTACGTAACAAGAGTTCTTGACACCTCAAAAGCTCTCTTGACGTCCACCCACCAATCCTCTACTTCTTCTTCCAGCATATAAGAAGCAAAAAGCACCCTTTGCTCATCCGAACAAGCTATAACAGTGAATATTTTCCATTTCTTTGAACTAACCCTCAGCTCTGGTTGGGTTGTACTCTCCCTTAAAAGAAGACAGAGTAGATTTCTTGAACACCGAGAGGTCTTGGAAAGTCTAGTTCCTTCCAACTACCTCTTGGTTTAGTCGCCCCTGATGATGTGGTGGTGGTGTAGGCAGTTGATGTTGAGTTGTACCTATTCTCTCAAACATCCTTGCAGTTGTAGTTATTTGTTTTTTAATAGCTTCAGTAGTAGTGGCTATTTGCTCCTGCATTGCAACAGTCATTGCCATAAAGGCTCTAACCATGTTAAGGTCTTCATTAGTTAAGTTCCTATTCCCACGGGTTCGCCTTGAAGACGTCATAATTTCCTGTACACACAGAACAATACATAATGAGTTGATCAGTCTCAATATCATGTAACCGTGCAATAATAGCTAAAAACAGTCATACCAAAGGTAGATCATACAATTTTATCAAACATCTCACACAAGAGATAAAGAATTGCACAACACAAAAAGAACTCCTAAACATGCCTAAGCATAGTTAGTCCATACCCCAGCTCAATAGGATGAACAACTCTCATACCATAATATAACACTCTAATAGAATTATCATAAAATAACTGAAATATTTCGCGATAAATCATATCAAGTATGTCACTTCCTAAAAAAAACATAAAACTATAATAACCTAAGTAGTCATTATAGACAGCCACGAAGATTAGAATGATATATATATATATATATATCGACACACACACACACACACATTACTCACTAAAAGCCACAGTATAATACATAAACTTTTTCAAACTTTCACAATAGATAGTGGTAGCTCCACTGGGGCCGTGGGATAGACCGATGCAAACACACCGACGATCCAGACTGAGACGCTGTCCTATATCGCGATCAACTGTTGAGGTGCTATGTATAAGCTATATTGCGCAACTATTTTTATGTGATGAGCACACTATTTTTAAAGGCTAATGAGATACTAGCATTATTCTTTGATCATTCACTCTGAAAATGTTTATGTCTAACTCTATGGAGTAGGAATTTTGGTACCATTTGCATTATGAACTGTCAGTCTCATAATTCATTGAGAATGAGCATTTATAATTGTGGAAAGTATATGTTATTATTACTTCAATAATTATTTGATTACTTGGATTGTTTAATGTTGGAAATGTTAATGCTATCTGCTTGTTGTTGATGATAATTACCGTTATTTACTGTTATTCTGCTCTTACTGTAAATTTTAATTATTACTATAATTGACATATGAATTGTGTTATATGTGGGCGTCCAGCGCCGTTTTGTTTTCTCGCTGCTGTTTTGGTAATGAAAGTTGGGTGTCTCACCTCTTTCTGTATTTTCTATATTTTCTGTATCTTTGTCGGACTGTGTTTCTGAGAAGACGTTTGTGAGGAAGAGAAGGAAACAACTGAGTTTCCGGGTTTCTGGCCACACTACGACTAGAACTGCTGAGGATGTCATCGCGACCACGCCACTTTTTGGGGTACATGAAGTTGACCTTTCATGGGGGACCCGATTGCTAGCATCTACATGTGCAGACGGACCGATGCATGTACTGTGGGGAGCTGACAGTGTCATTAGCTTGGGGCCGCTACGACATTCCTATTTTTGAGTTTTCTACTTTTGTTATTTTAGAATTTTACCTACCCGTAAGGGATATGTAGACTAATATGTTCTACACTACTCAAGAGGATTCTTTCCTCTCTACTGCTCAGGCTTCTGCCCGAAATTTGGTCTCTCAGATGGCAATCTCATTGGATGAAGAAGACCCTGAGGAGGACCCGGCTACGGTCCCTCCTCATCAGTCTTATGGGCTGATACTATAGGTGGCTACTGATGGCTAACCATTTATCTTTTTGGGGAAGCCTGCCATTTTGCTAATATGGGTGTAAATTTGTAACTATCTTGGGTGGGTAAAGCCTTTACTTTTTGTATATTTTGTGATGTAACTAAAACAAGCTGATGCATATATATATATATATATATATATATATATATATATATATATATATATTGTGGAAGTATAATTTCTAATTATGTCTCAATTCTGTTGTATTGATAATTATTATTATCTCCTTACTGTTATATCATCTCTTCTTTGTTATTTATTATCAAAAAAATTGCTTACAGATTTCAATACTCGACTATTTTATTATCCAAGAATACAAACTATTTAATCTTGTGTTAATAATGAACCGAGACTTAATTAATCACTGTAACTATTATTTTCCGCAATTTATTATGTTTCTTCTTTTGTATTATGGTGTGACGTTCCTTCTTCGTGACATTAAGAAAAAGGGGCGTTACATGTTGCCCGTTACCACGGCCCAGAGGAGCTACCAACTGTCCACATATGGAATCCTCCGCATTCTAATGCCTCCAAGTTCACTCAATGAACCACACTATGCCAATCCCACAACACGGTGTAATTCATCTCGTCATTCAATCGCCAATTTTCAACCAAATTGACACATCTCTCAATGTATGAACATAAACCAAAATTACACAAATACCCTTATTATCACTATAAGCCATAATTACAACAATACCCTCAGTATCAGTATTAACCAAATATAATATGTCTCCACTTGACAGTACTATTTCTCAACATGTTCAGGTCCACCACTTTGGCCCGACAGTAAAACTTACTGTTCTTTTTAGTCACGTAAAGATTTTATCGCGTTTTCACAATCACGTCGCCCTTTTTCAAACGTTTTTAAATCGCATAAATATGTTTTGACGTTTTTAAAATCGTGTAGTGTTTTTAAATCATTTTCTCAATCGCGTAAGATTTTTAAATCATTTTCTTAATCATGTAGCTTAAAAATCATTATTTTAAATACGCGTAAACTATTTCTAGTATTTTTCAACTACGTAGAATATTTTTCCTTACGTTCTATTTATATTTTGAAACTTTCTTCCTTATTTGATCATTAAATTAATTTTTTTATAGCATTTTGTCTAGAAAATTCATTAAATGATATTTTATACATTTTTCTTTAAAAATTACTTTGCTTTAGTCATAACCATTATTTACACTTTGAAACTCACTAACGTGCTTCAAAACCCTAAAGTGAGCTTTACGTTAGTATTTTTCAAGTGTTCGATTTATTACTTGTTTATACTTAATTCCTCTAATTAGATTTCTAAAATTAAATCTATTTATTTTGTTCTCCAAAAATTCATTGAAATCAAATTCTTTTTAAGTTAACTACTTAATCTACCTGAGAAAATAATTTTGGAAATCAAATATACATTGAATGGCATTTTGGCCAAATTCAACATATTCTTTACAAATCATCTTTAAATCATTTTCCATCTTCTAAATCATTATAAAATTCATTAATCCAATTAAATTAATTAAGTCATTCTTTTAGAAAATGGTTGAGAACATTTTGGTTCTCTTTTTCTTGGTGAAGTCGTGAGCTTCCTTGTGTTCTTTGGAACACTCATGCAAATCCTCATATGCTATTCACATCGTATCATAATTATCATACATATATGAACACATGCAATATTTTTCAAAGCTATAGACATGTATACACAAATAATCAATCACAAAATAGAAAAGACATTAAACAACCAAGTGAATGAATCCTTATGGATTCTTCACCACCAATACAATCCATTTTCTCACCACCACACAAAGTTGATGAGATTAAATCTCCCTCTTACCTTAAGGGAATACAAACACCTCCTAGACTCCTCCTAATGATTTCGTGAAACCTCCAAAGAATCCCTAATAAGCTCAAACAAATTTTAAAGAGTTATAACTATAGGTGAAAAATATAAACCATGGATCAATCATGGCTTAGAACCTAAGAAATCAAGTTAGAATTAAGAAACAAAGATTTTCACCTTGTAGGAAAAATCTTCAAGATGGTTTTCCAAGCTCAAGAAGGATGATTTTGAAAGAACTCTCAACTAGAGATGTTCTTAGAATGATGTTTGGATTTGAGAAGTAAGGTTAGGTGAAATTTTAGAAAAGTGGAGCTATGAGAAATGGGTGGAGGTCGTGAGCTTCTAAATGAAGAAAGGAGAGAACTTTCTTGGTTATTTTGCTTTGGTGAAGGTTGAAGATGAAATGAACTTAGCAAAATTGCTATCACACCCTTCCTAAAGCCTTTGGCCATGGAGCTCCTTCAAAGAAGGTGGCCATCATTGTTGACCCTTAAGACTCCTAATGGCCTTAGATGTGATCAATGGATGACATTCAAAGCTTTGTCTCCAAGCTTGCTTCTCATTGGTGTAGGAAATCAAGTCATCAAGTGACTAGGCTCTTCTTGAATGTGCCATAACCGAATGGCCTTAAGAGAAGCAAACTAGGTTTTAGTTCATTTGGTTTTCTAGTTAAGTCTAAGTTAATTTAGTTAGGTTTCTTAGTTACTTAATTAGCCATTTAGTTAGCTAGGATGACTAACCCTTTTTTCTTGATTCTTCTAAAACCTGCTCTAACTAAAACTAAAATGAATAGCTAACTAGGTTTGTTCCATTTAGTTACTACATAAGCTTCCTAACTTAACTTAGTTAGTTTTAGGCTAACTTAGTTAGATTTTCTAGTTATAACCTAACAAGTTCAAGCCACTTTTGTTGACCACATCTCATTAGCTTTGAAATAAATCTAGCCAGAAATGTTGATTGGTTCTCCAAATGTGGGTCTTAGACTTTTTTGGGTCCATAGTCTATTTTGGAGCAGATTTCTACTGTTTTCAAGACAGTAGATACTGTTCAATAAACTAATATTATAATAATATAAAATATTTTTATTGTACAGTTAAATCCTAAAAATTAAATGATTAACACACGTATCATTCGAAATTGGGTTTAGTAAGATCCCCCAGCTCCGAATAATTAAATTAAGATTTTTTTGGCCAAAAAATTTTTATTTTCTTGACTCGGAGTAAATCACACACAACAGTCAAATACAGTCACGAAATAGTCAAATTCATTTTATAACTCACAAAAAACATAAAACAGTACAGTTAGGACAATATCGTACTTTAACCAAAAGTTGGGGCGTTATGAAACTCAAAGTTATAGTCTTTCAAAAACTCCATCCATCTCTATTGTCTCATGTTCAGCTCTTTCTGATCAAATAAGTACTTCAAACTTTTGTGATCACTGAACACCTCAAATCGGACTCCATATAAGTAATGTCTCCAAACTTATAGGGTAAACACTACTGCAACTAATTCCAGATCATGAGTAGGGTAGTTCTCCTCATGAAACATCAACTGTCTTGACGCATAGGCAACAACTCTCCTATGTTGCATCAGAACACACCTGAAACCCATATTTGAAGCATCACAATATACCTCAAAGTTCTCCAAAGGATCCAGAATTACTAACACTGGTGTAGTAATCAACCTCAATTTAACTCTTGGAAATTGTCCTCACAATTCTGAGTCCACTCAAAAGTACTACCTTTCCTAGTCAATCTAGTCAAGGGTAGCGCTAATTGAGAAAATCCCTTTATGAATCTTCTATAGTACCTAGCTAGGCCTATGAAGCTTCTGATCTCGATCACAGTGGTGGGTCTCTCCCACTGCAACACTGTATCAACTTTGCTTAGGCCCACAAAAATCTCACCTTGAGATATCACATGTCCCAAGAACTACACTTGTGAAAGCTAGAACTCACATTTAGATAGCTTGGCAAACAACTTATTCTCCTTAAAGGTCTCCAATACTATCCTCAAATGTTGTTCATGCTCCTCCACAGATTTAGAATAGTTTAAGATATCATCAATAAACACCATAACAAACAGATCCAGGTAGGGTCTAAAGATCATGTTCATGTAATCCATGAACACTGCCAGAGCATTCATCAACCCAAAAGACATCACGAGATACTCATAATGCTCATACCTAGTTCAAAAAGTGGTCTTAGGAATATCATCTTCCCTAATCCTTATCTGATGACACCCAGACCTAAGATCAATCTTTGAGAAAATCGTAGCTCTTCTCGGTTGATCCATTAGATCATTTATCCTTGATAACAGATACTTATTTTTAATGATCACCTTACTCAGCTGTCTATAATCCACATAGAGCTTCATGGTACCGTCCTTTTTCTTCACTAGTAACACATGTGTTCCCCTCGGAGAAACACTCGGCCTAATGATTTGCTTGTCCAACAAATCCTCGATTTGCTTCGTGAGTTCTGCAAACTTTATTAGTGTCATTCTATAAGGTGCTATAAAGATAGGTCCTGTCCTAGGCACTAAGTCTATAGTAAACTCTATTTCTCGCTTAGGTGGCAACTCCACTACATCACTTGGGAATACTTCAGGATATTCACTCACCATATGTATTTCACCTAAGCTTTCCTCAACCTTAGCACTTAGGGAAAACAATAGAACATATCCTAGAACTCCCTCCACTAAATAGAGATTAATCTGATTCATATTGAGATACACTGACTCAGATGGAATGACTCTAGTAGGTATATCTAACAAGAAAACTAGGGATTTATCTGAACAATTCAACACTACATGGTTGGCGGACAACTAATCCATGCCAAGAATGATATCAATATCTACAAGAGGCAAACAAATAAGGTTTACAAGGAAAATCCTATCTTCTACATTTACATAACACTCAAGACATACTTTAGATATTGTAACTCATTTACCAGTGAGAGTACATACAGATAAAACATATGAAAGTTCATACATAGGTAAATCCAACATATTCACACAATCATTAAAAACAAAGGAATGAGATGCTCTTGAATCATACAACATAGTTAAAATATGATTGTGAATAATGCATTCACCTTCGATAAGATCGGAAGACTAAGTCACCTCTTCACCATGTGAATGTTTATGTCTTGAAGCATATCAAATAGTTTTTTGATGATAACAAAGTCAAGTTGAAAACCAAGATAAAAAAAAGGACCAAGATCAAAAGAGGTATATTAAATATAAGTCCTAGGACATCAATGTAAAATACTCTCAAGGTATCTCAATAATCTTCAAATGATTTTTCAAGATCCTTTTAAATCAACATGTTTTTCAATGTTCATAGTTTAAAGAAATGTTGAATTCAATCTTGGAATTATGTTGAACACATGTCAACATTGTTTAATCCAAGTTTCTCAAAGTTAAAAATGGCTTGGATACTTAATTGGGCTTGAAAAATGTGTTCAAAGGGCAAGGTAATCGATTACACATATGTTGTAATCAATTACATGCTAAACAGAGGCCTTGTAATCGATTACACTAAGGTTGTAATCGATTATAAGTCTGGAAAAGGCCATGTAATCGATTACATCCTGCCCAGAAAGCTAAGAATACATTCAAACAACCATGTTATCGATTACAAAGATTGTGTAATTGATTACCAGTGGTCTGACATTGCCCAACAATTATATTAGGTGCATTAAATGTTGGGCTTTAATATCCCCAATGGCTCCATTGATCAAAATTCTTGTAAATACTTGAGTTGGGACTTCATTAAAGGTTGACCTTGAACCAAAAACTGATTGCCAACACTTTAATACGAGATTCAATCTTTGAAATCCATTCTTGCTTTTTTTTTTTTTTGAAAATCTTGAGATATCTTTGAAGAGCATTCTAGAGCTTCAATTTGTATCAATCACTTTTATGAGAGTTTCATTCTACTAATCTTGATTGTTCTATAAAAGAGGGTAAGGCATCCCTCCAAATTGTAAAAGGTGAAGCATCCCTTGTTTAAAAAGGCTCAAGTACAAAGGGTGAGGTATCCCAAGGTGTTGAGTGCTCAAGTTTGTAAAGGTTTTCAAGAACCTATTGAAGCTTGAAGATATAGTGAAAAATCTCGAGTGATTGTTTGAGGACTAAACGTAGGTCACAAGTAGATTAGTGGCTGAACTAGGATAAACCATTGTGTTTGATTCTCAAACCTTTCTCTTTATATTTGTGCATTAGTTTATTGCTTATTTGATTATTTCTCTCTTGGTTGGTTCATTGGTGGGCAATATCTTTCTATCTTATCCATTCATTCATTTCTATCAATTAATAGCTTCAACGAGAATTGGTAATTAAGAGTTTTTCGAAAGATTTGCAAAAAGTTTTTAAAAACTTAATTCACCCCTTCTTGAGTCTTGAGGCCACTTGGTAACAAGTGGTATTAGAGCTAGACTCTTGTATAAAGAGCTTAGCAGCTTCAAGAGTAATGATGGCTTCAAATGGTTTTTCAAATGAAGGTTTTTCTATAAACAGACCTCTTTTTTTCAATGGGGATGGTTATGCCTATTGAAAAGAGAGAATGAAAATTGTTATTGAAGCTATTGATATTGATGTGTGGGATGTTGTTGAAAATGGTCCTTTTGTCCCCACACGTATTGTTGATGGTGTAAAAACTAATAGACCAAGAAATAAATGGATTAATGAAGACAAGAAAAAGATCCAATACAATTTGAGAGCCAAGAACATCATCACTACTTCTTTGGGGTATGATGAATTCTTTAGGGTGTCAAATTATAAGACCGCCCAAGAAATGTGGGACATATTACAAGTAACCAATGAGGATACAAGTGAGGTAAAAAGATCTAGAATTAGCACACTCACTCATGAATATGAATTCTTTAGAATGAACCAGGGAGAAAGTATTCAAGAAATGCAAAAGAGGTTCACTCATATAGTTAATCATGTTACTTCATTAGGAAAAACTTTTGCCAATGGAGATCTTATTAACAAGGTTTTAGGATGCTTGAGCAAGAATTGACAGCTCAAAGTGACGGTCATATCAGAGTCAAGGAATCTAGCCGCAATGACCTTGGCTACTTTCTTTGGAAAACTTCAAGAGCATGAATTGTAGCTAAATAGATTAAGTCAAAATGAGGAGCAAGATAAGAAAAAAATGGAATTGCTCTCAAAGTCACTTTCTCCTCAATTGAAAATGAAGAGGAAGATGATAGAGATGGCATTGACAATCTTGAGATGAATGAAGAAAATTTCGGCCTCCTTGTGAGGAGGTTTGGAAGATTTCTCAAGAAGAAAGGGAATCAAAGAAGATTATTTTGTCCTCCTAAGAAGACATATCAAAAGAGATAAGGAACTTCATCCATTCCAACTTGTTATGAATGTGGAAAATCGGGGCACATGAAGATGAAGTGGCCATCTTATCAAAAGAAAATAGAGAAGTATGAAAAGAGACCTTCCAAGAAAAGAAAAGGAAGGAGAGCATACATTGTTTGAGAAGACAACGATATGGATTCCACCGATGATTCGGAGAGTAAGGAAGCTCATCTTTGCCTCATGGCAAGTGGAGAAGAAGAAGAAGAAAGTGAAACTGAGGTAACCTCATCTAATCTTGAACCTTCTCCTTCATATAGTGAATTGCAAGATACATTCAGAGAATTATATGATGAATTTATAAGACTCACTAAAATGATTTTAGCTTCTAACAGACCAATCTCCTTATTGGCAAACAAAGTTTCTATTTTAACCAAAGAGATTGAAGAACTCAAAGTTGAAAATGAGACTCTTAGAATTATTGATGCTAACTCATCATGTATGATTTGTTCTTCACATGATAATGCACCCACACCCTCATCTTGTTCATCATGTAAAGCATTTGAAAATGAAACTAAGGATTTGAAAAATACACTTGCAAAATTTATAATAGGAAGGGATAATTTGAATATGTTACTAGGGAAACAAAGATGTGCTTTTCAAAAGGCCGATATGGGATATAATTCCAATAACCAACAAAAATCTTATAAGAATCTCTTTGTTTCATCAAGTACATCAACTAGCCCATTTATCAAATGCTTTTATTATGGTAGGAAAGTGCATAATGCATCTTCATGTAATGCTAGAAAGAACAAAAATACCAAGGTTGGAACTAAAATGGTTTGGATTCCTAAAGGCACCTTGCCTAACTCTGACACACAAGGACCTAATACAATTTGGGGACTAAATGTTAAAACTTGAATGTATGTTATAGGTATGCTTGAAGACCAAAAGCTCAAGTTGGTATCTTAATAGTGGTTGCTCTAAGCACATGACTAGTGATGGCTCCAAGTTTTTCTTCCTTGTCCCTAAGAAGAGTGGTCACGTGACATATGGTGACAACAACAAAGGAAAGATCCTTAGAGTTGGTGGAGTTGGTAAAGTTGGTAAGATCCCTTCATCATCCATTGATAATGTTTTGCTTGTTGAAGGACTCAAATATAACTTGCTTAGCATTAGTCAATTGTGTGATAAGGGAAATAAAGTAATATTTAATTCTAATTGTTGCATGATTGAAGGAAAAGATGATAAGCATGTTAATTTTATTGGTCATAGGGTCAATAATATATATATGATTAGCCTTGATGACATTTCCTCAAATAATGCTAAATGTTTTATGACTAAAGAAAATAATTCATGGTTATGGCATAGAAGAATTGCTCACATTCATATGGATCACTTAAATAAGTTGGTTTCTAAAGAACTAGTAATTGGACTTCCAAAGCTCAAATTTGAAAAAGATAAACTTTGTGATGCATGTCAAAAGGGAAAACAAGTAAAGGTTTCTTTTAAAGCAAAAAATGTTGTTTCTGTAACATCCTGATTTTCATTTTTTCTGCACCAATATTAATTTTCTAATTTTTTGATTTTTGAGAATTTTTCTAGATTTTTCTGAGAATAAAAATATTTTAGTAATTTTTGGGCCGTCTGTGGGGCCCACGGTGGGCCCGAAAACACTAAAAATTTTTATTAGCCAGAAAATTTTGTATTATTAATATGGGGCCGGGGGATCCTACTAAACCTGAAACCGGATACAGTTACTAATTTTTCTTATACAGTGAATTTATTATTCACTGTATAATAATTATTGGTTTGTGAGCCATAAATTTTATTCTGTGAGTAATAATTTCTTGTAGCTATAGATATGTGATAGTCATGTGCTACTTGTTATAACAAGTCAATATTAGTGGCTAGTCTTAATAATTAATCTATGGTAATAAGTCAACAAAAATGGCTTACTTGATTAATTATTAAGTTAGATGAATTAGTAAACTAACCTAAGCTTAAATGGTCACAAATTGAATCAATAATTGGTAGTAATTAGTAAGAATGTCACACGGTCATGATGGAGCTTCTAGGACATTCAAAAAGCTAGTAAATTATTAAGGTGTGACCAAAGCATGACAAGATAGTGACTTGGTACCATGTGCTTGAATTGCATGATTTGCACTTGATTGATCATGCAATTATTTCCCCACTTGACTAGCACTCCACGGCAAAGAACATTGAGTAGGCTATCAATCACAAATTCTATCATTTTTGTCTCCTAAGCTATTATCTTCATGTCTTCATTTTCTACACTTAGCCAAAATTGCATTTTCTCTCCATTTCTCCTCCAAGACACCATTCGGCCAAGCCTTCCAAGACAACCTTCCAAGCTTTCAAAATTTCATCTAACCTTATTTCCTACATCTAAACATCATTCTAAGACACTTTTATGTTGAAGACTTAAGCAAAATCCTTCATCTTCTACCATTTCTACAAGCTAGTATTCTTGAGATTTCAAGGTAAAAGTTCTTCTTCTTTGTTTCTAAGTTGATTTTTGAGTTTTTAAACCATGATTGTTCCATGGTTTCTCTTCTTCAAGTTTTGTTTGTAACTTTGGTTTGCTTTAAGTTTGTTAGGATTTTGTGTGGTGGTTCACGAAATTCATAGAAGATCAAGTAAGAAGGAGTTTTGTTTTTCTTGAGGTAAGAGGGAGATTACCCTCATCAACCATGTGTTGGTGGTGAGGAGATGACCTTGTTTGTGGTGGAAAAATCCATAAGGATTTATTCACTTGTATGGTTTAAGCTTGCTTTATTTATGGTTGGTTATTTTTAAGCTTTGATTATATGCTTGTTTATTAGATTATATGCTTGTTTACTTGATTATATGCTTGTTTATATGTTTATGGTAACATGATGCTTATGGTGTAAAGATTGTGTGATGAGGAAAAATTGATAAAGGTTCCAAAGAACCTAGGTAGGCTCGCAGTTTTTTTGAACCTCACAAGGCAGCAAGATGTTTCAAATTATTTTTTAAGTTATGGATTAAAGAATTTGAAGATAAGAAATTTAATTAAAGGATTTTGTGATAAAATAAAAAGATTAAGTATGTTTTATGAGGCATGAAATGAATTTTTGGGCTACTATGCCAAAGTGTGGTATTTTAAATCCAAGAGTATTTTACTAAGTGTGGATTTTGGTACTTAGTTAACAAGAATTTAATTTAATGAATTTTTAGTATAAAAAAAAGAAAATAGATTCAATGTAATGATTTTTTAGTAGAAAAAGGCAAATAAATTTAACGTTTGGAATTAAATTAATATTTTTGTAAGTAAATTAAGAAAGACAAATTTTTGTAAAGAATTCAAGAAATTCTTACGTTATAGATTTTTAGAAAGGAAATATTTTCAAGAAGGTCAAAGTGCATATTTTATGTAAAGAATTTTGTAAATAAATTTAGAATGTTAAGAAAATATTTTACATAAGAAAATATTTTACATAAGAAAATATTTTACATAAGAAAATATTTTACATAAGTGAGAAATGCTAGAAATCCATTACATAATTTAAAAACTACTATTTTTTTAGACTACATACTTGATTTTTACGTTACGCGATTGAGAAAACATTTAAAAACCACTACACGATTTAAAAACGTTTGAAAATATTTATGTGATTTAGAAAATATTTAAAAATATTTATGTAAATTAAAAACGTTAGAAATTAATTACGCATTTGTGAAAACGTTGAAAAATATTATGAAATTTGATAACGTAAGAAAAAACATCACGTTGTTTGAAAAACGTAATAAAATGTTTACGCGATTGAAAATTACAGCGATTAGCTGTCGGGCTGTCATGGTGGGCCCCATTTTATTGAAAAGTGATATTGTCAAGAAATTACGTGTATTTGTGAAATATTATAAAATAATAGTTGTATGTATTTTTGAATCATACATCATGCGTGGAAAAGTATGTCAAGTAAGGCGATTGGCCTAGGAGATGGAATTACACCTTCGTGTGGGTGAGAATTGCGTAGTTACGATCTTCAGTGATCATGGGGACGTCGGGGTGTGGAACGTCATATGTGGCCAGTTCGTAGCACCACTGCGTCGTGGTATCCTTTGCAAACACACCGACGGTCTCGACGGAGTTACTACTCTTTTCATGATATGGTTGAGAGTGTCTTGTAATAGCCATGTGGGCGCCATGATATGATAAACACCACGTGATTTGAGGCTAACAGTATACAGACATATACTCCCTATCATTCTCTCCGAAATTGTGATTAGCTCCATGGAGTAGGAATTAGGTCGTTGTTCACAAGCATAATGTGTCAGCATATTGGTAGGACAATTATGCCTATTTAATGTATTTTCTATGATATGATATGATATGACTGTATGTGATATATATTGTATCTGTATCTTTTACTGTCATTTTATATACTGCCTCATTGGTATTAATGAAAGGGGATCTCACCTCTTTATTATATTGTATTTGTATATTGTATGTATTCGATGAAGATCAAGGAGGCGAGGAGGCTGATAAGTCATTTTACTATCAGTAGCTATTTTTCTGTATTTATTAGTATGGCGGCGAGGCGCCAAGTTTTAGGGTTTGTAACGGTTCGATTCCATGGTATTATTGATGCGTGGTGGGTTAACTTAGTCAGGGAAAGATTTATGTTTACCAGGGATATGACTCTAACATTAAGTGTGTACTGTATATATAACTTTTAGGGGTGTAATTATGTAAATTATTTATGAACAATGTTTGTAATATGTACTAGATAGTGTGTTAGTTTTTAATTACGTTTCACATTTAAAGTTTTTATTTATTATTTGTTATTCCGCAAACGAAATTTTAAAATGTGTGTTTTTACAAGATTAATTCTTTTACAACTCGGATAAGTTATAATAGGATTAGTCTTAAATGTGATACCCTACGGTGGGTGTTGCATTAGTTAGTATCAGAGCATCCCGGTTAGAGTCTTTTGGGTTTATGGTTAGGTCTGTTTTGCTTAAGTTGTGTGATTCTCTGTGTTTTGTTTTTGAAAGATGATTTCTGACTTTTATTATATTTTGGTTGCTAGTGAAGAAAGCTATGTCTCGTAATAGAGGTGCACGTGCGAACGTGGGACACAATGATGATCCAATGATAGTGGCTGCAGCTGCAATGCAGCGTATGGCTGAGGTGATTATGCAACAAAATCAACAAAATGCACAACAACAAGAAGCGAATGCTGATGTTCAGAATTTGTCAGAATTTCATCGAAACAATCCACCGCAGTTTCGAGGCGAGTTTAATCCGGAAAAGGCAAGTCTATGGATAGAAGAGTTGGAGAAGATTTTTGAAGGAATAGGGTGTGCAGACGATCACAAGGTGACTTATGCCACTTTTATGTTGCTAGGCGATGGTGAAAATTGGTGGAAGGCTACTCGTAGAGTTTTACAGGAACAACAAAGGGTAATTACGTGGGAGGTGTTTCGTGAGGCGTTTCTGGACAAATATTTCCCGGAGGGTGCAAGGCATGCGAAGGAGATGGAATTTCTTGGATTAAGACAAGGAGGAATGACAGTGAATGAGTATGCAGCAAAGTTTGAGAGTTTGTCTAAATTCTCACGTTATCTTCAGATTCAGTCTGATGAAAATTGGAAATGTCGTAAGTTTGAGGAAGGATTAAGGATTGAACTGAAGAAGGGAGTAATACCAATGAAAATGAACTAATTCTCGGCACTGATGGATATGTGTTGTAGACTTGAAGAGTTAGAGCCATCACGAGATAACAGAAACCGTTACTTTGGACCATCGAGGTTCCAAAGGGGAGGCAACAGTAACAACAACCATTTTCAGCACAAACCATATTCAAGGACATCGGGAAGTCAGTAACAACAACAGCAGTCACGTGGAGGAGGTAGCAATAACAATTGTTTCAGTCAGAATGCAGCATTTCCAATGAAATGTAGAAAATGTGGAAAAGGTCATATGACGAAGGACTATACGATCAAGGGAATCATTTACTTTAGATGTGGAAAACCTGGTCATTTTGCGAGGGATTATAATCAAGCGAAGGTGAAGCCTTCAGTGAGTAATGTTCGTGCTGTCAAGTCTCAAGCTGTGGGACGAGTTTATACGATGAGTGGAGCCGAGGCCTCTCAATATGATGATCTTATCAAGGGAGAAGGTGTCATATCAGCTAATCTTTTAACTGTACTATATGATTCAGGTGTAACTCATTCGTTTATTGCAAATGACTGTGTGGATCGTTTGGAATTACCTGTGTCTTCTTTGAATTTCCAATTGATTGTTTCTACACCTACTGCCAAACCTGTTAGTACTTCTAAAGTTTGTCTAAATTGTCCTGTTACTATCAAAAATCGAGTCTTTTCTGTTGATTTAATTTGTTTGC
Source organism: Ormosia emarginata (assembly GCA_029884605.1). Lineage (NCBI taxonomy): Eukaryota > Viridiplantae > Streptophyta > Magnoliopsida > Fabales > Fabaceae > Ormosia > Ormosia emarginata. Next base: position 29,479,687 of record JAQQTP010000079.1, on the reverse strand, counting down.
CTCTTACCGATATTGATATAATCTTAGGAATGGATTGGTTATCTTCTAACCATATTCTGTTAGATTGTTCTAAAAAGACCTTAGTATTTCTTGAGGATGAGATTTCTGGATTTTTGACTGCCAATCAAGTCGAATCTCTATTGAGGGATGGAGCACGAGGATACATATTGTTATCTTCTTTAAAAGTCAATAGTGAAAATGATGTGAATGCTATTCTTGTTGTAAATGAGTGTCCTGAAGTTTTTCCTGACGATGTACCTGGACTACCACCAGAAAGAGAGATAGAGTTTTCTATCGAACTTGTGCCAGGAGCGAGTCCTATTTCGATTGCACCATATCGGATGTCACCATCTGAGTTAGTAGAGCTAAAGAAGCAATTGGAGGAACTTTTGAAAAAACAGTTTGTGCGACCTAGTGTTTCACCTTGGGGAGCTCCAGTACTGCTAGTAAAAAAGAAGGATGGATCTTCGCGCTTGTGTGTGGATTACCACCAGTTGAACAAAGTCACAATCAAGAACAAATATCCACTTCCAATGATTGATGATTTGATGGACCAGTTGAAAGGAGCTGTTGTTTTCTCTAAGATAGATTTACGCTCTGGGTATCATCAAATTCATGTCAAGGTAGAAGACATACCTAAGACAACTTTTCGAACGCGTTACGGTCATTATAAGTATCTTATAATGCCATTTGGGGTGACAAATGCTCCTGCCATATTCATGGATTACATGAATAGGATTTTTCATCCGTATCTAGACAGATTTGTCGTCGTTTTCATTGATGACATTCTGATCTATTCTCAAAATCAAGAAGAACATGTTGAACATCTCAGTATAGTTTTTCAAATTTTAAAGGAGAGGAAGCTGTACGTAAAGTTGTCTAAATGTGAATTTTTGTTGGACGAGGTTAAATTTTTGGGTTATGTAATTTCTAAAGATGGAATTGTAGTGGATCCAGCAAAGGTGGAGACGGTTCTTCAGTGGAAAAGGCTAACTACAGTGACTGAGATTCGAAGTTTTGTTGGATTAGCCGGATATTATCGAAGATTTATTGAAGGTTTTTCCAAGATAGCCGGACCTCTTACACAACTCACCACAAAGAACCAGGCATTTGTCTGGACAGAAAAGTGTGAGGAAAGTTTTCAAGAACTAAAGAAAAAGTTGACTACTGCACCAGTGTTGATTCTACCAGATCCGAACGAGTCTTTTGAAGTATATTGTGATGCTTCATATCAAGGGTTAGGATGTGTTTTGATGCAAAATAGAAAAGTAGTAGCATATGCTTCAAGACAACTAAAGGTACATGAGAGGAATTATCCAACTCATGATTTGGAATTAGCTGCAGTTGTCTTTGCCTTGAAAATTTGGAGACATTTTCTATATGGAGCTACGTTCAACGTCTTTAGTGATCATAAGAGTCTAAAGTATTTGTTTGATCAGAAGGAGTTGAACATGAGGCAGAGAAGGTGGTTAGAATTCTTGAAAGATTATGATTTTCAACTTCAATATCATCCTGGAAAAGCTAATGTTGTGGCAGATGCTTTGAGTAGGAAGATGCTCAGTATTTCTACTATGATGATTAAAGAGGAACAATTGTTAGAACAGTTTTGAGATTTGGGGTTGTCGGTAGATTTAACTCCTGGAAGGATGCGTTTGTATAAGGTCACTATTCAGAATGATATGCTTGACGAAATTAGAGAAAAGCAATATGATGATGAATTTTTACAAGAAGAAAGAGAGCGGTTAAAGCATGGTGGAGTTGCAACGGTTGAGGAAAGATCTGATGGGATCCTAAAGTTTAAAGGCAGAATTTGTATACCTAATGATCCTGATCTTAGAAAGGCTATTCTAGATGAAGCTCATACCAATAGATTGAGTATACATCCAGGAATGACCAAAATGTATCACGATCTGAAACGATTATTTTGGTGGCCTGGGATGAAGAAAGATGTTGTTGAATATGTGTCATCTTGTCTTGTGTGTCAGAAAGTGAAGGTTGAACATCAAAGGTCAGCGGGTAAGCTACAACCTCTAACTATTCCGGAATGGAAATGGGATAGTATAACAATGGATTTTGTTACGGATTTGCCAAAAACCAGAAAAGGATATGATTCTATATGGGTCGTTGTTGATAGGCTTACGAAGTCAGCTCACTTCTTGCCAATCAATATCAGGTATTCATTGGAAAAGTTGACCCAGGTGTACATTGGTGAAATCGTAAGACTTCATGGTGTACCCACTAGTATCATTTCTGATAGGGATCCAAGATTTACGTCAAGGTTTTGGCGAAGCCTACAAGAAGCTATGAGGACTAAACTTCATTTGAGTTCTGCTTATCATTCGTAGACGGATGGTCAAATGGAAATGACGATACAATCACTGGAAGACCTGTTAAGAGCTTGTGTGTTAGAACAAAAAGGGAGTTGGGATGAATTTTTGCCTTTGGTAGAATTCACCTACAACAACAGTTTTCACTCAAGCATAAGGATGGCACCCTATGAAGCGCTTTACGGACGACGATGTCGAACACCTTTGTGTTGGTATCAGGATGGTAAAAGTATAATCATTGGACCTGAGATGGTACAACAAACAACTGAAAAGGTGAAGATGATCCAAGAGAAAATGAAGGCGACTCAAAGTAGACAGAAAAGCTATGCTGATAAAAGAAGAAGATCTCTTGAATTTGAAGAAGGTGAGCATGTGTTTTTACGAGTTACACCTACGACTGGTGTTGGAAGGGTTATAAAATCCAGAAAACTCACTCCTAAGTTTATTGGACCTTATCAAATTCTTCGTCGGATAGGTCCAGTTGCATACCAAATTGCTTTGCCACCTTTTCTTTCCAATTTGCACAATATTTTCCATGTATCTCAATTGAGAAAGTACATTCTCGATCCAACTCATGTTATTCAGCCCGATGAGATACAATTGAAAGAAAATTTGACGTATGAGACACTTCCTGTTAAGATTGAAGATAGGAGGATGAAGCAGCTCTGAGCGAAAGATATTCCATTAGTAAAAGTGATCTGAAATGAAACAACGGGAGATGCTACATGGGAGCTAGAAGACAAAATGAAGAAACGATATCCTCAATTATTCTAAGGTATGGTAAATTTCGAGGACAAAATTTTTTTTAGTAGGGGAGAGTTGTAACATCCCGATTTTCATTTTTTCTGCACTAATATTAATTTTCTAATTTTTGTGATTTTTGAGAATTTTTCTAGATTTTTCTGATAATAAAAATATTTTAGTAATTTTTTGGTCGTCTGTAAGGCCCACAGTGGGCCCAAAAACACTAAAAATTTTTATTGGCCAAAAAATTTTGTATTATTAATATGGGGCCAGGGAATCTTACTAAACCCAAAACCGGATACAGTTACTAATTTTTCTTATACAGTGAATTTATTATTCACTATATAATAATTATTGGTTTGTGAGCCGTAAATTTTATTCTGTGAGTAATAATTTCTTGTAGCGATATGTGATAGTCATGTGCTACTTGTTATAAGAAGTCAATATTAGTGGCTAGTCTTAATAATTAATCTATGGTAATAAGTCAACAAAAATGGCTTACTTGATTAATTATTAAGTTAGATGAATTAGTAAACTAACCTACGCTTAAATGGTCACAAATAGAATCAATAATTGGTAGTAATTAGTAAGAATGTCACACGGTCATGATGGAGCTTCTAGGACATTCAAAAAACTAGTAAATTATTAAGGTGTGACCAAAGCATGACAAGATAGTGACTTGGTGCCATGTGCTTGAATTGCATGATTTGCACTTGATTGATCATGCAATTATTTCCCCACTTGACTAGCACTCCACGGCAAAGAACATTGAGTAGGCTATCAATCACAAATTCTATCATTTTTGTCTCCTAAGCTATTATCTTCATGTCTTCATTTTCTACACTTAGCCAAAATTGCATTTTCTCTCCATTTCTCCTCCAAGACACCATTCGGCCAAGCCTTCCAAGACAACCTTCCAAGCTTTCAAAATTTCATCTAACCTTATTTCCTACATCTAAACATCATTCTAAGACACTTTTATGTTGAAGACTTAAGCAAAATCCTTCATCTTCTACCATTTCTACAAGCTAGTATTCTTGAGATTTCAAGGTAAAAGTTCTTCTTCTTTGTTTCTAAGTTAATTTTTTGAGTTTCTAAACCATGATTGTTCCATGGTTTCTCTTCTTCAAGTTTTGTTTGTAACTTTGGTTTGCTTTAAGTTTGTTAGGATTTTGTGTGGTGGTTCACGAAATTCATAGAAGATCAAGCAAGAAGGAGTTTTGTTTTTCTTGAGGTAAGAGGGAGATTACCCTCATGAACTATGTGTTGGTGGTGAGGAGATGACCTTGTTTGTGGTGAAAAAATCCATAAGGATTTATTCACTTGTATGATTTAAGCTTGCTTTATTTATGGTTGGTTATTTTTAAGCTTTGATTATATGCTTGTTTATTAGATTATATGCTTGTTTACTTGATTATATGCTTGTTTATATGTTTATGGTAACATGATGCTTATGGTGTAAAGATTGTGTGATGAGGAAAAATTGATAAAGGTTCCAACATGGTTTTGAACCTCACAAGGAAGCAAGATGTTTCAAATTATTTCTTAAGTTATGGATTAAAGAATTTGAAGATAAGAAATTTAATTAAAGGATTTTGTGATAAAATAAAAAGATTAAGTATGTTTTATGAGGCATAAAATGAATTTTTGGGCTACTATGCCAAAGTGTGGTATTTTAAATCCAAGAGTATTTTACTAAGTGTGGATTTTGGTACTTAGTTAACAAGAATTTAATTTAATGAATTTTTAGTATATAAAAAAAAAGAAAATAGATTTAATGTAATGAATTTTTAGTAGAAAAAGGCAAATAAATTTAACGTTTGGAATTAAATTAATATTTTTGTAAGTAAATTAAGAAAGACAAATTTTTGTAAAGAATTGAAGAAATTCTTACGTTATAGATTTTTAGAAAGGAAATATTTTTAAGAAGGTCAAAGTGCAAATTTTATGTAAAGAATTTTATAAATAAATTTAGAATGTTAAGAAAATATTTTACGTAAGAAAATATTTTACATAAGTGAAAAATGCTAGAAATCCATTACGTAATTTAAAAACTACTATTTTTTTAGACTACATACTTGATTTTTACGTTACACGATTGAGAAAATAATTTAAATGATTACGCGATTGAGAAAACATTTAAAAATCACTACGCGATTTAAAAACGTTTGGAAATATTTATGTGATTTAGAAAACATTTAAAAATATTTATGTAAATTAAAAACGTTGGAAATTAATTACGCATTTGTGAAAACGTTGAAAATATTATGAAATTTGATAACGTAAGAAAAAACATCACGCTGTTTCAAAAACGTAACAAAATATTTACGCGATTGAAAATTACAACAGTTGGTTGTCGGGCTGTCATGGTTGGGCCCGTTTTATTGAAAAGTGATACTGTCAAGAAATGACGTGTATTTGTGAAATACTGTAAAATAATAGTTGTATGTATTTTTGAATCATACATCATGCGTGGAAAAGTATGTCAAGTAAGGCGAATGGCCTAGGAGATGGAATTACACCTTCGTGTGGGTGAGAATTGCGTAGTTACGATCTTCAGTGATCATGGGGACGTCGGGGTGTAGAACGTCATATGTGGCCAGTTCGTAGCACCACTGCATCGTGGTATCCTTTGCAAACACACTGACGGTCTCGACAGAGTTACTACTCTTTTCGTGATATGGTTAAGAGTGTCTTGTAATAGCCATGTGAGCGCCATGATATGATAAACAACACATGATTTGAGGCTAATGGTATACAGACATGTACTCCCTATCATTCTCTCCGAAATTGTGATTAGCTCCATGGAGTAGGAATTGGGTCGTTGTTCACATGCATAATGAGTCAGCATATTGGTGGGACAATTATGCCTATTTAATGTATTTTCTATGATATGATATGATATGACTGTATGTGATATATATTGTATCTGTATCTTTTACTGTCATTTTCTATACTGCTTCATTGGTATTAATGAAAGGGGATCTCACCTCTTTATTATATTGTATTTGTGTATTGTATGTATTCGATGAAGATCAAGGAGGCGAGGAGGCTGATAGGTCGTTTTACTATCAGTAGCTGTTTTTCTGTATTTATTAGTATGGTGGCGAGGTGCTAAGTTTTAGGGTTTATCGCAGTTCGATTCCATGGTATTATTGATGCGTGGCGGGTTAACTTAGTCAGGGAAAGGTTTGTGTTTACCGGAGATCTGACTCTGACATTAAGTGTGTACTGTATATATAACTTTTGGGGGTATAATTATGTAAATTATTTATGAACAATGTTTGTAATATGTAATATATAGTGTGTTAGTTTATAATTACGTTTCACGTTTAAAGTTTTTATTTATTATTTGTTATTCCGCAAACGAAATTTTAAAATATGTGTTTTTACAAGATTAATTCTTTTACAACTCGGGTAAGTTATAATAGGATTAGTCTTAAATGTGACACCCTACGGTGGGTGTTGCAGTTTCAACATCTAAACCTTTATAAATTTTGCACATGGATCTTTTTGGTCCCTGATAACTCCATAAAATGTAGTTATTTGTACCCTATCTCTATGCATTATTGATGGCTTTGTCCTTGTTGTGATGCATTGTTGGAAGGCTTTAGCCTCATTTTCATGAAAAATCCATATTGAGGTCTTCCTTATCAATCTTGTTTTAATCATTCCTAATCTTTGATTATATTGAGTTTGATTGCATTTGTATTTGACTAGTTGATTTCTCAATTGCAGGATGGTCCCAAAAGAGCTAAATTGATGAAAGCCAAGGCCCTGCATTGAAAGATGAATCACAAGGCAAGCTCTAGCATATCACGTTGCGACGCAAGGAACTGCATGCTGCTGCGTCCTATTCTCTGCCAGTACACCCTGTTAACCCAAGGCTTTCACGCCTAGCATAAGGATGTGATTGTCGCGGCGCCGGTACCTTAAGTTTTGTGTGTTGTGGCATGTGTTGTGTAATGCTACTGCATGATACACGAAATATGTGCGTCTATAAATACGTGGAAAGCATATTTTGGGGGGACTCTCAATTCTGCTAGGTTTTCTTCACTTTTTCTCTTCCGTCTCCCATATTACATTTTGGGGCTTTTGCCCAATAGAGAATCTAGCAGCTAGGAAGGCATTGTGAGGTTGAAGAAGGGTTGAAAGAACCAAGATCTAAGCTTCAAAGCTCAACCCATTGGAGCTTCTTCTCTTGTTTCTTCTTCTTCTTCTCTCTCCCATTTATCATGAATACAGATTTTTGTATGACATTTTCATATTCATTGTGTAGCTAGCTGTGTTTAGAGCTTTCTTTGAATCTTCCTTTGAATATTGACTGATTTGTATCCCTTTGAGTTTATATAAAAGATTTGGATTTTGTTATATCATATTGTGCTTAATGTTCTATCTAGCTATGCTTAATGCTCTTATTTGTTGAAATCTATTGAGCCTAGACATAGGACTTTAGGTTTTAGATCATTTGTATGGTAGATGCATGTTCGATTTCACTCCAATAGAGGAGTGGATTGATTCGTTAATAGAATAAACATATACTTATTAGTCGTGCATAGTCTTAGTTGAAAGTCGATCTTAATGTGTGCTGTTTGCTCTGGTTCTCATGGATGCATAGTGAATTAGGTAAATAACATATGGTTGATCATCTTAGACATAGGCTTTTAACTAAGTTAGTTTCTCATACTAACGTAATATAATCGTTTGTATGCTTATAAGGATTGCATGTTATCAATTGAAATAGGAAGTGAAAAAGGGTTCTCTATGTTCTCAACATATCTTTACTTTTCTTTATGCATTGTAATTTATTTATCAACCTCTTTTCCACTTTACGTTTGCTTGAATAGAATTAATTAAGCTGTAAGTTAGTATTTAGCTTTGAAAATTACCATAGTCCCTATGGAGACGATCTTATTCATCATTTTTATTACTTGAGCGATCTATGCACTTGCGGTTAGCAAAAGAGTGGTTGGTTTTCGACTCAACAAGTTTTTGGCACCATTGCCGGGGACTATAGTTAATTTTTGTATTGCTAATATTGATATTGAGTTTTGTTAGTTCTAATTCAAGTCTTTTCTTTTATTACATTTTGATTTAATATTTCATTATCTTGTGAATAAGGTACCATCAATGCCAGAAAACACCATTTGCGATTCAGAAGACACTATTCGTTGCATGTTCTTTTCCTTCTCTCTCAGGGATCAAACCAAGACTTGGTTGTAGTCTCTACCTACGGGATCTATAACTACATGGGAGGAGGTGTGTAGAAAGTTTCTGAACAAGTACTTTCTCCTGCCAAAACTACTGGACTGGTGAATGACATCACTTCATTCATGCAATATGAATCTGAATCCTTGTACGAAGCCTGGGAGAGGTACAAGAATCTGCTTAGAAGGTGCCCACATCATGAAATACCTTTATGGCACCAAATTTACTCCTTTCACAAAGGATTGCTACCTTTTCATCATCCAATTGTGGATGTCGGTGCATGTGGTTCATTATTGAATAAATCTTTTGATGAAGCACACCAATTGTTAGAAGAACTGGCCGCCAACAGCTACTAATGGCCTTCAGCAAGAAACACTCAAAGGAAGGTAGCTGGAGTTCATGACGTTGATGCACTCACATCTTTGTCTGCTCAAGTGGCAGTATTAGCAAATAAGTTTGACAGTTTAGGTACAGGCCCTAATCAAAGCCCCTTCATGTTGTGTGATCGGTGTGGGAATAATCATTTCAACGATAGTTGCCCATCCACTGTGGAGAGTGTTCAACATGCGGGAAACTATTTTCCACCTCAGAACAACCCATACTCACAGCAGTATAATCCTAGGTGGAGAACCCACCCCAATTTTTCATAGAGGGACAACCAAGGGCAAGCATCTTCATCTACTGGCAATGAGAGACCCTCTTATCCTTCTGGTTTCTCATCGCAAGCAAGGCCACCTGTGCAAGAAAGGAAACCAGCATTGGAAGACATGTTCATGCAATTCATGGTCAAATCTGATTCATACATGACTAAAATCGATACTCATCTGGCCAAAAATGATTCTATTCTTCAGAGCCAATCATCTTCAATCAGGGCTCTTGAGACTCAAGTGGGGGCAACTAGCTAATGCCATAAACAATAGACCCCTGGGGACTTTTTCAAGTGATGACAGGGAGGTCTCTCTCAAACATGCTCCCTCAAGCTGAAGAAGCTGAAAAAGTCATGTCTTGACTATAAAAAATGCACCTTTTTGGGATGTATCCACATTTTTGTGCTAATTTCTTAACTTTTAAAGTCTAGTTTGAAATGAATTTGATTTTGATAATTCATACTATTTTGTTGTTGTATGTTTGTGTTAAGCCTACTAGTCAATTTTAATAAGTGGTTAGGACCTTATTGAGGCCAATGTGGTTGTTGTGTGGAGTTTGCTGTAGAATTTTGCAATCAAACTTCTCATGCCACGGCGTTAACTTTGTTACGCCGTGGTGTAACGTCCCAGGACTGCCTACAGGATTAATGAGTGTCCTCACAAATCAACACAGGTCTTTTCAGCATGCTTTATCCTCACTCACATGCATCCTAGGAAACTTCCTAGGAGGTCACCTAACCCACAAGTACTCCAAGTCAAGCACGCTTAACCATGGAGTACTTATTTTCTTGGCTCCCGAAAAGAAGATGTATCTTGTTGATATGGGTGGTGCTAATCAATTCCTTTAAGCAATCCTCAACTATGCAATCTCATACCTGCACAGTCTTTGAATCCCTCTCATTCTGGTGTGTATTTAGTTCATTCATGTGTCCCTTCACCTAGAAGCCTACCAAGAGCTGCTTCTTGTCCGTGCTTCATCTCTTGCACCGGCGACCACTCCCGCCCTTGTCTGCCCCGGGTGTCACATGCCCACCAGCTTCCGCATGGTTCGTCGGCAAACCACACCGTACTGGGAGAGGTCCCGCTTTGATACCATTTGTAACATCCCGGAACTGCCTACAGGATTGATGAGTGTCCCCACAAATCAACACGGATCTTTTCAGCATGCTTTGTCCTTACTCACACGCATCCTAGGAAACTTCCTAGGAGGTCACCCATCCCACAAGTGCTCCAAGTCAAGCACGCTTAACCATGGAGTACTTATGTTCTTGGCTCCCGCAAAGAAGATGCATCTTGTTGATATGAGTGGTGCTAATCAATTTCTTTAAGTAATCCTCAACTATGCAGTCCCGTACCTGCACAGTCTTTAAATCCCTCCGTTGCGACGTTCTGAGCTTAAATAAGTTATATTAGAGTAGGGTTTGCACTGCAACGAAAACCCTTCCAGCCTCCTCTCTGTTTCTCTCAAATCCTCCTCCTCCCATTCGTATTTTAATCTCTGTTTTATGAATTTTCTATGCATTCCCAACATCACATTCCCATCTCCATTTCTAGGTATGCGAATTTCTCCCTTTTCTCTTGTTATTTTGGTATTTATTTTTATCTTTGAGTGTTTTTCTAGTTTTAGGTCCTTTGTAGTTAGTTTTTTATCTTGGTTTTAAGTATTTTGTTTAGTATTTGCTTGTTTCTAGTTGTTATTATGTTGCATTTTTGGGTTGGGATTACTATGGGCTGCTAGTACGTTTTATCTATTCATGAATATCGTGGCATGGCATTTTTACGCTGTAGCGCAAGTTTGAATTTCTTTGAATGTCGCAGCGTATACTCATGACGTAGTGACATCTTATGAACTGCTTGAGTGTCGCGGCGCTAGCTTCAATACCACGGCGTGAAGCCCCTATTTTTCTAGAAATTTGAGTATTTTAATTGTCTTATACATTTTGTTGCTCAATTTTTGACCTGCTTATTTCTTTTTCAGGCACATGGCACATAAAAGACTTAGAGGTGAGAGCAACAGGTAGCGGAGGGAGCCATCTCCTCCCCAGGACTTTGACTGGACCAGGTTCATTTCTACGGCTACGTAGAACCGATATGACACCTTGGTTTCGAAGAACATCATTGAGGAGCGCGAATTCTCCTTTGCCCATTCCATCTAGGAGGACATTAAGGCCACCGTTAGGTAGTATGAGTGGGGGGAGTTTGCCTAACACCCCAGTCGGGCTTCTATACCTTTGGTTCATGAGTTCTATGCAAACCTAGCATTCACCCACATCGACTCCACCATCCTGGCCGTGCACAGGCACCATGTATCTATCTCAGTGGAGTCCATCAGGGCTATGCTTACCCTGCCCGCTCCTCCATTAATCAGTGACTATTCTACATTCACCCAATGGGAGCCTAAGGGGATAAATCTATAGATAGTCACCACGCGTATATACATTGTAGAGTCACAGTCGGTCCCCTAGACCTTTTCACAATAGGGGCGCGCACGGTATTTCCCTCGTTTTTGTCTGACCCCATAAGCCAAGGTCTGGTACCACTTCATTAGCACCAGACTCTTGCCTTCCAGTAACTTGTTAGAAGTTACCCATGACCAGGCCATCATGATGTATTGCATTTTGGAGTGGTAGTCGATAGACGTTGCGGCAATTCTTTAAAGGCAGCTATGGAGTTCAGCTGTAACACCCCCAAATCTAATAACTGTAATGTAATCATCATTACACCACAGTCACTAAATCTAAGCGTGTCACAGTCTCAACTACAATCTTTTCAAAAATTTCCATTATACATAAATAGAAAATATGAGCCCCGAATGAAGCATATTTAGTACCCAACCATTTAAAATACAACCATTGAAGGAATAACATATTCCATATATAAATATATTCATCCTTGACACAAAGCACTGGTAACACGAAACATAATACTTACATATTCATATGAAAAATGACAGGTACAAAAGCATTAAAGGGGAAAAGCAGTAACCCTAGGATATGTACTACTTGCAGACAAAGCCGCAACCCCTAAATATGTGACGCTTGGTGTCCCAGTCGACACGTCGGGCATCAATGCCCCCATGAAGTTACACTCGTATATAACCAAAGAAATCTCGTCCAGATGCCATAGCGAAAATAACGAATCAGCCCAATCTAATCAGTAAGGGTGTGGTCCCTCTTCTTCTTCCTCACGATTTTTATCAAATATAAATATAAAACAGAAATATAGGGATACAGGAAAGAGGTGAGATACCCAGCATTCAATACCAATACAACAGTAAGAAAATAGAATGGCGCAAGACGCCCACATAACATCACAACACATATATTTATCAACAGAAATAATAAAAATAAGCAATAAGGGAGAAACAACAATGGGTAATAATAAAAATTAAGCAATAAAAGAGAAACAACAATAATATCTCAGGCAGTAAATGGTTCAATAATCAGATAATTATTACAACATTAAAAGAGATAACTTAATAGTTATAAACACTCATGCTAGATGAAATATGAGACCGACAATGCTCAATGCATAAGGTACCAAAATCCTACTCCATGGAGCTAGACATAAACATTCGGAGAGAATGATCGAGGAGTACATGTCAGTATCTCGTTAGCCTTAAAAATAAAGTGCTCATCATAAAAATAATCTTTTGCGCAACATGGCTTATACATGGCACTCTCAACAAGATCGTGATATAAGACAGTGTCTCGGTTCGGATCATTGGTGTGTTTGCATCGGTCTATCCCATGGCACAGAGGAGCTATTAACTGTCCATGTGAGACACCCGCACCCAGACGCCCCCAAGGTCAACTAACATGACCTACACTTAGTCTACTCGCTCCTGCACTAAGATGTAATTCAATCTCCTAGGCATGCATCGCCTCAACAACAGTGTCTAATGGACTTTCACAAATGCATGATGACTCAATGCATATCATGTATATTCATCAATAATGTACTTCTCATGAAACATACCACAATTTGGTCAAGTTAAATATCAACATATTCATGTATATTTCTTAGTAATACTTTTCCATAACATGCCACAATTTGGCCAAGTTAAGCATCAACAGAATTTTGGTCCCACACATGGACCCACAATAGCTTATCCTCAAATTCTCAAGAATAATACCTCATTATTAAAATTTAACCCAAGGTTACTTTCTCATTTCAAGACTCTTAATTAGCCAAGTTCTTTACTTTAATCAATTATGCTTATTTAGAAAATTATTCTATGGTTCACTAAACCTCACACACTCTTGTTCTTTCCTTAAGTCCTAACTCACCCTAGGTCATCAAGTGACTTTCTTTCTTTCACTCTTTCCATATTATCAACTCCTAAGGAATCTAAAATTTCCAATCATCTAAGTCTCCATTTTAACACTACATTTTGTGACATTTTGCCTTAAGAGGCCGTGGGCCTCATTATAATAAAAGTCTAACCTTTTCTTTCACTGCATTGTTGATCACTTATCACTTAATTACCTAAGTCCCAAGGTTGCACAAATTCACAACTTGGACCAATAAAACCCCATAGAGGCCGTGAGCCTCCCTAGTACAAAAGTTCCAAAAATTTTCATCACACCTAATTACCTAAGTTCCAATTCATATAACGAATCAAACTCAAACCCCCAAAATATGGTCCAAAACCATGACCTCCCCAAAGGGTAGGAAACCTTACATTTTTCCATTCATCCAATCTAAGCAATCCAACATCATCAAGACATTCAAAAGAACCAACACTTTCATATAAATCAAGTATACACAAAAAGCATGAAAAACAAGCATACAAAGTGAGCAATCCATTATGGATTCCTCCATCAACAACCACTCAAAAGTTCCCTCACTACCAATAATGGTTGAAGTGAGTAAATCTCCCTTTTACCTCAAGAAAAGATCAAAAGAGAGCTCCTTGATGTTTTTCTTTAAGATTTCTTCCAACACCAACATAAAACCCTAAGTCATCAAGCAAACAAACATTAAATCTAAGCTTAATGGAAGACAACCATGGATTAAAATCATAGTTTAACACTTTGAAAATAAGACTACAAATGAAGATCCAAAACTTCACCTCTAGGTCTTCAAATCTTGAACTTAGAGAAGTACTTGAAGATGGATGAATGTGAAGATGATCTCAACATGAAAGTTTCTTAGAATGGTGTCTAGACTCAAGATCAAGGGTTGGTTGGAATTAAACAAGGTTGGATAGTGTATTTTGGGTGCTTGGCCGAAACTAGCTTAGGAGAAGAAAATGAGATAGTTTTGATGCTTTGGTTTTCTTGGTTCTTGATAGAAATAGATGAAAGTGAGAATAAAGATGGAGATAAACAAGTAAAATAAACCTTGAACCCTTCAAGATGATGCCTTTCTTTGAGGATTTCGTCTAACACCTTCCTCCAAAGCCCTAGGGTTTTCAAACTTTTAAGATCAACATCCAAGCTTGAGAAGGAAAAGATCAATGATTAAAATCATGGCCTTGAATCACGAAAATGAGAAAAGAAAAAGAGAAGTCAAAGGCTTTACCTTCAAAGCTTCAAGCTTTGGCTTCAATGGTTGAAAATGGAAGAGGAAGAATTTGTGAATGACCACCAAGAGAAAAAGCTTTAGGATGATGAGAGGAAGTAAGAAATAGAGGTAGTTTTAGCAAGCTAGAGGAGGTGGTCCTCCTATGGTGTGGAGCCGTGGAGGAAGAAGAGAGAAGGAGGAAAAAATGGTTGAGAGAAAAAGATGAAGATGGAAAGTAGAAAGAGAAAGTGATAGTAAAGGGTTTTGGTGAATTTTGAAAATGATGCGTGAAAGTGTAGTAAAGTGAGAAGCAATTTTTGCTCCTCAAAATGTGCATTGCCGTGGAAGAGGAGAGAAAGGAGGGAAAAGTGAGATTCTTGCATGCTTAGGAAATTTCTAGGAAGTTTCCTTAAGATGCCTTTTGATTAATTTAATCATTCTTTTGAAATAAAGGAGATTAGATGTGATATAAAGTGGATTTCATTTGGATAAGGTGATAGGATTTCTACTACAAGCTATTACCCAATGGAAATTGTTACAGTTGACAGAAGTCAATATTAATTGTTCAACAGATAATAAAATCACACAACGATTTTTATTCATCAGATAAAAATCTCAAAAAATGAGAAACCTTGTAAATCGTGTCTGTCCTCAAGTTTAGTAGGATCCTCCGTCGACGTTTCCACAGTTCAAGGTTCTCGAGAAAAATATCTCATTTCCCCAGCTCTACTCGGTGTGCACGTAAAACAAAAAATAATATTAAAATATTTCACATTCTCATAAAAATCCAGAAAAATTCACAAAAATCACAAATATTATAAAATGAGTATTTATCATGAAATTATCAATTTTCAGGGTGTTACATCAACCACTGAGCAGCGCAGTTTATTTTTCCCATCTCTCATCCAACTCTTATGCCAGAGGCGGGGCATGCCCATTGACCCCCATGAGGAGCGTACCGATGATAAACAACCTCTCAATGAGTATTTCATTGGGAGGGTTGGTGCGGCTCCCCTTACTGCAGTTGTCCCCCGCCGAGCCCCCAAATAAGCTCACAGGTCGGCCCCAGAACCACAGATTCCCCAGCGGGAGGATGACATTAGCGCAGAGCTTCACCAGATTGCCGTTATGCAGGCATACACTGTTGAGAGCATCTGATGGATATAGGAGCGCCTGCAGATCTCCACCCACGACTTCTTCATTCCTCCGTACCCACCCTTTGATGGTACGGGCCCATCCCACTAGTAACAACCACCCCACTCACCTTTTGATGTTGCTGGACCCTCGCATCAGCATCAGGACCTGGCCACCCACCATGATGATAGTGGCGGTGATACTGAGCCACTTCTGGGTGATGAGGATAACGATGCAGGCACTGAGATCCTGTCAGATGTTGATGCTGATGAGTAGTATGATGTATTTAAGGCATCGTTCTTTCATATTGACTCTTTATATATATCTATATCTATATATATATATATATATATATATATATATATATATATATATATATATATATGCATTGACTTTTTCTCGGTTGTTAAATATTATTAGTTTAATTTTTGATATTTTAGTATTATTTAGTGTTTATTATATGATTTGGTGCACATAATGGTTGATTTGCATGATTGATTCTTGTGAAATTAGTTGAATGCATAATATGATTCCATTTGCTAGTGTAATGATTGCCCAGTGATAATTAGCGATGCAAATTCACCTCAATTTTTCTGTGAATCCCTATGCGATCTTGGAAGCATGCCAATCAATTTAGATTCTTTTTATGCATGATGAATTTTCCATTCCTATGCTTATTTAGCCTTAGATTGGCTTTGAGTGCTTTTTTAGAAAATGATTATGACTAGTACATATGAATGTGTCTTACATCTCTGAAATTGTTTTGTAATTCTCTTTAAGCGAAATCCTAAGTTGAGCATAATTGAGGAAATGATTAGGGCATTCTTTGGATCGATTGAGTCTTTCAAGTTTAACCTTACATGATGATATACATTGGTCCCCTTTGAAGTTTTTAATTGTTTGGCCTTATTTGTTTTTCATTACCATTGTGTTCGTTCATCTGTTAACCATTCTAATGCATATGAAAAACATTGCATTTTCCTCTTATCATCAATGTCTGTTAAGTCCATGAAATATTATTTCTCGAAGTGAGTTTAGTGATTAGGGGTATTAATACTTTCAATACAAAAATGAGCTTGAAGGAACCAAATGCAATAAAAACAAAAAGAAATTGCTTTGTAAAAGTAAAAAGAAAGAAAAAGCAAAGAGAGAAAAGCAAAGCAAATAAAGAAAGAAGAAAAGTTAAAAATAAAAAGCATTGCATGGTTCTGGCGAGTTTTGACCTTTCACTGTTGAATACCCTACTAGTTTCACTTGTTCTCAAGTCTTGAAATCGCATATTTTTGTTTCTCAATGTTTGTTTGTTATCCTTTCCCCTTTCTTCTTCACCCCATAACCATGGTCTTACATTACAAGCTGATAAAGACCCTTTTGATCCTCATTCATGTGTGATTTACATTAGTGGAGAGAGAGTTGCATTATAATTTTGTGGATTCTTTGATTGATATTCATGTGCTTGCTCATAAGCTTATCTGGTTAAGTATGATTTGAAATGAAAATGTTTTAACTTGCATGTTTGTGGGAAATGAATCATGCATGATCTGAAGCTTTGATTGGTGGTACGATAAGGATTGTGTATGTGTGAACCAGAATTTTCAGGCATTTGTATTCTTTGAGGTTTAATGCAATCATCATACACTAGTGTTTGAGTTGAGCTTGTCTTTACAAGTGTAATCTGACTATTTTGCTCAAGGACTAGCAAAAACTTAGGTTTGGGGTGTGATAACTCTATAAAATATAGTTATTTATGCCCTATCACTATGCATTATTGATGGCTTTGTCCTTGTTGCGATGCATTGTTGGAAGGCTTTAGCCTTATTTTCATGAAAAATCCATGTTGAAGTCTTCCTTATCAATCTTGTTTTAATCCTTCCTAATCTTTGGTTAGATTGATTTTGATTGCAGTTGTATTTGACTGATTGATTTCTCAACAAAAGAGCTAAATTGATGAAAGCCAAGGCCCTGCATTGAAAGAGGAATCACAAGGCAAGCTCCAGCACATTACGCCTCGGCGCAAGGAACTGCACGACGCGGTGTCTTGCTCTCTGCTAGTGCACCCTGTTAATCCGAGGCTTTCACGTCGCAGCGCAAGGATATGAATGTCGCAGCGCTGGTGCCCTAAGTTTTTGGCGCCACGGCGTGTGTTGTGTAACGTTGCAGCGGGATACGTAAAATTTGTGTATCTATAAATATGTGGAAAGCAGATTTTGGGGGGGACTCTCAATTCTGCTAGGTTTTCTTCACTTTCTATCTTCCGTCTCTCATATTACATTTGGGGGCTTTTGCCTATTGGAGAATCCAGCAACTAGGAAGGCATTATGAGGTTGAAGAAGGGTTGATGGAACCAAGATCCAAGCTTCAAGGCTTAACCCATTGGGGCTTCTTCTCATGTTTCTTCTTCTCTCTCTCTCCCATTTATCTTGAATATGGATTTTTGTATGACATTTTCGTATTCATTGTGTAGCTAGCTATATTTAAAGCTTTCTTTGAATCTTGATTGATTTGTATCCCTTTGAGTTTATATGAAAGATTTGGGTTTTGTTTTATCAAATTGTGCTTAATGCTCTTATTTGTCTGATCAACTTGTGGTTGATTTGTTGAAATCTATTGAGCTTGGATATAGGACTTTATGTTTTAGATCATTTGTATGGTAGATGCTTGTTCGATTTCACTCCAATGGCGGAGTGGATTGATTCATTAATAGGATAGACATATGCCTATTAGCCATGCATAGTTTTAGTTGAGAGTCGATCTTAATGCGTGCTGTTTACTCTGGTTCTCATGGATGCATAGTGAATTAGGTAAATAGCATAAGGTTGATCGTCCTAGACATAGGCTTTTAACTAAGTAAGTTTCTCAGGCTAACCTAATCTAATTGTTTGTATGCTCATAAGGACTACATGTTATCAGTTGAAATAGGAAGTGAAAAAGGGTTCTCTATGTTCTCAACCTATCTTTACTTTTCTTTATGCATTGTAATTTATTTATCAACCCCTTTTCCACTTTACGTTTGCTTGAATAGAATTAATTAAGCTGTAAGTTAGTATTTAGCTTTGGAAATTACCGTAGTCCCTATGGAGACGATCTTATTCATCATTTTTATTACTTGAGCGACCCGTGCACTTGCGGTTAGCAAAAGAGCGGTTGGTTTCCGACTCAACAGTCCCTCTAGAACTATGAGCTTTGGTGGGAATTACTATGCTTTAGTGATTGTCGACAATTTTTCTAGGCTTACATGGACATTGCTTTTTTTCTCACAAAAATGATGCTTTTCAATCATTCAAAAAGCTTGCTAAAGTAATCCAAAATGAAAAAAGTTTTTGTATTGCATCCATAAGAAGTGACCATGGTGGTGAATTTAAAAACCATGAATTTGAAACCTTTTGTAATGACATTGTAACACCCCAAAATTCTTGTTTTCATTTAATTATGGTTTTTGCAATTTTTGTGATTTTTGTGAATTGTTTGATTTATTTTAATTATTTTATTATTATTCTTAGACTTTCTGTGTGATTGAAGCAAGGCCAGGAAAAATTTTGACAAACCCAAAACTGAAAATAGTTTTCAAAGTTTTTCATTTTCTGAAATTTTATCTGATAGATAAAATTTTGATGCGTTTTATTATCCATTAGACAATAACTACTGGTTCTTTAGCAGTAGCCTTTGTCCATTAGATAATTGTAACATCCCGAAATTTTGTTTCCTCAGTTATATATGATTTTTATGAGTTTTGTGATTTTTGAAAATTGTTTGATTTATTTTGGTTATTGTATTATTATTTTTGGGCTTTCTGTGTGATTGTGGCGGGGCCAGAAAAATAAAAAAAAATTGGGGCCGAAAAATTTTGGACTATTAATGCGAGGCCTAGGGAGCTTACTAAACCCGAAATCGGAAACAATTTTTAAAGTTTTGCTTTTCTGATATTTTATCTGACAAATAAAATCTAGGTATGTTCTATTATTCATTGGTCAATAATCACTGGTTAATACACAGTAGCTTTCGTCCATTAGTTAATAACTACCAATAAAAATATCTTGTGGGATGGCTAGTCATAAGCCTAGTCATAGAGCTAATCACGATTAATCATGGCTTGCTTTTGTGTTGCACCTATAGAAACCAAGCTTGCATGACAAGTTTGTTGAAAGTCGAGTATAGTGGTCATGACTCAAAGTGGAGGACCAATAGGAGGAAAGCTTGCAAGCTAAGCTAGAAGTCTTGGAGGAGAAGTTGAACACTCCTTTTGACAAGGAAGCCTGCGACCAAGGCTCTTTAGGAGGTCTAAGTTTGTGACTTAGTCATCTTTTCTATCATTTCTATCAAGAAACCAAGAAACTAACACAAAACTCTCTCACCTTTCTCTCTTAAGACTCCACAACCAAACACCAAAGAACCATTCTCCAATCTTTCTTAATTCAATCCAACTTTACATCTTCAATCTAAACACCATTTTAAGATACTTTTGTGTTGAGTCAATCATCTAATTCATCCATCTTCTATCTTGTTCTTCAAGCTCAAGTTTGAAGCTCTTAAGGTGAAGTTCTTTAATCTTCACATTTCTATCCATTTTAAAGTTCTAGACCATGACTTGAATCCATGGTCATCTTAGTTAAGCCTTAGATATTAATTTTTGTGTATGCTTGTTTTGTTTTAAGGAACATCTTGGTGGGAAGTTTACTACAAGGAGGCATACAAGAGGATTTGAGCACTATCTAAGGTAAGAGAAAGATTAACCTCATCAACTAAACATGGTGGTGAGGAATGAAATTTTGTGTTTGTAGGTGAAAAATCCATGTGAGAATTTATTCACTTGGTTGTATAACTTTAATGATTTGTGTTTGTTTGCTTTATGTAATTTTATAGCTTTGATAGTATGCATGATATTTTCTATGGTAGAAATTGATGATTGGATGCTTTATGTGATTTTTATAGTATGCAAGAAATTTCTATGGTAGAACTATGATGATTGGAATATATTGTATGTGAGAATCATGTAGGAAGGATGAAAATTTTGGTTCCAAGGACCAACATGGCTCACGTCCATTAAGCCCAAAATAAGGTATCCAAGGCAAAAATATTTTATTAATTATGGACTTAGCTGATTTTGTAACAATGATATGAGTTAAGGTTTTACAAGTGGAAAAAGGAAGTGAACAAAGTTTTATTATTGGAAAAGAATTGATTTTTTAGCCATGAGAAGGGAAATGAGTTTACAAGATGATTTGAGACTTTAAGTATTTTATTTAAATGTGTTTTAGTGAAGGTAATTGGATAATGATTTTTGAAGGATATGATTTAATTAAAATAACATAGTTTTATGAACAACGTTGGAAAATATTATTTAGAGGACATTTGATAAGGAAATAATGGATTAAGGATTTATAAAATGAAAATGAAAATGAACAATTTTTATTTTTGAACAAAGAATGATTTTTTGCCATAGAAATGGAAAAGGAGTTTGAAAAGTGATTTGAGACTTAAAGTATTTTTAAGAGGATTTTTAGTAAATCTCAAACAATGCTGATTTTGGAAAAAATGTTAGAAAATATTATTTAGAGGAGATTTAGTAAGATAAATTGGAATTAAGATCCAAATTTTATATTTAACTTGGAAAGTTTCAAAATTAAGTTTAGAAAGTTAGGAAACATTTTACACAATTGAAAAATAGTGATAAGACTTTACGCAATTCAAAAATGTTGATTTTTGAGCTACGCGATTAAGAAAATGTTGAAAAATATTTACACGATTAAGAAAACATTGGAAAATGATTACGCGATTTGAAAACATAACAAAATTGTTACACGATTGTGAAAATGCAGTAAAAGTGCTACGCGATTGAGAAAACAGCGGGTTGTTAACTTGGGTTTGTTTAATATGTGGATTATGGCCCGTGGTGGCTTGTGTTTATGCATTGAGTCATTCATCATGAATTTAACATTATACAGTCAGTGGTTATTAAGGCTGGAGGCCTAGGAGTTGAATTACACCTTAGTGCGGGTGCGAATTGCGTAGTGAAGATCTATGAATGATCTTGGGGACGTCGGGCCGCGGAATTCCACAAGTGGACAGTTGGAACACCACTGGGTCATGGAAGCTAATGCAAATGCACCAACGATCTCGATGAGAACACTATTCCTATTCATGATCTAGCATAGATTGTCTTGTATAAGCCATGTTGCGCAAACTGAGAAAATTATAGCACTTGAATTGAGATTGAGGAAATATAGACATGTCTTATGGATCATTTTCTCCGAAATTGTGTTAGCTCCATGGAGTAGGATTTGGTTCATTGTGCATATGCATAGTCAGTACGCATATTGTTAGGATATAGTCAATATATATTGTTGTGGTATTGCTAATGTTCATATTATTGTGATATACATCATATCTGTTGAATATATCTATTACTTGATACAATGAATATGCTTGTTATTTCTGTAATTATATGACATTATTGTCATTACTGTTTCTATGTTGCCATGCTAGTATGTGATGTAGGGGATCTCACCTCTTTGTTATATTATTCTATTTTTATGTTTATGTTCTTTAAAGACCGTGATGGTGGCGAAGCAGAGATCATCTTGGTTTCATTAAGATGCAGTGTTGTTACCGTGCTTTTGAGTAGGACCTGTCATGGAGTTTGCTACTATTTCTTTTTAAGTATGTAAGTTTTATGTTTTGAATATTGTTGGATACTATGTGGGGTATGTAATATGTATTAATCAGTTCAATATGTTTTTGTATTACCTATATCTTTGGTACGTTTATGTTTTCAGCAAAAAGGAATTTCAAAACTCATATTTTATTATATTAAATCTTTTATAACCGGTTTTAGTTTTCTTTTGCTGTCCAAAATATGACTCCCAAAGGAGGGTGTTATAATAATAGCTTCTGGAAAATATCTAGTGGGAAGGTTCTAGACGCAAGCCTAGTCACCCATTCTAGAAACCTCTCTTTGTGACTCACCTAGCATGGACCAATGAGGAGCAAGTCAACAATAATGGCCATGACTCATTCTTGAAGACCAATGGGAAGGAACCTTGGAGGCTAAGCTTGGAGAAAGCTTGTTGGAGAAGCTTTGCCACCTTGCACTCTCTAGAAGTTTGGCCACCTCACTCCTTAGGTGTCCATGGTCTAGAAGCTTATAGAATCAAGTGGAGAAAATCAATTTAGCTACTCCATCTTTTGAGCTCATCTCATGACTAACCCTAGGTGACTCACCCTTTGTGACTCACAGTTTTAGAGGTGCTTCTAGGACATACAAAGATGACACAAAAGTTATGATATTTCTCTTCAGTTATCTTACCATCTTTTTAGAAAACAAAACACCAAAATTCTCTCCTTTCTCTCTCTTTGGAGCTCATGGACAAGGCACCCAAAAACACCTTCTAAGCTTGTTTAATTCAAACCAATCTCATAACTTGACTCTAAACACCATTTTGAAATACTTTCTAGTTATGACCATCTTCTAATTCATTCTTCTTCAAGCTCAAATTTAAGGGTTTTTAGAAAACAAAAAGGAGTAGGAAAGGGAAAAAAGAGGATGAAACAAGTGAGAGCTTGGAACTTCATAGCTAACTCTTGATCAGCTTCATCATCTTGGTACCAAAAAGTAGGGAGAAGCTTGTTTTACTTCTTGACTTCACCTCCTTCATTTAGTTCATGAGGGATTTAATAAGAGGAATGGGGTTTTGAAGTGTGTTGTTTGTGTTTATAATGGTAAATGCTTGATTCTTGTTAGAAAACTTGTGAATGCATATAAATCAATTGTGGAGCTAATTATGGAATGTAATTAGTAATTGTATTGCATGTGTTGATTGTGAAACACTTTGAGGTCAGTAATATCCTCTTAATATTGATTTAGTCATATTGAGGTGAGTAATATCCTCTCTATGTTATTGAGTAATGAGGTGAGTAATATCCTCTTCAATTTGAATGAACAAATAGGTAAGTAATTCCTCATCACGATTGTGGATTGGTCGAGGTGAGTGATATCCCCTGTTTGTGTTGATAGATAGTGTAGGTGAGTTATATCCTTACTATGCCTGATAATTCATAACATTACCATGGATGTGGTTACAAAGCATTGCTCATTTCATACTTAGGATTTGCATAGACATAATCACTAGACATAATTAAGCATAACATAACAATTGTAACTCATGACATTACAATTGTATGGGCAATTGTGTACTTTTGTGATTGAAGTGTTAACTTGATAGTTGGGTACTCTATATGATTGTATAAAATGCTGGTATTCAATACTTCTATTGAGAATTATGATTTCTCACCCTGTTTGTGTTGCCATGTAAATCTAGGATCAAGTTCTTCAAAAGGGAAGAAAAAGATGTTCGAAGACTAATTTGGACTGAACTTGTATATATTTTATACTTGCTTAGTTTGTTTTGAGTTATATATAACAGTATGCCTTTTGTGGTTGTGATGTATATATATAACTGTTGATAATGTGACTCTCCATAATTATTTATTTATGTGAATATTATAGGTTGGGTTGTTAGTGGTAGCATGGTCAATACTAGATATTCTTGCGTATCAGAATTGGGATGTTACAAACATGGCATTGAGCATAATTTTTCTACCCCTAGAACACCACAACAAAATGGTGTTATAGAAAGGAAAAATCGATCTTTTAAAGAAAAGGCAAGAACTATGCTCAATGAGGTCAACCTTCCTAAGTATTTTTGGGCAGATGCGGTTAACACCGGTTGTTATGTTATGAATAGGGTTCTAATAAGGTCAATTTTAAAGAAAACCCCTTATGAATTATACAAAGGAAGGAGGCCAAATGTTTCATATTTTCATGTCTTTGAATGTAAATGCTTTGTTTTGAATAATGGAAAGGATAACTTGGGGAAGTTTGATGCAAAATCTAATGAGGGAATATTTCTTGGTTATTCTATACATAGTAAGGCCTTTAGAGTTTATAATAAATGAACTATGACCATAGAAGAGTCCATACATGTTGCATTTGATGAAACTAACCCAAATAGTCCGAGAAAGGATTTGGTTGATGATGTAGCAAAAATCTTATCAAGGACTCACCTAGTGAACAAGGAAAAGGATGTCAAAAGGCAAGAACAAAGCTCATATGATCCTCCAAGGCAAAAGGATTCTCAAATCATAGACCTTCCTAAGGAATGGAGGACTTCAAGATATCATCCTCTTGATAAGGTGATAGGTGATATATCAAAAGGGGTAATTACTCGTAACTCTCTTAGAGATACAATATGGCTTTTGTCTCTCAAGTTGAACCTAAAGACATAAATGAGGCCATTAATGATGAACATTGGATCTTGGCCATGCAAGATGAACTAAACCAATTTGAGAGGAATCAAGTTTGGGAGTTAGTTCTAAGGCTCAATGATCATCCTATAATTGGAACCAAATAGGTCTTTAGGAACAAACTTGATGAAACGGGCTTAATAATAAGAAACAAAGCTAGGCTTGTAGCTAAGGGTTATAATCAAGAAGAAGGCATAGATTATGAAGAAACATATGCTCCGTAGCTATATTAGAAGTCATTAGAATGTTACTTGCATATGCATGCATCATGGATTTTAAGCTTTTTCAAATGAGTGTCAAAAGTGCCTTTTTAAATGGTTTTATACAAGAAGAGGTGTATGTGGAACAACCTCCTGGTTTTGAAAACTATGAACTGCCCAACCATGTTCTTAAATTGAAAAAGGTCTTGTATGGTTTGAAACAAGCTCCTAGAGCTTGGTATGAAAGGTTGATCAAGTTCCTTTTGGAAAATGGCTTTTCTAGAGGAAAGGTTAACACTAGTCTCTTTAACAAGCATAAAAAGCATAACAACCTTCTTGTTCAAATATATGTTGATGATATTATATTTGGTGCTATTAATGACTCTCTTTGTAAATAGTTTGCTAATATTATGCAAAGTGAGTTTGAGATGTCCATGATGGGTGAGCTCAACTTCTTCCTTAGTCTTCAAATCAAGTAAACAAGGGATGAGACTTTCATAAGTTAATCCAAATATTGCAAGGAGTTACTCAAGAAGTTTGGAATGGAAGGTGCCATACAAATGGCTACACCAATGGAGACTTCTTGTTACTTGTACAAGGATGAAGGAGGTAAATATGTAGAAATTATAAAATATAAGGGTATGATTGGCTCACTCCTTTATCTAATCGCAAGTAGGCCAGATATCATGTTTAGAGTATATATGTGTGCTAAATTTCAAGCAAATCCTAAAGAATCACACCTAAGTGTTGTTAAAAGAATCATGAAATATCTAATAGGCACTTCATAAATGGGATTATGGTACCTTAAAGGTGACTCTAGTAACCTAATTGGTTATTCTGATTCTGATTTTGCTGGATGCAAAATGGATAGGAAGAGCACTAGAGGGACATGCTACTTACTTGGAAGCTCACTAGTTTCTTAGCATAGCAAGAAACAAAATAGTGTGTCATTGTCTACAGCTGAAGTTAAATATATTACAGCTAGAAGTTGTTGTGCTCAAGTCCTTTGGATGAAGCAACAACTTCTTAACTATGGTCTTGAGCTTGATTACATCCCTATAAGATGTGATAACACTAGTGCAATCAACTTGTCTAAAAATCTCATTTTACACTCAAGAACAAAACACATAGAAATAAGACATCATTTCATAAGAGATCATGTTCAAAAAAGTGATTACATGCTTAAATTTGTTGAAACCACTAAACAACTAGCTGACATTTTCACTAAAGCCTTGGCAAAAGAAGCATTCTTTTATATAAGAAATGAACTTAGCATATTGGATCAATCATGCATAAGCTGAATCTTAGCAAAATCTTAATCTACTGCATAATATGCAAATTTGCTGCATAATCATATCTTTTGCTGCATAATAATGATATTTGTTGTATAACTTTGTGTTTCTTAATCATTCTTGAATCCAATACTGACTTGAGCGTTAGAGGTTTCACCTTAGTTGTTTTTGTACGTACTTCATCATGCCAAATGTAACACCCCAAAATTTCATGTTTCTCCGTAATATAGGATTTTACTGTTTTGTGATTTCTGTGCCTTGTTTACTTTATTTTGACTGTTCTGTGATTATTTTTGGACTTTTTGTGTGTTTTACTCGGTGCTGGAAAAATAAAATTTTTGGGCTGGAAAAAATCTTTGATAGTTTATTCGGGGCCGAGGGAGCTTACTAAACCCAAAATCGAAAGACACGGTTCTTAATTTTATAATTTTTAGAATTTATCTGTCAAATAAAAATTTTTTGTGTTTTATTATTCATTGGATAATAACTACCGGTTCGTGAGCAGTAACTTCTGTCCATTGGGTAATAGCTTTAGTAACTTCTGTCCAATGGATAAAAGCCTCTGGAAAAGTCTTGGTCTTTTTTCTAGAGCATTCTTGAAGACTTACTTTGGGGAACCAATTAGAGAGCTAGTTACTTAAGAGTAACCAATGAAAACGAATCAATAATAATGGTTGGACTTGTCTTGAACTAATAGGAAACTAACTAGTTAAACTCAGTGATTATGGGAACAAACTTGGTTAGCCTTTGGTTTGGTGCTCCACGGCCAAGAGGAGTCTAAGACCTTCACTATTTTGTGGGTCATGAAATGACTCTTAAGCTTGAACCAATAGAAACCAAGGTGACCAAACCATGAAATGCATATGACCAACACTTAGAGATATTTGTTACACTTGTTGATTAAGTCTTTGACTCTCCACATGGATACACTCCACGGCCAAGGAGGGGTTTAGGACTTCATTTCATTTCTATCTTCATCTTCTTTTTCTATCAAAGTGCTAAGCCAAAATTTCTCTCTTACTTTCCCTTCACTATAGCTCACGGCCAAACCCTCCAAAACCATCATCCAAGCTCTCTTAATTTCATCTAACCTTGTTTCATAAACCTACACATCATCCTAAGACTCTTTCATGTTGAGAGCATAAGCTAAATCATCCATCTTCTACCTTTACTACAAGCTAGGGTTCTTAAGTTTTCAAGGTAAAGTTCTTGAGTTTTGCTTCTAAGTTTGATTTCAATTTTCTAAATCATGTTTGATCCATGGTTTTTTTGTTTTCAAGTCTTGTTTGTAACTTTGGAATGGTTTAAATATTTTTAAGGTTTGAGTTCTTGGTGGACGAAATCTTCAAGAGGACAAGCAAAGACTTGATTGATCTTCCTTTGAGGTAAGAGAGAGATTAACCTCATCAACCATGTGTGGTGGTGAGGGTGGTTGTTAGTGAAAAATCCATAAGGATTTATTCACTTGTATGTATATGTTTTCATGCTTTGCGATTGTTTTGATTAATATGCTTTTATTGTTTTATTAGTATGCATGAATATGTGATAGTTGAAGCATGATGATGTATGTGTAATATAGGATGTGAATCACATGAAAAGGAAAGAGATTTTGGTTCCAAAGAACCTAGAGGTTCACCGCCTTCACACCTATTTTGAAACAAACAAATCAAAAACTATTATATCAAAAAATATTAAGGGTTTTTCAAAGAAAAAGAAATAGGAAATGAACAAATATTTTGTGAAGAAATACTACTTGATTTTTGGCCAACATGCCAAGAAATTAGAAATGTAGATAAAAAATAATTTCCTAGGTGTAGCCATAGAGGATTAAATAACAAGAAATCAAATTAGTAAATTTTGAAGCATAAAAAGAAATAAACAAATTTTTGGAATAATTTAGAAAGTAGAATTCGGATATGAATGGGTTTAAATTTAAAAGAATTTGAGTTTATGAACGTATAGCTCACCTATTTGGGTTTCAGAGCGCGTTGGTAGACCTTGATCTTTAAAGTTGGATTAAATCAAAGAAATATGAATTTTTATAAAGAATAATAGAAAATATTGGTTAAAAGAATTTTAAATGAAGAAAGTATTTTAAATAAGGTTATTTATATTAAATATAAAAGTGTTAAAAGTTTATTTTAGAAAATCAAGAAATAATTTACGCAATTAAAAAATAATGATTTTGAGCTATGCAATTGAAAAAATGATTTAAAATCACTATGCGATTGATTAAAAGTTCAAAAATCTCCACGTGATTTAGAAAATGTTGAAAAATACTTACGTGATTTAAAAACGTAACAAAAATATTACGCGATTGTGAAAATGCGATAAAAGTATTACGTGATTGAGAATAACAGCAATTTGCTATCGAGCCAACGTAGTGGAGCCAGATATATTGGAAAATAGTTTCGCCAAGTGATGGCATGTTTTTATGAAAAAATGTGATGTGAATGTATGTATGTGTATTGAATCATAAATCATGCATTGAAAAGCATGTTAGTCTTATTGGTAAAGGCAAGTTGCCTAGGAGATGAATTACACCTTAGTGTGAGTGCGATATGTGTAGTGTTGATCACTCGTTGATGAATGGAGGCGTCGGGGCGAGGATTCAAGAAGTGGATAGTTGGCAACACCACTAGGTCGTGGTGTACTGTATAATGCACCGACGATCTTAATAAAACGCTATCCTTAATCACGATCTAGCATAGATTGTCTTGTATAAGCCATGTTGCGTACGCTAAAATTCTATTTTAGCACTTTATTGGAGGCTAATGAGATACAGACAGATCTTCTGGATCATTTTCTCCAAAATTGTGATTAGATTCATGGAGCAGGAATTGGTTTATGTACATATGCATAGTGGGTCAACATATTGATATGATGATTATATTTACTTGTTATTTTATCTATGATATGATAACATGATTTTACTTGTTAATGATACATTTGTATGTTTTATGTTATCTCTATACTGTTGTACTAGTATTGATGTAGGGGATCTCACCTCTTCATGTTATGTCTATTATGTTGTATGCTTATATTAAATAAAGATGATGTAGAAGAAAAGTTAGGATCACCTGGATTCTGTTTGAGATAGTTTGTCTGTTGTATGTTATGGCATACCGACGAGGCATCATTGGGTTTATGTGTGTACAGTTCCATGACGATGCGGATGCTTGGACTATAGTTTTGGAGAGAGATCGTGTTATTTATGTTGGGGAGTTAACCCTAACTTTTAGTGGGACCCGTAATGGGAACCTCATTTTGTCTACTACTGTTTCTTTACATTTAGAGTTCTCGATGCCCATGAAGGATTTGTGGGGTATTCCTGTTTACACTCCTAGAGAGAATTCTATGGTGTCATCTGCACGTACTCCTGTTCCTAGGTCTGCGCAAAACCTGGGGTTTTTGTCTTCGGAGGAGAGTGAGGAAGATCCTTCTAAGGAACTTTCTCACTAGAAGTTTTTAGCTTTGGTTAGTTTAATGTTTTGAAGTAACAGTTGTATATATTTACTTTTTGAAGTATAATTTTACGTATGTATATTGGTGTATTTTGGATAGTGGTTAAAATTTGAGATTAAATATAGTTGCTAAGTCCACCAGAAATATAAAAAAAAAAAACTTGCAACCAGTTGAAATTAGCAAGAGTTGATCCACAGAAAACCAATTCAATCAACACTATAATTTAGTTCCTAATTTAGACTCCAAAAGTTAACGAACAGTAAAAAAAAAAGGGGTTTTTGGGTTTTTTTGGATATTGAATATAACAATAAACAAACGAGAATTAACAGATTAAAGGATTTGGTTAATAGATAGAATTCACCACTAGATTTATATGATAATGCTAACCCACATATCCATTTATTCCAACATGACCAATTATGTTTTTACGCAATTGTGAGATGAAATCTTTATTTTCCTTAGGTTTTGGCCAATTTAGCAACCGCTCAAATCAACTCTTAATCACCGATTAGTCATAAAGCAATCGCTCTTACAACTATTCAGTAATTGCATTGAGATTTAGAAAACCAACCACACTAAGATCTAATCACACACCAGGATTAAATTACTTAGAACATATATTCCTCTAGATCCATTACCGCAACCGTGCATAACAAACCCAGATTTACCACTTTTAGCATTTGGCAAAGAGTATGAAGACATTTACACCATAAACATATAGTCCTTTAGTTTTATTACCACAACCGCGTATAATAATCCTAGATCTACCACTTTGAAATTGGCAGTAAGCATAAATACCTTCATACAACAACAATATTTAGAAATATATGAATAGAAACATAACTATGTTGAAATAAATGAATATGCAGGGTTCACAATATCAAAACTAGGGTTTCATCTTCCCTTAACCAAATGAGAAACTTAGCCACACATAAATAAAACGAAATCAAAAGAAAAACAGCAGAAAAGCATAGTTCTAGAATGAAAGTGCAGAAGAAAACTAAAGAGCATACTAGTTTCCAAAGGTTGGGGGTGTTAGATCTCCAATTGCTCGAACCTGAGACTCCAATCTTCAATCCAATCTCCTTTCTTTGGTCTTGGCCTTCCCTTCAATTCCTTGGCAGCCTCCAAGGTCGAACTCTCCCGTCTTGAGACCTTAGCATCCTTATTTATAGGCCTCTTGACCTAATTCCTTTAATTTCCCTTCTAACACGATGACACGGCTCATGTCAAATGACACGGCCCAGGTTGTGTCACACTCTGCCATCACTTTTCATTAATATTAACAAAAACAGCAAGGGACATGACCCGTGTCAGCCTCTGGTTCAGCAATTCTCAATTTTGGCAAAACAGCAAAGGACATCACCCTTTCCATGTCAGGGGACATAGGCCGTGTCACTTTGCTTCTTCATTTTCAGCCTAGATCTTCAACAAATACCCTTATTTCCTTGCTTTAAGAAGTGGTATTAATCTTTATAAATCCTTGGTTCGATCTTCAAGTGGATAGCAAGCCTTGTTTGAAGCCAATGAACTCCAACACTCAAAGGTTTCCTGAAAAGCGCAATTCAATTATGAGTGTTTATGAACACATTTAAGCTAAGTTTCATAACAAGGTTCCAAATAAGTTAAATATCAGAAATTTAGTTAAATGGTAGCAATTGAGCACAAATGGAATCCAAAAGAATCAATTATAAGACACTCAAGATATGGAAATAATCGACAGATCAAATACTCCTACACTTAGCCTTTTGTACTTCTTGGCAAAAATATACAATCAAGCACAGTTTCCCAATAAACCATGAAAGTGCGGAACAATGAGCAAAGACCTATATGCTTTAATATTTTCAAAGAATCTGAGCAATTATGAAATTTCCTCTCTTGTCATTCCAATTCAGTAAGTGAAATCAATAAAAAATCAGGATTAAATTAATGTGATAAATCCTCATTGATATGCTCTTCACTCAAGTGATTCAGGCTTGTGTTTACTCTCAACTAACTCATAAAAACATTCCTTACCATAGGCTTGTCAAGCCTCTACTTCTCTATCACTTAGGCCACATGCATACAAAGATCAAAAAGTCTTCAATTAGGTTGTAATGAGGTCAGGGTCAAGGTAGGATACATCAAGGATAAGCAAAGCTAGACCATAGGAATTAGAAGAGCCAAATGAAAGGATATTCAATCAACGAATAAGAATTCCCAACAATCTTCAACTTCCAATTTCTTTTCTGTATCTTTTCCTTTTTCTGGCCTTTCTTCATTCAATACTCAATTTTAACCTTTTTCATTCTCATTTCTTTCTTTTTCTTTTGTTTTTTTTTATACCTTGCATCTATATACATCATGTTTTGCCAACAATATATCTTTTTATTTACATGCATAGCAAGACAAAACACATCATTGTTCCCCCCACACTTATTCAAAAACCAATTCCCAACATAATCATTAAGCTCTTCCATTCCCTAAGGTAGGGTATCAAAATTGTTTTCCACTTTTAGGCTTGCATTGAGCTTTGATAGAAGGAAAAGAAGTCAATTAGGCTCGAAGGGGTAAACAATGCATAAAAATACAAGGACGACTATTTGGCCAGTGGTTATTTTATGACAAATATTCATTTTATAACATTTGTGATTTTTAAGAATTTTTCTAGAATTATTTGAATTACTTGAATATTTTAATATTTTTCTCGATTTACATGCGCACTGAGCGGAGCGGGAAAATGAAATATTATTCTCAGGGCTGGTAAACCTTGAATTATGGAAAAGTCAACGAGGGATCTTACTAAACCCGAAGTTGGGCACAGTTTACGAAGTTTGTGTTTTACGATATTTTTATCTAATAACTAAAAATCATAGAATAATTTTATTATTCATTAGACAATAAATACCAATTTTTGTTAATTGCAACTTCTGCCCACTGATAATAAACTTAATACAGTGTTAGGCATATTTTAGACAACACTTTAATGACATCACAAGATGACCTCACTTGATGGCATCACTTTAACTTTTCAAAAAGTGAAATTTGGCTTGTTGAAAAAGCTTGGAGGAAGCTTCCAAGCAACTTCTTATTGGCTTGTTAGAGAAGCCAATCTCCTCTCTCCCTTAGGCAACCCCACGGTAATGTGAGGGGAGGAGGGAGCCGAAATTGTTTTCATCTCACATAAGTCACGTTTCACTTTACATTCAAACTTTTCTATCATTTTCATTTTCTCTTCTTCCATTTTCTCTCATTTTCTCTCTTCTTCTTCTTCTCCTACCTCATGGCCACCACAACATTTGCCACCTCCACCATTGTAAAAATTTCATCCAACCACATTTTCTTAATCTCTATCACATTTTAAACACCTTTCTAGTTGAGACCATTTCCAAAAGCTTCCATCTTCATCATCTTTCTTCAAGAGCAAACCTTGAAGCTTTTGAGATAAACTTTTGATCTTCACTTTCTCTTCTTCATTTTCGTGTTCATGGTCCTCTTTATGACCATTGATCCATTCTTTTTCAAGCCTAGAATGTTGATTTTGTGAGTTGAAATCCTTAGGGTTTTGTGGAGAGCTTGGCCGAAATCTTCAAGAACATCAAGGGAGATCTTTTGCTTGTCATGTTCTTTGGTAATAGGGAGAACATCCTCATCAACCACTCATGGTGGTGGAGGACAAATTGTGTGCTGGAAATGAAGGATCCATGTGTGGATTTCTCTTCTTGATTGCTTGATTCACAATGATTTGTAACTATGTGCTTGTATGATTTTGTTGTTTAATGTTGTTTCATTATGTTGCTCGGATCAATTATGCTATTTGTATGCTTGAAATCATGTATGGAAGACAAGGAATTCTTTCTCTTTTAGAAGAGAGGCTCACGGCCTCATGGCCTAAAAATGGTGAATCAAGACAACACCTTGCAATAAAATGAAATTTTAGCAAATGATTGATAAGTTGATGAAAATTTTGGAACCTTGACACCTTGGTATTAGTCATAGCCAAGAGGAAGAAAAGTAGGAAAACTTGTGACTAAATTGGTAATGAATTGGAACTTATAAGTTTCAGTGGAAAATGAATCAATTGAGGAATTAAAATAATGGATTAGGAAGATGAATATGAAATTCTATGAACCTAGGGTTTGTAACACCCTAATACAGATATCTGGATATATCATAGTTAAACAACGATATATAAAGATAACGGTACTAGAAACGTCACTTCCTCATATTATATTCTAACATATATCCATAATCACAACTGAGTAATTATAAAAAGCCTTGAGAGATTGCAGAAAAACTTAAACCCATACATATATCTATATATACAAACTTAGCCACAAGAGGACTTATTATAATACATATAACATAAAACTTACAGAACAAAGATAAACTGATTACATAAGTTTTGTCTACTTAAAGCAATAAAAACTACTCTAGTCTTCACGTTTTATCTTCTTACCCTTAGCAGGGTATGTACCATTGTACCTATGTCTGATTCTACATCTGTTCCTGCATTTGGATTTACATGGAATAGCAACTAGGGTGACAATTAACATTCTCAGTAAAAGCAATTCTAATACCAATTCTCTATAACATGGTATATAACAATTATATAACAAATGCTATAATTCTAAATTAGAAGTTTCCTCCTTTTTTCTCATATCTACACACTTTCTTATAGTGTGATATCAACCGATAGCCTACACACTGTTAATATATACAACGCCCATACAACTGTAAATACCAACAGTGACGAACAATGCCTATACAACTATCCGTGAATGCAATGAGAATGATATGTAATATGAATATGCCTAAGGAATCCTAAGAGTATGCAGATGAAATGCAAATGCAGGGTTTTGTTTTTAAATACATATAGAAGTTTATTTTGAAAACAAGGAAGTTTGCTAGGAACTAGTCAGTATATCATCCAGTGGTAATTAGAGGGAAAGCTCATCCTCGTATTACACATATCCTGGCATGCTGAGAAATTCGGGCTTCATCCTTGCTCAAAGAGCGTCTTTGGATTTCCCACTTATCTCCTTTGGCCTTGGCACTATCGAGACATCAGGGTTATGTCCTTCTCAAAAGTCCTTCGGACACCCATCTATCTCCTTTTGCCTCCATGAATGAACATCAAAGGATATTCACCAAGATCGATACTACTTGACTAATTCATAGACTTACATATGTACTTATATAATTAGTTCCTTTATGACCTAAGCATATGCTACTAAGAACTTTGGCTTCTTATGTTTACCCTTTGTAATGAGGAGAATCTGTAACCTCATACTATATGTAACCTTAGCATTTGGTTAGAAATACTTGTCCCCTTAGGAACTTCTCTAATTTCTTACCTTCTTAGCTAAATGACCTCGCGTCATATAACGTTACATTCTCAGGTAAACATTACCAGATTATTTCTCATACTTGTACCTAAACTCCACCTCATCACTCATATCTCTTAAGTGATTTCTAACGCAACATTATGTTGCTGAGGTGTTAGATACTTACCTATGGCAAATCACTAATCTTGATTGCACTAAGATTCTTTCTCTTCACATACATACTAGATTAACTAACTAGTGTGTGAAAAGCTTAGTGTTATATTTATCTCTTACATAACCACTATCTTAACTTTCCTATAGACTCAACTCATCTTAGTGAAAGAGTCTATCTTAATTAATGCCTCATCTACCCTTGCTTAAGGAAATAAATGAGCATTTCTCTAAAACTTTACATAATTAACTCAACTTTAACTGAAGCGAGTAAGTCATGCATCTAGATAAGTATAACATACTTATTCTGGTTGTATCTAGCTTTCCCTTCCATCACACTTCTAGTAGTAGCTTATACTACACTTGTGTGCTTAAGGTTCCAGATACCTCTTTAATTATTCCAAACTCATGGAATGCTTAAGAACTTAACTTCCATACTTTCATTAGTATCTAAGGAAGTAAATTCCATTTATCTTGCACTTCTAACTCATCTTTGCTAATACATAAGTTATTGCATATTTCTACCATACCTTATGATTATGACATCTTCTTAGTCACAATTCATCTTATTGTGTATTTAGCAATACACAAAGTCCCACTTAACTAGAGACTTAGTACCTAAACATTCCCTCTATGGAACTAATACACAATCTTATCTCCACTCAAGTGAATCTAATGCAAGAGTGGTTCTTACTTGCAACTCTTTGTTGCTTAAGGTTCTAGGTACCTTCCTAAGGTAATCCACTATTCTTGGATCTTCTAAGGTTCATACCTTTCTCATTCTCTACTAGAGTGAATACTATTATGCATACTAGCATACTTGTCTGCATTGCACCATCTCATCACATCTTAAGTGATATCTAATGCAACACTAAGTTACCTAAGGTGCTACTAAAGATTCTAGTGTCTAACTTTCTCAAAAACACCTCAAATCTTGCCTAAAAAGGCTTATTTTCAAGATTGCACCAAACATGCATCATAACTTCTAAAATTCTAAAATTTTATGAGTACATAGCTCTTTCTCATATCTTTCCAATGCCACAAACCTTGCTTCATTTGGCTAAGTGTAGCCAAAGTTATGTGACATTTTGTAGAGGCCAAAACAGGGCATTCTTTGATTTATGCGATTTTGACTTGACTTTAAACTGAAACTAGGAATAAACTACATGTGGGAAAATTCTGAAATTTTTACCACATGAAGCCTTGTGTCTTAGCTTTCAAATGGCACCGGTTTCATGTCCATACGACATCAGAGCAAGAAATTATGCAATCTGGTTTACTGACTGCCAGAATGCCTTTTTCTACAGAATTTGTCTCAAATTCAAACAAAATCTGGTATTGATTGGCTTGGTCGAAAATTCTGAAATTTTTACCACAAGAAGCCTTATGTCTTTGCTTTCAAATGACTTTGGAATCAGGTCATTCCGATATCTACAGCCCAAGTTATGCAACAAACACTGTAGGCTGTTCAGAATTTTCCTGTTCTGGTTTCAAGCCTCACGCCACGGTGCCACACTCCCCATGCCGCAGCGCCCATAACAGAAGCACTTGGCTTGTTTGTGACCTAGCAATAAACTCTCTATGTTTATTTCCCTCAACTTAGCAACTTATGCTATTATCTGAGTCATTTTAAGCTATTTTTCAACTTCTGTGTTGCAACGAAGTGTCTAAATGAACTCAGTTTGTCACAAAACTTTACTGACATGCTAAACAAGTCAAACGCTACCTTTGGTAACCATTTACCAGTCTAACATGTCTTTAAGGGTATTACAGGGTTCACGGCCAAGAAGAACAAAAAATGGAAGTGTCAGATAAATCTTAAAGTAATTTGGAATTTAGAAGAATTAGGTTAAAAGTGAGATAATTAAAGAATTGAAATAAATAAGCAAGAAGAAGAGTTTTGAAACTTAAGAATATTAGTGTTTTTGGACATCTAGGATAATCAAGAGGAAAATTCGTAATCAAAGTGAAGCTTGAATAATTAAGTGACTAAATACTAAAATGGAGAATTCATAAGATGGAAGAATAAAAGAAATGAGAACTTTAATATAATACTATAATGACTTATGACCTTTAAAGGAAAATGAGTGTAAGTGAGACTTTGAGACTCATAAGACTTTTAATAAATAAAATTTATTAATGATAAAGAGGAATGTAAATTTGAATAGAGAAACAAGGATCAAAATGATAATGTTATTATCGTGCCCGTAAGTGAAATCTTGATATAATGATAATTACTATGAATTATGATGGTGTATGATCATGGATTGTACGACATTGATGATATTATGTATGCTTGTGTGCATTGAGGCATTCATCATACATTGTGAAGTCATGTGGTCTGTTGTATGGCTGTATGAGCCTAGGAGTTGAATTACACATTTGTGCGAGTGCGATGGGCCTAGTGTAGGTCTTTATTGACCTTAGGGACATCGAGGTATGGGGTGTCTGCAATGGCCAGCTGGTAGCTCCCCTAGGCCGCAGACCAGACCAATGCAAACACATCGACGATTCAGACCGAGACACTCACCCTAATCAGGATCTGGTATAGATTGTCTTGTATAAAGCCTTATTGCGCAAACATTGATTTTTATTGAAAGCACTTGATTTATGGCTGATGAGATACAAACATATCTTCCGATCATTCTCTCCGAAATATTTGTCTAGCTCCATGGAGTAGGAATTGAGTACATTGTGCACATGTATAGTGGGTCTACATACCCTCATGACATTTCATATATGTTTATTTATTTGACATTGATTGACTTATTGAACTATTATATTATTAATATTATTTTTACTGTCGATATCTGATATTACTGATTTCTGTAATTAGATGGTATTTCTGTCCGTACTGTCTTTACATTGCCTCTTGGTAATGATGTCAGATTTCTCACCTCTTTGTGGTGTTGTGTTATTTCACTGTATATTCTGATTAATTAAAGACCACGAAGGACTTAAAGAGGAACTACCCCCTCTGGATTTGTGATAGTTGTTGCACCAAGATGACGTCAAGATTGCGTATTTTGGGTTATGTGCGCGTGCATTTTCATGATGGAGCAGACGCGTGGTCAATGAACTTGGCTAATGAGAAAGTTACCTACACTGGGGAGCTGACATTAGTTTTTCATGGGGATCTTCATCATCCCATGTTTTGTCTTTCTCTGTATCTGTTCAGTTAGTGTTTAACATACCTCTCCAGGAATGGTGGAATAACTTCCACTATACTCCTCATGAGGACAGTGTTGTGTCCTCTGGGCAGATGCCTGTCTGTCAGGGTATACCTCCTACTGTGGTCATTTCTTTTGAGGAATCGGAAGAGGATCCCTCTGAGGACCCTATGGTTTAGGTATGTAGGACTTAGGTTGGCCATGTCATTTTGCTAGTCAGTCTTTATTGATCATCTGTACATTTTTAAGTGCGCATATATATTTGGAGCGTCATTCTTTTTGTAAGTATTTTGGGGTACAAATTTGTATATGATCCACACGAACCAGTTGGTGTGAACATTTATGTATATGTAATATATATATATATATGTTTATCGATGATGTTATATAATTTATCTGCTTGTTTGATCTGTTATCTGCAAGTATAAGAATATTTTACGTCAAATGTTACGATTTTAATAATTACTTATTTTATAACTTGGGTTAAATTTACTTCATATTTCGCATTAACTTGATTGAAATTTTGAATTTGTAAAGTCGTGATGTCGTCCTCCTTTCAATGAGGAAAGGGGGCAGCACGTTACACTAGTTTGGTATTAGAACCCAAGTTTGAGTCTTCTTTGGGAATTATGGTTAGGTCTGTCTTGTTTGTGCTATGTGATTCTCTGTGTTTAGTATTCCAAAAGGATACATCTAATTTTTCTTGTATTTTGTATAGCTTGACTTGAAGAGAAACAATGGCACGTAGACAAGAAGTTAAAAATATGGCTACAGCTGCAAAAGCGATGCAATGAATGGTTAACATTATCGCACAACAAACTGAAATAGCTGCTCAAAAGCAGGAGAGGGTTGCACAATAGTTGGAACCATTAGCAGATGCTCAAAATTTGTTAGAGTTCCGTTGTAACAACCTTCCTCAGTTTAAAGGGGAATTTGATCTGGAGAAGGCTAGTCTATGGATCAAGGAGCTGGAGAAAATTTTCAGAGGCATGAACAGTGCGAATGACAAGAAGGTAACCTATACCACTTTCATGCTGATTGGAGACATAGAATAGTGGTGGAACGGAGCACAGAGACTGTTAGAAGCTGAAGGCTGAGCAATCACCTGGGAGATATTGAAGGACAGATTCTTGGAGAAGTATTTCCCAGCGAGTGCAAGACATGCAAAAAAGATGGAGTTCCTCAATCTGAGGCAAGAGAATATGATTGTCAACGAGTATACTGCAAAGTTCAAAAGTCTATCCAAATTTTCAACATATTTCCAACATCAGCCAAATGAGGTGTGGAAGTGTCAAAAATTTGAAGAAGGATTGAGGCATGACGTGAAAAGGGCGGTCATAACCTTGAAGATCAACTAGTTTTCAGAACTATTAGATACGTGTTATCGGGTGGAGGATTTGGATCAAGCGCGGGACATAAGGAATCATAACTTTGGACCGTCTAGGTTTCAAAGGGGAGGAAGCAACAACAACCAGTTTCAGCGAAAACCATATTCCAGACCATCAGGAAGTCAACAGCAACAACCTCGTGAAGGTAGTCCTAGTGGAAATCGAACTGGTCCGACTAGAACATTTTCTTCAAAGTGTGTCAAGTGTGGAAAGGATCATCCTACAAGAGATTGCATGATTAAGGGGATCATTTGCTTCAGATGTGGGAAACCTGCACATATATCCAGAGATTGCAACAATCCCAAGGCAGAATCCTCTATCAGCAATGTACGTACTGCAAAACCTCAAGCTGGAGGAAGGGTCTATACTTTGAGCGGAGTTAAAGCCTCGAATTTTGAAAATCTGATTACAAGAGATGGAGATATAGGAGGTAATCCTTTAATTGTACTATATGACTCTGGGGCAACGCATTCTTTTATTTCCTATTGAACTGATTAGGATTGTTTGTCTTCTTTACCTTTTGATCTAACTATTTCTACTCCTACTGCTAAACCTGTCACTACTGCAAAAGTCTATCTGAATAGTCCTATTTATGTTGAAGGTCGAACCTTTTCGGTCGATCTGATTTGTTTGCCTTTATCCCAAATAGATGTGATTCTAGGAATGGATTAGCTATCTTCTAACCATATCTTGTTAGATTGTTCTACTAAGACCTTAATATTCGCTAATTCTGATATTTCTGGATTTATAACTACTGGCTAAGTCAGAACTTTCTTGAAAGAAGGAGCCCGAGGATACATGCTATTATCTTCTTTGGAGGTTGAGCGTGAAGTCGATGTACGAGCTATTCTAGTGATTAATGAAATTCCTGAAGTATTCTCTGATGATATACCTGGATTTCCACCTAAAAGAGAAGTAGAATTCTCCATAGACCTTGTACCTGGCTTTGGTCCTGTATCTATGGCACCATATCGAATGTCGTCAGTAGAGTTAGCGGAGCTCAAGAAACAATTGGAGGAACTATTAGAGAAGCAGTTTATGAGACCTAGTGTTTCACTATGGGGAGCCCTAGTGTTGTTAGTTAAGAAGAAGGATGAAGCTTCTCGATTGTGCATAGATTATCACTAATTGAATAAGATCACAATCAAGAACAAGTATCTACTTCCAAGAATTGACGATTTGATAGATCAGTTAATGGGAGCTACTATTTTCTCTAAGATTGACCTACGATCTGGTTACCATCAAATTCGTGTGAAGGCAGAGGATGTTTCCAAAACGGCTTTTCGTACATGCTATGGACATTATGAGTATTGTGTGATGCCATTCAGAGTAACAAATGCTCCTACTGTATTCATGGATTACATGAATTAGATCTTTCATCATTATTTAGATAGATTCATTGTTGTCT
This sequence comes from Ormosia emarginata, assembly GCA_029884605.1. Classification (NCBI taxonomy): domain Eukaryota; kingdom Viridiplantae; phylum Streptophyta; class Magnoliopsida; order Fabales; family Fabaceae; genus Ormosia; species Ormosia emarginata. The sequence continues at coordinate 29,438,419 of JAQQTP010000079.1, read as the reverse complement.
TCATTGATGACATTTTAATCTATTCGCAAAGTCTAGAGGAGCATGCTAAACATCTCAGGATAGTTCTCCAAATTCTGAAAGAGAAGAAGTTATATGCCAAATTGTCAAAATGTGAGTTCTGGTTGGAAGAAGTCACATTTTTGGGGTATGCGATTTCAAAGGAAGGAATTGTCGTAGATCCATCGAAGGTTGAAGCGATTCTTCAATGGGAAAGACCCAAGACTGTGACAGAGATCCGTAGCTTCATGGGATTAGCCGAATACTACCGAAGATTCATTGAAGGATTTTCCAAGATAGCGGGACCTCTTACCTAACTTACGAGGAAAAATCAAGCTTTCGCGTGGATGGACGCATGTGAAAAAAGTTTCCAAGAATTAAAGAAACGACTGACTTCTGTACCAGTGTTGATTCTGCTTGACCCTAATGAACCGTTTGAAGTGTATTGCGATGCTTCGTATCAAGGATTAGGGTGTGTGCTTATGCAAGATAAGAAGGTCGTAGCCTATGCTTCAAGACAACTGAGGGTATATGAGAAGACTTAGCCAATGCATGACTTGGAGTTAGCCGCAGTGGTCTTTGCTCTAAAAATGTAGAGACATTTTCTGTATGGAGCGATGTTCAACATCTTCAGTGATCACAAAAGCCTGAAGTACCTGTTTGAACAAAAGGAGTTGCATATGAGACAGAGGAGATGGCTAGAGTTTTTGAAGGATTATGACTTCCAACTTCAATATCATCCTGGAAAAACGAACGTCGTGGCAGACGCCTTGAGTCAGAAGATGCTTAGCATTTCTACCATGATGGTTAAGGAAAAGGAATTTAATCGAGCAATTCAGAGATATGTGGTTATCCTTGGAAATGACACCGGAGGAAGTTTGCCTAGGTATGGTAACTATTTCGAATGATCTAATGGAAGAGATTCGAGGGAAACAGAAGAGTGACCATTTTTTACAAGATGAAAGAGAGTTAATAAAGCAAGGCATAGTGTCGACAGTTGAGGAAGGACCTGATGAGATTCTGATGTTCCAAGGTAGAATATGTGTACCCAATGATCCAGAACTTAAGAGGTTAATTCTTGAAGAAGCCCACACAAGCAAGTTAAGTATGCATCTTGGAATGACCAAGATGTATCAAGATCTAAAATAGATGTACTGGTGGCATGGAATGAAAAGAGATGTCGCCAAGTATGTGTCATCTTGCTTAGTTTGTCAGAAGGTGAAGGTCGAACACCAGAGACTTTCCGAAATGTTACAACCACTGACTATTCCCGAATGGAAATGGGATAGTATTGTAATAGATTTCGTGACTGGATTGCCGAAGACCTGAAGAGGACGTGACTCAATATGGGTAATTGTTGATCGCCTTATGAAGTCTGCACACTTCTTACTAATTAACATAGGATAATCAATGGAAAGGTTGACTCAAGTATATATTGGCGAGATTGTTAGACTTCATGGTGTACCTTCTAGCATTACTTCTGATAGAGATCCAAGGTTCACATCAAAGTTTTGGCAAAGTCTACAAGCAGCTATGGGAACAAAGTTTCGTTTGAGTTCTGCATATCATCCGCAAACGGATGGACAGCCTAAGAGAACAATTCAATCTTTAGAAGATCTGTTAAGAGCTTGTGTCCTAGAGCAAAGAGGAAGTTGGGATGAAATCTTTCCCTTGATCGAGTTCACTTACAACAACAGTTTCTACTCAAGTATAGGGATGGCACCCTATAAAGCCCTATATGGACAACGTTATAGAACACCTTTGTGTTGGTACCAAGACAGAGAACATCTCACATTGGGACTCGATCTTGTACAATAGACAATAAAAAAGATTAAGGTGATTCAGGAGAAGATGAGGACAGCTCAAAGTAGGCAGAAGAGTTATGCGGACAATAGACGGAAGCCTTTAGAGTTCAAGGAAGGCGATCATGTGTTTCTGAGGGTTACACCTATGACGGGTGTTGGAAGAGTTATTAATACAGAAAACTCTCTCCTAAATTCATCGGACCGTACTAAATTCTTCGTCGTATAGGTCTAATAGCCTACCAAATAGCTTTACCACCTTTTCTTTCTAACCTACACAATGTCTTCCATGTGTCATAATTACGAAAATGCATTCCTGATCCAACCCATGTCATTGAACCAGATACAGTGCAATTAAAAGAGAATTTGACCTATGAAACACTTCCTGTCAAGATTGAGGAGAAAAGGGTGAAACAACTCTGAGGTAAAGAGATTGCATTGGTGAAGGTAGTCTAGAATGACATCACGGGAGATGCAACGTGGGAGTTGGAGGACAAGATGAAGGAGTAATACCCACAGCTATTATGAGGTATGAAAATTTTGAGGACGAAATTTATTTTTAGAAGGGGGGAGTTGTAACACCCAAAAAATTGTTTATTTTATGATAAATATTGATTTTATAATATTTGTTATTTTTAAGAATTTTTCTAGAATTATTTGAATTACTTGAATATTTTAATATTTTTCTCGATTTGCATGTGCACTGAGCGAAGCCAGGAAAATGAAATATTTTCCCCAGGGCTGTAAACCTTGAATTGTGGAAACATCGACGGGGGATCTTACTAAACTCGAGGCTAGGCACAGTTTACGAGGTTTGCATTTTATGAGATTTTTATCTAATAAATAAAAATCACAAAATAATTTTATTATCCATTGGACAATAAATACCGATTTTTGTTAACTGCAACTTCTGCTCACTGATAATAAACTTAATACAGTGTTAGTCATATTTTAGAGAACACTTTAATGACATCACAAGATAGCCTCACTTGATGACATCACTTTGACTTTTCAAAAAGTGAAAATTTGGCTTGTTGAAGAAGCTTGGAGGAAGCTTCCAAGCAACTTCTTATTGGCTTGTTAGAGAAGCCAATCTCCTCTCTCCCTTAGGCAACCCCACGGTAATGTGAGGGGAGGAGGGAGCCAAAATTGTTTTCATCTCACATAAGTCACGTTTCACTTTACATTCAAACTTTCCTATCACCTTCATTTTCTCTTCTTCCATTTTCTCTCATTTTCTCTCTTCTTCTTCTTCTCCTACCTCACGACACCACACCATTTGCCACCTCCACCATTGTAAAAATTTCATCCAACCACATTTTCTTAAGCTCTATCACATTCTAAACACCTTTCTAGTTGAGACCATTTCCAAAAGCTTCCATTTTCATCATCTTTCTTCAAGAGCAAACCTTGAAGCTTTTGAGGTAAACTTTTGATCTTCACTTTCTCTTCTTCATTTTCATGTTATGGTCCTCTTTATGACCATTGATCCACTCTTTTTCAAGCCTAGAATGTTGATTTTGTGAGTTGAAATCCTTAGGGTTTTGTGGAGAGCTTGGCCGAAATCTTCAAGGACATTAAGGGAGATCTTTTGCTTGCCATGTTCTTTGGTAAGAGGGAGAACATCCTCATCAACCACTCATGGTGGTGGGGGACGAATTGTGTGTTGGAAATAGAGGATCCATGTGTGGATTTCTCTTCTTGATTGCTTGATTCATAATGATTTGTAACTATGTGCTTGTATGATTTTGTTGTTTAATGTTGTTTCATTATGTTGCTTGGATAAATTGTACTATTTGTATGCTTGAAATCATGTATGGAAGACAAAGAATTCTTTCTCTTTTGGAAGAGAGGCTCACGGCCTCATGGCCTAAAAATGGTGAATCAAGACAACACCTTATAATAAAATGAAATTTTAGCAAATGATTGATAAGTTGATGAAAATTTTGGAACCTTGACACCTTGGTATAGGTCACGGCCAAGAGGAAGAAAAGTAGGAAAACTTGTGACTAAATTGGTAATGAATTGGAACTTATAAGTTTAAGTGGAAAATGAATCGATTGAGGAATTAAAACATTGGATTAAGAAGATGAATATGAAATTCTATGAACTTAGGGTTCATGGCCAAAAAGAACAAAAAATGGAAGTGTTGAATAAATCTTAAAGTAATTTGGAATTTAGAAGAATTAGGTTAAAAGTGAAATAATTAAAGAATTGAAATAAATAAGCAAGAAGAGGATTTTTGAAACTTAAGAATATTAGTGTTTTTGGACATCTAGAATAATCAAGAGGAAAATTCATAATCAAAGTGAAGCTTGAATAATTAAGTGACTAAATAATAAAATGGGGAATTCATAAGATGGAAAAATAAAAGAAATGAGGACTTTAATATAATACTATAATGACTTATGACCTTTAAAGGAAAATGAGTGTAAGTGAGACTTTGAGACTCATAAGACTTTAAATAAATAAATTTTGTTAATGATGAAGTGGAATGTAAATTTTAATAAAGAAACAAGGATCGAAATGTTAATGTTATTATCGTGCCCATAAGTGAAATCTTGATATATTGATAATTACTATGAATTATAATGGTGTATGATCATGGATTGTACGACATTGATGATATTATGTATGCATGTGTGCATTGAGGCATTCATCATACCTTGTGAAGTCATGTGGTCTATTGTATGGTTGTATAAGCCTAAGAGTTGAATTGCACCTTCGTGTGGGTGCGATGGGCCTAGTGTAGGTCTTTATTGACCTTGGGGACGTCAGGTTGTGGGGTGTCCGCAATGGCCAGCTGGTAGTTCCCCTGGGCCGCAGACCAAACCAATGCAAACACACCGATGATCTAGATCGAGACACTTGCCCCAATTAGGATTTGGTATAGATTGTCTTGTGTAAAGCCTTGTTGCACAAACATTGATTTTTATTAAAAGCACTTGATTTATGGCTGACGAGATACAGACATATCTTCCGATCATTCTCTCTGAAATATTTGTCTAGTTCCATAGAGTAGGAATTGAGTACATTGTGCACATGTGTAGTAGGTCTGCATACCCTCATGACATTTCATATATGTTTATTTATTTAACATTGATTGACTTATTGAATTGTTATATTATTAATATTATTCTTACTGTCAATATTTAATATTACTGATTTCTGTAATTAGATGGTATTTATGTCCGTACTGTCTTTACACTTCCTGTTGGTAATGATGTCAGATTTCCCACCTCTTTGCGGTGTTGTTTTATTTCACTGAATATTCTAATTAATTAAAGACCAAGAAGGACTTGAAGAGGAACTACCCCCTCTTAATTTGTGATAGCTCCTGCACCAAGATGACGTCAAGACTGCGTATTTTGGGTTATTTGCGCATGTATTTTCATGATGGAGCAGATGCATGGTCAGTCAACTTGGCTAATAAGAGAGTTACCTACACTGGGGAGCTGACATTGGTTTTTCGTGGGGATCTTCATCATCCTCTTGTTTTGTCTTTCTCTATATCTATTTAGTTAGTGTTTAACATACCTATCTGGGAATGGTAGAATAACTTCCACTATACTCCTCATGAGGATAGTGTTATGTCCTCTGGGCGGATGCCTATCCGTCAGGGTATACCGCCTACTGTGGTCATTTCTTCCAAGGAATCAGAAGAGGATCCCTCTGAGGACCCTATGGTTTAGGTATGTAGGACTTGGGCTAGTCGTGTCTTTTTGCTAGTCAGTCTTCATTGATCATCTGTACATTTTTTAGTGCACTTGTATATTTGGAGCACAATTCTTTTTGTAAGTATTTTGGGGTACAAATTTGTATATGATCCACACGAACCAATTGATGTGAACACTTATGTATGTATATATATATATATATATATATATATATATATATATATATATATATATATATATATATATATATGCTTATCAATGATGTTATATAATCAATCTGCTTGTTTGATTTGTTATCCGCAAGTATAAGAATATTTTACGTCAAATTTTACAGTTTTAATAATTACTGATTTTATAATTTGGGTTAAATTTACTTTATATTTTGCGTTAACTTGGTTGAAATTTTGAATTTGTAAAGTCGTGACGTCTTCCTCCTTTTAATGAGGAAAGGGGGCGGCACGTTACACCTTTGTCATATCAATTGTATGCAATGGTTATTTGTAGCTTAAAAGAGAGTCAAGACAAGTTCTGAAAAACACAAAGTCATGAGTAGAATCACACAATCAAAGAACAAAAATGGCTTAAAGTTAGCCATATACAACAAGGCCCAAAAACTCGCTAGGTCTCGATTCATCACTTTTTGAATTAAACCCTTCAATTATCAAAATCTCACTCGACAAAATTGAAATCAAGAAAGTTCATTCCTTCAAGCTTAAAGTTTTAATGAATTTTTCTCAAAAATTTTAGTCATCTACTCACCATTCAGGTCAGTTGAAAGGTTATTGGAAACCGAAAGCCCATTCGAAAAATATCCATAAGAAAAAGTTCAATTAAGATAAGGTCATTATTCATAAGATCACATCATTCACAAGATTATCATTCACACCCCCACACTTAAAGCAGGTATTGTCCTCAATATCTAAGCACACACAACATAGAATATATCCACAATAAAAGTATGAGTGCAGTACAAAGACAATAAGAAATAAGGACCGCAATAAAATCAGTAAGCAATAGTCATAGTGTAAATGAAGATCCAACACAGTGCCAACATATCCATCCAAATCAAGTTATAATCCAAAATAATATGGGGATACATCAAGATGGGGGAGGGGGAAATCGCTGAAGCAGAATATCAAGTTTGCTGTCAATGTTATCCATCCTCTGAGTAGAGAAGTCCTCCTATGCCTGGAAGTGGTCATCAAATTGCTAAAATCGATCATCAAAACGCTGCAAACGGTTATGCAGTCTCTGGAACCAAGCAGCATGGTTCAGCTCTAGGCGATCAATACGCTCCAAGATCTTATCATACGAAGCAGCTCGTGAGGACGATGGTCCAACCCCTGCTATGTACTGAGAAGGATACGTTGGGGGTGCTGGGTCTGCCTCATGCTCTTGTGGCTCTAGTGCCGGAGGTGTCCTAGGAACAGCATGGCCATCATGGTCAACCAAATGTAGGACACCATGCCAAAGCTCACACAACTTCATGGATACCAGAATGGGGCCATCAATAGCATTGGGACCCTTCACAGGTTCCTCATCAAGTAAATCCAGGTCCAAGCCACACTGCTCAGCAATGACAGTAACATACCCACCCAGAAGGATACGACCAACCCTAGTTGATCTTGTATGTTTAAAATATTGGCACAACCAATACCCTTCATTTACAGGTTCTCCATGAAGCACACAATGAAAGAAAAATAATTCAGGTTGACTCATGTTACCCTGACTCTCCCCCCTGCTACAGATGGTGTTAGCCATCTATTTCTAAATGTACTTATGGGTAGGTGATCTAATTTTGGAGGCTTTTAAGGATCTGGGGTTATAGGTATCGGTTCCATCAACAGTGATACTAGTCCACACACGATCAGGCCGAAAAGTGTGGGGCATCATGTTGTGCCCCTCAGGAAATCCAAAAATAGCACTGAATTAGTGAATGTCAAGAGTATAAAGTGTTCCCAACAACTCGAAAGCAATCACACCAGGCCACTTAGCTTGGTTACTCAAAGGGTACAATTTACAGTCAATTGTGGATATGAATTCCCTAGTGAGTTCAGCATAAGTGGGTGTATTCAATTTAGCAAATGTGTCCCAACCTATTCTATGCAACAGGTTGAAAACTTCATCATACAATCCTATCTGGTGCAATGTACTAGCATCTATCTAGTGGGAACAACCTCTCTAGGCAGTAATGGATGAGGATTTACCTAAGGAGGAGGAGAAAGAGCTCTTGGAGGTGGTACATTCTTCCTAGCAATGGTTTTGATGTGTTTCCTTGGAGGCATTTTGAAATGGGAGGAGATGGTGGTCGTGAGTACTGTTCACAGTGGTGGTATGGTAGGGATGGGGATTTTGAAGAAATGGTGATGGAAAAGTATGGATTTCGTGAAAATGGAAGGAATATAGGAGAAATGATGGTGTTGGTGTTGATTTGGAGGAAGAAAAATGAAGAAACGTGGTGGTGGCTATAGAGGACGTGGTGGTCTCGTGTGGAGGGGTTGGGGATTTGGGTGGTGAAATTTGAATAGAAATAGTTGAAAAATAGAAGAAAATGAGTTAGATGGGGTTCGAGGTTAATGAAAATGGTGGATTTTGGTGGAGAAATGAGAAGAAATTGGTGGAGGAGAGGGTGGAAGGGAGGTGGCTGCACAGGGGGGAGGGAGTTTGGAGGAAGAAGATGAGGCAAAAAGCCCTAAAATGGCATTTTGGGGGAGCTGTCCCGAGGACACAGGCCGTGTCACGTGACACGCCCCCCCGGTGTCCTTTGCTATCTTGGAAAAGACTTCCTACTCAAGCTGACACGGGCCATGTCAATTGATATGGCCCCCCATGTCCTTTGCTGCCAGAAATGCATAAAAACACATACGAAATGACTTATTTTGCATAGGAATGATAGAGGAATCCTATATTAACATCATGAATGGTGTTGTGTTTTATAAAACACATAAGAAACACATGTTAACAACATAAATCATGTCATTAAACATGGTCCAGGATCTTTTAAAGTCAGATTCCCAAGACTATACACATAGCCATTCTTGAAGAGATTTCATAACCTTCGAAGTTCGTGAAGCACAAATCCATAAGAATGCGTCTCAAAAGTCAATAAGGTATAATCTAATGACTCTTTACTCAGTCCATTTATAATGGATTTAAAATTAACTTCTCAGCTTGTGGCAATCATTCTAAAAGAACTTGACTTGATAACTCAGAAAAGCACAACAACACCACAAAAGAGCTCATACTCAAAGTTTCACTTCCACCGCACCCTAATCAAGTTCCAAACACTCATCAACCAATCAAATAATGCACTCAAGCACACACCAAGCAATTCAAAACACAAGGAATTCCAGGATTCAAGAACAATTATGCAGAAAATTGTAAATAAACATAAAATAAAAATAGAGAAAGAGGGCAAATCTGGTTGGGTTGCCTCCCAAAAGCGCTTAGTTTATTGTCCTCAGCCCGACATTGTGACACCCTTTATTGATCTTTATAATGTGGATGGTAAAAGGTCATCACTTTCACTTCCACACTTTCCAAAAACTCATGGTAAGGTTTGAGACAGTATCTATTGACCTCATCAAGTGAGGTAGGTGAAAAGACTCCACCAGGATCCCATTGGTTGAAATGTGATGACCAAGTTATGGTTAAAACAACATGATAGCTTTCACTGGGGTCCCATTGGTTGAAGTGTAATGACCAAGTTAAGCTTGAAGCATAAGGGCTTCCACCGAGGTCCCATTGGCCTTCCTTAATTTCCTTGGCTTCACCATTAGAATGTAATATATGTAATTTTACAATTTCATTTTCGTTGTTTATGTTGGACCAAGGTCCAAAAACAAAATCCATAGTAGTGACTGCCATCCTGTGCTCTTCTTCTCCCTCTGAAAATTTTTCAGTGGCTTGCAATTCCACCTCTCTTTGGGTCTTAGATTCTCCAACTGCGTCAAGATCGTTGTTGATAGATCTTTCAATACCATTAATTGTTGTGCACACAAAATCATCAACTTTCAAATATGCAGAATTATCAGCACAAATAGCACATATCATATCACCATCACAATCAGTACATGAGTGGCAATGAATAAAATTATTGAAACCAATAAAATTAGGAGATTTATCACACAAGTCATCATAACTTTCCTCCACTACAATAGGAAGGGGCTCAGGAATACTTACCTTGGGGGTCTCAGAGTTTTTCCCTTCCTTATTTGCCTCTTTAGGCTCTTGGTCTTTCTCTTTAGTGGCTTGTGGAGGAGAAGTAGATTCATCGAACAACTTCTCACTTCGTGATGTGATATCACTAGCATTTTCCTCCATATTCATTTTTGGTGGTGAGGGAAGTTCTTTAGAAAATAGGCTTTGCACCTTGCTGAATTTTGTGATTAACTGCCTTATTAAATTTTGCAGAATGTTATTTTTGGCCATTATTTCTTGTTGGAAACTCTGCATAGCGGCCTTTTGCTCCTACTGAAATTGAAGGTTACAAGTGGCCATTTGCATCATTAACTCTTTCATTGAAGGTTTAGGTTGCTTTGGTGCTTGAACTTGTTGTTGTCTTGGGGGGAAAGGTGCTTGCCTTTGCTGAAATCCTGGAGGTCCATAAGCTTGAGGTTGATTCTGGGGTTGCTTTGCATAGCTAAAGTTAGGATGATCCCTCTACCCCGAATTATATGTGTTGGAGTAGGGGTTGTAGTTATTGGAAGGTTCATAATATCTCCCTACTGCTTTTACCTCCTCATTTGTGTCCACTAGGAAAGTGGGACACATATCAGTGATATGTTCAAGAGATAGGTAAATCTCACAAGCATGTACCAGTGATTTCCCCATATTCATTAATCGTTTCACCAATGATTGATCGACATCAACACCTACAAAACACTTAGAAAGAATAAATCAAATATTAAAAATAAAAACTAAAACAGAGTAAAAAATAAACAAATTAATAGCGCAATTGAAAAATTGGTTTCTCGCAATGGCGCCAAAACTCTTGGTGTATTTTAGATAGTGATTAAAATTTGAGATTGAATACAGTTGCCAAGTCCACTAGAAATATAAAAAAAAAAACCTTGCAACTAATTGTAGTTAGCAAGAGTCGATCCACAGAGAACCAATTCAATCAACACTATAATTTAGTTCCTAATTCAGACTCCACAGGTTAACGAATAGTAAAAAATGGGGTTTTTGGGTTTTTATGGATATTGAATCAAATCAACAACAATAACAATAAACAAACGAGAATTAACAGATTAAGGATTTGGTTAAGAGATAGAATTCACCACTAGATTTATATGATAATGCTAGCCCACATATCCATTTATTCCAACATGACCAATTATGTTTCTATGCAATTGTGAGATGAAATATCTGTTTTTCTTAGGTTTTGGCCAATTTAGCAACCGCTCAAATCAACTCCTAATCACCGATTAGTCATAAAGCAACCATTCTTACAACTATCTAGCAATTGCATTAAGATTTAGAAAACCAATCACACTAAGATCTATTCACACACCAGGATTAAATTACTTAAAACATATATTCCTCTAGATCCATTACCGCAACCGCGCATAATTGTTGGTGTATGTCCTAGTGGCCAATACATTTTGTTTGTATTTACATACATTATATTATGTTATTTTTTATATATGAGGCATTTCATTTATTGTGTTCTTTTTGGTAGACTTAATAAAGTCCTTAGAATAGTAAGTTTGATACCATAGGACATCAAGTGGATGACTTGATCGTGAGATCCTATTGGATAAAATACTATTCTTAAATATCTCTAGTCAAGTATTATTGTTAATTAGGACAACAATAATGCATTGAGACTAGTATGTGCGTAGACTGATGACCACATCTCACGGGTCATGGATATGAGATATCAAGTCTATACATGGATACATATTAGAGTAATGATGTATTGGACAGACTCGCCATGAGAACGCTATGTGGATTGTTACGTGAGTGTCATAAGCGATTCTCATAGTGATAATGGTGTATGTGGTCCTTTGACCTGAAATCACTACGATTCCTACATGAGGAGTTGTGTGTTTTAATGCCATCAAACGTCATCTGTAACAAGATGATTATAAAGTTAGTTATTAGACATACTGCGATACATGTGGAGGGATGTGAGTAACCTAGATGGGATTTGTCCCTCCTACATAACAAGAGTGATATCTTCGGGCCCCTTGATTGAGTGAGACTACGAAATGCATGACCATGCTCAAATGAGTCAACATAAGATATTGATCTCATTTGTTATTACTATGTCTACTCGGGAATCAGGAAACTGAAGATTGAACTAAACAAGGGTGACACGTTCCTTGCCTTGTGTTCAATCTGGATATCTGGACAAAGGGACTAAACTACACAGAAACATTGATCACGGATAGGATATGTCAAATCACTGACATTCTCATTACTTGGGTAGCAGTGATGTGTTGCGAGATACCACTCACTATTTGTAATATTAAAATGAGATTTTAATGTTACAACCAACGTCATGAGAACCTACAGGGTCGCACACTTAGAACAGACTAAATTGGAGCAATAAGGATCCAAGTTGGACTCGGATTCAATTGTGGGCCTAACTCATGATAGATGGGTTTAGGGTTGCACAGCTTACCTTGCTACTGCTCACACTCACTTAAGGCAGCCACTATCATAAATAGTACTACTAAGGGGGCTGCTACATATGTTACATCATAACCCTAGTCGCACCTAAGAAAGTGAGTGAGAGATAGTGAAAGGTTCTTCTCTTCTATTCGCAGCTAGCACCACGAAACAGAGGCATGACTCTTTTTTGCAAGCCTGTTCGTGTGGATACCGCAGAAACATCGTCGCTATTACGGTGTTGGTGATTCACCTCGCTTGCGTTCATCACGCTTCAAGAGGTAAACTTTTAAAACTCAGATTATGGACTTTTCGCATGAATCCTGTGAGGGAATTCTATTATTCCGCTGCGAGATATTTTGATCCGCAATTCCCAACATAACAAACCCAGATTTACCACATTTAGCATTTGGCAAAGAGTATGAAGACATTTACACCATAAACATACAGTCCTCTAGTTTTATTACTGTAACCGTGCATAATAATCCTAGATCTACTACTTTGAAATTGGCAATAAGCATAAATACCTTCATACAACAATAATATTCAGAAATATATGAATAGAAACATAACTGTGTTGAAATAAATGAATATGCAGGGTTCACAATATCAAAACTAGGGTTTTATCTTCCCTTAACTAAATGAGAAACTTAGCCACATATAGCTAAAACGAAATCAAAAGAAAACAACAGAAAAACATAGTTCTAGAATGAAAGTGCAGAAGAAAACTAAAGAGCAAACTATTTTCCAAAGGTTGGGGTGTTAGATCTCTAATTGCTCGAACCCGAGACTCCAATCTTCAATCCAACCTCCCTTCCTTGGTCTTGGCCTTCCGTTCAGCTCCTTGGCAGCCTCCAAGGTCGAACTCTCCCGTCTTGAGACCCTAGCATCCTTATTTATAGGCCTCTTGACCTAATTCTTTCAATTTTACGTGTTTTCCCTTCTGACACAATGACACGGCCCAGGTCGTGTCACGCTCTGCCAGCACTTTTCATTAATTTTAACAAAAACAGCAAGGGACACAGCCCGTGTCAAATGCGATGGCCCAGGTCGTATCAGCCTCTGGTTCAACAATTCTCAATTTTGGAAAAACAGTAAAGGACATCACCCCCCCCCAAGTCAGGGGACACGGGCCATGTCACTTTGCTTCTTTATTTTTAGGCTAGATCTTCAACAAGCACCCTTCTTTCCTTGCTTCAAGAAGTGGTATTGATCTTTATAAATCCTTGGTTCCATCTTCAAGTGGATAGCAAGCCTCATTTAAGCCAATGAACTCCAACACTCAAAGATTTCCTGAAAAGCACAATTCAATTATGAGTGTTTATGAACATATTTAAGCTAAGTTTCATAACAAGGTTCTAAATAAGCTAAATATCAGAAACTTATTTAAATGGTAGCAATTGAACACAAATGAAATCCAAAAGAATCAATTATAAGGCACTCAAGATATGGAAATAATCAACAGATCATATATTATTTGTAAATTAAGTTTATATTTCTGTATATTATGAGTGAGTAATGTTCAGTTATGTATTGTATGGATTTATTTATCAAATTTTTATACTATTCGCAAACGAAATTTTAAAATCAGTATCATTATAAGATTAATTCTTTTACAACTTGGGTAAGTTATATAAGTTTTAGTCTTAAATGTAATACCCTACGGTTTGTGTTACACCAAAGTCCTCCAAGAAGCTCAAAACTTCACCAATCCATCAAAATGGTGTAATTCTTGGTAAAAGTAGTAATTTTGCATAAACATAAGTGTTGGATCAAAATTTGATCAGTTTCTATGCTTGGATGATGTTTGGAATTGAGTTGAGATGTTTTGGAACTGATTTGAAAGGTTTAAGATTGGTCCATTACTATTTAAAATGCAAAAACTGAGTTTTAGTAAGCTGGTAATCGATTACACAACCTTGGTAATTGATTACAATGGCCATATCAAGCAAGTAATCGATTATAATGAACCCAGAACTCAGGTAATCGATTACACAGGTAATCGATTACACCAACCCTGTAATCGATTACAAGGTTCCCAGAAGGATGGTAATCGATTACACCAAATCTGTAATCGATTACAAGGTTAACAGAAGGCTGGTAATCGATTACCCACCATTGTAATCGATTACATATGGGTTTTAAAATGTTTTCAGAAGCGCGAAAGGTCATTCTTCATCTGAAACTCTTCCTTCTCTCTATACATCCACGATACCCCCTCAGCCCAAATCCCTCATTTCTTTCTCAAATCTAAAAACCAAATCAATCTATTCCACCTCCTACATACTCGAAATTCCTCTCTCCACAAAACCCATCCATCAAATCTCACCAAAAACGACCAAAATCTCAGCCCAAATCTCCTCACCCCTTCATCTTTCTCTCTTATCACCCACGAACCAAACCAACAGAAATCCTCCTTTTTCCATCACCCCCCTTCATCCATACATCACCAAACACCTTTCCCCTTCATCCCTTTCAACCCACTACTCATCAATGGTTGAATCTTCCCAATGAGCAAAACGTCCAAGAACAGGGATGAACGTTGGAGAGTCCTCTAGTGCTCCTTCGCACAACATCTCAGGGCTAGACCTCATGCGTCACTTCTCAACCACAAAGAAGGCAGAGTTGTTCCGAAGGAACTTCCAATTGAGGGAGCTCATCTCTCCAAGGTAACTCACTCAGTTATTTTTCTCAAGTGAGCCTTTAGAGACCTTCAGACTGATTGAAAGGTTAGGATTGCTTAGTTTCTTTAGCATTCAGAAGGCTATTTACCCTAATCTGGTTAGATTATTTTATGTCAACCTTAAGTATGAGGACAAATGCCTGATCTCTGATGTCAAAAAGCAGTAGATTAAGATCACTAAGGAAACCTGGTTTAGGTTAACTAAGCTTTCATATGATAGAACAAGTTTCTATGGAAATGAGAATGCTTGAGGAGCTAATCAAAGTTGCTTTGACCTCCTTGTTAAGGTTTGGTTATGAAATCCCAAGGAACAAGAAAAGGGTGATGGCTACTAGGTTAACCATGGAAAATAGGGTGCTTCATTATTTGGTGGTCATAGGATTGATTCATAGGGGAGGAAATTACTCCCAAGTCTTAAGAAATGATGTGGTGGTCTTATGGGCTATGAACACGGGTAAGCCAATCAACTGGGCTCATTACATTATTCAGCACATGTTGGATGTCAAGAAGAAGAAGAATTTTGCCTTTCCATATGGTATACTTGTGACAATAATCTTAAAGCATTGTCACATCTCCTTGTCTGAAGAATCAAAGGACACAAGCTCTAAAGGGCCACAATCCATAGGATTACACACATTGAGAAAGCTTCAACTGAACAAGGTGGATCGCAGATGGTACTATCTTACCCATGGGAGCCATCACCATATTCCTCATGACCCTGAGGGTGATGATGATGAAGAAGAATGTCAGCAGCCTCCTTCTACAGCCACTATGGAGCTATTGCTATAGGAGATCTGTAGCTTGAAAATGGGGATGGAACGGATCAAGCAAAAGGTGGATCATCTTGAGCTGAGGATGGATTACTCCAATCATGAGCTTACCTCTATTTGCTCTTTTCTGGAAGGACCAGGATATGTACCATAGAGAGCAACTGATGCACCCACCACCTCTACTGCCCCTCATACTCCTCTATCCTTTGCTGATCCTTCTGGTACTCCAGCTGAAGTTCCTACTAATGATGAGGAGCTTCTTGGTTCAGAGGATGATTTAGACACTAATGACGATGATGTCGACCTTGATGGTGTGGATGCTGATGAGGATAGTGACATTGAGGTGACTACCAGTGACCATGGACCCTTGTCATGATGTTTCTTAGTTTTTGTTTTTGATTGTATATGACATTGGATTCTATTTTATCTTAATCATTATAAAATCAGTATAGTGTTTCTCATATGCGTTTGTTGATTATATTGATATTTTGATATGGCTGGTTATATTCTAGATTGTTTGTACTCTGATTAACAAACCTGCCTAGGCTGAAATGACAATTTTCTAATGTTTAAACTTTGGAAAATCATGAAATACTGTTGAAATGTTATCGAATTTCTTTAAAATTGAATGCTTACGTTTTTTATAATGCCAGCGGGGGAGAGATTAGTGATTGCATAAGTATCATTTTAAGCTTTTGCATGACCATTTTATTAACCCTATCTTGTGCATACATTATGGGGGAGAGTTGCGCTTAAATTTATGATAAATATATGCAAATGTTTCCCTTCTTTTCAATGTTTATTATGTCATCATCAAAAAGGGGGAGAATATGAATGCTTATGTCTTGAAGCATATCAAATGATTTTTTGATGATAATAAAGTCAAGTTGAAGACCAAGATCAAAAGAAAAGGACCAAGATCAAAAGAGGTATATTAGATATAGGTCTTAGGACATCAATGTAAAATGCTCTCAAGATATCTCAATAATCTTCAAATAATTTTTCAAGATCCTTTTAAATCAACATATTTTTCAATGTTCATATTTTAAATAAATGTTGATTTCAATCTTGGAGTTGTGTTAAACATATGTCAACATTGTCTAATCTAAGTTTCTCAAAGTTAAAAATGGCCTGGATACTTAATTTGGTTTGAAAAATGTGTTCAAAGGGCAAGGTAATCGATTACACATGTGTTGTAATCGATTACAAGCTAAACAGAGGCCTTGTAATCGATTACATTGAGCATGTAATCGATTACATTGAGCATGTAATCGATTACATTGAGCATGTAATCGATTACATTGAGCATGTAATCGATGGCAAGCATGGCTGAAGCCTTGTAATCGATTACATTGAGGTTGTACTTGATTACAAGTCTGGCAGAGGCCATGTAATCAATTACACAAGACTGGTAATCGATTACATCTTGCCCAGAAAGCCAAGAACACGTTCAAACAGCCATGTAATCAATTACAGAGATTGTGTAATCGATTACTAGTGGTCTAACATTACCTAACGGCTATATTAAGTGCATTAAATGATGGGCTTTAATGTCCCCAATGACTCCATTGATCAAAACTCTTATAAATACTTGAGTTAATACTTCATTAAAGGATAACCTTGAACCAAAATTTGATTGCCAACACTTTAATACGAGATTTAATCTTTGAAATCCATTCTTGCTCTATTTTTGTAAAAATATTGAGATATCTTTGAAAAGCATTCTAGAGCTTCAATATGTATTAATCACTCTTGTGAGAGTTTCATTCTACTAATCTTAATTGTTCTGTAAAAAAGGGTGAGGCATCCAATGTTTAAAGAGGCTCAAGTATAAAGGGTAAGATATCCCAAGGTATTAAGTGCTCAAGTTTGTAAAGGTTGTCAAGCACCTATTGAAGCTTAAAGATATAGTGAAAAATCTCGAGTGATTGCTTGAGAACTGGACGTAGGTCATAAGTGGATTAGTGGTTGAACCAAGATAAACCATTGTGTTTGATTCTCTAAACTCTTCTCTTTACATTTGTGCATTGGTTTATTGCTTACTTGATTATTTCTCTCTTGGTTGGTTCATTGGTGGGCAATATCTTTCTATCTTATCCATTCATTCATTTCTATCAATTAATAGATTCAACGAGAATTAGTAATCAAGAGTTTTTCAAAAGATTTGCGAAAAGTTTTTAAAAACTCAATTCACCCCCCTCTTGAGTCTTGGGGCCACTTGGTAACACACCACCTAAAATATAAACTCTCCCTCTAGCTAGTGGTTTTTGAATGTTTTAATTCCTTGAAGCTTTGGTTGCACTTCTTACTTATAGACTTTTGCATTCTTGAACATAATTGGAAATTGAGTCTTTTAGAGTTTTTAACTTTTGAGTTTGTGTTGTTGTTCCTTGTTCCCTATGTTGAATTTCTAGTTTTGCTTTGGAATACAAAAGCTAAGTGTGGGAGAATCTGATAAAAATAATTTTCATATATTACTTAACACTCATATTTTCTCTCTTAGACCTCTTATATGCTTAATTGATTGGTTTTGGTCATATTTTATAAGTTTAGGCTCAAATTATGCTTAATTGTATTTTTTAGCATTATTGAGAATTTTATACTATTTCTGTATTTTGGGTATAACTTGAGTTTTAGACATTTAAAAATTATGAATTTTATCTTGTAGGAAATTTTAGAGAGATATCTACAACTTTGATGAAGAGCTCAAAGGCTGAATCGGGTGTCTAGCGAGTCAGATTGGGCCACGAAGTTAGAACAGAGATGTTGTCACTGGAACTTGGATGATGTGTAAAGATTGGGTCATAATTCGGGTTGTAGGTGTCATTTGGACCTGAAACTAGTTCCATTTGAAAGATAAGACATTTATATTCAATTATTATGAAGACACTTATCAAAATTGTGACGTTTTGATGGTGTTTTTACCCTTTGAAGTCGGCTAACGAATTTAGAGAGTTGTTAAGAATGTTTTGAGCATAACTCTCTCATCTTAAGCCCAAATTATGCAAATTAGGTATCCAATTAAAGCTAAGAGGAAGAGGATTAACCCTAATGTAGAGGCAAACTTATATTTTTAAATTTAGAGATAGTTATTTAAGCAGCAGCAATAATCACAAATTATAACCCTAATTTTCTCCAAGTTGCTCTTGCTTGCACTTCCTCTCCCTTCTCATCTCTTCTTACTTCTCTTTTACATTTATGCTCTTTTATATTTCTGTACTTTACTTTTTAGTGTGTGCTCTCCATTCATAGAGAGCTAAAGCTTTGTAATTAATCCTTGGGATTGAAACATTCTTGATGGTTAATTTTGAGACCTTGTGATGAATGTTTACATTCTTAGTGTGAATCAAATTTCTCTCCTCCTTCTCTTGATTCTTTTGCATCTTGATTGAGTACTTAACTCATTTTTAGTGTTCATGTAATAGTTGCTTAACTATCATGTGTTTGCGAAAACTAGATAACGCATTAAAGGTGTTTGATGTATCGTCTAGCTAGCATGAATTCTGGAATGTGGTTGATTTAAGGTTAAATGGATGCTTAATCAATTTTTCGTTGATTGACCAAATGCTAAGTGCTTACCTAGTAGAGAATTCATGCTTGGATAAAGATTTCATGTGAGATTAGGCATGCACCAAAAGTGTTTGATGAATTGCCTAACTTGGTTGAATGTTGAGTTTTAGGTTGATTTAGGGTTGGATGGATGCTAACTTCATCTAACGTTGATAAACCGAATGCTAGATGCTTATCTAGCAGAGCATGCCAAGAATCTGCTTAGCATATGAATGAGTCCATAGTGGTCAAGGATGAATTAAACTCAAAAGTTGTTGATTCCTTTAAATTAGTTGTTTTTCCTTATTCTATTTACAACATTTTACAATATTTTAATTACTATCTTTTCATTACTTTTGTAGACCAAATCTCCCTGTTAAACCCTTAATATTATTGATTAGTTAGAGTGATCTAAGGGCTCGACCCGGTTACACCGCATACTATAAGTTTTTGATGAATTAGTTTATAAATTGATTTAATTTGATAGTCTCGATAACTATCAAATTTTGGCACAGTTGTTGGAGATAATTCTAAGTCAAATCAATGATATTGGGTGTGCATTGAATTACTAACCCTTCACTAACCCCTGTCCTAATAGTAAGAAAAATGTGCAAGGAGTCCAAGTTGTGTGTGGGTGTGCTAGGTTCTATTGGAGAGTGTGATAATGTTATATGTATAATAGAGTGTGAGGAATCATGTACGAGCAGCAAGGGGAAAGTAAGTTGTAATAAGTTTTACTTAATGATAATGTTTACTGTATGATTCTCCATGATTTATGACAAAGTTCTTAAAGCCTTCTATTAATTAATCCAAGTAGTCTACTAACTAATAACCTTATTAGAAATGAAAAAAAATGGCAACCATGAGACCTTCCATGAAAAGACAATGACTATGGACAATAAACCAAAGCACAACCATTCAGATGACTAAGGAAACTTGAACCTATTGCATTATTGAACTTATTTTGAAACTTATGACTAGTTATGTGGAGACATAGACCTTGGCAGCATGGACCCTTTAAGGACTTAGAACAATTCATGGACTATAGACTCGTGATCACCTCTTAGAAGTACTTAGACCCTATATATGCACTTGAACTACGTAGACTATGATAACCACATAAGGACGCCTCTTTAAGGGAGGAAGATCTAAAGCACTTGTATGTGCCTATTCATGTATGTCTCAATATCCACTACTGAACATTGGCATCATCTGTAGGAATCCTTAAATTCTTATTCTCATCCAACCATCATGAGCATAAGATAAAACTCAAATGAGAGATGTTGCAAACGTCGCCACAGGTCAAAGGCGAGCTCTAACAGTGCATCATCACCCTCAACCTATTGCACCACCAGTTGTTGAGACCTTTGCCACGAGGAGCTAAGAGCTCAACCTTAGGCTTCTGCACGATGTGCAAGAAACTTCACTTTCTGATGAAAACCCATACCCATCGCGCAAGGCCTCTATGAGGGATCAAATTGGTCCCCGCGTGCATGGAGCTAATTCTGATGGTCATGGGCTTAGAATTCTAGTGCACTAGCGCCTAGGACCTAGGAACGAAGAAGTTAATGATTGTGTGTCCTATCCAGAAGGCATAATTCAATCTGATATGTCCAGAAATCATCTCCTAAACTTAGTGCGATAACAAGTGGTGGTGCTGGAATAGCAACGTCGCAGATTAGAAACTCTAGAATGATCTGTGCAGGAAGGCCAGCCTAGACCACACCGTGATGATGGAAGGTGGAATGTGGTCAACGACCAAAGGAGAATGGTGCACGTTGATGTTGAAATGTCCAATATTGTTAATAACAATCCAGACCTCGATGATCAGGAGAAGTCCTTCTCTGCTTAACTAATGGAGTATAGAGTTCTAAGAAACTTCAAGTTTCCTACCAACGTGGAGTGCTATGATAGGACTATAGACCCTAAAAAACACATAGACATCTACGTTTAGTCTATGTGCTTCCATAGGGGATCCCAACAATTACTATGTTGTGCCTTCCCCCTCTCCTTAAAGAAGATGACCCTCAGATAGTTCGTAACCCTACCACCGAGATCTGTCACCAGCTAGCTGAGCCTCGATAGTATTTCTTGCTCTATTATAGCACCAACAAAGAGCAGCCCAGATCTATTGAATCTTTTTCTGAGATTTGCCAAGGGCGCAACGAGCCCCTTTCGCGAATACCTTAAGAGGTTCAATACAAGTTGTATTAATGTGGAGAACCTCGATGAATAGATTTCTCCCCACTATGTCAAGAGCAGCCTCTGGACCGATTCTCAATTTTTCTAATCTTTGGCAAAAAGAAAGCTAGAGAATATGGAAGAATTTCAAGAGTGATCCTAAAAGTATATAAACTTAGAGGGGGTTACTAAGACCAAGAGGAGTCTGGAGAAGGGTGAGCCCTCTTACCATAAAAGCAACTAGAACTCTTCTAAGGAGGATCCACCGTGCAACGATTTTGAAGGAAGTGTTACAGACTGAGTTCTGGGATATTAAGAGGCCACCTCCTTTGAAGAAATATCCACAAAAGGATCATACAAAGCATTGTTCATGGCTAAGGGCTACGGCCATGAGACTGAAGGTTACTTCCAACTCTATGACACCATTGAGTCCCTGATTAGGGTAGGACAACTGGATTAATACATCAGCTATGTCCAAAACAATGGATGTCAAAGAAGACAGACTGAAAGAAAATGCAGCCCCAGTCCTAGACGGAGCCCATCTCCACACCAAAGGAGGAGGTTTCAAAGTCCACCTCACCACAATACTAACAATCGACAAGATGGGAACCAAGATGCTCCATCATATGACAATGATGACTGCTATGCCCAGGTCAATCAAACCATCAACACCATCGCTGGTGGTTTCGTGGGCAATGGGTCATCCAATGGTGCCCGAAAGAAAGTGCTCAGGATGGTGGTGTTGAGCGTCTCCCACTCTACATCCAAATCATGGGGCAAAGATCGAAAGGCGCCCCCATCTCCTTTTCAAACGAAGACTAAAATTAAATTATCCCAAATCATGACGATCTGCTAGTGGTCTACGGGATAATTTCTAATGCTGAGGTCCGGCGTATTTTTGTAGACCAAGGGAGTGCGACTGATATCATGTTCATGAAGCTACATGAGAAGTATGAATTTCCAAACTCAGAGCTGATCCCCTATAATGGCGAGCTCACTAGTTTTACTGGTGAAAAAATCACTCTGGTAGGGTATGTTGAGACTTACTTGACCTTGGAGAGCAGCAAGCTCTTCAGGACTATCAATGTCAAGTTTCTGGTCATGAATTGCCCCAAAGCATATAACATCATGTTGGGTCGTCCTGTGCTGAATGCACTTCGTGTTGTGTGTAACGTCCTTAATAACATTGTTAATAACATATCTTGATTTACGTATTAGTAAATAAAATTAAGTACGTCATGTAAAATAATAAATTATTTTTTATACTTTACTTAATTGATATATAGAAAATATGAGCCTATCGCGGAATAATATAACGTTTGTACTTTAAAAACATAGTATACAACATACTTTATAGTACAATAATTTACATAAGCTTTTACAGAGTACTAATTATACAAAATACAATACAATATAATTTCAAAATTATTCTATGTCTTCTACTTTGGTCTCCTTGTTGCAGATCTCTACCCTGGAAATATTACGGAAACAAGAACAAAAAAGGGTGAGAATTCAAAGAATTCTCAGTAATATTATTAAAATCAATGACATCGTAATACTTCTAGCTGTTTTAGGGACAAATCATTTTAAAACTCATTTTTATTACGTAGGAAGGTAGTAAAAACTAAATCAAGTCCTTCTTCTTTCCAAAATAGTAATTCTATTATTATTAGTTTCTAAAAATATTTATTATTACTAGTCGCATTTAGCATCCACAATACATTTCAGAAACACAATTTTAAACAAGCATCACATTTAGTCAAATAAATTCAATTTTCATCTTAATGCTTATTTAAATTACTTAGTTGCAGTCTGCTTTCAGGTTGGTGCACATCAACCTATTTATGATCATTCGCCAGACACAAAGAACTACTCCGATAAATGAGTAACCCGACCACCACTAGTGAGGGAATGTCCATTCTCAACATAGAATTGTGAGTAGAGAGGAAATGTCCGTCTTCAACTACTAAGATAGGGAAGGAATGTCCGTCCTCACACTATCCACAAACTAGGATCACCTCCATCAATTAGAAAGAATTTGAGTAAACGGTAAGGGGATGTCCATCCTTAACCTCATTTACTCCGGAAGGGAGGAAATTTCTATCCTCATGCTTCCATTCTTTTTAATGATGAGGATCATTTCCAAGGGCTACTTAAGTAATCATTAAATTCCTTATTGTAGCAAATTTGGTTATGGTTACCATTCAATCTCAAAGTCACATTTTTAATTAAAAACATAACTTGAATGCATAACAAAATTACACTCAAATTAAGGTTTAACTTTATGACATACAACCTTGTTTTCTAAGCACATTTTAAGCTATAATTTCAAATATATCAACATCAAAATTTTGGTCTCAAATGGCAGCTTACTACCATGACCATTAACCATCATCTATATCACAATTTCATGCTCAAAATAACAACATTTCTAGTCATATAAGACAGCCATGCTGTCGTGACCATTATGGATCATTCAAGACAAAATTTTTATGTAAAAACATATCAAATTTTTAGTCACAAATAAACCCAACACTTCCATGATCATTCAACATCCTTCAAGCCATGATTTCACACATTAAAAACATCCATTTACAAGTTAAAAATAGGGCAACATTCTGCCTTTGTTTTGAGTCATTACTCAAGGTTCCATTCCAAACACAAAAGCCATCATTTACAACTATAAATAGGGCAGCCTTGAGCCTTCATTTTCCTTCACAATTTAGACCATAATTTCAATCACAAAATCAAACATAATATGATCACAAATTTTGCCCAAAACAGAGGGCATACAACCGTGACATTCAGCCTCCATTTCCAACAATTTTATCATCAATTTCATTCTTATTTCAACATAAACATCAATAGAAAATAGATAAACAATTAAGAGAATACAAACTCCATTACAACTCAGCCAAGCCATGAATCTTAGGGCAACATAATAGTTCTCAAATCATAAATTCTTGCTCAAGAACTCAAAGAAAGAATAGAACAAGAACAAGGTGGGAAAGAACCACAAAATGAACAAAAACACATGTTTTTAGCTGCTGGTCGTGAGCTTCAAGAGCTCCTTGGACCAGTTTTGTGACTTAAAAACAATGTGAAAGAAAGAGCAAGATGATGACAAGAAACTCCTACCTCACTCCTAACTTTGCTCCCTTGAGTTTTCTTTCTTTTTCCCTTCCCTTTTTCTCCTTCTTCTTCATGTAGTTGCTGCTGCTCTTTCGGTCTGTTTTTGTGCCTTGTTTTGCCATGCAAAATGGTGAAGAAAACTTTAGAAATGTCTAGGTAAAACTAGACTAAAAAAGGCCGTTGGATTTAGTCAAAAAGATTGACTAGAATTTAATGTAGAGACTTTTATATTTGCTAAGCACACTTTAATCTTTCAAAACTAAGTTTTCAAGTTTCCATAAGTGTTATGGAAAACTTTAGAACTCAACTTAATTATTGGTTTCATTTTTCCAGGATTTTTCATATACTGTTATTTACCAGTTAAACTTCATTACGTTATCCTAAGTTAAACCCAGGAATTAAGTAAATATGCTTACTAATACTTATTTTGATTGATATTTTATATCAAATTATTCTCCATATTTTACTTAGCATCTCCATGAAATTTCATAATTTTATGAGATACTTAGTTGTTCCATAATTGTTCGCTTAATTTCTCTTCAGTTCCTTAAAAATACTAAACTGGCTCAGATGCTTCCCAAAAATTTACTACAACATTTATCCATGGTTTATAGTTAGGGAATAAATTTTTTATATTGATTCCAATTATATTAGCTATTTACACAGAAACTTTGGTTATTTCATTGTATTCGATGTTATAGAATTACGCTCAAACTAGTTCAAAAAATTACTAAAATTAATAGATAATACTTACCAGATTTATTGAGCTTCTATAACCCTAAGTAGGATCATTATGGTAGGAGGATATTATATCGTGGTGTTTACTACCCACTTGGCCATGAAATTCTTCAACAAAAACAATGAGGTTGTCACGGTCAAGGGGGATCAGATCATGGCACACAAATGCTATAATGAGAGCCTTAAGATCAGTAGGACCCCCAAAAGAGCAGAAGCCAGCACATCTAGCCCAGTTCTAAACTAAGTTAACATTCTCATGACTGAGTTAAATATGCGTGAAGAAATTCGGGGTACCAGACCCTTACTGGAGGGAGAACAATAATCGCTCCACCTTAGTGTCAAGTCAGATCAAATCACCAAGATCAAGGCAAACTTGGAGGAAGAATAGACGCGCCAGTTGATAGAGGTCTTGGAGAAAAACAAAGACTTATTCACCTGTACATTCTTTGACATGCCTAGGCTTGACGCTACCTTCATCTACCACTGCCTATCTATAAGGAAAGATGCGAGGCCAATCTCCCAGAAGAAAAGAAAGGTCGGTCCAGAAAGACAAGTGGTCATTGAAGAACAAGTCAAGGAGCTGCTCAATACTGGCTTCATCAAGGAGATAACTTATACAACATGGTTATCCAACGTAGTTCTAGTGAAGAAATCAAACGGGAAATGGAGAATGTGTGTGGACTACACGAATCTAAACAAAGCTTGCCCTAAAGATCTGTACTCACTTCCTAATATAGATAAACTAGTTAACAACTCCTATGGCTTCTGTTTGCTATCTTTCGTGGACGCATACACCTGGTACAATTAGATCCAAATGTACCCTGGAGATGAAGACAAAACTGCTTTCATCACTGAGAGGGCGAGTTATTGCTACAGGATTATGCCCTTTGGACTAAAGAACACATGAGCCACTTATTAGAGGATGATGAATAAGGTCTTTGAAGGCCAAGTAGGAATAATGCTGGAGGTGTATATTGATGATATGATAGTGAAGACCCCACAGGTCGGATCACATATCTTGGACCTTGAAGAGATATTTACCCAACTCTAGAAACATAACACAAGGCTCAATCCAAGAAGTGCACCTTCGATGTCGAAATAGGTAAATTCTTGGGCTTCATGCTAACACACTAAAGGATCGAAGCAATTCTAGATAAATGCTAAGCGGTGCTCAACATGCGTAGCCCACAGAATGTTAAAGAAGTGCAACAACTAACAGGCCAGATTGTGGCCCTCACACGTTTCCTTGCTAAAGCTGCTCACAAATCTCTTCCCCTCTTCAGATTACTCAAAAAAGGGGAAGGATTTTGAGTGGACTCTAGAGTGTGAGGATCCCTTCACATCTTTGAAGAATCTTCTGTCCTCTCCCCCCATACTGAAAAGACTGAAACTCGGTGAGACACTGTACTTGTACCTTTCAATTCACGAAGAGGCTATAAGTTTAGTGCTAATTCGGGAGATAACGAAAGGGCACAAGCTACTCTACTTTGTGGGCAAGGTGCTAGAAGGCTCCGAGCCCTGCTACCAAAAAATAGAGAAGATTGCCTTCACGTTTATCACCACGGCCAGAAGATTTAAATAGTATTTTCAGTGCCACTCCGTGGTGGTGAGGACGGACTAACCCATCTGTTAGATATTGCACAAGCTAGACCTAGTAGAAAGAATGATCGCCTAGTCCATTGAGCCTTCTGAGTTTGGAATCATGTATGAGCTCAAGCTAGCAATTAAGGCTCAAGCACTCTCAGACTTCCTGGCAGAGCTCACATCGGACCCTAGCAACCCTGAGGGAATCTCGTGGACCATATTCGTCGATAGATCCTCAAACCCCAAGGAGGGTGGTGCTGGGGTGATCTTGGAGAATTTTGAAGAATAATTGAAAACTCCTTGAAGTTTGAGTTCCCCAATTCAAATAATCAGGCGGAGTACGAAGCATGCATCATCGAATTGGTATGGCCAAGGATATGGGAGTGACTAAGACCACACTTTACTGTAACTCCCAACTTGTGACCTCCCATATCTGAGGTAATTATCAAGCCAAGAAGCCCCTCATTCAGAAATATTTTTCTAAAGTCCAATAGCTGCTAAAAAAGTTTTAGGCTACCAAGATAGAGCACATACCTAGGGAGCAGAACTTAAGGGTAGACCTCTTGTCCAAATTGGCCATTACTAAGAGCCCAGACAATAACCGCTTTGTGATCTAGGAGACTCTCGCTCAGCCTTCTATCATAGACATAGCCATTTTCCAGGTGGAAGGAGAGAAGCGTACTTGGCCCACCCCAATAATGGAGTACCTACAGTCTAGAACCCGACTCGACAATCTAAAGGAAGCCGACAAGCTGGTTAGAACTGCAGTCTGGCGCACTATCTTCAACAGACAGTTGTACCATCGTGGGTTCTCTTTACCTCTCTTCAAGTGCCTCACGCCAAAGGAAGTAGAATATGTTTTGGCCAAGGTTCATAGGGAGAGTTGCGGACACCACTTAGGGGGTAAAGCCTTAGCTTTGAAGGCACTTAGGACTAGTTACTACCAGCCAATAATGGAAGCTGACTTCCTCATGTATGTCCAAGATTGTGATAAATGACAGCGACACTCGGACCATTATCAATCTCCCCGTGAAGAACTATCCACAACGTCTGTACCCTAGCTATTTTTTAGATGGAGTAAGGATATCCTAAGTCCATTCCCTCAAGCACCTAGGTAACTTAAGTACTTGGTGGTGGCTATAGATTATTTCACTAAATGGATCGAAGCAGAACCTCTAGTCACGATCACCTCCAGTCATGTCCAGAAATTCACATAGCACCACATCATCACCAAGTTTGGGGTATTGAAGTCCATTATGATGGATAACATAACCTAGTTCAAAGATAAAGACTTTGAAGAGCTACTTGTCGAGCTCAAAATCAAGCATTATTGCAGTTCCATTGAGAATACCAAAACTAATGGACAAGTCGCCAACTGAGTTATTATTTAAGGAATTAAAAGGAGGCTAGGCCAAACTAAGAGAAATTGGGTTGAACAACTAGACCACAACCTCTAGGCTTATTGGACTGCGTCTTACAACAGGGGAAACCCCCTTTAAACTCACGTATTGATGTGAGGCTATGATACCGATGGAGATAGGGTAACCAAGCTGGTATCACCAACAATTCTCGCCTGACAACAACTACGGACTGATTAGAGAGGACCTGGGTCTTCTAGAAGAAATAAGGCGCGTTACTTATATACGCGATGTCGCCCTCAAACAGAAGATGACAACTTTTTATAACTTAAAAATTATCCCAAGAAAGTTTAAGCCAGGTGATCTACTACTCCAGAGAGCAGATATCAGTGGTAGGAATGCCTCCCAAGGGAAATTAGCCCCAATTTAGGAAGACCCCTACCAGATTGCGATCAGCACTTGCAAGGGAGCCTATACCTTGGAAACATTAACTGGCAAGCCAATCAAAAATTATTAGAATGCAGAAAAACTGAGAAATTACAATAGCTAAGTGCCTTTTAAGGCTTAGTCTCTTAGTTTTCTTTTATGTTTGATCTGCCCTAATTTTGGTGAGTATACATTATACAGACTCCGATCCTTTATTCAATCAATAAAATAGCAACATTATTTTTATACATATGCTTATACTCTTTTTAAAGTTAAGACCCTCAAGCCGGACCACACATTAAGAATATCTACAGAGCTCGTTCCTTATGGGATCTAAGGTTTTTTTTTAAAGTTAAGACCCTCAAGCCAGACTGATAACTCCATAAAATGTAGTTATTTGTGCCCCATATTAGTGGTGTATTGATCCCTTAGTCCTTGTGCTTAGACATGATTAGAAGACTTTTCCCTCACTTTTTATTCAAATTCATGTTGATGTCTTCCTTTCCAATCTTCCTAAAATCTTGTCTATTCTTTGTTGGATTAAGTAGATTTATACTTGTGATTAATTAGGTGATTTCTCTATTGCAAGATGGGCTCTAAACTGATAAAATGAAGCAAGTCAAGGCCTAGCGTTGGAGGAGGTAGCTTAGCATGCATTCCAGCTTATCACGTCATGGCGTTAGGTTTAGCACATTGCGGCGTCTCGCTTTCTGCCTACTGTGCATACTAAAGACAGAGGCCAAAGCGTCACGGCACAAAGGACGTCATGATGTGGCATGCGTTTGTCAGCACTAGTTTCACTTAACCACGTAGGTATTCACGCCGCGATGTAACAATGGTCATGCCGCGGTGCGAGTTCGCGGATTTTGTCTATTTATACTGTTTCATCAAATATTTTGGGAGAGTTAGGTGGGAGATGAGACAGAACGCAGGAAACTCCAATTTTTCACTGTTTTGGAGAGCTTTAAAGGGATTTAGATAGAAAACCGTCACCATCCAAGGAGGATCAAGCATCCCAAGTTCACATTATAATGTTTTCTCTCTTCTCTCTCTAATCTCTCCTTCTCTATGTCATAGGCATGGAATCTCTCTTGAGATTTTTGTGCTTCGTGGATAGCTAAGCTACTTTTAGGGATTCCTTTGGATCCTGCTATGTATATTGGTGATTTGTAACCTTTTAAGTTTATAATGATGATAGGTTTGCTCATCCATGTCTCTCTTAATGCTCATAGGTGTTTGGCTAATATTTATTATGTTTTTGATAAAATCTTTTGAACTAGACATAGGAATCTATATTTTAGATCATAGATGTGGATGATGCATGTTTAATTTCATTCTAATGGTGGGGTGAGTTAATTCGTTAATAGGATAGACATATGCCTATTGGTCATGCATAGCATTTGTTAAGAATCAATCATAATTCTTGATGTTTACTTTAGTTCTCATGGACATATAGTGAGCTAGGTGAATATCATAAGGTTAAATGACCTAGACATAGGCTTTTAGCTAATGTAGTTTCTTAAACTAACAAAACTAGTCATCATGGTTACTTAAAATGGTTGCAAGTTACCAAGTAAAGTAGTTGATGAAGAAAGAGTCCTTATGTTCTCATTACTGTCTTTTTTTCCTGGTTTATTGCTTTTTAGTCTTTAAGAATTGGCTACACACATTTCTCCCAACTTATATGTGCTTGAATAGAATTCGTTAAACTATTGGTTAATATTTGACAATAGATATTATTCATTATCCCTGTAGAAACTATCTTTCTCATCATTGTATTTCTTTTACGACTCGTACACTTACGGTACACAATTTTGGCGCTATTGCCAGGGATAACGACTAATTTCTGATTTTTGCCAATATTGACAACGAGTTTAATTAGTTTTAATTCAAGTTTTCTTTTAGTTCATTTTAATCCAAGTTTCATTCTTTCATTGTGTTAGGTACCAATACCATGGCTGGAAACAATGATCATATGAGGCCCTTGAGAGAGTTTGCAACTCCTCAAATGAAAAATTTATAATCAAGCATAAGGCGGTCTCCTATCTAAGCCATTAACTTTGAAATTAAACCAGCCATTGTTTAAATGATCCAGATGTCGATGCAATTCGGTGGTTCACCAAGTGAATATCCAAATGCCCACTTGACAAATTTTTTGGAGATTTGTGACATATTTAAGCATAATGGAGTCTCGGAAGACGCCATTCAGCTAAGGCTTTTTCCTTTTTCTCTCAGAGAAAGAGCCAAGAGTTGGTTACAATCTCTACCACCTGGATCCGTAAGCACTTGGAGTGATGCATATGGCAAATTCCTGAATAAATATTTCCCACCTACTAAGATTGCGGAGATGGTGAATGACATTACTTCGTTCACTCAGTTTGATTTTGAAACCTTGTATGAAGCATGGGATATAATTTATTCACCTGTTTTGGTACTCCTCGAGTGATTATCAGTGACGAAGGGTCACATTTCTGCAATAAGTATTTTGAGGCTCTCATTGCCAAATATGGGGTGACTCACTGTATTGCCACCGCTTACCACCTTCAAACAAGTGGACAAGTGGAGGTATCCAATAGGGAAATCAACAGAAGACCTAAGAAGACTGTGTTGGGAATTTGCGGATCAAAAGTCTCGCAGCGGAATAACAGAATTCCCTCACAGGATCCATGCGAAAAATCCATAATCCGAGTTTTTAAATTTTTACCTCTTGAAGCGTGATAGACACAAGCGAGGTGAATCACCAACACCGTAATAGCGACGATGTTTCTGCGGTATCCACACGAACAGACTTGCAAAAGGAGTCACGCCTCTGTTTTCGTAGTGCTAGCTGCGAAGAGAGGAGAAGAAGACCTCACTATCTCTCACTCACTTTCTGTAGGTGCGGCTAGGGTTGTTATGTAACCTAGTAGCAACCCCCTTAGCGATCTATTTATAATAGTGGCTGCCTTAAGTGAGTGTGAGCAGTAGCAAGGTAAGTGGCGCAACCCTAAACCCATCTGTCATGAGTTAGGCCCACAGTTGAATCCGAGTCCAACTTGGATTCTGATTACTCCAATTTAGTCTGTTCTAAGTGTGTGACCCTGCAGGTTCTCATGACGTTGGTAGTAATATTAAAATCTCATTTTAATATTACAAACAGTGAGTGATATCTAGCAACACATCGTTGCTACCCAAGTAATGAGAATGTCAGTGATTTGACATAACCTATCCGTGACTAATGTTTCCGTGTAGTTTAGTCCTTTTATCCAGATATCTAGATTGAACACAAGGCATGGAACGTGTCACCCTTGTTTAGTTCAATCTTCAGTTTCCTGATTCCCGAGTAGACATAGTAATAACAAATAAGATCAATATCTCATATTGACTTATTTGAGCATGGCCATGCATTTCGTAGTCTCACTCAATCAGGGGGCCCGAAGATATCTCTCCTGTTATGTAGGAGGGACAAATCCCATCTAGGTCACTCACATCCCTCCACATGTATTGCGGCATGTCTAATAACCAACGTTATAATCATCTTGTTACAGATGACGTTTGATGGCATTAAAACACACAACTCCTCATGTAGGAATCGTAGTGATTTCAGGTCAAAGGACCACATACACCATTATCACAATGAGAATCGCTTATGACACTCACGTAACGATCCACGTAGCGTTCTCATGGTGGGTCTGTCCAATACATCATTACTTTAATATGTATCCATGTGTAGACTTGATATCTCATATCCATGACCCGTGAGATGTAGCCATCAGTCTACGCACATACTAGCCTCAATGTATTATTGTTGTCCTAATTAACAATAATACTTGACTAGGGACATTTAAGAATAGTGTTTTATCCAATAGGATCTCACGATCAAGTCATCCACTTGATGTCCTATGGTATCAAACTTACTATTCTAAGGACTTTATTATGTCTACCAAAAAGAACACAATAAATGAAATGCCTCATATAAAATAACATAATATAATGTATGTAAATACAAACAAAATGTATTGGCCACTAGGGCATACACCAACAGACTGTGTGTCCATCCTACAAGGATTGATCAAGATGGCTTGATGATGCACTATAGGAGTACAAAACTGCTTATAAAAACCCTATTGGTATGTCCCCATACAAACTTGTGTTTGGAAAAGCTTTTCATTTGCTCGTCGAGCTCGAGCATCATGCTTATTGGGCGATAAAGCAGCTAAATTTTGATTTACAAGCTGCCGGTGACAAAAGATTATTGTAGCTTAATGAGCTTGATGAATTCAAGCTTCAAGTCTATGAGAATGCAAAGTTGTACAAAGAGAAGGTGAAGGGGTGGCATGATAAGAAGATTGTGCCAAAGACATTAGAGCAAGGCCAACAAGTCCTCCTCTACAACTCCAAGCTCAAGCTCTTCCCAAGAAAGCTTAAATCTCGATGGTCAAGTCCGTTCCAGGTGGTACTTGTGTTTCCCCATAAGGCAGTTGAAGTTGCGGATCTTGATGGCAAATTATCCTTTAAGGTCAATGGCCAGTGCCTAAAGCCTTACTTGGGAGGAGAATTTGATAGGGAGAAAACCTCTGTCACATTAGCTACCCCAACATGAAAAGTCAGAGAAAGTTCTACCTGGACTATAAAAAGGCCCCTTTTTGAGATTAACCCACATGTGCTCTTAATTCTTTCATTTTGAGTTTAGTGTTTGAAAACTTTGATTTTGATGTTTCATTATATTTTAGTTATGCATTTAATGATTTAACCAACTGGACTATTTTTGTAGGTAGGGGGACTTTTGGGCAGCAGAGGTAGTTACCAAATGCTTTTTGCTGCAGAATTCTACAGGCTAGCTCCTCACGCCACGACGCACCAAGTCTACGTCGCGACATTCTAGGTTCTATCTTATTAGGGTTTCATTCTTGAGAGCTTTACACCGCGGCACCCCAATGTTGTGCTGCGGCGTTATACTCTTAGGATTATCAAGGTAAGGAAGCTGCGAACACGATGCCGTGGCGCACCAAGATTCATGCTGCGGTGTGCTTAAAAAAAAAGAAAAAAAATGAGAGGGAAATAAATGCAGTGAAACGTGCATTTCATTGGAGTCAACGCGATGTTGGCTGCTTGCATAAAAAGAGGCTAAGGTTTGTGTTATCAACACAAACCTTTGTCAACCCTTCTGGTGGTTCCTCTTTCTCTTTCGCACTTTCTCTCATTTTTCCTTTTGGTTTCTTGCATATTCTTCATTTCTTGCTCCCTTTTTCTCTCTAGATAACCCATTCTCTCACTTTATCTCTTCTATTTCGCACTTTATTTTCCATTAAATCTATTTTTCCCTCATTTTGAAGTTTGCTTGGGTTAGTTTAAGTGAGCTTTTATGCATTGTGGGTTGCTTTTTGTTAGTATTCTTTAGGCTTTTCATGCTTAGAGGGTTAGCATTACTGTGTGCGTGAAATTCTTTTTCTGAAAGTTCATGCACGTAGCGGCATGGTCTTTTGGTATCGTGGCATCTCTGGGTTATTTTGAATGTCGCGATGCTCAAAGTGAATGTCGCGGCGTTGCCTTCCTATTTGCTTAATTCTTAAATGTTTTTAAATATATTCCTCTTTTTGCCTTGGTGGATACACTTTTTGCTCATTTTACCATGCTTTATATGTACCACCATGATTTGTTTTCATTTTAAATACTTTGTATTTTTGTTCACATATTTCGTTATTTTCATTGTGGGTCTCTTTTTGACAGAACCAGGTACTCTAATCCTGCTACCACCATGCCTCCAAAGCACCAAAAGGGTGAGAGCAGTTAGCATTGCAGGGAAACTTCTTCCTCTGCAAAATTCGATAGAAGAAAATTCATTTTAGCAGCTGCCCAAGAGAGATATTTCAAACTGATCTCTAAGCCAGTAACTTCTGAGAGGGGTTTCAGCTTCAAAAAGGCTATTCACCAAGAGCTCGAGTGGACCATACAACACTACAAATGGAAGACATTTGTCAAACAACCAGTGTCTGCCATTCTCCATATTGTTCGTGAGTTCTATGTCAATGCTGCATTTTCTGACCCCTAGACTTCGAAAGTCACAGTGCGCAGCCACCAGGTCTCATTCTCTATTGATAACATTAGGGCAACCTTGGGTTTATCCGTCCCAGTGATAATGTGTGAATACACTAGTTTCCTCCAAGTGAGGCCGGAGGAGAGAATTGACCTTAATGTTGTCACCACTCGAATCTGCACCCTGGAGGCACAACCTATGATGTGGACCCTCGGTGTTCAAGATCAGCAGCCTAGGTACTTCCCCCGTTCATGCTTGACTTCAGAGGCCCGCGTGTGGTATCACTTCATTAGCACCCGAATCGATCCCTTCTGCCAATATGTCCGAGGTGACTAGAGATCAGGCCATCATGATTTATTCCATTCTTGAGCACAAATCCATTGATGTTACCCTGATCATCCATCAGCAGATTAAGAAGTCAATAAGGGAGTCCAAGAGCCTCTTCTTCCCTTTTCTCATCAATATGCTTTGCAGCCGGCATCAGGTACAGTGAGGCCTCATGAGGAACTTGTTGATGTTAAACAGCCTCTTAATGACAGAATACTATAGAGGCTGAAAGAAGCTCCAATCGCGATGCATGCTAGGTAGCAATAGGCTGGGAGTGCACCCAGGATGGCTCGTACTGTTGGTGTATGCCCTAGTGGCCAATACATTTTGTTTGTATTTATATACATTATATTATGTTATTTTATATGAGGCATTTCATTTATTGTGTTCTTTTTGGTAGACATAATAAAGTCCTTAGAATAGTAAGTTTGATACCATAGGACATCAAGTGGATGACTTGATCGTGAGATCCTATTGGATAAAACACTATTCTTAAATGTCCCTAGTCAAGTATTATTGTTAATTAGGACAACAATAATACATTGAGGCTAGTATGTGCGTAGAGTGATGACCACATCTCACGGGTCATGGATATGAGATATCAAGTCTACACATGGATACATATTAGAGTAATGATGTATTGGACAGACCCACCATGAGAACGCTACGTGGATCGTTACGTGAGTGTCATAAGCGATTCTCATAGTGATAATGGTGTATGTGGTCCTTTGACCTGAAATCACTACGATTCCTACATGAGGAGTTGTGTGTTTTAATGCCATCAAACGTCATCTGTAACAAGATGATTATAACGTTGGTTATTAGACATGCCGCAATACATGTGGAGGGATGTGAGTGACCTAGATGGGATTTGTCCCTCCTACATAACAGGAGCGATATCTTCGGGCCCCCTAATTGAGTGAGACTACGAAATTCATGGCCATGCTCAAATGAGTCAATATGAGATATTGATCTTATTTGTTATTACTATGTCTACTCGGGAATCAGGAAACTGAAGATTGAACTAAACAAGGGTGACACATTCTATGCCTTGTGTTCAATCTGGATATCTGGACAAAGGGACTAAACTACACGGAAACATTGGTCACAGATAGGTTATGTCAAATCACTGACATTCTCATTACTTGGGTAGCAGTGATGTGTTGCTAGATATCTTGCTCATTTGTTTGTAATATTAAAATGAGATTTTAATATTACTACCAACGTCATGAGAACCTGCGAGGTCACACACTTAGAACAGACTAAATTGGAGTAATCAGAATCCAAGTTGGACTCGGATTCAACTGTGGGCCTGACTCATGACAGATGGGTTTAGGGTTGCACCACTTACCTTGGTATTGCTCACACTCACTTAAGGCAGCCACTGTTATAAATAGTACTGCTAAGGGGGCTGCTACTAGGTTACATCATAACCCTAGCCGCACCTACAGAAAGTGAGTGAGAGATAGTGAGGTCTTCTTCTCCTCTCTTCGCAGCTAGCACTACGAAAACAGAGGCGTGACTCCTTTTGCAAGTCTGTTCGTGTGGATACCGCAGAAACATCGTCACTATTACGGTGTTGGTGATTCACCTCGCTTGTGTCTATCACGCTTCAAGAGGTAAAAATTTAAAAAAACTTGGATTATGGATTTTTCGCATGGATCTTGTGAGGGAATTCTGTTATTCCGCTGCGAGACTTTTGATCTGCAAATTCCCAACACGTACTTCCCCAGATGATGACTTGCATAGTGAGATTGCGTGCCTGGCTTCCATGGAAGCTCACATTGTGGAGATAATCAAGTGGTTGGCGGAGTGCCTATAGGTTTCCATCGATGACTTCCCCAGCCCACACCTCCCTCCTCCCAAATTATGTTAGGCCCTCCAGCACCAACAGAATCCAATTGATGACAGAGATGATGTATCGATGGCTGCTACTGAGGATGATGATGATGATGAGGAAAAGACTGTCACTGATGAGGATGATGTGTAGTTGTGATGCATACATGGCATCTTTTGGTTATTTTGACTCTTTTTTCTATCTTTTGTACAGTAAGGACACTATTTCCCTCAGGTTTGGGGGGTGTCTAGCTATTTTTGTATAATTTCATATGTTATACATCTAGCATTGATCTTTTGATAGCTGACTTTTATGATCAATGCTTTATTTTGACACATAATGTTGCTGTGATTACCCAATGATGAATTTGGATGCAAATTTGCCTTTGGTTCTTTGTAAATCCATTTATAATCCTGGTTGCATGTTGGAATAATCTAGATTTTTTTTATGCATAATGAATTTTCCACTTGTATGCTTGTTTAGTTTTGGAAATGATTTGAGTGCTTGTTTAGAGAATGGTTATGGGCTGTACATGTGAATGATTTCTTTTATCTTTGAAATTGTTTTACAACTCTCTTGAGGTGAAATCCTAGATTGTGTATGACTGAGGAAATGATTAGGGCATTGTTTGGACCGATTGAGCCTTTCAAGCTTACCTTTACAGGTTGATATCCATAGGTCCCCTTTGAAGCCTTGTACTTGTTTAGCCTTATATGTTTTTCATCACCTTCATTTTCTTAACCCCATGTAACCATTCTGATGCATGTGAAAACATTGCATTCTTTCTCTGACCATCATTGCTTGTTGAGTGCATGATATGATATTTCTTGACTTGAGTCCTATGATTGAAGTGTGTGAGTGCTTGTTTCAATGTAGAAGTGATTTGAAGGAACCATGTGTGTGAAATAAATTGGCTAAGGAAAAGAGAAAAAGAAAAAGAATGAGAAAAGAAAAGAAAAATCCAAAGTTTGAAATCCAAAAGGCAAAACAAATAAAAGAGTGGTTCTGGAGAGTCCTGTTCATGGCCTTGCATTACAAGCTAATTAAGTCATTTTTGATCCTCAGTTATGTATGATTTACAATAGTGGAGAGAGAGTTGAATTACAATCTTTTGGATTCTTTGATTCATTTCCATATGTATGCCTATAAGCTTATCTGAATGAGTGTAATTTGAATTGACGAAGTCTTATTTGCTTGATGGTGGGAAATCTATTATGCATGTTAGAAAGCTTTGATTGTCAGCATGAAAAAGATTGTGTATGTGTAAAGCGGAGTGTGAGGTATAAGCATTCTTTGAGGGCTTTATGCAATCATCACATGCTAATTTTGAAATAATTGAAATTAGAATCCAATTTTTGTTGCCAGATGCATGTTGATGTTTGTTGTGCCAATGCAAGTGTAATCATACTTTGTTTTGCTCGAGGACTAGCAAAAATCCAGGTTTGGAGGTGTGATAACTCTATAAAATGTAGTTATCTACACCCCATATTGGTGGTATATTGATCCCTTAGTCCTTGTGCTTAGACATGATTGG
The DNA here is from genome assembly GCA_029884605.1 of Ormosia emarginata. NCBI lineage: Eukaryota > Viridiplantae > Streptophyta > Magnoliopsida > Fabales > Fabaceae > Ormosia > Ormosia emarginata. Next base: position 29,400,190 of record JAQQTP010000079.1, on the reverse strand, counting down.
AAGACTTTTCCCTCACTTTTTATTCAAATTCATGTTGATGTCTTCCTTTCCAATCTTGTTAAAATCTTGTCTATTCTTTGTTGGATTAAGTTGATTTACACTTGTGATTAATTAGGCAACTTCTCTATTGTAGGATGAGCTCTAAACTAATAAAATAAAGCAAGTCAAGGCCTGACATTGGAGGAGGTAGCTTAGCATGCATTCCAGCTTATCACGCCATGATGCAAGGTTTAGCACGCCGTGGCGTCCCACTCTCTGCCTACTGCGCATACTGAAGACAGAGGCCAAAATGCAGCGAAGGAAAGGATGTCACGCCGTGGCGCGCGTTTGTCAGTACTGGTTTCACTTAACCACGTAGGCATTCACACCGCAGTGCAACAATGGTCATGTTGCGGCCCGAGTTTGAGGGTTTTGTCTATTTATACTATTTCATCAGATATTTTGGGAGAGTTAGGTGGGAGACGAGACAAAACGCAGGAAGCTCTAATTTTTCACTGTTTTGGAGAGCTTTAAAGGGATTTAGATAGAAAACCATCACCATCTAAGGAGGATCAAGCATCCCAAGTTCACATTGTAGTGTTTTCTCTCTTCTTTCTCTAATCTCTCCATCTTTAGGTCATGGGCATGGAATCTCTCTGGAGATTTTCGTGTTTCATGGATAGCTAAGCTATTTTTAGAGATTCCTTTAGATCCTGCTATGTACATTGGTGATTTGTAACCTTTTAAGTTTATAATGATGATTGGTTTATTCATCTATGTCTCTCTTAATGCTCATAGGTGTTTGGCCAACATTTATTGTGTTTTTGATAAAATCTTTTGAACTAGATATAGGAATCTATATTTTATATCATAGATATGGATGATGCTTGTTTAATTTAATTCTAAAGGTGAGGTGAGTTAATTCGTTAATAGGATAGATATATACCTATTGGTCATGCATAGCATTTGTTAAGAATCAACCATAATGCTTGATGTTTACTTCAGTTCTCATGGACACATAGTGAGTTAGGTGAATATCATAGGGTTAAATGACCTAGACATAGGCTTTTAGCTAATGTAGTTTCTTAAGCTAACAAAACTAGTCATCATGGTTGCTTAAAATGGTTGCAAGTTACCAAGTAAAGTAGTTGGTGAAGAAGGAGTCCCTATGTTCTCATTACTGTCTTTTTCTCCCGGTTTATTGCTTTTTAGTCTTTAAGAATTGGTTACACACACTTCTTCCAACTTATATGTGCTTGAATAGAATTCGTTAAACTATTGGTTAATATTTGGCATTAGATATTATTCATTATCTTTGTGGAAACGATCTTTCTCATCATTGTATTACTTTTACGACCTGTGCACTTGCGGTACACAAAAGGTCATAACACAGACCACGCCTTGAGAATGTCTATAGAGCTCGTTCTTTATAGGACCTAGGGTCTCTTAAAATCTAAGTTAGGAGGAATGACCCACAAAATTGACTTCTGGTGGTTTTGATGTGTGTTCTGGTTCTTTACCCAAATCCTCAACACTTGGCCATAACCATTTTGTGATTATGAGTAGTCAATTGGCAACACGGGTCATGTCACCTGTTGTCTGCCGTTAGGAATCTACCCTGAATGTCCTATGTTAAATTGGTTCTGAACTAGAAAATTCCTTAGTGTTAGGCAGCTTTTGGAACTAGACCATTAACATTAAGGACCCAGGTTATGGATCACCTTTTATTTTTCCTAAGTCTGTAAAGGAATTCTGAGTGCTCAAAGGTTTGGAAGTTGGATCTTGAACGAAGGTTTCATGCGATTATAATTCTCTTAAGTCCATAATTAGCTACCAAATGCACATTAATAATAGGCGTTGGACCTAGTACGGACCATGAAAAAAGAAAAACGAAATAAACACATTATAAGGATGAAGCAAATGCATTTAAGTGCAGACTGACAACTGAGAAAATTGTCTTTACAAAAATAAAATGCCCCACGCAGGGGGTCAAAGAAAAGTAGTCAAAAAGAAAAGGAAAAAAAAACAAGTTAAGCTCTAGCAACATCCTCTTTCGAATTTTGGTGACCCGTACCTGATGCTCTGCCATCTCCTTCGATAAGGGTCAGATCCTAGATAGTAGCAGAAGGGACCCCAATAGCAGCTTGGTTAGCCCATTGAGCTTCCTCCGCCAACACAAGACGGTCATTTAGTATCACTTTCTTGGAGTCCAATTCATCCAATGCTAAGGCGACCCCGAGATTGAAGAACTGGACTTAGGTGACTGTATTCTAGAATTTCTCGCCACTAATGTTTGTACAGATATTCATTAGCTGCCTAGCATCCTCTTCCAGCCACACCACTCTGGTCCAGAGATCATGATTTTTAGTATGGAGGACGATGACCTTTTTCTTGACCTCTTCGGAGTAAGCCTTCTCTTTCTGAAGATCATCCTTGGAGTCTGCTAGTTTCTTTTTCAGCTCTTTAACCTTCACTTTGGCGTCTTCCAAGGCCTTCTTGACCTCCTTTTTAGCTTTAAGGGCTAAGTCAAGCTTTCAAGCCCCCTCCTCCTCAGCCGTCCTCGCCTTCTTAGCCATTTCCTCTTCAAATTAGTCCAAACACCTTTCAAGGAAATAAGTTTCAATAGCAAGGTGGAGTCTGCTGATCTAGAAGCTTATCAGGATCTCTGACGTACTTTTCTTGGAATTGTGGGCAACGCCATCATCATCTAAGATTTGGAAGTATCCAAATGGTTTGGGCGCTACATCCTTCTTGTATAAGGAAATTGGACCCTGGACCTCAACCGATTCCACGACTGGCCTCTTTCCGCGATCTCCTGCCCAACTGCCTTCACCAGCCTCCTTCTTCCTCTTTTGATTAGGCTAAGTAGAAGGCTCCCATTGAGTCAGAATCACCTTATTAACCGGCTCCTGAACAATGGAGGTCGAAGCAACAAGTGTAGGAGCATTGGAGGGTCTGACATCCCCTTTCCTCATCTTCATGGTCCAGAGGGGACGAGAGCTTGTCTAGATGTCATGCTTTTTGCAAAACAAAGCACAAGTTAGAAATAGCAGAAAAGAAGATACTAAAAGCAAAAAGTAAGGACAAACTATAACCAATACTCTACCTATCATGGCCTTAAGGGTTTCATCATCAGTGGCATCTAGAACGTCCTTACAAGAAATGAGTCAGACTTCTTCTACTCACTTATTAATACATCTAACACACTCGGTATCCTCCTGACTGAGTTCAGACCACTCCACCTCCATCATCTCAATTGGAGTGTCCCATGCTCGAGTGGTCCAGTACAGATCGAACATCGGAGTCCTGTCGGTCTCCTCAAAGAATTGGTGGACTCTGGGTACTGTTATTAGCTTAAATAACTTGTTCTTGAAGTTCTTAAAACTTTCTTGGAAGACTTCAAATACCTTCCATCCACCCCGAGCACAAAGAGTGAGCCAATTCTTCATGGCGGCGTTCTCCCCTTGGGGGGACCACCGAGTAAAAAGATAGAAGAAAGCCTTCATCGAGTACCGTAGCTCGACCACCTGACAAATCTCTTGAAGGTAAGAATGAAGCCCCAATTGTTGGGATGGAGTTGAGACAGTGCCATATTCAAATGGTAGAGAACTCTAATCTGGAAGTTAGTGAAAGGCAGCCAGAGCCCCAATCGGATGAAGAGGTCTTCATACAAAAACATGAAGTGTCTGCCCTCTGCACGGGCTGAACACACTCTCTCATCCTCCCCTAGAGCTAAGATCTAGTACACATAGTCCTGATTGCCCTTCTTTATCAACTCCAAGTTGCTCGCAAGATTTTTTATGTCCCCTTTAGTCTGGAATGTGGACATACTGCCCCAAACGTCATCTCCAACCTAGGGGTACACGTTCCTCTTTAGCGAATATCAGGGGCCTCCCTACAGCCGGTCTCTGAGTCCTGGCACCCTTCTCCTTACCATGGAATCCCTGAAAATACCCACAAGAGGCTAGTAAAGTGCTGTCAGAATCAATATTTAATTTCCCAAATATTCAGACTTGGAGGAGAGCGAACCACGGAAGAAAAGCCTATAAGGTTCTCTATGTAACACCCTAATGAGGATGTCACATTTTTTATACAATAATAATAAAACCTTTCCCAAGTTATAAAACGTTTAGTACATAAATAATATGAGTTGTAAAATTTTTCTTTTTATACATGATAGCATTAAATAAAATAAAACGAAACATAAAATAAAACAAACTATTATTACACACCATAATATACATATGATTTTGTCTTAAGTATACAAACAATTTACAGCTACAAATATTTAAATAAGGTAGTAAAAAGTTTGACATAACACTAAAACATAAACGTGCACATCGATGACTTCTAACCCTCCGAAGGATCCTCTTCAGATGGATCGTCAGATGACAGAAATCCTGGATGTCTTGCAGCTCTACGGACAGGAGTCCGTGTTGTCGATACACTACTAAGCTCATTGGGTGCATGAAAACGTCCTCCCCAGTAACGCCTAATAGACAAAGACGTCTCTAAATGTAAATAAAAAGTAGTAGTAAACATCGATGCTCCATCAAACTCCCTACGGAGGGACACAATTAGACGCCCCACATAAACAACCGTTCCTCTCTCAGCTCGCAGTCGCCAGGCCTCAGAGCCTCCCTGAAACTCAAGTCTCACAAAACCCAAAAACTCGGGCAAAGCCATACTGCGTCACAATCAATCTAAATGATATGGATGATCAAGAAGCTCGCTCCCCTCACATTGGTCACTCGGCTGTTGCTCCTCCTCAGGGTACAAACAATCTAGAGGTTGCTCCTCTTCCTCTTTACGGAACATAAATAATAATACATAAAATACATACAAAGAGGTGAGATAATCTACATTATTACTAGCATGATAGTAAAGAAAATGACAAATACATACATATATCACAATTAATACAATAATCCATATCATCACATCATACATAATATCTCAAATTTAAATATAAATAATCACAATTAATCACATTATGATGCAGACCACATATGCAAATGTACACAGACTCATACCTACTCCATGGAGCTAAACCCAACATCAAAGAGAATGATCCGAAAGACTTATCTGTACCTCAGGCTACCCCAGCCAAACATTTACACAGTCAAATGTCATATAAACAGTACACAGTCAAATCGTTGTGTAAGTAGTACACAATCAAATCGTCGTGCACAACAGACATTTGTACCAGACAGTCTCTACAAGATCTTGATTAAGAATAGTGCTTGTCGAGATCGTTAGTGTGTTGCCCGTTACCATAGCCCAGAGGAGCTACTAACTATCCACATGTGGAATCTCCCGCGCACTAACGCGTCTAAGTTCACTCAATGAACCACACTACGCCTATCATACCCACAACATGGTGTAATTCATCTCATCAGTCAAACGCCAATTCTCAACCAAATTGACACATTTACTCAATGCATGAACATGAACCAAAAATTACGAAAATACCATCAATACCAGAATTTCCAAATATAGTATGTCTTCACCTGACAGTACTATTTCTCAATATGTCCAGGTCCACCACTTTGGCCCAACAGTAAAACTTGTTGTTCCTTTTAGTCACGTAAATATTTTATCGCGTTTTCACAATCGCGTCACCTTTTTCAAATATTTTCAAATATTTTCAAATCGCGTAATTATTTTTTGACGTTTTTAATGTCGCAGAGTGTTTTTAAATCATTTTCTCAATCGCATAACGTTTTTAAATCATTTTCTCAATTGCAAAGTTTAAAAATCTTTATTTTAAATACACGTAAGTTATTTCTAGTATTTTTTCAACTACGTAGAGTATTTCTTTATTTTCTAAATTATAATTTGAGACTTTCTCCATATATGTTCAATTTTAATTAATTTTGACAACATTTCGTCTAGAAGATCCATTAAATTATATTTTCTACGCTTTCCTTTAAAAATTACCTCTCTTAGTTATAACTAATATTTACACCTTGAAACTTGCTAACACGCTTCAAAACCCAAAGGTGAGCTCTACGTTAGTATTTTTCAAGTGTCCAATTTATTTCTTATTCATACTTAATTTCTCTAATTAGGTTTCCAAAACTAAATTCATTTATTTTGTTCTCCAAAATTCACTACAATTAAATTCTCTTTAAGTTAACTACTTAGTCTACATTAGAAAAATAACTTTGGAATCAAATATATATTGAATGGCATGTTGGCCGAAATCCAATATATTCTTTACAAATCATCTTTAAATTATTTTCCATCCTCTAAGTCATTGTAAAATTCATTAATCCAATTAAATCAATTAAGTCATGCTTTTAGAAAATAGTTGAGAACATTTTGGTTCTCTTTTTCTTGGTGAAATCGTGAGCTTCCTTGTGTTCTTTGGAACACTCATGCAAAACCTCACATGTTATTCACATTCTACAATAATTATCATACATCTATAAACACATACCATATATTTTAAAGCTATAGACATGCTTGCACACAAAACCAATCACAAATAGAAAAGACATTAAACAACTAAGTGGATGAATCCTTGTGGATTTTTCACCACAAATACATCCATTTTCTCACTACCACACAAGGTTGATGAGATTAAATCTCCCTCTTACCTTAGGGGAAGACAAATTCCTTCTATACTCTTCCTAGTGATTTTCGTGTAACCTCCAAAGGATCCCTAACAAGCTCAAACAAATTTTAAAGAGTCATAACTATAGGTGAAAAATATAAACCATGGATCAATCATGGCTTAAAACCTAAGAAATCAAGTTAGAAATAAGAAACAAGGATTTTCACCTTGTAGGAAAGAATCTTCAAGGTGGTTTTCCAAGCTTAAGATGGATGATTTTGAAGGAACTCTCAACTAGAGAAGTTCTTAGAATGATGTTTGGATTTGAGAAGTGGTGTTAGGTGAAAATTTAGAAGAGTGGAGACGTTGGTTTAGGGTGGTGGCCGAATAGCTCAAGGAGAAAAGCTATAGAGTTTTTCTTAGTGTTCTTGAAGAGAGAAAGGAAATTTTTGGTGATAGTAAAGATGAAGATGAAGATGAAATGACTTAGTAAAAATGCTCTTCAACCTCTCCTAATTTACTTGGCCATGGAGCTCCCTCAAAGGAGGTGGCCATCTTTGTTGACCATCCAAGGACTCCTAACGGCCTTAGATGTGATCAAGGGTTGATATCCAAGGCTTTGTCTCCAAGCTTGCTTCTCATTGGTGTAGAGAATCAAGTCACCAAGCTTCTTGATCCTTCTTGAATGTGCTTGGCCGAAAAGCTCCAAGGGAGAGCAAACTAAGTTTGAGTTCACTTACGCAATCTAGTTAGACTTAGGTGCATTTGGTTAGGTTTCTTAGTTACTTGTCTAACTACCTAGTTGTTGGGAATTGCGGATCAAAAGTTACACAGGATCCATGCAAAAAGGTCATAATCCGAGTTTTTAAAGGTTTACCTCTTGAAGCATGATAAACATAAGCGAAGTGAATCACCAACACCGTAATAGCGACGATGTCTCTGCGGTATCCACACGAACAAACTTTCAAAAGGGAGTCACGCCTCTGTTTCGCAGTGCTAGCTGCGAAGAGAAGAAAACCTTTCACTGTCTCTCTCTCACTTTCTATAGGTGCGGCTAGGATTGTGGTATTGCGTACATAGCAGCCCCCTTAGCAGTACTATTTATAATAGTAGCTGCCTTAAGTGAGTGTGAGTAGTAGCAAGGTAAGCTGTGTAACCCTAAACTCATTTGTTATGAGTTAGGCCCACAATTGAATCCGAGTCCAACTTGGATTCTTATTGCTCCAATTTAGTCTGTTCTAAGTGTGCGACCCTGCAGGTTCTCATAACGTTGGTAGTAATATTAAAATCTCATTTTAATATTACAAATAGTGAGCGGTATTTAGCAACACATCGTTGCTACCTAAGTAATGAGAATGTCAGTGATTTGACATAACCTATCCGTGACTAATGTTTCCGTGTAGTTTAGTCCTTTTATCCAGATATCTAGATTGAACACAAGGCATGGAACGTGTCACCCTTGTTTAGTTCAATCTCTAGTTTCTTGATTCTCGAGTAGACATAGTAATAACAAATGAGATCAATATCTCATATTAACTCATTTGAGCATGGTCATGCATTTCGTAGTCTCACTCAATCAGGGGCCCCGAAGATATCATTCCTGTTATGTAGGAGGGACAAATCTCATCTAGGTCACTCACATCCCTCCACATGAATCGCGGTATGTCTAATAACTAATTTTATAATCATCTTATTACAGATGACGTTTGATGGCATTAAAACACACAACTCCTCATGTAGGAATCGTAGTGATTTCAGGTCAAAGGACCACATATACCATTATCAGTATGAGAATCGCTTATGACACTCACGTAACGATCCACGTAGCGTTCTCATGGCAGGTCTGTCCAATACATCATTACTCTAATATGTATCCATGTGAAGACTTGATATCTCATATCCATGACCCGTGAGATGTGGTTATCAATCTACACACATACTAGTCTCAATGCATTATTGTTGTCCCAATTAATAATAATACTTGACTAGGGACATTTAAGAATAGCGTTTTATCCAATAGGATCTCACGATCAAGTTATCCACTTGATGTCCTATGGTATCAAATTTACTATTCTAAGGACTTTATTATGTTTATTAAAAAAGAACACAATAAATGAAATTCCTTATATATATTAAAAATAGCATAATACAATGTATGTAAATATAGACAGAATGTATTGGCCTTTAGGGCATACACCAACACTAGTTACTTAAAATAACTAGCCTTACTCTTGACATTACTAGAACATTCTCTAACTAGAACTTTAATGAGTAGCTAACTAAGTTTACTTCATTTAGTTACTACTTAGATATATTAGATTAACTTAGTTAAGTTTAAGTTAACTTAGTTAGATTTTTCTAGTTACTTACTAACTAGTCCAACCACTTTTGTTGACTATATCTTATTGGTTAGAAATTTTCAAGCCATTTATGTTGACTAAATTCTATTGGCTTAGGAATAAATCAAGCCAAAAATGTTGACTGATTCTCCAAGCATGGGTCCCACAGACTTTTCCTGGTCTATGGTCCTTTTGGAGTAGAAGCTACTGTTTTTAAGACAGTAGGCATTATCCAATAAAATAATATTATAAAAATATTAAATATTTTTATTGCACAGATAAATTCTAAAAATTAAAAGATTGATACACGTATCACTTAGAATTGGGTTTAGTAAGATCCCCCAACTCCGAATAATCAAATTAAGATTTCTCTGGCCTGAAAATTATTATTTTCTTGATTCAGAGTAAATCACACACAATAATCAAATACAGTCACGAAACAGTCAAATTAATTTTATAACTCACAGAAAACATAAAATAGTATATTTAGGACAATATCGCAATTTAACCGAAAGTTGGGGTGTTACACTCTACTTCCACCTCCATCCTCTGTATCCAATTATCTGCACCCTTTACAGACATTGACGTCCACTCCCTCAAAGGTCTATAAACCTGAGTTGGGGGTACTCCAGAGGGCAACACCACTAAATGGACCAAGAACTGCTAGTATCCCTACTCATTTCGCCAAAAAACAAGTAGAGATACCCCAAAACAGAATAAGATAGATTTCTCCCTAGGGTTGACGTTAAGGACAATAAGAATAAGTGGTAAGAGGACACATATATTAAAGAAATGAAGAGAGTAGGCGACTAAAAGGTGTTTAACCACTTAAAATTGCCAAAAATCGTTGGAAACTGCTAAAAAAAATTGCTTCTCCGTTGTGCACGGTCGCCAAAAATTGGAAAGAAACAACAAAAGTGTGAAGGAGGCGCCCTCGACCCCTACTTATAGAGACAAGGCTAGGGGCCAATTTCATCCAAGCACTTCGAATTTCAAAACCCATCACTATGGCGCGTAGAACCCTAACGATGGCTCCTAATCAAACAATGCCACATGGACAACCACAACTGTCACACCAGATGAAGCAACAATTTTCTAAAAAATCCAAGCATCACCCAAGCCTCGCTGTTTTGAGTATGAAATTTTTCTACAGACCCTGGTTACAGACTGGAATGTCCACCTATGATCACATGATGCGTGGATCGTGGCCGAACTAGAGTACGCCTATGATTGTCAAGTGACTTAGTCGTGTTAACTCCTCTAGACAAACTTTTGATCCCTTAGGAGCATGGCAGACTCTGACTTCTTGTAAAGCACGGATCTCGTAACCCGAGGGCATTAGGACTTACCTTGATACTTAGCTATGCTAGCTAAGCACCAAGCTCGGGGCAATATGACGAGGCTAAGCATATTTTTACATGATGAGCGTTGGACTCATCCCAGTGAAAGAAACAGACGATAAAAAAATAGGGCGTGTAAAAGAGGAAACATTTTATTATTCTCATTCCATACATCGTTAGCTTTACAAAAAGAGCCTATAAACTTCTATAATACAAGCATACCCACTAGAGAAGGCTGAAAAGTAAGCCAGATGAGACAGTGATGAAGATGATAATCACTGACCACGACCACCTTCATGATTCTTCCAGAAACCTGCACCCATCTCTTCCCTATTGGCCAATATGAAGAGAATGCTTCACTCCAAGAGATTGTTCCACCCTAAAAGCCTCTTCATATCCAGCTGCACACCGGGGTGAAACCAAGGCACTTGGCTAGTATTTTCTGTTGCAGTCAGCAGAGCAGAGCATAGAGACCGGTGAAACCCTTCCATGCCTCACAAGAACTAGGGTAGAAGCCATAAACCTACCAATGAGCAAGATTTCATCCTCCTACTACATACGCCTGTAGAGAAAGGCTTCTGCTGCCCAGAGGCGTGTTGACCAATCCACGTAGGGCAGTTACTTGGTCCTCACCGAACCATTATGCCTAGAAAGAAAAGCCTCCACCAGAGGAATATATAGGGGGAAAGGAAACACCTTTAATAATTTTGGGAAGAACAAGCAGATGGTTTCAGAAAGGAGCACAACTCTCCACATGTTTACAATAAATGGGAGAGAGATCATTCTCTAAAAAATGATCACTCTCAAACATGATCGGAGAACGAAAGAAATAAATGTCAGTGCCACTACAAACATTTCCTATTTATAGACAGAATAAAACGTTTTAATTAGCTCTTAGAAAGGCAAGTTAGCAACATGTTTAAGGCCACATTTTAATGCTCCCTCTTTATGATTGGCCATAAGAGCAACGGGTAGTTAGGAAACAGCATGAAACTGCTATCCCCTTTAAAACGAATTTTAATTTCCAATAAATTCAAATTAGCAGTTCTCAAGCAAGCACAGACTGCTACAATCCGCAAAGTAAAGGTTGCAAAAAAAGACATCAAAGACTCCATAAACTACACATAAGGGCAACTTACTACATATCTCAAACAACATAATGATGACGTAAGCAGAGCGATTCAACTTGGATCCTGACCTTACTCATTGACCTTGAGGAATATACAATAATGCATCATAGACCTCAACTTTTTGGGAAAAACATTGCGAGATTCGATGTTAACACTGACTAGGATCCTTTTGTTCATTGTGTGTCGTGTGCTCTTATTAAACTCGGATACCTTGCTACTTAGCTATCTCATCTAAGCGCTAAACTAGGGGCAACTATTCTAGACCATAATTTGGAACCCAGTCCCATGGGTCAACCAGACGCACATCCAACCGAAGTTATCCATCAACAACCCTGCAGGAGTTCGCTTGAGACATTGTTGAGACCCCGACAAAACATATGTCGAACCACGACATTAGGCAGCAACAACATGATCGTGAGATTTGCGCTGTAGATGAATCCCAAATTATCCATAACTGCCAATCACGATCTTATAAAATAATAGTGTCCATAACTGTCTTTAACTGCTCATAACTGCAGTATCAACGTTTCTATTTTATAAGGATTCTCTGTTACAATAAATGGAAGATGTTACCCTAATTACACTCTATAAATATCAGACTCAATCACCTTTAACATATATCTATTACTTTATTGCTAAAACCCTAATTATGCACAACCTGACTTGAGCGTTGGAGTACCTTTATAAGTACCAATCACTCCTATTTCAACTCGCTCCACTGTTGTGCAAGGAGAAAAATACATGTATATGCCTATTAAGGTATGCCTCAATATCCACTATTAAACACCTCCATTATGATTAGTTCATCATAGTCGCTGGAATCTGACGACATGCTTTGCCGAAGGTCTGTTACATGCGACCTATCTTTTGTCACCTACGCTTGAACCATGAAACATCATCATTCTTTAAACCTTCCCAGGCTCTTTCTTTCTTTTTTCTACAATGTTCATAGTGTAGAGACATAAATAAACACTAAGTCATCGAGCAGATCTGAGATCTCATTGGAAAGTCATCGTTGGTGGCTTTCGTCGCTTTGAGTCGCCAATGAGTTCTTGACGCTACTCTAGCACGCCATGGAGCACTTTGTTCGAAACAAATATAGATTGATAACTCTACAAAGTGTAGTTATTTGTGCCCCATATCTGAGCTATAAAGAGTGCTAAAGTCCTTGTATTCATGCATATTTGGAATGTTTTGTGCTTATATTTATTATATCTAATTCTGATACCTTTCCTGTATGTAATTGAGCAAACTGTGCATATTTGATATGTGATTAAGTGAATTTATATCACTTACTGATTTGGTGTTTTCTCTATCATAGGAAAGACTCCAAACAAGATGATATACAGAGCAATTAAGCTGAAATTGGAAGAAAAAGCTAAATCTGCATCTCAGCAGGCAACGCAGCGGCGTGGCATGTGAATGCCGCGACGTGAGCCTCCCCTGCATCAAAAGTCAGATAGCTTCGAAGAATTGAGCACCGCGGCGTGGCATATTAATGCTGCGGCGTCCTTGACCTAAATTGACACGCGCCGCAGCGTAGGCATGTTAATACCGCGGCGTGCCTCTGTTTTTCTGAGTCTATAAATAGATTTTTAGCAGAATTTTAAGATAGCTTTGTTTTTAGTTTCTAGGTTTTAGAGAGGCTACGGCTTGTTCTTCATTTCTGGGCTGATTGGAGGTCTAGGGAGGCTAGGTTGGATGCCATCTTCCTCATGGAAGGAGATTCAAGCTTCAAGGATGCTATCCATGGATTCCTTCCTCTTCTCCCTTTGTTTCTCTTCTCTTCCCTATCTTTTGAGCATGGTTTTTGTCTGTAAATTCGTGTTCATGGATTAGCTAAGCTGTATTTAGGAAATACTTTGGTTCTTTCTATGAGTATTGATGTTTATGTTATCTTTTGAGTATCTATTGATGTTTAGCTTTGTTCTTCCATGCTTATGCTTAATGCTTGCTTCTATTTGATCAGCAATTGCATGATCTTAATTGATGCAAATGAACTAGACATAGGGATTTGTGGAGATGGACATGGTATGGTTAATGCATGTTCGACGAGTTCAATTGGCTTGGATGAGTTGATTCGCTAACTGGATAGAAATATACTTTTAGCCATGTATTAGCGTGTGTTTGAGAATAGATCATTTATTAGTGGAGTTTATACTAGTCCTCATGCAAACATAAGAAACATAATGGATTAGGTAAATGACACCAAGGTTGATTGACCTAGACATAGGCTTTTGACTAAATCAGATTCTTCAGCTAACTAACTAATCATTGATGTTGCTTATAAGGATTGCATATATTAGTATGAAATAGGAGGTGAAGAAGGATTCCCTAGATCTCTAAACCATTATCTTTATTGCTTTTGTAGTTTAAATTTAGATTATTTGTATTTCTTTATTTTATATGTCCTTGGATAGAATCTAACTAAGATATTGGTTGTTACTTAGTAATGGAAACCATATATCCTCGTGGGAATGAACTTTTACTCTGTATCTGTATTACTTGAACGACCCGTGCACTTGCAGTACACAAATGGTCTAACACAGATCTAGAAGGTGGAGATGCAATGGAATAGCTCGACCATGGAGCACTCACAATTTGAATCAAACACAAATCTCAAATGTGGAGATGCAATAGAGATGACAACAATGGTGCAGATCGGGAAGTCGTCGTGGATGGCTTCCATCATTGAGAAGTTGCCATCGTTGGTTTTCGTTGGCAGGAAAACTATTCAGCTTATGTAACTTTTTTTTTGAGAAATTTTTAAGTTGAATAAATTTTTATCCAATGATTGAATTATTTGGATTATATATTTAAATTTAATATTTATTTTTGGATAGTTTGGATTGAGTTGGATGTGACCCAAACTCGATAAGAGAAATATTATGAAGACACTTTCTATCATACTCCTTTTAATACACTCTATTCTATTAGGTTACGTCATACATTAAAATACACATTCAACTTTAATTAGCATATAATTAACTCAATTAGTGTATAATTAACTTGATTAATATATAATCAAATTTAAATTTGTACTTTAGTATATAACGTTTCCTAATAAAAGATACAAAAATGATCATCTTATATCATTTTTGAACCAACACTATTTTATACATCATTTTATATAATTGTGATTGAAAGAAAAAAATGATAAAAAAATATAATAAATAATATTAAATAAAATATAAAAAAAGTATATATATTATTTATAATAAAAATATTAAAATTATAAAAAATAATATGTTAAAAATAATGTCACATATATATTACATTCCTAACATTCCTCAATCCGATAATATGCAATAAAGTTGGTGAATTTTCACTCTGACAATTACTACGTGGCATGATTCCATTGGAAGGGAATGAAGTATACTATTTCCCTCGTTCTTACCGCATGCGAATTCAAGAAAGCGAAAAGAACAGTAAGACCCAACCCAAAAAAAAAAACAAAAAACTTATTGGCTAAAGTGCAAATCAACCGCTATTTTACTCTACATTTTCCGCTGCCCTCTTCTCTGCTCACTGTGCACACTGCGGGCAGCGACCACACCGGAGAAAATCTTCACCTAATTAGGATTACGGTTAGGGTTTTCCCTAATCCGATTGAGGAGCGAGCAAGATGGGCGTCAATTCCTTGCCATCGGAAGAATCCACCCACGATCTAGACGAGCAGATCTCACAGCTCATGCAGTGCAAGCCTCTCTCCGAGCAACAGGTTTCATTCCCTTTCATCTTTTTCATTACGATCTGCTTCCTTTCCCACGTGTATATGGTTTCAATTAACCTTGATTTGTATTTGTATAATTGTTAATTTTTGGCTTTTTTTTTTTGAATCGCTGAGAGTAGGAATGTTTTAAGGATCAAATTGAGAATTATATGAAATTATGGATTATTAGCTCTTGATGTGGAGCAAATATGAAGAAGAAAGAATAATTATAGAAATGGAAATTGTTCGGGAAAAAAACAAAAGATTTTCATTTTCGGCTATA
Organism: Ormosia emarginata; assembly: GCA_029884605.1. Lineage (NCBI taxonomy): Eukaryota > Viridiplantae > Streptophyta > Magnoliopsida > Fabales > Fabaceae > Ormosia > Ormosia emarginata. The sequence goes on along the minus strand of JAQQTP010000079.1, from coordinate 29,384,848 downwards.
AAGTTGCTTCCTATTTGGATTTGGACATATAGCCGTATAGGGTAATATGGGTTCCTCAATTTCATGAAGTTCGACGGAGTTTTTAATTATGGTATGTGGTATGTTATAAATGGCTTCATGAGGAGGAGATTGTTAGGACGTACTGATACAGGTTACAGAGAGAGATGTTACGCATTGGCAGGTATGATATTTAAAAAAGAACAAAATTTAGCTCCAATCCTAAGAGGAGGGAACTCCCTTCAACTTCATTTAATCTGTTGTCATATGTTACTTCTAACCCTATTTAACTCCATTTAATTGAGTTAATGGACATATGACAACATATTAAATGAGGTTGGAGGGAGTTCCTTCCTCTCAGGGTTGGAGCTAAGTTTTGTTCTTTAAAAAATGTAGGATTATCTGTATTTGAAACTGTGAGAGGGCAAGCTTAAGAGCAACCTTAAGGTTTCACCCTTGTGACCTCGTGACTGGGTGATCACAGCTTCTAGTTATGGAAAAACCTCTCCACTCACAGGATTAAGCTTGCGTACTTCTGACTCTCTCCGGATCCCACGATGTGGGAGCCTTGTGCATTGGGCCGCCCGTCGTTGAAACTATCTGACACTGGGAATCAGAATTTTCATGAACTGTTGGAGGTATTTGGCAAGATGAGGTAATTTCTTGTATATTATAGCATGGCAGTAACTTAGTAAGAGTTATCCACATAAAGTTTTCCCTGCTTTTTGGCATCTAGGTGGAGCAGGTGTTTACTAACATCTAACTATGGTTTTTTCCCCCTTTGCAAAGCAATCATGACCCTTTTTTGGGAAGCTATTCTTCCTCTGGCTATTATTATCTTTGGGAAAATAAATATAAAAATAAACTAATTCTGTTGTTTTCTGTTCTGCCTGTAGGTTAGAGTTTTATGTGAGAAGGCTAAGGAGATTTTAATGGATGAAAGTAATGTCCAGGTGCAAGTGCAACCCTTTCTTCCTGCCTTTTTACTTATTGTTTTACGTTTCAATGAGGCCTTTCTTTTTCTGTTTCTAGAGACTTTGATCTCACTTGCTTCACTACTGTTTCATCTGCTACTTGCTTTGCATGAAAAGTAATTGTCAGAAATGAGTTGTTGAACTCTTTTTTTTTTTTGGTTTTTTCCCGTTACTTGTGTTCATTAGTCTGATGTTATTGCTTATGATGCCTGTTTTGTGGAAGGAAGAAGTAATTCTTTCAATCCTTACTTTTCTTTAAAGGGTTGTGCTATATAGCTGTTTTCTAATACCAATACATCACACTATGTCAGTTCCACCTTTAATTGCAAGTTTCTTCTCTTAGAGAGAGAAAGTATTAATTTTTTTTCTCTCTCTCTCCTGTACCACAGCCTGTGAAAAGCCCTGTGACAATTTGTGGTGATATTCATGGGCAGTTTCATGATCTTGCTGAACTATTTCGAATTGGAGGGAAGGTATCAGTTCTGACTATCACTTTCTTTTTGTATTCAACTCTTCTGTTTCAGCTGGGGAATGTCTTAACTAACTATTGAGACCTGCCAACGTAAAAGCTTTTGAAGATTTAAGTGCATCAGAGGTATTGTGGAGTAAATTGTATGATCAGGGAACTACTCATTGAATTCACTGCGACCCTTATATTACTATGTTAAAATCTCTTGAAGCATTTTATTTGTGCAAAATGAAATTTTTATAATAAGAATTCATTTTTTTTTGCTGGATATTATTTTTTTCTGAATATTTAGATATGAAATCTAAGAATATTTGTTTTGTTTACAGTGTCCAGATACTAATTACTTGTTTATGGGTGATTATGTGGACCGGGGTTATTATTCAGTCGAAACTGTAACAGTAAGTACAACAAAGATAAACTTTTTTATTTTTCTGCATTTATTAATAGTTGTTGCTTTCTAATTTCGTTGTTCTCTCCCCCTCTCAAAAAAAAAAAAAAAAAAGAAAAAAGAAGAAGAAGAAAACCTCTCTGGGGGCTTGCATTTTATGATATTCATGCTTTAGGGTGAGTAAAGTCTATGAAAGTTTGGATGTGCGTCATTTAACTTGTCTCTTGCCATTAGGGTGAAATAGAAATGGGACTGTCCCCAAGTGGCAAGTAACTCCTTTCAAGTTCTAAGTTTTTATAACATAATAAGGCAATTTAGAATTAGAATGTGCAGCATTGTTAGCACCTTTTAACATGGCCAGATTTAAAAGGCTTGCAGTGCATACTGCTGCATAAAAATTATAAAGAAGTTTGCATTATATTATAATTATAGTTTCAAGATAAGTTTGTCAACATCAACTTCTCAACTTGTTAATGTTAGGAAGAGGCAATTGCCGAGATTTTTGGGCGTTGTTGGGGTTTAAGAAAGTCATGTTCTGATGAAATCTCTAACCTGAAATTAGTATATTGTGGTTGTATCTTTTATAGCTGTTTCAGTATTGGCATTTTGACTTCTGAGATCATTGAGGGGTGAAACAAGTGTACTAAATCTCAATCATCATTTGTAGTAAATTCCTTTCAGTTAGTATCAACATGTGTATCTAGAGGTTGCAATTTTTTTCTTGATATTACTGATTTATCTCTTAGATAACTGAATGATGGTGAAGTTATATAGATATTTATTTATTTACTTGTTTATATCTTTATATAATGTATCTTGATTTTCCTTGGCTTGACATTGTTGTATCTTAGAGTTACTAATTAGTTATTCTGTCCAGCTCCTTGTGGCACTGAAAGTGCGGTATCCTCAGCGAATTACTATTCTTAGAGGAAACCATGAAAGCCGTCAGGTATGCATTTGGATTCTTCTTTCATTCAAAATTATGTATTCTTATGTTTCTTGAGGTCCTTTATGGCATTTTATTTTCTGGAGTTATTTAGTAACTTGTATTCTTGAATGCCACAAAAATTAGCTAGTCTTAGAGTCTTTCTAGTTCTATAATAAATTGATATTCCTAATTGTTCGGGCTTTGATTTTAAGACTTGTATATTAGTTGTTGAGCTAATTTTTCCTTTATCATTTTCTTGTACAGATCACTCAAGTATATGGATTTTACGATGAATGCCTAAGAAAGTGAGTTTTAAACTTTAGAAGTCCTAAAGACAGGAGATACTTTTGTCTAGACTCTAGAGATGATTTGTATGCTTATAATTTTGTAATTGTTTCAATGAAAGTTTATTTTTGTTAACTACTAATGTACAAATTTGTTATTAACATTACCATGGTGGTGTCACTAACTTTGTGTTCAGATATGTACTATATAGGCAGTTTGAGAAATCATTTTTCTTTTTCGGCTTCTATGTGCATTTTTAGAATTTTAACATTAGATTTTGATTAGCTAGTTTCTTTATATGCACTGAACTGGAATTCTGGGGTGATCATCTGAATACCGAATTCTCCATTTGACGCTTTATAGAACATTTTGACTCCAGATTCTCAGTTTTGAGATCTTCAGATTTTGATATTGACAGGTATGTGGCAACATTTGGTTGTATCAGTAGTGATGTTGTGAAAGTTGTATAAGTATTCAACTATTTTCTATATTGAGGAGGATTATGGAGGAAGAGATTTGGGAGGTACAAGGGAGTGCAAATGATATGTGGGACGAGATGGCTAAAGGGATTAGGAAGGTAGCAAAAGAGATACTAGGTGAATCAAAAGGCTTTAGACCCAAGGATAAAGAATCTTGGTGGTGGGATGCAAGTGTACAAGATAAGGTTAAGGTTAAAAAGGAATGTTATAAAGCTTGACACGTGTGTAAAAACGATGAAAATTGGAAAAAATATAAGGCAGCTAAAAATGATACTAAGAAGGCTGTGAGCGAGGCGAAAGCTAAAGCGTTCAACGAGTTATATCAATCTTTGGGCACCAAAGAATGAGAAAGGAATATTTACAGGCTTGCTAAAAGTAGGGAAAGAAAGACAAGAAACTTGGATAAAGTGAAATGCATTAAGGATGAAGATGATAAAGTCTTAGTTACGGAACAAGACATTAAGGATCCATGGAAGGGTTGTTTTCATAAGTTATTTAATGAGGGACATGGGACTTTAGGAGACTCGGACATTCTAAACACTAGAGAGGAGGACCAAAATAAAACCTTTTATCGTAGAATTCGGGAGTTCGAGGTAAAAGAAGCTTTGAAGAGGATGAATATTAGAAAAGCGGTCAGACCGGATAATATACCTATCGAGGTATGGAAGTGCTTAGGAAAGAAAGGTATAAGTTGGCTCACAAATTTGTTTAACGAGATAATGAGATCTAAGAAAATGCCAAATGAACGGAGGAGAAGCACTTTAATTCTTATTTATAAGAACAAGGGAGATATACAAAACTGTGCAAATTACAGAGGGATTGAACTCATGAGTTATACCATGAAGTTATGGGAAAGAGTGATTGAACGAAGATTAAGACAAGAGACTCATATTTCAGAGAATCAATTCGATTTTGTGCCTGGGAGATCAACCATGGAAGCAATCTATCTTCTACGAAGATTGATGGAGAGGTATCAGAGGAAGCAAAAAGACTTACACATGGTTTTCATTGATCTAGAAAAAGCCTACGATAGGGTATCGAGAGAGGTCTTGTGGAAGGCTCTGGAGAATAAAGGAGTTCGTATCACTTATATTCGAGCAATCTAAGATATGTATGATAGGGCTAAAACTAGTGTGAGAACACAAGGTGGAGTTACAGAAAATTTTCCTATAACTATAGGACTGCATCAAGGGTCAACTTTAAGTCCATATCTTTTTAGCTTGGTCTTGGATGTGCTTACTGCGCATATCCAAGAGCTGGTGCTACAATGCATGCTTTTGCAGATGATATAGTCTTAATTGGAGAGTCGAGAGAGGAAACAAATAGGAAGCTAGAGCTATGGAGACGAGCTATGGAAGAACATGACTTTCTTCTAAGCAGGAGTAAGACGGAGTTTATAGAATGTAAGTTCAATAAGAAGCATGCTAATACTAGCTTAGCAGTGAAAATTGGTGCCCACACCATACCACAAGTCACACGGTTTAGGTATCTTGGATTTATCATACAAAATGACAGAGAGATAGAGTGAGATGTAAACCATAGGATTCAAGCTAGATAGATGAAATGAAGGAGTGCTTCAGGAGTGATTTGTGATAGAAAAGTGCCTCTCAAGCTTAAGGGTAAATTTTACCGTACAGTTATAAGGCCCGCAATGTTGTATGGTACTGAATGTTGGGTGGTAAAAATCCAGGAAGAGCATAAGATCAGTGTCGCGGAGATGAGGATGTTGCGCTGGATGTGTGGTCATACAAGACAAGATAAGATTAGGAATGAATGCATTAGAGAGAAAGCAAAGATAGCACTTATTGTGGAAAAGATGGTAGAATCTCGCCTTAGGTGGTTTAGACATATAAGGAGAAGGCCCTTAGAAGCCCCGGTAAGAATAGTAGATCAAGTAGAAGATAGTCTAATAGCTAGAGGTAGAGGGAAACCAAGAAAGACTATAGGTAAAATAATTAAAAAAGATTTAGATTTGAATGACATTTCTGAAGACTTGATTTATGATAAGGCACAATGGCGTCGTTTGATTCATGTAGCCGACCCCACCTAGTGGGAAAAGGCTTGGTTGTTGTTGTTGTTTTACTTATATACTATGTCTTATGTTCTTGTTAACATGGGTAAAGAATAGTAGTTCTATTCAATGCGGAAATATTGGTCTACAATGAAAGTCAGAGAAGATAATATCTAAGGATATTTTGTTGGATCCATTATTGCAGACTAAATCACATTAGACAAAACTAATATGATCTGGATGTCTGTCCAGTTAGTATTTGGGAAAATCACGTAAATTCAAATAAATTATTCTTTTGAAAGGAATGCTGTTCAAAATAACAAAGACAAGAAGCTGCTTCTTGAGGGGAGGGTTTAAGGATGCATGTGATATGATCTGTGTCAATTTTCCCTTCGTGGGCCTTACTCTCATTATCTGTTTGTATTATTAGTATTATCAAATACCTACAGGGCTACAAGTAATAGGAACTTTGTGTTATGAAGATATATGATTTGTGAAAAGTTATTTCCTCTGTATCTGAAGTGCATCTGGTGATGTATTACATGATTTGATAATGTCATGATGCTGGTTTCATGCAGTGGTCTGTTTAAAAAGATCTGAACTCTGTAAGATTCCTTATGGTCAATGAAGGCATTAATATTTAGATTTGAGGTTGAGTTTGGACTTTTAAGGTGACACACACACACTTGTATATAAGAATTGTAAGAAGTTAATAGACGTGGTTTGATTAATATTGTTAGAATATTTTAGGATTATTAGTCTTAGTGTTAGTGGGATTAGTACAAGCCCAATCCCATTAAACTAAGACTAATAACCGTAATATATTATAACAAATATTGTATGTAATTGGATCTAGATTGATATGCAGCTTGGCTTGCTCTAGATTTAATTGTTTGATAGGCTCAATTTTATGAGTCTATGAATTAGATGATCATATATATTGATGCCGACATAAGGCCCACTGAGGCTAAAGTCTAAGAGAGACGAAAGTGGAAGTCCATTAATTGGCTCAAGAGAGGTGATGCACAAGATAATTCCCCATGAGAGAGAAATTATAACTAACTTCTGCCTAGTTGGCAGTAGTAGTTGCGTGGGGAGTGGGGGGCGGGTGAGGAAACGGTTGCTGAGGTGAGAGAGATATAGGTAGCATGAGGTAGGGAAATATCCTTTAGGCTGGAATTGGACTTTGGGACCCTTGGGAGAGAACTAAGCCTCTCGAATTGCCTAGCTATCCAATTGTAGCTCTGTTCTTTTTTCTATCAAGCTCAATATCCCTTTGATATTGTTGTTCATCAATAATACTACACTTCTACACTGTTTTTCTCTATTAATCTTTAGATACCACAACAATTGGTATCAAAGCTCTTTCCTGGAGCGAATGGTTCAGACGCGCGGTGGAATGGACGGACGTGTGGATGCTCTAGAAACTGGACTGGGGAACTTAACGCGAGCTGTGGAGGAGATGCGACAGCTCCTTTAGGCACGCGATCGAGACATCGGAGAACATCGGCGGGGGAAGGCAAAGGAGATGGAAGTGGAGGAAGCGAATCGAGTGGGTCGCGATCACGATCGCACTCTAGGCTTGACAGTAGACCACCATTCTATGATCTGGGTGGAAGGAAGTTGGAGATCCCAGTGTTTACGGGAGAGGAGGCTTATGGCTGGATCGTGAAGGTTGAGAGGTACTTCAAGTTGAACTCTGTGAGAGACGATGAAAAACTGGAGGCAGTGGTGATTGCCTTGGAAGATAAGGCACTGAATTGGTACCAATGGTGGGAGGAACAAGCTCCCTCAGCTGATTAGGAGGAGTTTAAAGGGACGGTGCTACGTCGATTTCAACCAGGTTTAGTTCAAAATCCGCTTGGACCGTTGCTTAGCATTAAGCAAACTGGGACAGTAATGGAATACAGGGAATGTTTTGAAATGGCTTCTGCGCCATGAAAGAAGGGGGAGCGAGTGATGTTGAAAGGGAATTTTCTGAATGGATTGAAGGATGAAATACAAGTTGAACTGAAGCTATATGCCTCGAAGTCATTGTCAGAACTGATGGACCGAGCCCTGTTGTTGGAGGAAAAGAATGTAGCCCTGCGAAGAGGTGGGATGATTTACGAAAAGAAGAAGGGATGGAGGGATAAGGAAGGGATTGCGGGGAAAACACAGAGAGAGTATTTTAAGGGTAAGAGTTTTACTCCAAAAAGGGAATCTACTGGGAAGGAAACTTCAGACATGAAATTACCCGAAGGTGTGCTAGCTGAAAAGAGGGTGTATGGGGGTGGAAGGTTGAGTCAGAGCGAGTTGAGGGATAGAAGCCGCAAGGGGCTATGCTTCAAATGCGGGGAGAAATGGGGACCTGATCACATTTGCAAAATGAAACACTACCAATTTTTGTTGGTGGAGGATCCTGATAATGAAGAGGAGGAACTGGTGATAGAGGAGGAGGAGGAACCAATAATCTTGGAGGCAAAAATTCTACAATTATCTCTGAATAGCAAGGAAGGATTAACCTCAAACCGATCCTTCAAGACTTGGGGGCAATTAGGAGACAGAGAGGTGCTGGTCTTAGTGGATTGTGGGGCCACTAGTAATTTTATCTCCAATAAACTGGTGGAGGAGCTCAGGCTGAAGGTTGTTGACACGCCAGAATTTGTGGTGGAAGTGGGAACTGGGGCGTAGGTGAGGAATAGAGGTATTTGCAAGTACCTGGACCTGTTAATCCAGGGAGTCTAGATCAACCAACATTTTTTCTTGATGGAGCTGGGAGGGACGGAGGCGAGTTTGGGAAACATAGAAGCTAATTTCAGAAACTTGGTTTTGAAATAGGGGAAGAAAGGCCAGAAGAAGGAATTGTGGGGAGATCCTTCGCTCTGTAAGACACAAGCATCTTGGAAGGCTATGTTTAAATCACTTCAAGATGAGGGAAAAGCATACTATGTCACCTATCATAAAGACACAGAAGAGAGCTCCAAGGGACAGGAACTACTGCCACGGAGCATTGAGATCGTTTTGGAGGAGTTTGGTGATGTCTTTCAAGAACCTCAAGGCCTCCCACCCCACAGAGATCATGACCATGCAATAATTCTAAAAGGAGGAGCTCCTATACCTCACATTCGCCCCTACAGGTATCCTTACTATCAGAAAAATGAGATAGAAAAGATAGTTAAGGAAATGTTGCATGTTGGGATTATTAGGCCCAATACAAGCCCTTTTAGTAGCCCTGTTATTTTAGTAAAGAAGAAGGATGGTGGGTGGCATTTCTGTGTTGATTACCGGGCCCTGAATAAACTAACTGTGCCTGATAAATTCCCCATTCTTATCATAGATGAGTTGTTAGATGAATTGGGAGGGACAAAGATATTTTCTAAACTGGATTTAAAATCCGGATACCATCAGATAAGGATGAAGGAAAGTGACATACCAAAAACTGCCTTTAGAACCCATGAAGGGCATTATGAATTCTTAGTAATGCCTTTTGGTTTAACAAATGCCCCTTCAACCTTTCAAGCCCTCATGAGCCAGATATTGAAGCCTTATTTGAGAAAATTTGCCTTGGTGTTTTTTGATGACATACTGGTTTATAGTGGAGATGAAGAGGGTCACAAGGAACACTTAGGGAGTATACTGCAACTGTTAAGAGAGCATGGGTTGGTGGTTAACAAAAAGAAGTGTTCCTTTGGGCAAGAGAAGCTAGAGTACCTGGGACACATTGTTTCTGGTCAAGGGGTTTCTGCAGATCTCAACAAAATCAAAGATATGTTGGATTGGCCTTCCCCTAAAGATGTCAAGGGGCGAAGGGGGTTTCTCGGCCTAACTGAATACTACAGAAAATTTGTGAAAAATTATGGAAAAATAGCTTGGCCTTTGACTCAACAAGTCAAGAAGGATCAATTTCAGTGGAATGAGGGTGCTCAGCTTGCCTTTGAGCAACTGAAATAGGCCATGACTTCCATTCCAGTGCTAGCAGTCCCAAATTTTGCCAAGACTTTTGTAGTAGAGACTGATGCATTCGGGAAGGGTATTGGAGCAATTTTGATGCAAGAGGGCAGGCCAGTGGCATACATGAGTCAAACAATTTCAGATAGAGCCTAGAACAAGTTAGTCTATGAGAAGGAATTAATGGCAGTGGTATTGGCCATTCAGAAATGGAGACATTACTTGCTAGGGAGGCATTTTGTGGTGCATACAGACCAAAAGAGCCTTAGGTTCTTGACTGAACAGAGATTAATGGGTGAAGAACAATAGAGGTTGATCTCCAAACTGCTGGGATTCAATTTTGAGATCAAATATAAGTCTGGACTAGAGAATAAAGCAGCAGATGCTTTATCCAGAAAGTTGCAATTCTCAACCTTATCAACTGTGCAGTGTTTGGAATGGGAGGATTTAGAAGAGGAGATTTCCAGGGATGAGAAATTGAGAAAGATCATGCAAGATAAGATGTTAGATGAGAGGGCACACCCAAGATATAAAGTCACAAAAGGTAGGTTATACCATAGGGGGAGATTGGTGATTCCTAGGGGTTCCTCAAAAATTCCTGTGATCCTTAAGGAATTCTATGATTTGACATTGGGGGGCCATTTTGGTTATTTCATAACCTATAAAAGGATGGCTGGATTGTTTTTCTGGGAAGGAATGAGGAAGACCATACAGCAGTATGTTCAAGAATGTGAGGTTTGTCAAAGGAACAAATATGAGGCTTTAAATCCAGCAGGGCTGTTGCAACCTCTACCTATACTTGCACAACAGTGGTTTGACATATCAATGGACTTCATCGGGGTGCTTGCCAAAATCTGGGGGAATGGACACAATATTCGTGGTAGTGGATATATTAACAAAGTATGCTCATTTCATTGCTCTAGCTCATCACTATACTGCTAAGGAAGTGGCAGAAATATTCATCAGAGAAGTGGTGAGACTCCATGGTTTTCCAGTGTCAATAGTATCAGACAGAGACCGGGTCTTCCTTAGCTCTTTCTGGACAGAGTTGTTCAAGTTAGCTGGGACTAAATTGAAGTTCAGTTATGCCTACCATCCTTAAACAGATGGCCAAACTGAAGTGGTTAACAGGTGCTTGGAGACTTATTTGAGATGTGTTACTAGGGTTAAACCAAAACAGTGGCACAAATGGCTTAGTTGGGCAGAATTCTGATATAATACCAACTATCATTCAGCTACAAAGATGACCCCTTTTCAGGCACTGTATGGAAGGGATCCACCAGCTGTGGTTAGAGGAGATGTGGGTAGATCGGCAGTAGATGAGGTGGATAGAATGACACTGGATAGGAATGAGATGTTAGAGGAATTGAAGAGACAATTGGTGCAGGCTCAGAACAAAATGAAGCAACAGGCCAATAAACATAGAAGAGATGTGGAACATCAGGTTGGAGATAAGGTTTACTTAAAGATCCAGCCCTACAAATTGAAGAACTTAGCTAAGAGAGTTAACCAGAAACTAAGTCCTAGATTCTATGGGCCATATGAGATCATTGAGAGGATTGGTGCAGCTGCCTACAAGCTATTATTACCAGAAGAAAGTAGAGTGCATCCAGTCTTCCATGTGTCAATGTTGAAGAAAAATGTTGCTGCAGATGTCACAGTGCAGACCCTGCCTCCTTTTGTGTCGGAGGAATGGGAGCTCCAAGCTCAACCAGAAGAAGCATTAGCTATAAGAGGAACTAGTCTTACTGAGATGGAAGTTATGGTGAAATGGCAGCACTTGCCTAGTTGTGAAAATTCTTGGGAGAAGTTAGCAGACCTCCAGGAGCAGTTTCCAGATTTTCACCTAGGGGCAGGTATTGATGCGGACATAAGGCCCACTAGGGCTAAAGTCTACGAGAGAGGAAAGTGGAAGCCCATTAATTGGCTCAAGAGAGGTGATGCACAGGATCATTCCTCATGAGAGAGAAATTGTAACTAACTTCTGCCTAGTTGGTAGTAGCAGTCGTGTGGGGAGTGGGGGGGTGAGGAAACGGTTGCTGAGGTGAGAGAGATATAGGTAGCATGAGGTAGGGAAATATCCTTTAGGCTGGAATTGGACTTTGGGACCCTTGGGAGAGAACTAAGCCTCTCGAATTGCTTAGCTATCCAATTGTAGCTCTGTTCTTTTTTCTATCAAGCTCAGTATCCCTTTGATACTGTTGTTCATCAATAATACTACACTTCTACACTGTTTTTCTCTATTAATCTTTAGATACCCCAACATATATTAGCTTATTAATTTATCTAATTCTTGTTTCTTTTTTAAAGTTCATGATAGTTCTTTCTTTTGATTGTTTATTTTCAGGTACGGTAATGCTAATGTTTGGAAGATCTTTACGGACCTTTTTGATTTCTTTCCATTGACTGCATTGGTTAGTACATTTTTTCCCCATTTGTGCTTTTCATTTGTGATCTTAAGTGGTAAAAAGGACAATAAATGTGAAGAATAAATTACATGTCAGTTATTGTGTAAATTGAAGGTGGGAATTTTCGAGTAAATTACATTCTTTTTCCAAGATTAAGCAAAATTATCAACGTTTTCCCTTTTGTTTCAGAGCTTCGAAAACCCCTTTGTTTAATTGTTTTACATGAATTATACCTCTCTCTCTCTCTCTATATATATATATATAATCGTTTTGCTTCTAATTTAATATAGTCCCTTCCAGGTTGAATCAGAAATATTTTGTTTGCATGGTGGACTTTCACCTTCAATTGAGACCCTTGATAACATAAGGAATTTTGATCGTGTTCAAGAGGTACCTCATGAGGGGCCCATGTGTGATCTCTTGTGGTCTGATCCAGATGATAGATGTGGCTGGGGAATTTCTCCTCGTGGAGCTGGATATACTTTTGGCCAGGTAAACAAAAATTTAATTTCTCAACTCTCTACATTCTTGAATAGGTTATTTTTGAAGCATTTGAGAAATTGGCTATTGTCTTTTATCGTCTTCTTTTTATATTTTTTTTTTCCTTTTATAATTCAAACTCACATTATTTCTTTTTTTCAGGATATATCCGAACAATTTAATCACACAAATAACCTTAAGTTGATTGCTAGAGCTCATCAGCTGGTTATGGATGGATTTAACTGGGCTCATGTAACTGACCTCCTCATTGAATTATCTTTTTGTCTTGTTCTAGAATTACGGGGGTGAAGTTTATGTCCATTGTTTTGTTGAAACAGGAACAAAAGGTGGTTACCATTTTTAGTGCACCTAACTACTGTTATCGATGTGGGAACATGGCTTCCATTTTGGAGGTTGATGATTCCAAGGGCCACACTTTTATCCAGGTCTCTCCCCTATCTTGTTCAGCATAATTTGCTCATTTACTGCTTGGTAAAATATTTTTAATTTCAATCTTGTGCCTTGGAAACATGCATAAATTTGAAATATTTCTTGCAGTTTGAGCCTGCTCCCAGGAGAGGAGAACCTGATGTCACTCGTAGAACGCCCGATTACTTCCTATAAATGTAGCTGCTGAATATCATTTTGGTATCGGTTACATCTACTTCTGCACTAATTTCAGGTAGTTGTGCATCCTCGTTGATGAGATTGCTGTAAGCACTAAAGTCCATGAATGTCACTCCAAACTTTTGTGGTGGTTGCCCAAGACTGCTTTGATGTATAATAGGCTTGTGACGCTCAAGAACTTGTTGGACACCCTGTTGGAGAAGTCGCCTAGATGATGGCTATGCGAGAATATGTATTATCCAGCAAAATGTGGATATTTTTTGTTTTTGTTTTCCCCGTCTTTAGAAGCAATGACTGGGATTTTTATATCTCGTTGATGATTTGCTTTGCTGTGTTCTATCAATTTTCAGTAAAAGTTGCATGATAATATTCAGTTTTGTTCTTACTAATTATGTTCATTTTCATTCTTTAGAGCTTATAGGTGGTTGTCATTTGACCAGAGATAGCCTATGAAAAGAATATATAAGCTCTTCAAACTTTGTTTTTTGTTGGTCAAATTTCAGTAGTTGGGGAGAATGAAAGGAATAGAAGAATTTTTTTCCTGCCTATTGACTTAAATGCAGTTGTGTATATCTCCAAAAAGTTAGTCTCCTTATATGGCTATCTGCCATCTTCAATCTTTAGTTAACACGTGACAAGTTGTCAACCAATTATCTTGCCTCAGCTATGCAGGTTAGTGCGGATTTCGTGGATGGATTAATTGTTTCCCTAGTTGAATTGGGGATCTTTTTGGGAAGGGTTAATTATGTAAATTGAAAGCAACAAGCACAAGACAAATTGCAGAAAAAGTAGATTTGAATTAGGTGAATTAGTCGGTAAGCAGGATTAGCGTCACACTTAAAAATGGAGCATTTGTGAAACTATTTGGGAAAGCAGCTTGCTGATATTTTCTTGGGAGGACTGAGAAATTACCATTGGATGAAGGGAACTTTTGTCATCCAACTTGTCTCCTAGTGTTATAGTTTGGTAAATATTGCTTATCCTAAAAAGTAGTTGTGAATTGACCAGTAATCTTCGCTGGATATAATCAGAGTGGGATGATCTCTTGCTATACAAAATTTGATTTACAGAGATGCATTCCTTTGAAACTAGTTGATAACTACGCATATCTCAGCATCACAAGCTCATGAATGAAAAAAGAGATGGCACAAGGTCGACCACAGACCAAGCTAGGCCTGCATACTGAGGAAATCTTATTCCAATATCAACATCAAATGTCTCATGCTGCGACAGAAACTATTGCTAATGACCCCCTTGTTTAAAGCTTTATCAGACATTTTACCCGTTATATAGCGATCCAATGTGGGTATATAGCTGGTTGATCTTATTGGGGTGCCCAAGGTGTTTGATACCACAGAAAGAGTACATTTTGCAAGAGCCTTACTGCAGAATTTCACAATCAGAATTGTAGGTATCCCCAACAGCTTTCTTCCTAAAAATGCAGGTATTGTGAGTTCTGAAGAGAACAGACGAGGAACAGAGCAATGGTGAAATTGATGGTATGTTTGCTGTATCCCAGCGACCTGAAGAACGTGACCATTTAAATTAATATATCTAGTACAAGGAACAAAACAACACTAAGAAGGAAATATAAACGATTGAAGACTTCCTTGTCCTTAATTATAATGTAATTTTCCTATGCTTGGGATGCATGGTGGTTACAATACTCAAGGGTGGTAAAGATATGAAGTCATTCGAATAGCAAATTTCATAAATGCAGACTACCATCCATATGTTTGAAAAGTTACTCTTTTAAACACGTTATTATGAATTAATGAAATAAAAGGTGAATAACAATTCAAACCAATTGAAATGTTTGAGTCTTGCAAGTTGCACCAGTTTTAAGCCAATATACTTTCATCAATTAATGGCTACAAAGTGACCGTAAATAATATAGTCGGGCCCGACTTCAATGAGGAAAGAGATACGTCTATCTCACCCTGTTTATGCAGAATTTTAGTTCAAAATTTTAGAATTAATTCCAACAAATAAATATATTTTATCAAACGAATGTGAGTTCACGAATTATGTGATAATCTCGTTATAAAAATGGTTTTAACAGTAAACAGAATAAATTTAAGCAATTTGAAGTAAAATAAACAGGAAAATGCAGAAAGGAAAGTTTGAAAATTTAAAGAAACTGAGCAGGAATCTTAAAATGTAGAAAATTAATTAAAAGCATGTAAACAGCATGAAATTAAAATGCAGAATTTAAATGGAAAAACAGTAAAGAAAAGCAGATAAAAGTGCGAAGAACTATAAAGAAAATTTAAAAGACGAGACTGAAAAAGTAAAAAATTTTAAAGGAACATTGCATTAATTTAAATGACATGAAATTGTAAAGGAAGGCATACTTGGACAAAAATCCTTTAATCTGCTCGGGTTGAGATGTTAGGATTTTGTATCAACAAATAACCTCCCCTTTTACATTATGGCTACTGGTATTTATAGACAATATCAAAAAATAACTGACATCCTAAAAAGACCAACACGTTCAAGCGGTTTTATTCTTCAGCAAGTACCCAACTTTCGACGGAACCAGCACTCGACTACTCTTAAACAGTTTTCGTCGACTTAATGCAATCTCCCCGTCGGATACTTCTTCTCACTGACATCATACCTCAACCTCATTAGAATCTTCCTCTTTATCCAATGCTACTGTTGACTTCTCTATTTGTCACTTCTGTCGGCTCAATATTTCAGAAAGTTTCCTCAAAACCTCCATCAACCGACGAATTGGACAAATCTTTATTTTTACTTCCAACACACCCATAGAATCTAAGCTCTCCCTCTCAATTTATTACTCAACTTTGTTACCTACAAAATCCGAACCCCTTGCATAAGAAACCTACTAGCCAAGATGCAAAAAACTAAAGTAACATTACGCGAGAAAAAGGGAAGAAAAACCTCTTTTGAAAGCGATTGCCATTAGAAAATTTCATGGTTTATTGCTACATATCACCAAGTAGAATGAAAATGAGCTGGGCTAAGCTAGACTTGGACTAAATAAGCCTATGTCTGTTTTGTAAAGTGACAGCTCGAGCTTGACTTGTTACTAATCATAGAGTTTTTTTTTTTAGGATTTAATCTGGCCTGTTTATGAATTATAAAAGTTTGACATGACTCGAAAACTTAAAAGCTAATATTACATGAAGGCTTTTATATAGGGCAAGAAACTTAAATTTTTTAATTTTTAAATAGATTATAACCTTTAACAAAATTATTATATTCTATATAAAATAAATATATTATACTAATATATAACTAGTAAATTATGTAAGTATTACAAATTCACAATTATATATATAAATATTAAATATAAATAAACTTTTTCAAAATCCTAAGCCTTAGCTTGCATAATTAAACAAATCTTTTAAAAAGTCTAAGCTTGGCTTGCTTGCTAAAATGGTCATGCCTATGTAGACCAAAAATAAGTTATACTGTAACGCCTCGGGACTGCTTGCAGGATTGACGAGTATCTCCACAAACTAACACGAGTCTTTTCAGCGTGCTTTCTCCTTACTCACACGCATTCTAAGAAACTTCCCAGGAAGTCACCCATCCCACAATTGCTCCAGGTCAAGTACACTTAACCATGAAGTTCTTATGTTTTAGGCTCCCGAAAAGAAGTTGCAACTTGTTGATATGACTACGTATAATCAATTCCTTTAAGCCATCCTCAACTATGTAGTCCCATACCTGCACAGTCTTTGAATCCCTCTCATTCTAGTGCGTATTCAGTTCATTCATGGGACCCTTCGCCTAGAAGCCTGCCAGGAGTTGCTCCTTGTCCGTGCTTCAATTTGCATCAGTGACCACTCCCCGCCCTTGTTGGCCCCGGGACAGCACATGCAAGTGTAACACCCTAATTCTAAATACTGTAATATACCCTAAGTATACTAAGTAAATAGAATTAGTATGTCACTTCCTGACTTTAGCGTAATAAACAACCTGTTCAACATCTATTTAACGAATAAATATATAAAGCCTTTAAAGAAAGCAATAGAGCAAGACATTTTACACCTCAGGAAACTTGCTCTTTATTAGAAATCTATCTGATATGTTTGAGATTACAAATATTTACAAAACTAATTACATCAATTTATTTACAAAGCCATAAATATAATTACATAACCAAAACTATTAGATTAACAACATAAACAAATCTTCATCTCCTTGCCTTGCGCTTGCTTGAATCCTCCTCTGGATTTATCATGGAAAAAAAGAGTTCGGGGTGAGAATTAACAATTCTCAGTAGTAAGTTTGAAATCGTAATATCATGGTAAATCCAACTGCTTTGGGGGAAAACGTAAATTGTACTTAATCATTTGGAAAGGTGGCATAAGCCAAAACTCAGTCCTTTCCCTTCCCAAAGCAGACAATTCATTCAATTATAAAATAATTCATTTATATCATAACAAATCAATTCAACATCACAACTTAAACAACATGTATCGTAAACATTTATCATCATACTATAAACAACACTTAATTTCTTTAAATACTACTATCAACCTTTTATAATAAGCTTTTACCCTTAATCTTCATATTGAATCAAAACAAGACGATTGCCCATACAATCGCCAATTTTTATGCAATGCATGGTAATGTATGATTATGCCTAATGAGAATCCTAAAATATGCTCATATAATAATTCTTTGAAAAGATTTTATATTTAAAAAACACATGTTATTTGATTATTTCTAGAAAGCCCTTTTGTTCCAAGAAGCCCTTTTGTTCCTTGTATTATTTTCTAGGTAGGCAAGACGCCCTTTTGTTTCTTACATTACCAAACATTCATAACTTTGGCATTTGGAGCCCTTTTGTCCAAGCCACTTGGAGCCCTTCTGTCCAAGCATAAATTTACAATACATGGAAACAACAAATAATAAGTTTGAAAACAAAACATGCAAGAGTATTAAAACCTTTCCTTCCTTCACTTTTTACATAATCGTACTTTTCTTTACATAATAGGGAAGCAATTACCATAATCATTAAACTTTCCATTGTACATTACTATACAAGTTTGTAGAGAGGGACTCATTCAACCTCATCTACCTTTACCCTTTCTTTTATATTGCTTCCCAATATCAGGTTCATCAACCTTATCCATACAATACAAGGTATATTCAATGTATTATAACATCAACATCATTCACATATGTCATTCATTTCATACTAAGTGCATATAATGATTTATATCATAAGTCATTCAATCCGTTACATTTATACATCAATATCATGCATACATTTCATTCCAAGCTCAATAAAGGAGCATTTAATTCAAGTTTAACCCATAAAGGAGAAAACACATTTCTACTACACTTTCATAATTCAACTTTACCTATTAAAGAAGCTAATAAAGTTTCTAGGGTCCAAATTTTCTCAAAACCCCCTTAATTTTCTCCTAAAAAGGCTGTTTTTCATGAGTGCACCAAATGCACATGCTAACTTCAATAATTCTGAGATTTTACAATCATATAGCCTTCCCTCATGTATTTCAAATGCCACAAACCTCACCTTATTTGGATAAATGTAACCAAAGTTATGCGACATTATGTAGAAGTTAAAACAGGGTATTCTTTGTTTTATCCGAAAATGACTTGACTTTAAAATGAAACTGGGAACAAACTAAGAATTCAAAAATTTTGAAATTTAACAGTCATATAGCCTTGTGTGTTAGCTTTCAAATGGCACTGGTTTCATGTAAATACGACATCAGAGGAAGAAATTATGCAATCTGGTTTAACAGGTCTCAGATTGCTTTTTCTACAGAATTTGGCTCGGCTTCAAATCAAAACTAGGACCAATTGGGTTGCTCAATAATACTGAAATTTTTACTACATGAAGCCTTATGTCTTACCTTTCAAATGGCTCCGGAATCAATTCAATACGATGTCTGTAGCTCAATATATGCAACAAACATCACAAACTACTCGATGCTGTCTTGTTTTCTGCATAATTCGAGTTATGCTTGATTTTGGTTTCTAACCAAGTTCTAATCCTCAAATCATGGATTCTAAGTGTTTCTCAACCCTAGTCATGGTCCCTAATCATATTAGGATCATTAAACACTAAATTCAACTCATCAATCATAGATTTAGACTCTACCAAGCAAGGAAATATCATTTTTCTCATTTTGTGCATCAAAGGTCCAAATGAAGAGTTCCAAGTTTCTAACTCAAACTCCTACCATAAACTAGTCATAAATAACTATTGAAAACACATTCAAGCAAGAGAATACTCAAAATACCTCAAAATCATATTTTGACCTATTATACCTCAACTAAACATGATTTTTGGAACTAAATGCATCATAGGTTCAAATGGAGAATCTCAAGTTTAATAACCTTAAAATTTACATGATATGCAGCAGGTTTTTGGTTGCAAAATCGTGACCTCATGTATACAATAACTCAAGTTTAATAACCTTAAAATTTACATGAGATGCAGCAAGTTTTTAGCTACAAAACCGTGACCTCATAGAAACACATTCTGAAGGATTACCTTGGTTAGTTAAATCTTTCACAGGACAGCCACGGTTTGTGCTGTATTGTGTCCTCTATAAATAGCAAGCTATTTCATTTTATGCACATTTTAGATGTATATGACAACCAATGACAATAATGTACCAAAAGTTGCATAAAAAAGCATTTCTACATATTGTATATATATAAAACTATATATAGAACAGCAGAATACGTTGCTATATCATGAGACTATCAATATTATTTTTGCAACTACACGTTCCACACTACACTTCATTTCTCCCAATAATTGTCTACGTTGTACCGTGAGATGACATAAACCAACTCTCTTTTTTTTTATACAAGCCGTAACCAGCATGTAAATGAGTATTTAAAGAACTCAAGGCCTATTTAAGTGTTTTCTCATATTTGGTACTATATTGTACCGAATCAACCAGAAAAATACATACTTTGTATGAACAAAACAACAAAACTACCTTGTGTACCATAAACAGCATACAAATGTATACATATATATTTTTCATGCACAGGACAGCAAGTTACTCTACTATACGAGACCAGCTATCTCTTTATTTTTCAATTCCCTATCTCACTTTACATACATAACATTATAGTCAAAGAGGTCAGCCATAGTATTCCTCAAAGATAAAATTTTTAAATACAAAGTTGCAGCAACTAATTCATAATTAAACCCAAGGCCAACCCTTTTTCTATTATAGTGTGAGATTTGATTTCCTAACCTTGATTTCCATCAACATCACACACAATTAAAAATCAAAGTAAGAAAGAGAGTGAGGATGGAAAAATCATAATTTTCCCCTACCTCAAGCTTCAACTTTCCTTCTTCGTTTCCTTGATTCATCCTCTCCTTCCCCTTCGTTTTTCCTCTTCATTTCTGCCCCTGTTTTCTGTTTCTTCAGCTCCAGAATACGTGAGAGAGATGAGGGAATAAAATGGGAAATCTCACTCTAAAAAAGACATGACACTAAGGGTATTTTTGTCTTTTTACAAAACTCATATCCCATAAGAATATTTTGATCTTATTATTTCAAGTTTTTTAATTTTTATAAGTATTAAAATAAATTTTAAGATTTATCTTAATACTTATTTCACAGTTTCCTTAATTTTTCATATCTGCGCTGAGTCTATTCGGTATCAAAACATGTACTCGGTGTGTTTAAAAGTATCAAACGAACTCAATTTACTTTCAAATTTTAACTACAACTTTCTTAATTCAATTATGACTTAAAAATAACTTATCCATAATTATTTCTCTTATTTAGACAATTTATGTCATTTTCTGAGTCATTTTAAGTCACTTTTCACATTCTGTGTTATGGTAAAATGTCTAAACTAATTCAGTTTGTCATAAAACTTTACAGGCATATTAAATTAGTATTAGGCTACGTAGATAATCCTTTACAAGCCTAACATGTTATCGGAGATGTACATATATCGTAAGCATCTGATGAGTCGTCGAGTCTACTCTTACTCCTGTAACCTGAGAACAAGAAATATAGAATAACAGGACAGAAGTAAACAAGGATCTAGCTTCGCAACATATTGATTCCATAATTCAAGGGGAAGTGATTGAATGAATCTAGATCCCACCACTTACCACTTTGCAAACTCAACCAGTACAGCGATAAGCCAAGCAACTGAGAACCAAAAACACACAAAACAAAAAGCTCAATATGATATTAGGCCAACAATATTTCACAGGGTTACTATTAACTGATATTTTGATACTTAAGTGTTGCATTTTTAATGACATGATTTGGAGACAGGTGATTTGACTACCAATACTCCCATATGGTCCTTAATACTAGTAAATCTTTTTAAAACAATTCTAACATATTCTACCGTTCTTCAATGCACTTCTACATGTAGGATGCTAATGACTCGGTCTGGGCTGATAACTCAGCCTAATTCGAACCTAAGTTAATCGGGTTGAATTTTTGAAATTAGGTTCAATATAATTTTCAGGTCGAGTTTGAGTTACACATCAGGTCAACTTAATCCGGTCTGGTGTTACATAATATATTAAATTTTTAATTTTATGAAAATTAGTAATACATTATGAGACTTCTTGACTTAAATTAATACTTTTTATATTGATATATTATTTCAAAATATATATTGTAAAACATCACATAATTTTTATTTTATACTTTTAAAATTTTATGACTTGATTATACATAATATTCAATTTTGTAAGATTTATTTAAATGTTGGGTTAGCCTAATCCCTGCTAAATCATTAATCGAGTCATGATCAAGTCAGGTTTAGATCTAAAAGTTTGACCTACTAAAAATATCGAACCAAGTTAAACTTGGCCCAAACCAGCCCATGAGCACCCCTTCTACCTACCTTAAAAAATCCTGTAAGAATATTATAAATAAATAAAAATTGAATGGTAATTTGAAAAAACCAAAAAGGCAAAAGCTGAGAATAGCTCTACTCTAGGCATGTTTTAGTTAGTATTGGAGGACTACCAAAACAAATTTTAGGGGAGTACTTGATTCTAATCCAAATTGGTGTATAACAAACTTGCAATGATGTGAATAGCATTAGAGCGGCATTTTGAACTTTTCTTGATGTTTATCCTTGAGCAGATCGAGCTGTAATTAACATGCTCCAGTCTAATATGGATCTTTAAAGTTCTAAAGCTGATGTCGGACAGTTGATGTGTCTATTCTACAGTTGCAATGGATAAATTTTTATTCAATATATTCACCTCAAACATTAGTGTTCTATGCAATACAGCGCAAGACTGTCAGTTTTAAGCTGGTTAAGGTGCATTTGAATCCAAGTCAGTGAGGGTGATTCAAGACCAGTCAGATAAGCCACAGTGACATTCATAATTTATATTCTGATACGGAGACCCCCAATATTCAGAGGTAGACAGTGCTAATCAAATTGATCTTAGCAAGCAAGTAGATGAAACCGTTGTGGTACAATACGTAATGAAATAAACAACTTAGAACTAAACAATTAACTAAGCACCCAAGACCTCTTCTTTTGGTCTGACTCTACTTAAGTGTTATATTCCTAAATTATATTCTCACTCATTATATCTATACTTATACCAAGAAGAAATTATGCAATCTTGTGTATGTTCACAAGTTCATTCAAATTACAGAAGACGATAGATGAAACAAGTTTACATGATATTAAAGGGTGAAAAATTGCTCACAATTCCCAATGCAACTCCAGTGAAAGCAGTATGAAACTCAAAGCTTGGAGTGGGATAAGCAAAGAGCAAGAGGAAGCCCAAGGCAGCCCAAAAAGGTGTTACTGCAACAAAAACATATTATGAGGTAGAATTCAAGGAAAGCTTGTCAAGATTACTCCAATTCTAAAAATTCTATATCAAAAATCAGGTAGGACTTTACAATTTGTTAACAAAAGATGCTTAAGAAAAAATAATAATAATAATAAAAATCGTAAAACCTTCAGAAGTTTGTATAAATACATTACTATTGAGACTGCAGTTTTTCTAACCTGATTATTACAAATATAACCAAATTCTACAATCAGAGTGCCAGCATGTGCTGTGATATAAAGGATAAAGCTATTTGGTGCTACTAATTAGAAGTAGGAATACCATTTTGTCCTGAGACCACAAAACTGTCTATGAAATCATCAACTGTCAGCCAAAATGCAAAGACCCCGAGTCCAATAAGAAGACCACCAAGAACATCGACCAAACTGTGCATGCCAAGATAAATTCTTCCTTCAAAAGAAACCAAATATTTTTCACCGTTTTACTGTGCAATAGGCCAACGATAGGAAGCTACTCTAAAAAAGTGAAAGTAATCTACCCAAACCAATGAGGGTCACGAGCAAGCAAGCAAGAGCAACTCCAAGAAAATTAACATAGGCAGCTTGAATTTGAGTATGAGTCAGGACATAGTGCAAAAGGTAGCTGACAAACATCCATTCGAAGAAGAAACACACATTAATGACAAAAGCAAAGAATTTAAGGCAAAGGTTTCATCTTTCTCAAAGGATAATCTGACTTTGATTAACAAAACTATATGCCTTCTAGTCAACATTATGTTAAGACTTAACCTGATGATAGAAGATAGGAAAAAGCATGTGCATGTGTGTGTGTATAACTATATCCTGTGACACACTAACAACCTTATAATCCTACTCAGAACTTACTCTAAAGATATGCTGCAGTATCCCTTTCTGTTATCACGCCAGATAAATTTTCCCCACACCAAGTAGGATGACTTAGGGCAAATGAAAAGAATTATAAATACCCAGATAAGCAAACGGTGTTAAGAGTGTGAGAAGAAGGCAATCCATATTCTAATGCATTCTCTTCTTCATCTTTTGTAGCTGTTGAAAACTATGTAAATAGTGTTTAGATTCATTGTATATGCTAATTAAATCATAACCAAATTATGTAATTACAGTAATTATGATATTTTGTAATCTTTATATTTATTACAAAAACTCTATAGAATTTAGCTTCCATTGTGTAATTTAGACACATGATTTCCTTCATATGTTTCTCTTTTTTCTCTCTTTTAACATGGTATCTAGAGCCTAAAGAGAGACAATCGTAGAACCATGCACACCCGATGAGCCTATTGCTTTCCGATGAAATTTTTTTTCTAGCTAAACCGTGTTTCCACTGCAGTTTGCCGGCCTTTCTCCTCATATTCTGTCCTCTCTCTAGCAGATCTATCTCTTTTGTTGTTGTCTATCGTTGCCCGCCATTGTCCGTTGTCGCCGTCGTTGTCCAACTTTCCAGTGACCTTTCCGGCCGACGACCCCACCACTAGAATCGCCTCTCCCTGTTTGGCCAGTGTAACACCCCAATTTTTGACTAATTACGATTTTGCCCTTATTGCGCTATTTTTCTGTGTTATGCAATGAATTTGACTCGTTTTTGTATTTGATTGTTTTGTGTGATTTCTTTCAGAAAATAATAATTTTCGGTAGGAAAAACCTTGTTTGAATTATTTGGAGCTGGGCGATCTTACTAAACCCAATCCGAATAATGCGTATATCAATCTTTTATTTTTGCGGATTTTTTGGTGTAATAAAATATTTACCATACCGGAAAATCTGTGGGACCCACGTTGTCTTGTGGGACCCACTTTTGTTTTGTGGGACCCACGTTTGTCTTGTGGGACCCACTTTTGTTTTGTGGGACCCACTTTTAGGAAAAGTTTACCAACGTAAAAATGCTTGTAAATTTTTAAAATTATCTAATCAATTAATTATTATTTTTACTTAATGGATTTCTATAGAATTTTGTTCTAATGCATTAATTATTATTTTTACTTAATGGATTTTCCCTATAGCAATTTTGTCCTAATGCATTAATTATTATTTGTTTTTACTTAATGGATTTTCCTATAGCAATTTTGTCCTAATGCATTAATTATTATTTTTTAACTTAATAGATTTCCTATAGCATTTTGTCCTAATGTATTATGCATCCACTAAATTTAGCACTAGGTTATTATTAATATTATTATGCATCCACTAAATTTAGCACTAGGTTATTATTATTATTATTATGCATCCATTAATTAAGCACTAAACTATTATATATTTTATTATGCATCCACTAAATTTAGCACTAGGTTATTATTATTATTATTATTATGCATCCATTAATTAAGCACTAAACTATTATATGTTTTATTATGCATCCACTAAATTAGCACTAAGAGAAATGTCAAAAGGAGGGCTTCTTTTCATTAGTATTCTATGGCCATAATGCATGCTTATGCAAGCCATTAAGCAATCAATAGATGTTTTATTACTTAACTAATGTATCATGCAAATTATCAAACCCATAATGGAACAAAAACATAAAAAATGGGGGCTGCACTTGGAAGGAGAGCTATTTAAGTCTTAAGGCTATCATTCACTCCTAAATCAATGATTCTATCACTCTAAACTTTCATTCTTCTCTCTTCCTAACAAGAAACCAAAGAAAATTTCCTAAAGTCCACAAAAAACCACCCATTCGGCCAAGCACCACAAATCCTACTTCCACCCATCAAAAAATTTATCCAACCTACTTTTCTAAACCTAAACCATATTCTAAGAACATCTCTAGTTGTGAGTTTTTGCAAAATCATCCATTTGGAGCTTGGAAAATCACTTTGAAGTTTCTTTCCTATAAGGTGAAAATTCTTCTTTCTTGTTTCTAATTTGATTTTTGATGTTCTAAACCATGATTGATCCATGGTTTATCTTTTTCATCCATAGTTCATAACTTTAAAATTTGTTTAAGCTTATTAGGATTTTTGTTGAAGCTACACAAGAATTTCTAAGGAGGAGTTCAAGGAGATTTTTTGTCATCTAAATCGGTAAGAGGGAGATTTAATCTCATCAACCATATGTGGTGGTGGGAGAATGGAATTTGTTTATGGTGAAGAATCCATAAGGATTCATCCATTTGATTGCTTGATGTCTTTTTATTTGTGATTAATTTTGTGTGTATGTTTATTCTCTTGTTTATTGCAAGTATGTCTATTGCTTTATTATATGGTATGTGTTCATAAATATATGTATGTGTTTATGAGTTTATGATAATTGGTTGGATATGAATATTATGTTGAGATTTGTAAAAATGTTCCAAAGAACACAAGATGATGAGTTTATGGTTTTATTATGAAAAAGAGAACCAATGTGTTCTCAATCTTTTTTTTTTAAAGGATGACCTAATTTATCTAATTAAGTTAAAGGATTTTACAATGATTTTATAGATGAAAAATAATTTGAATAATGATTTTTAAGGAAAGGTGATTTTCGCCATCATAGAATTTTTGGAGTTTAATTGATTCAAAAATTGTTTCTAAGTGTAAATGACTTTGTTAACCTAAAAAGAATTCAATTTTTAATAAATTTTCAAGAATCAAGTAAGTAAATGAATTTTTGTAGAAGTCTAGTATATAAAAGAAATGAATTTTTGACTCTTGAAAAATATTTACTTTTGAGTTATAAAGTATGTTCATAATTTTTGAAGGGTATTTTATGGATATAACCAAACAAATGAATTTTATACGAGTGAAAAACAAGAGAAATAACTTACACGTATTTAAAACAAGAATTTTTGAAATACGCAATTGAGAAAACGTTTGAAAATATTTACGCGATTGAAAAACGTTTGTAAAAGGTAACATATTTATGAAAAAAAATGATAAATTATTTATGTGATTTATGAAAACAACGAGTTTTTACTGTCGGGCCAAAGTGGTGGACCCAGACGTATTGAGAAATGGTACTGTCAAGTGAAAACGTACTGTATTTGGAAATTATCAATACCAAGGGTATTTTTGTAATTATGAGTTATGGTGGATATGAACGTATTTTGGAGATTTTGGTTCATTACGTATTTTTGAACATGCCAATTTGGTTGCAAAAGGCATTTGGTGATGAGATGAATGACAACGTTTGTGTTACGGTGTGATAAGCGGAGTTGTTCGTGTGTTTGAACTTGGAGGCGTTAGTGTGCGATATATTCCACATGTGGACGATGGTAGCTCCTCCGGGCCGTGGTAGACTGATCACACATGCGATGATCTCGACAAATACTCATCTTAATCAATCCATGGGGACTGCCAGTGCGCATTGCCTGGGTCGTACACGACGTATTGGATATGTGTACCATCTACACGACGTATTTGACTGTGTGCTGTTTACACGACGTATTTGACTGTAACAGATTGGTTGAGGCAGCCATTGTTTTTGATGTGCAGACATGTCTATCCTGGATTATTCTCTCAGATGTTGATGTCAATGTTGATGTTATGGTTATGTTTAGCTCCATGGAGTAGGTATGTGTCTGTGTGTATTTGCATATGTAGTCTGCATTATAACATGATTGAGTTTATTTATGTTTGATATTATGTATGATCTGATAATATGAATTGTTATATTAATTGTTATATCTGTTTGTGTTTCTTATCTGTTTGTATTGTCGTTTTCTTTACTGTCATGCTGGTAATGATGTAGATTGTCTCACCTCTTTTGTGTATATTTTCTGTGTTATTATTTATGTTCTGTAAAATAGTTGAGAAAGTAGAAGAGGAACAACCGCTGGATTTTCAGTACGAAGGAGAGCAACAACCGAACGAGCAGTTTGAGGAGGGTGAGCCTCGAGATCACCCATATTATATGGATTGATTTCGACGTGGGATAACATTGACCGAGGTTTTCTGTATTATAATGATTTTTCCGAGGAAGATCCTTTGGAGAATCAAAACTTTTAGTGTTATGCTTGGGCTAGTTTATGGTTTGCTTTAAACCAGACAGTTCTACTGTTTTATTAAATATTTTATATTATGTGAATTATTTGTACCTATTAAAAACATAATCATATGTATAATTATGGTGTGTATGTAATAGTTGTTTTATTTTATGTTTTGTGTATTTTATAATATAATGTTTCAGACAAAAAAAATATTTATTACGAAATGATTTATAACTTGGGTAAGGGTTTATATTTTAATTATTGTTTTTGATAAATGTGACATCCTCTAGGAGGGTGTTACAGCCAGAACCCAAAAGCCCGAGCCTAGAAACCCCACGACGCGTCTACAAGCTCCGTCACAAGTTCTGGCTCACAACTCCATGTGCCGCTCTTTGACCAGCACGTGACAGCGCATGGGCCATCCTCTCTGGTTGCCGCTTGTAGCGCCATGCTCGCCTTTCTCTCCTCTTTCTGGATCTGCCCTCGCCTTTTGTGTTCGTGACCATTTGTCGCGAGTCCTTTTTGAATCAGTGCATTCAAGTACTATTTGGTTGTGTTTTTTGGCACTTTGTGTTCTGATCTATGCCCCCCACTGCTTTGACGAACACCGTAGACTCATCTGCCTAGCCAAGACCATCTTGGGCTGAGTATGCAGATTTTTTACAGTGGTTTGCACAATGTAAGTCCTCTGGTTCTTTTGCTCTAATGGATGCCTATGCCGACTTTCTGAAGTGGTTTGAGCAATGTTAGACCTCTAGTTCCACTGCCTTTGTTACACATATTGGTACTTCATTTGCTTGTCTCTCTCGTTCCCCATCCATTGGTACTTGGGTTCTTGATTCTGGTGTGACTGACCACTTTGCTGGTAATAAGGCTCTTTTCTCCAACCTTTCTCACAATGGTTATTTGCCTACTATCACTTTAGCAAATGGTTCCAAGTCCCAATCCCAAGGGATCAACACTACCCTTCCCCTCCCTTCCCTTTCAGTAGACTTTGTCCTTTATATTCCTGTGTCTCCTTTTAATTTGCTTTCCATTAGTCATTTGACTCGGTCTCTTGATTGTATGATTACCTTTACTAATGTTATCAAATAAATGGAAAAAGTGAGCTGAAGTCATGACCGTAACTTGGTCAGGCACATGTATATATATTTACAGAGAGGAGACAATACAAGAGAGATTATAGGCAATTAATAGCTAAATAAGGAAACTGAATATTAGCCCAATATTCTAACTTAATGACATAATATTCTGTCCTAATTGATACCCAGATATTTATCCGTAACACTCCCCCTTAAGATGGAGAGTAGATGTCAATCATGCCCATCTTGTTACAAATCTGAGTGACATCAGCTAGTTGTTCTCTGGTTCGGATGCTTTAATGAGATTAACTTTTGCTAAAGTTTTTCCCGAACAAAATGACAATCAACCTCTATATGCTTGGTGCACTCATGGAAGATTGGGTTATTAGCAATGTGTATTGCTACTTGGTTATCACACCATAACTGCATAGGGCAAGCACTAGTTGTACCAATTTTGCTTAGAAGATGATAAACCCATGTCAGTTCACATGTAACTTGTACCATTGCTCTATATTCTGACTCAACACTAGATCGAGCCACCACATCTTTGTTTCTTGCTTTTCCATGCAATTAGATTTCCCCCAACAAACACACAATACCCAATACTTGATTTTCTATCATCTGGTGAGCCTGCCCAATCAGTATTTAAGAAAGCTTCTACCCTACAATGCCCATGGTTTTGGTACTGAATCCCACGCCCAGGTGAACCCTTGAGATACTTTAAAAGGTGAATAACAGCATCCCAATGGACACTTGTAACACCCCAAAATTTGCTAATTTACAATAATGTCTGAATTGTAGTATTTTGTGATTTCTGTGTGCTGTAAATTTATTTTGACTATTCTATGACTGTTTTTGATCTTTGTGTGTGATTTACTCTGAGTCAAGAAAATAATAATTTTCATGTTGGGAAAAATCTTTGACTGATTATTCAAAGCTGGGAGATTTTACTAAACCCAATTCCGAGTGATATGTGTACTGATATTTTAATTTTTAGAATTTATTTGTGAAATAAAAATATTTTATATTTTAATATTATTTTATTATCTGTTGGACAGTACCTACTGACTTAAAAGCAGTAGCTTCTGCCCAATGGACAATAGACTCGGAAAAGTCTTTGTGATTTACAATTCGGTGAACTAATAGGAATTGGTCAACGTTAGTGGCTTGAATTTTCTAAGCCAATAGGATGTAGTCAACAATGGCGGTTGGACTAGTTAGCTTGAAAACTAGATAACCTAACTAAGTTAGCCTAAAGTCTATGTAGTAACCAAATGGAGCAAAACTTTGTTTGCTACTCTTTAGAGTTTCTTGTTACAAGAATTTTCTAGTGCCTTCTAGAAGATTGGTTAGTCACTCCAATGTAACTAGGTAGTTAGTAAAGAAACTAGGAAATCTAACTAGAATGACTTAAGCATAACTAGGAAACCAAATGAACCAAAACTTGGTTTGTTCCTCCTTGATGCTCCACGGCCAAAGTCACCAAAATGGAAGGTTCAACACTTAATTTTTCAAGCCTATCTCTTGTAGTACCTATCCTTGTCTCCTAAAATATCTATGTAGTAAAATATCAAACAAAATATCTCACTTCTCTCCATACACCTATACGGCCATCACTAGAGAAAATAGAATGTTTTTATTTCATTTTTATCCTACCAAAGACTCAAAATCTATTCTCTCTCTTCCAAGAACACAAGAAAACTCCATTCTTCCTCACCTTGGAGCTCTCGGCCTCCACACCTAAACCCTACTTCCACTCTTCTATAATTTCATCCAACACCACTTCCTAAGCCTAAACACCATTCTAAACACTTTTCATGTTATAAGTTTCATCTAGTTCAATCATCTAGTGCTTGAAAACCAAGCTTGAAGTTTCTACTCTACAAGGTAAAAATCCTTGTTTCTTGTTTCTAAGTTGATTCTTGAGTTCTAAGCCATGATTGATCCATGGTTTTCCTTTTTCAAAGCTTAGTTTATGATTTTGTAATTTGTTAAAGCATGTTAGGGTTTGCTTTGGAAGGTCACGAAATCCTTAGGAAAACATCCAAGAAGAGTTTTGTTTTCCTTAAGGTAAGAGGGAGATTTAATCTCATCAACCAATGTATTGATGGTGAGAAAATGGATTTGTTTGTGGTGGAAAATCCATAAGGATTCATTCACTTGGTTGTTTTAAAGCTTTCCTTGTTTATGATTATTTTTTATATGCATGATTTATAGCTTTGATTATATGTTAGAATATGTATTTATGAAAGCATGATAATTATTGTGTATAGTAGGATGTAAATAATATGTTAAGGATTGCATGAGGGTTCCAAAGAACCCAAGGGGGGCTCACGACCTTAACCCCTCCAAGAGGACAAAATGTTTTAAAATATTTTCCTAATCATGGATTAATTAATTTAATGATGAGAAAATTGGATTAAGAATTTTTACAAGGGATTTGATGATGGAAAATAATTAAATATGATTTATGGAGCATATAATGTTTTTTGGCCAATATGCCTACTTATGATGTTTTTAATCCAAAAATTATTTCTTAAGTGTGGACTTATGTAATTAATTTAATGAGGACCTAATTAAATGGATTTTTGGAAAATAAAGGAAAGTAAATTATTTTTAGAGTTTAATTAGTGAAATTAAGCAATGATATGAAATAAAATAAATACTTTAAAAGTACTAACGTATAGCTCACCCTTTGGGTTTTGAAGCGTGTTAGCAAGTTTCGAGATGTAATATTCGATTAAATCCGAGAAGGGTAATTTTTGAAGGAAACAGTAGAAAATACTACTTAAAGGATTTTCAAGAAGGAATGTTGTAAATAAGGTTTTATATATATATATATATATATATATATATATATATATATATAATGAAGAAAGTTTCAAAATTTAATTTAGAAAGCAAAGAAATATTTTACGCAATTGAAAAATATTAGAAAAACCTTACGCATATTTAAAATAATAATTTTTAAATTACGCAATTGAGAAAATGATTTAAAATCACTACGCGATTGAGAAAATGATTTAAAAACGTTATATGAATGCAAAAACGTTGAAAAATATTTACACGATTGAAGATACAACAAGGTTACAGTAGGGCCGATGTACTAAACATGGAATTGTGAAAATATGATTTTTGGCTGTAGAGGTTGTATGTGCATTAATCATGCGTTGTTAAGTCCGGTGGACTTTATTAAGGCCAGTGGCCTAGCAGTTGAATAACACCTCAGTATGGGTGCGATATGCATAATGTAGGTCACTTGTTGACCTTGGGGGCATTGGGGTGTGGGTTTTCCACAATGGATAGTGGTAGCCCCACTGTACTGTGGGATAGATCGATGCAACGCACCGACGATACGGATCGAGACACTATCCATAATCACGATCTGGTGTAGACTGTCTAGTATAATGCCTGATGTATACGATGGTTAGACTGTATAGCACTTGGTCGAGGCAGCTGTGGTACAAACATGTTCTTCTAGATTATTCTCTCCGACGTTTGTGTATAGTTCCATGGAGTAGGAACGAGTCTGTGTACATATGCATATTTGGTCTGTGTCATGATATGATAATTATATTGATATGAGATATTATGTATGATGTGATAACATGATTTGATGTACTAAATGCTATATCTGTATGTACTGTCGTTTTCTATACTGCCATGTTGGTAATGATGTAGATTGTCTCACCTTTTTGTATGTATTTCTGTATTATTATTATGTTCGGTAAAGATTGTGAGGAAGACGAAGAGGAGCAACCTCCTTACTGTCAGTATGAGGAGGAATAACATTATGGCGATTAGTGCGTAGAAGGCAAGCCTTTAGATCATCCTTATTGTTTGGATTGATTTGACGTGACATGGCGCTACCGAATTTTCTAGGATTCATGAAACTAGAGTTCCAAGGAGGCTCCGAAGCCTGACGTCTTCATGTGGATAGGGAGACTGTGGTTTATGTGGGACGACTGACTGTGACCCTTAGTAGGGAATACAATGGGGTTCCTATATTCTCTACTACAGTTTATGTACACCTAGAGTTACCTTTATCTATTAGGCGCTATTGGGGTGGTCGTTTCCATACCTCTAGTGAGCTTAGTAGTGTGTCAACTGCACAGACTTCTGTCCGTGGAACTACACATTGTGAATGCTTATGTCATGAAGCATATCAAATAAGTTTTTGATGATAACAAAGCCAAGAGAAGAAGACCAAGATCAAAAGAAAAGACCAAGATCAAAAGAAAAGTTCAAGATCAAAAGAAAAGATCAAGACCAAGAGAAGAAGACCAAGATCAAAAGAGGTATATTAGATATAAGTCTTAGAACATCAATGTGAAATGCTCTCAAGGTATCTCAATTATATTCAAATGGTTTTTCAAAGATCTCATAAATCAACTTGTTTTCAAAGTTCATATTTTAAAGAAATGTTGATTTCAATCTTGGATTATGGTAAACATTTGCAAATCTTGTTTTGTCTAAGTACCCAAATGATAAAAATGGCCTAGAGACTTAATTGGCATTGAAAAATGTGTTCAAAGTGGAAAGTAATCGATTACACACTCTTGGTAATCGATTACCAGCAAGTCAGAGGACTTGTAATCGATTACAGCATCCATGTAATCGATTACCATGTTCCCAGTAATCCAAGAACACGATCAAAAAGGCCATGTAATCGATTACATCAATATTGTAATCGATTACCAGAAAGTAAGAGGGCGTGTAATCGATTACACAAGTCTTGTAATCGATTACCACAAACCCAGAAAGCCAAGAACACGTTTTAACTGTCATGTAATCGATTACCAGAACCCTGTAATCGATTACCAGCATTCTGACAAGCCCAACGACTATATTATTTGGCTATTAATGTTGCCCATAAAAGCCCCCAACGGCTCTTTTGTTCCAATAACTTATAAATACTCATCTTGGGGCATCATTTGTGATTGAACAACACTTGAGAAACATCTATCAATTGCTATAATCTGAGATTCATCCTTAAATCACTTTTGCTCTGTTTTTGTATATATTGTTGAGATATTCTTGAAGAGCATTATAGGGCTTCAATTTGTATCATCTACTCTTGTGAGAGTTTTCATTCTATAAACACTTTGATTCTTTGTAAAGAGGGTGAGGTATCCCTCTAGAGAAAAGAGAGTGAGGTATCTCTCAAAGATTGTAAAGGGTGAGGTATCCCTTGTTGAAGGTGAGGCATCCTTCAAGGATTGTAAAGGGGGTGAGGTATCCCTCTAGTGGAAAGGGTGAGATATCCCTGGTTTGAGGCTCAAGCTCAAGGGTAAGGCATCCCAAGGAGTTGAGTGCTCTTTTGTGTAAAGGTTTTCAAGCACCCGTTCAAGCTTGAAGTTTAGTGGAAAATCTCAAGTGGTTTGCTTGAGGACTGGACGTAGGTCACAAGTGGATTGGTGGCTGAACCAGGATAAATCTTGTGTTTGTTCTTCTCAACTCTATCTCTTTACTTTGTGCTTTAATTATATTTGCTTGAGTTGAGTTCGATATTTCGCTTTGCTTGAATTCTTTCTATCTTGGGTTGTTTATTTATAAGTGAAGTATTCAATCTCATTTATCCATTCACCTCAATCATCCAATAGCTTCAACGAAAATTGTCAATCAAACGTTTTGCGAAAGATTTACGAAAATATTTTACATACTCAATTCACCCCCCCTCTTGAGTATTGAGGCCACTTGGCAACAAGTGGTATCAGAGCTAGGCTCTTGTGTAAAGAGCTTAGCAGCTTCAAGAGAAAGTGATGGCCTCTTCAAATGATTTTTATGAAAGTTCTTCTCTTTATAGACCTCCCTTTTTCAATGGGGATGGGTATGCTTATTGGAAAGAAAGAATGAAAATTTTTATTGAAGCTATTGACTTGGATGTGTGGGATGCTGTTGAAAATGGTCCCTTTGTACCCACACAAGTTGTAAATGGTGTAAGAATTAATACACCAAGAAGTGAATGGACGGATGATGATAAAAAGAAGGTCCAATATAATGTGAGAGCCAAAAACATCATTACCACTGCTTTGGGGTATGATGAGTTCTGTAGAGTCTCAAATTGTAAATCCGCTCAAGAAATGTGGGACACCTTGCAAGTAACTCATGAGGGTACTAGTGAAGTGAAAAGATCAAGGATAAATACTCTCACTCATGAATATGAACTTTTTATAATGAATCAAGGTGAAAGCATTCAAGAAATGCAAAAACGTTTCACACATATCATAAATCATCTTGCTTCATTGGGAAAGACTTTTCCTAATGAAGATTTTATTAACAAAGGGTTGAGATGTTTAAGCAGGGATTGGCAACCTAAAGTGACGGCTATTTCGGAATTAAGAAAACTTGCAACAATGACATTGGCCACACTTTTTGGCAAGCTTCAAGAACATGAGTTGGAGCTGAATAGACTCAATCAAAATGAGAAGCTTGACAAGAAGGAAAAGAAGGGAATTGCTCTCAAGACCACCTCCTCTTTGATCAATGATGATGATGATGATGATGGAGATGGCTTAGAAATTAGTGAAGAGAATCTTGGCCTACTAGTAAAGAAGTTTGGAAGATTCTTCAAAAAGAATGGAGCTCAAGGAAGACCTCCCTTTCCCTCAAAGAATGCCTATCACAAAGGGGAAGGAACCTCAACCACTCCTAAATGCTATGAATGTGGAGAATTGGGACACATGAAGATGGAGTGCCCAATCTATCAAAGGA
The DNA here is from genome assembly GCA_029884605.1 of Ormosia emarginata. Taxonomy (NCBI): domain Eukaryota; kingdom Viridiplantae; phylum Streptophyta; class Magnoliopsida; order Fabales; family Fabaceae; genus Ormosia; species Ormosia emarginata. Next base: position 29,349,357 of record JAQQTP010000079.1, on the reverse strand, counting down.
AAGTGGAGAAGTATGAAAAGAGGTACTCAAAGGAAAAGAAAGAAAGAAGAGCTTACATAGCTTGGGATGATAATGACATGGATTCAACCGATAGTTCGGACAATGAGGAAGCCAATCTATGTTTCATGGCTAGAGGAGAAGAGGAAGATGAAGATGACATGGAGGTAACATCCTCAAATTTTGAATCAAATTCTTCTCCTTCATATGATGAATTGCAAGATGCATTTGAAGAATTGCATAATGAATCTATGAGACTTGCAAAACTTGTTTCATTATCCAAGAAAATAATTTCCTCTTTTGAAAACAAAATCTCTATTTTAAACAAGGAAATTGAGGAACTTAAAATTGAAAATGAAACTCTTGGACTCATTGATGCAAATTCCTCATGCTTAACATGTTCTTTACTTGACAATGCATCTACATCCTTTTCTTGCTCATCATGTAAAACTTTTGAAAAGGAAATTGAAGATTTGAAAAATACTCTTTCAAAATTTACCCTTGGAAGAGATAATTTGAACATATTGCTTGGGAATCAAAAATGTGTGTTTCAAAAGGCTGGTTTAGGGTACAATCCCAAAAATCAACAAAAACTTTACAAGAATTTCTTTGTTCCCTCAAGTTCATCAACAAGTCCTTTTATAAAGTGTTTTCATTGTGGCAAGAAAGGACATAGTGCATCAACTTGTAATGTGAGGAAGAATATCAATAACAAGATTGGAACTAAAATGGTTTGGGTTCCCAAAGGCACCTTGCCTAACACTAACACACAAGGACCCAAGAGAATTTGGGTACCAAAAGCCAAAAATTGAAGTGTGTTGTAGGTGTGCTTGAAGGCCAAGAATGGACTTTGGAATATCAAAAGTGGTCTTGCAAGCAAGCAAAGATCGAAATTACTCCAAGTTCTCTTCCTTGTCTCCAAGAAGCTTGGACTTGCAATCTTTGGATAAGTGGAGATCTATTCTATGCCTTAACTTGTTTTAAAATTGTATTTCTCTAAGCTTTATATCATGAAAATATCTTAATATGCAATAATATGCTTGATAAGTTCATTTCTTGTTTGAAATAGCATATTTGATATAAACATCTTTGAACTTGGCATATTGGATCAATCATGCATCTAAACTCTTGAAACATAATTTTGATGCATAATTTTCTGCAAAATGATGCATAACTTGTCACTTGTATGGCACAAAGTCACAATCTTCTGCATAATCTCATTTCTGCTGCATAATGAACTTATTTGCTGCATAAAATGCAATTTTTCTGCATAATGCATGATTCCTCTACATAATCCGTTTTCTTGCTGCATAATCTAAAATTTGCTGCTTAATATAGTGTTTTTACTGCACAACCACCTTGATTTAATCAATTGTGAATCGAATACTATCTTGAGCGTTGGAGGTTCCCCTTTAGCTATGTTGCAGGTACTACATCATGACAAAAACCCTCAAAAAGCTCAAAAACTTCACCAATCCATCAAAAGAGTGTATTTCTTGGTAAAAGTAGCATTTTCGCATGATCATATGTTTTAGATCACAATCTATCTGGATTATATGCCTACATGATGTTTGAAATTGCTTTGGAATGCTTTGGAACAAATTTGAAAGGTTTAAAATTGATATTTTTCTGTTTAAAGTGCAAAATCTGAGTTTTAGTGAACTGGTAATCGATTACAACACCTTTGTAATCGATTACAAAGGCTCTGCCAAGCGTTCCAAGCCAAGTCAGAAAGCAGGTAATCGATTACACCTCCAATGTAATCGATTACAACAATTCCAGAAGGCATGTAATCGATTACACCAAATATGTAATCGATTACCAGGAATCCAGAACATGCGTAATCGATTACAAAGACATTGTAATCGATTACACAGGGTTTTAAAAGGCAAAAATTCATGGGTTATACCTTTTTATCTGCCATCAAGCCTTTTCATGATGCTTTCCTTATGCTTAATCTTTATCTAACCCCATTTGCTCTTGTATATGACTCTGAATTCTGTTGGCATAAATGATAATTATTATCTACGATTTCTTTTTCATATGCATTTGCTATTGGCATCACAAATTGTTGTGCTAAACCGTTCATACTCTGATATTGATCCTGCTGGGCTGAAATATTTATACAATGCTGAATGCTTATGTTGTTTTTGATAATGCCAATGGGGGAGAGATTAGTGAAATATGTTGCATGTGTACGGGGGAGCTTTGTGCTTTTACATGAAAATCATTTATCCTATCTCATGCATACATTACGGGGGAGAGTTGCGCTTAATCTCTGATAGATAAATGAATGCAAATATTTCTCTATTTGCAATGCTTATTTTGTCATCATCAAAAAGGGGGAGAATGTGAATGCTTATGTCATGAAGCATATCAAATAAGTTTTTGATGATAACAAAGCCAAGAGAAGAAGACCAAGATCAAAAGAAAAGACCAAGATCAAAAGAAAAGTTCAAGATCAAAAGAAAAGATCAAGACCAAGAGAAGAAGACCAAGATCAAAAGAGGTATATTAGATATAGGTCTTAGAACATCAATGTGAAATGCTCTCAAGGTATCTCAATTATATTCAAATGGTTTTTCAAAGATCTCATAAATCAACTTGTTTTCAAAGTTCATATTTTAAAGAAATGTTGATTTCAATCTTAGATTATGGTAAACATTTGCAAATCTTGTTTTGTCTAAGTACCCAAATGATAAAAATGGCCTAGAGACTTAATTGGCATTGAAAAATATGTTCAAAGTGGAAAGTAATCGATTACACACTCTTGGTAATCGACACAAAAGTCGAGAGGACTTGTAATCGACATAACATCCATGTAATCGATTACCATGTTCTCAGTAATCCAAGAATACGATCAAAAAGGCCATGTAATCGATTACATCAATATTGTAATCGATTACCAGAAAGTAAGAGGGCATGTAATCGATTACACAAGTCTTGTAATCGATTACCACAAACCCAGAAAGCCAAGAACACGTTTTAACTGTCATGTAATCGATTACCAGAACCCTGTAATCGATTACCAACATTCTGACAAGCCCAACGGCTATATTATTTGGCTTTTAATGTTGCCCATAAAAGCCCCCAACGGCTCTTTTGTTCCAATAACTTATAAATACTCATCTTGGGGCATCATTTGTGGTTGAACAACACTTGAGAAACATCTATCAATTGCTATAATCTGAGATTCATCCTTAAATCACTTTTGCTCTATTTTTGTATATATTGTTGAGATATTCTTGAAGAGCATTATAGGGCTTCAATTTGTATCATCTACTCTTGTGAGAGTTTTCATTCTATAAACACTTTGATTCTTTGTAAAGGGGGTGAGGTATCCCTCTAGAGAAAAGAGAGTGAGGTATCTCTCAAAGATTGTAAAGGGTGAGGTATCCCTTGTTGAAGGTGAGGCATCCTTCAAGGATTGTAAAGGGGGTGAGGTATCCCTCTAGTGGAAAGGGTGAGGTATCCCTGGTTTGAGGCTCAAGCTCAAGGGTGAGGCATCCCAAGGAGTTGAGTGCTCTTTTGTGTAAAGGTTTTCAAGCACCCGTTCAAGCTTGAAGTTTAGTGGAAAATCTCAAGTGATTTGCTTGAGGACTGGACGTAGGTCACAAGTGGATTGGTGGCTGAACCAGGATAAATCTTGTGTTTGTTCTTCTCAACTCTATCTCTTTACTTTGTGCTTTAATTATATTTGCTTGAGTTGAGTTCGATATTTCACTTTGCTTGAATTCTTTCTATCTTGGGTTGTTTATTTATAAGTGAAGTATTCAATCTCATTTATCCATTCACCTCAATCATCCAATAGCTTCAACGAAAATTGTCAATCAAACGTTTTGCGAAAGATTTACGAAAATATTTTACATACTCAATTCACCCCCCTCTTGAGTATTGAGGCCACTTGGCAACACGCATCATCCTGGTTTCCTATCTTCTGAGGAGCTAAAGGAGGATCCGTCTGAGGATCAAAACTTCTAGTTTTATACTTGGGCTGGTCTGTAGTTTATTTTGAGCTAAACAATTTATAAGTTTCTGTCTAACAGTATGTATTTATATGTATCTTTAGAAACGAAATATATGTATAATTATGGTGTGTATGTATTAGTTTGTTCTATTTCATGTTATGTTTATTTTATTTAATTATGTTATCCGCAAAAAGAAAAAAATTACAACTTATTATTATTATTTAATAAATGGTTTATAACTTGGGAAATGTTTTATTATAATTCGTCATAAATGTAATGCCCTACGGAGGCTGTTACAACACTCCTAGGTGAAGACATAAATTGACTAACAATGCTAACAGAGAATACAATGTCTAGCCTTGTTACTGTAAGGTAGTTGAGTTTTCCAACAATTCTCCTGTACTTGTCGGGATCTGTTAATAGTTCTCCATCATTTGCTATTAATTTTATGTTTGGCATCAATGGAGTGTCATATGGCTTTGCTGCCAACAACCCAATTTCTTCTAACAAGTCAAGAACATATTTTCTTTGAGATAGAAAGATTCCCTTGTTTCACAAAACTTCAATCCCAAGAAAGTACTTAAGAGCACCCAAGTCTTTTTTTGGAACTGACTCTTAGGAAAGTTCTTGAGTGCAGTAATTCCCACATCATTGCCGATAATGACAATATTGTCAACATAGACTACTAGAATGATGCATCTAGAACCAGCTTGTCTAAAGAATATAGAATGATCCTATGCACTTTACAGTAACCTAAATTTGATGACTACTTCACTAAATTTCCCAAACCAAGCTCTTGGGGATTGTTTTGGCCCATACAAGGATCTACACAATCTACACACCGTATCGGAACCAAACTCCCCCTGAGCAACAAAGCCAGGTGATTGCTCCATATACACCTCCTCTTGAAGATCACGCAAGAATGCATTCTTGACATCAAGTTGATGAAGATGCCAACCAGTAGTAGCAGCCAAGGAAATAAATAATCGTACTGATGTGAGCTTAGCAACAGGGGAGAAGGTCTCTGAGTAATCCATACCATAGACTTGGGCATATCCCTTAGCAACCAACCATGCCTTTAAGCAAGCAATGGAACCATCTTGATTCATTTTGACAGCAAACACCCATTTACAACCAATTGCTTTCTTTCCCGGAGGCAAAGAAACCAGGTCCCATGTGTGATTATGATCAAGGGCGCTTATCTCTTCTTCTATGGCAGCACACTAACCAGGATGAGAGCACGCTTCAACAATAGTTTTAGGTACAACAACACTATCTAAAGAGGCAACAAAGGATTTGGAAGGAGACAAGGCATTATACTGGACAAAGGAAGAGATGGGGTAAGTACAAGACCATTTATCTTTCCGAATGACAATTAGAAGATCTAACAAAGAAGGTGTTGGATCTTGAGCCAAAGAAGTCATAGGCAGAGGTTAAAAGTTAGGTGCGGTTGAATCAACCAAGTCAGAAGTTCGCAATCGCCTAGTATACACCTGTGTGATTGGTGGCCTAGCATGCACATGTGAGGTGTCAGAAGTAACAATATAAACAAGAAAATCATCATCAGAAGCAATGACAGAGGGAACATAAAATGCAATGGATGGAGCTATAGAAGGACCAGTATGAAAGAAAGGTGTAGACTCAAAGAAGGTAACATCAGCAGAGATTAAATACCGTCCGAGATCAGGAGAAAAGCAATGGTATCCCTTTTGGGATTGAGAATAGCCTAGAAATATACATTTCAAGGATTTTGGATCAAGTTTAGAGATTTGAGGGCGATCATCTTGAACAAAACAAGTGCAGCCAAATATGCGGGGGCGGGGGAGGGGGAGGGCTAAAGGAAACAAAGAACAAGAGGGGAATAAGGTCAAGTAAGGGATCTTCCTATTCAAAACAACAGAGAGCATACGATTAATTAAATCACATGCCGCAACAACGACATCTGCCCAGAATACCTTAGGAACTTTCATATGGAACAAAAGTGCTCTTGCTGTCTCTAGGAGATGTCTATTTTTTCTTTCGGCAACCCCATTTTGTTGAGAGGCCGAAACATATGAGGACTGGTGAATGATGCTATATTGAGACAAGAAAGTAGAGAATGAAGCAGAGAAATATTCTTTAGCATTATCACTTCTTAAAGCACGAATGACAGAGTTAAATTGTGTTCAAATTTCAGCAAAAAAACTAGAAAAAATGGAAAATAACTCAAATCGATGCTTCATGAAATATAACCAAGTAATTCGGGAAAAGTCATCAACAAAAGTCACAAAATAACAAAAATCAGATTTTGAAAGAACAGGACAAGGACCCCAAATATTTGAGTGTACAATATCAAATGGGAACACAACCCACTTATTTCCTCTATGTAAATAGGAGGCCCTACAATGTTTAGCCAATTGGCAAGACTCACAATCTAAAGTAGACAAAGACTTCAAACTTGGACAGAGGAGTTTCAAGGCCGGAACAGAAGGATGACCAAAGCGACAATGCAGTTGATGAAGAGGCGAAGCAGCCTCACTCACGCATGCAATAGGATGTGGCACATCATCACTAGGTGTAACACCCCAATTTTTCGTTAATTACGTTTTTACCCATATCGTACTGTTTTCTGATTTCTGTGTGTTATAAAATTAATTTGACTATTTCATAACTGTATTTGATTATTTCGTGTGATTTGCTCCGAGTCAAGAAAATAATAATTTTCGGGCCGAGGAAAATCTTGTTTGATTATTTGGAGCTGGGCGATCTTACTAAACCCAATCCGAATAATACACATACCAATTTTTTATTTTTTAGGAATTTTTTGTATAATAAAAATATTTATCATGCAAAAAAATCTGTGAGACCCACGTTTAGCTTGTGGGATCCACATTTGCTTTGTGGGACCTACGTTTGGGTTTGTGGGACCCACTTTTAGGAAAAGTTTACCAACGTAAATAGCTTGTAAAATTCTAAACCAAGAGGTTGAAAATTCATAAAAATGGTTAGATTTAGTAGATTAGTTAGTTTAAAATCTAACTTAATGGAATAATTAGTCTAAAACCTAATTAAGTTAATCTAAAGGGTTTAAGTGGTAATTAAATGGATTAAAACCTAATTAGTTTTTATCAAATTTTAGTTAGACAAATGTATCAATATAATTAAGTAGAAGATTAAAGACTATAAGTAAACTAATGATTAACTAAAATACAAAGGAATCTAACTAACTTTTAATTAAACATAACTAGGAGGACTTAAATATAAATAAGCTATTAAAATCAATCAATTTTTTATTAGAATTCCTATAGCTATTTTTGGATTTATGCATGCATTATGCATTCAATTATGCACTCAAAAGCAATCATGAAGTCTAGATGCTTAGTCATCCACCATCCAAATCATCAAAGGCAATTATGTTAGAAAAATTGTCAAAAAAAGGGGGCTGCATTTGTCTTGGAAGTCTACGGCCATGGATGATGGGGGGGGCTATTATTCACTTCAAAATCATTCATTCAATTATTCTAATTCATTCTCTCTTTTCTCTCCTACCCAAAGAAACCAAAGAAAACTTCTAAGTCTTCATTTCCCACACCATTCGGCCAAGCCTCTTCAATACACTTCCATCCATAAAAAATTTCATCCAACTTCATTTCCTAAATCTAAACCATATTCTAAGAACATCTCTAGTTGTGAGTTTTTGCTAAATCATCCATTTGGAGCTTGAAAAATCACTTTGAAGTTTCTTTCCTATAAGGTGAAAATTCTTCTTTCTTGTTTCTAATTTGATTTTTGATGTTCTAAGCCATGATTGATCCATGGTTTATCTTTTTCATCCATAGTTTATGACTTTATAATTTGTTTAAGCTTGTTAGGATTTTTGTTGAAGCTATACAAATTTTCTAAGGAGGAGTCCAAGGAGATCTTGTCTTCCTTATAGGTAAGAGGGAGATTTAATCTCATCAACCATGTGGGTGGTGAGAAAATGGATGTATTTGTGGTGAAGAATCCATAAGGATTCATTCACTTGGTTGTTTATTGTCTTCTTTATTTGTGATTGTTTATGTGTGCATGTTATTTTCTTTTCTAATTGTGGTTTATTATTCATACAAGCATGTTTATAGCTTTGATATTTGGTATGTGTTTTATTATTGCTTTAATATATGGCATGTATTCATAAATATATGTATATGTTCATGGATCTATGATAATTGTTGTTAGATGTGCAAATATGTTGAGATTTGCAAAAGTGTTCCAAAGAACACAAGATGAAGAGCTTATGATTTTTACTATGAAAAGAGAACCAATATGTTCTCAACCATTTTTTAAAAGGATAACCTAATTGATCTAATTAAGTTAAAGGATTTTTCAATGATTTAATGGATGAAAAATAATTTTAAACATAGTTTGTATAAAAATGGTGATTTTCGGCCAAAATATATTTTTAATGTTTAGTTGATCCAAAATTTATTTTCTAAGTGTAAACTAGTTTATTAACCTAAAATGAATTCAATTACGATGGATTTTCAAGAGTCAAATAAGTAAATGAATTTTTACTAGAAGTCTAGTATGGTAAAGAAATAAATTTTAACACTTGAAAAATACTTATCTTTGAGTTTTTAAAGAATGTTAGCAATTTTCAAAGTGTATTTTATGGTTATAATTAAATAAAGGAAGTTTTAAAGGAAAACGTAGAAAATATCATTTAGTGGATTTTTTAAATTAAGTGCTGTCAAAATTGATTAAAAATGAGCAAATATTGAAGAACGTTTCAAAATGGCATTTAAAAAGGAAAGAAATATTTTACGTAGTTGAAGAATAAAAATAACAGTAGAATAATTTATTAAATTTGATTTTTTTGAGAAAAACGTCAGAAATTATTACTTAGAGTAATTTTTGTAAAGAAAAATGGAAAATAATGTCTAAATAATATTTTTAGTTTTGGAAAGTTTAAAAATTTAATTTGGAGCGTCAAGAAATATTTTATACAGTGAAAAACAGTTGAAATAGTTTATGCGTATTTAAAATGATGATTTTTAAACTACGCGATTGAGAAAATAATTTAAAAATGTTACGCGATTGAAAAACGTTTGTAAAATATTTACGTGACTTATGGAAACAGTAAGTTTTTACTGTCGAGCCAAAGTGGTGAACTCGGACATGTTGGGAAATTGTACTGTCAAGTGGAGACATACTATTTTTGCAATTATTAATCCTAAGGGTATTTATGTAATTATGGTGACAATGAGGATATTTATATAATTATGATTCATGGTGATACTGAGGGTATTTTTGTAATTATGGATCATTACATACATAGAGTGGTATGTCAATTTGGTTAAAATTGACGATTGACTGACGAGATGAATTACACCGTGTTGTGGGTGTGATAGGCGTAGTGTGTTCATGTGAGAACTTGGAGGCGTTAGTGTGCAGTAGATTCCACATGTAGACAGTTGGTAGCTCCTCTGGGCCGTGGTAACTGAAAACACACAATAGCGATCTCGACAAATACTATTCTTAATCAGGATCTATTGGGGACTGTCTGGTACTATGCTTGGACGTACATGACGTATTTGACTGTGTACTATTCACACGATGTATTTGACTGTGTGTCATTCACACGACGTATTCGACTGTGTGCTATTTACGCGACGTATTTGACTGTGTAATAGTTGGTTGAGGCAGCTTGATGTGTGGACATGTCTACCGGATCATTCTCTCTGATGTTTGTGTTTAGCTCCATGGAGTAGGAACGAGTCTGAGTACATGGCATATTTAATTTACATCACTGTGTGAATAGTTATAATTTGATTTATGATATTATGCATCTGTGACATTTATACTTGGTTGAGATATGATATATGTTGTGCTAATATGATTTTGTTGTTTTAACTGCTATATCTGTATGTTTTGTTGTTTTCTTACTGCTATACTGGTAATGATGTAGATTGTCTCACCTCTTTGCATATATTTTCTGTATTATTATTTATGTTCCGTAAAGTCGTTGAGGAAGTAGAAGAAGAGCAGTCGTTGGATTGTCAATATAACGAGGAGCATCAACCGAGTGAACAGTTCGAGGAAGGCGAACCTCGAGATCATCCATATCATATGGATTGATTGCAGCGTGGTATGGTGTTACCAGAGTATTTCTGTCTTCCGATAATCTTCCCGAGGAAGATTCTTCGGAGGAGCAGAACTTCTAGTGTTATGCTTAGGCTAGTTTATGGTTTGCTTTAAACCAGACAGTTTGCTGTTTTAATTAAATAGTTTGTAATATGTAAATTATTTGTACCTATTAAAAACAAAATCATATGTATAATTATGGTGTGTATGTAATAGTTTGTTTTATCTTGTGTTCTGTTTATTCTATTTTATAAAATAATGTGGTATAAAAAAAATATTTTTACAATCTATATTGTTATATATTACGTAATAATTTATAACTTGGGTAGAGGTTATTATTATTGTTTGGAAATGTGACATCCCAGGTAGGGTGTTGCATTTTAGTTGGTATCGAGCCCAAGTTAGAGTCTTTTGGGGTTGTGGTTGGATCTGTTTTGCTTGTGTTGTGTGATTCTCTCCGTTATTGGTGTCCGAAAGGATACATCTGACTTTGTTTTGTCTTGTTTGATGGAAGGAGAAGATGTCTGGCGGAAGAGGAACGCGTGCAAACGTGAACTGTAATGTTGACCCAATGATGCAAAGAAAATGAGGCTATGCAGCGTATGGCAGAGGTGATTACGCAACAAAATGAACGAGCAGCTCAACAGCAAGATGCGACTGCTGATGCTCTAAACTTGTCTGAGTTTAGGCATAATAACCTGCCGCAGTTCAGAGGTGAATTTAATCCAGAGAAGGTGAGTCTTTGGATCCAAGATCTCGAAAAGATATTTGAAGGAATGGGGTGCGCCAATGATCGAAAGGTGATGTATGCTACATTTATGCTGAGAGGGGATGGTGAGAACTGGTGGAGAGGAACCCGACATTTACTACAAGCTAAGGGAACGGAAATTACTTGGGAGGTATTCTGTGAGGTATTTCTGGAAAAGTACTTTCCTGCCAGTGCTCAACATGCCAAGGAGATGGAATTTCTTGGTTTACGTCAGGGTAACATGACTGTCAATGAATATGCTTCTAAATTTGAGAGCTTGTCTCAGTTCTCAGACTATGCTCAAACTCGACAGAATGATGCGTGGAAATGTCGTAAGTTTGAGGAAGGGCTGAGGGTAGAGTTGAAGCGAGGAGTGCTACCCTTAAGGATGAACCAGTTTCATGCTTTGGTGGACACATATGTACGACTCGAGGAGTTGGAGCCGTCACGTGATCCAAGGAACTTTGGACCGACTAGATTCCAAAGAGGAGGCAACAACAACAACAATAACAATAACTGATTTCAACGCAAGCCGTATTCGAGACCACTGGGAAGTCAGTGTAACACCCTTCGTAGGGCGTCACATTTTAAAAAAAATAAATAAATAAATCTTAAAACTAATTAGAATTATTTTATAAAAGCTTTGAGTTTCAAAATATAGATTTTAAAATTTCTTATCGCGGAAATATAAACTTACCGGAAATTTTAAGTAAAATGGAAATTCAATTTAACAGATTAACATACACATCACCAATTATTTCATATAGTTAAAACGTAATATTTACAGACTCGAGAAACAAGAGCAACTCAAAGACGAGTACTACCATAGCACGGTAATAACACTAACGAGAAAAAAAATTCAACCTACATAGTTTGTTTCTTCACCAACTGCATCTTGTTGAAACTTGAAAGTCCACTCAATGACGCCCGTCACCATCTCCAGAGTACTGTCTCCTATAGGTTTGAGTATGTGTTCCGCCTACTATACGAATTCAAGAATACAAACCAAACAAAAACAACACAGGAAAGAGGTGAGATCCCTTTCACCAATACCGATAGACGGTAGTAAAGTAAGAATAATACGAATGACAAAGTCATTCCATACACACAGATAATCACAATTATAGTCATGTTATCAATTTACAAATATTTCTAATATGCATATAACCTAATAAAATAAACAAGTAATAACATTATCGGGATCGGAGATGAGATATAACAATTCATACCATATAGAATATCATAACAAGACAATAAAAATAAAGATTAAATTCAATAACAACAAATTTCATAGCAGAACAAAAATACAATAATGCACGGACAAAATACAACATATAAACAATTAATATCGGATATGAAAGATCACAAATAAAAATATCACGATAAAAGATAACGATATAAAAGAAATAACAAATAAAAGATAATAGATAAAAATAACAAATAGAAGATAATAATGCACCACATATCAACATATACAATAAGATACAATCCTACTCCATGGAGCTAAAGAAAACACAAGTATCGAGAGAGAGAGAATGATTCGCAAAATCTAATAGTACCACGGCTGCCCCACCAACTATTGCTTGCTGTCACACGTTGCGTCTATAGCCCCACGACACAGAATCCATCAATCCAGGCGTGGTGTAGTTCACGGTCTCACGTTGTGGCACTACAGGCAAATGTACTACTAGATTTCACAAATCTCGATTAAATATAGTGTACGTTGAGTACCATAGTGCGCTATCGGTTTACCACGGCCCAAATGGAGCTACCAACTGCTCCACATGTGGGATCCCGTACACTAAAGTCTCCAAGTTCATTAGAACAATGAACCACACTACGTTTATCGCATCGACAACACGATGTGATTCGTCTCGTCAACCAATCCACCAAATACATGGCACACATAACGAGATAGATGGAAAGCACATGCGGGTTCACATTTTCCCGACAATGAGATATAAATTTTCAAAAGCCTCATGCGGGTTCACATTTTCCCAACAAACAAATAGATTTTCAAAAAGCACATGCGGGTTCACATTTTCCCGACAAAAAGCTTGATATAGATTTTCAAAAATAATCATGCGGGTTCACATTTTCCCGACAGTATAAAGATAGTAACGGTCAATCGCGTAGAAATTTTATCGCATTTTCATAATTCCGTCATTTTTACAAACGTTTAAAAATCGCGTAAAGATATTTTTCTGTTTTTAAAATCGCGTAGCATTTTTAATACGTTTTCTCAATCGCGTAGGATTTTTAAATCGTTTTCTTGTCCAACTTCCTTAAATAATTTGTTTAAAACAGACAGAAATAATATTTAGTATTTTCAAATTATGTAGAATATTTTTCATAGCGTATACTGTCTTTTGGACATCTTTTCTATCTTATTTATCCGTTTTTACTAAAAATTGACAGTATTTTGTTTAATAAATTATAATAATGGTTTCCTAAATTTACCATTTAAAAGTCCTTTTCATTTTTATTAATACCAAATAATTATACTTTTGAAAATTCCTAACGTGCTTCAAAACACACGATGAGCTATACGTTAGAAATTTTATAAAGCTACTGTATTTCTTCTTACAGTAAAAACCATTAGTATTAACCTCTTAAACTTAATTCTAACTATTTTATTTCTTTAAAACTCATTGTAGAAGATTTACTTTAACTTGTATTGCTTCTTCTTGATTGAAAATAGCTTGGAATTAATTTTTAGAAATCATGAATGTATTATTTGGCATGTTGGCCGAATTTGATAAAAACTTTGCATTTGATTTCTAAATTATTTTTCACCTTTTAAATACATGTTTAATCTCTTGTATTGTCTACATTGATTTAATCCTTACCCTAGAAAATAGTTTTAGAAATCAAAGTGTTGAAGTTAGACATGTTGAATGAAAATATAAGGTTATGCCATTTAATTTCCAAATTCATTTTTCTTAATCTAAACAAATGGATATCTTACCAATTCTCTTAGGTTAATTAGGTCACTTTTTAAGAAAATTAAGAGAACATTTTGGTTCCCCATTTGGATCATGGCCGTGAGCCTTGTTAGTGTGTTCTTTGGAACACTCATACAATCCTTGACATATTATTCATATCCTATATTTTATCATGCATTTCTAACACATGCAATATTATCAAAGCTTGTAGACATGCAAATTAAAGCTTGTAGACATGCAATTTATTACAAATATCACATAAGAAGACTACTAACAAATACACAACAACCTACTAGTAAGCACCAAATTATCAAACACACAAATAACAAACACACAAATAATTAACACATCAAAACAAGCACACCACCGAATCCTTATGGATTCTACAAGCACAACCACATATATTCCTCACCACCAACACTTGGTTGATGAGGGTAATCTCCCTCTTACCTCTTGAAGAACCTCCAAGTCCTTTGTATGTCTCCTTCAAGCAAGCTTCCTCCTCCAAGAGCTCCTTGAAAACAAAGAAAACATACAATATTAATACCTAAGGCTCTAAACTAGAATAATCATGGATTAAAATCATGATTAAAACTTTAAAATGGATAGAAACATGAAGATTAAAGAATTTCACCTTCATGGTTTCAAACTTGAGCTTTGAAGAACAAGGTAGAAAATGGAAGATTTAGGAAAAACTTCCAACATGAAAGTTCCTTAGAATGGTATGGAGATTCAAGATCTATGGTCATTTAAATTTTTAGAAGCTTGGAAGAGGATTTTTGGTGATTGGCCGAATTCAAGAGGAAGAGAAAAAGGAAAGAAATTTGGTTGCTTGATCTTGGTTCTTTGAAGAAAAAGATATAGAAGAGAACAAATGAAATAAATTGATGAAGATTGTCTCCATTTGGGAGCTTTGGCCGTGAACACAAAGAGAGAAAAGAAGGAAGAATATTTGAGAGGTTGGCTTGATAGCTTTTGAGAAAGATGAAGACTTTAGGTTAAACAAAAGCAAAGTCTCCTATTTTAGAATGCATGGCCGTAAATGACCTTGAGAGAAAGTGAGAGATATTTGTTTTGCTTCCTCCAAATGCATGGTCACAATTGCATAGGAAATAAGCATGAAATGAATTATTGAATATTGCCTTTCTTAAGGTATTCAATTGCCGTAGAAACTAAACAAGAGAGCCACCAAAATTGACTAACTTTATAAAATTGAAACTACACTTATCACCCTTTATTAGGCATTGCCGTAGAAGCATGAAGAGAAGAATGAATTGAAATGCAATATTTGCTTTTCCAAAGCATGCAATTGCCGTAAACACAAGTGAAGAGAAGCCACCAAAATTGACTTTGTTATACTTGGGTAATTAAATGTAAGATAGAAAGAATTGAATGGAAATATTAGCTTCACACAAAATGGCTTTGCCGTAGAATGAATTCAAAGAGAAGCCACCAATGTTGACTTGGTTAACTAGTTGAAAGATAGGAAAGATAGAAATGTGATATTGGCTTTGCAAAAATTTGCAATTGCCGTAGAAACAACAAAGAAAAGCCACTAAATTTGACTAGTCTTTCTTTTATTAAATTTGGCATTCTTCATGCATTTCAATAAGCTTTCTACGTGAATTCACAAAGTGAATTGAATAATTAGAGCAATTCTCTTCTCTTCCACCGTAGCTTCACACAAATTCAAGAAGTCCAATATTTGTTTAAAAGTTTGCTTTCTATTGGTTCTTAAAATTCAAGCCATTAATTTTGACCAATTTCTATTGGTTAATTATTTGCTAACTTGATTCTTATTGGTTGCTATTTTTGTTGACTAATTTCTATTGGTGCACATTATATTTTATAGTATACTTTAACCAATGAACAATATTTATTATTTATAAAGTCAGTATCTATTATCCAATGGATAATAAAATACACATAGATTTTTATTTTAGATTAACAGAGTAGTAATTATTATTGATCATTTTTTTCTACTGATTACCCTTGATGAGTCATAAAGCGAGTCATCAAAGAGAAATTTCTAGAACATGTGACTCACTACGATGAGTCAGTATGATGAGTCATCGTGGAATTTTCTAGAACGAGTGAGTCAGCATGGCGAGTCAGCGTAGATATTTTCTAGAGCAGATGAGTCAGCATAGATATTTTCCAAAACAGGTGAGTCAGCATGGCGAGTCAACATAGATATTTTCCAAAGCAGGTGAGTCAGCATGGCGAGTCAGCGTAGATATTTTCCAAAGCAGGTGAGTCGACATCGAGTCATGCGATCGCATCACAATCGTATCATTGGTGCATCATAAATGGTGAGTCACGGCCGAGTCATCGAGAGAAGCTTCTGAACTGGCGAGTCAACTGCCGCGGTGAGTCACAGTGTGCCGAGTCGAAGCTCAACTTCGGAACCTTCTAGAAGGCTGCCGAGTCATGATCTTGAGGTGTCACGCCACATGTCATCATCCTATTGCCCCGTTGCAATGAGTCACGACCACCAATTTTGACCAGGCTCCTCATTGGTCCACGTGTACGACACTTAATGACTAAACGTGGGTCCCGCAAAATATTTTCGGGTCCGTAGTCACTTATTTATACGACTAATAAAATAATATTATAATAATATAAAATTATTTTATTTGTGATTAAATCTAAAAATTAAAAGATTAATTTTAGGCTCATTCGAGTGGGTTTAGTAAGATCCCCTATCTCGAATAATTAAAAACAGATTTTCCCGGTCCGGAAAAATATTATTTTCCTACCCCGAGCAAATCACACAAAAAGTCCATATAAAATTACAGACGGTATATCGGACATTAAATCAAGAAGAAAACAATTAAAAACAAGCAAAAAACGATGCGTTCGGGACGTAACGGTCATTTTTCCATTTTTTCCCACAACGTAGGTAATCGTCCAAAACGTTCAAATAAAATATCCAGCAATATTATATAGGCTGTATATCTTTCAGAAAAATTAAAACAGTAGCTCAGAAAAATTTTTATTTCACTGTCTTGAAGAAAAATACGTAAAATGATTATATAAAATACTAGACAGTATTATACATCATTTTTGATACGAGAAAAATTTAAAACAAGAATTTGATAAAATTTTTATTTTACTTGTATCGAAACAAATTATGTAAAACTACCAAATAAAATAACAAACAGTATTATTTTTCTGTATTTCATACAGAAAAATAAGAAACAGTAAAATAGGGACACAACGGTCTTTTACCCAAAAGTTGGGGCGTTACAGTCAGCCTCAACGTCCATCTATCGGGGGAAGTTCTAGTGGCAACAAAGCTGGTACGAATGTGGCGTTTACGCCAAGATGTTTTAAATGTGAAAAGAGTGGCCATATATCTAGAGACTGTTCAATCAAAGGGCCAATCTGTTTCAAGTGTGGAAGGCCTGGGCATGTTTCTAGAGAATGTAACCAGTCAGAAAGGAAGCCAGTTGTGAGCAATGTTCGTGCTACTCAGCCGCGATCTGGAGGGCAAGCGTACACGATGAGCGAAGTTGAGGCTTCTCAGTCTGAAGATCTTATTTAGGGGGAAGGTGTCGTAGCAGGTAATCTTTTGACTGTACTATATGATTCAGGTGCGACGCATTCATTTATTGCGTATGACTGTGTGGATTGGTTGAAATTGCCTGTGTCTTCTTTGAGTTTTCAATTGATTGTTTCTACACCAACTGCCAAGCCTGTTGTTACATCTAAAGTATGTTTGAACTGTCTTATTACCATAAATGATCGAGTCTTTTCGGTCAATTTAATTTGCTTACCTCTCGTTGAAATAGATATAATATTAGGAATGGATTGGTTATCTTCTAACCATATCCTATTAAATTGTGCCAATAAAACCTTAGTTTTTCCTAAGGATGAGGATTCTAGATTTTTAACTGCTGTCAAAGTCAAATCTTTGTTGAGGGACGGAGCTCAAGGATACATGTTGCTGTCTTCTTTGGAAGTCAAGAGTGAAAAAGATGTGAATGCTATTCCAATCGTGAATGAATTTCTGGAAGTTTTTCCTGATGATGTACCTAGCTTGCCACTGGAAAGAGAAACCGAGTTTGCTATTGATTTGGTACCAGGAGTAGGTCCTATTTCGATTGCACCATATAGGATGTCGCCATCAGAATTGGTGGAGTTGAAGAAGCAATTGGAGGAATTATTGGAAAAGCAGTTTGTGCGACCGAGTGTTTCACCGTGGGGAGCGCGCCGATTACTAGTCAAGAAGAAGGATGAAACTTCTCGTCTTTGCGTAGACTATCGTCAGTTGAATAAGGTCACGATAAAGAACAAATATCCACTTCCAATGATCGATGATTTGATGGACCAGCTGAAAGGAGCAACTATTTTCTCTAAAATAGATCTGCGATTAGGTTATCATCAGATTCGTGTCAAGGTAGAGGATATACCTAAAGCAGCTTTTCGAACTCGTTACGGGCATTATGAGTATCAGGTGATGCCGTTCGGAGTGACGAATGCTCCTGCAATATTCATAGACTATATGAATAGGATTTTTCATCCATACCTAGACAGATTTGTCGTTATTTTTATTGATGACATTCTGATCTATTCCCAAAATAAGGAAGAGCATGCTGAACATCTCAGTATAGTTCTCCAAATTTTGAAGGACAAGAAGCTGTATGCAAAATTGGCAAAGTGTGAGTTTTGGCTAGAAGAAGTTCAATTTCTGGGTCACGTAATTTCCAAGGAAGGTATTGCGGTGGACCCATCGAAAGTGGAAACTATTTTGCAATGGGAGAGGCCGAAGACGGTAACTGAAATTTGAAGTTTTGTTGGAATGGCCGGATATTATCGGAGGTTCATTGAAGGTTTTTCTAAAATAGCTGGACCTCTTACGCAACTCACAAGGAAGAGTCAAGCTTTTGATTGGACGAAAGAATGTGAGGCAAGTTTTCAAGAGTTGAAGAAGAGATTGACGACTGCACCAGTGCTAATTTTGCCAGATCCTAATGAGGCTTTTGAGGTGTATTGTGATGCTTCTTACCAAGGGTTAGGATGCGTGTTGATGCAGAACAGAAATGTGGTAGCCTATGCTTCAAGACAATTGAAGGTTCATGAGAGGAACTACCCAACGCATGATTTGGAACTCGCTGCAGTGGTTTTTGTGTTGAAAGTGTGGAGACATTTTCTGTAAGGAGCTGTGTTCAATGTCTTCAGTGACCACAAGAGTTTAAAATACCTATTCAATCAAAAGGAATTGAACATGAGGCAGAGGCGATGATTAGAGTTCTTGAAGGACTATGATTTTTAACTCCAATACCATCCGAGAAAAGCAAATGTGGTAGCGGATGCTTTAAGTAGAAAGGTGATCAGTGTTTCTACTATGATGATAAAGGAGAAAGAATTGATCAATCAGTTTAGAGATTTA
Organism: Ormosia emarginata; assembly: GCA_029884605.1. Taxonomy (NCBI): domain Eukaryota; kingdom Viridiplantae; phylum Streptophyta; class Magnoliopsida; order Fabales; family Fabaceae; genus Ormosia; species Ormosia emarginata. The sequence goes on along the minus strand of JAQQTP010000079.1, from coordinate 29,330,202 downwards.
CAGTTGTCAGTGGAATTGCAACCAGGAAGGATTCGTCTAAGTAAAGTTATTATTTTGAATGACTTGCTGGAAGAAATCAAGGAAAAACAGGATAAGGATCCATATTTACTGAATAAGAAAGAATTTTTGAAGCAAGGTCATAAGGCAACGGTTGAGGAAGGATCTGATGGAATCTTAAGATTTAAAGGAAGGATTTGTATACTTAATGATCCCGATCTGAAGCAAGCGATTTTGGACGAAGCTCATACTAGTAGGTTGAGTATGCATCCGGGGATGATAAAGATGTATCAAGATTTAAAGCGGATGTTTTGGTGGCCAAGGATGAAGAGAGATGTTGTGGAACGTGTAGCGTCTTGTCTGGTTTGTCAAAAAGCAAAAGTGGAACATCAAAGACCAGTCGGTATGTTACAACCTTTAACTATTCCCGAGTGGAAATGGGATAGTATCTCAATGGATTTTGTTACCGGATTGCCAAGAACTAAGAAGGGTCATGATTCTATATGGGTTATAGTTGATAGGCTTACGAAGTCAGCGCACTTCTTGCCGATCAATATCAAGTATTCGTAGGAACGATTAACCCAGGTGTACATTAGTGAAATTGTTAGACTTCACGGTGTACCCTCAAGTATAGTTTCTGATAGAGACCCGAGGTTTACGTCAAGGTTTTGGCGAAGCTTACAAGAAGCCATGGGGACTAAGTTACGTCTGAGTTTTGTTTATCATCCGCAGACTGATGGTCAAACGGAGAGAACTATTCAATCACTGGAAGATCTATTGCGTGCTTGTGTGTTGGAACAACAAGGAAGTTGGGATGAATTTCTGTCTTTGATAGAATTCACCTACAACAATAGTTTTCACTCAAGTATAGGGATGGCACCCTATGAAGCACTTTATGGGTGACGATGTCGAACACCTTTGTGTTGGTATCAAGATGGGGAAAGTATGACCATTGGACCTGATCTTGTGCAACAAACTACGGAGAAGGTGAAGATGATTCAGGAGAAAATGAGGACAACTCAGAGCCGACAGAAAAGCTATGCTGATAAGCGGAGACGACCTCTTGAATTTGAGGAAGGTGAATATGTGTTTTTGTGTGTAACACCTACGACTGGTGTCGGAAGGGTTATCAAATCTAGAAAACTCACTTCTAAATTCATTGGACCTTATTAACTCATTCGTCGGATAGGTCTTGTAGCCTACCAGATAGCTTTACCACCTTTTCTATCCAATCTCCATAATGTATCCATATGCCTCAATTGAGAAAATATATCCCCGATCCAACACATGTCATTCAGCCTGATGAAGTACAACTGAAAGATAATTTGACGTATGAGACACTTCCTGTTAAGATTGAGGATAGGAGAGTGAAACAGCTTCGAGGGAAGATGATTGTATTAGTAAAGGTAATATGGAATGAGGTAACGGGAGATGCTACTTGGGAGCTAGAAGACAAAATGAAGGAGCAGTACCCACATCTTTTCCAAGGTACGATAAATTTCGGGGACAAAATTTCTGTTAGTGGGGGAGAGTTGTAATACCCCAATTTTTAGTTAATTACGTTTTTACCCTTATTGTACTATTTTCTGATTTCTGTGTGTTATAAAATTAATTTGACTATTTCGTAACTGTATTTGATTGTTTCGTGTGATTTGCTCCGAGTCAAGAAAATAATAATTTTTGGGTCGGGGAAAATCTTGTTTGATTATTTGGAGTTGGGCGATCTTACTAAACCCAATCCGAATAATACACATATCAATTTTTTATTTTTTAGGATTTTTTTGTATAATAAAAATATTTATCATGCAAAAAAATCTATGGGACCCACGTTTAGCTTGTGGGACCTACATTTGCTTTGTGGGACCCACGTTTGGGTTTGTGGGACCCATTTTTAAGAAAAGTTTACTAACGTAAATGGCTTGTAAAATTCTAAACCAAGAGGTTGAAAATTCATAAAAATGGTTAGATTTAGTAGATTAGTTAGTTTAAAATCTAACTTAATGGAATAATTAGTCTAAAACCTAATTAAGTTAATCTAAAGGGTTTAAGTGGTAATTAAATGGATTAAAACCTAATTAGTTTTTATCAAATTTTAGTTAGACAAATGTATCAATATAATTAAGTAGAAGATTAAAGACTATAAGTAAACTAATGATTAACTAAAATACAAAGGAATCTAACTAACTTTTAATTAAACATAACTAGGAGGACTTAAATATAAATAAGCTATTAAAATCAATCAATTTTTTATTAGAATTCCTATAGCTATTTTTGGATTTATGCATGCATTATGCATTCAATTATGCACTCAAAAGCAATCATGAAGTCTAGATGCTTAGTCATCCACCATCCAAATCATCAAAGGCAATTATGTTAGAAAAATTGTCAAAAAAAGGGGGCTGCATTTGTCTTGGAAGTCTACGGCCATGCATGATGGGGGGGCTATTATTCACTTCAAAATCATTCATTCAATTATTCTAATTCATTCTCTCTTTTCTCTCCTACCCAAAGAAACCAAAGAAAACTTCTAAGTCTTCATTTCCCACACCATTCGGCCAAGCCTCTTCAATACACTTCCATCCATAAAAATTTCATCCAACTTCATTTCCTAAATCTAAACCATATTCTAAGAACATCTCTAGTTGTGAGTTTTTGCTAAATCATCCATTTGGAGCTTGGAAAATCACTTTGAAGTTTCTTTCCTATAAGGTGAAAATTCTTCTTTCTTGTTTCTAATTTGATTTTTGATGTTCTAAGCCATGATTGATCCATGGTTTATCTTTTTCATCCATAGTTTATGACTTTATAATTTGTTTAAGCTTGTTAGGATTTTTGTTGAAGCTATACAAATTTTCTAAGGAGGAGTCCAAGGAGATCTTGTCTTCCTTATAGGTAAGAGGGAGATTTAATCTCATCAACCATGTGTGGTGGTGAGAAAATGGATGTATTTGTGGTGAAGAATCCATAAGGATTCATTCACTTGGTTGTTTATTGTCTTCTTTATTTGTGATTGTTTATGTGTGCATGTTATTTTCTTTTCTAATTGTGGTTTATTATTCATACAAGCATGTTTATAGCTTTGATATTTGGTATGTGTTTTATTATTGCTTTAATATATGGTATGTATTCATAAATATATGTATATGTTCATGGATCTATGATAATTGTTGTTAGATGTGCAAATATGTTGAGATTTGCAAAAGTGTTCCAAAGAACACAAGATGAAGAGCTTATGATTTTTACTATGAAAAGAGAACCAATATGTTCTCAACCATTTTTTAAAAGGATAACCTAATTGATCTAATTAAGTTAAAGGATTTTTCAATGATTTAATGGATGAAAAATAATTTTAAACATGGTTTGTATAAAAATGGTGATTTTCGGCCAAAATATATTTTTAATGTTTAGTTGATCCAAAATTTATTTTCTAAGTGTAAACTAGTTTATTAACCTAAAATGAATTCAATTACGATGGATTTTCAAGAGTCAAATAAGTAAATGAATTTTTACTAGAAGTCTAGTATGGTAAAGAAATAAATTTTAACACTTAAAAAATACTTATCTTTGAGTTTTTAAAGAATGTTAGCAATTTTCAAAGTGTATTTTATGGTTATAATTAAATAAAGGAAGTTTTAAAGGAAAACGTAGAAAATATCATTTAGTGGATTTTTTAAATTAAGTGCTGTCAAAATTGATTAAAAATGAACAAATATTGAAGAACGTTTCAAAATGGCATTTAAAAAGCAAAGAAATATTTTACGTAGTTGAAGAATAAAAATAACAGTAGAATAATTTATTAAATTTGAATTTTTTGAGAAAAACGTCAGAAATTATTACTTAGAGTAATTTTTGTAAAGAAAAATGGAAAATAATGTCTAAATAATATTTTTAGTTTTGGAAAGTTTAAAAATTTAATTTGGAGCGTCAAGAAATATTTAATACAGTGAAAAACAGTTGAAATAGTTTATGCGTATTTAAAATGATGATTTTTAAACTACGCGATTGAGAAAATAATTTAAAAATGTTACTCGATTGAAAAACGTTTGTAAAATATTTATGCGACTTATGGAAACAGTAAGTTTTTACTGTCGGACCAAAGTGGTGGACCCGGACATGTTGGGAAATAGTACTGTCAAGTGGAGACATACTATTTTTGTAATTATTAATCCTAAGGGTATTTATGTAATTATGGTGACAATGAGGATATTTATATAATTATGATTCATGGTGATACTGAGGGTATTTTTGTAATTATGGATCATTACATACATAGAGTGGTATGTCAATTTGGTTAAAATTGACGATTGACTGACGAGATGAATTACACCGTGTTGTGGGTGTGATAGGCGTAGTGTGTTCATGTGAGAACTTGGAGGCGTTAGTGTGTAGTAGATTCCACATGTGGACAGTTGGTAGCTCCTCTGGGCCGTGGTAACTGAAAACACACACTAGCGATCTCGACAAATACTATTCTTAATCAGGATCTATTGGGGACTGTCTGGTACTATGCCTGGACGTACATGACGTATTTGATTGTGTACTATTCACACGACGTATTTGACTGTGTGCCATTCACATGACGTATTTGACTGTGTGCTATTTACGCGACGTATTTGACTGTGTAATAGTTGGTTGAGGCAGCCTGATGTGCGGACATGTCTACCGGATCATTCTCTCTGATGTTTGTGTTTAGCTCCATGGAGTAGGAACGAGTCTGAGTACATGGCATATTTAATCTACATCACTTTGTAAATAGTTATAATTTGATTTATGATATTATGCATCTGTGACATTTATACTTGGTTGATATATGATATATGTTGTGCTAATATGATTTTGTTGTTTTAACTGCTATATCTGTATGTTTTGTCGTTTTCTTACTGCTATACTAATAATGATGTAGATTGTCTCACCTCTTTGCATATATTTTCTGTATTATTATTTATGTTCCGTAAAGTCATTGAGGAAGTAGAAGAGGAGCAGCCGCTGGATTGTCAATATAATGAGGAGCATCAACCGAGTGACCAGTTCGAGGAAGGCGAACCTCGAGATCATCCATATCATATGGATTGATTGCAGCGTGGTATGGTGTTACCAGAGTATTTCTGTCTTCCGATAATCTTCCCGAGGAGGATTCTTCGGAGGATCAGAACTTCTAGTGTTATGCTTGGGCTAGTTTATGGTTTGCTTTAAACCAGACAGTTTGCTGTTTTAATTAAATAGTTTGTAATATGTAAATTATTTGTACCTATTAAAAACAAAATCATATGTATAATTATGGTGTGTATGTAATAGTTTGTTTTATCTTGTGTTCTGTTTATTCTATTTTATAAAATAATGTGGTATAAAAAAAAATATTTTTACAATCTATATTATTATATATTACGTAATAATTTATAACTTGGGTAGAGGTTATTATTATTGTTTGGAAATGTGACATCCCCAGTAGGGTGTTGCACTAGGTGTATCCAGTATGTACAATCTTCCTGATTCATGACCACTACCTGTAATCTTCTTCGTACCAAGATCCTGAAAAACACAATAACTAAGAAAGAAGTAAACACCACAATTAAGAGCTTTTGTAATTTGGCTAACAAATAGAAGATTAAAAGGAAACCTAGGCAGACAAAGAACAGAGGTAAGAGGCAAAGAACTAGTGGGTTGTGCAATACTAATACCCGTAACACGAGATGTGGAACCATCTGCTAAAGTAACATGAGAAGAAGTGGATGAAGGAACGAAGTTGGATAAGATAACTGTGTTGCTGGTCATATGATCTGTGGCTCTAGAGTCAATGACCCAGCCACGAAAGGCAATGGAAAGATAAACAATGAGTTTACCTGTTTGAACTAAGGTGGCTGTGGAAGACTTAGCAGGCTGGTATGAAGCATAAAACTGAGTGAGGCATGCATACTCATCAACTAGGACAACAACAATGACATGAACTTCTTGTTAAGGTGTGGTAGGGGTAGCTAGTAACCCTTCATGCGTGGCAACATTAGCAAATTCTGGAGTGGGAAAGGATGATGGCTTTCTATGGAGTTTCCAGCAAGTTCTCTGTATATGAACATAATCCCCGCAATAATGACAGGTGCGAGGATCATTTTTGCCTCCCTCTCTCCCGCCACCCCAGCCACCTCTAGTACCACTCCTCCTACCATGAGTATTGTCGTTTCATGAGGTGGAGCTAACTAAGGTAGTAAGTTCCCCGATATATGCATCATTTCTAGCAACTTTACAAACTCGCTGTAGCTTGGAAAATATGTTAGACAACTTTCCTAGAAGTTCTAAGCCTATGAGAAGTTGGGTGTGAGCCACCTCATACTCATAATCCAAACCAGCTAAAAAACACTGGACAATGATTTCTTCGCGTTGTTCTTACATTTGTTTAATGTCAGTCGTTAGTGGATACAAGGTTTTCATTCCTCAAACATGCGGTTGACATCAGAATAGTACTGAAGCAATGCTCTCCCTTTCCATGCTGCTTGATATAAGCTTGTTAACAACTCATGAACATGGAACAAGTTATGTTTACTAGCATATAAAGATTCGAGATACGACCACAATTCTTTTATCGTACAATAATGCCCAACCAAGTCCTGTATATGATATTCCATAGAGTTCAGAATTTGATTCAAAATTCTATCATCATCCTTCAGCCACTTCTCTTTGGCAGCGGCTTCCCTTAGCGGATCAGCAGTGAGGTGGGTACCAAAGTCATTATACAAGAGATGTCGCTGAACAAAGCCTTTCCATAACACATAATTTGGGTCATTTAATTTTCGGTTTGTGATTCTGGAATTGGAGGAGATGACCTCAATCACGGATTTCTTGTCCTCCGCCATCACCGTACAAGTTTCAACTATTCAATCCGAGAGCTGCACAACCGTCGAGATCAACGAACAAAGGCTGCTCTACACCGTGTGCCCAGAACTAAGTAACAACGATAAGAAGAAGACTACAACAACGAGACCCCTACAACAGAGACGACACAGCTTCCCTGCTAGGCGCGAGACCTTCTGGCTCACCCTTAGACCAGCGGTGATTCCATCTGGATCACCTCACCATGTTAACCCGTAGCCAACAGCAAGGCTGCACACTGGAGAGAGAAGGAAGAAAAGAGGAAAAAGGGCGGTAAGGGGTATTAATCGAGTAATGGAGTGGAAAGAAAAAAAATTATAAGGAGAGAGAAAAGAAAAAAATGAAGGAGACAAAGAAACTTTTACAGAATTTCAGCTACCCAGGCTTTCTCTGATACCATATTATCAGATAAATGGAAAAAGTGAGCTGAAGCCATGACCGTAACCTGGTCAGGCACATGTATATATATTTACAGAGATGAGACAATACTAGAGAGATTATGTGGAATTAATAACTAAATGAGGAATCTAAATATCAACCCAATATTCTAACTTAATGACATAATATTATGTCCCAATTGATACCCAGATATTTATCCGTAATGTAACAACCTAAAATAATACTTCTCTACTTTGTTGATAAAGTTATTTTAATTATTCCGATTTTTAACTAAACAAGATTAACAAGATAACGTTTTCGTAAATTTTTCAAACATGAAAACAATAACTTAAAATTTAATGCGTGGAATTTTCTAAGCATAAACATCATAATTCAAATTCCCAAACACATGTTCAGAGGGAAATCACAAAATTTGACCTATGCTAGGTCATATACAGGCCGATAGTTAAAAGAAAACAACATGAAATAAAATAAAACATCAACACTTTTCTCCTCTATTCAAGTAGTATGTGGAGGAGAAATGAGTAGCGGTCAATAGTCAGCATAGCTAGGACAGGCTACAACATGGTCACCAAGGAGGAAGAACCACTTGAAACATAAAGTGGCCAGAAATTTTTATGGTTCTAAATTCTGGATGAGCTATGGATGAAACTTGAATTGTGATATGTCTGGTGAATGTGAACAGTTTAGTGTCCAAGTCATAGGACTGATTTCTTTCACCCAACCAAATAACAATAGTGCTCATATCTGCGGGTCTGGAATACCACGATAGAAATCACAGGGGGTGAGAAAAGATTTCTCAGTAGGAAAAAGACTTAAAAAAAACAGAACTAATGGCGTTCTAGGGGAATCGATTTTTAAGTAAAATGTTTATGGCAGTAATTAATTTTGCTTAAGAAAACCTCCGATTCCCAAAACGTTTTTACCTTTCAGAAATACCTTCTCTACAAAATAAAATAGATGTTAGAAATTTAAGCGATAAGAAATAATATTACAGACAACAATATAAAATTGCATTAAGGGAAGACAGAAACATTCACACATCCAATATATTAGTTACACCTCTAGAATGCTAATCATAAGTAACACAGAAATTTAATAAATATCTATACAGATTGCGATTAAGAGATTCACAGGATAGAATAATCATAAAAGTGATTTAAGTGTTTTTTATTAAAACCAACTCCATGGAGTGCTCCTTTGGGATAGCGGATGGATGAGAGTACACATACCTCCCACTGTATGCTCTCCATCGTCCTGGAGAAAAATGGCATGTCAAAGTAATGCCACCTCCGGAAGTGACCCCCATGATTAACAAAATCACAGTCCAACCAGGACTTGTTCTACCCTGAACATACGTGTGGTCATAATAGCATTACTCCCAAGGGTTTCACCACCCCCCAATCTACTCCTCACATATCATCGTGTAGGCTAATCCCAAGGAATCCTTGTCTTTCCACTTTTATCATATAATTACATATTTCACAATTTGAGAGCTTTTGGTGTCTTTAAAATAGAACTCATCAAAATAGATTCCAATGATACAATTCAAGGCTCATGGCCATCCACCAAGTTCCAACATCCAATTTCAAATTTCAAATTCCTCATGAGCATAAGTGTATGATCACTTTGTACAAATCAATAAATTCCAAACAGCATAGTAAAATAATCAAGATTATGCCAAACCAATAATATTAATCAAGTTAAAGTATAATAACTCAAGCCTTTTATGTCAAGCAATCCCAACCAAGCATATATTCTATAATCATAATCAATATTTGCATTCCAATAATCATTGAAGCATGGCTGTCCACTTAAATAAACAACTTACCATTACATTCTTTCAAGATAAAAGAAACGTTAAAGACCATTTGTAAACAACATAGAGTTTAGAATCACAAAGTAGTGAATTGAATCTAAAATAGCAACAACACTTAAAATTATTAGTACTATAATATATTTAATTTAGAGTCCTTCTTCATGAATAAAAAATTAAAAAACAGAAAGTGTTCTTGTTAGAAAAGAATAGAAGAATGGAGGTTTAAGTAGATATAATATAGAATTTCATGAAGAAGAATTTGTAGAGAAGTGAGTTCCCTTTTATTTTTCCTACCTTGACCACTTCCCTAATAAAGAGAAAGATGGATGATGCTTCTTCAAATGTCCATGGTTGATGAAGACAAGAATAGAGAGTGCTTGTGGATATGTGGATTGGAGAGTGACTTAGGGGGTTCTCGGCTAGGTGAGGAAAGAAGTGAGGGAGGTGTGCTGTCCAAGGGGAGCTTCAAAAACTTAAGGCTTCTTAAAATGCTATCCACGATTTTCTTGGGCAGAAATAAGGCTTCCATCATTACCTTCATGACTAGGCTAGGTCTACGGATATCTTGGTGGCAATTTCCATCAATGGAAGAGTGTCTTTGTTGGGTACTTAGAGAGGACATTTCGTTGACAACTCAAGGAGTGCAGATTTGAAATGAAATGGAGAAAAAATAAGGTGAAGGATGTGAGGTTTCTGCTACCCTCCTATTCTCATCGTGAATCAAGTAGTTTCCTAGTCTTAAGAGGTGTCATTTGCATGAAGAAGTGAATGGCATGGAAACCAAGTGTCTCACAGTTTGAGAGGCTTAAGGTGAGGTGTCCTACATTGTGTTCCTTGCAGCTGAACACATTGTGCATGGCTAGGAAAGATTGTCTTGGAATCTCTATGTTAGCCATGTCAATTCATGATGATAATGGTGTGCTCGGTTTGCACACTTGGCTTGGGGTTGATTAAAAGTTTGAGAGGTGTCAAAAGAGTTTTGATTGAAGTCATGTAGCAGACTAAAAGCTTCCAACCATGTTTGTCTTAGAATACTAATGAATCATATCATTTTGAAATGTCACTTTGCATGGCTAGCAAGTCATGCAGCTTGCCACTTGTTCCAGCCATGTTTAGCTTGAATTCATGAGTGGAATTAGACCATTTCACATGTTGCTCATCCTTGTCTAAGTCGTGGGTGTGTGTCATGTTTTACATGCAGCCCTCCATGTGTTCATTGTCGTGGTTCCTTGCATAACAAAGGGGTAGGTGTGCTTGACACTTGTATAGACATTCTTAATTGTTGTTTCATTTGGAATCATACATGTACAACTGCCTTATTGCCGTGGCTGTTCCAAAAAATTGAGGGAATCTACTTCTTTATTCTTTCCTTGACAAGTTAATGCACGACTACAAATGTCATCCTTTATTCACCTTTGCAGCTCTGCCTTAGAAGTTGGACAACAATACTAGTTTTTAGAATAATAACATGCAAGTGGTCACTTGTTGGTTTGCATGATTTCCTCTTCCATTTTCGTGGTCAATTCATGGAATACCATGATGAGGTAGCCATGACACTTAAGTGTTTATCATTTGACAAATTTTAATTCATCACATGCTAGGTTATGATTAATCCTTGACGAATAGATCATTTTCTTATATTAGAATTAATACTAAGTCTAAATAGAATTTTCTGAAATGAAGTTGCCTCCTACTTAATCATAGCCGTGAACTTGCCTAGGATTTCTTTAAGAAATTCTAATTGAATCAAAGTCCTCAATTTAATCTTTTTGGCTTACAAGATACTAAATTTTAATTTAATCTTAACTAAAAAAATCTAAGATTTCATAGAATCACAAATTAAGGTACTAGGATTCCAGGATGTTACATGTAACAGCTAAAGACTCGGTCATTCTGCAGGACTAGAGTTCAGGTTGGGTACATGGCACTGGATGTGAGTCACATGGCCTCTACCAACTCTCCAACCCCTCTCGTGTTTGTACTGTCAAGGATTCCTCTCTCACCATCCATGCACAGTTGGGTCATCATAGCCTTCCTAAACTACAAAAATTGGTGCCCAACCTCTCTAACTTATCGAGTCTCCCTTGTGAGTCATGTTAACTAGGAAAACACACTCGTAGTCCGTTTCTTAGTAAAGTTAGCAGTCAAGCATCATCTCCTTTTGCTGTAGTACATTATGATGTTTGGGGTCCTAGTCGTAATGTTTCTACTTTAGGATCCAAATATTTTGTCACTTTCATTGATGAATACTCTCGCTGCACTTGGTTATTTTTTTATGCAAAATCAGTCTGAGTTGTTTTCAATATTTTAGAACTTTTATCATGAAATTAAAACTCAATTTGGTGTTCCTATACGCAGTTTGCGTAGTGATAATGCCCGTGAGTATTTGTCTCAACCATTTCAATCTTTTATGGCTTCTCATGACATTCTTCACCAAACCTCTTGTGCCCATACCCCTCAACAAAATGGAGTCGCTGAATATAAAAACAGATATCTTGTAGAAACAACTCGGACCCTTCTAGGTATTGTGTATCCATCGGGGGTAATCTGATATCCTGGAAGAGTAAGAAACAAAATGTGGTCACAAGATCAAGTGCCAAAGTAAAATATTGAGTCATGACATTAGCTACTTGTGAACTCATTTGGTTTAAAACAGCTACTTAAAGAGCTTCGATTTGGGGAGATTATGCAAATGACACTCATTTGTGATAATCAAGCTGCATTACATATCGCTTCTAATCTAGTATTTCATGAGAAGACCAAACATTTTGAGATAAACTGTCATTTTATTAAAGAAAATATCTTATTTGGAGACATCGCCACTAGCTTCGTCGATTCAAATGATCAACTAGCGAATGTTTTTACTAAGTCTTTGAGAGGTCATCAGATAAGTTATATTTGTAATAAGCTCGGTGCATATGACCTATATGCTCTAGCTTAAGGGGAAGTGTTGAAAACTATATAAATAGTATCAAGATTCATTGTATAAGCTAATTAAATCATAACCAAATCATGTAATTACAATAATTAAGATCTTTTGTAATCTTTGTATTTATTATAATAACTCTATATAATTCAGCCTCTGTTATATAATTTAGACACATGGTTTTCTTCATATATCTCTCTCTTTTCTCTCTTTCAACAGTAACAGTTACTCTCCTAATAGGTGGAGAAGCAAGTCTTGGAGCTGCTACCACATCCTATTGAATGGAAAAGACAAGTGTAATTTAATAGGTAAAGGCCATGATCATAGATAGATGAAATATAGAAGCAGAATTAAATGAGAGCAAGTGCATTCCTTCATGCAGTTCCTAACATAATCACAAAATATCATCAACAAGGTCATTTGCGTCGACAATTTGACATGCCCACTTTACATAGACACCAAAAACTATTGACTTTGAATTTTCAAATATATCATTCAAATAGAAAAATTCTCACAAGTTCATGAGTGTCATGTGTAAACATGTACATATACTGATATAGATACCCAGAATAGCAGAGGAAGGAAAGCAATATAAAAGGGCACATAAACAACACAAGACAACCCTGAGAAAAGAGCATCCATGAATCCAAAAAAATAGCTGCCGGTAACTCTGCAGCAACCAAAAAAATACCAAAAATTCTGCAGTTTACTATAAAATAACTGAAAAGCTTAGAAGTTTGAGAGAAAAAAAAACCAAACATTTTTTACACCCTTTATGTGAATTTGTTACTTACCTGGATCTAGAGGATAATGGGGGTTCCAGTGTCAACATGGTGAGTGTAACATCCTGAAAAATATCTGTTTAAGTGAAAATGATCGTTTTATATTATTCTTGATTTTTAGGAATTTTTCTAGAATTTTTCGGAAACGACGAATATTTTGATATATTCCTCGTTTTGTGTGCACACTGAGCTGAGAATTGCTGAGGTCAGTGTAATGCTCCAAAAATTAATTATTTCACCACCAATAGTCATTTTCTAATATTTGTGATTTATGTAAATTTTTCTGGAATTTTCTAGAAACGTCGAATATTTTAATATATTTCTCGTTTTGCGTGTACACTGTGCAGACCTGGGAAGATGCGATGTCTTCCCTGTGGCTGGTAAACTCTAAATTGTGGACTTGTCGACGGGGGATCTTACTAAACCCGAAGTCGGGCACAATTTACGAAGTTTACGTTTTACGAGGTTTTACCCGATGAATGAAATCGCAGTATTGTAAAATCATCTGATGAATAATGAAATATTATTTTCATCATCAGTAACTCTTCTACACTGGAGGAAAAATAATACTGATAGTGTAAATATTCATCTGTGTTAGTGTGTCGATTAGGAAACAACTTTACTTCCACTTTATCGAGAAACGTGCGAAGCTTCTCATGGAAGCTTGGAGGAAGCTTCTTGGAAATTTCCTCTTCCTCCTTCCCCATGCAAAGCAGCCCATTTTCCCTCCTCTCTCTCCTTCATGCACGACTGGACAACATTTTGGGGGGGGGGATTGATTTTATTTCCTAAGCATTCCTTTACTTCTTCTTTCTTCTGCTTCTTTCTTCTTCTTCCTCATGACATTTTCTCCTCTCTTTTTCTCCAGAAATCCCACGGCACAGCAGCCCTCTTCCCCCTCATTCATCACAAATTTTCTTCCAACCACGCTCTCTTAACTCTCTTTCTCTCCTGAACATCCTTCTTGTTTGGAGCATCTTGAGATTCCACCATTTTCACATTTTCTTCAAGCTCCAAGCTTTGAGTTTTTGGGTAAGATTCAAGACTTCTCTTCTTTCTCCTCCATTTTCGTGGTCATGGTCTTCATGTTGGCCATCCATGGCTTATTTTCCAAGCCATTATGCTATTCTAACAAAGTCACCATTTTTAGGATTCTTGGAGCTCAAATCCGAAAATTCAAAGGAGGTTCTTGGTGTTCTTCTTTTGTTTTTCTTCACTTAGGTAAGAGGAAGACACTCCTCCTCAACCTCTCTTAGCATCTAGGAACCTTGTATGTGTGTTGCCATTGACTTCCGAATCCATGTATAAAGTCCTCTCATTTTTATGTTGTTCTTCATGATAGTGCATTTGTTGGGTTTGTACGATTGATTGATGCCTCATGCATGATTTGAAGGTATATTTGAGTAACTTGTTGGTTAAATATGATAATGATTGGTTTGATTTGAGTTAAAGGACCTGAGAACTCTGTTTTCTGCAAGTTTACGCGTGGTAATCGATTACACGGGTCTTGTAATCGATTAACAAGCTCTTAAGGGTACGAAATCGTGATTCTGGAAATCTGGTAATCGATTACATCCTGAGTGTAATCGATTACAGAGATTCTGTCTAGCTTGTAATCGATTACAAGAATGGTGTAATCGATTACCAAGCCTCTGATGTCACGAAATGATGCTTCTGGGAATCACGTAATCGATTACAACTTGTGGGTAATCGATTACGGAGGTTCTGTTCGATTGGTAATCGATTACCAGGGTGATGTAATCGATTACCAGGTCCTTAAAGTTACGAATTAAAATTCTGGAAATCGTGTAATTGATTACAATGAGATTGTAATCGATTACAGGGATTCTGTTTCGCTGGTAATCAATTACCAGGGTGATGTAATCGATTACCAGGACCCAAAAATGAGATTTTTGAGCTGGGAATGATTGAGATTATGGTTCTTTGTCTTTTGTAACTCAAACATAACCTAAAAACCCTGGATTCAAGGATTTTACCTTACTTAAACATGATAGGAATATGTATTCATACCGATAGAGAAGAAATGATTTTTGAAAATGGAATTCTTGGATCCATGATATGGAAATTGTGATATGTGTGTGATAAGGAATATATATATTGATGCTTATATTGGCCTATTGTGGCATGTTATGTAATGGTATGAAATTGTGAATCATACATGTCCATGCATAGTGTCATATGCATTGTGAATGTCCTTGTGGACTGTTGTAAGGCCAAGTTGCCTAGGAGATTGAACACACCTTAGTGCGGGTGCGAGTAGACAAGTGTGGGTTATGTTATGACCTTGGGGGCGTCGGGGTGTGGGTCCCTCACATGGACAGTTTAGAGCTCTTCTGTGCCGTGGGGCAAATCGATGCAAACACACCGACGATCCAGACTTGACACTGTCCTATATCGTGATCTAGTGTAGAATGTCTGTACAATGTCATGATTGTGCACGAGAAAATTTATTGATAGCAATGGCCTCGGCAGCCGAGTTACAGACATGTCTCCTGCTCTTTCTCTCTGACTGTTTGGGTTTAGCTCCATGGAGTAGGAATTTGGGAAAGCATGCATGTGAGTCATATACATTGTCATTGTTAACATTTATTTTTCCATATCTGTGACTGATTGGGTTATTACTGAGATGACTTTGTGCCTGGAATTGTTCATTTGCTTACTGTTGGGATTACTGCTTATTAGTTGAATATGATATTCTGAATTGCTATTTGGGCGCGTGGCGCCATACCGTTTCTAGCTGCTATAATTGGTAATGATGGTAGGATGTCTTACCTCTTTCTTGTATCTCTATTACTTGCTGCATGTGTGTATGCTGTGTTGATCGAAGACGACGGCAAGGAGGCGGAAGACCCCGATTTTCCCGGCTTCTGGCCTGAACGAGACTAGCTTCTACTGAGACGATGGTGGCACGTATGCGCGGATTTCTTGGTGATGTGCGTCTAACCTTCCTCGGAGGGCCAGAGTGTTGGCACATTAACTTGAATTCCGATCGCTGCGTCTACTTGGGAGATGTGTCGATAGCCCTAGCCTGGAGGCGTCATGAGGCACCTGTCCTCACCTGCCACATCAGCCTGCGATTGGAGTTTTACTTGCCCATCCGTGAGATGTGGGGAGATCGTTACTACACCCCACGGGAGGACTCCTTTGATTCCACTGCTCGGGCTCCGTCCCGTGCTTCTGTGGTTTCAATGGAGGTTTCCTCGAAAGAGAAAGATCTCGCTGAGGATCCTGACACGGTTCCTCCTCATCTGAGGGATTGATTTTACTGGTGGCTACTGATGGCTGCTAGTGTTTTTATTTTGGGGGCCTGATGTATTACTTTTTGGTGGGCTGTATATTTTGTATACGCATGATGGTTATATATATGCATGATTTCCTTGGGGCAGGTATAGTTTTTGCTTTTTGGAGGTATTCAGGCTTGTATCTAAATTACAGTTGTGTTTAAATGTTGATATATATATATATATATATATATATATATATATATATATATATATATATATAAATGCACGTTATTCAGGTGGAAAGTCTGTTGATTATTTTATTCCTTACCTTTCTTCTGCTTTCTGTATTATTACAAAAAAAAAAATATATACCGCAATTTTCTCATGCATTACGGCATTAAATGAGTTAACTTTGATTAAATGAACCGGGTCTTAATTGTTTGATTATGTAATTTCCGCATTTTATTTTATTTGACAATGTGACGTTCCCTCCCAAAAAGGGGCATTACAGTGAGCCACCCAAGGTTGTAGGAAAGACCTAAGCATGGGAGTGACATTAACGTATGAAGCTGAGAGAAGCCAGAGGAGTATACCACCCAAACCTATGCCTTGCTACATTGCTACACCCTTCATTCTTCACTCTCTTCCCTCTTTGGAAGAAAGAGGGACCATAGAAAGAACTAAAATGTGAGTGGCAGAGGACAAATTGAAACCTGGCTCAACGGAAAGTGAAAACAGTTGGTAGTAGTCTAGGGATGGTGTTGGGTGTTGGACTTTGGAAGAACCACCGTTGCACTTGCACATAAGCTTTCGAATGGTTAGGAAGACTTAGAAATGATGTTTTTATTTTTTTATTTATTATTATTATTTTTTGTTTATTAGAAATATAGCTGTCAAAAAGAGCTGGTCTGGTTCATTCGGGCTGGCCTAGTTCGGGTTAGACCATTTTTCAGTCGGGCCAGATCAAGTTATGTGAATTTCAGACTGACATTTTATTAGTTCAACCCGTTTTTATGTAATGTAAATGGACCGAGTTGACCCGACCTATTAGGGTTATTTTTAGTTTTGGAGTAGCATTTTGTTAGCCCAATCCATCTATTTTATCAGGCTATTCGCACTGGTCTATCGGGCTTGACCCATTATGATAATTCTCTAGAATGATATTTTTTTAAAAAAGGCTTATATGTCTTTATGCGACACTGGTTAAGTATTAAAAATTAAAAGGATTAAATGGAGAATAAAATATTTAATATATTAAAAATTTTAAAAAATTAATTTTTATTTTTATTTTTTAAAAACTTTTTAAAAAAATATGAACATTTCATTTGACTAATAATTACATTAATAAGATTTTAAATATTTATTATAATTTTTTGTCATATAATAATGTGTTATTATATTATTAATAAAATTAAAATTTATATAAGATGTCATTTAACGATTCAACAACAAATTGTAATAATATAAAACTTTTTTCATATTAGTGATATATCAAAATTAAACTCTATAATAAAAAAAAACATTCTTAAATTTCTACTAATATTCTGTGATTGGTTTTAGTGAATTTTATATTTGTTTGGTCACTGGCTCGCGGTTTAGAAGGATGTTGGTAGTAGAGGAAAATAGTCATAACACAAACTCGGGAAAAAAGAAGGGAAAATGTACCTGTGCTCTATACATTACAAAGCACGCATAAGCTATCAATGCTAAATGCATGAGAGATTTCTTCATATTCCCAATTACGTTTCACAAAGTTCATAAACTATTTATTTGAATAAACTCCTTTTCTCGAACGATGTTTCTTTGTAACCGTTGAGATTTGTACATGAAGTTCGCTTACAAAAATGTTCAGTTAGAGTACAATCTAGAAACATCTTTAGAGTACAATCCTTCAGTTAGAGTACAATCCTTCAGTTGTGCTCACTGTCTCTAGATGTTGCAGATATTATAAAGATGTAAGACACTTGATTGAGAATTTCCTCCAAGGTATAATCAGAATAGGTTTCAACCTCGTCCTAGTTTTTTAAGTCTATGCTTGTTGCTACTGCTACTAATGGCTCCACAGATTCTTCAGCCACACCCCAGGTTGCCTTTTCTACTAATGATCTTGTGTCCCTCCTAAGCATCTATTATCCAATTCTGGTAATACATCTTCTACTTTATCAACCATACCAAGTAATACTATATGATACTTCGACTATGCTTGCTGTAACCATATGACATCCACATCTCAGTCTTTTTCATCCTTATCTATTAATGACATTGCACATTCTATACATACAGCTGATGGATCTCTTATGAATGTTAGTCATAAGGGTTCTATTTATCTGCCTACTCTTAGATTACCTAATACATATCTCGTTCCCAAATTAAACTTCAATCTCATTTCTGTTGGTCAACTATGTGACCTTCGTTATGAAGTTATATTTTATTCTTCTAGTTGTCGTGTGCAAGATCCATGGATAGGACAAGTCAAGGGACTGAATGTAAAGTAGGAAGATTGCTTGAGCTCACCAACCTTCATGTTTCTCCTACCTTAAATCTTTGTGCAACATCCACTTCCTCCTCTATTTAACTGTGACACCAACGTCTAGTTCATAGTTCTCTAGGGAAGCTATGTTCCCTCTTATCTCAAGGGGCTCTAGGTTCGGATAATGACTCTTTTCATTGCACTTCTTGTCAAATTGCTAAACAACATGTACTTTCTTTCAGTAAAAGTACCTCTATTTCTAAATCCCGTTTGACCTTGTGCATTATGATATTTGAGGGCCTGCCCCCATACCAATTATAGGAGGTAATCGATATTATGTTATATTTATTGATGATTTTTCTCGTTTTACTTGGATATTATAACACCCACGGTAGGGTATCACATTTAAAACTAATCTTAATATAACTTACCCAAGTTGTAAAAGAATTAATCTTGTAAAATACTGATTTTAAAATTTCGTTAATGGAATAACTGAAAATAAATAAAAACCTTAAACATAAAATGTTACTGAAAATAAAACTCGCCATACTTACATACATAGTGTAACATTGTTTGCAGATAATTTAGATAAATACACACTTACAGTCAAAAGTTAATATATACAATACACTTGACAAAAATATAAATACTAAACCATAACCTCTCAAACTAAACTAAGAATTTGGGCCTTCAGCAGGATCCTCCTCCTCCTGTAACACCCTCCCTAGGGTATTACATGTCTGACTCCTGACTCAAAATCAAAAAAAAGTTCGCACAAAGTTTGAGTTATAAAAAATGGATTTTAAAATTTCTTTCTTGCTGAAACATAAACTTACTTAAATTTATAAGTAATATGGAAAAATATATTGAAACAGATTAATGTACAACATTGACCCAATTGTTCCATTTAACAATTTAAAGAAAAATATAAAATTTACCGACTTTTTTTTTTAACAGTAGTAACCCCATGATAGGTTCTACTTAATAGCACGGTATAACACTAATGTTAAATCTTAACATATTCGTTCCTTCTCTTGTATCAACTTGATGCATCAGAACTCTACTCCTCGTCTACCCAGCACATCTTCGAACTAGAGACAACCACTTTTCAATGTTTTCATCAATCTTTGAGTATCTATCACCCGTTATGTCTAAGACAACTCATTCCTTCTACTGTATAATTGTAACAATACAGACACAGCAAAACAACATAACAAAGAGGTGAGATCACCTACACCAATACTAACATGGCAGCACAGAGATAACACAAGCAACATATCATACAGATAGATCATACCACAATTATGATCATGCCATCAACATTAATCAACTATCATCATCCAATTATTTATCAGTTCAATTATCATAAACAATAATTACGATAATGCCCTTAGCATTATCATCATCATCATCCAAGTATGCAAAACAATTGTCATAGCCAATATTCCTCAATTAATATATCACACAGATATAAATGTTCAGATTATGCATGTGCACAAGACTCGATTTCCTACTCCATGGAGCTAAACTCAGGTCGGAGAAATGATTGAAAAGATTTGTCGGTACCACATGCCTCAGACCATGTGCTATAATGCTCATTTTGATTTTGCACATCTAGCATATACACGACAGTCTTTATCAGATTTTGAATAAGAATAGTATCTCGGTCAGGATCATCGGTGTGTTGCGTCGGTCTAACCCACGATTCTGATGAGAGCGACTCACGCGCCTTGCCTAGGTAGCAACCCGTACCGATGCCCCCAAGGTCAACGAGTGACATACACTACGCATATCGCACCCACTCAAGAGGTGTACGTTTCTCCTAGGCAATTAGCCTTATCTAGTCCATCGGACCATTCCAATGCATGTATAATGCACCAAATACCAAATCATAGATAGGATACCAATCACAGGTTTAACTCATAATTTTTCAAAATATATTTTATCAAATGCACTAATATCTCAGTGCAAGTCCAACCACAAGGGCCATACTTTTCAATTTCATTTATTCAATTTAAATCATATGCTTCAATGCATATTTTTCCAATACGTAAAGTGCCCCAAATACCAAATACAGGCATCTCTTTCCAATGCATATAAAATGCATCAAAACCCAATCATAGGCAAAACTCGTCATTTTCTCACACAGTGTTCATACACTGTTTTGGTAGTAATCATCATATTATCATGTTTTTATAGTCATAAAACGCTTTTTCCATATTTTCACAATCGTGTAACATTTCTGTTACGTTTTCACAATTCAAAAACATTTCTGTTATATTTTCACAATACCATAACACTTTTTTTTTACATTTTCACAATACCGTAGCACTTTTGTTACGTTTACAAAATTTCGTAACATTTCTGTTACGTTTTCAAAATGTTGCAACTCTTCTGTTGCACTTTTAAATCATGTATTTAATTTTTCAACGTTTTTCTCAATCACATAAAAATATACATTTTCTCAAATCGCGTAACGATTTTCCACTATTTTCAAAATCGCTTAACTTAAAAATCATTATTTTAAGTCGCGTAAATCATTTTCCATCATTCTCAAAATATTTAAAACACTTTCCAAATCTCATAGCAGTTTTCTGTCATTTTCACAATCGCGTAAAAATATTCTATGGCTGTTAAATCACGTAGTGATTACGTAAAATATTTAAAACTTTTTCATCGTTCTCAAAATATTTAAATGTAATTCAAATCGCTTAAAAATATTTCAACGCATCTCCAATCGCGTAGAAATATTTTACCATATTTCAAATTGCGTAGAAATATTTTACTGTATTTCAAATCGTTTTTAAGATACGTAAAATATTTTTTAACATTTTACAATCACGTAAAATATTCCTCAATATTCCAAATATTATTTTGGACTTAAATAAATTAATATCATTTTCAACACATTTTTCAAATTGCGTAGCTTAAAAATCACATTTTTTAAGATACATAAAACATTTTTCATCACAATTTCATTACAGAAAATATTTCTTAACCTTCAAAAATTCCTTTTCAATCTTTCTGAAAATAATATGACTTTGTATTTCATTTTTCACATTTTCTTACTTAAGAAAATCTTTTTCCATATTTCTTTACTCAAGAAATCCTTTTCCAAAATATAATTCACAAAAATCACTTTTCCATTGATATAAATCAACGTTTCAAAACTTTACATTTTCTAACGTATTTCAAAACTTGAAAATAAATTATATGTTAGTAAATTTTCAAAACACCATTATATTCTCAATTTTTCCCAAATCATTTCCAAAATCAGACTTCTTCAAAATAAATTGAAATTCAAACGTTTTCAACCTCTCTTTGTTTTCCATTACGAAAATTTCTATTCTCTCAAGTGAGAAAATGCTCTAATTCCCTTTCCAAAATTCTTTATACCAAATCAATTATATTTCCACTTTGTTTTCATAAAAATCAAGGAAATACAAGTCCTAAAAAACGTGGACATGACTATTGAAATCATCAAAACATTTTTCCTTCTAAGTCAATATGGTTTTACACAAACAAAACCATTAAAATCTTTGTTTTCAAAATTGAAATACCGATGGTCATAAAAACCAAACCCATTTGTTCAAATCCTTTTTCACTTTCTTTGCAAATCCTTTTTCACTTTCTTTGCAAATCCTTAAAATCCACGTTGCCCATTTCGTTTTTCGAAATCAAGTTTAATAAACACTTAGAAACTTTTTACACAAAATAAATCAATAAAATCCCCTTAAAAAAAACGTGTTGTTGTTCTCTTGAAAAACATATCCTTTGTTCATTTTCCATGCTTTTCAAATCAATCCAATTTTATTCTTCCATGAAAATATTAAGTTATAAACACCTATGTTAAGGTGTCTTGGCTGAAAATTCCATAGCCTTTAGAACCAAGGAAATTCATTTTCTCCACTTCATAATTTTCATTTAAACAAATCAATTTCCTTGTTCTTGAAAAATTCCAACATGAACCCTAATTAAGGGTATTAAAAACCGTAGCCTTCTCATTTGGCCATTAGAGCCAAAAATTGATTTCCTTTCCATCAACACATCATGGCATACACATACATATTTCATCATAAATACTACAAGCATGCCATATATTTATCATACATATTTTAAGCATACTATCAAAGCCATAAAATCATGCAAAGCATACCAAGCATAGGCAAATAATTAAGGCACATAAACACCCACAAATAAATTACAAGACCATGGATATGAATCCTCACATGGATTCACCATCCATCAAATATAAGACCATCTCTCACCACCATACTTGGTTGGTGAGATGGATCTCCCCCTTACCTCTTGAAGATCCTCAAAAGCTCCTTGTTTTGCTTCTTTTTCCAAGTCCTTCACCACCAAGGGCTTCTCAAATACAAAACAAAATACATAGAAATTAGTATACTAAGCTTGATTAAGAGGAACCATGGATCAAACATGGTTTAGATCATGAAAAAGAAGAGAAGAAATGAAGTCTTCTTACACTTCGCCACAAATACCCTATAACTTTGATCTTGAAGAAAGTCCTTGAAGATGAATGATTTAGAGAAAGTCTCTAACATGAAAGTTGCTTAGAATAAGGTAAGGATTCATGAAATAAGGTTGGTTAAAATTATTGAGTGATGGAAGGCATTTTTAGGGGTCTTGGCCGAAACCTCCATGAAGAAGAGATGGAGAGAAAGTGGAGAGAAATTTGATATGGTTCTTTGGTTCTTGAAATAGAAAAGATGTTCAAGTAAACTAAAGTCACAATTTTGGCTTCCTAAGGCCTTCTTGGCCGTGCACTTGTTTTGAGAAAAAATTGAGAGAGACTTTGTTTGATTAATTGATAGAAAGGTGATAGGAATTATCAATGAGAAGTTAATATTTAGGCGCCCCCAAGACTACTTGACCGTGAGCCACTTTGAAACAAAAGAGATAGAAATGAATTAAAGATAACATGTTTCTCTTTTACCAAGCAAGCATAGCTGTAGGAATTGAAAAGACTAGCCACCAAACATTGACTAACTTTGTATAGCTTCTTGTAGGCATAAAGACAATAGCCAAATGAATTAATTGCATGAATCTTGTCTCCTTCAAATGAATGGCCATAGAAAACAAAATGGAGAGCCACCATAATAGACTATTTCATTGATATTTGATATAATTGAAGAAAGAAGAATTAAGTGTATAATTTTGGCCATAAAAAAATGCATGGCTGTATAGTGAAGAGAGAAAAGAGTGAATTATTTGAGCAAATAATTGGTACTACATCATTTGAGAGAAAAGGTGATGAAATGATATAGCAAATATATAAAATGATTTTGGCCCCCTTTTGGAGCGCATGGTCGTAGCTATGCTTGAAGAGAAAGAAGAGAATATTTTTGCTTTAGGAAAATGATCAATAATTATGTATAATTGACCAAGACATCTACTAATGACATAAAGTTTTTCTTTAGCTTCAAAATGAAGCACAAAACTATCCCCCTTTGCTTTATGCATGCAATAATGTTGTCATCATTATTAGCCACCATCTAGAGCATTTCTAGCCATTGATTAATTCAATGGTTAGGATTTAGATAGACTTTTGCTTTAGAAGACTTAATCTAGGCCATTAGATTTTTCTTTCTTGAAATCTAAGCCATTAGATGCATCTCCAAAATGAAGGGTCAAGATTACTCCTTCTTACTTTTAATCCACAGGTCATAATTAGTCTTTGCTACTTTTTAAGACCAAATCTCCACCATTGATTAAATTTACATCCAATGGTCATAAATGGTCCTTGTTACTTTACAAGACCAAATCTCCACCCTTGATTAATTCTTCATCCAGTGGTCATAAATGGTCTTTGTCACTTTTTGAGACCAAATCTCTACTATTGATTAAATCCATATCCAATGGTTACAAATGGTCATAACCACTTTATATGACCAATTCTACACCGTTGATTAAATCGACGGTTGATATCAAAGCCTTCCTTATTAAGCTTGTCCCAGCCGACACGTCAGGCATCAATGCCCCCATGAAGTTGCACCCGTGTGTAATCGAAGAAATCTCGTCCAGACGCCATATCGAAAATAATGAATCAGCCCAATCCGATCAGTAAGGGTGTGGTCCCTCATCTTCTTCATCCTCACGATCTTTTATCAAATATAAATGTAAAACAAAAATATAGTATTACAGGAAAGAGGTGACATCCTACTTACATTATCAATTATGGCAGTAAAGAAACAAAACGACGCAAGATGCCCACATAGAGGGCAACAATATCAAACAATAATAATCACATATGGTAAAAGAAATAGCAATAGAGTCTTAGATAATGAATAATTAAAACATTTCAGATAATCATAACATTAATAAAACAATAGTATAATCATCATATAAATGAGTGCCAAATGATATGATATAAATGAGTGCCATATGATATGCGGATTCACCATGCCGACTCACAATGCCGACTCACAATGTATGTGCACTTGGTACCAAGATTTTCTATTCCATTTCAAAGATGAATGTTCCAGAAGATCTGTCCCCCTCAATGATAGTCTACGCCGGACCACGTAGAGAATTGTGCTTTGTCGGCCCCGTAATGCATTGCAATTGGTTTATCATGGCCAGGGGTATATAAAGTGATAACATCATTACAAAATGAACCATCGCGCCTTACGCCCCCCATAGATCCATCAGGGATCCCACTATCTAATTCTCGTTCATTCACCATAAAAATAATAGTGATTTTTCGGGCCCATAATACGTGCAATCGACTTTCACCGCACTTTACGCCCCCCATAGATCCATCACAAATCACACTATCAATTCTTATTCATTCACCGAGTAAAGAATAGTGATTTATTAGGCCCGTAATGCGTGCAAACGGTATACATCACGCCTTACGCCACCCATAGATCCTTCCACTGGATCTTACTTATTCAATTCTCATCCATAGGCTCATACAGCCTTTTAACAGTCATCGACTGAGCAAATATTCAATATATGTTGACTTAATGCATAATCATAGGCTCATCCAGCCTTTTAACAATCATCGACTGAGCAATTGTCCAATGTATGTTGACTCAATGCATAATCATGTATATTCAACAATGATGATACACTTTCCAAAGTATGCCACAATTAGGCCAAGTTAAACATCAATAGAATTTTAGTCCCAAACACGGACCCACAATAGCATAGTATCAATGTCCTCAAGAGTGACAACACAATTTAATTAACATCTCTTATGAATTCACTTTCTAGAAGGAGTCTCTTGAAGTCCTTATTCAATCTTTATTCCTTTAGGTTGATCAAGTTCCTTAATCTAATCAATTATGCTCACTTAAAAATTACTCTAAGGTTTTGCAAGTCTCTTAAACTCTTTTGTTCTTCCTTTATGTTCAAAATCATTCAATTCCATAAGATAAGGTCTTGTTTTTCATTCTTTCCATTTTATGAACTCCTAAGGAATCTAAAGTTTTCCAATCATCTAAGTCTCCATTTTAGCACTGCATTTTGTGGCATTTTGCCTTAAGAAACCGTGAGCCTCATTATAGTAAAAGTCCAACCCCTTTTCTTTCACCATAATGTTGATCACTTATCATTTAATCACTTAAGTCCTAAGGTTGCATAAAGATCACAACTTAAA
The DNA here is from genome assembly GCA_029884605.1 of Ormosia emarginata. Taxonomy (NCBI): domain Eukaryota; kingdom Viridiplantae; phylum Streptophyta; class Magnoliopsida; order Fabales; family Fabaceae; genus Ormosia; species Ormosia emarginata. The sequence goes on along the minus strand of JAQQTP010000079.1, from coordinate 29,304,079 downwards.
CCCATCAATCTCCTAGAGGTCGTGAGCCTCCCTAGGTGAGAACTCCAAAAGTTTTCCATTACAATGATTAATTCTTCATTACCTAATCACCTAAGTTCCAATGTCTCTAAAATCAAACTTAAATCCTCAAAATTTTGCCTTAAGGTCGTGACCCCCAAAATGGTAAGCAAACCCTACATTTCTCCATACATCAATCCAAACATTCCAATATACAATCTATAGCCATCAAAGCATACAAAGACAACCAATAGCTCATACAAGTCCAAATAAATACACAATCATGAAAATAATACAACAAAGAGAGCAATCCACACATGGATTCCTCATCAACAACATAAAAAACGTTTCCTTACCACCAAGATAGGTTGAAGAGGATTATCTCCCTCTTACCTATTGAAGACAACACAAGAAAGTAAGCTCCTTTGTTCTTGATTTTCGTTTTCCATCTTCAAGAAAACTCTAAGGACATCAAAACTCACCATAATCATCATCAAAGCTTAGAAAAGGAACCCTTCATCACCTAAGAGATCAAGAATCACGAAAATGAGGAGAGGGAATGAAAAGATCAAAACTTTATCTCAAAAGTTCCAAGCTTTGATCTTGAAGATAGATGATAAAGATGGAAGCTTTTGGAAATAGTTCCAACTAGAAAGGTGTTTAGAATGTGATGAAGATCAAGGAAATGTGATTGGATGAATTTTTTGTGAAGATGGAGGGCACAAAAGTGGTCCAACTATGAGGTAGAAGGAGTAGGGAGGAAGAGAGAAAATGATGAAGAGAGAAATAGTGGAGAGAGAAAGTAGTAGCTTTTGTGTGTTTTGAAATTGGAATGAAGATGGTAAAGTGAGAAGCACAAATTTTTGGCTCTCAAAATGGGTATTGCGGTGGAGTTAGAGAGAAAGAGGAGAAAATGGTTGAGAGAAAAGTGTAGAGAGAGAAAGTGATAGCAACAACAACAACAACAACAACCAAGCCTTTTCCCACTAGGTGGGGTCGGCTACATGGATCAGACGACGCCATTGAAATAAAATGATAGCAAGATTTGAAATAAAATGAAATGTGACTTAAGTGTATTTTGTGTAAATGCATGGAATAAAATGAGTAGCCACAAAGAGCCCTCATAATTGTGTGGTGGAGAGGAGAAGAGAGAAAAATGAGGCTTCTCCAACAAGCTAAGAGGAAGGTGCAAGGAAGCTTCCTCTAAGCTTTTCCACTAAGCTAAGTTTCCACTTTTTGAAAAGTCAAAACGGTGTCACGGTGGTGATGTCACCATCGTGATATCATTAAAGTGTTTTCTAAAATATTCTAATACTGTATCAGACTTATTATTAGTAGACAGAAATTTACAGTTAATAAAAACTGATATTTATTGTCCAACTGATAACAAAATTATTTTGTGATTTTTATTTATCAGATAAAAATATCAAAAAACATAAAACCTCGTAAATTGTGTTTGGCCTCAGGTTTAGTAAAATCCCCCATTGACATTTTCATAGTTCAAGGTTCTCGGAGAAAATATATCATTTTCCCAGCTCTGCTCAATGAGCACGTGAAACGAGAAATAATATTAAAATATTCCACGTTCTCAGAAAAATCCAGAAAAATTTATAAAAATCACAAATATTATAAAACGACTATTTATCATGAAATTATTAATTTTTGGGGTGTTACATCATCATCCGTCTTCCTTCCTCTATTCTAGGTAACGTATCTCCCTTTGAACATCTCCACCATATTTCTTCGGATTAAAACTCTCTTAAAGTTTTTAGCTGTGCTTGTTTTGTTCTCATTCAACCCCATGAGTACACTAAACTTGAGCCCCGAGCACGTCTTTATTGCTTTTTGGTTATGACACTGAACATAAGGGTTATTGCTGTTGGGATCCAATCTCTCAACGCATGTGTATCTCTCGTCATGTCATCTTTTAGGAAGACACCATGTTCTCCTTATTCTCGTAGTTCAAGTCATTCCCTTCCACTTTGACTTATCTTTTCACTAACCCTTTTGTTGGTCTATTTTCTAGTGATTTTGATGTTGGTTCCTCCAGTGAGCTTCCAGTCACTTCTGATGTTCTAGCCACTCACGATGATGCTATCCCAGACGTAGATCCTACACCTGTCATTGCACCCCCCTCTTCCTTCTAAGCATCTAACTAGGGTAAGAACTAAGCCTACTTATCTTTGTGATTATCAATGTTTTTCTACTATGCTTCATTTACATGAACCTCAGTCTTATCTGTGAATGCTTACGTCTTGAAGCATATCAAATGATTTTTTGATGATAACAAAGTCAAGATGAAGACTAAGATCAAAAGGAAAGACCAAGATCAAAAGAAAATGACTAAGATCAAAAGAGGTATATTAGATATAGGTCTTAGGATATCAATGTAAAATGCTCTCAAGATATCCCAATTATCTTCAAATGATTTTTGAAGATCCTTTTAAATCGACTTGAAATTCAAAGTTCATAGTTTAAAGAAATGTTGATTTCAATCTTGGATTTTGTATTTCATTTTTCAATCTTGTTAAATCTAAGTTTCTCGAAGTTAAAAATGGCCTGGATACCTAATTGGGCTTGCAAAATCTGTTCAAAGGGCAAGGTAATCGATTACACATATGTTGTAATCGATTACTAGCAAAATAGAGGCCTTGTAATCAATTACATTGAGCATATAATCGAATACAAGCATGGCAGAAGCCTTGTAATCGATTACACTGAGGCTATAATCGATTACAAGTCTAGCAGAGGCCATGTAATCGATTACACAAGGCTGGTAATTGATTACATCCTCCCCAGAAAGCCAAGAACACGTTCAAACAACCATGTAATCGATTACAGAGATTGTGTAATCGATTACCAGTGGTATGACATTTTCCAACGGCTATATTAGGTGCATTAAATGCTGGGCATTAAAGCCACCTACGGCTCCATTGATCAAATCTCTTATAAATACTTGAGTTGGGGCTTCATTAAAGGCTAACCTTGAGCCTGAAACATATTTCCAACTCTTTAATACATGAATCAATCCTTGAAATCCATTCTTGCTCTATTTTTCTGAAAATTACTTGACATATCTTTGAAGAGCATTCTAGAGCTTCAGTTTGTATCAATCACTTTTGTGAGAGTTTTATTCTATTAATCTTGACTATTTTGTAAAAGAGGGTGAGACATCCCTCCAAATTGTAAAGAGTAAGGCACCTTTGTTTAAAGAGGCTCAAGTACAAAGGGTGAGGTATCCCAAGGTGTTGAGTGCTCTAGTTTGTAAAGGTTGTCAAGCACCTATTGAAGCTTGAAGATATGGAAAATCTTGAGTGATTGCTTGAGGACTGGACGTAGGTCACAAGTGGATTGGTGGCTGAACCAAGATAAACCATTGTGTTTGATTCTCTAAACCCTTCTCTTTACATTTGTGCATTGGTTTATTTGCTTACTTGATTATTTTTCTCTTGGTTGGTTCATTGGTGGGCAATATATTTCTATCTTATCCATCCATTCATTTCTATCAATTAATAGCTCCAACTAAAATTAGTAATCAAGAGTTTTTCGAAAGATTTGTGAAAAGTTTTTATAAACTCAATTCACCGCCCAATTGAGTCTTGAGGCCACTTGGTAACAAGTGGTATCAGAGCTAGAATCTTGTATAATGAGCTTAGCAGCTTCCAGAGAAAAGATGACTTCAAATGGTTTTCCAAACAAAGGTTCTTCTATAAACAGACCTCCTTTTTTCAATGGGGATGATTATGCCTATTGGAAAGAGAGAGTGAAAATTTTTATTGATGCTATTGATATTGATGTGTGGGATACTATTGAAAATAATCCTTTTGTCTCCACACGTATGGTTGATGGTGTAAGAACCAATATACCAAGAAATGAATGGACCGATGAAGACAAAAAAAAAGGTCCAATATAATTTGAGAGCCAAGAACATCATCACCACTTCTTTAGGGTATGATGAATTCTTTAGGGTGTCAAATTATAAGATCACCCAAGAAATGTGGGAAATATTGCAAGTAACCCATGAAGGCACAAGTAAGGTGAAAAGATCTAGAATAAACACACTCACTCATGAATATGAATTGTTTATAATGAACCAAGGAGAAAGCATTCAAGAAATACAAAAGAGGTTCACTTATATAGTTAATCATCTTACTTCATTGAGAAAAACTTTTGCCAATGAAGATCTTGTTAACAAGGTTTTGAGATGTTTGAGTAGGAATTGACAGCCCAAAGTGACGGCCATATCAGAGTCAAGGAATCTAGCAACAATGAATTTAGCCATCCTGTAACACCCACCGTAGGATATCACATTTATGTTACTTAATTACCAAATTACCCCTTCCTTTTTAAAATATACTTTGTAATGTAAATATGAGTTGTAAAATTTCTTGATATCGATAAAATAAACTTAGCGAAAAATAAAAATATTCTAACATCATCACAAATAATTTACATCATATTACAAAAGTACTGTCAAAACTATTTATATACAGACATAGTCCTCAAAGTATTTGAACATTATTTAAAAACTAACATACTGCCCAAGTATTACTAAACAGCAGAACTCTCAGACGAGTCCTCCTCAGATTCCTCAGCAGGTAGGAATCCATCTTGACGCGACGTCCTACGGACAGGTGTCCGAGCAGATGACATAATGCTAATCTCACTAGGAGTACAGAAGTAAGCTCCCCAATATTGCCTAATGGACAACGAAAACTCTAAGTGTACATAAATATTTACATTGAAATAAGGGTTCCCTCAATAAAGCCTACTTAAGGTAACATTTAAGTCTCCTATATAGAAAATACACTCTCTATCTAGGTCAACATGCCAGGCTTCCGATCATCCACGAAATTGCAACCTCATATAACCTAAGAAACTGGGCATCGCCATCTTCTCAGAATTCAGCTTCCTCCATAGGAATCTGCTCTGCTTCACCCTCTTGTTCAATTCCTTGCTCAGTGTCTTTACAAATATAAATACAGTACAAAATAGGGATACAAAGAGGTGAGATCACCTATGCTAATACCAACATGGTAGCATAGAGATAACTCATACAATATATCATACAGATACATCACACTATAATTACAATCATGCCATCAACATCATATATCATCACAACAGATGAAATAAACAATAATTACAATCATACCCTCAACCATATCCAAATATTCAACAATTCAATTATCATAAACAATAATTATGATAATGCCCTCAACATTTTCCAAATATTCAATAATTACAATTATGCCCTCATCATTATCCAATATTCCACAATTCATGGTATAATCACACGATAATTACCATAATGTCATCAATATCATCCAATATTCCTTAATTATTATATCACACAAATATAAATATTCAGATTATGCATGTGCACACAGACTCAATTTCCTACTGCTTGGAGCTAAAACTCAAGTCGGAGAAATTGATCCAAAAGATCTGTCTGTACCAACATGCCTCAGACCACGTGCCACTATTCTTATTAGTGTTTGCACATGTAGCATATACACGATAATCTTTAATAGATCTTGATTAAGAATAGTGTCTCGGTTAGGATCATCGGTATGTTGCATCGGTCTAACCCACGGTATAAAAGAGCTACCAGCTGCGCACTGTAGGCAACCCGCACCCCGATGTCCCCAAAGTCAACGAGTGACTTACACTACGCATATGCACCCACTCAAGAGGTGTACGTCTCTCCTAGGCAAATAGCCTTATCCAGCCCATAGGACTTTTCCAATGCATGTATAATGCACCATTCTCAGTTCAAATTTATAATTTCACATTCAGGGTCCACACACTGGCCCATTTTCAGCTCAAATTCATAATCTTATATTCAGGGTCCACACACTGGCCCATTTTTAGCCTATTTTTAGCTCAAATTCATAATTTCATATTTAGGGTCCACACACTAGCCTGTTTTCAGTTCAAATCCATAATCTCATATTCAGTGTCCACATACTGGCCCAACAGTATCTTTATTGTATTTTCAATTGTGAAATCATAATATCGTGTTTTCTCAATCGCGCAACAGTTTTGTCCCATTTTCAAATCACATATTGATTTTTCAACGTTTTCTCAATCACGTAAAAATATTTAAACACTTTCCAAGTCGCATAGAAATATTTAAACATTTTTCAAATTGCGTAGCGATTTTTAATTATTTTTGCCATCGCGTAGCTTAAAAATCACGTTTTTAAGTTATGTAACACATTTTTTACCATTTTACAACCACGTAAAATATTCCTCAATATTCCAAACATCATTTTGGACATTCCAAACATCATTTTGGTCTTTCCAAAAATTAATGTCATTTCCAACATCACTTTCCACATTTTCTCCTTTAAGAAATCATTTTCGCAATATATTCCACAAATTCACCATTTCATTGAATTAAATCAATGTTTCCAACTTAAAATTTTCTAATGCGCTCCAAAACCCAAAGGATGAGTTATACGTTAGTAAAATTTAAGTCACCAACGTATTCTTTATAATTCTAAATCAATTCTAAAAATCAATCCTCTTTAAAATAAATTGAGGTTCAAACACTTTCAACCTCTCTTTTCCATTCATATACGAAAATTTCATTTTTCAAGTGACAAATCACTTTGTTTTCATTTCTTTAATCCTAGTACTAAATTAATTCCATTTCCACTTTGAAAACACTTTATTTCATAAAACCAAGACTTTACAAGCCTTCAAAACCATGGTACATGGCCATTGAAACCATCAAATATTTTTCCTTCGAAATCAACTAAGTTCCATTCATGTTTTTACACAAACAAAACCATTAAAAATTTCTCCAAAAAAATTGTGAACTCTTGGTCTTTGAAACCAATCCATCTTTTCTTTTTCCTTTCTTTTCTAATCATTCAATTTTACCATTCATGAAAATTTTAGTTTGGAAACACCTATTTTGAGGTGTTGAGGCCAAAATCCTCATGGTCCTTGGCACCACAAATTCACTTTCCTTTCCAATAATTTTTATGGCATACATAACATATAATCAACATATTATATTTCAAGCATACCGTAAAAGCAATAAAAATCATACCAAGCATGTAAGCACAAATAAACCATGCAAAACACATAAACCACCTAAACACCCACAAATAATTACACAACCATGGATATGAATCCTCACATGGATTCACCATCCACAAAATACAAGATTCATCTCTCACCACCATACTTGGTTGGTGAGATGGATCTCCCTCTTACCTCTTGAAGAACCTCAAAAGCTCCTTGCTTTGCTCCTTGAATAAGTGATTCACCACCAAAAGCTTCTTAAACACAAAATAAAACACAAGTTTATTAGCATATTAAGCTTGAACAAGGAGAACCATGGATCAAACATGGCTTAGAACATGAAAAAGAGATAAGAAGTGAAGTTTCCTTACACTTCACCTTGAAAACCCTAGAACTTTGCTCTTAAAGAAAGTCCTTGAAGATGATGGATTTAGAACTTGGCCTAAACTAGAAAGTGTCTTAGATTGAGGTATAGATTCAAGAAGTAAGGTTGTTTAAAACTTTTGAAGAGTGATGGTGGGATTTAGTGGTCTTGGTCGAAACTAGCTTGAAGAGAAATGAAGAGAAAATGTTTTGTGAAGCTTTAGCTTTGTTTGGAAATCATCAAGAATAGCAATAATGGTGGTCTTGAAACCTTGCTATGCTCTTAAGCCACCAAAATCGAACCCCCCCTCTTGTACTCTCAATGAGTGACCAATCTCACTAGCCACCATTTTGGGTATTATTAGCCATTGATTAGATCAATGGTTAGGATTAATATAGATTCTAATTATAGCCTCTAGATGATAAGACTTAATCTAGGTTATTAGATCTTTCCTCCTTGAAATCCTAACCATTAGATGTATCTCCAAAATAAAGGGTCAAGATCACCTCTTCATACTTTCCATCTAATAGTCATAAATGGTCCTAGCCACTTTGTAAGACCAAATCTCCACCCTTGATTAAATCAATGGTGGATCTTAAAAGGCTTCAACATTAAGCTTGCTTCCTATTGGTCCGTTATAAAGTCGTCATAACCACTAATGTTGACTAAGCAGTATAATATGTTTTTTATCTGCTATTACCCTACAAACAATATTTTTACTGTATTTTTATTACTCGATAATTAAATACAATACAAAATACAGTAAAAGAAAATTTTAAAAACTATTCCAGATACAGGTTTAGTAAGATCCTCCATCTCTGTCTCAACAGTACAAAATTTTCTGGCTGTAGAAAAATTCACTTTTTCGGACCTACTTGGGCCCACGTCTGACCCAGGGCTCCTGAGACAACCCATGGATAATATTAAAATAATCGAGAGAAAAATAAAAATTTCATAATCATCCATAAAATCATAAAAATTATAAAACTTACGAAAATCAAATCAGATTACGTAAAATAATTAAGACTTAATAGTAATAATTAATTTACGTAAGATTTTTTTCGGCCCAAAAATTATTATTTTCCTGGGCCCAAAAATTATTATTTTCCTGACACGAAGTAAATCACATAAAACAATCAAATGTATTCACAGAATATTCAAAATAATTTTACAGTACACAGAAATCACTAAACAGTAGAATTCTATTAACTGTCAAAATTACTATTAAATAGTTAGGAAATTTGGGGTGTTACAACTCTCCCCCTCTAAAAATAAGTTTCGTCCTCGAAACTTGACTTCACACCCTCAAAATAAATATGGATACTGCTCTTTTATCTTTTCTTCTAGTTCTTATATAGCTTCACCGCTTACGTCGTTCCAAACTATTTTAACCAATGCAATTTCCTTACCTCGAAGTTGCTTTGTCCTTCGATCCTCAATCTTAACTGGAAACATTTCATAGGTTAAATTTTCCTTCAGTTGTACGGTGTCTAGTTCGATAGCATGAGTAGGATCAGAAATATATTTCCGTAGTTGTGGTACGTGAAATATATTGTGAAGATTTGATAGTAAAGGTGGTAATGCAATCTGATAAGCTACCGGACCTACCCATCGGAGTATTTGATACGGCCCGATAAACTTTGGAGTGAGCTTCTTTGACTTAATCACTTGTCCAACTCTAGTCATAGGTGTCACACGCAGAAATACATAGTCACCTTCTTCAAACTCAAGCGGTCTTTTCCTTTTATCAGCATAACTCTTTTGTCGAGTCTGAGTTGTCCTCATTTTATCTTGAATCATCTTCACTTTCTCAGTTGTCTATTGTACAAATTCTGGTCCTACAATAGCACTTTCACCATTATGATACCAACACAACGACATTCTGCATTGTCTCCCATACAATGCCTCATAGGGTGCCATTCCTATGCTCGAGTGAAAACTATTGTTGTACGTGAACTATATCAGTGGCAAAAATTCATCCCAACCTCCAGTTTGTTTTAGAACACAAGCTCTCAACAAGTCTTCTAATGACTGAATCATTCTTTCTGACTGACCATCTGTTTGTGGATGGTAAGCAGAACTCAAACGTAGCTTTGTTCCTATAGCTTCTTGTAAACTATTCCAAAACCTCGACGTAAATCTTGGATCTTGATCCGAAATAATACTGGATGGTACACCATGAAGTCTAACAATTTCATTGATGTATACTTGAGCAAACTTTTCCATTGAGTACTTAATATTAATCGATAAAAAGTGCTCTGACTTTGTAAGCTGATCAACAATTACCCATATAGAATCATGACCTTTCCGAGTCTTTGGTAGTTCTGTCACAAAATCCATTGCTATGCCATCTCATTTCCATTCAGGAATAGGCAAAGGTTGCAATATTCCAGATGGTCTTTGATGTTTCACCTTAGCCTTCTGACAAACTAAATAGGATGATACACATTCAGCGACATCTTTCTTCATTCCTTGCCACCAATATAGCTATTTCAAATCTTGATACATCTTTGTGGCTCCTGAATACATACTCAACTTACTCTTGTGAGCTTCATCCAAAATTAATCTCCTAAGTTCTGGATCGTTTGGCACACAAACTTTTCCTTTAAACTTCAGAATTCCATCATCACCTTCGCTAAATTCTAACACTGCTCATTGGCTTCTTGCTTCTTTTGTTTCTTGCAAATACTGGTCACTGTTTTGTCCTTTTCGTATTCTGTCCATCAAATCATTTGAAATGGTGATCATGTTTAAACACATCTTCCCTAGTGTCAATTTCACAGACAAACACATATCCCAAAATTCTTCTATCAGTTCCTTCTCCTTAATCATCATAGTAGAAGCATTAAGCATTTTCCTACTTAAAGCATCCGCTATGACATTTGCTTTTTCGGGATGATACTGTAATTGAAAGTCATAGTCCTTCAGAAACTCTAACCAATGCCTTTGTCTCATGTTCAACTCTTTTTGGTCAAACAGATACTTTAAACTTTTATGATAACTAAAAACAGTGAATGTTGCCCCATAGAGAAAATGTCTCCACACTTTTAACACAAACACTATAGTTGCCAATTCCAAATCATGAGTCGGATAATTCCTCTTATGCACTTTCAACTGCCATGAAGCATAAGCCACAACCTTACGGTTCTGCATAAGTACACAACTCAATCCTTAATATAAAGCATCATAATATACTTCGAAAGATTCGTTCGGATCAAGTAGAATCAAAATTAGCGAAGTAGTCGGTCGTCTTTTCAACTGCTAAAAACTTTCTTCGCATGCATCAGTCTATACAAACGGTTGATTCTTTCGTGTAAGTTGGGTAAGAGGTCCTGCTATCTTGGAAAACCCCTCAATAAATCGTCGATAGTAACTTGCTAATTCGATAAAACTACGGATCTCCGATACAGTCTTCGGCCTTTCCCATTCAATAATCGTCTCCACCTTAGAAGCATCAACTTCAATTCCTTCCTTAGATATCACGTGTCCCAAAAATTGAACTTCGCTAAACCAAAATTCACATTTGGACAACTTGGCATATAACTTATTCTCTTTTAAAATCTGGAGAACCACTCTGAGATGTTCAGCATGTTCCTCCTGACTTCGAGAATAGATCAAAATGTCATCTATAAAGACAACAACAAACTTATCTAAGTACGAACGGAAAATTATGTTCATAAAGTCCATAAATATGGCAGGTGCATTCGTTACACCGAACGACATCACTTGATACTCATAATGCCCATAACGTGTCCGAAATGCAGTCTTGGGAATATCCTCCTCTTTCACACGTATCTGGTGATAACTAGAATGTAAATCAATCTTGGAAAATATTGCGGCTCCTCACAATTGATCCATCAGATCATCGATTCTTAGGAGTGGATATTTATTCTTAATTGTAATCTTATTCAATTGTCGGTAGTCTACACATAGACGAGAAGTCTCATCCTTCTTCTTCACCAATAATACTGGAGCTCTCCATGGTGACACACTTGGTCTCACGAATTGTTTCTCCAACAAGTCCTCCAGCTGTTTCTTAAGCTCTGCCAAATCTACTGGTGACATCCGATAGGGCGCTATAGATATAGGTCCAGCTCCAGGTACTAAATCAATAGCAAACTCAATTTCTCTTTCTGGCGGTAGTCCAGGTATATCTTCAGGAAATACTTCAGGAAATTCATTAACTACAAAAATATCTTTCAAGACATCCTCACACTGAACCTCCAAAGAAGATATCAACAAGTACCCCTGATCTCCTTCCTCCAAACAAGCTTCCACTTGAGTAGCTGTTAGAAATCTAGAATCCTTAGCCTCAGGAAAAACTAACATCTTATTCGAACAATCAATTAGGATATGGTTAGAAGATAACTAATCCATTCCTAAGATTACATTAATCTTGGAAAGAGGCAAACAAATCAAGTCCACATAAAAGATTCTATCCCTAACACATACAAGGCAATTCAAACATACTTTTGTACAAATCACAGGCTTATCAGAAGGAGTAGCAACACTCAAATCATAAGGCAATGTAGTCACAGTCAATCCCAAACGCTCCATACAATCACATGCAATGAAAGAATGTGTTGCTCCCGAATCATAAAGTACGGTTAAAGGATTACCTTCGATGGCACACTCCTTCATAATTAAGTCCTCAGATTTTGCGGCTTCTTCCTCGCTCATAGTATACACAAGACCACCCGCCTGTGGCCTCACCGTATGAACATTCCCCACCGATGGTTCAGCCTTCAACTGATCACATTCCCTGGAGAAATGTCCAGGTTTCCCATATCTATAACAAATAACTCCTTTATGCTGACAATCCTTGGTTAGATGTTCCTTCCCACACTTGAAACATTTAAACGTAGAAGTTCCAGCTTGACTTGCATTACTACCACCAGAACTTCCTCCAACAGATTGCTACCGGTTCTGACTTCCTATCGGTTTGGTATATGGTTTCTGCTGATAACGGTTGCCATCGCTACCCTTTCCTCTTTGGAATCTTATAGGTCCAAAGTTCTTATTTCTCGCCACACGTTGTTAATCAATCTCCTCAACTTTATGACACATATCCAACAATTTTGGAAACTGTTCAATTCCCAAAGTTGCTACAGCTCGTTTAATGTCAAGTTTCAATCCCTCTTCAAATTTTTTGCACTTCCAATCCTCGTCTGAGTGCATCTGAAAATACCTCGAAAACTTAGACAAGCTTTCGAATTTTGTAGCATACTCACTTATAGACATCACCCCTTGTGTTAAACTAAGGAATTCCATCTCCTTAGCATGACGAACACTAGCTGGAAAATACTTTCCCAGAAACTTCTGCTTAAAGAGCTGCCATGTCACAACTCTTCCCTCAGCTTGAATCAATCTTCGGGCTCCTGCCTACCAATCTTCTCCATCTCCAACTAACACAAAAGTCACAAAAGTAAGCTTCTGTTCATCGGTACAACCCATACCTTTAAATATCTTTTCTAATTCCTTGATGCACAAATCAACTTTCTCTGGGTCAAATTCTCCACGAAACTTTAGTGGATTGTTTCTACGAAATTCTGACAAACTGTGAGCATCCTCAGTTGCCCTTTGGTTTTGTTGTACAACGACATCAGCCATCCGTTGCATTGCTACTACAGCTACAGCCATGTTCTGATTATCATTGCCAACATCTCCAAATCCTGCTCTAGTATTGACGCGTCCTCTTCCTCGTCCTCTTCAAATAATATTATTTCTTTTCAGAAAACAATCACAGAGAATCACACAACTTAAATAAGACAGACCTAACCACAAACCCAAAAGACTCTAACTTGGGCTTTGATACCAACTAATGTAACACCCACCGTAGGGTATCACATTTACGTTACTTAATTACTAAATTACCCCTTCCTTTATAAAATATACTTTGTAATGTAAATACGAGTTGTAAAATTTCTTGATGTCGATAAAATAAACTTAGCAGAAAATAAAAATATTCCAACATCATCACAAATAATTTACATCATATTACAAAAGTACTATCAAAACTATTTATATACAGACATAGTCCTCAAAGTATTTGAACATTATTTAAAAACTAACATACTGCCCAAGTATTACTAAACAGCAGAATCCTCAAACGGGTCCTCCTCAAATTCCTCAGCAGGTAGGAATCCATCTTGACGCGACGTCCTATGGACAGGTGTCCGAGCAGATGACACAATGCTAATCTTACTAGGAGTGCGGTAGTAAGCTCCCCAGTACTGCCTAATGGACAACAGAAACTCTAAGTGTACATAAATATTTACACTGAAATAAGGGTTCCCTCGATAAAGCCTACTCAGGGTAACATTTAAGTCTCCTATATAGAAAATACACTCTCTATCTAGGCCAACATGCCAGGCTTCCGGTCCTTCACGAAATTGCAACCTCATATAACCTAGGAAACTGGGCATCGCCATCTTCTTAGAATTCAGCATCCTCCACAGGAATCTGCTCTTCTTCACCCTCTTGTTCAATTCCTTGCTCAACGTCTTTACAAATATAAACACAATACAAAATAGGCATACAAAAAGGTGAGATCACCTATGTCAATACCAACATAGTAGCATGGAGATAACTCATACAATATATCACACAGATACATCACACCATAATTACAATCATGCCATCAACATCATGTATCATCACAACAGAAGAAATAAACAATAATTACGATCATACCCTCAACCATATCCAAATATTCAACAATTCAATTATCATAAACAATAATTACGATAATGCCCTCAATATTTTCCAAATATTCAATAATTACAATTATGCCCTCATCATTATCTAATATTCCACAATTCATGGTATAATCACACGATAATTACCATAATGCCATCAACATCATCCAATATTCCTCAATTATTATATCACACAAATATAAATATTCAGATTATGCATGTGCACACAAACTCAATTTCTTACTCCATGGAGCTAAAACTCAAGTCAGAGAAATTAATCTAAAAGATCTGTCTGTACCAACATGCCTCAAACCACATGCCACTATTCTCGTTAGTGTTTGCACATCTAGTATATACACGATAGTCTTTAATAGATCTTGATTAAGAATAGTGTTTCGGTCAGGATCATCAGTGTGTTGCATCGGTCTAACCCACAGTACAGAAGAGCTACCAACTGCCCACTATAGGCAACCCGCACCCTGATGCCTCCAAAGTCAACGAGTGACTTACACTATGCATATCGCACCCACTCAAGAGGTGTACGTCTCTCCTAGGCAAATAGTCTTATCTAGTCCATTGGACTTTTCCAATGCATGTATAATGCACCATTCTCAGTTCAAATTCATAATTTCATATTCAGGGTCTACACACTGGCCCGTTTTCAGTTCAAATCCATAATCTCATATTCAGTGTCCACACACTGGCCCAATAGTATCTTTACTGTATTTTCAATTGCAAAATCATAATATCGCATTTTCTCAATCGCACAACAGTTTTGTCGTGTTTTTAAATCACATTGATTTTTCAACATTTTCTCAATCACGTAAAAATATTTAAACACTTTCCAAGTCGCGTAGAAATATTTAAACGTTTTTCAAATCACGTAGCGATTTTTCATTATTTTTGCCATCGCGTAGCTTAAAAATCACGTTTTAAGTTACGTAACACATTTTTTACCATTTTACAACCACGTAAAATATTCCTCAATATTCCAAACATCATTTTGGTCTTTCCAAAAATTAATGTCATTTCCAACATCACTTTCCACATTTTTTCCTTTAAGAAATCCTTTTCGCAATATTTTGCACAAATTTACCATTTTATTGAATTAAATCAATGTTTCTAACTTAAAATTTTCTAACGCGCTCCAAAACCCAAAGGATGAGTTATACGTTAGTAAATTTTAAGTCACCAATGTATTCTTTATAATTCTAAAAATCAATCCTCTTTAAAATAAATTGAGGTTCAAACACTTTCAACCTCTCTTTCCCATTCATATATGAAAATTCCATTTTTCAAGTGACAAATCACTTTGTTTCCATTTCTTTAATCCTTGTACTAAATCAATTCCATTTCCACTTTGAAAACACTTTGTTTCATAAAACCAAGGCATTACAAGCCTTCAAAACCATGGTACATGGCCATTGAAACCATCAAATATTTTTCCTTCTAAATCAACTAAGCTCCATTCATGTTTTTACATAAACAAAACCATTAAAAATTCCTTCAAAAAGACCGTGAACTCTTGGTCTTTGAAACCAATCCATCTTTTCTTTTTCCTTTCCTTTCTAATCATTCAATTTTACCATTCATGAAAATTTTAGTTTATAAACACCTATGTTGAGGTATTGAGGCCGAAATCCTCATGGTCCTTGGAACCAAAAATTCATTTTCCTTTCCAACAATTTTTATGACATACATAACATATAATCAACATATTATATTTCAAACATACCATAAAAGCAATAAAAATCATACCAAGCATGTAAGCACAAATAAACCATGCAAAACACATAAACCACCTAAACACCCACAAATAATTACACAACCATGGATATGAATCCTCACATGGATTCACCATCCACAAAATACAAGATTCATCTCTCACCACCATACTTGGTTGGTGAGATGGATCTCCCTCTTACCTCTTGAAGAACCTCAAAAGCTCCTTGCTTTGCTCCTTGAGTAAGTGATTCACCACCAAAAGCTTCTTAAACACAAAATAAAACACAAGTTTATTAGCATATCAAGCTTGAACAAGGAGAACCATGGATCAAACATGGCTTAGAACATGAAAAAGAGATAAGAAGTGAAGTTTCCTTACACTTCACCTTGAAAACCCTAGAACTTTGTTCTTGAAGAAAGTCCTTGAAGATGATGGATTTAGAACTTGGCCTAAACTAGAAAGTGTCTTAGACTGAGGTATAGATTCAAGAAGTAAGGTTGTTTAAAACTTTTGAAGAGTGATAGTGGGATTTAGTGGTCTTGGCCGAAACTAGCATGAAGAGAAATGAAGAGAAAATGTTTTGTGAAGCTTTAGCTTTGTTTGGAAATGTTCAAGAATAGCAATAATGGTGGTCTTGAAACCTTGCTATGCTCTTAAGCCACCAAAACCAAACCCCCCCTCTTGCACTCTCAATGAGTGACCAATTTCACTAGCCACCATTTTTGGGTATTGTTAGCCATTGATTAGATCAATGGTTAGGATTAATATAGATTCTACGTATAGCCTCTAGATGATAAGACTTAATCTAGGCCATTAGATCTTTCCTTCTTGAAATCCTAACCATTAGATGTATCTCCAAAATGAAGGGTCAATATCACCTCTTCATACTTTCCATCCAATGGTCATAAATGGTCCTAGCCACTTTGTAAGACCAAATCTCCACCCTTGATTAAATCAATGGTGGATCTTAAAAGGCTTCAACATTAAGCTTGCTTCCTATTGGTTCGTTATAAAGTCATCATAACCACTAATGTTGACTAAGCAGTATAATATTTATTTTTATCTACTATTACCTTACAAATAATATTTTTACTGTATTTGTATTACCCAATAATTAAATACAGTACAAAACACAGTAAAAGAAAATTTTTAAAACTATTTCCGGATATAGGTTTAGTAAGATCCCCTGTCTTCGTCTCAACAGTACAAAATTTTCTGGCTGCAGAAAAGTTTTTACTTTTCTGGACCTACCTGGGCCCACATACAGCCCCCTATGGCCCACAGACAGCGCATGGATAATATTAAAATAATCAAAAAAATATAAAAATTTCATAATCATCCACAAAATCATAAAAATTATAAAACTTACAAAAATCAAATCAGATTACGTAAAATAATTAAGACTTAACAGTAATAATTAATTTACGTAAGATTTTCCCTGGCCTAAAAATTATTATTTTCCTGACACAGAGTAAATCAAACAAAACGATCAAATGTATTCACGGAATACTCAAAATAATTTTACAGTACACAAAAATCACTAAACAGTAGAATTCTATAAACTGTCAAAATTATTGTCAAATAGTTAGGAAATTTGGGGTGTTACACATCCTATTTGGAAAATTACAAGAGCATGAGCTGGAATTGAATAGGCTTAACCAACATGAAAAGCAAGATAAGAAGAAAAATGGGATTGTTTTTAAGGCCACCTCCACAATAATTGATAATGAAGATGAAAATGATGGAGATGGCATTGACAATCTTGAGATGAATGAAGAAAATTTTAGCCTCCTTCTGAAAAGGTTTGGAAAATTTCTCAAGAAGAAAGGAAGTCAAAGAATGTAACACCCCAAGTTTTGGCTAAAGTATGATATTGTCCAAAATGTATTGTTTTATGTTTTCTATGTGTTATAAAATTAATTTGAATGTTTCACGACTGTATTTGACTGTTGTGTGTGATTTACTCTGAGTCAAGAAAATAATAATTTTCGAGTCAGAGAAAATCTTTATATGATTACTCGGAGCTAGGGGATCTTACTAAACCAAATTCCGAGTAATACGTATATCAATCATTTAATTTTTAGAATTTATCAGTAAAATAAAAATATTTTATATTATAATATTATTTTATTATCCGATGGACAAGACTCACTCTTGACTTAAGAGCGAAGAACTTTCGCGATGGGACAAGATAGTCATAAAGTCTTTATGACTTACTATTTGGAGAACCAATAGAAACCAGTCAACGTTTTTGGCTTGAATTATTTCTAAGCTAATGAGAATCAGTCAATGAAAATGGCTTGAATTTCTAAGCCAATAGGAAGAAAGTCCACAAAAATGGTTGGACTTGTTAGATTATTAATTAGAAAACATAACTAAGTTAGCTTAAAACCTAACCTAATTAAGTTAATCCAAAATGCTTAAGTAGTAACTAAATGGAGCAAACCTAGTTAGCTATTCATTAAAACTTTAGTTAGAGAATGTTCTAGCATAATCAAGAAGGTGGTTAGTTATCCTAAGTAACTAGATGATTAACTAAATAACTAAGAAACCTAACTAGATTTACCTAAACCTAATTAGGAAACATAATGAATTAAGACTTGATTAGCTCACCCTAAGTGTAATTTGGCCAAGCATGTAACACCCTCCCTAGGGTATCACATGTCTGACTCCCGACTCAAAATCTGAAAAGAAGTTCTCACAAAGTTTGAGTTATAAAAGATGGGTTTTAAAATTTCTTTCTTGCTGAAATATAAACTTACTGATATTTGTAAGTAATATTGAAAAATAGATTTAACTGATTTAAAATCATATAACAAACACCACTTAATATTTAACAATTTAAAGAGAAATATAAAACTAACATACTCTTCTTTTTTTTTAAACAGTAGCAAACCCCATGATGGGTCCTACTTAATAGCATGGTACAACACTAACGAGAAAACTTAACATACTTATTTCTTTTTGTATCCCTCTTGATGCATCAGACATTTGTTCCTTGTCAACACTGCATGCTATCGACTTTGGAATAGTCATTCTCTGATGTTGTCTCCGAATGCCGAATATTTGCTCCCAGTCAAGTCTAAGAAACTCGTTCTATCTATTATATAATTTTTACAATAAAAGCACAACGAAACAATATAACAAAGAGGTGAGATCACCTACGCCAATACCAACATGGTAGCATAGAGATAACACAAACAACATACCATACAGATACATCATACCATAATTACAATTATGTCATCATCATAATGTATAAAATAACAATAAACACAATAATGCCATCACATTATTATCATCATCATCATCCAAGTATTCAAACAATTGTCATAGCCAATATTCCTCAATTAATATATCATATAGATATAAATGTTCAGATTCATGCATGTGCATATAGACTCAATTTTTCAAAAACAACTCCATGGAAGTTTTCACAATTTCGAGAAGAATGCTTTGGTTAATTGTCAGCCTTAGCCCAAAGACAATCTCCCAGTAGTAGAAAAGAATCGTGTCGGGTATCGTCAATGCGTTGCAATGGACTGCATTGCCAAGTGGCATATGGTCCAGCCTTAGCCCACAGACAGATATCCACTAGTCGACCGCCGCACCTTGACGCACCCCAAGATCCATTATAGATCTCACTATCAATTCTCATTCCCTCTTTAACCACAAGGGCCAAAATAGCTTATTAGCTATACTTTATACAATGCATGAATATATCAGTGCAAGTCCAACCACAAGGGCCAAATCTTTTCAATTTCATTTGTTTAATGTAATCATATGCCTCAACGCATATTTTTCTAATGCATGTATAATGCACCAATGCCAATCACAGGCAAAACACGTCATTTTCTCATACAGTGTATGACACTTGGTTCAACAGTAATCATCATGTTATTATGTTTTTATAGTCATAAAACACTTTTGTCGTGTTTTCACAACCGCGTAACATTTCTGTTACATTTTCACAATTCCAAAACATTTTAATTATATTTTCACAATACCGTAACACTTCTGTTACGTTTTCACAATACCACAACACTTCTGTTGCATTTTCAAAATATAGTAACACTTTTGTTACGTTTTAAAATTCCAAAACATTTTTATTACATTTTCACAATACCGTAACATTACTGTTACATTTACAAAATTTTGTAACATTTCTGTTACGTTTTCAAAATGCTGCAACTCTTCTGTTGCACTTTTAAACCATGTACTGATTTTTCCAACGTTTTTCTCAATCGCATAAAAATATACGTTTCTCAAATTGCATAATTTTTTTTCACTGTTTCAAAATCGCGTAACTTAAAAATCATTCTTTTAAGTCGCGTAAATCATTTTCCATCATTCTCAAAATATTTAAAACACTTTCCAAATCACATAACGATTTTCTGTCATTTTCACAATCACGTAAAAATATTCTATCACTTTTTAATCACGTAGTGATTTTTCAACAATAGTTCAAATCACGTAAAATATTTAAACGTAATTCAAATCGCGTAGAAATATTTCAACGTATTTCAAATCATGTAGAAATATTTTACTGTATTTCAAATCATTTGTAAGATATGTAAAATATTTTTCAATATTTTACAATCACGTAAAATATTCCTCAATATTCCAAACATTATTTTGGACTTAAATAAATCAATATCATTTTCAACACATTTTTCAAATTGCGTAGCTTAAAAATTATGTTTCTAAGTTACGTAAAACATTTTTCATCACAATTTCATTACAGAAAATATTTTTTAACCTTCAAAAATTCCTTTTTAACTTTTCTCAAAATAATATGACTTTGTATTTCATTTTTCACATTTTCTTACTCAAGAATTTTTTTTCACATTTCTTTACTCAAGAAATCCTTTTCCAAAATATAATCCACAAAAATCACTTTTCCATTGATATAAATCAATGTTTCAAAACTTCACATTTTCTAACGTATTTCAAAACTCGAAAATTAGTTATACGTTAGTAAATTTTCAAAACACCATTATATTCTCCATTTTTCCCAAATCATTTCCAAACACAACCTTCTTCAAAATAAATTAAAGTTCAAACGTGTTCAACCTCTCTTGTCTTTTGTTTACAAATTCTCTCAAGTGATAAAACACTCTGATTCTCTTTCCAAATTCCTTGTATTAAATCAAGTTACATTTCCACTTTGAAAATCACTTTGTTCATAAAAATCAAGGCATTACAAGCCTTCAAAAACATGGACATGACTATTGAAACCATCAAATATTTTTTTTTTCTAAATTGATATGATTTTGCACAAACAAAACCATTAAAAATCCTTTACAAAAACCGTGAACGTGTTCATTGAAAACTGTCAAATCTTTCGAGTGACAAAACACTTTGTTTTATAAAATATCACTTTGTTCCATAAAAATTTAGGCATAACCAATTTTTCAAAACCGTAGGATATTTGGCCATTGAAGCCATCAAACATTTTTCCTTCTAACAAAACCATTAAAATCTTTGTTTTCAAAACCGCAAGACATATGGTTATAAAACCAAACCCATTTGTTCAAATTCATTTTTACTTTCTTTGTAAATCCTTTTTCACTTTCTTTGCAAATCCTTTTTCACTTTCTTTGTAAATCTTTAAAATCAACGTTTGCCTGTTTCATTTTTCAAAATCAAGTTTAATAAACACTTTTTACACAAAATAAATCAATAAAAATCCCTTCAAAATCATGTTCTTGTTCTCTTGAAAAACAAACCCTTTGTTTATTTTTCATATTCTTCAAATCATCCATTTTCATTATTCATGAAAATATTAATTTGTGAACACCTATTTTGAGGTGTCTTGGCCGAAATTCTCAATGTTCTAGGGACCCAAAAATTAATTTCCCTTGTTCTTGAAAATTTTCAACATAAACCCAAATCATGAGTGTTAAAACCGTGACCACTCTTCCTTGGCCATTGGAGCCAAAAATTTATTTTCTTTCCATATTCACATCATGGCATACATATATATATTCCATCATAAATTCCACAAGCATGCCATATACTTATCATGCATATTATAAGCATACCATCAAAGCCATAAAATCATGCAAAGCATATCAAGCATAAGCAAATAATCAAAGCACATAAACACCCACAAATAAATTACATGACCATGGATATGAATCCTGACATGGATTCACCATCCATCAAATATAAGACCATCTTTCACCACCATACTTGGTTGGTAAGATGAATCTCCCTCTTACCTCTTGAAGATCCTCAAAAGCTCTTTGTTTTGCTTCTTTTTCCAAGTCCTTCATCACCAAGGGTTTCTTAAACACAAAACAGCACATATATTTATTAGTATCATAAGCTTGAATAAGAAAACCATGGATGTGCATCATGGTTAGAACCTTGAAAATCAAAAGAAAAGTGAAGAGTAACAAACTTTACCATTAAAGCTTCAATTTTTAGCTTGAAGAACAAGGTTGAAGATAGATGATTTAGAGAAAATCTCTAACATGAAAATTGCTTAGAATATCATGTAGATTCAAGATCTATGGTTGGATGAAATTAAAAAGGATTGGGTGGTGATTTTGGATGGTATGGCCGAAATTCCTCTTGAAGAACAAAGATGGAATTTTTGATTTTTGTGAGAGAAAAGCTTCTTAGACTTGGTTAAGACAAAGGATGAAGTGAAAACACTTAGTTTTTCCTTCCACAAATTTCATGAAGCTCCTTGGGAAAATTCCTAAAAATCATAAACAAATGTTACAATCGATAACAAGTGTAGAAATAGGTAAACCATGGTTCAATCATGGCTTAGAAAATCAAAACTAGAAGATTAGAAGAAGAAATATGAAATTTACCATTTTTGGTCGAATCTTGAAGCTTGGATTTGAAGATCAAGATGAATGATTTAGAGAAAACTCATAATTAGATATGTTCTTAGAATAAGGTAAGGATTCAAGAAACTAGATTGGATGAAATTTTTGAGTGATGGAGGGTAGATTATGGTGCCATGGCTGTGAGCTTAGAGAAGGAGAAGGAGAGAAATTTTTCTAAGAGTTTTGCTTGAAGGAAAGTTCAAGAATGATGAAGTATGGTCAATAATGACCAAGGTGACAAATTATTGTCTTCAAAAT
The DNA here is from genome assembly GCA_029884605.1 of Ormosia emarginata. Classification (NCBI taxonomy): domain Eukaryota; kingdom Viridiplantae; phylum Streptophyta; class Magnoliopsida; order Fabales; family Fabaceae; genus Ormosia; species Ormosia emarginata. The sequence continues at coordinate 29,281,153 of JAQQTP010000079.1, read as the reverse complement.
TTGCTTTAGTTTCTAAAGCAACCATAAAAACTGCCCCCCTTCCATGCTTCTTCAAAGAGTGCAAATAATTCAACAATGATGCATAATTGACCAAGACCATTTAACAATGACATAAAGTTTTCCTTTAGCTCCAAAATGCTTCACAAAACCGTCCCCCCTCATGCATTATGCATGCAATAATGTTGTCATCTTTTTCAAGCCACCATTTAGAGCATTTTAGACCATTGATTTATTCAATGGTTAGGATTTAGGTAGACTTTTGATTAGAAGACTTAATCTAGGCCATTGGATCTTTCTCCTTGAAATCTTAGCCATTAGATGCATCTCCAAAAATGAAGGGTTAAGATTACTCCTTCTTACTTTTAATCCAAGGGTCATAATTAGTCTTTGTCACTTTTTAAGACTAAATCTCTACCATAGATTAAATTAACATCCAATAGTTATAAATGGTCCTTGTTACTTTACACGACCAAATCTTCACCCTTGATTAATTATTCATCCAATGGTCATAAATGGTCTTTGTCACTTTTTGAGACCAAATCTCTACCATTGATTAAATCCATATCCAATGGTCATAATTGATCCATCTCCACCGTTGATTAAATTAAGATCAAGTCTTTACTGTCGATTAAATCAATGATTGATATCAAAGTCTTTAATATTAGACTTGTTTTCTATTGGTCCATCAAAAATTGTCACAATCACTAATATTGACTTAATAGTATAATTTCTATTTTTATCTGCTAAAACCCCACGAAAGAATATATTTACTGTATTTTTATCCCCTGATAAATAAATACAGTACAAAACACAGTACAAGAAATTTTCTAAAACTGTTTCCAGATTCAGGTTTAGTAAGATCCCCTGTCTCTGTCTAAACAGTACAAATTTTTCTGTGTAGAAAAATTTTCACTTTGCGGGACTCACCTGGGCCCACGTATGGCCACCTGGGCCCACATACACCCCCTGGGCCCACAAACAGTAAAAAAATTTCATAATCATCCACAAAAATCACAAATATTAGAAAACGCACAAATATCAAATCAGATTACGTAAAATAATTAAAACCTAATGGTAAAAATTAAATTACGTAAAGTTTTCCCCGGCCCAAAAATTTTTATTTTCCTGACACGAAGTAAATCACTCAAAACGATCAAATACGCTGACGGAATAATCAAAATAATTTTACAATATCTAGAAATTACTAAACAGTAAAATTCTGTTAACTGTCAAAATTACTGTTTAAGAGATATGGAATTTTTAGGGTGTTACAAAGCACATTCAAGAAGGTTCAAGACACTTGGTGACTTGTCTCTCTAAGCCAATAGGAAGCAAACTTGGAGACAAAGCATTGAAGATCCACCCTTGAACTCATCTAAGGCCATTAGGAGCCCTTAGAAGTCAACTAAGGTGGCCATCTCCTTTAGGGAGCCCCACAGCCAAAGGCTTTAGGAAGAGGTAGGAAGGCATTTTGCTAAGTTCATTTTCATCTTCAACCATTCTCCAAAGCAAGATAACAAAAAATCCTCTCATTTCTTCTTGGTGAAGCTCATGGCCACCATCACAAAATCATATCTCCACTCTTCTAAAATTTCATCCATCATCATTTCCTAAACCTAAACACCATTCTAAACATCTTTCATCTTGATAATTTCTTCAAAATCATCCATTTGGAAGTTGGAAAACAGCCTTAAAGTTTCTTTCCTACAAGGTAAGAATCCTTGTTTCTTGTTTCTAATTTGATTCTTGAAGTTCTAAGCCATGATTGATCCATGGTTTTTCTTTTTCAACCATAGTTTGTGACTTTATAAATTGTTTAAGCTTGTTAGGGTTTTCTTGGAGCCACACGAAATCACTAGGAAGAAGTCCAAGAAGGTTTTGTCTTCCTTATAGGTAAGAGGGAGATTTAATCTCATCAACCATGTATGGTGGTGAGAAAATGGATGTATTTGTGGTGAAGAATTCTATAAGGATCCATTCACTTGGTTGTTTAAAGTTCTTCCTATTTGTGATTGATTTTGTTTGCAAGCATGTCTATAGCTTTAATATATTTGATATGTGTTTATGGATGCATGATAATTATTGTAAGATATGAATAACATGTTGAGAATTTGCATGAGTGTTCCAAAGAACACATGAAGCTCACGGTTTCACCAACACCAAGAGAACCAAAATGTTCTCAACTATTTTCTAAAGCATGAATTAATTAATTTAATTGGATCAATGATTTTTACATGGACTTAGATAGTAGAAAATAAATTAAAGATGATTTATGGAGGATATAGTGAATTTCGGCCAACATGCCCTTTGTGATACCTTTGATCTAAAATTTATTTTCTAAGTGTGAACTATTTAATTAAATTAAAGAGAACTCAATTTGAATGAATTTTTTAGAATAAAATGAATGAAGTTATTTTAGAAACCTAATTAGAGAAATCAAGTATGGATGAGAAATAAATTGAACACTTGAAAAGTACTAACGTATAGCTCATCCTTTGGGTTTTGAAACGCATTAGCAAGTTTCGAGATGTAAATATTGGTTAGGATTAAGAAAGGTAATTTGTAATGGAAATAGTCAAAAATATTAAGTAAAGGATTTTTAAAAGGAAATGTTGTAAATATGCTAGAAATAAATATATAATGGAGAAAAAATTCAAAATATAATTTAGAACGTAAAGAAATATTTTTACGTAGTTGAAAAATATTAGAAATACCTTACTCGTATTTAAAATAATGATTTTTAAACTACGCGATTGAGGAAACGATTTAAAAACGTTATGCGATTGAGAAAATGATTTAAAAACGTTACGTAATTGAAAAAATGATTTAAAAACACTACGCAATTTCAAAAACGTCAAAAAATATTTATGTAATTTAAAAATGTTGGAAAGAGGTGACGCAATTATAAAAATGTAATAAAATATTTACGCGACTAAAAGGAACAGTAGTTACTGTCGGGTTAAAGTGGTGGACCTGGATATGTGAAAAAATGGTGCTGTCAAGTAGTGATGTACTATCATGGAAATACTGATAATGAGATTGTTTGTGTATTTTGGCTCATGCACATGCATTGAGAAATGTGTCAATTTAGTTGAAATTGGCAATTGACTAACGAGATGAATTACACTGTAGTACGGGTGCGATAAGCGTAGTCTGGATCATTGAGTGAATTTAGAGGTGTTAGTGCGCGTAAAATTCCACATGTGGACAGTTGGTAACTCCTTTGGGCTGTGGTAACGAGCAACACACTAGCAATCTCGACAAGCACTATTCTTAATCAGGATTTAGTGGAGACTGTCCAGTACAATGCCTGTTGTGCACGATGTTTTGACTCTGTATTATTTACACGACGTTTAACTGTGTAATATTTGGCTATGGCAGTCGGAGCTACGGACAAGTCCTCCGGATCATTCTCTCTGATGTTGTGTTTAGCTCCATGGAGTAGGGATGAGTTTGTGTACATTGGCGTATATGGTCTGCATCATAATGTGATTATTTATATTTAATTTGAGATATTATGTATGATGTGATAATATGGATTATTGTATCTATTGTTATATCTGTATGTACTGTCACTTTCTGTATTGCTATGCTGGTAATGATGTAGATTATCTCACCTCTTTGTATACATTTTTTTTTGTCTTATTATTTATGTTCCGTAAAGATTTTGAGGAAGAAGAAGAGGAGCAGCCTCTAGATTGTCAGTACGAGGAGGAGCAACATCCGAGTGATCAATGTGAGGAGGGCGAGCCTCTAGATCATCCATATCATTTGGATTGATTGTGACGCGATATGGCTTTATCGGAGTTTCTAAGATTCCTAAAACTGAAGTTTCATGGAGGTTCCGAGGCCTGGCGTCTACGAGCTGATAGGGAGTCAGTTGTTTATGTGGGACGTTTGGCTATGTCTTTTCGTAGGGAGTTTGACGGTGCTCCGATGTTTTCTACTATCATTTATGTACATTTGGAGTTACCCTTGACTATTAGGCATTATTGGGGTGGTCGTTTTCATGCCCTTAGTGAGCCTAGTAGTGTGTCAACCATGCGGACCCTTATCCGTAGGACTTCTCGACACCCAGGGTTTCTGTCTTTCGATGATCTCCCAGAGGAGGATCCTTCGGAGGATCCGAACTTTTAGTTTTGTATTTGGGCAAGTTTATGGTTTGCTTTAAACCAAACAGTTTACTGCTTTATTAAATAGTTGTAGTGTGTAAATTATTTGTATCTGTAAAGACAAAATCATATGCATAATTATAGTGTGTATTTAATAGTTGTTATATTTCATGCTCTGTTTATTTTATTTATTGATATGATGTACAAAAAAAAATTTTCACAACTTATATTATTATATATTAAGAAATGATTTATAACTTAGGTAAATGTTTATTATATTTATCATAAATGTGATATCCTAATGAGGGTGTTACAAAGAAGACTACCTTTTCCTCCTAAGAAAACATATCAAAAGGGAGAAGGAACTTTATCTGCTCCAACTTGTTATGAATGTGGAAAACCGGGGCACATGAAGATGGAGTGTCCGGCTTATCAAAGGAAGATGGAGAAATTTGAAAAAAGACTTTCCAAGGAAAGAAAAGGAAAGAGAGCATACGTTGTTTGGGAAGACAACAATATGGATTCCATCGATGATTTAGAGAGTGAGGAAGCTCATCTTTGCCTCATGGCAAATGAAGAAGAAGAAGAAGAAAGTGAAATCGAGGTGACCTCTTCTAATCTTGAACCTTCTCCTTCATATAGTGAATTGCAATAAGCATTGCAAGGGTTATATGATGAATCCATGAGGCTCACTAGAATGGTTTTAACTTCCAAGAAAACAATCTCCTTATTGACAAACAAAGTTTCTATTTTAACCAAGGAGATTAAAGAACTCAATGTTGAGAATAAGACTCTTGGACTTATTGATTCTAACTCATCATGCATAAATTGTTCCTCACATGTCAATGCATTCATTCAATCACCTTGCTCATCATGTGAATCATTTGAAAAGGAGGTTGAGGATTTGAAAAATACTCTTGCCACATTCACCTTGGGAAGGGACAATTTGAATATGTTACTAGGGAAACAAAGATGTACTTTTTAAAAGGGCAGTTTGGGGTATATTCCAACAACCAACAAAAATCTTATAAGAATTTCTTTGTTTCCTCAAGTACATCAACTAGCCCCTTTATCAAATGCTTTCATTGGGGTAGGAAAGGATATAGTGCATCTACATGTAATGCTAGAAAGAACATAAACACCAAGGTTGAAACTAAAATGGTTTGGGTTCCTAAGGGTACCATGCCTAACTCTAACACTCAAAGACCCAAGCCAAATTGGGTACCAAATGTTAAAACTTGAATGTGTGTTGTAAGTGTGCTTGAAGACCAAAAGCTCAAGTTGGTATCTTGATAGTAGATGCTCCAAACACATGACGGGTGATGGAGCTAAGTTCTCTTTCCTTGCACCAAAGAAGCATGGACATGTCACATATGAGGACAACAATAAAGGAAGGATCCTTGGCATTGGAAAAGTTGGTAAGAAATCCTTCACTTCAATTGATAATGTCTTATATGTAGAAGGACTAAAACATAACTTGTTAAGCATAAGTCAATTATGTGATAAGGGAAATAAAGTTATCATTGACTCTAATTGTTACATAATTGAAGGTAAAGAAGATAAACAAGTTAAATTTGTTGGTCATAGAATTGATAATATATATATGATTAACCTTGATGATATTACCTCTCAAAATGCAAGATGTCTTATGAGTAAAGAGAGTAATTCATGGCTATGGTATATGAGAATTGCACACATTCATATGGATCACCTAAACAAACTTGTTTCTAAAGATTTGGTGATTGGTCTTCCAAAGCTCAAATTTGAGAAAAATAAACTTTGTGATGCATGTCAAAAGGGTAAACAAGTAAAGGTTTCTTTCAAAGATAAAAATGTTGTTACTTCTACTAGACATTTACAACTTTTGTATATGGATTTTTTTGGACCGTCAAGAACTATGAGCTTTGGAGGTAACTACTATACTTTTGTGATTGTGGATGATTACTCTAGATATACATGAATTCTATTCCTTGCTCATAAGAATGATGCCTTTCATGCATTTAGAAAACTTGCAAAGTTTATTCAAAATTAAAAGAATTATAGCATTGCATCCATAAGAAGTGATCTTGGTGGGGAATTTAAAAATCATGAATTTGAAATATTTTGCAATGAAAATGGAATTAAGCATAATTTTTCTGCTCCTAGAACTCTACTACAAAATGGAGTGGTTGAAAGGAAAAATCGATCTTTAGAAGAGTTAGCAAGAACTATGCTCAATGAAACAAACCTTCCTAAGTATTTTTGGGCGGATGCGGTAAGTACCACATGCTATGTTATGAATAAGGTTCTAATAAGGCCCATTTTAAATAAAATCCCCTATGAATTATACAAAGGAAAGAAACCAAACATTTTCCACTTTCATGTCTTTCATTGCAAATGATTTGTTTTAAACAATGGAAAAGATAACCTAAGCAAGTTTGATGCTAAATCCAATGAGAGAATATTTCTTGGTTATTCACTTAGTAGTAAATCCTTTCAAATTTATAACAAGAGAACTATGACTATTGAAGAGTCCATACATGCTGATGTTGCAGAGATTTTGGCAAGGACTCACCTAGAGAGCAAAGAAAAAGAAGTCAAGAAGTAAGAAGAGAGCCTATATAGTCCCCCAAGACAAGAGGATTCTCAAATCATGGACATTCCCAAGGAATGGAGGACATCAAGATATCATCGTCTTGACAAAGTAATAGGTGATGTATCAAAAGGGGTAATCACTATAACTCTCTTAGAGATGCATGTAACCATATGACTTTTGTCTCTCAAGTTGAACCTAAAGACATAAATGAGGCCATTAATGATGAATATTAGATCTTGGCCATGCAAGATGAACTAAACCAATTTGAGAGAAATCAAGTTTGGGAGTTAGTTCCAAGGTCCAATGATCATCCCATAATTGGCACCAAATGGGTCTTTAGAAACAAACTTGATGAAATGGGCTTAATAATAAGAAACAAAGCTAGGCTTGTAGCTAAGGGTTATAATCAAGAAGAAAGCATAGATTATGAAGAAACATATGCTCCCGTAGCTAGATTAGAAGCCATTAGGATGGTACTTGCATATGCATGCATCATGGATTTTAAGTTTTTTCAAATGGATGTCAAAAGTGCCATCTTAAATGGTTTAATATAAGAAGAGGTGTATATGGAACAACCTACCAGTTTTGAAAACTTTGAACTGCTCAACCATGTTTTTAAATTGAAAAAGGCCTTGTATGGCTTAAAACAAGCTCTTAGAGCTTGATATGAAAGGTTGAGCAAGTTCCTTTTAGAAAATGGCTTTTCTAGAGGAAAAGTTGACACTACTCTCTTCATCAAGCATAAAAAGCATAACATCCTTCTTGTTCAAATATATGTTGATGATATTATATTTGGTGCTACTAATGACTTTCTTTGTAAAGAATTTGCTAATATTATGCAAAGTGAGTTTGATATGTCCATGATGGGTGAGCTCAACTTCTTCCTTGGTCTTCAATCAAGCAAACAAGGGATGAGACTTTCATAAGTCAATCCAAATATTACAAGGAGTTGCTCATGAAGTTTGGAATGGAAGATGCCAAGCAAATGACTACACCAATGGGCACTTCTTACTAGTTGGACAAGGATGAAGGAGGTAAATATGTAGAAATTACAAAATATAGAGGTATGATTGGCTCACTCCTTTATCTTACTGCAAGTAGGCCAGATATTATATTTAGTGTATGTATGTCTACTAGATTTCAAGCAAATCCTAAAGAATCTCACATTTGTGTTGTAAAACGAATTATGAAATATCTAATAGGCACTTCACATATGGGATTATGGTACCCTAAGGGTGCCTCATGTAGCCTAATTTATTATTCCAATTCTGATTTTGTTGGATGCAAAATGGATAGGAAAAGCACTAGTGGGATATGCCACTTGCTTGGAAGCTCACTAGTTTCTTGGCATAGCAAGAAACCAAATAGTGTGGCATTGTCTATAGCTGAAGCTGAATATATTGCAACTGGGAGTTGTTGTGCTCAAGTCATTTGGATGAAGCATAACTTCTAGACTATGGTCTTGAGCTTGATCACATCCCTATAAGGTGTGATAACACTAGTGCAATCAACTTATTTAAAAATCCCATTTTGCACTCAAGAACAAAGCACATAGAAATAAGGCATCATTTCATAAGAGACTATGTTCAAAAAGGTGATTACATGCTTGAATTTGTGAAAACCACTAAGCAACTAGCTGACATTTTCATTAAACCCTTGGTAAAAAAAAGCATTCTTCTATATAAGAAATGAACTTGACATATTAGATCAATCATGCATAAGTTGAATTTTTGCAAAACCTTACTTTGCTGCATAATATGTCATTTTTACTGCATAACATATTGATTTGCTACATAACATGTTATTTTTGCTACATAATAATGATGTTTTGCTATATAACTTGTTGGTTCTTAATCATATTTGAATCCAATACTGACTTGAGCATCGGAGGTTCCCCCAAAGTTTGTTTTGCAGGTACTTCATCATAACCATGTCCTTCAAGGAGCTTAAAATTCACAAATCCTTTCTAAATGGCTTAATCCTTGGTAAAAGTAGTGATTTTGCAAAAACATGTGTTTTAGATCAAGAACTAGTTAGTTTTTATGCCTCACATGATGTTTGGAATTGATTTAGATGTTTTAGAACTAATTTAAAAGGTTTGAAATTGACCTTCTACTGTTTGAAATGGAAAATCTGAGTTTTAGTAAGTTTGTAATTGAATACAAGACTTTTGTAATCGATTACAAAGGTTCTGTCAAGTAAGTAATTGATTACATAAAACATGTAATTGATTACAACATTCCCAAAACTCAGGTAATCAATTACACTAATCCTGTAATCGATTACAAGGTTTCCAGAAAGTAGGTAATCGATTACACTAACCCTGTAATCGATTACAATGGTTTTAGAGAGCGTGTAATTGATTACACACACACTAATCAATTACACATGGGTTTTAAAAAAGTTTCAAACACGCGAACGACCATTTTTCTTCTGAAGTTCTTCTTTCTCTCTCTACACCCATGAAACCCTTTATCCTAAATCCCTCGTTTCTCTCTCAAAACTCAACCAAATCACTCCATTCCAACTCCCACCCACTCGAAATTCCACTCTCCACCAAACCTATCCATCAAATTTCACCAAAAAAATCACTAGAATCTCAACTCAAATCCCCTCACCCATTCATCTTTCTCTCTATCTTCACCCACGAACCAAGCCACCAGAAATTCTCATTTTTCCATCGCCTCATTCACCCACACATCTCCAAACACCTTCCCCTTCATCCCTCTCAACCCATTTCTTATCAATGGTTGTTTCCTCCCAACGTACAAAGCGTCCAAGAACAGGGGGCCCCATTGGCGAGTCTTCCAATGCTCCTCCACGCAACATTTCTAGATTGGACCTCATGTGTCACTTCTCTACCTCCAAAAATGTTGAGTTGTTCCGGAAAAACTTTCAATTAAGGAAGCTTATATCTCCCAGGTATCTCACTCAGTCCTTTTGCTCAAGTGAACCTTTGGAGACCTTCAGGTTGATTGAATGCTTAGGATTGCTTGGCTTCTTTATCATTCAAAAGGCTATTTACTCAACTTTAGTTAGAGTGTTTTATGCCAACCTTAAATATGAGGACGATTGCCTGATTTTTGAGGTCAAGAAGAAACAAATTAGGGTAACTAAGGATACATGGTGTAGGTTGACTAAGCTTATATATGATGGTACAAGTTTTTATGGAAATGAAACTGCTTGGGGGGCTGATTTTGAGTATAAGGCTGCATTGACCTCCTTGATAAGGTCAAGGTATGAAATCCTGAGGGATAAGAAAAGGGTGATGGCTACTGGATTAACCATGGAAAACAAAGTGCTTCATTATCTGGTGGTCAGAGGATTGATTCCTGGGGAGGTAATTACTCCCAAGTTCTGAGAGATGATGTGGTGGTATTGTGGGCCATGACCACAGGAAGACTAATCAATTGGGCTCATTATATAATTCAGCACATGTTGAATGTTAAGAAGAAGAAACACTCTGCCCTCCCATATGCTATACTTGTGACAACAATCTTGGAACATTGTCACAACTCCTTGACTGAAGAGTCAAAAAGACACAAGTTCTAAAGGGCCACAGTCTATAGCCTTGCACACATTGCGAAAGCTTCAGCTAAGTAAGGTAGATGGAAGATGGCACTATCTTACCCACGGGAGCGATGGTCATATTCTTCATGACCCCGATGGTGATGATGAAGAAGAAAGACATCAACTTCCTCCTATAGCCACCATGGAGTTGCTGCTACAAGAGATCCGTAGCTTGAGAATGGGGATGGAACGTCTTGAGCAGAAGGTGGATCATCTTAAGCTGAGGATCGATTACTCCGATTAGGAGTTAGCCTCTATCTGATCTTTTCTAGAAGGACCCAAATATGTACCACAGAGAACTGCTGGTGCACCCACCACCTCTTCTGCCCCTCCTGCTCCCCTCTCCTTTGCTGGTCCTTGTAGTGCTCATCCTGATGATGATGAGGAGATCCTCGGCTCCGAGGATGATTTAGACACCGGTGACGATGATGTGGCTGCTGATAAGGATAGTGATAGCGAGGCAACTGTCAGTGACTATGGTACCTAGTCATGATGCTTCCTTGTTTATGTCCTAGTTTATAATTGTATATGACATTTGATCCTTTTTTATATTAATCTTTATAAAATCGATATATGTTTCTCATATTCATTTGTTGATTATATGTTGATCTGGCTGGTTATATTTTGGATTGTTTATACTCTGATTGCTAAACCTGCCTGGGCTAAAATGATTATTTCCTGTTGGTTTAATTTTGGGAAATCATGAAATCCTGCTGAGATGCTACCAAAGTTTTAGCTAAATGCTTATGTTTTTAATAATGCTAATGGGGGAGAGATTAGTGATTGCATAAGTACGGGGGAGCTTGCTTTGAGCTTTTGCATGAAAATTTTATTAACCCAATCTTGTGCATACATTACGGGGGAAAGTTGTGCTTAAATCTCTGATAAATATAAGCAAAATGTTTCCCTTCTTTTCATTGTTTATTTTGTCATCATAAAAAAGGGGGAGAATGTGAATGCTTATGTCTTGAAGCATATCAAATGGATTTTTGATGATAACAAAGTCAAGATGAAGACCAAGATCAAAAGGAAAGATGAAGATCAAAAGAAAGTAACTAACATAAAAAAAAGGTATATTAGATATAAGTCTTAGGATATCAATGTAAAATGCTCTCAAGGTATCTCAATTATCTTCAAAAGGTTTTTTAAGATCCTTTTAAATCAACTTGAAATTCAAAGTTCATAGTTTAAAGAAATGTTGATTTTAATCTTGGATTTTGTATTTCGTTTGTCAATCTTGTTAAATACAAGTTTCTCAAAGTTAAAAATGGCATGGATTCCTAATTGGGCTTGCAAAATATGTTCAAAGGGCAAGGTAAAATTACACATATGTTGTAATTGATTACAAGTAAAATAGAGGCCTTGTAATCGATTACATTGAACGTGTAATCGATTACAAGCATGACAAAGGCCTTGTAATCGATTACATTGAGGCTGTAATCAATTACAAGTCTAGCAGAGGCCATGTAATCAATTACACAAGGTTGGTAATCGATTACATCCTACCCAGAAAACCAAGAACACGTTTAAACAGCCATGTAATTGATTATAGAGATTGTGTAATCGATTACCAGTGGTCTGACATTTCCCAATAGCTATATTAGATGCATTACAGCCCCCAACGGCTCCATTGATCAAATCTCTTATAAATACTTTAGTTGGAGCTTCATTAAAGGCTAACCTTGAACCTGAAACATATTTCCAACTCTTTAATACGTGATTCAATCCTTGAAATCCATTCTTGCTCTATTTTTCTGAAAATTACTTGACATGTCTTTGAAGAGCATTCTAGAGCTTCAATTTGTATCAATTACTCTTGTGAGAGTTTCTTTTTATCAATCTTGATTATTTTGTAAAAGAGGGTGTGGCATCCCTCGAAATTGCAAAAGGTATAGCATTCTTTGTTTAAAGAGGCTCAAGTACAAAGGGTGAGGTATCCCAAGGTGTTGTGTGCTCCAGTTTGTAAAGGTTGTCAAGCACCTATTGAAGCTTAAAGATATAGTGGAAAATCTTGAGTGATTGCTTGAGGACTGAACGTAGGTCACAAGTGGATCAATGGCTAAACCAGGATAAACCATTGTGTTTGATTCTCTAAACCCTTCTCTTTATATTTGTGTATTTGTTTATTTGCTTACTTAATTATTTCTCTCTTGGTTGGTTCATTGGTGGGCAAAATATTTCTATCTTATCCATTCATTCATTTCTATCAATTAATAGCTTCAATGAAAATTAGTAATTAAGAGTTTTTCGAAAGATTTGCGAAAAGTTTTTATAAACTCAATTCACCCCCTCTCTTGAGTCTTGAGGCCACTTGGTAACATTATCAAGAAGTCTCCACAGATTCTCATTAGTAGCATGCTATGGAAGAAGAGTTACAGGCTTTGGATACTTGGTGTCGCGATTGAGGATGCGGTGGGAGCGGCAAACAAATAAATTGTTAGGAGTCGCCACTAATTTTATTTAAAATAAAAAAAATTGGAAAACCTTTTTTTGAAAAATGGTCTTTGAAACCAGATTAGATTCGGGAGTCAGTTATGCATAGGGAAGGATAGAGACTTAACCCCACAGAACCCCTAAAACATCCGTCTTAAACGGTTACCCTAAATTAGTTATGCAAAACTTGATAATCCCATAATATATTTGTTTTACCCTTTTTATAAAAAAAAACTAAAAAACAAATAATGTGTGAAAATTTAAAATTTGGCTTGATTGAATAAGAGTTCCAGTCCTACATATTCTCAGGTGCAATGAGGAACTCAAAGTCACGTAGTTCTTTAAAAAAACGATCATAGGTTAATTGTTTTTAACTTTGAAAACATTTAAATCATTAAGTTATCAAAACTCAGATGATTATAAAAGTTATAGGATCAACAAGCTGTCACACTCAATTAATCCTATTTTATTATTTAAAAAATTATTTAATTATTTTATGTTTTTACTTTTTTTAATTATAGGTTAATTGTTTTTAACTTTGAAAACATTTGAATCATCAAGTTGTCACAACTCAAATGATTATAAAAGTTATAGGATCAATAAGTTGTCACAACTCAGTTAATCCTGTTTTATTCTTCTAAAAAAAGTTTAATTATTTATTTTATTTTATTTTTTTCTAATTTTTTTATCATTATTAATTTTCACTTTTATTTTTGTTTCACTTTCCCTAAAAAAAAAAGAAACATAATAAAAAAAAGAGAGGAAACAGAAATAAGAATAGATAAGGAGGGAAACAATATCGTTTGAAATGCTTACTTTGGTTACCATTGCATTTTGATTTATCTGTCTTTGAAGAAAGGAAATGGCTCATGGTAAACATACGTGTGAGGAAGCGAGACGTAACACTGATAATGTTGTTGCAATTGCAGAAGAAATGCAAAGAACAAATGAAGAAACAGTACAATAGGAGCAGATGACCGCTCAACAATAGGAATTGATAATTGAAGTTCAAAATCTATTAGAACAAACTCTACAATTGCAACGTGTGATAATTCAGTCTTGGGATACAAGATCCCATAGTTTTGGAACACTTAAGTTCTGAGGGAAGAATAATGGAAGGGTCAATCAATGTCAGCAGAAGCCTTACTCACGACCACCAAGGAATCATAAAGAACAACAACAATTCGTTGGAGGAAGTTCTCATGGAAAGGGAATCTGTCGGTCGATGGCAACTTTGCTTAAACTATCCTACTTCTGTTAATGACCAAATCTTTTCTGTTAATTCACTTTGCTTATCTCTTTCATGAATAGACATGATCCTTGAAAGGTATTGGTTATTTTCCAACCATATCCTTTAGATTGTTCCAATAAAATTTTAGAGTTTCAGAAAACTTATTCTTAAAATCGGGTTATATCGAATTCCTTGTCAGATATGTCTGGTAACATATTAGACAACCTTACTATCTTTCTTTTTGAATCTTCAAAATGTTTTCCTATGTAACACCCTGAAAATTGTTTGTTTCATGATAAATAGTCATTTTATAATATTTGTGATTTTTGAAAATTTTTGTAGATTTTTTTGGAAACGTTAATTATTTTAATATATTCTTCATTTTGCATGCGCACTGAGCAGAGCCAAGAAAGCGAAATATTTTCCCTGAGGATGGAAAACCTTGAACTGTGGAAACGTCGATGGGAGATCTTACTAAACTCGAGGTCAGGCACAATTTACGAAATTTATATTTTTTGAGATTTTTATTTGATAAATAAAAATCGCTATGCATTTTATTATCTGTTAAACAATAAATACTGATTTCTGTTAACTATAACATTTGTCCATTGGATAATAGCTTATATTAAAATGTTTATCATCTTTTCAAAAGTATCTACTTTATGTCACATCGCTTTGACATTTTTCAAAAAGTAAGGATTTGGCTTCTTGAAGACCCTTGTTTTGGCTTGTAGGAGAAGCCACTCCCTCCCCCCTTGTGTGTATGAGTGCCACGACAATGAAGGGAAAAGGGGGGCAAAAATGTTAACTCAATTTTACTATTCCCATCACTTTTCAATTTAAAAAGTTTCCAACTTTCATTCATCATTTTCTTTCTCACTTTTTATCACATTTTCTCTTTTCTTCCTCTCTACTCCACGGCAGCTCACACCATTTTTTTCTCTACGGTTTGCTTAATTTCAAGCAACCACTTTGCTTGAATCCACCTTTCCCTTGAAGCTTTCCATCTCTTGTTAAAAATCACCCTCAAGAACTCAACTTTTCCTCTCCACTCTCTCCTCAACCTCACGACCAAGGCACCATTTTTTAGCCATTCAAGCTTTTTCACTCAACCAACCTCATTTCCTACATTTTCTCATCATCTAAAGCATTTTTTCTTTTGTGACCATCTCTTGAATCCACAATTTTCATCTTCTTCCACAAAGCTTTAAAGTTTGAAACTTTGAGGTAAAAGTTCATAACTTTTTCATCTTTCCTTCTCATTTTCGTGATCCATGGTCACTTTGGTGATCAAGGATACCTCTTTCAAGCTTTGGTTGTGATTTTTGTGAGTTTGAATATTCTAAGGCTTTGAAGTGGTGGAGGATGAATTCCTAAAGGAAAAGGAGCTTACTTTCTTGTGTTGTCTTCTATAAGTAAGAGGGAGATGATCCTCTTCAACCTATCTTGGTGGTGAGGAAACATTTTTGGTGTTGTTGATGAGGAATTCATGTGGGATTGCTCTCTTTGTTATGTTGTTCTTCATGATTTTGTAGCTATTTTGACTTGTATGAATTTATTGATTGTCATTGTGCGTCTTAATGGCTATGGAATATATATTGGATTGCTTGGATTGATATATGGAAAATTTAGGGCTCCTTGCCCTTTTGGATTCATAGCCAAGAGGCTAAATTTTTAGATGTTCAAGATTTAATTTTTGTAGAAATTGGAACTTAGGTGATTAAGTGTTAAAGAATATTAATACAATGGAAAATTTTGGGTTCTTACCCCTTGGGAGGCTCACGGCCTCTAGGGCCTTTTATAGGTCCAAGCTTGTGATTTTTGTGTAACTTTGGAACTTAAGTAATTAAGTGTTAAGTAATTAACAATGTGATGAAAAGAAATTTATTTGATGACCTAGGGTGATTTTTTTTTTTGGACTTAAGAAAATAACAAGAGTGTATGTGAGGCTTGGAGAACCTTAGAACAATTTTCTAAGTGAGTATGATTAAATTAAAGTAAAGAACTTGGCTAATTAAGAGAAATAAAGATTGAATGTGAATTGCAAGAGAATTCCTCTAGAGAAAGATTTCATAAGAAATGTTAAATTAAAGTGAAATTCCATAATAAACCTTAAATGTGTATTGTCACATATGAGAACTTGATAATGCATTGTTATGGGTCCATGAGTAGGACCAAGAATCTGTTGATGTTTAACTTGGCCAAATTGTGGCATGTTATGGGATAGTATATCATTGTTAAATATACATGAACATGCATTGAGTCATCATGCATTGTCGAAGTAAGGCTTTATGCCTAGGAGTTGAATCACACCTTAGTGCGGGCGCGAATAGACTAGTGTAGGTCATTTGTTGACCTAAGGGGCGTCGGGGTACAGGTATCTCACAATTGACAATTGATAGCTCCTTTGGACCGTGAGATAGACCGATGCAAATGCATCAACGATCCGGACTAATATACTGTCCTATATTGCGATCTTGTGAAGAATGCCGTGTATAAAGCCTTGTTGCGTAAATTATTGATTTTCTGAAAGCACTTGATTTTAGGCTGACGAGATACTGGCATGTCTCCTTGATCATTCTCTCCGATGTTTGTGTCTAGCTCCATAGAGTAGGATTTTGGTACTTTGTGCATGTGCATTATTCGCCACATACTTTACCTGGCATGAATTTATGTGATTGTAGAAATATTTCTTTTACTAATGTTATGATTATTTGAACTATTTAACTGCTTATTATCTGAGATTCTGTTGTTGTTTCTTTTATCGCTTGCTATTATTATTGTTAATATTGTTGCGACGCTATGTGAGCATCTTGTGTCGTTATGTTTCTTTACTGTCATATTTGGTATTGAATGTTGGATGTCTCACCTCTTTTCTGTATTTTTGTTATTCTGTTTATTTATGTGCTTCTTTGAAGACGTTGGCGAGGAAGGGGAATTACATGAATTCCCTAGCTTTTGGCCTGATTTTGATTAGTTATCTGTTTGGAAATGGCATTCCGTCCGCGTGGCTTTTTGGGTTATGTTAGGTTGACTTTTCATGGAGGTCTGGACTACTGGCACATCAATGTGAGTACGGATCGCTGCATCTACCACGGAGACGTGACTGTGTCTCTGGCGTGGGTTTGTCATGACCCTCCTGTTTTTACCTTTAATGCACACGTATACTTAGAGTTTTACTTGCCCATACGTGATATGTGGGGTGACTGTTACTACACTCCACAAGAGGAATCGTTCTTATCCTTTGCCCGAGCCCCTGCTCGTAATTCGGTTGCTCCGGTGAGGATTTCCTCTGATGAGGAAGACCTTGAAGAGGATCCAACTACAGTTCTTTCTCATTAGTTTTAGGGGCTGATACTGTTTGTAGTAGCTAATAGCTATCTGTAAATCTTTTTGGGGGCCTGATGTTTTGTCTTTTTGGTGAGCTGTAAATGTATAATCCTTTTGGGGCATGTAAAGCTTGTGCTTTCTTTTGATGTAACTATGATGTACCTTTAAAACACTTTTATGCCATGTATTTAATTAAGGATGATGTATCTCTGTATGATTGCATAGTTTATGTTTTATTTTAATTTCTATAATTTTGTGTTTTTCGCTTATTCAAAAAAGAAAGAAAGAGAGAATTAGTAGTTTTATATGATATATTAAAGAGCAGGTAAAGGCTTATCAGTATATATAATAAACCAGGTCTAAATAATAGTTTTGTTGTTCGAGTTTCATTTTATGTGCTACGCTTCCTTCCCAAAAAGGGGGCATTACATCCCACGTATCGCAATTGCAAGAAAGAATATTCCTGATCTAATCCACGTCATAGTACTAGATACAATATTGTTGAAAGAGAACTTGACTTGTGAGGTGACTAGAGATGCAACGTGGGAACCTGAAGACAGAATGGAAGAGTAGTGTCTGCATTTGGTCAAATGTATGATAAATTTCGAGGACGAAATTTTTTTTAGAGGGGGAGACTAGTAACGCCCCAAATTTTCACATTTCTCAGTACATGTGATTTTTACGAGTTTTATGATTTTTGTGATATTTTGAGATATTTTGAATATGAAATTATTATATTTTAGATATTTTGAATATTTTATTATATTTTGAGATATTTTGTTAGATATTTTGAATATTTTAATATACTTTAGATATTTTAAGATATTTTGAATATTTTAATATATCTTAGATATTTTGGATTGATTTTGTGATTTTGTAAGCTATTTGATTTATTTTAATTTTCTGTTGTTATTTTTTAGCTTTCTGTGTGTTTGTCATCGGGCCGTAAAAATAAAAATATTTGGGGCCGAAAAATTTTGGACTGTTAATACGAGACCTGAAAGAATTATCGTATGAATTAGCCTTAATTTATCTCTTTCGACAATGTTCAGTAAACTAGCTATAATTCTAAGCTATATGTCCGAGTAGGAGTTTACTAAATCCGAATCCGAAAACAGTTTTTCAAATTTTCTTTTACAGAGATTTTACTTTATTTTATTATCCATTGGGTAAAGCTATTATCCATTGGATAATAACCGCTAGGTAATACGCTGTAGCTTATGTTGATTTGAGATACAAAAAAAAAACTAAAAAAAATGTCACCCCATGAATGTTTTGATCCCTTGAATCTTTGGTTGCTCTTCTTGTTTATAAACTTTTGCATTCTTGAATATCATTGGAAATTGAATCTTTTATAGTTTTTAGTTTTTGAATCTGTGTTATTTTTCTTTGTTCCTTAGCTTTGGTTTTATGTGTTTTACCCAGGAGTGCAAAAGCTAAGTGTGGGAGAATTCGATAACAATATATTTTATACATTTTATAACCCTTTCACTGGGCTTCTTAAGGTTCAATTAGGTTTAATTAAGTTGGTTTGTCACATTCTATGATATTAGACCTAATTGGATCATTGAAAGAATTATTGTATGAATTAGCCTTAATTTATCTCTTCGACAATGTTCAGTAAACTAGCTATAATTTAAGTTACATATGTCTGAGTGGTGTGATTTTGGTCTTGTTAGAAAGCTAAGATAATTCCTTACAACTTTCATGAAGATCTCAAGAGTCATATCACAAGTTTGGATAACTCAAATTGGAGTTGAAGCAAGAACTAGAGTGCTGATCATGACAGCTTGGCCACTATATACTCAACTGGCCATATCTCAGGCTGTAGGAATCATAATGGGCTGAAATTTTTATAGTTGATAGTCAAGACCTAGATCTCCAACTTTCATGAAGAACACTTTTCGAGATTCTGAGGTCTAGTGGGTCATATTAGGCTTGCAAGTCAGAATAGAGGAGCTAAAATTGGGTCTGAGCAGTTGCAATGATTGGGTCATATCTTAGGTTGTAGGAGGCCAAGTTGGATGGTTCAAGTAGACATTTGATAGCCAAGACAAAGGTCTATAAATTTCATGAAGGCCACTTTCCAAGATTATGTCGTCAAGCATGAGTTTGACACCAAATTATTTTATACAAGTGAAGACAAGCATTTTTTGCAATCATCCACCTACTCCTTAATCATCCACTTAATCATCCAACCACTCCTTAATTATCCATTAACTCTTTGTCCCACTCATGGTCATCTTTTGCTTGTAATGCTCTATAAAAGGTAGCCTTGGCTGCCTATTTGGGTAATCTTTGTTTTAGATCAAGATCATACTATTATGTTATTTACTTGTAATTTTCTTTTGTTATAAATAGAAGTTATGATCATCTTCTTCTTCTTTTCTCTTTCTTTCTTCTTGCTCATGAGTAACTAATTTTCATCTTGGTTGGCTGAAGGGGTGAAGCTTTTGCTAATAAAATAAGGTTATATTAATTTATTTCTTATGCTTAAATGATATATTATCAAGTGGTCATTATATGTGTTGTATTTTGTTTCCAATCAATTTAAAAACCCTCCTTGTAAAGTGGAGTTCTTAATTCATTGTAGACAAGTGGTCTAGCACAATGAATGCTTGAACCCATTTACAAGTGTTGGTGTTAGTAAATAATTAAAGGAACCATAATATAACTACACATGTAATTCTAAATGGACTTTGAATGTTTGATTTTCTGATTGGAACCTCCGTTGTGTGTGGATTTCAATTGATTTATAAAAAAAATTAATCTTGTCCTTAATTTATTACCAAAAATGGATCTTCTAGCCCAAGAAAGTTCTTTTTTTAATTGTGAACAAGTTTTATTATCTTTATTGTTGTGACAAATCAATTCATTACCTCAAATAATTTTTCTTCATCAATTCTCTGTGGATCGACCTCGGACTTCCGATAAATTTATTACTTGAGACAATCTGCATTTGGGTTTGCATCCTTTAATCTGCATCACCCTAGGACGGCATAAAACCTAAACTAAGAAAAAGCTTTTTAAGAAAACTAATGAAAATGTATTTATAGGCTCAGCTCCGCACATCACGCCGCGGTGTGACACATGTGGCGCCGCAGCGCGCTTCGAATTAGGGCAACACATCACGACGTTAAATCCTCCTTGTGTCGCAGCATTCAGCTCTCTAGTACCAATATGCGCAACATGGTTGGGATCACGGTGTCGCAGCGTGCTTTATCTAGCATTGTGGTGTTCTCTACTAGAATGCACCTTGGGCTTTTTCCTCTAGTGTTGGGCCTAGGCTTGCTTCAATTCATCTCTTTTGAGCTCATCTTGTATTAGAGAAATCACCAAATTCAGTACAAGTGCAAATTACTTAACTCAACAAAGAATAGGAAAGAGTATCACAAAAGCATAAAGGAAGGTATCAAAATAGAATTTGACTAATATAAGCCCATATCCTTCCAAATATGCATAGCAACAAGGACTAAACTATCAAAAGAGCGCAAATATAGGGCATAAATAACTACACATATTGAAGTTATCAAGTATCAGAGCAGTTTATCCCATTGAGCCGGGGTATGGATTGATTATGCTTTGACATGTTAGTTGTTCCTTTGTGTGTGTTATGCATTTCTTTTAATCTTGTTTGAGATGATTGAAAAGAATTGTATGACTTACCTGATGTTGGATTGTTATTAGCTATTGTTACATGGTTACATTATATTGATGACTAATCCACTCAATATGAATTGTTCCGTGTGTATAGGAAGCTATGGCACCAAAAAGAAGAACCCGTTAGACAAGGGATACCTCCGATGAAGGTTAGAATATGGCTGAGGGTGTAACTCCCTAACTTTTGAGTTAAGTACGGTATTGTCCTAAATGTATTGTTTTATGTTTTCTATGAGTTATAAATAGAATTTGACTATTTCATGATTGTATTTGTTCATTGTTTGTTTTGTTTCGAGCCAAGAAAATAATAATTTTCTGACCGAAAAAATCTTATTTTAATTATTCGGAGTTGGGGGATCTTACTAAACCCAATTCTGAATGATATGTGTATTAATCTTTTAATTTTTAGGATTTAACTGTGTAATAAAATAATTTTATATTATTATAATATGATTTTATTTGACAGTACCTACTGTCTCATAAATAGTAGAAATCTACTCCAGAATGACCATGGACCTGGAAAAGTCTGTGGGACCTGCGTTTAGAGAAGCAGTCAATATTTCTGGCTAGCTTATTTCTAAGCCAATGAAATGTAGTCAATAATAGTGGCTTGAAAATTTTAAACCAATAGAAATCAAGTCCACAAAAGTGGTTGGACTTGTTAAGATTTAACTAGAAAGC
The DNA here is from genome assembly GCA_029884605.1 of Ormosia emarginata. NCBI lineage: Eukaryota > Viridiplantae > Streptophyta > Magnoliopsida > Fabales > Fabaceae > Ormosia > Ormosia emarginata. The sequence goes on along the minus strand of JAQQTP010000079.1, from coordinate 29,259,561 downwards.
TTAACCAAGTTAGCTTAAACCTAACTAAGTTAGCATAGGAAGCTTGTTTAGTAACTAAACAAAGGAAACCTAGTTAGTTATCTATTTAAGTTCTAGTTAGAGAAGGTTCTAGAGAAATCTAGGAGATGGTTAGTCATCCTAGCTAACTAAATGGCTAACTAAGTAACTAACCAAACTAACTAATTGCACCTAAGTGTAACTAGATTGCATGAATGAAGCACAAACTTGGTTTGCTTCTCATTAGGGCCATTCGGCCAAGCACCTTCAAGAAGGGCTTAGTCACTTGGTGACTTGGTTTTTCTATACCAATTAGGAACAAGCTTGGAGTCAAAGCCTTGAATATCAACCCTAGATCACATCTAAGGCCATTAGGTGTTAGGAGAAGTCAAACAAAGTGGCCACCTCCCTTAATGACGCTTACAGCCATAAGCTAGGTTGGGAGACCAAGTTCATTTCATTTTTTATCTTCAACCTTTCTCCTAGAGCCATTCGGCCACTACCCATATACCCTACATCCAACCTTCTAAATTTTCATCTAACTCAACTTCTCAAATCCAAACACCATTTTAAGAACATCTCTAGTTGAGAGTTCTTTCAAAAAAATTCATCTTGAGCTTGGAAAATCACTTTGGAGATTTTTCCTACAAGGTAAAGATTCTTGTTTCGTACTTCTAACTTTATTTCTTAGGTTCTAAGCCATAATTGATCCATGGTTTATATTTTTGTCCTATATTATGACTCTTTAAAATTTGTTTGAGCATGTTAGGTTTCTCTTAGAGGTCACACGAAAACCATAGGAGGAGAGTAGAAGGAGTTGTCTTCCTTTAAGGTAAGAGGGAGATTTAATCTCATCAACCTTGAGTGGTGATGAGAAAATGGATTGTGTTTGTGGTGAAGAATCCATAAGGATTTATTCATTTGGTAGTTTAAAGCTTTCTTATTTGTGGTTGATTTTATTTGTAAGCATGTCTATAGCTTTAAAATATATTGCATTTGTTTATAAATGTATGATTATTAATGTAGGATGTGAATATCATGTAAGGATTGCATGAGTATTCCAAAGAACACAAAAGGAACTCACGGCTTCTCCAAGAAAAAGAGAACCAAAATGTTCTCAACCATTTTCTAAAACAATGATTTAATGAATCTAGGTAAAACAATGAATTCGAAATTAGTTTAGAAGGTAGAAAATGATTTAAAGACTATATGTATGTAATATGTTGAATTCAGCTAACATGCCATTCAATGTATATTTGATTTCCAAAATTATTTTCTAAGATAGGTTAAATAGTTAACTACAAAAGAATTCAATTTCAATGGATCTTTGGGAAATAAAATGAATGAACTTAGTTTTAGAATTATAAGTTAGGAGGACTGGGAATAAGTAAGAAATAAAGCAAACACTTGAAAAATACTAACATAAAGCTCACTCTTTGAGTTTTGAAGCACGATAGTGAGTTTCAAGGTGTAAATAATGGGCAAGGTTAAAATATGTAGTATTTAAAGAAAAACGTAAAAAATATCATCTAATGAATTTTTTAGACAAAATGTTGTCAAAATTTACTAAAAACGGGAAAATAAAAGAGAAAGTTTTATAATATATTTATAACATAAGGAAAATATTCTTCATAGTTGAAAAGTACTAGAAATAGCTTACACGTATTTTAAAATGACAATTTTAAGCTACGCGATTGAGAAAGCGATTTAAAAACCTTACGCGATTGAGAAAACAATTTTAAAACGTTACATGGTTTTAAAAACGTCAAAATATATTTACGCGATTTAAAAACATTTATAAAAGCGACGCGATTGTGAAAACACGATAAAATTTCTACGCGACTAAATGGAACAGTGAGTTTTACTGTCGTGCCAAAGTGGTGGACCCGAACGTGTTGAGGTATAGTACTGTCAAGTGGAGACGTACTATATTTGGAAATGTTGAGATTGGGGGTATTTTTGTAAATATCGTGACATATTGAGACTGAGGGTATTTTTGTAATTGTGATTCTTATTCAACCATTAAGAGTTGTGTCAATTTGGTTGAAATTGGCAATTGATTGACAAGATGAATTACACCGTGTTATGGGTGTGATAGGCGTAGTGTGACTCATTTATTGAATCTTGGAGGCGTTAGTGTGCGGAGGATTCCACATGTGGACAGTTGGTAGCTCCTCTAGGCCGTGGTATCGGGCAACACACTAATGATCTCGACACATAATATTCTTAATCGAGATCTTGGAGAGACTGTCTAGTATAATGCCTGTGGTGCACGACGTATTTGACTGTGTACTACTTACACGATGTCTTGGATTGTGGGCTATTTACACAATGTTTGACAGTGTAATAGTTTGGTTGGGCAGCTTGAGGTATTGATTGTTCTTCCGGGTCATTCTCTCTGATGTTTGTGTTTAGCTCCATGGAGTAAGAACGAGTCATTATACAATTGCATTTATGGTATGCATCTTTTGTTATTATTTGTGATATTATGTATGATTTGTTAAAATTGCAATATTGTTTATGATACTGTGGTATGCATTATTGTGTTAAACTGTGATATCTGTTGTATTGTCATTTTCTTTATTGCCATGCTGGTAATGATGCAGATTGTCTCACCTTTTTGTATGCGTTTTCTGTATTATTATTTATATTCTAAAAATAGTTTGAGGAAGAGGAAGAGGAGCAGCCTTTAGAGATTCTGTACCCTGAGGAGCAGCAAACGGGTGATCAGTTCGATGAGTGCGAGCCGTCAAATCATCCATATCATTTGGACTGACTTTGTGGTTATGGCGTTGCCTGAATTTCTTGGTTTTGTGATACTTGAGTTTCACGGAGGCTCTGAGGCCTGGCGATTACGAGATGATAGAGGATCGGTAGTCTACGTGGGGCGTCTGACTGTGACCCTACGTGGAGAGTTTGACGGGAAGCCTATTTTTACTACTAATCTGTATTTACATTTTGAGATGCCGCTGACTCTTAGGCGTTATTGGGGAGGAATTTTCCATGCGCTTAGTGAGATTAGTAGTGTGTTGACAGCATGAACTCCTGTCCGTAAGGCTGCGAAACATCCAGGATTTCTGTCATCCGATGATCCATCTGAGAGTGATCCTTCGGAGGGTTAGAAATCTTTGATGTGCACTTGGGCACTTTATGTTTTAGTACTGTACTGACTCTTTACCGCTTTATTAAATATTTGTAGTTGTAAATTATTTGTACAACTTAAAACAAAATCATATGTATATTATGGTGTGTAATAATAGTTTGTTCTATTTCATGTTTTTTTTTTAATTTTATATAAGGTTATTATGTATAAAAGGAAAATTTTTACAACTCATATTATTATATATCAAACGTTTTATAACTTGGGTAAGATTTTATTTTATTGCATCAGAAATGTGACATCCCCATAAGGGTGTTACATTAGTTGGGTATCAGAGCCCAAGTTAGAGTCTTTTGGGGTTGTGGTTGGGTCTGTTTTTGCTTGTGTTGTGTGATTCTCTGTGATTTATTTCCGAAAGGATACATCTAACTTTGTTTTGTTATGATTGAAGAAAAAGATGTCTGGAGGAAGAAGAACGCCTGCGAACGTGGATCGTAATGTGGACCCAATGATTGCAGCTGTTGAGGCTATGCAGTGGATGGCAGAAGTGATTACTCAGCAAAATCAATGAGCGGCTCAACAGTAATATACGACTGTTGATGCTCTGAATTTATCTGAGTTTAGGCGTAATAACCGCCGCAGTTCAGAGGCGAGTTTGACCTTGAGAAGGCGAGTCTTTGGATACAAGACTTGGAAAGAGTATTTGAAGGAATGGGGTGCGCCGATAATCGGAAGGTGACATACGCTACTTTTATGTTGAGAGGTGATGGTGAAAATTAGTGGAGAGGAACCCACCGATTATTACAAGTTGAAGGAACTGAAATTACTTGGGAGGTATTTAGTGAAGTATTTCAGGAGAAGTACTTCCCTGCTAGTGCCCGACATGCCAAAAAGATGGAATTTCTTGGTTTGCGACAGGGTAACATGACTGTTGGGGAGTATGCTGCCAAATTTGAGAGCTTGTCACAGTTCTCAAGGTACTTTCAAATTTAACCTGATGAGGTGTGGAAGTGCCGTAAATTTGAGGAAGGATTAAGGGTAGAGCTGAAGCGAGGAGTGCTACCCATGAGAATGAATGAATTTCCTGCTTTGATGGATACGTGTCGACGACTCAAGGAGTCGGAGCCGTCATGAGATCCAAGGAATCGTAACTTTCGATTGACTAGGTTCCAAAGAGGAGGCAACAGTAACAGCCGATTTCAGCAAAAACCTTATTCAAGACCACTGGGAAGTCAACCTCAACGTCCACCTGTTGGGGGGAGTTCTAGCGGTAGCAGAGCTGGACGAAATGTGGCGTTTACACCGAGGTGCTTTAAGTGTGGAAAGAGTGGCCACATATCTAGGGATTGTTCAATTAGAGGAACGATCTGCTTTAATTGCAAAAAACCTGGACATGTTTCTAGGGATTGCACTTAGCCGGAAAGGAAGCCAGTTGTGAGTAATGTTCGTGCTACTCAGCCACGATCTGGAGGGCGAGTATATACAATGACTGGAGCTTAAGCTTCTCAATCGGAGGATTCTATTCAGGGGGAAGGTGCCATTGAAGGTAATCTTTTGACTGTGCTATATGATTTAGGTGCAACGCATTCATTTATTGCATATGATTATGTGGAACGGTTGAAACTGCCCATGGCTTCTCTGAGTTTCTAGTTGATTGTTTCTACCCAGACTGCTAAGCCTGTTGTTACATCCAAGATATGTTTGAATTGTCCTATCACCATAAATGATCGTGTATTTTCAGTCAATTTGATTTGTTTACCTCTGGTTGAGATAGATGTAATATTAGGAATGGATTGGTTATGTTCTAACCATATCCTAATAGATTGTGCAAACAAAACCATAGTTTTTCCTAAGGAAGAAAGTTCTAGATTTTTGACTGCTGTTAAAGTCAAATCATTGCTGAGGGACGGAGCACAGGGATACATGTTGCTATCTTCTTAAGAGGTTAAGAGCGAGAAAGATGTGAATACTATTGTGGTTGTTAATGAATTTCCTGAAGTTTTTCCTGATGATGTATCCGGTTTGCCACCGGAAAGAGAGATCGAGTTCTCTATTGATTTGGTACCAAGAGCAGGTCCTATTTCAATTGCCTCGTATCGGATGTCATCAGCGGAGTTGGTGGAATTGAAGAAGCAATTGGAGGAACTGTTAGAGAAATAGTTTGTGCGACCTAGTGTTTCGCCGTGGGGAGCACCAGTATTACTAGTAAAGAAGAAGGATGGAACTTCTCGTCTTTGTGTGGACTATCGTCAGTTGAACAAGGTCATGATAAAGAACAAGTATCCACTTCCAAGGATTGACGATTTGATGGACCAATTGAAAGGAGCACCTGTTTTCTCTAAGATAGATCTGCGATCAGGTTATCATCAGATTCGTGTAAAGGTGGAGGATATACCTAAGACAGCTTTCCAAACTCGTTACGAGCATTATGAGTATCGAGTGATGTCGTTCGAAGTGACGAATGCTCCTACAATATTCATGGATTATATGAATAGGATTTTTCATCCATATCTAGACAGATTTGTCATTGTTTTTATCGATGACATTCTGATCTACTCTCAAAGTCAAGAAAAGCATGTTGAACATCTCAGTATAGTTCTCCAGATTTTGAAAGAAAAGAAATTGTATGCAAAGTTGGCAAAATGTGAGTTTTGGTTAGAAGAGGTTCAATTTCTGGGTCACGTGATTTTCAAGGAAGGTATTGTAGTGGATCCGTCGAAGGTGGGGACTATTTTGCAATGGGAAAGGCCAAAGACAGTGACGGAGGTCCGGAGCTTTATTGGAATGGTCGGATATTATAAGAGGTTTATTGAAGGTTTTTCTAAAATAGCTGGACCACTTACGCAGCTTGTAACATCCCGAAAAATATCTGTTTAAGTATAAATGATCATTTTATATTATTCTTGATTTTTAAGAATTTTTCTAGAATTTTTCGGAAACGACGAATATTTTAATATATTCCTCGTTTTGCGTGCACATTGAGCTGAGAATTGCTGAGGTCAGTGTAACGCTCCGGAAATTAATTATTTCACCGCAAATACTCATTTTCTAATATTTGTGATTTATGTGATTTTTTCTAGAATTTTTCGGAAGCGACGAATATTTTAATATATTTTTCATTTTGCGTGAATATTGAGCAGAGTCGGGAAAAGGACTGTAGCGCTTCAAAAATTGGAAAATTATATGACGAATGGTCGTTTAATAATATTTGCAATTTTTGAGAATTTTCTGAGAATTTTTCGGAAACGTCGAATATTTTAGTATATTCCTCGTTTTGCGTGTGCACTGAGCAGAACTAGAGAAACGCGATATTTTCTCCGTGAACCATGGACTATGGACATGTCGACGGGGAATCTTACTAAACCCGAGACTGGACACAGTTTACGAGGTTTCATAATTTTTGAGAAATCTTAACAGATAAAATAAATCAATACTGCGAAAAATTTATCTGTCAGATTAATTAAATACTGACTCCTGTCAACTGTAATAATTTTTGACCAAACATTGACTCAAATGCCCTTGGCTTCTCTTGGAAGCCAACTCTCCCTCTCTCTTCTCTCTCTCAAGCACGGCAGCAACCCTTGGTGGGGGGGGGGGGAATTTGGTTTCATTAATTCATTTTACACATTACACAAATTCATTTTTACCAAAACACTTTCTCTCTCTACCCTTTCTTCTTCTTCTTCATCTTTCTTTCTCTCCTCCTTCTCTCTACCCATCTCCATGACCAACCCCTCTTCCTCTCCCTCAACCATCACAAAATTACATCTAAATACATTTCCTTAATCCTCTCACCATTCTAAGCATCTTTTCTTCTTGGAGTTTCTTGAAATTCCTCCATCTTCACCATTTTCTCCAAGCTCAAAGCTTTGAGCTTTTTGGGTAAGTTTCAAGACTTCTCTTCTCTCTCCTCCATTTTCGTGGTCATGGTCTTCATGTTGGCCACCCATGCTTCATTTTCCAAGCCATTATGCTATTCTAACAAAGTCACCATTTTTAGGGTTTTTTGGAGGTCAAATCCGAAAATTGCAAGAAGCTTTCTTGGAGCTCTCTTGATTTCTTCATTTGGGTAAGAGGAAGACACTCCTCCTCAACCTCTCTTAGCATCTAGGAACTTTGATTGTGTTGTTTGTGGAAAAACCCTAATGAGGGTTATTCTTTGATTTTGTGATTAGTGTGCTTATGTGTTGATTTTATTTGGTTTATGCTATTGAGTTAATTTGTTATATGTATGGATATGTTGGATTGGATTTTGTGATTGAAAATGGAAGAAAAACATTTGAGAAACCTTCTTGGAGGGTCACGGTTTTAGGCTAGGAATTTAGGTAAATTTATGATTTAATTGTAACTAGCATAAGACTTAAATTAATCAATGGATAGGATGGACTTGAATGGAAGGAAAACTTGAAATGGAAATTCCTATGAGGGCTACGGTTTTGGGGCCAAGAAATTAGGGTTCTTGGTGAGCTAATTTAACAAGTAAACAATTTAAAGAACTAAGAGAATGGCATGCAAGATGATGACTTGAAAGGATTTGAAATTGGAGCCATTGTGAGGCCACGACCTCTAGGGCATTTTTAGGTGTAAGTAGATGATTTTGGTAAGTTGGAAGCATAAGCAATTATGTGATTAAAAACCTATGTAATGGGATAGACAATTGATGAATTAGAAGAATTTAATATAATCAAGATTTCATAAATTTTAAAGGACCAAGAATGAAATTATCATAAGGCTTAAGGTAATTCTAAGTGAGTGAAGAACAAGAGAATGTGAGGCCTAGGAGCTTGAACAATTTACAAATTGTAAGAGATTAAATTACTTTGGGAGATTGAAATAATTGTAAGAATTGGATTGGACATGAACCTTGAAAGAGGAAATAATTCTAAATTAGGATTCATAATGAACCTAAAAATGTACAAATTGACTTGATCCTTATATTGTGATGTTATGAGTCCATGTGAGTGACCATTGGTATATTGATGCTTATATTGGCCTATTGTGGCATGTTATGTAATTGAATGAGATTGTGAATTATACATGTCCATGCATAGTGTCATATGCAGTGTGAATGTCCTTGTGGACCGTTGTAAGGCCTAGTTGCCTAGGAGATTAAACACACCTTTGTGCGGGTGCGAGTAGACAAGTGTGGGTCTTGTTATGACCTCGGGGGCGTCGGGGTGCGGGTCCTCCACAATGGGTAGTTGGTAGCTCCTCTGCCTGTGGGGTAAACCGATGCAAACACACCGACGATCCGGACTTGACACTGTCCTATATCGTGATCGAGCGTGGACTGTCCGTACAATGCCTGATGTGCACGTGAAAATTGTTGATGAATAGCACTTTGGCCGCGGCAGCCGAGTTGCGGACATGTCTCCTGATCTTTCTCTCCGACTATTTGAGTCTAGCTCCATGGAGTAGGAACTTGGGAAAGCATGCATGTGTGTCGCGATATATTCTGTCATCATAAATCATTATTTTCCATAACGGTGACCTATTTGACTATTACTGTACTGAATGCCTGCCTAGAAATTGCTTACCTAGTTACTGCTGAATTTACTGTTTATTACTTGGATATGTTGTTTCTAAATTACTACTTGGGCGCATTGCGCAGTTTGTTTCTAGCTGCTATAATTGGTAATGATGGTAGAATATCTTACCTCTTTCTGTGCTTCTATTATTTGCTACCTGTGTGAGCACTGTATTGGTCGAAGACGACTGTAAGGAGGCGGAAGATCCTAAGTTTCCCGGCTTCTGGCCCGAACAAGACTAGCTTCTACGGAGACGATGGCGGCACGTATGCGCGGATTTCTTGGTGATGTACGTCTGACCTTCCTCGGAGGGCCAGAGTGCTGGCATATCAACTTGTATTCCGATCGCTGCGTCTACTTGGGAGATGTGTCGATTGCCCTAGCCTAAAGACGTCATGAGGTGCCTGTCCTCACCTGCCACATCAGCCTGCGATTGGAGTTTTACTTGCCCATCCGTGAGATGTGGGGTGACCGTTACTACACCCCTTGGGAGGACTCTTTTGATTCTACTGCTCGGGCTCCTGCCTGTGGTTCTGTGGTTCCCATGGAGGTTTCTTCTGAAGAGGAGGATCCTGTTGAGGACCGGGATACGGTCCCTCCTCATCTGTGAGACTGAGTCTACTGGTAGCTACTGATGGCTACCAGTGTTTTATTTTGGGGCCTGATGTATTTTTTTTGTGGGCTGTATATTTTGGTATCTCTGGGGCATATTTGTATAATCCTTTGGGGCAAGTATAGTTTTGCTTTTTGGGTAATTCAGGCTTGTATCTAAGTATAAATGATGTCAGCACATTTTATATATATATCTATATGTATGTTATTCAGATGAGAATTTTGTCTACTATTTTATTCTTCACCGTCATTTATATTCCGCATGGTTAAAATGATTATCAAAACAAAAAAAAAATATTTCTGCTATTTTGCTCGCGTATTTAAGAATTGAACAAGTTAAACTTAAACGAATGAACCGGGTCTTGAAATGTTAAGACTTTACTTTTTCGCATTTTCTTGTATTTGACAATGTGACGTTCCCTCCCAAAAAGGGGCGTTACATTAAGTTGGTATTAGAGCCCCGGTTTATGTCTTCTTTGGGTCTTGTGTGTGAGTCTGTCTTGTTTGTGCTGTGTGAAATCTCTGTGGTTTGTGTTTTGAAATGAATCCCTTTAACTTACCTTGTGGTTTTCAGTCAACCTGATTTGAGAATGAGTAACATGGCGAGAAGTGGAGAAATTGCAGCTGCTGTAGAAGCGATGCAGCGGATGGCGGAAGTCATCGCACAGCAAAATGACCGTGCGGCTCAACAACAGGAAAGAGCTGCTCAACAGCTCGAGGCGACTGCCGATGCCCAGAACTTAGCATAATTTCATCGCCACAACCCTCTACAGTTCAAGGGAGAATTTGATCCAGACAAGGCTAGTCTATAGATCAAGGAATTAGAGAAAGTCTTTCGTGGCATGAACTGTGCCGAAGACAAGAAGGTGAATTATGCTACTTTCATGCTTGTGGGCAACGCCGAAGACTGGTGGAATGGAGCTCAAAGGGCACTGGAAGCCGAAGGAACTGACATCACATGGGATGTGTTCAAGAACAAGTTCTTGCACAAATATTTTCCTACTAATGCGAGACATGCGAAAGAGCTGGAGTTCCTCAACTTGAGACAGTGGAACATGACCGTCAGTGAGTATGCAGCCAAATTTGAGAACCTGGAGAAGTTCTCAACACACTACCAGCACCAAACCGATGAAGCCTGGAAATGTTGGAAATTCACAGAAGGAATGAGGTATAAGGTGAAAAAGGCTGTGATCACCCTGAAGATGAAGGTATTCTCAGAACTATTAGACACTTGCTGTGAAGTTGAAGCCTTGGAACAGGCTAGAGACTCGAGAAACAGGAGCTTTGGGCCTGTACGGTCCTAAAGAGGTGGAGGCAGTAGTTCAAACTGCTTCCAAAAGAAGCCTTATTCCAGACCAGCGGGAAGTTAGCAGCAAACCGGTTGAAGTTCTGGTGGAGGATCTTCTGGGAACCGAACTGGCCAAAATGTGACATATCCTTCAAAATGCCTGAAATGTGGGAAGGATCATCTCACGAGAGATTGCACGATCAAGGGAATCATCAGCTTCAAGTGTGGCAAACCAGGCCACATGTCCAGAGACTGCAATCAAACAAAGGCTGAACCTTCAGTCAACGCGACTCGAGCCAAGAAACTGCAAGCCGGAGGTCGAGTTTACACTATGAGCGGAGCTGAAGCCTCCGACCCGAAGACTTGATTCAAGGAGAAGGCACCATAGAAGGTAATCTTTTAAAAGTACTTGTATGACTCGGGGCAACCCATTCTTTCATATCATATGACCGTGTGCTACGACTTGGCTTACCCGTGTCCGAACTACCTTTTGAATTGACCGTTTTTCAACCTCCACCGATAAACCGGTAGTTACTACCAAAGTCCGTTTGAAGTGTCCCTTAATTGTTGAAGGTCGAATCTTTTCTGTCGATTTGATCTGTTTGCCTCTTTCTTTCACGCTTAGATATAATCCTAGGGATGGACTGGTTATCTTCCAACCATGTTCTGTTAGATTGTTCCAGAAAAACCATAGTTTTCCCTGTGGATGAGAATTCTAGGTACTTGACGGCCAACCAAGTACGAGCTTTCTTGAAAGAAGGAGCTCAGGGATACATGCTGCTATCTTCTTTGAAAATCGAGAGCGAGGCTGACCTGGACACTATTCTAGTAGTGAAAGAATTCTCTGAAATTTTTCCAGAAGAAGTACCTGGTTTACCGCCGACACGTGAGATCGAGTTTGCTATTGATCTGGTACTGGGAGCTGGTCCCGTGTCTATAGCACCTTATCGGATGTCGCCAACGGAATTGGCTGAGCTCAAGAAACAGCTAGAGGAGCTGTTGGAGAAACAGTTTGTTAGACCAAGTGTGTCACCATGGGGAGTACCAGTGTTACTAGTTCGAAAGAAGGACGGTACCTCAAGACTGTGTGTGGACTATAGGCAATTGAACAAGCTAACGATCAAGAATAAGTATCCACTCCCAAGAATTGATGATTTAATGGACCAACTGAAGGGAGCAGCAGTGTTTTCGAAGATCGATTTGAGATCTGGGTACCATCAGATAAGAGTGAAAATGGAGGATGTGCCCAAGACTGCTTTTCGTACCCAATACGGTCATTACGAGTACCTTGTGATGCCGTTTGGTGTTGCGAATGCACCTGCTATCTTCATGGACTACATGAACAGGATCTTTCGTCCTTACTTGGACAAGTTTATTGTCGTCTTCATTGACGATATCTTGATATATTCCCAGAATCAGGAGGATCATGCTGAACACCTCAACATAGTTCTTCAGATTCTAAAGGAGAAGGAATTGTATGCCAAGCTGTCGAAATGTGAGTTTTGGCTTGATGAGGTAAAGTTTTTAGGCCATGTGATCTCGAAGGAAGGGATTGCAGTGGATCCGTCGAAAGTAGAAGCAGTATTACAGTGGGAGCAACCAAAGTCAGTGACGGAAGTTCGTAGCTTCGTGGGTTTAGCCGGATACTACAGAAGATTCATAGAAGGGTTTTCCAAGATTGCTGGACCGCTCACTCAGCTGACGAGGAAGAATCAAGTTTTTGAATGGACTGATAGCTGCGAGCAGAGTTTCCAAGAGTTAAAGAAACGGCTGACTACCTCACCCGTATTGGTGTTTCCTGATCCGAATGAGCCATTCGAGGTGTACTGTGACGCTTCATCTCAAGGGTTGGGATTTGTTCTTATGCAACACCGAAGAGTGGTAGCTTATGCTTCGCGACAGTTACGAGTACATGAAAAGAACTACCTTACACATGATTTGGAGCTTGCAGCCGTGGTCTTTGCTCTAAAGATATGGAGACATTTTCTCTATGGAGCAACATTCAACATCTTCAGCGACCATAAGAGCTTGAAGTATTTGTATGACCTGAAAGAGCTGAACATGAGGCAACGGAGATGGTTGGAATTCCTGAAGGATTATGATTTCCAACTGTTGTACCACCCTAGCAAGGTGAACGTCATGGCCGATGCCTTGAGCAGAAAGACTATCAGTGCTTCTGCCTTGATGATCAAGGAAAGAGACCTCATAGAACAATTTAGGGATGTATGGTCGTTTGTTAAGTTGGAACCCGGAAGGATTTGTATGAGTATGGTCACCATCTCAAGTGAGCTAATGGATGACATACGGGAAAAGCAAAAGGGCGATGAATTCTTGCAAGAAGCGAGAGAATTAATAAGGCAAGGCAAAGAGACAGAATTTGAAGAAGGAACGGATGGAATTCTGAGATTCCGGGGTAGAGTTTGTATTCCCCGTGACCAAGAGCTTAGGCAATATATTGTGGAACATGCTCACACCAGCAAGCTGAGTATGCACCCAGGCATAACAAAGATGTATCAAGATCTAAAAAAATTGTTCTAGTGGCATGGAATGAAGAGCGACGTCACTAGATGTGTGTCGACTTGTTTGGTTTGTCAAAAAGCTAAAGTGGAACATCAAAGACCAGCGGGATTGCTACAACCGTTGTCTATTCCTGAATGGAAATGGGACAACATTGCGATGGATTTTGTTGTGGGTTTGCCGAGGACGAAGAAAGGACACGACTCGATATAGGTAATAGTGGATTGACTCACGAAGTCAACCCATTTTCTTCCGATCAACATGAGGTACAGTCTGGAGAAGCTGACTCGACTGTATATTGGAGAGATTGTCAGACTGCATGGTGTGCCTACGAGTATTGTTTCGGATAGGGATCCGAGGTTTACTTCAAAATTTTGGCAGAGTTTGCAAGCATCGTTGGGAACAAAGTTACGTCTGAGTTCAGCGTACCATCCACAAACCGATGGTCAATCGGAAAGGACGATCCAATCTTTAGAAGATTTGCTTAGAGCTTGTTCTATGGAACAGACTGGATGTTGGGATGAAGTTCTACCACTAATAGAGTTCACCTACCACAATAGTTATCATTCGAGTATAGGGATGACACCCTATGAAGCTCTGTATGGACGACAGTGTCGAACACCATTGTGTTGATACCAAGACGATGAGCGTCTTACGATTGGACCAGATATCATTCAGCAGACGACTGAGAAGGTTAAAATGATTTAAGAGAAGATGAAAACTGCTCAGACCCGGAAAAAGAGTTATGCAGATAAGAGGAGAAAGCCTTTTGAGTTTGAGGAAGGTGAGCATGTATTCTTGAAAGTCACACCCACGACTGGGGTCGGCCAGGCCTTGAAATCTAAAAAACTCACTCCAAAATTTCTTGGACCTTGCCAAATCCTTCGCCGGATAGGTCCAGTAGCCTACCAGATAGCCTTATCCCCTTTTCTTTCCAACATACACAATGTCTTCCATGTGTCACAACTTCGTAAATATTTGCCTGATCCAAGTCATGTCATAGCACCAGACACAGTACAGTTAAAAGAGAACTTGACCTATGAGGCACCTCCTGCGAGAATCGAGGACCGACGAATAAAACAACTTAGAGGAAAGGAAATCCCATTAGTAAAGGTGATTTGGAACGAGACAATTGGTGACGCAACTTGGGAGCCAGAAGACAAGATGAGAGAGCAACATCCAGAACTATTTTGAGGTATGTAAATTTCGAGGATGAAATTCCTTTTAGTAGGGGAGTGTTGTAACATCTCGAAAAATATCTGTTTAAGTATAAATGATCATTTTATATTATTCTTGATTTTTAGGAATTTTTCTAGAATTTTTCGGAAACGACGAATATTTTAATATATTCCTCGTTTTGTGTGCACACTGAGCTGAGAATTGCTGAGGTCAGTGTAATGCTCTGGAAATTAATTATTTCACCACAAATAGTCATTTTCTAATATTTGTGATTTATGTGAATTTTTCTAGAATTTTTCGGAAACGACAAATATTTTAATATATTTCTCGTTTTGCGTGAATATTGAGCAGAGTCGGGAAAATGATTGTAGCGCTTCAAGAATTGGAAAATTATATGACGAATGGTCGTTTTATAATATTTTCAATTTTTGAGAATTTTCTGGGAATTTTCCGGAAACGTCGAATATTTTTGTATATTCCTTGTTTTGCGTGCGCATAGAGCAGAACCAGAGAAACACGATATTTTCTCCGCGAACCTTGGACTATGGACATGTCGACGGGGGATCTTACTAAACCCGTGACTGGACACAGTTTACGAGATTTCACAATTTTCAAGAAATCTTAACAGATAAAATAAATCAATACTGCGAAAAATTTATCTGTCAGATTAATTAAATACTGACTCTTGTCAACTGTAACTATTATCCATTGGATAATAGTGTGTAATAAAAATCCTATCACCTTATCCAAATGAAATCCACTTTATGTCTAATCAATCCACTTTAATTCAAATTTAATGTTAAATAATCAAGCTTCTTTGAGAAGCTTTGACCAAACATTGACTCAAATGCCCTTGGCTTCTCTTGGAAGCCAACTCTCCCTCTCTCTCTCTCTCTCTCAAGCACGGCAGCAGCCCTTGGTGGGGAAATTTGGTTTCATTAATTCATTTTACACATTACACAAATTCATTTTTACCAAAACACTTTCTCTCTCTACCCATTCTTCTTCTTCTTCATTTTTCTTTCTCTCCTCCTTCTCTCTACCCATCTCCACGGCCAGCCCCTCTTTCCTCTCCCTCAACCATCACAAAAATTACATCTAAATACATTTCCTTAATCCTCTCACCATTCTAAGCATCTTTTCTTCTTGGAGTTTCTTGAAATTCCTCTATCTTCACCATTTTCTCCAAGCTCCAAGCTTTGAGCTTTTTGGGTAAGTTTCAAGACTTCTCTTCTTTCTCCTCCATTTTCGTGGTCATGGTCTTCATGTTGGCCACCCATGCTTCATTTTCCAAGCCATTATGCTATTCTAACAAAGTCACCATTTTTAGGTTTTTTGGAGGTCAAATCCGAAAATTGCAAGAAGCTTTCTTGGAGCTCTCTTGATTTCTTCATTTGGGTAAGAGGAAGACACTTCTCCTCAACCTCTCTTAGCATCTAGGAACTTTGATTGTGTTGTTTGTGGAAAAACCCTAATGAGGGTTATTCTTTGATTTTGTGATTAGTGTGCTTATGTGTTGATTTTATTTGGTTTATGCTATTGAGTTAATTTGTTATATGTATGGATATGTTGGATTGGATTTTGTGATTGAAAATGGAAGAAAAACATTTGAGAAACCTTCTTGGAGGGTCACGGTTTTAGGCTAGGAATTTAGGTAAATTTATGATTTAATTGTAACTAGCATAAGACTTAAATTAATCAATGGATAGGATGGAATTGAATGGAAGGAAAACTTGGAATGGAAATTCCTATGAGGGCTACGGTTTTGGGGCCAAGAAATTAGGGTTCTTGGTGAGCTAATTTAACAAGTAAACAATTTAAAGAACTAAGAGAATGGCATGCAAGATGATGACTTGAAAGGATTTGAAATTGGAGCCATTGAGAGGCCACGGCCTCTAGGGCATTTTTAGGTGTAAGTAGATGATTTTGGTAAGTTGGAAGCATAAGCAATTATGTGATTAAAAACCTATGTAATGGGATAGACAATTGATGAATTAGAAGAATTTAATATAATCAAGATTTCATAAATTTTAAAGGACCAAGAATGAAATTATCATAAGGCTTAAGGTAATTCTAAGTGAGTGAAGAACAAGAGAATGTGAGGCCTAGGAGCTTGAACAATTTACAAATTGTAAGAGATTAAATTACCTTGGGAGATTGAAAATAATTGTAAGAATTGGATTGGACATGAACCTTGAAAGAGGAAATAAATTCTAAATTAGGATTCATAATGAACCTAAAAATGTACAAATTGATTTGATCCTGATATTGTGATGTTATGAGTCCATGTGAGTGACCATTGGTATATTGATGCTTATATTGGCCTATTGTGGCATGTTATGTAATTGAATGAGATTGTGAATTATACATGCCCATGCATAGTGTCATATGCAGTGTGAATGTCCTTGTGGACCGTTGTAAGGCCTAGTTGCCTAGGAGATTGAACACACCTTTGTGCGGGTGCGAGTAGACAAGTGTGGGTCTTGTTATGACCTCGGGGGCGTCGGGGTGCGAGTCCTCCACAATGGGTAGTTGGTAGCTCCTCTGCCTGTGGGGTAAACCGATGCAAACGCACCGACGATCCGGACTTGACACTGTCCTATATCGTGATCGAGCGTGGACTGTCCGTACAATGCCTGATGTGCACGTGAAAATTGTTGATGAATAGCACTTTAGCCGCGGCAGTCGAGTTGCGGACACGTCTCCTGATCTTTCTCTCTGACTATTTGAGTCTAGCTCCATGGAGTAGGAACTTGGGAAAGCATGCATGTGTGTCGCGATATATTCTGTCATCATAAATCATTATTTTCCATAATGGTGACCTGTTTGACTATTACTGTACTGAATGCCTGCCTGGAAATTGCTTACCTGGTTACTGCTGAATTTACTGTTTATTACTTGGATATGCTGTTTCTAAATTACTACTTGGGCGCGTTGCGCCGTTTGTTTCTAGCTGCTATAATTGGTAATGATGGTAGGATGTCTTACCTCTTTCTGTGCTTCTATTATTTGCTACATGTGTGTGCACTGTATTGGTCGAAGACGACGGTAAGGAGGCAGAAGATCTCGAGTTTCCCAGCTTCTGGCCCGAACAAGACGAGCTTCTACCGAGACAATGGCGGCACGTATGCGCGAATTTCTTGGTGATGTACATCTGACCTTCCTCAGAGGGCCAGAGTGCTGGCATATCAACTTGAATTCCGATCGCTGCGTCTACTTGGGAGATGTGTCGATTGCCCTAGCCTAGAGACGTCATGAGGCGCCTGTCCTCACCTGCCACATCAGCTTGCGATTGGAGTTTTACTTGCCCATCCATGAGATGTCGGGTGACCGTTACTACACCCCTTGGGAGGACTCTTTTGATTCTACTGCTCGGGCTCCTGCCCGTGGTTCTGTGGTTCCCATGGAGGTTTCCTCTGAAGAGGAGGATCCCGCCGCGAGAGGACCGGATACGGTCCCTCCTCATCCGTGAGAGATCGAGTCTCACTGGTAGCTACCGATGGCTACCGGTTTTATTTTGGGGCCCGATGTATTTTTTTGTGGGTCAGTATATTTTGGTATCTCTCGGGGCATATTTGTATAATCCTTTGGGGCGGTATAGTTTTGCTTTTTGGGTAATTCAGGCTTGTATCTAAGTATAAATGATGTCAGCACATTTTATATATATATCTATATGCATGTTATTCAGATGAGAATTTTGTCTACTATTTTATTCTTCACCGGCATTTATATTCCGCATGGTTAAAATGATTATCAAAACAAAAAAAAAAATATTTCTGCTATTTTGCTCGCGTATTTAAGAATTGAACAAGTTAAACTTAAACGAATAAACCGGGTCTTGAAATGTTAAGACTTTACTTTTCCGCATTTTCTTTTATTTGACAATGTGACGTTCCCTCCCAAAAAGGGGCGTTACATTAAGTTAGTATCAGAGCCCCGGTTTATGTCTTCTTTGGGTCTTGTGTGTGAGTCTGTCTTGTTTGTGTTGTGTGAAATCCTTGTGGTTTGTGTTTTGAAATGAATCCCTCTAACTTACCTTGTGGTTTTCAGTCAACCTGATTTGAGAAATAGTAACATGGCGAGAAGTGGAGAAATTGCAGTTGCTGTAGAAGCGATGCAGCGGATGGCGGAAGTCATCGCGCAGCAAAATGACCGTGCGGCTCAACAACAGGAAAGAGCTGCTCAACAGCTCGAGGCGACTGCCGATGCCCAGAACTTAGCAGAATTTCATCGCCACAACCCTCCACAGTTCAAGGGAGAATTTGATCCAGACAAGGCTAGTCTATGGATCAAGGAATTAGAGAAAGTCTTTCGTGGCATGAACTGTGCCGAAGACAAGAAGGTGAATTATGCTACTTTCATGCTTGTGGGCAACGCCGAAGACTGGTGGAACGGAGCTCAAAGAGCACTGGAAGCCGAAGGAACTGACATCACATGGGATGTGTTCAAGAACAAGTTCTTGGACAAATATTTTCCTGCTAATGTAAGACATGCGAAAGAGCTGGAGTTCCTCAACTTGAGACAGGGGAACATGACCGTTAGTGAGTATGCAGCCAAATTTGAGAACCTGGAGAAGTTCTCAACACACTACCAGCACCAAACCGATGAAGCCTGGAAATGTTGGAAATTCACAGAAGGATTGAGGTATGAGGTGAAGAAGGCTGTGATCACCCTGAAGATGAAGGTATTCTCAGAACTATTAGACACTTGCTGTGAAGTTGAAGCCTTGGAACAGGCTAGAGACTCGAGCAACAGGAGCTTTAGGCCTGTACGGTCCCAAAGAGGTGGAGGCAGTGGTTCAAACTGCTTCCAAAAGAAGCCTTATTCCCGACCAGCGGGAAGTCAGCAGCAAACCAGTGGAAGTTCTAGTGGAGGATCTTCTGGGAACCGAACTGGCCAAAATGTGACATATCCTTCAAAATGCCTGAAATGTGGGAAGGATCATCTCACGAGAGATTGCACGATCAAGGGAATCATTTGCTTCAGGTGTTGCAAACCGGGCCACATGTCCAGAGACTGCAATCAAGCAAAGGCTGAACCTTCAGTCAACGTGACTCGAGCCAAGAAACCGCAAGCCGGAGGTCGAGTTTACACTATGAGCGGAGCTGAAGCCTCCGAATCCGAAGACTTGATTCAATGAGAAGGCACCATAGAAGGTAATCTTTTAAAAGTACTGTATGACTCTGTGGCAACCCATTCTTTCATATCATTTGACTGTGTGCTACGACTTGGCTTACCTGTGTCTGAACTACCTTTTGAATTGACTGTTTCAACCCCCACTGATAAACCGGTAGTTATTACCAAAGTCTGTTTGAAGTGTCCCTTAATTGTTGAAGGTCGAATCTTTTCTATCGATTTGATCTGTTTGCCACTTTCACAGTTAGATATAATCCTAGGGATGGATTGGTTATCTTCCAACCTGTTCTGTTAGATTGTTCTAGAAAAACCATAGTTTTCCCTGTGGATGAGAATTCTAGGTACTTGACGGCCAACCAAGCACGAGCTTTCTTGAAAGAAGGAGCTCAGGGATACATGCTGCTATCTTCTTTGAAAATCGAGAGCGAGGCTGACCTGGACACTATTTTGGTAGTGAAAGAATTCTCTGAAGTTTTTTCAGAAGAAGTACCTGGTTTACCGCTGACACGTGAGATCGAGTTTGCTATTGATCTGGTACCAGGAGCTGGTCCCGTGTCTATAGCACCTTATCAGATGTCGCCAACGGAATTGGCTGAGCTCAAGAAACAGCTAGAGGAGCTTTTGGAGAAATAGTTTATTAGACCAAGTATGTCACCATGGGGAGCACCAGTGTTACTAGTTCGAAAGAAGGACGGTACCTCAAGACTGTGTGTGGACTATAGGCAATTGAACAAGCTGACGATCAAGAACAAGTATCCACTCCCAAGAATTGATGATTTAATGGACCAACTGAAGGGAACAACAGTGTTTTCGAAGATCGATTTGAGATCTGGGTACCATCAGATAAGAGTGAAAATGGAGGATGTGCCCAAGACTGCTTTTCGTACCCAATACGGTCATTACGAGTACCTTGTGATGCCGTTTGGTGTTGCGAATGCACCTGCTATCTTCATGGACTACATGAACAGGATCTTTTGTCCTTACTTGGACAAGTTTGTTGTCGTCTTCATTGACGATATCTTGATATATTCCCAAAATCAGGAGGATCATGCTAAACACCTCAGCGTAGTTCTTCAGATTCTAAAGGAGAAGGAGTTTTGGCTTGATGAGGTGAAGTTTTTAGGCCATGTGATCTCGAAGGAAGGGATTGCAGTGGATCCGTCGAAAGTAGAAGCAGTATTACAGTGGGAGCAACCAAAGTCAGTGACGGAAGTTCGTAGCTTCGTGGGTTTAGCCGGATACTACAGAAGATTCATAGAAGGGTTTTCCAAGATTGCTGGACCGCTCACTCAGCTGATGAGGAAGAATCAAGTTTTTGAATGGACTGATAGCTGCGAGCAGAGTTTCCAAGAGTTGAAGAAACGGCTGACTACCTTACCCGTATTGGTGTTTCCTGATCCGAATGAGCCATTCGAGGTGTACTGTGACGCTTCGTATCAAGGGTTGGGATTTGTTCTTATGCAACACCGAAGAGTGGTAGCTTATGCTTCGCGATAGTTGCGAGTACATGAAAAGAACTACCCTACACTTGATTTGGAGCTTGCAGCCGTGGTCTTTGCTCTAAAGATATGGAGACATTTTCTCTATGGAGCAACATTCAACATCTTCAGCGACCACAAGAGCTTGAAGTATTTGTATGACCAGAAAGAGCTGAACATGAGGCAGCGGAGATGGTTGGAATTCTTGAAGGATTATGATTTCCAACTGTTGTACCACCCTGGCAAGGCGAACGTCGTGGCTAATGCCTTGAGCAGAAAGACTATCAGTGCTTCTGCCTTGATGATTAAGGAAAGAGACCTCATAGAACAGTTTAGGGATGTATGGTCGTTTGTTAAGTTGGAACCCGGAAGGATTTGTATGAGTATGGTCACCATCTCAAGTGAGCTAATGGATGACATACGGAAAAAGTAAAAGGGCGATGAATTCTTGCAAGAAGCGAGAGAATTAATAAGGCAAGGCAAAGAGACAGAATTTGAAGAAGGAACGGATGGAATTCTGAGATTCCGGGGTAGAGTTTGTATTCCCCGTGACCAAGAGCTTAGGCAATATATTGTGGAACATGCTCAAACCAGCAAGCTGAGTATGCACCCAGGCATAACTAAGATATATCAAGATCTAAAGAAATTGTTCTAGTGGCATGGAATGAAGAGCGACGTCACTAGATGTGTGTCGACTTGTTTGGTTTGTCAAAAAGCTGAAGTGGAACATCAAAGACCAGCAGGATTGCTACAACCATTGTCTATTCCTGAATGGAAATGGGACAGCATTGCGATGGATTTTGTTGTGGGTTTGCCAAGGACGAAGAAAGGACACGACTCGATATAGGTAATAGTGGATTGACTCACGAAGTCAACCCATTTTCTTCCGATCAACATGAGGTACAGTCTGGAGAAGTTGACTCGACTGTATATTGGAGAGATTGTCAGACTGCATGGTGTGCCTACGAGTATTGTTTCGGATAGGGATCCGAGGTTTACTTCAAAATTTTGGCAGAGTTTGCAAGCATCGTTGGGAACAAAGTTACGTCTGAGTTCAGCGTACCATCCACAAACCGATGGTCAATCGGAAAGGACGATCCAATCTTTAGAAGATTTGCTTAGAGCTTGTTCTATGGAACAGACTGGATGTTGAGATGAAGTTCTACCACTAATAGAGTTCACCTACAACAACAGTTATCATTCGAGTATAGGGATGGTACCCTATGAAGCTCTGTATGGACGACGGTGTCGAACACCATTGTGTTGGTACCAAGACGGTGAGCGTCTTACGATTGGACCAGATATCATTCAGCAAACGACTGAGAAGGTTAAAATGATTCAAGAGAAGATGAGAACTGCTCAGAGCCGGCAAAAGAGTTATGCAGATAAGAGGAGAAAGCCTCTTGAGTTTGAGGAAGGTGAGCATGTATTCTTGAAAGTCACACCCACGACTGGGGTCGGCTGGGCCTTGAAATCTAGAAAACTTACTCCAAAATTTCTTGGACCTTACCAAATCCTTCGCCGGATAGGTCCAGTAGCCTACCA
Source organism: Ormosia emarginata (assembly GCA_029884605.1). Taxonomy (NCBI): domain Eukaryota; kingdom Viridiplantae; phylum Streptophyta; class Magnoliopsida; order Fabales; family Fabaceae; genus Ormosia; species Ormosia emarginata. The sequence goes on along the minus strand of JAQQTP010000079.1, from coordinate 29,237,181 downwards.
GATAGCCTTACCCCTTTTTCTTTCCAACATACACAATGTCTTCCATGTCACAACTTCGTAAGTATTTGCCTGATCCAAGTCATGTCATAGCACCAGACACAGTACAGTTAAAAGAGAACTTGACTTATGAGGCGCCTCCTGTGAGAATCGAGGACCGACGAATAAAACAACTTAGAGGAAAGGAAATCCCATTAGTAAAGGTGATTTGGAACGAGACAACTGGTGACGCAACTTGGGAGCCAGAAGATAAGATGAGAGAGCAACATATGTAAATTTCGGGGATGAAATTCATTTTAGTAGGGGAGTGTTGTAACATCCCGAAAAATATCTGTTTAAGTATAAATGATCATTTTATATTATTCTTGATTTTTAGGAATTTTTCTAGAATTTTTCGGAAACGATGAATATTTTAATATATTCTTCGTTTTGTGTGCACACTGAGCTGAGAATTGCTGAGGTCAGTGTAACGCTCTGGAAATTAATTATTTCACCTCAAATAGTCATTTTCTAATATTTGTGATTTATGTGAATTTTTCTAGAATTTTTCGGAAATGACGAATATTTTAATATATTCCTCGTTTTTGCGTGAATATTGAGCAGAGTCGGAAAAATGATTGTAGCGCTTCAAGAATTGGAAAATTATATGACGAATGGCCGTTTTATAATATTTGCAATTTTTGAGAATTTTATGGGAATTTTCTGGAAACGTCGAATATTTTAGTATATTCCTCGTTTTACGTGCACACTGAGCAGAACCAGAGAAACACAATATTTTCTCTGCGAACCTTGGACTATGGACATGTCGACGGGGATCTTACTAAACCCGAGACTGGACACAGTTTACGAGGTTTCACAATTTTTGAGAAATCTTAACAAATAAAATAAATCAATACTGCGAAAAATTTATCTGTCAGATTAACTGATGGCTACCAGTGTTTTATTTTGAGGCCTGATGTATTTTTTTTGTGGGTTGTATATTTTGGTATCTCTGGGGCATATTTGTATAATCCTTTGGGGCAGGTATAGTTTTGCTTTTTGGGTAATTCAGGCTTGTATCTAAGTATAAATGATGTCAGCACATTTTATATATATATCTATATGCATGTTATTCAGATGAGAATTTTGTCTACTATTTTATTCTTCACCGTCATTTATATTCCGCATGGTTAAAATGATTATCAAAACAAAAAAAAAATATTTCTGCTATTTTGCTCGCGTATTTAAGAATTGAACAAGTTAAACTTAAACGAATGAACCGGGTCTTGAAATGTTAAGACTTTACTTTTCCGCATTTTCTTTTATTTGACAATGTGACGTTCCCTCCCAAAAAGGGGCGTTACACAGCTCACTAGGAAGAGTCAAGCTTTTGATTGGACGGAGGAACGTGAAGCAAGTTTCCAAGAGTTGAAGAAAAGATTGACGACTGCACCAGTGCTAATTTTGCCAGATCCTAACAAATCTTTTGAGGTGTATTATGATGCTTCTTATCAAGGGTTAGGATGTGTGTTGTAACGCCCCTTTTTGGAGAGGGAATGTCACATTATTAAACGTAAATAAAAATGCAAAAAATAAAATTTTGAACAATTAAGACCCGATTCATTTAATTTAAAGTTAACTTGTTCGATACTTTAATACGTGGGTAAAATAGCAGTATATATTTTTTTTGTTAATTAATAAACTAAATGGCGAAGCTTATACAGCAATAAAGAATGAGAAAGAAACTAAAATTCACACCTGAATGACATACATATGTATATATATATATATTTAAACATCAACTGTACTTTAGATACAAGCCTGGAAATTCCCAAAAAACAAAACTATACCTGCCTAGGATTTTACATACACATCCATCAGAATATCAAAATATACAGCTCACCAAAAATAATACATCAGGCCCCCAAAATAAAACATTGGCAGCCATCAGCAGCTACCAGTAAAATCAATCCCTCAGATGAGGAGGGACCGTATCCGGGTCCTCAGCAGGATCCTTCTCTTCAGAGGAAACCTCCATGGGAACCATGGAACCACGGGCAGGAGCTCGGGAAGTAGAATCAAAAGAGTCCTCCCAAGGGGTGTAGTAACGATCACCCCACATCTCTCGGATGGGTAAGTAGAACTCCAGTCGCAGGCTGACATGACAGGTGAGGATCGGCGCCTCATAACGTCTCCAAGCTAGGGAAATCAACACGTCCCCCAGGTAGACGCAGCGATCGGAATTCAAGTTGATATACCAGCACTCTGGCCCTCCGAGGAAGGTCAGACGCACATCACCTAGAAATCCGTGCATGCGTGCCTCCATGCTCCACAGTAGGTGCTAGTCTTGATCAGGCCAGAAGCTAGGAAAATCGGGATCTTCCGCCTCCTTACCGTCGTCTTTGATCAATACAGTGTACACACAGGCAGCAAATAATAGAAATACAAGAAAGAGGTAAGACATCCTACCATCATTACTAATTATAACAACCAGAAACAAAATGGCGCAACGCGCCCAGATAATAATTCAGAACAACATTTCCAAATAATAAGCAGTAAATCCAACAGTAAGCAAATAAATAGTTCCAGGCAGACATTCATTACAATAATGGTCAAACAGCTCATATTTACGGAAAATAATAATTTACAAATGACAGATCATTTCATGATGCACATGCATGCTTTCCCAAATTCCTACTCCATGGAGCTAGAAACAAACAGTCGGAGATAAAGATTGGGGGACATGTCTGTAACTCAGTTGCCGCGGCCAAAGTGCTATACATCAATAATTTCCATGTGCACATCAGGCATTATACAGACAGTCCACGCTAGATCACGATATAGGACAGTGTCTCGGTCTGGATCGTCGGTGTGTTTGCATCGGTTTGCCCCACGGGTAGGAGAGCTACCAACTGCCCATTGTGGAGAACCCGCACCCCGATGCCCCCAAGGTCAAACACGACATACACTAGTCTACTCGCACCCACACTAAGGTGTGTTCAATCTCCTAGGCAACTTGGCCTTACAACAGTCCACAAGACATTCACAATACATAAGATTCTATGCATGAGCATGTACGATTCACAATTTCATACAATTCCATAATATGTCTCAATTGGCTAAGATAAGCATCAACACATAAATGGTCACTCACATAGACCCATAATATTGAAATCAAATAAGGTAATACATTTCTAAGGTCCATTATGCCTTCTTATTCAAGTTTTGCTATTCTTACAAAAATCCACTACTAAGTAAGTTTCCGTAATTAATTGAATTCCCTAAAGCAATTTATTACCATACACTTAGAATGGCTATTCTAAGGTCTCCAAATCTCACACTCTCTTGTTCTTGTTCCCTTGAGTTTACCCTAAGTCTTATGAAAATCTCATTCTTTGTTCTTTAAAATTTATGAAGTTCTCAATTATCTTCAATTCTTTCAATTGGTAATTTTCTAGTTCATTATCTAAGAGTTAGCCACTTGATTGCTTAAGTTTTAAAGTTACCAAAAGTTGCATAATTAAGCCTCCAATGGCCTTAGAGGCCGTGGCCTCACAAGGGATCCAATTCCCAATCTTTTCAATTCATTAATTGTAAATTATACCTTTAGTTTACTTAGTCCTTCACTTGTTGTATTGGTTCACCAAAAACCTCAAATTTGTGGGCTCAAAACCGTGGCCACCCTAGGAGTTCCAATTCCAAGTTTTTCCTTCCATTGATTTTATTTTATCACTTAATTAATTTAAGTCTTATGCTTATTACAACTTGTCCACAATTTACCCAAAATTTGGCCCAAAAACCGTGGCCTCCCTAAGGTGATTCTCAATTGTTTTTCTTCCATTTTCAACCATCCAATCCAACCCAATATATTATTATACAAGATCAATCAATCCAATGTCATGAATATCTTAAAATCAACATGTAAACATAATAGTCATCAAATTAAAGAATAACCCTCACTAGGGTTTTTCTTACAAACAACAAAATCAAGGCTCCTAGATGCTAATAGAGGTTGAGGAGAAGTGTCTTCCTCTTACCCAAGTAAAAAAAACAAAAGAAACACAAAGGAATCTCCTTGTAATTTCGGATTGGAGCTCCACCAAACCCTAGAAAATTCAACTTGGTTAGAATGGCATAAGGACTTGAAAAATAGAGTGTGGGTGGTCATAAGAACACCCTTGAAACCAAAAATGAAGGGAAGAGAAAGAGGGTCTTGAAACTTACCCAAAAACTCAAATCTTGAAGCTTGAAGAAGGTGGTGAAAATGGTGGAATTTCAAGTTGCTCCAAGCAAGAAAGATGTTTAGAAGAAGGAGAGGATTAAGAAAATGATACAACTGTTGATGCTCTAAATTTATCTGAGTTTAGGCGTAATAACCTGCCGCAGTTCAGAGGCAAGTTTGACCCTAAGAATGCGAGTCTTTGGATACAAGACTTGGAAAGAGTATTTGAAGGAATGGGGTGCACCAATAATCAAAAGGTGACATACGCTACTTTTATATTGAGAGGTGATGGTGAAAATTAGTGGAGAGGAACCCACCGATTATTACAAGCTGAAGGAACTGAAATTACTTGGGAGGTATTTAGTGAAGTATTTCAGGAGAAGTACTTCCCTGCTAGTGCCCGACATGCCAAAGAGATGGAATTTCTTGGGTTGCGTCAGGGTAACATGACTGTTGGGGAGTATACTGCCAAATTTGAGAGCTTGTTACAGTTCTCAAGGTACTTTCAAATTCAACCTGATGAGGCATGGAAGTGTCGTAAATTTGAGGAAGGATTAAGGGTGGAGCTGAAGCGAGAGTGCTACCCATGAGAATGAATGAATTTCCTGCTTTGATGGATACGTGTCAACGACTCGAGGAGTCAGAGCCGTCATGAGATCCAAGGAATCGTAACTTTGGATCGACTAGGTTCCAAAGAGGAGGCAACAGTAACAGCCGATTTCAGCAAAAACCTTATTCAAGACCACTGGGAAGTCAACCTCAACGTCCACCTGTTGGGGGGAGTTCTAGTGGTAGCAGAGCTGGACGAAATGCGGCGTTTACACCGAGGTGCTTTAAGTGTGGAAAGAGTGGCCACATACCTAGGGATTGTTCAATTAGAGGAACGATCTGCTTCAATTGCAAAAAACCTGGACATGTTTCTAGGGATTGCACTCAGCTGGAAAGGAAGCCAGCTGTAAGTAATGTTCGTGCTACTCAGCCACGTTCTGGAGGGCGAGTATATACAATGACTGGAGGAGAGGATTAAGAAAATGGTGGAATTTCAAGTTGCTCCAAGCAAGAAAGATGTTTAGAAGGAGGAAAGGATTAAGAAAATGTAGTTGGTTATAATTTTTGTGAAGAATGAGTGGGAGGGAGAGGGCTAGCCGTAGCTATGGTAGAGAGAGGGAGAAGAAATGTTTGAAGAAGAAAAGAGATGAAATGTAGAGAGAGAAAGGCTTTGGTGGAATTTGGAAATTAAGTGGTATAATGAATTAAGGAAGCAAAATAATTTCCCCCCCTTTTCCTTGGGCTGCTACCGTGCATAGAGAGAGAAGGGTGAGAGAGTTTTTGGTTTCCCTTGGAAGCTAAGGGTCATTTGGTCATTGTTTGGTCAAAGCTTCTTAAAGAAGCTTTGATTATTTTACATTAAATTTGAATTAAAGTGAATTGATTAGACATAAAATAGATTACATTAGGATAATGTGATAGGATTTTTATTACACACTATTATCCAATGAATAATAGTTACAGTTGACAGAAGTCAGTATTTAATTAATCTGACAGATAAATTTCGCGCAATATTATTTTATTTTATCTGTTAAAATTTCTCGAAAAATATGAAACCTCGTAAACTATGTCCAGCCTCGGGTTTAGTAAGATCCCCCTTCGACATGTCTATAGTTCAAGGTTCCCGGAGAAAACATCGCGTTTCTCCAGTTCTGTTCAATGCGCAAGCAAAACGAAAAATATACTAAAATATTCCACGTCTCCGGAAAATTCCTGGAAAATTCTCAAAAATTGCAAATATTATAAAACGACTATCCGTCATATAATTTTCCAATTTTTGAAGTGTTACAGTCGTTTTCCCGACTCTGCTCGATATTTACGCAAAACGAGAAATATATTAAAATATTCATCATTTTCGAAAAATTTAGAAAGAATTCACATAAATCACAAATATTAGAAAATGAATATTTGTGGTAAAATAATTAATTTCCGGAACGTTACACTGACCTCAGCAATTCTCTGCTCAGTGTGCACGCAAAATGAAAAATATATTAAAATATTCAACATTTCCGAAAAATTCCAGAAAAATTCCTAAAAATCATGAATATTATAAAATGATGATTTATAGTTAAACAGACATTTTTCAGGATGTTACATGTGTTAATGCAGAACCGGAATGTAGTAGCTTATGCTTCAAGACAGTTAAAGGTACATGAAAGGAACTACCCAACGCATAATCTGGAACTAGCTGCAATGATTTTTGCATTGAAGGTGTGAAGGCATTTTTTGTATGGAGTTATGTTCAATGTCTTTAGTGATCACAAGAGTCTAAAATACTTGTTTGATCAGAAGGAATTGTACATGAGGCAGAGACGATGGTTAGAATTCTTGAAGGACTTTGATTTTCAACTTCAATACCATCCAGGAAAGGAGAATGTGGTGGCGGATGCCTTGAGTAGAAAGGTGATCAGTGTTTCTACAATGATGATAAAGGAAGAGGAATTGATCAACCAAATTAGAGATCTGTGGTTGTCAGTGGAATTGGTACCAGGAAAGATTCGTCTAAGTAAGGTGGTGATTTTGAATGACTTGCTAGATGTGATTTGAGAAAAACAGGATAAGGATTCATTTTTACAAAATGAAAAGGAGTTCTTGAAGCAAGGTCATAAGGCGACGGTGGAGGAAGGATCTGATGGAATATTAAGATTTGAGGGAAGAATTTGTATACCTGATGATCCTGATCTTAAGAAAGCAATTTTGGATGAAGCACATACTAGTAATTTAAGTATGCATCCGGGAATGACTAAGATGTATCAAGATTTAAAGCGTATGTTTTGGTGGCCAAGAATGAAGAGAGATGTGGCAGAACGTGTGGCGTCTTGTCTTGTTTGTCAGAAGGCAAAGGTGGAAAATCAAAGACCTGTTGGTATGTTGCAGCCATTGACTATTCCAGAATGAAAATGGGATAGTATCTCGATGGATTTTGTTACTAGATTACCAAGAACGAGGAAGGGTCATGATTCTATATGGGTTATAGTTGATAGGCTTACGAAGTCAGCACACTTCTTGCCAATCAATATTATGTATTCGTTGGAAAGATTAACTCAGGTGTATATCAGTGAAGTTGTCAGACTTCATGGTGTGCCTACAAGTATAGTTTCTAATCGAGATCCGAGGTTTACGTCAAGATTCTAGCGAAGTTTGTAAGAAGTCATGGGAACTAAGTTGCGATTGAGTTTTGCCTATCATCTGTAGACTGATGGTCAAAAGGAGAGAACAATATAGTCGTTGGAAGATTTGTTACGTGCTTGTGTGTTGGAGCAACAAGGGAGTTGGGATGAATTCTTGTCTCTGATAGAATTCACCTATAACAATAGTTTTCACTCAAGTATAGGGATGGCGCCCTATGAAGCATTATATGGAAGATGATGCCGGACACCTTTGTGTTGGTATCAAGATGGAGAAAGTATGACTATTGGGCCCGATCTAGTGCAACAGACTATGGAAAAGGTAAAGATGATTCAGAAGAAAATGAAGATGACTCAAAGCAGATAGAAGAGCTATACTGATAAGTGAAGGTAACCTCTTGAGTTTGAGGAAGGTGAGCATGTGTTTTTGTGGGTAACGCCTACGACTGGTGTCGGTAGGGTTGTTAAATCCAGGAAGCTCACTCCTAAATTCATTGGACCTTATCAGATTATTCGTCGGATAGGTCCTGTAGCCTACCAGATAGCTTTACCACCTTTTTTATCTAATTTACATAATGTATTTCATGTGTCTTAGTTGAGGAAATATATTTTCGATCCAACGCATGTTATACAGCCTGATGGAGTACAGTTGAAAGATAATTTGACGTATGAAACACTTCCTGTTAGAATTGATGACAGGAGAGTAAAGCAACTTCGGGGGAAGATGATTGAATTGGTAAAGGTAATATGGAATGACGAAACAGGTGATGCTACCTAGGAGCTGGAAGATAAAATGAGGAAGCAATACCCTCAACTGTTCTGAGGTACGATAAATTTCTGGGACGAAATTTCTATTAGTGGGGGAGAGTTACAACACCCCAACTTTTGAGTTAAGTATGATATTGTTCTAAATGTACTGTTTTATGTTTTTTGTGAGTTATAAATAGAATTTGACTGTTTCGTGATTGTATTTGTTCATTGTGTGTGTTTTGTTCTGAGCCAAGAAAATAATAATTTTCTGACCGAAAAAATCTTATTTTAATTATTTAGAGCTGAGGGATCTTACTAAACCTAATTCTGAATGATACGTGTATTAATCTTTTAATTTTTAGGATTTAACTGAGCAATAAAATAATTTTATATTATTATAATATTATTTTATTTGACAGTACCTACTGTCTCAAAAATAGTAGAAATCTGTTACAGAATGACCATGGACCCGTAAAAGTCTGTGGGACCCGCGTTTAGAGAAGCAGTCAACGTTTCTGGCTAGATTATTTCTAAGCCAATGAAATGTAGTCAACAATAGTGGCTTGAAAATTTTAAACCAATAGAAATCAAGTCCACAAAAGTGGTTGGACTTGTTAAGATTTAACTAGAAAGCTTAACCAAGTTAGCTTAAACCTAACTAAGTTAGCATAGGAAGCTTGTTTAGTAACTAAACAAAGGAAACCTAGTTAGTTATCTATTTAAGTTATAGTTAGAGAAGGTCCTAGAGAAATCTAGGAGATGGTTAGTCATCCTAGCTAACTAAATGGCTAACTAAGTAACTAAGCAAACTAACTAAATGCACCTAAGTGTAACTAGATTACATGAATGAAGCACAAACTTGGTTTGCTTCTCATTAGGGCCATTTGGCCAAGCACCTTCAAGAAGGGCTTAGTCACTTGGTGACTTGGTTTTTCTACACCAATTAGGAACAAGCTTGGAGCCAAAGGCTTGAATATCAACCCTAGATCACATCTAAGGCCATTAGGTGTTAGGAGAAGTCAAACAAAGTGGCCACCTCCCTTGATGAAGCTCACGGCCATAAGCTAGGTTAGGAGACCAAGTTCATTTCATTTTTCATCTTCAACCTTTCTTCTCTTCAAGAACACCAAGAAAAATTCCTAAGTCTTTCTCCTAGAGCCATTCGGCCACTACCCATATACCCTACATCCAACCTTCTAAATTTTTATCTAACCCAACTTCTCAAATCCAAACACCATTCTAAGAACATCTCTAGTTGAGAATTCTTTCAAAAAAATTCATCTTGAGCTTGGAAAATCACTTTGGAGATTTTTCCTACAAGGTGAAGATTCTTGTTTCTTACTTCTAACTTTATTTCTTAGGTTCTAAGCCTTGATTGATCCATGGTTTATATTTTTGTCCTATAGTTATGACTCTTTAAATTTGTTTGAGCATGTTAGGTTTCTCTTGGAGGTCACACGAAAACCATAGGAGGAGAGTAGAAGGAGTTGTCTTCCTTTAAGGTAAGAGGGAGATTTAATCTCATCAACCTTGTATGGTGATGAGAAAATAGATTGTGTTTATGGTGAAGAATCCATAAGGATTCATTCATTTGGTTGTTTAAAACTTTCTTATTTGTGGTTGATTTTATTTGTAAGCATGTCTATAGCTTTAAAATATATTGCATGTGTTTATAAATGTAGGATGTGAATACCATGTAAGGATTGCATGAGTGTTCCAAAGAACACAAAAGGAGCTCACGGCTTCTCCAAGAAAAAGAGAACCAAAATGTTCTCAACCATTTTCTAAAACAATGATTTAATGAATCTAGGTAAAACAATGAATTTGATATTGGTTTAGAAGGTAGAAAATGATTTAAAAACTATTTGTAAATAATATGTTGAATTCAGCCAACATGCCATTCAATGTATATTTGATTTCCAAAATTATTTTCTAAGATAGGTTAAATAGTTAACTACAAAAGAATTCAATTTCAATGGATCTTTGGGAAATAAAATGAATGAACTTAGTTTTAGAATTCTAAGTTAAGAGGATTGGCTATAAGTAAGAAATAAAGCAAACACTTGAAAAATACTAACGTAAAGCTCACACTTTCAGTTTTGAAGCACGATAGTGAGTTTCAAGGTGTAAATAATGGGCAAGGTTAAAATATGTAGTATTTAAAGAAAAACGTAGAAAATATCATCTAATGAATTTTTTAGACAAAATGTTGTCAAAATTTACTAAAAATGGGAAAATAAAAGAGAAAGTTTTATAATATATTTATAACATAAGGAAAATATTCTTCGTAGTTGAAAAGCACTGGAAATAGCTTACGCGTATTTTAAAATGACAATTTTAAGCTACGCAATTGAGAAAGCGATTTAAAAACCTTACGCGATTGAGAAAACAATTTTAAAACGTTACACGATTTTAAAAACGTCAAAATATATTTACACGATTTAAAAACATTTGTAAAAGCGACGCGATTGTGAAAACGCGATAAAATTTCTACGCGACTAAATGGAACAGTGAGTTTTATTGTCATGCCAAAGTGGTGGACTCGGACTTGTTGAGGTATAGTACTGTCAAGTGGAGATGTACTATATTTGGAAATGTTGAGATTGAGGGTATTTTTGTAAATATGGTGACATATTGAGACTGAGGGTATTTTTGTAATTGTGATTCTTATTCAAGCATTAAGAGTTGTGTCAATTTGGTTGAAACTGGCAATTGATTGACAAGATGGATTACACCGTGTTGTGGGTGTGATAGGCGTAGTGTGACTCATTTATTGAATCTTGGAGGCGTTAGTGTGCGGAGGATTCCATATGTGGACAGTTGGTAGCTCCTCTAGGTCGTGGTATCGGGTAACACACTAATGATCTCGACACATAATATTCTTAATCAAGATCTTGGAGAGACTGTCTAGTATAATGCCTGTGGTGCACGACGTATTTGACTGTGTACTACTTACACGATGTCTTGGATTGTGGGCTATTTACACAATGTTTGACAGTGTAATAGTTTAGTTGGGCAGCCTGAGGTACTGATTGTTTTTTCGGGTCATTCTCTCTGATGTTTGTGTTTAGCTCCATGGAGTAAGAACGAGTCATTATACATTTGCATTTATGGTATGCATCTTTTTGTTATTATTTGTGATATTATGTATGATTTGTTAAAATTGTGATATTGTTTATGATACTGTGGTATGCATTATTGTGTTAAACTGTGAAATCTGTTGTATTGTCGTTTTCTTTATTGCCATGCTGGTAATGATGCAGATTGTCTCACCTTTTTGTATGCGTTTTCTGTATTATTATTTATATTCTAAAAATAGTTTGAGGAAGAGGAAGATGAGCAGCCTCTAGAGATTGTGTACCCTGAGGAGCAGCAGACGGGTGATCAGTTCGATGAGTGCGAGCCGTCAGATCATCCATATCATTTGGACTAACTTTGTGGTTATGGCGTTACCTAAATTTCTTGGTTTTGTGATACTTGAGTTTCACGGAGGTTCTGATGCCTGGCGACTGCGAGATGATAGAGGATCGGTAGTCTACGTGGGGCGTCTGACTGTGACCCTACGTGGAGAGTTTGACGGGGAGCCTATTTTTACTACTAATCTGTATTTACATTTTGAGATGCCGCTGACTCTTAGGCGTTATTGGGGAGGAATTTTCCATGCGCCTAGTGAGATCAGTAGTGTGTTGACAGCACGAACTCCTGTCCGTAGGGCTGCGAGACATTCAGGATTTCTATCATCTGATGATCCATCTGAGAGTGATCCTTCGAAGGGTTAGAAATTTTTTATGTGCACTTGGGCACTTTATGTTTTAGTACTGTACTGACTCTTTACCGCTTTATTAAATATTTATAGTTGTAAATTTTTTGTACAACTTAAAACAAAATCATATGTATATTATGGTGTGTAATAATAGTTTGTTCTATTTCATGTTTTTTTTTTTAATTTTATATAAGGTTATTATGTATAAAAGGAAAATTTTTACAACTCATATTATTATATATCAAACGTTTTATAACTTGGGTAAGATTTTATTTTATTGCATCAGAAATGTGACATCCCCACAAGGGTGTTACAGAGGGTGTTATGGCAATGGCCAGTGCGATGCAAGTGCAAACGACTGCAATTCTCTGCTAGAATGCACCTTGGGCTTTTTCCTCCAGTGTTGGGCCTAGGCTTGCTTCAATTCATCTCTTTTGAGCCCATCCTGCATTAGGGAAATCACCAAATTCAGTACAAGTACAAATCTACTTAATTCAACAAAGAATAGGAAAGAGTATCACAAAAGCATAAAGGAAGATATCAAAATAGAATTTGACTAATATAAGCCCATATCCTTCCAAATATGCGTAGCAATAAGGACTAAGCTATCAAAATAGCGCACAACAAGGGAACAAGCAGCTATAACTGCTAAACTAATTGAGATGTTGAGGGCTAATAAACAATTTTCATATATTAGTTCACCCTCATATTTAGTCTCTTAGACCTCTTCTATGCTTAATTGATTGGTTTTGAACACATTTTATAAGTTTGGGTTCAAATTAGGCTTAATTGTATTTTTCAACATTATTAGGAATTTTACATTGTTTCTGTATTTTGGGAATAACTTGAGTTCTAGAAATATAAGAATTTTGAATTTTATATTGTATGAAAGCTGAGAGAAATCTATACAACTTTAATGTAGAGCTCGAAGGTTGAATCAGATGTCTAATGGGTCAGATTGGGCTACGAATTTAGGACAAAGATGTTGTCATGGGAACCTGGACAATGTGCAAAGATTAGGCCATAATTTGTGACGTAGGTGTGATATGGACCTGAAAATGGTAGAATTTTAAATCTACGACATATATCATCACTTATTATGAAGACCAATTATCAAAAGGGGACTTTTTGAAGATGTTTTCACCCTTTGAAGTTGGCTGATGGGTTTAGAGAGATGTCAAGAATGTTTTGGGCATAACTCTCCCATCTTTAGCCCAAATTATGTAAAATAGATGTTCAGTTAAAGTTAAGAGGAAGAGGATTAAGCCTAAGCTAAGGGAAAACTTGGATTTTTAATTTTAGAGATAGTTATTTAAGCAATTGCAGCAACTATGAAACAAAATCCTAATTTTCTCCTAGCCGCTCTTGCTTACACTTTCTTTCTTCACCTTTATTTTTCTCCATAGGATTGACAATCTTGATGTTTAATTTTGATATCTTGTTTTGATTATTTTACTTTTAATTGTTGATCAACTTTCTTTTTACTTGTTAATCAACTTTCGTTTTTACTTGTTAATTAAGTTTCTCTTTTCCTCTTTTGATTTTGTTAAATCTGAATTGAATCGCTTAATTTGATTTGGATGTTAATGTGATAATTGCATAATTACCACATGTTAATGAGGATTAAAAAGACTAAACAATGCATCAAAGGTTTCTTGGATTTTGTTTGTTAAGCTTGATTGAATTCTGGATTTTAGATTAATTTAGGATTAGATGCGTGCTTAATTCAGTTAACTTTGATTAATTAAATTCTAGATGCTTATCTAGTAGAAAATTCATTGATCATCTTAAGGCTTCTTGATGTGATCTATGACCAAGAATTTGATTAGTAATTGAATGGAAGAGATTAAACAATGCATCAAAGGTGTTTGATAGATTGTTTAGCTTGGTTGAATTATGGATTTTAAGTTAATTTAAGATTAAATAGGTGCTTAATTCATTTAACCTTGATTAATTAAATTCTAGATGCTTATCTAGTAGATAATTCATTGATCATCTTAAGGCTTATTGATGTAATCTAAAGTCAAGAACTTGGTTAGCAATTGAATGGATTCTTAGTGATCAAGGATGGATTAAGCTCAAAAATAGTCCTTAGATTGATTATTTACTTAATTATATTTATAATTTTTAATTATTTTCTATTAATTAATTCTGCAACCTTTTTCCCCCTTTGTTAACTTCTTAACCTGATTATTTAATTAGAGTGATCCAAGGACTCGATCCAGTTGTGCTTTATAGTACAAGTATTTTGATGAATTGGTTTATAAATTGATTTAATTTGATAGTCGTAATAGCTATCAGTAGTCCCTAATTTTATAAAAGGCTCTCCTTCCATTGAAATTAGTTACTACTATGTTCGTGGGCACTCGCTCTGAAGCTTTCCTCCCTCGTCTATTAAACATTGACTTTAGGATCATGTTGATTGCAACTCCTCTGTCGATTAGCACTTTGTTGATGTGCCTATTGTCGACATGTGCTTTTATATATAGTGGCCTCGAATGCTCCATCTTTTCTTATGAAGGTTTAGTAAAACTATCCTCCTGAGAACAAAGCTATTACCATTAATTGTTCCAAAACCCAAGGATTGTCAAAATCACTATCATAGTCCTCTTCTGGATTCCCAATGACTTCATAGTCTTCATAGTCATGGGGTAGCACAGATACAATATTTACTTGGACCTCGGGGTCTTTTGACTTCTCTGATGTCATTGTTTCTTTCAAAAATTTGGTCAATTCTTCCTCAAGCAAGTCATCAATTTTATATGATGATTTCCACATCAAATAAGTGGGCATCCTCTTTTTCGAGGCTTTTTGTTCTTTCTTGCTCATGCTTTTCGACTTTATCAGCTTGTTTAAGTTGTTAACCCTTGGTTTCCTTCTCGGAAGGGAACAATTCTCCAATAACTTTTCGACTTGCTTCTTAGCTCTTTTTTTGCGTTCTAGCTCCAACAAGTCGTCATTTATTATGATGATTTCTAATGATTTCTCAAGGCAATCATTATTCTTGACCTCTACAGTTGTATTCTTCTTCGTCAAAGGCAGCTTTTTTCTCTTTCATGACATTTTTTTTCCTTTTGTATCAAATTCTAGTTTTTTTTTCTAGCTACCTTACTTGGTAAGGCTCTTTCACATTGTCTATATCTTTTTTGGGATCTCAACAACTATTGATAAGGTGCTTGATATATGGCTTTAGGGAACTATAGCCGCTTCCAAATTCGTTCTTTCCTACCTACTAGAGGATACAATATTTGTGGTGGTAAGGATCCAAATTACACGTGATAACCACCAACATTTTTCTGTCATTTCCCAAGACTTAGGATAGGATTCGGGACCCTGGTTTTGGCATTGACCACGTTCACAGATGGCGCAAATGGTCCAAAGTTCACCATCCTCTTATTTCTAGCAACAAACATTATTTTGCCCATCTTATTCTTTGGATAATATTCAGCTCTAGGGTTGCTGACTTGTCTGCGGCCTCTGGCCTCCACCACTCGATGGAAAGGTCCAACCAAAACAAGCTTCGATTTCTTTTCAGCTTCTTCCCTAAATTTATAAAACAATCGTCTAGCAGGCCACATTTTGCCATTATATCCTTCGTTATTTATTCTTCGAAGGAACTATACCATCGTTTCTTTACGTCTTGGGTACACATGAGCAACTTTAGACGAGTCCAGTGTCTCAACCAGACCTTGATCCCTTTTGGCATGAGGATCATAGTCAATGTAGATCATATTATGCGACACCTCAGGCTCTACAAAGCTAACTAAATGGTCAAATGGCTCTAGGTCAACTTTCATAGCATGCTTATCCTATTATGCAAACTTCAAGCAGCCTTCCTTTAGGTCGCATTGAATCAAATCCATGAAAAGAATATAATTATTAGTAGAATGCCTAAAGTCATTGTGAGAATTATAATATTTCTTATTTTTGAATTCATGTGCAGGAGGAATGACTTGATCTCCCTTTAACTTTAATTGGTAATCTTTCAATAACTAATCAAATATTTAATCAGCCTTTGTAATGTCAAATAAGTATGTTTTTTTTACCTACAAAGCCTATCTTGTAACACCCTTAAAAACATGTTAGGCTTGTAGGTAGCCTAATGCTTGCTTAACATGGCAGTTTAGTTTTGTGACAAACTAAGTCAGTTTAGGCACTTTGTTGCAACATAGAAATTGAAAAGTAGCTTAAAATGACTCAAATAGTAGCATAAATTGCTAAGTTGAGGGAAACAGGTATAGATAACTTGTTTCTAAGTCACAAATGTGTTAAGAAGGTGCAATTAAAATTTGAGAATAATCAGAGTCAGTTTGATATTTTTAAGCATAATGGTTGTGCTTTTAATGTCAGATTAACCCCCAGCAGATATGGAAAAATAGAGAAGTGGTGAAACATGATTTTTAATTAATCTTAGGATTTATTTCAAATCTGTTGGAAGTTAGAAAACTTGATTTGGTGAGATTTAAGTATTCTTAACAGATCAAGAAGTCACAGCAAAATATCAAAATGATAATTTTGCCCTCTATCTCTTATTTCTCTCTTTTCTCACAGCTAAGAAAGAGAACAAAGAGAAAACAAAGAAAGAAAAGAGAAAAGGAAGAAAAGAAGTGGAAGAGAAGAAGAAGGACCAATGAAGAGGATCCAAGGCAAGATCAAGAGGCTTGAAGGTATTCAATCACACCACAAGAGGTGGGGGATTTCTATTCATCTTTTCCTCTTGTTTCCTTTTGGATGGAGAGAGGTATTCTTGAATAGAAAAGGGGTTTGGATAGCCAAATCCATGTTCTAAGCTTGATTCTTGTTTCCAAGGAGTAAGTTAAGATAGTTTTAACTTAATAAGTGTTAGATGGCCAATTATGGCTCAACCAAACCATTTTTATTCGTGGATGATGAATTTGGAAATGATTTGGGAAAAGATGAGAATTAGGTTGTGATTGATTAACTTTAATCATAATCTAAGTTTGATGAGTCAAATCTAGTGTTTGATGATTTTAAAATGGTTAGAAATCATTTTAGGGGTGGAAAACCCTTAGAAATGGTTTGGTGGGGTGATCCTCAGATAGTTTTTGCACAAACCATGTTTTTACAAGGGAGCCACGACACAAGGACAAGGGAAGCCACGACACCCCCCTTTCTATTTTTAGTTTTTGTTACCCGAGAAAGAGCAGTTGCGACACTCCCTTAAAATGGCCAAAGACCAGCAAAAAGGGCATCCTGACAATTGGTGAAGTTTGTTGCATAACTTGAGCTACAGACATTGGATTGACTTGATTCTTATGGAATTTGAAAGCTAAGACATAAGACTTCATATAATAAAATTATCATATTTTTAGACTAACTCGATTAGCACTAGTTTCTATTTGAATCCAAGGAAGATTTTGTAGAAAAGACATTCATTATGGAAGCCAGTAAACCAAATTGCATAATTTCTTACTCCGATGCCGTATTTACATGAGACTAGTGACATTTTGAAGCTAACATGTAAGGCTTCTTGCCTGTAAAATTTTAGAATTTTGTTACTCTTAGTTCATTCCCAATTTTAGTTTAAATTCAAGTCAGATTCTATAAAATCAGTGAATGCCCTATTTTAGCTTCTTCAAAATGTCATATAACTTTGGCTACACTTAGCCAAATGAAGTGAGGTTTGTGACATTGAAAGACATGAGAGAAAATTATTTGCTCTTAAAATTTCAAAATTTTAGAAGTTATGATGCACATTTAGTGCAATCTTGAAGATAAGCCTTTTTAGGCAAGATTTGAGATATTTTAGGGATGATTTATGTCCTATGAACACTAATAACTCATTTAATAGTTAAAGTTGAATTAAATATCTAAGTTCTTCAGTAAATGCTTTATTCTCTCAATAAGTTAAGTTAAAATAAGGTATAACAACAAATGGTTCATTTGTTTATAAGGTTGAACTGTAGTAAAAGTTGGTTCCCTTATTTATGAAGTTGAACGATAGTGCAAATACTCTATTCTCTTATTAAGCTGGGATTAAGTGGTGTGTTTAGTAAGAGATGAAACCCTTATGCTATGAGGTTGATCCATAAGAGATGGAACCCTTTATGTAATGAGGTTGATCCATAGTTTGACATAATTCCTAACTAAGGGAGCAAGGCAAGCCCCTTGACCTGGAAAAAGAGTGAGAAAAGCACTTTGATAAAGGTGGAGTTGTGATGAGTTAAATCCTAGGCTAGGCTAAGGATGAGTTAAGTCCTATGCCAAGCAAAGGATGAGCTTCTAGATAGGATGTTGTAGAAGTAGTACATGGAATAGTCCACTCATCATCAGATAGGATGTTGTGGAAGTAGTATATGGAATAGTCCACTCATCATCAAATAGGATGTTGTGGAAGTAGTACATCGAACAGTCTACACATTAGCAAGTAGTCTAAGGGCTATTTAACCTATTCTACATAGATAAGTAGAAAGGAATGCAATTCTTGAGAATAGCTAAATCATGTGCATGAGTTTAGTGTTAGATTATAAGATTGCGAGGTGAATGTTTACATAGAGTCATAATGTGAATATTCTAATAATAGTGAGTATAGTCTCACTTACCTGTTGCAATCATTAATCTAAAGTTAGCATTGTTATTCATTGAGAATGATATTTGTTCAGTACTTTTATCATGTTAATGAATAACTAGAACAGAGAAGTTAGTATAGTATGCCTACCTTAAAGAGTAAAGTTAAGGCATGAAAAGACTTTTGATAGATTACAATTGTGTAGATACTTGTTTAATATCAATAGTATGTTCAGTTTTAGACTTCATTCATTCATTATAAATGTTTAAATACTGGTGTTGGTTACTTATACAGAGAATTATGATTTCTCACCCTATTGTGTTTCTATGTAAATCCAGGTCAAGGCCCTACAAGAGGGTAAGAAGATGAAGAAAATAGAAGAATTAGATTAGTTTAGTTTTAGTATTTTCAGTTCAAAGCTTATATAATTATTTATATTTGCTTTGAGAATATAAAAGTTGTATATATGTATGACTTTTAGAAGTGGATCTCTATAATTATTTTTTAAATGTTATGGATTAGTTGATGATTAAGTTAGAAGTAACATGATTGATATTGCTTATCCACGTATATATCAGATATACTAGGATACTGATTTTAGGATGTTACATTATGGTATCAGAGCAGTTCATCTTGTGAGCCGAGGTAATGTAACATCCTAATACTGGTAACCTAGTATATCAAACATATACCTGGATAAGAAGTATTAGTTATGCTACTTCTAACTTAAACATCATACTAATCTATATCATTTAAGTAAATAATAATGGAGAGCCTTACAGAAAATTAAAAGTTATGCATACATCTTTGCCTCGAAAGGGCTCATTGTATATATAAACTTTTCTATATAAACTAAAGCAGTGTAAATAAATACAAGCTTTCACTATAAAACATAAAAACTAAATTATTAGTCTTCATCTTTTTCTTGTTTCCTTTTGAAGAGCTTCTACTTGGATTTACATGGCAACAAACGGGGTGAGAAATCATATTTCTCAGTATAAGTAACCAATACTAGCAGTTTAAACATTCGCAATGAATAAACCAAATTATTACATAAGAATATATGCCTCAACTCTATGCAATATTCAAAATGTAATTTATATCTTAACTTGAATTGGAATAAGTAATGAAAATGAATAACTACCCATACAATCATTTGAAATCATTATATAAGACAACCGCCCATACAGTTGTCACCGAAGGTAAATGCAACAAGCACACAGTTCCAATCACAACAAATATTAAATAATACAATGTTGAAATGATGTATGATACTCAAATAAAATTGTATGATAGTGTGAGTGCAGTGTGGTGAAGCTTGGCTATTCCCCTGGGTAGAGAGGAAATCTGATACAATAACAAGTAACCTCCTATAACCTACTAAGTAGGGAGGGAGTCTGCTATCATATCACATAACCTCCTATAACCTACCAAGTAGTCTATTATAAACTGGGTGGATATCGCCACTAAAAACTGAGTGGATGCCTCCACTATCTAAACTTTAGGAATAACAAGTCTGTGTGGAAAGTGATGTGTGTATGTGAAAATGCAGAGTTATGCCCTATCTCTAACATAACCACTACCTGACTCTATACTAAGTCGATTTTGCACTACTAACTCTACCTTTTCTCTTTGAGAGCATTTCATGCACTACGGCAGTTAACCAATACCAACTAGACTTAGTACAACTTCTAATCTTGCATTACTTACTCTACCTCTCCTCTTTGAGAGTTTTTATGCAGGCATTCACCCTTGCTAGCTAAGGTCTATGGCACTTAACTCTTTCCAAACAAACTTAATTCTCTAATATCTTGTATCCCACATGCTTATCACTCGATAAGTGATATCTAGTGCAACTCCATGTTGCCGAGGGTGTAACATCCCAAAAATTAATAATTTCATAATAAACGATCATTTTACAATATTTGGGATTTTCTAGAATTTCTCTGGATTTTTTTGAGAACGCAGAATATTTTAATATATTCCTCGTTTTACGTGTACACCGAGCTGAGAATTGCTGGGGTCAGTGTAACGCTCCTGAAACTAATTATTTCGCCGCCAATAGTCATTTTCTAATATTTGTGATTTATGTGAATTTTTCTGGAATTTTTCGGAAACGACAAATATTTTAATATATTCCTCGTTTTGCGTGAACCTCGAGCAGAGTCGTGAAAACGACTGTAGTGCTTCAAAAATTGGAAAATTATATGAAATAGTCGTTTTATAATATTTGCAATTTTTGGGAATTTTCCGAGAATTTTCTGGACGTCGAATATTTTAATACATTCCTCGTTTTGCGTGTCGAAAGCGGAACCAGGAGAACGCGATGTTTTCTCTCGAGAACCTTGGACTATGGACATGTCGACGGGGATCTTACTAAACCCGAGACTTGACACGCTTTACGAGGTTTCATAATTTTCGAGAAATCTTAACGGATAAAATAAATCAATACAAATAAAAATTCATCCTCTATCGGATTAATTAAATACTAACTTACAATTAACCCTTCCTGTAACTATTATCTATTGGATAATAGTGTGTAATAAAAATATTATCACATTATTCAAAATCTAATTTTTTTATCACATCTATTAGTTTTAATTTCAAAAGAAAGATTAAATTTAATCCAAGCTTGTTAGGAGAAGCTTCCTAGCAATTTCCTTTGTAACACATCTTCTCTCTCTTTCCTCTACTCTCACTCCACGGCATGACAACTCCTTTTGGGGAGTCAAAGGTGTTTTCTTCCTTCTATTAACTCATCTTCATTTTCTAAACACAAAACATTTAACACATCTCTTCTCTTCTTCTCCTTCCTCTCCACCGTACACACACACCCACACATTGGAGACCAACTCCATTATTTGCCAAACCAATCACATTACTTGTTTCCTTCCACCATTTCAAGACTATTCTCCTTGGTGGTTGTCCTTCTTCTTCTTCTTCTTCTTCTTCCTCCATTTTTCACCATTGAAGCTAAAGCTTTGAACTTGGAGGTAAAGTCTTAACCTTTCTTTCACTTTCTTCTCATTTTCGTTTTTCTTGGTCACTTATGTGATCAAGAACTCATTTTTCCATGGTTTGAGTGAACATTATGGAAATCACTCACATTGGTGTTCTTCTTGAAGGGAAAACGAAAATCTAGGGCAAGAAGAGGTAACACCTTGTGTTGTCTTCCAAATAGGTAAGAGGGAGACTACTCACTTCAACCACTTATGGTGGTGAGAAGACTTTGTATGTGTGTTGATGGAGAGATCCATCCTTGTATGCTCTTTGTATGCTTGCTTGAATTATAAATTTTGTATGATTTATTGATGTTTCGTTATGATTTATTGATGTTTCTTGCACTATTTGAAGTCTGTATTTGAGTATCTTGTTGATTAAATATGATAATGATTGGTTTGATTTGAGTTAAAGGACACGAGAACTCTGTTTTCTTGCAAGTTTACGCGTGGTAATCGACATACACGAGGCTTGTAATCGATTACCAAGCTCTTAAAGGTACAAAATCGTGATTAAAATCAATCGATTACATCTCGTGTGTAATCGATTACAAAGATTCGACTAACTTGTAATCGATTACAAGAATAGTGTAATCGATTACCAAGCCTCGATGTCACGAAATGATGCCTCTGGAATCACGTAATCGATTGCAACTAGAGGGTAATCGATTACGGAGGTTCTGTTCAATTAGTAATCGATTACCACGCTTGTGTAATCGATTACAGTGCCTTGAAGTTACGAAACGTGATTCGGGAATCACGTAATCGATACAATGAAATTGTAATCGATTACTGAAGGTTCATTTCTCGGTGTAATCGATTACAATGGTGTTGTAATCGATTACAAGATCCAAAAATGATATTTTGAGTGGAAATGATTGAAATTATGTTCTTTGTCCCTTGTAACTCAAACATAACCTCAAAACTCTGGATTCAAGGAAATTACCTCACTTAAACATGATAGGAATATGTATTCATACCGATAGAAAAGAAATGACTTCGAAAACGGGATTCTTGGATCTACGATATGGAAATTGTGATATGTGTGTGATAAGGAATATATATGTTGATGCTTATATTGGCCTATGGTGGCATGTTATGTAATGGTATAAAATTGTGAATCATACATATCCATGCATATTGTTATATGCATTGTGAATGTCCTTGTGGACTGTAAGGCCAAGTTGCTCACACCTTAGTGCGGGTGCGAATAGACAAGTGTGGGTCGTGTTATGACCTCGGGGCGTCGGGGTGCGGGTCCTCCACATGGGCGCTTTAGAGCTCCTCTGTCTGCAAACACACCGACGATCCGGACTTGACCTTGTCCTATATCGTGATCTAGTGTAGAATGTCGTACAATGCCATGATTTGCGCATGAGAAAATTTATTGATAGCACGGCCTCGGCGTAGAGTTGCTGGAACATGTCTCCCGATCTTTCTCTCCGCTTGATTGAGTCTAGCTCCATGGAGTAGGAATTAGGAAAGCATGCTTATACATCATTCATTCCTGGTCTTATGAACTGACATGAATGCTGTAAATGATTATCGACTTACGGAAATGCTACCGTGATCTCACTTATTGCTTATTGTTATTCTACCTTTACTATAAGTATCACCGTGATTATTGACTCGATTATTGCTTAGAATTGAATTACTTTTATTATAAATTCCTTTGTTGTTATTGATGAATATATAATCAGTATTGCTTTATGGAGCTCTGCGGTGTCGTTTTTTCTGCCAATAATGGTAATGAAGGATGGGTGTCTCACCTCTTTCCTATATCCTTGTATGTCTGTTTTATATTTATATTGATGAAAGATCGTGAGGAAGATAAGGAGGGACCATACTTTGGTTGATTATTGGGCGTTTGGACAAGTTTTCTTCGGCTACGTGCGAGTGCTTGCGTGGAGGCATTGATGCCACTTGTTGACTGGGACTCGGCGTTGTATGTGTATATGGGGTTGCGGCCTTGTCTGCTAGTAGTACCTATCCCTGGGTCACTACTTTTCCCCCTTTTAGTGTTATATTCCCGCTGTATTTTATTGGACTCTGTAATTGTTATATTTATGTCATCAGTGATTTGTGTAAATTGACTATATATATATATATATATATATATATATATATATATATATATATATATATATGTATAAGAGATATGATTTTATTTCAGTGGTTGTATCATGACTTGAATACATTTATATTTCATTCGAGGCTCATATTTTCTACCTATGCAAATTGTCAAAAATAAAATAAAATAGACTCTTGAGAATTTAAGTTACTGTTATCATGACTGTGACACACTTGGATTTAGTAACTGTGGTGTGATGACGATTATGCTTCGGTTGCTACATCAAGGGGTGTTACATTGGGTACTGGATACCTAACCATGGCAATCCATTGGCTATGGATGCATAAAGTCACTTTACTTTCCTTTGTATGTCACTTGGTCTTTCTCTCTAAGAAATACCTTTGCTAGTGCCTCAACACCCTCTACTAGGCATAAACAAAGGATCGTAAACATTAGAGATCTCAACTCATCAAAAATCATATTTTTGAGAGTTTAGGTCTTCACGTCGCGGCACGACATTGGCAAGACACAACGCCCTGCTCTCGGATTTCTGAATGGTGCACCTCATGCCTCGACAGGGCCTCTTTATGCTATGGCACTAGTCACAGAACTAGCCTCACGCCTCGGCGTGGCCTCTTCATGCTGCGACGCTCATAGCAGAAACCAAGTTCTATAGAATTCTATAGAATTCTATAGAACTATGGTATTGTTCCATTGGTTTTATTCTCACTTCCAATCTTCCAAGATCGGTTTCCTTGTGATTTCTAACTTCAATCTAGGCTCCTAAACTTGTTGTAACTCTCATATAACCTATTGATTCACTTAGGCATAGATTTAGGTCCAAAAACTACCATAACTCCAACCATCACCAAATTCTTTTTCTATGAACTCTAAAGCCATAAATGGCCATCTTACACTAACTAAGCTGAAAACATACTAACCTAGTCCTTGAAAACAAGAACCAAGTCATAAACATGGATTTGGCTATCCAAACCCCTATTTCCATTCATAAAACCCATGTCCATGCAAGATGAACTAAAGGAAAAGATGAATAGAAATCCCCTACCTCTTGCTTTGATGAAGATCTTGAAGCCCTAACCTTGATCTTGGATCTTTCCTCTTGATTTCCTTCTCTTCCTCTTCCTTCTTCCCTTTATTTCTCTAATTTTTCTTCTCTGTTTTCAACCTCTTCAACCGTGGGAAAATGGGAGAAGAGAATTCAAAAATGACTTCTTATAGATAAGGACTAAAACTCCCGATCTACTAAGAACACTTAGATTCCTCCGAATCTAGTTTTCCAACTTCAAACAAGTTTGAAATAAATCCTAAGATTCATTAAAGATCTTGTTTCACCTTTATCTTACTTTTTCATATCTGTTGGGGGTCAATCTGACATTAAAACACACAACTAGTAATGTCAAACTAACTCTGATTACCTTGAAACTTTAACTACACCTTACTTAACTCATTTGTGACCTAGAAACAAATTATTCACATCTGTTTTCCTTAACTAATCAATTTATGCTACTTTCTGGGTCATTTTAGGCTACTTTTCACACTTGTGATTGTAACAAAGTGCCTAAACTAATTTAGTTTGGCACAAAACTTAACTGATATGCCAAACAAGTAATATATTACCTTTGTAACCAATTACAAGCCTAACATGTTTTTTCGGGATGTTATATTTCTCCCTCCTTTGTAAAAATTTGTCCCTAAAATTTTGTTTACCCATGCAAGAAGTCACATGCAATTCACACAAAAACAAGTACAACCAAACTTTAAAGAAACAAAATCATGCACTTACCTTTCTCTAAACCCGTAGGTTGTGTTGTCTCTTTGCCTTGCAATGTGTAAAACCATCCATGAGCTAAGGGTCTACTATCTGACTGTACTTCCCTTTACGGACACTCTTTGACAAAATGGTCGGGTTGCCTACACCTGTAGTGTACGGTGTAACACCCTAATATCGGTAACCAAGTATATCAAAATGTACTTGGATAAGCAGTATTAGTTATGTTATTTCTAACTTAACATAGTACTATTCCATATCATTTAAACAAATAATAATGGAGAGCCTTGCGGAAAACTAAAAGTTATACATATAACCTTGCCACCAAAAGGCTCATTGTATACATAACTTCCTGAACAAACTAAAAGCAGTGTAAATAAAATACAAGCTTTTAAACTAGAAAACATGAAAACTATCTTTGTCTTCATACTTCTTCTTCTTGCCTTTGGATGAACTTCCACCTGGATTTACATGGCAACAACGGGGTGAGAAATCACATTTCTCAGTATAAGTGTACCAAAACTAGCAGTTTAAACATTCAAAATGAATAAACCCAATTGAACTAATACTTCTTGCATTAGAAACAATTACAACTCTCTCTTTATGTAACGTTCCTTAGCAAACTATACTTTTGTTCTGATAACCGAAACCATGATGAAATCAAACAACCGCCCATACAATCATTTGAAATCATCGACCAGGCAACCGCCTATACAGCTGTCACCGATAGCACAGAGTAACACATACATAACAATCACACAAATATATTCTAACCAAACAAAATATTAAATAATGCTATGATGAAATGATGTATGTTTATACTCAAAGAAAAGTGTATGATAGTGTTGGTGCAATGTCATGAATACTCAACAATTCCCCTAGGTAGGGAGGGAATTTGATACGATAACAAGTAACCTCCTATAACCTACCAAGTAGGGAGGGAGTCTGCAATCATATCATGTAACCTCCTATAACCTACCATAAACTAAATGGGTAGGGAGGGAATCTGGTACAATAACAAGTAACCTCCTATAACCTACCAAGTAGGAAGGGAGTCTGTTATCATAACATGTAACCTCTTATAACCTACCCTAAACTGAGTGGATGCTTCCACTATCTGCTCTCTAGGAATAGCAAGCATATATGAATTGTGAAGTATGTGCAATGCAGAGTTATGTCCTAACTTTAACATAACCACCACATGATCTCATACTAAGTCCATCTTGCATTACTAACTCCACCTCTTCTTTGTGGGAGCATTTCATGCACTACGACATTGAACCAATGCTAACTAGACTTAGTACACTGTTGTCTTTGCATTACTAACTCTCTTTAACTCTTTGAGAGCTCTTCATGCACTATGGCATTCACCCTTGCCAACTAGGGTCTTTGGCACTTAACTTTTGCCAACTTGGCATCTCGGCCCTTAACTCTTGCCACTTAGGCACTATAGCACTATGCTATTGCTATCTCGGCACCTTTGCCCTTAACTCTTGCCACTTAGGCACTACAGCACTCTACTACTGCCATCTTGCTTCTTAAAACTCTTATCACCTCTCTTGTGACATCTGTGCAACTTTAAGTTGCTTAAGAAACTAAACTCTTGGTCTATGGCACTCCAAATCCAATGGATACACTCACTTTTCTTATATCTCCCTTTGTATGCCACTAGGTCTTTCTCTCAAAGAAATAACCTCTCAAGTGTTTCAACAATCTTTGCTAGGCATAAACAAAGGATCCTAACAACTAGGGATTTCAAATCATCAAAATAACATCTTTGATGAAATATGCTATAGACCCTTAAAAAGGCTAATTTTCATAAATGCACCACTTGTGTATCATAACTTCAAAAATTCTGAAATTTTAGGAGCAACTAGCTTTCTCTCATATCTTTCCAATGCCATAAACCTTGCCTCATTTGGCTAAATGTAGCCAAAGTTATGTGACATTTTGCAGGAGCCAAAACAAATTATTCTCTGATTCACCCGATTTTGACTTGACTTTAAATTGTAACTGGGAACAAACCACAAGTGGGAAAATTCTACAATTTTATAAGCAATAAGCCCTTCATGTTATCTTTAAACAAACAAACTAGTCACAGAGAATCACACAACTTAAACAAGACAGAGCTAACCACAAACCCAAAATACTCAAACTTGGACTATGATACCAACTAATATAACACCCATCGTAGGGTGCCACATTTATGTTACTTAATTACTCCCACATTCATAAAATGTGATGTTATAATAAAAAATACGAGTTATAAATTTTTTTCCTCTTTAATAACGATAAATAAACTTAGCAAAAAATAAAATATTATACATCATCACATATAATTTACATCATTATACATTACAGAAGTACTGTCGAAATTATTTATATACAAACCAAGTTCTTAAAAGTAGTTAGACATTATTTAAAAACTAATACACTTGCCCAAGCATAAACTAAATAGCAGAACCCTCAGACGGGTCCTCCTTAGACTCCTCAGCTGGTAGGAATCTGACTTGACGCGAAGTCCTACGGACAAGTGTCCGAGCAGACGACACGATACTAATCTCTGTTGGGACATAATACCTAGCATCCTAATACTGCCTGATTGACAGTGAAAATTCGACATGTACATATATAGTTACAGAAAATAACGGATCTCTACGAAACTCTCGGCTCATGTTGACCGTCAGATTTCCCTGATATATTAGTCCCCTCTCATCGGGGACTAGTCCTCCATGCTCCAGCTCCACCATGGAATTGTAATCTCACATAACTGCAGAAACTAAATCTGGACGTCATCCTATTAAAACTCCGTTTCCTCAGGAGAAATCTACTCTTCTTCACCCTCTTGTGCAATCCCTTGCTCAGTGTCTTTACCAAACAAATAAAGTACAATACAAAATAATATACAAAGAGGTGAGATCATCTACGCCAATACCAACATGGTAGTACAGAGATAACACATACAATATATCATATAGATTCATCATACCATAATTATAATCATACCATCAACATTATTTATCACAACAGATATAATAAATAATAATTACCATAATGCCATTAATATTATTCAAATCACATAATAATTACAATAATGCCATCACATTAGTATCATCATCATCATCATCAATATTCCTCAACAGTTCAATTGTCATAGCTAATATTCCCCAATTATTATATCATACAGATATAAATACTCAAATTTATGCATGTGCACATAGACTCAATTTCCTACTCCATGGAGCAAAAACTCAAGTCAGAGAAATTGATCCGAAAGATCTGTCTGTACCAACATACCTCAGACCACGTGCCACATTTCTCATAAGTGTTTGCACATCTAGCATATACACGACAGTGTTTACTAGATCTTGATTAAGAATAGTGTCTCGGTCAGGATCTTCGGTGTGTTGTATCGGTCTAACCCACAGTACAGAAGAGTAACCAAATGTCCAATGCGAGCAACCCGTACCCCGATGCTCCCAAAGTCAACAAGTGACTTACACTACGCACATCGCACCCACTCAAGAGGTGTACGTCTCTCCTAGGCAAATAGCCTTATGTGGATAAATGCCTCTAGTATGTTTTGATTAATGACTAAACTTAACATGATTATTACTTTGATTCACTAACTACTTGCCAAGCTTGATTTTATTAATGAGATTTAATGAAGCAAGAACAGTGGATGCAAAGGATCAAGGATCATGAAGGAAAACTTAAAGAACGAGCATCATGAAGAAGGAATTCAATGAAGACCATTAGGAATCTTTTTGTAAAGAAAAGACTTTGTTTAATTCTCTAATTAAGCTCTCTCAAATAAGTAAAAATGGTTTTCAAAAGTAAAAATAGATTAAGAATGAAAAAAGTTAATTAATAAGTTTGTACATCTATGTGTACATCAATGTACTTTCCGTTAATTAACTAACTTTTAATGAAAACCTCAGTGTACATCTATGTATAAATGTTATACATCTATGTATACATCAATTGATTATGAACTTAATGAAAATCTCAGTGTACATCTATGTATAAGTGATTATACATCTATGTATACATCGATTGATTCTGGACTTACTTGATCAGTATGCAATTTTGCAACTGTACATCAATTGATACATCTATGTATAAACCAGAACAGAAGCAAGAACTTTTTGATATAGTTATACAATCGATTAGGTAATCGATGTATAAACTTCTGGGCTGAAAATACGAATGTGTTTCAAGAACAACATCGATGTACTCATGTGTGTATTAATCAAGAATCAAGAACTTCCAAGAACACAATCGATTAGGCAATCGATGTACAGATGTTATAAAAGTGAAATTTTGTTTAATACATCTGTGTACTAATCGATTGACTAATAACAGAATCTGTTTTGATCTTAACTGACTTGTAAAGTGTGTCCAACGGGTCTATTTTGTCATATACCTATATAAGGACATTGGCAAACACTTTCACAAAAACAATTAATTCGAAATTTGAGATCAACCACAAAAATACTGTGAGAGCTTTTCATTGAAAGAAAACAGAGTATTCTTTTCTATAGAACTTCAAATTGTTGTATCTGATTTTAGAATCTGATTCAATCTTTTCATATTTGTAAAAGAGAGATAAGAGAGAAGGTTCTCTCGCTGATGAAATCAAGAGTAGAAGGGACTCTTGGTGCTGTGCAAGAATAGAAGGAATTCTTGTGGGAATTGCAAGATTGCTTTGACCTGATAAGCTGTCATTTAGGTAGAAGGAATCCATAAGTAAAGCTTGTGTAAAGAATCTTGTATATTGATTTTTCAATAGTGGATAAAACTCACAGTGGTGTGGGGACTGGATGTAGGTTACCAGAGGAGGTAGCTGAACGAGGATAAACTCGGTTTGTAATTTTCTCTATCCCTTAACTCTTTATATGCTTTATTGTAGATTATTTGAATTAATCAATACGTTAGGGATGTTTGCATGATTTGATTAGTTTATAATCTTGTTCATATCTGAAATCATAACTACTGTTAATATTCTTTTTAAGTTTTAAGTCTTGATTGTAATATATCTTGCAAAAACACATTTTGGTTTGTTGGTTAACAAAATCTTTTTCATAATTAAAGAAAACAATCAGTTTTTGCAAAAAGGGGAATAAGTTTCGAAAAAGTTTTATTACTCAATTCAACCCCCTTTCTTGAGTATTCAGAAGCCACAACCAATACCTTATACAATCCATCAGAACTTTTCAATGCATGTTCAATGCACCTATGCCAATCACAGGCAAAATTCATCATTTTCTCATACAGTGTCCATACACTAGTCCATGCATGTAAAATGCACCAATACCAATCACAGGCAAATTCATCATTTTCTTATACAGTATCCATACACTAGTTTAATAGTAATCCTACTGTTTATTCAATTGCGAAATCATATTATTGCATTTTCATATTCGCTCAACATCGTTGTCGCATTTTCAAAATCGCGCAATATTTCTGTCACGTTTTCAAATCACGTAGCGATTTTCCATTGTTTTCTCAATCACATAAAAATATTCCATCATTTTTCAATCACGTAGTGATTTTTCAACAACATTTCAATCACGTAAAAATATTTAAATACTTTCCAAATCGCGTAGAAATATTTTAACTTTTTCAAATCGCGTAGCTTAAAAATCACATTTTTAAGTTACGTAAATCATTTTTTACCATTTTTTAACTTCGTAAAATATTTTTCAACCTTCAAAAAATTCCATTTCAACCTTTCTCAAAATAATACGACTTCTCACATTATTTTCCACATTTTATTACTCAAGAAAATCTTTTTCACAATTTATTCCATAAATTCACTATTTCATTGAATTAAATCAATGTTTCTCACTTAAAATTCCCTAACGCTCTCCAAAACCCAAAGGATGAGTTTTACGTTAGTAAATTTTGAATCATCAACGTTTCCTTTATAATTCAAAATAAATTCTCAAATTTAATTATCTTCCAAAATAATTTGATGGTCAAACCCTTACAACCTCTATTTTCCTTTTATAACCGATTTTTTTGTTTCTCAAGTGATAAAACACTCTGATTTCTTTTCCAAAATCCTTATACTAAATCAAATTATATTCCCACTTTGAAAATCACTTTGTTTCATAAAATCAAGGCATTTACAAGTCTTCAAAACCGTGGACATGGCCATTGAAACCATTCTTATATTTTTCCTTCTAAATCATCTAAGTTCCATTCATGGTTTTACACAAACAAAACCATTAAAAATTCTTCACAAAAACCGTGACACTTTATTCTTTGGAAACAAACCCTTTGTTTATTTTCCTTGCTTCTCTAAACATCCATTTTTATTATTCATGAAAATATTAATTTGTGAACACCTATTTTGAGGTATCTTGGCCGAAATTCTCATAGTCTTTGGAACCAAAAATTATTTTCCTTTCCAATAATTTTTATGGCATACATCACATATAATCAATATAATATATTTCAAGCATACCATAAAAGCAATAAAAAAAAATCATACTAAGCATATAAGCACAAATAAACCATGCAAAGCACATAAACCACATAAACACATAAACACCCACAAATAATTACATAACCATGGATATGAATCCTCACATGGATTCACCATCCATCAAATATACAAATCATCTCTCACCACCATGCTTGGTTGGTGAAATGGATCTCCCTCTTACCTCTTGAAGAACCTCTCAAAAACTCCTTGCTTTGCTTCTTTTTCCAAGTCCTTCACCACCAAAAGCTTCTCAAATACAAAACAAAACACAAGTTTATAAGCATATTAAGCTTAAACTAGGGGAACCATGGATCAAACATGGCTTAGAACATGAAAATGAGATGAGAAATGAAGTTTTTCATAATTTCACCTTAAGAACCCTAGAACTTTGCTCTTGAAGAAAGTCCTTGAAGATGATGGATTTAGAACTTGCTCCAAAGTACAAAGTGTCTTAGAATGAGGTATAGATTCAAGAAGTATGGTTGTTTGAAATTAAAGAGTGATGGAAGGTGGAGTATGGGTGCTTGGCTGAAACTTAGAGAAGAAGAGAAATGGAGAGAAAGTTTGATAAGTTTAGCTTCTTGAAAATGATCAATAATGACCAATATGAGAAATAATTAGTGTCTTGAAACTTTCCTAAGCTATTAAGCCTCCAAAACCGTCCGCTTCTTGCACTCTCCTTGAGTGACTAATCTCACTAGCCATTATTTGAAGCATTCCTAACCATTGATTAGTTCAATGGTTAGGATTAAGGTAGATTCTAGCTATAGCCTTTAGATTAAAAAACTTAATCTAGGCCATTGGATCTTTCTTCTTGAAATCCTAGCCATTAGATGTATCTCCAAAATGAAGGGTCAAGATCACTCCTTCAAACTTTACATCCAATGGTCATAAATGGTCCTTGTCACTTTACAAGACCAAATCTCCACCCTTGAATAAATCAATGGTGGATCTCCAACACTTTTTAAGACCAAATCTCCACCCTTGATTAAATTAATGGTGGATCTCCAAACCACCAAGGTTGACTAAGTAGTATATTATTTATTTTTATCTGCTATTACCCAACGAATAATATTTTTTTACTATATTTTTATCGTCCGATAATTAAATACAGTACAAAACACAATAAATGAAAATTTTAAAAATTGTTTCCAGATTCAAGTTTAGTAAGATCCCCTATCTCCGTCTCAACAGAACAAAATTTTCTGGCTGTAGAAAAATTTTCATTTTTTCGGGCTCGCCTGGGCCCACGTATAGCCCCCTGGGCCCACAAATAGTCCAAAAATAATCAGAGAAATATAAAAATTTCATAATCATCCACAAAATCATGAAAATTATAAAATTCATGAATATCAAATCAGATTACATAAAATAATTATGACTTAACAACAATCCCGGCCTGAAAATTATTATTTTCCTGACACGGAGTAAATCACACCAAACGATCAAATGTACTGACGAAATATTCAAAATAATTTTACAGTACACAGAAATCACTAAACAGTAGAGTTCTGTTAACTATCAAAATTACTGTCAAATAGTAAGGAAATTTGGGGTGTTACAACACTCCCCCTCTAAAAAGAAGTTTCGTCCTCGAAACTTGATAAACTTGATTTCACATCCTCAGAATAAATATGGATATTGCTTTTTTATCTTTTCTTCCAGTTCCCATGTAGCTTCACCGCTTACGTCATTCCAGACTATTTTAACCAATGAAATATCCTTACCTCGAAGTTGCTTTGTCCTTCGATCCTCAATCTTGACTAGATACGTTTGATAGGTTAAATTTTCCTTCAGCTGTACTATGTCTAGCTCGATAACATGGGTAGGATCAGAAATATATTTCTGTAATTGTGATACATGAAATACATTGTGAAGATTCGATAGAAAAGGTAGTAATGCAATCTGGTAAGCTATCGGACCTACCCGATGGAGTATCTGATACGGCCCGATAAACTTTGGAGTGAGCTTCTTGAACTTAAGTACTCGTCCAACTCCAGTCATAGGTGTCACATGCAGAAATACATGGTCACCTTCTTCAAACTCAAGCGATTTTCTCCTTTTATCAGCATAACTCTTTTACCGAGTTTGAGTTGTCCTCATCTTGTCTTGAATCATCTTCACTTTCTCAGTTGTCTGTTGGATAACCTCTGGTCCTAATACAACAATTTCTCCATCATGATACCAACATAACGGTGTTCCGCATCGTCTCCCATACAATGCCTCATAGGGTGCCATCCCTATGCTTGAATAAAAACTGTTGTTGTATGTGAACTCTATCAAGGGCAAAAATTCATCCCAACAACCAGTTTGCTCCAGAACACAAGCTCTCAACAAGTCCTCTAATGACTGAATTGTCCTTTCTGACTGACCATCTGTTTGTGGATGGTAAGCAGAACTTAGACGTAACTTTGTCCCCATTGCTTCTTGCAAACTGTTCCAAAATCTTGATGTCAACCACGGATCTCGATCAGAAATAATACTGGATGGTACACCATAAAGTCTAACAATTTTATTGATGTACACTTGGGCCAACTTTTCCATTGAGTACTTAATATTAATCGACAAAAAGTGCGCTAACTTAGTAAGCCGATCAACAATTACCCAAATAGAATCGTGACCTTTCCGAGTCCTTGGTAGTCTTGTCACAAAATCCATTGCTATGTCATCCCATTTTCATTCAGGAATAGGCAAAGGTTGCAACATTCCCGAAGGTCTTTGATGTTCCACCTTAGCCTTTTGACAAACTAAACAAGATGATACATATTCAACCACATCCTTCTTCATTCCTTGCCACCAATATAATTGTTTCAAATCTTGATACATCTTTGTGGCTCCTGGATGCATACTCAACTTACTCCTGTGAGCTTCATCTAAAATCAATTTCCTAAGTTCTAGATCGTTAGGTACACAAACTCTTCCTTTAAACTTCAAAATTCCATTAGCACCTTCGCTAAATTCCAACATCGCTCCTTGGCTCCTTGCTTCCTTAGCTTCTTGCAAATACTGATCACTGTTTTGTCCTTCTCATATTCTATCCATCAAATCATTTGAAATGGTGATCATGTTTAAACGCATTCTCCCTGGTGTCAATTTCACAGATAAATGCATATCTCGAAATTCTTCTATTAGTTCCTTCTCCTTAATCATCATAACAGAAGTACTAAGCATCTTTCTACTTAAAGCATTTGCTACGACATTCGCCTTTCCGGTATGATACTGTAACTGAAAGTCATAGTCCTTCAGAAACTCTAAGCAACGCCTTTGTCTCATGTTCAACTCTTTTTGGTCAAACAAATACTTTAAGCTTTTATGATCACTAAAAATAGTGAACGTTGCTCCGTAGAGAAAATGTCTCCATACTTTTAATGCGAACACCACAACTGCCAACTCCAAGTCATGAGTCGGATAATTCCTCTCATGCACTTTCAACTGCCTTGAAACATAAGCCACCACTTTACAATTTTGCATAAGTACACAACTCAATCCTTGATACAAAGCATCGCAATATACTTCGAAAGGTTCGTTCAGATCAGGTAAAATCAATACCGGTGAAGTAGTCAATCGTCTTTTCAACTCTTGAAAACTTTTTTCGCATGCATCAGTCTATACGAACGGTTGATTCTTCTGTGTAAGTTGGGTAAGAGTTCTTGCTATCTTCGAAAACCCCTCAACAAATAGTCGATAGTAACCAGCTAATCTGACAAAACTATGGATCTCCGATACAGTCTTTGGTCTTTCCCATTCAAGAACTATTTCCACTTTTGAAGCATCAACTTCAATTCCTTCCTTCGATATAACGTGTCCCAAAAATTGAACTTCGCTTAACCAAATTCACATTTGGACAACTTGGCATATAGCTTATTCTCCTTCAAAATCTGGAGAACTACTCTGAGATGTTCAGCATGTTCCTCCTGACTTCGAGAATAAATCAAAATGTCATCTATAAAGACAACAACAAACTTATCCAAGTATGAACGAAAAATTCTGTTCATAAAGTCCATGAATATGGCAGGTGCATTTGCCACACCAAATGGCATCATGAGATATTCATAATGCCCATAACGTGTCTGAAATGCAGTCTTGGGAATATCTTCCACCTTCACACGAATCTGGTGATAACCAGAACGTAAATCAATCTTGGAAAATATTGTGGCTCCTCGCAATTGATCCATCAGATCATCAATTCTTGGAAGTGGATATTTATTCTTAATCGTAATCTTGTTCAATTGTCGGTAGTCTACACATAGACGAGAAGTTCCATCCTTCTTCTTTACCAACAATACTGGAGCTCCCCATGGTGACACACTTGGTCTCACGAATTGTTTCTCCAACAAGTCCTCCAACTGTTTCTTAAGTTCTGCTAATTCTACTGGCGACATCCTATAAGGCGCTATAGATATAGGTCTAGCTCTAGGTACCAGATCAATAGTAAACTTAGTTTCTCTTTCTGGTGGTAGTCCAAGTATATCTTCAGGAAATACCTCAGGAAATTCATTGACCACGAAAATATCTTTTAAGACATCTTCACATTGAACCTCCAAAGAAGACAACAATAGATACCCATGATCTCTTTCCTTCAGACAAGCTTCTACTTGAGTTGCCATTAGGAATCTAGGATCCTTAGCCTCAGGAAATGCTAATGTCTTATTTGAACAATCAATTAGGATAAAGTTAGAAGACAATCAATCCATTCCTAAGATTACATTAATCTTGGAAAGAGGCAAACATATCAAATCCACATAAAAGATTCTATTCCTAATACAGACAGGGCAATTCAAACATACTTTTGATGTAATCACAGGCTTATCAGTAGGAGTAGCAACACTCAAATCATATGGCAATGCAGTCACAGTCAATCCCAAACGCTCCACACAATCACATGCAATGAAAGAATGTGTTGCTTCTGAATCATAGAGTACGATTAAAGGATTACCTTCAATGGCACACTCCTCCATGATTAAGTCCTCAGATTTCGCAGCTTCCTCCCCGCTCATAGTATACACTCGACCACCCGCTTGTGGCCTTGCAATACGAACATTCCCCACAGAAGGTTCCTTCTTCAACAACTGATCACATTCCCTGGAGAAATGTCTAGGTTTTCCACATCTATAACAGATAACTCCCTTATGTTGATAATCCTTGGTCAGATGGTCCTTCCCACACTTGAAACATTTAATTGTAGAAGTTCCAGCTTGACTTGCCTTACTGCAACCAGAACTTCCCCCAACAAATTACTGTTGGTTCTGACCTCTTGCCGGTTTAGTATACGATTTTTGCTGAAAGCGGTTTCCTCCGTTACCCTTTCCTCCTTGGAATCTTGTAGGTCCAAAATTCTTATTTCTCGCCGCACGCAGCTGGTCAATCTCCTCAATATTACGACACTTGTCCAACAATTCTGGAAACTGTTCAATTCCCAAGGTTGCTACAGCTCGCTTAATGTCAAGCTTCAATCCTTCTTCAAATTTTCTACATTTCCAATCCTCATCCGGGTGCATCTCAAAATACCTCGAAAACTTAGACAAGCTTTCGAATTTTACAGCATATTCACTGACAGACATCACCCATTGTTTTAGACTAAGGAAATCCATCTCCTTTGCATAAAGAACACTAGCAGGGAAATACTTCCCCAGAAACTTCTGCTTAAAGAGTTGCCATGTTACAACTCTTCCCTCAGCTTCCAACAATCTTCGGGCTCTTGCCCACCAGTTTTCACCGTCTCCCACTAACATAAAAGTTGCAAAAGTCAGCTTCTGCTCATCAGTACAACTCATACCTTCAAATATTTTCTCTAATTCTTTGATCCATAGATAGCTTTATCTGGGTCAAATTCTCCACGAAACTTTGGTGGATTGTCCTTACGAAACTTTGACAAACTGTGAGCATCCTCAGTTGCCCTTCGATTTTGTTGTACAACGACATCAGCCATCTGTTGCATTGCTGCTACAGCTGGAGCCATGTTCTGATTATCGTTGCCAACATTTTCCATTCCAGCTTGAGTATTTACACGTCCTCGTCCTCGTCCAGCCATTTCGTTTCTCTACTCAAACTGGACAACACAAAGAAAGTAAGGTCAATCTTTAAACAAGCAAACTAGTTATAGAGAATCACGCAACTTAAACAAGACAGACCTAACCACAAACCCAAAAGACTCAAACTTGGGTTCTGATACCAACTAATGTAACACCCACCGTTGGGTGCCACATTTATATTACTTAATTACCCCCACGTTCATAAAATGTGATGTTATAATAAAAAATACGAGTTGTAAAATTTTTTCCTCTTTGATAACGATAAATAAACTTAGCGAAAAATAAAATATTATACATCATCACACATAATTTACATCATTATACATTACAGAAATACTGTCAAAATTATTTATATACGTCAAAAGTTATTTATATACTAAACGAGAATGTTGGGAATTTGCGGATCAAAGTCTCTCAAAACAAAATTCCCTCACAGTAGTTAACATTATTTAAAAAACTAACACACTTGCCCAAGCATAAACTAAAAGGAGTCACGCCCTCATGTTTCGTAGTAGTGCTAGCCGCGAAGAAAGGAGAAGAAGACCTCACTTCTCTCACTCACTTGCGGAGGGTGGTCCTCCCCTAAACCCATCTCATGAGTTAGGCCGTGACAGACTCAAGTATGAATGCAGTCACGCCTCTGCTTCGTAGTGCTAGGCGAAGAAAGGAGAAGAAGACCTCACTTTATCTCTCACTCACTTTTACGTAGGTGCGGCTAGGGTTGTGATGTAACCTAGTATTCTAGGACTATTTATAATAGTGGCTTTAAGTGAGTGTGAGCGTGGAAGTGTGCGACAATCCAAACAAAAGCGGTATCTAGCAACACCGGTGACCCAAGTAATGAGAATGTCGTTGATTTGACATAACCTATCTCGTGACCAATGTTTCCGTGTAGTTTAGTCCCTTTGTCCGGATATCCAAATTGAACGGCATGGAACGTGTCACCCTTGTCCTACTTCTGATTCCCGACAAATGAGTGTCCGAGCATGGCCATGACATGACACGATACTAATCTCCGTCACGTGAGACATAATACCTAGCATCCCAATACACGCTCCTCATGATTGATTTCGTGTCAAAGGACCACATACACCATTATCAATTCAACATGTACATATATAGTTACGGAAAAGAACGAAGATGTCTCTACGAAACTCTCGCATTATGTTGACAATGACTCATTTAAGAATATTTCATCCACTTGATATATTAGTCCCCATCCTCATCATAATATAATGGACTAGTCCTCCATGCTCCAGCTCCACCATGGAACTGTAATCTCACGTGTCCGAAGAAACTAGATCCCGTGAGACGTCATCCTATTAAAACTCCACTTCCTCATATATAGAGAAATCTACTCTTCTTCACCCTCTTGTGCAATCCCTTGCTCATGGAACTGTGTCTTTACCAAACAAATAAAGTACAATACAAAATAATATACAAAGAGGTGAGATCATTTACGCCAATACCAACATGGTAGTACAGAGATAACACATATAATATATCATACAGATACATCATACCATAATTACAATCATGCTATCAACATTATTTATCATAACAGATACAATAAATAATAATTACCATAATGCCATTAATATTATTCAAATCACACAATAATTACAATAATACCATCACATTATTATCATCATCATCATCCAATATTCCTCAACAGTTCAATTGTCATAGCCAATATTCCCCAATTATTATATCATACAGATATAAATACTCAAATTTATGCATGTGCACATAGACTCAATTTCCTACTCCATGGAGCTAAAACTCAAGTCCGAGAAATTGATCCGAAAGATCTGTCTGTACCAACATGCCTCAGACCACGTGCCATATTTCTCATATTTGTTTGCACATCTAGCATATACACGACAATCTTTACTAGATCTTGATTAAGAATAGTATCTCGATTAGGATCATCGGTGTGTTGCATCGGTCTAACCCACGGTACAGAAGAACAACCAACTGTCCAATGCGAGCAACCCTACCCCGATGCCCCCAAAGTCAACAAGTGACTTACACTACGCATATCGCACCCACTCAAGAGATGTATGTCTCTCCTAGGCAAATAGCCTTATACAGTTCATCGAACCTTTTCAATGCATGTTCAATGCACCAATGCCAATCATAGGCAAAATTCATCATTTTCTCATATAGTGTCCATACACTAGTCCATGCATGTAAAATGTACCAATGCTAATCACAGGCAAATTCATCATTTTTTCATATAGTGTCCATACACTAGTCCAATAGTAATCCTATTGTTTATTCAATCGCGAAATCATATTATCGCGTTTTCATAGTCACGCTACACCACTGTCGCGTTTTTAAAATCGCGTAACATTACTATCACGTTTTCAATTCGCGTAGTGATTTTTCATCGTTTTCTCAATCACGTAAAAATATTCCATCATTTTTCAATCACGTAGTGATTTTTTAACAATATTTTAATTGCATAAAAATATATAAATGCTTTCCAAATCGCGTAGAAATATTTTAACATTTTTCAAATCGCGTAGCTTAAAAATCACGTTTTTAAGTTACGTAAATCATTTTTCACCATTTTTCAACTTCGTAAAATATTTCTCAACCTTCAAAAAATTCCATTTCAACCTTTCTCAAAATAATATGACTTCTCACATTATTTTTCACATTTTCTTACTCAAGAAAATCTTTTTCACAATTTATTCCATAAATTCACCATTTCATTGAATTAAATCAATGTTTCTCACTTAAAATTCCCTAACGCTCTCCAAAA
Organism: Ormosia emarginata; assembly: GCA_029884605.1. NCBI lineage: Eukaryota > Viridiplantae > Streptophyta > Magnoliopsida > Fabales > Fabaceae > Ormosia > Ormosia emarginata. The sequence continues at coordinate 29,196,611 of JAQQTP010000079.1, read as the reverse complement.
TCCAAAGGATGAGTTTTACGTTAGTAAATTTTGAATCATCAACGTTTCCTTTATAATTCAAAATAAATTCTCAAATTTAATTCTCTTCCAAAATAATTTGAGTTTCAAACCCTTACAACCTCTATTTTCCTTTTATAACCGAATTTTCTGTTTCTCAAGTGATAAAACACTCTGATTCCCTTTCCAAAATCCTTATACTAAATCAAATTATATTTCCACTTTGAAAATCACTTTGTTTCATAAAATCAAGGCATTTACAAGTCTTCAAAACTATGGACATGACCATTGAAATCATTCTTATATTTTTCCTTCTAAATCATCTAAGTTCCATTCATGATTTTAGACAAACAAAATCATTAAAAATTCTTCACAAAAACCGTGACACTTTATTCTTTGGAAACAAACCCTTTGTTTATTTTCCTTGCTTCTCTAAACATCCATTTTTATTATTCATCAAAATATTAATTTGTGAACATCTATTTTGAGGTGTCTTGGCCGAAATTCTCATGGTCTTTGGAACCAAAAATTATTTTCCTTTCCAACAATTTTTATGGCATACATCACATATAATCAACATATTATATTTCAAGCATACCATAAAAGCAATAAAAAAAAATCATACATAGCATGTAAGCACAAATAAACCATGCAAAGTACATAAACCATATAAACACATAAACACCCACAAATAATTACATAACCATTGATATGAATCCTCACATGGATTCACCATCCATCAAATACACAAACCATCTCTCACCACCATGCTTGGTTGGTGAGATGGATCTCCCTCTCACCTCTTGAAGAACCTCTCAAAAAGTCCCTGCTTTGCTTCTTTTTCCAAGTCCTTCACCACCAAAAGCTTCTCAAATACAAAACAAAACACAAGTTTATTAACATATTAAGGTTAAACTAGGGGAACCATGGATCAAACATGGCTTAGAACATGAAAAAGAGATGAGAAATGAAGTTTTTCATAACTTCACCTTAAGAACCCTAGAACTTTGCTCTTGAAGAAAGTCCTTGAAGATGATGGATTTAGAACTAGCTCCAAATTACAAAGTGTCTTAGAATGAGGTATAGATTTAAGAAGTATGGTTGTTTGAAATTAAAGAGTGATAGAAGGTGGAGTATGGGTGCTTGGCCGAAACTTAGAGAAGAAGAGAAATGGAGAGAAAGTTTGATAAGTTTAGCTTCTTGAAAATGATCAATACTGACCAATATGAGAAATAATTGGTGTCTTGAAACTTGGCTAAGCTATTAAGCCTCCAAAACTGACACTGTAGCACCCTAAACTTTTGGGTGAATTACCGTTGTGTCCCGAATGTACTGTTTTCTGCTTTTCAACTTTAGGATAAATGACCGTTATGTCCTTTTTGTACTGTTTGTTATTTTTCTATATGAAATACTGTTTTATTTTACTGTCTGTGATTTTATTTGAACTTTTTGTGTGATTTGCTCCGGGATAGGAAAATAATATTTTTCGGGCCAGGAAAATCTTGTTTTAATTATTCGGAGCTGGGGGATCTTACTAAACCCAATTTTGAATGATACGGTTAGTAATCTTTTAATTTTTAGGATTTAACTATGCAATAAAATAATTTTATATTATTATAATATTATTTTATTAGTCAGTACAAATAAGCGGTAATGGACCTGAAAATATTTTGCGAGACCCACGTTTAGCGAAACAGTTAACATTTTGGAGTAGTAGCTTAATGACTAAGCTTAATGATAAGGCTTAATGACTAGGCTTAATTAGTGACAAGGCTTAATGACTAGGCTTCATGACTAGGCTTGAATTAGCCAATGAGAGCTAAGCTTGGTGATCAAGTTTTAATCCTCACCATCCATCATTTCTAAGGCTTGGATGGAGCCAACCAAGGGGACACCTCCCATGCATTGAACTCCACGGCCAAGCTTCATTTTGGAGAGCAAAAAAAATTACTTCATTCTCTAACATTTTCTCTCTTTTCTCTCTTCCAAAAATACCAAACACCATTGATGCTATCTTGAAGCACCATTCCGCCAAGAACCCTAGTTCACCATCTAACCACCCAAAATTTTATCCCACCTACTTTTCTAAACCTAAACACAATTCTAAGAACATCTCTAGTTGAGAGTTTCAGCAAAATCCAACATCTTGGGTTTGAAAACCTACTTGGAAGATTTTACCTAGAAGGTGAAAATCTTTGTTTTTCATTTCTAAATTCTTTTTCAAAGTTCTAAGCCATGATTGATCCATGGTTTAAGCTTTCTTTCATGTTAATAACTTGTAGGAATTTGTTTAAGCTTGCTAGGTGTCTTGGAAGGGTGAAAACCAAAACCCTAAAAAGGAGTGAAAGAGTGTTTGTCTTCACTTAAGGTAAGAGGAAGACTTGAATCTTATCATCCTTGGGTGGTGATAAGAAAATAGAATTGGTTGTGGTTGTAGAATCCATAAGGATTCCTTTGGGTTATTTGTTATTAGCTTTCCTATTTGTGATTTGTATTAAATTGCATGTCTACAAGCTTTAAATATATTGTATGTGTTAGAAATACATGTATAATTAGTAAGATGTGAATAACATGTCAAGGATTGCATGAGTGTTCCAAAGAACACCAATGAAGGCTCACAGCCTCAACATCAAAGGAGAACCAAAATGTTCTCATCAATTTTTCAAAAGTGTGATTTAATTAACTTAGGGGAATTGATAAGATATAAATTGTTTTAGAACAAGAAAAACAAATTAAAGATTAAATGTCAATTTTATGTATTTCGGCCAACATGCCAAAACCAAGTATTTATGATTTCTAAAATCATTTCCAAACCATTTTTAATCAAAAAGAAGCAATATATACTAGAAGGAATTTTATTACAATGAGTTTTGAGAAAATAAAAGGATTAAGATTGAGTTGAAGAAGTTAAAACTAATGATTTTACTGTTAGAAGAAAAATACGGTAGCTTTTGTAAATTTCTAACATATAGCTCATTTTATATTTTGAAGTATGTTAGTAGTTTTCAAAAGTTTAATTACATGGTTTATCATATAAATAAAAAGGAATTTTTAACAGAAAAATTAGAAAAAAACATTGATATAGATTTTCTAAGCAAAATCTGTCAATTTTTATTAAAAATGGACAAATAAGATAGAAAAGATATCCAATATACAGTATACGGTATAAAAAAGACTCTACATAGTTCAAAACGTATTAAAAAATTATTTCTATTTATTTAAACAGTGATTTGTAAGGAATTTGGACAAGAAAGTAATTTAAAAATCTTACCCGATTGAGAAAACGTATTAAAAACCCTACGCGATTTTGAAAATAGTAAAATATATTTATGTGATTTAAAAACGTTTGTAAAAATGATGAAATTGTGAAAACGCGATAAAATTTCTACGCGATTGGCAAAAATAGTAACTTTTACTGTCGGCCCAAAGTGGTGGACCTGGACAGGTTATGAAACAGTATTTGTCTGGTGGGACTTACTGTATATATATGAGTTTGTGCCATTGAGGGCATTTTCATAAATATGTGCCATTGAGGGCATTTGCATAAATATGCATATTTATACCATTGAGGGTATTTTGATAATTTTTATTTTTGATCATGCATTGAGTTAATGCCAATTTTGGTGGATTGACTGACGAGGTGAATCATACTGTGTTGTCAGTGCGATAAGCGTAGTGTGGTTCATTCCATTATGGACTTGGAGACATTAGTATGCGGACTATTCCATTTGTGGACAGTTGGTCACTCCTCTGGGTCGTGGTAACTGGCAACACACTAATGGACTCGACATGCACTATACTTAATCGAGATCTTGTAAAGTCTAATAGTACATTGCCTGTAGTGACACAACGTTTGACAGTGAACTACACCACGCTACATGTGATCAGGGCTATAGACGCAACGTGTGACAGCGCAATAGTTTGGTTGGGCAGCCATGGTACTAATAGATTTTGCGGGTCATTCTCTCTGATGTGTGTATGTGTTTAGCTCCATGGAGTAGGATCGTGTCATATCGCATATGTATCTGTGTTGTACATTATTATATTTTTATCTATGATATCATATATATTTAATTCTTATATTATATCTATGTTATATTGTATTTATGTTTATATTGTTCTGTGTTATACTGTATTTATGTTTATGTTGTTATGGCATCCTATATTGTATGAACTGTATATCTGATTGTATTATCGTTTTCTTATTTATCATGTTTGTGGTGATATAAATTGTCTTACCTCTTTATTGCATGTGTTTCCGTATTTTAAATTTATGTGGTAAAGAGTTTGAGGAAAAGGAACAGCCTCTTGAGTGTGTGTATCCTGAGGAAGAGGAAGAGCAGTGATAATCATATATTTTATACATTAATAAACCCTCATTATTTGTCATTTACACTCTTCATGTACTTAATTGATTGAATTTGATTATGTTTTGTAAGTTTGAACTCGAATCGGACTTGATTGATTTTTTCAGCATTATTCAAGTCTTACACTGTTTCTGTATTTTAGCCATATCATGAGTTCTAAATGTCTGATAATTATGAATTTTACCTTGTAGGAAAGATAAGAGAGAGCTCTACAACTTTGATGAAGAGCTCAAAGTCAATTTCAGACATCTAGTGGAGCTAATTGGGCATGGAAATCAGAATACGGGATTTGTGACTGGAACCCGAACAGTGTGTAGTAACCAGAACATAATTCGAGTTTGGTCATATAAAATGGGCTGAAAATTTGTAATCTGAAAGTTAAGACCCATATGTACAACTTTTATGTCAAGCACAAAACTTGATTCGGGCTCCTTGATGGAGATATTGGGTCTGAAAGTCAAAACAGAGGTGCTGAAACTGGTCCTAAATAGTCTGTAGTAATTGAGTCATATCTTGGGCTATAGGACGAATTTTTGGGTGTTTCTAGAGCCATTGGAAAGCTTAGACAATTTCCTAGAACTTTCATGCAGACCACTTGGCTCAGAAATGACGAAATCAATGAGTTCAACAATAAAGAATTTCGGAGACAAGGTAGCTCACCTACTCACCCACCTACTCACCCACCTACTCACCCACCTACTCATCCACCTACTAATCCCATCTACCTATCTACTACTACTCCGAATCCTCTATAAAAGGAAGCATGTGGAGAGCTCTAGGAACAAAACACACACTTGGTGTTAGAGATAGCTTTTCATAGTTTTTGTATATTTTGATGATCTCCTTCATTGTAATGGAGAGCTAAGTTACTTTCAGTCAATTTGGGACTCTTGAAGAGATTGTGGTTTGGATTCTTGAGACCTTGGTTATTTAATGTATTTGATTTATATTTGGATTCTTCTTCTCTTCTTCTTCTTCTATTTTCTTGATCTTGAATGCATGAATGGTGATTCTGTTTATGTTTATTTTAAGATTAAGTATTGTGATTAAACTTAGAACTGATTGATCTGAATTAATCACGTAAATGAAGATTGAAGATTTGTGAAGAAACTTAGAACTGATTGATCTAAATTAATCACGTAATTGAAGAGGTTAGGTTATTGATTGGTGCCTAGGTTAATTGAATTCGGTGCTTAAATTGACATATATCTACATGAATGGTGCGATTGCAAATTTATGTTTATTACTTGTCAATTGAATTCTGGACGATTGTCTAGCATGAATTCTGGATCTGATGCAGAGATCTCGGTTAGATCCAAGTTAACCATTCAAATGTGCTTCAAATGTTTGTTGAAAGGTCTATGATTGAATCCACCCAATCTCGGATAGATTTCTGAATTGACTGTTCTTTTAATTGTTATTTTTCTTCAGATCTTGTCATTGTAATCCTTGAACAATCAAAATTCCCCTTTCTAACTTAACTTAATTTGATAAAATTGCATTTACAATCTTTGAGGAGACGATCCGGTGTTGTTCACTATACTGCAAACTTAGTTAATAACTTCGGTTATAATTTTGACTGAGTTCGGGGCTCGTCAAAATTTTGGCGCCGTTGCCGGGGAACTCGTAGGTGTAATCTTTTCATTTTGAGTAACCTTACTAATTTTTGTTCTTTCTTACCTATTCTAACAGTTATTTTTCATTTACTAACATTGTTCATACCATACTAACGTTTTTATCTTAGCTTTTGAATTTTTCTGATTTAGGAAAGACGGAAAACAAGTGATTACGGGTAACTATTGCAATTTTCGAACTGAAACATGCCCAGAATGAGCTGAAACTTGGTCGGTTGAAGGAAAACAGCCTGATAAACAAGACTCACAGTAAACTGTGAGGTCACCCCTGGTTTTTCGAAATTCTATCATTTAGACCACTTTTTCAATTTTTTATTATTTTTTATTGCATTTTCTAGTTTCATTTTTATGTAGATTTTGTTCTGTGTTGATTCCATAATTTTTAAAAATGTTTAGACATATTAACTAGATTTATTTTTGCATATTTTGAGTGTTGATCCCATACTAACTCTTTCTTTTTAATTTTTTCTTTTTCTTTCATCATCATTTTGTTGCATTCTTTGCATTTTAAGGATACAATGGACCATGCATAATGGAGTCAAAACTTGAGGAGTTGACTTCTTTGGTAAGACATATAGTAGTGAGACAACAATCGCCAGGCAGCAGAAGCTACACTTGTGTGTAACATTTGTTTTTGTTCATCTCACCCCACATATGCATGCCCTACACTTCAAGATGGTAGTTCTGTTTTTTTCAGATCAATTTGTTGCAAAGAAATGGTTATTTTCCGATGAACCACGTTCAAAGAAGAAGAACAGAGTTATGACCCCTTCTTCAACACATACAACCCTAGCTGGGAATACTATCCGGATCTGGGATATGGCAATACGGCATCACTACAGCAACAATCATTTCAATATGAGTAGCCATTCCAGCATATAACAAGTCCATCAACCACAAAATTTGAGCCTTCATGGGAGGACTTGATGAAAACCCAAATTGAGTTCCAGCAGAATTTCACTGCCACTATTTAGGATTTAACAACCCAAATTGACCAGTTGACAACCACTGTTAATGAACTGAGATGTCAAGAGTCAGGCCAACTCTTTCCCCAAACAATTCCCAACTCCCTGCATTCTAATTATCATATTGATTTACATGCAGACTTAGTTGAGGAAACTCATGATGAGTTGTGTGCTGAATTTCCTGATTTAATTAGTTTTGATGATTCTATCAATTGCAACTCATGTGCTGATCATGATGGTGATATAAAATATGTTGTGTGTGCTGAAATTTTTGCATATTTGAAAACTAATGATTCTGTTTACGCAGGATCTAATGATATAGAAGGGTCTATCAACAATGTAGTTGCAGAATCTGGAACATATAGGGAGGTGGAGTTGAAGGCCACTGAGGAATTTTCAAAGAAAGAGGAAAGTCACAGATGCTAGTAACTACTAAGTGGATTTTGTTTTTAGGCCATGGTCCAAAGATTATCAATGAAAGCAAGATTGCAAAATTACATGTATTGCATGCCATTGGTGAAGTCAAGGAAGACCAATGGGACCCAATGTGAACCCTCATGCTTCAAGCTTCAATTGGTCGTTACACTTCAACCAATGGGACCGTAGTGGAAGCTATCATGTTGTGTCAACCATAACCTAGTCATCACGTTTCAACCAATGGGATCCTGGTGGAGTCTTTTCACCAACCTCACTTAATAAGACTAATGGACACCGCCTCAAACAGTATCATGAACTTCCAGAGAATGCAGAAGTGGAGGTGATGAACCTTCTCCATCCGCATTATGAATAAAAAAAATAAAAAAAAAGAAACAAAAAAGAAAACAAAAGAAAAAAAAAGAAAAAAAAAAAAGCTGTGTGCCCGACAATGAGGTAGGTAGTGTCACTCAAAAGCATGTGGAGGTCATTTTTTCTTCAGCGACAACAACTGCGAAAATCTTGCAGTATGGATTTTATTGGCCTACTTTATTAAAGGTCTGTTACACCTTTTGCAAAAGCTGCAGAAAATGGTCAAAAAAGTTCTGCTTTGAGATTATCATCTGCACCTACTCCTTGGAAAATTGAGATCTAGGTAGCGCAGTTCTTTTGTTGTCAAACACGTGTATCCTCTGGGGAAGTAGATATTGAGGATCCTAGGAATGGTACTGTGCTTAAATTAATGGACAAAGACTCAACCATTCCTGGAAAACCAAGTTCTTGAGTTCTTTGTGTTGCCGGTTAAGTGGCAGATACGGTACTCCGTGACTCTCAAGTCGGTTTATTTTTCAGTTTCCCAAAATAACTAAACCCTTCTTCTCCTTCAAAATGGATGTCATTCTTTCAAACCTGAGAAAACATTTTCCTTCTCTTCCTCAAAATGCTCTGAGAAAGATCTACAAAGTTCGATGTGAAAGATTGAGACTGTTAATGCACAAAGATATGCCAGAAGATGTACGCCGGATAATTGAAGCAAAGGTCCGATTAGCAGGTGAGTCCTCAATTTCATTTGACTCATATATGCCCGATCTTGGAAGAAGTTCATATTCTAAAAGGAGAAGAGCAAAAAGGTTACAAGTCTGTCACAAATGTGGACGATGGAATTGTAACATGCAATGTCATTCTTTGGGGATGGTTTCCGCAAATAGATCCTTCATTAAGAATGGATTGAGTAAGGAGTCATTAGATGATATCTTATTGACTCTTGAGACGCGTTCTTATGGATTGATGCGGGTGAAATTCTTAATTTATGGAATCTCTTCAAGGATGAAGAAAAACGCTACGCTTGGGAATCGACTCTAAAAGACCTGTTTGCCAATTTTTAAGAAAATTGGATGGGAAGCTTATCCTCGACTCATAGAAGACGTTTAAGCCGTTACTGGACGTTAAACCATGAGGCGATGTGAGCCACATCCACAAACAATCTGTACATATCATCCTCTTCTTCTTCTTCATGTCATTTTTCAAAAAAAAAAAAAAATAAAAAATGTATACTTCTTAGGGTTGGCTTTGGTAACACAAACCGTGAATGGGGAAATGCATGCATCCTGATCCAGCCTTTTTAATTGAAAAACAAAGAAGGTAGATTGTATCCCACATGTGAGGCAGCCAGTCGTATTATGGCCACTTGTCTCTTTTGGGAGCCCTATGTTGCGCTGGTCTTGAATGGGTCGAATACTGGTCAACAATGCTTTGGCACAAAGCCGAAAGAGCAGACTACCTCCATCCCAATCTTAAGTAAGTATACACTCATCTTTCATCAAGTTTTTCTAACAATTTCAAAAAAAAAAAAAGACGTGATGTCTACTGCACTCATGATGCGCAGTATAAAGATACGCCATGGAGACTGTACATACAGGTATGTCATCATTTTCTATTTCTTTTATCTTTGTATCATTTTGTTGTATTTTGATTTTTGTACAGACGATCCTTTGAGCAGGGTCCTTCAGGGGTTTCTAGACTTCTTTACCTTGATGGTTTTCTTGAAGTAAAAAAAAAAAGTGTTTCTTAATTTCAACCTTTTCTGACAACAGCCAACCTACCCTTATAGGTGCAATTATTTCCCTTTCCATTCTTTTTCTTATTTAAACACTCCATTTTCTCCATTTTCCTTCAACTCAGAAACACTCAAAGGGAGGAAGAGTATAGAATGGGGGCTTCTATTCGTAACCTCAAAAATGTCTGTGTTTTTTGTGGGTCGAGTTATGGGAAGGGATTGGAGTTTGTAAACGCAGCTAGCACTCTTGGTCGATCACTTGCTGCGAGGAATATTCATCTTGTATATGGGGGAGGTTGTCATGGGTTAATGGGGGCTGTATCACTTGCTGCCTTTTTAGGAAACAGTCAGGTTTTAGGTGTTATTCCTAAACCTTTAGCTGAAAATAACATCACTGGAAAGACAGTTGGAGAAGAAATTCAGGTAACATCTATGCATGGACGAATGAAAACAATGGTTGACAATTCTGATGCATTTATTGTCTTACCAGGTGGTTTTGGTACTTTGGAAGAAATTTTTCAAATTGTCTCTTGGGCCGAACTGAACATCCACCATAAACCCATTGGTTTGTTGAATGTTAATAATTTCTTTGATCTTTTGTTATTTTTTCTTGACAAAGCTGTGGAATAGAAATTTATCACTCCTTCGGCAAGACAACTTCTTATCTCTCGCCTCCACTATTGATGAGCTCATTGATAAATTAGAAACTTTTGAGTATGTACCGATAAGATTAGCTCAATTAGATTGGTCAACAGGAAGCAGCGAAGGAAGTAACAAGAAAAAAGAGCCCGATCTGAAACTTTCTCTTTAATGGGTTTGATTTTAAAAAAAAAATTGTTGTTGTTTTGTTTGAAAAGTATGATATGATTGTCATGGACTTATTAAACTAATTAGTGATGGCAGAGTAAGGAGTAATTTTACTCTTGAGACGCATCTTAATTGGTGGCAGAGTAAGGAATTTTTTAGGTAGTAATTAATTAGTATTGAATTGTGGAAGTACTAACGTTTTCTTGTTTGATTTCTTTTCGTGGTCTGATGCGACCGACAGGGTGTTTCTTTTCTGCTTAGCGTTGATTCACTTCGTATCAGGTTGTGTTACTCTTTTCTATCTCTTTCTTTCACATTGAGGACAATGTTATATGAAGTGTGGGGGAGAGATTTTAGCATGTTTCTGTTTCTTTTGGTTTGTTAAAAAATAAATAAATAAATAAATAAAAAGGTTCATTGCATGATTGAATAACTTTTCTCCCTTCTTGAACTAATATGCTTGGTGATGGATGATTGAACTGATGAATTGAGTTTGATGGATGCATACCTTGTGAGATTTTGTGTAACATCCCGAAAATTAATAACTTCATAATAAATGATCATTTTACAATATTTGGGATTTTCTAGAATTTCTCTGGATTTTTCTGAGAACGCAGAATATTTTAATATATTTCTCGTTTTGCGTGCACACCGAGCTGAGAATTGTTGGGGTCAGTGTAACGCTCCGTAAAACTAATTATTTCGCCGCCAATAGTCATTTTCTAATATTTGTGATTTATGTGAATTTTTCTCGAATTTTTCTAAACGATGAATATTTTAATATATTCCTCGTTTTGCGTGAAACTCGAGCAGAGTCGTGAAAACGACTGTAGTGCTTCAAAAATTGGAAAATTATATGACGAATAGTCGTTTTATAATATTTGCAATTTTTGGGAATTTTCTGGAATTGTCGAATATTTTAATACATTCCTCGTTTTGCGTGCGCACTGAGCAGAACCAGAGAAATGCGATGTTTTCTCTGAGAACCTTGGACTATGGACATGTCGACGGGGGATCTTACTAAACCCGAGACTTGACACAGTTTACGAGGTTTCATAATTTTCGAGAAATCTTAACAGATAAAATAAATCAATACAAAAAAAATTCATCCATTCGATTAATTAAATACTAACTTCATCAATGTAACTATTATCTATTGGATAATAGTGTGTAATAAAAATATTATCACATTATTCAAAATCTAATTTTTTATCACATCTATTAGTTTTAATTTCAAAAGAAAGATTAAATTTAATCCAAGCTTGTTAGGAGAAGCTTCCTAGCAATTTCCTTTGTAACACATCTTCTCTCTTTTCCTCTACTCTCACTCCACGGGACAACTCCTTTTGGGGGAGTCAAAGGTGTTTTCTTCCTTCTATTAACTCATCTTCATTTTCTAAACACAAAACATTTAACACATCTCTCTTCTCTTCTTCTCCTTCCTCTCCACCGTACACACACACCCACACATTGGAGACCAACTCCATTATTTGCCAAACCAATCACATTACTTGTTTCCTTCCACCATTTCAAGACTATTCTCCTTGGTGGTTGTCCTTCTTCTTCTTCTTCTTCTTCTTCCTCCATTTTTCACCATTGAAGCTAAAGCTTTGAACTTGGAGGTAAAGTCTTAACCTTTCTTTCACTTTCTTCTCATTTTCGTTTTTCTTGGTCACTTATGTGATCAAGAACTCATTTTTCCATGGTTTGAGTGAACATTATGGAAATCACTCACATTGGTATTCTTCTTGAAGGGAAAACGAAAATCTAGGGCAAGAAGAGGTAACACCTTGTGTTGTCTTCCAAATAGGTAAGAGGAGACTACTCACTTCAACCACTTATGGTGGTGAGAAGACTTTGTATGTGTGTTGATGGAGAGATCCATCCTTGTATGCTCTTTGTATGCTTGCTTGAATTATAAATTTTGTATGATTTATTGATGTTTCGTTATGATTTATTGATGTTTCTTGCACGATTTGAAGCTGTATTTGAGTATCTTGTTGATTAAATATGATAATGATTGGTTTGATTTGAGTTAAAGGACCGAGAACTCTGTTTTCGCAAGTTTACGCGTGGTAATCGATTACACGAGGCTTGTAATCGATTACCAAGCTCTTAAAGGTACAAAATCGTGATTGAAATCTGTAATCGATTACATCTCGTGTGTAATCGATTACAAGATTCTCGACTAGCTTGTAATCGATTACAAGAATAGTGTAATCGATTACCAAGCCTCCGATGTCACGAAATGATGCCTCTGAATCACGTAATCGATTACAACTAGAGGTAATCGATTACGGAGGTTCTTTTCAATTAGTAATCGATTACCACGCTTGTGTAATCGACATTACCGGTCTTTGAAGTTACGAAACGTGATTCTGGAATCACGTAATCGATTACAATGAAATTGTAATCGATTACGAGGTTCGCTTCTCGTGTAATCGATTACAATGGTGTTGTAATCGATTACAAGATCCAAAAATGATATTTTGAGCTGGAAATGATTGAAATTATGGTTCTTTGTCCCTTGTAACTCAAACATAACCTCAAAACTCTGGATTCAAGGAAATTACCTCACTTAAACATGATAGGAATATGTATTCATACCGATAGAAAAGAAATGACTTTGAAAACGGGATTCTTGGATCTATGATATTGAAATTGTGATATGTGTGTGATAAGGAATATATATGTTGATGCTTATATGGGCCTATGGTGGCATGTTATGTAATGGTATGAAATTGTGAATCATACATATCCATGCATAGTGTTATATGCATTGTGAATGTCCTTGTGGACTGTTGTAAGGCCAAGTTGCCTAGGAGATTGAACACACCTTAGTGCGGGTGCGAATAGACAAGTGTGGGTCGTGTTATGACCTCTGGGGCGTCGGGGTGCGGGTCCTCCACATGGGCAGTTTAGAGCTCCTCTGTACCGTGGGGCAAACCGATGCAAACACACCGACGATCCGGACTTGACACTGTCCCTATATCGTGATCTAGTGTAGAATGTCTGTACAATGCCATGATTTGCGCATGAGAAAATTTATTGATAGCACTTTGCCTCGGCGGTAATGAGTTACGTACATGTCTCCTGATCTTTCTCTCCGCTTGATTGAGTCTAGCTCCATGGAGTAGGAATTAGGAAAGCATGCGTTATACATCATTCATTCCTGGTCTTATGAACTGTTGAACATGAATGCCTGTAAATGATTATCTGATTTCTGGAAATGCTACTGTGATCTGCCTGTTATTGCTTATTGTTGTTCTACCTTTACTATAAGTATCACTGTGATTATTGACTCTGATTATTGCTTAGAATTGAATTACTTTTATTATAAATTCCTTTGTTGTTATTGATGAATATATAATCTGTATTGCTTTATGGGCGCTCTGCGCCGTGTCGTTTTCTTACTGCCAATAATGGTAATGAAGGATGGGTGTCTCACCTCTTTCCTATATCCTTGTATGTCTGTTTTATATTTATATTGATGAAAGATCGTGAGGAAGATAAGGAGGGACCACACTTTGGTTGATTGGATTGGGCGTTTGGACAAGGTTTCTTCGGCTACGTGCAAGTGCAGTTGCGTGGAGGCATTGATGCCTGACTTGTTGACTGGGACTCCGAGCGTTGTATGTGTATATGGGGTTGCGGCCTTGTCTGCTAGTAGTACCTATCCCTGGGTCACTACTTTTCCCCCTTTTAGTGTTATATTCCCGTTGTATTTTATTGGACTCTGTAATTGTTATATTTATGTCATCAGTGATTTGTGTAAATTGACTATATATATATATATATATATATATGTATAAGAGATATGATTTTATTTCAGTGGTTGTATCATGACTTGAATACATTTATATTTCATTCGAGGCTCGTATTTTCTACCTATGCAAATTGTCAAAAATAAAACAAAATAGACTCTTGAGAATTTAAGTTACTGTTATCATGACTGTGACACACTTGGATTTAGTAACTGTGGTGTAATGACGATTATGCTTCGGTTGCTACATCAAGGGGTGTTACATTTTGAGCCTAATGGATGGATTCAACATTTATGTCATTCTCTTCTTTCTTGTGTGATTTTCGCTCATGTTAATGACCACTCTAGAACTTGCTTTGATTCTTTTTGAGGCTACATTTCACTTGCATGCATGAACATGATTGAGGCCCTCTTTCTTAATTAACTAGTTTAACCAAATAGCCAACCTTGTTTCCAATATGATATCAAGCACTCTTTTGACTTTTTGAAAATTCTCTGATTCCTGCCAACCTTGTATATTTTCCTTTGCTTAACCCCTTTTGAGCTTATTTGACCATTCCTTGTTTCTATCTCATTATGTGCCTTAAATGAAAAATCGTGTTCCTACTTTACCTTAGGGAATAAAAGAACATTAGCTTGGTTAATGGATGAGTTTTTGAACAAGTGTGGGGGGTGTTTACAAAATAGTTGTTGAAAAAGGAAAGAGTGCCAAAAAAAAAATAATAAAATAATAAAAAAAATAAAAAAAAATAGAAAAAAAAAGGATTGGGAAATGAATATGTAAAGGGATATACATTAGAGTTGGGATGAACTTTTATGCTTGTTATTTGAACTCAGCTCTCATTTGCTTTTATTCTCTTTGGTATTTATCCTCTCATATCCATTTTATCCTCTTCTGTTTCCTTGACCTCACTACAACCTTAAATAAAGTCCTCATGATTTGTGTGTGCATGTGTTTTGAGTAGTGGAGAAGTAGAAGATAAGCAAACTTATGGTAGTGCAATTTTCATGGGTTGAATTGAGTGAAATACCTACCTTTTAAACACTTGAGAGATTAAGAGGGAATCTTGTGAGGATCTATCATTCTTAATTCATTCTTTTCAACGGAAGTTTCCTTGCTTGTTGGTTTGTGATGTAAAGAAATGTTACCTCATTTATGCTTTGATCCCTTGAATTTCTTGTTGCTCTTCTTGCTTCATTGAGTCCTTTAGAGTTTTTAGCTTTTAAGTTTGTGTCGTTTGTCTTTGTCTTCTAACTTTAGTTTTATATGTTTTGCCCAGGAGTGCAAAAAGCTAAGTGTGGGGGAATCTGATAATCATATATTTTATACATTAATAAACCCTCATTATTAGTCATTTACACTCTTCATGTACTTAATTGATTGAATTTGATTATGTTTTGTAAGTTTGAACTCGAATCGGACTTGATTGATTTTTTCAGCATTATTCGGGTCTTACACTGTTTCTGTATTTTAGCCATATCTTGAGTTCTAAATGTCTGATAATTATGAATTTTACCTTGTAGGAAAGATAAGAGAGAGCTCTACAACTTTGATGAAGAGCTCAAAGTCAATTTCAGACATCTAGTGGAGCTAATTGGGCATGGAAATCAGAATACGAGATTTGTGACTGGAACCCGAACAGTGTGTAGTAACCAGAACATAATTCGAGTTTGGGCATATAAAATGGGCTGAAAATTTGTAATCTGAAAGTTAAGACCCATATGTACAACTTTCATGTCAAGCACAAAACTTGATTCGGGCTCCTTGATGGAGATATTGGGTCTGAAAGTCAAAACAGAGGTGCTAAAACTGGTCCTGAACAGTCTGTAGTAATTGAGTCATATCTTGGGCTGTAGGACGAATTTTTGGGTGTTTCTAGAGCCATTGGAAAGCTTAGACAATTTCCTAGAACTTTCATGAAGACCACTTGGCTCAGAAATGACGAAATCAATGAGTTCAGCAATAAAGAATTTCAGAGACAAGGTAGCTCACCTACTCACCCATCTACTCACCCACCTACTCACCCACCTACTCATCCACCTACTCATCCACCTACTAATCCCATCTACCCATCTACTACTTCTCCGAATCCTCTATAAAAGGAAGCATGTGGAGAGCTCTAGGAACAAAGCACACACTTGGTGTTAGAGATAGCTTTTCGTAGTTTTTGTATATTTTGATGATCTCCTTCATTGTAATGGAGAGCTAAGTTACTTTCAGTCAATTTAGGACTCTTGAAGAGATTGTGGTTTGGATTCTTGAGACCTTGGTTATTTAATGTATTTGATTTATATTAGGATTCTTCTTCTCTTCTTCTTCTTCTGTTTTCTTGATCTTGAATGCATGAATGGTGATTCTGTTTATGTTTATTTTAAGATTAAGTATTGTGATTAAACTTAGAACTTATTGATCTGAATTATTCACGTAAATAAAGATTGAAGATTTGTGAAGAAACTTAGAACTGATTGATCTAAATTAATCACGTAATTGAAGAGGTTAGGTTACTGATTGGTGCCTAGGTTAATTGAATTCGGTGCTTAAATTGACATATATCTACATGAATGGTGCGATTGCAAATTTATGTTTATTACTTGTCAATTGAATTCTGGACGATTGTCTAGCATGAATTCTGGATCTGATGCTGAGATCTCGGTTAGATCCAAGTTAACCATTCAAATGTGCTTCAAATGTTTGTTGAAAGGTCTATGATTGAATCCACCCAATCTCGGATAGATTTTTGAATTGACTGTTCTTTTAATTGTTATTTTTCTTCAGATCTTGTCATTGTAATCCTTGAACAATCAAAACCCCCCTTTCTAACTTAACTTAATTTGATAAAATTGCATTTACGATCCTTAAGGAGACGATCCGGTGTTGTTCACTATACTGCAAACTTAGTTAATAACTTCGGTTATAATTTTGACTAAGTTCAGCGCTCATCAAGCAGCAAGCCGAGGATCAGTATGACGATCAAGAACCATCCGATCATCCATATCCATTGGATTAATTGTAGGAGGATGACGCTACCAGGATTCTTTGGATTCGTGTGACTTGAGTTTCACGGAGGCTCTAAAGCCTGGCGTCTGCGAGAGGATAGAGACTCGGTGACGTACGTAGGGCGTCTGACTGTGACCATACGTACGGAGTTTGATGGAGTACCGATCTTTTCTACTTTGTTGTATTTACATGTGGAGTTACCGCTATCTCTTAGGCGTCATTGGGGTGGTATGTTTGATGCGCCTAGCGAGATCAGCAGCGTATCGACTGCATGGACTCGTGTCCGTAAAGAGTCGAGGCATCCTGGATATCTATCACTTGAAGTTTCATCTGAGAGTAATCCTTCAAAGGGTTAGATATTTATGATGTGTACTTGGGCGCGTCTGCGTTTGTATATATTGACCTTTTACTGTTTTGTTTATTGTTTTAGTTGTTAAATATTTATAGTTGTAAATTATTTGTATAACCTACGATGGAACCATATGTATATTATGTGTGATGATAGTGTGCTTATTTTATGTTCCGTGTTATTTTATCTTGTAATATTCTGTTTAACCGGAAAAATTTTACAACCCGTATTAGTATATGATAAATGTTTTACAACTTGGGTAGATTTTATTTATCTTTATTTTATTTTCTTTATAAATGTGACATCCCCATAAGGGTGTTACATTAGTTGGTATCAGAGCCCAAGTTAGAGTCTTTTGGGGTTGTGGTTGGGTCTATTTTTGTTTGTGTTGTGTGATTCTCTGTGATTTACTTCCGAAAGGTTGTATCTAACTTTGCTTAAAGAAAGAAGATGTCGGGTAGACGTGGAGGAGGACGTACAAACGTAAATCGTGCAGTGGATCCAATGATTGCGACTGCTGAAGCTATGCAGCGAATGGCTGAAGTAATTACTCAGCAGAACCTGAGAGCAGCTCAACTGCAAGATGCTACTGCTGATGCCCTAAATTTATCTGAATTTAGGCGTAACAATCCACCGCAGTTTAGAGGCGAGGTTGATCCTGATTAAGCGAGTCAATGGATACAAGACTTGGAGAGAATCTTTGAAGGAATGAGATGCTCCGATGAGAAGAAGGTAACATATGCAGCTTTTATGTTAAGGGGAGACGGAGAACATTGGTGGAGAGGAAACCGCCGATTATTGCAGACTGAAGGAACAGAAATTACATGGGAGGTATTTTCTAATGCATTTCTGGAAAAGTATTTTCCTGCGAGTGCTAGACATGCCAAGAAGATGGAATTTCTTGGTTTACGTCAGGGTAATATGACTATGAATGAGTATGCTACTAAATTTGAGAGCTTGTCTCAGTTCTCAGATTATGCTCAGACACGACCGAATGACGTGTGGAGATGCCGGAAGTTTGAGGCAGGGTTAAGAGTGGAACTGAAACGAGGAGTGCTATCCTTGGGAATGAATCAGTTTCATGCTTTAGTGGATGCGTGTGCACGACTCGAGGAATTAGAGTCGTTGCGGGATCAGAGGAATCGTAATTTTGGACCAACAAGATTTCAGAGAGGTGGTAGCAGTAATACCAATCGGTTTCAGCGTAAGCCGTATTCTAGACCACCAGGGAATTAACCTCAACGATCACCAGTTGGGGGAAGTGCAAGTGGTAGTGGAGCTGGGCAGAGAGTGGCGTTTACACCAACATGTTTTAAGTGCGAAAGGAAAGGCCATATCTCTCCGAAGTGCACAATCAAAGGGACAGTTTGGTTTAACTGTAAACAACCTGGGCACATGTCTAAGGATTGTTGTAACACCCCAAAATTTACTTTTCTGCTCTCAGAATTCATTCTAAAAATATTTGTGATTTTCTGGAATTTTTTGAGAACGCGGAATATTTTAATATATTTCTCGTTTTACGTATGCACTGAACGGAACCGGAGAAATGAGACATTTTCTCCGAGAACCTTAAACTATGGAAACGTCGACGGGGGATCTTACTAAACCCGAGGCCGGACACAGTTTACAAGGTTTCACATTTTTTGAGAAATCTTAACAGATGAGATAATAAAACACTGTGAAGAATTTATCTGTCAGATTTGTTAATGCTGACTTCTACCAACAATAATCACGTCCAATAAATAATAACACGTAATAAAAATCTTATCGCATTATTCAAAAAATTTTCTTGTGTCAAACCTTTTTAGCCTTATTTTTAAGAAGGAAGAAAAAGAGAAATTAGTTAATTAAAACCCTTGTAGGAAGTTTCCAAAAAGCTTCCTATTTGACACATTTTTCTCTCTCCCTTCTCCACTCTTCTATGGCAGAGGCTATAGGAAAGCCTAATGTAATACCCCTTCTCTTCCTAATATCACACTCTCACTTTTCTAAACCCCAAATATCCATTTCCTCTCTTCTCCTTTTCTTCTCCACCGTGCAACCACTCCTGGAGGCAACCATTCTTTGTTTGTTTCATCATCAAAGATTCTTGCTTCCTTACACCATTCCAAGTCCTCTCTTGCTGCCATCTTTTGGTTCTTCTTCTTCTTCCATTTCTCTTCCACCATTGAAGCTAAAACTTGGAGCTTTAAGGTAAAGCCTTCAACTTTCTTCCATTTTTCTTGCTATTTTTGTTTCTCTTGGCCACCTTGGTGACCAAGAACTTGTTTTTCATGGTTTAAGTGAACATTGTGGTGATCACTCACATTGGAGTTTTTCTTGAAGGGGGAAAACGGAAATCTAGGGCAAGAAGGAGTGGCACATTGTGTTGTTTTCCAAATAGGTAAAAGGGAGATGATCCTCTTCAACCAATCTTGGTAGTAAGGGAATGTCTTGTATGTGTGTTGTTGTTGATTTCTGAATCCATGTATAAAGTTCTCTCATTTTTATGTTGTTCTTGATGATAGTGCATTTTGTTGGGTTTGTATGATTTATTGATGCCTCTTGCATGATTTGAAGGTATATTTGAGTATCTTGATGATTAAATATGATAAGGATTGGTTTGGTTTGAGTTAGAGGACCTGGAGAACTCTGTTTTCTGCAAGTTTACGCGTGGTAATCGATTACACGATCGGCTTGTAATCGATTACCAAGCTCTTAACGATACAAAATCGTGATTCTCGGGAAATCTGTAATCGATTACATCTGTCAGTAATCGATTACAGATTCTGTTTAGCTTGTAATCTATTACAAGAGTGGTGTAATCGATTACCAAGCCTCTGATGTCACGAAATGGTGCTTCTGGGAATCACGTAATCGATTACAACTTGTGGGTAATCGATTACGGAGGTTCTGTCCAATTGGTAATCGATTACCAGGGCCTTGAAGTTACGAAACGTGATTCTGGGAATCACGTAATCGATTACAATGAGATTGTAATCGATTACAGAGATTCTGTTTCTCGGGTAATCGATTACAAGGGTGATGTAATCGATTACCAAGACCAAAAATGAGATTTTTGAGCTGGAAATGATTGAGATTATGGTTCTTTGTCCTTTGTAACTCAAACATAACCTAAAAACCCTGGATTCAAGGATTTTACTTTACTTAATTGTGATAGGAATGTGTATTCATACCGATAGAGAAGAAATGATTTTGAATATGGAATTCTTGGATACATGACATGGAAATTGTGGTATGTGTGTAATGAGGAATATATATTGATACTGAGAATTGTTGATGTAGCACTCAATGAAATAAGAATGATGATGTGCCATTGAGGCAAGGTTTCAATAAATGTATTGTTGATATGTCATGTTGGACATTGAATAATGCTTATGTGCCATTGAGGAAAGGCTTATGTTGAATGTATCATTGATGAACATACATGATTGGACATGGTGTCGTCATGCATGTGCTGTCCGTTGGACATGGTTAGTAAGGCGATGTATGCCTAGGAGTTTGAATAACACCTATGTGCGGGTGCGAATAGACTAAGCGTAGGTGTCATATGTTGTTGACCCTGAGGGCGTCGGGGTGTGGGTCTCTCACAATGGGCAGTGGTAGCTCCACTGGGGCCGTGGGATAAACCAATGCAACACACCGACGATCCTGACTGTGACGATGTCCTATGTTGCAATCAACTGTTGAGGTGCCATGTGTGAGCCATTTTGCGCAAATGTTTTTATGTGATGAACACACTATTTTTAAGGCTAACGAGACACTGGCACTACTCCTTGATCATTCACTCCGAAGATGTTTATGTCTAGCTCCATGGAGTAGGAACTTTGGTACCCTTGTTGCATTGTGAGTTGTCAGTCACATGGTCCATTGAGCATTCATGATTGGATAATGTGTTTACTATTATGACTGTGATATTCATTTGATTCTTGGTAATGCTAATGTTGCTAGCTGGCTATGGATAAAGTTAACTATTGTTCTTTGTTGCTTTACTCTCATTAATTGCTTTCATGTATTACTGTACTTGTATGTATTAACTGTGTCTTATGTGGGCGTTCGACGCCGTTTATTTTCTTGCTGCCATGTTGGTACTGAAAGCTGGGAATCTCACATCTTTCGGTAATTTCTTTATTTTGCATTTTGGTTGGATCGTATGCTCTCAAGAAGACGTTCGTGAGGAGGATAAGGAAACCACTGAGTTTCAAGGTTTCTGGCCTTATCTCGACTGAGATAGAAGTTGTTGAGGATGTCATTTCGACTCCGTGGACTTTTTGGCTACGTGCGGATCAACTTTCTTGGAGGTCCGGACTGCTGGCATATCAACGTGCAGACTGATCGATGTGTATACCACGACGATGTGATGGTGTCCTTAGCATGGAGACGTTATGACGCTCCTGTTATAGATTTTCATGCTTTTGTATGGCTGGAGTTCTATATGCCCGTGAGGGATATGTGGGGTGAAATGTATTATACCCCTCGTGAGGATTCCTTTTTGTCTACTGCCCGGGCTCCTGCCCGCTATTCTGTCGTCCCGATGGATGTCTCGTCGGACAACGAGGACCCTAAGGAGGATCCATCTACGGTTCCTTCTCGTTCCAGGCAGTCTTAGGGTTGGTTTTAAATTGATGGCTACTGATGGCTGTCTATTTATTTTGAGGGAGCCTGACGTACTACTGGATTAGTGGGTATATATTTGTATCTCTTGGGGTAGGTACACATTTTGCTTTTTGTATATCTTTTTTTGGAAATGTAATTTAAACAGGCTTGTATTTCTGATGCAAAGTATGTAATTATCCATATTGTGTATGGTCGTATGTTTCATTCCATGTTAATTTCTCTTTGACATCTTTGATAGAAGTTTTATATGAAAGAGGAACTTTTAATTTTAAATCAATCATGCGATATATTTACAAACAGGTGTATATGTGCATTAAATGGAAGTTTTAACCGGAATTATGTTAAAAGAAAAAGAAAAAAATGTTCAAATTTTCCGTAATCATTTTTGTGTCATTTCACTATAGTGCGACGTTCCTTCTTCTCACCCATTATGATTGAAGGGAGAAAAAGGGGCGTTACAATTGTACTCAGCCGGAAAGAAAACCTGTTGTTCGTTATGTTCGTGCTAATCAGCAAAAGTCAGGAGGTACTCAACCAAGGTCAGGAGGATGAGTATATACTATGACGGGAACTGAAGTTTCTAAGTCTGATGACCTTATTCAAAGAGAATGAGTCATTGAAGGTAATCTTCTGACTGTGTTATATGACTCTGGTGCAACACATTCATTTATTGCATATGATTGTGTGGAAAGATTGAAGTTGCCTATGTCTTCTCTGAATGTTAAATTGAGTGTATCTACGCCAACTGCTAAACCTGTAGTTACATCTAAGATATGTTTGGATTGTCCTGTTGTTATAAAAGACCGTGTGTTTTCGGTCAACTTGATTTGTTTGCCTCTTGTTGAGATAGATGTAATCTTAGGGATGAATTGGTTATCTTCTAACCATATCCTTATAGACCGTGCAAGCAAAACCATAGTTTTTCCTAAGGAAGAAGAGTCTGGATTCTTGTTTGCTGTTAAAGTCAAGTCGTTGTTGAGAGAGGGAGCACAGGGATATATGGTATTGTCTTCTCTAGAAGTCAAGAATGAGAAAGATGTGAGTATTATTCATGTTATCAATGAGTTTCCAGAGATTTTTCCTGATGATGTACCTGGTTTGCCACCTGAGAGGGAGATCGAGTTTTCAATTGATTTAGTACCAGGAGCAGGTCCTATCTCAATTGCACCGTACCGTATGTCGCCAGTAGAGTTGGTGGAGCTGAAAGGACAGTTGGTGGAACTGTTGGAGAAACAACAGTGCGACCTAGTGTTTCACCATGGGGAGCGCCAGTGCTTTTGGTCAAGAAGAAAGACGGAACTTCTCGACTTTGCGTGGATTATCGTCAGCTGAACAAGGTGACTATCAAGAATAAATATCTGCTTCCTAGAATTGACGATTTAATGGATCAGTTAAAGGGAGCAGTGGTATTTTCCAAAATAGATCTGAGATCGGGTTATCACCAGATTCGTGTTAAGGGGGAAGATGTACCTAAAACAGCTTTTCGAACTCGTTATGGACATTATGAGTATCAGGTAATGCCATTCGGGGTGACGAATGCTCCTGCCATATTCATGGACTATATGAACAGGATTTTTCGTCCGTATTTAGACATATTTGTCGTTGTTTTTATCGATGACATTCTGATCTATTCTCAATCTAAGGAAGAGCATGCTGAACATCTCGGTATTGTTCTTCAGATTTTGAAGGAAAAACAGCTGTATGCGAAATTGGCGAAGTGTGAGTTCTGGTTGGAGGAAGTCCAATTTCTTGGTCACGTGATTTCCAAAGAAGGTATTGCGGTAGACCCATCAAAAGTGGAGACTGATTTACAGTGGGAAAGACCTAAGACGGTGACAGAAGTTCAAAGTTTTGTTGGACTTGCTGGATATTACCGGAGGTTTATCGAGGGTTTTTCTAAGATTGCTGGACCGCTTATGCAGCTCACGAGGAAAAAGTCAAGTTTTTGAGTGGACGGAAGAACGTGAAGCCAGTTTCCAAGAATTGAAGAAGAGGTTAACAACTGCACCAGTGTTAATTTTACTGGATTCTAAGGGAACTTTTGATGTGTATTGTGACGCTTCTTACCAAGGGTTAGGATGCGTATTGATGCAAAATCGGAATGTTGTGGCGAATGCTTCTCGACAGTTGAAGGTTCATGAGAGGAACTATCCAACACATGATTTGGAATTGGCCGTAGT
This sequence comes from Ormosia emarginata, assembly GCA_029884605.1. Taxonomy (NCBI): domain Eukaryota; kingdom Viridiplantae; phylum Streptophyta; class Magnoliopsida; order Fabales; family Fabaceae; genus Ormosia; species Ormosia emarginata. Next base: position 29,172,464 of record JAQQTP010000079.1, on the reverse strand, counting down.
GGTTTTTGCTCTGACGGTGTGGAGGCATTTTCTGTATGGAGCGATGTTCAATGTCTTTAGTGATCACAAGAGTCTAAAGTACTTGTTTGATCAGAAAGAATTGAATATGAGGCAAAGGCAATGGTTGGAATTCTTAAAGGATTATGATTTTCAACTCCAATACCATCCAGGAAAAGCTAATGTGGTAGCTGATGCCTTGAGCAGAAAGGTGATTAGTGTTTCGGCAATGATGATAAAGAAGGAGGAATTGATCAACAAATTCTGAGATCTATGGTTGTCAGTGGAGTTTCTGCCTAGAAGAGTTTGCCTATGTAAGGTCGTGATCATAAATGAATTTTTTGATGTAGTCCAAGATAAACAAAAGGAAGATGCGTTTTTACAAAATGAGAGGGAATTGTTAAAGCAAGGTCATAAGTCGACGGTAGAGGAAGGAGCAGATGGAATTTTAAGGTTCAAAGGAAGGATCTGTATGCCTGATGATTCTGAGCTGAAGAAGGGAATCCTAGATAAAGCTCATACTAGTGATTTGAGTTTGCATCCGAGAATGACCAATATGCACCAAGACTTGAAGAAGTTGTTTTGGTGGCCAAAAATGAAAAGAGACGTAGCGGAACGTGTGGCGTCTTATCTGGTTTGTCAAAAGGCAAAAGTGGAACATCAGAGACCAGCTGGTATGTTGCAACCGTTAGTTATTCCAGAGTGGAAGTGGGATAGTATCTCAATGGATTTCGTTACTGGATTGCCGAATACGAGGAAAGGTCATGATTCGATATGGCTTATAGTCGACAGGCTTACGAAGTCGGCTCATTTCTTGCCAATTAATATTAAGTATTCATTGGAAAGATTAACCCAGTTATACATCAGTGAGATTGTTAGACAGCATGGTGAGCCTACATGTATTGTTTCTGACAGAGATCTGAGGTTTACGTCAAGGTTCTGGCGAAGTTTACAAGAAGCAATGGGAACTAAGTTGCGGTTGAGTTCAGCTTATCATCCGCAGACTGATGGTCAGACAGAGAGAACTATACAGTCTTTGGAAGATCTGTTGCGTGCTTGTGTTTTGGAGCAACGAGGAAGTTGAGATGAATTTTTATCTTTGATAGAATTCACCTACAACAATAGTTTTCACTCAAGCATAGGGATGGCACCCTATGAGGCGTTGTATGGAAGACGTTGTCGAACACCGTTGTGTTGGTATCAAGATGGGGAAAGTATGACTATTGGACCAGATCTTGTGCAACAGACTACGGAGAAGGTAAAGATGATACAAAAGAAGATGAAAACGACGCAAAGCAGACAAAAGAGTTATGCTGATAAGCGAAGAAGACCTCTTGAATTTGAGGAGGGTGAGCATGTATTTCTAAGAGTGACTCCTACGACCGGTGTCGGAAGAGTTATTAAATCTAAGAAGCTTACTCCTAAGTTCATTGGACCGTATCAGATTATCCGTCGAATAGGTCCTATAGCATATCAGATTGCTTTGCCGCCTTTTCTATCCAATCTGCATGATGTATTTCATGTATCCCAGTTAAGGAAGTATGTTCCGGATTCGACGCATGTTATACAACCGGACAAAGTGCAGCTGAAAGAGAATCTAACTTATGAGACTTTACCTGTTAGAATAGAGGACAGAAAAGTAAAGCAACTTCGAGGGAAGATGATCGAGTTAGTGAAGGTCATATAGAATGATGTGACAGGTGATGCTACCTGGGAGTTAGAGGACAAGATGAGGGAGCAATATCCTCAATTGTTTTGATAAATAACAAATTTCGAGGATGAAATTTTTGTTTGTTGGGGAGAGTTGTAACACCCTAAACTTTTGGGTGAATTACCGTTGTGTCCCGAATGTACTGTTTTCTTTTTTTCAACTTTAGGATAAATGATCGTTATGTCCTTTTTGTACTGTTTGTTGTTTTTCTGTATGAAATAATGTTTTATTTTACTGTCTGTGATTTTATTTGAACTTTTTGTGTGATTTGCTCCGGGACGACAGAAAATAATATTTTCCTGCCGGGAAATCTTGTTTTAATTATTCTGAGTTGGGGATCTTACTAAACCCAATTCTGAATGATACGGTTAGTAATCTTTTAATTTTTAGGATTTAACTGTGCAATAAAATAATTTTATATTATTATAATATTATTTTATTAGTCAGTACAAATAAGCGGTAATAGACCCAGAAATGTTTTGCGGGACCCACGTTTAACGAAACAGTTAATGTTTTGGAGTAGTAGCTTAATAACTAGGCTTAATGACAAGGCTTAATTAGTGACAAGGCTTAATGACTAGGCTTCATGACTAGGCTTGGATTAGCCAATGAGAGCTAAGCTTGGTGATCAAGTTTTAATCTTCACCATCCATCATTTCTAAAGCTTGGATGGAGCCAACCAAGGGGACACCTCCCATGCATTGAACTCCACGGCCAAGCTTCATTTTGGAGAGCAAAAAAAATCACTTCATTCTCTAACATTTTCTCTCTTCTCTCTCTTCCAAAAATACCAAACACCATTGATGCTATCTTGAAGCACCATTCGGCCAAGAACCCTAGTTCACCATCCAACCACCCAAAATTTTATCCCACCTATTTTTCTAAACCTAAATACAATTCTAAGAACATCTCTAGTTGAGAGTTTTAGCAAAATCCAACATCTTGGGCTTGAAAACCTACTTGGAAGATTTTACCTAGAAGGTGAAAATCTTTTCTAAATTCTTTTTCAAAGTTCTAAGCCATGATTGATCCATGGTTTAAGCTTTCTTTCATGTTAATAACTTGTAGGAATTTGTTTAAGCTTGATAGGTGTCTTGGAGGGGTGAAAACCGAAACCCTAAAAAGGAGTGAAAGAGTGTTTGTCTTCACTTAAGGTAAGAGGAAGACTTGAATCTTATCATCCTTGGGTGGTGATAAGAAAATGGAATTGGTTGTGGTTGTAGAATCCATAAGGATTCCTTTGTGTTATTTGTTATTAGCTTTCCTATTTGTGATTTGTATTAAATTGCATGTCTACAAGCTTTAAATATATTGTATGTGTTAGAAATGCATGTATAATTAGTAGGATGTGAATAACATGTCAAGGATTGCATGAGTGTTCCAAAGAACACCAATGAAGGCTCACGGCCTCAACATCAAAGGAGAACCAAAATGTTCTCATCAATTTTTCAAAAGTGTGATTTAATTAACTTAGGGGAATTGATAAGATATAAATTGTTTTAGAACAAGAAAAACAAATTAAAGATTAAATGTCAATTTTATGTATTTCGGCCAACATGCCAAAACCAAGTATTTATGATTTCTAAAATCATTTCCAAACCATTTTTAATCAAAAAGAAGCAATATATACTAGAAGGAATTTTATTACAATGAGTTTTGAGAAAATAAAAGGATTAAGATTGAGTTGAAGAAGTTAAAACTAATGATTTTACTGTTAGAAGAAAAATACAGTAGCTTTTGTAAATTTCTAACATATAGCTCATTTTATATTTTGAAGCATGTTAGTAGTTTTCAAAAGTTTAATTACATGGTTTGTCATATAAATAAAAAGGAATTTTTAACATAAAAATTAGAAAAAAACATTGATATAGATTTTCTAAGCAAAATACTGTCAATTTTTATTAAAAATAGAGAAATAAGATAGAAAAGATATCCAATATACAGTATACGGTATAAAAAATACTCTACGTAGTTCAAAACGTATTAAAAAATTATTTCTGTTTATTTAAACAGTGATTTGTAAGGAATTTGGTCAAGAAAGTAATTTAAAACTCTTACGCGATTGAGAAAACGTATTAAAAACCCTACGCGATTTTGAAAATAGTAAAATATATTTATGAGATTTAAAAATGTTTGTAAAAATGATGGAATTGTGAAAATGCGATAAAATTTCTACGCGATTGACAAAAACAGTAACTTTTACTATCGGGCCAAAGTGGTGGACCCGGACAGGTTATGAAACAGTATTTGTCTGGTGGGACTTACTGTTTATATATGAGTTTGTGCCATTGAGGGCATTTTCGTAAATATGTGCCTTTGAGGGCATTTGCGTAAATACGCATATTTATACCATTGATGGTATTTTGGTAATTTTTATTTTTGATCATGCATTGAGTTAATGCCAATTTTGGTGGATTGACTGACGAGGTGAATCACACTGTGTTGTTAGTGTGATAAGCGTAGTGTGGTTCATTCCATTATAGACTTGGAGACATTAGTGTGCGGATTATTCCATTTGTGGACAGTTGGTCGCTCTTCTGGGCCGTGGTAATTGGCAACACACTAATGGACTCGACACGCACTATACTTAATCAAGATCTTGTAAAGTCTAATAGTACATTGCCTGTAGTGACGCAACGTTTGACAGTGAACTACACCACGCCATGTGATCAGGGGCTATAGACGCAACGCGTGTGACAAATAGCAATAGTTTGGTTGGGCAGCCGTGGTACTAATAGATTTTGTAGGTCATTCTCTCTGATGTGTGTATGTGTTTAGCTCCATGGAGTAGGATCGTGTCATATTGCATATATATCTGTGTTGTACATTATTATATTTTTATCTATGATATCATATATATTTAATTCTTATATTATATCTATGTTATACTGTATTTATGTTATATTGTTCTGTGTTATACTGTATTTATGTTTATGTTGTTATGGCATCCTATATTGTATGAACTGTATATCTGATTGTATTGTCGTTTTCTTATTTACCATGTTTGTGGTGATATAGATTGCCTTACCTCTTTATTGTATGTGTTTCCGTATTTTAAATTTATGTGGTAAAGAGTTTGAGGAAGAGGAACAGCCTCTTGAGTGTGTGTATCCGGAGGAAGAGGAAGAGCAGCAAGCCGAGGATCAGTACGACGATTAAGAACCATCCGATCATCCATATCCATTGGATTGATTGTAGGAGGAGGACGCTACCAGGATTCTTTGGATTTGTGCGACTTGAGTTTCACAGAGGCTCTGAAGCCTGGCGTCTGCGAGAGGATAGAGACTCGGTGACGTATGTAGGGCGTCTGACTGTGACCATACGTACGGAGTTTGATGGAGTACCGATATTTTCTACTTTGTTGTATTTACATGTGGAGTTGCCGCTATCTCTTAGGCGTCATTGGGGTGGTATGTTTGATGCGCCTAGCGAGATCAACAGCGTATCGACTGCACGGACTCATGTCTGTAGAGAGTCGAGGCATCCTGGATATCTATCACTTGAAGTTTCATCTGAGAGTGATCTTTCAGAGGGTTAGATATTTATGATGTGTACTTGGGCGCGTCTGCGTTTGTATATATTGACCTTTTACTGTTTTGTTTATTGTTTTAGTTGTTAAATATTTATAGTTGTAAATTATTTGTATAACCTACGATGGAACCATATGTATATTATGTGTGATGATAGTGTGCTTATTTTATGTTCCGTGTTATTTTATCTTGTAATATTCTGTTTAACCGGAAAAATTTTACAACCCGTATTAGTATATAATAAATGTTTTACAACTTGGGTAGATTTTATTTATCTTTATTTTATTTTCTTTATAAATGTGACATCCCCATAAGGGTGTTACAGTCCCCCCCTTCTTGCACTCTCCTTGAGTGACCAATCTCACTAGCCATTATTTTAAGCTTTCCTAATCATTGATTAGTTCAATGGTTAGGATTAAGGTAGATTTTAGGTATAGCCTTTAGATTAGAAGACTTAATCTAGGCCATTGGATCTTTCTCCTTGAAATCCTAGCCATTAGATGTATCTCCAAAATGAAGGGTCAAGATCACTCTTTCAAACTTTACATCCAATGGTCATAAATGGTCCTTGTCACTTTACAAGACCAAATCCCCACCCTTGATTAAATCAATGGTGGATCTCCAACACTTTTTAAGACCAAATCTCCACCCTTGATTAAATCAATGGTGGATCTCCAAACCACCAAGGTTGACTAAGTAGTATATTATTTATTTTTATCTGCTATTATCCTACGAATAATATTTTTTTACTGTATTTTTATCGCCTGATAATTAAATACAGTACAAAACACAATAAAAGAAAATTTAAAAACTATTTTCGGATTCAGGTTTAGTAAGATCCCCCGTCTCCGTCTCAACAGTACAAAATTTTCTGGCTATAGGAAAATTTTCATTTTTCGGGCTCGCCTAGCCCACGTATAGCCCCCTGGGCCCACAAATAGTCCAAAAATAATCAGAGAAATATAAAAATTTCTTAATCATCCGCAAAATCATAAAAATTATAAAATTCATGAATATAAAATCAAATTACATAAAATAATTAAGACTTAACAGCAATAATTAAATTACGTAAAATTTTTCCTGGCCTGAAAATTATTATTTTCCTGATATGGAGTAAATCACACCAAACGATCAAATGTACTGACGAAATATTCAAAATAATTTTACAGTACACAGAAATTACTAAACAATAGAATTCTGTTAACTATCAAAATTACTGTCAAATAGTAAGGAAATTTGGGGTATTACACTACCCGTCAGCATATACCATCACCTGAAAGATCTTCTCTATCTCACTCAACCACCCTTCTGACCTCAGTGGGTCATATTCACCATCGAAATATGGAGGGTTCATCTATCTAAACGCTGCTAAGTCCTGAAAGTTCTGATTCCTCCTTACTTGTACTTCTTGTACTGGTTGAGGTTGATCTGGTTGATTGTTCCTCATCTACTCAAACATCCTTGCTGTTGTTGTTGCCTATTCCCTCATGACATTCGTTGTCTTTGTTGCTTGATCTCTCATGGGATTTGCCATAGCCATAACTTCTTTGGCCATATTGGGACCTTTTGGAACTGAGTTCCCTATTTCTCTAGTTCGCCTCTTTGGTGTCATAGTTTCCTGTACACATAGAAATAATAAGTATTGAGTTGTAGTCTCAATATCGTGTAACCATGCAACAGTAGCTAATAACAAACTAACCTAAGACAACTCATGCAATTTTATCATCACATCTAACATATGAGATAACAATTGCATATCACTTAGCGAAAAATTTAACATCCTAATATCTGTTCCCTAGTTTATCTAACATGTACCTGGATAAATAGTATCAGTTCTACTACTTCTAACTTAATCTTCAACTAATCCATAACATTAAAACAAATAGTTATAGAGAGCCATAACTAAAGTTATACATATAAACTTTACACATACAACTTTTACATTTTCAAACCAAATATAAATTAATACATAAGCTTTGAATTGAAAGCATAAAACTAAACTCTTCTAATTCTTCTGTTATCTTCATCTTCTTACCCTTTTGTAGGGTCTTGACCTGCTAACCATGAAACATAACAGGGTGAGAATATAAAATTCTCAATAAAAATATATATCTCATTGTATTAAAACAAAATATATATACAAAGATATATTTCCAAACTAAAACTTGTATATGTAACTTAATTATACTTAGAAATTGTATTCCTTCATTTGGCATTAAGCCTACTTATACTTAGCCTGACCTATGATATGTTCATCCTTAGTCTAGCATAGGATATACTAATCCTTACCTTGACATAGGATTTCTCATCTACAGCCTAGCGTAGAATAAGCTGATTTCCATGGCCTGGCATAGGATTTCTCATCCATAGCCTAGCATAGGATTTCTCATCCATAGCCTAGCATAGGATGTAATATCCCGAGAAACATGTTAGGCTTGTATATGGTCTCAGAGGTACTAATATACTTGCTTAACATGCCAGTTCAGTTTTATGGCAAATTGAGTTAGTTTAGGCACTTTGCCGCAACACAGAAGGTGAAAAGTGGCCTAAAATGACTCATAAAATGGTTTTAAAGGTTAAGTTAAGGGAAATAAATATGGATAGTTTATTTCCAAGTTATAAATGAGTTAAGAAAGTTGCAGTTAAATTTTAAAGGTAAACTGAGGTAGTTTGGTATTTTTAAGCACACCAAGTAAGTGTTTTGATACCGAATAGACTTAGTGCAGATATGGAAAATTAAGGAAATGACAAAATAAGTATTAAGGTGAATCATAGGATTTATTTTAATACCTATGGAGGTTAGATAACTTGAAATAATAAGATTAAAGTATTCCTAGGAGATAGAAAGTTTTGTGAAAGGACAAAAATACCCTTAATGTTATGTCTTTTAAAGTGAGAATTTTCTCACTTCCTTTGCCACTCTCTCCAACGCAGAAACAGGGAGCAGAAATGGAGCCAAGGAACAACGAAAAAAGAGAGGGAAAATAGCGGAGAAAATGGAGGAAAAAGGAAGAGAATCAAAGACCAAGTTGAAGACTTGAGGTAGGGGTGTTCGTTTCTTTTCTTTGAACACCATTATATACTTGGAGTTTTTCATGCCTGTTAGGGAGCTTTGGGGAGTCCTCAACTATACCCTTCATGAGGACAGTGAGGTGTCCTCTGCACGGACTCATGTCCGTCAGAGAGTGCTTCCTCCGGTAGTCTTATCTTCTAATGAGATGGATGAAGATCCATCGGAGGGTCCTCTCCCATAGTTATGGGACTTTGGCATGTGGTTTATAACTTTATGGGGGCCTGATGTTTTGTATCTTTTTGGATGGCTTATGTATGTAACACCTTTTTGGGGCATGTGGAACTCTTATTTATACTTTTCAAGATCTTTGATGTATATAAGTACATGTGATATATATATATATATATATATATATATATATATATATATATATATCTCGTTGAATGTAATGTTCTTGTTGTTATTTATTTATGCTAAGTTTGTGTCTTCCATTACAACAAGAAAAAAAAATGTGTATAATTACAAGAGAATTGCCAATTTACTATATGCTTTATAAATGAATAAGTCACTATTCTATACGTGTATATAACTGGGCCTTAGTGTTATCTTATGATCTTTCGTTCATGTTTGGTGTGACTATCCCTCTCCCAAAAAGGGGGCGTTACAGTCTCGCACAGAGACCCTTCGTGACGGAGCGAGACTTTTAGTAGAAGCTAAAGTCTCGTGCCCCTTATTAAGAGTTTCCACGACGATAGGCCTTGTAACACCCCGAAAATTATTTGTTTCATGATAAATATTTATTTTATAATATTTGTTATTTTTGTGAAATTTTGTGGATTTTTCTAAAAATATTGATTATTTTAATATATTTCTCGATTTATGTGTACACTAAGCAGAGCTGGGAAAATAAAATATTTTCCCGAGGCTGGAAAACCTTGGACCGTGAAAATGATGACGGGAGATCTTACTAAACTTGAGATCGGACACAATTTACAAAGTTTTCATTTTTCGATATTTTATCTAATAAATAAAATCACGGTTCACATCAATAAATAAAACTGCGATACATTCTATTTTTCCTTGGATAATAAATACTGACTTTGCTAACTGTATCATTTATCTATTGAATAATAGCTTGTAATGAAATCTTTATCACCTTATCTAGAAATTCACTTTATGTCACATCACCTTGACTTTTTCCAAAAAGGTGAACTTTGGCTTCTTGAAGAAGCTTTGGAGGAAGCTTCATAGCAATTTTCTATTTGCTTGTTGGATAAGCTTTTTCTCTCTCTCTCACTTGGGCCCCGCGGTATTGGGGAAAATGGAAGACCAAAATGATCACACCCTTCATTGATGTCTCCATGCTTGCAAAAATTTCAAGCAACCACATTTTGTTAACCTCCATCACATTCTAAGACCTTTTGACTAGGATTATGGAGAATAAGTTTTTAAAAGTGATTTAGAATTCAAGGCATTCTATTTAAGAGGATTTTAGTAAAAATAGTGGAAGTAACTTTCCATAAATTAATATACTGCGCACTTTGAAGAAAATAATGGAAAATGTTTACATAATTGTGAAAATAACGGTTGCTATCGGGCCGATGTGATGGACTCAATTTTGTTAAAAATGATTTATGACCCGTGGTGGTTTGAGTTATGCATTAAGTTATCATGCATTGAACATCATACAGTTAACTCTGTTATGGCTTTTGTTGCCTAAGAGTGAACTAGAATTGAGTAGTGTGATCTATGATGGATCTAGGGGCATCAGGGCACGGTGATTTCCTTTTGTGACCTATGTTGTCACCTTATATGCCTTGGACCAGAACACCGATTACAACGCACTGAGGATAACCCGACAAGCACTATTCCTTTCGCGTCTGGTGTAGACTGTCATAGAGGCTGGCAGATCTTTTGGACCATTCATATCCAAAATTGAGTTTAGCTCCATGGAGTAGGAATTGGTTCATTATACATACACATGGTTAGTACGCATATGGTTGTGGTATGGTCAACATACATATTTTGGTGGCATGGTCGTTTTACATACATTTGGTTGATATCTGTTATTACCATGTTGTTAATGTTTATATTATGGTGGGATATGTTTCTGAATACATTTATGAATTGATAACTTGAATATACTTGCGATATTTGTATGTATAGGATGACTCTGTCATTCGTATCATTTCTCGCTACCATTTTGGTATGCGATGTAACAGATCTCACCTCTTTGTTGCGTTGTCCTATTTTATGTTTATGTTGATGAAGACTGAAAAGGGGGACGTGGTTGAATTGTCTGATTCTTTTTCGAGTCGACCTTCTGATTCCTGTGATGGTGTATGGATGAGATTTCTTTGGTTACGTACGAGTGTAGCCTCATAGATGGCATTGATGCCTGGTGTGTCGACCATGGCACCTAGTGTTTTCCTATACAAACGAGGGTCGTGGCTCTATCCATGAGTAGTACCTATCCCAAGGCTACTACTTTCCTTTTTGTGCTTAGGTCATGTCTTCATTTATTTGGGTATGTAAGTGCTATATTTTATATTAATATTACCTTATGTTAAGAATATATATATATAGAATGCATTTCTCCTTTGGTAGTTGTATTTTGAGAGTTGTGTAACAAATATGTTTCATTTGGGGCTCATATTTTATATATATACAAATGGTAAATTTTATTAGAAACGCGTTGATGTTATTGTGCCATGCCTGAATTTAGTGACTAGGACATAATGACGATTATGTTGCGGTCATCTTAATTTAGGGGCATTACAAGTTTGCTCCTAGCGGCGGAAGTTTCTGGTGGTGCAATGGAAGGAGGGTCCTGTTGTGCAGTTGGGCCCTGTGCTTGGCTAGGGGCAACGTGTGCTACGCTTCTATTCCTTTGTCTTGTGCTCACCATGATTGACGTGGGAATGAAAGTTTATAGATTCCCACAGATGGCGCCAATGTTATGAAGTGGATTCAGAGAGTACCTGAGATAGGCACACGTGAGGTGTTTCCTCCTTGCTCACCCATTGCCGAGCGTATTGAACCAGGGGGTTGGGTACCTGCAAAGGGACTCCAACGCTCAAGTCAGGAAGTGCACAATTAGGGTTTATGTAATGAGATAGTAGATACCTTATTAGGTTAACTTAGCCTGGTATATATAGAGCATGACTGGAATTCTCATGCAATCCGTATAGGATTCAGGTATTTTGGGATTGTGGCTTGACAGAAGTGCCAGCCCATGATCGTTGAGGCCCGTCTCTGACATGTCAAGACTGTCCCTTTAGTGATCAATCGTCGTTGTAGACAGTTATGGGTCTCACACTTAGAGTCATGATTAGCAGTCATGAGAATCTGCTTAGACCTAGCGATCGTTATAATCCAATGTCATGGTCAGAAGTCATGAGGCCTTGGCCGGGATGTTGGTGGCGGAGTCCGGTGGTACACTTGCCGCGTCGATCCTTTTTTTATGGGATCCTGGATCACGATCCAGAACAGTTATCTTTCTTCCATCTTTCTAGCCATTATAACTGTGCCTATATAGAATTCATGGCAGGTAGGTTTATCAATCAGCAGTTTAGCATGAAACATCTTGAACTCTTATAAACAAAGATCCAAAAGTGGAAGCACCATTATAAAGAATGCCCACAGATAACCAAGGTGAAAGAATTACATGTTTAGAAGGCCAAACAGTTCTAATATAGAGTACAGGGATAACGACAGCTTCATCATCTCCCTGTTTCCAGCCATCAAGGATATTCATTATCTTGGTAACACGACACAACATACAGATAATTAACAGAATGAGACAAATTCGTTTAAGACTCGAGTAGCATATAGCATGCAGGCCAACTTCTGGAGATCTATATGTTTGACAAAGGCGCACCTGCCCTTCCCCTTCCATTGTGATTATTTTGAACGGATGCCAATGGGAGTCCCTCAGATAATTTTCCCACATGAACACAATTCTAAAGCTTTCAACGCTAATTCACCCTTATTATATTTTCTCTTCACACTCATAGCTTTAAGTAATTACCTAGTGTTAAGTTTCCCCATTCTTTTCACAACAAAATTGGCATTACAAGAGGAAGATATTATTAACAGTTCTTGCAAGCAAGATTGGAAAGTAAAAAGTCCAAGAAAGCTTAAAAAATGCTAGAAATTTTCAGAACATAAGGTCAATGATAAAAGTAAGTAAAATATGAGCAGTGAATATTGACAAAATCGTAGTTAAAAAAAGACTAACTTGGAAATAGTGTAGGTTTTTTCTACATAATCAGATGAAATATCAAAAACATTTTGGGTATGTCAATTAGATGAAAAAATAGACCCGATTAGATATTAAATTTTCTCAAGTTAAACCATAAAAAATAACAACAAAGATGAATGCAGTATACAAAATTGTATATTTAATTATTTATAAATGTGTATTTCAAAACAATTTTCATTTACAACATTGTGGGAGATCCAGAGTAGTTTCATCAATCAATATCATATTCAATTCATATGACACTTGACATGGGTAAGCAGAATCATCATCAAATACATGACCAAGGTCATAATCTTCCATTGTCAGCCAAATAATTCAAATGAGAAAGAATTGTAAAACTGGGTCTAATTGAGCAAATGCTCTCCCAAATTCATTCAAATTATCATCACTCTAGAAACACGAGATACTTCTTAAAGAAAAAAACTTAGCCAAAATGAACACTCAGCCTTGGCAAGGTGATGGTTGCCACCAGTTGCTAGTTTGTAGAGATAAAACCCAGTCATGAGAGCAATGCAAGAAAAAGAAAGGCAAATGTCTTAACTCCAGATACAAACAACATATATTGCTACTTAGGAAATTCAATAAATGCACATCCATAAGCAGTAAATGTCTAAAAATGAATACATTAGGTGCAAACACTATTAAGACCACAAAACAAAAAAAATCTGCTTAGTATAACAGTGCTTGGTGACTGATGTGGAGCAATTGGACAAAATATAAACTAATGTAATGGCTGCTGGTGCTCAGTTCCTGACTTCCTGTTTGGAAAATAATATATAGATAGATCTTCAAATCAGCAATGATATGCTAGAACAAGTTTTAGAAGAACATGCGCAAAACAAGTTTAAGTTAATAGCACACGAAAATTTTCCTTTTATTCTCAAAATAAATGGAATGGTGAAGCCTCCATTATTTAAAAAAGTTTAAAGAACAAATTTATTGTAATGGGTGCATTTACTTTTCATAAAAGATATGTTCCTGGATTTATAATCTACAGGCTAACAACTAATCCAACAATATAATCTTTATGGAGGAAGTGAAAACGACGAGGCATTGGCAAGGCAAGGCACTGACGAAGTAGAATCTGATACGACCAGAATCTGGTGCGCACCAGACTACTGTTGACGTCGCTCAATTTCCCTATCACCCTTCGTGACAGGTTAGATTCACTTATTTTATAAAATTAGATTTTACACTTGTTAGTAAATTAAAATTTAAATAATAAAAGTACAAATAATTTAAATAAAATATATGTAATAATTTAATTTAAAAATACAAATATTTTTATAAAATAATTTTATTTTAATATAAATACTAAAGAATTTAAATATAAAATGTTATAAAATAATTTATATGTCTAGAATCTTTGTTTTGTAAATGTATAATTTAATCTGATAATTTTATAAAATAAATATTTCAATAAATTAACTTTATTAAAAATTATATATAAATTAATCCAATTTATGTTCATATAACTTAAAAGGAGTAAATTAAGTGATAAATAATTTAGAATTCAATCGAGAATGTACTTATGGGAAAGGAAGCTCTTATATTTTAAGTATAATTTCAAAACTAAAATGTGAGATGAAATCTTATAAAAAAATGTTTATGTAAATTTTTATTTTTTGTTAGTTTAATTTTTTATCTTTTTTTATTCCATTTGAATTTTTTGTTCTTTCTTTGCCTATATAATTTTTAGTATTATTTTTCATTTTTAAAGAGTTTACATCAGCATTATAACCCATTGAGTTTTTAGTATTTGAATATGTGTCATCTATGTGTATAAACATATTAGTGTTGTATTGCAAAAAAATAAAAATAAAAAAACACATGACATGCAAATAAGATGACTATTTCACACATGACAGAAAATTAGAGTATGTCTTGCCTATTAGAAGTGATACATGACAAAATTTTAAGTCATGTATCTTTCTTTAGATATTATATATATTATATTATATTGATTGATTGATTTTGAAGTTACACTCATTTAAAAGTTTTAAGTATTTTTTTATCTCAGTTTAATTATATTATTATAATTATTATTATTTAAATTACTTGAATGACAATATTATTCATAGAAGATAATGAATAATTAATATATTAATTGGTTGAGGTAATTAATTAAATGTACATAAACGACATTCAATTAGGAAAAAATTTCAAATTTTGTTGTAAATTGAGAAGAGAAATATAGAAAAATTAAAGATAAGAAAATATAAACTCAAAATCTTATTCTGCATATCAAATGAGATATATATCTTTGAGATCTGATATGGTATTTACAAGTGTTTTAGAGTTTATGCAATACAGTTATTTAGGATTAGTATCTGCTAGAGATTATGATCCCTTTTAACTAATTTTCCTGTTTATGTGAGATAATTAGTGTGCATATTATAACCATTAATCAAATTAAAATAGTCATCCACCACAAGCTAAATGTGCATGTTTTACAATACTTCCCATTGGATGACTATACACTATGAATATGTCTCATTAAAACCTTGCTAAGAAAAACTCAGTGGGATAAAAACTTAGCAAAAGAAAAAGAGTACAATATTCATAGGCAATTTCTCCTCAAAATATAACCAATTATGAAAGGTCTTTAAGTTGATGTATTCTAATATTATGCATATACTTCTTGAAAATTGAAGTTGTTAATGTCTTTGTGAATAAATCAACTGCATTGTCACTTGAGTGAATTTTGCAAATATCAAAATCACCTTTCTTTGGGAGTTCATGAGTGTAAAAAAACTTTGGTGAAACATGTTTAGTCCTATCACCCTTTATGTAGCCTCCTTTGATTTGTGTAATACATGTTGCATTATCCTCATCCAATATTGTTGGTGTAACATCCTAATACACATATCTAGATATATCTTAGTTACACAACGATATATAAAGAAAACGGTACTAGAGACATTACTTCTACATAACTAACTAATGACATATATCTATAATCACAACTGAGTAATCATAGAAAGCCTTAAGAGAATGCGGAAAAACTTAAACCTTATACATATATATACAAACTTAGCCACAAAAGGGCTTAATGTAATACATACTACTCAAAACGTACAAAGCAAATATAAACTTATACATAAGCTTTGTCTACTAAAACATATAAAACTATACTAATCTGCATGCTTCACCTTCATTCCCTTAACAAGGTTGTACCTAGATTTACATGGAAGAACAAACGGGGTGAGAATTAACATTCTCACTAAAGTAGTTCTAATACTAGTTAACTATAACATTGTATATAACAATTATATAACAATTGCTATAACTTTTAACATAGGAGTTTCCTCCTCTTTTCTCATAGCTGCACACTACCTAGTAGTGCGATATCAATCGATAGCCTACACACTGTTAATATATACAATGCTCATACAATTATAAATACCAATAGTGATAGACAATGCCCATACAACTGTCTATAAATGCAATGAGAATGATATGTATTATGAATATGTCTAAGAAGATCCTAAGAGTATATGGATGAAAGGCATATGCAGGGTTTTGTTTTAAAATATATGTAGAAGTTTATGTTAAAAACAAAGAAGTTTGCTATGAACTGATTTATAGACTTGTGTACTTAGGAATCCTGGATTCTCATGTTTACCCCCTTATAGATAAGAAATATAAATTTCTCCACTACATGCAACCTTAGCCGGTGGTTAGAAATACCATCCCTTTAAGAACTTCTCTGATTCCTTACCTTCTTAGCTAAATGACCTTGCGCCATATAAAGTCACATTCTTAGGTAAACATTACTAGATCATTCCCTATACTTGTACTTAGACACCACCTCGTCACTCCTATCTCTTAAGTGATTTCTAATGCAACACTATGTTGCTGAGGTGTTACGTACTCACCTATGGCAAACCACTAATCTTGGTTGTACTAAGGTTCTTACTCTTCACATACATACTAGATTAACTAACTAGTGTGTGAAAAGCATAGGGTTATGTTTATCTCTTATATAAACACCATCTTAACTTTCCTATAGACTCAACTTATCATAGTGAAAGAGTCTATCTTAGCTAGTGCCTCATCCAACCTTACTTGAGGAAATAAATGAGCATTTCTCTAAAACTTTGTATACTTAACTCAACTCTAATCGTAAGCGAGTAATTCAAGCATCTAGATAAGTATAACATACCTCTCCTGGTTGTACCTAGCTTTCCTTTCCATCACGCTTCTAATAGTAACCTATGCTACACTAGAGTGCTTAAGGTTCCAGATATCTCTTTAGTTTTCCTAACTCATGGAATGTTTAAAGACTTAAACTTCTATACTTTCATTTGTATTTAAGGAATCCCTTTCATCTTGTAATTTTAACTCATCTTTGTTAATAAATGAGTCATTACACATTTCTGCTATACCTTATGATTATGACAACGTATTAGTCACAATTCATCTTATTGCGTATTTAGCAATGCACAAAGTCTCACTTAACTAGAGACTTAGTACATAAACATTCCCTCATTGGAACTAATACACAACCTTATCTCCACTCAAGTGAATCTAATGCAAGAGTGGTTCTTACTTGCAACTCTTTATTGCTTAAAGTTCTAAGTACCTTCATAAGGTAATTCACTATTCTTGGATCTCCTAAGATTCATACCTTTCTCATACTTACTAGAGTGAATACTATTAGTCCATCCTAGTATACTTGTATCAAACACCACTTATCATCACATCTCTAGTGAAACTAAGTAATAACAAATTACCATAGGTGAAAGACACTTTTCTATAGCAAACTCTTGCTCATGGTTGCTTTAAAGTTCGTTCTAACATATGCATATCAAATGAATCATCCTCTTTGTTGAACTACCTCTCTTAACATGCTTGACATCTTCTATGTCATTCTCTTGTTCTTAGACAACTAAAAACTTAAACAATTCTCTCAACTCTAGGTGATAGTTTCCTTAAGGAAAATACCCCTAATAAAACCTCAACATACTTAGGAAACATATACATATGGATCCATCAAAGGTAGTACATCAAATGGTGAAAAAAACACCATTTTTCTAGTTTTAGGGCAGCGCGCCGCGGCTCCACCCTTCCTACGCCACGACACCCATGACAGAATGCAGCATTTTGCATAATTCTACAGCGTGGTACTGTTCCTTTGGTCCAATTTCTTGATTTTGGCCATTTCCAATCAGTTTCTTGGTAATCCTAAGTCCCTAACTAGTTCATTAACATATAGGAAACTTTAATCACCATCTTAAACCTCTTGATTTGGATTTATAAACCAAGAACACTCATGCTAGACCTAGAACCCCAAAATGAGCATCAATGGTCCAAAAGAAGTATTCTATGCTTCTAAAATCAGTTTATGCTTTGAACAAGTCATAAACAACCAAGCAAACATAACCATGCAAGCCAAACACATCAAACTCATTTAGAGCTCAAATTGGCCTATTAGATTGTTTAGGTGCATACATGAAGAGAATAGAGAAAAGAGATTAATAGAAAGCATAAACCCCTACCTCTTGAAGACTCTTGATCTTGAAGACTTTAACTTGATCCTTGAGCTTGCTCATTGGATCTTCTTCCTCTCCTTCTTCCTTGCTTCCCCTTTCTCCTTTTCTCCTTTTTCTTTCTTTCTCTATTTCTGTATTTCTTAGCCGTGAGAAAAGAGAAATAAGGGGGTGGGATGTGGAGGGAATTTTGAGACAAGATTAACTTAAGTTTCAGTGCTGAAACTTATATCTGCAAAGGACACTTGAATCACACTAATTCAAGTTTTTCAGCTTCCAATAACTTTAGAATAAATCATAGGATTCATCTGAATTATTGTTTCACTATTTTCATTATTTTCTATATCTGCTGCTAGTCATTTGGTATTAAAATGCATAACCAGTATGCCTAAAAATACTAAACTGACTCTGATTCTCTTGAAACTTTTACCACATCTTACTTGGCTTATTTGTGGCCTAGAAATAAACTCTCTATGTTTATTTCCCTCAACTTAGCAACTTATACTATTATCTGAGTTATTTTAAGCTACTTTTCAACTTCTGTGTTACAACTAAGTGCCTAAACGAACTCGGTTTGTCGCAAAACTTCACTGGCATGCTAAACAAGTCAAATGCTACCTTTGGAAAGCATTTACTAGTCTAACATGTGTTTAAGAGTATTACAGTTGGCTCATCATTTTCCTTCAATAATCCACATGCTTCTTTAATGTGTTGGATCATAGTTCTCAGTTATATACACTCATGACTTGATTCATGAATGACCAATATTTCTGAATGGTTTGATGATGTAGCAATAATTGTTTGCTTTATAGACCACCATGAGATAGTAGTATTTTCACATGTGAACACATAACCTGTTTGTGACTGAGCTTTATGTGGATTAGAAAGATAACCAATATCAGTATATCCTACCAAATTTGACTTTTCTCCCTTTGGGTCAAACAAACGCATATCAGATGTGCCACAAAGATAACAAAGAGAGATAACAAAGAACATGTTTTACTTAACTCCAATGTCTTCGAGTTGGTGCAGAACTAAACCTTGCTAGTAAAATGACTGCAAAAGATATATATGGTCTAGTGTTGTTTGTAAGATACAAAGTGTTCATGTTGCACTAAGATATGGTACTTCAGGACCAAGAATTTCCTCATCATCTTCCTGTGGACAAAAAGGATTTCTTTTTACATCAAGTGAACGCACAACCATTAGGGAGCTTAATGGATAGGATTTATCCTTATAAAATTGTTTCAAGATTTTTTCTATATAAGTTGATTGATGCACAAGAATTCCACTTGCCAAATGTTCAACTTGAAACCCAAGTGTAACATCCACTGTAGGGTATCACATTTTTGACTAATTATTACTAAATTAAACCCAAGTCATAAATAACTTATTATTATTTATATATGAGTTGTAAAATTTCCTTTTTGCTGATAATGTAAACTTACCAAAATATTAAAATACCAAACAATATCATTGAGTAATATACATTATGTACATAATATAAGTTAGTGACAAACTTTAATATATACAACTGAAGTTCTCAAAAGAAATACATAACACTACTACAACCACTATAATAACTATAGACTAGCCCAAGTCTACCTTACCTATGGAGTAAGGTCCTCAGATGGATCCTCCTTATCCTCCTCAGACAAAATCCCTAATCGAGGTATGTTCCTACAAGTAGGAGTCCAGGTAGAAGATACCATGGAGTCCTCCCTTGGAAATCACTCCAAATTTTTCTCACATGTATATTAAACTCTTCGTATATTAGCGCTAAAAGTAAAAGTAGCAACCTTATGTCGGGTTCTACTAACAGACACAGTAACCTCTCCATAGTATACTGCGCGCTCTGTATCCAAGCTAATATGCCACGCATCTGTACCTCCGTGAAAGTGCACCATAACATAACCGATAAGTTCTTGTCTCGATGCCATCCAAAGACTCAAAAATCAACACAAATAAAAAGGATGCTGCTCTTCTTCACCTTCCTCACCGTCTTTACCAAACATAAATATAATACAAAAATAACATACAGAGAGGTGAGATCACCTACATCAATACCAACATAGTAGTAGAGAAACAACAATGATAGTAATATCATACAGATATAATAGACAATGAATATAGTCATAGCATCAAGTATCAGTCAATTTAACCAATATAAAATAACATGATGATATATAGACAGACTATGCACATGCACAGTAAACCAGTTTCCTACTCCATGGAGCTAAATAGAATTTCAGAGAGAATGATCTAGAAGACATGTCTGTATCTCGTCAACCTTAAATCAAATGCTTCAGTATTTGTCAAAATGTATAACATTGGCTTTATACAAGACATTTTACACCAGATCTTGATTAAGAATAGTGTCTCAGTCCAGATCCTTGGTGCGTTGCATCGGTCTGATCCACGACACATCGGTATTTCCATTTATTTTAATAAATATCCACTTAAATAAAATACCTTAAAATTATAAACCATCTTTCAAACTTATTTTCATTTCTTTTACTAACAACCCTTCTAAATAATGTTTTCCAACATTTTTTACAAAAACCTTTATTTTGTAAAGCTTTTTCCATTACTCTTACTAAAATCCCCTTAAGTAAAAGTACTTTAAGTTCCATTTCACTTCCCAATTTATTTTTCCTCATCTTGACCGAAATCCATTTTGTTGTTAATCATAAAATCTTTATTCTTTTCCTTTACCATTTCCTTTGTAAAATCCTTAATCTAATTTCTTATCACTTAAATTCTCTAAGTCCATAATTAATAAAATATTTTCACTTAGTTCACCCCAACCATGAAGGTCGTGAGCCTCTTAAGGTCCTTGGAACCAAAATTTATTAATCCAATTCCTTACCTCCTAATCATCTAAATTCATACTTAACAAAGTATTTTCAACTTGGAATACCCATTTTGGGGCATGGACACCATGAGCCTCAAGGGTCTTTGGAACCAAAATTTGTTTCCTTTCAAGCATACATCATAGCATACATAACACTTAAATCATCATATTTCTACTATCACATATTCATACATAATATCAAAGCTATAAATAACATAAAATAAAACAAGCACAAATAATTAAACTTATATAAACAAGTGAGTAACCTATACATAGATTATTCACACACACACAAATTCGTTCCTCACCACTATGAGTGGTTGATGAAGTTAAATTTCCCTTTGTAACATCCTCTGTAGGGCATTACATTTCTGACTACAAACTTACTATCTGAAAATTATTTCATAAAAGTATTTGAGTTATAAAACATGGGTTTTAAAATTTCTTTTCGCGAAAACATAAACTTATCAAAATTTATAGGTAATACTAAAAAATAGATTTAAACTGATAAATATACATCACAAACACCACATAATATTCAACAGTACTTAGATCATAAAACTTACAGACTCAAGAAAACAGTAGCAAACCTCATGATG
The DNA here is from genome assembly GCA_029884605.1 of Ormosia emarginata. Lineage (NCBI taxonomy): Eukaryota > Viridiplantae > Streptophyta > Magnoliopsida > Fabales > Fabaceae > Ormosia > Ormosia emarginata. The sequence goes on along the minus strand of JAQQTP010000079.1, from coordinate 29,151,004 downwards.
AGTCCTACTTAATAGCATGGTAATAACACTAATGAGAAAACTCAACATACTTATTCCATTCCACATCCATCTCGACGCGTCAGATATCTGTTTCTCTGCAAAACTGCACATTGTCAAAACTAGGAAGATCACTCCTCGCTGTCGTCCCCAAACTCAAAATATTGCCTCCAGTTAAGTCTAAGAAGTTCACTTTGTCTACTATACAAATTTTAACAATATAAACACCAACAAATAGTACAGCAAAGAGGTGAGATCCCTTTTCATCAATACTAGTATGGTAGCAAGGAATGATACGAATGACAAAGTCATTCCATACAAACAGATATCACAATTATATTCATATCATCATTCATAAACAATTCTAATAACCATATATCACAATAAAATAAACAATAGCAGTTTTATCATAACAAATATCATCAATATATATGAAATGATTATGTCACACTACTTGAACATTGACCATGCCACAACAATATGTGTACTGATCATATGTATGCATACTGAACCAATTCCTACTCCATGGAGCTAATCACAATTTCAGAGATGAATGGATCTGGAACACATGTCAGCCTTAGCCCAAAGACAGTACCAGTCCATGAAAGGAACAATATTTGTCAGGTATTGTCAATGCATTGCAATGGAATTACAAAATCAAGTGATACATGGTACTTGCTCATTGTCCACTTGTTGCTCACCGTGCCTCGACGTCCCCAAGATCCATCATAGATCTCACTATTCAATTCTCATTCACTCTTAGGTAACAAAAAGCTATAATAGCCATCGGCTATATTCTATTCAATGCATGATACCTCAATGCATATCTCAATTTCATCTTTAGATTGTTCCCAAATGAGATTAGAACAACCGCTCATACAATTGTCTAATATCATAAGACCAATAAATATTACATAATTGCTCATACAATTACATAATATCACTGATACAGTCAGGTCCAGTACGTCAGTTCTTACAATAACTTTACTGTATTTTCAATTGGGTATCATTTTTAACACGTTTTCACAATCGTGTAACACTTTTATTACGTTTTCAAATCATATAACCATTTTCTGACGTTTTCTCTTTCATGTAAAATATTTAAACGTTTTCCAAATCGCGTAATGATTTTTTAATATTTTTGAAATCGCGTAGCTTAAAAATCATATTTTTAAGTCGCATAAATTAATATTCATCATTTTTCAACTATATAAAATATTTCTCGATATTTCAAACATCATTTTGGACTTTCCAAAAAACAATACAATTTCTAACTCAAAATTTCCTAACGCGCCTCAAAACCCAACGAGTGAGCTATACGTCAGTGAACTTCAAGTCACCAATTTATTTCTCTTTTATAAACTAAATCCACTAATTTAATTAATTCCAAAAATAAGTTTTTCTTACTTTTATATCTCAAAATCCCTTAATTTAAATTCTTTGCTATTTTAATCCATTCAATATTATGTTTAAAAAACATACTGTTTGTTCTAATCTGTTAATTCTTGGCATATTGGCCGAAAATCACAAATAACTTCATCATAAAATCTTTGTTCATTTTCATATCCACTTTCTTTCCAAATCCTTAAATCATTAAATAATTACCTACTCATCTAAAATTCATGATTAGTAAAATAATTTGAAATGCTTTGTTTCATATCAAGTAAAAAGCTGTGAGCTTCATGGTTCTTTGGAACCAAAATAGTATTCCTTTTCACATAATTCTCATCATATAACATATCACTTATGATATTTCCACCATCACATGTTTATGCTTAGTATGAAAACGATAAAATCATATTAAGCAACTAATCACAAATTAATCAAAATCATAACATCTTACATAATATTCAATCAATAAAATCATGCATACTTATCAAAACAATAAACATTAATCACCAAACAATCATAAACATGGAAAGCCTTAAACAAACAAGTGAATAAATCCTTATGGATTTTTCACCACTCACACATCTATTCCACACTACCAACATATAGTTGATGAGGTTAATTTCCCTCTTACCTTAAATGATGCTCCCAAGCTCCTTATATGTCTCCTTTCAAGTTAATGTTCTCCACAAAGTAGAACTTTAAACATAGAGAACATGTAATATTAATATCTAAAGCTTAACTAAAATAACCATGAATTCAAATCATGGTTTAGAACTTTGAATATAAGATTAGAAAAGAATATCAAGAACTTCACCCTTTATCCTTCAAATTTAGATCTTAGGAAAAGCTCTTGAAGATGGATGATTTGAAAGATGGTCTCAACATGAAAGATCCTTAGAATTGCATGGAGATTCAAGATCCAAGGTTGTTTAGAATTATTGAAGCTTGGAAGGTATTTTGGAAGGGTGTGGTCGTGAGCTTTGTGGGAGAGAAATGTAAGAACCTTTGTGTTCTTTGCTTGATAAGAAGATGGAGATGAATGAATCTTGAGAAATTCCTAACATGAAAGTGTCTTGGATTAATGAGAGGATTCAAGAAATGATATTGGTAGGAATTATAGAAGTTTGGAGAGTGAAGAAGAGTGCTTGGCCGAATCTATGGAGGAAGAGAAAGTGAGAGAGTTTTTGTTGCTTGTTCTTGGTTCTTTGGAGAAAAGGATGTGTAAGAGAGTAAGTGAGATGAATGAATGAATATTGTCCCCTATGTTGAGTGTTTGGTAGTGAAAGACCAAGGGAGAGAAAGGTGAGATATTTTGGTTTTGCTTGGATGAATGTTGAGCAAGGAAATGACCAAGTGCATAATGGAGTGAACTTGGCTCCATTTTGAGTGCATGGCCATGTGGTGCTCACCAAGGAGGTGGCCACTTTACTTGACCATTTTAGACCACCCATTGAAGCTCTTAAATCCTATTAGCTAGCCATAAAGGTTGTTATAACCATCAAGGTGGACTAGCTTCCTATTGGTTGGGTGGTTACTAACTTGTTTCCTATTGGTTGTCACTTCTGTTGACTATTTTCTATTGGTTCTTGTAAAGTCCAAGCCACTAAGTTGGATTCATCATCACCATTGGTTTGATCAAGGGTGGATATCCAAAGGCTTCACCTCTAAGTTTGCACTAGATATTTTTAGAGTCTCCTAGAACCTTCCTTTAGCCTCGAGTCACATGCTAAGTCACATAATGAGTCATCAGAGAGAAACTTCTAGAACGTGTGACTCACTGCGACAAGTCAGCATGGTGAGTCACTATGGAGATTTTTAGAACAGGTGAGTCAGCATTCTAGAAACCTCTAGAACATGATGAGTCACAGGGTGAGTCAGCATTCTACATCCTTCTAGAATGTGGCGAGTCATCGTTTCTGCAAGCTTCCAGAACATGCTGAGTCATAGGTGCTGAGGTGTCACGCCAAGTGTCAAGCTTCTATTGGTCCTTCGTGATGAGTCACAACTGCAATCGTTGACTAGTTCCTCATTGGTCCACATATAAAGTAAGTACTCAAGTACTTGATGACTCAACATTTTCTAAAATCTTCTAGAATAATCTAGAACATGTGAGTCACTAGGCTAGTCACCTAGGTGAGTCACCAAATGACGAGTCATCGTCTAAAACATTCTACAATGAGTGACTAGACTTGCGTCTAGAATCATCCACTAGATATTTTTTCAGAAAATATTATCTAATGGAAAATAAAACATACCCCGATTTAATTTTGTCAGATAAAATCGTAGAAAACAAAACTTCAAAATCTGTTTTTGGTTTCGAGTTTAGTAAGATCCCCGGTCTTCGAATCAACAGTATAAAATTTTCTGGCTCCGAAAATTTTTTATTTTTCAGAGCCCGCCCCTGGCCCACACATAGCCCAAACTATAAAAAATATATTAAATATTCAAAATATCAAAATATAAAAATAAAAAAATATTCAAAATATCTCAAATATATTAAAATATCTAAAATATCACAAAAATTCACAAAAATTATAATAATTATGAAATTCATGGAAATCAAATCAGATTAGTAAAAATAATTAAGGATTGACAGAAAGAAATAAAATGCGAAGGCTCATATACAACCAAAAATAATATTAAAATAATAAAAAATGTAAAAACTCCAAAAAATTCCTAAAAATAAAAAAAAAATTATAAAATTTACGAAAATCAAGTCAGATTAATAGAAATAATTAAGAATCAACAAAAATAATTAAAATACGAATTTTTGGAGTGTTACAACTCTCTCCCTCTAAAAAGAATTTCGTCCTCGAAATTTTCGTACCTTTAGAACGAATGTGGGTATTGCTCCTTCATCTTGTTCTCCAGCTCCTTTGTTGCGTCTCCACTTGTGTAATTCCAGATTACTCTAACCAATGAAATCTCTTTGCCTCATGTTTAACTCCTTCGGATCAAGTAGATACCTCAGACTTTTGTAATCGCTGAAGACATTGAATGTTGCTCTTCAATTGCCTTAAAGCATATGCTACAACCTTTTAGTTTTGCATCGGTACACATCCTAAACCCTGATGTGATGCATCACAGTTCACTTCAAAAGATTCGTTGGAATCAGGTAGAATTAACACCGGTGAAATAGTCAAGCACCTTTTTAACTTTTTAAAAAAATTTCCTCATATGCATCAGTCCAGGTAAACGCTCGATCCTTTCCGGTAAGCTGGGTGAGAGGTCTTGCGACCTTGGAAAATCTCTCAATAAATTTTCAATAGTAACTAGCCAATCCTATAAAACTACGAATTTTCGATGCAATCTTCGGTCTTTCTCATTCAAGAACTATTTCAACCTTTGACAGATCAATCGCAATCCTTTTTTTAGAATCACGTGACCCAAAAACTGAACTTCATCTAACCAGAACTTGCATTTCAACAACTTAGCATATAACTCCTTCTCCTTTAGAACTTGGAGTATCACACTGAGATGTTCAGCATGTTCCTTATGATTTCGAGAATAGATCAGAATGTCGTTAACAAAGATAATGACAATTCTGTCTAGATAAGGACAAAAGATTCTACTCATATAATTCATGAATATTACAGGAGCATTCGTCACTCCGAATGGCATTGCTTGTATTTTCCTTAACTTTATATCGATTCACTCTCCTGGCTTTGCTCTTAACATGAAGTGTCTCACAAATCGAGTTCTCTTCCAACAGCACTACATTTGAACTATGACATGAATTTGAATAGGAACATCATTTCTTGTAATTGAGGTACATGAAAAACATTCCGAAGATTTTAGGAAGAAAAGGGTAGCAAAACTATTTGATATATTACTGAACATATCCAACAAAGAATTTGATATTGCCCGATTTTAAGAATAAGTTTTATGGAACACTAAAATTTTACTGAAACAATCTATAAGATATGGTTGGAAGATAACCAATCCATTTTTAAGATCACGTCTATCTTGTGAAGGAGGTAGACAGTTTAGATTATCAGAAAAGATTTGGTCTTTAACAGAAATAGGATTGTTTAAGGAACTGGACAGTAACAATAGGTTTGGTAATAGAAGCAGAAATAGATAAGTCAAAAGGTAACGAAGATACTAATAGCTCTAATCAGCCTATATAGTGAATTAGCCATAAAAGAATAGGTTGGATCAAGAATATATTTTCGCAATTGCGACACATGAAAAATATTATGAATGTGTAGAAAGAAAAGATGGTGAAGTCATCTAATATGCTACCGGACCTATCCAATAGAGAAATTATTGTGGCCCGATGAATTGAGAAGTGAGCTTTTTTTTAAATTGAATAATTCAACCGACAGGTCTAACAGAGTATGGATGGTTGGAAAACAACTAATCTGTAATCTTAGATCGTGTCTGTTTCATGAAAGAGATAAACACATTGAATTAACAGAAAAAATTTAGTCATTTAACAGACTTAGGATAGTTCAAGTAACTCGAGTTATCAACCACAAGTTTTAGTAATAGAAGTAGAAATAACTAGATCAAAAGATAATGAAGACACATATAACATCTAATTGGTCCACACAATCATATGCCATAAAGGGATGGGTTATGCCCAACATTATACAGTATAGTTAAAGGATCACCTCCTATGGCATAATCTCTGTTGTTTTGGTCCTCAGTTTAGGATGCTTTCGCTCTATTCAGATTATTAATTCTCCCTTCTACTTGGGATTTTGAAGCACATATTTTACCAACAGAAGACTTTGTCTTTGGTGAAGTACAATTTTCTAGAAACATGTCCAGGTTTTCCGCACTTAAAACAAATTACTCCTTTAAATGTACAATCCTTTGTTAAGTGGCATTTTCCACATCTCATGCATGCCATGGTCCGACTAAAACTACCACCTCTCGTACCTCCTCCATTTGATTATTGTTGCTGTTGATTTCCCTGCGATCGTAAATATGTTTTCCGCTAGAATCGCTTGACTTTACGATTTCTTCTCATTCGGAAGTAATATGGTCCAATGTTATAGTGTCCCATATCCTGAGACTGATTCAACCCTAACAAAATCTGGGCCTCGGTTATCGGTTCCTACTGTTGAATGAGCCTTCTAGTTTGTTGCATAATTACATCAGTCGTTCTCCATATTGCTTCCATAGTTGCAGTCATATCGCCATTATCACGTCCCGCTTCCACAAGCGTACGTCTACCACAAGCCATTGTCTTTTCTTTGAAAACAAACAAATCAAAACACAATGGAACCTAAAGTAACCATTCTAAACAACATTGTCTCCTTTCGAAGTACAAGCACAGAGAGTCACACAACACAAACAAGACAGACCTAACCACAAAACCCCAAAAGACTCTAACCGTGCTCTGATACCAACTAATGTAACACCCTTTGTAGGGCATTACATTTCCAACTACAAACTCATAATCTGAAAACTATTTCATAAAAGTATTTGAGTTATAAAACATAGGTTTTAAAATTTTTTTTCCTGGAAACATAAACTTACCGAAATTTATAGATAATATTGAAAAATAGATTTAAACTAATTAATATACATCACAGATGATAATCACATATTTTATACATTAATAAACTCTCATTTTTAGTCATTTACACTCTTCATGTACTTAATTAATTAAGTCGAGTTATGTTTTGTAAGATTGGACTCAAATTGGACTTAATGGATTTTTTTAGCATTATTTGGGTCTTACACTGTTTCTATATTTTGGTCATATCTTGAGTTCTAGATGTCTAGAAATTATGAATTTTACCTTGTAGGAAACCTGATAAAGCTCTACAACTTTGATGAGAGCTCAAAGTCTCATTCAGACATCTAGTGGAGCTAATTGGGCTTGGAAGTCGAAACATGAGTTTTGTGACTGGAACCTGAATAGTGTACAGTAATCAGAGCATAACTTGAGCTGTAGAAACTTTCTTGGGCTGAAATTTGGAGAGTTGAAAGTTAAGACCCATATCTATAACTTTCATGAAGAACATAAGAGCTCATACGGACGGTTTAGAGGTGATATTGGGTATGGAAGTCAAAACAGAGGTGCTGAAACTAGGCCTGAATAGTCTGCAGTAATTGGGTCATATCTTGGGTTGTAGGATGAATTTTTGGATGATTTTGGTGCCATTGGAAAGCTGAGACAAAATGCTACAACTTTCATGAAGAGCATATTGCTTCATTCTGATAGCATCCATGAGATCAACACTCAATGATTTCGGAGACAAAGAAGCTCAATAATTTTCCACTCACCATTTGGCATTTTCCACTCATTTATCCACTCATCCACCTACTCTTAATTAGCCCCCTTGTCATTTTGTATCCCTAATCCTCTATAAAAGGCATCATTGGCTGATCATTTGGTGCTCTTAGTGTTAGGCTTAGTTTTTACAACTTATGGTTATGCTTGTTTATTATTTTCCTTTATTGTAATTTTCTCTTGTTCTAAATTGAAGCTATGTTCATCTTTCTCTTCTTCTCTCTTTCTTTCTTCTTATCTATAAGTAACTAAATCTTCATCTTGCTTAGGTGAAAGAGTGAAGCTCTTGGTAATGAAATAAGGTTAGATTATTCTATTTCTTGTGCTTAAATGATATATTATCAAATGGACATTATATGTGTTGTATTTTGTTTCCAATCAATTTAGAAACCTTCTTTGTATAATGGAGATCTTGATTTATTGTAGACAATAGGATTGGCACAGTGAATGCTTGAACTCATTTACAAATGTTGGTAGATAATTAAAGGAATCATAATATGATTACATATATAATTGAACTTTGAATGTTATATTTTCCGATTAGAACCTCCGTTGTGTGTGGATTTCAATTGAGTTATAAAGAGAAATAATCTTACCTTTAATTTATTACCAAGAGTAGATCTCCTAACCCAAGCAAGTTCTTAAATTCATTTGTGAACATCTTTTATTACTTTTGGTGTTGTGACAAATCCTTTTCTTACCTCAATTAATTTTTCTTCATCTATTCCCTGTGGATTGACTTCGGACTCCCGAGAAATTTGTTTACTTGAGACAACCTGCACTTGGGTTTGTATCTTTAAATCCTGCAATCAAGTTTTTAGCGCCGTTGTCGGGGACTTGATTTGAAGTTTTAATTTATTAAGGATCTTTTTATTTAATAAAATCTATTCTCTCTTCTCCCTCACCGGAGCAAAAGATCGGCTTGCTGATCCTTCGGTTTCTTTACTAACTCTCTAACTTTCTAACTATCTAACTTACTAACCTACTAACTTGCTAACATACTAACTTTTATATTTCTGTCATTTATTTTCTGCCTTCTAACTTTTATTTTATGTCATTTATTTTCTCTTTACTAACTTTTATTTTCTCATTATTTATTATTGCTTTCTAACATAACGAAATAATCTTTCTTCTTCTCTTCTCTTTCACCACTCTGGTGGGGCTCGCTCTCTCCGCTTTTTATATTTTAAATTTTTTTTGCAATTTACTTTCTGCACTTTATTTTTTACAATTTATTTTCTCGCACTTTACTTTCTACACTTTCTAACTTACTAATTATTAACTCTCTAATTATCTAACTTTTTACTTTATCAGTTATCTAACTTTTTACTTATTAATATTTATTGGGTGGTTGGTTTATACCACATCCTTGTTAATATTTAATGGCGGGTTATACCGCCAGCTTGTACATTATTTTTGTTTATTTAATTTAAGTTATTTATGTATTTATGCTTAATTGGTATCGTGATTTAAATTCTGATCGTTTAGTTAAAATTAATCCTGGTACTTTATATATTGATTTGTTTGAATCACAATCACACATAATTGACATAATGGCTGAAAATGAAAGTGTATATGATGAACATGAAAATCAACCGTTGCGAACCATGCGTGAATATTTGCAACCACCTCGAAGTTCTAGTCCATCATGTTTTATCTTTCCACTCAATGCCAACAATTTTAGGTTTAAGCCAGGTATGATTTCTTTACTTCCTAATTTTCATGGTTTAGAATCTGAAAGTCCATATTTACATCTGAAAGAATTTGAGGAAGTATGTATTGCTTTCAATGACCAAAATTACACTGAAGAGATTATTAAGCTTAAATTGTTTCCTTTTTCTTTAAAAGATAAAGTAAAATCTTGGCTTAACACTTTGAAACCTAGAGCAATTGGCACATGGCAAGAAATGCAAGGTGAGTTCTTAAAGATTTTTTTTCCAACACATAAAACCAATGCTATGAAAAGACAAATCCAAATTTTTTTCCAAAATTCAAATGAAGCATATTTTCAATGTTGGGAACGGTTTAAAGATTTGTTAAATTCTTGCCTACATCATGGTTTTGAAAAATAGCGTACTATAAGCTTCTTTTATGAAGGTTCAACACCTGAAACTAAACAATTTGTGAAAACAATGTGCAATGGTAAGTTTCTTGATAAAGAACCTGATGAAGCTTTAGACTATTTAAACCAGTTGGCTGAAAATTCTCAATCTTGGCATAGTACTAACCCTTCTGAAAATTCAATTAGATCTAACCTTGCAAGTGCTAATAAAGGAAAATATCACCTTAGTCAAGAGGAAGATCTAAATGCTAGGTTTGCCAGTTTGGCTAGAAAGGTTGAAGTCATGGAATTAAGAAAAGCAAAAGAAATCAAATTTGTGCAAAATGAAGAAATTTGTGGCATTTGTGATGACTTAGGACACTCAACACACGAATGTCCTAACATTCCTGTTTTTAAAGAAGTTGTACATGAGCAAGTAAATGCAATGAATAATTTTAAAAAGCCATTTACTTCTTCTTTTTCAGATACATACAATCTGGGATGGAGAAATCACCCGAACTTCAGCTAGAGAATAATAATTAGTCATAATTCGTGCAACCACCACCTCCTCAGGTACAACAAGACTCTCAAAATTCTCAAGGATATGCACCTTATGTCCCACCATATAGGAAAAACCTTGAAGAAACACTGCATGCATTCATAGAAAAGCAAGAGGCCATTAATAAATAAAATAATCAAACCATGAATGACATAAAAGATACTCTTGCTAAACTTTCTTCTGCACTCACCATTCACGAGAAAGGACAATTTCCTTCTCAACCTCAACCAAATCCCAAGGGTCAGCACAGTCTAAATGAGGGTAGTTCAGAAAATTAACAAATGGACTAAGTCAAGTCAGTGATAACTCTTAGGAGTGGAAATGTTGTTGAAAAACAAATTCTTGAACCTTGTGAGAAAGAAGATGAACCAATTCCCCAAGAAAATGAAGAAGTTGACCAAAAGGAGACCAAACTCTCGCCTTCACCCCTATTTCCTCAAGCATTGAATAATCCAAAGAAATTGGACCACCACACTAATATTTTTGAAATTTTGAAACAAGTGAAAATCAATATTCCTCTATTAGATGCTATCAAACAGATTCCTTGTTATGCTAAATATTTGAAGGACTTGTGCACTGTTAAAAGGAAATTAAATGTGAAAAAGAAAGCATTTTTGGCTGAACAGGTAAGCTCCATTCTTCAGAATAATAATGTGTTGAAATATAAAGACCTGGTTGTCCTACAGTTTCATGCATTATTGGAGAACATAAAATTGAAAAAGCTTTACTTGATCTTGGTACTAGTGTCAATTTGCTTCCATATTCAGTTTATCAGCAACTCAACTTGGGTGAATTAAAACTAACTTATGTAACTCTTCTACTTGCCGATAGATCAATTAAAATTCCAAAAGGAATAGTGAAAGATGTGTTGGTTCAAGTTGATAAATTCATATATCCTGTGGATTTTATTATCTTGGATACTGAACCTATGGTTGATAGTTGCAAGTCAATTCCTGTTATTTTAGGCCACACATTTTTAGCAATATCAAATGCTTAGATAAATTGCAGAAATGGAGTGGTGAAGCTAACATTTGGAAACATGACACTGGAGCTCAATGTTTTTAACATGTGCAAGCAACCACAAGAAGTCCTTAATGAAAAGGAGGAAGTTGAAGGAATTGAAGCCATCATAGATGATCATCTTCAAACAAGGAGTTCTTCTGACCCATTAGAAATTTGTTTAGTCAATTCATTTGATTCAGGCATGTAATTAAAAGATGATATCTTTGAAATATGCTCTTTGCTTGATTGTACACAGGCAATGGAGTACAAGAGATGGAAGCCAAGATTTGAAGAGCTAAAACCCATGAATGATAATGCCCATGAAGAAGTACCCACACTGAAACTAAAGCCATTACCTGCTGGGTTGAAGTACATATTTTTGGGAGAAAAGCAAAACTTTCCAGTGATAATTTCCTCGTCTCTTACTGAAGTACAAGAAGGTATGTTAACAGAAGTACTTAAAAGGCATAAAAGTACAATTGGATGGACATTAAAGGACATAAAAGGTATTAATCCATTAATTTGTACACATAGAATATATTTAGAGGATAATGCTAAAACTTCTCAACAGCCTCAAAGAAGATTAAATCCACACATAAAAGAGGTAGTTAGAGCTAAAGTCCTTAAATTGCTTAATGTTGGAATTATCTATCTTATCTCTAATAGTCAATGGGTAAGCCCTACACAAGTTGTGCCTAACAAATCTGGAATAACAGTAGTTGAAAATGATAAGGGTGAATTAATACCTACGCGAGTCTCATCTAGTTGGCGTATGTGTATTGATTTTAGAAAATTAAATGTTGCTACTAGGAAAGATCATTTCCCCTTACCATTTCTTGATCAAATTCTGGAAAGGGTAGCAGGACATCCATACTACTGTTTTCTTGATGGTTTTTTGGGTTATAATCAAATACCAATTGCATTAGAAGATCAAGAAAAGACAACTTTTACATGTCCCTTTGGTACTTTTGCATATCAAAGAATACCTTTTGGCCTTTGTAATGCTCTAGCAACATTTCAAAGATGCATGTTAAGTATTTTTAGTGACATGATTGAGCATTATTTAGAGGTTTTCATGGATGATCTGACAGTTTTTGGAAATTCTTTTGAAAATTATATTGATAATTTGGAAAAAGTTCTTAAAAGATGAGAATAAAAAGGATTTGTGCTAAACTGGGAAAAATGTCATTACGGTTACCTCAGGAATAGTGTTAAGTCATGTGATATCTTCTAAAGGAATTGAAGTTGATAAGGCCAAAGTTGAATTAATTGCTCATTTGCCTTCCCCAAAAACAGTCAGAGAAGTTAGTTCCTTTTTAGGACATGCTGGATTTTATAGAAGATTCATTAAGGACTTTAGTGCCATATCTAGACCATTATGTAATCTTCTGTTAAAAGATGCACCATTTGATTGGACTCAAGAATGTCAAAAAAATTTTAAAAAATTAATTGGTCTTCTGACATCTGCTCCTATTATGCAATCTCCTGACTGGTCTTTGCCTTTTGAGTTAATGTGTGATGCTAGTGATTTTGCTGTGGACGCTATTTTAGGCCAAAGAAAGGAAGATAAGCCTCATGTGATTTGTTACGCAAGTAGAACTTTAAATAGTGCACAAATAAATTACACCACTACTGAAAAAGAACTACTTGCTATAATTTTTGCACTGGACAAATTTTGATCTTACTTAATTGGTTCTTCTATTGTGATTTTCACCGATCATTCTGCTGTTAGATATTTGATGTCTAAGCAGGATGCCAAACCAAAATTGAAAAGGTGGATCTTGTTGCTTCAAGAATTCAACATCATAATAAAAGATAAGAAAGGAGCCGAAAATGTGAAAAGTGAAGCTTTTGGTAATGAAATAAGGTTAGATTATTCTATTTCTTGTGCTTAAATGATATATAATCAAATGGACATTATATATGTTGTATTTTGTTTCCAATCAATTTAGAAACCTTCTTTGTATAATGGAGATCTTGATTTATTGTAGACAATAGGATTGGCACAGTGAATGCTTGAATTCATTTACAAATGTTGGTAGATAATTAAAGGAATCATAATATGATTGCATATATAATTGAACTTTGAATGTTATATTTTTCGATTGGAACCTCCGTTATGTGTGGATTTCAATTGAGTTATAAAGAGAAATAATCTTACCTTTAATTTATTACAAATAGTGGATCTCCTAACCCAAGCAAGTTCTTAAATTCATTTGTAAACATCTTTTATTACTTTTGGTGTTGTGACAAATCCTTTTCTTACCTCAATTAATTTTTCTTCAACAATTCCATGTGGATCGACCTCGGACTCCCGAGAAATTTATTACTTGAGACAACCTGCACTTGAGTTTGCATCTTTAAATCCCGCAATCAATAGACTCCACATAATATTCAATAGTACTTAGAACATAAAACTTACAGACTCAAGGAAATAGTAGCAAACCTCATGGTGAGTCCTACTTAATAACACGGTAATAACACTAACGAGAAAACTCAAGATACTTATTCCGTTCCACATCCATCTCAACGCGTCAGATATCTATTTCTCTGCAAAACTGCACATTATCGAAACTGGGAAGATCACTCCTCGTTTGTCTATTATACAAATTTTAACAATACAAATACTAACAAAAAGGTGAGATCCCCTTTCATCAATACTAGTATGGTAGCAAGGAATGATACGAATGACAAAGTCATTCCATATATGTCATCATTCATAAACAATTCCAATAACCATATATCACAATAAAATAAACAATAACAGTTTTATCATAACAAATATCATCAATATATATGAAATGATTATGTCACACTACTTGAACATTGACCATGCCACAATAATATATGTACTGACCATGTGTATGCATACTGAACCAATTCTTACTTTATGGAGCTAATCACAATTTCAGAGATGAATGGATCTGGAACACATGTCAGCCTTAGCCCAATGACAGTACTAGTCCACGAAAGGAATAATGTTTGTTAGTTATTGTCAATGCATTACAACAAAATTACACAATCAAGTGATACATGGTACTTGCCAACTGTCCACTTGTTGCTCACGGTGGCTCGATGCCCCCCCAAGATCTATCATAGGTCTCACTATTCAATTCTCATTCACTCCTAGGCAACAAAAAGCCATAATAGCCATTGGCTATATTCTGTTCAATGCATGATATCTCAATGCATATCTCAATTTCATCTTTAGATTGTTCCCAAATGAGATTAGAACAACCGCTCGTACAATTGTCTAATATCATAAGATCAATGAATATTACATAATCGCTCATACAATTACATAATATCACCGATACATCCGGGTCCAGTACGTTAGTCCTTATAGTAACTTTACTGTATTTTCAATTGCGTATCATTTTTAACGCGTTTTCACAATTGCGTAACACTTTTGTTACGTTTTCAAATCACATAACAATTTTCTAATGTTTTCTCATTCACGTAAAATATTTAAACATTTTCCAAATCGCATAGCGATTTTTCAACTTTTTTGAAATCGCGTAGCTTAAAAATCATATTTTTAAGTCGCATAAATCATTTTTCATCATTTTTCAACTACATAAAATATTTCTCGATATTTCAAATATCATTTTGGACTTTCAAAAAATCAATACAATTTCTAACACAAAATTTCCTATCACGCCTCAAAATCCAACAGGTGAGCTATATGTCAGTGAACTTCAAGTCACCAATTTATTTCTCTTTTATAACCTAAATCCACTAATTTAATTAATTCCAAAAATAAGTTTTTCTTACTTTTATATCTCAAATTCCCTTAATTTAAATCTTTTGCTATTTTAATCCATTCAATATTATGTTTAAAAAACGTACTGTTTGTTCTAATTTGTTAATTCTTGGCATATTGGCCGAAAATCACAAATAACTTCATCATAAAATCTTTGTTCATTTTCATATCCACTTTCTTTCCAAATCCTTAAATCATTAACTTATTACCTACTCTTCTAAAACTCATGATTAGTAAAATAATTTGAAATGTTTTGTTCCATATCAAACAAAAAGTCATGAGCTTCAAGGTTCTTTGGAACCAAAATAGTTTTCCTTTCCACATAATTCTCATCATATAACATATCACTTATGATATTTCCACCATCACATGTTCATGCTTACTATGAAAACGATAAAATCATATTAAGCAACTAATCACAAATTAATCAAAATCATAACATCTCATATAATAATCAATCAATAAAATCATGCATACTTATCAAAACAATAAACATATCATCTCACATAATAATTAATCAATAAAATCATGCATACTTATCAAAACAATAAACATATTAATCACCAAACAATCATAAACATGGAAAGCCTTAAACAAACAAGTGAATAAATTCTTATGGATTTTTCATCACACACACATCCATTCCATACCACCAACACATGGTTGATGAGATTATTATCCCTCTTACCTTGAATGATGCTCCCAAGCTCCTTGTATGTCTCCTTTCAAGTTGATGTTCTCCACCAAGTAAAACATTTAAACAAAGAAAACATATAATATTAATATCTAAACCTTAACTAAAATAACCATGGATTCAAATCATGGTTTAGAACTTTGAATATAAGATTAGAAAAGAATATCAAGAACTTCACCCTTTATCCTTCAAATTTAGATCTTAAGAAAAGTGCTTGAAGATGGATGATTTGAAAGATGGTCTCAACATGAAAGATCCTTAGAATTGCATAGAGATTCAAGATCCAAGGTTTGTTTAGAATTATTGAAGCTTGGAATGTATTTTGGAAGGGTGTGGTCGTGAGCTGTGTGGGAGAGAAATGTAAGAACCTTTGTGTTCTTTGCTTGATGAGAAGATGGAGATGAATGAATCTTGAGAAATTCCTAACATGAAAGTGTCTTAGATTAATGGGAGGATTCAAGAAATGATATTGGTAGGAATTATAGAAGTTTAGAGAGTAAAGAAGAGTGCTTGGCCGAATCTATGGAGGAAGAGAAAGTGAGAGAATTTTAGTTGCTTGTTCTTGGTTCATTGGAGAAAAGGATGTGTAAGAGAGTAAGTGAGATGAATGAATGAATATTGTCCCCTATGTTGAGTGTTTGGCCGTGAAAGACCAAGGGAGAGAACGGTGAGATATTTTGGTTTTGCTTGGATGAATGTTGAGCAAGGAAATGACCAAGTGCATAATGGAGTGAACCTAGCTCCATTTTGAGTACATGGCCATGTGGTGCTCACCAAGGAGGTGGCCACTTTGCTTGACCATTTTACACCACACATTGAAGCTCTTAAATCCTATTAGCTAGCCATAAAGGTTGTTACAACCATCAAGGTGGACTAGCTTCCTATTGGTTGGGTGGTTACTAACTTGTTTCCTATTGGTTGTCACTTTCATTGACTATTTTCTATTAGTTCTTGGAAAGTCCTAGCCACTAAGTTGGACTCATCATCACCATTGGTTTGATCAAGGGTGGATATCCAAAGGCATCACCTCTAAGTTTGCACTAGATATTTTTAGAGTCTCCTAGAACCTTCCTTTAGCCTTGAGTCACATGCTGAGTCACATAGCGAGTCATCAGAGAGAAACTTCTAGAACGTATGACTCACTGCAATAAATCAGCGTGGTGAGTCACTATGGAGATTTTTAGAACAGGTGAGTCAGCATTCTAGAAACCGCTAGAACATGATGAGCCACAAGGTGAGTTACTGTTCTACATCCTTCTAGAATGTGGTGAGTCATCGTTTCTACAAGCTTCCAGAATATGCTGAGTCATTGGTGCTGAGGTGTCATGCCAAGTGTCAAGCTTCTATTGGTCCTTCATGATAAGTCACAGCCGCAATCGTTGACTAGTTCCTCATTAGTCCACATATAAAGTAAGTACTCAAGTACTTGATGACTAGGCATTTTCTAGAATCTTCTAGAATAATCTAAAACATGTTAGTCACTAGGCTAGTCACCTAGGTAAGTCACCAAACGACGAGTCATCGTCTAGAACATTCTAGAGTGAGTGACTAGACTTGCGTCTAAAATCATCTACTAGATATTTTTTTAGAAGATATTATGCAATGGATAATAAAACATACCTTGATTTTATTTTGTCAGATAGTAGAAAACAAAACTTCAAAAATTGTTTCCAATTTCGGGTTTAGTAAGATCCCCCATCTCTGAATCAACAGTACAAAATTTTTCGTCTTCAAATTTTTTTTATTTTTTCGGGCCCGTCCTGGGCCCACATACAGCCCAAAATATCAAAAATATATTAAATATTCAAAATATTCCAAAATATAAAAATATAATAAAATATTCAAAATATCTCAAATATATTAAAATATTCAAAATATCTTGAAATATCTAAAATATCACAAAAACTCACAAAAATCATAATAATTATGAAATTCATGAAAGTCAAATCAGATTAGTAAAAATAATTAAGGATTGACAGAAAGAAATAAAATACAAAGGCTCATATACAACCCCAAAAATAATATTAAAATAATAAAAAACGTAAAAACTCTCCAAAATTCCTAAAAATCACAAAAATTATAAAATTCATGAAAATCAAGTCAGATTAATAAAAATAATTAAAAATCAACAAAAATAATTAAAATACAAATTTTCGGGGTGTTACAACTCTCCCTCCCTAAAAAGAATTTCGTCCTCGAAATTTTCGTACCATTAGAATAAATGAGGGTATTGCTCCTTCATCTTGTCCTCCAACTCCCTTGTTGCATCTCCACTTGCGTCATTCCAAATTACTCTAACTAACGAAATCTCTTTGCCTCTTGTTTAACTCCTTCGGATCAAGCAGATACCTCAGACTTTTGTAATCGCTGAAAACATTGAATGTTGCTCTTCAATTGCCTTGAAGCCTATGCTACAACCTTTCAGTTTTGCATCAACACACATCCTAAACCTTGATGTGACGCATCACAGTTCACTTTAAAAGATTCGCTAGAATCAGATAGAATTAACATCGGTGAAGTAGTCAAGTACCTTTTCAACTTTTTAAAAAAATTTCCTCGTATGCATTAGTCCATATAAACGCTCGATCCTTTCCAGTAAGTTGGGTGAGAGGTCTTGCGACTTTGGAAAATCTCTCAATAAATTTTTGATAGTAACCGACCAATCCTACAAAATTACAGATATCTGATGCAGTCTTCAGTCTTTCTCATTCAAGAACTGTTTCAACCTTTGACAGATCAATCGCAATCCCTTCTTTAGAATCACATGACCCAAAAACTAAACTTCATCTAACCAGAACTTGCATTGCAACAACTTAGCATATAATCGCTTCTCCTTTAGAACTTGGAGAACCACACTGAGATGTTCAACATGTTCCTCAAGATTTCAAGAATAGATCAGAATGTCATTAACAAAGATAATGATAATTCTGTCTAGATAAGGATGAAAGATTCTACTCATATAATTCATGAATATTACAGGAGCATTCGTCACTCCAAATAACATTACTTGTATTTTCCTGAACTTTGTATCGCTTCACTCTCCTACCTTTGCTCTTAACAGGAAGTGTCTCACAAATCAAGTTCTCTTTCAACAGCACTGTATCTGATACTATGACATGAATTTGAATAGGAACATCATTTCTTGCAATTGAGGTACATGAAAAATATTTCGAAGATTTTAGGAAGAAAAGGGTAGCAAAACTATCTGATATGTTACCGGACATATCTAACAAAGAATTTGATATTGCCTGATTTTAAGAATAAGTTTTCTAGAATGCGCTATGGGTACTATGAGTATCTCGTGATGTCGTTTGGAGTGACAAATGCTCCTGCCGCATTCATGGATTACATGAATTAGATATTTTGTCTTTATCTAGATAGATTTGTTGTTATCTTTATCGATAACATTCTGATCTATTCTCAAAAATCGGGAGGAACATACTGAACGTCTTGATATATTTCTCCAGATTTGGAAGGAGAAGAATTCGAATGCCAAGTTATCAAAGTGTAAATTTTGGTTGGAGGAAGTTAATCTTTTGGATCATGAGATTTCAAAGGAAGGAATTGATGTGAATTCATCAAAGGTTGAAGCAGTTCTTCAATGGGAAAGACCAGAGACCGTAACAGAGATTCGTAGCTTGTGGGACTAGTCGGATATTATTGAAGTGTTATCAATGGGTTCTCTAAGATAGCGAGACCTATCACCCAGCTTACAAGAAAAGAATCAAGCTTTTCTATGGACCGACGCATGTGAAGAAAGTTTTCAAGGGTTGAAGAGACGTTCGACTACTTCGCCAGTTTTGGTTCTACCTAATCCCAATGAACCCTTTGTGGTGTTTTGTGATGTTTCACATCAAGGTTTAGAATATGTGCCTATGCAGAATGGAAGGTTGTGGCATATACTTCAAGGCAATTAGGAGTATATGAGAAGAACTACCCTACACGAACATGGAGTTGACTACTATTGTGTTTGTGTTGAGAATCTGGAGGCATTTTCTACATAGAGCAACATTCAGCGTCTACAGTGATTATTAGAGTCTGAAATATCTGGCTGATTAGAAGGAGATTAAATATGAGATGTTACATAGACGGCGATGTAAGACACCTTTGTGTTAGCACCAAGACAGTGAAAGGATTGCGATTGGACCCGAACTTGTACAATAAGCAACGGATAAAGTTAAGATGACTTAGGAAAGGATGTAAACAACTCAGGGGGAAAAGAAATTGCATTAGTAAATGCGATTTGGAATGATGTAGTTGGAGACGCAACGTGGGAACAAGAGGACAAGATGAAGGAACAATATCCACATCTATTCTAAGGTATAACAAATTTCGAAGATAAAATTTCTTGTTAGAAGGGGAGAGTTGTAACACCCCCAAAATTACTTGTTTCATGATTTGTATTCATTTTATAATATTTATGAATTTTGCGAATTTTTGTGAATTATTTCGATGACTTTGATTATTTTATTATATTCCTCGATTGCACGTTAAGTGGGGCCAGAAAAAAAATATTTTTTTGAGACCAAAAAATTTTGGACTGTGAAATGGGGCCAGGGATCTTACTAAACCCCATTCCGGACACAGTTTACGAAGTTTTATTTTTTGAGATTTTATCTGACAGATAAAATTCGGGTACATCCTATTATCCAACAGGTAATAAATACTGATTTTGTTAACTGTAACTTTTGTCCATTTGATAATAGCTTTTAGTAAAGTACAAGTCATCTTTCTAGAAGGTTCACTTTATGACATCACATGGATGACAACATCCTTGACTTTTTCAAAAAGTAAGACCAAGCTTCCTAAGGAAGCTTCCTCAAAACTTAATGAAGAAGCTTTCTACTAAGCTTATTGGAGAAGCTTCTCCTTTCTCTCTCATTGGATGACTACGGTTTTGGAGGGCGAAAGTGGATGCTCACTTTGTCATTTTTCCATCCAAGTTCATTTTATTTTATCTCTCCAAAAAGCTACACACTTTTCTCCCAATTTTTTTTTCTCATTTTCTCTTCCTCCTTTCCTCTCCAAGCTCCACGGCAACACCTCCTTTCTCCACTCTCCATGCTTTCTTAATTTCAAGCTATCACCTTGCTTGAAACTACACCTCACTTGAAACTTTTTCTTGTTGGAACCATCCCCAAAAACTCATCTTCATATTTCTATCATTGTTATCAAAACACTAAAAAGTTCTCACCTTTCTCACCCAAACCCCACAGCCAAAGCATCACCTTAAAGGGTTCAAGACTTAGTTTTTGTTTGTTCATCTTCATCTCTATTTTCTTGAAGCCAAGAAACACAAAAGCCCTCACCTTTCTCTTCTCTAAAGCTCAAGACCAACACCCCAAGAACCACTCATCCATTTTCTTTAATTTAATCCATCCATATTTCTTAAATCTAGACCATATTTGAAGACTTTTTCATGTTGTGACCATCTTCTAAATCTTCCATCTTCAAGAACTTTTTCAAGATCAAAGTTTAGGGCTTTTAAGGTGAAAATCTCTCCATTTTCATTTTTCTCTTGATTTTAAGGTTTCTAAACCAAGTGATTTTCGACCATGCCTTGTTTATGGCTTAATTGTGGTGTGTGGATGTTTGAAAACTTCTAGGGTTTGGTTTTGGTGGAGGACAAAAATCAATCAAGGAGACATCAAGGAGCCTTTTTTTTATCTTCTCTTGAGGTAAGAGGGAGATTAACCTCATTGACCAAACATGGTGGTGAGAAAATAGAAATGTTGTATTTGTAAGTGAAGAATCCATGTGAGGATTCCTTCACTTAATTATGTGGTGATGGTTTATGCTTATTTGCTTTATATGAATTTGACATTATATGATTTATGCTTATGTGCTTAGTTATGCTCTATTATGATTTATGCATGGATGTGTTATAGTGTGATTTGAAAATTGAAGTATGATATGTGCTTCGAATCTTGTTGTTGGTGTAACACCCCGAAAAATTATAATTTTAGAATAAGTGATCAATTTACAATACTTGGGATTTTTAGGATTTTTTCTGGATCTTTCGGAGAACGCAGAATATTTTAATATTATTTCTCGTCTTGCGTGCACATTGGGCGGAATTGGCAAAACGACTGTAACGCTCCCAAAGTTGAAAAATTTTATTACGAATAGTTATTTTCTAATGTTTGTGATTTATGTGAGTTCTTTCAGAATTTTTTGGAAACGACGAATATTTTAATATATTCCTCGTTTTACGTGTGTATTAAGCAGAGTCGGGAAAATGAAATATTTTTCCCGAGAACCTTGGACTATGAAAACGTCGACGGGGGATCTTACTAAACCCGAGGCCGGACACAGTTTACAAGGTTTCACATTTTTCGAGAAATCTTAACAGATGAGATAATAAAACACTGTGAGAAATTTATCTGTCAGATTTGTAATGCTGACTCCTACCAACTATAACTATTGTCCAATAAATAATAACATACATTAGAAATATTATCACATTATTCAAAATCTAATTTTTGTATCACATCTATTAGTTTTAATTTCAAAAGAAAGATTAAATTTAATCCAAGCTTGTTATGAGAAGCTTCCTAGCAATTTCCCTTGCAACACATTTTTCTCTCTCCCTTTTTCCATTCTTCTACGGCAGAAGCTACAAGGGGGGAAGCCTAAATATTTCCCCTCCATTGTCTTCATATTTCACTCTCATTTCTCTACACCCAAATACCCATTTCTCTTTTTCTCTCTTCTCCTTCCTCTCCACCGTACACACACACACACACCCTCACATTGGAGACCAATTTCCTCATTTGCCAAACCAATCACATTTTCTTGTTCCTTCCACCATTCCAAGACTACTCTCCTTGTTGGTTATCCCTTGGTTCCTCTTCTTCTTCTTCTTCCATTTCTCTTCCACCATTAAAGCTAAAGCTTGGAGCTTTAAGGTAAAGTCTTCAACTTTCTTCCATTTCCTTGCTATTTTCGTTTTCTCTTGGCCACCTTGGTGACCAAGAACCTATTTTTCATGGTTTGAGTGAACATTGTGGTGATCACTCACATTGGAGTTTTTCTTGAAGGAAGGAAAACGAAAATCTAGGGCAAGAAGGAGTAGTACATTGTGTTGTTTTCAAATAGGTAAGAGGGAGATGATCCTCTTCAACCAACCTTGGTAGTAAGGGAATGTCTTGTATGTGTGTTGTTGTTGATTTTTGAATCCATGTATAAAGTTCTCTCATTTTTATGTTGTTCTTGATGATAATGTATTTTGTTGGGTTTGTATGATTTAATTGATGCCTCTTGCATGATTTGAAGGTGTATTTGAGTATCTTGTTGATTAAATATGACGAGGAATGGTTTGGTTTGAGTTAGAGGACCTGAAGAACTCTGTTTTCTGCAAGTTTACGCGTGGTAATCGATTACATGGGGCTTGTAATCGATTACCAAGCTCTTAAAGATGCAAAATCATGATTCTGGAAATCCGATAATCAATTACGTCTGGTGTGTAATCGATTACAGAGATTCTATTTAGCTTGTAATCGATTACAAGAGGAGTGTAATCGATTACCAAGCCTTTGATGTCACGAAATGGTGCTTCTGGGAATCACGTAATCGATTACAATTTGTGGGTAATCGACACGGAGGTTCTCCACTTGGTAATCGATTACCACGGTTGTGTAATCGATTACCGTGGCCTTGAAGTTACGAAACGTGATTCTGAATCACGTAATCGACATTACAGGAAATTGTAATCGACACGAGGTTCTATTTCTCAAGTAATCGATTACAAGGGTGATGTAATCGATTACCAAGACCAAAAATGAGATTTTTGAGCTGGAAATGATTGAGATTATAGTTCTTTGTCCTTTGTAACTCAAACATAACCTAAAAACCCTGGATTCAAGGATTTTACTTTACTAAATTGTGATAGGAATGTGCATTCATATCAATAGAGAAGAAATAATTTTTGAATATGGAATTCTTGGATCCATGACATGGAAATTGTGGTATGTGTGTAATGAGGAATACATGTTGATGCTGAGAATTATTAATGTAGTACTCGATGAGATAAGAAATGATGATATGCCTTTGAGACAATGTTTTTAATACATATGTCGTTGATATGTCATGTTGATCATTGAATAATGCTTATGTGCCATTGAGGCAATGCTGATGTTGAATGCATCATTGTTGAACATACATGATTGGACATTGTGTCATCATGCATGCGTATTGTCTGTGGGACATTGTTGAGAAGGCTATGTTGCCTAGGAGTTTGAATAACACCTTCGTACGGGTGTGAATAGACTAAGCGTAGGTGTCATATGTTGTTGACCCTGGGGGCGTTGGGGTGTGGGTGTCTCACAATAGACAGTGGTAGCTCCGCTGGGGCCATGGGATAGACCAATGCAACACACCAACGATCTGGCCTGAGACGCTGTCCTATGTCGCGATCAACTATTGAGGTGCCATGTGTGAACCATTTTGCGCAAATGTTTTTATGAGATGAGCACACTATATTTTTAAGGCTAACGATACACTAGCATTACTCCTTGATCATTCACTCCGAAAATGTTTATGTCTAGCTCTATGGAGTAGGAACTTTGGTACCCTTGTTGCATTGTGAGTTGTCAGTCACATGGTCCATTGAGCATTCATAATTGGATAATGTGTTTACTATTATGACTATGGAATTTATTCGATTCTTGGTAATGCTAATGTTGCTAGTTGGCTATGGATGATGTTAACTACTGTTCCTTGCTGCTTTACTCTCGTTAATTGCTCTCATGTATTACTGTACTTGTATGTATTAACTGTGTCTTACGTGGGCGTTCGATGCCGTTTATTTTCTTGTTGCCTTGTTGGTACTGAAAGCTGGGAATCTCACCTCTTTCCTATATTTGTGCATTTCTGTTTTACATTTCTATTTGATCAAAGATCGTAAGAGGAAGATAAATAGGGACCATACCTAGGTTGATTGACTTGAGCATCTGGATAAGATTTCGTCGACTACGTAAGAGTGCAGCCGCGTGGTGGCATTGATGCCTGTCGTGTCAACTGGGGCGCCGTGTGTCATGTGCATATGGGGTTGCGGCCTTGTCTGCTGGTAGTACCCATCCCTGGGTTACTACTCCTCCCCTTTAATTGTTTTTATTCCCGCTGTATTTCATTTGACTCTGTAATTATTATATTCTATGTTATCAGTGATTCGTGTAAATTGGCTATAAACTATATACATATATATAAGGAACGTGATTTCATGCCAATGGTTGTATTAAGGGTTGAATACATTTATATTGCATTCATGGCTCATATTTTCTACTTATGCATAAATGCGAAAAAGGAAAAAAAAGGAAAAATTAAACTCGTAAATTTGGAAACTACTGTTATCATGACTGTGACACACCTGGATTTAGTAACTGTGGTGTAATGACGATTGTGCCGCGGTTGTTAGATCTAGGTGCGTTACAGTTGGAGGATAAAAATTTTGAGGTCTAAGGACCATGAGGCTCACGGTCATTAAGCCCATTTTGGGGCAATCCAAGTCAAAAATATTTTACAAATTGTGAATTTAGTTGATTAGTTAATAGGTATATGAATCAAAGATTTTTTTTTTAGTTTGGAAAGGAAATGGAAATGATTTTATTAATTGGAAAGAATGAATTTTTAGCCTAGGTCATAAAGAATGAATTTGGAAGATGATGTTAAGTTTAAAGTATTTTGTTTAAAAAGGATTTTTTAGAGGAATATGGAAACGTATAGCTTTTATTGAATAAATAATTTGCAATAGAAATGGAAAATGAGTTTTGAAAGTGATTTGAGATTCAAGGTATTTTACTTAAGAAGAATGGAACAAAGTTTTATTATTAGATATCAGTGTTTTTAATTAAGATAATGGAGGATAAGCTTTAAAAGTAATTTAGAACTCAAGGTATTCTATTTAAGAGGATTTTAGTAAAGGTAATGGAAGTAGTTTTCAGTAAAGAAATATAATACAAATTTTTGGGGAAAACATTGAAAAATGTTTACCCGATTATGAAAATAGTGGTTTGCTATCGAGCCGACGTACTGGACCCAGTTTTGTTAAAATATGATTTATGGCCCGTGGTGGCTGAGATTATGCATTGAATTATCGTGCATTGAACATTATCATACATTGAACATTATATACTATTTGTTGTTGTGTCGATGTGCTGGACCTGGGTGGATAAGTGTTATTATATAATTGTATGGACGGTTATATAATATCATTGATACTAATGGTATTAGACAATTGTATGGGCGGTTGTTTTTTATATCATTGGGAATAGTACAATGGTGGCTTGAGTTATGCATTGAGTTATCATGCATTGAACATCTTACAGTTAGTGTCTGTATGGCTTTTGTTGCCTAGGAGTGAATGAGAATTGAGTAGTGTGATCCAAGAGAAGGATCTCAGGGTGCGTCAGGGCGAGGTGATTCATCTAATGACCTAGCTGTCACATTATACCTCTGACCATGAAGAATCGTTGCAATGCACTAATGAGGAATCGACGAGCACTACTTCTTTTAGTGGTCCGGTGTAGACTGTCATTGAGGGTGGCAGATCTTCTGGAACGTTCATCTATGAGTTTGAGTATTAGCTCCATGGAGTAGGAACTGGTTCCTTATGCATACACATGGTCAATACACATATTGTCGTAGCATGGTTGACATACATATTGTGGTGGCATAATCATTATACATATCTATGGTGGATGTCTGTTGTTATATGTTGTTATAGTGCTACTAATATTTATATTATTGTGGGATGTGCTCTCTGATGATATTTATGATATTTATGAAATTGATAACTTGAATATACTTGCAATATCTGTATGTTTGGAATAACTTTATCATTCGTATCGTTTTCTTTCTGCCATCTTAGATTTGATGTAGGGGATCTCATCTCTTTCTTGTCTCGTTCTATTTTATATTTATGACCCGTGAAGATTGAGATAGTGGCAAGGTAGAATCTTTGTAGGTTCATGGAGATGCAATTTTCTTAGAGGTGCCAACGTATAGTTTGCTCCCTTGGAGTTAGAGCACGTTGGGTACGTTAGGAACGTTGCCCTACCTTTGAGTAGGACCCGTTATGCGTTTCTACTTCCTCGTTTGGGTCAATATGAGCTTAGTTGTGGTAGCTGCATATATGTCTTTGAACAAGTATGTGTTATCTTGTATTATGCTATATATATATATATATATATATATATATATATATATATATATATATATATATATATATATATATGGAATGTAATACCCTTTGGAGGATGTTATGGTTGTGTAATAATTATACTTCATTCATGGCTCACATTTTCTAAATATATGTACAACAATTAAACTTGAAAACTTGTTGAGTTGTAGCATGCCTAAATTTAGTGACTATGGCATAATGACAATTGTGTCATGGTTATTAAATGTAGGGATGTTACAAGAAACACTGTGCTACAAGTCATGCCTTGTATCTCACAATTTCATTTAGCTCATTTCTTTTCCATACAAAGACCTATTTATACCCAATGGGTTTGACATCTTTAGGTGTTTGGACTATTAGTTTAGATACATTACATTTGGCTAAAGAATCTAACTCAGCTTGTATTGCTTATTACCATTTTGGCCAATCACTTTGATGCTGACATTCTTCTATATTTAGAGGCTCAAGCTCATTATTATTAATAATTTCAAAAGCAATTGTATATGAAAAGACATTATCATCAACGACTTCATACCTTCCTTTTATATTTCTATATTTTAATGAGAACTCATAATTTGCTAGTACTAGAACCACTTCTGGGATTACTTCCCTAGAAATATGAGGTTGTGAATCTATATTGCTTTTGACCTCTTCAGGAGTGTCAATAACCTTTTCTAGAGTGTCATTTTGAAGTTTTTTCATTTCCTTCCTTTTTCGAGAAACACTATCCTTTGCACCAATAAGTCTGCCATGCTTTTGGCGTGCTTTAGATTCATTCACTGCTA
This sequence comes from Ormosia emarginata, assembly GCA_029884605.1. Classification (NCBI taxonomy): domain Eukaryota; kingdom Viridiplantae; phylum Streptophyta; class Magnoliopsida; order Fabales; family Fabaceae; genus Ormosia; species Ormosia emarginata. The sequence continues at coordinate 29,123,342 of JAQQTP010000079.1, read as the reverse complement.
TACCCACAAGATGTCTTGTAGGGACAACTAATTATGCAGGAGTATTTGCAGTTGGCACATCTGATTTAGTGACCTTTTGGGTGTCAATAAAAATATCTAGCAATTGATTTACGACATTCTGCAAATAAATTATTCTTTGAACTTCAAGTTCACATTGATTTGAGTGTGCATCAAGATTGGACAATGTTGGTGTGTTCCAACAAATTTCTTGTGCTTTGGACCCTTTACCTTTTTCTTCCCCTAATGACGGGAAAGTTGACTAATCAAATTGAAAATCTAAGAATCTTGCTCTAAATAGATCACCAGTTAAATGTTCAAGATATCTAATGACAGATAGAGAGTCAAAACCGACATAAATACCAAGGCGACATTAGGGACCCATCTTAGTTCGTTGAAGGGGTGCAATAGGAACATAATTAGCGCAACAAAAAAATTCTAAAGTGAGATATATTAGGTTGTTGATCAAACATAAGTTGTAAAGGTAAAAACTTGTGATATACAAATGGTCGAATGCAAACCAAAGATATAACATGAATTATAGCATGTCCCCAAGAAAATGCAGAAAGTTTTGATTTTTTGAATATGAATGGAAATAGTCTTGGTTTTGACGATTAACAAACAAAAAGAAATAGTTACTCGAAGATCAAAGTTCCAAGTTTCGTCATGTTTAGCGTATAGGACTTAGGTCTTATGTGTAAAGGTAAATATGAATCACACGAAGCTCAAATAAATTTCAAAATGTTTAAAAGTGTTTCTTGATTTATTAAATTGCCCAACAAACTGTTTTTGAATAACTCGTCTTGGTGATAATTCATTTGGATGAAAATTTGTCAAGTTTACTGTTTGCAAAAACTGACCTTGAGTCACTCATTTATTCATATCTTTCAAAATATATTGAGTATTATTCTGAAACTTCTTTCATATGAAAGTAGACTCAATGAATTTTCCAATGAGTGGTCGTTTGTTTTAAATGGATAAGTATCAAAGAAATTATGGTCTTTCAAATGTCTTTTGGTCAAAAACAGGGTGCCATAACCGATTATATAACCGGTTATTCATTAAGTCAGAAGCATTAGCTTCTATTTTTAAAAGACCATAATCAATTATGTAACCGGTTATTCACCAAGTCAGAAACATTGGCTTTTGTTTTTCAAAGACCATAACCGATTATTTAACTGGTTATTCACCAAGTCAGAAGCATTGGCTTTTGTTTTTAAAAGATCATAACCGATTATATAATTAGTTATTCACTTAATCAGAAGTGTAGGCTTCTGTTTTTAAAAGGCCATAAATGGTTATGTGATTTCCATAACTGGTGTTATTGGGTGTTTTTTAAAAGACCCTGGATAAGTCATAACTAGTTATGGAATAGTGATAACCGGTTATCTGAAAACCAGAAATAGATTTCTAATAGCTATAATTGACATTTAATGCTTCCCAACCACCACCAATGGTTCTTAAATGCTTTGGGCTATAAATTAAAGTCTCTGTGCATTGATTACTAGTTGGAAAACATTCTGATAATCATTATTAAGCATTAAATATGAGTTTTATCATCATTTCAATATATACACTATTTTGAGCTTCAAAAGTGTGAATCCTTGATACTATTGTTCTTCAATTTGTATTATCCACCCTTGAGAGAGGTTCTTATCATCTATACTTTGTATAATATGTAAAAGAGAGGCTGATGTATCCCTCAAAACTATAAGGGTGAGATATCCCTTGAAAGTAGAGGCTCAAGCACAGGGGTGAGGTATCCTAAGGTATGTTGAGTGCTCTAATTTGTAAAGGTTGTCAAGTACCTGTTTGAAGCTTAAAGATATAGTGGAAATCTCGGGTGTTTACTTGAGGACTGGACGTAAGTCACAAGTGGATTGGTGGTTGAACCAAGATAAAGCTTTTGTGTTTGTTTTCCTAAACTCAACTCCCTTACTTTGTGCACTGTTTTATTGAATTGCTTGAATACTATCTTGTTTGGTTGATTTACTTATAAGTGAAAGCCCTATATCTTCTCTATCCATTCATCTCTAACAAATAATAGCTTCAATGAAAATTGATAATCAAGTGTTTTGTGAAAGAATTGTGAAAATATTTTACAAACTCAATTCACCCTCCTCTTGAGTATTGAGGCCACTAGGTAACAAGTGGTATCAGAGCTAGACTCTTGTGTAAAGAGCTTAGTAGCTTCAAGAGAAGTGATGGCTTCAAATGATTTTTCTTCTGAAAGATCTTCTATAAATAGACCCCCCTATTTTAATGGGGATGGTGTAACACCCTACTACAGATATCTGGATATATCATAGTTACACAACGATATATAAAGATAACGGTACTAGAAACGTCACTTCCTCATACTATATTCTAACATATATCCATAATCACAACAGAGTAATTATAGAAAGCCTTGAGAGATTGCGGAAAAACTTAAACCTCATACATATATATACAAACTTAGCCACAAAAGGGCTTATTGTAATACATATAACATAAAACTTACAGAACAAATATAAACTGATTACATAAGTTCTGTCTACTTAAAGCAATAAAAACTACCCTAATCTTCATGCTTTCTCTTCTCACCCTTAGCAGGGTGTGTATGTCTGTACCTGCTTCTGTGCCTGCATATGGATTTACATGGAATAATAACTGGGGTGAGAATTAACATTCTCAGTAAAAGCAATTCCAATACCATCTAACTATAACATTGTATTTAACAATTATATAACATATGCTATAATTCTAACTTAGGAGCTTCCTCTTCTTTTCTCATATTTGCACACTTGCTTATAGTGTGATATCAACCGATAACCTACACACTGTTAATATATACAATGTCCATACAGCTGTAAATACCAACAGTGACGGACAATGTCCATACAACTATCCGTGAATGCAATGAGAATGATATGTAATATGAATATGCCTAAGGAATCCTAAGAGTATGTAGATGAAATGCATATGCTAGGTTTTAGTTTGAAATACATGCAGAAGTTTATGTTAAAAACAAAGAAGCTTGCTAGGATCTGGTTCAGTATGTCATCCAGTGGTAAATAGAGGGAAAAGCTCATACTCACATTACACATATCCTGACACATTGAGAAATTCGGGCTTCATCCTTGCTCAAAGAGTGTCTTTGGATTTCCCACTTATCACCTTTGGCCTTGGCACTGTCGAGACATCAGGGTTATGTCCTTCTCAAAAATCCTTCAAACACCTATCTATCTCTTTTTGCCTACATGAATGAACCAATTCGTAGACTTACATACGTACTTATATACTAAGTTCCTTTACGACCTAAGCATATTCTACTAGGAACTTTGGCTTCTTATGTTTACCCTTTGTAATAAGGAGAATCTATAACTTCATACAACATGTAACCTTAGCACTTGGTTAGAAATACTTGTCCTCTTAGGAACTTCTCTGATTCCTTACCTTCTTAGCTAAATGACCTCACGTCATATAACGTTACATTCTCAGGTAAACATTACCAGACCATTTCTCATACTTGTACCTAAACTCCACCTCATAACTCATATCTCTTAAGTGCTTTGTAACGTAACACTATGTTGCTGAGGTGTTAGGTACTCACCTATGGCAAACCACTAATCTTGGTTGCACTAAGGTTCTTTCTCTTCACATGCATACTAGATTAACTAACTAGTGTGTGAAAAGCTTAGTGTTATGTTTACCTCTTACATAAATACTATCTTAACATTCCTATAGACTCAACTCATCCTAGTGAAAGAGTCTATTTTAGCTAATGCCTTATTCAACCTTACTTAAGGAAATGATGAGCATGTCACTACAACTTTGCATACTTAATGAATGTAACAAGCTTACAAGTCAACATTCATCCTATTGTGTATTCTATAATGCACAAGGTCTCACTTAACTAGAGACTTAGTACATAAACAATCCATCTTTGGGACTGATACACCATCTCATCTTATCTCCACTCAAGTAATCTAACTCAAGTGTGATTCTTATTTTCAACTCTTTGTTGTTCAAGGTCTTAGGTATCTTCCCAAGATAATCCACTACTCTTGGATATCCTAAGGCTCATACCTTTCTCATTCTCTACTAAAGTGAATACTATTATGCATACTAGTACACTTGTCTTCATTGCACCATCTCATCACATCATAAGTGATATATAATGCAATACTAAGTTGCCTAAGGTGCTACTAAAGTTTCTAGTGTCCAACTTTCTCAAAAACACCTAAATTTTCACTTAAAAAGGCTATCTTTGATAAGTGCACCAAACATGCATCATAACTTCTAAAATTCTGAATTTTTATGAGCACATAGCTTTTTCTCATATCTTTCCAATGCCACAAACCTTGCTTCATTTGGCTAAATGTAGCCAAAGTTATGTGACATTTTGCAGAGGCCAAAATAGAGCATTCTCTGATTTACCCATTTTTAACCTAACTTTAAACTGAAACTGGGAATAAACTACATATGGGAAAATTCTGAAATTTTTACCACATCAAGCATTATGTCTTAGCTTTCAAATGGCACTGGTTTCATGTTCATACGACATCAGAGCAAGAAATTATGCAATCTGGTTTACTGACTACCAGAATGCCTTTTTCTACAGAATTTATCTCAAATTCAAACAGAATCTGGTATTGATTGGCTTGGTGTAAAATTCTAAAACTTTTACCACATCTTACTTGACTTATTTGTGACCTAGAAATAAACTCTCTATATTTATTTCCCTCAACTTAGCAAAAGTTGCTATTATCTGAGTCATTTTAAGCTACTTTTCAACTTATGTGTTGCAACTAAGTGCCTAAATGAACTTAGTTTGTCACAAAACTTGACTGGTATGCTAAACAAGTCAAACGCTACCTTTGGTAACCATTTACCAGTCTAACATGTGTTTAAGGGTATTACATTTCTCCCCTCCTTTTTAAAATTTTGTCTCCAAAATTGCTCACCTCAAGTAAACAATTCTGGTTAAACAAAACTCCACATGGAACTTCTACTTCCATGCAGTCCTTTTTCAGTACCAGCTTCTCCCATCCACCTTCTCTTGACGAGATTTGCTTATCTTAAAGCTCTTGATCTCTATGCTTATGGATGGTAAGTTGTACTAAAACATAACGTAGCTTTGAACTCCTTCTTATAAGGCTTTCAAAACCAAGTGTGAATCTAGTATCTCTATCAGACACTATATCCACTGAAACTCCATGAATCCTAACTATTTCTTTCAAAAGTAGTTAAACTACTTTATCTAGGAAATAGCTAACTTTAGTTGGCGAAAGATAGGCAGATTACTTAATCTCACCACCTTTACTTGCAGTTTAACATATTCTATTATGTTCTTTAACATAGTATGCCACTATACATCTTCCTTACTCTTGGAAAACCTTAGTAGCCTCTTGATAGATGGTATACTTTCTCTCCGAAATCCTTTTTCTTGATTTTTGACCCTCTTGGAAAACAAAGTTATCTCTAAACTTCGTTATTCCCTCTTAGTCATAACAAAATCCTTTAGGGTTCCTTAGAAGATCTGCTCACACTCGTCCCTTAGAGCTTCATTCTCCATCTGAGCTTCAAAGAAATCTGAGTCTTTAGGCCTCTTACTATGTCCAACTTGCTCACTGAGAGACTATCTGGAATCATAGTCACCGCTAGACTCAAATTCTCAAAAACTCTCAAGAAATTCACTCTCTCTTGGACTATCATTTGGGACACCTGTAGCAATTTCCTACCTAGTGCATCGACCACTTCTTTGGCCTTACCCGAATGATATCTCAACTCAAGGTTATGAGCCTTGAAAAAACTCTATCCATCTATTCTGCTTAATGTCCAGCTTCCTCTAATCAACAAGCGTCTTAAGCTATCATGATCGCTGAGCACCTTTAACTGGACTCCTTATGAGTTATGTCTCCAAAACTATAAGGTAATCACCACTATGGTTAATTCCAAATTATACTTAGGGTAGTCCTTCTCTTGCAGACTTAACTGCCTTGATGTGTAGGCATCTACCTACCTCTATTGCATCCGAACATACCTTAGTCCCATCTTCGAAGTATATCTGACTACCTTAAAGTTCTCTCGAGAATTTAGAATTACCAAAACTAACGTAGTAATCAACCTTCTCTGCTACTCTTGGAAAACAAACTCACCATCTAGAGTCCATTGCTGAGTACTACCTACCTTAACTGGCCTAAACCAGGTAGCACTAACTGAGAAAATCCACTGATAGATTCTCTGCTCTTGGATACAATGGCTACTCTACCCACTGTACTTCTACTTAAACTCTACTAAAATTCTCTGCTATTTCTATCTTGAGAAATTACATAACTCTTAAACTGTACCACTTGTAATCCAAAATTGACTTTCGGCTTACTTGGCACTTAATCACTTCTTTTCCAAAAGTTTCCAAAACTACCCTTGACATACTCTTCATGTCCTTTCGTAATCCTGGAAAACTCTAAAAAATCTACTCTTATTTACTCTGTTTCTATGACAACCAAGTCTTAGATTATCTCCTGAGAAAATTCAAAGTTTTTCTCAACTGATATACTTGATTATCCTTCTCTTAGACGAAGACATTTATTCTTGATATTTCCTTTGTTCAACTTGCCTTTAACTTAAGGCACAGTCTCACACACCAACGAAACAAGAACATAACATCATTTGTCTCTCTAAAACAACTAAACCATACCAACAAGGTAAGCAAACTAGATTCACCAAGTAAATCAACATGATCTACAAAGTAAATCTATTCTCTTCTTATACACACCTTAAAAGATTTCTCTTTACATGTGTTCTCATCTTATACCAAGTTGGAAGATTTCGTCGCTTCCTTTTTCAAAGAATCATCTCCCTTACGATGTCCTAGTTACTCACTTATGCAGCACATGGATTACCCATAAAAAATGGTCTACATCCATGTATCTTATCACATCTAGCACGTCTTGGTGACTTGAAGCTTGATATATCTCTTTCCTTAGAGTTGCTCATCTAAAAGCACTCTACTTATACGTATCATCACTCCAAGCTTCCACTGCGCAACTCTGATACAAATTGAGATCAAGAGGCACCCTTACTGATCTCAACATCTGATCTTTTCCTCTTTAGGAACCTCTACTAACTCTTGTTCCAACAAGGTTCTGAGATTATCTACTTCTACAACTCTATATTCACTGACTAGAGCGAAGAAGTCCTTAACCTTCTTTTGCATTGCAACTCTTCTAATGCCCTCTCCAAGTTCTACTTCAAATTTTACTTACTTCCAATCTTCATCTGGGTTAGACGTAAAATAAGAAAAGAACTTCTGACATTCTTTGAATTGCTTCGCATACAGGTCTTCAGTAATATCTCCTTGCTCCAACTTTTGGAATTCCTACTCCTTTGCTTTCTATAACTCAAGGGAATAATACTTATCTAGCAAAGTAACTCTAAACACCTCTCAGGTGGTTCGAGTACTAACCATCTCTAGTAACCTCTCTGCTTCATCTCAACAACTTTCGGCTTCTCCTACTAACCCTTACGAAGCAAGGTCACCTTTTGTTCATCAGCGCACAACATGACCTCAAGGATCTCTTCCATCATATGAAGTCATCTTCCGGCTCTAACTGAACCAAACTCTTCCTTTAAGAACAAAGGAGTAACTTTCTTAAACTCTGAGAAATACTGATTCCTCAAAAGTTCCTTCTCATCCCCGCAACTAACTATGCGAGTCCTATTCTATCGCTTTTGATAGACTTTTACTAATGGCAGTCTGCTCTCTCAATACAGCAACCATTCTCTAAGAGCTCTGGTTATCTCCTCATTACCAGTCTCCTAGTCTCATAAGTTCACCTGGTAGTTGCCATAGTTTCCTGTACACACAGAACATTACATATTGAGTTAGCTAGGCTCAATATCATGTACTTGTGTGACAGTAGCTATTAGCACACATACCTAAGGCTAGTCATGCAATTCCATCTGTATATCTCAAAAAGAGATAAAAGAATGCATAACTTTCTACTAAACTGCTACTTATGCCTAAGCATAGTTAGTCCATACCCCAGCTCAACAGGATGAACTACTCTAATATCATAATGTAACACCCTAATATAGATATCTGGATATATCATAGTTACACAATGATATTTAAAGATAACGGTACTAGAAACGTCACTTCCTCATACTATATTCTAACATATATCCATATTCACAATTGAGTTATTATAGAAAGCCTTGAGAGATTGCGGAAAAACTTAAACCTCATACATATATATACAAACTTAGCCATAAAAGGGCTTATTGTAATACATATAATATATAACTTACAGAACAAATATAAGTTGATTACTGTCTACTTAAAGCAATAAAAACTACTTTAGTCTTCATGCTTTCTCTTCTCACCCTTAACAGGGTTTGTACTGATAAACACATATTTTATTCATTAAGAAACCCTTATATTTAGTCATTTACACTCTCCATATTCTTAATTGATTGAGTTTGACATGATTTTGTGAGTTTGAGCTCAAATTGGTCCTAATTGAATATTTTCAGCATTATTGAGATTTTACACTGTTTCTGTATTTTGGTCATAACTTGAGTTCCTGATATCTGAAAATCATGAATTTTATCATGTAGGAAAGCTAAGAGGAAGCTCTACAACTTTGATGAAGAGCTCGAAGTCCGATTCAGATGTCTAGGGGACCTAAGTTTACATGGAAGTCAGAATACGGGTTCTGTCAGTAGAATCCGAACAGTGTGCACTCATAAAATCATATGTCAAGATGTAATAATGGAGATGGGCTGAAATTTGGACAGTGGATAGTCAAGATCCAAATAAACAACTTTCATGAAGAACACATTTTCAGAAAAAGAAGTCTAGTAGGTCATTTTGAGCTTGCAAGTCGGAACAGAGGTGCTGAAGTTGGGTTTGAGCAACCTACGGTATTTGGGACATATCTTGGGCTTAAGGAAGCCAAATTGGACGAACCAACTATCCATTTTATAGCCAAGACAAGGATCTACAACTTTCATGAAGAACACTTTTCGTGATTCTGAAGTATAGTGGGTCGTTTTTGGCTTCCAAGTCAGACACGAAATTTTCGTCCTCAACCACCCACTCATCCATCCACTAATCCACTCATCCACTCATCCACTCATCCACTAACTCACCCATTCATCCACTCATACACTAATCCAACCACTTAACCACTCCACCCACTCATCCACTAATCCATCCACTCATCCATCCACTCACCCATTCATGTCCATAATTTCCCACTCACCAAAAGTCCTTTGGCATTTTTCACTAATTCAACCACTCAACCATTCCACTCACTCATCCACTAAACCAATCCACTAAACCAACCCACTAATCCATCCACTCAAACACTCCACTCACTCACCCACTCATCCACCCACTTCCCTTTGTCATTTTGTTACCTTAGACTTCTATAAAAGGCACCATTTATCATGAACAAGATGTAACTCTCCTTCATTTTCTCTCTTAGTTTCTTGTTTCTTCATAGTTTCTTCTTGTTTCTTCATAGTTTTTCTTGTGATTTCTTTCTAGCTATGTGTAACTAAACCTCCTTTGGTTAAGGGGTGATGAAACCGCTAGTATTAATGTTGTAAACTTTGCATATTTGATTATTTCAACACGCTTATGTTTTTATTCATATATTTCTCGAATCTATTGTTGGTATGAAGGTTTTTGTACTTGTTCCTACTTTCAAAGTAGTAGATCTAGGTTTATTATGCGCGGTTGCGGTAGTAGATCTAGTGGGATGTATGATGTTCATGTGGGTATAATTATCTTTGTGCTATTTGCCGCTTATAAAAGTGGTAGATCCGGGTTTATTATGCGCTTGTTGCGATATTAGATCTAGAGAAATATATGTTCTAAGTAATTTAATCCCTAGGTGTGTGATTAGACCTAGTGTAATTGGTTTTCTAAATCTTAATGCAATTGTTGGATAGTTGTAAGAGCGGTTGCTTTATAACTAATCGGTGATTAGGAGTTGATTTGAGCGGTTGCTAAATTGGCCAACACGTAAGGAAAACAGAGATTTACTCTCACAATTGCATAAAAACATAATTGAGCATGTTGGAATAAAAGGATATGTGGATTTACATTATCATATAAATCTAGCGGTGGATTCAATCTCTTAACCAATTTTCTTATATTGTTGATTTCAGTTTGTTTATTGTTATCTTTGAAGTCGTTCATTGTTCATCAAAACTCCAAAACCCCCTTTTATCGTTTATTGTTAATCGAGTCTAAATTGGGAATTGTTTAATAGTGTTAAATTGAATTGGTTCTCTGTGGATCGACTCCTTACTAACTACAACTAGTTGTAAGGTTTTTATTTTCTCTGGTGGGCCTTTGACAACCGATTTTTATCTTAATTTTAATCACTACATCCGCACGCATCGAATTTTGGCGCCAGTTCTTGGGAACCAATTTTTTCAATTACACTATTAATTTATTTCCTATTTTTATTCTGTTTTTATTTTATTTTATTTTATTTTATTTTTAATCTTTCTTTCTGAGTGTTTTGTAGGTGTTGATGTCCTTTGAAGGAGTAGACGAAGGATTGCTAAATTTGAGGAACTATATTGATCAACTCACTTCACATCCTCAATTTCCCTTCCATCCGGCTAACTTCCAACTCACACCCGCTGACATTGAAGTCGCCCGTTACATTGATATATCAAGTTCAGAGACATTTGAGCCATCCGAAATATCTCAAGAAGTGACAATGGCGTAAAACACTTTAAGGGCATTGGGTGCTCCAGATCTAGATCAACAAATTCTTTGCATAGACATTCTTGAAAATGAAGAGGCATTTGAATTGAAATGGTTTAATCCATCTCTTGCCATCTTTCAATGGATTACCCGAGAGGACCCCAACAAGCACTTGAAGGAAATCCATGTGGTATGTTCTAGCATGAAACCTGCAGGAATTCATGTAGAGCAAGTCAAGTTGAGAGCTTTTCCATTCTCATTGAAAGACTCAGCTAAGGAGTGGCTTTACTACTTGCCACCCGGATCCATCCAATCATGGCGGGACATGGCCCGAGCTTTCCTAGACAGATACTTCCCTGCCTCAAAAGTGCAACAATCGAAAAGAAATCTGTGGTATTCAACAAAGGCATGGGGAATCACTCCATGACTATTGGGAGAGATTTAAGAAGCTATGTTTCACCGCCCTTTATCATCAAATAAGTGAGCAGCTTTTAATTCAGTATTTCTATGAAGGCTTACAAGTGATGGATCGCAACATGATTGATGCTGCTAGCGGAGGAGCATTGATTGATAAAACTCCTCAAGAAGCTAGAAACTTGATCTCAAGAATGGCTGCCAATACTCAACAATTCTACTCTAGAAATGACACCGGAGTAAGAGCAAAGAAAGAAGTAGAGACAACCAAGATACAACAAAGAAATGACTCAATTGACTTGCTATGGTTCAGCTTGCTTAATGGATTCGTGTAAAGCACCAGCTCATGCTTGTGGGATCTGTTGTTCATCTGGACATCCCACGATATGTGTCCCACTCTCCAAGAAGACACAAATGAGGAGGTAAGAGCAAGAGGGGGATATCTTTGGACTTTCAAAAATTACAACCTCTACTCAAACACATATAATCCGGGTTGGAGGGATCATCCAAATTTCAGCTATGCAAAGCAACCTCAAAATCAACCTCCAAAATGGACCTCCGTGATTCCAACAAAGGCAAGTACCTTTCCCTCGTAGACAAGAAGAAGTTCAAGCTCCTAAGCAATCTGAGCCTTCATTAGAGGAGCTAGTAAAACAAATGACCACTAATAATTTGCAGTTCCAACAAGAAACAAATGCAACTATACAAAGTTTCAAACAAGAAACAAGGACTGCAATCAATAACTTGCAGAATCAGATAGGGCAGTTGTCCACGAGAATTCAACAAGTTTCAAAGCCAAGCTTCAGGAAACTACCCTCACAAATGTAAGTGAATCCGAGGGAAAATGCTAGTCTTTGTCACATTAAGAAGCGGAAAGACGATGGATGAGCCTACCTCTCTTCCACCAATCATTCAAGAGAAGGATGAACCACCCAAAGAAGCAAATGATAAGGGCAAACTTCCAAAACCCCTAAGGTAAGTATTTCTCGAACCCCTTCCTAAATATGTCACTAAAGCTCCTTTTCCTAGTAGGTTGGTTAAAACCAAGAAAGAAGAAGCGAGAAAAAGAAATACTTGAGACTTTTAGGAAGGTAGAGGTTAATATCCCTTTGTTAGATGCCATTAAGGTACCTAGATATGTAAAATTTCGAAAGAATTATGCACTAACAAGAGGAAGTTAAAAGGAAATGAAAAGGTCCAAGTGGGAGAAAATGTTTCAGTGTAATTAAAAAGAAACTCCCAACCAAATGTAAGGACCCCGCACATTCACCATTCCATGCACTATAGGTAACACAAGATTTGAAAGGGCAATGCTTGATTTAGGTGCATCTATAAATGTCATGCCATATTCTATTTATGCATCTTTATACTTGGGTCCTTTGGAACCCATCGGTGTTGTTATTCAATTGGGTGATAGATCTAATGCATACCCTAAGGGTGTGGTTGAAGATGTTTTGGTACAATGAATGAATTAGTGTTTCCGGAGACTTCTATGTTTTGGACATGGAAGAGGATGAGTCTCCCAAATCTGCTCCTATCTTACTAGGAAGACCATTTTTGAAGACCGCACGGACAAAAATTGATGTGCACTCAGAATTCTAACAATGGAATTTGATGGGGAATTAATTAGATTCAATATTTTTGAAGCTATGAGATACCCAAGTGATGTGCACTCGCTTGTTTAATTGATTCTTTTGATCCTTTTGATTCTTTAATTTCTGCAGCTTTTGATACCGACCATTTTGATGCTCTTGATACAATTCTAACTCATAGCTTAGATGTACGGAGGAAAAGAAGAAGAGTGAAGAAGAGCCATGGAGTGAAGACATTGATGAAATTGTTGCTTTGCCTTACAAGAGCTCTCTTCCACTCCCGAAAGAGCATGAGGTAACTTTTGTTGATTTACCCATTACTACGATATACCTCAACCTTCTATTGTGCACACAATTGGAACCGAAAGCACTACCCGATCATCTTAAATACATCTTCTTGGGGAGAAGGACACCCTTCCAAGAATAATTACAAAGTCACTCACCCAAGAGCAAGAAGAGAAACCGGTAGTATTTTGCAGGGAACATAAGACACCATTGGTTGGTCAATAGGCGATATCAAGGGTATTAGTCCCTCCATTTGTATGCACAGGATATTAATGGAGGAGGATACTAAACCTCGTGAGAGACCCTCGGCGAGATTGAATCCTCCCATGATGGAGGTTGTGAAAAAGGAGATACCGAAGCTCCTAAGTGTGGGGGTGATCTACCCCATTTCGACAAAGAAAGTGGGTAAGCCCACTCAGTGTAGTACCAAAGAAATCTGAATTACCGTGGTAAGAAATGCTGAAAATGAGCTTATTCCCACTAGGTTACGTGATGGGTGGCGTGTTTGTATTGATTACAGGAAGTTGAATGCCGCCACGAGAAAATACCACTTTCCTTTACCTTTCATTGATCAAATGTTAGAAAGATTAGCTGGTCATTCTTATTATTGTTTTCTCGATGGTTTTTCGTGTTACAATCGATTGCCATAGCTCCAGAAGACCAAGACAAGACTACATTCACTTGTCCATTTGGTACCTTTGCATATAGGCGAATGCCTTTTGGACTCTGCAATGCACTAGGAACTTTCCAAAGATGCATGATGAGTATATTTTCTGATTACATTGAAAACATCATTGAGGTTTTTATGGATGACTTTAGTGTCTTTGGAAATGATTTTGAAAATTGTTTGGAACATTTAACTTTGGTGCTTAAAAGATGCATTGACACTAACCTGGTACTGAATTGGGAAAAATGTCATTTCATGGTGAATGAAGGTATTGTGTTAGGTCATGTAATTTTTGCTAGGGGAATTGAAGTATATAAAGCTAAGGTAGAACTCATGCATTCTTTGCCACTACCCACTAGTGTGCGGGAGATTCGTTTTTTATTGGTCATGCGAGGTTTCTACCGAGATTCATTAAAGACTTTTCTAAAGTCTCATTGCCCTTTGCGTACTTCTTCAAAAAGATGTTAATTTTAACTTTGATGAGAAATGTATGGAAGCTTTCAATAAACTCAAGAAGTTGTTAACTGTTGCACCTATCATCGTGCCACCCAACCGGGAGTTACCTTTTGAACTAATGTGTGATGCCGGTGACTTTGCGGTAGGAGTTGTCTTGGGACAACGAGTTGATAGAGTTCCTTATGCCATTTACTATGCATCAAGGACTCTAAATGATGCTCAACTTAATTACTCAACCACGAAAAAGGAACTTCTAGTCATTTGTATTTGCTTTAGAAAAATTTAGATCATATCTAATTGGTTCTAAAGTGATTGTGTTTTCAGATCATGCACCTTGAAGTATCTTCTAACAAAGAAAGAAGCAAAGCCTAGATTGTTCGATGGATTTTATTGCTCCAGAATTTGACTTGGAGATTAAAGACAAGAAAGGGAGCGAAAACTTGGTGGCCGATCACTTGAGTAGATTGGTAACCGAAGAGGAAGAAATGCCTATCATGGAGACTTTTCCTGGATGAATATTTGATGGTTGTCAACACCATAATCCCTTGGTATGCTTGACATTGTTAACTACCTGGTTACTAAGGACTTTCCTGAGGATTTGAACAAGGCCCAAAGAGATAAATTAAGGAGTGATCAGAATACTATATCCGGGATGACCCGTACTTATGGAAGCATTGTGCAGATCAAGTCATTAGGAGGTGCATTCCTGATTCTGAGACACACTCCATCCTCTCCTTTTGCCACACCTATGCATGTGGAGGACACTTTGGCAGTAAAAGGACAGCCAATAAAGTGCTTCATAGTGGTTTCTATTGGCCTTCAATTTTCAAAGACGCTTACAACTTCTGTAAGTCCTGTGACCGCTGTCAGAGAACAGGTAATATTGGTCCTCATAATCAAATGCCTCAGACTCCGATCATTTTTGTGGAACTCTTTGATGTGTGGGGTATTGATTTCATGGGACCATTCCCTCCTTCATTTGGTTTCACATACATTCTTTAATCTGTTGATTATGTGTCTAAATGGGTGGAAGCAAAAGCCACTCGATCTGATGATTCTAAAACTGTTGTAGATTTTGTTAAGTCACATATTTTCTCCAGGTTCGGGACCCCAAGGGCTATCATCAAGTGACCAAGGGACCCATTTCTCGCAACAAAACCTTTGATGTTCTATTGAAGAGATATGGAGTAATGCACGAAATTTCCACTCCTTACCATCCACAGACAAATGGGCAAACCGAAGTGTCCAACCTGAGATTAAGTCAATCCTTGAAAAGACAAAGTGAATCCCTCAAGAAAGGATTGGAGCACTCGACTTGAAGATGCTTTATGGGCTTATAGGACTGCCTATAAGACTCCCATCGGCATGTCACCATTTCGGTTGGTGTATGGAAAGCCCTGCCATTTGCCCGTTGAGTTGCAACATCGATCTTACTTGGGCCATTAAACAAGTTAATATGGAATTGGAAGGTGCTTTGAAAGCAAAGGAAGTTCCAAGCACAGGAATTAGAAGAACTAAGAAATGAGGCCTTTGAGAATGCCCTGATTTATAAGACTAAAGTTAAGGCATTCCACGACCAATTGATTTCCAGAAAGAAATTTCACAGAGGACAAAAAGTCCTGCTATTCCAATCAAGACTCAAATTATTTCCAGGTAAACTGCGTTCAAAGTGGATTGGGCCGTTTGTGGTAACTAATGTTTTTCCTTTTGGTGCAGTTGAGATCAGGAGTGAAAATTCTAGCAAAGCATTTAAGGTCAATGGTCATCGTCTCAAACCATATCATGAACTTCTTGACAGTGCAGAGATGGAAGTGATGACCCTCATCCTTCCACAATATGAGGAGCAGTGAAAGTATCATCATGTCGGGCTGAGGACAATAAACTAAGCGCTCATTGGGAGGCAACCCAACCAGATTTGCTCTCTTTATCCCTTTTTATTTTGTGTTTTCATTAGTTCCTTAGATTATGTTTTTATCTCTGTTTGTTGGTTGTAAGCATTTGAATCTCTAAAAAAAAAAAAAAAAAAGCAAAATTGTGTGCTCGAACAATAAGGTAGGTAGTGCCATTAAATTTTGTCACTCTAAGCATGTGAATGTCACTTTTCTTCAATGCAACAACAACTGCGAAAATCTTGCAAGATGGACTTTATTGGCCTACTTTATTCAAGGTCTGTTACACCTTTTGCAAAAGTTGCGGAAATTGGTCAAAAAGGTTCGCTTTGAGATTATCATCCGCACCTACTCCTTGAAAAATTGAGATCTAGGTGGCGCGATTCTCTTTTGTCATTTGTCAAACACGTGTATCCTCTCGGGGCCGTAAATATTGAGGATCCTAGGAATGGTAATGCGCGTAAAGTTAATGGACAAAGACTCAACCATTCCCGGAAAATCAAGTTCTTGAGTTCTTTGTGTTACCTTAAGTGGCGGATACGGTACTCCGTGACTCTCAAGTCGGTTTATTTTTCGCTTTCCCAAAATAACCGAATCCTTCTTCTCCTTCAAAATGGATGTCATTCTTTCAAACCCGAGAAAATATTTTCCTTCTTTTCCTCAAAATGCTCGAGAAAAATCTACAAAGTTCGATGTGAAAGATTGAGACTGTTAATGCACAAAGGTATGCCGAAGATGTACGCTGGATAATTGAAGCAAAGGTTCGATTAGCGTGAGTCCTCAATTTCATTTGACTCATATATGCCCTGGGCCTTGGAAGAAGTTCATATTCTAAAAGGAGAAGAGCAAAAAGGTTACAAGTCTCGTTACAAATGTGGACGATGGAACCAGTAGTAGCGAGCGATGTCATACTTTGGGGATGGTTTCCGCAAATAGAGAAGATAAAATTTTCTTCATTAAGAATGGATCGAGTAAGGAGTCATTAGATGATATCTTATCGACTCTTGAGACGCATTCTTGTGGATTGGTGCATCGTGAAATTCTTAAATTGTGGAATCTCTTCAAGGATGAAGAAAAACGCTACGATCTTGGGAATCGACTCTAAAAGACCCCGTTTGCCGCTTTATAAGAAAATTGGATGGAAAGCCTATCCTCGACTCATAGAAGACGTTTAAGCAAGAATTCGGACGTTAAACCAGAGGCGATGTGAGTCATATCCACAAACAATCAGATATATCATCTTCTTCTTCAAAAAAAAAAGTAAAAACAAAAACAAAAACAAAAACAAAAAAAAAAAAAACAAAAACAAAAACAAAAATTATGTATACGTCTTAGGGTTGGCTTTGGTAACACACACCGTGAATGGGGAAATGCATGCATCCTGATCCAGCCTTCTTAATTGAAAAACAAAGAAGGTAGATTGTATCCCACATGTGAGGCAGCCAGTCGTATTATGGCCACTTGTCCCTTTTGGGAGCCCTATGTTGCGCTGGTCTTGAATGGGTTGAATACTGGTCAACAATGCTTTGGCACAAAGCCGAAAGAGCAGACTACCTCCATCCCAATCTTAAGTAAGTATACACTCATCTTTCATCAAGTTTTTCTAACAATTTCAAAAAAAAAAAAAAGGACGTGATGTCTACTGCACTCATGACGCGCAGTATAAAGATACGCCATGGAAACTGTACATACAGGTATGTCATCATTTTCTATTTCTTTTATCTTTGTATCATTTTGTTGTATTTTGATTTTTGTATAGACGATCCTTTGAGCAGGGTCCTTCAGGGGTTTCTAGACTTCTTTACCTTGATGGTTTTCTTGAAGTCAAAAAAAAAAAAATTTGTTGTTTTGTTTGGAAAGTATGATATGATTGTCATGGACTTATTAAACCAATTAGTGATGGCAGAGTAAGGAGTAATTTTACTCTTGAAACGCATCTTAATTGGTGGCAGAGTAAGGAGTTTTTTTTAGGTAGTAATTAATTAGTATTAAATTGTGGAAGTACTAACGTTTTTTTTCAGGGTGTGATGCGTAACTGACAGTGTGCTTCTTTTCTGCTTTGCGTTGATTCACTTCTTATCAGGTTGTGTTGCTCTTTTCTATATCTCTCTTTCACATTGAGGACAATGTTTATATTAAGTGTGGGGGAGAGATTTTAGCATGTTTCTTTTGGTTGTAAAAAAAAAAAAGAAAAAAAAAAACACAAAAAATAGATCATTGCATGATTGAATAACTTTTCTCCCTTCTTGAACTGATATGCTTGGAGATGGATGATTGAATTGATGAATTGAGTTTGATGGATGCATACCTTGTGAGATTTTGAGCCTAATGGATGGATTCAACATTTATGTCATTCTCTTCTTTCTTGTGTGATTTTCACTCATGTTAATGACCACTCTAGAACTTGCTTTGATTCTTTTTGAGGCTACATTTCACTTGCATGCATGAACATGATTGAGGCCCTCTTTCTTAATTAGCTAGTTTAACCAAATATCCAACCTTGTTTTCAATATGATATCAAGCACTCTTTTGATTTCTTGAAAATTCTCTGATTCCTGCCAACCTTGTATATTTTCCTTTGCTTAACCCCTTTGAGCTTATTTGACCATTCCTTGTTTCTAGCTCATCATGTGCCTTAAATGAGAAATCGTGTTCTTACTTTACCTTAGGGAATAAAAGAACATTAGCTTGGTTAATGGATGAGTTTTTGAACAAGTGTGGGGGTGTGTGTACAAAATGGTTGTTGAAAAAGAAAAGAGTGCCCAAAAAGAAAAAAAAAATGTATGTATATAGTTATGTTCATATATATAAAAAGAAAGAAAAAAAAAGAAAAAAAAACCAAGTGTTTAAAAAAAGAAAAGGATTGGGAAATGAATATGTAAAGGGATATACACTAGAGTTGGGATGAACTTTTATGCTTGTTATTTGAACTCACTCTCATTTGCTTTTATTCTCTTTGGTATTTATCTTCTCATATCTATTTTATCCTCTCCTCGTTACCTTGACCTCACTACAACCTTGAATAAAGTCCTCATGATTTGTGTGTGCATGTGTTTTGAGTAGTGGAGAAGTAGAAGATAAGCAAGCTTATGGTAGTGCAATTTTCATGGGTTGAATTGAGTGAAATACCTACCCTTTAAACACTTGAGAGATTGAGAGGGAATCTTGTGAAGATCTATCATTCTCGATTCATGTTGAAGATACCTTGCTTGATGGTTTGAGATGTGGAGAATTGTTAACTCATGAATGTTTTGATCCTTGAACCTTTGGTTGTTCTTCTTGATTGTAAAATTTTGGTCTTGAGTTTTGCCCAGAGTGCAAAAAGCTAAGTGTGGGGGAATTTGATAAACACATATTTTATTCATTAAGAAACCCTTATATTTAGTCATTTACACTCTCCATATTCTTAATTGATTGAGTTTGACATGATTTTGTGAGTTTGAGCTCAAATTGGTCCTAATTGAATATTTTCAGCATTATTGAGATTTTACACTGTTTCTGTATTTTGGTCATAACTTGAGTTCCTGATATCTGAAAATCATGAATTTTATCTTGTAGGAAAGCTCAGAGGAAGCTCTACAACTTTGATGAAGAGCTCGAAGTCCGATTCAGATGTCTAAGGGACCTAAGTTTACATGGAAGTCAGAATACGGGTTCTGTCAGTAGAATCCGAACAGTGTGCACTCATAAAATCATATGTCAAGATGTAATAATGGAGATGGGCTGAAATTTGGACAGTGGATAGTCAAGATCCAAATAAACAACTTTCATGAAGAACACATTTTCAGAAAAAGAAGTCTAGTAGGTCATTTTGAGCTTGCAAGTCGGAACAGAGGTGCTGAAGTTGGGTTTGAGCAACCTACGGTATTTGGGACATATCTTGGGATTAAGGAAGCCAAATTGGACGAACCAACTATCCATTTTATAGCCAAGACAAGGATCTACAACTTTCATGAAGAACACTTTTCGTGATTCTGAAGTATAGTGGGTCGTTTTTGGCTTCCAAGTCAGACACGAAATTTTCGTCCTCAACCACCCACTCATCCATCCACTAATCCACTCATCCATCCACTAATCCACTCATCCACTCATCCACTCATCCACTAACTCACCCATTCATCCACTCATACACTAATCCAACCACTTAACCACTCCACCCACTCATCCACTAATCCATCCACTCATCCATCCACTCACCCATTAATGTCCATAATTTCCCACTCACCAAAAGTCCTTTGGCATTTTTCACTAATTCAACCACTCAACCATTCCACTCACTCATCCACTAAACCAATCCACTAAACCAACCCACTAATCCATCCACTCAAACACTCCACTCACTCACCCACTCATCCACCCACTTCCCTTTGTCATTTTGTTACCTTAGACTTCTATAAAAGCCATTTATCATGAACAAGATGTAACTCTCCTTCATTTTCTCTCTTAGTTTCTTGTTTCTTCATAGTTTCTTCTTGTTTCTTCATAGTTTTTCTTGTGATTTCTTTCTAGCTATGTGTAACTAAACCTCCTTTGGTTAAGGGGGTGATGAAACCGCTAGTATTAATGTTGTAAACTTTGCATATTTGATTATTTCAACACGCTTATGTTTTTATTCATATATTTCTCAATCTATTGTTGGTATGAAGGTTTTTGTACTTGTTCCTACTTTTAAAGTAGTAGATCTAGGTTTATTATGCGCGGTTGCGGTAGTAGATCTAGTGGGATGTATGATGTTCATGTGGGTATAATTATCTTTGTGCTATTTGCCGCTTATAAAAGTGGTAGATCCGGGTTTATTATGCGCGGATTGCATATTAGATCTAGAGAAATATATGTTCTAAGTAATTTAATCCCTGTGTGATTAGACCTTAGTGTAATTGGTTTTCTAAATCTTAATGCAATGTTGGATAGTTGTAAGAGCGGTTGCTTTATAACTAATCGGTGATTAGGAGTTGATTTGAGCGGTTGCTAAATTGGCCAACACGTAAGGAAAACAGAGATTTACTCTCACAATTGCATAAAAACATAATTGAGCATGTTGGAATAAAAAGGATATGTGGATTTACATTATCATATAAATCTAGCGGTGGATTCAATCTCTTAACCAATTTTCTTATATTGTTGATTTCAGTTTGTTTATTGTTATCTTTGAAGCTGTTCATTGTTCATCAAAACTCCAAAACCCCGCTTTTACTGTTTATTGTTAATCAGAGTCTAAATTGGGAATTGTTTAATAGTGTTAAATTGAATTGGTTCTCTGTGGATCGACCCTTACTAACTACAACTAGTTGTAAGGTTTTTATTTTCTGGTGGGCCTGACAACTGATTTTTATCTTAATTTTAATCACTACATCCGCACGCATCATGTACCTCTGTACCTGCATCCGTGCCTGCATCTGGATTTACATAGAATAACAACTAGGGTGAGAATTAACATTCTCAGTAAAAGCAATTCTAATACCATCTAACTATAACATTGTATATAACAATTATATAACAGATGCTATAATTCTAACTTAGGAGCTTCCTCCTCTTTTCTCATATCTGCACACTTTCTTATAGTGTGATATCAATCGATAGCCTACACACTGTTAATATATACAACGCCTATACAGCTGTAAATACCAACAATGACAGACAATGCCCATATAACTGTCCGTGAATGCAATGAGAATGATATGTAATATGAATATGCCTAAGGAATCCTAAGAGTATGTAGATGAAATGCATATGCTAGGTTTTAGTTTGAAATACATGCAGAAGTTTATGCTAAAAACAAAGACGCTTGCTAGGAACTGGTTCAGTATGTCATCCAGTGGTAAATAGAGGGAAAAGCTCATCCTCACATTACACATATCCTGTCACGTTGAGAAATTCGGGTTTCATCCTTGCTTAAAGAGCGTCTTTGGATTTCCCACTTATCTTCTTTGGCCTTGGCACTGTCGAGACATCAAGGTTACGTCCTTCTCAAAAGTCCTTCGAACACCCATCTATCTCCTTTTGCCTCCACGAATGAACCAATTCGTAGACTTACATACGTACTTATATACTAAGTTCCTTTACGACCTAAGCATATTCTACTAGGAATTTTGACTTCTTATGTTTACTCTTTGTAATGAAGAGAATCTATAACCTCATACAACATGTAACCTTAGCACTTGGTTAGAAATACTTGTCCCCTTAGGAACTTCTCTGATTCTTTACCTTCTTAGCTAAATGACCTCACGTCATATAACATTACATTCTCAAGTAAACATTACCAGACCATTTCTCGTACTTGTACCTAAACTCCACCTCATCACTCATATCTCTTAAGTGCTTTCTAACGCAACACTATGTTGCTAAGGTGCTAGGTACTCACCTATGGCAAACCACTAATCTTGGTTGTACTAAGGTTCTTTCTCTTCACATGCATACTAGATTAACTAACTAGTGTGTGAAAAGCTTGGTGTTATATTTACCTCTTACATAAACACCATCTTAACTTTCCTATAGACTCAACTCATCTTAGTGAAAAAGTCTATTTTAGCTAATGCCTTATTCAACCTTACTTAAGGAAATGATGAGCATTTCACTACAACTTTGAATACTTAATGAATGTAACAAGCTTACAAGTCAACATTCATCCTATTGTGTATTCTATAATGCACAAGGTCTCACTTAACTAGAGACTTAGTACATAAACATTCCATCTTTGGGACTGATACACCATCTCATCTTATCTCCACTCAAGTAATCTAACTCAAGTATGATTCTTATTTTCAACTCTTTGTTGTTCAAGGTCTTAGGTATCTTCCCAAGATAATCCACTACTCTTGGATATCCTAAAATTCATACCTTTCTCATTCTCTACTAGAGTGAATACTATTATGCATACTAGTGCACTTGTCTTCATTCCACCATCTCATCACATCTTAAGTAATATATAATGCAACACTAAGTTGCCTAAGGTGCTACTAAAGTTTCTAGTGTCCAACTTTCTCAAAAACACCTAAATTTTCACTTAAAAAGGCTATTTTTGATAAGTGCACCAAACATGCATCATAGCTTCTAAAATTCTAAATTTTTATGAGCACATAGCTTTTTCTTATATCTTTCCAATGCCACAAACCTTGCTTCATTTGGCTAAATGTAGCCAAAGTTATGCGACATTTTGCAGAGGTCAAAACAGAGCATTCTCTGATTTACCCATTTTTAACCTAACTTTAAACTGAAACTGGGAATAAACTACATGTGGTAAAATTCTAAAATTTTTACTTCATGAATCCTTATGTCTTAGCTTTCAAATGGCACTAGTTTCATGTCCATACGACATCGGAGCAAGAAATTATGCAATCTGGTTTAATGACTGCCAGAATGCCTTTTTCTGCAGAATTTATCTCAAATTCAAACAGAATCTGGTATTGATTGGCTTCGTGTAAAATTTTGAAATTTTTACCACATCTTACTTGGCTTATTTGTGACCTAGAAATAAACTCTCTATGTTTATTTCCCTCAACTTAGCAAAAGTTGCTATTATCTGAGTCATTTTAAGCTACTTTTCAACTTCTGTGTTGCAACTAAGTGCCTAAATGAACTCAGTTTGTCACAAAACTTGACTGGCATGCTAAACAAGTCAAATGCTACCTTTGGTAGCCATTTACCAATATAACATATGTTTAAGGGTATTACATATGGTTATGCCTATTGGAAAGAAATGATCAAAGTTTTTGTTGAAGCTATTAATTTAGATGTGTGGGATGCCATTGAAAATGGTGCTTTTGTTCCCACACGTACTATTAATGGTGTAAGAACTAATACACATTGAAGTGAATGAACCAATGAAGACAAAAAGAAGGTTCAATATAACTTAAGAGCCAAGAACATCATTTCCACATCCTTGGGGTATGATGAATTCTTTAGGGTGTCAAAATGTAAGACTGCCAAAGAAATATGAGATACTTTACAAGTAACACATGAAGGTACAAGTGAAGTAAAACGATCAAGAATAAATACTCTCACTCATGAGTACGAATTGTTTAGAATGAATTAAGGAGAAAGCATTCAAGAAATACAAAAGAGTTTCACACACATTGTAAATCATCTTATTTCATTGGGAAAGACTTTTCCTAATGAAGATCTTATTAACAAAGTTTTGAGATGTTTGAGCAGGAATTGGAAACCCAAAGTAACAACTATTTCGGAATCAAGTGATTTATCAATAATGTCTCTAGACACTTTATTTGGGAAGCTCCAAGAGCATGAATTGGAGCTAAATAGGCTCAATCAAAATGATGAGCATTTCAATAAGAAAAAGGGGATTGCACTCAAAGCCACCTCCTCCGTAATTGATAATGATGATAAAGATGATGGAGATAACATAGATAACCTTGAGTTAAATGAAAAGAATGTTAGTCTCCTTGTAAAGAGGTTTAGAAAATTCTTTAAGAAGAAGAGAATTCAAAGAAGACCACATTTTCCTCCAAAGAAGACCTATCACAAAGGGGAAAGATCCTCATCGACTTCAACATGTTATGAATGCGGTAAATTGAGACATATGAAGATGGAATGTCTCGTATATCTTAGGAAGACGGAGAAGTTTGAGAAGAGACCTTCCAAAGAAAAGAAAGGAAGGAAAGCCTACATAGCATGGGAAGACAATGACATGGACTCCTCTGATAGTTCAAAAAAAGAAGAAATTCATCTATGTCTCATGGCTAGAGATGAAGTAGAAGAAGAAAGTGACATTGAGGTAACATCTTCAAACCTAGATTCTTCATCTTCCCCTGGTGAATTACAAGATGCCTTTCAAGAATTGTATGATGAATCCATAAAGCTCACAAATATGGTTTTATCTTCCAACAAAACAATCTCTTTATTGAAAAACAAAGTTTCTATTTTAAACAAGGAGATTAATGAACTCAAAATTGAGAACGAGACTCTAGGACTTATTGATGCTAACACATCATGCATAACTTGTTCCTCACTTGGCAATGCATCCAGTCAATTACCTTGTTCATCATATAAATAATTTGAAAAGGAGGTTGAGGATTTAAAAAATACTATTTCAAAATTTACCTTTGAAAGAGACAACTTGAATGTGTTACTAGGGAAGCAAAGATGTGTTTTTCAAGAAGCCGGTTTAGGGTATAATCTCAATAACTAACAAAAGTCTTACAAGAATTTCTTTGTTTCCTCAAGTACATCAAGTAGCCCCTTTATCAAATGCTTTCATTGTGGGAGGAAAGGGCATAGTGCCTTAACATGTAATGTAAGGAAGAATATTAACACCAAGGTTGGAACTAAGAGGGTTTGGGTTCCTAAGGGTACCTTGTCCAATGCTAACACACAAGGACAAAAGAAAATTTAGGTACCAAATTTTAAAATTTGAATATGTGTTGTAGGTGTTCTTGAAGACCAAGAGCTCAAGTTGGTATCTTGATAGTAGATACTCCAAGCACATGACCGGTGATGGATCTAAATTCTCCTTCCTTGCTCCAAAGAAGCATAGTCATGTCACATATGGGAACAACAATAAAGGAATGATTCTTAGTGTTAGAAAAGTTAGTAAGAATTCCTCCACTTCAACTGATAAAGTCTTGTATGTAGAAGGACTCAAACACAACTTACTAAGCATTAGTCAATTATGTGATAAAGGTAATAAAGTTGTATTTGATTCTAATTGTTGCATAATTTAGGGTAAGGATGACAATCAAGTTAAGTTTGTTGGTCATAGAATTGATAACATATATTTGATTAACCTTGATGATATTACCTCTCAAAATACAAGATGTCTTATGAGTAAAGAGAGTGATTCATAGCTATGGCATAGGAGAATTGCCCACATTTATATGGATCACCTAAACAAACTTGTTTCTAAAAATTTAGTGATTGGTCTTTCAAAGCTCAAATTTGAGAAAAACAAACTTTGTGATGCATGTTAAAAGGGTAAACAAGTTAAGGTTTCTTTCAAAGCTAAAAATGTTGTTTCCTCTACTAGACCTTTATAACTTTTGCACATGGATTTTTTTGGACTATCAAGAACTATGAGCTTTGGGGGTAACTACTATGCTTTTTGTGATTGTGGATGATTACTCTAGATATACATGGACTCTTTTCCTTGCTCATAAAAATGATGCCTGTCATGCATTTAGAAAACTTGGAAAGGTTATTTAAATTGAGAAAATTTGTAGCATTGCATCCATAAGAAGTGATAATGGTGGGGAATTTGAAAACCATGAATTTGAATTGTTTTGCAATGAAAATGACATTGAGCATAATTTTTTGGCTCTTAGAACTCCACAACAAAATGAAGTGGTTGAGAGGAAAAATTAATCTTTAGAAGAGTTAGCAAGAACTATGCTCAGTAAAACAAACCTTGCTAAGTATTTTTGGGCAGATACGGTAAATACCACTTGTTATGTTATGAATAGGGCTCTAATAAGGCCATTTTTAAAGAAAACCCCCTATGAACTATACAAAGGAAGGAAGCCAAACATCTCCCACTTTCATATCTTTGGTTGCAAATGCTTTGTTTTAAATAATAAAAAAGATAACCTAGGAAAGTTTAATGCTAAATCCGATGAAGAAATATTTCTTGGTTACTCAATTAGTAGTAAATCCTTTCGAATTTATAATAAGAGAACTATGACTATTAAGGAATCAATGCATGTTACATTTGATGAAAGTAATTCCATTGGGTTGGGAAATGATGTTATTGATGATGTTGCAGAAATTCTATCCAACATTTACTTCAGAGGCAAAGAAGGAGAGCAAAAGAAAGAAAGCCAAAGAGAGGAAACACCACCACAATAAGAGGAGGGAACTTCAAATGGTTTTCTAAGAGAATGGAGAACTTCAAGATATCATCCTCTTGACAAGGTGAGGTGAGGTATCAAAAGGGGTAATAACTCGAAACTCTCTTAGAGATGCATGTAATCATATGACTTTTGTCTCTCAAGTTGAACCTAAAGACATAAATGAGACCATTAATGATGAACATTGGATCTTGTCCATGCAAGATGAACTATACTAATTTGAAAGAAATCAAGTTTGGGAATTAGTTTCAAGGCCCAATGATCATCCCATAATTGGCACCAAATGGGTTTTTAGGAACAAACTTGATGAAACAGACTTAATAATAAGAAACAAAGTTAGGCTTATTGCTAAAGGTTATAATCAAGAAGAAGGCATAGATTATAAAGAAACATATGCTCCTGTAGCTAGATTAGAAGCCATAAGAATGCTACTTGCAAATGCATGCATCATGGATTTTAAGCTTTATCAAATGGATGTCAAAAGTGTTTTCTTAAATAGTTTTATACAAGAAGAGGTATATGTGAAACAACCTCTTGGTTTTGAAAGCTTTGAACTACCCAACCATGTTTTTAAATTGAAAAAGGCATTGTATGGCTTAAAATAAGTTCCTAAAGCTTGGTATGTGATTGCGGGATTTAAAGGAAGCAAACCCAAGTGCAGGTTATCTCAAGTAACAAATTTCTCGGGAGTCTAAGGTCAATCCACAGGGAATTGATGAAGAAAAATTAATTGAGGTAAGAAAAGGATTTGTCACAACACCAAAAGTAATAAAAGATGTTCATAAATGAATTTAAGAACTTGTTTGGGTTAGGAGATCCACTCTTGGTAATAAATTAAAGGCAAGATTATTTCTCCTTATAACTCAATTGAAATCCACACACAACGAAGGTTCCAATCGGAAAATATAACATTCAAAGTTTAATTATATATGCAATCATATTATGATTCCTTTAATTATCTACCAACATTTGTAAATGAGTTCAAGCATTCACTGTGCCAATCCTATTGTCTACAATAAATCAAGATCTCCATTATACAAAGAAGGTTTCTAAATTGATTGGAAACAAAATACAACACATATAATGTCCATTTGATAATATATCATTTAAGCACAATAAATAGAATAATCTAACCTTATTTCATTACCAAGAGCTTCACTTTTTCACCCAAGCAAGATGAAGATTTAGTTACTCATAGATAAGAAGAAAGAAAGAAAGAAGAAGAGAAAAATGAACATAGCTTCAATTTAGAGCAAGAGAAAATTACAACAAAGGAAAACAATAAACAAGCATAACCATAACTTCTAAAAACTAAGCCTGACACCAAGAGCACCAAATGATTAGCCAATGGTGCCTTTTATAGAGGATTAATGATACAAAATGACAAGGAAGCTGATTAAGAGTAGGTGGATGAGTGGGTGAATGAGTGGAAAATGCCAAATGGTGAGTTGGTGAGTGGAAAATTATTGAGATTCTTTATCTCCGAAATCATTCAGTGTTGATCTTATGGATGCCATCAGAATGAAGCAATGTGGTCTTCATGAAAGTTGTAGCATTTTGTCTCAGCTGTCCAATGCCTCCAAGATCATCCAAAAATTAATCCTACAACCCAAGATATGACCTAATTACTGCAGACTATTTAGGCCCAATTTCAGCACCTCTGTTTTGACTTCCAGACCTAATATCACCTCCAAGTTGTCCGAATCAGCTCTTATGTTCCTCATAAAAGTTGTAGATATGAGTCTTATCTTTCAAGTATCAAAATTTCAGCCCAAGAAAGTTTCTACAGCCCGAGTTATGCTCTGATTACTGCACACTGTTCAGGTTCCAATCACAAAACCTGTATTCTAACTTCCAAGCCCAATTAGCTCCTCTAGATGTCCATATTTTACCTGGAGCTCTCATGAAAGTTGTAGAGCTCTCTCTTATCTTTCCTACAAGGTAAGATACATAATTTTTACACATCTAGAACTCAAGATATGGTGGAAATACAAAAAAAGTGTAAAACCCAAATAATGCTGGAAAAATCAATTAAGTCCAATTTGAGTCCAAACTTACAAAACATAATCAGGCTTAATCAATTAAGTACATGGAGAGTGAAAATGATTAAAAATGAGAGTTTATTAATGTATAAAATATGTGATTATCAAATTCCCCCACACTTAACTTTTTGTACTCCTGGGCAAAACACATAAAACCAAAGCTAGGAAACAAAGAAAAATGACATAGACTCAAATGCTAAAAACTCTAAAAGACTCAATGAAGCAAGAAGAGCAACCAGAAATTCAAGGGATCAAAGCATTAATAAGGTAATATTTCTTCACATCTCAAACCAACAAGCAAGGAAACTTCAGTTGAAAAGAATGAATCAAGAATAATAGATCCTCACAGAATTCACTCTTAATCTCTCAAGTGTTTAAAAGGTAAGTATGTCACTCTATTCAACTCATGAACAATTGCACTACCATAAGCTTGCTTATCTTCTACTTCTTCGCTACTCAAACCACATGCATACAAAAATCAAAAGGACTTTATTCAAGGTTGTAATGGGGTCATGGTAAAGGAGATGGGATAATATGGATATGAGAAAATAAATACCAAAGAGAATAAAAAAACATTGTGGTATAGTTAGAGTGGAGAAAATATTTGAGAACATTCATCATAAAGGACAATCACCAATATTTGACTAATGTTTTGTTGAAGATCAATCCTAACTTGGTGAATTGAATTCATTGTTAGACCTGAACCTTCTCCTTTTCTTTCTATTGTTTCCAAGCATCCACCTTTATTCTAGACTCTGATAATCGTTTGATTGCAATGGTAGTCAATTTTTTTTTATTTTTTTTGAACATTTTGCAAACACACCCCTACACTTATTCAAGAACAAGGCCAATGCTCTCTTATTCCCTAAGGTTGGGTAAAAACATGATTTTTTTCTTTTTTTTTATTTTTTGCTTTTTTTCCTTTTTTTTGAAGGCACGTAATGAGCTAAAAACAAGGAATGGTCAAATAAGCTCAAAGGGGTTACACAATGGAAAATATACAAGGATGACTATTTGGTCAAAGTAGCTATTTCAAAAAGCCTCAATCATGTTTTTGTATGCATATGAAAATGTAGCCTAAAAAAGAATCAAAGCAAGTTCTAGATTAACAATTCTATGAGTGAAAATCACACAAGAAAGAAGAGAATTGTACAAATGTTCAATCCATTTATCAATAGGCTCAAAATCTCACAAGACATATTTCTATCATTCTCAATCCACCAATTCGACATCCATAACCAAACAAGTGAAATTTAAGAAAGAAGATAATTTATTTAATCATGCTATGATCCCTTAATTTCAATTGCTTCAAAGGATGTGAGAGTGCATTCACTTGAATCTTTCAAAGGAAATCAAACAGCATAACTTTGTTACTTCCACAAATAAACACTAAATAGTTACTACCCCAACTAAGATGCATCTCAAGAGTAATAAATTGTTTCCAAAATTTACTCCTTACTTTGCCATCCTTAATTGGTTTTACTACGAATAAGTTTCTGACAGTCATATCACTAAACATATTTCCCAATTTAGATGCGTCGCAGGAGTAAAATTACTCCTTACTCTGCCATCATTCATTGGTTTAGTAAGTCCATGACAATCATATCATACTTCCTAAAAAAGAAATTTTTTTTTGGGTTAACCAGATCACAACATTATCCTTAATGTTAAAATATAGATGAGAAAGGATAGAAGATATTACCTGTTGGAGAAATCTGACACAAATTTAAATAAAAACAAAGTACGACAAATAAAATTAAAAGTAAAGGAAAGCTATAAACGAAGTGTCAAATATGGCTTTCTTTTCATGTTGCTTCCCTCTCTGCTTCTTGATGACCAATCTATCTGAGCTATTGCTG
Organism: Ormosia emarginata; assembly: GCA_029884605.1. Lineage (NCBI taxonomy): Eukaryota > Viridiplantae > Streptophyta > Magnoliopsida > Fabales > Fabaceae > Ormosia > Ormosia emarginata. The sequence continues at coordinate 29,092,628 of JAQQTP010000079.1, read as the reverse complement.
GATCAGAATCAAAGATCAAAGGTAAAGGAATTTTTTTTTTATTTTTTTTGTTTTTTTTTACTTCAAGAAAACCATCAGGATAAAGAAGTCTAGAAACCCCTGAAGGACCCTACTCAAAGGATCGTCTGTCCAAAATCAAAATACAACAAAATCATACAAAGATAAAAGAAATATAATAGCAAATGATGACATACCTTTATGTACAATTTTCATGGCATATCTTTATACTGTGCATCATGAGTGCAGTAGTGGCATATCTTTATACTGTGTGTCATCAGTGCAGTAGACACTCATGTCCATTTATTCAAAGAAAAGAGAAAGAAAATACCATCGTAGGTTTCCATCCTGGGTTTGGAACTTGGAGAGCTCACACTTGGGCTCGTAACATCAACAAAGATGCTAAAATCTGAAACCTGTAATGTCTAAGATCCAGAACATCCCATCCTAGGGCACTGAGAGCCCCTTCTAATAAAAGAGAGGATCAATGTAACACCCCGAAAATTCGTATTTTATTTATTTTGGGTGATTCTTAATTATTTTGAATAATCTGACTCGACTTCTGTGGATTTATAATTTTTGTGATTTTTAGGAATTTTTGGGAGTTTTTACGTTTTTTTATTATTTTGATATTATTTTGGGGCTGTATACGAGCCCTCGTATTTTATTTCTTTTTATAAATCCTTAATGATTTTTACTAATCCGACTTGATTTCCATAAGTTTTATAATTTTTATGATTTTGTGGATAATTATGAAATTTTTATATTTCTCTGATTATTTTAGTATTATCCATGGGCCATCTGTGGGCCTAAGGGGGCTGTACGTGGGCCTAGGTGGGTCCGGAAAAGTGAAAATTTTTTCGGAACTAGAAAATTTTGTACTGTTGAGACTAGGATAGGGGATCTTACTAAACCCGAAATTGGAAACAGTTTTAAAATTTTCTTTTACTGTGTTTTGTATTGTATTTAATTATCGGGCAATAAAAATATAGTAAAAATATTATTCGTAGGATTATAGCAGATAAAAATAAATATTGTACTACATAGTCAATATTAGTGGTTATGACGACTTTATGACAGACCAATAAGAAGCAAGCTTAATGTTGAAGACTTTGAATATCAACCATCGGTTTAATCAACGGTGGAGATTTGGCCTTATAAAATGGCTAGGATCATTTATGACCATTGGACGTAAAGTATGAAGAAGTAATCTTGACCCTTCATTTTGGAGATACATTTAATGGCTAGGATTTCAAGGAGGAAAGATCTAATGGCCTAGATTAAGTCTTACATCTAAGGCTATACCTAGAACCTATATTAATCCTAACCATTGATCTAATCAATGGCTAACAATGCTCTAAATGGTGGCTAGTGAAATTGGTCACTTATTTGAGAGTGCAAGGAGGGGGGGATGGTTTTGGTGGCTCATTTCCCTTACATTCCCATGGCAATGGAGAGCAAAATTGCTCTAAAATATTACATCTTTGTGATATATATTAGAATGCCTTTAATGGAACAAAGTAAGACTAAGTCAGCAATGGTGGCTACTTCATTTAATTCCTACGGCCATGCATTTCCAACAAAGGCTAAATGGATTCAATTAATTCATGTTCCATTATTTATATTACACAACAAAGAAATAGTCAATAATGGTGGCTTGCTTCAATGAAGCTTACGACAATGCATCCATTTGTGAGACAAAATATTACAATTCAATTCCTATCATCTTTTATCAATTGAACAAAGTAAGACAAGTCAATATTGGTGACTTTCTCCATTTGAAGCATATGACCATGCACTTGAAGGGAGCCCAATTCTTTTACTCATTTTACTTGGTCATTCTTCTAATAATAATTCAAGAAGCTAAACAAAAGTTAGTCAATTATTGGTGGCTATTCCTTTTAATTCTTACGGCCATGCTTGCTTGGTGAAAGAGAAATATTCTATCTTTAATTCATTTCTATCACCTTTGCTTCAAAGTGGCTCACGGCCAAGTATTTTTGGGGGGCCTAAATATTAACTCCTCACTTGACATTTCCTATCACCTTTCTATCAACTAACAAAACAAAATATCTCTCACCTTTCTCTCAAAATAGCTCACAGCCATGAAGGCTTTAGGAAGCCAAATTTGTGACTTTAATTTATTTGAGCATCTTTTCTATTTCAAGAACCAAATTCTCTCTATTCTATCCAATGTGGCTTACGGCCACACCACTCCACACCATCACCCAAGCTTCAATAATTTAATCCAACCCTACTTCTTGGATCCTTACAATATTCTAAGATACTTTGTAGAAGAAACCTAAGCCTAAATCATCCATCTTCATCTTGTTCTTCAAAAGCTCAAGTTTGAAGCCTTTGAGGGAGTTCCTTAATCTTCATATTTCTATCCATTTCAAAGTTCTAATCATGATTTTAATCCATGATTATTTTAGTTTAAAACCTTAGGTGTTAATATTGTATGTTTTTCTTTGTTTTCAAGAATCACTTGGTGGAGAAAATCTACTTAAAAGAAGCAAAACAAGGAACTTGGGAGGTTCTTCAAGAGGTAAGAGGGAGATCCATCTCTCCAACCAAGTATGGTGGTGAGAGATGGTTTTGGATTTGATGGATGGTGAATCCATGTGAGGATTCATATTCATGGTCATGTAATTATTTGTGGGTATTTACGTGTTTTGATTATTTGCTTATGCTTGATATGATTTGCATGATTTATTGCTTTTGTTTATGGCATGTTTGTGATATATATGATGAATATATATATGTATGCCATGATTTGATGATGGAAAGGAAAACAATTTTTGGTTCCAAAGAACCATAGAGGCATCACGACCTCAAATTAATTTTGGGAGAAAGAGATTCTAAGTATTTTACTAATTATGAGTAATACGTTGATGATTTTAAGGATTTGCAAAGAAAGTGGACATGAAAATGAACAAATGAATTAGTTTTAAAGACCAAGAGTCTCACGGTTTTTGAAGGAAATTTTAATGGTTTTGTTTGTGTAAAAACAAGAATGGTACTTAATTGATTAAGAAGGAAAAATATTTGATGGTTTCAATGGCCATGTACCACGATTTTGGAAGGCTTGTAATGCCTTGATTTTATGAAATAATGTGATTTCAAAGTGGAAAAATAATTGATGAAGTACAAGGATCAAAGAAATGGAAACAAAGTGTTTTATCACTTGAGAAATAAAAATTTTGGTTATGAAAGGAAAATAATGGTTGTAAGGGTTTGAACCTCAAATTATTTTGAAAGAGGATTGCATTTGAGAATTTATTTTGAATTATAAAGGAAATGTTGATAATTTAAAATTTACTAATGTAAAACTCATCCTTTGGGTTTTGGAGCGCATTAGGGAATTTTAAGTGAGAAACATTGATTTAATTTAATGAAATGGTGAATTTGTGGAATATATTACAAAAAAGATTTTCTTGAGTAAGAAAATGTGGAAAATAATGTGAGAAGTCATATTATTTTGAGAAAGGTTGAATTGAAAATTTTGGAATATTTTACGTGGTTGTAAAATGGTGAAAAATGATTTATGTAACTTAAAAACGTGATTTTTAAGCCACGCGATTTGAAAACCGTTAAAATATTTCTACGCGATTTGTAAAGCGTTTAAATATTTTTACGCGATTGAAATATTGTTGAAAAATCACTATGTGATTGAAAAATGATGGAATATTTTTACATGATTGAGAAAACGATGGAAAATCGCTACGCGATTTGAAAATGCCATAGAAATGTTGCGAAATTGTGAAAACGTAACAGAAATGTTGCGCAACTATGAAAATACGATAATATGATTTCGTGAATGAATTTAACAGTAGGATTACTATTGGACTAATGTATGGACACTGTATGAGAAAATGATGAATTTTACCTGTGATTAGCATTGGTGCATTGAACATGCATTGGAAAAGTCCGATGGACTGGATAAGGCTAATTGCCTAGGAGAGACGTACACCTCTTGAGTGGGTGCGATATGCATAGTGTAAGTCACTTGTTGACTTTAGGGGCATCAGGGTGGGAGTTGCCTACAATAGGCAGTTGGTAGCTCTTCTGTACCATGGGTTAGATCGATGCAACACACCGATGATCCTGATCGAGACACTATTCTTAATCAAGATCTAATAAAGACTGTCATGTATATACTAGATGTGCAAACACATATGAGAATTGTGGCACGTGATCTAAGGCATGTTGGTACAGATAGATCTTTCGGATCAACTTCTCCGACTTAAGTATTAGCTCCATGGAGTAGGAAATTGAGTCTATGTGCACATGCATAATTATTGAGTATTGGTTATGATAATTGAACTGTTGAATACTTGGATAATGTTGAGGGCATTATCATAAATATTGAATATTTATTTCTAATTGAGGAATATTAGATGATGATGATGATAAATAATGTTAATGGCATTATTGTAATTATTGTTATTTTATATATTATGATGATGGCATAATTGTAATTATGGTATGATATATCTGTATGGTGTATTGTTTATGTTATCTCCATGCTACAATATTGGTATTGGCGTAAGTGATCTCACCTCTTTGCAGTATTATTTTGTTGTGCTCGTATTGTTACAAATTATATAGTAGATGGAACGAGTTTTTTAGACGTGACGGGAGGTAGATATTCTGAGTTTGGTGACAACATCAAGGAGTGACCATCCCGGACTGGTTAGTGTACAGATTTTGAGGAGGAACAGATACATGGCACATCAAGATGGAAACAAAACGAAATAAGTATGTTGACTTTTCTCGTTAGTGTTTTACCGTGCTAGTAAGTAGGACCCATCATGGGGTTTGCTACTGTTTAAAATTGAGTCTGTAAGTTTTATATTTCTTGAATAATTGTTAAATATTAAGTGGTGTCTGTTATATGAGTTTTAATAAGTTTAAATCTATTTTTCAGTATTACTTATAAATATCAGTAAGTTTATGTTTCCGCGAGAAGAAATTTTGAAACCCACCTTTTATAACTCAAACCTTTTATGAAATCATTTTCAGATTATAAGTTAGTAGTCAGAAATGTGATACCCTAAGGAGGGTGTTACAATCAAGCTCAGATGCCTCATACGCTTTGGCAGCCGTGGGTTGTAACACCCCAAATTTTCGTATCTCTTAAACAGTAATTTTGACAGTTAACAGAAGTTTACTGTTTAGTAATTTTTGTGTACTGTAAAATTATTTTGTTTATTCCGTTAGCGTATTTGATCGTTTTGAGTGATTTACTCTGTGTCAGGAAAATAAAAGTTTTCGGGCTAGGAAAAACTTTACGTAATTTAATTTTTACCATTAGGTAATTATTTTACATAATCTGATTTGATATTTGTGTGTTTTCTAATATTTGTGATTTTTGTGGATGATTATGAAATTTTTTACTGTTTGTGGGCCCAGGGGGTGTATGTGGGCCCAGGTGGCCATACGTGGGCCCAGGTGGGTCCCACAAAGTAAAAATTTTTCTACGCATAGAAAAATTTGTACTGTTTAGACGGAGACAGGGGATCTTACTAAACCTGAATCCGGAAATAGTTTTAGAAAATTTCTTGTACTGTGTTTTGTACTGTATTTAATTTATCGGGTGATAAAAATATAGTAAATATATTCTTTCGTGGGGTTTTAGCAGATAAAAATATAAATTAAATTGCTTAAGTCAACCTTGGTGGTTTGGATATCCACCATTGATTTAATTAATAATGGAGACTTGATCTTGATTTAATTAACGGTGGAGATTTGATCTTAAAAGTGAATAAGATCATTTATAACCGTTAGATGGAGATTAAATCAATGGTAGAGATTTGGTCTCAAAAAGTGACAAAGACCATTTATAACCATTGTATTTAGAAGTGATCAAGGGTGGAGAATTGGTCTTGTAAAGTAACAAGGACCATTTATGACCATTGGATTTAGATTTAATCAATGGTGAAGATTTAGTCTTAAAAAGTGACAAAGACTAATTATGACCCTTGGATTACAAGTAAGAAGGAGTAATCTTGACCCTTCATTTTGGAGACATATTCAATGGTTAGGATTGCAAGCTAAAAATGATCCAATGGCTCAAATGAAGTCTTCTATCTATAACCTAAACCTAGAGACTATTTTTAATCCAAACCATTCTTTTAATCAATGGTTAGGATGACTTATAGTGATGGCTATGTAATTTGGCACATTTAGAGTGCATGAAGAGGAGGGGGACGGTTTGAAGGAGCAAGGATGAAGGGAGACAACTTAGTATAGGCTTTTTAGGCCAAAGAAAAAAAGAATGAAGACAAGCCAAGTGTCAAGACCAATTCCTATTGATCATTAATGCTTATGTTCTTCAAACTTCACTTTACACTTCTCTCCAAATGCATGCTATGGCAATATCACCTTGGAAGACCAAACCATTCATTTATACACTTCATATTACCACTCCTTCACTTTTCCACTTAAGTTTCAAGAAACCAACCAAAGCAAATTCTATTTTCTCTCCCAAAAGAAGACCATTCGGCCAAGCACTCTAATCCTCTCTTCCATCACTCTTTAATTTCATACAACCTAGTTTCTTGAATCCTTACCTTATTCTAAACAACTTTCATGTTGGAGACTTTCTCTAAATCATTCATCTTCATGGACTTTCTTCAAGGTCAAAGTTATTGAGTTTTTGAGGTGAAGTGTAAGGAAAGTTCATTTCTTCTCTTCTTTTTCATGATCTAAACCATGTTTGATCCATGGTTCCTCTTAATCAAGCTTAGTATACTAATTTCTATGTATTTTGTTTTGAATTTGAGAAGCTCTTGGTGGTGAAGGACTTGGAAAAAGAAGCAAAACAAAGAGTTTTTTAGGATCTTCAAGAGGTAAGAGGGAGATCCATCTCACCAACCAAGCATGGTGGTGAGAGATGGTCTTATATTTGATGGATGTTGAATCCATGTGAGGATTCATATCCATGGTCATGTAATAATTTATATGTGTGTTTATGAGCTTTGATTAATTGCCTATGCTTAATATGCTTTGCATGAGTTTATGATTTTGATGGTATGCTTATATTATGTATGATGATAATATGACATGCTTTTGATATATATATATATATATATATATATATATATATATATTGTGTATGTATGTGTATGCCATGATTTGATGATTGGAAAAAAATTAATTCTTGGTTCCAATGGCCAAAGGAAGGTGGCTACGGTTTTGGCACCCAAGGTTAGGGTTCCATGTTGAAATTTTTCAAGAACAAGGAAATTGATTTGTTTAATAAAAATTATGAAGTGGAGAAAAATGAATTTTCTTGGTTCTAAAGGCTATGGAATTTTTGGTCAAGACACCTCAACATAGGTGTTTATAACTTAATATTTTCATGGAAGAATAAAATTGGATTTGTAACACCCTCCCTAGGGTATCACATGTCTGACTCCCGACTCAAAATCTGTAAAGAAGTTCACACAAGGTTTGAGTTAAAAACGTGGGTTTTAAAAAAATTTCTTCTTTATTGAAACATAAATTTACTAAAAATATTAGGTAATATTGAAAATCATATTTCAACTATTCATTATGCAATATTGACACCAATTAATATTTTATAATTTAAATAGAAATATAAAATTAACAGACTCTCTTTTTTTTTTAAACAGTAGCAAACCCCATGACGGGTCCTACTTAATAGCACGGTACAACACTAACGTTAAAACTTAACATACTTATTCATTTGTGTATCCATCTTGTTGCATCAGACATCTGTTCTATATCTGTTCTTTGTCAACACTTTACACCTTCGAGTCTGAATGTCCACTCCTTATTGTTGTCACCCATCTCGAGTATTCATTGCCCGTTATGTCTAAGACAACTCATTCTTTCTACCGTTTGATTTTAACAAAGTCTGATACAAAAAAACAACATAACAAAGAGGTGAGATCACCTACACCAATACCAACACTAAGCGACACGAGAGATAACACAAGCAACAATATTATACGGGGATATCATATCAAACTTCCAATAATATATTCAATATTAATTAACTATCATCATCAAATCATTTATCAATTCAATTATTATAAACAACAATTACGATAATGTCCTAATTATCATCATCATCATCCAAGTATTCAAAACAATTGTCATAGCCAATATTCCTCAATTAATATATCACACGATATAAATGTTCGATTATACATGTACACAAGACTCGATTTCCTACTCCATGGAGCTAAACTCAGGTCGGAGAAATGATCGAAAAGATCTGTCGGTACCACATGCCTCAGACCACGTGCTATAATTCTCATTTTGATTTTGCACATCTAGCATATACACGACAGTCTTTATCAGATCTTGATTAAGAATAGTGTCTCGGTCCGGATCATCGGTGTGTTGCATCGGTCTAACCTACGGGAAGAAGCGCGACCAACCACCCATGTAGGCAACCCGCACCCCGATGCCCCCAAGGTCAACAAGTGACCTACACTACGCATATCGCACCCACTCAAGAGGTGTGTTTCTCCTAGGCAATCACCATATCCAAATTCCTCATCTGGACCATTCCAATGCATGTATAATGCACCAAATCAAATCAAATATGTCATTTTTTCACAAATAGTGTATGGACACCTGGTTCAACAATAGAATCATATCTTGTACTTTCAACAAATAAAATCATGTTATCACGTTTTCATAGTTGTAAAACACTTTTACCATATTTTCACAATCGCGTAACATTTACATTATGTTTTCACAATCCAAAACTTTTCTGTTATGTTTTCACAATACCATAACAATTCTTTTATATTTTCACAATACCGTAACATTTTTGTTACGTTTTTAAAATTCCAAAACGTTTTATTACGTTTTTACAATCTTAAACTATTCATGTACGTTTACAAAATTTCGTAACATTTCATTATGTTTTCAAATTGTTGTAACTCTTCTGTTGCACTTTTAAACCACGTACTAATTTTTAACGTTTTTCTCAATCACGTAAAAACATACGTTTCTCAAATCGCATAGTATTTTTTTACTGTTTCAAAATCGCGTAACTTAAAAATCATTCTTTTACGTCACGTAAATCATTTTCTATCATTCTCAAAATATTTAAAATACTTTCCAAATCTCATAACAATGTTCTATCATTTTCACAATCACGTAAAAATATTCTATCACTATTCAAATCACGTAGTGATTTTTCAACAATATTTCAATCGCAGTAAAATATTTAAACGCTTTTCAAATCGTGTAAAATATTTAAACATTTTTCAAATCGCGTAGAAATATTTTACTTGTATTTCAAATTGTTTTTAAGATACGTAAAATATTTTTCAACATTTTTCAATCACATAAAATATTCCTCAATATTCCAAACATTATTTTGGACTTAAATAAATCAATATCATTTTTAACACATTGTTCAAAATTGCGTAGCTTAAAAATCACGTTTTTAAGATCGTAAAACATTTTTCATCACAATTTCATTACGTAAAATACTTCTTAACCTTCAAAAATTTCTCTTCAACTTTTTTCAAAATAATATAACTTTATATTTCATTTAATATATTTTCTTACTCAAGAAAATATTTTTCCACAGATCTTTACTCAAGAAATTCTTTTTCAAAATATACTTCACAGAAATCACTTTTCCATTGATGTAAATCAACGTTTCAAAACTTAACATTTTTCTAACGTATTTCAAAACTTGAAAATAAGTTATACGTTAGTAAATTTTCAAAATACCATTATATTCTTCATTTTCCCAAATCATTTCCAAACTCAACCTTCTTCAAAATAAATTGAAGTTCAAAACATTTTCGTTTACAAAAACTTGATTTTTCTCAAGTGATAAATGCTCTGATTCCCTTTCCAAAATCCTTGTATTAAATCCAGTTACGTTTCCACTTGGAAATTCACTTTGTTCATAAAAAAATCAAGGCATTACAAGCCTAAAAAAAACGTGGACATGACTATTGAAACCATCAAATATTTTTCCTTTTAAATTGATATGGTTTTACACAAACAAAACCATTAAAAATCCTTTACAAAAACGTAAGACTCATAGTCTTTGAAAATCAAATCATTTGTTCATTTTCAATTTTTCACTTTCTTTGCAAATCCATTTTCACTTTCTTTACAAATCCTTTTTCACTTTCTTTGCAAATCCTTAAAATCATCATTGCTATTTTCATTTAAATCTCATGTTTAGTTAAACACTTAGAAACTTTTTACACAAAATAAATTAATAAAAATCCTTCTAAAAACCGTGTTCTTGTTCTCTTGAAAAACAAACCCTTTGTTTATTTTCCAAATTCTTCAAATCATCCGTTTTCATCATTCATGAAAATCTTAAGTTATAAACACCTATGTTGAGGTGTCTTGTTCAAATCCACCATGTTCTAAATACTCAAAAATCAATTCTTTTGTTCTTAAAATTTTTCAACATGAACCCTAATCAAGGGCATCAAAACCGTAGCTCTTCCTTGGCTATTGGAGCCAAAAATCAATTTCCTTTCCACCATCAAGTCATGGCATATACATATATATTTCATCATAAATAATATAAGCATACCATCAAAGCCATAAAAGCATGTATAGCATATCAAGCATATCATCAAAGCTATAAAATCATGCAAAGCATATCAAGCATAGAAAATTAATCAAAGCTCATAAACACCCACAAATTAATTACATGACCATGGATATGAATCCTCACATGGATTCCACATCCATCAAATAAAATACCATCTCTCACCACCATGCTTGGTTGGTGAGATGGATCTCCCTCTTACCTCTTGAAGATCCTCCAAAGCTTCTTGATTTGTTTCTTTTTCCAAGTCCTTCACCACCAAGGGCTTCTCAAATACAAAACAAAACACAAGTTAATTAACATATCAAGCTTGATTAAGAGGAACCATGGATCAAACATGGCTTAGATCATGAAAAAGAGAGAAGAAATGAAGTTTCCTTACACTTCACCTCAAAAACCCAATAACTTTGATCTTGAAGAAAGTCCATGAAGATGAATGATTTAGAGAAAGTCTCCAACATGAAAGTTGTTTAGAACATCATGTAGATTCAAGATCTATGGTTGGATGAAATTAAAAGAGCTTGGATGATGATTTTAGGGTAGATAACTGAATGGTTTCTCTTGAAGCACAAAGATGAAATTTTTTATTTTTGATAGAAACTTGAAGCTTGGATTTGAAGCTCAAGATGAATGATTCTGGAAAAACTCATAACTAGAGATGTTCTTAGAATGGTGTTTAGGTTTAGAAAATCAAGTTGGATGAAATTTTTGAGTGATGAAAGGTGCTCTTGGAGGGCTTGGCCAAAATCTAGAGAAGAAAGGAGATGGAGAGAAAATTTTCTAAGTTTCCTTCTTGAAAATGAATCAATGAAGACCAAGGAAGACAATAATGACTAAAGCATGCAATTATGGTCTTCCAAACTCCTTCATGCAGCACCAAATTCGTAGTCCCCCCTTCTTACATTCTTCTTGAGTGCAAAAAAATCAAAAGTAAGCCATTATGATGTCTAACTTGACCAAGACATGCAAAAATGACATAAAACTTTTTCTTTGGCCTAAAAAGGCTACTCAAAATTGTCTCCTCCTTCCTATTGCTTATTTAAAATGTGACAAATTTTACTAGCCATTATTTGAAGCCATTTAAGCCATTGATTAGATCAATGGTTAGGATTTAAGTAGACTTTTGATTAGAAGACTTAATCTAGGCCATTGGATCTTTCTCCTTTAAATTCTAACCATTAGATGTGTCTCCAAAATTAATGGTTAAGATTGCTCCTTCTAACTTTTAATCCAAGGCTCATAATTAGTCTTTGTCACTTTATGAGACTAAATCTTCATCCTTGATCAATTCTAAATCCAATGGTTATAAATGGTCATAGCCATTTTTCAAGACCAATTCTACACCTTTGATTACATCTATGGTTGATATCAAAGCCTTCCTAACTAAGCTTATTCTCACACCATTGATTAAATCAATGGTTATTATCCAAGGCTTCTTTATTAAGTTTGTTTCTTAGCCTTTGATTAAATCAATGGTTAATATTCAAACTAAGTATTCTCATCCAAGGGTATAAATCAAGTCAAGCTCTCTTTGTTGACTACGCAGTATAATATTTATTTTTGTACCCTACAAATAATATTTTTACTGTATTTTTATCATCTGATAATTAAATACAGTATAAAATACAGTACAAGAAATTTTCTAAAACTGTTTCCGGATTCAGGTTTAGTAAGATCCCCTGTCTCCGTCTAAACAGTACAAATTTTTCTATGCGTAGAAAATTTTTTTCACTTTGTGGGACCCACCTGGGCCCACGTATGGCTACCTGGGCCCACATACCCCTTTGCGAGACCCACAGACAGCGGAAAAATTTCAAAATCATCCATAAAATCACAAAAATTATAAAATGCACAAATATCAAATCAGATTACGTAAATTAATTACCTAACGGTAAAAATTAAATTACGTAAAGTTTTTCCCTACCAAAAATTTTTATTTTCCGACACGAGTAAATCACTCAAAACGATCAAATACTGTTGACAGAATAAACAAAATAATTTTACAGTGCACAAAAATTACTAAACAGTAAAATTCTGTTAACTGTCAAAATTACTATTTAAGAGATACAGAAATTTTGGGGTGTTACAATACTCCCCCTCTTTACAGAAATTTCGTCCTCGAAATTTCATGACCATGATTTCACACCCTCGGAATAAATAATGATATTATTCCTTTATCTTTTCTTCAGTTCCCATGTAGTTTCACCTCTTACGTTATTCCAAACGATTCTAAACTATTGAAAGTTCTTTATCTCTTGTTCACTTCTCCTGATCAAACAAATATCTTAATAATTTTATTTTCTACGGTTCTCCATTACCGTCTTAACTTTTCCAATAGATAGACTTCTTCAATTTTTGAAGAATCCACCACGCTTCCACTGCGCCATTTTGATACTATGACCTGGATATAAATAGGAATATTCTCTCTTGCAAGATATTCCTTCAATTGCAGTAGATGAAAGAAAACATCATGGAAAAGAACAAAACGAATCGAATATGTTATCGAACATATCCAAAGAAAGAATTGGATGTAACTCGATCTTCAAGAATGAATTCTCGATATCAATACAAATGCTACCATCCTTCATTCATGCCTAGAATAGTTTTTCTCAAATAACTTCCAACTAATGTACTTGTATTAAAATTTTCTTATCCTCATATCACTTTATTCTCCAAATTTTAGCTTCTTTAACAGAAACGTCTCACTAACCGAGTTCTCCTTTCAACCGCATTATATCAAATACTATGACATGGATTTTAAATAGGAATATCCTTTCTTTGCAAAATATTCTTTCTTGCAAATGCAATATATGAAAGAACATTATAAAGGTTTAGGAAGAAAAGCTATCGAAATGATCGATATGTTACCAAACATATTCAACAAGAATTTGATTTTGCTCGATTTTCAAGAATGAGTTTTTCTGAAATACTAATACCGTATTGAGACAATCTCATAGGATATGGTTGGAAAATAACCAATCCATTTTCAAATATCATGTCTGTTTATGAAACAGATCAAACTAACACAAAGTTTTGAGTTTTGAAAGATCACATCCGTTTAGGAAACAGATCAACCTATATAAAAATTTTGAACGACAGATCAAACTAACCCAAAGATTTGATCCATAACAACAATTTGAGATAACTTGAGTAGTTCGATAGGCTGAGAATAGAAATAGAAGTAAACAAATAAGAGGATTACGAATAACTCTAACATATAATTGATCTACTCAATCATATGCCATAAGGAATAGGTTATTCACAGAAATATTCAGTATGGTTTATAGGATTAGCTCCAATGACACAATCTCCATTGTTTAAATCTTCCGCTCAGAACACTCCCGTTCTATTCAGAGTAACAACTTTCTCTACTATCTGAGATTTTACTAACAGAAAACTCTATTTTCATTGGAACTCTTTCTGCACTTGAAACAAATTATTTCCTTAACGTAAAATCTTTCGTTAAGTACCCCTTTCCACATCTCTTACATTTCGGTGCAGATGTCACAGTCAAACTAAACCTGTCATTACTAGTACTTTCTCCACAAGATTGTTGTTGTTCTTGACTTCTTGGAGATTGCAAGTACGTTTTCTGTTAGAATCGCTTGACCTTATGATTTCCCCTTTTTCGTAACCAATATAGTCCAACGTTACAGGGTCTCTCATCTTGAGATTGATTTAACTCTAACAAAATCTTAGCTTAAGAAATCAATTCTTGCCGTGGAACAATCTTCTGAGTTTGCTGTATAATTGCTTCAGCCACTGTTAAGTTGCAGTCATATCGCCACCATTATGTCTCGCTTCCACACGCGTACGTCTATCACGAGTCATTTCTTTTCTTCAAAGATGGACGAATCAAAATAAAATGGAAACCAGATGTAACCATTTCAAATAAACGTTTGTTTCCTTGACGTACATTCCTTCATTAAGTACCTTCTTTCACATCAGTTACTGCCTTTGGTTTCCTCAATGGTTGTAAATACGTTTCCCGTCGAAATCAATCACTTTCCAAATATCCTTAAAAATATCAGGTTCCAAAATTTCGAAATCTTATATTCCAAGACTTATTCTCTTCCATCAGATCCTGAACCTCAACTTTCATTTTTTTCCACTGAACAATGGTCCTTTGTTCCTACAGTCATCCTTCCACATTGCTCCCGTTGCTGCCATAGCTTTTGCAACTACATTACGCTCCCTTAGTTCCTGCAGTTATCTTTTTACATTGCTCCCATAGCTGCAACTGCATTAATAGTATTATGTTCCGCATCCACACACGTACATCTAGCACGAGTTGTTTTCTCCCTCCAAAAATGGATGAATCAAAATACAATAGATCTGATATCCATTATAAACAACATTGTTTCCTTTCGGGAAAACAATAACATAGAGAACACAACACAAGCAAAACAGACCTAACCACAAACCCCAAAAGACTCAAACCGTGCTCTGATACCAACTAATGTAACACCCTCCCTAGGGTATCACATGTCTGACTCCCGACTCAAAATCTGTAAAGAAGTTCACACAAGGTTTGAGTTAAAAATGTGGGTTTTAAAAAAAATTCTTCTTTATTGAAACATAAATTTACTGAAAATATTAGGTAATATTGAAAATCATATTTCAACTATTCATTATGCAATATTGACACCAATTAATATTTTATAATTTAAATAGAAATATAAAATTAACAGACTCTCTTTTTTTTTTAAACAGTAGCAAACCCCATGATGGGTCCTACTTAATAGCACGGTACAACACTAACGTTAAAACTTAACATACTTATTCTCATTGTGTATCCATCTTGTTGCATCGGACATCCGTTCTATATCCGTTCTTTGTCAACACTTTGTACACCTTCGAGTCCCGAATGTCCACTCCTTATTGTTGTCACCCATCTCGTAGTATTCATTGCCCGTTATGTCTAAGACAACTCATTCTTTCTACTTGTTTGATTTTAACAAGACTGAGCACACGAAAAAAACAACATAACAAAGAGGTGAGATCACCTACACCAATACCAACATGGCGGCAGACAGAGATAACACAAGCAACAATATTATACAGGGGATATCATATCAAACTTCCAATAATATATTCAATATTAATTAACTATCATCATCAAATCATTTATCAATTCAATTATTATAACAACAATTACGATAATGTCCTAATTATCATCATCATCATCCAAGTATTCAAAACAATTGTCATAGCCAATATTCCTCAATTAATATATCACACAGATATAAATGTTCAGATTATACATGTACACAAGACTCGATTTCCTACTCCATGGAGCTAAACTCAGGTCGGAGAAATGATCGAAAAGATCTGTCGGTACCACATGCCTCAGACCACGTGCTATAATTCTCATTTTGATTTTGCACATCTAGCATATACACGACAGTCTTTATCAGATCTTGATTAAGAATAGTGTCTCGGTCCGGATCATCGGTGTGTTGCATCGGTCTAACCTACGGGAAGAAGCGCGACCAACCACCCATGTAGGCAACCCGCACCCGATGCCCCCAAGGTCAACAAGTGACCTACACTACGCATATCGCACCCACTCAAGAGGTGTGTTTCTCCTAGGCAATCAGCCATATCCAGTCCTCATCGGACCATTCCAATGCATGTATAATGCACCAAATCCAATCAAATATGTCATTTTTTCACAAATAGTGTATGGACACTGGTTCAACAGTAATCATACTGTACTTTCAACAGCGAAAATCATGTTATCACGTTTTCATAGTTGTAAAACACTTTTACCATATTTTCACAATCGCGTAACATTTCTGTTATGTTTTCACAATCCAAAAACTTTTCTGTTATGTTTTCACAATACCATAACAATTCTTTTATATTTTCACAATACCGTAACATTTTTGTTACGTTTTTAAAATTCCAAAACGTTTTTATTACGTTTTTACAATCATCAGTAACACTATCAAGCATTACGTTTACAAAATTTCGTAACATTTCTGTTATGTTTTCAAATTGTTGTAACTCTTCTGTTGCACTTTTAAACCACGTACTAATTTTTAACGTTTTTCTCAATCACGTAAAAACATACGTTTCTCAAATCGCATAGTATTTTTTTACTTGTTTCAAAATCGCGTAACTTAAAAATCATTCTTTTACGTCCACGTAAATCATTTTCTATCATTCTCAAAATATTTAAAATACTTTCCAAATCTCATAACAATGTTCTATCATTTTCACAATCACGTAAAAATATTCTATCACTATTCAAATCACGTGAGTGATTTTTCAACAATATTTCATCGCGTAAAATATTTAAACGCTTTTCAAATCGTGTAGAAATATTTAAACATTTTTCAAATCGCGTAGAAATATTTTATCAGATTTCAAATTGTTTTTAAGATACGTAAAATATTTTTCAACATTTTTCAATCACATAAAATATTCCTCAATATTCCAAACATTATTTTGGACTTAAATAAATCAATATCATTTTTAACACATTGTTCAAAATTGCGTAGCTTAAAAATCACGTTTTTAAGATATTAAAACATTTTTCATCACAATTTCATTACTGAAAAATACTTCTTAACCTTCAAAAATTTCTCTTCAACTTTTTTCAAAATAATATAACTTTATATTTCATTTAATATATTTTCTTACTCAAGAAAATATTTTTCCACAGATCTTTACTCAAGAAATTCTTTTTCAAAATATACTTCACAAAATCACTTTTCCATTGATGTAAATCAACGCTTCAAAACTTAACATTTTTCTAACGTATTTCAAAACTTGAAAATAAGTTATACGTTAGTAAAATTTTCAAAATACCATTATATTCTTCATTTTCCCAAATCATTTCCAAACTCAACCTTCTTCAAAATAAATTGAAGTTCAAAACATTTTCGTTTACAAAAACTTGATTTTTCTCAAGTGATAAATGCTCTGATTCCCTTTCCAAAATCCTTGTATTAAATCCAGTTACGTTTCCACTTGGAAATTCACTTTGTTCATAAAAAATCAAGGCATTACAAGCCTAAAAAAAACGTGGACATGACTATTGAAACCATCAAATATTTTTCCTTTTAAATTGATATGGTTTTTACACAAACAAAACCATTAAAAATCCTTTACAAAAACGTAAGACTCATAGTCTTTGAAAATCAAATCTGTTCATTTTCAATTTTTCACTTTCTTTGCAAATCCATTTTCACTTTCTTTACAAATCCTTTTTCACTTTCTTTGCAAATCCTTAAAATCATCATTGCTTTATTTTCATTTAAATCTCATGTTTAGTTAAACACTTAGAAACTTTTTACACAAAATAAATTAATAAAAATCCTTCTAAAAACCGTGTTCTTGTTCTCTTGAAAAACAAACCCTTTGTTTATTTTCCAAATTCTTCAAATCATCCGTTTTCATCATTCATGAAAATCTTAAGTTATAAACACCTATGTTGAGGTGTCTTGTTCAAATCCACCATGTTTCTAAGTACTCAAAAATCAATTCTTTTGTTCTTAAAATTTTTCAACATGAACCCTAATCAAGGGCATCAAAACCGTAGCTCTTCCTTGCTATTGGAGCCAAAAATCAATTTCCTTTCCACCATCAAGTCATGGCATATACATATATATTTCATCATAAATAATATAAGCATACCATCAAAGCCATAAAAGCATGTATAGCATATCAAGCATATCATCAAAGCTATAAAATCATGCAAAGCATATCAAGCATAGAAAATTAATCAAAGCTCATAAACACCCACAAATTAATTACATGACCATGGATATGAATCCTCACATGGATTCCACATCCATCAAATAAAATACCATCTCTCACCACCATGCTTGGTTGGTGAGATGGATCTCCCTCTTACCTCTTGAAGATCCTCCAAAGCTTCTTGATTTGTTTCTTTTTCCAAGTCCTTCACCACCAAGGGCTTCTCAAATACAAAACAAAACACAAGTTAATTAACATATCAAGCTTGATTAAGAGGAACCATGGATCAAACATGGCTTAGATCATGAAAAGAGAGAAGAAATGAAGTTTCCTTACACTTCACCTCAAAAACCCAATAACTTTGATCTTGAAGAAAGTCCATGAAGATGAATGATTTAGAGAAAGTCTCCAACATGAAAGTTGTTTAGAACATCATGTAGATTCAAGATCTATGGTTGGATGAAATTAAAAGAGCTTGGATGATGATTTTAGGGTAGATAACTGAATGGTTTCTCTTGAAGCACAAAGATGAAATTTTTTATTTTTGATAGAAACTTGAAGCTTGGATTTGAAGCTCAAGATGAATGATTCTGGAAAAACTCATAACTAGAGATGTTCTTAGAATGGTGTTTAGGTTTAGAAAATCAAGTTGGATGAAATTTTTGAGTGATGAAAGGTGCTCTTGGAGGGCTTGGCCAAAATCTAGAGAAGAAAGGAGATGGAGAGAAAATTTTCTAAGTTTCCTTCTTGAAAATGAATCAATGAAGACCAAGGAAGACAATAATGACTAAAGCATGCAATTATGGTCTTCCAAACTCCTTCATGCAGCACCAAATTCGTAGTCCCCCTTCTTACATTCTTCTTGAGTGCAAAAAAATCAAAAGTAAGCCATTATGATGTCCTAACTCACCAAGACATGCAAAAATGACATAAAACTTTTTCTTTGGCCTAAAAAGGCTACTCAAAATTGTCTCCTCCTTCCTATTGCTTATTTAAAATGTGACAAATTTTACTAGCCATTATTTGAAGCCATTTAAGCCATTGATTAGATCAATGGTTAGGATTTAAGTAGACTTTTGATTAGAAGACTTAATCTAGCCATTGGATCTTTCTCCTTTAAATTCTAACCATTAGATGTGTCTCCAAAATTAATGGTTAAGATTGCTTCCTTCTAACTTTTAATCCAAGGCTCATAATTAGTCTTTGTCACTTTATGAGACTAAATCTTCATCCTTGATCAATTCTAAATCCAATGGTTATAAATGGTCATACCATTTTTCAAGACCAATTCTACACCTTTGATTACATCTATGGTTGATATCAAAGCCTTCCTAACTAAGCTTATTCTCACACCATTGATTAAATCAATGGTTATTATCCAAGCTTTTTATTAAGTTTGTTTCTTAAATTTGATTAAATCAATAGTTAATATTCAAACTAAGTATTCTCATCCAGGGTATAAATCAAGTCAAGCTCTCTTTGTTGACTACGCAAAGATAATATTTATTTTTGTACCCTACAAATAATATTTTTATCAGTATTTTTATCATCCGATAATTAAATACAAAGATAAAATACAAGACAAGAAATTTTCTAAAACTGTTTCCTGATTCAGGTTTAGTAAGATCCCCGTCTCCGTCTAAACAAGACAAATTTTTCTATGCGTAGAAAATTTTTTTTTCACTTTGTGGGACCCACCTGGCCCACGTATGGCTACCTGGGCCCACATACCCTTGCGAGACCCACAGACGGAAAAATTTCAAAATCATCCATAAAATCACAAAAATTATAAAATGCACAAATATCAAATCGATTACGTAAATTAATTACCTAACGGTAAAAATTAAATTACGTAAAGTTTTTCCTACCAAAATTTTTATTTTCCGACACGAGTAAATCACTCAAAACGATCAAATACGACGAATAAACAAAATAATTTTACAGTGCACAAAAATTACTAAACAGTAAAATTCTGTTAACTGTCAAAATTACTATTTAAGAGATACAGAAATTTTGGGGTGTTACAGGATTGATTTGAAAAGCATGGAAAATGAACAAAGGATGTGTTTTTCAAGAGAACAAGAACATGGTTTTGAAGGATTTTTATTGATTTATTTTGTGTAAAAAGATCCTAAGTGTTTTTTTTAAAACATGAGTTTTGAATGAAACGGGCAAACGTTGATTTTAAGGATTTACAAAGAAAGTGAAAAAGAAATTGTAAAGAAAGTAAAAATGAATTTGAACAAATAGGTTTGGTTTTATAACCATTGGTATTTCGGTTTGAAAACAAAATTTTAATGGTTTTGTTTGTGTAAAACTGTATTAATTTAAAAGGAAAAATATTTGACGGTTTCAATATTCATGTCCACGTTTTTTTTTAAGGCTTGTAATGCCTTGGTTTTATGAAACAAAGTAATTTTAAAGTGGAAACAAAATGTTTGAACAAAATGTTTTAGTACAAGAATTTTGGAAAGGGAATCAAGGTATTTTACCACTTGAGAAAATAGAAATTTTCATAAATGGAAAAATAAAGAAAGGTTGAAAATGTTCGAACTTCAATTTATTTTGAAGAATATTGATTGTAGAATTTATTTGAGAAAAATGAAGAATATAATAGTGATTTGAAAAGTTACTAACGTATAACTTATTTTTGAGTTTTGAAATACGTTAGAAAATGTTAAGTTTTGAAACGTTGATTTATATCAATGGAAAAGTGATTTTA
The DNA here is from genome assembly GCA_029884605.1 of Ormosia emarginata. Taxonomy (NCBI): domain Eukaryota; kingdom Viridiplantae; phylum Streptophyta; class Magnoliopsida; order Fabales; family Fabaceae; genus Ormosia; species Ormosia emarginata. The sequence goes on along the minus strand of JAQQTP010000079.1, from coordinate 29,071,626 downwards.
TGAATTATATTTTGGAAAATGATTTCTTGAGTAAAGAAATGTGGACAAAGATTTTCTTGAGTAAGGAAATGTGAAAAATGAAATACAAAGTTATATTATTTTGAGAAAAGTTGAAAAGGAATTTTTGAAGGTTAAGAAATATTTTTGGTAATGAAATTGTGATGAAAAATGTTTTACGTATCTTAAAAACGTGATTTTTAAGCTACGCAATTTGAAAAATGTGTTGAAAATGATATTAATTTATTTAAGTCCAAAATAATGTTTGGAATATTAAGGAATATTTTACGTGATTGTAAAATATTGAAAAATATTTTACGTATCTTAAAAACGATTTGAAATACAGTAAAATATTTCTACGCGATTTGGAATACGTTAAAATATTTCTACGTGATTTGAAATACGTTAAAATATTTCTACGTGATTTGAATTACGTTTAAATATTTTACGTAATTTAAACTACTGTTGAAAATTCAATATGTGATTTAAAAGTAATAGAATATTTTTACGTGATTGTGAAAATGACGAAAAATCGTTATGTGATTTGGAAAGTGTTTTAAATATTTTGAGAATGATGGAAAATGATTTACGCGACTTTAAAGAATGATTTTTAAGTTACGCGATTTTGAAACAGTGTGAAAATACTATGTGATTTTGAGAAACGTATATTTTTACGCGATTAAGAAAAACATTGAAAAATTAGTACGTGTTTTAAAAGTGCAACAGAAGAGTTGCGGTGTTTTGAAAACGTAACAAAAATGTTACTGTATTGTGAAAACGTAACAGAAGTGTCACGGTGTTGTGAAAATATAACAGAAACATTTCAGAATTTTGAAAACGTAACATAAGTGTTACGATATTTTGAAAACGTAATATAAACATTTTGGAATTGTGAAAACGTAACAGAAACGTTTTGGAATTGTGAAAATGAAACGGAAATATTAAAGCTAATTTTGAAAACACGACGAAAGTGTTTTATAACTATGAAAATGTGATAACATGATTTTTTTGTTGTAAATACAAGATGATTATCATAAACCAAAGATAAACATTGTGTGAGAAAATGACGTGTTGTGATTGGCATTTGGTGCATTATACATGCATTGGAAAGATATGCCTGTGATTGGCATTGGTGCATTATACATGCATTGGAAAAATATGCGTTGAGGCATATGATTGAACAAATGAAATTTGAAAAGATTTGGCCCTTGTGGTTGGACTTGCACTGATATATTCGTGCATTGTATAAAGTATAGCTAATAAGCTATTTTGGCCCTTGTGGTTGAAGAGGGAATGAGAATTGATAGTGAGATCTATGATGGATCTTGGGGTGCGTCAAGGCGCGGCAGTCGACCAATGGACAGCTGGCGAGTACCCTGTGCCACTTGGCGATGCAGTCCGTTGCAACGCATTGACGATACCCGACAAGAACACGATTCTTTTCTACGACTGGGAGATTGTCTGTGGGCTTAGGCTGGGCAATTAACTAGAGCATTCTCCTCGAAATTGTGAAAACCTCCATGGAGTTGTTTTTGAAAAACTGAGTCTTTGTGCACATGCATAAATCTGAGCATTTATATCTGTATGATATATTAATTGAGGAATATTGGCTATGACAATTGTTTTGAATACTTGGATGATGATGATGATAATCATGTTGATGGCATTATTGTGATTATTGTGTGATGATAATAATGTTAATGGTATGATGGTGATAGTTGATTAATGTTGAGTGCATTATTGGAATTCTGGTATGATATATCTGTATGATATGTTGTTTGTGTTATCTCTGTGCTGCCATGTTGGTATTAGCGTAGGTGATCTCACCTCTTTGTTATGTTGTTTTGCTGTGTCTGTACTGTTAAAATCAAATAATAGAAAGATCAAGTTGTCTTAGACATAACGGGCGATGGATACTCTGAGATGGGTGACAACAATAAGGAGTGGACATTCAGGACTCGAAGGTGTGCAGTGTTGACAAAGAACAGATGTAGAACAGATGTCTGGTGCAACAAGATGGATACACAACAGAATAAGTATGATAAGTTTTAACGTTAGTGTTGTACCGTGCTATTAAGTAGGACCCGTCATGGGGTTTGCTACTGTTAAAAAAAAAGAGTCTGTTAATTTTATATTTCTCTTTAAATTGTGAAATATTAATTGGTGTCAATATTGTATATTAATCAGTTTAAATATATTTTCAGTAATACTTATGAATTTCAGTAAGTTTATGTTTCAGTAAAAAAAGAAATTTTAAAACCCATCTTTTTATAACTCAAACCTTGTGTGAACTTCTTTACAGATTTTGAGTCGAGAGTCAGACATGTGATACCCTAGGGAGGGTGTTACATGGGTTATTTCTCATTAATAACTAGAGTGGGACGCTTCTGCCTATCCATCAACTCCATAGTGCCTAGATGGTAAACATTGGGTTATGGAGTGCGGCTCTCTATAGAGCATGGTACACGAACTTTTTTAAGGACTAACATGCAAAGGTCCACCCGAGTCAATGACGGGTCTGCCAAAGGCTAGGGCTCCACAACTAATTAAAGTCATGGTACTCCTTCCGGATCGCCCCTGTTCAGACAAATTTTTTTCTTTTTTTTTTTCTTTTTTTTCTTTTTTTTAGAAAACATGAAAAAAAAGAAGATAATATGTACAGATTGTTGTGGATATGGCTCATATTTGCCTTTGGTTTCACATCCAGTAATGACTTAAACACCTTCTATGAGTCGAGGATAAGTTTCCCATCCAATTTTCTTATAAATTGGCAAATAGGGTCTTTTAGAGTCAGATTCCCAAGACTGTAGCATTTTTCTTCATCCTTGAAGAGATTCCACAAATTAAGAAGTTCACGATGCACAAATCCATAAGAATGCGTCTCAAGTGTCAATAAGATATCATCTAATGACTCCTTACTCAGTCCATTCTTAATGACGAAAATTTTATCTTCTTTGTTTTCGGAAACCATCCCCAAAGAACGAGATTTGTTTTTACAATTCCATCGTGCACATTTGTGATAGACCTCACTGTCAGGCACACATCTCTGAAAGATTTGGTTATGACAATATTTGAACAAGTATGGGTCATCCCAATAAAAAATTTTCACCTCTGTCAAAAATTTCTTTCTGTCTTGGTGTGTCCACTGAGGCAGCATCTTTCCTTCTTGTTCTCCAGTAAGAGTTGAGGAAATTACTACTGGAAAACTTTGTTCTTCTCCCAAAAATGTGTACTTCAACCCAGCAAGTAATGGCTTTAGTTTTGGTGTGGGTACTTCTTCATGGGCATTATCATTCATGGGTTTTAGCTCTTCAAATCTTGGCTTCCATCCCTTGTACTCTATTACCTATGTACAATCAAGCAAAGAACATATTTCAGAGATATCATCTTCTAATTGCACGCCTGAATCAAATGAATTGACTAAACAAATTTCTAATGGGTCAGAAGAACTCCTTGTTTGAAGATGATCATCTACGATGGCTTCAATTCCTTCAACTTCCTCCTTTTCATCAAGGACTTCCTGTGGTTGCTTGCACATGTTAAAAACATTGAGCTCCAGTGTCATGTTTCCAAATGTTAGTTTCACCACTCCATTTCTACAATTTATCAAAGCATTAGATGTTGCTAAAAATGGATGGCCTAAAATAACAGGAATTGACTTGCAACTATCAACCATAGGTTCAGTATCTAAGATAATAAAATCCACAGGATATATGAATTTATCAACTTGAACTAACACATCTTCCACTATTTCTCTTAGAATTTTAACTGATCTATTGGTAAGTTGAAGAGTTACAGAAGTTAGTTTTAACTCACCTAAGTTGAGTTGCTGATAAACTGAACATGGAAGCAAATTGACACTAGCACCAAGATCATGTAAAGCTTTTTTAATTTTATGTTCTCCAATAATGCATGAAACTATAGGACAACTAGGCTCTTTATATTTCAACGCATTATTATTCTGAAGAATGGAGCTTACCTGTTCAGCCAAAAATGCTTTGTTTTTCACATTTAGTTCCCTTTTAACATTGCACAAGTCTTTCACATATTTGGCATAAGAAGGAATCTGTTTGATAGCATCTAACAAAGGAATATTGATCTTCACTTGTTTCAAAATTTCAAAAATTTCAGTGTTATGGTTCAATTTCTTTGAATTGTTTAATGCTTGAGGAAATGGAGGTGGAGGAGAGAGTTTAGTCTCCTTTTGGTCAACTTCTTCATTTTCTTGGGGAATTGGTTCATCTTCTTTCTCACAAGGTTCAGGAATTTGTTTTTCAACAACATTTCCACTCCTACGAGTTATCACTAACTTGACTTAGTCCATTTGTTGGTTTTTTGAACTCCCTTCATTTAGACTGTACTGACCCTTGGGATTTGGTTGAGGTTGAGAAGGAAATTTTCCTTTCTCATGATTGGTGAGTGCAGAAGAAAGTTTAGCAAGAGTTTCTTTTATGTCCGTCACGGGTTTATTGTTTTGTTTATTAATGGCCTCTTACTTTTCTATGAATGCATGTAGTGTTTCTTCAAGGTTTTTCCTATATGGTGGGATATAAGGTGCATATCCTTGAGAATTTTGAGAGTCCTGTTATGCTTGAGGAGGTGGTGGTTGCACGAATTGTGATTGATTATTATTCCTCCAGCTGAAGTTCGGGTGATTTCTCCATCCCGGATTGTATGTATCTGAAAAAGAAAAAGTAAATGGCTTTTTAAAATTATTCATTGCATGTACTTGCTCATGTACAACTTCTTTAAAAACAGGAATATTTGGACATTCATGTGTTGAGTGTCCTAAGTCATCACAAATGCCACAAATTTCTTCATTTTGTACAGATTTGATTTCTTTTGCTTTTCTTAATTCCATGGCTTCAACCTTTCTAGCCAAACTGGCAAACCTAGCATTTAGATCTTCCTCTTGACTAAGGTGATATTTTCCTTTATTAGCACTTGCAAGGTTAGATCTAATTGAATTTTCAGAAGGGTTAGTATTATGCCAAGATTGAGAATTTTCAGCCAACTGGTTTAAATAGTCTAAAGCTTCATCAGGTTCTTTATCAAGAAACTCTCCATTGCACATTGTTTCCACAAATTATTTGGTTTCAAGTATTAAACCTTCATAAAAGAAACTTATAGTGCACCATTTTTCAAAACCATGATATGGGCAAGAATTTAACAAATCTTTAAATTGTTCCCAACATTGAAAATATGCTTCATTTGAATTTTGGGAAAAATTTTGGATTTGTCTTTTCATAGCATTGACTTTACGTGTTTGAAAAAATTTCTTTAAGAACTCACCTTGCATTTCTTGCCATGTGCCAATTGATCTTGGTTTCAAAGTGTTAAGCCAAGATTTTGCTTTATCTTTTAAAGAAAAAGGAAACAATTTAAACTTAACAATCTCTTCAGTATAATTTTGATCATTGAAAGCAATACATACTTTCTCAAATTCTTTCAGATGTAAATATGGGCTTTCAGATTCTAAACCATGAAAATTAGGAAGTAAAGAAATCATACCTGGCTTAAATATAAAATTGTTGGCATTGAGTGGAAAGATAAAACATGATGAACTAGAATTTCAAGGTGGTTGCAAATATTCACGCATGGTTTGCAACAGTTAATTTTCATGTTCATCATGTACACTTTCATTTTCAGTCATTGTGTCAATTGTGTGTGATTGTGATTCAAACAAATCAATATATAAAGTATCAGGATTAATTTTAACTAAATGATCAAAATTTAAATCACGATACCAATTAAGCATAAATAAATGACTTAAAATAGAAAAAATAATGTACAAGTTGACAGTTTACACCAGCCATTAAATATTAACAAAGATGTGGTATAAACCAACCATCCAATAAATATTAACAAGTAAAAAGTTAGAAATAAAATACAAAAAATAAAGTGCAGAAAGTAAATTATAGAAAATAAAATACAGAAAGTAAAGTATAGAAAATAAATTACAGAAAATAAATTTAAAATATCAAAACCGGAGAGAGGTAGAGCCCCACCAGAGTGGTGAAAGAGAAGAGAGGAAGAAAGCTTATTTCATTATGTTAGAAAGCAATAATAAGTAACAAAAATTTAAAAGTTAGAGAACAGAAAATAAATGACATAAATTAAAAGTTAGAGAGCAAAAAATAAAACTTAGTAAGCAACAATAAATGACATAAATATAAAAGTTAGAAAGTTAGTATGTTAGCAAGTTAGTAGGTTAGCAAGTTAGTAAGTTAGAGAGTTAGTAAAGAAACCGAAGGATCGGTAAGCCGATCTTTTGCTCCGGTGAGGGAGAAGAGAGAATAGATTTTATTAAAGAAAAATAACCTCAATAAATTAAAACTTCAAACCAAGTCCCCGGTAACGGTGCTAAAAACTTGATTGCGGGATTTAAAGGAAGCAAACCCAAGTGCAGGTTGTCTCAAGTAATAAATTTATCGGGAGTCCGAGGTTGATCCACTGGGAATTGATGAAGAAAAATTAATTAAGGTAAGAAAATGATTTGTCACAACACCAAAAGTAATAAAAGATGTTCACAAATGAATTTAAGAACTTGCTTGGGTTAGGAGATCCACTCTTGGTAATAAATTAAAGGCAAGATTATTTCTCTTTATAACTCAATTGAAATCCACACACAACGGAGGTTCCAATCGGAAAATATAACATTCAAAGTTCAATTATATATGCAATCATATTATGATTCCTTTAATTATCTACCAACATTTGTAAATGAGTTCAAGCATTCACTGTGCTAATCCTATTATCTACAATAAATCAAGATCTCCATTATACAAAGAAGGTTTCTAAATTGATTGGAAACAAAATACAACACATATAATGTCCATTTGATAATATATCATTTAAGCACAAGAAGTAGAATAATCTAACCTTATTTCATTACCAAGAGTTTCACTCTTTCACCCAAGCAAGATGAAGATTTAGTTACTCATAGATAAGAAGAAAGAAAGAGAGAAGAAGAGAAAGATGAACATAGCTTCAATTTAGAGCAAGAGAAAATTACAACAATGGAAAACAATAAACAAGCATAACCATAACTTCTAAAAACTAAGCTTGACACCAAGAGCACCAAATGATCAGCCAATGGTGCCTTTTATAGAGTATTAGGGAAAAAAATGACAAGGAGGCTTATTAAGAGTAGGTGGATGAGTGGGTGAAAGAGTGGAAAATGCCAGATGGTGAGTTGGTGAGTGGAAAATTATTGAGATTCTTTGTCTCCGAAATCATTCAGTGCTGATCGCATGGATGCCATCAGAATAAAGCAACATGGTCTTCATGAAAGTTGTAGAATTTTGTCTCAGCTTTCCAATGCCTCCAATATCATCTAAAAATTTGTCCTACAACCCAAGATATGACCCAATTACTGCAGACTATTCAGGCCCAATTTTAGCACCTCTGTTTTGAATTCCAGACCCAATATCACCTCCAAGCTGTCCGAATGAGCTCTTATGTTATTCATAAAGTTATAGATATGGGTCTTAACTTTCAAGTATCCAAATTTCATCCCAAGAAAGTTCCTACAGCCCGAGTTATGCTCTGATTACTGCACACTGTTCAGGTTCCAATCACAAAACTCGTATTCTAACTTCCAAGCCCAATTAGCTCCTCTAGATGTCCATATTTTACCTAGAGTTCTTCATGAAAGTTGTAGAGCTCTCTCTTATCTTTCCTACAAGGTAAGATGCATAATTTTTACACATCTAGAACTTAAGATATAAGGGAAATATAGAAACAGTGTAAGACCCAAATAATGCTTAAAAATCAATTAAATCCAAACTTACAAAACATAACCAGGCTTAATCAATTAAGTACATGGAGAGTGTAAATGACTAAAAATGAGGTTTTATTAATGTTTAAAATATGTGATTATTAGTATGAGAGATTGAGCAAGTTCCTTTTAGAAAAAAGATTCTCTAGAGGAAAGGTTGACATTACTATCTTCATCAAGTATAAAAAGCATAACATTCTTCTTATTCAAATATATGTTGATGATATAATATTTGGTGCTACTAATGACTCTCTTTGTAAAGAATTTGTCAATATTATGCAAAATGAATTTGAGATGTCTATGATGGGTGAGCTCAATCCTTGGACACCAAATCAAGCAAACAAGGAATGAGACTTTCATAAGTCAATCAAAATATTGCAAGGAGTTGTTCAAAAAGTTTGGAATGGACAATTCCAAGCAGATGGACATGTGTATGAGCACTTCCTGTTATTTGGACAAGGATGAAGGAGGTAAAACTGTAGAAATTACAAAATATAGAGGTATGATTGGCTCACTCCTTTATCTTATAGCAAATAGACTTGATATTATGTTTAGTGTATACATGTGTGCTAGATATCAAGCTAATCCTAGAGAATCACACTTAAGTGCTGTTAAAAGAATAATGAAATATCTAATAGGCACTTCACAAATGGATTTATGGTACCCTAAGGGTGCCTTATGTAGCCTAATTGGTTATTTTGATTTTGATTTTGATGGATGCAAATCGGATAAGAAGAGCACTAGTGGGACATGCCACTTGCTTAGAAGCTCACTAGTTTATTTGCATAGCAAGAAACAAAATAGTGTGGCATTATCTACAGCTAAAGTTGAATATAATGCAGCTGAGAGTTATTGTGCTCAAATCCTTTGGATGAAACAACAACTTCAAGACTATGGTCTTAAACTTGATCACATCCCTATAAGGTGCGATAGCATTAGTGCAATCAATTTATCTAAAAATCTCATCTTGCACTCTAAGACTAAGCATATTGAAATTAGACATCACTTTATAAGGGACCATGTTCAAAAAGGTGATTGCATGCTTGAATTTGTTGAAACCACTAAGCAACTAGCTGACATCTTTACTAAACCATTAAATAAAGAAGCTTTCTTTTATATAACAAGAGAACTTGGCATATTAGATCAATCATGCATTTAAAACTTGCTGTTTGAACTCATTCTGCTGCATAATGTCACCTCTTGTTGCATAATATAACATCTTTGCTGCATTAACTGTGTTTTGGTCTTTTATCTTGAATCTAATACTGACTTGAGCGTCAGAGTCTCCCCCAAATTTGTTTTGCAGGTACTTGATCCATGTTTAAGTCCTCCAAAACTCAAGTTTCTAGTTCTTGTTATGGAAAAGTGATTTCTAATGCTTTTTGGAAGTTTAAATCTGTCATGGATCTTTGGATGTTTAAAATGAATGGAAAATAAGGCAAAGTGATCTTCAAAGGTGGCATAACATTGTGTTTTAAAGGCACATTTTCTGAAGTATTTCTAGTTTTGATGGTGAAATAGCCATTTACAAGGAGCGTATAATTAATAGCTTGTATTAGAGGTGATCTGTTACTCATTAAGGTTATTTGGCTTGTATTAGAGGTGATTTGTTACTCATTAAGGTTATTTGGTGCTCTATGGAACACACAAATAATCGGTTATGGAATTAATTATTAACCTTTCATAGAAGCTGGGAGTTTTGAAATCACGAGAATAACCAGTTATGGAACCGGTTATTAACCTTTCACATAGGCTGGGAGTTCTGGAATCACGAGAATAATTGGTTATGGAACCAGTTATTTAAAAGGTCAGAGGCTTCAAATTTTTAAACCCCATGTAAATAATCGGTTATCCCAAATCCATAATTGGTTATTAGGTCCTCTTTAAGCAACAAACCAGTCCCTCCTTGCCATTCACGAATGGTCCTTCATCTTCTTCACTCTTTTTTTCTCAACCTTCATCTCACACTCGTTCCCTTCATCTCATCACAAACCTTAAATTCAACCAAAACCAACCACACAAACTTATTTTCCTTCACAATCCATCAGTTTCCACTGATTAAAACTCCCATTTTCTTCCAAGACTTTCCCTCCCTTAACAGTTTCCTTCTCCCCAACCGAGCTCTAACCTCTATTTCCACCATGGCTAACAGCTCCTCTCAACCTAAGCGCTTATGCACCAAAAATCTCAATGTACCTAAACAAACACCTACTTCACCCATCAACTCAATGATACCTTTAAGCTTGGACCAATGACACTTCTTCTCTCTCGAGATTTAGATGAACAAATATCGCCTGGAGTTTCAAGGAAGAAATCTCATTCAGCCAAAGTACATGGACTGGGATTTCTTTGTTCAAGAAGGTCTCACCTCCCTCACAAAGCTCCTAGAATTTCAATGGTTGAAGAAATTCGTCACCACTAAATGTGACTACTATCTGGAACCCACTAAGGCATATTACTATAATCCAAGTATTAGTGGTGCTAATTTGGTGTCAGAACTCAAAAGGCATAGACTCATTATGGAACCCAGTCAATGGACTTCTCTGTTTGGTCTCAATTACTCAGGGTAAAAGTTTACAAAGGATAGTCATAAGACGTGGGAAACATTTAATAGAAGAGCAGCTATTGAGAGCATGACTCAGCCTGGGTTCGCAATGCCAGACATAACTTTTTCCATAGGTAATCTAACTCCTCAAGATCGTCTTCTACATTTTGTTTTGATTCACATTCTGGTTCCAAGGGCAAGTAATTTTGCCTTGGTTGAGGAGGAAGACATCTTCCTACTTTGGGTTATTAAACAACGTCTGCATGTTAACTAGGCCTTTTACATCATGCATTACATGATGAAGGCCAAAGGGAAATTAATGATGGACCTTCCCTATGCCATTATCATTGTTAAAATTCAGGATCAGTGTAAGTTATCCTTAGAGGATGATGGTGTCATTAATATTAAAGGTCACCACAAATTTGGAAAAGCCTCTTTTAATCAGATGCAAATAAAAAAGATGAATGATGAATAGATCTATAGAAGAGAACGTGAAGCAGCAGTAGCAACTGGAGGTGATGATGTGCATATGGAGGATGCCCCTGCTTCAAAACAAATCTTGGATGCCTGACTAAGTGCCAAACTCAATCAAAATTGTAACTGAGTTATACCTATAGCTTGTAATATAGAAAACAACACCAGATCGTCTCTCAAAAATTTTAAATGCAGTTTGATCAGATCAAGCTAAAATTGGGGGAGAGGAATTTGAGAATTCAAAATATGTAAATAATGAAATTAAAGTGATAAATTAAATTAAAAGAGTAATTAATTTAAAAACCTATCTAAAATTGGGTTGATTCTATCATAGATTGTTCATCGAACATTTGAAGTGCATTTGAATGGTTAATTTGGATTTAATCAAAATCTCTACATCAAATCCAAAATTCATACTAGATAATCATCTAGAATACAATTAATAATTGGTACAAAAATTTACAATTGCACAATCTTTGTTAGATCAATGTTAATTTGATCTCTGAATTCAATTAACCTAAGCATAAATCAGTAACCTAACCTATGTAATCTCGTGATTAATTCAGATCAATCAATCCTAAATTCATCAAAATTCTTAATCTTAAATCAAGACCTAATCAGATCAAACATAAACAGAATCATCATTCATGCATTCAAGATCAAGAAGAAGAAGAAGAAGAAGAAGAAGAAGAAGAATCCAAATGCAATTCAAACACAAAAAATAGGACCAAGATCTCAAGAATCTACACCAAAACTTCTTCAAGAATCTCTGAATTGATTACAGAAGTTTAGCTCTCCATGGTTATCACCATGAAGGAGCTTGAAGAAGAAGGGAGAAGAAGAGAGAAAAATCTAGAAAGAAGACGAGAAGTGTAGAATGAAAAGGTGCCTCAAATTTCTACTCTCCCACCCTATAACTAACCTCTAATTTGACCTTACCTCATTAAAAATTTGATGGGTACAAAGCTAGGTCAATTATAAGAAATTAGACCCAAACCCCATGTTAATTGGAGGTCTAAAGCTCAAGTTATGGACAAAACATTCTCAAAGGATCTCTGATTCCACTGGTTGACTTCAAGGGATGAAAACTCCATTGAAACGTCGTAGTTTCGAAAAGTGGCCTTCATATGAATTTAAGATATATGTCTTAGATTCCAAATGCCATTAGTTTCAGGCCCATATCATATATACAGCTCAAGTTATGCCCTAATTAGTGTACGTTGCTCGGGTTCCATTGACAGAACCCGTGTTTTGAATTCCAGGCCCAATTAGCTCTACCAGATGTCTGAATTAGCCCTGGAGCTCTTCATGAAAATTGTAGAGCTCTCTCTCATCTTTCCTACAAGGTAAGATACATAACTTTTAAACATCTAAAACTCAAGATATGACCAAAATACAGAAATAATATAAAATCTCAATAATGCTAGAAAAGATCAATTAAGTCCAATTTGAACCCAAACTTACAAAACATGACCAAGCTCAATCAATTAAGTACATGGAGAGTGTAAATGACTAAAAATAAGGGTTTATTAATGTATAAAATATGTGATCATCAAATTTTCTCATACTTGGCTTTTTGCACTCCTTGGCAATTCACATAAGACCAAAACTAGGGAACAAGGAAAAACAATACAAACTCAAAAGCTAAAAACTTTAAAAGACTCAATTTCCCATGACATTCAAATATGAAAAAGTTTACAAGCAAGAAGAGTAACCAAAGTTTCAAGGGATCAAAACATTCATGAAGGAACATTTCTTCACATCTCAAACCAACAAGCAAGGTATCATCAATTTGAAAAACATGAATCAAGAATGATAGATCCTCACAAGATACACTCTTAATCCCTCAAGTGTTTAAATGGTAGGTATTTCACTCAATTCAACTCATGAACAATTACACTACCATAAGTTTGCTTATCTTCTACTTCTCCACTACTCAAAACACATGCACACACAAATTAAGAGGACTTTATTCAAGGTTGTAATGAGGCTAAGGTAAGGGAAAGAAAGAATATGGATATGACAAGCTAATTACCCAAGAGAATAAAGAGCATTGGGGAGGAACTCAATTAACAAGTGATAAGCATGAAATTTTACCCCAATTCCATATTATGCACATTCTCTTTACATATTCCTTCTTTTTTTTTTCAATTTCTTTTCTTTCACAACCTTTCTTGTATTTATTCTTTTTTTCTTTTCTTTTTTTATGATTATCATTTTTTTTTCACCAATCACCTTGTATATTACACATCAATTTGCATAACTCCCACACTTGAACTATTAATTGCCTACAAGCAAAAGAGCTCCTCAAATGAAAATAAATCAATGCTATCTCATTCCTTAAGATAAGGTAAAAACATGATTTTTCACATAAGGCATATAATAAGCTAAGACAAAGAATAGGCAAATAGGCTCAAGGAGGTTAATCAAAGGGAAATAATGCAAGGTTGTCTATTTGGCCAAAGTAGCTAATTCAAGAAAGAATGCATCAATCATATTCATGCATGCAAGTGAAAAGTGTAACCTAAAAAAGAATAAAAGCAAGTTCTAGAGTGATCAATTGCTATGAGTGAAAATCACACAAGAAAGAAGAGAATGACATAAATGTTAAATCCATCCATCAATAGGCGTAAAATCTCACAAGGTATGCATCTATAAAACTCAATCCATCAATCAAACATCCAAAACCAAGCATGTCAAATACAAGAAGGAAAAAAAATTATTCAATCATGCTATGAACCTTGAATTTCAATTGCTTTAAACTCATAAACTTCACAAATCCCAAAACATCATTGGAAAGCAATTAAAAACAATTTTTTTTCAAAAATAGAAAAATAAAATTTAAGGTGAACAGTAAAATAGAATGTAAATTCCTCCCCCATACTTAAATTCAACATTGTCCTCCATGTAAAGCTCAAAAGAAAAATAACATCTATCAAAATCATCAAGTAATGAAGGACAAGTAAAATAAAAGAAATGGAAAGAAAAGAAACATCCTTATCAAGTGGGGTAGATGAAGAGACTTCCACCAGGATCCCATTGGCGAAAGCATAATGACCAACTTATGCTTGAAGCAGCATGAGAGCTTCATCGTGGTCCCATTGGCCCTCCTTAATTCCCTTGGGATTCACCCAAGTGCTATCACCGGGATCCCAAGCTTGCTTATGCTCTCTTGGAATTTGTAGTAATCTCTCCCCCTGTTTAGCAAAGAGGTTCTTGGCCACGAACACAAGAAAATATTCATCATTCGCTAAGTATGCATACTTTAGGTGTTCGGGTAATGGCTTCAACTCAACCGTAGGTAGTTGCTGCACTTAAGGTATCAATCTGATTAAAGAAATTAATTTTGCTAATTTAACTGCAACATCACCTATAATTTGTGTATAATCTTCCAAAACAACATGATCATATCTTATAGAAGAAAGAAATTCAAAAAATATAGTATATTCTCCTATAAATGCAAAAATATCATAACATGCAGCACATATATTGGTCTCATCACAAACAGAAATAGTATATCCAGAACATCCAGAAAAATTAACACTATCTAGAAATCTACCAATTTCAAGAAATTCAGCTAGCATATCATCAATAAGCAAATCAATGACATCTAACTGAAAAATAGAATGCTCTTCTAAAGGATATTGCATGGCATCAAAGATATTAAATTGAACTATGTTATCCCCAAATTCCATGAAAAGAGTACCAGCATGCATATCAATCTTAGTCTTGGCAGTTTTCAAAAAGGGTCTACCTAAAATCAATGGCGGCTTACTAGATGCAAATTCATCTTCCATGTTCAAAATATAAAAAATCTACTAGAAATATTAACTCATATACCCTTACTAAAACATCCTCAAGCACTCCAACAGGATGGGTTGTGCTTCTATTTGCTAGTTGAATGATTACTCTGGTTGGCTTCTGTAACACCCTCCCTAGGGTATCACATGTCTGACTCTCGACTCATAATAAAAAAGAAGTTCGCACAAAGTTTGAGTTATAAAAGGTGGGTTTTAAAATTTCTTTCTTACTGAAACATAAACTTATTGATATTTGTAAGTAATACTGAAAAATATATTTAAACTGATTTAAACTCATATAACAAATACCACTTAATATTTAACAATTATTCAAGAAATATAAAACTTACAGACTCTTTTTTTTCCAACAGTAGTAACCCTATGACTGGTTCTACTTAATAGCACGGTATAACACTAACGTTAAATCTTAACATACTCATTTCTTCTCTTGTATCCAACTTGATGCATCAGAACTCTACTCCTTGTCTATCCGGCACATCTTCGAACTGGAGACAGCCACTTTTCAATGTTTTCATCAATCTTTGAGTATCTACCAACCGTTATGTCTAAGACAACTCATTCCTTCTACTACATAATTGTAACAATACTGACACAGCAAAACAACATAACAAAGAGGTGAGATCACCTACACCAATACCAACATGGCAGCACAGAGATAACACAAGCAGCATATCATACAGATAAATCATACCACAATTATGATCATGCCATCAACATTAATTAACTATCATCGTCCAATCATTTATCAGTTCAATTATCATAAACAACAATTACGATAATACCCTTAACATTGTCTAATTATCATCATCATCATCCAAGTATTCAAAACAGTTGTCATAGCCAATATTCCTCAATTAATATATCATACAAATATAAATATACTCATAAAATGCATGTGCATTTAGACTCAATGTTCCTACTCCATGGAGCTAAAACTCAGTTTGGAGAAATGATCGAAAAGATTTGTCGGTACCAAGTGCCTCAGACCACGTGCTATAATTCTCATTTTTACACATCTAGCACATACACGACAGTCTTTATCAAATCTTGATTAAGAATAGTGTCTCGGTCAGGATCATCGGTGTGTTGCATTGGTCTAACCTACGGGAAGAAGCGCGACCAACCCCCTATGTAAGCAACCCGCACCCCGATGCCCCCCAAGTCAACAAGTGACATACACTACGCATTTCGCACTCACTCAAGTGGTGTGTTTCTCCTAGGCAATCAGCCATATCCAGTCCTCATTGGACCATTCCAATGCATGTATAATGCACCAAATACCAATCACAGGTATAATACCAATCACAAGTATATCCTATAATTTCTCAGATATAGTTTATACAATGCATGAATATATCAGTACAAGTCCAACCACAAGGGTCATTCTTTTCAAATTCGTTTGTTCAATTAAATCATATGCCTCAACGCATATATATTTTTTTCAATGCATTTAAAATGCACCACGTGCCAATAACAGGCAAAACTTGTTATTTTCACAAACAGTATCCATACACTGGTTTTACAGTAATCATACTGTATTTTTCAATAACAAAATCATGTTATCATGTTTTCATAATTATAAAACACTGTTGTCGTGTTTTCATAAAATTGCGCAACATTCCTGTTACGTTTTCACCATTCCACAACACTTCTGTTGCATTTTCAAAATACTATAACACTTTTGTTACGTTTTTAAAATTTGAAAATATTTTTATTACGTTTTCAAAATACTGTAACACTACTGTTACATTTACAAAATTTCGTAACATTTCTGTTACGTTTTCAAAATACTACAACTCTTCTGTTGCACTTTTAAACCACGTACTAATTTTTCAACATTTTTCTCAATCGCGTAAAAATATACGTTTCTCAAATCGCATAGTATTTTTTTTCATTGTTTCAAAATCGCGTAACTTAAAAATCATTCTTTTAAGTCGCGTAAATTATTTTCCATCATTCTCATAATATTTAAAACACTTTCCAAATCACATAACAATTTTCCGTCATTTTCACAATCACGTAAAAATATTCTATCACTTTTAAATCACATATTGATTTTTCAACAGTAGTTCAAATTACATAAAATATGTCAACGTAATTCAAATTGCGTAAAAATATTTTAACGTATTTCAAATCACGTAGAAATGTTTTACTGTATTTCAAATCATTTTTAAGATACGTAAAATATTTTTCAACATTTTACAATCACGTAAAATATTCCTCAATATTCCAAACATATTTTGGACTTAAATAAATCAATATCATTTTCAACACATTTTACAAATTGTGTAGCTTAAAAATGACATTTTTAAGATACGTAAAACATTTTTCATCACAATTTTATTACAGAAAATATTTCTTAACCTTCAAAAATTTCTTTTCAACTTTTCTCAAAATAATATAACTTTATACTTCATTTAACACATTTTCTTACTCAAGAAAATCTTTTTCCACATTTCTTTACTCAAGAAATCCTTTTCCAAAATATAATCCACAAAATCACTTTTCTATTGATATAAATCAATGTTTCAAATCTTAAAATTCCCTAACGTACTTCAAAACTCGAAAATCAGTTATACGTTAGTAAATTTTTAAAATACCATTATATTCTTCATTTTTCCCAAATCATTTCCAAACACAACCTTCTTCAAAATAAATTGAAGTTCGAAAACATTTTCGTTTACAAAAACTTGATTTCTCAAGTGATAAACGCTCTAATTCCCTTTCCAAATTCTTGTGCGAAAATCATTTCGTTATAAAATCAAGGTATTCGTAAGTCTTCAAAAACCGTGAACGTGTTCATTGAAAACTGTCAAATCTTTCGAGTGACAAAACACTTCGTTTTGTAAAATATCACTTTATTCCATAAAAAAATCAAGGCATTACAAGCCCTCAAAAATCGTGGTATTTAGCCATTGAAACCATCAAATATCTTTCCTTCTAAATTGATATGATTTTACACAAACAAAATCATTAAAATCTTTGTTTTCAAAATCGAAATACCGATGGTCATAAAAACCAAACCCTTTGTTTATTTTCCATGCTTTTCAAATCAATCCAATTTTATTCTTCCATGAAAATATTAAGTTATAAACACCTATGTTGAGGTGTCTTGGACGAAAAATTCCATAGCCTTTAGAACCAAAAAAATTTATTTTTCTCCACTTCATAATTTTCATTAAACAAAATCAATTTCCTTGTTCTTGAAAAATTTCAACATGAAACTCTAATTATGGGCATCAAAACCGTAACCCTTCCTTGGCTTTTGGAGCTAAAAATTGATTTCTTTTCCATCAATACATCATGGCATACACATACATATTTCATCATAAATACTATAAGCATGCCATATACTCATCATGCATAATATAAGCATACCATCATTTTCAAAATCACGTAAAAAATATTTTCTCATTAATCAATCACGTAGTGATTTTTCAACAATATTTTCAATAGCATAAAATATTTAAACGCTTTCCAAATCGTGTAGAAATATTTTAACATTTTTCAAATCGCGTAGCTTAAAAATCACGTTTTTAAGATACGTAAAATATTTTTCACCATTTTACAACCACGTAAAATATTCCTCAATATTCCAAACATTATTTTGGACTTCCAAATAAATCAATATCATTTCCAACATTAGTTTTCATATTTCACCTTTCAGAAATTTTTTACTCAAAATAATATGACTTTTTACATTATTTTCCACATTTTCTTACTCAAGAAAATCCTCTTCACAATATATTCCACAAATTCACAATTCCATTGAATTAAATCAATGTTTCTAACTTTAAAATTACTAATGCTCTCCAAAATCCAAAGGATGAGTTACACGTTAAAAAATATCAAATCACTATTATATTCTCCATTTTTCTCAAATCAATTCTAAAATCAATTCTCTTCAAAATAAATTGAGGTTCAAACACTTTCAACCTCTCTTTTCCATTAATATACGAAAATCCTATTTTCTCAAGTGATAAAACACTATGATTTCCTTTCCAAATTCCATATACTAAATCAATTATATTTCTAATTGGAAAATCACTTGGTTTCATCAAAATCAAGGCATTACAAGCCTTCTAAAACCGTGGTACATGGTTATTGAAACCATCAAATATTTTTCCTTCTAAGTCAATATGGTTTTACACAAACAAAACCATTAAAAAATTCTTCACAAAAATCGTGAACACTTGGTCTTTGAAATTAAATCATTTGTTCATTTTTTATTTTCACTTTCTTTGGAAATCCTTAAAATCAACATTGCCCTTTTCATTTAAAACTCATGTTTAGTAAAATGCTTAGAAACTTTTTACACAAAATAAATTAATAAAAATCCTTCTCAAAACCGTGAACACTACTTCTTGAAAAACAAACCCTTTGTTTATTTTCCATGCTTCTCTAATCATCCAATTTTATCACTCATGTTTTTTTTAAGGATTGTAAGATAACCAAGGTTAGTGGTTATGAAATGAAAGATATAAGGCTCAAACAAGTGCTTAAAGGTTAAATGGAACCAAGGATCCTAGTCGGTGGGAATGCGATGGTGGCTGTCCCTATTGTGCCATGGAAGTTTCTTGCCATAGACTCTTCTTCTTCCCTCTCTTCTTCTTCTCCCTTGCCCCTCCCTCAACAAAGGAAGACATTTGCTCAAGCGTTGAACAATGCGTGTGATATTCCTTTAAGCCAATTGCCTGTGCCATGCATGAAAGGAGATGCACTCTCAGTTTTAATACCAGAAGAGGAGTATCTCGCAGGGATAGAAGCCTCAAAGAATAATCTGCATGGACGGCTTCTTTTATCAAAAGGTGATTCTCCTGTCAGATTTAATGACTTGCGTTCCAAGCTTTCCACTTTATGGAATCCATTGTCTCTTTGGAAGATGGTTCCTATTGGTAAAGGATTCTTTGAATTTTCTTTTTCCTCCATTGAAGATATGAGGTGAGTTATTTCTGTTGGTGCCTGGAACTTGAATCCTGGAACTCTTTGTCTCTTTTCATGGTCTCCAGATTTCAATCCTAATCTTGTAAAACAAACCAACGTGCAATGTTGGGTCAGAATTTTTGGTCTTCCTTTAGAATATTGGAGGCCAAAGATTTTGTTTGCCATAGCAAGAGGGATCGGTGTTCCATTATCCTTAGATGATGCAACAATCAATAGATCCATGGGGCATTATGCAAGGGTGCTAGTGGACATTGATCTTGCAGGAGCTCTCCATGATCAAATTCTTGTTGAAAGGAAAGATTATGCATTTTTTGTGGGAGTTGAATATGAAAGACTGCCATTGTTTTGCTCTTCTTGTAAAGTTATTGGTCATTCTATTGATAATTGCAGAAAGAGTTCAAAACCATTGAAACAAGATTTTGATCCTTTGAAAAATAAACAATTTGTTGCTGTTAAATATAAGGATGCTCGCAGGGCAACTGCTTTTTATGTTCCCAAACCTAAAGCTATTGACATTGATGGAATGGCGGCTGGTGGCTCTATCACAGGTTTAAATGATTTGCAGCACGGGAATAATGTCATTCCAAATAATCATGATGATGATCAAAGAACTGCAGCAGCTTCTGTTCATGAACAAAGTTCTAATCAGCCTATTTCCAATGTACAGACTCAAATTAATCCTATTTTGGGATATTCTCATGAATTCCCTGATTACACTCATGCTCAACATATTGCTAATGTTGATAGTGATGATGTGGAAACATTCTTTGAAGAGGATGCTGCAAATGTTATTAGACCCAATACTCACACTGATGTAACTCCCTCAGGTGATTTTTCTGTTGATGTTCAATTTAATTTTAATAATCCTCCTTCAAATGAGAAGTCTCTGGCTTCAGTTGAACATGTCTCTCCATCTATCCAGCAATCTTTTGTTCCTGATTCTGCATTTGCTTCCATAATTCCTTCTGAGCATAATGAGGTAGTTAAAAGAGACTTGAATATTGTTGGCAAGTTTTGGAATGAAAAAGTGGATGATGATCAATCTGATTCTTCCACTGATGACTTCACAGTGGCTCTTTCAAAGTCTCAAAAGAAAAGATTAAGAAAAAGCAAAAGGCTGCAAGCTGCTAAGGCAAATGCCCACTATAGGGCTGCTTCTTCTCCTTCTTTCTGATATGAAGATCATATTTTGGAATGCTAGAGGTTTGGGTAATCTAGCTACTAGATTGTTATTAAAAAAGTTCTGTCTTGATCATAAGCCTGATTTTATATTTTTAGCAGAGCCTTTTATTTTTTCTGATCAATTGCCAAATCAGTTTCTGCAGCATCTTCATCTTAAACTGTTTTTGGAAAATGATAGAGGCAGTCACATGCCTAATCTGTGGGGCATTTGCAGTGATAGATTGAATCCTGTTGTAATCTCAAAGTCTCAATAATAATTTTCCTTGTTTGTCTTATGGGATAATCAGTCAGTTTTTATTGCAGCTATATATGCAAGCACTAATCACATTCTGAGAAGACAGTTGTGGTTGGAGTTAACTGATTTGCAAATCTCTAATCCGGGGCCCTGGACTTTTGTTGGTGATTTCAATGCAGTTCTTGGAGCTCACGAAGTTAGGGGAGGAAAGCTTCCTTATAGAATCTCTTGTGATGAGTTTCGAGCATGGTCTGATAATGGTCATCTTACTCATCTAGTCACAAGGGGTGCTGAGTTTACTTGGACTAATGGAAGAAGATCTAATGCTCATATAGAAAGGAGACTGGATAGGGTAGTTTGCAATGAGGATTGGCTCTCCTTTTGGACCAGTATTTCCTGTTGCACCTTGACAAGAGAATCTTCTGATCACTTCCCTTTGCTCTTAGATTTAAAAAGAGGTATTCAAACGTTTCCTTCCCAGTTTAAATTCCACAGTATGTGGACTGATCATATAGATTGCAAGAGGCTTGTTGGAGAAGTCTGGAGTAGACCTGTGAGGGGTTGCCCTATGTTTATTCTTGCTCAAAAGCTTAGAAACTTGAAAGCTGAATTGAAAGTCTGGAATAAGCAAATCTTTGGGGATATTCATATAAAGGTGCAACATGCTCAGGATCAGGTTGATAAAATCCAAGAGGAAATTTCTTTAAAAGGTTATTCTAATTCTCTTAATGATGAGGAGCTGGTTGCTCAATCTGATCTTCAACAAGCTCTCCACTTTCAAGAAGAGTTCTGGAGAGCTAAGGCTAAAGTCAATTGGTTCATGCAAGGAGATAGAAATACTTCTTTTTTCCATAGAGTGGCCAAGGTCAGGCTTGTTTCTAAACAAATGTCCATTTTAAAACATGGTGATGTTCTTCTAGACAATCAGTTTGACATTGAGAATCATGTGTTGGATTACTTTAAGTCTTTATTTGCTTCTCAAAACATATGCACCAACAGTAATCTCATTGATAGAGTTGTCCCTAATCTAGTTTCTACAGAAGACAATGCGCTTCTCACCAATCTGCCAACCTTAGAAGAGGTCAAAAAAGCTATGTTTTCTATGAATGCCTTGGGTGCCCCAGGTCCAGATGGTTTTGGTGGTATCTTTTATCAACATTTTTGGGATATTATCAAGCATGATGTCTATGATTCTGTTCTTCAATTCTTTAAGGAATCCTGGTTGCTGCCTAATCTAAATTCAAACATGGTTATCCTAATTCTTAAATTCCATGGTGCTGTTAAAATTGAAGATTATAGACCTATAGCCTTTGCTAACTATCAATTTAAGATCATAACCAAGGTTTTGGCTAATAGGCTTGCTGTAATTGCCCCAAAAATAATTTTTGATCAGCAAAGGGGTTTTATCCAAGGTAGCCAGATCCAGGATTGTATTTGCATTACTTCAGAAGCTGCCAACATGCTTGGTTATAAGAGCTTTGGTGGCAATATTGCCCTCAAGTTTGATATTAAAAAAGCATTTGATACAATCGATTGGGAGTTTCTCATTAAAGTGCTTCACTCTTTTGGTTTCCATGACACCTTTTGCAATTGGATTAGAATCATTCTACTTTCAGCTAAGCTTTCCTTTTCAGTTAATGGCCATCCCACAGGGTTTTTTTCTTGTAAAAGAGGAGTGAGGCAAGGCGATCCTCTATCTCCTCTCCTCTTTTGTTTGGCAGAAGATGTTCTAAGTAGAGCAATTACCTCTTTGATTGATTCAGGCTCTTTAATCCCAATGACAGGTCCAAGAGGCATCTCTACCCCTTCTCATGTCTTCTATACAGATGACATAATGGTCTTTTGCAAGAGTACTAAAAAGAACCTAAGGGCTCTTATGAATCTCTTTAATGAATATGGTGCTGAATCCGGGCAAATTCTAAGCTTGGCAAAGTGCAAATTCTATGTTGGCTCAATGCCCCCAAGAAGGAAGATAGAAATCAGTAACCTCCTTGGTTTTTCTGCTGGAAGTCTGCCTTTTGTTTATCTTGGTGTCCCAATTTTTCAGGGCAAACCAAAAGCCATTCACTTGCAATCTATTGCAGATAGGATAAAATCTAAACTGGCTTCTTGGAAAGGTTCTCTTCTTTCAATAATGGGCAGAGTGCAATTGATCAAATCAGTCATTCATGGCATGCTGTTATACAGTTTCCATGTCTATTCTTGGCCTACTTCCCTCCTCCTATCCTTGGACAAATGCATTAGGAACTTTATATGGTCTGGAGATATTCTAATTAAAAAGGATTGCACTTTTTCTTGGCACAAGGTTTGCTCTCCTATTGAAACTGGTGGTCTTGGGCTGAGATCTTTACAGTCTATTAATAAGGCTTTCTTTCTGAAATTAACTTGGGAGATGTGGTCATCAAAAAAGTCTTGGTCTAATCTAGTTAAGGCTAGATTTTTCAGATTCAACTCCTCTGTTTGTCACTATGTAAAATCTTCAATTTGGCCAGGATTGAAGCTCTATTTAGAAACTGTTAAAAGACATAGCTGTTGGCAGATTGGTAATGGAAAATCAATAAATCTCTGGTCTGATATTTGGCTTTTTCACAATGACAGACCTATAGCTGAATTGTTGCATATCCTGGATCACTTGCTTTCTTTTTTGAAGGCAAAAGTCAGTGATTTCATTTCTGATCACTCCTAGAATATCCCTTCTTTCTTAATTGGTAAGTCTCCCTATCTGTTTGCTGAAATTGCTTCTATGCATTTTCCTATGGATCATGGAGAAGATTGTTTAATCTGGAAGCACAGTGATCCGGGTTTTTTGAGCTTCAAAGCTACTTATACCTTTCTTAATAGTCACAATGCTCAATCTGTAACCTGGGTTAAATCAATTTGGAGTACCTGCATCCCTCCTTCGAAGTCTTTCCTACTTTTGAGACTATTACACAACAAACTTCCTACTGATGAGAATTTGAGGCAGAGGGGTGTGATTGTTGTTTCTGTTTGTAGTCTCTGTGGTTCTACAGATGAGTCTTCTGACCATCTTTTCCTCAAGTGTTGCTTCTTTAGGAAAATCTGGTCTTGGCTCTCCACGGTGCTATGTTGTAATGTGGATTTATCTTCTATTACATCTGTACTTTCCTCCTGCAATCGAAACTGGTGCACTCAAGTTCAAGACATTGTTACATCTGCTATCACTCATTGCTTTTGGCATATATGGCCCTGCAGGAATCATATCAGATTCAATAATAAATAGCTTTCGGTTAATCATGCAATTAGTTGCATTGCTGCTGCATCCAAGCTCTCTGGAACATTTTCGAAAGGCACAATGTCTAACTCAATTGATGATTTCAAAGTGCTGAAATCCTTAGCAGTTGTTAGCCACCCTGCTCGGTCTCCAAAGATTTTAGAAGTTTGCTGGCTCCCTCCTCTTTGTGGTTGGATAAAGTGTAATTTTGATGGTGCTTCAAGAGGCAATCCGGGTCATGCTTCTTGTGGTGCAATTTTCAGAGGTATGAGGGGTGAAATTCTGGGTTGCTTTTCTGAATACATTGGTATTTCTCCCTCTCTTTATACGAAATTCTCAGCAGCAATCCATTCCATTGAAATTGCTTTTAGGAGAAATTGGAAAATGCTTTGGCTGGAATGTGACTCAAAGTTGGTTGTGGATGCCTTCACAAATGATAATCTTGTCCCTTGGAGATTGAAAAATAGATGGAAAAACTATATTTTTCTAATCAAAATGATGGAGTTTAGAGTTTCTCATATCTTTAGGGAGGGCAATTCTTGTGCTGACAAGTTAGCATCTCATGGTTTAGCTAGTAAATGCTTCACTTGGTGGGACTCACCACCTAGTTTTATTATGGATGACTTTAATCATAATAGGTTTGGTCTTCCTTTGTTTAGATTTTCTTGACACATTTTCATGGGTTTTGGTTTGGCCCCCCCATGCTCTTTTTGTATTATTTTCTTTTTTTTTTAAATTTAATTTCTGTTTTTGTGCTGCAAATGACTGGTGGGGTGTAGGGTGCCAACCTGGTTGGGATGTTACACCTCATAGTGATGCCTTTGCACATTAACTCCTTTGCTGATTAAAAAAAAAAATTATCACTCATGAAAATATTAATTTATGAATACCTATTTTGAGGTGTCTTGGCCAAAATTCCTCTTGGACTTTGGAACCAAAAATCACTTTCCTTTCCATCATCAAATCATGACATACAAATACATATTCAACATATATATCACAAGCATGCCATAATCAAAGCAAATAAATCATGCAAATCATACCAAGCATAGGCAAATAATCAAAGCACATAAACACCCACAAATTATTACTTGACCATGCATATGAATCCTCACATGAATTCACCATCCATCAAATACACAAACCATCTCTCACCACCATACTTGGTTGGTGAGATGAATCTCTCTCTTACCTCTTGAAGAACCTCAAAAGCTCCTTGTTTTGCTTCTTTTTCCAAGTCCTTCACCACCAAGGGCAATAAAGCTTCAATCTTTAGCTTGAAGAACAAGGTTGAAGATGGATGATTTAGAGAAAGTTTCCAACATGAAAGTTGCTTAGAATATCATGTAGATTCAAGATCTATGGTTGGATGAAATTAAAAGAGATTGGATGGTGATTTTGGGTGAATGGCCGAATGGTTCCTCTTCAAGAACAAGGTTAGAGTTTTTGATTTTTGTGAAAGAAAGGCTTCTTAGACTTGGTTAAGATAAAGAATGAAGTGAAAACACTTAGTTTTTGTTCCTACCAATTTCATAGAGCTCCATGGAAAAATCCCCTTTATGATAGAAACTTAAAGCTTGGATTTGAAGCTCAAGATGAATGATTTTGTGAAAACTCATAACTAGAGATGTTCTTAGAATAAGGTAAGGATTCAAGATATGTGGTTGTTTGAAATTAAAGAGTGACGGAAGGTTGTCTTGGGTGCCTTGGCCGAAACATGCATGGAGAGAATGGAGAGAAAATTTTTTATGAAGTCTTGACTTTTTGGAGAAGACAAAGATGAATTATGATAGCAATAATGTGGTCTTCAACTTTGCTAAGCTCTTAAGCTCCTCAAAATCGTCCCCCCTCTCTATTATGCATTCAATAAGTGATCATCTTTTCAAGCCATCATCTAGAGCATTCTATGCCATTGATTAAATCAATGGTTAGGATTAAGGTAGACTTTAAGTTAGAAGACTTAATCTAGGCTATTAGATCTTTCTCCTTGAAATCCTAGCCATTAGATGCATTTCCAAAAAGGAAGGGTCAAGATTACTCCTTCTTACTTTCAATCCAAGGGTCATAATTAGTCATAGCCATTTTAGAAGACCAAATCTCCACCATTGATTAAATCCAAATCCAATGGTTATAAATGATCCATCTCCACCGTTGATTAAATCCAAATCCAACGGTCACAAATGATCCTAGCCATTTTGTAAGACCAAATCTCCACCCTTGATGAATTCTTCATCCAATGGTTATAAATATTCATAGCCATTTTATTAGACCGATTCTACACCGTTGATTAAATTGACGGTTGATATTCAAAGCTTCAAAAATTAAACTTGCTTCCTATCGGTCTGTCAAAAGTTGTCATAACCATTAATGTTGACTTAACAGTATAATATTTATTTTTATCTGCTATAACCCCATGAAAGAATATATTGACTGTATTTTTATTGCTCGATAATTAAATACAGTATAAAACATAGTAAAAGAAATTTTCTAAAATTGTTTCCGGATTCAAGTTTAGTAAGATCCCCTGTCTCCGTCTCAACAGTACAAATTTTTCTATGCGTAGAAAAATTTTCACTTTGCGAGACCCACTTGGGCCCTCGTAAGGCCACCCTGGGCCCACAGACAGCCCAAAAACAATCAGAGAAATATAAAAATTTATAATCATCTACAAAAATTACAAATATTAGAAAACGTATGAAAATCAAGTCAGATTGTTAAAAATAATTAATAATCAAGAAAAATAAATACATAAAGATTTTCCCCAGCCCGAAAATTATAATTTTTCTGACACTGAGTAAATCACTCAAAACGATCAAATACGCTGATGGAATACTCAAAATAATTTTACAGTACGCAGAAATTACTAAACAGTAGAATTCTGTTAACTATCAAAATTACTGTCTAATAGATAGGAAATTTAGGGTGTTTCACTAATGACAACTTTGCATCCTCCTTTAGTCCTCTGTCCAAGTCGCTGAATCTCGTGCTTGCTATCATCGTCTTTTGTGTTGACCTAGATAGTCACCTACAACCTCAGCAATTTTCGTTGTTAAGCATCAATTCTCAATGTATAGGTAGGGGTCTAGACAAAAAGTGTAATTGCATCGATTCTCAACACATCAATTCTCTAAACAAAAAAGTGTAATTGTTTTTCTTCCTTTCCATTTGTATTTTTTGTGTATTATATTGCTTTAATTTATTTATTAAATAATGTTTATACATATGTCATTTTTTTCCACAAGTCTCATGTTATTACTTCATATTATATGTAAAAGAAAACTGTCACATAAGATTATATGCAACAGAGTATTAGGTATTATGGATGTCATATGTTAAGTAAATGAAGCATATACTTACTAACAAGGAAGACACATGTCAAGTTTTTAAGACATGTATCTTCTTTTTCTATATATATATATATATATATATATATATATATATATATATATATATATATATACGTATATATATATTGATACGTTTTTTTTAAACATGGTTGAATATAATTTTAAAAGGATAAAGCTTTACTAACTTATGTTGGTCCAAGTAGAAGGGATTCAGGTCCCTTAAGCATATGGTCTTAGATTCGATCATAAGATTTATGTGTATGAAAATAACACTGTTGAAAGAAGTTTCCGTTTAGGTGTTTGACCATACTCTCGGAGATTAGTCTCTCACATATCAGCTAAAGGATATTTTGGGAAGCCAAAAAAAAAGTTAAAATTCTAAAGTGAATATATTTCTAAAGTGAACAAGTAAGAATATATTTACTATTAAATTTTGGTAGATTCAGATCACAATATACTTTAGATTAAATTAATAATACATACGAAAAATACTTGAGTAGACTTTGTCAACATAACTACGTAGACTAGACTAATCAATATTTGAATAATTATATATAGATTCTTGTGCACACAATTATTTTATGCTAACAGTGACAATATGTCAATTATAGATTAGTTTAATATACACAATTTATATGGACTAAGTCTACACAAGTATTTCTCAATACATACATATTTATTTTCCTAATTTAAAGACAAACTCACTTTAAAAAAAAAATCACCATTTAAAAAAAGAGATTATAAAAAGGTATTAATTACTTATTTTAGAAGTAAATAATCCTTAATTTCTAAAATAAGTGAAAGAATAAGCAATTTTTAATATATTACATCCATACATAAAAAAAATTAAAAAATATTGAAAACCTTTAAAATAAGTTATTTTTTCACAAGTGTATCTAAATGAATGCTCTATCTCCGTTTGTACTTATAAATACACTAAAAAAATTTCTATCTCCAAACATTTTCTTTAATAAATTATTTTTAATTAAGAAATAGATATAATCTTTAATTAAGAATATTTTCTAAAATGAAATATAACTAAAGAAAATAAATTAGAATCTTATCATAACATGTTTGTTTAAGATTCTAAGCCATGACTTTTGAAGTAAAAAGGCTACTTGCAAGATGGTGTAATTATAATTTTGTTATGTTTAGTTTAGATTTTATTAGAAAAATAATTCTATATGTAACAAATAATTTTAGAAAGTGAACTTTATAAATTTTCAAATATATTTATAATTATTTTAGAAGCAATTTCGCTTTATGATATTCAAATTCACATAACGTAAACATTTAATCATTTTAACATTAATTCTTTTACAATCTATCTCAGAGAGGCTTATGCCTTCTTCATGAAAGAATGACAAAAAACAAAAAGGCTAGTGTTGCAAGTAAAAATAAAGATTTGTCCAATTCGTCGGTTGATGGAGGTTTTGAGGAAACTTTCTGAAATATTGAGCTGACAGAAGTGCCAAATAGAGAAGTCGACAGTAGCATTGGATAAAGAGGAAGATTCTAATGAGGTTAAGGTATGATGTCAGTGAGAAGAAGTATCCTAACATCTCAACCCGGGGAGATTGCATTAAGTCGATGAAAATTCTTTACTTTTTCAGCTTAAGAGTGGTCGAGTGTCATTTGGTTTCGTCGAAAGTTAGGTACTTTCCTTTCTACATTTTCCTATTTATTTTACTTCAAATTGCTCTTCATTTCTTGAATAAAACGCTCGAACGTGTTAGTCTTTTTAAGATGTTCTTTCATCATTTTCCTATTTATTTTTACTTCAAATTGCTTAGAATTTCTTGGCCATCGATTATTTTTTATATTGTCTATAAATACCAGTAGTCATAATGTAAAAGGGGAGGTTATTTGCTGATACAAAATCCTAACATCTCAACCCGAGGATAGATTAAAGGATTTTTGTCCAAGTATGCCTTCCTTTTCCATTTCATGTCATTTAAATTAATGCAATGTTCCTTTAAAATTCTTTACTTTTTCGACAAGTCTCCCAAACATGTCGTTTTTAAATTTTCTTTACAGGATTCTTATGGTGCGTTCACTTTTATCTGCTTTTCTTTACTATTTTTCCATTTAAATTCTGCATTTTAATTTCGTGTCATTTACATGCTTTCAATTAATTTTCTTGCATTTCAAGATTCCCGCCTAGGTTTGCGTTTCTTTTTAAATTTCCTTAATCTTTTCAAACTTTCCTTTCTGCATTTTCCCATGTTTATTTTACTTCAAATTGCTTAAATTTCTTCCCAAAAACCATTTTTATAACCGTTGCTTTTTCCTTTTTTTCCGTTGAAAACCATTTGTTTAATAACATAGAAGATTACCACATAAATTCTCGTATAGAACCCACATTCGTTTGATAAAATATATTTGTTTGTTGGAATTAATTTATATCAATCTTTGAACCAAAATTTCGCATAAACAAATTGGCACGCGTCGGCCGTTGAAATTGTATATATCGTGGAAGTACGAGTTTAGAGTAAGTCGTAGTGTCATAGGAAATGGTTTTATGCGTTTAAGGAGTGGAAGATTTATCTACTCTTCTCGAATTTTCTTTACAATAGAATACGCAAACCATGAGTAATGTAAGTAGTCGGGCTTCGGATATGCCTTCGACAAATATGCTTGTTCTAACAACGAGGCTAATATGAAGCCTTAATTGTCGTTACTTGGAAATGAAAGTGTCACCCTCAATTCGTCGTCAATCTAATGAAATATTATGTTATGGCAAGGATCGGTAGAGGATGTTATAGCAAATGGTGCTCTCTCTAATGGAAATAAGGAGTAATCCGGTAAGTAGAACAAGTGTTGCCACGGAATGACTCAAAACTCAAGTTATCGTCGAGTCGAAGTTTGCCCAAGTAACCAAAGCATAAACAAATTGGCACGCTATTATTGGCAACACTAGTGGGACGAAGTTTAGAGTAACTCGTAGTGTCATAGGAAATGGTTTTATGCGTTTAAGGAGTGGAAGATTTATCTACTCTTCTCGAAATACGCAAACCATGAGTAATGTAAGTAGTCGCCATTTATGCTCGGGCGAATGGCTTAATCATAAATTTGGATATGCCTTCGATATAGAAATTCACCAAGAGAATTGACGGGCACTTCTATAAATTAGTGTCACCCTCAACTTGTCCATTCGTTAAAAACAAGACGAGTCTTGGATCGGTAGAGGATGTTATAGCAAAAGAAAGAATTGCAAAGTTTTACGACGGTGCTCTCCCCCAAAATGGGAGTAATCCAAGTAGCAAGAACAAGTGTTGCTGGCAAATATTTAAAGCTATAAACCGACAATGGAATGACTAAGAAATTTCGCAAATACAAATTACATACTTGATGTCGGCCAAGTAACCAAAGCATAATAAATTCAAATTCGAGGTTTGTGCCCCAATATGGGTTGCCACCAAATTATGTTCCTCCTATGATGGCACAAACGATTGAACAAAGAAGAGAAGTTTTGAAGACGAAACAGTGTTAAAAAGGTGAAGAGTCGTGTGAATTTGAAAAAGTAGTTTTTACGAGAAAATAGGGGTAATTATGAGCCCTATTTATTAGGAACGCTATTTATTGTTTGCTATGATAAGATTGATTATGGCCGTTTCAAGTGATGAAAGGTTCGATTGGATTTAAATATATATATATATAAAGGACCTTTGATTAAAAATTTTTTCTCTACTTTAGTCAATATGGAGGTTTTTGTCGGACAATCGGTGAGCTTCACAAGGCCAACCACGGATAAGTTCGGCCTTGGCAAGTTTTGGTAGCCAAAGAGTAGGGGTTGCAAGTACAAGCAATCCAACTCCTTTCGACAAGAGAGATTGAATTTGGGACCAAATTTTCCTTTCTCGCATTTTCCCAAACATGTTGAGAGACAATCCCCAAAAAATATAACAGGCCAACTATGAATTCTTTGGCCGAAAAGAGATTTTCAAACCAATGTTGGAAACAGATGGATGAGAGTAATCATGATATGGTGCATATGTTCACTCAAAATCATTTTATGATTTATAGGGTGCCCATCATGTGATTACAATTCAAATCATGAAAAATACAAATAATGTCTGTAGTGCATTGGCTCAGCAAATGGCAAGGTTAAACCAAGCCTTGGGACTAGGTGATGTGGCCAATACTAATAGTCAAAATGCATGTGGCCATAATTCTAACCCATTATTATGAAGATTTATTTTATTAAATTGTTTAAAAAATAATCCTGCGGTAAATAGGGAAATGGTCGCATTTTACTTTTAATTTATTTTCAATTAAAATTAAATATATATTGTTAACAAAATCAAAAAAGAATTCTCTACTATATGAGCAACTAACTCATTAAAAGTTTTCTCAACAGATGTGTAAGTGTCTTTTACCATATTTTATTCTCTTTATAAGATTCTATCCGATGTAATTAATTATTTGTAGGTTGATTGTTATTTCTTACCATAATTCAATTAATTTTTTTATGTTCTGTTTTATTTTTTTTATCTACTCTAAACCAAAATTTTCAATTAGTTAACGTTGTTTAAATAACCAATTATATAACCAATTTTTATTGAAACTTAATTTTGATATATTATCATTGTAAAAAAGTTTTATACTAGCTTATAATGATATGTTGTCACATCATCTAATGAGTTTGATTATCTTAACAAATAAATGAGATATCAAATTCATTAAATGATAGGACAAGTGTTTTAGGCTAAGATTTGGACTCATGCCCTTAGGGGCATCCTGGCCAACACGAGCACCTCAATGCCACTTACACCGTGGAGTACGGCTCGAGTCTGGGCCACATCACCTATGGTAGTTATACAATTAGGAGATAATCTCTCCCAACTAATCATACAGAAATAGGAGTGATTATGTATCTCTTTATTAGTCATAACTACCCATCAATGATAATTCAAAATGGAATTTCCCTCCGATTCTACGCAGCACTCCTCTAGAAATACTAGGCTTGATCACTCAAGTATCTCTTTGAACCCTAACACTCTCCCCTAGTGCATCTCCTGACTTGAGTGTCATAATATCTTTTGTAAGTACACCACCCCTCTGCACCACCTCATTGGTCACCGCACTACGGAAGAAAACACCAACTCCCATTTACTAAAAAGCTTTTCAAGTAAACTTTTCTGACATGTTCAAAATAATAACATATCACTGAATGCTAGTGTAAAATTTTTGCACTAATAGTACATTAAAAATAAATTCTTCGTATTGAATATGTAATATTTATTAATATAAATATCTTAAAAGTTATTTTATTATTTGGAATATAATATAAACTCAATAATAGGAAAACCACAATTTTAATGTTTTTTGATGAAAAAAACTACAACTTTAATGTTAATATTTATATTTTCATACGTAGATAGAAAATGGATGTATTTGATTTATATCCTTGTTTTTTTTTACGATTATATCCTTGTTTTTCCTTTCCATTATATGTAAATTTATCTATACTATCATAAAACAATTTTCTATCTTGGTATCTTTTTTTTGGTCTTTGACAAGGTGTCTCCATAGATATTATTGTAAAACTATTCCTTAAGTTCTGTCATAACTAGGAGGCCCTCCCAACAATTAGTTTCTCAGTAATGTTGCGACTAGGAGATACTCTCAACAATTATCTTCTCAAAGGTTTGAATACTCTATCTTGATATCTAATTTTATTTTCTATAAAATATCATTATTATTCATTTAAACTCAACTATTATAAATAAGAATAAAATTGTAAACACTTATTATTACTTTATAGTTATAATTGATTTTAAACACTTTCTTATTACTTAACTTTTTTCTACCTAAAAAAATAAAACGTATAGATTTAAGGACACACAATATTAGTACACAATTTATTTGTTGAAAAGATTTGCCTCCTTCTCCCAATGGTGTGCTAGGGTTAGTGCCACCTAGGGACATAGGGAACTATACTGCCACCTCACTGCCTGTGTAGCTCCTCTCCTAGAGTAATTCTTAGGTGAGCACAGTCTACCATAGGTACTCAAATTATTATTTGACATGTGTAAGGTAGTAAGAACTATCATAAAATTATACCAATCATTAATAATACTTTTACACATGTCAAATAATGATTTGAATGCCTAAGTGATGACGTGATAGACCGTGCCCACCTAAGAATTTCTCCCTCCCCAATGTGGTTTCCTCGTCCCCTGACAAAATTCTATTTCTCCAAGGCTTGTCCTCCATGCCATCGGTGTTACTCTAGTTGCAGTGGTTCGTCACTCCTGTTGATGCCTAATCCTCAACAAGTGGCAATCATTTGCTTCCTCCCACTCATTACTGCTTGATCTTCAACGAGTTTACTACTTTTCTCTTCGATCTATTTGCTGCATCTAGGCAAATTTTTATAATTGCCGTTCACAAAGAGTGGTCAACAGTCTCTAATGACAAAGAAGTTGTCCACTTTTTGATAAGGAGTACTAGTCTAAAATAACAACAATGAAGTATAGCCTAATCAGGAGAATCTTTTCTGAACACAGTAAGATCCAAGCAATAATCCTCACAGTCTTGTAGGCAATTTGCAACATACAAAAACGCCTTTGTTGTGAAGAATTGGAAACAAAAGCCTACAAGTTCTACTTTGGCAATGAAATAGAAATGCACTACGTGTAACGTAACCAGCCATGGCTGTATGAAAACTAACTCTTGGTGTAACACCCTGACAATTGTTTGTTTCATGATAAATAATCATTTTATAATATTTATGTTTTTTATGAATTTTTGTGGATTTTTATGGAAATGTTGATTATTTTGATAAATTTCTCGTTTTGCGTGTGCATTGAGCAGAGCCGGAAAAATAAAATATTTTCTCCCAGGATAAAAAATCTTGAACTATGAAAACATCGACGGGGGATCTTATTAAACTCAAGATCGGGCACAGTTTACGAGGTTTATATTTTTCAATATTTTTATCTGATAAATAAAAATTGTTGTACATTTTATTATTCGTTGAAAAATAAATACTGATTTTTGTTAACTGTAATATTTGTCCATTGAATAATAGCTTGCAGTAAAATGCTTATGATTTTTTCAAGAGTGTTAACTTTATGTCACATCATGCTGACTTTTGTAAAAAGCTAACAAAGTTTATCAAAGAAGCTTTGTACAAAGCTTCTCAAGGAAGCCTGGCCCAAGCTTCTAGAGGAAGCTTCTCCCTCTCTCTTCCTAAGAGGCCCCACGGTTTTGGGGGGAAAATGACAAGGAAAGTTGTCATCTTGTTACAAAACACATTATCACTTTCATTCAAAAGTTTTCTATCACTTTCTCTCTCTTCTCTCACTTTTCTCTCAAACTTTTCTCCTCTTCCTCTCCTCCTCTCCTCCATGGAAGATCCACACCATTTACCCCCATGGATGCTTGATCTCAAGCAACCACTTTACTTGAACCCACATTTCCCTTGAAGCTTTTCATTTCTTGTTGGAACCACCTTCAAGAACTCAACTTTTCCTCTCCATTCTCTCCTCTCTTCTACGACCAAGGCACCTACTTTTGGCCAACCACATTTTCTTGCTCAACCAACCTTGTTTCCTACATCTTCTCATCATCTTGAACCTTTTCTCTTTTGTGGCCATCACTTACATCATCCATTTTCATCCTCTTCCACAAAGCCTTAAAGTTTGAAGCTTTGAGGGTTTTGGTGAAGGATTTGAACGAAAATCATCAAGGACGTTCTAAAGCAACCTTGGATGACCAAATAGTAAGGTGATTCTACTTTGTTCATTTCACTTCTCTCAATCAAGAAATAAAACAAAAGTTCTCACCTTTCTCTCCCAAACCCCATGGCCAAAGTATCATTTTGGAGGGTTCAAGGCTTGTTTTTTATTTGCTCATCTTCATCCTCACTTTCTTGAAGCCAAGAACACAAAATCCTCTCACCTTTTCTCTTGGAGGAGCTCACAGCCAACACTTCAAAAACCACCCATCCATTCTCTATAATTCCATCCAACCATAGATCTTGAATCTAGACACAAATCTAAGACACTTTCATGTTGAGATCTTAGTCAAAATCATCCATATTCAACCTTGTTCTTCAAGCTCAAGATCAAGGGTTTTTAGGTGAAGTTTTGAATCTTCACTTCTAATTTTATTTTCAAAATGTTAAACCATGTTCTTGATCCATGGTTGTCTTCTATCAAGCTTTACATCTAATGCTTGTATGCTTGTTGTCTTAAGGTTGTGTTGGAGGTGGTGGACAAAACTCAAGGAGACTTCAAGGAGTTTTCTTCTGATCTTCTCTTGAGGTAAGGGAGAGATTAACCTCATCGACCAAATGTAGGGGTGAGAAAATAGAAATGTTGTATTTGTAAGTGAAGAATCCATGTGAGGATTCCTTCACTTAATTATGTGGTGATGGTCTATGCTTATTTCCTTTATATAAATTTGATTTTGTATGATTTATGCTTATGTGCTTAGTTATGCACTATTATGATTTATGCATGGATGTGCTATAGTGTGATTTGATAATTAAAGTATGATATGTACTTGGAATCTTGTTGTTGGAGGACAAAAATTTAGAGGTCTAAGGACCATGAGGCTCACGGCCATTAAGCCCATTTTGGGGCAATCCAATTCAAAAATATTTTATAAATTGTGAATTTAGTTGATTAGGTAATAGGGATATGTGTAACATCCCAAAAATTAATAATTTTAAAATAAATAGTTGTTTTATAATATTTGTGATTTTTGAAATTTTTTTGTATTTTTCTGAGAGCGTGAAATATTTTAATATTATTTCTCATTTTACGTGTAAATTGAGTGGGCCTGGGAAAATGAGATATTTTTCCTGAGAACCTTGTGCTGTGGAAACGTCGACGGGGGATCTTACTAAACCCGAGGCCAGACATAGTTTATGAGGTTTCACATTTTTTTTTAGAAATTTTAACAGATAAAATAATAATTGCTGTGTAAATTTTATCTATCAGATAAATTAATACTGACTTCGGTCAACTGTAACAATTGTCTACTAAATAATAACATGTATTAAAAAAAAACCTTATCACATTATCTAAAATCTACTTTGTATCACATCCATTAGCTTTATTTTCAAAAGGATGATTAATTTAATCCAAGCTTATAAAAAGGGAAGCTTCCAAGAAATTTCCTCCAATTACACATTTCTCTCTCTTCCCTCCCCACTCACTCCACGGCAGACACACTCTTTTGGGGTGAGTCAAAAGTGTTTTCTCACTTTTATCTCCTCATTTCCATTTCAATTACACAAAAACACCTAACACTTTTCTCTCTTCTTATTTTTCTTCAAGCACTCTTCTCTTCCTCTTTTCTTCTTCCTTCTCCACCGTACACTCACCTCTTGGAGACAATCTCCATGGCTTGCTAAATCAATCACATTTCTAGCTTTCTTACACCATTCCAAGACCATTCTCTTTGGTGATCATCTTTTGGTTCTTCTTCTTCTTCTTCTTCCATTTTCCACCATTGAAGCTAAAGCTTGAAGCTTTTGAGGTAAAGCCTTCACCTTTCTTCCATTTTCCTTCTCATTTTCGTTTTCTTGGTCATCTATGTGATCAAGAACTCATCTTTCCATGATTTGAGTGGACATTGTGGAAGTCACTCACATTGGTGTTTTCTTGAAGGAGGAAAACGAAAATCAAGAGCTAAAAGCAGTAGCACCATTGTGTTGTCTTCAAATAGGTAAGAGGGAGATGATCCTCTTCAACCAATTTTGGTAGTAAGGAAATGTCTTGTGTGGGTTGTTGTTGATTGATGAATCCATGTATGGATTTCTCTCTTTGTTATGTTGTTTTTCATGATAGTGTATTTTGTTGGATTTGTATGAGTTATTGATTTTCTTTTTATGATTTTGGATGCATGTTTGAGCTAATATGATGTTGAAAATGTCATGGATTGATTTGGTTTGGGTTAAAATGACCTAAAGACTCTGTTTTTATGCAAGTTCACGCATGGTAATCGATTACACACCATTTGTAATCGATTACTGAGCTTCTGAGTTACAAAATCATGTTTTTGGGAATCATGTAATCGATTACATCCTGTATGTAATCGATTACAGAGGTTCTGTCCAGTTGGTAATCGATTATCAGAGCTGTGTAATCGATTACCAGGTCCCTAGAGTTACGAATCGTGTTCTGGGAAGCTATGTAATCAATTACAATCAGTATGTAATTGATTACAGAGGTTTTGTTGAGCTGGTAATCGATTACCAGGGTTATGTAATCGATTACTAGGATCCTAAAATGAGATTTTGAGCTGAAAATGATGAAAATATGGTTCCTTATTCCTTGTAACTCAAACCTAAATCTTAAACCTTAGATTCGAGGACTTTATTTCACTTAAATGTGACGAGATTATGTATCCATACCAATAATGGAGAAATGATTTTGAAAATGAAATTTTTAGATCCATAACATGGAAATTTTGGTATGTGTGGAACGATGTGCATGTATATGTATTGATATTGAGAGTTGGTTGATGCAATTGTAAGTTCCTATGTGGGACCAAGTTCTTGATGAAATTATGATATGTGAATATTGAAAATGGAATTATATACCGTTGTGGTATTGTATATGATGAATGCATCATTGATAAACATACATGATTTGACACTGTGTCGTCATGCATATGTATGCCTAAGAGTTGAATAACACCTATGTGCAGATGCGAATTGGTTTAAGCGGAGGGCCATATGTTGTTGGCCTGGGGGACGTCGGGGTGCGGGTGCTTCACATGGATAGTTATGAGCTCTTCTGTGCCGTGGGATAGACCGATGCAAACACACTGACGATCCTGACTGGACGCTGCTAATATCGTGATCAACTGTTGAGGTGCCACATATAAGCCATGATGCGTAAATATTTTATGAGATGAAGCATACTATTTTTAAAGGCTAACGATATACTGGCATTGCTCCTTGGTCGTTCACTCCGAAAGGTTAATGTCTAGCTCCATGGAGTAGGAATTTGTACCATAATGCATTATGCATCGTTCATTGTCGGTCTCATAAACTGTTGAGCATGAACACCTGTGACTATGAAAGTAACTGTTTTACTTCTGTGAATGATTATCTGAACGTTGTGCTGATTTCTGGAAATATTGTTGTTAACTGCCTATTATTGTTGATTCTTACTATAGCTTATTGCTATTCTGCTTTCACCATAAATATCACTGTTATTATTGATTCTTATTATTGCTTATAATTGAATTGCTTTTATTATAAATTCCGTTGTTGTTATTAATAAATGTATGAACTGTATTGCCTTGTGGGCGCTTTGCGCCATGTTATTTTCTTACTGCCATAATTAGTAATGTAAGTAGGATATCTCACCTCTTTCTTGTATTCTCGTACTTTTGTTATATGTATATATTTGATAAAAGATCGTGAGGAAGAAGATAAGGGGCCACACCTTTATTGATTGGATTGGGACAATTCATTATTCTCGATCTGGTGTTTGGACGAGATTTCTTTGGTTACGTGCGATCGAATCTTCGTGGGGGCATTGATGCCTGTCGTATTGACTGGGACACCAAGCGTCACGTACACATGGGGTTGCGGCTTTGTCCGCTAGTAGTGCCTCTCCCAAGGATTACTACTTTTTCCCTTTTGTGTGTTTAATTCCCGCTGTATTTTATTTGACTCTGTAAGTATTTTATTTAGTGTTAACAGTGATTTGTATTTAGGATGACTAATATACGTATGTATGGAATATGTTTTTATTTCAATGGTTGTGTATAAAATAGTTGGGTACTAATTATGTTTCATTTGAGGCTTCTATTTTTTATACATGTGTAAGGGAAATGACTTAAATTTTGAAATTACTATTGTTGAGACTGTGACACGTCTGGATTTAGTAACTGCGGTGTAATGACGATTGCATTGCGGTTGCTATATCAAGGGGTGTTACAATATGGATCAAAGATTTTTAAGTGTGGAAAGGAAATGAATGTGATTTTATTAATTGGAATGAATGGATTTTTAGCATAGGTCACAAAGAATGAATTTGGAAGATGATGTTAAGTTTAAAGTATTTTGTTTGAAAAGGATTTCTAGAGGAGTATGGAAATGTATAGCTTTTATTGAATAAATAATGATTTTGCAATAGAAATGGAAAAAGGAGTTTTAAGGATGATTAGAGATTCAAAGTATTTTACTTAAGGAGAATAGAACAAAGTTTTATTATTAGATAACAGTGTTTTAATTAAGATGATGGAGGATAAGTTTTAAAAGTGATTTAGAACTCAAGTTATTCTATTGAAGAGAATTTTTGTAAAGGTAATAGAGAAAGTTTTCAGTAAATTATTATAATGCGGATTTTGGGGAGAACATTGGTTAATGTTTATGCGATTGTGAAAATAGCGATTTACTATCGGGCCGACGTACTGGACTCAGTTTTGTTAAAATATGATTTATGGTCCATGGTGGCCTAGATTATGCATTGAATTATTGTGCATTGACATTATAATACATTAAACATTATACATTGTTTTGTTGTTGTGTCGATGTGTTGGACCCAGGTGGATCACTGTTATTATGTAATTGTATAGGCGATTATATAATATCATTGATACTAATGGTATCAGTTAATTGTATGGGCGATTGTTTTGATATCATTGGGAATAGTACAAAGATGGCTTGAGTTATGCATTGAGTTATTGTGCATTGAACATCATGCAGTCAGTGTTTGTATGGCTTTGTTGCCAAGGAGTGAATGAGAATCGAATAGTGAGATCTATGATGGATCTTAGGGGACTGTAAGGCGCGGTCATTCATAGTGATAATTGTTCACCTTATACACCTCTAGCCATGATGAACTAATTGCAATGCATTATGCGCCCGACAACACTATCTCTTTTCGTGGTTCGGCGTAGACTATCATTGAGGGTGGCAGATCTTCTGGAACATTCATCTCTGAGTTTGAGTATTAGCTCTACGGAGTAGGAACTGGTTCAGTATGCATACACATGGTCAACACGTATATTGTCGTGGCATGGTCAACATACATATTGTGGTAGCATAATCATTACATACCTATTATGGATATCTGTTGTTATAGTGCTGTCAATGTTTATATTATTGTGAGATATGTTTTATGATGATATTTATGAAATTGATAACTTGAATATATCTGCAATATCTATATGCATGGAATGACTTTGTCATTCGTATCATTTTGTTGCTGCCATATTGGATTTGATGTAGGGGATGTCACCTCTTTCTTGTCTCATTCTATTTTATATTTATGACCCGTGAAGACTGAGATAACGGCAAGGCAGAATCCTTGTGGGTACATGGAGATGTAATTTTCTTGGAGATGCTGACGTATAGTTTACTCCCTTGGAGTTAGAGCATGTTGGGTACGTTGAGAACATTGCCCTACCTTTGAGTAGGACCTGTTATGAATTTCTACTTTCTCGTTTGAGTCAACATGGGCTTGGTTGTGGTAGCTGCATATATGTCTTTGAACAAGTATATTTTATATTTTGTATGTGTTACTGTATTATGCTATATATATATATATATATATATATATATATATATATATATATATATATATATATATATATATATATATATATATATATATCTGGAATGTAATTCCCTTTGGAGGATGTTCAAGGTTGCGTAATAAATATATTTCATTCGTGGCTCTTATTTTCTATATATGCACAATGATTAAATTTGGAAATTTTGTTGTTGAGTTGTAGCATGCCTAAATTTAGTGACTGTGGCATAATGACGATTGTGTCATGGTTATTAAAACAATGGGTGTCACATTAGGTGGTATTAGAACAATTCATCCTGTTGAGACGAGGTATAGACTGACTATGCTTAGACATGTTAGAAGTTTTTGTATATTGTGCACTTCTTTGTCTCTTGGTTGAGATAATGGGAAAGGAATGCATGGCTTGCCATAGGTTGAATGTTAGTAGC
Source organism: Ormosia emarginata (assembly GCA_029884605.1). Lineage (NCBI taxonomy): Eukaryota > Viridiplantae > Streptophyta > Magnoliopsida > Fabales > Fabaceae > Ormosia > Ormosia emarginata. Next base: position 29,030,130 of record JAQQTP010000079.1, on the reverse strand, counting down.
TACTATTATACAGTTACATGATATTAAGGACTAGCCTACTCAATATGTAATGTTCTGTGTGAACAGGAAACTATGACTTCACTTAGGCGTATTAGGAGAATAAGAGTTCTTTTAGTAAAGAGTCCAGCTAGCATAACTGAACACTTTTAGAATTTGTTTGCATTTACACCTTTTGTTGTGATACCTCTAGAGCCTAAGCTTGAGTCTTTCAGGATTGTGGTTATGTTTGTCTGGTTTATGTTGCGTAATTCTTTGTGGTTGGTTTCTGAAAGGAGCCAATATTGTTTAAAAGGGATTGCGATTGGTTTTTGTTATGTTTTGATTCACCTGTCTTCGAAGGAAAGCAATGGTTCGCGGTAGGCGTACACGTGTGAATGTGGGGAGCGACAACGATGGAATAGCTGCGACTTTAGAAGCAATGCAAAGAATGGTTAACGTAGCAGTACAACAGAATTAGAGGGCTGCTCAGCAGCAAGAATTGATAGCCAAGGCTCAGATTTTGTTAAAGTTAAATCAGTCTCAAGATATGGGACCCCATAATGTTGGACCATAATGGTTCCGAAGGAGGAGAAATTGTAAGGTCAAGCGATTCTAACGAAAACTATATTCATGACCATCGGGGAAGCAACAACAACAACAACCATATGAAGGTAGTACTAGTGGTAGCAGATCTGGCCAGACCTTGTCATTTTTACCAATATGTAAGAGATGTGGAAAGAACCACTCAACAAGGGAGTGTAAGATCAAAGGGATAGTCTATTTCAAGTACGGGAAGCTCATACACATTTCTAGAGACTGTGCTCCACCAAAGAAGAAGTCTTCTGTTAGTGATGCACGTACTTCAAGACATCAAGCTGAAGGGAAATTTTATACCCTGGGTGGAGTGAAAGTTTCCTAGAATGAAGATCTAAACAATGGAGATTGTGCCATAGGAGATGATCCCCTGACTGTGCTGTATGATTATGGAGAAAACCCATTTCTTTATGGCATATGACTGTATGGATTGACTAGGGTTATCAGTGTCTTCTGTTACCAAGTGGCTTCAATACTCAAGAGGGGGGTGAATTGAGTTTATAAAACAAGTTCGCAATTCTTTCGCAAAACACTTGACTATTGATTTTCGTTGAAGCTATTGACTAATTGAAATGAATGAATTGATAAGAACAATGTATGTTGCTTAATAACCAACCAAGAGAGAAGTAATCAATCAATAAAATAAGCAATGCACAAATATAAGAGAAGGGTTTAGAGAATCAAACACAGTGATTTATCCTGGTTCGGCCACCAATCCACTTGTGACCTACGTCTAGTCCTCAAGCAACCACTTGAGATTTTTACTATTTCTCCAAGCTTCAATAGGTGCTTGAATACCTTTACAAACTTGAGCCCTCAACTCCTTGGGATGCCTCACCCTTGAGCTTGAGTCTCTTCAAACAAAGGGATGCCTCACCCTTTACAAATTGGAGGGATACCTCACCCTCTCTCTCTTATACAGAAATTAAGATTGATATAGAGAAACTCTCACTAGAGTAAATTATACAAATTGAAGCTCTAATAATGCTCACAAAGATATCTCAAAGATTGGACAAAAACAGAGCAAAGAATGATTTCAGAGTTTGATTCTCGTATGATGTGTTGCTATGATGTTTTTAGGTTCAAGAACAACCCTTAATGCCAGCAATTGTATTTAAAGCCCATTCATTAAAAGCGCCGTCGGGAGTGGTTAAAGCCAAGCATTTAATGCATTCAATATAGCCGTTGGGCATGTCAGAACCTTGGTAATCGATTACAAGGTTTTGGTAATCGATTACATGGAAAATAGAACGTGTTCTTGGCTTTCTGGACTTGTGGTAATCGATTACATGGCTTGTGTAATCGATTACACGCCCTCTGACTTCATGGTAATCGATTACAATATTAATGTAATTGATTACATGGCCCTTTTGGTCGTGTTCTTGGCTTTTTGGGAACATGGTAATCGATTACATGACTTTGTGTAATCGATTACACGTTCTCTGACTTTCTGGTCTTCGATTACAGGGATGGTGTAATCGATTACAAGGCTTCTGTTTAGCTTGTAATCGATTACTAAACCTTGGTAATCGATTACACTATACTTTAAACTCATTTTTCAAGCCTTAAAACGGATTTATATCATTCCAAACTTTAGAAAACATGGATTAAACAATATAGAACATTGTTTGGCATGATCCAAGGTAAAAGAAGTTCTCTTTTAGGAATTGATCTTTGAAAACCATATTGATTCAAATCATTTTTTGAAAAACCATTTGAGATATCTTAGGAGCATTTAACATTGATGTACTAATGCCTATATCTAAACCTCTTGATTTCTTCCTTTGATCTTGGTTTTCTCTTTTGCTCTTTGATCTTCATCTTTGTCTTTGTTATCATCAAAAACTAATTGACATGCTTCATGACACATGCATTCACATCTTCGTTACCTTTTGACTTGTTCATTTTTGCTCCTATTACTAAACATATTGTTACTATCTAGTTGCTCAAACTATCCTATTTGTGTTAAAGACCAAATCATTTCTGTTGACTTGAGTTGCTTACCTCATTCTCGAATAGATATGATTTTAGGGATGAATTGGTTATTTTCTAATCATATCCTGCTAGATCATTCCAATGAAAACCTTAGTGTTTCTTGAAACTGAGACTTTTGAATTTTTAATGAACAACCAAGTTAAAACTTTATTGAGAAAAATGAGCCTAATGATACATGCTATTATTTTCTTTGGAAGTCAAAAGAGAGGAGGATATGAATGCTATTCTTGTAATCAATGAGTCTCTCACGATAAGCTCTAGTGCTGTCAATTAAGGATAGGGATGGAACTTCTCGGTCATATGTGCACTATCGCCAGTTGAACAAGATTACGATCAAGAATGAGTATCCTCGGAAGAAGATAGATGATTCGATAAATCAGCAAAAAGGAAGTTGATGCTTTCTCCATGATGGATTTACGCTTTAGCTAATCTCAGATTCGTGTGACAGTAGAGGATGTTCCCAGAACAACTTTTCAAATGTGTTATGAGCATTATGAGTATCTTGTGATGCCATTTAGAGTGACAAATGCTTCTGCCATATTCATGGATTACATGAATCGAGTCTTTCGTCCTTATCTAGACAGATTTATTGTTGTCTTTATCAATGACATTCTGATCTATTCTCCGAAATTAGGAGGAACATGCTGAATATGTTCCTCCTGAATATCTCGGTATATTTCTCCAGATTTGGAAGGAGAAGAATTTTGAACACCAAGTTGTAAAATTTCAAATTTTGGTTGGAGGAGGTTAAACTTTTGGGTCATGAGATTTCTAAGGAAGGAATTGTTGTGAATTCATTAAAGGTTGAAGCAGCTCTTCAATGGGAAAGACCAGAGACTGTAATGGAGATTCGTGGCTTAGGGGACTAGCTGGATATTATTGAAGAGTTATTGATGGATTCTCCAAAATAGCAAGACCTCTCACCCAGCTTACAAGAAAAGAATCAAACTTTTCTATGGACTGATGCTTGTGAGGGAAGTTTTCAAGGGTTGAGGAGATGTTCTACTACTTCGCCAGTTTTGTGATGTTTCACACCAAAGTTTAGGGTGTGTGCTTGTGTAGAATAGGAAGGTTGTGGCGTGTGCTTTGAGGTAATTAGGAGTACATGAGAAGAACTACCCTACACGAACTTGGAGTTAGGTATTGTGTGTTTGCATCGGAGATCTGGAGGCATATTCTACATAGAACAACATTCAACACCTACAATAATCATTAGAGTCAGAAATATCTAATGGATTAGAAGGAGTTAAATATGAGACTTTATATGGACAGCAATGTAAGACACCCTGTGTTGGCACCAAGACAGTGAAAGATTTGTGATTGGACACGAGCTTGTATAATAAGCAACGAATAAAGTTAAGATGACCCAGGAAAAGATGTAAACAATTCAAGGGAAAAGAAATTGTGTGAGTAAAGGTGATTTGGAATGATGTAATTGGAGACGCAACGTGGGAGCTAGAGAACAAGATGAAGGAACAATATCCACGTCAATTCTAAGGTAAGACAAAATTTTGAGGACGAAATTTATTTTTAGAAGGGGAGAGTTGTAACACCCCGAAAATTGTTTGTTTCATAATAAATAGTCATTTTTATAATATTTGTGATTTTTGTGGAAATGTTGATTATTTTAATATATTCTTCATTTTGCGTGCATGCTGAGCGGAGCCGAGAAAATAAAATATTTTTTCCGAGGCTGGAAAACCTTGAACTGTGAAAACATCGACAGGGAATCTTACTAAACTCGAGACTAGGTATAGTTTACGAGGTTTACATTTTTTGAGATTTTTGTTTGATAAATAAAAATCATTGTACATTTTATTATCTGTTATACAATAAATATTGATTTTTGATAACTATAATATTTGTCCATTAGATAATAGCTTGTAGTAAAATGTTTATCATATTTTCAAGAGTATTAACTTTATGTCACATCATGTTGACTTTTGCAAAAAGTTAACAAAGCTTCTCAAGGATGCCTTGCCCAAGCTTCAAGAGGAAGCTTCTCCCTCTCTCTTCCTAAGAGGCCCCATGGTTTTTGGGGGAAAAATGACAAGGAAAGTTGTCATCTTTTTACAAAACACATTATCACTTTCATTCAAAAGTTTTCTATCACTTTCTCTCTCTATTTTCTATCTTCTCTCACTTTTCTCTCAAACTTTTCTCCTCTTCCTCTCCTCCTCTCCTCCACGGCAGCCCTACACCATTTACCCCCATGGATGTTTGATCTCAAGCAACCACATTACTTGAACCCACATTTCCCTTGAAGCTTTTCATTTCTTGTTGGAACCACCTTCAAGAACTCAACTTTTCCTCTCCATTCTCTCCTCTCTTCTACGGCAAAGGCACCCACTTTTGGCCATCCACATTTTCTTGCTCAACCAACCTTGTTTCCTACATCTTCTCATCATTTTGAACCTTTTCTCTTTTATGGCCATCACTTACATCATCCATTTTCATCCTCTTCGACAAAGCCCTAAATTTTGAAGCTTTGAGGGTTTTGGTGAAGGATTTGGACGAAAATCATCAAGGAGGTTCTAGAACAACCATGGATGACCAAATAGTAAGGTGATTCTACTTTGTTCATTTCTCTTCTCTCTATCAAGAAACAAAACAAAAGTTCTCACCTTTCTCTCCCAAACCCTATGACCAAAGTATCATTTTGGAGGGTTCAAGGCTTGTTTTTTATTTGTTCATCTTCATCCTCACTTTCTTGAAGCCAAGAACACAAAATCCTCTCACCTTTTCTCTTGGAGGAGCTCACAGCCAACACTTCAAAAACCACCCATCCATCCTCTATAATTCCATCCAACCATAGATCTTGAATCTAGACACAAATCTAAGACACTTTCATGTTGAGATCTTAGTCAAAATCATCCATATTCAACCTTGTTCTTCAAGCTCAAGATCAAGGGTTTTTAGGTGAATTTTTGAATCTTCACTTCTAATATTATTTTCAAAATGTTAAACCATGTTCTTGATCCATGGTTGTCTTCTATCAAGCTTTACATCTAATGCTTGTATGCTTGTTGTCTTAAGGTTGTGTTGGAGGTGGTGGACGAAACTCAAGGAGACTTTAAGGAGTTTTCTTTTGATCTTCTCTTGAGGTAAGGGAGAGATTAACCTCATCGACTAAACGTGGTGGTGAGAAAATGGAAATGTTGTATTTGTAAGTGAAGAATCCATGTGAGGATTCCTTCACTTGATTATGTGGTGATGGTCTATGTTATTTACTTTATATAGATTTGATTTTGTATGATTTATGCTTATGTGCTTAGTTATGCTCAATTATGATTTATGTATAGATGTGCTATAGTGTGATTTGATAATTGAAGTATGATATGTGCTTGGAATCTTATTGTTGTGGGACAAAATTTAGAGGTCTAAGGACTATGAGGCTCATGGCCATTAAGCCCATTTTGGGGCAATCCAATTCAAAAATATTTTATAAATTGTGAATTTAGTTGATTAGGTAATAGGGATATGGATCAAAGATTTCTAAGTGTGGAAAGGAAATGAATGTGATTTTATTAATTGGAATGAATGGATTTTTAGCATAGGTCATAAAGAATGAATTTGGAAGAAGATGTTAAGTTTAAAGTATTTTGTTTAAAAAGGATTTCTAGAGGAGTATGGAAATGTATAGCTTTTATTGAATAAATAATGATTTTGCAATAGAAATGGAAAAAGGAGTTTTAAAGGTGATTAGAGATTCGAAGTATTTTGCTTAAGGTCAATGGAACAAAGTTTTATTATTAGATAACAATGTTTTAATTAAGATAATGGAGGATAAGTTTTAAAAGTGATTTAGAACTCAATGTATTCTATTTAAGAGAATTTTAGTAAAGGTAATAGAGAAAGTTTTCAGTAAATTAATATAATGCAGATTTTAGAGAGAACATTGGTTAATGTTTATGAGATTATGAAAATAGCAGTTTACTATCGGGCCGACGTACTGGACCCAGTTTTGTTAAAATATGATTTATGGTCTGCGGTGGCTTAGATTATGCATTGAATTATCGTGCATTGACATTAAAATACATTGAACATTGTACACTGTTTTGTTGTTGTGCCAATGTGCTGGCCCCAGGTGGATTAGTGTTATTATGTAATTGTATGGACAGTTATATAATATAGTTGATACTAATGGTATTAGGCAATTGTATGGGCAGTTGTTTTGATATCATTAGGAATAGTACAAAGATGGCTTGAGTTATGCATTGAGTTATCGTACATTGAATATCATACGGTCAGTGTTTGTATGACTTTGTTGCCAAGGAATGAATGAGAATCGAATAGTGAGATCTATGATGGATCTTAGGGGACCGTAAGGCGTAGTGATTCATAGTGATAATTGTTCACCTTATGCACCTCTGGCCATGATGAACCGATTGCAACGCATTATGTGCCTGATAACACTATCTCTTTTCGTGGTCTGACGTAGACTATCATTGAAGGTGGTAGATCTTCTGGAACGTTCATCTCTAAGTTTGAGTATTAGCTCCATGGAGTAGGAACTGGTTCAGTATGCATACACATGGTCAGTACATATATTATGGTGGCATGGTCAATATACATATTATGGTGGCATAATCATTACATACCTATTATGGATATCTATTGTTATAGTTCTATCAATGTTTATATTATTGTGGGATATGCTTTCTGATTATATGTGTGAAATTGATAACTTGAATATATCTGCAATATCTATATGTATGGAATGGCTTTGTCATTTGTATCATTTTCTTGATGCCATATTGGATTTGATGTAGGGGATCTCATCTCTTTCTTGTCTCGTTCTGTTTTATATTTATGACCCGTGAAGACTGAGATAGCGGCAAGGCAGAATCCTTGTGGGTACGTGGAGATACAGTTTTCTTAGTGGTGCCGACATATAGTTTTCTCCCTTGGAGTTAGAGCATGTTGGGTACGTTGGGAACGTTATGCTACCTTTGAGTATGACCTGTTGTGGAGTTCCACTTTCTCATTTGAGTCAGTATGAGCTTGGTTATGGTAGCTACATATATGTCTTTGAACAAGTATGTTTTATATTTTGTATGTGTTACTATATTATGCTATATGTATATATATCTAGAATGTAATTCCCTTTGGAGGATATTCATGGTTGTGTAATAAATATATTTCATTCGTGGCTCTTATTTTCTATATATGCACAATGATTAAATTTGGAAATTTGTTGTTGAGTTGTAGCACACCTAAATTTAGTGACTGTGACATAATGACAATTGTGTCATGGTTATTAAATCATGGGGTGTTACACTTGGCAATCAAGTTGTGGAACTATTGCCAAGTGGCTTCAAAACTCAAGAGAGGGTGAATTGAGTTTTTCAAAACTTTTTGCAAACAAGCCCTTTTTTATTTTTGTTGAAACTTTTTTCTCATATGGTGAATGGATTTATGATAACCAAAAGATCTCACACAAGTTTTAAAAGAAAGTGAATGAGTAGAAGATGAAGTAACAAGTATACAAAGTCAATAAACAAGCTTGAAAGTAAAGAGATAAGGGTAAAGAAGAGTGCAAACTAGATTTATACTAGTTCAATAACCCTTGTGATCTATGTCCAGTCCCAAGGATCATCCACCTAGGAGTTTCCACTATGTTTCAAGCTTCAATTGAGAAACCCTTACAAGTTTTGAGCCCTTCTTACAGTTATAGGATTATCCACCCTTAAGTGTAGAATTCTCTTTGATTCTTAGAGGGATCCTTCACCCTCACAAGTGTTTTGAATCATGATTGAAATTAGTAAACTCTCTCAAAGAGCAAATTATACAAAATAAAGCACTATGAAACTCTAAAAGATATCTCAAAGGCTTTAAAAATAGAGCAAGATTGTTGAAAGAATTAAAACTTAGGTTTAATGTTTGGGAATAGGTTGTTGGATGTTCAAAAGATATCATTAAGTGTACCGAGACTGGTGTTTATAGCCCATCAATGAAATAAAGCCATTAAGAAGAGTTGGTAAAAATTTAATGCACTAAGAGCTTGTCATTGCTGATTTCAGAAGAGTGTTAATCAATTACAACATCATGGTAATCGATTACCATGCCTTGAAACAAGTTATGGGCTCTTGGTAATCAATTTCCGTTACCATGCTTTTGTTTTAATAAAAAAGAGTTTTAGAAAGCCTGTAATTGATTATAAGCTTTTAGTAATTGATTACGAGCTTTTTGATACGCACGTAATGGATTACTAAACATCATAATGGATTTCCAACTATTAGTAATGGATTACCTGTAACACCCACCGTAGGGTGCCACATTTAAACGTTGTTATTACTGAATTACCCCTTCCATTATAAAATATGCTTTGTAATGTAAATACGAGTTGTAAAATATCTTGATATCAATAAGATAACCTTAGTGGAAAATAAAAATATTAAAGCATTATCATAAATAATTTACATTATTTACATTACATAAGTACTGTCAAAATTATTTATATACAGACCAGGTTCTCAAAAGTATTTGACATTATTTAAAACTAGCATACTTGCCTAAGTATGACTAGACAGCAGAACCCTCAGATGGGTCCTCTTCAGATTCCTCAGCAGGTAGGAATCCAACTTGATGCGACATCCTATGAAGAGGTGTCCGCGCAGACGACACAATACTAATCTCCGTTGGGACGTGAAACCTACCGCCCCAATACCGTCTAATTGACAGTGAAAATTCAACATGTACATATATGGTTAAAGAAAAGAACGAGTCTCCATGAAAAATCCTACTCATGATGACCGTCAAAAGTCCCTGATAAATGAGTCCTTCCTCTATGGGAGTCAACCTCCAAGCACCAGCTCCACCGTGGAACTGTAGTTGTACGTACCCAAAGAAACTAGACCAGGATGCCATCCGATCAAAACTCAGCTTCCTCTATAAGAATCTGTTCCTCTTCACCCTCTTGTTCAATCCTTTGTTCAGTATCTTTACAATATAAATACAATACAAAATAGGCACACAAAGAGGTGAGATCACCGATGCCAATACTAATATGGTAGTATGGAGATAACACAAACAGCACACCATACAGATATATCATACCATAATTACAATAATGCTCTCAACATTATTTATCATAACAGATACAATAATTATAATCATGCCCTCAATCATTATTTATCACAACAATACAATAAATAATAATTATTATCATGCCATTAACATTATTCAAATCACACGATAATCACAATAATGTCATCAACATTATTTATCATCATCATCATCCAATATTCCTCAATTAATATATCACACAAATATAAATACTCAGTTTATGCATGTACACATAAATTCAATTTCCTACTCCATGGAGCTAATACTCAAGTCAGAGAAATTGATCCAAAAGATTTGTTTGTACTAACATGCCTCAGACCACGTGCCACTATTCTCATTAGTGTTTGCACATCTAGCATATACACGACAGTCTTTAACAGATCTTGACTAAGAATAGTATCTCGGTCAGGATCATTGGGGCGTTGCATCGGTCTAACCCACGGTACAGAAGAGCAACCAACTGCCCATTGTGAGCAACCCGCACCCCGATGCCCCCAAAGTCAACAAGTGACTTACACTACACATATCGCACCCACTCAATAGGTGTACGTCTCTCCTAGACAAATAGCCTTATCCAGTCCATCGGACCTTTTCAATGCATGTACAATGCACCATTCTCAGTTCAAATTCATAATTCATATTCAGGGTCCACACACTGGCTCATTTTCAGTTCAAATTCATAATCTCCTAATTTCTCATACAGCGTCCACACACTGGTCCAACAGTAATCCTACTATATATTCAATTGCAAAATCATATTACCACATTTTCATAGTTACGCAACACTTTTGTCACATTTTCCTAATCAAGCAACATTTCTGTCGCGTTTTCAAAATCACTTAGTGATTTTCCATCGTTTTCTTAATCACGTAAAATATTTCATCATTTTTCAATCACGTAGCGATTTTTCAACAATATTTCAATCGCGTAAAAATATTTAAATGCTTTCCAAATCGAGCAGAAATATTTAAATATTTTTCAACTAGCGTAGCTTAAAAATCATGTTTTTAAGTTACGAAAAGCACTTTTCACCATTTTTCCACTATGTAAAATATTTCTCAACTCTCAAAAATTCTATTTCAACCTTTCTCAAAATAATATGACTTCTCACATTATTTTCCACATTTTCTTACTCAAGAAAATCCTTTTCGCAACATATTCCACAAATTCACCATTTCATTGAATTAAATCAATGTTCCTAACTTAAAATTTCCTAACGCGCTCCAAAACTCAAAGGATGAGTTATACGTTAGAAATTTTCAAGTTACCAACGTATTTTCCATAATTCATGAATCAATTATAAAAATCAATCCTCTTTAAATTAAACTGAGGTTCAAACACTTTCAACCTCACTTTTCCATTCATATACGGAAATTCTATTTCTCAAGTGACAAAACACTTTGTTTCCATTTCTTTAATCCTTGTACTAGATCAATTCTATTTCCACTTTGAAATCATTTTGTTTCAGAATACCAAGGCATTACAAGCCTTCAAAACCGTGGTACATAGCCATTGAAACCATCAAATATTTTTCCTTCTAAATCAACTAAGTTCCATTCATGTTTTTACACAAACAAAACCATTAAAATTCCTCCAAAAATTGTGAGACTCGTGTTCTTTGAAACCAATCCATCTTTTCTTTTTCCTTTCCTTTCTAATTATTCAATTTTACTATTCAAAAAAATTTTAGTTTGGAAACACCTATTTTGAGGTGTTGATGCCGAAATCCTCATGGTCATTGGAACCAAAATCCTTTTTCCTTTCCAACAATTTTTATGGCATACATAACATATAATCAACATATTATATTTCAAGCATACCATAAAAGCAATAAAAATCATACTAATCATGCAAGCACAAATAAATCATACAAAGCACATAAACCACATAAACACCCACAAATAATTACACAACCATGGATATGAATCCTCACATGGATTCACCATCCACCAAATACAATTTCATCTCTCATCACCATACTTGGTTGGTGAGATGGAGCTCCCTCTTACCTCTTGAAGAACCTCAAAAGCTCTTTACTTTGCTTCTTGAACAAGTAATTCACCACCAAAGGTTTCTTAAACACAAAACAAAACATATATTTATTAGCATATTAAGCTTGAACAAAGTAAACCATGGATCAAACATGGCTTAGAACATGAAAAAGAGATAAGAAGTGAAGTTTCCTTACACTTCACCTTAAAAACCCTTGAACTTTGCTCTTAAAGAAAGTCCTTGAAGATGATGGATTTAGAACTTGGTGTAAACTACAAAGTGTCTTAGATTGAAGTATAGATTCAAGAAGTAAGGTTGTTTGAAATTTTTGAAGAGTGATGGTGGGTTCAAGAGAGCTTGGCCGTGAGCTTGGCTTGAAGAGAAATGGAGAGAAAAGTTTGAAGAGCTTAGCTTTTTGGAATGATCAAGAATGATTAAGAATGAGTAATAATGGTCTTCAAACCTTGCTATAGCCTTAAGGCCATCACAAAAACCGTCCCCCCCTCCTTGTACACTCTTTGAGCGATTAATCTCACTAGCCACCATTTTAAGCATTGTTAACCATTGATTAGATCAATGGTTAAGATTAATATAGATTCTAATTATAGCCTCTAGATTGTAAGACTTAATCTAAGCCATTAGATCTTTTCTCCTTGAAATCCTAGCCATTAGATGTATCTCCAAAATGAAGGGTTAAGATCACCTCTTCATACTTTCCATCCAATGGTCATAAATGGTCCTAGCCATTTTATAAGACCAAATCTCCACCGTTGATTAAATCAGTGGTGGATATCCAAAGGCTTCAACATTAAGCTTGCTTTCTATTGGTCCATCATAAAGCTGTCATAACCACTAATGATGACTAAGCAGTATATTATTTATTTTTATCTGCTATTGCCCTTTGAACAATATTTTTACTGTATTTTTATTGCTCGATAATTAAATACAGTACAAAACACAGTAAAATAAAATTTTTAAAATTGTTTTCGGATTCAGGTTTAGTAACATCCTCCTTCTCCATCTCAACAGTACAAAATTTTTCAGCTGCAGAAAATTTTTTACTTTTTCGGACCCACCTGGGCCAACATACAGCTCCCTTGGGCCCACAGACGACCCATAAATAATATTAAAATAATCATAGAAATATAAAAATTTCATAATCATCCACAAAATTATAAAAATTATAAAACTTATGAAAAGCAAATTAGATTACGTAAAATAATTAAGACTTAACAGTAATAATGAATTTACGTACCGGCCTGAAAATTATTATTTTCTTGACACGGAGTAAATCATACAAAACGATCAAATGTATTGACGGGATACTCAAAATAATTTTACAGTACACAAAAATCACTAAACAGTAGAATTCTGTTAACTATCAAAATTACTATCAAATAGTTAGGAAATTTAGGATGTTACAACTCTCCCCCTCTAAAAAGAAGTTTCGTCCTCGAAACTTGATAAACTTGATATCACATCCTCAGAATAAATATGGATATTGCTCTTTTATCTTATCTTCCAACTCCTATGTAGCTTCACCGCTTACGTCGTTCTAAACTATTTTAACCAATGAAATTTCCTTACCTCGAAGTTGCTTCGTCCTTCAATCCTCAATCTTGACTGGATACGTTTCATAGGTTAAATTTTTCTTCAGTTGTACGGCATCCGACTCAATAACATGGGTATCAGAAATATATTTCTGTAGTTGTGATACGTGAAATACATTGTGAAGATTTGATAGTAAAGGTGGTAATGCAATCTGGTAAGCTACCGGACCTACCCGACGGAGTATCTGATACGGCCCGATAAACTTTGGAGTGAGCTTCCTTGATTTAAGCACTCGTCCAACTCCAGTCATAGGTGTCACTCGTAGAAATACATGGTCACCTTCTTCAAACTCAAGTGGTCTTCTCCTTTTATCCGCATAACTCTTTTGCCGAGTCTGAATTGTCCTCATCTTGTCTTGAATCATCTTTACTTTCTCTGTTGTCAGTTGTACAAATTCTGGTCATACCATAGCACTTTCACCATCATGATACCAACATAACGGCGTTTTGCATCGTCTCCCATACAATGCCTCATAGGGTGCCATCTCTATGCTTGAATGAAAATTGTTTTTGGATGTGAACTCTATCAATGGCAAAAATTAATCCTAACAACCAGTTTGTTGTAAAACACAAGCTCTCAACAAGTCTTCTAATGACTGAATTGTCCTTTCTGACTGACCATCTGTCTGTGGATGGTAAGTAGAACTCAAACGTAGCTTTGTTCCCATAGCTTCTTATAAACTATTCCAAAATCTCGACATAAATCACGGATCTCGATTTGAAATAATACTGGATGCTACACCATGAAGTCTAACAATCTCATTGATGTACACTTGGGCCAACTTTTCCATTGAGTACTTAATATTAATCGGCAAAAAGTGCGCTGACTTTGTAAGTCGATCAACAATTACCCAGATAGAATCATGACCTTTCCGAATCTTTGGTAGTCCTATTACAAAATCCATTGCTATGTCATCCCATTTCCATTCAGGAATAAGCAAAGGTTGCAACAATCCAGATGGTCTTTGGTGTTCCACCTTAGCCTTCTGACAAACTAAACAGGATGATACATATTCAGCGACATTCTTCTTCATTCCTTGCCACCAATATAACTGCTTCAAATCTTGATACCTCTTTGTGGCTCCTGGATGTATACTCAACTTACTCCTATGAGCTTCATCCAAAATTAATCTCCTAAGTTCTGGATCATTTGGCATACAAACTCTTCCTTTAAATTTCAGAATTCCATCAGCACCTTTCTAAATTCCAACACCGCTCCTTGGCTCCTTGCTTCTTTTGCTTCTTGCAAATACTGGTCACTATTTTGTTCTTCTCGTATTCTATCTATCAAATCATTTGAAATGGTGATCATGTTTAAACATATCTTCCCCGGTGTCAATTTCACAGACAAACGCATATCCCGAAATTCTTATATCAGTTCTTTCTCCTTAATCATCATAACAGAAGCACTAAGTATTTTCCTACTTAAAGCATCCGCTACGACATTCGCTTTTCCTGGATGATATTGTAACTGAAAGTCATAGTCCTTCAGAAACTCTAGCCAATGCCTTTGTCTCATGTTCAACTCTTTTTGGTCAAACAGATACTTCAAACTTTTATGATCACTAAAAATAGTGAACGTTGCCCCATAGAGAAAATGTCTCCACACTTTCAATGCAAACACTACAGCTGCCAATTCCAAATCATGAGTCGGATAATTCCTCTTATGCACTTTCAACTGCCTTGAAGCATAAGCCACCACTTTACAGTTCTGCATAAGTACATAACTTAATCCTTGGTACGAAGCATCACAATATACTTCGAAAGATTCGTTCGGATCAGGTAGAATCAATACCAGTGAAGTAGTCAGTCGTCTTTTCAACTCCTGAAAACTTTCTTCGTATGCATTAGTCCTTACAAACGGTTGATTCTTTCATGTAAGTTGGGTAAGAGGTCCTGCTATCTTAGAAAACCCCTCAATAAACCGTCGATAGTAACCGACTAATCCGACAAAACTACAGATTTCTGATACAGTCTTCAGCCTTTCCCATTCCAAAACTGTCTCCACCTTTGAAGCATCAACTTCAATTCCTTCCTTCGATATCACATGTCCTAAAAATTGAACTTCGCTCAACCAAAATTCACATTTGGACTACTTGGCATATAACTTATTCTCCTTCAAAATCTGGAGAACCACACTGAGATGTTCAGCATGTTCCTCCTGACTTCGAGAATAAATCAAAATGTCATCTATAAAGACAACAACAAACTTATCCAAGTACGAACAACAAATTATGTTCATAAAGTCCATGAATATAGCAGGTGCATTCGTCACACTGAACGACATCACTTGATACTCGTAATGCCCATAACGAGTTTGAAACGCAGTTTTGGGAATATCCTCTGCCTTCACACGAATCTGGTGACAACCAGAATGTAAATCAATCTTGGAAAATATTGTAGCTCCTCGCAATTGATCCACCAGATCATCGATTCTTGGAAGTGGATATTTATTCTTAATCGTAATCTTGTTCAATTGTCGGTACTCTACGCATAGACGTGAAGTCCCATCCTTCTTCTTTACCAACAATACTAGAGCTCCCCATGGTGACACACTTGGTCTCACGAATTGTTTCTCAACAAATCTTCCAGCTGTTTCTTAAGCTCTGCCAATTCTTCCGGCGACATCCGATAGGGCGCTATAGATATAGGTCCAACTCCAGGTAGTAAATCAATAGCAAACTCAATTTCTCTTTCTGACGGTAGTCTAGGTATATCTTCAGGAAATACTTCTGGAAATTCATTCACAACGAAAATATCCTTCAAGACATCTTCACATTGAACCTCCAAAAAAGATATCAACAAGTACCCCTGATCTTCTTCCTTCAAACAAGCTTCCACTTGAGTAGCCGTTAGGAATCTAGGATCCTTAGCCTCAGGAAATACTAGTGTCTTATTTGAACAATCAATTAGGATATGGTTAGAAGATAACCAATCTATTCCTAAGATTACATTAATCTTGGAAAGAGGCAAACAAATCAAGTCCACATAAAATATTCTATCCCTAACACAAACAAGGCAATTCAAACATACTTTAGTAGTAATCACAGGCTTATCAGTAGGAGTGGCAACACTCAGATCATAAGGTAATGTAGTCACAGTCAATCCCAAACGCTACACACAATCACATGCAATGAAAGAATATGTTGCTCGTGAATCATAGAGTACGGTTAAAGGATTACCTTCGATGGCACACTCCTCCATAATCAAGTCCTCAAATTTCGCGGCTTCTTCCCCGTTCATAGTATACACACGACCACCCGCCTGTGGCCTCGCCGTACGAACATTCCCCATCGATGGTTCCGCCTTCAACTGATCACATTCCCTAGAGAAATGTCCAGGTTTCCCACATCTATAACAAATAACTCCTTTATGCTGACAATCCTTGGTTAGATGGTCCTTCCCACACTTGAAACATTTATACATAGAAGTTCTAGCTTGACTTGCCTTACTGCTACCAGAACTTCCTCCAACTGATTGCTGTCGGTTCTGACCTCCTACCAGTTTGGCATACGATTTCTGCTGGAAACGATTTCCACCACTACTCTTTCCCTTTTGGAACCGTAGAGGTCCAAAGTTCTTATTTCTCGCCACACGCTGTTAATCAATCTCCTCAACCTTACGACACTTGTCCAACAATTCTAGAAACTGTTCAATTCCCAAAGTTGCTACAGCTTGATTAATGTCAAGTTTCAACCCCTCTTCAAATTTTCTACACTTCCAATCCTCGTCTGGGTGCATCTGAAAATACCTCGAAAACTTAGACAAGCTTTCAAATTTTGCAGCATACTCACTTATAGACATCACCCCTTGTGTCAGACTAAGGAATTCCTTCTCCTTAGCATGACGAACACTTGCTAGAAAATACTTTCCCAAAAACATCTGCCTAAAGAGCTGCCATGTCACAACTCTTCCCTCAGCTTGAATCAATCTTCGGGCTCCTGCCCACCAATCTTTTCCATCTCCAACTAACACAAAAGTCGCAAAAGTAAGCTTCCATTCATCAGTACAACCCATACCTTCAAATATCTTTTCGAGTTTTGATCTACAGATCAGCTTTCTCTGGGTCAAATTCTCCACGAAACTTTGGTGGATTGTTTCTACAAAATTCCGACAAACTGTGAGCATCCTCAGTTGCCCTTTGGTTTTGCTGTACAACGACATTAACCATTCGTTGCATTGCTGTTACATCTGCAGCCATGTTTAGATTGTCATTGCCAACATCTCCAAATCCTACTATAGTATTGACACGTCCTCTTCCTCGTCCAGCCATTTTGTTCTCTCTCTAAATCAAACTAGACAGCACAAAGAAGAGTTAAAGTCAATCTTCAAACAATATTGTTTCTTTTCAGAAAACAAACACAGAGAATCACATAACTTAAACAAGACAGACCTAACCACAAACCCAAAAGACTCTAACTTGGGCTCTGATACCAACTAATGTAACACCCACCGTAGGGTGCCACATTTAAACGTTATTATTACCGACTTACCCTTTCCATTATAAAATATGCTTTGTAATGTAAATACGAGTTGTAAAATTTCTTGATATCAATAAGATAACCTTAGCAGAAAATAAAATATTAAAGCATCATCACAAATAATTTACATCATTTACATTACATAAGTACTGTCAAAATTATTTATATACAGACCAGGTTCTCAAAAGTATTTGACATTATTTAAAACTAGCATACTTGCCCAAGTATGACTAGACAGCAGAACCCTCAGACGGGTCCTCCTCAAATTCCTCATCAGGTAGGAATCTAACTTGACGTAACGTCCTATGAACAGGTGTCCGCGCAGACGACACAATACTAATCTCCATTGGGACGTGAAACCTACCGCCCCAATACCGTCTAATTGATAGCGAAAATTCAACATGTACATATACGATTTCAGAAAACAACGAGTCTCCCTAAAAAATCCTACTCATGATGACCGTCAAAAGTCCCTAATAAATTAGCCCCTCCTCATTGGGACTTAACCTCCAAGCACCAACTTCACCGTGGAACTGTAATTGTACGTACCCAAAGAAACTTGACCGGGATACTATCCGATCAAAACTCAGCTTTCTCTATTGGAATCTGCTCCTCTTCACCCTCCTGTTCAATCCCTTGTTCAACATCTTTACAATATAAATACAGTACAAAATAGACATACAAAGAGGTGAGATCACCTACGTCAATACCAACATGGTAGCATGGAGATAACACAAATAACACACCATACAGATATATCATACCATAATTATAATAATGCCCTCAACATTATTTATCATAACAGATATAATAATTATAATCATGCCCTCAATCATTATTTATCACAACAAATGCAATAAATAATAATTACCATCATGCCATTAACATTATTCAAATCACACGATAATTATAATAATGCCATCAACATTATTTATCATCATCATCATCCAATATTTCTCAATTAATATATCACACAGATATAAATACTCAGTTTATGCATGTGCACGTACACTCAATTTCTTACTCCATGGAGCTAGTACTCAAGTCAGAGAAATTGATCCAAAAGATCTGTCTGTACCAATATGCCTCAGACCACGTGCCACTATTCTCATTAGTGTTTGCACATCTAGCATATACACGACAGTCTATAATAGATCTTGATTAAGAATAGTGTCTCAGTCAGGATCATCGGTGCGTTGCATCGGTCTTACCCACGGTACAGAAGAGCTACCAATTGCCAATTGTGAGCAACCCGCATCCCGATGCCCCCAAAGTCAACAAGTGACTTACACTACGCATATCGCACCCACTCAAGAGGTGTACGTCTCTCCTTGGCAAATAGCCTTATCCAGTCCATCGGACCTTTTCAATGCATGTACAATGCACCATTCTCAGTTCAAATTCATAATTCATATTCAGGGTCCACACATTGGCCCATTTTAAGTTCAAATTCATAATCTCATAATTTCTCATACAGTGTCCATACACTGGTCCAACAGTAATCCTACTGTATATACAATCGTGAAATCATATTATTGCATTTTCATAGTCACGCAACACTTTTGTCACGTTTTCCCAATCGAGCAACATTTCTGTCGCATTTTCAAAATCACTTAGTGATTTTCCATCGTTTTCTCAATCACGTAAAATATTTCATCATTTTTCAATCACGTAATGATTTTTCAACAATATTTCAATCGCGTAAAAATATTTAAACGCTTTCCAAATCGTGTAGAAATATTTAAACATTTTTCAAATAGCATAGCTCAAAAATCAAGTTTTTAAGTTACGAAAAGCACTTTTCACTATTTTTCCACTACGTAAAATATTTCTCAACTCACAAAAATTCCATTTCAACCTTTCTCAAAATAATATGACTTCTCACATTATTTTCCACATTTTCTTACTCAAGAAAATCCTTTTCGCAACGTATTCCACAAATTCACCATTTCATTGAATTAAATCAATGTTCCAAACTTAAAATGTCCTAACGTGCTCCAAAACCCAAAGGATGAGTTACACGTTAGAAATTTTCAAGTTACCAACGTATTTTTCATAATTCATGAATCAATTCTAAAAATCAATCCTCTTTAAAATAAATTGTAGTTCAAACACTTTCAACCTCACTTTTCTATTCATATACGAAAATTCCATTTCTCAAGTGACAAAACACTTTGTTTCCATTTCTTTAATCCTTGTACTAGATCAATTCTATTTCTACTTTGAAATCATTTTGTTTCATAAAACCAAGGCATTACATGCCTTCAAAACCGTGGTACATGGCCATTGAAACCATCAAATATTTTTCCTTCTAAATCAACTAAGTTCCATTCATGTTTTTACACAAACAAAACCATTAAAATTCCTCCAAAAACCGTGAGACTCTTGTTCTTTGAAACCAATCCATCTTTTCTTTTTCCTTTCCTTTCTAATTATTCAATTTTACTATTCATGAAAATTTTGTTTGGAAACACCTATTTTGAGGTGTTGAGGCTGAAATCCTTATGGTCATTGGAACCAAAATTCCTTTTCCTTTCCAACAATTTTTATGGCATACATAACATATAATCAACATATTATATTTCAAGGATACCATAAAAGCAATAAAAAGCATACTAATCATGCAAGCACAAATAAATCATGCAAAGCACAAAAATCACATAAACACCTACAAATAATTACACAACCATGGATATGAATCCTCACATGGATTCACCATCCACCAAATACAATTTCATCTCTCACCACCATACTTGGTTGGTGAGATAGATCTCCCTCTTACCTCTTGAAGAACCTCAAAATCTCTTTGCTTTGCTTCTTGAACAAGTGATTCACCACCAAAGGTTTCATAAACACAAAACAAAACATATATTTATTGGCATATTAAGCTTGAACAAGGTAAACCATGGATCAAACATGGCTTAGAACATGAAAAAGCGATAAGAAGTGAAGTTTCTTTACACTTCACCTTAAAAACCCTAGAACTTTGCTATTGAAGAAAGTCCTTGAAGATGATAGATTTAGAACTTGGTGTAAACTACAAAGTGTCTTAGATTGAGGTATAGATTCAAGAAGTAAGGTTGTTTGAAATTTTTGAAGAGTGATGTTGGGTTCAAGAGAGCTTGGCCATGAGCTTGGTTTGAAGAGAAATAGAGAGAAAAGTTTGAAGAGGTTAGCTTTTTGGAATGATCAAGAATGATCAAGAATGAGTAATAATGGTCTTTAAACCCTGCTATAGCCTTAAGGCCATCACAAAAACTGTCCCCCCCTCCATGTATACTCCTTGAGTGACCAATCTCACTAGCCACCATTTTAAGCATTGTTAACCATTGATTAGATCAATGGTTAGGATTAATATAGATTCTAATTATAGCCTCTAGATTGTAAGACTTAATCTAAGCCATTAATTCTTTTCTCCTTGAAATCCTAGCCATTAGATGTATCTCCAAAATGAAGGGTTAAGATCACCTCTTCATACTTTCCATCCAATGGTCATAAATGGTCCTAGCCATTTTATAAGACCAAATCTCCACCGTTGATTAAATCAATGGTGGATATCCAAAGGCTTCAACATTAAACTTGCTTCCTATTGGTCTGTCATAAAGCTGCCATAACCACTAATGTTGACTAAGTAGTATATTATTTATTTTTATCTGTTATTACCCTTCAAACAATATTTTTACTGTATTTTTATTGCCCGATAATTAAATACAATACAAAACACAGTAAAAGAAAATTTTTAAAACTGTTTCCGGATTCAGGTTTAGTAAGATCCCCCGTCTTTGTCCCAACAGTACAAAATATTTCGGTTGTAGAAAAATTTTCACTTTTTCAGAACCTCCGGGGCCCACATACAGCCCCCTTAGGCCCACAGACGGCCCATGGATAATATTAAAATAATTCGAGAAATATAAAAAATTTTATAATCATACACAAAATTATAAAAATTATAAAACTTACGAAAATCAAATCAGATTAATTAAAATAATTAAGACTTAACAGTAATAATTAATTTATGTACCGGCCCAAAAATTATTATTTTCCTGACACAGAGTAAATCACACAAAACGATCAAATGTATTGACAAAATACTCAAAATAATTTTACAGTACACATAAATCACTAAACAGTATAATTCTGTTAACTATCAAAATTACTGTCAAATAGTTAAGAAATTTGGGGTTTTATAACTCTCCCCCTCTAAAAAGAAGTTTCGTCCTCGAAACTTGATAAATTTGATTTCACATCCTCAGCATAAATATGGATATTGCTCTTTTATCTTATCTTCTAACTCCTATGTAGCTTCACCGCTCATGTCATTCTAAACTATTTTAACCAATGAAATTTCCTTACCTCGAAGTTGCTTCGTCCTTCGATCCTCAATCTTGACTGGATACATTTCATAGGTTAAATTTTCCTTCAGTTGTACGGCATCCGGCTTAATAACATGGGTAGGATCAGAAATATAATTCCGTAGTTGTGATACGTGAAATATATTGTGAAGATTTGATAGTAAAGGTGGTAATGCAATCTGGTAAGCTATCAGACCTACCCGACGGAGTATCTGATACGGCCCGATAAACTTTGGAGTGAGCTTCCTTGATTTAAGCACTCGTCCAACTCCAGTTATAGGTGTCACTCGCAGAAATACATGGTCACCTTCTTCAAACTCAAATGGTCTTCTCCTTTTATCTGCATAACTCTTTTGCCGAGTCTGAGTTGTCCTCATCTTGTCTTGAATCATCTTCACTTTCTCAGTTGTCTGTTGTACAAATTCTGGTCCTACCATAGCACTTTTACCATCATGATACCAACAGAACGACGTTCGGCATTGTCTCCCATACAATGCCTCATAGGGTGCCATCTCTATGCTTGAATGAAAACTGTTGTTGTATATGACAATTGCAAAAATTCATCCCAATAATCAGTTTGTTCTAGAACACAAGCTCTCAACAAGTCTTTTAATGACTGAATCGTCCTTTTTGACTGACCATCTGTCTGTGGATGGTAAGCAGAACTCAAACGTAGCTTTGTTCCCATAGCTTCTTATAAACTATTCCAAAATCTCGACGTAAATCATGGATCTCGATCTGAAATAATACTGGATGCTACACCATGAAGTCTAACAATCTCATTGATGTACACTTGGGCCAACTTTTCCATTGAGTACTTAATATTAATCGGCAAAAAGTGCTCCGACTTTGTAAGCCGATCAACAATTACCCAGATAGAATCATGACTTTTTCGAGTCTTTGGTAGTCCTATTACAAAATCCATTGCTATGTCATCCCATTTCCATTCAAGAATAGGCAAAGGTTGCAACATTCCAGATGGTCTTTGGTGTTCCACCTTAGCCTTCTAACAAACTAAACAGGATGATACATATTCAGTGACATCCTTCTTCATTCCTTGCCACCAATATAGCTGCTTCAAATCTTGATACCTCTTTGTGGCTCCTGGATGCATACTTAACTTACTCCTATGAGCTTCATCCAAAATTAATCTCCTAAGTTCTTGATCATTTGGCTCACAAACTCTTCCTTTAAATTTCAGAATTCTATCAGCACCTTCGCTAAATTCCAACACCGCTCCTTGGCTCCTTGCTTCTTTTGCTTCTTGCAAATACTGGTCACTGTTTTGTCCTTCTCGTATTCTATCCATCAAATCATTTGAAATGGTGATCATGTTTAAACACATCTTCCCTGGTGTCAATTTCACAGACAAACACATATCCCAAAATTCTTCTATCAGTTCCTTCTCCTTAATCATCATAACAGAAGCACTAAGCATTTTCCTACTTAAAGCATCCGCTACGACATTCGCTTTTCCTAGATGATATTGTAACTGAAAGTCATAGTCCTTCAGAAACTCTAGCCAATGCCTTTGTCTCATGTTCAACTCTTTTTTGTCAAATAGATACTTCAAACTTTTATGATCACTAAAAACAGTGAACGTTGCCCTATAGAGAAAATATCTCCACACTTTCAATACAAACACTATAGCTGCCAATTCCAAATCATGAGTTGGATAATTCCTCTCATGCACTTTCGACTACCTTGAAGCATAAGCCACCACTTGACGGTTCTGCATAAGTACACAACCTAATCCTTGGTACGAAGCATCATAATATACTTCGCAAGATTCATTCGGATCAGGTAGAATCAATACCGGTGAAGTAGTCAGTCGTCTTTTCAACTCCTGAAAACTTTTTTCGCATGCATCAGTCCATACAAACGGTTGATTCTTTCGTGTAAGTTGGGTAAGAGCTCCTGCTATCTTAGAAAACCCCTCAATAAACCGTCGATAGTAACTGGCTAATCCGACAAAACTACGGATTTCTGATACAGTCTTTGGCCTTTCCCATTCCGCAACCGTCTCCACCTTTGAAGCATCAACTTCAATTCCTTCCTTCGATATCACATGTCCTAAAAATTGAACTTCGCTTAACCAAACTTCACATTTGGACAACTTGGCATATAACTTATTCTCCTTCAAAATATGGAGAACTATTCTGAGATGTTCAACATGTTCCTCCTGACTTTGAGAATAAATCAAAATGTCATCTATAAAGATAACAACAAACTTATCTAAGTACGAACGAAAAATTTTGTTCATAAAGTCCATGAATATAGCAGGTGCATTCATCACACTGAACGACATCACTTGATACTCGTAATGCCCATAACAAGTCCAAAACGCAGTTTTGGGAATATCCTCCGCCTTCACTGAATTCTAAATCAATCTTGGAAAATATTGCAACTCCTCGCAATTGATCCACCAGATCATCGATTCTTGGAAGTGGATATTTATTCTTAATTGTAATCTTGTTCAATTGTCGGTAGTCTACATATAGACATGAAGTCCCATCCTTCTTTACTAACAATACTGGAGCTCCCTATGGTGACACACTTGGTCTCACGAATTGTTTCTCCAACAAATCTTCCAGCTATTTTTTAAGCTCTGCCAATTCTACCGGTGACATCCGATAGGGCGCTATAAATATAGGTCCAGCTCCAAGTACTAAATCAATAGCAAACTCAATTTCTCTTTCTAACGGTAGTCCATGTATATCTTCAGGAAATACTTCAGGAAATTCATTCACAACGGAAATATCCTTTAAGACATCTTCACATTGAATCTCCAAAGAAGATATCAACAAGTACCCCTGATCTCCTTCCTTCAAACAAGCTTCCACTTGAGTAGCCGTTAGGAAACTAGGATCCTTAGCCTCAAGAAATGCTAGTGTCTTATTTGAACAATCAAATAGGATATGGTTAGAAGATAACCAATCTATTCCTAAGATTACATTAATCTTGGAAAGAGGCAAACAAGTCAAGTCCACATAAAAGATTCTATCCCTAACACAAACAAGGCAATTCAAACATACTTTAGTAGTAATCACAAGCTTATCAGTAGGAGTACCAACACTCATATCATAAAGTAATGTAGTCACAGTCAATCCCAAACGCTCCACACAATCACATGCAATGAAAGAATATGTTGCTTCCGAATCATAGAGTACGGTTAAAGGATTACCTTCGATGGCACACTCCTCCATAATCAAGTCCTCAGATTTCGCGGCATCTTCCCCGCTCATAGTATACACACGACTACCTGCCTGTGGCCTCGCCGTACAAATATTCCCCACCGATGGTTCCGCCTTCCATTGATCACATTCCCTGGAGGAATGTCCAGGCTTCCCACATCTATAACAAATAACTCATTTATGCTGACAATCCTTGGTTAGATGGTCCTTCCCACACTGAAACATTTATACGTAGAAGTTCTAGCTTGACTTGCCTTACTGCTACCAGAACTTCCTCCAACAGATTGCTGTCGGTTCTGACCTCCTACCAGTTTGGCATATAGTTTCTATTGAAAACGAATTCCCCCACTACTCTTTCCCTTTTGGAACCGTGCAGGTCCAAAGTTCTTATTTCTCGCCGCACGCTGTTAATCATTCTCCTCAACCTTACGACACGTGTCCAATAATTCTAGAAACTGTTCAATTCCTAAAGTTGCTATAGCTCGCTTAATGTCAAGTTTCAACCCCTCTTCAAATTTTCTACACTTCCAATCTTTGTCTGGGTGCATCTGAAAATACCTCAAAAACTTAGACAAGCTTTCATATTTTGCAGCATACTCACTTATAGAGATCATCCCTTGTCTCAGACTAAGGAATTCCATCTCCTTAGCATAACGAACACTTGCTGGAAAATACTTTCCCAAAAACTTCTGCCTAAAAAGCTGCCATGTCATAACTCATCCCTCAGCTTGAATCAATCTTCGGGCTCCTGCCCACCAATCTTTTCCATCCCCAACTAACACAAAAGTCGCAAAAAGTAAGCTTTCAATCATAGGTACAACCCATACCTTCAAATATCTTTTCGAGTTCTTTAATCCACAGATCAACTTTCTCTGGGTCAAATTCTCCACGAAACTTTGGTCGATTGTTTCTACGAAATTCCGACAAACTGTGAGCATCCTCAGTTGCCCTTTGGTTTTGCTGTACAATGACATCAACCATTCGTTGCATTTTTGTTACATCTGCAGCCATGTTCAGATTGTCATTGCCAACATCTCCAAATCCTGCTTTAGTATTAACACGTCCTCTTCCTCGTCCAGCCATTTTGTTCTCTCTCTAAATCAAACTGGACAGCACAAAGATGAGTTAAAGTCAATCTTCAAACAATATTGTTTCTTTTCAGAAAACAAACACAGAGAATCACACAACTTAAACAAGACAGATCTAACCACAAACCCAAAAAACTCTAACTTGGGCTCTGATACCAACTAATGTAACACCCAACGTAGGGTGTCACATTTAAACGTTATTATTATCGAATTACCCTTTCCATTATAAAATATGCTTTGTAATGTAAATACGAGTTGTAAAATTTCTTGATATCAATAAGATAAGCTTAGCGGAAAATAAAAATATTAAAGCATCATCACAAATAATTTACATCATTTACATTACATAAGTACTGTCAAAATTATTTATATACAGACCAGGTTCTCAAAAGTATTTGACATTATTTAAAACTAGCATACTTGCCCAAGTATGACTAGACAGCAGAACCCTCAGACGGGTCCTCCTCAAATTCCTTAACAGGTAGGAATCTAACTTGACGTAACATCCTATGAACAGGTGTCCGCGCAGACGACACAATACTAATCTCCATTGGGACGTGAAACCTACCGCCCCAATACCGTCTAATTGATAGCGAAAATTCAACATGTACATATACGATTATAGAAAAGAACGAGTCTCCCTAAAAAATCCTACTCATGATGACCGTCAAAAGTCCCTGATAAATGAGCCCCTCCACATTGGGACTTAACCTCCAAGCACCAACTCCACCGTGGAACTGTAATTGTACGTACCCAAAGAAACTTGACCGGGATGCTATCCGATCAAAACTCAGCTTTCTCTATTGGAATCTGCTCCTCTTCACCCTCCTGTTCAATCCCTTGTTCAACATCTTTACAATATAAATACAGTACAAAATAGACATACAAAGAGGTGAGATCACCTACGTCAATACCAACATGGTAGCATGGAGATAACACAAACAGCACACCATACAGATATATCATACCATAATTATAATAATGCCCTCAACATTATTTATCATAACAGATATAATAATTATAATCATGCCCTCAATCATTATTTATCACAACAAATGCAATAAATAATAATTACCATCATGCCATTAACATTATTCAAATCACACGATAATTATAATAATGCCATCAACATTATTTATCATCATCATCATCCAATATTCCTCAATTAATATATCACACAAATATAAATACTCAGTTTATGCATGTGCACGTAGACTCAATTTCTTACTCCATGGAGCTAATACTCAAGTCGAAGAAATTGATCCAAAAGATCTGTCTGTACCAATATGCCTCAGACCACGTGCCACTATTCTCATTAGTGTTTGCACATCTAGCATATACACGACAGTCTTTAATAGATCTTAATTAAGAATAATGTCTCGGTCAGGATCATCGGTGCGTTGCATCGGTCCTACCCACGGTACAGAAGAGCTACCAACTGTTAATTGTAAGCAACCTGCACTCCGATGCCCCCAAAGTTAACAAGTGACTTACACTACGCATATCGCACCCAGTCAAGAGGTGTACGTCTCTCCTAGGCAAATAACCTTATCCAGTCCATCGGACCTTTTCAATGCATATACAATGCACCACTCTCAGTTCAAATTCATAATTCATATTCAGGGTCCACACACTGGCCTATTTTCAGTTCAAATTCATAATCTCATAATTTCTTATACAGTGTCCATTCACTGGTCCAACAGTAATCCTACTGTATATTCAATCGCGAAATCAAATGATCGCGTTTTCATAGTCACGCAACACTTTTGTCATGTTTTCCCAATTGAGCAACATTTCTATCGCGTTTTCAAAATCACTTAGTGATTTTCCATTGTTTTCTCAATCACGTAAAATATTTCATCATTTTTCAATCACGTAGTGATTTTTCAACAATATTTCAATCTTGTAAAAATATTTAAACGCTTTCCAAATCGCGTAGAAATATTTAAATATTTTTCAAATAGCGTAGCTTAAAAATCACGTTTTTAAGTTACGAAAAGCACTTTTCACCATTTTTCCACTACATAAAATATTTCTCAACTCTCAAAAATTCCATTTCAACCTTTCTTAAAATAATATGACTTCTCACATTATTTTTGACATTTTCTTACTCAAGAAAATCCTTTTCGCAAAATATTCCACGAATTCACCATTTCATTGAATTAAATCAATGTTCCAAACTTAAAATTTCGTAACGCGCTCCAAAATTCAAAGGATGAGTTATACGTTATAAATTTTGAAGTTACCAACGTATTTTCCATAATTCATGAATCAATTCTAAAAATCAATCCTCTTTAAAATAAATTGAGGCTCAAACACTTTCAGCCTCTCTTTTCCATTCATATACGAAAATTCCATTTCTGAAGTGACAAAATACTTTGTTTCCATTTCTTTAATCCTTGTACTAGATCAATTCAATTTCCACTTTCAAATCATTTTGTTTCATAAAACCAAGGCATTACAAGCCTTCAAAACTGCGGTACATGGCCATTGAAACCATCAAATATTTTTCCTTCTAAATCAACTAAGTTCCACTCATGTTTTTACACAAACAAAACCATTAAAATTCCTCCAAAAATCGTGAGACTCTTGTTCTTTCAAACCAATCTATCTTTCTTTTTCCTTTCCTTTCTAATTATTCAATTTTACCATTCATGAAAATTTTAGTTTGGAAACACCTATTTTGAGGTGTTGAGGCTGAAATCCTCATGGTCATTGGAACCAAAATTCCTTTTCGTTTCCAACAATTTTTATGGCATACATAACATATAATCAACATATTATATTTCAAGGATACCATAAAAGCAATAAAAATTATACTAATCATGCAAGCACAAATAAATCATGCAAAACACATAAACCACATAAACACCCATAAATAATTACACAACCATGGATATGAATCCTCACATGGATTCACCATCCACCAAATACAATTTCATCTCTCACCACCATACTTGGTTGGTGAGATGGAGCTCCCTCTTACCTCTTGAAGAACCTCAAAAGCTCTTTACTTTGCTTCTTGAACAAGTAATTCACCACCAAAGGTTTCTTAAACACAAAACAAAACATATATTTATTAGCATATTAAGCTTGAACAAAGTAAACCATGGATCAAACATGGCTTAGAACATGAAAAAGAGATAAGAAGTGATGTTTCCTTACACTTCACCTTAAAAACCCTAGAACTTTGCTCTTGAAGAAAGTCCTTGAAGATGATGGATTTTGAACTTGGTGTAAACTACAAAGTGTCTTAGATTGAGATATAGATTCAAGAAGTAAGGTTGTTTGAAATTTTTGAAGAGTGATGGTGGGTTCAAGAGAGCTTGGCTGTGAGCTTGGCTTGAAGAGAAATGGAGAGAAAAGTTTGAAGAGCTTAGCTTTTTGGAATGATCAAGAATAAGTAATAATGGTCTTCAAACCTTGCTATAGCCTTAAGGCCATCAAAAAAACTGTCCCCCCCTCCTTGTATACTCCTTGAGTGACCAATCTCACTAGCCGCCATTTTAAGCATTGTTAACCATTGATTAGATCAATGGTTAGGATTAATATAGATTCTAATTATAGACTCTAGATTGTAAGACTTAATCTACGCCATTAGATCTTTTCTCCTTGAAATCCTAGCCATTAGATGTATCTCCAAAATGAAGGGTTAAGATCACCTCTTCATACTTTCTATCCAATGGTTATAAATGGTCCTAGCCATTTTATAAGACCAAATCTCCACCGTTGATTAAATCAATGGTGGATATCTAAAGTCTTCAACATTAAGTTTGCTTCACATGGTCATAAAGCAGTATATTATTTATTTTTATCTGCTATTACCCTTCAAACAATATTTTTACTATATTTTTATTGCTCGATAATTAAATACAGTACAAAACGCAGTAAAAGAAAATTTTTAAAACTGTTTCCGAATTCAAGTTTAGTAAGATCCCCCATCTCCGTCTCAACAGTACAAAATTTTTACTTTTCTAGACCCACCTGGGCCCACAAACAGCTCCTCTGGCCCCACAGACGGCTCATGGATAATATTAAAATAATCAGAGAAATATAAAAATTTTATAATCATCCACAAAATTATAAAAATTATAAAACTTACAAAAATCAAATCAGATTACATAAAATAATTAAGACTTAACAGTAATAATTAATTTACGTACCGACCCGAAAATTATTATTTTCCTGACACGGAATAAATCACACAAAGCGATCAAATGTATTAATGGAATACTCAAAATAATTTTACAGTACACAGAAATCACTAAATAGTAGAATTCTGTTAACTGTCAAAATTATTGTCAAATGGTTAGGAAATTTAGGGTGTTACATTTCTAGATGCTAGTAATGGATTACGGAGGTCTTGCAATGGATTAAAACCGTTCTATAACCAACTTTTGAGCACAAACAAGTTTTATAAAGATTACCAATAACTAAAACTTGGATTTTTCAAGGATTCAAACAAGATTTTCATAACCCAAGTTTAAAACATGATTTTGTGCAAAATAACTCCGATTTTTCAAAACCAACAACCACTAACTAAATGACTCCATGATGGACTTTTTAAAACCACTTTAAGCTTATTAAGATATTAAAGAGCACTTCTGTAACATCCTAATATCTAAAACCTTGGTATACAATATTAGCCATGTTACTTCTAACTTAATAACATAATACTAACCTATAACATTTAAACAAATAATTATGGAGAGTTATAACTAAACAAGTTATACATGTATACATAAAAAACCTCACTGGGCAGAATGTCATACATACAACTTTTCTTATAAACTTAAAGCAAACATAACTAAATACATAAGCTTTATCCACTAAAATAGTGCAAACTATTCTAGTCTTCATACATCTTCTTCTTCCCCTTGGAAAAGCTTCAACCTAGATTTACATGGCAACACACGGGGTGAGAAATCACATTTCTTAGTAAAAGCATTCTAATACCAGCAGTTGTAGTATTCAAAAAGAATAAACAACCATATCATAGAAGAAACATGTTTGAAAAAGGTATTTAAGTCTCTCTACTCATTACCAAAACAAACAATGTCTCAACAACAAGACAATCGCCCATACAATCGTCATTGAATGACAAATGCAATGTTTATGCTATGATGTATGATTATGCTCAATAAATTATGTACGTTAGTGTGTATGCAATGTCATGAAACTTTGTTATTCCATAGCACCCGATTCTTTGTATTTTACTGGATAGGGAGGGAATCTGTTACCTCCTTAACCTACCTTAAAAAGAGTAGACTGGTCCACTACATCACCCTACATAACTCTGACCATAATAGCCCTTGCTACGAGAATCCAGGACTGGTCCTTATTCTCTGGCCAAATGATTGTGTACATCACATGAGGTTACAATACGTAAGAATAGAAAGTATGTGTGCAACTAGGCGATGCTATGTTTAACTCTGACATCACCACCACATGAACTTTATACTAAGCTTGTCATTGCATTATTAGCTCTACCTCCTATCTATGAGAGCACTTCATGCACTATGGAACTCAACTATTTCTAAACAAACTTAGTATACTCGTATCCAGCTTGCCTCACTATCACACTACAAGTGGAACCCTATGCCACACTAGTGTGCTCAAGGTCTTAGATACCTATCTCAGGCAATCTATAACCAATGGTTGCACCTAGCTTCTAACTCCCTTATATATGCAAGGCGATCCTTCTCTCCAAGAAAATACCTCTATCAATGTCTTAACACAATCTAGGAAGCATATATAAAAGATCCCAACTGGTAGGGAACTCCATTTCAACAAGAAAAAAATATTATGAAATGTTGGACTGGGCGCTCATACGCCAGCTACCCAACGCTCAAGCGTTGGCTTGGCAGAAACATTCCTCTATCTTTCCCTGCGACTAGTGTTCAAGCGCTTCTTGCCTAGCACTCAGGAGCTCAATGCACGCTCAGGTGCCCACAATCCAGTGCTCAGGCGTTTGGTGCACAATAGCATGCACATTTTCTCTAAGCAAGCGCCCAAAACCCAGCGCTTAAGCGCTGGTTGCCCCGAATTAGTTTCTATAGAATTATGCAGAAACAACCATTGTTTCATTGGTTTCTATCTAATTTCCACTCTTCCAAACTCACTAGCTACAAGGTTTCCAATCACAATCATGATCTCTAATCTCACTTAAACCTTCATACAAGTTCTCTAATCACTCAACTTCATGATCAAAATACATATATGCTAACCTTTCATCATAAAAACCCATACTTCACTAGCTCAAGATCATGGATTTCCATGGATGCTCACATGCTCTACAACACTAACAAGCATGTCTCAACTCATTACAAGTCCTAACTCATGTTCCTAATGAGTTCTACGAACTCAATACCCATTGTAAACATCTCAAAACCCATTTTTTTAAACCTAACTTACATTCATCATAGATGAAGAAAGGAGTAGAAAAAAAAAAAGAAACACCCCCACCTCTTGATCTTGAAGATGATCAAGCTTTGGCTATAGAAGATCCTAACTCTTTTACCCTTTTCCCTTCCTTTCTTCCTTCTCATCTTTCTCTTCTTTCTTTCCTTTCTTATCTCCTCTATTTCTAACTTCCAGTCATGAGAAATGGAGAGAAGAAGTTTTGTAGCGTCCCAAAAGTTAACAACCGTAGTGTAATTGTCACTACGCCACAGTCCCTTAATTCCTTGGCATGCCACAAGTACAATGACTCATTTCCAAAATTTATTATTGTGCAAATACAGAAAATAGGAACCACGAATGAAATATATCTAATACACAACTCCACAATATAGATCCACTGGAGGAATATACTTTCTTTTACATACATGTACTTAACATAAAGTACTATTGACATAAAACATAACACCTACATATCCAAATAAATGAAGACAGGTACAATAACACAAAAGGGGAAAAGTAGCAACTCTGGGATAGGCACTACTCGTAGACAGAGCCACAACCCCTATACATATTAAAACAATCGGTGCCCTAGTCAACATGCCAGGCATCACTGCCCCCATGTCACTACGCTCGCATGTAACTGGAAAATCTCATCCAGATGCCATCACAAGAGTTAGCAAATTAACTCAATGAAAGTCAGACAATGCGATAAAGAGGTGAGGTCCTTTACATCGCATACCAAGATAGCAGCGAGAAAGGGTACGAGTGACATGGTCATTCCATGACAATAGTATATATATATATATGCCACCACAATATGTATATTGACCATGAGACAACAAATGTTTACTGACCATGTGTATGCATAATGAATCAATTCCTATTCCATAGAGCTAATCTCAAATTCGGATATGAACATTCTAGAAGATCTGCCAGCCTCAATGACAGTCTATGCCGGACCACAAAAAGAATAGTGCTTTCGGGTCATCCTCAGTGTGTTGCAATCGGTGTTCCAACCCGAGGCATATAAGGTGACAAAATAGGTCACAAAAGGAAATCACCACGCCCTGATGCCCCTAGATCCTTCCATTGGATCACACTACTCAATTCTCATTCACTCCTAGGCAACAAAAGCCAAACAGACACTGATTGTATGATGTTCAACGCATGATAACTCAATGCATAACTCTAGCCATCATTGTACTATTTCCAATGGTATTAAACAACCGCCCATGCAATTGTTGAATATCATTAGTATCAATGCTATTATGTAACCGCCCATACAAATACATAATAACACTGATCCACCCGAGTCTAGTCTAACCACAAACCGAGGTTTTATCAAATGCAAAACATATTAATCGCATGATTCGGAAGTCATCATTAACTAAAACAATCATCAACATCATACTATCATTTCCATTCACAATGCATCTTTATAGCATAAGTCAAGAATCATAAATATCATGAAATTCATAATCATAAACCAACACCTCATCAAGTATTTTTATTAGAGTTTCAATACCCATTAAGAATAATAAAAGAAGGTATTATACAAGTGAATTTCTTTCATTTCCACCAACTAAAACTTTGTTCTTTCCAGTGTTCAGCGCTCAGACATTCACATGGTCTAACACCCAGCAAAATTATAATTTTATGATAAATAGTCATTTTTCAATAGTTGTGATTTTTGTCAATTTTTTTGGATTTTTCTAAGAATGTCAAATATTTTAATAATATTTCTCATTTTACGTGCAAATTGAGCGGAGCCGGGGAAATACAATATTTTCTCCGAAAACCTTGAAATGTGGAAACGTCGGTAGAGGATCTTACTAAACCCGAGGTCGAACACGATTTACGAGATTTTATGTTTTTCGAGAAATTTTATCAAATGAAATAATAAATCACTGTGTAATTTCTATCCGCCAGACAATTAATATTGACTTCTATCAACTATAACAATTGTCTATTGGATAATAGCATTTATTAAAAATCCTATCACATTATCCTAATGTAATCCACTTTATGTCTAATCAAATCTACTTTAATTCAAAAATATAGTATACTAATCAAAGCTTCTCATGAAAGCTTTGACCCACAAATGACCAAATTGCCCCAAGCTTGTTGAAGAAGCCATTCAACCCCTTCTCTCCTCTCTCTTTGCCGCGGCATCTATAGCCCTTGGGGGAGCAAAATTTTGCTCCCACACTTAACACATTTCACCCAAATTATCACATTTCCTACTACCACTTTCTCCCTCTAACTTTCATCTTCATTTTCTCTCCAACTTTTCTCTTCTTCTTCCTTCTTCCCTCATGATTTTGTAGCCCCAAAGGAGACCATTTTTCTTCATTTTCCAACTTCACCAACACCATTTCTATATTCCTCTCATCATCCTTTACACTTCCTATTTGAAGAGTTTCTTTAAAATCCATCATCTTTACCATTGTCTTCCAAGAGCAAAGCTTGAAGCTTTAAGGTAAAGCTTCCATTTTTCTTTTTCCTTCTCTTCATTTTCGTGTTCCTTGGTCACATTCATGACCAAGGATTCATATTTTTCAAGACTTGGTTGTTAATTCTTTGTGTTTGAATTTCTAGGGTTTTGGAGAGCCAAAACCAAATCCACCAAGAAGCACCAAGGAGGCCATTTTCGTGTTCTTCCTTTAGGTAAGAGGGAGATTTACTCACTTCAACCATTATTGGTGGTGAGGAGACCTTGTGTGGTTGTTGATGGAGAAATCCATGTTTGAATGCTTACTTTGTTTGATAATTTTTCATGTTTATGTGCTCTTGATTGAGGTTAATGATTGATTTGTGATTTTGAATGCATTAGGGATGTTAGAATGCTTGATAATGTTGGATTTAATAAATAAAAATTTTGAGGGTTTACAACCCTCTTGAGAGGCCACGGTTTGGCCATGGATTTTAAGGATTGGAATTGGTTTTGTGTAAAATAAGACTTAGGTAATCGTGTATTGAAAGATTGATACATGAAATGAAAAAAAATTTGGAACCTTGATGATTAGGGAGGCCATGGCCTCTAGGAGGAATTTTAGAGTTCAAGTGATGCTTTGATGCATCTTTGGTAATTAAAAACTTAGATATAGATATAAATTTCATAATGAGGTAGAAGAAATTGATTGAGTGATAATCCTAAAGAGGGCCACGGTTTTGAAGGGCTCCTTAGCCCGAAAAAAAAATTCTCATAATTGATCATGACTTAGTACATTGAGAATGTTGGATCCATAACGTGAAATTGTGGTATGTATTGAAACTTACATATACATGTCGATATTAAGGATTGGTTTTATGCCATTATGAGTTCATATGTGGAACTAAGTATTTGTGAATTGTACTTGATGAAATTATGGCATGATATTGTTGAGAATTGTCTATATGCCCTTATAATGTGTTCCATGAGAAATGCTAGTTGATGAATATGCATGTGATGCATTATTTATGAGGAACATATCATTGATACACATCCATGATGTAAATTGAGTCGCCATGCATATGTGATATCCGTTGGACTTTATTGAGAAAGGCTATGTATGCCTACGAGATTGAATAACACCTAAGTGCGAGTATGAGTAGAATAAGCGTAGGGTCATAGTGGTTGACCTTGGGGGCATCGGGGTGCAGGTGTCTCACAATAGATAGTGGTAGCTCCACTGGGGTCGTGGGATAGACCGATGCAAACACACCGATGATCCAGACCGAGACGTTGTCTAATATCGCGATCAACTGTTGAGGTGCCATGTATAAGCCATATTGCGCAAATATTTTTATGAGATAAAGCACATTATTTTTAAGGCTGACGAGATATTGGCATGTCTCCTTGATCATTCTCTCCAAAATGTTTATGTTTAGCACCTTGGAGTAGGATTTTTAGTACAGTAATGCATTGTACACTGTCCATTGTCAGTCTCATATTTCATTGAGCATGATTACTTATGACTGTTGAATTGTCTGCTCTTACTGTCAGTATAATTATCTGATACAATAAACTATTCACTACCTAGGATTTTGTTGTTATTTCTCTTTTACTGCTTACTTGATTATTACTAGTATTTTTATTTATTATTGTTGATAAATGTATGTATTGTAACGCTATGTGGTTGTCCAGCGCCGTTCTATTTTCTTGCTACCTTATTGGTAATGAAAGCTAGGTGTCTCGCCTCTTTTCCATACATTTGTACTTCTGTTTAAATTATGTGCTTCTGAGAAGACATTCACGAAGAAGAAAAGCAAGGGCCTGAGTTTCCTAATTTTTGTCCCGATTACGACTAGTGTTGATTGAAGATGTCTTCGCGTCCGCTCTAATTTTTGGGGTATGCTAGGATGACCTTTCATAGAGGACCTGACTGTTGGCACATAAACTTGAGCATGAACCGTTGCATCTATCACGGTGAGCTGATTGTGTCTTTAGCCTAGGATCGCTATGACCCGCCTGTATTCGATTTTACTACTTTTGTTCATTTAGAATTTTACATGCCTGTTAGAGATTTGTGGGATGCCCTTTATTATACCCCATAAGAGGACTCTTTCCTCTCCACTGCTCGGGCTTCTGCCTGGAATTTGGTCGCTCGGATGGCGATGTCATCGGATGAGGAGGACCCTGCGGAGGACCCTGCTATGGTCCCTTCTCATCAGTCTTAGGGGTTGATACTATCGGTAGCTACTGATGGCTAACCGTTTATTTTTTTGGGAAGCCTGACGTTTGGCTAATTTGATGGGGGTGTAAATTTGTAATCATCTTAGGTAGATAAAGCCTCTTACTTTTTGTATATTTTGATGATATAACTAAACAGGCTAGATGCATATAATATTATATATAAAATGTGAATGAATGACTTTCAATTTTATGTTGATTACTATTGTATCTAAAATTATTATTGTATCTTTAATTCCAAAAAAAAAAAAGTTATACGTGCACACACGTTTTCAATACTCGAATACTATACATTCTAAGATGCAAATTATTTAATTACAAGTTAAAAATGAATTGGGCTGTTAACAATCACTGTATTTATTATTTTTTGCATTTTTGTTTTAATTTTGTTATGGTGTGACGTTCTTTCTTCGTGAGAAGAAAGAAAAAGGGGCGTTACACTGTCTTGGGATCAGAGCCCCGATTTAGGTTTTCTTTTGGGTCTTGTAGTTTTAGACTGTCTTCTTTGTACTATGTGATTCTTTGTGTTTGGTATTCTGAAAGGATACATCTGACTTTTCCTTATGTTTTGTATAGTTTGACTTGAAAGAGAATTATGGCTCGGAGGGGAGACATGATTGCAGTGATTAAGGCAATCTAAAAGATGGCTGAGGCCATGCTGCAACAAAACCAGCAGACGACTCAACAATAAGAAAAGACTGCCCAACAGCTTGAAGCCACCGCTGATGCCCAAAACTTGGTGAAATTTCGTCGCACTAACCCTCCATAATTTAAAGGAGAATTTGATCCTAAGAAGGCTACTCTGTGGATCAATGAGCTGGAAAAGATATTCACGGGTATGAACTGTGCTAACGACAAGAAGGTGACTTATGTTGCGTTTATGCTTGTTGGAGACGCAGAGGGTTGGTGGACCGGAGAATAGAGGTTGTTGGAGATAAAAGGTCGAGAAATTACTTGGGCAGTATTCAAGGAGAAGTTCTTGAATAAGTATTTCCCGAAAAGGGCCAGACATGCTAAGGAGATGGAGTTTCTTAGTTTGCGGCAAGGAAATATGACTGTAAGTGAGTATACTGCTAAATTTGAGAGCTTGTCAAGGTTCTAAACTTATTTCCATCATCAACCGAACGAAGCATAGAAGTGTCGGAAGTTTGAGGAAGGTTTAAGGCATGATGCGAAAAGAGCTGTTATAACATTGAAGATCAATCAGTTTTCATAATTGCTTGACACGTGTCACCGGGTGGAAGACTTAGACCAAGCCCGAGACACGAGAAACTGTAACTTTGGACCTTTTCGGCCCCAAAGAGGAGGAAACAGTAATGCCAATCGTTATCAGAAAAAGCCTTATTCCAGACCACCTGGAAATCAACAACAAAGACCACAAAGTGGAAGTCCTGGAGGAAGTCTGGGTAGAACTGGTCAAACTATAACTTTCACACCGAGATGCATGAAGTACGGCAAGGATCACTACACGAGGGATTGCCCAATCAAAGGGATCATTTGTTTCAGATGCGGGAAGGCCGGATATGTTTCTCGCGACTGCAACCAGACAAAGGCTGAACCTTCGGTTAATGCTGCAAGAACTATGAAACTGTAGGTTGGAGGAAGAGTTTTCACCCTAAATGGTGCTGAAGCCTCTCAATACGAAGATCTTATACACGGAGAAGGTCTTATAGAGGGTAATCTTTTAATTGTACTGTATGACTCTAGTGCAACCAATTCTTTTATTTCCGATGACTGTGTGAAAAGTCTTGGTTTATCTGTGTCTTTTTTCCCTTTTGACTAAACTATTTCAACTCCTACCGTTGAACTTGTTGTTACCACCAAAGTCTGTTTGGATTGTCTGTTGATTTTTGAAGGTCGAATCTTTTCTGTTGATTTGATTTGTTTACAACTTTTCCAATTAGACGTAATCTTAGGAATGGATTAGTTATCTTCTAACCATGTCCTGTTAGATTATTCTAGAAAAACCATAGTTTTCCCTTTGGATGAGAATTCTAGATTTTTGACGGCCAACTATGTTCAAGCTTTATTGAAAGAAGGAGCTCAAGGATACATGTTATTGTCTTCTTTAAAAGTCGAGAAGGAGGTAGATGTGAACACACTTCCTGTGGTTTGAGAATTTCCTGAAGTCTTTCCTGAAGATATACCTGGTTTACCACCGATGCGGGAGATCGAGTTTACTATTGACCTTGTGCTGGAGCTGGTCCTATTTCCATAGCACCCTACATAATGTCACCAGCAGAACTAGTTGAACTCAAGGGCAATTGGAGGAGCTTTTGGAAAAGTAGTTTGTTAGACCTAGCGTATCACCTTGGGGAGCATCGGTATTACTAGTTAAGAAGAAGGATGGTACTTCACGATTGTGCATGGACTACCGTCAGCCGAATAAAGTCACCATCAAGAACAAGTATCCACTACCAAGGATAAATGACTTGATGGATCAATTGAAGGGAGCAGTAGTATTTTCTAAGATTAATTTGCGATCAGGTTACCATCAAATCAGAGTAAAAGTGGAAGACATTCCCAAAACAACTTTTCGTACTCATTATGGGCACTGCGAGTACTTGGTGATGCCATTTGGCGTAACGAATGCACCTGCCATATTCATAGACTATATGAACAGAATCTTTCGCCCTTATTTAGATAGGTTTGTTGTTGTCTTCATTGATGATATCTTGATCTACTCTCGAAATCAGGAAGATCATGTTGAACACCTCAGCTTAGTCCTTCAGATTTTGAGATAGAAAAAGTTATATGCCAAGTTATCGAAATGTGAATTTTGGCTGGATGAGGTCAAATTTTTAGGCCACGTGATCTCAAAGGAAGGAATTGTTGTAAACCCACCAAAGGTAGAAGCTGTTATGCAATATGAAAGGCTGAAGACGGTGACAAAAATTCGAAGCTTTGTTGGATTAGCTAGATATTACCAGATATTTATTGAGGGATTCTCTAAGATTATTGGACCTCTCACTCAACTCACGAGGAAGAACCAAGCTTTTGAGTGAACGGATGCTTGCGAAGAAAGTTTTCAAGAGCTAAAAAGGAAACAAACTACTTCACCAGTATTAGTTCTACTTGACCCAAGCGAACCATTCGAAGTATACTGTGATGCTTCATACCAAGGACTAGGGTGTGTCCTTATACAAAGCGGAAGAGTGGTAGCTTATGCCTCGAGACAATTGCGAGTGCATCAGAAGAACTACCTAACACATGACCTGGAGTTAGCTGCTGTTGTATTTGCTTTGAAGATATGGAGACATTTTCTTTATGGAGCAACATTCAACGTCTTTAGCGACCATAAGAGCTTGAAGTATCTGTACGATCAAAAAGAGTTGAACATGAGACAGCAGAGCCAGTTGGAATTCCTAAAGGACTATGATTTCTAGCTAAGTAGAAAAATGATCAGTGTTTTTGCCATGAAGATTAGAGAAAATGATTTGATAGAACAATTCAGAGACGTATGGTCTTTTGTGGAACTGATGCCAGGTAAAATCTGCATGAACATGGTCATAATCTCAAGTGAGTTAATGGATGACATTCGAGAAAAGCATAAAGTTAACAAGTTCTTACAAGAAGAAAGGGAACTGATGAAGCAGGGCGATGTGTCAACATTAGAGGAAGGAAACAATGGAATCTTGAGATTTTAGGGTAGAGTTTCTGTGCCTAAGGATCAAGAGCTTAGGAAGTACATTCTTGAACATGCTCACACGAGTCAGTTAAGTATACATCTTGGAATGACCAAAATGTACCAAGATTTGAAGAAGTTATTTTGGTGGCATGGAATGAAAAGAGATATTGCTAGATGCATATCTTCCTGTTTGGTTTGTCAGAAAACAAAGATTGAATATTAAAGACTGTCAGGAATGTTACAACCCTTATCTATTCCCGAATAGAAGTGGGATAGGATTGCAATGGACTTTGTTGTTGGATTGCCAAGGACAAAAAGGGGTCACGATTCGATATAGGTAATTGTGAATCGACTCACGAAGTCAGCACATTTCTTGCCTATCAACATAAGATATTCATTGGAGAAGTTGACTCAGTTGTATATCGGTGAAATTATCAGACTACATGGTGTACCTACAAGTATTGTTTCTGATAGAGATTCGTCATTTATATCAAAGTTTTAGTAAAGTCTTCAAGAAGCAATGGGAACAAAGTTATGCTTAAGTTCTACATATCATCCTCAGATCGATGGTCAATTAGAAAGAACAATTCAATCCTTGGAAGATTTGCTTAGAGCTTGTACGTTAGAGCAAACTAAAAGTTGGGATGAAGTTTTACCGTTGGTAGAGTTCACCGACAACAATAATTATTATTCAAGCATAGAGATGGCTTCTTATGAGGCTCTATATGGACAAAGATGTAGAACCCCTTTATATTGGTATCAAGACAGAGAGCGACTTACAGTTAGACCTGATCTCATACAACAAATGACTGAGAAAGTCAAGATGATTTAAGAGAAGATGCGGATGACTCAAAGTTGACAAAAGAGCTATGCAGACAAAAGGAGAAAACCTCTTGAATTTGAGGAAGAAGAGCATGTGTTTTTGAAAGTCACGCCTACGACTAGGATCGGTCGCGTTCTCAAGTCTAGAAAACTTACTCCTAAATTCCTTGGACCTTATCAAATTCTTCATCGGATAGGTGCAGTTGCTTATTAGATAGCTTTACCACCTTTTCTTTCAAATCTTCATAATATCTTTCATGTATCACAACTTCGAAAATACATTCATAGCCC
Organism: Ormosia emarginata; assembly: GCA_029884605.1. Lineage (NCBI taxonomy): Eukaryota > Viridiplantae > Streptophyta > Magnoliopsida > Fabales > Fabaceae > Ormosia > Ormosia emarginata. The sequence goes on along the minus strand of JAQQTP010000079.1, from coordinate 28,987,962 downwards.
TGACCATGTCATAACACCTGACTCAGTACAATTAAATGAAAACTTGACTTATGAAACGTCACCTATAAGGATTAAGGATGGGAGAATGAAGCAACTCAGAGGAAAGGACATTCCATTGGTGAAAGTGATCTAGAACGAAGCAATCAGAGATACGCCATGGGAATTGGAAGATAAGATGAAGGAACAGTACCCACCGTTGTTTTAAGGTACGATAATTTCGAGGACGAAAATTCTATTTGAAGGGGAGAGTTGTAACACCCTGAAAAATTATAATTTTATAATAAATAGTCATTTTCCAATATATTTGATTTTTGTGAATTTTTCTGGATTTTTCTGAGAATGCGAAATATTTTAATAATATTCTTCGTTTTACGTGCAAACTAAGCAAAGTTGGGGAAATGCAATATTTTCTCCGAGAATCTTGATCTGTGGAAATATCGGCGGGGCATCTTTCTAAACCCGAGGTTAGACACAGTTTACGAAATTTTACATTTTTCGAGAAATTTTATCAGATGAAATAATAAATCACTGTGTAATTTCTATCCGCCAGATAATTAATACTGACTTCTGTCAATTGTAACAATTGTCTATTGGATAATAACATGTATTAAAAATCCTATCACATTATCCTAATGTAATCCACCTTATGTCTAATCAAATCTACTTTAATTCAAAAATATAGTATTCTAATCAAAGCTTCTCATGGAAGCTTTGACCCACAAATGACCAAATTGCCCCAAACTTGTTGAAGAAGCCATTCAACCCCTTCTCTCCTCTCTCTTTGTTGCGGCATCTATAGCCCTTGGGGGAGCAAAATTTTGCTCCCACACTTAACACATTTCACCCAAATTATCACATTTCCTACCATCACTTTCTCTCTCTAACTTTCATCTTCATTTTCTCTCCAACTTCTCTCTTCTTCTTCCTTCTTCCCTCACGGTTTTGTAGCCCCAAAAGAGACCATTTTTCTTCATTTTCCAACTTCACCAACACCATTTCTACATTCCTCTCATCATCCTTTACACTTCCTATTTGAAGAGTTTCTTCAAAATTCATCATCTTCACCATTGTCTTCCAAGAGCAAAACTTGAAGCTTTAAGGTAAAGCTTCCATTTTTCCTTTTCCTTCTCTTCATTTTCGTGTTCCTTGGTCACCACCAAGGATTCATATTTTTTAAGACTTGGTTGTTAATTCTTTGTGTTTGAATTTCTACGGTTTTGGAGAGCCAAAACCGAATCCACCAAGGAGGCCATTTTTGTGTTCTTCCTTTAGGTAAAAGGGAGATTTACTCACTTCAACCATTATTGGTGGTGAGGAGACCTTGTGTGGTTGTTGATGGAGAAATCCATGTTTGAATGCTTACTTTGTTTGATAATTTTTCATGTTTATGTGCTCTTGATTGAGGTTAATGATTGATTTGTGATTTTGAATGCATTAGGGATGTTAGAATGCTTGATAATGTTGGATTTAATAAATAAAAATTTTGAGGGTTTACAACCCTCTTGAGAGGCCACGGTTTGGCCATGGATTTTAAGGATTGGAATTGGTTTTGTGTAAAATAAGACTTAGGTGATCGTGTATTGAAAGATTGATACATGAAATGGAAAAGAATTTGGAACCTTGATGATTAGGGAGGCCATGGCCTCTAGGAGGAATTTTAGAGTTCAAGTGATGCTTTGATGCATCTTTGGTAATTAAAATCTTAGATATAGATATAAATTTCATAATGAGGTAGAAGAAATTGATTGAGTGATAATCCTAAAGAGGGCCACGGTTTTGAAGGGCTCCTTAGCCCGAAAAAAAAAATTCTCATAATTGATCATGACTTAGTACATTGAGAATGTTGGATCCATAACGTGAAATTGTGGTATGTATTAAAACTTACATATACATGTCGATATTGAGGATTGGTTTTATGCCATTATGAGTTCATATGTGGAACTAAGTATTTATGAATTGTACTTGATGAAATTATGGCATGATATTGTTGAGAATTGTCTATATGCCCTTATAATGTGTTCCATGAGAAATGTTAGTTGATGAATATGCATGTGATGCATTATTTATGAGGAACATATCATTGATACACATCCATGATGTAAATTGAGTCGCCATGCATATGTGATGTCCGTTGGACTTTATTGAGAAAGGCTATGTATGCCTACGAGATTGAATAACACCTAAGTGCGAGTATGAGTAGAATAAGCGTAGGGTCATAGTGGTTGACCTTGGGGGCGTCGGGGTGCAGGTGTCTCACAATAGATAGTGGTAGCTCCACTGGGGTCGTGGGATAGACCGATGCAAACACACCGATGATCCAGACCGAGACGTTGTCTAATATCGCGATCAACTGTTGAGGTGCCATGTATAAGCCATATTGCGCAAATATTTTTATGAGATAAAGCACATTATTTTTAAGGCTGACGAGATATTGGCATGTCTCCTTGATCATTCTCAGCGAAAAGTCTATGTCTAGCTCCATGGAGTAGGATTTGTGTACCGTAATGCATTGTGCGATGTCCATTGTCAGTCTTACATTTCATTGAGCATGAGTACTTATGACTGTTGAATTATTTGCTCTTGCTGTCAGTATAATTATCTGATACAATAAATTGTTCACTACTTGGGATTTTGTTGTTATTTCTCTTTTACTGTTTACTTGATTATTACTGGTATTTTTATTTATTATTATTGATAAATGTATGTTTTGTAATGCTATGTGGGCGTCCAATGTCATTCCGTTTTCTTGCTACCGTATTGGTAATGTAAGTTGGGTGTCTCACCTCTTTTCTATATATATGTACGTCTGTTTAAATTATGTGCTTCTGAGAAGACGTTCACGAGGAAGAAAAGTAGGCACCTGAGTTTCCTGGCTTTTGGCCCGATTATAACTAGTGCTGATTGAAGATGTCTTCGCGTTCGCGCCGATTTTTGGGGTATGCTCGGATGACCTTTCATGGAGGACCTGACTGTTGGCACATAAACTTGAGCATGGATCGTTGCATCTATCACGAGGAGCTGACTGTGTCTTTAGCCTAGGGTCGCTATGACTTGCCTGTATTTGATTTTACCGCTTTTGTTCATTTTGAATTTTACCTGCCTGTTAGAGATTTGTGGGATGCCTTTTATTATAGCCCACAAGAGGACTCTTTCCTCTCCACTGCTCGGGCTTCTGCTCGGAATTCGATCACTCCGATGGCGATATCATCGGATGAGGAGGACCTTGCTACGGTCCCTTCTCGTCAGTCTTAGGGGCTGATACTGTCAGTCGCCACTATGGCTAACCGTTTATTTTTTTGTATATTTTGATGGGGTGTAAATTTGTAATCATCTTGGGTAGGTAAAGCCTCTTAATTTTTGTATATTTTGATGATGTAACTAAACAAGTTAGATGCATATAATATTATACATAAAATGTGAATGTATGACTTTCAATTCCATGTTGATATACATGCACACACATTTTCAATACTTGAATACTATACACTCTAATATGGAAATTATTTAATTACATGTTAAAAATGAACCGGGCCATTAACAATCAATGTATTTATTGTTTTCTGCATTTTCGTTTTCATTTTGTTATGATGTGACGTTTCTTCTTCGTGAGAGGAAAGAAAAAAGGGGCGTTACACTATCTTGGTATCAGAGCCCCGATTTAGGTTTTCTTTTGGGTCTTGTAGTTTTTGACTGTCTTGTTTGTGCTATGTGATTCTCTGTGTTTAGTATTCCGAAAGGATACATCTGACTTTTCCTTGTGTTTTGTATAGTTTGACTTGAAAGAAAGTTATGGCTCAGAGGGGAGATATGATTGCAGTGATTGAGGCAATTCAAAAGATGGCTGAGGCCATGCTGCAACAAAACCAGCAAACGACTCAACAATAAGAAAGGACTGCACAACAACTTGAAGCCACCACTGATGCCCAAAACTTGGTGAAATTTCGTCGCACTAACCCTCCATAATTTAAAGGAGAATTTGATCCTAAGAAGGCTACTCTGTGGATCAATGAGCTGGAAAAGATATTCACGGGTATGAATTGTGCTAACGATAAGAAGGTGACTTATGCTGCGTTTATGCTTGTTGGAGATGTAGAGGATTGGTGGACCGGAGAATAGAGGTTGCTGGAGACAAAAGGTCGAGAAATTACTTAGGCAATATTCAAGGAGAAGTTCTTGAATAAGTATTTCCCGGAAAGTGCCAGATATGCAAAGGAGATGGAGTTTCTTAGTTTGCGGCAAGGAAACATGACTGTAAGTGAGTATGCTGTAAAATTTGAGAGCTTGTCGAGGTTCTCAACTTATTTCTAATATCAATCGAATGAAGCATGGAAGTGTCGGAAGTTTGAGGAAGGTTTAAGGCAAGACGTGAAAAGGGCTGTTATAACATTGAAGATCAATCAGTTTTCAGAATTGCTTGACATGTGTCACCGGGTGGAAGACTTAGACCAAGTGCGAGACACGAGAAATTACAACTTTGGACCTTTTCAGTCCCAAAGAAGAGGAAGCAGTAATGTCAATCGTTATCAGAAAAAGCCTTATTCCAGACCGCCTAGAAATCAACAATAAAGAACACAAAGTGGAAGTCTTGGAGGAAATTAGGGTAGAACTGGTCAAACTACAGCTTTCACGCCGAGATGCATGAAGTACGGGAAGGATCACTACACGAGGGATTGCCCAATCAAAAGGGATCATTTGTTTCAGATGCGGGAAGGCCGGGATGTTTCTTGCGACTGCAACCAGACAAAGGATGAACCTTCGGTTAATGCTGCAAGAACTACGAAACCGCAGGTTGGAGGAAGAGTTTACATACTTAGTGGTGCTGAAGCCTCTCAATCTGAAAATCTTATACAAGGAGAAGGTTTCATAGAGGGTAATCTTTTAACTATATTGTATGACTCCGGTGCAGCCAATTCTTTTATTTCCTATGACTGCATCAAAAGGCTTGGTTTTGTCTGTGTCTTCTTTACCTTTTGACTAAACTATTTCAACTCCTACTGTTGAACCTGTTGTTACCACCAAAGTCTGTTTGGATTGTCCGTTGATTTTTGAAGGTTGAATCTTTTCTGTTGATTTGATTTGTTTACAACTTTTTCCAATTAGACGTAATCTTAGGAATGGATTAGTTATCTTCTAACCATGTCCTGTTAGATTGTTCTAGAAAAATCATAGTTTTCCCTTTGGATGAGAATTCTAGATTTTTGACGGCCAACCAAGTTCAAGCTTTCTTGAAAGAAGGAGCTTAAGGATACATGTTATTGTCTTCTTTAAAAGTCGGGAAGGAGGTAGATGTGAACACACTTCCTGTGGTTCGAGAATTTCCTGAAGATATACCTGGTTTACCACCGGAGCGGGAGATCGAGTTTACTATTGACCTTATGCGTGGAGCTGGTCCTATTTCCATAGCACCCTATAGAATGTCACCAGCGGAACTAGTTGAACTCAAGGGGCAATTGGAGGAGCTTTTGGAAAAGTAGTTTGTTAAACCTAGCGTATCACCTTGGGGAGTGCTGGTATTGCTAGTTAAGAAGAAGGATGGTACTTCACGATTATGTGTGGACTACCGTCAGCTGAATAAAGTCACCATCAAGAACAAGTATCCACTGCCAAGGATAGATGACTTGATGGATCAATTAAAGGGAGCACCAGTATTTTCTAAGATTGATTTGCGATCGGGTTACCATCAAAATAGAGTAAAAGTGGAAGACATTCCCAAAACAGCTTTTCGTACTCATTATGGGCACTGCGAGTACTTGGTGATGCCATTTGGCGTAACGAATGCACCTGCCATATTCATAGACTATATGAACAGAATCTTTCGCCCTTATTTAGATAAGTTTGTTGTTGTCTTCATTGATGATATCTTGATCTACTCTCGAAATCAGGAAGATCATGTTGAACACCTCAGCTTAGTCCTTCAGATTTTGAGATAGAAAAAGTTATATGCCAAGTTATCGAAATGTGAATTTTGGCTGGATGAGGTCAAATTTTTAGGCCACGTGATCTCAAAGGAAGAAATTGTTGTAGACCCACCAAAGGTAGAAGCTGTTATGCAATATGAAAGGCCGAAGAGGATGACAAAATTTTGAAGCTTTGTTGGATTAGCTAGATATTACCGGAGATTTATTGAGGCATTCTCTAAGATTACCGGACCTCTTACTCAACTCACGAGGAAGAACCAAGCTTTTGAGTGGACGGATACTTGCGAAGAAAGTTTTCAAGAGCTAAAAAAGAAACTAACTACTTCACTAGTGTTAGTTCTACCTGTCCCAAGCGAACCATTCGAAGTATATGACGAGCGCCGAACTCAGTCAAAATTATAACCAAAGTTATTACCTAAACTTGTAGTATAGTGAATAACACCGGATCGTCTCCTCAAGGATCGTAGATGCAATTTGATCAAATTAAGTGAAAGTTAGAAAAAGGGGGGTTTTGATGGTTCAAGGATCACAGTGACAAGATTTAAAGAGAAATAACAATTAAAAGAACAGTCAATTCAGAAATCTATCCGAGATTGGGTGGATTCAATCATAAACCTTTCAACAAACATTTGAAGCACATTTGAATGGTCAACTTGGATCTAACTGAGATCTCTGCATCAGATCTAGAATTCATACTAGACAATCGTCCAGAATTCAATTGACAAGTAATAAACACAAATCTGCAATCGCACCATTCATGTAGATATATGTCAATTTAAGCACCGAATTCAATTAACCTAGGCACCAATCAGTAACCTAACCTCTTCAATTATGTGATTAATTCAGATCAATCAGTTCTAAATTTCATCACAATACTTAATCTTAAACCAAGATCAAATCAGATCAAACATAAACAGAATCACCATTCATGCATTCAAGATCAAGAGAACAGAAGAAGAAGAGAAGAGGAATTCAAATATAAATCAAATACATTACATAACCAAGGTCTCAAGAATCCAAATCACAATCTCTTCAAGAGTCCCGAATTGACTGAAAGTAACTTAGCTCTCCATTACAATGAAGGAAATCATCCAAATATACAAGAGCTATGAGAAACTATGAAGAAACAAGAAGAAACTATAAGAAAATTGAAGGAGAATACAACTTGTTGTTAATGATAACCAATGGTGCCCTTTTATAGAAGTCTAGGGTAACAAAATGACAAAGGGGAGTGGGTGGATGAGTGGGTTGGTGAGAGAAGTGGTTGAATGGGTTGGTGAGTAGGTTGGTGAGTGGAGTGGTTGAGTACGAAAATTTTGACGTCTGACTTGGAAGCCAAAAACGACCAACTATACTTCAGATCCATGAAAAGTACTCTTCATGAAAGTTGTAGATCTTTGTCTTGGCTATAACATGCATATGTGGATTGTCCAATTTGGCTTCCTGCAGCCTAAGATATGGCCCAAATACCGCAGGTCACTCAAACCCAACTTCAGCACCTCTGTTCTGACTTGCAGGCTCAAACTGACCCATTAGACTTCATTTTTTCAAACAGTGTTCTTCATGAAAGTTGTTTATTTGGGTCTTAACTATCAATTGTACCAATTTCAGCCCATCTTCATTATTACAGCTTGGGATATGATTTTATGAGTGCACACCATTCAGATTCTAGTGACAGAACCCGTATTCTGACTTCCATGTAAACTTAGGTCCCTTAGACATCTGAATTGGACTTCGAGCTCTGCATCAAAGTTGTAGAGCTTCCTCCTAGCTTTCCTACAAGGTAAAATTCATGATTATCAGATATCAAGAACTCAAGTTATGGCCAAAATACAGAAACAATGTCAAATCTCAATAATGCTGAAAATATTCAATTAGGACCAATTTTAGCTCAAACTCACAAAATCATACCAAACTCAATCAATTAAGAATATAGAGGGTGTAAATGACTAAACATAAGGGTTTCTTAATGAATAAAATATGTGATTATCAGTATACTGTGATGCTTCATACCAAGGACTAGGGTGTGTCCTTATGTAAAGCAGAAGAGTGGTAGCTTATGCCTCAAGACAATTGCAAGTGCATGAGAAGAACTACCCAACACACGACCTGGAGTTAGCTGTTGTTGTATTTGCTTTGAAGATATGGAGACATTTTCTTTATGTAGCAACATTCAACGTCTTTAGTGACCATAAGAGCTTGAAGTATCTGTACGATAAAAAAGAGTTGAACATGAGACAACGGAGGTGGTTGGAATTCCTAAAGGACTATGATTTCCAGCTAAGTAGAAAAATGATCAGTGTTTCTACCATGATGATAAGAGAAAATGATTTGATAGAACAATTCAGAGACGTATGGTCTTTTGTGGAACTTATGCAGGGCAAAATCTGCATGAACATGGTCACAATCTCAAGTGAGTTAATGGATGACATCCGAGAAAAGCAGAAAGTTGACAAGTTCTTACAAGAAGAACTGATGAAGCAAGGCGATGTATCAACATTAGAGGAAGGAAGCGATGGAATCTTGAGATTTCAAGGTAGAGTTTGTGTGCCTAAGGATCAAGAGCTTAGGAAGTACATTCTTGAACATGCTCACACGAGTCAGTTAAGTATACATCCTGGAATGACCAAAATGTACCAAGATTTGAAGAAGTTATTTTGGTGGCATGGAATGAAAAGAGATATTGCTAGATGCATATCTTCCGTCTGGTTTGTCAGAAAACAAAGATTGAATATCAAAGATTGTCAGGAATGTTACAACCCTTATCTATTCCCGAATAGAAGTGGGATAGGATTGCAATGGACTTTGTTGTTGGATTGCCAAGGACAAAAAGGGGTCACGATTCGATATAGGTAATTATGGATCAACTCACAAAGTCAGCACATTTCTTGCCTATCAACATAAGATATTCATTGGAGAAGTTGACTCAGTTGTATATCGGTGAAATTATCAGACTACATGGTGTACCTACAAGTATTGTTTCTGATAGAGATCCGAGATTTACATCAAAGTTTTAGTAAAGTCTTCAAGAAGCAATAGGAACAAAGTTATGCTTAAGTTCTGCATATCATCCTCAGACCGATGGTCAATCAGAAAGAACAATTCAATCCTTGGAAGATTTGCTTAGAGCTTGTACGTTGGAGCAAACTAAAAGTTGGAATGAAGTTTTACCATTGGTAGAGTTCACCGACAACAATAATTATCATTCAAGCATAGAGATGGCTTCTTATGAGGCTCTATATGGACGAAGGTGCAGAACACCTTTATGTTGGTATCTCAATTTCCCAAGGAGTAGGTGCAGATGATAATCTTAAAGCAGAACTTTTTTGACCAATTTTCGCACCTTTTGCAAAAGGTGTAACAGACCTTGAATAAAGTAGGCCAATAAAATCCATACTGCAAGATTTTCGTAGTTGTTGTCGCTGAAGAAAAAATGACCTCCACATGCTTCTGAGTGACACTACCTACCTCATTGTCGGGCACACAGCAATTTTTTTTTTTTTCCTTTTTTTTTCTTTTTTTTTCTTTTTTTTTCTTTTTTTTAATTCATAATGCAGATGGAAAAGGTTCATCACCTTCACTTCTGCATTCTCTGGAAGTTCATGATACTGTTTGAGGCGGTGTCCATTTACGATGAAAGCTTTGGCAGTGACCTCACTTTTAATCTGAACAGCACCAGAAGGAAAAACCTTAGTAACAATAAATGGTCCATCCCATCTAGACCTTAACTTGCCAGGCATAAGTCGGAGGCGGGAGTTATATAGGAGAACTTTTTGACCAATCTCAAATGTTTTCCTCAGAATCAACTTATCATGGAAGGCTTTGGTCTTCTCCTTATAAAGTTTGGAACTTTCATAAGCCTCCAAGCGGATCTCCTCCAATTGCTGCAGCTGCAGCTTCCTCTCCATACCTGCTTGATCTAGGTCCAAGTTGCACCTTTTCACCGCCCAGAATGCACGATGCTCAATTTCCACCGGCAGGTGGCAGACCTTTCCAAAAACATTCCGATACGGAGACATCCCAATTGGTGTCTTATAAGCAGTCCGGTAAGCCTATAAAGCATCCTCAAGCCTTTTGCTCTAGTCATTTTTGTTAGGTTGAACTGTCTTCTGGAGTATCTGCTTGATCTCCCTGTTGGAAATCTCGGCTTGCCCATTAGTTTGGGGATGGTAAGGTGTAGAAACTCTGTGCAAGACCCCATACTTTTTCATCAAAGCTTCTATGCTTCGATTACAAAAATGTGAACCCTGATCACTGATGATGGCTTTCGGAACTCCAAACCTGCAGAAAATATGTGATCTAACAAAATCCACAACAACTTTGGAATCATCAGTCCGAGTAGCTTTCGCCTCCACCCACTTGGATACATAATCAACAGCTAGCAAAATGTAAACAAAACCAAAAGAAACAGGAAAGGGTCCCATAAAATCAATACCCCATACATCAAAAATCTCACAGAACAGTAAGGATTTCTAGGGCATCTCATCCCTTCGAAAAGTGTTTCCTGTTCTTTGGCATTGATCACAAGATTTACAAAACACATATGCATCATGAAATAGAGTGGGCCAATATAATCCAGATTCCAAAACTTTCCTAGCAGTCCTTTGGGGACCAAAATGCCCGCCACATGCAAGTGTATGATAAAAGCTAAGAATAGAATGAAATTCATTATTAGGCACGCATCTCCTAATGATTTGGTCACTATAAAATTTTCATAGATAAGGGTTATCCCACACATAATATTTTGACTCACTCTTCAATTTATCAATCTGAGCCCTAGTAAAATGTGCAGGGAAAACACCAGCAACTAAGAAATTTATCAAATCAGCAAACCAAGGAATGTTACCTTGCAGCTTAAAAAGCTGCTCATCAGGGAAGACATCATGGATAGGAAAAGTATTTGCCTCCCTTTCAATTCGGCTTAGGTGATCAGCCACTAAATTCTCCGCTCCACTTTTATCACGGATTTCAATATCGAACTCTTGGAGGAGCAAAATCCACCTAATCAACCTAAGCTTTGCATCAAGCTTCTTCAGGAGAAACTTCAGAGCTGTATGATCTGAAAACACAACCACTCTAGAACCAAGCAAATATGATCAAAATTTATCTAAAGCAAAAACAATTGCTAAAAGTTCCTTTTCAATGGTGGTGTAGTTGACTTGTGCAGGATCTAAAGTTCTTGAAGCATAGGAGATGACATGAGATATTTTGCCGACCCTTTGTGCAAGAACAGCTCCCAAAGCATAATTAGAGGCATCACACATGAGCTTAAATGGGAGTGTCCAATCTGGTGGCTGGATGATAGGTGTACTGGTCAATGCTTGCTTCAAGTGATTGAAGGCATCCTTGCATTTCTGATCAAAATGGAACTCCACTTCTTTTTGTAGCAAGTTGGATAGTGGAAGAGCAATTTTGCTGAAATCTTTTATGAATCGCCTATAGAAACCTGCATGACCAAGGAAAGAACGAACCTCCCGCACGCATGTGGGGTAAGATAGGCATGAAATAACATCTATTTTCGCTGGATCTACCTCAATACCCTTGCTAGATATTATATGCCCTAAAATTATGCCTTGTTCTACCATGAAATGACATTTCTCGAAATTCAGAACAAGGTTAGTTTCAATGCATCTATGTAAAACCTGAGCCAGACTATCCAGAAATGCATCAAAGGAAGAGCCATAGACAGTAAAATCATCCATAAACACATCCATGCAATTCTCTAAAAGTCGGAAAAGATACTTACCATACACCTTTGAAAGGTGCCCGGAGCATTGGACAGACCAAAGGGCATCCTCCTGTATGCAAATGTGCCAAATGGACAAGTGAAAGTAGTCTTCTCTTGGTCTTCTGGGGCTATATGAATCTGAAAATAGCCCGAATATCCATCCAGGAAACAATAATGCGACTTGCCAGCTAGCCTCTCCAACATCTGATCAATGAAAGGTAGCGAAAAATGATCTTTTCTGGTAGCCTGGTTAAGCCGCCTATAATCAATGCAAACCCGCCAACTGTTCTGAACTCTTATGGGTAAAAGTTCATTATTCTTATTCTCAACTACTGTGACCCCAGATTTCTTGGGAACAACTTGCACAGGGCTCACCCATTTATTGTTTGATATGGGATAAATAATGTCATCTTGAAGTAGCTTGGTCACTTCCTTCTTCACCACATCTAGAATCAAGGGGTTCAGTCTCCTTTGGGGTTACCTTACTGGTTTCATGTCCTCCTCCAATAAAATCCTATGCATGCATGTGGAGGGACTAATACCAGGAAGATCTACAAGTGTCCATCTGATGGCTTGTTTATTCTGCCTTAAAACTTGCAGCATTTTTTCTTCTTGTTCAGGTTGCAGATTCTTAGCAACAATCACTTGGAAGCTTCTCACCATCTCCTAAATATGCATATTTAAGATGGTCCGCAAAGTCTTCAACTCTAAGGATGAAATTTGTACAATGGAAGGCAACAAGCTATTTGAAACAACTAATTTAGTAACATTAAATTCAAAGACACGCTTCGACTTCATTTTCACATGCGGTATCATTCAAGTCGGCGGTTGCATTATCACTCATACCAAAGATAAATCTCAAAGCACATGCGCACACGGCTCAATATCATAAGCAGTACATGTATCACAAGAAACAGAATTCAGAAAGTCAACAATATCAGGGAATTCAGCATATAAATCAGCATAAACATCATCAACCAGCATCTCAATCACATCAATATGGAAAACAGAATGCTCCTCTAGGGGATGTCTCATGGCATCAAAAATGTTAAACTGTACCGAATCATCGCCAAACTCTAAAGAAAGGGTGCCAGCATGCATATCTATCTTGGTCTTGGCGGTCTTAAGGAATGGTCTGCCTAGAATCAATGGAGCATGGTTTGCTGAAGACTCATCTTCCATGTCCAAGACGTAGAAGTCTGCTGGAAAAATTAACTCATTCACCCGAACTAACACATCTTCCAGCACTCCTGCTGGATGAGCAGTGGTCCTATTCGCCAACTGAATCACGATACCAGTGGGTTGCAAAGTGCCAATGTTCAATGACTTATAAACTGACATAGGCATGACATTGATTGGAGCACCTAAATCTAGCATTGCATGTTCAAATCTGGATTTGCACATCGTGCAAGGAATTGTGAAAGTTCCAGGATCTTTGCATTTCTGTGGCATGCTTGGCAGAATCATTGCAGAAACATTTCTGCCCATGCTAATTTTCTCAGTACCCTTAAGTCTTCTCTTGTGAGTGCACAGCTCCTTGAGAAATTTGGCATACTTAGGAATTTGCTTGATTGCATCCAAGAGAGGAATATTGATTTCCACCTTCCTGAATGTGTCCATGACTTCTTTTTCTATTTCTGTTTGCACAGTATGCTAGGACTGTGTGACTCTGTTTGGAAAAGGTAGTGGAATGACCAGATTTGAATTCTCTGCACATTTCTTCCGTGTCATAGATTTTTGACTGAGCTATCCACTTTCTTCTCGTTTCTCGGTCACCTTCGGTTCTTTGCACTTGTAGTTCGGGTTGTGGTGGAGTAGGACCGTCAACTTCTCTGCCACTTCTCAAGCTAATGGCACTTACATTGCCTCTTGGGTTGTTACTTGTTTGTGAAGGCAATTGGTTCGACCCTTGACTTTTCAGCTCACTCAGAGTGGTTGCCATCTGCCCAATTTGAGTTTGTAAATTCTGGATGGTGGCATTGACATTCTGCTGAAACTGTTTCATCAAGTCTTTGAAAGGTGGCTCACCGGAGTGGTGCGTTGGAACAGTAGTTGGAGGGGTCGTTTGCATGGGTGGCGGCACAGGTTGTGCTTGCCTAAATGCAGGTGGTTGGTACTTGTTACCAGAGCCTGTAGCTTGGTATCTAAACTGCGGTTGCTGCTGTTGGTAGGGTTGTTGTTGTTGTTGACCAGAATTTCTATATCTCAAGTTGGGATGGTCCCTCCAGCTAGGGTTATAGGTATTAGAAAATGGATCATACCTGGGCTGCTGCTGTGATTGCTGATATTGGGGTCTACCAGGAAAAATACCAGCTGCTGCAATAGATTGCTCTGGAAAAATAGAACCATCATCCTGAAGTGTGGGGCATGCATCAGTAGGATGAGATGAACAAGAGCAAATGCCACACACAGTTGCAGCCATCTGCATTAGTGCTTGTTGTCCCACTGCTAACTGCCTCACCAAAGAAGTCAATTCATCAAGTTTGTGTTCCATTCTCTGTTGGTCTACATGAGATGATTGAATCTCATTGACTCCTCTGGTTGAGGTAATAATTCGTGTGCCAAATTGTTGGGTATAGGCTGCCATGTTTGCTATCAAATCTCTCGCTGCTGCAGGGGTCTTGTCTACTAAGGCTCCTCCAGAGACAGCATCCACCATGCTTCGTCATTTGGCAAAGAAGCCTTCATAGAAATATTGAATTAAGAGTTGATCGGTGATTTGGTGGTGGGGACAGCTTGAGCACAGCTTCTTGAATCTTTCCCAATATTCATTCAAGGTCTCTCCTGTCATTTGTCTTATGCCACATATATCTTTTCTAATGGCAGCAGTTCTAGAGGCAGGGAAAAACTTCTCTAAGAACAACCGCTTCATGTCATTCCAACTTGTTACTGAACCTGGTGAAAGATAAAATAACCAATCCTTGGCTGTATCAGCAAGTGAGAAAGGAAATGCCCTCAGCTTGATGTGCTCTTCTGAGATCCCATGTGGCTTCATGGTTGAACAAACTACATGGAACTCCTTTAGATGCTTATAGGGATCCTCACCTGCAAAACCGTGAAACTTGGGCAACAAATGTATCAATCCAGATTTTAACTCAAAATCAGCATCAAGATCTGGGTACTGAATACATAAAGACTGGTTAGTTATATCAGGAGCAGCAAGTTCCTTAAGAGTTCTATTCTGCATGTTATTAGCCATGGTTTTAGAATTATTCAAGATCTCAAGTTCACTCCCAATATTAAGATCAAATTCAGAAGCAGTTCTTACACTTAGCCTACGAGCACTAATCAACCTATACAAGGTTCTATCAATCTCAGGATCAAAGTCAACCAAGTTATCAGGCTCGGACCTAGTCATGCATCTCACAAAAACAAATAAATAAGCAAAATACACTAGACAATGGATAAAAATGTTAGAAAAGTTAATAAAAAGCAAAAGTTAGTAAAAACACTTAAAATGAAAAGATTACACTTACTAATCCCCGGCAACGGCGCCAAAATTTTGACGAGCGTCAAACTCAGTCAAAATTATAACCGAAGTTATTACCTAAACTTGTAGTATAATGAACAACATCGGATCGTCTCCTCAAGGATCGCAGATGCAATTTGATCAAATCAAGTGAAAGTTAGAAAAAGGGGGGTTTTGATGGTTCAAGGATCACAGTGACAAGATTTAAAGAGAAATAACAATTAAAAGAACAGTCAATTCAGAAATCTATCCGAGATTGGGTGGATTCAATCATAAACCTTTCAACAAACATTTAAAGCACATTTGAATGGTCAACTTGGATCTAACCGAGATCTCTGCATCAGATCCAGAATTCATACTAGACAATCGTCCAGAATTCAATTGACAAGTAATAAACACAAATCTGCAATCGCACCATTCATGTAGATATATGTCAATTTAAGCACCGAATTCAATTAACCTAGGCACCAATCAGTAACCTAACCTCTTCAATTACGTGATTAATTCAAATCAATCAGTTCTAAATTTCATCACAATACTTAATCTTAAACCAAGATCAAATCATATCAAATATAAACAGAATTACCATTCATGCATTCAAGATCAAGAGAACAGAAGAAGAAGAGAAGAGGAATTCAAATATAAATCAAATACATTACATAACCAAGGTCTCAAGAATCCAAACTACAATCTCTTCAAGAGTCCCGAATTGACTGAAAGTAACTTAGCTCTCCATTACAATGAAGGAAATCATCCAAATATACAAGAACTATGAGAAACTATGAAGAAACAAGAAGAAACTATAAGAGAATTGAAGGAGAATACAACTTGTTGTTAATGATAACCAATGGTGCCCTTTTATAGAAGTCTAGGGTAACAAAATGACAAAGGGGAGTGGGTGGATGAGTGGGTTGGTGAGAAGAGTGGTTGAATGGGTTGGTGAGTGGAGTGGTTGAGTACGAAAATTTTGACGTCTGACTTGGAAGCCAAAAACGACCAACTATACTTCAGATCCATGAAAAGTACTCTTGATGAAAGTTGTAGATCTTTGTCTTGGCTATAACATGCATATCTGGATCGTCCAATTTGGCTTCCTGCAGCCCATGATATGGCCCAAATACCGCAAGTCACTCAAACCCAACTTCAGCACCTCTGTTCCGACTTGCAGGCTTAAACTGACCCATTAGACTTCATTTTTTCAAAAAGTATTCTTCATGAAAGTTGTTTATTTGGGTCTTAACTATCAACTATGCAAATTTCAGCCCATCTCCATTATTACAGCTTGGGATATGATTTTATGAGTGCACACCGTTCGGATTCTAGTGACAGAACCCGTATTCTGACTTCCATGTAAACTTAGGTCCCCTAGACATCTGAATTGGACATCGAGCTCTTCATCAAAGTTGTAGAGCTTCCTCCTAGCTTTCCTACAAGGTAAAATTCATGATTATCAGATATTAGGAACTCAAGTTATGGCCAAAATACAGAAACAATGTCAAATTTCAATAATGCTGAAAATATTCAATTAGGACCAAATTGAGCTCAAACTCACAAAATCATACCAAACTCAATCAATTAAGAATATGGAGGGTGTAAATGACTAAACATAAGGGTTTCTTAATGAATAAAATATGTGATTATCAGTATACTATGATGCTTCATACCAAGGACTAGGGTGTGTCCTTATGTAAAGCGGAAGAGTAGTAGCTTATGCCTCAAGACAATTGCAAGTGCATGAGAAGAACTACCCAACACACGACCTGGAGTTAGCTGTTGTTGTATTTGCTTTGAAGATATGGAGACATTTTCTTTATGTAGCAACATTCAACGTCTTTAGTGACCATAAGAGCTTGAAGTATCTGTACGATAAAAAAGAGTTGAACATGAGACAACGGAGGTGGTTGGAATTCCTAAAGGACTATGATTTCCAGCTAAGTAGAAAAATGATCAGTGTTTCTACCATGATGATAAGAGAAAATGATTTGATAGAACAATTCAGAGACGTATGGTCTTTTGTGGAACTTATGCAGGGCAAAATCTGCATGAACATGGTCACAATCTCAAGTGAGTTAATGGATGACATCCGAGAAAAGCAGAAAGTTGACAAGTTCTTACAAGAAGAACTGATGAAGCAAGGCGGTGTATCAACATTAGAGGAAGGAAGCGATGGAATCTTGAGATTTCAAGGTAGAGTTTGTGTGCCTAAGGATCAAGAGCTTAGGAAGTACATTCTTGAACATGCTCACACGAGTCAGTTAAGTATACATCCTGGAATGACCAAAATGTACCAAGATTTGAAGAAGTTATTTTGGTGGCATGGAATGAAAAGAGATATTGCTAGATGCATATCTTCCTGTCTGGTTTGTCAGAAAACAAAGATTGAATATCAAAGATTGTCAGGAATGTTACAACCCTTATCTATTCCCGAATAGAAGTGGGATAGGATTGCAATGGACTTTGTTGTTGGATTGCCAAGGACAAAAAGGGGTCACGATTCGATATAGGTAATTATGGATCAACTCACAAAGTCAGCACATTTCTTGCCTATCAACATAAGATATTCATTGGAGAAGTTGACTCAGTTGTATATCGGTGAAATTATCAGACTACATGGTGTACCTACAAGTATTGTTTCTGATAGAGATCCGAGATTTACATCAAAGTTTTAGTAAAGTCTTCAAGAAGCAATGGGAACAAAGTTATGCTTAAGTTCTGCATATCATCCTCAGACCGATGGTCAATCAGAAAGAACAATTCAATCCTTGGAAGATTTGCTTAGAGCTTGTACGTTGGAGCAAACTAAAAGTTGGAATGAAGTTTTACCATTGGTAGAGTTCACCGACAACAATAATTATCATTCAAGCATAGAGATGGCTTCTTATGAGGCTCTATATGGACGAAGGTGCAGAACACCTTTATGTTGGTATCAAGACAGAAAGCGACTTACAGTTAGACCTGATCTCATACAACAAACGACTGAGAAAGTCAAGATGATTTAAGAGAAGATGCGGATGACTCAAAGTTGACAAAAGAGTTATGCAGACAAAAGGAGAAAACCTCTTGAATTTGAGGAAGGAGAGTGATGGGATTTAATTATAATTAAATGTTTTAACCCAAGTGTAGGTTGTCTCAAGTAATAAAGTCTCGGGAGTCCGAGGTCGATCCACAGAGAATTGATGAAGGGAAACTAATTAATTGAGGTAAAGAGAGTATTTGTCACAAAATTTAAGATGATTTAAGTTGTTCACAATGAAAAAGATTTGCTTGGGTTAGGAGATTCACTCTTAATAATAAATTAAGAATAAGATTATTTCATTTTATAACTCAATTGAAATTATGCATATTGAAAATTCCAATCGGAAGATTTAGCATTCAAAGTTCAATCATGTAATTATATTATGATTCCAATAATTATTGACTAATACTTGTAAATCGTCAAAAGCCCAATGTGCCAATCCTATTGTCTACAATGGATCAAGATATTCATTATACAAGAATAGTATTTAAATTAATTGGAAACAACATATAATACATATAAAAGTCACATAAAAATATATCATTTAAAGCACAAGAAAGAAATAAATCTAACCTCAATTTATTATTAAAAGCTTCACTCTTTCACCCAAGCTAGATGGAAATTAATTACACAGAAAGAAGAAAATAAAAGAAAAGAAAAAGAACAAAAAACGGAACAACGAGAGAGAGAGAGTTTCTCTCCCCCCGGCGCACCCCTCCTCGGCTGGCTGTCCGAATTTATAGAAAATTTGAGGTGATATGCAATAACACCTGAGTGATGCTACGATGCTACGAATCGCTGCTACAAGTAATTTCGTGATGCTATGCTGACTTATGGCTTCTTTCTGATGCTACTGATGCTTGCTTGCGTCATGCGATGTCATCTTGACGTCGTGCTAAGAATCACTAAGATTACTGTGTTTTTTTTTTTTTTTTTTTAGAAAATCTTTTATGCAATCACATCCATTCTTCGATCCTTTGCATTTACCTAGTAAAAATACATAAAAATACATAATTACAACACAATTTAAAATACTAAAAATATAACAAAACTCAAGAACAAACCCAATTAAAAAGATTAAAAAGAATGAAAAACACACACAATGAGCCGTAAAAATTGTAAGTTTTGCGGGTTCATCACACCCCCACACTTGAGCTTTTGCACTCTGGGCAAAATATATAAGACCAAAGCTAGGAAATAACACTGAACTAAAAAGCTAAAAACTTAAAAGATTTAATGAAACAAGAAGAGCAACTAGTCATTCAAGGGAACAAAGCATTTTTTTTTTTTAATATTTCTTCACATCTCAAACCATCAAACAAGGAAACTTCAGTTAAAAAGAATGAATCAAGAATGAAAGATCCTCACAGGGATTTACTCTCAATCCCTCTAGTGTTTAAAATGGTAGATATTTCACTCGATTCAACCCATGAAAAATTGCACTACCATAAGCTTGCTTATTTCTTTCTACTTCTCCACTACTCGAACACATGCACACAAAATCAAGAGGACTTTATTCAAGGTTGTAACAGGGTCATGGTAAAGGAAAATGGATAATATGGACATGAGAAGATAAATACCAAAGAGAATAAAAGAGCATTATGGTACAGTTAGAGTGGAAAATATATTTGAGAATATTCATCAATAAAGACAATGACCAATATCTAACTAATGTTTTGTTGAAGATTAATCCCTAAATTGATGAGTTGAATTCATTTTAGGCATAAACCTTCTCCTTCTCTTCCTGTTATTTCCAAGCATCTATCTTTATTCTAAATATGGATCTGTCACATAGTGTATCAAATGGTCGGCTTTTTCTTTTTTTTTTTTTTTTTTTTTTTTTTTTTTCTTTTTTTTTTTTTTTTTTTTTACACACACACATACACACCCCTACACTTGTTTAAGAACAAAGTCAATGCTCTCTTATTCCCAAAGGTCAGGTAAAAACAAGTCTTATTCCCTAAAGGCACGTAATGAGCTAAAAACAAGAACTGACCAAGTAGGCTCAAAGGGGTTATACAAGGGAAAATATACAAGGATGGCTATTTGGTCAAAGTAGCTATTTTAAAATGCCTCAATCATATTTATGTATGCATGTGAAAATGTAGCCTCAAAAAGAATCAAAGCAAGTTCTAGAGTAACAATTTCACGAGTGAAAATCACACAAAAGAAAGAGAGATGGTACAAGTGTTCAATCCATTCATCAATAGGCTCAAAATCTCACAGGGCATATTTCTATCATTCTCAATTCACCAATTTAACATTCAAATCCAAGCATGTGATTTTTAAGAAAGAAGAAAATTTATGCTATGACCCAAGATATGCTTTTTGCTACTTCTAAAACATTTTTTTTTCTCAATTATGATGCGTCTCAAGAGTAAAATTACCTTAAGGGCAAAATTACTCCTTACTCGGCCAATATTTATTGGTTTAGCAAGTTCATGAAAATCATATCATACTTCCCTAAATTTTTTTTTTAAAATAATCCTTCCCCCAACTAGATCACAACATTATCCACAATGTTAAAATATAGATGAGTAAGGATAGAAAATAGTACACTGTTGGAGAAATCCGACGCAAATTTAAATAGAAACAAAGTACCAAAGATAAAGACAAGTTGTAGATGACGTATCAAATCTAGCTTGCGTTTCATGTTGCTTCCTTCACTGTTTCCTTCTATTTTTTTTCTATTTTTTTTTAATTTTTTTTGTTGGCCGACACTATTTATATCCCCATACAAAGGCTCCGAAATCTGGGAGGCACTTAAGCCGACTCAATAAAAATACAAACAAAATACTAAAAACTTACCTTAGCTTTGATAGACAGAATCTTCTACCAAAGTCTTGACTACATCTGGATCTTTTAACTCAAGTTATGGCTTCAATTTCTGACCATTTACCTTCCTCCAATTTAATTTCATGAGAACAGAGACTAGGGGCGACCACATTTTTTATCGGAAAACTCCAACCTTTATTAAACAACTTCTTAAACTTTGGATGCCATCCCAGAGTGTCATAACCCGAGTTAAATAAAAGTTAGTGCAATTATCAAATACATTAGATGGATTACTAATAAAATTAAACTCAGAATTAACAAGAAGATTCTTATGGGGATCATAATCAAAGGTTGTAGAAAGTCTCTTCTCCATGATTGAGTCAATCATGTATGTTTGGTGACCCTTGTCTTTATTTTCTGGCTTAACAGGATTCTTTGTCACCTTAGGTTCCTTGGGTAACTCGACATCACTACTATATTGATTCTTTTTCATATCTTCTAACTCATTCACACTTAAGAAGTTCATCATTATGGATACTTGGCTCTCTATCTCCTTACTTTCTTCAACAACATCTTTGGGATTTAGTTGAGGTTGAGAAGAAAATTTTTCTTTTTCGTGAATGGTGAATGCAGAAGCAAGTTTAGCAAGAGTGTCTTTTATGTCAATCATGGTTTGAGTGGTTTGTTTATTGATGACCTCTTGCTTTTCTATGAATGCATGCAAAGTTTCTTCAAGATTTTTCCAATATGATGGGACATAAGGTGCATATCCTTGAGAATTTTGAGAATCCTGTTGTACTTGAGGAGGTGGTGGTTGCATGAATTGTGTCTGAGTATTATTTCTCCAACTGAAATTTAGGTGATTTCTCCATCCTGAATTATAAGAATTTGACAAAGAAGAGGTGAATGGCTTTTTAAAATTGTTCATTGCATTTACTTGTTCATGCACAACTTCTTTAAAAACAGGAATGTTAGGACATTCGTGTGTTGAGTGTCCTAAATCATCACAAATACCACAAATTTTTTCATTTTGCACAGATTTGACTTCTTTTGCTTTTCTTAATTCCATGGCTTCAACCTTTCTAGTCAAACTAGCATACCTTGCATTTAGATCTTCTTCTTGACTAAGATGGTATTTTTCTTTTCCTGCATTTGTAAGGTTATATCTAATTGAATTTTCGAAGGATTAGTTTCATGCCAAGATTGAGAATTTTCACTGCCGCTCTAAATAATCTAAAGCTTCATCGTGGTTCTTTATCAAGAAACTCACGATTACACATTGTTTCCAAAAATTGTTTGGTTTCAGTGTTAAACCTTCATAAAAGAAGCTTATAGTTCGCCATTTTTCAAAACCATGATGTGGGCAAGAATTTAACAAATCTTTAAAACGTTCCCAACTTTGAAAATATGCTTCATTTGAATTTTGGAAAAAATTTTGGATTTGTCTTTTCAAAGCATTAGTTTTATGTGTTGGAAAAAATTTCTTTAAAAACTCACTTTGCATTTCTTGCCATGTGCCAATTGATCTTGGTTTCAAAGCATTAAGCCAAGTTTTTGCCTTATCTTTCAAAGAAAAAGGAAACAATTTAAGCTTAACTATCTCTTCCGTGCAATTTTGATCATTGAAAGCAATACAAACTTCTTCAAATTCTTTTAGATGTAAATATGGGCTTTCATTTTCTAAACCATGAAAATTGGGCAGTAAAGAAATCATACCTGGCTTAAATCTAAAATTATTAGCATTAAGTGGAAAGATAAAACATGAAGGACTAGAATTTCGAGGTGGTTGCAAATATGCACGCATAGATTGCAATGGTTGATTTCCTTGTTCATCATGTATACTTTCATTTTCAGCTCGTTGTGTTTGATTATCATGTTCAACATGTGCACCTTCAAATTCAGTCATTGTGTTAATTGTGTGTGATTGTGATTCAAATAAATCAATATATAAATGACTTGGATTAATTTTAATCAAACGTCCGAAATTTGAATCACGATACCGAGTTAAGCATAAATAAGTGACATAAAATAAAAATAGTATACAAGTAGGCGGTATCTGTTTATAGTTAAATATTAAGTAGGATGTGGTATAAACCAGCCACCCAAAAATAAAAAAAAATAAAAATACAGAAATTAAAATACAAAAAATAAAAATACAGAATTTAAAAGTTAGATTGCGGAAAAATAAATAACGAATTTAAAAGTTAGATAAGTTAGATTGAGAAAAATAAATGATGAAATTTAAAAGTTAGATTGCGAAATTAAAAGTTAGATTACGTAAAATAAATAAATAAATAAATAAAAGATTATACACGGCCGTTAAATAGTAAAAAGGATGGGGTAATTAACCAGACCACCAAATAAAAAAAATTACAGAAAAGTAAATTACAGTAAAATAAAAGGGAGAATTAACCCCACTGAGTTAATATATACAAAAGGTTAATTTTTATTTTTTTATTTTTTTATTTTTATTTTTTACTATTTACTATTCACTATTTACTATTTATTATTTACTATTTACTATTTACTATTTATATTACTATTCATACTATTTACGTATTATTTATATTACTATTTACAAATAATAATAATAATAATAATAATAATACTAGTTAGTGTATTATTAAATAGATAAATAAAAATGAAAAGAGTAGAGGAAGAATATACTTGAGAGTGAAATTTATTTACGATATATTAGGGCTTCAAATCAAAACTACAAGAACGCGCCAAAAACTTGATGGGATTTAATTATAATTAAATGTTTTAACCCAAGTGTAGGTTGTCTCAAGTAATAAAGTCTCGAGTCAGGAGTCGATCCGAGGAATTGATGAAGGGAAACTAATTAATTGAGGTAAAGAGAGTATTTGTCACAAAATTTAAGATGATTTAAGTTGTTCACAATGAAAAAGATTTGCTTGGGTTAGGAGATTCACTCTTAATAATAAATTAAGAATAAGATTATTTCATTTTATAACTCAATTGAAATTATGCATATTGAAAATTCCAATCGGAAGATTTAGCATTCAAAGTTCAATCATGTAATTATATTATGATTCCAATAATTATTGACTAATACTTGTAAATCGTCAAAAGCATCCAATGTGCCAATCCTATTGTCTACAATGGATCAAGATATTCATTATACAAGAATAGTATTTAAATTAATTGGAAACAACATATAATACATATAAAAGTCACATAAAAATATATCATTTAAAGCACAAGAAAGAAATAAATCTAACCTCAATTTATTATTAAAAGCTTCACTCTTTCACCCAAGCTAGATGGAAATTAATTACACATGAAAAGAAGAAAATAAAAGAAAAGAAAAAGAACAAAACGGAACAACAGAGAGAGAGAATTTCTCTCCCCCCAAGCACCTCCTCCGTCATCCGAATTTATAGAAAATTTGAGGTTCTTGTGCATATGCACGAACACCTGATAATTTTCACGTGATGCTACGAATCTTACGAATCTTCTACATAATTCGTGATGCTACTGTGCTACGGATGGCCCTTTCTGATGCTACGATTTTGCGTCATGCGATGTCATGCTTGACGTCGTGCTTTACTGATAATCACATCTGATTGCTGTGTTTTTTTTTTTTTTTTTAGAAAATCTTTTATGCAATCACATCCATTCTTCGATCCTTTGCATTTACCTAGTAAAAATACATAAAAATACATAATTACAACACAATTTAAAATACTAAAAATATAACAAAACTCAAGAACAAACCCAATTAAAAAGATTAAAAAGAATGAAAAACACACACAATGAACCGTAAAAATTGTAAGTTTTGCAGGTTCATCAGAGAGCATATGTTTTTGAAAGTCACAACTACGACTAGGATCGGTCGCGTTCTCAAGTCTAGAAAACTTACTCCTAAATTCCTTGGACCTTATCAAATTCTTCATCGGATAGGTGCAGTTGCTTATTAGATATCTTTACCACCTTTTCTTTCAAATCTTCATAATATCTTTCATGTGTCACAACTTCGAAAATACATTCATAGCCCTGACCATGTCATAACACCTGACTCAGTACAATTAAATGAAAACTTGACTTATGAAACGTCACCTGTAAGGATTGAGGATGGGAGAATGAAGCAACTCAGAGGAAAGGACATTCCATTGGTGAAAGTGATCTGGAACGAAGCAACCGGAGATGCGCCATGGGAATTGGAAGATAAGATGAAGGAGCAGTACCCACCGTTGTTTTAAGGTACGATAATTTCGAGGATGAAATTTCTATTTGAATGGGAGAGTTGTAACACCCTGAAAAATTATAATTTTATAAAAAATAGTCATTTTCCAATATATTTGATTTTTGTGAATTTTTTTAGATTTTTTTGAGAATGCAAAATATTTTAATAATATTCTTCGTTTTGCGTGCAAACTGAGCGGAGTTGGGGAAATGCAATATTTTCTCCGAGAACCTTGATCTGTGAAAATATCGGCGGGGCATCTTACTAAACCCGAGGCTAGACACGGTTTACGAAATTTTACATTTTTCGAGAAATTTTATCAGATAAAATAATAAATCATTGTGTAATTTCTATCCGCCAGATAATTAATACTGACTTCTGTCAACTGTAACAATTGTCTATTGGATAATAGCATGTATTAAAAATCCTATCACATTATCCTAATTTAATCCACTTTATGTCTAATCAAATCTACTTTAATTTAAAAATATAGTATTCTAATCAAAGCTTCTCATAGAAGCTTTGACCCACAAATGACCAAATTGCCCCAAACTTGTTGAAGAAACCATTCAACCCCTTCTCTCCTCTCTCTTTGTCACGACATCTATAGCCCTTGGGGGAGCAAAATTTTGCTCCCACACTTAACACATTTCACCCAAATTATCACATTTCCGACTATCACTTTCTCTCTCTAACATTCATCTTCATTTTCTCTCCAACTTCTCTCTTCTTCTTCCTTCTTCCTTCTTCCTTCTTCCCTCACGGTTTTGCAGCCCCAAAGGTGACCATTTTTCTTCATTTTCCAACTTCACCAACACTATTTCTACATTCCTCTCATCATCCTTTACATTTCCTATTTGAAGAGTTTCTTCAAAATCCATCATCTTCACCATTGTCTTCTAAGAGCAAAGCTTGAAGCTTTAAGGTAAAGCTTCCATTTTTCCTTTTCCTTCTCTTTATTTTCATGTTCCTTGGTCACCAATGTGACCAAGGATTCATATTTTTCAAGACTTGGTTGTTAATTCTTTGTGTTTGAATTTCTACGGTTTTGGAGAGCCAAAATCGAATCCACCAAGGAGGCCATTTTCGTGTTCTTCCTTTAGGTAAGAGGGAGATTTACTCACTTCAACCATTATTGGTGTTGAAGAGACCTTGTGTGGTTGTTGATGGAGAAATCCATGTTTGAATGCTTACTTTGTTTGATGATTTTTCATGTTTATGTGCTCTTGATTGAGGTTAATGATTGATTTGTGATTTTGAATGCATTAGGGATGTTAGAATGCTTGATAATGTTGGATTTAATAAATGAAAAATTTGAGGGTTTACAACCCTATTGAGAGGCCACGGTTTGGCCATGGATTTTAAGGATTGGAATTGGTTTTGTGTAAAATAAAACTTAGGTGATCGTGTATTGAAAGCTTGATACATGAAATGAAAAAGAATTTGGAACCTTGATGATTAGGGAGGCCATGGCTTCTAGGAGGAATTTTAGAGTTCAAGTGATGCTTTGATGCATCATTGGTAATTAAAGACTTAGATATAGATATAAATTTCATAATGAGGTGAAAGAAATTGATTGAGTGATAATCCTAAAGAGGGCCACAGTTTTGAAGGGCTCCTTAGCCCAAAAAAAAAATTCTCATAATTGATTAAGACTTAGTACATTGAGAATGTTGGATCCATAACGTGAAATTGTGGTATGTATTGAAACTTACATATATATGTTGAAATTGAGGATTGGTTTTATGTCATTGTGAGTTCATATGTGAAACTAAGTATTTGTGAATTGTACTTGATGAAATTGTGGCATGATATTGTTGAGAATTGTCTATATGCCCTTATAATGTGTTCCATGAGAAATACTAGTTGATGAATATGCATGTGATGCATTATTTATGAGGAACATATCATTGATATACATACATGATGTAAATTGAGTCGTCATGCATATGTGATGTCCGTTGGACTTTATTGAGAAAGGCTATGTATACCTAGGAGATTGAATAACACCTAAGCGTGGGTACGAGTAGACAAAGCGTAGGGTCATAGTGGTTGACCTTAGGGGTGTCGGGGTGTGGGTGTCTCACAATAGACAGTGGTAGCTCCACTGGGGTCGTGGGATAGACCAATGCAAATACACCGACGATCCGGACTGAGACGCTGTCCTATATCATGATCAACTGTTGAGGTGTCATGTATAAGCCATATTGTGCAAATATTTTTATGAGATGAAGCACATTATTTTTAAGGCTGATGAGATACTAGCATGACACCTTGATCATTCTCTCCGAAATGTTTATGTCTAACTCCATGGAGTAGGATTTTTAGTACCGTAATGCATTGTGCGTTGTCCATTGTCAGTCTCATATTTCATTGAGCATGAGTACTTATGACTGTTGAATTATCTACTCTTACTATCAGTATAATTATTTGATACAATAAATTGTTCACTACCTGGGATTTTGTTGTTATTTCTCTTCTACTGCTTACTTGATTATTATTGGTATTTTTATTTATTATTGTTGATAAATGTATATATTGTAATGCTATGTGGACGTCCAGTGCCGTTCTGTTTTCTTGCTACCGTATTGGTAATGAAAATTGGGTGTCTCACCTCTTTTCCATATATCTGTACTTCTGTTTAAATTATGTGCTTCTGAGAAGACAGAAAAGGAGGCGCCTGAGTTTCCTTGCTTTTGGCCCGATTACGACTAATGCTGATTGAAGATGTCTTTGCGTCCGTGCCGATTTTTGGGGTATGCTAGGATGACTTTTCATGGAGGACTTGACTGTTGGCACATAAACTTGAGCACAGATCATTGCATCTATCACGGGGAGCTGACTGTGTCTTTAGCTCGGGGTCGCTATGACCTGCCTGTATTCGATTTTACTGCTTTTGTTCATTTAGAATTTTACCTGCCTGTTAGAGATTTGTGGGATGCCCTTTATTATACCCCACAAGAGGACTCTTTCCTCTCCATTACTCGGGCTTCTACTCAGAATTCGGTCACTCCAATGATGATATCATCGGATGAGGAGGACCCTACTACGGTCCCTTCTCGTCAGTCTTAGGGGTTGATACTATCGGTCGCTACTGATGGCTAACCGTTTATTTTTTTTGTATACTTTGATGGGGTGTAAATTTGTAATCATCTTGGCTAGGTAAAGCTTCTTACTTTTTGTATATTTTGATGATGTAACTAAACAGGCTAGATACATATAATATTATATATAAAAAAGTGAATGTATGACTTTCAATTCTGTGTCGATTTCCATTGTATCTACAATTATTATTGTCTTTTTAATTAAAAAAAAAGATATACGTGCACACATGTTTTCAATACTCGAATACTATACACTCTAAGATATAAATTATTTAATTACATGTTAAAAATGAACCGGGCCATTAACAATCAATGTATTTATTATTTTCTGCATTTTCGTTTTAATTTTGTTATGGTGTGACGTTCCTTCTTCGTGAGAGGAAAGAAAAAGAGGCGTTACACATGGCGCTTAGGCGCTCACCACAATGGTGCTTGAAGTATTTGTATGATTAGAAGGAGTTGAATATGAGATAATGAAGGTGGTTAGAATTTCTGAAGGATTATGATTTTCAACTACAATACCACCCTGGAAAGGCAAACGTTGTGGCAGATGCCTTAAGTAGGAAAATGATCAGTGTTTCTACTATGATGATCAAGGAAAAAGATTTGATAGAATAATTCAGAGATATATAGTCCTTTGTGGAATTGACACCGAGAAAGATTTGTATGAACATGGTCACAATCTCAAATGACTTAATGGAAGATATTCGAGAGAAATAGAAAGCTGACAAGTTTTTACAAGAAGAAAGGGAGCTGTTGAAGCAAGGCGGTGTGACAACATTAGAGGAAGGAACTGATGGAATCTTAAGGTTCAGAGGTAGAGTTTATGTACCCAAGGATCAAAAACTTAGGAAATATATACTCAAACATCCTCACACGAGCTAGTTGAGTATGCACCCAGGAATAACCAAGATGTACCAACATTTGAAGAAGCTATTTTAGTGGCACGGAATGAAGAGAGATATTACTAGATGTGTGTCTTCCTGTCTAGTTCGTCAGAAAGTGAAGCTCGAACACCAGAGACCATCTGGAATGTTACAACCTCTAGCTATTTTCGAATGGAAGTGGGATAATATTACAATGGACTTTGTGGTTGGATTGCCAAAGACCAGAAAGGGTTACGATTCGATATGGGTAATTGTGGATCGACTCGCGAAATCAGCACATTTCTTACCAATCAACATAAGGTATTCATTGGAGAAGCTAACCCAACTGTACATTAGTGAAATTATCAGATTGCATGGTGTGCCTACCAGTATCATTTTTGATAGAGATCTAGGGTTCATATCAAAGTTTTGAAAAACTCTTCAAGAAGCGATAGGAATGAAGCTACGTTTAAGTTCTACATATCATCGCCAAACTGATGGTCAATCGGAGAGAACGATTCAATCATTGGAAGACTTACTCAAAGCTTGTGCTTTGGAACAAACAGGGAGTTAGGATGAAGTTTTACCATTGGTGGAGTTCATCTACAACAGCAGTTATCATTTGAGCATATAGATGGCACCCTATGAGGCTCTATGTGGGCGACAGTGCAGAACACCGTTGTGTTGGTACCAAGATGGTGAGCGACTTGCTGTTGGACCTGATCTTATACAACAAATGACTGAAAAGGTCAAAATGATTCAGGAGAAGATGAGGACAACTCAGAGTCGACAAAAGAGCTATGCAGATAAAAGAAGAAAGCCTCTTGAGTTTGAAAAAGGCGAGCATATGTTTTTGAAAGTCACACCTACGACTGGGGTCGGTCGAGTTCTTAAGTCTAGAAAACTTACTCCTAAATTCCTTGGACCTTACCAAATTGTTCGTCGGATAGGTCCAGTTGCTTACCAACTAGCCTTACCACCTTTTCTTTCTAATCTCTACAATGTCTTTCATGTGTCACAACTTCGAAAATATATTCCTAGCCCTGATCATGTCATAGCACCTGACATGGTACAATTGAAAGAAAACTTAACTTATGAGACGTCTCCTGTGAGGATTGAGGATAAGAGGGTGAAGCGACTCAGAGGGAAAGACATCCCATTGGTAAAAGTGATCTGGAATAAAACAACTAGAGGTGCAACGTGGGCGTTAGAAGACAAGATGAAGGAGCAATACCCACAACTATTTTAAGGTATGAAAATTTCGAGGACGAAATTCCTATTTGAAGGGGAGAGTTGTAACACCCCAAAATTTGTTTATTTTAAGATAAATAGTTATTTTATAATATTTGTGATTTTTTTGAATTTTTGTGAATTTTTCTGAGAACGTGAAATATTTTAATATTATTTTTCATTTTGCGTGCACACTGAGCAGAGCCGGGGAAATGAGATATTTTCTCCAAGGACCTTAATCTGTGGAAATGTCGACGAGGGATGTTACTAAACCCGAGATTGGACACAGTTTACGAGGTTTCACATTTTTTAAGATTTTTATCTGATAAATAAAAATCATTATGTATTTTATTATCTATTAGACAATTAACACTGACTTCTGTCAACTATAACAATTGTCTATTGGATAATAGCTTGTAGTAGAAATCTTATCTTACCCAAAGGAAATTCACTTTATGCCAAATCAAATCACCTTTAATTAAAAAAGAAATGTATTTTAATCAAAGCTTCTCAAGGAAGCTTTAACCAAAAATGACCAAAATGCCCAAAACTTACATGAGAAGCCAATCTCTCCTTCTCTTTCTCTCTTGGTGTTGGCTTTTTGCCTTATCATTTTTACTCCAAAATTCTAAATCATAAAAAGCTATTACATTTTTCTCTTCATTTCCTCTTCTCCCATTTTTTCTCTCTTTTTCTTCCTCTCTTCCTCTCCACTCTCCATGGCAGAAGCCCCATCCGTGTGGCCATCCCTATTTGCTTGCTTCACTACTACCATTTCTACACTCCTCTTCTCATCCTAAACCTTTCCTCTTTGGTGATCATCTTCCAAATCCATCATTTTCATCACTTTTCTTCAAGAACAAAGCTTGAAGCTTTTGAGGTAAACTTTTGATTCTTTGCTTTCTCTTCTTCTTTTTCGTTTCTATGGTCATTTTCTTGGCCATAGATCCTTTCTTTTCAAGCCATTGGTGTTGATTCTTTGAGTTTGATTTCCTAGGGTTTTGGTGAGCTCTTGGCCGAATCTCACAAGCACAACAAGGGGGTGATTTTCGTGTTCTTCCCTTAGGTAAGAGGGAGATTTACTCACTTCAACCTTTATTGGTGGTGAGGGAACTTTTGACTGGTTGTTGATGGAGGAATCCATAATGGATTGCTCACTTTGTATGCTTATTTTTCATGTTATGTGCCTATTTGATTTATATGAAAATGTTAATTGTTTTGAATACCTTGATAATGTTGGATTGCTTGAATTGGATGAATGGAAAAATGTAGAGTTTCCTACCCTTTTGGGGAGGTCATGGCCTTGGGCCATATTTTGGGGGTTTAACTTTAATTTCTGTATGAATTGAAACTTAGGTAATTAGGTGTTAAGGGTTTGATGCATGTAACGGAAAAATTGGGTTTTCACACTCTTGGGAGGCTTACGGCCTCTAGGGAGTTTTTGGGGTCCAAGTGGTGCTTTTGTGCAACCTTGTGACTTAAGAAATTTAGTGTTATGAAATCAATAATGTGATGAAATAAAAATGTTTGGATCTTGTCTTTGAGGGGCCACAGCCTCAAGAGTCTATTTGATCTCGACTTGTGTAATTAATCAAGACTTAGGTAATTAGGAATTTTGGATCCATAAAATGAAATTGTGGTTTGTGTTGTGTAACGCCCCTTTTTCTATAAGTAGCCGCGAAGAAGGGACGTTGCACCATTATTAAGCGAAACATAAAACGAGGTAAAGCAAACCTTTGCAGGAAATAATAATTGTTTTTAAAACTCGTAGTCCTGATTTATTTTATTATAATTTAGGTTCCTTTATAAATATCACTATGTATATTTTTTTTTTTGTTAAAATTATAAATCATTACCGAGTAACGTTAAGAGAGTCACGTTAAAATCCATCACGTGTAGATATCTTAAACAATGCAGTTACAATAAATAAAATTTGACAACATAAAATGAAACATACACAACATATATATGTTTAAGAGCCTATTTAATTACATTTCCAAAATGTACAAAAAACAAAATATGTACCCACCCAAAGATATACAGATATACCCCAACATGTACAGCAAAACGTTAGGCTTCCCAAAAAGATAA
The DNA here is from genome assembly GCA_029884605.1 of Ormosia emarginata. Lineage (NCBI taxonomy): Eukaryota > Viridiplantae > Streptophyta > Magnoliopsida > Fabales > Fabaceae > Ormosia > Ormosia emarginata. The sequence goes on along the minus strand of JAQQTP010000079.1, from coordinate 28,955,558 downwards.
ACGGTTAGCCATCAGTAGCTACCAATAGTATCAGCTTCTATGACTGATGAGAAGGGACCGTAGCCGGGTCCTCTTCGTCCGAGGAAACATCCATCGGAGTGACAGAGCAACGGACAGGAGCCCGAGCAGTGGACAAAAAGGATTCATCATGTAGAGTGTAGTACATATCAGCCCACATGTCCCTAACGGGCATGTAAAACTCCAACTAGACAAAAGCATGAAAATCACAAATGGAGGTGTCATAACAACCCTATGCAAAGGACACTGTCAGCTTCCCATGATATACACAGCAATCTGTCTGCACGTTAATGTGCTAGCAATCAGGACCTCCGTGAAAGTTGATCCGCATGTAGCCAAAGAACCCACGGGGACGCGACGACATCCTCAAACAGCTTCAGTTGTAGTCTGGCCAGAAGCCTGAAAACTTAGGAGCTTCCTTATCTTCTTCACGAACGTCTTCTCAGAGGTACGCAATCCGACAGAATACACAAATAGAGAGAGAGTACAAAAAGAGGTGAGACACCCAGCTTTTAGTACCAAAATGGCAGTAAGAAAATTAAACGGCGTTGGACGCCCACATAAAGCATAGTTCATAAATCCAAGTACAATAATAATTGGAAAGTAGCAATAAGAGTAAAACAACAATGAATCACCGTAAGCATTATCCATAACAGGTAAACAACATCAACATTCCCAAGAATCAAATAATTATTGCAACTATAATAGCAAATATATTTTACAATTATAAATGCTCATGCCCAATGAACCTTGTGACTAACAACCCACAATGCAAAGGGTACCAAAAATTCCTACTCCATGGAGCTAGACAATACATTTTCGGAGTGAATGATCAAGGAGTCATGCCAGTGTATCGTTAGCCTTAAAAATAGTGTGCTCATCTCATAAAAACATTTGCGCAAAATGGCTCACACATGGCACCTCAGCAGTTGATCGCGATATAGGACGGCGTCCCAGTCAGGATCGTCAGTGTATCGTATTGGTCTATCCCACGGCTCCAGTGGAGCTACCACTATCTATTGTGAGACACCCACACCTCGATGCCCCCAGGGTCAACAACATATGACACCTACGCTTAGTCTACTCGCACCCGCACAAAGGTGTTATTCAAACTCCTCGGCACACATAGCCTTTCAACAATGTCCAAAAGATAACACATATGCATGACGACACAATGTCCAATCATGTATGTTCATCAATGATGCATTCATCATAGCGTATCACAATGACATATATATTCATTTTCGATATTAACATGTCATAATTTCATCAAGAACTTGGTCCCATATAGGAACTCACAATTAAGATTAACCATTCTCAGTATTAACACATATGCATGTTCATCATTTCATACATACCAAAATTTCCATGTTATGGATTCCAAAAATGTCACTTTCAAGATCATTTCCCCATTATAGGTTTCGATATACAATTCTATCACATTTAAATGAAATAAAATCCCCAAATCTAGGGTTTAAGATTTATGTTTGAGTTACAAGGGATAAGGAACCATATTTCCATCATTTTCAGCTCAAAATCTCATTTTAAGACCCTGGTAATTGATGGGATATAATTATATTTAAAAGTTTCAACCCAAGTGTAGGTTGTCTCAAGTAATAAATTCTTGGGAGTCCGAGGTCGATCCACAGGGAATTGATGAAGGAAAACTAATTAATTGAGGTAAAGAGAAGATGTGTCACAAGATTAAAGGTGATATAAGTTGTTCACAAATGAAAAGAATTTGCTTGGGTTAGGAGATCCACTCTTGGTAACAAATTTAAAATAAGATTATTTCGTTTTATAATTCAATTGAAATCATGCATAATGAAGATTCCAATCAGAAGATTTAACATTCAAAGTTCAATCATGTAATCATATTATGGTTCCAATAATTATCTATTAATACTTGTAAATCGTCAAAAGCATCCAATATGCCAATCCTATTGTCTACAATGGATCAAGATATTTATTATACAAGAAGAGTTTCTAAATTAATTAGAAACAACATACAATACATATTATATTTGCTTAATAGTATATCATTTAAGTACAAGAAAGAAATTAATCTAACCTTAATTTATTACCAAGAGCTTCACCTTTTTACCCAAGCAAGATGAAGATTAGTTACACATGAGAAAGAAGAAAAGAAAAGGAAAAGAAAAAGGAAAAGGAAAAACTTTGTTCGCAGCAAAATTCTCCTCCTCCGAATGCTTCAACCCTTCGTCCGTCGTCCGTATTTATAGAAATTTTTGAGGTTACTGTGCAATGAACAGTAACCTGTTGATGTCATGGATGATGTAATGCTACAATACTTGATGATGTCATACTGATGTCATGCTACAGTACTTGATGCTACAGTTTTTTTTTTTTTAGAAAATCTTCTATGCAATCAACTCCATTCTTCGATCCTTTGCATTTACCTAACAAAAATACATAGAAATACATAATTACAACACAATTTAAAGTACTAAAAATATAACAAAACTCAAGAACAAACCCAATTAAAAAGATTAAAAAGAATGAAAAATACACACAATGAACCGTAAAAATTATAAGTTTTGCAGGTTCATCACACCCCCACACTTGAGCTTTTGCACTCCTGGGCAAAATATATAAGACCAAAGCTAGGAAATGACACTGAACTAAAAAAAACTAAAACTCTAAAAGATTTAATGAAACAAGAAGAGCAACTAGTCATTCAAGGGAACAAAGCATTTTTTTTTAAATATTTCTTCACATCTCAAATCATCAAGCAAGGAAACTTCAGTTAAAAAGAACGAATCAAGAATGAAAGATCTTTACAGGATTTACTCTCAATCCCTCTAGTGTTTAAAATGGTAGATAGTTCACTCAATTCAACCCATGAAAAATTGCACTACTATAAGCTTGCTTATCTTCTACTTCTGCACTACTCAGAACACATGCACACAAAAATCAAGAGGACTTTATTCAAGGTTGTAATAGGGTCATGGTAAAGGAAAATGGATAATATGGACATAAGAAGATAAATACCAAAGAGAATAAAAGAGCATTATGGTATAGTTAGAGTGGAAAAGATATTTGAGAACATTTATCATAAAGAACAATGACCAATATTTGACTAATGTTTTGTTGAAGATTAATCACAAATTGATGAGTTGAATTCATTGTTAGGCATAAACCTTCTCCTTCTCTTCCTGTTGTTTCCAAGCATCTATCTTTATTCTAGATATGGTCAGCTCTTTCTTTTCTTTTCTTTTTCTTTTTCTTTTTTTTTCTTTTTTTCTTTTTCCCCCTTTTTTTTTACACACACACACCCCCACACTTGTTTAAGAACAAAGTCAATGCTCTCTTATTCCCTAGGGTCAGGTAAAAACATGTTCCTTTATTTTTAAGGCACGTAATAAGCTAAAAACAAGAACTGGCCAAATAAGCTCAAAGGGGTTATACAAGGAAAAATATACAAGGATGACTATTTGGTCAAAGTAGCTATTTTAAAATGCCTCAATCATATTTATGTATGCATGTGAAAATGTAGCCTCAAAAAGAATCAAAGCAAGTTCTAGAGTAATAATTTCACGAGTGAAAATCACACAAGAAAGAAGAGAATGGTACAAGTGTTCAATCCATTCATCAATAGGCTCAAAATCTCACAAGGCATATTTCTATCATTCTCAATTCACCAATTTAACATTCAAATCCAAGCATGTGATTTTTAAGAAAGAAGAAAATTTATGCTATGACCCAAGATATGCTTTTTGCTACTTCTAAAACCATTTTTTTCTCAACTATGATGCGTCTCAAAAGTAAAATTACCTCTTCGGCAAAATTTACCCCTTACTCTGCCATCCTTAATTGATTTTGTTGTAGGTTTTTGACAGTCATCTCACTAAACATACTTCCCAATTTAAATGCGTCTCAGAAGTTAAATTACTCCTTACTCGGCCAATATTCATTGGTTTAGCAAGTTCATGAAAATCATATCATACTTCCCTAAATTTTTTTTTTACTATCCTTCCCCCCCAACTAGATCACAACATTATCCGCAATGTTAAAATATAGATGAGTGAAGGATAGAAGATATTACCTGCTGGAGAAATCTGACACAAATTGAAACAGAAACAAAGTACGATAAATAAAATCAAACCTATTAAAGGTGAAGTGTCAGATCTGGCTTTCTTTTCTTGCTGCTTCCCTCACTGCTTCCTGATGACCAATCTATCTGAGCTAGGACTTTATCAGGTTCATAAACAAAAGCTTCTAATTGATCAATCAGCTCATCAATAGTGGAGGTAGAGATAAGAAGTTTTCTTGCCGAAGGAGTGATAAATTTCTGTTCCACAGCTTTATCAAGAAAAAATGATAAAAGATCAAAGAAATTATGAACATTCAACAAACCAATAGGTTTATGGTGGATGTTCTGTTGGACCCAAGAGACAATTTGAAAAATTTCTTCCAAAGTACCAAAACCACCTGGTAAGGCAATAAATGCATCAGAGTTGTCAAGCATTTGTTTCATTCGTCCATACATAGATGATACCTGAATTTCTTCTCCAACTGTCTTGCCAGTGATGTTATTTTGAGCTAAAGGTCTAGGAATGACACCTAAAACCTGACTGCCTGCTACAAATACAGAGAGTGATATAGCCCCCATTAACCCACGACAACCACCCCCATATACAACATGAATATTCCTTGCAACAAGTGTTCGACCAAGAGCGCTTGCTATATTTACAAACTCTAAACCCTTCCCATAACTTGACCCATAAAAAACACAGAAATTTTTAATATTACGAACAGGAGGTCCCATAATTTCACCTTCCCTTGGAATGATTATGAGTTAGAGGAAAGTGAAGAGAATGGAGTGTTTAAATAGGAAAAAGAAGGGAAAAAGTAATCATAACACCTATATGGGTAGATTGGCTGTTGTCAGAAAAGTTTGAAAGTAAGAAACACGAAATCTTTTTTTTTTCATTGTTTTTGTTTTTGTTTTTGTTTTTGTTTTTTTTTAACTTTTTTTTAACTTCAAGAAAACCATCAGGGTAAAGAAGTCTAGAAACCCCTGAAGGACCCTACTCAAAGGATCGTCTATTCAAAAACCAAAATACAACAGAATCATACAAAGATAAAAGAAATATAATAATAAATGAGGACATACTTGTATGTACAGTTTTCATGGCGTATCTTTATACTGCATGTCATGAATGCAGTAGTGGCATGTATTTGAGTTGCGTGTCACCAGTGCAACATATGAATTCCATAAGGATTGCCGAACCGATAACAAGAACCTTTGAATCCTTTCCGTCCTGCTTACGGAAGAACAACCCTCTATCTTCCTGCAAACCTAATTAAAGGCCTGTATTCTAAGAAGATGGTACCTGACCGCAGCCAGTCAGAACTCGCCATAGAGACCTACTAATTAAAGTAAGTATACAGCTCAGCTAACAGTTTCCGTTCACTGTAAAGACGGGACACTTCTTTCTGTCCATCAGCGCTATAGAGCCTTGGTTCCAAGAACTGGGAATGTAGCACACGGCTCTCTACAGAGCATGGCACACGAACTTTATTTACATACTGGCGTGTGAAGGTCTCCTCCTGAGTCTGTGACAGGACGGGCATTCGCCCGGGGCTCCTAATCTAATTAAAGACCAAGTACAACTGTAGTTTCGCCCTCTATTTTTTTTTCAAGTTGTTAGAAACCTGATGAAAGATGGGTGTATACTTACTTGAGATTGGGATGGAGGTAGTTTGCTCTTTCGGCTTTGTGCCAAAGCATTGTTGACCAGTATTAGACCCATTCAAGACCAGCGCAACATAGGATTCCCAAAAGGGACAAGTGGCCATAATACGACTGGCTGCCTCACATGTGGGATACAATCTACCTTCTTTGTTTTTCAATTAAGAAGGCTGGATCAGGATGCATGCATTTTTCCATTCACGTTTTGTGTTACCAAAGCCAAACCTAAGATGTATACAAATTTTGTTTTTTAATTTTTAAAATCTTTTTTTTTTTTATTTTTATTTTTTAATTTTTTTGATGTTTTTTTTTATTTTTTTATTTTTTTATTTTTTTTTTTAGGCCGACGATATTTACATCCCCGTACAAAGGCTCCAAAATCTGGGAGGCAATTAAGCCGACTCAAAAATACAAACGAAATATTAAAAACTTACCTCAGCTTTGGTAGACAGGATCTTCTACCAAAGTCTCGACTACATCTGGATCTTTCAACTCAAGTTATGGCTTCAACTGCTAACCATTTACCTTCCTCCAATTTAATTTCATGAGAACAGACTAGGGGACGACCACATTTTTTATCAGGAAAACTCCAACCTTTATCAAGCAACTCCTTAAACTTTAGACTCCATCCCTGAGTGTCATGATTCTAAGTTAAATAAAAGTTAGTACAATTATCAAATACATTAGATGGATTACTGATAAAATTAAACTCAGAATTAACAAGAAGATTCTCAAGGGGATTAGAATCAAAGGTTGTAGAAAGTCCCTTCTCCATAATTGAGTCAATCATGTATGTTTGGTGACCCTTGTCTTTATTTTCTAGCTTAACAGGATTCTTTGTCACCTTAGGTTCGTTGGGTAGTTTGACATCACTACTATCTTGATTCTTTTTTACATCTTCTAGCTCATTCACACTCAAGGAGTTCATCATTCTAGATAGTTGACTTTTTATCTCATTACTTTCTTCAACAACCTTTCCATTCCTAAGAGTTATCACATAATTGACTTGATTTATTTGTTAGTTTTCTGAACTACCCTCATTTAGACAGTAGTGACCTTTGGGATTCGGTTGGGGTTGAGAAGGAAATTCTCCTTTCTCATGAATGGTGAGTGCAGAAGTAAGTTTGGAAAGAGTGTCTTTTATGTCAATCATGGTTTGAGTGTTTTGTTTATTGATGGCCTCTTGCTTTTCTATGAATGCACTCAATGTTCCTTCAAGGTTTTTCCTATATGGTGGGACATAAGGTACATATCCTTGAGGATTTTGAGAATCCTGTTGTTCCTGAGGAGGTGGTGGTTGCATAAATTGTGCTTGGTTATTATTCCTCTAACTGAAGTTCAGGTGATTTCTCCATCCTGGATTATAAGAATTTGAAAAAGAATAGGTGAATGGCTTTTTAAAATTGTTCATTGCATTTACTTGCTCATGCACAACTTCTTTAAAAACAAGAATATTAGGACATTCATTTGTTAAGTGTCCTAATTCATCACAAATATCACAAATATCTTCAATTTGCACATATTTGACTTCTTTTACTTTTCCTAATTCCATTGCTTCAATTTTTCTAGCCAAACTGGCAATCCTAGCATTTAAATCTTCTTCTAGTCTAAGATTATTTTTTTCTTTATTAGCATTTGCAAGGTTAGATCTAATTGAATTTCTAGAAATATTAGTATCATGCCAAGATTGAGAAATTTCAGCTAACTTGTCTAAATAATCTAAAGCTTTATCAGGTTCTTTATCAAGAAACTTGCCATTACACATTATTTCCATAAATTGTTTGGTTTCAGGTGTTAAACCTTCATAAAAGAAGCTTATAGTCCGCCATTTTTCAAAACCATGATGTGGGCAAGAGTTTAACAAATCTTAAAACGTTCCCAACTTTGAAAATACGCTTCATTTGAATTTTGGGAAAAATTTTGGATTTGTCTTTTCAAAGCATTGGTTTTATGTGTTAGAAAAAATTTCTTTAAAAACTCACTTTGCATTTCTTGCCATGTGCCAATTGATCTTGGTTTCAAAGCATTAAGCCAAGTTTTTGCTTTATCTTTCAAAGAAAAAGGAAACAATTTAAGCTTAACAATTTCTTCAGTGCAATTTTGATCATTGAAAGCAATACAGACTTCTTCAAATTCTTTTAGATGTAAATATGGGCTTTCATTTTCTAAACCATGAAAATTGGGAAGTAAAGAAATCATACCCGACTTAAATCTAAAATTATTAGCAGTAAGTGGAAAGATAAAACATGATGGACTAGAATTTCGAGGTGGTTGCAAATATGCACGCATAGTTTGCAATGGTTGATTTTCCAGTTCATCATGTATACTTTCATTGTCAGCTCGTTGTGTTCGATTTTCATGTTCAACATGTGCACCTTCAATTTCAGCCATTGTGTCAATTGTGTGTGATTGTGATTCAAAAAAATCAATATATAAAGACTAGGATTAATTTTAACCAAACGACTAGAATTTGAATCACAATACCAGTTAAGCATAAATAAGTGACATAAAATAAAAATAATATACAAGTAGGCGGTTGATAAACACATATTTTATTCATTAAGAAACCCTTATATTTAGTCATTTACACTCTCCATATTCTTAATTGATTGAGTTTGACATGATTTTGTGAGTTTGAGCTCACAAATGGAGATGGGTTCTGTCAGTAGAATCCGAACAGTGTGCACTCAAAAAAATCATATCTCAAGATGTAATAATGGAGATGGGCTGAAATTTGGACAGTGGATAGTCAAGATCCAAATAAACAACTTTCATGAAGAACATATTTTCAGAAAAAGAAGTCTAGTAGGTCATTTTGGGCTTGCAAGTCGGAACAGAGGTGCTGAAGTTGGGTTTGAGCAACCTACGGTATTTGGGACATATCTTGGGCTTAAGGAAGCCAAATTGGACGAACCAGCTATCCATTTTATAGCCAAGACAAGGATCTACAACTTTTATGAAGAACACTTTTCGTGGTTCTGAAGTATAGTGGGTCGTTTTTGGCTTCCAAGTCAGACACGAAATTTTCGTCCTCAACCACCCACTCATCCATCCACTAATCCACTCATCCATCCACTAATCCACTCATCCACTCATCCACTCATCCACTAACTCACCCATTCATCCACTCATACACTAATCCAACCACTTAACCACTCCACCCACTCATCCACTAATCCATCCACTCATCCATCCACTCACCCATTCATGTCCATAATTTCCCACTCACCAAAAGTCCTTTGGCATTTTTCACTAATTCAACCACTCAACCATTCCACTCACTCATCCACTAAACCAATCCACTAAACCAACCCACTAATCCATCCACTCAAACACTCCACTCACTCACCCACTCATCCACCCACTTCCCTTTGTCATTTTGTTACCTTAGACTTCTATAAAAGGCACCATTTATCATGAACAAGATGTAACTCTCCTTCATTTTCTCTCTTAGTTTCTTGTTTCTTCATAGTTTCTTCTTGTTTCTTCATAGTTTTTCTTGTGATTTCTTTCTAGCTATGTGTAACTAAACCTCCCTTGGTTAAGGGGGTGATGAAACCGCTAGTATTAATGTTGTAAACTTTGCATATTTGATTATTTCAACACGCTTATGTTTTTATTCATATATTTCTCAATCTATTGTTGGTATGAAGGTTTTTGTACTTGTTCCTACTTTCAAAGTAGTAGATCTAGGTTTATTATGCGCGGTTGCGGTAGTAGATCTAGTGGGATGTATGATGTTCATGTGGGTATAATTATCTTTGTGCTATTTGCCGCTTATAAAAGTGGTAGATCCGGGTTTATTATGCGCGGTTGCGGTATTAGATCTAGAGAAATATATGTTCTAAGTAATTTAATCCCTGTGTGATTAGACCTTAGTGTAATTGGTTTTCTAAATCTTAATGCAATTGTTGGATAGTTGTAAGAGCGGTTGCTTTATGACTAATCAGTGATTAAGAGTTGATTTGAGCGGTTGCTAAATTGACCAACACGTAAGGAAAACAGAGATTTACTCTCACAATTGCATAAAAACATAATTGAGCATGTTGGAATAAAAGGATATGTGGATTTACATTATCATATAAATCTAGTGGTGGATTCAATCTCTTAACCAATTTTCTTATATTGTTGATTTCATTTGTTTATTGTTATCTTTGAAGTTGTTCATTGTTCATCAAAACTCCAAAACCCCCCTTTTACTATTTATTGTTAATCAAAGTCTAAATTGGGAATTGTTTAATAGTGTTAATTGAATTGATTCTCTGTGGATCGACCCTTACTAACTACAACTAGTTGTAAGGTTTTTATTTTCTGGTGGGCCTGACAACTGATTTTTATCTTAATTTTAATCACTACATCCGCACGCATCAGCGGTATACACTGGCCGTTAAATATTAAGTAGGATGTGGTATAAACCAGCCACCCAAAAATAAAAATAAAAAATAAAAATACAGAAATTAAAATGTAGAAAATAAAGTGCAGAAAAATAAATGATAGAATTTAAAAGTTAGATTGCGAAAAATAAATGACAGAATTTAAAAGTTAGATTGCGAAAAATGTTTACAAAGATGGGGTAATAATGGACAAGTAGGCGGTATAAACCAGCCGTTAAATATTAAGAAGGATGGGGTAATAAACTAGCCACCAATTAAAAACAAAAAATACAAAAAATAAATTATAGGAAAGTAAAAGGGAGAGTTACCCCCACTAAATTAGTACGTAAAAATAAAAGGGAGAATTAACCCAACTGAGTTAATATATACAAAAGGTTAATTTTTTTAAATTTTTATTTTTTTACTATTCATTATTTACTATTCACGATTTACTATTCACTATTCACATTACTATTCATATTACTATTCATATACTATTTACGTACTATTCATATTACTATTTACATAAAAAAATTACTAGTTAGTGTGTTAGTAAATAGATGAACAAAAATAAAAAGAGTACAGGAAGAATATACCTAATAGTGAAGTTTACTTACAGAAAAGAGAACCTCAATATATTAGAACTTCAAATCAAGTCCCCGGCAACGGCGCCAAAAACTTGATGGGATATAATTATATTTAAAAGTTTCAACCCAAGTGTAGGTTGTCTTAAGTAATAAATTCTCGGGAGTCTAAGGTCGATCCACAGGGAATTGATGAAGGAAAACTAATTAATTGAGGTAAAGAGAAGATGTGTCACAAGATTAAAGGTGATATAAGTTGTTCACAAATGAAAAGGATTTGCTTGGGTTAGGAGATTCACTCTTGGTAATAAATTAAAAATAAGATTATTTCGTTTTATAACTCAATTGAAATCATGCATAATGAAGATTCCAATCGGAAGATTTAACATTCAAAGTTCAATCATGTAATCATATTATGGTTCCAATAATTATCTACTAATACTTGTAAATCGTCAAAAGCATCCAATGTGCCAATCCTATTGTCTACAATGGATCAAGATATTCATTATACAAGAAGAGTTTCTAAATTAATTAGAAACAACATACAACACATATTATATTTGCTTAATAGTATATCATTTAAGTACAAGAAAGAAATTAATCTAACCTTAATTTATTACCAAGAGCTTCACCTTTTTACCCAAGCAAGATGAAGATTAGTTACACATGAGAAAGAAGAAAAGAAAAGGAAAAGAAAAAGGAAAAGGAAAAACTTTGTTCGCAGCAAAATTCTCCTCCTCTGAATGCTTTAACCCTTCGTCTGTCGTCCGTATTTATAGAAATTTTTGAGGTTATCAGGCAATGAACAAGAACCATTGATGTCATGGATGATGTAATGCTACAGTACTTGATGATGTCATGCTGATGTCATGCTACAGTACTTGATGCTACAGTTTTTTTTTTTTTAGAAAAACTTCTATGCAATCAACTCCATTCTTCGATCCTTTGCATTTACCTAAAAAAAATACATAGAAATACGTAATTACAACACAATTTAAAATACTAAAAATATAACAAAACTCAAGAACAAACCCAATTAAAAAGATTAAAAAGAATGAAAAACACACAATGAACCGTAAAAATTATAAGTTTTGCAGGTTCATCAGTAATCGATTACATATCTCTGGTAATCGATTACTAACTCAACAAAACCTCTGTAATCGATTACGTAGCTTCCCAGAACAAGATTCGTAACTCCAGGGACTTGGTAATCAATTACATAACTCTGGTAATCGATTACCAGCTGGATAGAACCTCCGTAATCGATTACAGACAGTGTGTAATCGATTACGTGATTCCTAGAATCACGATTTTGTAATTCCAGAGGCTTGGTAATAGAATCTCCGTAATCGATTACATATAGGATGTAATCGATTACGTGATTCCCATAATCACGATTTTGTAACTCCAAGGGCTTGGTAATCGATTACAGCCTCTGTGTAATCGATTACCATGCATAAACTTGCAGAAAAATGATCTTTAAGTCATCTAAACTCAAACCAAATCAATCCATGACATTTTCAACATCATATTAGCTCAAACATGCATCCAAAATCATATAAAGAAAATCAATAGCTCATACAAATCCAACAAAATACACTATCATGAAAAACAACATAACAAAGAGGGAAATCTATACATGGATTCAACAATCAACAACAACCCACACAAGACATTTCCTTACTACCAAGATTGGTTGAAGAGGATCATCTCCCTCTTACCTAAATGAAGACAACACAATGGTGCTACTCCTTTTTGCTCTTTGATTTTCATTCTCCCCCTTCAAGAGAACACCAAAGTGAGTGACTTCCACATTGTACACTCAAACTATGGAAAGGTGAGTTCTTAGTTACATAGGTGACCAAGGAAAACGAAATAAGAAGAAAATAGAAGAAAGTTGAAGACTTTACCTCAAAGCTCAAAGCTTTAGCTTCAATGGTGGATAATGGAAGAAGAAGAAGAACCAAAGGATGACCACCAAGGAGGATGGTCTTGGGATGGTGTAATAAAGCTAGAAATGTGATGGTGAAGCAAACTATGGAGATTGCCTCCAGGAAATGGGTGTACGGTGGAGGAGGAAGAAGAAGAGAGAAATGAAGGAGAGAAAAGGTGATAAGTGTATTTGGTGTTTAGAAATGTGAGAATAAGGTAATAAAGTGGGGATGTGAATATTTAGGCTCCCAAATGTCCTCTGCCGTGAAGAAGAGTGGAGAGGGAAGAGAGAGAAAATGTGTTAATAAGGAAACTTCTTGGAAGCTTCCTATAATGGGTTTTGAATTAACTTTATCTTAATTTTGTAAATAAAGTTAAAGAATGTGACGCAGAGTAGATTTTGGATAATGTGGTAAGATTTTTATTACATACTATTATCCAATGGATAATAGTTACAGTCAACAGAAGTCAGTATTAATTAATTTGACGGATGAAATTTACACAGCGTTCTGTCATTCGTCTGTTGAATTTCTCTTGAAAAATGTAAAACCTCGTAAACCTTGTCCAGCCTCGGGTTTAGTAAGATCCCCCATCGATGTTTTCACAGATCAAGGTTCTCTGGGAAAAATATCTCATTTTCCCAGCTCCGCTCAATTTGCACGTAGAACGAAGAATAATATTAAAATATTCCACATTCTCTCTAAAATTCAGAAAAAATCCAGAAAATCACAAATATTATAAAATGAACATTCATAATAAAATAAATAAATTTTTGGGTGTCACAACTCTCCCAAACAAATAAGAATTTCGTCCTCGAAATTTTCATACCTTAAAATAATTCTGGGTATTGCTCCTTTATTTTGTCCTCTAATTCCCATGTCGCATCTCCAGTTGCCTCGCTCCAGATTACTTTCACCAATGAAATGTCTTTTCCCCTGAGTTGCTTCACTCTCCTATCCTCAACCCTTACAGGAGTTAATTCATAAGTCAAGTTCTCTTTTAATTGTACCGAATCATGCGTAATGACATGATCATGACTTGGAATGTATTTTTGGAGTTGTGACACATGAAAAACATTATGGAGATTTGAAAGGAAAGGGGGTAAAGCTATTTGGTAAGCAACACGACCTATCCAACGAAGAATTAGATATGGTCCAAGGAATTTTGGAGTGAGCTTTCTAGATTTGAGAACCCGACCGACCCCAATCGTAGGCGTGACTTTCAGAAATACATGCTCACCTTTTTCAAACTCAAGAGGTTTTCTTCTTTTGTCCGCATAGCTCTTTTGTTGACTCTGAGCCGTTCTCATTTTCTCTTGAATCATTTTGACTTTCTCAGTTGTCTATTGAATGAGATCAGGTCCGACTGTAAGTCACTCTCCATCTTGATACCAGCATAGAGGCGTTCGACGCCTTCATCCATATAGAGCTTCATAGGGTGCCATCTCTATGCTTGAATGATAACTGTTGTTGTAGGTGAATTCTACCAACAGTAAGATTTCATCCCAACAACCAGTTTACTCTATAGCACAAGCTCTCAGCAAATCCTCCAATGACTGAATTGTTCTTTTCGATTGACCATCAGTCTGAGGATTGTATGCAGAACTCAATCGTAGCTTTGTCCCCATTGCTTCTTGAAGACTATGCCAAAACTTCGATGTAAATCAAGGGTCTCTATCAGAAATGATGCTTGTAGATACACCATGAAGTCTGACAATCTCACCGATGTATAACTGAGTCAACTTCTCCAATGGATATTTGATGTTGATCGGTAAAAAGTGTGCTGACTTTGTAAGTCTATCTACAATTACCCATATTGAGTCATGACCTCTTTTTGTTCTTGGCAATCCAACAACAAAGTCCATGGCAATGCTATCTCATTTCCATTCAAGAATAGTCAGGGGTTGTAAAAATCCTGACGGTTTTTGATGTTCAAACTTTGTCTTCTGACAACCAAACAAGATGATATGCATCTAGCGATATCTCTTTTCATTTCATGCCACCAAAATAATTTCCTCAAGTCTTGATATATTTTGGTCATTCCAGAGTGCATACTTAACTGACTCGTATGAGCATGTTCAAGTATATACTTCCTGAGTTCCTCATCTTTAGGCATATATACTCTACCTTGGAATCTTAAAATTCCATCACCTCCTTCTTCTAATATTGATACACTGCCCTGCCTTATCAATTCTCTTTCCTCTCGCAAGAATTTATCCTCTTTCTGCCTTTCTCAGATATCTTCCAGCAAGTCATTCGAAATCGTGACCATGTTCATGCAGATTTTTCCCAGCGTCAACTCCACAAAAGACTATACGTCTCTGAATTGTTCTATCAAGTCTTTCTCTCTGATCATCATGGTAGAAACACTAACTGTTTTCCTACTCAAAGCATCAGCCACCATATTCGCCTTCCCAGGGTGATACTGAAGTTGGAAGTCATAGTCTTTCAAGAATTCTAGCCATCTTCGTTGTCACTTGTTCAATTCTTTCTGATCGTACAGGTACTTCAAACTCTTGTGGTCACTGAAGACGTTGAAAGTTGCTCCATACAGATAATGTCTTCATATCTTCAAAGCAAACACCACAGCAGCTAACTCCAAATCATGCATTGGGTAGTTCTTCTCATGCGCTCATAATTGTCTTGAGGCATAAGCCACCACTTTTCCGTTTTGCATAAGGACGCATCCCAAACCTTGATATGAAGTGTTACAGTACACCTCAAATGGTTCGTTTGGATTAGGCAGAACTAACACGGGTGAAGTAGTTAGTCTCTTTTTTAGTTCTTAGAAACTTCCTTCGTAAGCATCTGTCCATTTAAAAGTCTGATTCTTTCTGGTGAGTTGAGTGAGCGGTCCGGTGATTTAGAGAATCCTTCAATGAACCTCAGGTAATATCCTGCTAATCCGACAAAGCTTCGGATTTTCGTTACCGTCTTCGGATTTCCATTACTGTCTTCGACCTTTCCCATTGTAGCACAGCTTCTACCTTCGAAGGATCAATAACAATTCCTTTCTTCGAAATCACATGGCCCAAGAATTTTACTTCATCCAACCAAAACTCACACTTGGACAATTTAGCATACAACTCTTTCTCCTTTAAAATCTAAAGAACTATACCGAGATGCTCAGCATGATCATCCTGATTTTGTGAGTAGATCAAGATGTCATTAATGAAAACAACGATGAATCTGTCCAAATAAAGATGAAAGATCCTATTCATATAGTCCATAAAGACAGCAGGTGCATTAGTCACGCCAAAAGGCATTACCAGATACTCGTACTGTCCATAACAAGTATGAAAAACCATTTTGGGAATATCTTCCATTTTCACTCTAATTTGGTGGAAACTTGATCGCAAATCGATTTTGGAAAACACCGCTGCTCCCTTCAGTTGGTCCATTAAGTCATCTATCATCGGCAATGGATACTTGTTCTTAATTGTGACCTTATTCAATTGATGATAATCCACACATAATCTCGAAGTACTGTCCTTCTTCTTGACTAGTAACACTGGTGCTCCCCAAGGTGATACACTGGGTCTCACGAATTGTTTCTCCAAAAGCCCTTCCAATTGCCTCTTGAGCTCAGCTGGCATCATACGGTAAGGTGCTATAGAGATAGGACTAGCTTCGGGTACCAAGTCAATAGCAAACTTGATCTCCCTTTCCGGTGGCAAACCAAGTATATCTTCGGGGAAAACTTTAGGAAACTCTCGAACTACAGAGATTGCGTCCACATCCACCTTGTTCTCTGTAACACCCTCCTTAGGGTATCATATTTTCGACTCCCAACTCATGTTCTGAAAAGAAGTTCATAAAAGGTTTGAGTTATAAAAGGTGAGTTTTAAAATTTCCTTTTCTTGCTGAAGATAGAAACATAATCTTACTGATATTTATAAGTAATACTGAAAATTAAATTTAAACTCTTTAATATATAATATTGACACTAATTAATATCTAACAGTCTAAAGAGAAATACAAAACTAACAGACTCTCTTTCTTAACAGTAGCAAACCCCATCATGGGTCCTACTTAATAGCACGGTACAACACTAATGATAAAAAAACTCTACATACTTATTCCTTCTTGTATCCATCTGGATGCATCAGACATCTGTTCTATGTCAACACTGCACGCTATCAAATCTGGAATGGTCATTCTCTGATGTTGTCTCCGATCTCAGAGTATCTATCACCCGTTATGTCTAAGACAACTCGTTCCTTCTACTATATAATTTTTACAATACAAACACAGCAAAACAATATAACAAAGAGGTGAGATCACCTACGCCAATACCAACATGGTAGCACAGAGATAATACAATAATATATCATACAGATATATCATACCATCAACATTAATCAATTATCATCATCAAATCATTTACCAATTCAATTATCATCATCATCATCCAAGTATTCAAAACAATTGTCATAGCCAATATTCCTCAATTAATATATTATACGGATATAAATGCTCAGATTCATGCATGCACACATAGACTCAATGTCCTACTCCATGGAGCTAATACTCAGTTCGGAGAAGTCGATCCGAAAGATCTGTCTGTACCAAAATGCCTCAGACCAAGTGCTATAATCCTCATTTTGATTTTTGCACATCTAGCATATACACGACAGTCTTTACGAGATCATGATTAAGAATAGTGTCTCGGTCAGGATCGTCGGTGCGTTGCATCAGTCTAACCTACGGGAAGAAGCGCGACCAACCACCCGTGTAAGCAACCCGCACCCCGATGTCCCCAACGTCAACAAGTGACTTACACTACGCATATCGCACCCACTCAAGAGGTGTATGTCTCTCCTAGGCAAATAGCCTCATACAGTCCCTCGGACCTTTCCAATGCATGTTCAATGCACCAATGCCAATCATAGGCAAAATTTATCATTTTCTCATACAGTGTCCATACACTAGTTCATGCATATAAAATGCACCAATGCCAATCACAGGCAAAATTCACCATTTCATATTCAGGGTCCACACATTGGCCCATTCTCAATTTAATTTCATAATCTCAAAATCAGGGTCCACACACTGGCCCAACAGTAATAATACTGTATTTTCAATAGCGAAATCATATTATCGCGTTTCCATAGTCATAAAACACTTTCATCATGTTTTCACAATCGTGCAACATTTCTGTTACGTTTTCATAATTCCGCAACACTTTAGTTACATTTTCAAATTACGTATTGATTTTTCAACATTTTCTGAATCGCGTAAAAATATTTACACGTTACTCAAATCGCATAGCGATTTTCCACCATTTTCACAATCGCGTAACTTAAAAATCATTCTTTTAAGTCGTGTAAACCATTTTCCATCATTTTCAAAATATTTAAACACTTTCCAAATTGTGTAGAAATATTTCAACATTTTTCAAATCACGTAGCTTAAAAATCACGTTTTTAAGATACGTAAAATATTTTTCACCATTTTACAACCACGTAAAATATTCCTTAATATTCCAAACATTATTTCGGACTTCCAAACAAATCAATATCATTTCTAACATCATTTTTCCATTACGAAAAATATTTCTCAACCTTCAAAAATTCCATTTCCACTTTTCTCAAAATATTATGATTTTGTACTTCCTTTTCCATATTTTCTTACTCAAGAAAATCTTTTTCCACATTTCTTTACTCAAGAAATCTTTTTCCACAATATAATCCACAAAAGAAATCCTTTTTCAAAATATAATCCGCAAAATCACTTTTTTCATTGATATAAATCAATGTTTCAAATCTTAAAATTTTACTAACGCTCTCCAAAATCCAAAGAATGAGTTACACGTTAGAAAATATCAAATCACTCTTATATTCTCTATTTTTCTCAAATCAACTCTAAAATCAAATCTCTTCAAAAATAAATTGAGGTGTGTTTGAACCTCTCTTTTCCATTTACATACTAAAATTTATTTCTTAAGTGAAAAAACACTCTGATTCCCTTTCCAAAAATCCTTGTACTAAATCATTTTGTTCAAACATTTTGTTTCCACTTTGAAATCACTTTGTTTCATAAAAACTATTCCAACCTCTCCAAACACCGTGAAGTCTTTGGCCATTAAAGCCATCATATACTTTTCCTTTATAAAATCAAGGTATTCCCAAACCTTCAAAACCGTGGTACTTGTTTTCAAATGGTCATCAAATATTTTTCCTTCTAAATTGATATGGTTCTACACAAACAAAACCATTAAAAATTCTTTACAAAAATTGTGAGCACTTGGTCTTTGAAATCAAATCATTTGTTCATTTTCATTCTTTACTTTCTTTGCAAATCCTTAAAATCATCAACTCATTGCTCTTTTCATTTAAAACTCTTGTTTAGTAAAATACCTAGAGACTTTTTACACAAAATAAATCAATAAAAATCCTTCTAAAAACCGTGTTCATGTACTCTTTGAAAGATAAACTCTTTGTTTATTTTTCTTATTTTTCTAAACATCTCATTTCATCATTCATGAAAATATTAATTTATGACACCTATCTTGAGGTGTCTTGGCCAAAATTCACCATTTTCTAGGGACCAAAAATTAATTTCCTTGTTCTTGAAAAATTTCAACATAAACCCTCATCATGGGTATCAAAACCGTAGCCCTCTTCCTTTGGCCATTGGAGCCAAAAATTATAAGCATACCATATAAGCCATAAAATCATGCAAAGCATATCAAGCATAGGCAAATAATCAAAGCATATAAACACCCACAAATTATTACATGACCATGGATATGAATCCTCACATGGATTCACCATCCATCAAATACACAAACCATCTCTCACCACCATACTTGGTTGGTGAGATGAATCTCCCTCTTACCTCTTGAAGATCCTCAAAAGCTCCTTGTTTTGCTTCTCTTTCCAAGTCCTTCACCACCAAGGGCTTCTCAAATACAAAACAAAACATATATTTATTAGTAAATCAAGCTTGAACAAGATAAACCATAGATCAAACATGGCTTAGAACCTTGAAAATCAAAAGAAAAGTGAAGATTAATAAACTTCACCAATAAAGCTCCAATCTTTAGCTTGAAGAACAAGGTTGAAGATGAATGATTTAGAGAAAGTCTCCAACACGAAAATTGCTTAGAATATCATGTAGATTTAAGATCTATGGTTGGATGAAATTAAAAGAGCTTGGATGGTGATTTTATGTGATATGGCCAAAATTCCTCCTGAAGAACAAGGTTGGAATTTTTGATTTTTGTGAAAGATAGGCTTCTTAGACTTGGTTAAGGTAAAGAATGAAGTGAAAACACTTGGTTTTCCTTCCTATCAATTTCGTGGAGCTCCTTGGAAAATCCCTAAAAATCATAAACAAATCTTAAAATCAATAACAAGTGAAAGAATAGATAAACCATGATTCAAGCATGGCTTAGAAAATCAAAACTAAAAGATTGGGTGAAAAAACATGAACTTTACCATTTTTGGTAGAAACTTGAAGCTTGGATTTGAAACTCAAGATGAATGATTTAGTGAAAACTCATAACTAAAGATGTTCTTAGAATGATGTAAGGATTCAAGAAACTAGGTTGGATAAATTTTTTGAGTGATGGAAGGTAATCTTAGAGTGCTTGGCCGAAACTAGAGGAGAAGAGAAATGGAGAGAAAGCTTTGATAACTTAGCTTCTTGAATTTGATCAATAATGATCAAAATGAAGTAATAATGGTCTTGAAACCATTCTATGCTCTTAAGCACTCACCAAAACCGTCCCCCCCTCCATGCATTCTCCTAAGAGTGCAAATAATTCAATTATGATGCATAATTGACTAAGACACCTAATAATGGTCATAAAGCTTTTCTTTAGCTCCAAAATGAAGCACAAAACTGTCCCCCCTCCATGCATGCATTCCATAATGTTGTCATCTTTTTCAAGCCACCATTTAGAGCATTTTAGGCCATTGATTAGATCAACGGTTAGGATTAAGGTAGACTTTTGATTAGAAGACTTAATCTAGGCCATTAGATCTTTCTCCTTGAAATTCTAGCCATTTGATACATCTCCAAAAATGAAGGGTCAAGATTACTCCTTCTTACTTTAATCCAAGGGTCATAATTAGTCATAGCCATTTTAGAAGACCAAATCTCCACCATTGATTAAATCCAAATCCAATGGTTATAAATGATCCATCTCTACCATTGATTTAATCCAAATCCAACGGTCACAAATGGTCCTAGCCACTTTATAAGATCAAATCTCCACCCTTGATTAATTCTTCATCCAATGGTTGTAAATGGTCATAGCCATTTTATTAGACTAATCCTACATCATTGATTAAATCAACAGTTGATATCAAAGTCTTCAATATTAGACTTGCTTCCTATTGGTCCATCAAAAGCTTTAAACTTGCTTCCTATTGGTCCGTCAAAAGTTGTCATAACCACTATTGTTGACTTATGCAGTATAATTTCTATTTTTATCTGCTAAAACCCCACGAAAGAATATATTTACTGTATTTTTATTGCCCGATAATTAAATACAGTATAAAACACAGTACAAGAAATTTTCTAAAAATTGTTTTCGGATTCAGGTTTAGTAAAATCCCCTGTCTCCGTCTCAACAATACAAATTTTTCTATACGTAGAAAAATTTTCATGTTTTAGGACTCGACCCAGGCCCACGTAGGACTATTGGTACCCACAAACAGCCCAAAAACAACCAAATAACCATAAAAATTTATAATCAACCACAAAAATCACAAATATTAGAAAACATATGAAAATTAAATCAAATTGTTAAAAATAATTAACAGTCAAGAGAAATAAATACATAAAGATTTTCCCCCGCCTGAAAATTATTATTTTCTTGACACAGAGTAAATCACTCAAAACGATCAAATACGCTGACGGAATATTCAAAATAATTTTATAGTACACTAAAATCACTAAACAGTAGAATTCTGTTAACTGTCAAAATTACTGTCAACTATTTAGGAAGTTTGGGGTGTTACATTCTCGACTTTCAAAGAAGATATCAACGTGTATCCCCGAGCTCCTTCTTTCAAGACAGTCTTCGCTTGGTTAGCAGTCACAAATCCAGAATTCCCATCCAAAGAAAAAATTATTATTTTTCTAGAACAATCTAATAGGAAATGGTTAGCAGATAACTAATCCATCCCTAAGATCACATCTAACTGAGATAAGGGCAAACATATCAAATTGATAGAAAAGATTCGACTTTCAACAATCAATGGGCAATTTAAATAGACTTTGGTAGTGACGACAAGTTTGGCAGTTGGAGTTGAAACAGTCAAATCAAATGGCAAAGAAGACATAGGTAAATCAAGTCTTTTCACACAGTCATATGAGATGAAAGAATGAGTTGCACCTGAACCATACAATACAATTAAAAGATTACTTTCAATGACACCTTCCCCTTGTATAAGATCTTTGGACTCGGAGGCCTCAGCACCACTCAGGGTGTAAACCCGACCTCCAGCCTGCGATTTAGAGGTCCTAACAGCGTTGATGGAAGGCTCCGCCTTGGTCTGATTACAGTCACGAGAAACGTGTCCCGGCTTCCTGCACCTAAAGCAGATAAACCCCTTGATAGTACAGTCTCTAGTGTAGTGCTCCTTTCCGCACTTCATGCACCTCGGTGTAGATGCCGCATTCTGCCCTGTCCTTCCTGGACTTCCAGTTGGACTTCCACTCGGCGCTCTTTACTGTTGATTTCCAAATGGTCTGGGATAGGGTTTCTTCTGATGATGAGCAGCACCACTGCTTCCTCCTCTTTGGGACCGAATTGGCCCAAAGTTTCTATTTCTCGCCTCATGCGCTTCGTCCACACTTTGCTCCCGACAGCATGTATCGAGTAGCTCAGAAAATTGGATAATCTTCAGAGTTATGACAACTCTCTTCACGTCATGTCTCAGGCCTTCTTCAAATTTCTGGCATTTCCAAGCTTCATTAGGTTGATGTTGAAAGTAAGTTGAGAACCTCGACAAGCTCTAAAACTTAGCAGCATATTAGGTCACAGTTATACCCCCCTGCCGCAAACTCAGAAATTCCATTTCCCTTGCGTGTCTGGCACTCTCAGGGAAATACTTGTTCAAGAACCTTTCCTTGAATACTTCCTAAGTTATCGCCCTATTTTAAGCTTGCAGCAATCTTTGCTCTCCAGTCCACCAGTATTCAGCATCTCCTATCAGCATAAATGCAGCATAGGTCACCTTTCGGTCATTGGCACAATTCATGCCAGTAAATATCTTCTCCAGCTCTTGGATCCAAAGCATAGCTTTCTCAGGATCAAACTCTCCTTTGAACTGCGGAGGGTTAGCGAGACGAAATCCCTCTAAGTTCTGAGTATCAGCCATAGCTTCTAGTTGTTGTGCAGTTCTCGCTTGTTGTTGAGCCATTTGCTGATTTTGCTGCAACATTGCTTCAGCCATTTTCTATATTGCTTCTATCGCAACAGCCATATCACCTCTGCGAGCCATAGTTTCTTTCAAATCAAACTACACACAATACAGAGAAAAGTCAAATGTATCCTTGCGGAATACCAAACACAAGGAATCACAGAGAATCACATAACACAAACAAGACAGTCCAAAATCACATGACCTAAAAGAAAACATAAACCGAGAGCTCTGATACCAAGACAATGTAACGTCCCTTTTTCTATAAGTAGTCGCAAAGAAGGGACGTCGCACCATTATTAAGCGAAACATAAAACGAGGTAAAGTAAACCTTTGCGGGAAATAGTAATTGTTTTTAAAACTCGTAGTCCCGATTCATTTTATTATAATTTAGGTTCCTTTATAAATATCACTATGTATATTATTTTTTTTTTGTTAAAATTATAAATCATTATCGAGTAACATTAAGAGAGTCAAGTTAAAATCTATTACGTGTAGAGATCTTAAACAATGCAGTTACAATAAATAAAATTTGACAACATATATTTGTTTAAGAGCCTGTTTAATTACATTTCCAAAATGGACAAAAAACAAAATATGTACCCACCCAAAGATATATAGATTACCCCAGCATGTACAGCAAAACGTCAGGCTTCCGAAAAAGATAAACGGTTAGCGATCAGTAGCTACCAATAAGTATCAGTTCCTATGGCTGACGAGAAGGGACCGTAGCCGGGTCCTCCTCGGGGTCCTCTTCGTCCAAGGAAACATCCATCGGAGCGACAGAGCAACGGGCAGAAGCCCGAGCAGTGGACAAAAAGGAGTCATCACGTGGGGTGTAGTACATATCAGCCCACATGTTCCTAACGGGCATGTAAAACTCCAACCAGACAAAAGCATGAAAATAAAAAATGGAGGCGTCATAACGACCCCATGCAAGGGACACCGTCAGCTCCCCATGATATACACAGCGATCCGTTTGCACGTTAATGTGCCAGCAATCAGTACCTCCGTGAAAGTTGATCCGCATGTAGCCAAAGAACCTACGGGGACGCCACGACATCCTCAAACAGCTTCAATCGTAGTCTAGCCAGAAGCCTGGAAACTCATGAGCTTCCTTATCTTCTTCACGAACGTCTTCTCAGAGGTATGCAATCCGACAGAATACACAAATAGAGAGAGAGTATAGAAAAAGGTGAGACACCCAGCTTTCAGTACCAAAATGGCAGCAAGAAAATTAAATGGCGCTGGACGCCTATATAAAGCACAGTTCATAAATCCAAGTGCAATAATAATTGGAAAGTAGCAATAAGAGTAAAACAATAATGAATCACCATAAGCATTATCCATAACAGGTAAACAACATCAACATTCCCAAGAATCAAATAATTATTGCAACTATAATAGCAAATATATTTTACAATTATAAATGCTCATGCCCAATGAACCTTGTGACTGACAACCCACAAATGCAAAGGGTACCAAAAATTCCTACTCCATGGAGCTAGACAATACATTTTTGGAGTGAATGATCAAGTAGTCATGCCAGTGTATCGTTAGCCTTAAAAATAATGTGCTCATCTCATAAAAACATTTATGCAAAATGGCTCACACATGGCACCTCAACAGTTGATCGCGATATAGGACAACGTCCCAGTCAGGATCGTCGGTGTGTCGCATTGGTCTATCCCACGGCCCCAATGGAGCTACCACTATCTATTGTGAGACACCCACACCCCGACGCCCCCAGGGTCAACAACATATGACACCTATGCTTAGTCTACCCACGCCCGCGCAAAGGTGTTATTCAAACTCCTAGGCACACATAGCCTTTCAACAATGTCCAACGGACAACACATATGCATGACGACACAATGTCCAATCATGTATGTTCATCAATGATGCATTCATCATAGCGTATCACAATGACATATATATTCATTTTCAATATTAACATGTCATAATTTCATTAAGAACTTGGTCCCACATAGGAACTCACAATTAAGATTAACCATTCTTAGTATCAACACATATGCATGTTCATCATTTCATACATACCAAAATTTCCATGTTATGGATTCCAAAAATTTCACTTTCAAGATCATTTCCCCATTATAGGTTTGGATATACAATCCTATCATATTTAAGTGAAATAAAATCCCCAAATCTAGGGTTTAAGATTTATGTTTGAGTTACAAGGGATAAGGAACCATATTTCCATCATTTTTAGCTCAAAATCTCATTTTAAGACCCTAGTAATCGATTACATATCTCTGGTAATTGATTACCAGCTCAACAGAACCTCTGTAATCGATTACAGACTAAATGTAATCGATTACATAGCTTCCCAGAACAAGATTCGTAACTCCAGGGACTTGGTAATCAATTACATTACTCTGGTAATCGATTACTAGCTAGATAGAACCTCCGTAATCGATTACAGACAGTGTGTAATCGATTACGTGATTCCCAGAATCACGATTTTGTAATTCTAGAGGCTTGGTAATCGATTACATATCCCTAGTAATCGATTACATGCTAGACAGAATCTCTGTAATCGATTACATACAGGATGTAATCGATTACGTGATTCCCAGAATCACGATTTTGTAACTCCAAGGGCTTGGTAATCGATTACAGCCTTTGTGTAATCGATTACCATGCATAAACTTGCAAAAAAATAATCTTTAATTCATCTAAACCCAAACCAAATCAATCCATGACATTTTTAACATCATATTAGCTCAAACATGCATCCAAAATCATATAAAGAAAATCAATAACTCATACAAATCCAACAAAATACACTATCATGAAAAATAACATAACAAATAGGGAAATCCATACATGGATTCAACAATCAACAACAACCCACACAAGACATTTCCTTACTACCAAGATCGGTTGAAGAGGATCATCTCCCTCTTACCTAAATGAAGACAACACAATGGTGCTACTCCTTTTTGCTCTTTGATTTTCGTTCTCCCCCCTTCAAGAGAACACCAAAGTGAGTGACTTCCACATTGTACACTCAAACTATGGATAGGTGAGTTCTTAGTTACATAGGTGACCAAGAAAAATGAAAATGAGAAGAAAATAGAAGAAAGTTGAAGACTTTACCTCAAAGCTCAAAGCTTTAGCTTCAATGGTGGATAATGGAAGAAGAAGAAGAACCAAAGGATGACCACCAAGGAGGATGGCCTTGGAATGGTGTAATAAAGCTAGAAATGTGATGGTGAAGCAATCTAGGAAAATTGCCTCCAAGAAATGGGTGTATGGTGGAGGAGGAAGAAGAAGAGAGAAATGAAGGAGAGAAAAGGTGATAAGTGTATTTGGTGTTTAGAAATGTGAGAATAAGGTAATAAAGTGGGAATGTGAATATTTAGGCTCCCAAATGGCCTCTGCCGTGAAGAAGAGTGGAGAGGGAAGAGAGAGAAAATGTGTTAATAAGGAAACTTCTTGGAAGCTTCCTATAATGGGTTTTGAATTAACTTTATCTTTATTTTGTAAATAAAGTTAAAGAATGTGACACAGAGTAGATTTTGGATAATGTGGTAAGATTTTTATTACATGCTATTATCCAATGGATAATAGTTACAGTCGACAGAAGTCAGTATTAATTAATCTGACGGATGAAATTTACACAGCGTTTTGTCATTCGTCTGTTGAATTTCTCTTAAAAAATATAAACCTCGTAAACCGTATCCAATCGCGGGTTTAGTAAGATCTCCCATCGATGTTTTCACAGATCAAGGTTCTCTGGGAAAAATATCTCATTTTTCCAACTCCGCTCAATTTACACGCAAAACGAAGAATTATATTAAAATATTCTGCGTTCTCAGAAAAATTCAGAAAAAAATCCAGAAAATCACAAATATTATAAAATGAACATTCATAATAAAATAAATATATTTTGGGGTGTTACATGTTGAACCTTATAAATGTATGTTATTATTAAAAATTGATTATATGCTATTGTGAGTCCATGTGTGGGACCAAAGACTTGTTGATGTTTAATTTGACCAAATTGTGGTATGTTTTATGAGAAGTATATTATTGATGAATATACATGATATGCATTGAGTCATCATGCATTTGTGAAAATCCGTTAGACTCTGTTGTTAAGGTTGTGTGTGCCTAGGAGATTAAATTACACCTTAGTGCGGGTGTGAATAGACTAAGTGTAGGTCATATTGTTGGCCTTGCTATGGGATAGATCGATGCAAACACATCGACGATCTAGACTGAGACACTGTCCTATATCGCGATCTTGTTGAGAGTGCCATGTATAAGCCATGTTGTGCAAAAGATTATTTTTCTGATAAGCACTTCATTTATAGGCTGACGAGATACTGGTATGACTCCTTAATCATTTTCTCCGAATGTTTATGTATAGCTCCATGGAGTAAGATTTTTGGTACCATATATATTATGCATTGTCCGTCTCATATTTCTTCTAGCATGAGTGTCTATAACTATTAAATTATCTCTTTTGATGTTGTAATAAATATCTAATTGATGAATTGCTTACTGCTTGAGACATTATTGTTGTTTCTCTTTTATTACTTATTTTTGTTATTACTGTTGATATATATATATATATATATATATATATATATATATATATATATATATATATATATATATATATATATATATATATATATATTGTGATGTTATATGGGCGTCTTACGCTGTTCTGTTTTCTTACTGCCATATTGGTATTGAATTCCGGGTGTCTAACCTTTTTCATGTATCCCTGTATTTCTATTTTATTTGTGTGCTTCTGAGAAGACGTTCGTGAGGAAGGGGAAGCACTCGAGTTCCTTGGTTTCTGACCTGACTGTGACAAGTGCTTGTTCGAAGATGTCATCTC
Source organism: Ormosia emarginata (assembly GCA_029884605.1). Lineage (NCBI taxonomy): Eukaryota > Viridiplantae > Streptophyta > Magnoliopsida > Fabales > Fabaceae > Ormosia > Ormosia emarginata. Next base: position 28,927,681 of record JAQQTP010000079.1, on the reverse strand, counting down.
GTCCGCATAGATTTCTGGGATATGCGAGGATGACTTTCCACGGAGGTCCTGATTATTGGCATATAAACCTGCGCACGGATCGTTGTATTTATCATGGGGACTTGACGGCGTCGCTAGCTTGGGGTCACTATGACCGACCTATTTTTAACTTTACTACTTTTGTTCATCTAGAGTTTTACCTACTTATCCGTGATTTGTGGGATGATTTCTATTACACCCCACAAGAGGATTCATTCCTATCTACTGCACGAGCCTCTGCTCGAAATTCGGTCACTCCGATGATGATTTCATCTGACGAGGAAGATCCAGAGGAGGATCTTGTCACGGTTCCTTCTCGTCAGTCTTAGGGGGCTAGTACTATCGGTGGCTACTGATGGCTATCCATATATCTATTTGGGAAGCCTGATGTTTTGCTATTTTGATGGGTTGTATATTTGTAAACATCTTGGGGTGGGTAAAGATTTTGCATTTTGTATACTTGATGATGTAATTAAACATGCTTGATACAAATATATATATATATATATATATATATATATATATATATATATATATATATAATGTGGATGTGTGGTTTTCTTTCACGCCGATGTTTTTACTGTAACTACATTTTATTATTTTCTCACTACAAAGAAAATAATATTCAATACTTGATTACTATACAATTACAATTGAAGATGTTTATTCATATATTAAATGAACCAGGTCTTAATTTATGATTTGTTATTTTTTTCATTTTATTTTGGTGTGATGTTCCCTCTTCTTCTAGAAAAAGAGCCGTTGCAATAAGGCTAAAGTTGAATTAATTGCCCATTTGTCTTCCCCAAAAATAGTCGGAGAAGTTCGTTCCTTTTTAGGACTTGCAAGATTTTACAGAAGATTCATTAAGGACTTTAGTGCCATATCTAAACCATTATGTAATCTTCTATTGAAAGATGCACCATTTGATTGGACTCAAGAATGTCAAAAATCTTTTGAAAAATTAATTAGTCTTCAGACATCTGCTCCTATCATGCAATCTCCTGACTAGTCTTTGCCTTTTGAGTTAATGTGTGATGCTAGTGATTTTGCTGTGGACGTTGTTTTAGGCCAAAGAAAGGAAGGTAAGCCTCATGTGATTTATTATGCAAGTAGAACTTTAAATAATGCACAAATGAATTACACCACTACTATGAAAGAACTACTTGTTGTAATATTTACACTGGACAAATTTCGATCTTATTTAATTGGTTCTTCTATGGTGACTTTCACCGATCATGATACCGTTAGATATTTGATGTCTAAGTAGGATGCCAAACCAAGATTGATACGGTGGATCTTGTTGCTTCAAACATCACAATAAAAGATAAGAAAGGAGCCGAAAATATTGTCGCAGATCATTTGTCCAGACTTACAACAGGCTCACCTTTTAATAGCACACCCATCAATGATTCTATTCTCGATGAATTTTTATTTTTTATCAATTCATGCCTTGGTTTGCTAACATAGTCAACTTTCTTGTAACAGGAAAGATGTCACCTCAATGGACGCACCAAGATAGAAGGAAATTTTTTACAGAGGTGAAAATTTTTTATTAGGTTGACTCATACTTGTTCAAATATTATCCTGACCAAATCTTTTCGAGATATGTGCTCGACAGTGAGGTAGGTAGTGTTATTAAATTTTGTACTCAGAAGCATATGGAGGTCACTTTTCTTTAAAGAAAACAACTGCAAAAATATTGCAGTGCGGATTTTATTGGCCCACTTTATTTAAGCACTACTATAATTTTTGCAAAAGTTATGAAAACTATCAGAAATTGGGCTCCATTTAAAAAAGAAACATGATGCCTCTGAACCCTATCCTTGTCATTGAAATTTTTTATTGTTAGGGAATTAATTTCATGCGCCCATTTCCATCCTCATTTGGATTTTTGTATATTTTGATTGCAGTTGATTATGTCTCAAAATAGATTGAGGCAATTTCATCCCGACATAATGATCATAAAATTATTCTCAAAGTTTTAAAAGAAAATGTCTTGTGCCAATTTGGAATCCTTCGAGCTATCATTAGTGATGAGGAAACACATTTTTGCAATAAACCATTTGAATCTTTAATGAAGAAATATGGTATTACACACAAAATTGTCACCCCTTATCACTCTCAGACAAATGGACAAGTTGAATTGGCAAATAGGGAAATTAAACAAATTTTGGAAAAAAACGGTTAACCCAAATAGTAAAGATTGGGCTTTTAGACTAAACGATGAACTTTGGGCTTACCGTACTGCTTTCAAAATATCCTTGGGCATGTCACCCTATCAGTTAGTCTATGGAAAATCTTGTCACTTGCTTGTAGAATTGGAACATAAAGAATTTTGGGCCATTAAAGCTTTCAACCTAAACCTTGATGATGCTTGCAAGATACGCAAACTGCAATTAAATGAACTTGAGGAATTAAGAAATGATGTATATGAAAACTCAAAGATTTATATAGTTAGAACAAAAACTTTTCATGACAAGACAATTTTGAGAAAATCTTTTGAAATTGGCCAAAAAATTCTGCTTTATAATTCTCATCTACACCTATTCCTTGGAAAATTGAGATCTAGGTGGAGTGGTCCTTTTGTTGTTAAACATGTGTATCCTGTAACACCCTTGTGGGGATGTCACATATATAAAGAGAAATAAATAAAATCTACCCAAGTTGTAAAATATTTATTACCTATTAATATGGGTTGTAAAATAATTCATGTTAAATAGAATATTATTAAATAAAATAATGCGGAAACATAAAGTAAACAGAACAACATCACTCATAATATACATATGGTCCAAGTTATAAGTTATACAAATAATTTACAACTGCAACTACAAATATTTAAACAGAAACAGTAAAGAAAAATAGTAAAGAGTCAATATATACATACGCAGACGCGCCCAAAAATACATCATAAATATTTGATCCTCTGATGGATCACTCTCAGGAAACTCATCAGAAGATAAATATTCAGGATGCCTCGACACTCGGGGGACATGAGACCGCGCGCCGATACGAGAGTCATCTCACTAGGCTCAAGGACACACCACCCCGCAACGCCTAAGAGATAAAGGCAACTCTAAATGCGAAACACAATAGTCGTCATGACCGGCTCTCCATCAAACTCATGTCGTATGGACACAGTCAACCGTCCCATGTACGTCACAGAGTCTCTGTCTCCCCTCAGATGCCAAGCTAACGATCCACCATGAAACTCGAGTGTCACAAATCCCAAAAATCCTGGCACCGCCATCCTAAACTAATCAGTCTAATAGGTATGGATGATCAGATGGTTCTTGGTCGTCGTACTGATCTTCGGCTTGCTGCTTCTCTTCCTCCTCAGGATACAAAATCTCAAGAGGCTGTTCCTCTTCCTCAAACTCTTTACCACGTAAAATAAATATACAGAAAACATATACAATAAAGAGGTAAGACAAACTAAAATCATCACAACATGGCAAATAAGAAAACGACAAACAACAGATATACAATTCATGCAAAATGAAAAACTATAACAGTAATTTAATAACAATATAGTGTAAAGATCTAATTATCATAACAACACACGATATCACAATTAAAACAATAACACATACAATATAATATCACGATAAAATAAATTCAGAAAAGACAATTTCTCAGAAAAATAACCAAATAAATAAATAAATAGATTAAATAAATAATGTTCAAGATATAATTAAATGCAACATGACACGATCCTACTCCATGGAGCTAAACACAAACAGATATCAGAGAGAGAATGACTCGCAAAATCTATTAGTACCACGGCTGCCCAACCAAACTATTGCGCTGTCACACTTTGCGTCTATAGCCCCACGTCATATGGAATCCATCCTCCAAAGCATGGTGTAGTTCACGGTCTCACATTGTGGCACTACAGGCAATGTACTATTAGACTTTACGAAATCTCGATTAAAAATAGTGCGTGTCGAGTTCATTAGTGTGCTATCGGTTACCACAGCCCAGCGGAGCGACCGATTGTCCATATATGGAATCCCGTACACTAACATCTCCAAGTTCATAAAGACAATGAACCACACTACGTTTATCGCATCGACAACACGATGTGATTCACCTCGTTAACCAATCCACCAAAAACTGGCATAATCTCAAATTACCAAGATATCCTCAAGATAAAAAGACACAGTAAGTCCCACCGGACAAATACTGTTCCAAAGCCTGTACGGGTTCACCTCATAGCCCGACAACAGAAAAATATAGAAATTACCGTTTTGGTCAATCGCGTAAAAATTTTATCGCGTTTTCACAATCTCGTCGTTTTTACAAACGTTTTTAAATCGCGTAAATTTATTTTTCTGTTTTTAAAATTGCGTAGAGTTTTTAATACGTTTTCTCAATCGTGTAAGGGTTTAAAATCATTTTATGGTCCAAATCCTTTAAAAATTACTGTTTAAATAGACAGAAATAATAATTAATACGTTTAAACTACGTAAAATATTTTCTATACCGTATACTGTCTTTTGGACATCTTTTTTTTTCTTAATTGCCCATTTTTACTAAAAATTGACAGTATTTTGTTTAGAAAATTATAATAATGATTTCCTAATTTTTCCGTAAAAATTCTGTTTACTTAATTTTTATTCGTATAATTTAAACCTTTTGAAAACCACTAACATGCTTCAAAATACAGTATGAGCTATATGTTAAAAATTTTCGAAAGTTACTGTATTTCTTTTCTAACAATAAAATCAATAGTTTTAATTGGTTAAACTTAATTCAATTCAATTTATTTCTTAAAAACTCATTTTAGAAAAATTCTTTTTAACATATATTGCATCTTTATACTTAGAAATGGTTTGGAATTGATTTTAGATATTATGAATTCTTGGTTTGGCATGTTGGCCGAAATATATGTTTGGATCATTTGATTTCTAAATTCATTTTTCCTTGATCTAAACAATTCTATCTCTTGTTAATTTTCCTAGGTTAATTAAATTACACTTTAGGAAAATAATGAGAACATTTTGGTTCTCCTTTTGAGTCAATGGCCGTGAGCCTTAGGATTGTGTTCTTTAGAACACTCATGCATACCTTAGCATGTTATTCACATCCTATACATTATCATGCATTTCTATCACATGCAAATTATCAAAGCTTATAGACATGCAATTTAAAGCTTGTAGACATGCAACTACATACAAATTATTACAATTATCAAATAGGAAAGCTATTAACAACCACACAAACAAGCTACTAAACAACCACAAACAAGGAATCCTTATGGATTCTACAATCAACAATCAATTTTCCATTTTCTTACCACCACCCATGGATGATAAGATTTGTCTTCCTCTTACCTTAAATGAAGACAAAATATTCTTTCACTCCTCTTCTAGGTTTCAGTTTTCTCCTTCAAGTCACCTAACAAACTTAAACAAAAATCTACAAGTTACTAACCATAGAAAGAGAGCTTAAACCATGGAGAAATCATGGCTTAGAACTTTGAAAAAGAGTTTAGAAATAGAAAACTAGAAATTTCACCTTCTAGGTAAAATTTTCCAAGTTGGTTTCCAAGCTTCAAATGGAAGATTTTGCAAGAACTCTCAACTAGAGATGTTCTTAGGATTGTGTTTAGGTTTAGAAAACTTGGTTGGATAGAATTTTGGGTGGTTGGATGGTGTAGAACTAGGCTTGGCCGAATGGAGCTTCAAGAGAGCTTCAATGGTGTTTAGGGTTTTTGGAAGAGAGAGAAGAGAGAAAGTTGCATGAAGACAAAGTGATTTTGGTCTTCCAAAGGCCAAATGGCCGTGAACTTCACTCCATGCAAGGTGTAGCCTTGCTTGGCTTCATCCAAGCCTTTGGATGAATCAAAGATCAAGATTAAAACTTGGTTAGCAAGCTTAGCCCTCATTGGTTCATCCTTGCCTTGTCATCCACCTTAGTCACTAACCTAGTCATTAGCTTAGTCACTAATTAGCTTAGTCACACACTTAGTCATCATGTTCTAGAGAATTCCTTCACTAATGATGCTTAATTAAGCTACTAAGTTAACTGTATTAGCTAAACGTGGGTCCCACAAAACATTTCTGGGTCCACTGTCATCTAATTATACTGACTAATAAAATAATATACAAAATTATTTTATTGGACAGTTAAATCCTAAAAATTAAAAGATTAATTATCGTCTCATTCAGAATTGGGTTTAGTAAGATCCCCTAGTCTGAATAATTAAAACAAGATTTCCCCGGCCCGGAAAAATATTATTTTCCTGTACCGGAGCAAATCGCACAAAAAGTCCAAATAAAATTACAAATAGTAATATTAAGCACTGTAACATATAGAAAAATTAAAAACAGTACAATCGGGACATAACGGTCATTTTTTCATTTTTCCCCACGACGAAGCAAATCATCCAAAACGTTCAAATAAAATTACGACAAGGTATTAATTGTCTCGTATATCACCCAGAAAAATTAAAACAGTAGCTCGAGAAAATTTTTATTTTACCGTCTCGAAGCAAAATACGTAAAACGATCAAATAAAATTTTAGCCTGTAAAACATATTTGTATTTCATACAGAAAAACAAGAAACAGTAAAATAGGGACATAACAGTCATTTACACAAAAGCTTGAAAAACAGCAAACAGAACATTCGGGACATTTTCTAAAATTTGGGGTGTTACATATCCTCATGGGGCCATAGACATAGAGAATCTTATAAATGGTAATGTGTTTAAAGTCAATGGACAAAGACTCAAACCATTTCTGGAAAACCAAGTTGATGAGGTAGAATTCATCTCTCTTTCTGATCCTTGTTATGAATAGAATTTATTCTAATTTTGTTACCTTCTTTTTGCAATTCTTTGTGTTCTCGGTTAAGTAGCAGATAACGGTACTCCGTGGCTCTCGAGTTGATTTGTTTTCAGTTTCTCATAATAACTGAATCATTCTCCTTTAAAATGGATGTCATTCTCTCATATTTAAGAAAATATTTTCCTTCCCTCTCTCAAAATGCTCTAACAAAAATCTACAAAGCTAAATGTGAAAGATTGAGACTGTTAATGCACAAGGGTATGCTAGAAGATGTACACTGGATAATTGAAGCAAAGGTCCGTCTAGCAGGTGAGTCTTCAATTTCATTTGACTCATGCATGCCAGGTCTTGGTAGAAGTTCGTATTCTAAAAGGAAAAAAAGCAAAAAGGTTACAAGTCTGTCACAAATGTGCACGATGGAATTGTAATAAGCGATGTCGTTCTTTGGAGATGGTTTCCATAAACAGAGAAGATAAAATATTTTTCGTTAAAAATGGACTGAGTAAGGAGTCATTAGATGATATCTTATTGACTCTTGAGATGCATTCTTGTAGATTTATGCATCGTGAACTTTTTAATTTGTGGAATCTCTTCAAGGATGAACAAAAACGTTACAGTCTTGGGAATCTGACTCTAAAAGACCCTATTTACCAATTTATAAGAAAATAGGATGGGAAGCTTATCATTGACTTATAGAAGGCGTTTAAGCCATTACTGGATGTAAAACCAGAGGAAAATGTGAGCCACAACCACAACAAGATGTACATATTATCTTCTTCAAAAAAAAGAGAAAAAAAAGAAAGAGAAAGACAAAAATGAGAAAAGGAGGGCGAAACTTCGGTTTAACTTGGTCTTTAATTAGATTAGGAGTCCCAGATGGATGTCTGTCTTTTCGTAAACTCAAGAGGAGACCTTTACACACCAATATATAAATAAGGTTCATGTGCCATGCTCTGTAGAGAATTGTTCTCAGTGTCCCAAAGTTTACCTTCTAGGAAAGCTGAGATGATGGGCAGATAAAAGTGCCCTGTGTTGGCATACTCGCGTGACTATGCAACTGAGCTGGATCCTATGATTTAATGCCATAGGCTCTCCAACGACCTCTCACTGGTTGTGGTCCTTTGGTGGTAACTGTCAGATTTACACACTTTAATTAGTTGCGTCGTAGCTCAATCCAATATATTCCATAAGTGGGAGGGAGAAGAATTTCAAGATTGGCTGAGCCGTCTTGGTATTACTACACTCATGACACGCAGTATAAAGATACGTCATAAAAATTATACATAAAGGTATGTCATCTTTGTATGATTTTGTTGTATTTTGATTTTGGATAGACGATCCTTTGAGCAGGATCCTTCAAGGGTTTCTAGACTTCTTTACCCTGATGGTTTTCTTGAAGTAAAAAAAACAAAAAACAAAAAAAACAAAAAAACAAAACAAAAAAAAAGATTATGTGTTTCTTAGTTTCAAACTTTTCTAACAACAACCAACCTACCCTTATAGGTGCTATTATTACCCTTTCCATTCTTTTTCCTATTTAACCACTTCATTTTCTCCACTTTCATCCAACTCAAAATCATTCAAAGGGAAATGTGAGTTAGAAATGGAAGTTGTTTCTGTTCGTCAACTTAAAAATATATGTGTATTTTATGGATCTAAGTATGGGAAGGGTTTAGAGTTTATAAACGCAGCTACCACTCTTGGTCGATCACTTGCTGTGAGAAATATTCATCTCGTATATGGAGGAGGTTGCCGTGGGTTAATGGGGGCTATATCACTTGCTGTATATATAGGAGGCAGTCAGGTTTTAGGTGTCATTCTTGGACCTTTCACTCAACTTAACATCACTAGAAAGACAATTGAAGAGGAACTTAAGGTATCATCTATGCATGAACGAATGAAGATAATGCTTGACAATTCTGATGCATTCATTGCCTTACTAGGTGATTTTGGTACTTTGGAAGAAATTTTTCCAATTGTCTCTTAGGCCCAACTGAACATCCACCATAAATCCATATGTTTGTTGAATGTAAATAATTTCTTTGATATTTTGTTACTTTTTCTTGACAAAGCTGTGGAACAGAAATTTATCACACCTTCGATAAGACAACTTCTTATCTCTGCTTCCACTATTGACAAGTTGATTGATAAATTAGAAGCTTTTGTTTATAAACCTGACCCAATAATAGCTCAGATAGATTGGTCAGCAGGAAGCAGTGAGGGAAGCAGTTTGAAAAGAAAGTTTGATCTGACACTTCGTTTATAACTTTTCTTTACCTTTGATTTTATTTATCGTACTTTGTGCCAAATTTCTCTAACAAGTAATATCTTCTATCCTTTACTCATCTATATTTTAACATTGAGGACAATGTTATGATCTGGTTGAGGGAAAGGATAGTTACCAAAAAAATTTTTTTTTTTTTAGAAGAATGATATGATTATCATGGACTTACTAAACTAATGAATGATGACAGAGTAAGCAGTAATTTCACTCCAGAGACGCATCTAAATTGGAAAGTATGTTTAGGGATATGACTGTCAGAAACCTATTCGTAGTAAAACCAATTAAGGATGGCAGAGTAAGGAGTAAATTTTGCCTTGGAGGTAAGTTTACTCTTGAGACGCATCTTAGTTGAGGAAATAATTATGTGTAGAAGTAGAAAATAGATTCTTGGATCTTAGCATAAATTGTCTTCTTTCTTAAAAATCACATGCTTGGATATAAATGTTGAAATGATAAATTGAGAATGATAGAAATATGCCTTATGAGATTTTGAGCCTATTGATGAATATATTGAATATCTGTACCATTCTCTTTTTTCTTGTATGATTTTTTTTCACTCATGGAATTGTTACTCTAGAACTTGCTTTGATTCTTTTTGAGGCTACATTTTCACATGCATACAGAAACAAGATTGAAGCATTTTTCTTGAAATAGCTACTATAACCAAATAGCCAGTCTTGCTCAGCAGCATATTGTCTCAATGTGATATCAAGTACTCTTATGACTTCTTGAAAATTCTCTAGTTCCTGTTATTGTAAGGCATTGGAAATGGCTTATTTCCTCTTGCTTAACCCCTTTGAGCTTATTTGATCATTCTTTGTTTCTAGCTCATTACGTGCCTTTCTAAAAAAAACATTTTTTTACCCAACCTTAGGGAATAAGAGAGCATTGGCCTTGTTCTTGAACAAGTGTGGGTGTGTGTGTGCAAAATGTTAAAAAAAAAGAAAGAAAGAGCTGACCACCATTGTAATTGTAATCAAAGGATTATCAGATTCTTATGATACACCATGTGACATATCCATACCTAGAATAAAGATTGATGCTTGGAAACAATAGGAAGAGAAGGAGAAGGTTCAGGCCTAACAATGAATTCAACTCACCAATTTGGGATTAATCTTCAACAAAACATTAGTCAAATATTAGTCATTGTCCTTTATGATGAATGTTCTCAAACATCTTCTCCACTCTAACTGTACCATAATGCTCTTTTATTCTCTTTCGTATTTATTTTCTCATATCCATATTATCCCCTGTCTTTTACCTTGGCCCCATTACAATCTTGAATAAAGTCCTCTTGATTTTTGTGTGCATGTGTTTTGAGTAGCGAAGAAGTAGAAGATAAGCAAGCTTATGGTAGTGCAATTTTTCATGAGTTGAATTGAGTGAAATACCTACCTTTTAAACACTTGAGGGATTGAGAGTGAATCTTGTGAGGATCTATCATTCTTGACTTATTCTTTTCAACTGAAGTTTCCTTACTTGTTGGTTGGAGATGTGAAGAAATGTTACCTTATTAATGCTTTGATCCCTTGAATTTTTGGTTGCTCTTCTTGATTCATCGAGTCTTTTAGAGTTTTTAGCTTTTGAGTCTGTGTCGTTTTTCTTTGTTTCCTAGCTTTAGTCTTATGTGTTTTGCCTAGGAGTGCAAAAAGTTAAGTGTGGGGGAATTTGATAATCACATATTTTATACATTAATAAACTCTCATTTTTAGTCATTTACACTCTCCATGTACTTATTGATTAAGCTTGGTTATGTTTTGTAAGTTTGGACTCAAATTAGACTTAATTGATTTTTTTCAGTATTATTTTGGTCTTACACTATTTCTATATTTCGGCCATATCTTGAGTTGTAGATGTCTTATAATTATATATCTTACCATGTAGGAAAGATAAGAGAAAGCTCTAAAACTTTCATGAGAGCTCTAGGGAAAAATCAGACATCTAGCAGAGCTAATTGGGCTTGGAAGTCAGAATACAAGTTTTGTGACTGGAACTCAAATAGTGTGCAGTAATCATTGCATAATTCGAGTTGAAGGAATTGAAATACGCTCAAAATTTGGCATCAGAAAGTTAAGACCCATATCTATAACTTTCATGAAGAACACAAGAGCTCGTTGGGACAACTTGGAGGACATATTGGGTCTGGAAGTCAAAACAGAGGTGCTGAAACTAGGCCTGAGCAGTCTGTAGTAATTAGGTCATATCTTGGGCTGTAAGATGAATTTTTGGATGATTCTAGTGGCATTGGAAAGCTGAGACAATTTGCTAGAACTTTCATGAATACCACTTTGCTTAATTCTGACGTTATCTATGAGTTCATCACTGAATGATTTCAGAGACAAGAAATTTCAATAATTTTCCACTCACAAAAGTTCTTTGGCATTTTCCACTTATCCACTCACTCATCTACTCACTCATCCACTCACTCATCCACTCACTCATTAATCAACTCCCTTATCATTTTGTATCCCTAATCCTCTATAAAAGGGATCATAGGCAGATCATTTAGAAAATCTTGGTTTTAGAATAAGTTCATGCTATTATGTTATTTACTTGTAGTAATTTTCTTTTGTTGTAAATAGAAGTTATGATCATCTTCTTCTTCTTCTCTCTTTCTTTCTTCTTGCTCATGGGTAACTAATTTTCATCTTATTTAAGTGAAGGAGTGAAGCATTTGGTAATAAAATAAGGTTAGATTAATTTCTTTCTTGTGCTTAAATGATATATTATCAAGTGATCATTATACGTGTTGTATTTTGTTTCTGATCAATTTAGAAACCCTCCTTGTAGAGTGGAGTTCTTGATTCATTGTAGACAAGTGGTTTGGCACAATGAATGCTTGAACTCATTTACAAGTATAGGTATTGGTAAATAATTAAAGGAACCATAATATAACTACGTATATAATTTTAAATGGACTTTGAATGTTTTATTCTCCGATTGGAACTTCCGTTGTGTGTGGATTTCAATTGAGTTATAAAAAAAATTAATCTTGTCCTTAATTTATTACCAAAAGTTGATCCCCTAGCCCAAGCAAGTTCTAATATCTTTATTGTTGTGACAAAGCCTTCCCTTACCTCAAAGAAATTTTCTTTATCAATTCCTTGTGGATCGACATCAGACTCTCTTACTTGAGATAACATGCACTTGGGTTTGCATCCTTTAATCCGCATCACTAACCAACTCTCTATTTGTTCCATGGGCTCTACTAACTCTAGAGGTACCACTCTAAAGGGTGTAGATGCAAGCAATTCTTAAGCGAGTTCAGTCATACCAACTAGACACTCACTAGAAGAATTCTAATTTCACCTAATTCGCCTTGTTGAAGTCATAGTTTCCTGTACACACAGAATAAGACATATTGATTTGATCAGTCCTCAAAATCACGTAACCGTATAACAATAGCTAACAATAATCCAACCAAAGGCAAGTCATATAGTTCTATTCAAACATCTTAAATAAGTGGCAAAGAAATGCATCACACACAAAGGAGCTCCTAAATATGCCTAAGCATAGTCAGTCCATACCCCGACTCAACAGGATGAATTGCTCTGATACCATAATGTGTAACACCCCTAGACCTAATAACCGCGACACAATTGTCATTACACCACAGTCACTAAATCTAGGCGCGTCACAGTCTCAACAATAATCTTTTCAAAATAAATATTTCATTTATGCATAGATGGGAAATATAAGCCCCGAATGAATGTATATTTAGTACCCAACCATTGTAAAACACAATCACTTTAAGAACAACATACTCCATATATGATATTTTCGTCTTTAACACAAAGCACTGATAACACGAAATATAGTACTTACATATTCAAATAAAATATAGTGGGTACTAAAGCACAAAAGGGGAAAAGTAGTAACCATGGGATAGGTACTACTAGCAGACAAAGCCGCAACCCCATATATATATGACGCTCGATGTCCCAGTCGATACGACAGGCATCAATGCCTTCATGAAGTTGCAGTCGTGCGTAATCAAAGAAATCTCCTTCAGACACAAGATCAAAAGTAATGAATCAGTCCAATCCGATCAGTAAGGGTGTGGTCCCTCATCTTCATCCTCACAATCTTTTATCAAATATAAATATAAAACAAAAAATACAAGGATACAGGAAAGATGTGAGACATCCTACTTACATTACTAATTATGGCAGCAAAGAAACAAAATGGCGTAGGGCGCCCACATAGTAGATCAACAAGCAGCAGTAATCATATACGATAAGAGAAAATAGCAACAAAATCTCAGATAATAAACAATTAAAACATTTCAGATAATCATGACATCAATAAAATAATAGCATAGCCATCATATGAATGAGTGCCAAATGTTATGCCGACTCACAATGCTGACCCACAATGCCAACTCACAATGCATGTGCACTTGGTACCAAGATTTTCTATTCCATTTCAAAGATGAACGTTTCAGAAGATCTGTCCCCCTCAATGATAGTCTTCACCGGACAATGAAGAGAATAGTGCTTGTCAGGAGCGTGATGCGTTGTAATCGGTTTATCATGGCCAGGGGTATATAAAGTGATAACATCATCACGAAATGAACCACTGCGCCTCACAGTCCTCAATCAGATCCTTCCACTGGATCACACTATTCAATTCTTGTTCATTTACCACAAAAAGAATAGTGATTTGTCAGACCCGTAATGCGTGCAATCAACTTTCACCGCGCCTTACGTCCTCCCCATAGATCCATCACAGATCACACCATTAATTTCTCATTCATTCACCGAGTAAAGAATAGTGATTTGTCGGGCCTGTAATGTGTGCAATCGGTATACACCGCGCCTTATGCACCCCATAGATCCTTCCACTGGATCTCACTTATTCAATTCTCATTCATAGGCTCATACAGCCTTTTAACAGTCATCGACTGAGCAAATATTCAATGCATGTTGACTCAATGCATACTCATAGGCTCATCTAGCCTTTTAACAGTCATCGACTGAGCAAAAGTTCAATGCATGTTGACTCCATGCACAATCATGTATATTCAACAATAATGGTATACTTTCCATAACACGCCACAATTTGGCCAAATAAGCATCAACAGAATTCTAGTCCCAAACACAGACCCACAATAGTATAGTATTAATTTCTCAAGAGTGATAGCATATTTTTAGAAGTTCATTCTGGGGTTTCCCCCTAGCTCAACAAGTCTTATGAGATCATCATAAAGTTCCACTTTAATTAACATCTATTATGGAATCATTATAAAGTTTCACTTAAATTAACATCTCTTATGAATTTCATTTTCTAGAGGGATTCTCTTGAAGTCCTTATTAAATCTTCATTCCTTTAGATTGCTCAAGTTCCTTAATCTAATCAATTATACTCACTTACAATTAATCTAAGGGTATACAAATTCTCTTGTTCTTCCCTTATGTTCAAAATCATTCTAAGTCTCCATTTTTGCACTACATTTTGTAACATTTTGCCTTAAGAATTCGTGAGCCTTATTATAATAAAACCTAACCCTTTTTCCTTCACCACAATATTGATCACTTATCATTTAATCACTTAAGACCCAAGGTTGCACAAAGATCACAAGTTAACCCAATAAACCTCCTAGAGGCCGTGAACCTCCCAATGGTATAAATCTAACCAATCTTTCCACTACATCGTTAGTTACTTTCATTAAATTACTTAAGTTCTAAGGTGGTTACAAATTAAAGTCTTGAACCCTAACAATTATCCAAGAGGCCATGGGCCTCCCAATAGGTAGGAACCCAAAGTTTTCCATTTTATTTATTTGCCTTTTAACTCTTCATCACTTAAGTTCCAATCTTTACAAAACCATATCTTGAACACCCAAAAATATGGCCTCTTGGCCGTGAATCCAAAAGGGCAAAGAACCCTAAAATCTCTTCATATAACAATCCAAGTAATCCAATATATTTCACATAATCATCAAGACATATAATAACAATCAATAAATCATACAAGTCAAAATAGCACAAAATCATGAAGAACATCACAACCAAGAGAGCAATCCCACATGGATTCCTCATCAACTACATAAAGAAAATGTTTCCTCACTACCAAGATAGGTTGAAGAGTAGTATCTCCCTCTTACCTAAAGGAAGAACACGAAAATGGCCTCCTAGATGGCTTCTTGGTGGCTCAGTTTTGGGGCTCCAAAAACCCTAAAAATCAAGTTCAAAGAATCAACACCAATGGTTGAAAAAGAAGAGATCCATGGTCATAAATATGGCCATAGAAACAAAAAATAGGAAGAGAAAGTGAAGAATCAAAGAGTTACCTTCAAAGTCTCAAACTTTGTTCTTGAGAGAAAGTGAAGAAGATGATGGATTTTGAAGAAGATCTCTAAAGAGAAAATGTTTGGAATGAGAAGGAGTGTGTAGAAATGGTGATGGTAAAGTAAGAAAATGAAAATAGTGATGGTCACCTATTAGGGTTGCAAAAACGTGAGGGTAAAGGAGAAGAAGAAGAGAGAAAATGGTGAAGATGTGATCTTTATGGATGGATCTAAGAAGAATGATGTCTAGGATGAGTAGTAGCTTAAGAAAAATGAAGACTTGAGATTTTTTCCATGGTAGAGGTGGGTGGAGATGGTGGTGTCGTGGAGAAGGTGAAGGAGAGAGAGAAGAGGAGAAGGTTGAGAGAAAAAGATAAAGAGAGAAGATAGAGAAAAATGGAGAGAGAAAGTGTCTTGGAAACTTTTGAAAGTAAGAATGAAAGTGATAAAATGAAGAAACAAATCTTGGCTCCCTAAAGTGAAGCATTGTCGTGGAGCTAGAGAGAAGGAGGAGAAAATGGTTGAGAGAAAAGTGTAGAGAGAGAAAGTGATAGTGAAGTGAAATAAAATGAAATATGTAATTAGGTACATTTTGTGTAAGTGTATGAATTAAAATGTGTGACCACAAAGAGCCCTAAAAAATGTGCGGTGGAGAGGAGGAGAGAAAAAATGTGGCTTCTTGAAGAAGCCAATAGGAAAGTGCAAGGAAGCTTCCTCCTAGCTTCTCCAACAAGCTAAAAGGAAGGTGCTAGGAAGCTTCCTCCCTTTGAAAAGTCAAAGTGATGTCATAGTGATGATGTCACCATAGTGATGTCATTAAAGTGTTCTCTAAAATATGACTAACACTGTATCGGATTTATTATCAGTGGACAGAAACCACAGTTAACAAAAATTGATATTTATTATCCAACGGATAATAAAATTATTCTGCGATTTTTATTTATCAGATAAAAATCTTGAAAAACGTAAAACCTCGTAAACCATGTCTAGCATCGGGTTTAGTAAGATCCCCTATCGACGTTTTCACAGTTCAAGATTCTCGAAAAAAATATCTTATTTTCCCAGCTCCGCTTAATGTACACGTAAAATGAGAAATAATATTAAAATATTTCGCATTCACAGAAAAATTCACAAAAATCACAAATATTATAAAACAACTATTTATCATAAAATTATTAATTTTTAGGATGTTACAACTCTTCCCTTCAAATAGAAATTTCGTTTTCGAAATTTTTATTCCTTAGAATAAACATTGATGTTGTTTCTTCATCTTATCTTCTAACTTTTACATTGCGTCTCTAGTCACGTCAATTCAGATCACCCTTACCAATGTGATCTCCCTGTCTCCGTGTTGCTTTGCTCTCCTAACCTTGACCTTCATAGGAAGTATTCCATAGATTAAATTCTCTTTTAATTTCACTGTGCCTAGTTCGATGACATGGCTGGATCGGGGATATACTTTCGCAATTATGACATACAGAAGATATCATGAAGATTTAGAAAGAAAGGATGACAAAATTAGTTGATAGGCTACTTGACCAATCCGAAGAGGAATTTGATATAGTCCAATGATTTAGGAGTGAGTTTGTTGGTAACTCCGACAAGATGACACTGAAGCTAGACATCATACTCCTTCAAAAATTCTAATCACCTTCTCTGTTTCATGTTCAGCCCTTTTTTCTCGAATGGATACTTCAGGCCCTTATGATTGCTAAAGGCGTTGAACATTGCTTCATACAGAAAGTGTCTCCATGTTCTCAGAGCAAATACAACTGCAGCTAACACCAAGACATGAGTTGAGTAATTCTCCTCATGCACCCTCAACTACCTCGAGGCGTAAATCACAACTTCCCAACTGTGCATGAATACACATCCTAGACCTTGATATGAAGTATCTCGAGTCACTTCAAATGGTTACTTGGGATCAAGTAAAACCAAAACTGGCGAGTAGTCGAATACCTCCTCAATCCTTTGAAAACTTTCTTCACATGTGTTGGTCCATAGAGAAGTTTGATTCTCTTCTTGTAAGCTGAGTAAGACGTTCTACTGTCTTGGAGAATCCATCAATGCTCCATCAATAAAACCAATTAACCTTGCTAGTCACTAGGGTATTATGGTCTCTAGTCTTTCCCATTATAAAACTGCTTCAGCTTTTGACGGACTCACAACAGTTCCCTTCCTTCGTAATTTCAAGACCCAAAGCTTAACTTCCTCAACTAGCATTTGTACTTTGATAGTTTAGCGTACATTTCTTTTCCTTTAAAGTCTAGAAAACTATATCGAGATGTTCAACGTGTCCCTCCATATCTTCGAGAATAGATCAGAATGTCATTGATAAAGATAATGACATATCGGTCTAGATAAGGATGAAAGATCCAATTCATGTTATCCATGAATATGACAAGAGCGTTTGTCATTCCGAACGACATCACGAGATACCCATAATGTCCAAAGCGCGTTCGAAAATCATTTTGGGAACATCCTCAAATTCCCACGAATCTAATGATGACCAGTACGTACATCTATCTTGGAGAAAACAATGACTCCCTTCTCACCGGTCCATCGAATTATTTATCTTCTTCTGAAGATACTCGTCCTTGATCGTAATCTTGTTTAATTGGCGACAGTCCATATCTCAATGAGAAGTTCCATTCTTTTCCTTACTGACAGCACTATAGCTCATCATGAGAAACTCATTGACTACAATAGTAACATTCATATTCCTTTTACTTTTGTCCTCCACAAAAGATAACATGTATCTTTGGATTTCTTTTCCTCACAAAGCTTCAACTTTGTTAACCATTACGAACTCAAAAATCTTAGTTTCAGGAAACACTAAGGTTTTCATTGGAACGATCTAATAGGATATAACTAGAAAATGACCAATCTATTTCTAAAATCATGAACTCTAATTGGTGTGATTTTAGGTAAGCAAGACAAATCAACAAAAGATTTGATCTTTAACAGAAATAGGATAGGTTAAACAAATTTAAGTATCAATGACAAGTCTTATCAACAGAAATAGAAATAACCAAGTCAAAGATAACTGAAGACACATGCGAATCCAAATGATCCACACGGTCATACGCTATAAAGAAATGGGTTGCCCCCGGAATTGTACAGCACAATCAAAGGATCATCTTTCGCGGCACAATCCTCATCGTTAAGATCTTCAGTCTGGGAAACCTTCGCTCCATCCAGGGTGTAATCTTTCCCTTCAGCTGGGGATCTTGAAGCACACATATCATTAACAAACAACTCCTTCTTTGCTGAAGCACAATGTTTAGAAACGTGCCCGGGCTTTCCGCACCTGAAGCAGATTATCCCTTTGATCTTGGTGAGTTGTAACCTCAGCTATCCTTTGCATTTCTTCTGCAGTTACAGTCGTACTTCCATTATCTCATCCTGCGCTCACATGCGTACATCTACCACGAGCCATTACCCTTGTATGTCTACCGCAAGTTATTGATTTTCCTCAAAGATAGACAAAACATTACACAACAAAGCAAACATATTTATTTCAAATAGCATTGTCTCCTTTCAGAAACCAAACACAAAGAATCACACATTTCAAACAAGATAAGTCCAATCTACAAATCCTAACAGTCTCCAACTCGAGCTTCTTCATTCAGCCTTCAATGGCGTAACCTCTTGCAAGTCGTCAACCCCCAAACAGCTTCTCAAACCAAACTTACACCAGTTATTTCTTTCTCCAGAAGATTGGTTCCCCAAAACCACTTGATCTCCTTACTAAAAGAATTCCTATTCTCCTACTACAGTACGGTACGCCTAGGCGAAGTCATAGTTTCCTGTACACACAGAACATTATATATTGAGCAGGTCAATCCTCAATATCATGCAACTGTATAACAGTAGCTACTAACATTCAACCTATGGCAAGCCATTCATTCTTTTCCTATCATCTCAATCAAGAGACAAGGAAGTGCATAACATGCAAAAACTCTAATATGCTTAAACATAGCAAGTCCATACCCCGGCTCAACAAGATGAACTGCTTTGATACCACCTAATGTAACACCCTAGACCTAATAACCGCGACACAATCGTCATTACACCACAATCACTAAATTCAGGCGTGCCACAGTCTCAACAATAATCTTTTCAAAATAAATATTTCATTTATGCATAGATGGAAAATATAAGCCCTGAATAAATGCATATTTAGTACCCAACCATTATAAAACACAATCACTTTAAGAACAACAAACTCCATATATGATATTTTTGTCTTTAACACAAAGCACTGATAACATGAAATATAGTACTTACATATTCAAATAAAATATAACGGTTACTAAAGTACAAAAGGGGAAAAGTAGTAACCATAGGATAGGTACTACTACCAGACAAAGCCGCAACCCCATATATATATGACGCTCGATGTCCTAGTCGATACGACAGGCATCAATGCCTCCATGAAGTTGCGCTCGTGCATAACCGAAGAAATCTCATCCAGACACCATATCGAAAGTAATGAATCAATCCAATCCGATCAATGAGGGTGTGGTCCCTCATCTTCATCCTCACGATCTTTCATCAAATATAAATATAAAAGAGAAAATACAAGGATACAAGAAAGAGGTGAGACATCTTACTTACATTACCAATTATGGCAGTAAAGAAACATAATGGCGCAGGGTGCCCACATTGCAGTTCAACAATATTAAAGCAGCAGTAATCACATACGATAAGAGAAAATAGCAACAAAATCTCAGATAATGAACAATTAAAACATTTCAGATAATCATGACATCAATAAAACAATAGTATAGTCATCATATGAATGAGTGCCAAATGATATGCCGACTCACAATGCCGACTCACAATGCTGACCCACAATGCTGACTCACAATACATGTGCACTTGGTACTAAGATTTTCTATTCCATTTCAAAGTTGAACGTTCCAGAAGATCTGCCCCCCTCAATGACAGTCTTCACCGGACCACGAAGAGAATAGTGCTTGTTAGGCGCGTGATGCGTTGCAATCGGTTTATCATGGTCAGGGGTATATAAAGTGATAACATCATCACGAAATGAACCACTGCGCCTCACGGTCCTCAATCAGATCTTTCCACTGGATCACACTATTTAATTCTCATTCTTTTACCACAAAAAGAATGGTGATTTGTCGGGCCCGTAATGCGTACAATCAGCTTTCAACGCGCCTTACGCCCCCTATAGATCCATCACAGATCACACCATTAATTTCTCATTCATTTACTGAGTAAAGAATAGTGATTTGTTGGGCCCGTAACGCGTGCAATCGGTATACACTGCGCCTTATGCCCCCCATAGATCCTTCCATTGGATCTCACTTATTCAATTCTCATTCATAGGCTCATACAGTCTTTTAACAGTCATTGACTGAGCAAATATTCAATGCATGTTGACTTAATGCATACTCATAGGCTCATCCAGCCTTTTAACAGTCATTGACTGAGCAAAAGTTCAATGCATGTTGACTCATGCACAATCATGTATATTCAACAATAATGATATACTTTCCATAACATGCCACAATTTGGCCAAATAAGCATCAACAGAATTCTAGTCCCAAACACAGACCCACAATAGTATAATATTAATTTCTTAAGAGTGATAGCACATTTTTAGAAGTTCATTCTGGGGTTTCCCCCTAGCTCAACAAAGTCTTATGAGATCATCATAAAGTTCCACTTTAATTAACATCTATTATGGAATCATTATAAAGTTTCACTTTGATCAGCGATGTCGCACTCGCCTCAAAATAGACTAGGATTTATGGAATGTAGCATAATGCATAACCTAGGTCATCTCCCAAGGACCAATTCGGATTTCTCAAGCATATTAGAAATTATCAATAAGTAGGGGGTTTTGTTCATTGCAATAACAGAAAACGAATTTAAATTGAGAAAATTCAATTAAGGAAACACCAATCCAAGGTCTTCAATTCAAGTGGCGGAATCAATCATTGTTCAAGAGAATTTCGTTGTTTACACCTCTCGTTAATCCGAAATCAACTAGATAATCACCCAGCAATTTATCAATTCAAACAGAATCACAATCGCAATTCTTGATTAAGATTGACTTAGGAACAAATTTAGATTAACATAGATTATCAATCGATGATCTATTCTCCCTTAGATTCAGATTAATCAACCCTAATTCTAACTTCAATTTCGAAATTCCAATCAGAATTCAATTGAAGAAGGAGAAGAGGGAAGAACACAACAGAATTTATAATCAAACAAGAGAACTCAAAATTCTAACCACCATCATTGAATTCCTTGGATTGATTGGAGCTTTAGCCTTCCATGGCCATCACGAAAATTGCAGAGAAGAGAGTAAAACGAAAAATAGAGAGAAGATGAAAAGAGAAAGGGGTTTCTGTAAATCTGTTAAAACTGAATCACACCCAAAAAGCTGAATTCGAAATCTGCCTAAACCTATTTGTAACTGAAAGTTCTTCTGTAATTCCTAATCTACCCCTAGCCCAAACTGTAGCCCTCTGAATAAGCTTTTCAGAGACATATCATTTGCCTTAATTGGGCTTAAATTGAGAGAGATAGGCCCAAATCATTGAGGAAAGGTCCAAGCATTGTGACAGCAACAGCATCCTGACTTTGAGGCCCAATTTCGCCTTGAATCCAGCTGAATTAGAAAAATTGCATTAGACACCAGATTGTAGATCTTCATCTCAGCTTTCAGGGGACTCCAAGATCATCCAAATACGATATTTGTAGCCCAAGTTATGGCCTGTACAAGACAGAAAGGTCAAAATGAGTTAAAATCCGAAAATTAATGAAGTTTTTACAATTAAGCTCAATGAAGACCAATCATCTAAAACTCATCTACAAACATAATATTGGACACAATTAACATCAATTAGGCCAAATATGAAACAATAATGAATGGCTCAAAATTGATTGATCAAAATCCCCCACACTTGAACCTTTGCACTCCTGGGCAACATTCAAAATTTGAACCACAAAAGCAACATGCCTTCCAATGAATTGCAAGAATGCAAGGTAGTGATCAAGATTCAAACATCCAAAGTATCAAGGAATCAAGACAAACATGAATATATCTCTCAACATCTCAAGCAAGCAAGAAGACAACTCGAATCAAATGATGAACCAAAAGTGATAAGATCCTCACTAGGCATACTCTACTCTCAAGTGTTTAGGATTGTATTTACACTCAAGGCACCCATGAAAGCAAGTACTACCATAAGCTTGACAAGTCTCTAATTTCCACCACTTGAAACACATGCAAATAAAGATCAAAAGGACTTTATTCAAGGTTGTAATGGGGCCAAGGTAAGGGAAGGAACAATATGGATATGACAAGTTAAGCACCCAAGAGAATAAAAGAGCAATGAGGAGGAACTCAAATGACAAGTAATGCACATTCTCTTACTTTGATCACCTTTATCACCTTTCCTTTTGCTTTTACAACCTTTCTTGAACCTTTTTTTTTTCTTTTATTTCAAATTTTGTTTTTGTTTTTGTTTTTGTTTTTGTTTTTTTTGTAATAATAATAACCTTGCATAAATACACATCAATTTGCATAACCACACCACTCAAACTATCAACTGCCTACAAGCCAAAAGAGCTCCTCAAATGAAATAAACCAATGCTCTCCCATTCCCTAAGGTACGGTAAAATCATGGTTTTTCACAAAGGCATAAAATGAGCTAAAGCAAAGAATAGGCAATTAGGCTCAAGGGGGTAATCAAAGGAAAATGATGCAAGGTTGGCTATTTGGCCAAAGTACCTAAACAAAGAAAGAAGGCCTCAATCATCTCAATACATGCATGTGAACAAGAAGCTTCAAAAAGAATCAAGTCAAGTTCTAGAGCACCAACAATCATGAGTGAAATCACACAAGAAATAAAAGAGAATGGCATAATGCAATCCATCCATGTATAAGGTCCAAAATCTCACCAAGGACAAGCCTATCACAATTGATGCAACACTTTAATTCTCAATGCCAGCTTGCTAAACCAAAAATGCAAGGAAAGTATTCACATCATGTCATGAAACCTCTAACTAAGAATGATGAAATGATTCACAACCTGTACAAACCAAGATATTCAATGAAAGGCATGCAAAATATCAAAATGGAAACAAAAAAAAAAGAATTAAAACAGAATTAAAAACAGCAAGCAGAAAAAAAAACAGAAAATCAGCAAAACAGAAAAATTCTGCAGAAAATAGAAAATAGAAAATCGAAAAACAAAGAAAACAAAGAAAATTCTCAGAAAAAACAAATGAAAAAATAGCAGAAATTCCCTCCCCCACACTTAAATCATACATTGTCCTCAATGAAACACAAAGCAAAAGACAAGAAGACATGTGTAATAAAAGAGTAAGGGAAGAGAACACCCTCATCATGGTGGGAAAATTTGCACTTGGGGAAAAGTGGGCTTTGCCAAGGAGAGCTCCTCTACGTATGTCAAGGGCTTGCAGGGCTTGTGGGGCTCTCAAGAAAGGGCTTAAGACAAGTGGCCATTAACCTTGAAACTCTTGTTGGTGGCTTCATTCGAAATCTCCACCGCACCATAAGGAAAGATGCTAGTGACAACAAAAGGACCATCCCACCTAGAACGGAGCTTACGGCATGAGTTTAAGGCGAGAGTTGAACAAAAGCACCTTTTGGCCAATGGAGAACTCCTTTCTAGAAATCATCTTATCATGGAAATGCTTGGTCTTTTCCTTATAGATCCTAGAATTCTCATAAGCTTCCAAGCAAAGTTCTTCCAGCTGTTGCAATTGAAGCTTCCTCTCTGAACTTGCTTGGTCAAATGCTAAGTTACAACTCTTCACTGCCCAAAGATGCATGATGCTCTATCTCCACCGGAAGGTGACATGGTTTACCAAAGACAACCCTGAAAGGAGACATCCCTATAGGTGTCTTGTAAGCGGTACGATGAGCCCAAAGAGCATCTTCTAACCGGTGGCTCCAATCCTTCCTATTTGGCTGCACCATCTTCTCCAGAATCTGCTTGATCTCTCTGTTAGAAATCTCAGCCTGCCCATTAGTTTGGGGATGATATGCAGTAGACACTCTATGTACAACCCCATACTTCCGAAACAAACCATCCAAAGTCCGGTTACAAAAATGAGTCCCTTGGTCACTAATGATAGCTCGGGGCACTCCAAACCTGCAAAATATATTAGACCTGACAAAATCCACAACAACTCGAGCATCATTAGTCCTGGTGGCCTTAGCTTCCACCCACTTAGAAACATAATCAACTGCAAGTACAATATATGAAAAACCAAAAGAAACAAGGAAAGGGCCCATAAAATCGATACCCCAAACATCAAAGACCTCGCAAAACAGAATGGGCTGTTGGGGCATCTCCTGCCTCCGAGTAATGGCCACTCCTGCTCTCTGGCACTGCTCACAAGTACTGAAACCCGATATGCATCTCTGAAAATGGTAGGCTAATAGAATCCGTAATCCAAAGACCTTCCTAGCTATCCGCTGTGGTCCAAAGTGTCCTCCTACTGGAGAGGCATGACAGAAGTAAAGAACTGACTGAATCTCATGGTCAGGTATGCATCTGCGAATCACCTGGTCACTACAAAATTTCCACAAATATGGATCATCCCACACATAATATTTAGCATCACTCCTAAGTTTAGCTTGCTGTGATCTAGATGCATGAGGAGGAAAAACAGATGCAACTATGAAATTAACTAGATCAGGAAACCAAGGAGAAAGTGTGGTATCATGCAGCTGCATGAGCTGCTCATCTGGGAAGTCATCTCTCGATGGGAGAAGGGTCAACAACTCCTTCTATTCTCGCTCAAATGATCCGCCACCAAATTCTCTGTGCCACTCCTATCTCTAATCTCCAAATCAAACTCCTGGAGAAGCAAAGATCCATCTAATCAATCTCGGCTTCGATTCTGCCTTTTTCAACAAGAATTTTAATGTTGCATGATCAGTAAAGACAACCACTCTAGAGCCAAGTAGATATGATCTAAACTTATCAAGTGTAAATACAATAGCAAGCAACTCTTTCTCAGTGGTAGTATAGTTAGCCTGTGCAGCATCTAAAGTTCGAGAAGCATATGAAATGACATGAGGTTGTCTGCCAACTCTCTGTGCAAGGATAGCTCCCAATGCATAGTTAGATGCGTCACACATGAGTTCAAAAGGAAGTGTCCACTCTAGTGGCTGAATGATGGGAGTGGTGGTCAAAGCTCCTTTGAGGCAATCAAAAGCCTCTCTGCACTTGTCATCAAAATCAAAAACAGCTTCTTTCTGCAACAAGTTGGACAGTGGAAGGGCCTTTTTGCTAAAGTCTTTAATGAACCGCCTGTAGAAACCTGCATGGCCAAGAAAAGAACGAACCTCTCGCACGCAAGAGGGGTAAGGTAACTGGGAAATAACATTAATTTTAGCAGGATCTACTTCTATACCCTTCTGAGAGATGATATGACCTAAGACTATGCCTTGTTCTACCATAAAATGACATTTTTCATAATTAAGAACAAGGTTAGTCTCAATGCACCTATGCAAAACTCTATCCAAACTGTCCAAGCATGCATCAAAAGAGGAACCATAAACAAGAAAATCATCCATAAACACCTCAATGCAATCCTCTAAAAAATCAGAAAGATACTCACCATGCATCGCCGGAAAGTACCAGAGCATTGCACAAGCCGAAAGGCATCCTCCTCGTAGGCAAAAGTGCCAAAAGGGCAAGTGAAGGTGGTCTTCTCCTGGTCCTCTCGGTGCTATATGGATCCGGAAGTATCTAGAAAAGCCATCAAGAAAGCAATAGAAAGACTTTCCACCAGCGCTCAAGCATCCGATCGATAAAGGGCGAGAGGAAAATGGTCCTTCCTTGTCGCTTGGTTCGCCGCCGTAATCGATACAAACTCTCCAAATACTCGCACTCTAGTAGGAATCACTCATCTTGATCATTCTTCACTACCGTGATTCCCGATTTTTTGGAACCACTTGAACCGGACTAACCCAAGCACTATCTGAGATAGGATAGATGATGCCTGCATGCAAAAGCTTGGTCACCTCTTTCTTCACCACATCCAGGATTAAGGGGTTGAGTCGCCTCTGTGGTTGTCTCACTAGTTTAGCACCATCCTCAAGTAGTATCCTGTGCATGCACATAGAAGGACTAATGCCAGGAAGGTCAGCCAAGGTCCACCAATAGCTTTCTTATGCTTCCTCGATTTGCAAATGCAGCTTCTCCTCCCGGTCAGCATGGAGGGCAGTGGAAATGATAACCGGAAGCTTCTGATCCTCCTCTAAGTATGCATATTTAAGGTGCTCTGGGAGTGGCTTAAGCTCCAGTGTAGGTGGCTGCACCACAGATGGGAGTATTCTGGTGGAAGTAGCTGTGTTTACAGCCTGCAATTCAACGAAATCGATTCAGAGGTATTTGCTGTAATCAAACCGCTACATTCGACTTCCTCAAATTTTCACCGCAACACCATTTAACTGTTCAGACTCCACACAATCAGATCGTAATCACCATGTAAACAAGATGCAATCTCAGCACAAACACTACACATTTCTGTAACAATACAAGCATCACATGTGTAGGTATCAACAAAATCAGAAAAGAATGGAAGATCTTCAGCAAAGAGTTCAGAAAAGCTATCATCAACTATATCAGCCAGCAAATCTATATGGAAGACTGAATGTTCTTCCATGGGGTGCTTCATGGCATCCAAGATATTAAATCGAACCACATTATCTCCAAACTCCATGGAAAGAGTGCCTGCATGGACATCAATTTTGGTTCTGGCAGTTTTGAGGAATGGTCTACCAAGAATGATGGGAGCTCTACTGGATTCGGATTCTCCATCCATATCCAGAATGTAAAAGTCTGCAGGGAAGATCAAATCATTAACTCTAACAAGAACATCCTCAATGAGTCCAGCAGGGTATGCATTACTCCTATTTGCCAACTGAATGATGACTCTTGTATTCGTAGAGGTCCAAGGGCAAGAGGATGAAACACAGACATAGGCATAACATTGATTGAAGCACCTAAATCCAACATGGCATTTTCGAATTTGCTACTGCCTATGGTGCATGGAATAGTAAAAATTCCTGGATCCTTGCATTTTTGAGGCATTGTAGGCTGTATAAGTGCAGACACATTTCTTCCCATGCTGATCTTCTCATTTCCCTTGAGTCTCCTTCTATGAGTACACAAATCCTTAAGAAACTTGGCATATCTTGGAATTTGCTTGATTGCTTCAATGAGAGGAATGTTCACCTCAACCTTCCTAAATGTCTCCAAGATCTCCCTATCTCGTATCGGGCCTCTCGAGTCTTCTTAAGCCGCACAACTCTCTCGAGGGAATGGTAGTGGGATGGACCGCTCAAAGCAAGAACTACAGGAATGGGAGCAGGATCGCTTTTCGATCTTTGCTTTGCTACATGGAATTTCTCGGTATGGCTTGCTTCTCCTTATCTAATTCTTCAACAGCCTTACCGATCTTAGAGTGATTGCACTCACATTTCTTGGATTCACCACGCTTTGTGCAGAAGCTTATCGAATCTTGGGACCGTAATTGGTTCATAGAACTTGCAAGTTGTCCAATCTCGATTCTCCAAATTCTCGAATGGTAGCTTCGTCCTCTCCGCCGGAACCGCAGTTGTTCACCGCCATCCGTTTCATCAATTCCTCCAAGGTTGGCTCGGATTTAGGAGGAGGGGCATTATTTTGCTGCTTGCATGAAAGGTGCTGGTATGGTCTGCTGGGTCCTGTAGTGGACTGGAAGGGAGGCTGCTGCTGCCGGAAGGGAAACTGCTGCTGCTGCCTAAATTGAGTAGGGGCAGGCTGTGTAGGGTTATTCCCCCACCTCAGATTTGGATGATTTCTCCAGCCTGGGTTATATCTGTTGGAAGACAGATCATAACTCTATTGTAGTTGCTGCTGAGGCCTATTATTGTAGATGTTTGCTGCATAGGCCTGGGGGGTGCCATCAGTATCAACCTCTTGCAGTGTAGGACAGAATCTGGAATGATCAGCAGAAATACAAATGCCACACACTCGCGTGGCTACTACAAGACAGGTTGTTGATGTTGAGTCACGCCCAATTGCCTCACCAAGGAAGCAAGGTCATCAATTTTGCTTTCCAATTTCCCGTGATCTGCAAAGATAAGTTGCCTCAATTTCGTGGACACCTCTACTTAATGCCACTGAGTTACTTCTGGTACCAAACTGTTGGGAGTTAGTGGCCATATTCTCAATCAGTGCCCTTGCAGCCACAGGAGTCTTGTCTACCAATGCTCCTCCACTAGCAGCATCAATCATGCTCCTATCCATGGGCAGCAAACCTTCATAAAAATACTGGATTAGTAGCTGATCACTGATCTGATGGTGAGGACAGCTAGCACACATCTTCTTGAATCTTTCCCGATTCGACAATGGTTCTCTGTCAAACTGCCTGATGCCACATATCTCTTTTCGGATTGAGGCAGCCCTTGATGCAGGAAAGAATTTCTCCAAAAACAGCCTCTTAAGATCATTCCAACTATTCACAGATCTCGGATGCAGGTAGTACAGCCAATCCTTAGCAGCATCCTGTAATGAGAAAGGGAATGCTCTAAGTTTGATATGATCCTCTGAAATGCCTTGAGGCTTCATGGTAGAACACACAATGTGGAACTCCTTGAGGTGCTTATGAGGATCTTCTCCTGCATGACCACTGAACTTAGGCAACAAATGAATCAATCCAGATTTAAGTTCAAATGGAACATCAACATCAGGATATTGAATGCATAAAGACTGGTATGTAACATCAGGAGCAGATAGCTCCTTCAAGGTTCTATTATCCATAATCTCGATGATCGCAGAATCGAATTGAAAGATGGATCGAATCGAAAAATTCGTAGCGTAATCACTAGTATGGTAACTAAGTGAAGAACCTCTACTTCCTATATGCTCGGCAGATACATGTAATCAACTCTATTGAACCTATGCAAGGTATGAAAAGTCCTCTCTATCTCAGGATCAAATTGATGCAAAGAACCAGGATTGGACCTAGTCATATAACATGCAAAACTCAAAAATAGCAAAACAGCAAAATGGAGTATCCAACACTAGAAATGCACCAAAATAAATCTATTTGACCTATCAAATGATTTTTAAAAAATATGGGACCACCACACACTTAAAACTACACTAAAATGGAACTCAAAAATGCAATGAAAAATCTTCAAAAAATGAAAAAGTGACCTAAATGAAGGAATTAGGGCAGGAGAGGGTGTTGCTCACGGCAAAGCCGTGAGCCTTGTGGAGAATGCCATTTTCCTTCAACCCACCAATTTTCAGCTCATTCTGAGCATGTTTGGTCACCAAAAAAATTACAAAAATGCCATTGTCTCACCTAAAATTGCTCAAAACCCTTACCAAACGATGGAATTTGGCCAAATTATGCAGGAATGATCCTTTTAGGATCACTTTGCTTAGAATGATGGTTTACCTTTGGCGGCCAAGTTTCAGGTCAAGACTCCATCGCAAGTACAATTCCTGTCTACTAGTGACTTTTTGGATTCACAAAAATGGGAGCAAAGTGAAACTCAAAAGTGAAAGTGGAGGTGAAACTCAAAAATGAAAATCAAAACTTCCAATTATCAATAATGAAGTATATGGATGGTCAAATGCAGCAAGATTACATGCAAAAGCTGAATGTGGTGCAAGGAAACCAATGGAACAAGAATCAGCAGACAGAGAATTATGCGTAAATCAAAGCTATCACTCAATTAGATTATGCAGAATTTTTGCAGCAAATGAATGTGTTATTTGTGCAAATGTAAGTATCAACTGGTTGAGTGAAGCAATGCACATTCACAGGACTCATCAATTGCGAAAAAACTCAATGGAACAAGAATGAATCCAATGGAACAGTTGAAAACGAAAAATCCAATGAACTCGCAGAATGGAGAGCACTGATTTATACCAGAATTGATCAATGATATATTGCGGTGGAAAAACACAACAACAACAAAGCAAAGCAAGATTTGTGCATCACAACCGACTGCAGACTTGCGCACTATGCACTATGCGTAAGAAATGAAATGAAATGTCATAAAGCCAGATGTGACCAAATAGAGATGAAACAAGAGCCAATGGAACAAGAATCGGTGTAATGCAAAGAACCAGAATGAAGCGTAATTCAAAGAACTTAATGCAGCAAGATCAATGAGCGAGTCGGACAATAGCGTAAAAAATAGCAAAATGCACTTAAGGACTTTCAAAAAAGTTGATCACGAAAATAGGAACTCCTAATAAACTTAAGAAACCGAAAATAAGTCCCCTAAGAATGGCGCCAAATTTTGATCAATGATGTCGCACTCGCCTCAAAATAGACTAGGATTTATGGAATGTAGCATAATGCATAACCTAGGTCATCTCCCAAGGACCAATTCGGATTTCTCAAGCATATTAGAAATTATCAATAAGTAGGGGTTTTGTTCATTGCAATATGTAAAACGAATTTAAATTGAGAAAATTCAATTAAGGAAACACCAATCCAAGGTCTTCAATTCAAGTGGAAGAATCAATCATTGTTCAAGAGAATTTCTGTTGTTTACACCTCTCGTTAATCCGAAATCAACTAGATAATCACCCAAAGAATTTATCAATTCAAATTAATCACAATCGTAATTCTTGATTAAGATTGACTTAGGAACAAATTTAGATTAACATAGATTATCAATCGATGATCTATTCTCCCTTAGATTCAGATTAATTAACCCTAATTCTAACTTCAATTTCGAAATTCCAATCAGAATTCAATTGAAGAAGGAGAAGAGGGAAGAACACAACAGAATTTATAATCAAACAAGAGAACTCAAAATTCTAACCACCATCATTGAATTCCTTGGATTGATTGGAGCTTTAGCCTTCCATGGCCATCACGAAAATTGTAACATCCCGAAAAATACATGTTTGATCATAAATCATCATTTTATAATATTCTTGGTTTTTAGGAATTTTTCTGGAAATTTTCGGAAACGACGAATATTTTAATATATTCTTCGTTTTACGTGCACACCTGGCCGAGAATTGCCGAGAGACCAAGATTATTTCACTATGAATAGTCATTTTCTAATATTTGTGATTTATGAGAATTTTTTTGGATTTTTTTCTAAACGACGAATATTTTAATATATTCCTCGCTTTTACGTGAAACTCGAGCAGAGTCGTGAAAACGATCAGAACGCTTTAAAAATTGAAAATTTATATGACGGATAGTCGTTTTATAATATTTGCAATTTTTGAGAATTTTCTGGGAATTTTCTCGAAACGTCGAATATTACCGTATATTCCTCGTTTTGCGTGCACACCGACCGAACCGGAAAACGCGATGTTTTCTCTGCGAACTTTGGACTATGGATAAGTCAACGGGGATCTTACTAAACCCGGGACTTGACACAGTTTACGAGGTTTCGCAAATTTCCGAGAAATCTTTACGTAGACACGCTTAAATCAATACAAATAAGAATTCATCCGTCGATTAATTAAATACTCGACTTCAACTCAGAACTATTATCTAATGGATAATAGTGTAATAAAAATACTATCACCTTATCCTAATGCTATTTACATTATATTTAATTTACTCACTTTAATTCAAATTTAAGTGTATTTTAATCAAAGCTTCCTTAACAAGCTTTGACCCAAGCTTTGACCAAGTGTTTAGCTTCCAAAGGAAGCCAAATTTTTCCCACTCATTTCTCTCCCTCTCACTTACGTGGTCTGCAGCCCAAATTGGAGAAAGAAATTGGATTCAATTATTCAAATAAATCAATTGACATAATATCACCAAAAACACATTTTGCTTCTTCATTTACGTTCTCTTCTTCTCCTTTCTTTTTCACATATTTCTCTTCTCCTTCCAAAGAGCCCAAGGCCCAGCCCTCTCCCATGAAACCTAACCTTCACAAAAAATTTAATCTAACCACATTTCCTTAATCTCCTACTCCTCCTCTTCATCTTTGGTGCTTGGAGTTTCAAGAAAAGCTTCCATCTTCAACCATTCCTCAAGCCTTGAAGGTGAGCTCCATGGCTGAAAAATTCCAGCCTTCCCCTCCCATTTTCGTTTCTGTTTTTCCTTGGTTTATTGGCCATTTTCTTCTTCTTTTACACACCATTTCATTGTTCTAACTTGGACCAAATTTTCTAGGGTTTTTGGTGCTCCAAATCCGAAAATCAAGGGTGATTCTTGGAGTTTCTTGGTTCATCAACTTGGTAAGAGGAAGATTAATCCTCCTCAACCTCTTTAGCAACTAGGAATCTTGTATTTAATTTTTGGAAGAAGAACCACATGGTGGTTGTTCTTGAACTTGCTTGAAATTGGTTTCTTGAATGTGATTTTGATTTAGCTTTGAGTGGTTGATTGATTGTGTAATTTTGTGATTGGAAACCATGTATGAATGCTGAAAAATTCTGGTTTGCTGGACCCTTGGAGTGCCATGGTTTTTTTGGCTTGTTTTTGGGGCTGTCTTTGTGCTGGAAATTCAATGGAAGTGGTGCTTAATTTGTGATCAATGCATGGTTAATTTAATCAAGTAGTTGAGTGAGATTGAAGTGAGCAAAATTCTGGTTTGCTGGACCCTTGGAGTGCCACGGTTTTTGGCTCTGTTTTGGGCTGGTTGTGTGCTGAAGCTTAATTTGTGATCAATGCATGGCTAATTTAATCAAGTAGTTAAGGTTGATTTGAATGGAAATGAAGCTTAATTTGTGATCAATGCATGGCTAATTTAATCAAGTAGTTAAGGTTGATTTGAATGGATAAAATTCTGGTTGTTGGAACCTTGAGTGAGTCACGGTTTTTGGCTTGTTTTTGGGGCTGTTTTTGTGCTGGAAAATGAGTGGAAGTAATGCTTAATTTTTGATCAATGCATGGCTAATAAAATCAAGTAGTTAAGGTTGGTTTAAATGGACAAAATTCTGGTTGTTAAACCTTGGTAAGTGCCACGGTTTTGGGTTGTTTTAGGAGCAGAATTTTGGTTGTCATGGTGCCAAGAATAATGCTAGGTAGGTTAAGTAAAGGAAGACTAAATTAGTGAGAAGAAAATTGTGATCTAAGACTCTCTTGAGTGCCACGGTTTTGAGGGCTTGAATGAGGGAAAAGATTAACAAATTTGAGATGTCAAGACTTGAGTTAATCAAGCGATTAAAAATGTAGATTGATAATAGGAAACTTGTAACAATAAATTCATGATGGATTGTGGTGGAGACTTAGGAAATGAGCTAAGCTTGGAAGGTAATTATAAGAATCAAGTAACTTGAATCAAATGACAAGTAAATGAACCAATGAGATGAATTTCATAAGACTTGGAGATTTTAGAAATCCATAATGGACCCATAATGTGTTCCTTGAATTATAAATTGATATTATGTGGATATTGGGTTCTTCTTGGATGCAAATTTGCTTATTGCACTCTCTTGATCAATTATGGTATATTATGAATTCGTATGAGATTGTGGATCATACATGAGCATGCATAGTGTCTTATGCATTGTGATGTCCGTGTGGACTCGTTGTAAGGCCAAGTTGCCTAGGAGATTGAACACACCTTAGTGCGGGTGCGAGTAGACAAGTGTGGGTCTTGTTATGACCTTGGGGGCGTCGGGGTGCGGGTCCTTCGCAATGGGCAGTTGGTAGCTCCTCTGTCTGTGGGGCAAACCGATGCAAACGCACCGACGATCCGGACTTGACACTGTCCTATATCGTGATCTAGTGTAGAATGTCTGTGCAATGCCATGATTGTGCACGTGGAAAATTATTGATAGCACTGGCCTCGGCAGCCGAGTCACAGACATGTCTCCTGATCTTTCTCTCCGACTGTTTGAGTCTAGCTCCATGGAGTAGGAAATTGAATGTTGAGTCCATGCATCATGGAATATTCGACATCTGAAAATTATTGTTTACCCGATATTTAACTCGCTCGGATATTATGAATTATTCATTACCTTTATTAATGATTGCCTCGACTGGTTATCTCGTTTAAAAGCTTATTTATTGCCTTTACATGCTACGTGGGCGTTATGCGCCGTTCGGTTCTTGGTTGCTGTATTGGTATTGATGGTAGGATATCTTACCTCTTTCCCTGTGCTTCTATTACTTGCTGTTTATGTGCACCCTGTACTGATCGAAGACGACGGTGAAGAGACAGAAGAGCCTGCCTTCCCCGGCTTCTGGCCCGCACAGGATTGACTTTGACTGCGACGATGTCTGCACGCACGCGCGGATTTTTGGGAGATGTGCGCCTGACCTTCCTCGGAGGGCCGGAGTGTTGGCACATCAACCTAAACTCCGACCGTTGTGTGTATGTGGGAGACGTGTCTGTATCACTTGCCTGGAGACGCCATGAGGCACCGGTCCTCACTTGCTACATCAGCTTACGCTTGGAGTTTTACCTGCCTATCGGGGAGATGTGGGGTCCCCGTTACTACACCCCGCAGGGAGGATTCGTTTGATTCCACCGCTCGGCTCCGTCCCGCGCCTCCGTGGTTCCTATGGATGAGTCCTCGGATGAGGAAGATCCTGATGAGGGTCCTCCTGATGATCCTGAATCGGTCCCTTTCTATTTGAGGGGTCGATGATCATTGGTGGCTACTGATGGCTGCCAGTGTTTTTGTTTTTGGGGGCCTGATGTATCTTTCTTTTTGATTTGGGCTGTATATTTTGTATATGCATGTGGGTATATATGCATGTTTCCTTGGGGTGGGTATAGTTTTGCTTTTTGATGATGGCTAGGCTTGTATTTATGAAACAAATTTGTATTAAACTCTAGATATATATATGCATGCTATTCAGGGGCAAATCTCTATGTATTGTTTTATTCGTTACTTTTATCCGCACTCTGTAGTATCATTATTATTATTATAAAAAAAAAAAAAAAAAATATTGTCAAATTTGCTCACATGGTTAAACATTAATTAATTAAAATGAACCGGGTCTTAATCGTTAATTATTTAATTTCCGCATTTTACTTTGTTTGACAATGTGACGTTCCCTCCCAAAAAGGGGCGTTACATTGTTGGTATCGAGCCCCGCTTTATGTTTTCTTTGGGTCTTGAGTGTGAGTCTGTCTTGTTTGTCAGTGTGAATCTCTCGTGGTGAGTGTCTTGAGTGGATTCCTCCGACTTTTCTTATGTTTTCGCAATCTAATTTAAGAGAAAGGCAAAATGGCAAGAGGTGGAGATATTGCAAATGCTTGTGGAAGCAATGCAATGGATGGCGGAACTCATTGCGCAACAAAACGAACGCGCTGCTCAACAACAAGAAAGAGTCGCTCAACAAATTGAGGCGACCGCCGATGCGCAAAACTTAGCGTAATTTCGTCGTCATAACCCTCCGCAGCTTCAAGGGGGAGTTTGATCCCGACAAGGCTAATTTATGGATCAAGGAACCGGAAAAAGTCTTTCGTGGCATGAATTGTGCGGAAGACAAGAAGGTAAATTATGCGACTTTTATGCTTGTCGGAAATGCCGAAGACTGGTGGAATGGAGCTCAAAGCGGCGTTAGAAGCCGAAGGAGCAGAGGTCACTTGGGAATTGTTCAAGGAGAAATTCTTGGGCAAATACTTTCCTGCGAATGCGAGACACGCAAAGGAGATGGAGTTCCTCAACCTGAGACAGGGGAACATGACTGTCAGCGAATACGCAGCCAAGTTTGAAAACTTGGAGAGATTTTCAACACATTACCAGCATCAAACTGATGAAGCCTGGAAGTGCTGGAAATTCACCGAAGGACTGAGGTACGAAGTGAAGAAAGCTGTGATTACCTTGAAAATGAAGGTATTCTCGGAACTGTTAGACACTTGCTGCGAAGTTGAAGCCTTGGAGCAGCTAGAGACTCGAGAAACAGAACTTTGGGCCCGTACGGTCCCAAAGAGGTGGAGGCAAAGTGGTTCAAACCGCTTTCGGAAGAAGCCCTATTCCCGACCAACGAGGAGTCATCAACAACCGGTGGAAGTTCTCGTGGAGGTTCTTCTCGGGAATCGAACCGGTCGAATACGACCTACCCATCCAAATGCCCGAAGTGTGGGAAGGATCATCTCACAAGAGATTGCACGATTAAGGGGATCATCTCGCTTTAGGTGTGGCAAACCAGGCCACATATCCGTAGACCGTAACCAGCAAAGACCGAGCCTTCACCAATGCGACTCGAGCCAAGAAACCGCAAGCCGGAGGACGAGTCTACACTATGAGCGGAGCCGAAGCCGCCGAATCGAGGACTTGATTCAAGGAGAAGGCGCCATAGAAGGTAATCTTTTAAAAGTACTGTATGACTCTGGGGCAACCCATTCTTTCATATCATATGACCGTGTGTGCGACTTGGTTTACCCGTGTCCGAACTACCTTTTGAATTGACCGTTTCAACCCCCACCGATAAACCGGTAGTTACTACCAAAGTCCGTTTGAAGTGTCCTTTGATTGTTGAAGGTCGAATCTTTTTCGATTTGATCCGTTTACCTCTTTCACAGCTTAGATATAATCCTAGGGATGGACCGGTTATCTTCCAACCATGTTCTCGTTAGATTGTTCTAGTAGGACCATAGTCTTTCCCGTGGATGAGAATTCTAGATACTTGACGGCCAACCAAGCACGAGCTTTCTTGAAAGAAGGAGCTCGGGGTACATGCTATTATCTTCTCGAAAGTTGAGAGTGAGGCCGATTTGAGTACTATTCCTAGTGAAGGAATTTCCCGAGATCTTCCCTGAAGAAGTAC
Source organism: Ormosia emarginata (assembly GCA_029884605.1). NCBI lineage: Eukaryota > Viridiplantae > Streptophyta > Magnoliopsida > Fabales > Fabaceae > Ormosia > Ormosia emarginata. The sequence continues at coordinate 28,890,551 of JAQQTP010000079.1, read as the reverse complement.
CTGGTTTACCGCCGGCACGTGAAATCGAGTTTGCTATTGATCTAGTACCGGGAGCTGGTCCCGTGTCTATAGCACCGTACCGAATGTCACCGACAGAATTAGCTGAACTTAAGAAGCAGCTAGAAGAGCTTTTGGAGAAGCAGTTCGTTAGACCAAGTGTGTCTCCGTGGGGAGCACCTGTGTTACTAGTTCGAAAGAAGGACGGTACCTCGAGATTGTGTGTGGATTACAGGCAATTGAACAAGTTGACAGTCAAGAACAAATATCCTCTACCGAGAATTGATGACTTGATGGACCAACTGAAGGGGGCAGCGGTATTTTCGAAGATTGACTTGAGATCTGGGTATCATCAGATAAGAGTGAAGACGGAGGATATACCCAAGACTGCTTTTCGTACGCGATACGGCCATTACGAGTATCTTGTGATGCCGTTTGGTGTGACGAATGCGCCTGCTATTTTCATGGACTATATGAACCGCATCTTTCGTCCGTACTTGGATAGGTTCGTTGTCGTCTTCATTGATGACATCCTGATATATTCCCAAAATCAGGAGGATCATGCCGAGCACCTCAAAGATAGTTCTTCAGATTTTGAAGGAAAAGGAACCGTATGCCAAGTCGTCGAAGTGCGAGTTTTGGCTTGATGAGGTGAAGTTTTTGGGTCACGTAATCTCAAAAGAAGGAATCGCGGTGGATCCATGCAAAGTAGAAGCAAGATCATTGCAGCGGGGAACAACCGAAGTCGTGACTAAGTCCGTAGTTTCGTTGGTTTAGCCGGATATTACCGAGGTTCATAGAGGGGTTTTCCAAGATTGCCGACCGCTCACTCAATTGACGAAGAAGAATCAAGCTTTCGAATGGACTGATAAATGTGAGCAGAGTTTTCAAGAGTTGAAGAAACGGCTGACTACCTCACCTGTATTAGTGTTACCTGATCCGAATGAACCGTTCGAGGTGTATTGTGACGCTTCGTACCAAGGATTGGGATCTGTTCTTATGCAACACCGAAAGGTGGTAGCCTACGCTTCGCGACAGCTGCGAGTGCATGAAAAGAATTACCCGACTCATGATTTGGAGTTGGCAGCTGTGGTTTTTGCTCTGAAGATATGGAGACATTTCCTCTATGGAGCGACATTCAACATCTTCAGTGACCACAAGAGCTTGAAGTACTTGTACGATCAGAAAGAGCTGAATATGAGACAACGGAGATGGTTAGAATTCTTGAAAGATTATGACTTTCAACTGTTGTACCACCCTGGTAAGGCGAACGTTGTGGCTGACGCCTTGAGCAGTAAAAAAAACTATCAGTGCTTCGCCCCTGATGATCAAGGAAAAGGAGCTCATTGAACAGCTTTAGAGATGAGTGGTCGTTTGTGGAATTGAAGCCGGGAAAAATTTGTATGAATATGGTTACCATCTCAAGCGAGCTAATGGAGGACATAGGGGAAAAGCAGAAGGCCGATGAATTCTTGCAAGAGGTGAGAGAACGAATGAAACAAGGTGAGAAAACAGAATTCGAAGAAGGAACGATGGAATTCTCGAGATTTCGGGGTAGAGTCTCGTATTCCCCGTGATCAAGAACTCGAAGCAAGACATTGTGGAACATGCCCACACCAAACTTGTCGAATATGCACCCAGTGCATAACGAAGATGTACCAAGACTTGAAAAAGTTATTCTCGGTGGCATGGAATGAAGAGTGACGTTACTAGATGTGTATCGACTTGTCTAGTCTCGTCAAAAGCCAAAGTGGAACATCGAGACCTGTTGATCACTACAACCGTTGTCTATTCCCGAATGGAAATGGGACAAAGATTGCAATGGATTTCGTTGTAGGATTGCCAAGGACAAGGATAGGACATGACTCGATTTGGGTAATAGTCGATCGGCTTACAAAATCGGCTCATTTCCTCCCGATTAATATAAGGTACAGTTTGGAAAGTCGACCCGACCGTATATTGGAGAGATTGTCGACCGCATGGTGTGCCTACGAGTATAGTTTCTGGATAGGGATCCGAGATTTACTTCAAAATTCTCGGCAAAGTCTACAGCATCGCCGGGAACAAAGTTACGTCTCGAGTTCGGCGTACCACCCACAAACCGATGGACAATCGGAAAGGACGATCCAATCTCTAGAGGACTTGCTTAGAGCGTGTACTATTGAGCGCACCGGGAGTTGGGACCAAATCTTGCCGTTGATAGAGTTCACATACAACAACAAGCTACCATGCGAGTATAGGGATGGCACCATATGAAGCCCCGTATGGAAGGCGGTGTCGAACGCCGTTGTGTTGGTACCAAGATGGAGAGCGTCTCACAATTGGACCTGATATCATTCAACGTACAACCGAAAAGGTCAAGATGATTCAAGAGAAGATGAGAACTGCTCGTAGCCGGCAGAAGAGCTATGCGGATAAGAGAAGAAAGCCTCTTGAGTTTGAAGAAGGTGAGCATGTGTTCCCGAAAGTCACACCCACGACCGGGTCGGCCGGGCCTTAAAATCTAGAAAACTCACTCCAAAATTTCTTGGACCTTACCAAATTCTTCGCGGATAGGTCCAAGAGCTTACCGTATAGCCTTACCCCTATTCTTTCAAACATACACAATGTCTTCCATGTGTCACAACTTCGTAAATATTTACCCGATCCAAGTCATGTTATAGCACCGGACACGATAGATGCTTAAAAGAGAACCCGACCTATGAAACGTCTCCTGCGAGAATCGAGGATCGACAAAGCAACTACGAGGCAAGGAGATTCCATTGGTAAAGGTGATTTGGAATGAAGCAACCGGTGATGCGACTTGGGAATTGGAAGACAAGATGAAGGAGCAACATCCGTAATTATTTTAAGGTATGAAAATTTCGAGGACGAAATTCCTTTTAGTAGGGGAGTGTTGTAACATCCCGAAAAATACATATTTGATCATAAATCATCATTTTATAATATTCTTGATTTTTAGGAATTTTTCTCGAAATTTTCTAAACGACGAATATTTTAATATATTCTTCGTTTTACGTGCACACTGGGCCGAGAATTGCCGAGACCAAGAACACTTCGAAATTGATTATTTCACTATGAATAGTCATTTTCTAATATTTGTGATTTATGAGAATTTTTTTGGAATTTTTTCTAAACGACGAAATATTTTAATATATTCCTCGCTTTACGTGAAACTCGAGCAGAGTCGTGAAAACGATCAGAACGCTTTAAAAATTGAAAATTTATATGACGGATAGTCGTTTTATAATATTTGCAATTTTTGAGAATTTTCTGGGAATTTTCTCGAAACGTCGAATATTACCGTATATTCCTCGTTTTGCGTGCACACCGACCGAACCGGAAAACGCGATGTTTTCTCTGCGAACTTTGGACTATGGATAAGTCAACGGGGATCTTACTAAACCCGGACTTGACACAGCTTACGAGGTTTCGCAAATTTCCGAGAAATCTTTACGCATTACGCTAAATCAATACAAATAAGAATTCATCCGTCGATTAATTAAATACCGACTTCATTAACCGTAACTATTATCTAATGGATAATAGTGTGTAATAAAAATACTATCACCTTATCCTAATGCTATTTACATTATATTTAATTTACTCACTTTAATTCAAATTTAAGTGTATTTTAATCAAAGCTTCCTTAACAAGCTTTGACCCAAGCTTTGACCAAGTGTTTAGCTTCCAAAGGAAGCCAAATTTTTCCCACTCATTTCTCTCCCTCTCACTTACGTGGTCTGCAGCCCAAATTGGAGAAAGAAATTGGATTCAATTATTCAAATAAATCAATTGACATAATATCACCAAAAACACATTTTGCTTCTTCATTTACGTTCTCTTCTTCTCCTTTCTTTTTCACATATTTCTCTTCTCCTTCCAAAGAGTTCCCCAAGGCCCAGCCCTCTCCCATGAAACCTAACCTTCACAAAAATTTAATCTAACCACATTTCCTTAATCTCCTACTCCTCCTCTTCATCTTTGGTGCTTGGAGTTTCAAGAAAAGCTTCCATCTTCAACCATTCCTCAAGCCTTGAAGGTGAGCTCCCATGGCTGAAAAATTCCAGCCTTCCCCTCCCATTTTCGTTTCTGTTTTTCCTTGGTTTATTGGCCATTTTCTTCTTCTTTTACACACCATTTCATTGTTCTAACTTGGACCAAATTTTCTAGGGTTTTTGGTGCTCCAAATCCGAAAATCAAGGGTGATTCTTGGAGTTTCTTGGTTCATCAATTTGGTAAGAGGAAGATTAATCCTCCTCAACCTCTTTAGCAACTAGGAATCTTGTATTTAATTTTTGGAAGAAGAACCACATGGTGGTTGTTCTTGAACTTGCTTGAAATTGGTTTCTTGAATGTGATTTTGATTTAGCTTTGAGTGGTTGATTGATTGTGTAATTTTGTGATTGGAAACCATGTATGAATGCTGAAAAATTCTGGTTTGCTGGACCCTTGGAGTGCCACGGTTTTTGGCTTGTTTTTGGGGCTGTCTTTGTGCTGGAAATTCAATGGAAGTGGTGCTTAATTTGTGATCAATGCATGGTTAATTTAATCAAGTAGTTGAGTGAGATTGAAGTGAGCAAAATTCTGGTTTGTTGACCCTTGGAGTGCCACGGTTTTTGGCTCTGTTTTTGGGCTGGTTGTGTGCTGGAAATTGAATGGAAATGAAGCTTAATTTGTGATCAATGCATGGCTAATTTAATCAAGTAGTTAAGTTGAATTGAGTGAGTCACGGTTTTTGAAATGAAGCTTAATTTGTGATCAATGCATGGCTAATTTAATCAAGTAGTTAAGGTTGATTTGAATGGATAAAATTCTGGTTGTTGGAACCTTGAGTGAGTCACGGTTTTTGGCTTGTTTTTGGGGCTGTTTTTGTGCTGGAAAATGAGTGGAAGTAATGCTTAATTTTTGATCAATGCATGGCTAATAAAATCAAGTAGTTAAGGTTGGTTTAAATGGACAAAATTCTGGTTGTTAAACCTTGGTAAGTGCCACGGTTTTGGGTTGTTTTAGGAGCAGAATTTTGGTTGTCATGGTGCCAAGAATAATGCTAGGTAGGTTAAGTAAAGGAAGACTAAATTAGTGAGAAGAAAATTGTGATCTAAGACTCTCTTGAGTGCCACGGTTTTTGAGGGCTTGAATGAGGGAAAAGATTAACAAATTTGAGATGTCAAGACTTGAGTTAATCAAGCGATTAAAAATGTAGATTGATAATAGGAAACTTGTAACAATAAATTCATGATGGATTGTGGTGGAGACTTAGGAAATGAGCTAAGCTTGGAAGGTAATTATAAGAATCAAGTAACTTGAATCAAATGACAAGTAAATGAACCAATGAGATGAATTTCATAAGACTTGGAGATTTTAGAAATCCATAATGGACCCATAATGTGTTCCTTGAATTATAAATTGATATTATGTGGATATTGGGTTCTTCTTGGATGCAAATTTGCTTATTGCACTCTCTTGATCAATTATGGTATATTATGAATTCGTATGAGATTGTGGATCATACATGAGCATGCATAGTGTCTTATGCATTGTGATGTCCGTGTGGACTGTTGTAAGGCCAAGTTGCCTAGAGATTGAACACACCTTAGTGCGGGTGCGAGTAGACAAGTGTGGGTCTTGTTATGACCTCGGGGCGTCGGGGTGCGGGTCCTTCGCAATGGGCGCTTGGTAGCTCCTCCGTCTCGTGGGGCAAACCGATGCAACGCACCGACGATCCGGACTTGACACCGTCCTATATCGTGATCTAGTGTAGAATGTCCGTGCAATGCCATGATTGTGCACGTGGAAAATTATTGATAGCACCGGCCTCGGCACCGAGTCACGTACATGTCTCCCGATCTTTCTCTCCGACCGTTTGAGTCTAGCTCCATGGAGTAGGAAATTGAATGTTGAGTCCATGCATCATGGAATATTCTCGACATCCGAAAATTATTGTTTACCCGATATTTAACCGCCTCGGATATTATGAATTATTCATTACCTTTATTAATGATTGCCTGACCGGTTATCTGTTTAAAAGCTTATTTATTGCCTTTACATGCTACGTGGGCGTTATGCGCCGTTCGGTTCTTGGTTGCCGTATTGGTATTGATGGTAGGATATCTTACCTCTTTCCCCGTGCTTCTATTACTTGTCGTTTATGTGCACCCCGTACCGATCGAAGACGACGGTGAAGAGACAAAGAGCCTCGCCTTTCCCCGCTTCGGCCCGCACAGATTGACTTTGACTCACGCGACGATGTCCGCACGCACGCGCGGATTTTTGGGAGATGTGCGCCGACCTTCCTGAGGGCCGGAGTGTTGGCACATCAACCTAAACTCCGACCGTTGTGTGTATGTGGGAGACGTGTCTCGTATCACTTGCCTCGGAGACGCCATGAGGCACCTGGCCTCACTTGCTACATCGCCTACGCTTGGAGTTTTACCCGCCTATCGTGAGATGTGGGGTCCCCGTTACTACACCCCGCAGAGGATTCGTTTGATTCCACCGCTCGGCTCCGTCCCGCGCCCGTGGTTCCTATGGATGAGTCCTCTGATGAGGAAGATCCCGATGAGGGTCCTCCCGATGATCCCGAATCGGTCCCTTTCTATTTGAGGGGTCGATGATCATTGGTGGCTACCGATGGCCGCCAAGTGTTTTTTTTTTTTTGGGGGCCCGATGTATCTTTCTTTTTGATTTGGGCTGTATATTTTGTATATGCATGTGGGTATATATGCATGTTTCCTTGGGGTGGGTATAGTTTTGCTTTTTGATGATGGCCAGCTTGTATTTATGAAACAAATTGTATTAAACTCTAGATATATATATGCATGCTATTCAGTGCAAATCTCTATGTATTGTTTTATTCGTTACTTTTATCCGCACTCGTAGTATCATTATTATTATTATAAAAAAAAAAAAAAATATTGTCAAATTTGCTCACATGGTTAAACATTAATTAATTAAAATGAACCGGGTCTTAATCGTTAATTATTTAATTTCCGCATTTTACTTTGTTTGACAATGTGACGTTCCTCCCAAAAAGGGGCGTTACATTGTTGGTATCGAGCCCCTGCTTATGTTTTCTTTGGGTCTTGAGTGTGAGTCTGTCTTGTTTGTGCTGTGTGAATCTCTGTGGTGAGTGTCTTGAGTGGATTCCTCTGACTTTTCTTATGTTTTCAGTAATCTAATTTAAGAGAAAGGCAAAATGGCAAGAGGTGGAGATATTGCAGCTGCTGTGGAAGCAATGCAGCGGATGGCGGAACTCATTGCGCAACAAAACGAACGCGCTGCTCAACAACAAGAAAGAGCTGCTCAACAGCTTGAGGCGACTGCCGATGCGCAAAACTTAGCAGAATTTCGTCGTCATAACCCTCCGCAGTTCAAGGGGGAGTTTGATCCCGACAAGGCTAATTTATGGATCAAGGAACTGGAAAAAGTCTTTCGTGGCATGAATTGTGCGGAAGACAAGAAGGTAAATTATGCGACTTTTATGCTTGTCGGAAATGCCGAAGACTGGTGGAATGGAGCTCAAAGGGCGTTAGAAGCCGAAGGAGCAGAGGTCACTTGGGAATTGTTCAAGGAGAAATTCTTGGGCAAATACTTTCCTGCGAATGCGAGACACGCAAAGGAGATGGAGTTCCTCAACCTGAGACAGGGGAACATGACTGTCAGCGAATACGCAGCCAAGTTTGAAAACTTGGAGAGATTTTCAACACATTACCAAAGATCAAACTGATGAAGCCTGGAAGTGCTGGAAATTCACCGAAGGACTGAGGTACGAAGTGAAGAAAGCCGTGATTACCTTGAAAATGAAGGTATTCTCGTAACCGTTAGACACTTGCTGCGAAGTTGAAGCCTTGGAGCAAAGGCTGAGACTCGAGAAACAGGAACTTTGGGCCTCGTACGGTCCCAAAGAGGTGGAGGCAGTGGTTCAAACCGCTTTCAGAAGAAGCCCTATTCCCGACCAACGAGGAGTCATCAACCAACCGGTGGAAGTTCTGGTGGAGGTTCTTCTGGGAATCGAACTGGTCAGAATACGACCTACCCATCCAAATGCCTGAAGTGTGGGAAGGATCATCTCACAAGAGATTGCACGATTAAGGGGATCATCTCGCTTTAGGTGTGGCAAACCAGGCCACATATCCAGAGATCGTAACTGTGCAAAGACCGAGCCTTCACCAATGCGACTCGAGCCAAGAAACCGCAAGCCGAGGACGAGTCTACACTATGAGCGAGCCGAAGCCGCCGAATCCGAGGACTTGATTCAAGGAGAAGGCGCCATAGAAGGTAATCTTTTAAAAGTACCGTATGACTCGGGGCAACCCATTCTTTCATATCATATGACCGTGTGTCGCGACTTGGTTTACCCGTGTCCGAACTACCTTTTGAATTGACCGTTTCAACCCCCACCGATAAACCGGTAGTTACTACCAAAGTCCGTTTGAAGTGTCCTTTGATTGTTGAAGGTCGAATCTTTTCTCGTCGATTTGATCCGTTTACCTCTTTCACAGCTAGATATAATCCTAGGGATGGACTGGTTATCTTCCAACCATGTTCTCGTTAGATTGTTCTAGTAGGACCATAGTCTTTCCCGTGGATGAGAATTCTAGATACTTGACGGCCAACCAAGCACGAGCTTTCTTGAAAGAAGGAGCTCGTGGGGTACATGCTATTATCTTCTCTCGAAAGTCGAGAGCGAGGCCGATTTGAGTACTATTCCTAGTAGTGAAGGAATTTCCCGAGATCTTCCCCGAAGAAGTACCCGTTTACCGCCGCACGTGAAATCGAGTTTGCTATTGATCTAGTACGGAGCTGGTCCCGTGTCTATAGCACCGCACCGAATGTCACCGATGCAATTAGCCGAACTTAAGAAGCAAGCCTAGAAGAGCTTTTGGAGAAGCAGTTCGTTAGACCAAGTGTGTCTCCGTGGGGAGCACCTGTGTTACTAGTTCGAAAGAAGGACGGTACCTCGAGATCAGTGTGTGGATTACAGTGCAATTGAACAAGTTGACAAATAAGAACAAATATCCTCTACCGAGAATTGATGACTTGATGGACCAACCGAAGGGGCAGCGGTATTTTCGAAGATTGACTTGAGATCCGGGTATCATCGATAAGAGTGAAGACGGAGGATATACCCAAGACTGCCGTACGCGATACGGCCATTACGAGTATCTTGTGATGCCGTTTGGTGTGACGAATGCGCCGCTATTTTTCATGGACTATATGAACCGCATCTTTCGTCCGTACTTGGATAGGTTCGTTGTCGTCTTCATTGATGACATCCCGATATATTCCCAAAATCGGAGGATCATGCCGAGCACCTCAAAGATAGTTCTTCGATTTTGAAGGAAAAGGAACCGTATGCCAAGCCGTCGAAGTGCGAGTTTTGGCTTGATGAGGTGAAGTTTTTGGGTCACGTAATCTCAAAAGAAGGAATCGCGGTGGATCCATGCAAAGTAGAAGCAAGATCTTGCAGTGGGGAACAACCGAAGTCGTGACTAAGTCCGTAGTTTCGTTGGTTTAGCCGGATATTACCGGAGGTTCATAGAGGGGTTTTCCAAGATTGCCGACCGCTCACTCAATTGACGAAGAAGAATCAAGCTTTCGAATGGACCGATAAATGTGAGCAGAGTTTTCAAGAGTTGAAGAAACGGCCGACTACCTCACCGTATTAGTGTTACCCGATCCGAATGAACCGTTCGAGGTGTATTGTGACGCTCGTACCAAGGATTGGGATCTGTTCTTATGCAACACCGAAAGGTGGTAGCCTACGCTTCGCGACAGCTGCGAGTGCATGAAAAGAATTACCCGACTCATGATTTGGAGTTGGCAAACCGGTTTTTGCTCAAGATATGGAGACATTTCCTCTATGGAGCGACATTCAACATCTTCAAGGACCACAAGAGCTTGAAGTACTTGTACGATCGTAAAGAGAGCTGAATACGAGACAACGGAGATGGTTAGAATTCTTGAAAGATTATGACTTTCAACTGTTGTACCACCCTGGTAAGGCGAACGTTGTGGCTGACGCCTTGAGCAGAAAAACTATCAGTGCTTCTGCCCTGATGATCAAGGAAAAGGAGCTCATTGAACAGTTTAGAGATGAGTGGTCGTTTGTGGAATTGAAGCCAGGAAAAATTTGTATGAATATGGTTACCATCTCAAGCGAGCTAATGGAGGACATAGGGGAAAAGCAGAAGGCCGATGAATTCTTGCAAGAGGTGAGAGAACGAATGAAACAAGGTGAGAAAACAGAATTCGAAGAAGGAACGATGGAATTCTCGAGATTTCGGGGTAGAGTCTCGTATTCCCGTGATCAAGAACTCGAAGCAAGACATTGTGGAACATGCCCACACCAGCTTGTCCGAATATGCACCTGTGCATAACGAAGATGTACCAAGACTTGAAAAAGTTATTCGGTGGCATGGAATGAAGAGTGACGTTACTAGATGTGTATCGACTTGTCTAGTCTCGTCAAAAAGCCAAAGTGGAACATCGAGACCCGCTGGATCTACAACCGTTGTCTATTCCCGAATGGAAATGGGACAAAGATTGCAATGGATTTCGTTGTAGGATTGCCAAGGACAAGGATAGGACATGACTCGATTTGGGTAATAGTCGATCGGCTTACAAAATCGGCTCATTTCCTCCCGATTAATATAAGGTACAGCTTGGAAAAGCTGACTCGACTGTATATTGGAGAGATTGGACCGCATGGTGTGCCTACGAGTATAGTTTCTGATAGAGATCCGAGATTTACTTCAAAATTCTCGGCAAAGTCTACAGCATCGCTGGGAACAAAGTTACGTCTGAGTTCGGCGTACCACCCACAAACCGATGGACAATCGGAAAGGACGATCCAATCTCTAGAGGACTTGCTTAGAGCGTGTACTATTGAGCAGACTGGGAGTTGGGACCAAATCTTGCCGTTGATAGAGTTCACATACAACAACAGTTACCATGCGAGTATAGGGATGGCACCATATGAAGCCCCGTATGGAAGGCGGTGTCGAACGCCGTTGTGTTGGTACCAAGATGGAGAGCGTCTCACAATTGGACCTGGATATCATTCAACAGTACAACCGAAAAGGTCAAGATGATTCAAGAGAAGATGAGAACCGCTCGTAGCCTACAGAAGAGCTATGCGGATAAGAGAAGAAAGCCTCTTGAGTTTGAAGAAGGTGAGCATGTGTTCCCGAAAGTCACACCCACGACCGGGGTCGGCCGGCCTTAAAATCTAGAAAACTCACTCCAAAATTTCTTGGACCTTACCAAATTCTTCGCGGATAGGTCCAAGAGCTTACCGTATAGCCTTACCCCTATTCTTTCAAACATACACAATGTCTTCCATGTGTCACAACTTCGTAAATATTTACCCGATCCAAGTCATGTTATAGCACCGGACACGCACGCTTAAAAGAGAACCCGACCTATGAAACGTCTCCCGCGAGAATCGAGGATCGACGGATAAAGCAACTACGAGGCAAGGAGATTCCATTGGTAAAGGTGATTTGGAATGAAGCAACTGGTGATGCGACTTGGGAATTGGAAGACAAGATGAAGGAGCAACATCCGTAATTATTTTAAGGTATGAAAATTTCGAGGACGAAATTCCTTTTAGTAGGGGAGTGTTGTAACATCCCGAAAAATACATATTTGATCATAAATCATCATTTTATAATATTCTTGATTTTTAGGAATTTTTCTCGAATTTTCTAAACGACGAATATTTTAATATATTCTTCGTTTTACGTGCACACCGGGCCGAGAATTGCCGAGACCAAGTAACACTTCTAAATTGATTATTTCACTATGAATAGTCATTTTCTAATATTTGTGATTTATGAGAATTTTTTTGAATTTTTTCTAAACGACGAATATTTTAATATATTCCTCGCTTTACGTGAAACTCGAGCAGAGTCGTGAAAACGATCAGAACGCTTTAAAAATTGAAAATTTATATGACGGATAGTCGTTTTATAATATTTGCAATTTTTGAGAATTTTCTGGGAATTTTCTCGAAACGTCGAATATTACCGTATATTCCTCGCTTTGCGTGCACACCGACCGAACCGGAAAACGCGATGTTTTCTCTGCGAACTTTGGACTATGGATAAGTCAACGGGGATCTTACTAAACCCGGACTTGACACAGCTTTACGAGGTTTCGCAAATTTCCGAGAAATCTTTACGATACGCTTAAATCAATACAAATAAGAATTCATCCGTCGATTAATTAAATACCGACTTCATTAACCGTAACTATTATCTAATGGATAATAGTGTGTAATAAAAATACTATCACCTTATCCTAATGCTATTTACATTATATTTAATTTACTCACTTTAATTCAAATTTAAGTGTATTTTAATCAAAGCTTCCTTAACAAGCTTTGACCCAAGCTTTGACCAAGTGTTTAGCTTCCAAAGGAAGCCAAATTTTTCCCACTCATTTCTCTCCCTCTCACTTACGTGGTCTGCAGCCCAAATTGGAGAAAGAAATTGGATTCAATTATTCAAATAAATCAATTGACATAATATCACCAAAAACACATTTTGCTTCTTCATTTACGTTCTCTTCTTCTCCTTTCTTTTTCACATATTTCTCTTCTCCTTCCAAAGCAGCCCCTCAAGCGTCCAGCCCTCTCCCATGAAACCTAACCTTCACAAAAAATTTAATCTAACCACATTTCCTTAATCTCCTACTCCTCCTCTTCATCTTTGGTGCTTGGAGTTTCAAGAAAAGCTTCCATCTTCAACCATTCCTCAAGCCTTGAAGGTGAGCTCCCATGGCTGAAAAATTCCAGCCTTCCCCTCCCATTTTCGTTTCTGTTTTTCCTTGGTTTATTGGCCATTTTCTTCTTCTTTTACACACCATTTCATTGTTCTAACTTGGACCAAATTTTCTAGGGTTTTTGGTGCTCCAAATCCGAAAATCAAGGGTGATTCTTGGAGTTTCTTGGTTCATCAACTTGGTAAGAGGAAGATTAATCCTCCTCAACCTCTTTAGCAACTAGGAATCTTGTATTTAATTTTTGGAAGAAGAACCACATGGTGGTTGTTCTTGAACTTGCTTGAAATTGGTTTCTTGAATGTGATTTTGATTTAGCTTTGAGTGGTTGATTGATTGTGTAATTTTGTGATTGGAAACCATGTATGAATGCTGAAAAATTCTGGTTTGCTGGACCCTTGGAGTGCCACGGTTTTTGGCTTGGGTTTTGGGGCTGTCTTTGTGCTGGAAATTCAATGGAAGTTTTTGAGTGAGATTGGGGTTTGCTGGACTGTCTTTGTGCTGGAAATTCAATGGAAGTGGTGCTTAATTTGTGATCAATGCATGGTTAATTTAATCAAGTAGTTGAGTGAGATTGAAGTGAGCAAAATTCTGGTTTGTGGACCCTTGAGTGCCACGGTTTTTTTGGCTTGTTTTGGGGCTGGTTGTGTGCTGGAAATTGAATGGAAATGAAGCTTAATTTGTGATCAATGCATGGCTAATTTAATCAAGTAGTTAAGGTTGATTTGAATGGATAAAATTCTGGTTGTTGGAACCTTGAGTGAGTCACGGTTTTTGGCTTGTTTTTGGGGCTGTTTTTGTGCTGGAAAATGAGTGGAAGTAATGCTTATTTTGATCAATGCATGGCTAATAAAATCAAGTAGTTAAGGTTGGTTTAAATGGACAAAATTCTGGTTGTTAAACCTTGGTAAGTGCCACGGTTTTGGGTTGTTTTAGGAGCAGAATTTTGGTTGTCATGGTGCCAAGAATAATGCTAGGTAGGTTAAGTAAAGGAAGACTAAATTAGTGAGAAGAAAATTGTGATCTAAGACTCTCTTGAGTGCCACGGTTTTGAGGGCTTGAATGAGGGAAAAGATTAACAAATTTGAGATGTCAAGACTTGAGTTAATCAAGCGATTAAAAATGTAGATTGATAATAGGAAACTTGTAACAATAAATTCATGATGGATTGTGGTGGAGACTTAGGAAATGAGCTAAGCTTGGAAGGTAATTATAAGAATCAAGTAACTTGAATCAAATGACAAGTAAATGAACCAATGAGATGAATTTCATAAGACTTGGAGATTTTAGAAATCCATAATGGACCCATAATGTGTTCCTTGAATTATAAATTGATATTATGTGGATATTGGGTTCTTCTTGGATGCAAATTTGCTTATTGCACTCTCTTGATCAATTATGGTATATTATGAATTCGTATGAGATTGTGGATCATACATGAGCATGCATAGTGTCTTATGCATTGTGATGTCCGTGTGGACTGTTGTAAGGCCAAGTTGCCTAGAGATTGAACACACCTTAGTGCGGGTGCGAGTAGACAAGTGTGGGTCTTGTTATGACCTTGGGGGCGTCGGGGTGCGGGTCCTTCGCAATGGGCAGCTGGTAGCTCCTCCGTCGTGGGGCAAACCGATGCAAACGCACCGACGATCCGGACTTGACACCGTCCTATATCGTGATCTAGTGTAGAATGTCCGTGCAATGCCATGATTGTGCACGTGGAAAATTATTGATAGCACCGGCCTCGGCAATGAGTCACGTACATGTCTCCCCGATCTTTCTCTCCGACCGTTTGAGTCTAGCTCCATGGAGTAGGAAATTGAATGTTGAGTCCATGCATCATGGAATATTCGACATCCGAAAATTATTGTTTACCCGATATTTAACTCGCCTGGATATTATGAATTATTCATTACCTTTATTAATGATTGCCTCGACCGGTTATCTCGTTTAAAAGCTTATTTATTGCCTTTACATGCTACGTGGGCGTTATGCGCCGTTCGGTTCTTGGTTGTCAGATTGGTATTGATGGTAGGATATCTTACCTCTTTCCCCGTGCTTCTATTACTTGCCGTTTATGTGCACCCCGTACCGATCGAAGACGACGGTGAAGAGACAAAGAGCCTCGCCTTCCCGCTTCGGCCCGCACAGATTGACTTTGACCGCGACGATGTCCGCACGCACGCGCGGATTTTTGGGAGATGTGCGCCGACCTTCCTCGAGGGCCGGAGTGTTGGCACATCAACCTAAACTCCGACCGTTGTGTGTATGTGGGAGACGTGTCTCGTATCACTTGCCTGGAGACGCCATGAGGCACCTGGTCCTCACTTGCTACATCGCCTACGCTTGGAGTTTTACCCGCCTATCGTGAGATGTGGGGTCCCCGTTACTACACCCCGCAGAGGATTCGTTTGATTCCACCGCCGGCTCCGTCCCGCGCCTCGTGGTTCCTATGGATGAGTCCTCTGATGAGGAAGATCCCGATGAGGGTCCTCCCGATGATCCCGAATCGGTCCCTTTCTATTTGAGGGGTCGATGATCATTGGTGGCTACCGATGGCCGCCGTGTTTTTGTTTTTGGGGCCCGATGTATCTTTCTTTTTGATTTGGGCTGTATATTTTGTATATGCATGTGGGTATATATGCATGTTTCCAAAGGGTGGGTATAGTTTTGCTTTTTGATGATGGCCAGTTGTATTTATGAAACAAATTGTATTAAACTCTAGATATATATATGCATGCTATTCAGTGCAAATCTCTATGTATTGTTTTATTCGTTACTTTTATCCGCACTCGTAGTATCATTATTATTATTATAATTAAAAAAAATATTGTCAAATTTGCTCACATGGTTAAACATTAATTAATTAAAATGAACCGGTCTTAATCGTTAATTATTTAATTTCCGCATTTTACTTTGTACAAGACAGAAAGGTCAAAATGAGTTAAAATCCGAAAATTAATGAAGTTTTTACAATTAAGCTCAATGAAGACCAATCATCTAAAACTCATCTACAAACATAATATTGGACACAATTAACATCAATTAGGCCAAATATGAAACAATAATGAATGGCTCAAAATTGATTGATCACACTTAAATTAACATCTCTTATGAATTTCATTTTCTAGAGGGATTCTCTTGAAGTCCTTATTAAATCTTCATTCCTTTAGATTGCTTAAGTTCCTTAATCTATTCAATTATGCTCACTTAAAATTACTCTAAGGGTATACAAATTCTCTTGTTCTTCCCTTATGTTCAAAATCATTCTAAGTCTCCATTTTTGCACTACATTTTGTGACATTTTGCCTTAAGAATTCGTGAGCCTCATTATAACAAAACCTAACCCTTTTTACTTCAACACAACGTTGATCACTTATCATGTAATCACTTAAGACCCAAGGTTGTACAAAGATCACAAGTTAACCCAATAAACCTCCCAAAGGCCATGAGCCTCCCAATGGTATGAATCTAACCAATCTTTCCACTACATTGTTAGTTACTTTCATTAAATTGCTTAAGTTCCAAGGTGGCTACAAATTTAAGTCTTGAACCCTAACAATTATCCAAGAGGTCATGGGCCTCCCAATGGGAAGGAACCCAAAGTTTTCCATTTTATTTATTTGCCTTTTAACTCTTCATCACCTAAGTTCCAATCTTTACAAAACCACATCTTGAACACAAAAAATATGGCCTCTTGGCCGTGAATCTAAAAGGGCAAAGAACCCTAAAATCTCTTCACATAACAATCCAAGCAATCCAATATATCTCACAAAGTCATCAAGACATATAATAACAATCAATAAATCATACAAGTCAAAATAGCACAAAATCATGAAGAACATCACAACCAAGAGAGCAATCCCACATGGATTCCTCATCAACAACATAAAGAAAATGTTTCATCACTACCAAGTTAGGTTGAAGAGGAGTATCTCCCTCTTACCTAAAGGAAGAACACGAAAGTGGCCTCCTAGATGGCTTCTTGGTGGCTCGGTTTTAGGGCTCCAAAAACCCTAAAAATCAAGTTCAATGAATCAATACCAATGGTTGAAAAAGAAGAGATCCATGGTCATAAATATGGCCATAGAAACAAAAAATAGGAAGAGAAAGTGAAGAATCAAAGAGTTACCTTCAAAGTCTCAAACTTTGTTCTTGAGAGAAAGTGAAGAAGATGATGGATTTTGAAGAAGATCTCTAAAGAGAAAATGTTTGGAATGAGAAGGAGTGTGTAGAAATGGTGATGGTGAAGTGAGAAAATGAAAATGGTGTTGGTCACCTATTGGGGCTGCAAAAACCGTGAGGGTAAAGGAGAAGAAGAAGAGAGAAAATGGTGAAGATGTGATCTTTATGGATGAATCTAAGAAGAATGATGTCTAGGATGAGTAGTAGCTTAAGAAAAATAAAGACTTGAGATTTTTGCCATGGTAGAGGTGGGTGGAGATGGTGGTACTGTGGAGAGGGTGAAGGAGAAGAGAAGAGGAGAAGGTTGAAAGAAAAAGATGAAGAGAGAAGATAGAGAGAAAATGGAGAGAGAAAGTGTCTTGGAAACTTTTGAAAGTAAGAATGAAAGTGATAAAATGAAGAAACAAATCTTGGCTCCCTAAAGTGAAGCATTGTCGTGGAGTTAGAGAGAAGGAGGAGAAAATGGTTGAGAGAAAAGTGTAGAGAGAGAAAGTGATAGTGAAGTGAAATAAAATGAAATGTGTAATTAGGTACATTTTGTGTAAGTGTATGAATTAAAATGTATGGCCACAAAGAGCCCTAAAAAATGTGCGGTGGAGAGGAGGAGAGAAAAAATGTGGCTTCTTGAAGAAGCCAATAGGAAAGTGCAAGGAAGCTTCCTCCTAGCTTCTCCAACAAGTCAAAAGGAAGGTGCTAGGAAGCTTCCTCCCTTTGAAAAGTCAAAGTGATGTCATGGTGATGATGTCACCATAGTGATGTCATTAAAGCATTCTCTAAAATGTGACTAACACTGTATCGGATTTATTATCAGTGGACAGAAACCACAGTTAACAAAAATTGATATTTATTATCCAACGAATAATAAAATTATTCTGCGATTTTTATTTATCAGATAAAAATCTTGAAAAACGTAAAACCTCATAAACCATGTCTGGCATCGGGTTTAGTAAGATCCTCCGTTGACGTTTCCACAGTTCAAGGTTCTCGAGAAAAATATCTCATTTTCTTGGCTCCGCTTAGTGCGCAAGCAAAACGAGAAATAATATTAAAATATTCCGCGATCACAGAAAAATACAAAAAAAATTCACAAAATTCACAAATATTATAAAACAACTATTTATCATAAAATTATTAATTTTCATAATGTTACATAATGTAACATCCCAAATTTGTTAACTATAGTATAATCTATATTATATCCTAGTGATTAGATTTAGGCATGCAACTTACCACTACTAAGCATTTTCTAATATAACATATCCACATTATATAAGAAAATAAGAGCCACGAACTAACGAATATATACATAACGTTAGTATTTCTTATAAATACAACCTATGTACAAAACTGGTAAACTAGGCCTCTCAAGGCACAAAACATACAATCTTTGTCTATATAAAGCATATAAACTATACTAGTCTTCATACATCTTCTTCTTTCATTTTGAAGAGCTTGCACCTAGATTTACATGGCAACACAATCAGGGTGAGAAATTACAATTCTCAGTAGAAGTATTCTAAAACCAATATTTATACATTCATAAAGAATACGCAACTACCCATACCATTGCAATGTTATGAATTTAAATGTCATAGCAGTAACCGCCCTTACCATTGTCATGCAAATGCCAAATTATGCATTATGTTCATGCATATGCAAATCCTAAAAGTGAATGTAATTTAAGAATGTCATGAGTCATCAGACGTATTAAGGATGTTACCCACCTCAACTACTCTGGAATATGCTATGATATATCATAAGACTTCAGGTGTAGTGGCGATATGACCCACCTTAGCTACTCATCGGACATAGAGAGGATATTACCCACCTCAACCACTCTGGAATCCTTGCTTCATAGATCTTCAAGAGTAAAGAAGGAAATTCTCCGATAAGAAGGTGTTGTCCGTCCTCACACTATCAAAGGTCTAGGATCACCTCCAGTAGTGAGGATATAACCCACCTTAGATACCTTCCATCTAGAATAACATCTAATAAAGAAGGAGGATATGACCCACCTCAGCTCAACTACTAGAACAATGAGGGAGGATATGACCCACCCTAGCTCATCACTATAATACGGAGGGCATGGTCCTACCTCACACTATTATAGATTATCCCCAAATGTGAGGGTCAAATCCTTCAATAAACATAATATAATATATAACCATGTCTAATTACCTCACATAATTAACATTATAAATCAATTTAATTCATCATGTTTTCACTTCATTAGATACCCCTATTAGAGTATCATCTCTCACTAAGAAGTATAAAAGAAGAATCTAAATAATGGGAAGCTCCATTGCATTAAGCAACAAATTATGTCCAAGTCTAGAAGTCACGCCTCAGCGCAACTCTTCTATGCCGCAGCGCTGAGCTCTCGGCCATACACACGCCTCGGCGTAGCTCTTCTATGTCGTGGCGCAAGCTTGTGACAAAGAAATCTACAAAATTCTGTAAATACAAACACTATTCCATTAGAACAAAACCCTCCTCCAATAACTCAAATCCAAGTGATTCCCAACTTCAAATGAGATCCATCAACACATTGTAACTCTTATGCAACCTTAATTTCACTCAAACAAGCAAACATGAGTCATTTATCCAATTAAACCCTAAAACTCCTTTTTTTTTTACTCAAATAGAAACCAAAGGTATCTAAGGGCTGAAAAATCCATCTCTATGCATCTAACAACTCAAAAGTAAGCCATCCTCGAGTTCTCCAAACAGATTCAACCCAAAAACACCAAATTCACACTAAGAATCCATTTCTCACATCAAGAATTCTCAATAACCAAATGAAGAACATGGAAGAAAAGTGTGAAACATAAAGTCCCCTACCTCAAGGTCTTGAAGATGAAGCCAAGAACTGACTTCCTCCTTCTTTGTTCAAGTTTTCCTTTTCTCTCTTTTCTCATTTTTCTCTTATGTTTTTGCCTTCAGCCATGAGAAATGAAGAAAAGAAGTCAATTTTGGCTTCTTAAAGACAACCACTAATGTGGTACTAAAACTTTTGATTTGTTAAAAACACATAGATTCCACCAAATCTAGTTTCCTAACTTCAAAAAAAATTCAAATAAATCCTAAAATTCATCAAAATATCTTGTTTCACAATTTCCATATTTTTTCATATCTGCTAGTCGTCAATCTGATGTTTAAACACACACTCAATATGCTAAATACCAAACTAACTCCGATTAATCTCAAATTTTAACTACACTATCTTCAACACATTTGTGACTAGGAAACAAATTCTCCATATTTATTTTCTTTAACTAAGCAGTTAAGTCAATTTCGGGGCTAAAAACTGCTATATTTCACACATAGTGCTACAATAAAGTGGCTAAATATGTTCAGAAGGCCACAAAATTAAATAGGCAATGTTAAACTAGTATTAGGCTACCTTTGTAACCATATACAAGTCTAACATGTTTTCACAAGTGTTACAATACATGTATACATCAAAAGCCTCACTGGGCAGAATGTCATACATATAATTTTTCTTATAAACTTAAAGCAAACATAACTAAATATATAAGCTTTATCCATAAAAATAGTTAAAACTATTCTAGTGTTCATACATCTTTTTTTTCTCATTGGAAGAGCTTCTATTATGACCTTTTGTGTACTACAAATGCACGAGTCCTTCAAGTAATAAAAATGATAAGCAAGATCGTCTCCATAGGGACTATGGTAACTTCCAAAGCTAAATATTAATCTACAACTTAATTAATTCTATTCAAGCAAACATAAAGTGGAAAAGGGGTTGATAAATAAATTACAAAGCATAAAGAAAAATAAAGATAGGTTAAGAACAAAAAGAATCCTTTTTCACCTCATATTTCAATTGATAACATGCAATCCATTCAAGCAATACAAACAATTAAATTAGGTTAGCCTGAAAAACTAACTTAGTTAAAAACCTATGTGTAGGTCGATTAACCTTATGTCGTTTACCTAGTTTACTATGCATCCATGAGAACTAGAGCAAACAACAAGCATTAAGATTGATTCTCAACTATAACTATACATGACTAAGAGGTATATGTCTATCTTATTAGCGAATCAATCTACCCCACCATTGGAGAGAAATCGAACATGCATTTACCACATGTATGATATAAAACCCAAAGTCCTATGTCTAGGCTCATTAGATTCATCAAATCACCTAAATGCTTATCAAACAAGTAAAAGCAGTAAGCACATTATGATAAAACAAAACCCAAATCATTCATATAAGCTCAAAAGAGTACAAATCAATTAATATTCATAGGGGGGATCCAAAGAATACCCTATACACAGCTTAGCTACTCATTGAATACGAAAATGTATTACAAAAATTCATATTCAAGATAAAGGGAAGAGAGAAAGGAGAAAGAATAAAAAATAAAGGCCAGTGGGGTGAGCCTTGAAGCTTGAATCTTCCTCCAAGATTTAGAGAACCTCCAATCTAGGCTCCTTCAACTCTCTTTCAGCCCATAAATGAAGATCTAGTTGTTGGGTTCTCTAAGAAAAGAGAGAAAACTCCGAGAGTCAGAGAGAAAATTGAGAGAGTCAGAGAGAAAACTAAAAGAGTCAAAGAGAAAATTGAGAGAGAGCAGCTGAAATCTGTGTAAAAGGTATTTATAGGCCCACAAATTTTGCACCTTCAATGCGGCATTACACAACACGCGTTGCGGAGAGCAAAAATTAGGGCACCAGCACTGTGGCATTCACTTCCTTGCGCCGCGACGTGACAGCCTCGGGTTGACAGGGTGCACAAGCAGAGAGCAGGATGTAAAACCCTCCTTAGGGTATCACATTTAAGATTAAAACTTCTACAACTTATCCCAAGTTATCAAAACTTTAACCTTGTACAACTTAGAATAACATAAATTAGCAGGTACATTTATGATATCAGTAAATAAATAATCTAATGAACTTGCAATACAAGAACATGCTTCACAATTACTGGCATAACGATAATACCACAATAATATCATATCACAATAATATAAATACTGACTATGCGTATGTATATTGACCATGCTCAACAAATGCAATAATGATCATGCTACATCCATAATGGATAACCCCTACTCCATGGAGCTAAACCAACATCAACATCAGAGAGAATGATCCAAAAGACATATCTTAGCCTCAAATCAAGTGCTTTTAAAAACATAATATACGCAATATGGCTATACAAGATGTGACACTTGGGGTCGATGAGGGCGGGGAGTGGTCGCCGGTGCATAAAGATGAAGCACGGACAAGGAGCGGCTCTTGGCAGGCTTTTAGGTGAAGGAACACATGAATGAACTGAATACACACCAGAATTAGAGGGATTCAAAGACTATGTAGGTATGGGACTGCATAGTTGAGATGACTTAAAGGAATTGATTAGCAGCACCCATATCAACAAGATACATCTTCTTTTTGGGAGCCAAGAACATAAGTACACCATGGTTAAGCATGCTTGACTTGGAGCACTTATGGGGTGGTGACCTCCTAGGAAGTTTTTTAAGATACGTATGAGTGAGGACAAAGCATGCTAAAAAGACTCGTGTTGATTTGTGGGGACACTTATCAATCCTGCAGGTAGTCTCGAGACGTTACAAATGGTATCAGAGTGGGACCTCTCCCAGTATGCTGTGGTTCGGGGACGAACCATGTGGAAGCTGGTGGGCATGTGACACTTGGGGCTAACGAGGGCAAGTAGTGGTCGCCAGTGCATAAAGATGAAGCACGGACAAGGAGCGGCTCTTGGCAGGCTTCTAGGCATAGAGACATATGAATGAATTGAATACACACTGGAATGAGAGGGATTCAGAGACTGTGCAGGTATGGGACTGCATAGTTGAGGATGACTTAAAGGAATTTATTAGCACCACCAATATCAACAAGATGCATCTTCTTTTCAGGAGCCAAGAACATAAGTACTCCATGGTTAAACATGCTTAACTTGGAGCACTTATAAGATGGATGACCTCCTGGGAAGTTTCCTTTGATGCGTGTGAGTGAAGACAAAGCACGCTAAAAAGACTCGTGTTGATTTGTGGGGACACTCATCAATTCTGCAGGCAGTCCCAGAACATTACACAAGACACTTTATGCCGGACCAGGAGTATGAACAGTGTTTTGTCGAGATAGTCGGTGCATTGCATCGAATTTCCATGAGACATTGAATAGTCATCTGATCCCTGTGGATCTTTGCGCCCCGACGTCTCCAAAGATCAACTAGTGAGCAACACCACGCATATCGCACCCACACTGAAGGTATAATATTCAACTCTATGTCACTAAATATTGTCTTCACGACTTTGTATGCATGCCCAATGTCATGAAATCAAACCACCGTTGACTGTCCCCAATGATATTAAAACAACCATTCATACAATTGTCTAATGCCATTAGAATCAATGATATTCAATAACTGCCCATACAATTACATAATATCACTGATGCATCTGGGTCCAATACATCGGCCCTACAGAAAATTGTTACAAATCTTAATCGCGTAACACTTTTATTACATTTTTGCAATCACATAACATTTTTCTTATGTTTTCAAATCGCGCAAGTATTTTCCACCGTTTTTGTAATTGCAAAAATATTTTCAAACAATTTCTAAATCACATAGATATTTTTAAACATTTTCTCAATGGCGAAGGGATTTTAAATTATTTTCTCAATCACGTAGCTTAAAAATCACTATTTTGAAATCGCGTAAGATTTTTCTAATATTATTCTCTTGCATAAAATATTTCTTAGCTTTCTAAACTCATTCCTAAGACTTTCTACATACTGTATGCATTTTGGCCTTATTTATAATATTTTCTCACTAAAAATCCTTTAAGTAGTATTTTTCTACTATTTCTCACAAAAATTACACTTCCTTAGTTTAATTAGATATTATAGCTCAAAATTTTCTATCGCACTTCAAAACCGAAAGGGTGAGCTATACATTAGTAAACTTTAAGTTATAAATTTATTTCCTATCATGGCCTAGTTATACTATTTTAATTAATTCCCAAAAATTAGTTTACTTTCTTTTTATATTTCAAAATTTGCACTTCATAATCAAATATTTATTCATTTTCATGTCCGCTTTCTTTGCAAATCCTTAAATCATTGACTTATTAGCTACTTGACTGCGGGATTTAAGGATGCAAACCCAAGTACAGGTTGTCTCAAGTAGTAAATTTCTTGGGCGTCCGAGGTCAATCCACAGGGAATTGATGAATAAAAATTAATTGAGGTAGGAAAGGATTTGTCACAACGCCAAAAGTAATAGAAAATGTTCACAATTAAATTTAAGAACTTGCTTTGGTTAGAAGATCCACTCTTGGTAATAAATTAAATGCAAGATTATTTCTCTTTATAACTCAATTGAAATCTACACACAACGGAGGTTCCAATCGGAAAATATAACATTCAAAGTTCAATTATATATGCAATCATATTATGATTCTTTTAATTATCTACCAACATTTGTAAATGAGTTCAAGCATTCACTGTGCCAATCCTATTATCTACAACAAATCAAGATCTCCATTATACAAAGAAGGTTTCTAAATTAATTGGAAACAAAATACAACACATATAATATTTATTTAATAATATATCTTTTAAGCACAAGAAATAGAATAATCTAACCTTATTTCATTACCAAAAGCTTCATTCTTTCACCCAAGCAAGATGAAGATTTAGTTACTCATAGATAAGAAGAAAGAAAGAGAGAAGAAGAGAAAGATGAACATAGCTTCACTTTAGAACAAGAGAAAATTACAACAAAGTAAAACAAGAAACAAGCATAACCATAACTTGTAAAAACTAAGCCAAACACCAAGTGCCCAAATGATCAGCCAATGGTGCCTTTTATAGAGGATTAGGGATACAAAATGACAAGGGGGCTGATTAAGAGTAGGTGGATGAGTGAAAAATGCCAAATGGTGAGTTAGTGAGTGAAAAATTATTAAGATTCCTTGTCTCTGAAATCATTGATTGCTTAACTCATGGATTCAGTCATCAACTAGAAAAGTCATCTTCATGAAAGTTGTAGATCTGGATCTTAACTTTCAGATGTCCAAATTTCAGCCTAAGATAATTTCTATAGCCCGAGTTATGCTCTGATTACTGTACACTATTTAGGTTCCAGACACAAAACTCGTGTTCTGTCTTCCAAGCCCAGTTAGCTCAACTAGATGTCTGATTGAGACTTTGAGCTCTTCATCAAAGTTGTAGAGCTTTATCTCAGCTTTCCTACAAGGTAAAATTCATAATTTCTAAATATTTAGAACTCAAGATATGGCCAAAATACAGAAATAGTGTAAGACCAAAATAATGCTAAAAAAATCAATTAAGTCCAATTTGAGTCCGATCTTACAAAACATAACCAGACTTAATCAATTAAGTACATGAAGAGTGTAAATGACTAAAAATGAGGGTTTATTAATGTATAAAATATATGATTATCAAATTCCCCCACACTTAGCTTTTTGCACTCCTGGGCAAAACACATAAGACCAAAGCTAGGAATCAAAGAAAAATGACATAGACTCAAAAGCTAAAAACTCTAAAAGACTCGATGAAGCAAGAAGAGCAATCAGAAATTCAAGGGATCAAAGCATTAATGAGATAACATTTCTTCACATGTCAAACCAACAAGCAAGGAAACTTCAGTTGAAAAGAATGAATCAAGAATGATAGATCCTCACAGAATTCACTCTCAATCTCTCAAGTGTTTAAAAGGTAAGTATTTCACTCTATTCAACCCATGAATAATTATACTGCCATAAGCTTGCTTATCTTCTACTTCTCCGCTACTCAAAACACATGCATACAAAAATCAAGAGGACTTTATTCAAGGTCGTAATGGGGTCATGGTAAAGGAGAGGGGATAATATGGATATGAAAAGATAAATACCAAAGAGAATAAAAGAGCATTATGGTACAATTAGAGTGGAGAAAATGTTTGAGAACATTCATCATAAAGGACAATCATCAATATTTGACTAATGTTTTGTTGAAGATCAATCCCAAATTGGTGAATTGAATTCATTGTTAGACTTGACTATTCTCCTTTTCTTCTTGTTATTTCCAAGCACCCACCTTCATTCTAGACTCTGATGATCTTTTGATTGCAATGGTGGTCAATTTTTTTTTGTTGATCATTTTGCACACACACCCCCACAGTTATTCAAGAACAAGGTCAATGCTCTCTTATTCCCTAAGGTTGGGTAAAAACATGTTTTTTTTTAAGGTACGAAATGAGCTAAAAACAAAGAATGGTCAAATAAGTTCAAAAGGGTTACACAATGGAAAATATACAAGAATGGCTATTTGGTCAAAGTAGCTATTTCAAAATGCCTCAATCATATTAATGTATGCATGTGAAAATGTAGCCTAAAAAAGAATCAAAGCAAGTTCTAGAGTAACAATTCCATAAGTGAAAATCACACAAGAAAGAAGAGAATGGTACAGATATTCAATCCATTCATCAATAGGCTCAAAATCTCACAAGGCATATTTCTATCATTCTCAATCCATCATATCAACATTCATATCCAAGCTTGTGATTTTTAAGAAAGAAGACAATTTATGCTAAGATCCAAGAATCCATTTGATACTTCTACACAAAATAATTATTTCCTCAACTAAGATGCGTCTCAAGAGTAATAAATTGTTTCCAAAATTTACTCCTTACTCTACCATCCTTAATTGGTTTTACTACGAATAAGTTTCTGATAGTCATATCACTAAACATACTTCCCAATTTATATGCATCTCAGAAGTAAAATTACTCCTTACTCTGCCATCATTCATTGGTTTAGTAAGTCCATGACAATCATATCATACTTCCTAAAAAAGAAAAGAAAAAAAAATTGGTCAACTATCCTTCCCCCTAATTAGATCACAACATTGTCCTTAATGTTAAAATATAGATGAGTAAAAGATAGAAGATATTACCTATTGGAGAAATCTGACACAAATTTAAACAAACACAAAGTACGATAAAATCAAAAGTAAAGAAAAGCTATAAACGAAGTGTCAAATCTGGCTCTTTTTTCATCTTGTTTCCCTCACTGCTTCCTGCTGACCAATCTATCTGAGCTATTGTTAGGTTAGGTTTTGAACAAAAGCTTCTAATTTATCAATCAACTCATCAATAGTGGAAGTAGAGATAAGAAGTTGTCTTGCCGAAGGTGTGATAAATTTCTGTTCCACAGCATGGTCAAGAAAGATTAACAAAATATCAAAGAAATTATTTACATTCAACAAACCTATGGGTTTATGGTGGATGTTCAGTTGAGCCCAAGAGACAATTTGAAAAACTTCTTCCAAGGTACCAAAATCACCTGGTAAGGCAATGAATGCATCAGAGTTTTCAAGCATTATCTTCATTCGTTCATGCATTGATGATACCTTAAGTTCCTCTCCAATTATCTTTCCAGTGATGTTCTGTTGAGCTAAAGGTTCAGGAATGACACCTAAAACCTGACTGTCTCCTATATATGCAGCAAGTGATACAGCCCCCATTAACCCACGGCAACCTCCCCCATATACAAGATGAATATTCCTCGCAGCAAGTGATCGACCAAGAGTGGTAGCTGCGTTTACAAACTCTAAACCGTTCCCATACTTAGATCCAAAAAATACACAAATATTTTTAAGTTGACGAACAGAAACACCTTCCATTTCTATTCTCACCTTCCCTTTGAATGATTCTAAGTTGGAGGAAAGTAGAGAAAATTGAGTGTTTAAATAGGAAAAAGAATGGAAAGGGTAATAATTGCATCTATAAGGGTAGGTTAGCTGTTGTCAGAAAAGTTTGAAAAAAGAAACATAGAATCTTTTTTTTTGTTTTTTTAATTTTTTTTTGTTTTTTTTTTGTTTTTTTTTGTTTTCGTTTTTTTTTAACTTCAAGAAAACCATCAGGGCAAAGAAGTTTAGAAACCCCTGAAGGACCCTGCTCGAAGGATCGTCTGTCCAAAACCAAAATACAGCAAAATCATACAAAGATAAAAGAAATATAATAGTAAATGATGACATACTTATATGTACAACTTTCATGGCGTATCTTTATACTGCCCGTCATGAGTGCAGTAGTAGCATATCTTTATACTGCGTGTCACCAGTGCAGTAGACACTCACGTCCGTTTATTCGAAGAAAGGAGAAAGAAGAAACCATCGTGGGTTTCCATCCTGGGTCTGGAACCTGGAGCACTCACACTTGGGCTCGTAACATCAACAAAGATGCTAAAATCTGAAACCCGTAATGTCCAAGATCCAAAACATCTCATCCCAGGGCGCTGAGAGCCCCTTCTAATAAAAGAGAGGATCAAGCTCAGATGCCTCATA
This sequence comes from Ormosia emarginata, assembly GCA_029884605.1. Classification (NCBI taxonomy): domain Eukaryota; kingdom Viridiplantae; phylum Streptophyta; class Magnoliopsida; order Fabales; family Fabaceae; genus Ormosia; species Ormosia emarginata. The sequence continues at coordinate 28,862,243 of JAQQTP010000079.1, read as the reverse complement.
CGCTTTGGCAGCCGCGGGTTACTTCTCACTAATAATCAGAGTGAGACGCTTCTGCCTGTCCATCAACTCCACAGTGCCTAGATGGTAAACATTGGGTTATGGAGTGCGACTCTCTACAGAGCATGGTACACGAACTTTTTTAAGGACCAGCATGCAATGGTCCACAACTAATTAAAGCCATGGTACTCCTTCCGGATCGCCCTTATTCAAACATTTTTTTTAATTTTTTTTTCTTTTTTTAAAGTTTTTTTTAGAAAGATGACATGAAGAAGAAGAGGATGATATGTACAGATTGTTTGTGGATATGCCTCACATCTGCCTCTGGTTTAACGTCCAATAACGGCTTAAACGCCTTCTATGAGTCGAGGATAAGCTTCCCATCCAATTTTCTTATAAATTGGCAAACAGGGTCTTTCAGAGTCAAATTCCCAAGACTGTAGCGTTTTTCTTCATCCTTGAAGAGATTCCACAAATTAAGAAGTTCACAATGCGCCAATCCACAAGAATGCATCTCAAGAGTTAATAAGATATCATCTAATGACTCCTTACTCAGTCCATTCTTAATGAAGAAAATTTTATCTTCTCTGTTTGCGAAAATCATCCCCAAAGAACGACATCGCTTGTTACAATTTCATCGTCCACATTTGTAACAGACTTGTAACCTTTTTGCTCTTCTCCTTTTAGAATACGAACTTCTTCCAAGACCTAGCATGTATGAGTCAAATGAAATTAAAGACTCACCTACCAGTCGGACCTTTGCTTCAATTATCCAGCGTACATCTTCTAGCATACCTTTGTGCATTAATAGTCTCAATCTTTCACATCGAACTTTGTAGATTTTTTTCAGAGCATTTTGAGGGAGAGAAGGAAAATGTTTTCTCAGGTTTGAAAGAATGGCATCCATTTTAAAGAAGAAGAAGGATTTAGTTATTTTGAGAAACTGAAAAACAAACCGACTTGAGAGTCATGGTGTATCGTATCTTCCACTTAACCGACAATACAAAGAACTGCAAAAACAAGGCAATAAAATTAGAGTGAATTCTATTCATAACAAGGATAAAAAAGAGAGATGAATTCTACCTCATCAACTTGGTTTTCCAGAAATGGTTTGAGCCTTTGTCCATTGACTTTAAACACATTACCATTCCTAGGATTCTCAATATCTATAGCCTCATGAGGATACACATGCTTGACAACAAAAAGACCACTCCACCTGGATCTCAATTTTCCAGGGAATGGGTGCAGGCGAGAATCATAAAACAGAACTTTTTGACCAATTTCAAAAGATTTTCTCAAAATTGTCTTGTCATGAAAAACTTTTGTTCTGGCTTTATAAATCTTTGAGTTCTCATATGCATCATTTATCAATTCCTCAAGTTCATTTAATTGCAATTTGTGTATCTTGCAAGCATCATCAAGATTTAGATTAAAAGCTTTAATGGCCCAGAATGCTTTATGTTCCAATTTTACAGGCAAGTGACAAGGTTTTTCATAGACTAACCGATAAGGTGACATACCCAAAGATGTTTTGAAAGCAGTACGGTAAGCCCAAAGTGCATCATTTAGTCTTAAAGACCAATCTTTACGATTTAGGTTAACCATTTTTTCCAAAATTTGTTTAATCTCCCTATTTGCCATTTCAACTTGTCCACTTGTCTGAGGGTGATAAGGGGTGGCAATTTTGTGTGTAATACCATATTTCTTCATTAAAGATTCAAATGGTTTATTGCAAAAATGTGTTCCCCCATCACTTATGATAGCTCGAGGGATTCCAAATCAACACAAAATATTTTCTTTTAAAAATTTGAGAACAGTTTTATGATCATTGGGTCGGCATGGAATCGTCTTAATCCATTTTGAGACATAATCAACTACAACCAAGATATACACAAATCCAAATGAAAATGGACCCATGAAATCAATTCCCCAACAATCAAAAATTTCAATGACAAGGATGGGGTTCAGAGACATCATGTTTCTTTTTTAAATTGAGCTCAACTTTTGACAACTTTCATAACTTTTGCAAAAAGTATAGCAGTCCTTAAATAAAGTGAGCTAATAAAATCCACACTACAAGATTTTCGCAGCTGTTTTCTTTGAAGAAAAGTGACCTCCACATGCTTTTGAGTGACAAAATTTAATGACACTACCTACCTCACTGTTGGGCACACATCTCCGAAAGATTTGGTCAGCATAATATTTGAACAAGTATGGGTCATCCCAATAAAAAATTTTCACCTCTGTCAAAAATTTCCTTCTATCTTGGTGCGTCCATTGAGGCGGCATATTTCTTGTTACAAGAAAGTTGACTATGTTAGCAAACCAAGGCATGGGATTGACAGAAAATAAAAATTCATCAGGAAAAGAATCATTGATAGGTGTGCCATCAAAAGGTGAGCCTATTATAAGTCTAGACAAATGATCAGCGACAACATTTTTGGCTCCTTTCTTATCTTTTATTGTGATGTTGAATTCTTGAAGCAACAAGATCCACCTTATCAATCTTGGTTTGGCATCCTGCTTAGACATCAAATATCTAACAGCAGAATGATCGGTGAAAATCACAATAAAAGAACCAATTAAGTAAGATCAAAATTTGTCCAGTGTAAAAATTACAGCAAGTAGTTCTTTTTCAGCAGTAGTGTCATTCATTTGTGCACTGTTTAAAGTTCTACTCGCATAACAAATCACATGAGGCTTACCTTCTTTTCTTTGGCCTAAAACAGCGCCCACAGCAAAATCACTAGCATCACACATTAACTCAAAAGGCAAAGACCAGTCAGGAGATTACATGATAGGAGCAGATGTCAGAAGACCAATTAATTTTTCAAAAGATTTTTGACATTCTTGAGTTCAATCAAATGGTGCATCTTTCAACAGAAGATTACATAATGGTCTAGATATGACACTAAAGTCCTTAATGAATCTTCTATAAAATCTTGCATGTCCTAAAAAGGAACGAACTTCTCTGACTATTTTTGGGGAAAGCAAATGAGCAATTAATTCAACTTTGACCTTATCAACTTCAATTCCTTTAGAAGATATCACATGACCTAACACTATTCCTGAGGTAACCATGTAATGACATTTTGCCCAGTTTAGCACAAATCCTTTTTCTTCGCATCTTTTAAGAACTTTTTTCAAATTATCAAGACAATTTTCAAAAGAATTTCCAAAAACTATCAGATCATCCATGAAAACCTCTAAATAATGCTCAATCATGTCACTAAAAATACTTAACATGCATCTTTGAAATGTTGCCGGAGCATTACAAAGGCCAAAAGGCATTCTTCTATATGCAAAAGTACCAAAGGGACATGTAAAAGTGGTCTTTTCTTGATCTTCCAATGCAATTGGTATTTGATTATAACCCGAATAACCATCAAGAAAACAATAGTATGGATGTCCTGCCACCCTTTCCAGAATTTGGTCAAGAAATGGTAAGGGAAAATGATCTTTCCTAGTAGCAGCATTTAATTTTCTAAAATCAATACACATACGCCAACTAGATGAGACTCGCGTAGGTATTAATTCACCCTTATCATTTTCAACCACTATTATTCCAAATTTTTTTGGCACAACTTGTGTAGGGCTTACCCATTGACTATCAGAGATAGGATAGATAATTCCAACATCAAGTAATTTAAGGACTTCAGCTCTAACTACCTCTTTCATGTGTGGATTTAATCTTCTTTGAGGTTGTTGAGAAGTTTTAGCATTATCCTCTAAATGTATTCTATGTGTACAAATTAATGGATTAATGCCTTTTATGTCCTTTAATGTCCATCTAATTGCACTTTTATGTCTTTTAAATACTTTTGTTAACATACCTTGTTCTTCAGTAAGAGATGAGGAAATTACCATTGGAAAGTTTTGTTTTTCTCCCAAAAATATGTACTTCAACCTAACAAGTAATGGCTTTAGTTCCAGTGTGGGTACTTCTTCATGGGCATTATCATTCATGGGTTTTAGCTCTTCAAATCTTGGCTTCCATCCTTTGTACTCCATTACCTGTGTACAATCAAGCAAAGAGCATATTTCAGAGATATCATCTTCTAATTGCATGCCTGAATCAAATGAATTGACTAAACAAATTTCTAATGGGTCAGAAGAACTCCTTGTTTGAAGATGATCATCTACAATGGCTTTAATCCCTTCAACTTCCTCTTTTTCTTCAAGGACTTCCTGTGGTTGCTTGCACATGTTAAAAACATTGAGCTCCAATGTCATGTTTCCAAATGTTAGTTTCACCACTCCATTTCTACAATTTATCAAAGCATTTGATGTTGCTAAAAATGGATGGCCTAAAATAACAGGAATTGACTTGCAACTATCAACCATAGGTTCAGTATCCAAGATAATAAAATTCACAAGATATATGAATTTATCAACTTGAACTAACACATCTTCCACTATTCCTCTTGGAATTTTAATTAATCTATCGGCAAGTAGAAGAGTTACAGAAGTTGGTTTTAACTCACCCAAGTTGAGTTGCTGATAAACTGAATATGGAAGCAAATTGACACTAGCACCAAGATCAAGTAAAGCTTTTTCAATTTTATGTTCTCCAATAATGCATGAAATTGTAGGACAACCAAGGTCTTTATATTTCAACGCATTATTATTCTGAAGAATGGAGCTTACCTGTTCAGCCAAAAATGCTTTCTTTTTCACATTTAATTTCCTTTTAACAGTGCACAAGTCCTTCAAATATTTAGCATAACAAGGAATCTGTTTGATAGCATCTAACAGAGGAATATTGATCTTCACTTGTTTCAAAATTTCAAAAATTTCAGTGTGGTGGTCCAATTTCTTTGGATTATTCAATGCTTGAGGAAATGGGGGTGAAGGCGAGAGTTTGGTTGCCTTTTGGTCAACTTCTTCATTTTCTTGGGAAATTGGTTCATCTTCTTTCTCACAAGATTCGGGGATTTGTTTTTCAACAACCTTTCCACTCCTAAGAGTTATCACTGAATTGACTTAGTCCATTTGTTGGTTTTCTAAACTCTCCTCATTTAGACTGTACCGACCCTTGGGATTTGGTTGAGGTTGAGAAGGAAATTTTCCTTTCTCGTGGATGGTGAGTGTAGAAGAAAGTTTAGCAAGCGTGTCTTTTATGTCATTCATGGTTTGATTATTTTGTTTATTAATGGCCTCTTGCTTTTCTATGAATACATGCATTGTTTCTTCAAGGTTTTTCCTATATGGTGGGACATAAGGTGCATCTCTTTGAGAATTTTGAGAGTCTTGTTATGCCTGAGGAGGTGGTGGTTGCATGAATTGTGACTGATTATTATTCCTCCAGGTAAAGTTCAGGTGATTTCTCTATCCTGGATTGTATGTATCTGAAAAGGAAGTAAATGACTTTTTAAAATTATTCATTGCATTTACTTGCTCATGTACAACTTCTTTAAAAACAGGAATGTTAGGACATTCATGTGTTGAGTGTCCTAAGTCATCACAAATGCCACAAATTTCTTCATTTTGCACAGATTTGATTTTTTTTGCTTTTCTTAATTCTATGGCTTCAACCTTTCTAGCCAAACTGGCAAATCTAGCATTTAGATCTTCCTATTGACTAAGGTGATATTTTCCTTTATTAGCACTTGCAAGATTAGATCTAATTGAATTTTCAGAAGTGTTAGTACTATGTCAAGATTGAGAATTTTCAGCCAACTGGTTCAAATAGTCTAAAGCTTCATCAAGTTCTTTATCAAGAAACTCACCATTGCACATTGTTTCCACAAATTGTTTAGTTTTAGGTATTAAACCTTCATAAAATAAGCTTATAGTGCGCCATTTTTCAAAACCATGATGTGGGCAAGAATTTAACAAATCTTTAAACTGTTCCCAACATTGAAAATATGCTTTATTTGAATTTTGGGAAAAGTTTTGGATTTGACTTTTCATAGCATTGGTTTTATGTGTTGGAAGAAATTTCTTTAAAAACTCACCTTGCATTTCTTGCCATGTGCCAATTGATCTTGGTTTCAAAGTGTTAAGCCAAGATTTTACTTTATCTTTTAAAGAAAAAAGAAACAATTTAAGCTTAACAATCTCTTCAGTGTAATTTAGATCATTGAAAGCAATACATACTTCCTCAAATTCTTTCAAATGTAAATATGGACTTTCAGATTCTAAAACCATGAAAATTAGGAAGTAAAGAAATCATACCTGGCTTAAATATAAAATTGTTGGCATTGAGTGGAAAGATAAAACATGATGGACTAGAATTTCGAGGTGGTTGCAAATATTCATGAATGGTTCGCAACGGTTGATTTTCATGTTCATCATGTACACTTTCATTTTTAGCCATTGTGTCAATTGTGCGTAATTGTGATTCAAACGAATCAATATATAAAGTACCAAGATTAATTTTAACTAAACAACCAGAATTTAAATCACAATACCAATTAAGCATAAATACATAAATAACTTAAAATAAATAAACAAAAATAATATACAGGCTAGCGGTATAACCCGCCATTAAATATTAACAAGGATGTGGTATAAACCAACCACCCAATAACTATTAACAAATAAAAAGTTAAAAATAAAACACAGAAAATAAAGTACGAAAAGTAAATTGTGGAAAGTAAATTGCAGAAAATAAATTTAAAATATGAAAATCGGAGAGAGGCAAAGCTCCACAAATAGCCGACGAAAGAGAAGAGAAGAAGAAAAAGATTATTTTGTTATATTAGAAAGTAATAATAAATAACAGAAATTAAAAAGTTAGAGAGCAGAAATTAAAAGTTAGAGTAACAGAAATTAAAAAGTTAGTAAGCAAAAAATAAATGACATAAAATAAAAGTTAGTAGGCAGAAAATAAATGACAAAAATATAAAAGTTAGAAAGTTGGTATGTTAGCAAGTTAGTAGGTTAGTAAGTTAGATAGTTAGAAAGTTAGAGAGTTAGTAAAGAAACCGAAGGATCGACAAGCCGATCTTTTGCTCCGGTAAGGGAGAAGAGAGAATAAATTTTATTAAAGAAAAAGAACCTCAATAAATTAAAACTTCAAATCAAGTCCTCGGTAACGGCGTCAAAAACTTGACTGCGGGATTTAAGGATGCAAACCCAAGTGCAGGTTGTCTCATGTAGTAAATTTCTCAGGAGTCTGAGGTCGATCCATAGGGAATTGATGAAGCAAAATCAATTGAGGTAGGAAAGGATTTATCACAACACCAAAAGTAATAGAAAATGTTCACAAATGAATTAAAGAACTTGCTTGAGTTAGAAGATCCACTCTTGGTAATAAATTAAAGGCAAGATTATTTCTCTTTATAACTCAATTGAAATCCACACACAACGGAGGTTCCAATCGGAAAATATAACATTCAAAGTTCAATTATATATGCAATCATATTATGATTCCTTTAATTATCTACTAACATTTGTAAATGAGTTCAAGCATTCACTGTGCTAATCCTATTATCTACAATAATTCAAGATCTCCATTATACAAAGAAGGTTTCTAAATTAATTGAAAACAAAATACAACACATATAATGTTCATTTAATAATATATCTTTTAAGCACAAGAAATAGAATAATCTAACCTTATTTCATTACCAAGAGCTTCACTCTTTCACCCAAGCAAGATGAAGATTTAGTCACTCATAGATAAGAAGAAAGAAAGAGAGAAGAAGAGAAAGATGAACATAGCTTCACTTTAGAACAAGAGAAAATTACAACAAAGTAAAACAAGAAACAAGCATAACCATAACTTGTAAAAACTATACCTAACACCAAGTGCCCAAATGATTAGCCAATGATGCCTTTTATAGAGGATTAGGGATACAAAATGACAAGGGGACTGATTAAGAGTAGGTGGATGAGTGGATGAATGAGTGGAAAATGCCAAATGGTGAGTTGGTGAGTGAAAAATTATTAAGATTCCTTGTCTCCGAAATCATTCATTGCTTAACTCATGGAATCCATCATCAAATAGAAAAGTCATCTTCATGAAAGTTGTAGATTTAGATCTTAACTTTTAGATGTCCAAATTTTAGCTCATTTCATCACCTGCAGCCCTAGATATGGCCTAATTACTGCAGACTGTTCAGGCCTAGTTTTAGCACCTCTGTTTTGACTTCCAGACCCAATATCACCTCCAAGCTGTCCGAATGAGCTCTTATGTTCTTCATGAAATTTGTAGATCTGGGTCTTAACTTTCAAATATCCAACTTTAAGCCCAAGATAATTCCCACAGCCCGAGTTATGCTCTGATTACTGTACATTATTCAGGTTCTAGACACAAAACTTGTGTTCTGTATTCCAAGCCCAATTAGCTCTACTAGATGTCTGATTGAGACTTTGAGCTCTTCATCAAAGTTGTAGAGCTTTCTCTTAGCTTTCCTACAAGGTAAAATTCATAATTTCTAGACATTTAGAACTCAAGATATGACTAAAATACAGAAACAATGTAAGACCCAAATAATGCTAAAAAAATCAATTAAGTCTAATTTGAGTCCGATCTTACAAAACATAACCAGGCTTAATCAATTAAGTACATGAAGAGTGTAAATGACTAAAAATGAGGGTTTATTAATGTATAAAATATGTGATTATCACTACTCATCTAAAATTCATGATTAGTAAAATAATTTTAAGTGATTTGTTCCAAATCAAGCATGAAGGCTATGAGCCTCATGGTTAATTGGAACCAAAACAGTTTTCCTTTCCACATGATTCTCATCATATAACATATCACTCATGATATTTTCACTATCACATGTTCATGCTTACTATGAAAACAATAAAATCATATTAAGCAACTAATCACAAATTAAGCAAGATCATACCATCTCATGTAATTATTCAAGCAATAGAATCATGCATAATTAATAAACAACAAAATCACATAGAGCAAAACATAGAACGTATAAACATACACAATCAAGTGAATAAATCCTTAAAAATAATTTTCACCAACAAACACAACAAATTCATTCCCTCACCATCACATATGGCCGATGAGGTTAATCTCTCTCTTACCTTAAAGGAAGATCAAAACTCCTCTTGGTTGCCTTCTTGATGTATTCATCCTCCACCACACGAAATCCTAAAAAAACTTTAAATACACAAACATCATAAATAAAGCTTGAAACTAGAAAATCATGGACCAAAACATGGTTTAGATCTTTTTAAAATAAATTTAGAAGTAGATACTAGAGACTTCACCTATAAAGCTTCAATCTTTAGCTTGAAGAACAAGGTTGAAGATGGATGATTTTGGAAAAGATTTCAACATGAAAAAGTCTTAGAAATGTGTGTAAATTCTAGATCTAAGGTTGGTTTGAATTAAAAAGGCTTAGAAGGTATTTTAGAAGGGTGTGGTCGTGAGCTTTCTTTGAAGAACTAGGTCAGAACTTTTTGATTTCTAAGAGAGAGAAGAAGATGATCACAACACCAAAGTATCTTGAATTAGTATTTTGATGCTAGATCTATGGTAAGATGAAATTAAACTAGCTTGGATGGTAATTTGGGTGATTTGGCCGTGGGGTTGAAGAAGAAAGAAATGGAAAGGTTTGCTTTGTTCTTGAAGGAGAGAGAATGGAGAGAATTTGGTTCTTGAAACAAGATATTTTGTTCATGAAATGAAGTATGAAAGATTACTCTCCAAATGGGTGTTGGTCGAGGAACTACTCTAGGAAGAAGGCATAAGACTAGTCATAAGATGTAGTTATCAAATTGAATTGTCCAAGCTCTCTCTCTTTACTCTCTTGGTTGTAGGTTCCTTCACAAATGGAGAGTTAATGCTTAGTTTCTACAATTATGCACAAACACATGGCTTATGTCATGGAGTGGTCATGCAATGGTCACAATTGGATTAATATGTTGTTCATGAACATCCTAGAACACTAGGTGGCCGTGTGAGTCATGGAGAAAGGTAACCAAGTTTGATTCATTTACTTCCTAGTTAAGCTTAAGCTAACTTAGTTAGTTCAATTAGTTTCATGGCTAACCATTTAGTTACTTAGGAGAATCATGCATTTTAGAAAGTTTAAGAACTCCTTGAATCGTGGAGCAAAATGAAGTGGCAAACTAAGTTAGTTCCATTTAGTTACTACTTAGGCTTTAGGCTAACTTAGTTAGATCATCTAGTTTCATGGCTAACTAGTCTAGCCATTATTATTGACTTTTCAACAAACAAGCTTGATTCTAATTAGTTGGTCATAAAGCTATGTAATGATGGTTCATGATTACACTTAAGATATTTAGCTTAGATATTTTCCTTAGATAACTGCTTCCTAATTGGTTCACACAAAAAGAGACTAGTCAGTATTATTGATTTGTTCATATTTGGGTAACAACTATTATTGATCATTTTCTACTAGTCACCCTTGATGAGTCACAAAGCAAGTCATCAGAGAGAAGCTTTTAGAACAGGTGAGTCAACATTCTACATCCTTCTAGAATGTTACAAGTCACCATTCTAGAACATAGCAAGCCATTGTTTCTATAAGCTTCTAGAACACGCTGAGTCGTAGTGCTGAGGTGTCATGCCAAGTGTCAAGTTTCTATTGGTCCTCCGTGATGAGTCACAGCCATCAAGTTTGACTAACTCCTCATTGGTGCATATTGGGTGAGTCATTACACGATGAGTCATCATTCAAGAATATTCTAGAGTGAGTGACTGGCTAGCATCTAGAACTATCACACCAAATATTTTTGGAAGCTATTATCCAATGGATAGAGTATACTACTGAAATACCAGCGGTTACTGTCCCAGGATAATAATATACAAAAAATATAATATCCAATGTTTTCTTTTTCTTTTGTTTTTTTTTAATCCTTTCTTTTTCTTTTCTTTTCATTTGAACAAAATAATTTCTTGTAAAGTAAATGATTCCTTCAAGTGACTATTGTATTGAACAACATAAATACCCTACTCATTGGACTCAAGTGAAGAAATAACATATCATGCACTCAACAAAGATAGAGGGAAGGAAGGGAATGCAATGCTTTCGCATGCATAAGAAAGGTTACATGGGGTTAGGACAATGAAAGTGATGAAAAACATATAAGGCCAAACATTTAAAAAGCTTCAAAAGGGGACCAATGGATATAATCATGTAAAGGTAAGCTTTTTAGGCTCAATCAGTCCAAACAATGCCCTAATCATTTCCTCAATCATGCACAATCTAGGATTTCACTTCAACAGAGTTGCAAAACAACTTCAAGGATAGTAGAAAATTTTCACATGTACAAAACATAAACATTCTCTAGATAAGCACTTAAATCCTTTCAAAGTTACACGAGCATGTAAGTGGAAAACACATCATGCATAAAAAAAAGCTAGATTGCTTTAGCATGCTTCAAAGATCGCATATGGATTCACAAAAGAATTGAAGTTAAATCGCATCCATAGTCATCATTGGACAACCAATTCCACACTAGCCATTGGTAATATATCATGCATTCTTCATCCTTTTCAATTTGAGCATGCATAACATTGTGTGTAGAATATTGAAAATTGAAAATTTGTATCAACAGTGCATCAGTGATAGCCAAAGCAAGATATATTGATGAAATTATGATGACTATCACTACTGCATACTTTAAATATCAAAACATGTTATACATTAAGCATTAAGGTAGAAAAAACATGTAATGATATTCCCCCAAACTAAAGTGACATTGTGTCCTTGTTGTTCATGGTCTATAAGGTACCTGAGCCATTCAAAATAGCAACTATATTAGAACTGAGCATTAATAAATAAAGAAAAACATGAAAATAAACAGAAAATGCAAAACAGGGTGCTGCACTGCAGCGTGAATTAGGGTGCGCCGCGACGTCGAGCTCGCTAGTCTCAAACCCTGATAAGGTAGAGACAAGAGCACCATGACGTGAGCATGTGTGCGCTGCGGTGTAAGAGGTTAGACTGCAAAATTCTATAGCAAACTCCTTGTTGCTACCAAATTTGTTTCATTGTGGCCTCCAACACCTGCAAAAGTTGTCTAAAAGCATAATTTACAGAATGTACAACAAAAACATATTAAAACCATAAAATTTAAACTTACTACATATTTATGCAAAACAACAACAAACATAAAAACTAAAGGACCATAACTTGTCCAAATGGTCTTATTGAATTGAACTAAAAACAAAACTTGAATTAGAACTACATAAACTCATTCTCAATATTAGCAACACATAAATAAAGCCTTATTGAAACACCCCTATAGCTAATAACCACGACACAATCGTCATTACACCACAGTCACTAAATCCAGGCGTGTCACAGTCTCAAAAAAAGTATTTACAAAAAAATTATTTCATTTATACATAGATAGAAAATATGAGCCCCGAATGAAACATATTTAGTACTCAACCATATAAAATACAACCACTGAAGGAAAAACGTATTTCATATGTAATATATTCGTCGTTAACACAAAGCACTGATAACACGAAACATAGTACTTACATTATTCAAATAAAAGATGATGGGTACAAAGCACAAAAGGGAAAAGTAGTAACCCTAGGATAGGTACTACTAGCAGACAAAGCCGCAACCCTATATATATATATACGACGCTCGGTAACCTAGTCGACACGCCAGGCATCAATGCCCCCATGGAGTTGCACCCGTGCGTAACCGAAGAAATCTCGTCCCGACCCTATATTGAAAATAGTGAATCAGCCCAATCCAATCAGTAAGGGTGTGGTCCCTCATCTTTTTCCTCACGATCTTTTAACAAATATATATAACAGAAATACAAGGATACAGGAAAGAGGTGAGACATCTTACTTACATTACCCATTATGGTAGTAAAGAAACAGAACAGTGCAGAGCGCCCACATAGCAGAGCAATAACATTTAAGTAACAGTAATCATATACGATGAAAGAAAATAGCAATAGAATCTCAGATAATGAACAATTAAAACATTTCGGATAATCATGACATCAATAACACAATAGTATAATCAGCATATAAATGAGTGTCAAATGATATGCTGACTCACAATGCATGTGCACTTGGTACTAAGATTTTTCATTTCCATTTCAAAGATGAACGTTCCGAAAGATCTGTCCCCCTCAATGACAGTCTACGCCGAACTATGAAGAGAGTAGTGCTTGTCAGGCGCGTGATGCTTTGCAATGGTTTATCATGGCTAGGGTATATAAAGTGATAACATCATCATGGAATGAACTACCGCGCCTCACGGTCCTCGATCAGATCCTTCCACTGGATCACACTATCCAATTCTTGTTCATTTACCACAAAAAGAATAGTGATTTGTTGGGCCCGTAATGCATGCAATCGGCTTTCACCGCGCCTTATGCCCCCCTCAAATCCATCACAGATCACACCATTCAATTCTCATTCATTCTTTGAGTAAAGAATAGTGATTTATAGGGCCCGTAATATATACAATCGGTATACACTGCGCCTTACGCCCCCTATAGGTCCATCCACTGGATCTCACTTATTCAATTCTCATCCATAGGCTCATACAACCTTTTAACAGTCATCGATTGAGCAATTTGTTCAACGCATACTGATTCAATGCATAATCATAGGCTCATCCAGCCTTTTAACAATCATCGACTGAGCAAATTGTTCAATGTGAATATGCATAACTTAAGCCATCATGGTACTGTCCCCAGTGATATTAAACAATCGCCCATACAATTGTCTAATACCATTAGTATCAATGATATTACATAACCGCCCATGCAATTTCATAATAACACTGATCCACCTGGTTTCAGCACATCGGCACAATAACCAATAGTGTATAATGCTCAATGCATGTTGACTCCATGCACAACTATGTATATCCAATAATAATAATATATTTTCCATAACACACCACAATTTGACCAATTTAAACATTAACAAAATTTTAGTCCAAACACGGACTCACAATAGTATAGTATTAATTGTCTCAAGAGTGATAACACACTCTTATAGGTCTATTTCAGGGTTTCACTTTAACTTAACAATTCTTATGAAACCTTCACAAAGTTTTGCTTTGATTAACATCTCTTATGAAGTCATTATAAAGTTTCACTTTAATTAACATCCCTTATGAATTCATTTATCTTGAGGGATTCTCTTGGAGTCCTTATTAAATATTCATTCCTTTAGATTGATCAAGTTCCTTAATCTAATCAATTATGCTCACTTAAAATTACTCTAAGAGTATACAAATTCTCTTGTTCTTCTCATATGTTCAAAATCACTCTAATCCATAGGATAAAGTCTTTTCCTTTATTATTTCCATTTTATGAACTCCTAAGGAATCTAAAATTTCCCAATCATCTAAGTCTCCCTTTTAGCACTACATTTTGTGACGTTTTTCCTCAAAAGCATTGAGCCTCATTATAATAAAAGTCTAACCCTTTTTTCTTTCACCACAATGTTGATCACTTAAATCCCAATGTTGCACCAAGAATCACAACTTGGACCATTAATCCCCCTAGAGGCCGTGAACCTCCCTAGGGTAGAAGTCTCAAATCTTTTCCATTATAATTATCAATTCCTTAACACCTAATCACCTAAGTTCCAATGTCTCCAAAATCACACTTGAATTCCTAAAAATTGGCCCTAAAGCCGTGACCCCAAAATGGTAGGAAACCCTACATTTTCCATATATTAATCCAAATAATATAAATATACAATCTATAACCATCAAGACATGCAAAGACAACCAATAATTCATACAAGTCCAAGTAAATGCACAATCATGAAAAACAACACCACAAAGAGAGCAATCCACATATGAATTCCTTGTCAACAACACCAAAAATGTTTCCTCACTTCAAAGATAGGTTAAAGAAGATTATCTTCCTCTTACCTATGGAAGACAACACAAGAAAGCAAGCCTCTTGGTCCCTTGTAGAGATTTTCGTACTACACCTTCAAGGAAAGCCTAAGGACATCAAAACTTACCAAAATCATCATCAAAGCTTAGAAAAGGAACACTTGATCACCTAAGAGATCAAGGATCATGAAAATGAGGAGAAAAGGTGGAAAAACTATGAACTTTACTTTAAAGTCTCCAACTTTGAATCTTGATGGAGCAAAAACGAAAATGGTGGATTTTAGTGGTGGTCACAAAAGAGAAAGTGTTCTAGGTGATGAGAAATGGTAGAAAATGAGGTTGTTTGAGCAAGAGAAGTGGATGCCCAAAAATAGGTCTTCATGGCCGTGAAAGAGGAAGAGAATGGAGAGGAAAGGTGAACTTTTTAGAGAGTGATTCCAACAAGGAAGGAAAATCTTCAATGGAAGTGTAGATTCAAGCAAGATTAAAGCTTTAAATCAAGCATCCATGGAGTGTGGAAGGATGTGGGGCTGCCGTGGAGTTAGAGAGAAGGAGGAGAAAATGGTTGAGAGAAAAGATGAAGATGGAAAGTAGAGAGAGAAAGTAATAGCAAAGTGAAATGAAATGAAATGTGTAATTAGGTGTATTTTATGTAAGTGTATGGCATAAAATGTGTGACCACAAAGAGCCCTCAAAATGTGTGGTGGAGAGGAGGAGAGAGGAAGATGAGGCTTCTCTAACAAGTCAATAGGAAGGTACAAGGAAGCTTCCTCTAAGCTTCTCCAACAAGCCAAGTTCACCTTTTTGAAAAGTCAAAGTGATGTCATGGTGATAATGTCATCATTGTGATGTCACTAAGGTGTTCTCTAAAATATGACTAATACTGTATTAGATTTATTATTAGTGGACAGAAATTACAGTTAACAAGAATTGATATTTATTATCCAACGGATAATAAAATTATTCTACGATTTTTATTTATCAGATAAAAATCTCAAAAAACATAAAACCTCGTAAACTGTGTTTGGCCTCAGGTTTAGTAAGATCTCTCGTCGATGTTTTCACAGTTCAAGGTCCTCGAGAAAAATATCTCATTTTTCGGCTCCACTCAGTGCACACGTAAAACGAGAAATAATATTAAAATATTTCACGTTCACAGAAAAATACAAAAAAATTCACAAAAATCACAAATATTATAAAACAACTACTTATCATAAAATTATTAATATTTGGGGTGTTACACTTATCCCTAGCAACGGCGCAAAAACTTATTGGGGCATTACCGAACCATTAATTTGGTGGGCAACACCCCTTTTGCTGACAACAAAAAGATCTCGCACAAGTTTTTAAAGAAAGTGAATGAGTAGAGGATGAATTAACAAGTAAGCAAAGTCAATAAACAAGCTTGAAAGTAAAGAGATAAGGGTAGAGAAGAGTGCAAACAAGATTTATGTTGGTTCAATCACCCTTGTGATTTACGTCTAGACCCTAGGATCATCTACCCAGGAGTTTCCACTATGTTTCAAGCTTCAATAGGTGCTTGAGAAACCCTTACAAACTTTGAGCCCTTCTTACACTTCTTGGATCATCCACCCTTGTATGTAGAAGCCTCTTTGATTCTTAAAGGGATCTTCCACCCTCATAAGTGTTTATAATAATGATTGAAATGAGTAAACTCTCTCAAAGAGCAAATTATACAAATTGAAACACTATGAAGCTCTCAAAGATATCTTAAAGGCTTTAAAAACAGAGTAAGATTGTTGAAAGAATTAAAACTCAGATTTAATGCTTGAGAATAGGTTGTTGGATGTTCAAAAGATATCATTAAGTGTCCCCAAGACTTGTATTTATAGCCCATCAATGAAATAGAGTCGTTAGGAAGAGTCGGTGAAGCATTTAATGCACCAAAAACTAGTCATTGCTGGTTTTAGAAGAATGGTAATCGATTACAATATCATGGTAATCGATTACCATGCTTTAAAACAAGTTCTGGGCTCTTAGTAATCAAATTCCATTACCATGCTTCTGTTTTGATAAAAAAGAGTTTCAGAAAGCCTGTAATCGATTACAAGCTTGTGGTAATTGATTACGAGCTTTTTGATATACTCGTAATGGATTACAAAACATCGTAATAGATTACCAATTATCGATAATAGATTACTAACTATCGGTAATGGATTATGGAGCTCTTGTAAGGGATTACAATTCTAAAACTAACTTCTAAGCACAAACAAGGTTTGTAAAGATTACCAACAACTAAAAATTAGATTTTTCAAGCATTCAAATAAAATTTTCATAACCCAAGTTTAAAACATCATTTTGTGCAAAGCAACTCAGATTTTTCAAAACTAATAACCACCAACTAAATGACTTCATGATGGACTTTTTAAAATCATTTTAAGCTTGATGAGATATCAAAGAACACTTCTCACAAATAAGATCCTAAGTCCTATAAATCTATTGCTTTAAAGCTTCCCTTGGACTTGGTCTTTGTCATTGCTTTGTTATCATTAAAACCTTCATGAAATAAGCATTCACATTTTTCCCTTTTTTTTTATGATGACAAACCAACAAGGATAAAGAGCAACATATATAGAATGATCAGCGATAAAATTGTAGCACTCCACCTTAAGCCGTGCATAAGATTCAAGCAAATAGATTTATGACATTTACATTCTCCCCCTTACTCATACAATTCATAGGAACAGGGCAGACATATACATATATATGATCCAAACATGGTGACTTTTTGGTTGCAATGCTAGGGGATCCCAAAACATTTCCAAACTGCTGAAACTCGATTGAAAATTATGTGCCAGAATTGGAGAAGTGAAAGAAACAACGTTGTTTTCCATTATAGGCTCACAAGGCTTCTTCCCCAAGGCCCTAATTATTATTGATGTACAGTAACCGCTAAAGCAAGGCCTTTATTTCTCAAGTGAATAAGAGGATAAGATCTGTAGATTTTTGATATGAAAAGCTCCCATCTTTCTGTTACTAGTTTGGTGTTATGGGTCACAAAGAATGGAATTGTGCGACCCATATTGAAGATGAACTTTGGAACTTGATCAAGGAGAATAAATTAGGAACATGGCTTCGAGTAGATTAAACTGGGCATAAAATTAAAAACATTGCAGACAAATCAAACCCCTACTCATCTGCTAGGGGGTCCTCTTCCTCTAGGAACGACCATAATAGGATGGAAACAGAACATATGGCCTTTAAGCTCTTGTCCTTATTAATTAAGGACTAAGCCGTGCTCTCTAAAGGAGCTGCATAAGGAAGTAGGAATGTTAAAGACAACTTACCTGAGTCCACCAAGCCACTGTGTGCTTAGAACTCTTAGGAAGTGTTACACCTTCAAGGTGGTGGCCAAGATCTCAAAGAGCTAGATACAACTGATATCATTATCATTTGCCATAACAAGAGCAATAAGGAAGTGCATTTTAATGCTTTGGATGTCCAAGTAACCTCAGTTGGTGATGGCAACATTTTTGTTAGCTAGGAGATTCAATCTACGCCATCCAAGATCAGAAAGGTGGTTCCTTAATCACCCTTTGTAATGCAATTCATAGCATAGAAACCCACAAATCAGTTAACGAGGAAATCCAGGAAACACCTATAATTGGCTCCCAAAACAAGATGTCCAAGAAGAGCACTGCTAACAAACCAGATGTTGGATATGTTGAGCTAGGAGATGAAGAACCAACCTTGGTGAAAAGAAGTCAAAATGCATAGAAGTTGGAGAAGGTAATAGAATGTGTTAAGAAACCCTTCTCCCGTCTTAAGGCACCCCTAAGGGATGAGGGTCTTATGTAGACTCTAGTGGCAATTTAAATTAAGAAAAGGATAGTCATACATCACTTTTAGTGGTGTATGTACTATTTACACCCTTTTTAAGGAATGTAATTGAAGGAGAAAAAGTGATAAGAAAAATTATGTATAATGAATGGTATTAGATGGAGTGTGAAAATGGACTTGCACTGTTTGATGTAAGAATATAAGAGTTGTTTAAATTGTAACTATGATTTTTTTATATTAATTTTTTTTTTACATTATTTTTTATATTATTGATTATATTTTTTTATAAATTTTTTATTTAATTATAATTATTAAAAAATATAATAAAAAATAAAAAATAATATCACTACAAAAAAAATGTTATTTAGCCACGATTTTAACCGTGGCTAATATCCTAAAAACAGTTGCTAAATACATTTACCCACGATTATACCAATTGTGGCTAAATAAGGCGTCACTAATACATTAGCCACAATTTTTTGGACATTAGCCAGGGTTTGTAAGACTGTGTTAACATTTTGTTACTAATGGTTAAAATCGTTAGATAATAACCATGGCTAATGTTACGGGTGTTTTTATATTCATAAACTTGGTTTTCCACGGTTAAATCGTGGCTAATTTTTTTTTAAAAAAAATACTAATTTCTTCCCAATCATATCACAAAAGGAGACACTTTCCTATGTAGTAGACAAACACTTTCCTCAAACATGTAATCTTGGATGCTGTTAAAGTATACAAGGTTAAGCTATAAGAACACAAATTTAGCTTTCAACAAAAAACATAAAAGCAAAAACCAAACAAAAACAAACGCACACTATTTGAGCCATTCCTTTCAATTAGGCATCTAAAGAAGTGATAGACAAAAATAAATTGCAAGGCAACATTGACGGATAAAATATAGTATAATTGATTCGGTCTTATTAGTTACTACAAATTAAGTAGTTTCATATGCTATATAAATTTGGCATTTTGTTACATCCTTATTTTTTGTACTTTAAAAATTAATAGAAGTTCCTGTACCAAAAGATTATACTAGGAGGTACGAGTTGATAAATTTGACAACCTTAAAACTGGCTAATATTGTGAAATAATACCTTCAATGTTTACAATAAGATTGCAATTTTTTAAAATCCAGAATATCATTTATATCTAGCTTTTTGGAGTCAAAACCAATTTAGGAATCTAACTTAAGTTAAATTGGTCTGCAATGGGTTGCTAGGCAGCCAAGCAGCCCCAGTGCATAATGTTCAGTAATCATGAAAATTATGTGTATACATAGTAGTATAATCTCAACCAAACAAAAATAAAAACTTCCATATTCAACAACCAAATATTAATATCCCAGTTATTTCAAAATATAATCACAAATATCTAATTCATCTTTTACATTCTTCATTGGAAGCACCATTAGACCTAAAATCATTGGCTAAATCCTTTTGAACCTATTGACCAACATTTTCTACTTGACTCCTAAAATTATCCCTTAAGAATAAGAAGTATATTCGTACAAATATAGCAAAACACTTCTTTCCCTTTACATTTGGACATAAGTAGCATGAATTAAATGGGAAATAAAAACCTAAAGTGAACATAAAAATAGAGATGGTGGTTATTACCTTCCATCAAGTGAGCGATAGACATTGAGGAACTCAAATGGATGCTTACACTGAGGCATGTAACTTTCTCACTGTATGTGGCCCAGCGAAGGATGCATGTCACACTGCAAAACATAAATAAGCTTTTACATGATTTTCAATATTCATAGGCTCTGGATGGGAAGCAATAGGCACATTCAGCTCACCACATTTTATTTTATGCCTTTCATAATCAAGAAGCGCATGCAGTAGTATATCAAAAACAACAATATTGAAGTAAGGGTTAAAAAGACAAAGGTAACAGAGTACATGATTCTAAAGGCACAATATCTGATACAGGTTTTCTGACATTTTGCAAATAGGAAAAATACTAATGAAATAAACCTACGTTATATTAAACTCTAAATGAAGAATGGTTAAAGACAAGATATTTGCAGCCAACCATGAGAAAGGAAATAAACAGAAAATGTAGCCTTTGTCACAGTTAAGTATTAAATATATTATATTGAAATTTTGGCGCATGGCTACTACATAAAAGTTACGAAATTTTGTGTCCAAAGACAGAAAAATTGTCAAAGCAATTCGGGTAAATGCACATTTTCTATATCAGAAGTTAATATTCATGTCCAAACAAAAAGTCTACTTATAAACTTTAAAGGAACAACAAGTAAGTACAAATATTAGCTATATTAGTAATTTGTAAAAGCAATTAAAAAAAAGCCATAAGCTAAAGTATGACCTATTAATCTAGAATCACCTTCTCATAAAATCCCCGAAAAGTCCATGAAACTGTGATGCATGTCCTGCATAAGTTGAAAACAGAGACGAAAAAAAAGAAAAAGAAAAGAAGAGACGAAAAAAAAGCAGTTAGAAAGGGTATAGGGGAAAGTGAAAAAATATTGGAAGACCACAAGTGATCCATAACTTAAATAATGAAAACAACTGCTTCAAATCTATGCTTTCCTATCAATATGGAAATCAATAAACCATTCATAATTCAATAGAAGCATCCATTACAGTTTGTTTTCCATTGACTCTTAGAACTTTGAAGAACACTTCAATCACTCTCAACACCCTTTCCAATACAGACTATCATTACATGATGACATTACTTAGCAAAATAGACAGATTGCACATCACAAATTTGACATCCAATGACACTTGAGCCAAGTTTGAAACCTTATACAAATAAAGTCAAAGGACTTGAGGGCTAAAAAGATATAAACTATAGTTTGTAACTGAAAATTCTAAAGAGCTAACTAATTTGATTGGGCAACAATCCATATTAGTGCAAAGAAAGCGAAGGAAAGTGTGAACAATGGCATAAGCAATCATATCAGATCTATCTCACTAAATTCAAATATTTTAAATATACATTTTTTTACTAATTCTATTTAAATCATGAAAAACAAAAAAAATATTTTAGATTTGAACAAAGAGATGGTAACTAAAACCATCTCCAATTATTTCAGATTTTATAACTAAAAAAAATAAATAAGGAAACATCAGCAGTGTTATAAACATCGTCGTAAGTGAACCACACCTTTCCCTGTCTCTCTTTAGATTTATTCCACTCTTTTTGGACCTCAAGATGATTCCACATACCTACCATATCTTCTGGAGAAGCTCTAGAGTCCCAATATGTGTCAACACTTGCATCTACATTAAAAGTATAGCAAAAAACCCGTCAGCCTATATAACAATACAAGGAAAGGTTAATTTTAAGAGTTATAGAATATAATTAAAATCATAGAAAAGAGGATTGAAAATA
Organism: Ormosia emarginata; assembly: GCA_029884605.1. Lineage (NCBI taxonomy): Eukaryota > Viridiplantae > Streptophyta > Magnoliopsida > Fabales > Fabaceae > Ormosia > Ormosia emarginata. The sequence goes on along the minus strand of JAQQTP010000079.1, from coordinate 28,840,296 downwards.
TTCAGATCAATATATATATGTAAAATGGATTCATGATAAGGACTAAAGAAAAAAAATCAATATTTGATGATACTCATCAACTTAAAAGCAAAGGCATAGTCCAAGAAAGCACCATCAACCATTAACTATGTGATTATTGTAACACCCTGAAAATTATTTATTTTATGATAAATATTCTTTATAATATTTGTGATTTTTAGGAATTTTTCTGGAATTATTTGAATTACTTGATTATTTTAATATTTTTCTCGATTTGCATGCACACTGAGCAGAACCAGGAAAATAAAATATTAACCAGGAAAATAAAATATTTTATCAAGGCCGGAAAACCTTGGATTGTGAAAACGTTGACAAGGGATCTTACTAAACCCGAGGTTGGGCACAATTTATGAGGTTTACGTTTTTCAAGATTTTATCTGATAAATAAAATCACGATATGTTTTATTATCCGTTGGATAATAAATACTGGTTTTGTTAACTGTAACTTTTGTCCACTGATAATAAACTTAGTACAATATTAGTCATCTTTTAGAGAACACATTAGGGACATCACAACAATGACATCATCATAATGACATTACCTTTGACTTTTCAAAAAGCTAAAATTTGGCTTGTTGGAGAAGCTTGGAGGAAGCTTCTTAGTAACTTCCTAATGGCTTGTTGGAGAAGCCAATTTTCCCCTCTCTCCTTGTGTGACTCCACGACAATGAGGGAAAAGAGGGAGCCAAAAATTTTCATCTCATTTAAGTCACACTTCACCTTTTCATTCAAACTTTCATATCACTTTCTCTCTCTATCTTTCTCTTCTTCCATTTTCTCTTCACTTTTCTCTCTTCTTCTTCTCCTCTCCTACCTCACGGCCACACCACCATTAGTGCCCTCCATGTTTGCAAAAATTTTATCCAATTACATTTTCTTAAACTTCATCACATTCTAAACACCTTTCTAGTTGAAATCATTTCCTAAATCTTCCATTTTCATCACTTTTCTTCAAGATCAAAGCTAGAAGCTTTTGAGGTAAAGTTTTGATTTTTCATTTCTTCTCCTCATTTTCGTGTTCATGGTCTTCTTTATGACCATTGATTCACTTTTTTTCAAGCTTAGAATGTTGATCTTGTGAGTTGAAATTCTTAGGGTTTTGTGGAGTGCTTGGCCGAAATCTTCAAGAGCATCAAGGGAGACCTTTTGCTTGTCATTTTCTTTAGTAAGAGGGAGAACATCCACATCAACCACTCATGGAGGTGGGGGACGAATTTATGTGTTGAAAATGGAGAATCTATGTGTGGATTTCTCCTCTTAATTGGTTGTTTTTCAATGATTTATAATTGTGTGATTTGTATGGTGTTATTGTTAATGTTGTGATATTATGTGTTGTTGATGGATTGTGATTGTTGTATGGTTGGATTTATGTGTGGATGACAAAGAACATTTTGTCCTTTGGAGGTGAAGCTCATGACCTTGTGGCCTTAATTAGGGAACCAAAATGAAATCTTTGTATAAACATGGAACTTGATGAACTAATTGATGAAAGAATGGAAATTTTGGAGCCTTGAGACCTTAGGTGAGGTCACGGCTAAGAGGAGGAAAACTAAGAAGAGTGTGACAAAATTAATGGTAAATGGGAACTTAGAAGTTTAAGTGGAAAATGAATTGATTGAGGAATTAAAACAATGGATTAAGAAGATGAATATTGAGTCCCATGAACTTAGGGCTCACGGCCATTTAGGGTAATCAAGAGGAAAATTTGTAATAAAAGTGAAACTTGAATAACTAAGTGACTAGATAATAAATTGGGAATTCATAAGATGGAAAAAATAAAAGAAGTAGAACCTTAACATAAAACTATGATGGACTTTGGTCTTTGAAAGAAAATGAGTGTAAGTGAGGCTTTGAGACTTATAAGACATTTAGGGTAACCATGAAACCATTTTGTATCAAAAGTGGAATCTTAAAGATTTAATGACTAGAAGGTTAATTAGGAATTCATAAGATGGAAAAATAAAAGAAATGAGAATCTTAATATAAAACCATGATGACTTATAACTTTTGAAGGAAAATAAGTGTAAGTGAGATTTTGAAACTCATAAGACTTTAAGTAAGTAAACTTTATTAATGATAAAGAGAAGTACTAATTGGAATAGAGAAACAAGAATTGAAATGATAATGCTAATATCGCGCCCGTAAGTGGAATGTTGAATTATTAATAATTACTATGAATTATGATGGTATATGATCATGGATTGCATGACATTGATGATATCATGTATGCATGTGTGCATTGAGGCATTCATCATACCTTGTAAAGTCATGTGGTCTGTTGTTATGGTTGTATGAGCCTAAGAGTTGAATTACACCTATGTATGGATGCGATGGGCCTAGTGTAGGTCTTTATTGACCTTGGGGATGTTGGGGTGTGCGGCATCCGCAATGGCCAGCTGGTAGCTCCCATGTGCCGTGGATTATACCAATGCAAACACACCGACAATCCGGACTGAGATACTCACCCCAATCAAGATTAGGTATAGAATGTCTTGTATAAAGCCTTGTTGCGCAAACATTGATTTTATGGAAAGCACTTGATTTATGGATGACGAGATACATACATATCTTCCAATCATTCTCTCTGAAATATTTGTCTAGCTCCATGGAGTAAAAAATGAGTACATTGCGTACGTGCATAGTGAGTCAACATACACTCATGACATATATATATATATATATATATATATATATATATATATATATGTTTGACTATTTGGTGTTGAATGATTTATTGAACTGTTAGATTACTAATGTTATCCCTGCTGTTGATATTTAATATTACTGATTTCTGTATTTGGATGGTATTTTTATCTGTACTGTCTCTACACTGCCTGTTGGTAATGATGTCGGATTTGTCACCTCTTAGTTGTGTTGTGTTATTTTGTTGTATGTTCTGATTGATTAAAGACTGAGAAGGAATTGAAGAGGAATTACCCCTTCTTTGATTAGTGTTAGCTGTTGTACCAAGATGACATCAAGGCTGCGTATTTTGGGTTATGTCCGCGTGTACTTTCATAATGGAGCAGACGCTTGGTCAGTTAACTTGGCTAATGAAAGGGTTACCTACACTGGGGAGCTGACATTGACTTTTCGTAGGGATCTTCATGAGGCCCTTGTTTTATCCTTCTCTGTATCTATTCAGTTAGTGTTTAACATACCTATCTAAGAATTATGGAGTAGCTTCTATTATACTCCTCATGAGGACAGCGTAGTGTCCTCTAGGCGGATGCCTGTCTATTAGGGTGTATCTCCTACTGTGGTAATTTCTTCTGAGGAATCGGAAGAGGATCCCTCTGAGGACCCTATGGTTTAGGTATGTAGGACTTGGGCTGGTTGTGTCTTTTTGCTAGTCAATCTTTCCTGTTCATCTGTACATTTTTTAGTACACATATGTATTTGGAGCGCCATTCTTTTTGTAAGTATTTTGGGAGTACAGATATGTATATGATCCATACGAACTAGCTGACATGAATATTTATGTATATGCAATATATATATATATATATATATATATATATATATATATATATATATATATATATACTAATCTATAATGATTTATGATCTATCTACTTGTTTGATCAGTTATCTGCCAGTAAAAGAGTATTTTACATCAAATATTATGGTTTTAATAATTACTGATTTTATAACTTGGGTTAAATTTGTTTCATATCCCGCATTAATTTGATTGATTTTAAATTCGTAAAGTTGTGATGCCCTCTTCCTTCCAAAGGGGAAAATGTAACACCCCAACTTTAGGATAAATGACCGTTATGTCTTGATTGTACTGTTTTATGTTTTTCTGTATGATATAAAATTTATTTGCCTATTTCGAGTTCATATTTGAGTGTTTTGTGTGATTTGCTCAGGGTCAGGAAAATAATAATTTTCGGACCGGGGAAATCTTATTTTAATTATTCAGAGCTGGGGGATCTTACTAAACTCAATTCTGAATGATACGTGTATTAATCTTTTAATTTTTAGGATTTAACTGTGTAATTAAATAAATTTATATTATTATAATATTATTTTATTAGTCAGTATAAATAAAATGACAGTAGGCCCAAAAATGTCTGTGGGACCCACTTTTGGTTTGTAGGACCCACAATTGCTTTACAGGACCCACGTTTAGAGAAAGTAGTCAACGTTAGTGGCTTGATTTATTTTGAACCAATAGGAATTAAGTCAACAAAGAGGGCTTGACTTAATTTACACCGTTGGATAAAAAGGTTGAGTTTTGAATATCAACCGTTGATCTAATCTATGGTTATAAAGAATGAGCTTGGTGAGGAAGGCTTGGATATCAACCTTTCATTTAATGGACGGTGGAGATTGGTCTCATAAAAATGGTTAGAATCATTTGTGACCATTGGATGAGGAGAAATGTAGGGAAGATCTTGACTCTTTATTGTTTTAAGATGAATCTAATGGTTAAGATTTCATGGAGAAGAGATCTAATGGTTTAGATTTGATCATATCACTATCTAATATGAACCCTTGATTTAATCAATGGCTCTTGAAGCTTAGATTATAAGAATGTTAATTAATTAGTAATGTAACAAAATTAACCTAATTAAACTAGATTAAGTGTGCATAGAAACCTAATGAGATTAGTAGCTTAATTAGTGATCATCATTAAGGAAGAGCATTCAAGAACAAGTGACTAGGCTTATGACAAGGCTTGGATTAACCAATGGAAGACAAGCTTGGTGATCAAGTTTTGATCTTAACCTTTGATCACATCTAAGGCTAGGATGGAGTCTTGGAGAGTCAAACAAAGTGGCCACCTCCATCATGGAGAGCTCTACGGCCATGCACCATTTGGAGAGCAATTTTCACTTCATTTCCATCTTTGTTATCATACTTTCTCTCTTCTCTCTCTTCAAACACAAAAGCTCACCATTGTTGTTCTTCTCTAAGCCATTCGGCCAAGAACCCTAAACTACCATCCAACCACCCAAAATTTTATCCAACCTACTTTTCTAAACCTAAACACTATTCTAAGAACATCTCTAGTTGAGAGTTCTTCCAAAATCTATCATCTTGAGCTTGGAAAATCACTTTGGAGATTTTCCCTAGAAGATCTTTTAGGTTCTTGAAGGAGATCACAAAATCCATAGAAAGGAGAGTAGTAGATTTTGTCTTCCTTTAAGGTAAGAGGGAGATTTAATCTCATCAACCATGTGTGGTGATGAGAAAATGGACTTGTATGTGTGTGAAGAATCCATACGGATTCACTTGGGTTTGATTGTTTAAATGCTTTCTTTCTTGTGTATGATATTGTTTGTATGCATGTCTACAAGCTTTAAAATATATTGTATGTGTGATTATGCATGAATATTACTTAGGATGTGAATAACATGTAAAGTTTGCATGAGTGTTCCAAAGAACACAAAATGAAGGCTCACGGCCTCAACCAAGAAAAGAGAACCAAAATGTTCTCAATCATTTTCTAAAGGAAGGACTTAATGGAATTAGGTTAATGAATGAATTACAAAATGATTTAGAAGATAGAAAATGATCCAAAGATCAAATGCAAATGTTTTAGCAATTTCGGCCAACATGCCAAATAAAAGTGAAATCAATCCAAAAGTTATTTCTAAAGTGTAGAATTGATATTTAACCTAAAAAGAAATGCATTTGTAATGAATTTTCAATAATTAAAGAAGTAAACCAATTTTTATTAGAAAGGTGATATAGTAGAATAATGAATAAAACCTTTGAAAAATACTTACTTTTAGATTTTAAAGTATAGTAACAATTTCTAAAGTGGATTTTATAATTATAAAATAAAATAAAATAAATTTTAGAGAAAAGACGTAGAAAACACATTTTTAATAGAATTTACAGACAAAATGCTATCAAAATTTATTAAAAACAGTCAAATTACAGTCAAATAAAAGAAACTATTTTATAATATATTTATAACGTAAGAAAAATTATTCTACGTAGTTTTAAAGTAGTGAAAATAGCTTACGTAGTTTTAAAACAGAGATTTTAAAGCTTTTCGATCAAGAAAACGATTTAAAAATCTTATGCGATTGAGAAAACGATTCAAAAATACTACGCGATTTTAAAAACAGTAAAATATATTTACGAGATTTTAAAACGTTTGTAAAAATGATGAAATTGTGAAAACGCGATAAAATTTCTATGCGATTAATTGGAACAGCAAGTTTTACTGTCGGGCCAAAGTGGTGGACCCGGACATGTGAAAATATAGTGCGTTAAGTGGGAACGTACTGTATTTTGGACATGTGGAAATATGGTACATCAAGTGAGAACGTACTGTATTTAAGATTTTTGCCATTGAGGGCATTTGTGTAAATATGAGAACATTTTTTAGACTAAGGGTAATTTGGTAATTACTATTTTTATTCATGCATTGAGTTGTGCCAATATGGTTGATTATTGGTGATTTGATTGACGAGGCGAATTACACCGTGTTGTTTGTGTGATAAGCGTAGTGTGGTTCATTTCTTTGTATGGACTTAGAGGCATTAGTGTGTGGAGTATTCCACATGTGGACAGTTGGTCGCTCCTCTGGGCTGTGGTAACTGGCAACACACTAGTGATCTCGACACACACTATACTTAATCAAGATCTTGTAAAGACTATTTTAGTACAATACTTGTAGTTACATGATGTTTGGACTGTGTGCTACTACACGATGATTGGACAGTGGGCTATAGACACAATGTAAGATAGTGCAATAGTTTGGTTGGGCAGCCTGAGGTACTTATAGTTCTTTACGAGTCATTCTCTCTAATATTTGTGTCTAACTCCATAGAGTAGGAACGAGTCGTATTGCATTTGCATTTGTATCATGCATCATAACATTATTATCTATGATATTATATGATACTGTTGTATTAGAATTGCTGTATTAAATTGTTTTATTTACTTACAATGTTATGGTATGCTATATTGTATGAACTGTTATATCTGTTGTATTTGGCGTTTTCTTATTTGCCATGCTGGTATTGATGTATGATTATCTCACCTCTCTATATGTACTGTTTTTGTATTATTATTTATGTTATAAAAGAGTTTGAGGAAGAGGAACAACCTCTAGATTGTGAGTATCTTGAGGAGGAAGAGCAGCAGCAGACGGGAGATCAGTTCGACGGCTACGAACCATCCGATCATCTATACCCGTTAGATTGATTAGTGAGGATGGCGTTGCCGGGATTTCTTGGGTTTGTGAGACTGGAGTTTCACGGAGGCTCTGAGGCCTAGTGTTTGCACGAGGATCGAGGATCAGTTGTCTATGTGGGATGTCTGACTTTGTCTCTACGAGCAGAGTTTGATACTGAGCCTGTTTTTACCACGACTCTGTATCTACATCTGGAGCTGCCATTGGATTTGAGGCGTCACTGGGGAGGACTTTTCCGTGTTCCCAGTGAGATCAGTATAGTGTCAACAGCGCGGACTCCTGTCCGTAGAGCTGTGAGGCATCCTGGATACCTGTCACCTGAAGTTTCATCTGAGAGTGATCCTTCAGAGGGTTAGGGATCTATGATGTGCACTTGGGCACTTTTTGATGTTATGTATTATATTAACCCTTTATCATTTTGTTTAAATATTTTGTAGTTGTATATTATTTGTATAACTTAAAACAAAATCTTATGTATATTATGTGTGATGACAGTTTGTTTTATTTTATGTTACGTGTTATTTTATTTAGTAATATTCCGTATAAAAGAAAAAAATTTATAACCCATATTATTTATGTAACAAATGTTTTACAACTTAGGTAATATTTATTTATTTTATTTTATTGCATCATAAATATGACATCTCCACAAGGGTATTACAGAAAAGGGCATTACAATTGTCATGGCACAATCTGTACAGTTTGATTCAGATTATTTTATCTTTCCATAAAGTGACAATATTACACTTACACATTTATCATAGTAGATAAAGATAGTCACCTAACTTATTAAACTATTTTTCCCCCTTAAGAGTTTATCACCTTTTTCTATTGCCTCTTGATCTTATTTGTCTTTTTCGTTTCTTAATATGAAATTTAGCACCTACACCCAGCATTGCAAGACTAGATTCCAAAACACAATACAGAACCATAGAAATGACAAGCAAAATTGAACTCACAATTATCCAATGTAATTAAGCATATATTAAATGGATATTTAGGCATATCTACGCGCCAGAATTACTAAAAATATACCACTATAAGATAAGATTTTGGCCTTCACAGCAATTAAAAGGGTGAGCACGGTAATTTTAAAAAAAGTAGAAACCCACCAATTCAATAATTAAAAGGGAAAGAAATAAAAAAGAACCAGTGAGCACCTCGTTGACGGTGGCAAAACGAGAACGGCGACAGAGACCTACGTCTGGTGGGCAGCACACGCGGAGGTGGTGCGCTCTTGGTTCGATGGTGCGCGATTGGTGGAGGTGAAAAGCTCGGGTGGAGCTCGATCTGGGCGTAGGTGACTCGATGGAGGTTCGTGGTTCACGTGAGTGGATGACGGGCTCGAGTCTGAGGTGGTTGCAGGTGGCAGATCTGGGTGGTTGGCTCGAGTGGAGCTCGATTTGCGCGTAGGTGACAAAGGTTTCTTGGGTGGTTTGGGTTTCGGGTTAGGGGAGAGGATGTGTTGGCTCGTGGGTGGCGCAGCTACTGAGCGCAGTTTCCAATGGGGGATGTGACAGCTCTTGTATGGTCAGACGGCGGTGAGATAGCGGTTGATGGGAAGAGAGAGGTAGCAGGAAGAGAGAGAGAGGGGGGAGCAGAAATGGAAAAAAAATGAGGGAAATGAGAAAAGAAATGAGGCATGAGCACTGAAGGCTTTGGCACAAAATGAACTTTTTTTAAACAGATTAGCCACGATTGTTGAAACTATAGCCAAATAATCGTGGTTAAACATTTTTTTTTTGGAGTGTATTAAAACATTATTTTTTTAAATTTAAATAATTATATTTGTAAACAGCACATTATTTTGTATTTTGGCTTTGTTTTCGTTTTTTTTTTTACTAGAAAAAGATTAATAGACTAGTGGTACTTACAATGTCCAACAATGCCAAATTATAAATATGCCCAGGTGCCTCCTCTGTCCATACTTTATCAAGATCAGAAATAGTTACTTGGCCAACTCATGTGCTGCCTGGTTACCTGTACGTCTAACATGTTGTACATGAAAAAATCTAAAACCAAAATTGAATTCCCTACAATATCTTCTAATACTAAGGTGCCACCTGGTATGTTTTCTTCTTGGACTCGATGATGTTGGGGTATTTCACTTATTTATTCTTGAAACATGTATTCAGTTCATTTTCAATAATGACAACCTACCTTTTTACCAAATAAAAATTAATCAATACATTAGTATTTATAATATTTATATGTTCATGTTTACTAGGCAAAACTTTAAGGAGAATTAATGATAAAAATTATTAAAAATAATATTTAATTTAAAAAATAAAAAAGTTAAAATTATTAAGAATAATTATTTTAATTTTAATTAAAAAATTATTTAATTTAATTTTATAGTCAAAATTATTCTTAATGAAAATAAATGATCACTCAAAAAGTAGTATTCATTTATAAATTTTTTCATATAGAATTTAATTTGAAATTGTTAGTCATTTAGTAACAACTAATAATCACTTAATAAAATATAATAGTCATTCACAAATTTCTTTTTATTTTTGTGTATTTTATATATTGAACTTCATTTGAAATGATAGTTATTCAGTAATAACAAATAACCACTTGATAAGAAGTAGTAGTCATTGACAAATTTCTTTCATATAAAATTTAATTTGAAACTATTAGCCACTCAGTGGCAACTAATGAACACTCAATAAAAAGTAATAGTCATTTGTAACATTTCTTCTTAATTTCATGTATTTTTATATATTAAATTTCATTTGAAATTTTTTTCACTCAGTGATAACAAATAAACACTCAATAAGAAGTTATAGTCTTTTACAAATTTCTTTCATATAGAACTTAATTTGAAACTATTAACTGCTTAGTGACAACAAATGACAACTTAATAAAAGGCAATAACCATTCACATTTTTTTTCTAATTTCATGTATTTTATATATTAAATTTTATTTGAAATATTAGTCACTCAATAACAAGAAATAACCACTTAATAAGAAATAGTAGTCATTCACAAAATTCTTTCGTATAAAATTTAATTTGAAACTGTTATGCACTCAGTGATAACTAATGACTATTCAACAAAAAATAACTAATAATCACTCATTAAGGGTATTATTATCTATTATGTAAAATTAAATACTCTTTTCTCTAATTAAAATTTAAATGATTCTTCTTAATAATTTTAACTTTAGGGAAAAGAGTACAGAATCACACCTTGAACTTTTACCATTTTGCAAATCACCACCATAAATTTAAAAATTTTTTAATTAATCCCTAAACTTTAACTAATGACATAATAAATCTTTTTGTTAACCATCTATTAAATTACTAACGAAAATATTATGTGACATCATCTTACCCATCCAAGCTCATTAAATCTAGACCGTTGATTTTTTTATTCATTAAAATCTCATTTTTTAATTATTTTTACTCTAAAAATTATTTTGAAACAAAAAACGAGCTTCGATAAAAAAATTAATTTAAAAAAAATAATGGCACAAATGCTAAGTCAAAATAACCTCATTTTTTATTTTAAAATAATTTAGTTTTTTTATTTAATTTGTTAAGAGTAAAATATAATTAAAAAAATGAGATTTTAATGAATAAAAAAGTCAACGATCCATATTTAATGAGTTTGGACTGTAAGATGATGTCACGTGTAACGCACCTTTTTGGAGAGGGAACGTCACACCAAAAACTATAATGCGGAAAATAAAACTTATAAACTAAGACCCGGTTCATTATAAATATAGGTAAGCATGTTTAGTTGTAATCGTATGATAATTTAGCGAATTCTTTTTTTTGTCGTTTGTAGAAAATGATGAAACATAATTATAGCAGAAATTAATATAAGAAGTAAACCGTACATCATATGTATATACTTATATCATACTTGTTTAGTTACATCAACATATATACAAAAAGAACAGAAGCTCTACATGCCCCAAAATGGTTACAAATTTACAGCCCACCAAAAAGACAAAACATCAACCCTCCCAAAAAAGATTTACAGATAGCCATCAACAGCATCAGCCTCTAACACTAACGAGCAGGAATCGTGGCAGGATCCTCCTCAGTGTTTTCCTCGTTAGACGAAATCCTCATCGGAACAACCGAGATACGAGCGGGGGCTCGTGCAGATGATAAGAATGAATCCTCTTGTGGGGAGTAGTAACGTTCACCCCACATATCACGAATGAGCAAGTAAAACCTAAATACAAATGTGCATTAGCAGTAAAAATAGGCGGATCATGACGACCCCATGCCAGACACACTGTCACGTCTCCGTGATAGATACAATGATTCATGCTCAGGTTGACGTGCCAGCAGTCCAGACCTCCATGAAATGTCAGCCTAACGTACCCCAAAAAGCCACATGGACGAGACGTTATATTCTAAACAGGTACTAATCAAAGTCAGGCTAAAAGCCAGGGAATTCGTGTACTTCCCCTTCTTTACCAACGTCTTTAGAGAAACATATAAATACCCAGAATAATAGAGGTACAGAAAAGAGGTGAGACATCCTACATTCAGTACTTATTATGGAAGTAAAGAAACAGAACGGCGCAAGACGCCCACATAGCATAGCATGGATAATAATCAAAATTAAGATTCACATAATAAACAAGTTAACAAATCCAGGCAGTTATATATCAATAAACAACAGTTCTATCATCATATGAATAAATGTCAATTAATATATGGACTCACTATTATACCAAAATCCAACATTTGGTACCAAAAATCCTACTCCATAGAGTTAGACAAAAACATTGGAGAGAATTATCAAGGAGACATACAAGTATCTCGTCAGCCTAAAATCAAGTGCTTTCTAGAAAAATCAATCATTTGTGCAACAAGGTTTTATACAGTGGCATTCTCACAAGATCACGATATAGGACAGTGTCTCGATCTGGATCATCGGTGCATTTGCATCGGTCTATCCCACGGCCTAGAGGAGCTACCAAATATCCATTCGTGAGACACTCGCACCCCGATGCCCCCAAGGTCAACGATATGACCTACAATAGTCCATTCGCACCTACACTAAGGTGTGATTCAACTCCTAGGCATACAACCTTACTTCAACAACTGCATGATAACTCAATGCATAATCATGTATATTTAGCAATAATATACTTTTCCATAGCATGCCACAATTTTGGCCAAGTTAAACACCAACAATTTCTTGATCCCACACATTGACCCACAATAACATATTATCAAGCTCTCAAAAGTGACAACACACTTTTCAAGGTTCATTATTGAATTTCACTTTAACTTAACATTTCTTATAAAATCTCTCTCTAGAGGAATTCTCTTGAAATTCTCATTCAATCTTTATTTCTCTAAATTAGTCAAGCTCTTTACTTTAAATTAATCATAATGACTTAGAAAATTATTCTAAGGTTCTCTAAATCTCACACACACTCTTGTTCTTTCCTTAAGTCCAAAGTTGTTCTAAGTTATAGGATAAGGTCTTATTCTTTATTTTTCCCATTTTATGAACTTCCAATAGATCTCTAATTTTCTAATTAACTAAGTCTCCACTTTAACACTACATTTTTGGCATTTTTACCCCAAGAGGCCATGAGCCTCAAGGGAAATAGGGTTTCTAGATTTTTATTTTTCCATTGATTATTATTCACTTCATTAGTTATCTTTCCAACTTGTTACAAAATTTTAATCATGAGCACCCTATTGAAGGGTGTATGGCCGTGAGCCTCCATAGGAAAAGCAAGGAACTTTTGCTTCAAATTCATATTTCCAATCCATCACAATCAATCCAAGATCATCAACCTACACAAATACAACCAATAAAACACATAAAGGACATTAATACAAAGAACATTAGAAAAATCATATAATCAAGAGAGCAACCTTAACATGGGTTTCTCAAAATCAACACATAAACAAGCTTCCCACTACCAATAGAGGTTGAAGTGGATTATCTCCCTCTTACCAAGAGAAATAACAATGAGAGCAAGCTCCTTTTTCTTTGGGAATTCGTCCTCCACCACTTCAAAGTCCTAAAATATTCAAACTCACAAAAATCACAATCAAAGTTTGAAAAAGGTATCCATAATCACCAAAGTTATCATGGATCACGAAAATGAGATGGAAAAATGAAAAAGCTATGAACTTTTACCTCAAAGTTTCAAGCTTTAAAGCTTGGTGGAAGAAGATGAAAATGGTGGATTCAAGGGATGGTTACAAAAGGGAAAACGTTTTAGAGGATGAGAAATGGTAGGAAATGAGGTTGGTTGAATGAAAAGCTTGGATGGCCAACAATGGAGTCTTGACCGTGGGGTGGTGAAAAAATGGAGAGGCAAGTTGAGTTCTTGAATATGGTCTTCCAACAAGAATGAAAAGGCTTCAAAGGGAAGGTTAGTTAAAGCAAAGACTTTGCTTGAAATCAAACAACAATGGAGGAGGAAGAATGGTGTGGGTGCCATGGAAGACGAGAAGATCCCCTATCGATGTTTCCATAATTCAAGGTTTACCAACCTCGGGGAAAATATTTTATTTTTCCGACTCCGCTCAGTGCGCGTGTAAAATAAGAAATATATTAAAATATTCAACATTTTCAGAAAAAAAATCCATAAAAATTCATAAAAATCACAAATATTATAAAATGACTATTTATCATGAAATTATCAATTTTTGGGGTGTTATATCACGTGTCATCTCCGTTAATAATTTAATAGATGGTTAATAGAATGATTTATTAGGTCATTAATTAAAGTTTAGGGATTAATTACGAAGATTTTTAAGTTTACGGTGGTGATTTACAAAAGAGTAAAAGTTCAAAGTGACTCTATACTCTTTTTCTTTAACTTTATTTGTCTCTTTAAATTAGATATTAATCCTTAAAAGTCTTTAGCATTAATTTTTTCAAAACTTTAAACAACTCATTCTATTATTGACCTTTAAAATGGTGACTTATGCTAATTAAATGATGTGGGAATGGTACTAAAATAACACGCCAATTGCCAAAGTTAAAACATTTCTTCTGCCTATTTTACCTTTTTGACTGTGCAAGTTTGCTATGTTATGGCTTACGATTACTAATCTCTTATTCGTTTTGTAACAACCTAATACTAATATTAATGACATGTCTAGAATCATGCCTCAGTATTTAGCATTAGTTATATCACTTTAAAACTATTATCAAGTTTAATAAAACAACCCTGGATTATATGAAAATACGAGCTTGTTATATGTTTAATCATACATATATATCAAAAAGACCCTTATACAAATACATACTTCTTAATGTAAATAATACATAAAATGCCTTTATGGCAAAATATATTCAAACTTTACATATTGCTGTGACTAATAATTACATCTAAGTTTTTCTTCTTCGATACCAGTCTTCCTTTCTTTAAGCCAAATCTTCGTTGTTCCTGAAAATAATACGAAAATACAAACATACGGAGTGAGAATTCAAAGAATTCTCAATAGTTTATTAAAAACATGGCATTGTAATATTTCTAGCTGTTTCGGGGAAAGCATATAATAAGTTTAAAATTTAACATGAATATATTTATATAAGTTAGAAAGGTGGCAAAAAGCCAAAGTTGGTTTTCCCTCTTCCTGAAACAGAGATTTAATTATTATTCTTAATAAGAATCATTTGCACAATTTAATTAATCAAACAGTTTCAAACTCAATTCAGTACCTCAATCAATTCAAGCAATAATACTAAGTATAAATAATTTACATCATATATATATTCATCTTCCGTAATATAACCTAAGATAACAATAATCCATTACAATTATCATATCTCAACATAAACACTTTAATTCATTCTTTCGGGATACTCCCAAGTCAGGCATTAATCATGGTCCTCATTAACTTGATTCTAAAAATAAGACAATTACCTATACAATTGTCATTTTATGCAATGCATGATGATGTATGAATATGCCTAAGAAATACCCTAATGTATGCTTATGCACTGTTAATAAAAAATATATATTTTATTTTAAGAAAACTCGTGATATTTGCATATACCTAGGACAACCTGTGGTCCTTGTTTTTCTTCTAGGTAAAATGAGGTATTAAAAAAATATTTGTTCCTTGACCTCCCTCATTAAGGTATTAGGAATTCCTTTGTTCTATGACTTCCCTTAATATGATAACCCTGGCTTTATGGGCACCTTTGACTCTAGCCAAATACATGGAAATAGCAAACATCAAGTTTGAAAACAAAAACATGTAAGAATGTTTTTAAAACCAACCCTCCATTCACTTTTGACATAACATACTTTACCTTGCATCATTATAAAGCATAATCTCAATCATCAAACTTTTCATTCATATAATACATTATGCTTGTAGAGAGGGAGTGGTTCATTTCGCCTCAATATACTCTTGTCCTTTGTTTATTTTGCATCCCAACATTATGCTTATCAACCTTACTAATTCATATACATCATTCATTCTATACATAGTACATGCATTAATTTACATATAATTCCATTCAATCATCTCAAATTCTAAATAGAGAGTGAGTAATTCATAACATAATGAATTTCATTCCCCATCCATTATCAAATCATAACATAATTCCTTTCAAGAAAAATATACCATCCTAGTATTTATACAAGATACACAATTATAGCATAGTGTTTCATATCACACATTGTATAAAATCATTCTATATATACAAGGTAGTTACAATGATTCTCATATTTATATCAATAACTCAATTTTGTATACAAAGTAGCAATACAACTTCAAATTTAAGTTCAACTTGAATAATCAAGGAACAATACATTTTTTTTATAAGTAACAAATGCACATTACTATTATTTTAAGAAAACTTTCTACATAGTTTAAGCATTTACGCTTTGCATACTTCATGGGATTTACCACACTTGTTTAACTACATAATTCGGCAATTGTGTCCAAAACAAACACTTAAGCATTTAATTACACAATACCAAAATTCATGTAATAGGATTTTCCATAAATCTTTTTTGTTTCTTAAATGACCATTGGTAAGCATAATTAATTAAAAACAAGTATAAGTAACTATACATAAGACATGGCCAAGACACTCATTCATAATCAACTTCATAATTTCTTTAATCAATTGCCAATGTATGACATAAATACACTCAATTCTCGGGTCACAACAAAGGTAGTCATAGCCATGATTTCCTCCACTATTCAAGCAATAATTACATATGCAAATGCACTAAAAAATTTGAATTTTCTGGACAACACTCTGAATTGACAAATCCAACCACAAAAACCACCATTTCAAGCATAAAAACATCAAGTTTTGGTCTCAAATAAGTAGCAAGTGTAACACCCTCCTTAGGATATCATATTTAAGATTAAAACTTCTACAACTTATCCCAAGTTATAAAAGTTTTAACCTTGTACGACACGAATTCCAAAATTCCTTTTCGTAGATAATGTAAACTTACCAAACCTTTAGAGATTATAAAATATAATTAACTGATTAATACTCATCGCATAAATACAACATAGATACCAACATCATATATATATAGACCTTACAAAATTCCAACTTATTATACAACTACCTAACAAAAATGTGACCTTGCCCAAGTCCAAAACAATGAAGAGAAAGGTCCTGAACCTGATTCTCTCCCAAATTCTCTACAGACACACTCCCTAGTTGAGATATATAAGAACTGCGCTTACACGTACTCAGTGAAATCTTATCTTGTCATCATCGTAGAATACCAATCCAACACAATCGCAGGTGATCCAATCTCGTCTCCTTCTTACAGTCTTTATCAAACGTAAACATAAAACATAACAGACAAGCAATATAGCAAAGAGGTGAGATCTCCTACATCGCATACCAACATGGTAGTAAAGAAACGATAATACAACATTTCAGTTCAATACAGAAAATAACTTAGAATAACATAAATTAGCAGATACATTTATGATATCAATAAATAAGTAATCTAATGAACTTGCAATACTAGAACATGCTTCACAATTACTAGTATAACGATAATACCACAATAATAACATATCACAATAATATAAATGCTGACTATGCGTATGTATACTGACTATGCTCAACTAATGCAATAATGATCATGCTACATCCACAATGGACAACCCCTACTCCATGGAGCTAAAGTAACATCAACATCAGAGAGAATGATCTAGAAGACATGTCTTAGCCTCAAATCAAGTGCTTTTAAAAACATAATATGTGCATCATGGCTATACAAGACATTCTACGTCGGACCAGGAGTATGAACAGTGTTTTGTCGAGATAGTCGGTGTGTTGCAACGAATTTCCACGAGACAATGAATAGTCATCTGATTCCCGTGGATCTCTGCGCCCCGACGTCTCCAAAGACCAACTAGTGACCAACACCACGCATATCGCACCCGCACTGAAGGTGTAATATTCAACTCTGTGTCACCAAATATAGTCTTCACGACTTTCTATGCATGCTCAATGTCATGAAATCAAACCATCATTAATTGTCCCCAATGATATTAAAACATCTGCCCATACAATTGTCTAATGCCATTAGAATCAGTGATATTCGATAACCGCCCATACAATTACATAATATCACTGATGCATCTGGATCCAGTACATCGGCCTTATAGCAAATTGTTGCAAACCTCAATCGCGTAAACATTTTATTGCATTTTTGTAATCCCGTAACATTTTTCTTGTGTTTTCAAATTGCACAAGTATTTTCCAACGTTTTTGCAATTGTGGAAATATTTTCAAGCATTTTCTAAATCGCGCAGAGATTTTGAAGCATTTTCTCAATCGCATAACATTTTAAATCATTTTCACAATCATGTAACTTTAAAAAAAATCATTGTTTTGAAATCACGTAAGATTTTTCTAATATTATTCACTTATATAAAATATTTCTTAGCTTTCTAAACTCATTCCTAAGACTTTATACATACTGTGGGCATTTTGGCCTTATTTATAATATTTTCTCACTAAAAATCCTTTAAGTAGCATTTTTTTTCTATTTTTCACAAAAATTACACTTCCTAGGTTTAATAAGATATTTCAGCTCAAAATTCTCTAACGCGCTTCAAAACCTAAAGGGTGAGCTATATGTTAGTAAACTTTAAGTTATAAATTTATTTCCCATCATGGCCTAGCTTTACGAATTTAATTAATTCCTGAAAATTAGTTTACTTTCTTTTTATATTTCAAAATCCACTAAAATGAGTTCTTGTTAACTAATCATCTAAGACTACACTTAATAAAATATTTTTGATTTAGAATACCAATTCTGGGCATGTTGGCCGAAAATCAATTTGTACTTCATAATCAAATATTCATTCATTTACATGTCCACTTTCTTTGCAAATCCTTAAATCATTGACTTATTACCTACTCATCTAAAATTTATGATTAGTAAAATAATTTTAAGTAATTTGTTCCATATCAAGCATGAAGGTCGTGAGCCTCAAGGTTCTTTGGAACCAAAACAGTTTTTCTTTCCACATGATTCTCTTCATATAACATATCACTCATGATATTTTCACTATAACATGTTCTTGCTTACTATGAAAGCAATAAAATCATATTAAGCATCTAACCACAAATAAATCAAAATCATGCCATCTTACATGATAATCAATCAACAAAATCATGCATACCTATCAAAGTAATAAAATCACATATAGCAGAACATAGAACACAAAAACAGACATAATCGAATGAATAAATCCTTAAAAGGATTTTTCACCAACAAAAGCAACAAATCCATTCCCTCACCACCACATATGGCCGATGAGGTTAATCTCCCTCTTACCTCAAAGGAAGATAAAAACTCCTCTTGATTGTCTTCTTGATGAATTTGTCCTCCACCACACAAAATCCTATAAAAACTTCAAATACACAAACATCATAAATAAAGCTTGAAACTAGAAAACCATGGATCAAAACATGGTTTAGATTTTTTTAAAATAAATTTAGAAGTAGATACTAGAGACTTCACCTATAAAGCTTCAATCTTTAGTTTGAAGAACAAGGTTGAAGATGATTGACTTTGGAAAAGATATCAACATGAAAAAGTCTTATAATTGTGTGTAGATTCTAGATCTATGGTTGGTTTGAATTAAAAAGGCTTAGAAGGTATTTTGGAAGGGTGTGGTTGTAAGCTTCCTTTGAAGAACCAGGTGAGAACTTTTTGATTTCTAAGAGAGAGATGAAGATGATCACAACACCAAAGTATCTTGTGTAACGCCCCTTTTTCTATAGTCCGATGCACGCGAAGAAGGAGACGTCACACTATAGTATTTAGGTAATGATAAAACTTAATAAAATCAGCGTTGCGAAAAATAGTACTTGTTTTAATTTTCATAATCTGGTGTATTAATGCTTGATCACTTTGTCTGAAAACTTTCATTTGGAACATATATATATATACATACATTTTTATTTGTTTAGGTAGGGCAAGAGTAAATTAGGAAAATCCCCGTTGTAGCGAAACTTCAAACGCTGAACAGTTATAATACAATCAACAGAAGTTAAACCATACATCAAAATTACATTAATATGATTATAAGAACAAGCCTGTATTAATTACATTTCCAAAATGTATACAAAAAGACAAAATGTGTACCTACCCCAAGAGATACAAATATATATCCACCAATCCAATAATACGTCAGGCTCCCACAAAATAAACAGACAGCCATCAGTAGCCATCGATCTACAACGGTCGCTAGGACTGACGAGAACGAGAAGGAACCGTAGACGAATCCTCCTCAGGATCCTCATCGTCTGACGAGACATCCATCAGAACGATGGAACAGCGGGCAGGGGCCCGAGCCGTGGACAAGAAGGAGTCGTCACGCGGGGTATAATACATATCCGCCCACATGTCTCTCACAGGCATGTAAAATTCAAGACAAACAAAAGCATGGAAGTCAAAAATAGAAGAGTGTAATATCCCTACGCCAAGGACACAGTCAATTCGCCGTGGTACACACATCGATCAGTCTGCATGTTAATATGCTAGCAATCCGGACCACCATGAAAGTTGATCCGCACATAACCAAAAAATCCACGGGGGTGATATGACATCCTCACCAGCCTCGGACTCAGTCAAGATACGGCCAGAAACCCTGAAACTCGGTGGTTTCTTTGTCCTCTTCACGAACGTCTTCTGACAATCATATGATAATATACAATAACAGAATGTATAGTAAAGAGGTGAGATACTCGTCATTCATTACCAACAATAGCAGTAGGAGACTAAACGGCGTTGGACACCCACGTATGATACAGTTTGCACATTTAATCATAACAACATTAAATTTACAATAAGGCATAATGACAACGTTAAAATAATAGAAATATTATCAGAAATCAGCGGTTCAAGTGACTAACAATTATCACAAGGATAACGGTAAATATGCTATACAATTATCAATGTTCATGCTCAATGAGTTATATGACTGACAGTTCACTTATGCAAAAGTGTATCAAAACCTTACTCCATGGAGCTAGACATAAACATTTTCGGAGTGAATGATCAAGGAGTAATACCAGTATATCATTAGCCTTTAAAATAAAGTGTGCTTTGTTTCATAAAAAGGTTTGCACAATGGCTTATACATGGTACCTCGACAGTTGATCGCGATATAGGACAGCGTCTCAGACAGGATTGTCGGTGTGTCGTATTGGTCTATCCCACGGCCCCAGTGGAACTACCACTGTCTATTGTGAGACACCCACACCCCAACGCCCCCTAGGGTCAACAACATATGACACCTACGCTTAGTCTATTCGCACCCGCACATAGGTGTTATTCAAACTCCTAGGCCCGCACAGCCTTTCCAACAGTGTCCAACAGACGACACATATGCATGATGACACAATGTCAAATCATGTATGATCATTACTGTATTTTATAATGGTACACTTATATACAGACGTACCTAAATTCATTTGTTGATATCGTCATATCAAGATATTTTGATGATCCATATTCGTCAAATGTTCATTCCATATAGGGGTCCACAATTGCATTAAGGTCAAGTTTTATGCCAACACCATTTTTAAGTGCTCATTCATTATTATGATTCATATTATGGATTCCCTTCTTCAAGCTACATGTTATTAATTTAAAGTGACAACTTTAGATCACTTTAATTCTTTGTTACCATCACTTTTAAGAGTCTTTAAAATTATTATTCTTTAACCATATTAAGCCTTAATCTTCTACTTCCAATTCTTTGTATTGGATTAATCCATTCCCATATTAATTAAGCCCAAAACCGTAGCCCTCACTAGATCCCTAAGTCACATGTTTGTTTTCATTTTTAATGCATTAGTAACTTATTACTAATTCTCTTAAAGTGTTTAGTTCAAATTCCCTCAAGCTCACACACTCAAGTTCTTTCTCTTAGGTCAAATTGTTCAAGTTACTAAATTTAGTCTTTGATTAATTTCATTTACACATTATGAATCCCTAATTGTCCTCTAATTTCTCATTTGTCAATTTCATCATCCAAGTCACAATTTCCACCATTTTTGCCTCCTATGGCCGTGAGCCATCATAGGGCTAGGGTCCAAGCATTTTTATTTTTCCTTTAGTCATTGTCCATTCAATTTTTACCATTCAATTTGGGTTACAAGAATTTTAAGCATTCACACCCTTTCAATGGGGGACTTGGCCGTGAGGCTTCTTACACAAGGCAAGGGGCAATTGTCTCAAGTTCATCAATTCCTAATCCATGAGGGTTATTACAACATTATCAAGAATCAAATCCATACAAAATTTAAAGGAAGAAATAGAAAATAAGAACTAATCATAAGACAATAAAATTTAAAAGAGTAACCCATGTTAGGGTTTCTCACAAATACACAATTAACAAGCCTCCAACCACCATTATAGGTTGAATAGAGTGGTCTCCCTCTTACCAAAGCGGAGAGCACGAAAATTGCCTCCAAGATGCTCCTTTGTGAATTCGGTTTTGGCTCCTCCAAAAACCCTAGAAAGCAACTTCAATGAATCAACACCACAACATGAAAAGAGAGTATCTTTGACCATGAAAATGGGCTTAGAACATGAAAAAGAGAAGAGAGGAGAAGAAAGTTGTGATTTTTACCTTAAAGTCTCAAACTTTGCCCTTGAAGAAGATTGGTAAAGATGAGAGATCTTGATGTAAGGTATGGAAGGAAAAGGTTTTAGAATGATGAAAAGAAGCTAGAAATGAGTTTAAGGAAGCAAGAAAACGAAAATGGTGAAAATGGGGTTGGTAACTCGAAATGGAGAGAAATTGAGGTGAAGGATTTCGGTGAAACCTTGTGAAGGAAAGTGGTAGAGATGATGATGGAGAGTAAGGATATGTGGTTGATGAAGAGAAAAGATGAAGAAATTGAGTGGAAGAGGAGCTGCAAGCTTCGGTTTGGCTATGGAGTTTTAGAGAGAAGGGAGAGCAAGGAAGAAGATGAAGAGGTAGAGAGAGAAGTTGTTAGGTTAAAGTGTGATAGGTTTGAGTGAATTAGGTTAAAGTGATTGAACCAATTTCCCCCATTTTCCCTAGTGAATGCCGTGGCATTGAGAGAGAGGAGAGAGGGAATTGACAAGCTTCTCAAGCAAGCTAAGGGTAGTTAGGTCCTTTCTTGGGTCAAAGCTTCTAAAAACTTGATTAAAATAGCAATATATTTGAATTAAAGTGGATTTGTTATGACATAAAGTAGATTACATTGGGATAAGGTGATAGTATTTTTATTACATGCTATTATCCAATGGATAATAGTTATAGTCGACAGAAGTCAACATTAATTTATTTGACAGATAAATTTTTTGCAGTGTTTTATTATTCCATCTATTAAAATTTCTCGAAAAACGTAGACCTTGTAAGATCCCCCGTCGATGTTTCTATAGTTTAAGGTTCTCGGAGAGAATATCTCACTTCTCCGGTTCTGCTCAGCTCGCACGCAATGTAACGCCCCTTTTTTGAGAGGGAACGTCACATTATTCAACATAAAAGAAAATGCGGAAATAAATTTTTAAACAATTAATACCCGGTTCATTTAGTTCAAAATTAACTTGCTTAGTACTTTAATACGTGAGTAAAATTGGCGGTATATTTTTTTTTTTTGTTAATTTAACAGTGCAGAATATGAATAACGGTAAAGAACAAAACAGTA
Source organism: Ormosia emarginata (assembly GCA_029884605.1). Lineage (NCBI taxonomy): Eukaryota > Viridiplantae > Streptophyta > Magnoliopsida > Fabales > Fabaceae > Ormosia > Ormosia emarginata. The sequence goes on along the minus strand of JAQQTP010000079.1, from coordinate 28,816,958 downwards.
AACAGAAACCCACATCTGAATAACATACACATACATATATATATTTAGATGCCAAATATATTTTAGATACAGCCTGGAAATTTCCAAAAAGCAAAACTGTACCTGCCCCATGGGATTAAACATATATACCCCAGAAATATCAGAATATACAGCCCACCAAAAATAATACATCAGGCCCCCAAAATAAAACACTGGTAGCCATCAGTAGCTACCAGTAAAATCAGTCCCTCAGATGAGGAGGAACCGTATCCGGGTCCTCAACAGGATCCTCCTCTTCAGAGGAAACCTCCATGGGAACCACGGAACCACGGGCAAGAGCTCAAGTAGTAGAATCAAAAGAGTTCTCCCAACGGGTGTAGTAACGATCACCCCACATCTCTCGGATGGGTAGGTAGAACTCTAGCCGCAGGCTGACATGGTAGGCGAGGATCGGCGCCTCATGACGTCTCCAAGCTAGGGCAATCGACACATCTCCCAGGTAGATGCAGCGATCGGAGTTCAAGTTGATATGCCAGCACTCTGGCCCTCCGAGGAAGGTCAGACGCACATCACCTAGAAATCCGTGCATACGTGCCGCCATCGCCTCAATAGATGCTAGTCTTGTTCGGGCCAGAAGCCAGGAAATTCGGGATCTTCCGCTTCCTTGCCATCATCTTCGATCAATACAGTGTACACACAGACAGCAAATAATAGAAACATAGAAAAAGAGGTAAGATATCCTACCATCATTACCAATTATAGCAGCTAGAAACAAAACGGCGCAACGCGCCCAGGTAGCAGTTCAGAAACAACATATCCAAGTAATAGACAGTAAATTCAATAATAAGCAGATAAATAGTTCTAGGCAGTATCTTATTGCAACATTGAACAAAACAGTTCAAATTCACAAAGCAGTAATTATCAGATGATTTCATATTCCATAATGCATGTACTCACGGTACTCAAAATCCTACTCCATGGAGCTAGACACAAACAGTCAGAGAGAAAGATCAGGAGACATGTCTGTAACTCGACTGCCGCGGCCAAAGTGCTATACATCAATAATTTCCTTGTGCACATCAGGCATTGTACAGACAGTCCACGCTAGATCACGATATAGGACAGTGTCTTGGTCCAGATCATCGGTGCGTTTACAGTGGTTTGCCCCACGGACAGAAGAGCTACCAACTGCCCATTGTGGAGGACCCGCACCCCGATGCCCCTAAGGTCAAACATGACCTACACTAGTCTACTCTCACCCGCACTAAGGTGTGTTCAATCTCCTAGGCAACTTGGCCTTACAACAGTCCACAAGACATTCACAATGCATAAGACTCTATGCATGAACATGTATAATTCACAATTTCACACAATTCCATAATATGCCACAATTGGCCAAGATAAGCATCAACACATGAATGGTCACTCACATAGACCCATAATGTCATAATATAAAGATCAAATCAATTGGTACATTCTTAGGTTCATTATGAATCCTAACTTAGAATTTGTTTCCCTTTTCAAGGTTCATGTCCAATCCAATTCTTACAATTAATTTAAATCTTCCAAGGTAATTTAATTTCATACAATTTGTAAATTATTCAAGTCCTTAGGCCTCACACTCTCTTGTTCTTCACTCACTTGTAATTACCTTAAGTCTTATGACAATCTCACTCTTAGTTCTTTAAAATTTATGTAATCTTTGATTTTATTAAATCCTTCCAATTTATTAATTATTTACCCCATTACATAGGTTTTTAATTTCATAATTGCTTATGCTTCCAAGTTACCAAAGTTACATAATTACACCTAAAAAGTCTTAGAGGCCGTGGCCTCTCTAGGGGTTCAATTCTCAAATCTTTTCAATTTATCACATTATAGGTTACACTCTTAATTCACTTAATCCTTTACTTGTTGCATTGATTCACCATTAACTGCAATTTTGGGCTCCAAAACCGTGGCCACCAAGGAGGTCTCAGCTCCAAGTTTTCCTTCCATTAAATTCCATTTTATCACTTGGTTAATTTAAGTCTCATGCTTGTTACAACTTGACTACAATTTACCCAATTTTTAACCCTCAAAACCGTGACCCTCCAAGAGCCACTCCAAATTCATTTTCTTCCATTTCAAGACATCCAATCCAATCCAATATACTATTATACACAACCAATCAATCCAATAGCATAAACAAAGTAAAATCAACACACAAACATACTAATTACAAAATTAAAGAATAACCCTCATTAGGGTTTTTCCACAAATAACACAACCAAGGTTCCTAGATGCTAAAAAAGGTTGAGGAGGAGTGTTTTCCTCTTACCCAAGTGTAGAAATCAATAGAAACTCCAAGAGAGTTCCTTGTAAATTTCGGATTTGCACTCTCCAAAACCCTAGAAATTTCAACTTTGCTAAAACAACACCAATGCTTGAAAAATAAAGCATGGGTGGTCACCAAGATGACTATGACCACGAAAATGAAGAGAGGAGGAGAAGGGTCTTGAAACTTACACAAAAACTCCAAACTTGAAGCTTGAAGAAAGTGTTGAAGATGATGGAATTTCAAGAAGCTCTAAGCAAGAAAGATCTTTAGGAGGATGAGAGGATTAAGAAAATGTGATTGGTTTAAATTTTTGTGATGGATGAGTGGGAAAGAAGAGGGGCTACCATAGCCATGGTAGAGAGAAGGAGGAGAAGAAGAAAATGGAGAAAGAAGAAGAAAGGTAGAGAGAGAAAGTGTTTTGGTAACTATGAATTTGTGTGGTAAATTGAATTAATGAAAGCAAAGCATTTTCCTTCCCCAAAGGGGCTGCTGTCGTGCTTGAGAGATAGAAGAGGGAGAGTGTGCCTTGGCTTCCCTTGGAAGCTAAGGGCATTTGGGTCATTGTTTGGTCAAAACTTCTCAAAGAAGCTTTGATTATTTAACATTAAATTTGAATTAAAGTGGATGGATTAGACATAAAGTAGATTGCATTAGAATAATGTGATTGAATTTTTATTACACACTATTATCCAATAGATAACAGTTACAATTGACAGAAGTCAGTATTTAATTAATCTAACAGATAAATTTTTTGCAATATTGTTTTATTTTACCTGTTATAATTTCTCGAAAAACATAAAATCTCGTAAACTGTGTCCAGTCGACATGTCCATAGTTCAAGGTTCTCGGAGGAAACATCGCGTTTCTCCAATTTTGCCCAGCGCGCATGCAAAATGAGGAATATATTAAAATATTTGACGTTTCCGGAAAAATCCTAGAAAATTCTAAAAAATTGTAAATATTATAAAACGACTATTCGTCATATAATTTTCCAATTTTTGAAGCATTACAGTCGTTTTCTCTATTCTGCTAAAAGTTTACGTAAAACGAGAAATATATTAAAATATTCGTCATTTCCAAAAATTCTGAAGGAAATCACATAAATCCCAAATATTAGAAAATGACTATTTGTGGTGAAATAAATAATTTCTGGAGCGTTACACTGACCTCAACAATTCTCAGCTTAGTGTACACGTAAAACGAGAAATATATTAAAATATTCATCATTTTCGAAAAATTCCAGAAAAATTCCTAAAAATCTTGAATATTATAAAATGATGATTTATAATTAAACAGATATTTTTTGGGATGTTACAACACTCCCCTACTAAAAGGAATTTCGTCCTCGAAATTTACGTACCTTAGAAGAGATATGGGTGTTGCTCTTTCATTTTGTCCTCCAGTTCCCAAGTTACATCACCAGTCGTCTCATTCCAGATCACCTTTACTAATGGAATCTCCTTACCTCTACGTTGCTTGATCCGTCGATCCTCGATTCTCATAGGAGGTGCCTCATAGGTCAAGTTCTCTTTCAACTGTACTGTGTCTGGTGCTATGACATGATTTGGGTCAGGCAAATACTTGCGAAGTTGTGACACATGGAAGACATTGTGTATGTTAGAAAGAAAAGGGGGTAAGGCTATCTGGTAAGCTATTGGACCTATCCGGCGAAGAATTTGGTAAGGTCCAAGGAATTTTGGGGCGAGTTTTCTAGATTTCAAAGCCCGGTCGACCCCAGTCGTGGGTGTGACTTTCAAGAACACATGCTCACCTTCTTCAAACTCAAGAGGCTTTCTCCTCTTGTCTGCATAACTCTTTTGCCGGCTCTAAGCAGTCTTCATCTTCTCTTGAATCATCTTGACCTTCTCAGTCGTCTGTTGAATGATATCTGGTCCAATCGTGAGACGCTCACCGTCTTGGTACCAACACAAAGGCATCCGACACCGTCGTCCATACAAAGCTTCATAGGGTGCCATCCCTATACTCGAATGATAACTGTTGTTGTAGGTGAATTCTATCACTGGTAGAACTTCATCCCAACTTCCAGTCTGTTCTATTGTACAAGCTCTAAGCAAATCTTCTAGAGATTGGATCGTTCTTTCAAATTGACCATCGGTTTGTTGGTGGTACGCTGAACTCAGACGTAACTTTGTTCCCAACGATGCCTGTAGACTCTGCCAAAATTTTGAAGTAAACCTCGGATCCCTATCCGAAACAATACTCGTAGGCACACCATGCAACCTAACGATCTCTCTAATGTACAGTTGGGTCAACTTCTCCAGACTGTACCTTATATTGATCGGAAGGAAATGAGCCGACTTTGTGAGTCGATCAACTATTACCCAAATCGAGTCATGTCCTCTTCTCGTTCTTAGCAAACTCACAACAAAATCCATTGCAATGATGTCCCATTTCCATTCAGGAATAGACAATGGTTGTAGCAGCCCTGCAGGTCTTTGATGTTCCATTTTGGCTTTCTGACAAACTAGACAAGTCGATATGCACCTAATAACGCCACTCTTCATTCCATGCCACCAGAACAACTTCTTCAAGTCTTGGTACATCTTCGTTATGCCCGGGTGCATATTCAACATGCTGGTGTGAGCATGTTCCACAATATACTGCTTAAGCTCTTGGTCACGGGGAATGCAGACTCTACCCCGAAATCTCAGAATTCCATCTATTCCTTCCTCGAATTCCGTTTCCTTACCTTGCTTCATTAACTCTCTCACTTCTTGCAAGAATTTGTCGACTTTTGTTTTTCTCGTATGTCCTCCATTAGTTCACTTGAGATGGTGACCATATTCATACAAATTTTTTCGGGTTCCAACTTGACAAATGACCAAGTGTGAACACTCAATTTTGACCGGACTAAAAAATAATAAATATAAAAAAGAGAGGAAAATTAATTAAAAATCAAAAAGAAAAAAATTTTAATTATGGCCCACCTTTTAGCCCATTTTACTTAGCCTTTTAAGCTCATCTTAGTCTTAAAAATAATAATAATAATATAAAAAAACAAAAATAAAAATAAAAATAAAAAATAAAAAAATAAGAAAATAAAAAATAAAAAATAACAAAATAACAAAAAGGTATAATATAAATAAAAAAAAGAAGGCACAAGACACACGCACTTTTTTTTTTTTTTTTTTTTTTTAATCACTTTACACTCATAACTCACTAATTGCACTCACTCCACTCACCGCACATTTGCACTCAATTGCACTCAATTTCCACTCACACTCTGCACTCACTCACAGTTCACTCTGCACTAATCATTTTCTTTTTTTTGGCACTCTCATTTTGCACTTACACTACACTCCAAATTGCACCACAAATTGCACTCAATCGCACTCACCCACTCTGCACTCACTCACTAAATTAGATAACCACTCTGCACTCACTCACCAAACTACACACATGGCACTTTTTCTTTCTTATATATTCACTCACGCAGGCACAGAGCAGGGAGAACTTCCATTTTCTTCACTCATACTCCCATTTACACAAGTTTTTTTCTTTCCTCACGGTTTCACGCAACAAAGAGAGGAGAAGCATTTTTTTTCTGGTTTTTGGAAAGAGAAACAGAGAAGATCACAGAGGGGGGACATATTGCAAAGAGAATTGATTTTCATAAGGAGGGAGCTCATTCACGTAGCATGGGGGCATCTTCAAGCACCACCATCATCTCATCTTCCACCTCCAAAACAACCTCCACGTGACCACCAGCTACCATCTCCCTCCCACCATAACAGCCTCCACTCTTTCACTTCATCATCACCCTTCTCCATCAACATCCACCCCTCACATAACCATCACCCTTCTTCTCACCCTCTCCAACGTACAGCCCCTCCATTCCACAGCTCCTCTCCATCCTCACACAAACAACCACCCTCACCTTCACTCCATTTCCAGTGCACCTCCACGTAGCCACCTCCTCAAGCTTCCCTAACCCATCACCAGTACCCTCATCACCTTCAAGCCTCCAACAGCAGACCCACCCACGTAAAACCAGCAGCTCCAACCGTGTTCAAGCAGCCCCAACTCATCATCATCAACCTCATCTTCAACCATCCAAGCAGCCCACCATTTTTCCAAAGAACATAACCACAACTCACCGCATTCTTCATCTTCCACGTGAAACCAAACTCCTTCACTATTCTTCACCACCTTCATTTTCTTCAACCAAGCTCCTCTCCATCCTCAACCAACAACCTTCCATACAGCCTTCTCCACAAGCAACCGTAGCCACTACAACACCCGTAATGCCCCCCACGTCCATAACAGCCCCCATCCTCCTTCATTGCCAGCAACACCTCCATTTAACACCCTCCAACCGTTGCACCATCTTCGTCCTCTCCACCATCCCTTCCACCGTAACCACCAGGCCCCTGTTCTGCACACCATTCCAGCAACTATCAAAACCAGATTGCCGCCGACCACCCCATCTGTCCGGAGCTGTTTGAATCGTGCTGTCACATGCACCAGAACAGGCTTCGCACGCCAGCACCGTGAGCTGCGCACCAGGTTCGACCCACCGCCATCCACTCGCCGGAACCCACGGATCCAAGCTCCCAGTCACTCATCCGCGGCACCAAACTACCCTCTGTGCAGGTTTTCCAAAAGCTAACCCCCTCTTTTGCTGCTCTTCGGTTTTCTATATACAGAGGCTCAAGCCTCTTTCTTTTTTTCTTCTCTGTGAAAAACTACTTTTTTTTAAAAATAATAATAATAATAATAATAGTAAGAAATGGGTTATTGAAACATCAGCCCGCATGCATGGTTTTGTTTAATTGTAGTCTTTAAAATAAAAAATATACATTCATATATATAAAAAAAACATAAAAGAGAAGAGATGGAAAGTAAATAAAAAATAATAAAACAGAAAACAAAAAAAGAATTGGTATTAGGAGTGTTTTTGGTTGGGCTGAATTTTCTTTGGGCTAAGGTTAATTTTGTTTAATAATTTAGAGATTTAATGAAAAAAAATAAATATAAAAAAATAAATATAGAGACCGAATAAATAGGATTAGATAATAATAAAGATTTCAAAAAATAAAAAATGAAAAGATATAAAAATATAAAAAAATAAAAAGGGTAAAAATAATAATAATAAATAAAAACAAAATTTTTTTAAATCAATGCAATGATCAATGATGTTGATTGAATAGCGAATGCTATCTTCAAATATCGTTTGGATCATAAGGGTTTATTGAGTAGCTTAATGCTAACTTGAACCCTGTGCAAGAATGATTTTATTTTCAAACAATAAAATTTTCTTTCAAAAAATCTTTTAATTAAAATTAATTAACCCACACTCATTTTTTACAGAACTACGTAACTTTGAGTTCCTCATTGCACCTGAGGGTACGTAGGAGCAGAATTTTTATTCTGTCAAGTTCGAAATTTAAATTTTTACAATTTGGTTCTTCTTTTAAAAAAATAAAATAAAATATTTACAAAGTCCTTTAAAAAGGGTAAAATAAATAAATTCGAGATTATTAAGTTTTTGCACAATTGATTTAAGGTACCCTTAAGACGGGTGTGTTAGAAGTCTTGTGGGGATTAAGTTTCCACCCTTCCTTAACCATAACCGACTCCCGAATCCAATATGGTTCCGAAGACCATTTTTCTGAAAAGGTTTTCCAATTTTTCCTAATAAAAATAAAATTGGTGGCGACTCCATTTCCATTTTCATCATTTTAAAAATTCACGCGAGTTGCTATATTTCCTTGCGATCTCGGTCGCGACAGGATGGCGACTCCACTGGGAAACTTGGAGAGTCAAGCCTGTTTTTATTAGTTGTGCAAACTGTTAATAATCTCTATTTATTCATTTTACCCTTTTTGTCCTTGTTTTTGCTTTCTTATTTGTTTGTAAATAGATTTTATCTTATTTTGAAAATATTTGAAATCATTATGCTGTATATTTTTTTATATATACTTGTATATATTTTGTGATTAATTGTTGAAACCCTAGGGTAGATGATTCTTTGGATGGCTTTTTGTATATATGTTTTGCGGGTTAGGGGTATTTTTTGGTCTTTTAAAATTTTGGTACAGGTTTGTATGCTCCTCACACACATCACGCCACTTACCTCACACATTTTTTTGGGGCTCTATACCCGAGTCTGTGCGAACCTAAGGAATAGGAGGGGTCTCGACTTCATTATTGAGGGGCTTCACGCTCACTTGACATTGGTTGGGACACCACTCAGATTGTTACCGGTGTCATGGACTAGTCATATTGAGAGGGTTTATCCCTACTTATGATTAATTCATGAATTGGATCCTTGTCTTTCGAGATAGGGGCAATCTGGGGACCATGACTTTTAGAGGTCTAAATCTGTCTTAAAAATCTTGCACTGGTAGATAGAATATAGTGACAGTCAAAATTAGAGTTGTGATTTTAAGGAAATCTAATCTTTTAAGTTTCACCTCCTTAGGACACAAGGGGAGCATATTTCTTCTTTGTCTATGCATTTCTCACATCATTCACTATTTGTTAAAAAAAATCATCATAAAAAAAGGGAGAATGTTTCATCTTGCATTTTCATATCATGACATTCATAGCATTTCTCAAGTAAAAGAAAAATAAAAAAAGAACATGCATTGCCTTGCATTTGCATGACATTCCAAAAAAAATGCATCATCTTACAATTTCATGTCAATCTCATGCATAAAGAAAAAATAAGGAGGGCATGCATTATCATCCTTTGGGTCTACGACCCTATAAGGATAAATCTCCATGTAGGGTGTTAGGGTACATTTTAGAGTTACCTCGATGAGGGGTATCCTTAGGATGTATTCTTCATTTTTCTGGTTTGCTTACGTTATTCTTTGTTTACTTTCAATAGGGTGAGTTTACTTGGTAAAGTGGAAGGATTAGTACTCATTCAATAGCAAGTAATGGACGAGATACGCCAAAGGAGAAATACCAGCAGTGCAGTGGATCTTAAAAGGAATATGAAGATTACAGTAAATGGCAGTGATTTAAGGCGTGTAAGGGACATTACTCAACACATGACTCCTAAGGCTCGATCGAGTTTTTAAATAGTTATGGACAAATCATAGATTTGTTACGCATCCCTGTGGAAGAACCTATTTTGAGTGGCCTAGCCCAGTTTTGGAATTGTTCTTTGAAATGTTTTGAGCTGCCCGACTTGGATATTGCACCAACCATAGAAGAATATGCCATCATGCTGAGACTCTCAATGAGCAAGTACCCCAATGTTTATCTTTATAAAGGATATTACGTGTCAGAAGAAAAAATAGCAGAACTCATAGGAGTTCAGGCAAATCAGTTAGGCATGGAAAAGAGAGGGGAAACACAAGGATTGAAGAAGAGTTACCTAGAAGCGCATCTTGAGATACTAGCGCAACAAGGAAGATGGGATCTCTTTAATAAGACATTGGCACTAACCATCTTTGGATTAGTCTTATTCCCATTCACTTCAGATATAGTGGACCAAGCGGCAATGGATGCCTTCTTCAAGTTTGAGAATCATAGGGCAAATCCAATCCCTGCTATTCTCGCTGACACTTTCTTGACCATGGAGATTTGCCACAGAAAAGGTGGGGGAATGATTCGATGTTGCACACACATGTTGTATGTTTGGATCATGACGCACATGGATGTATACAATCACCTGGGTCTCTTACCTGATCCACTAAGAAATTTTGGTCGCATTCCAGTCAAGCAGCAAAAAGCCCATGAATGGAAAGATGAGTTCATAAAGATGGGATCAAACTCTTTCAAATGGGTTTGCTCATGGTATCATGGGGAAGAGATATTGCTCAGTTGTGGTGACTTCTCTAGCATTCCTTTAATGGGTGTGAGAGGTTGTGTATCGTTCTCACCGGTCCTTGTGCTTAGACAGCTCCAATGGACTCAGCACGTGCCTGACGAGACACAACTGAGAGGATTTAGCTTTTTATATGGGAAAGATGGAAGCACTACTAAGCAGGAAAATGAGGTCAGGGACGCTTGGAAAAATATTCATAGGGCAGGGGCGAAAGAACTGGGAAAACGTGTGGCAATTCCTACTTCTGAGTACCTACAATGGAGAGCAACAAGAAGGGCTCAAAATAGTACCCCTCAAAGGTATCAAGTGATGAAAATCATTCCCAGATTATATCTCAAATGACCACCCAGATAGAGAGGATGAAAGCGCAGATGCAGTTTTTGGAACAAGAGAAGGAAGCCACTGAGTTGAAGGTTGTCATTCACTTAAGTCGGTGCCAGAAGTTATCCGACAAGATTGAAGACTTGAAGGATGCACAAGCTGATGTTGCTGAAGCCCCGAGCCGGGTAAAAAGGGCAAGAAAAGGAAAAGAGGTGGAATCAAACATAACCACTCTAGAAGTCCAAGAGCTACGAGTGAAGGTAAGTGCTCAAGAAGAATTGATAAAGAAGATTCTGCAGATGAAAGAAGAATTGGAATTAAATACTAGAGCACAAGACCAAAAGATGCAATCTTTACAAGAGGCTCTTGTTGAAATGAAACGACGCTCCGATCAAGGACAGGTATTGGTTGCAGAATATTATAATTCACTCAAAGAAGCAAACAAGAGAGCAAGTCGTTTGGAGTTGAAAGCTCAAGAGCTAGAGCGAGAAAAGGAGCGATGGAGACTCGAAGCTCGAGACAAAGATTGCAAAAAGAAAAAATGAAAGCGCATGGCAATGGGCACTCAAAATGAAAGGGCTGGAAAGGAATATTGGATGACAAAATATGAGGACATGTCTAACAGTTTGCAATATTACACTACGCAACTAGTTAGTCGTTTTGATGAAGCAGACCTTCAGATTCGTATGAATCCATTGCTAAGGCTACCACAGAAGATAGCCGAGTTTATGATGTATTGTCGAGGTCTTGCTAAAGGTCTTAGGAAGAAGAAAACAAAATTATTGATGTAATACTTTGAGGAGATTAAGACCTTGTATTGATTTTGGAATAAAATGAATGACCAGTTGCAGTGTTTTGCTTTGAATGTTGATGATTACTGCTTTTCATTCAGGCACTATTCATTGAGGGGTGAATTCCCCCTTGAATAGGTTATCAACTGTATTTTGCCCTGAGACAATTTGTCCTTTAGCGAAATTTCGGGAATCTTGGTATTTGATGAAAGAATGATTGCATTGTTTGAAGAGGGCATCATTAGTGAACCCGCTAATGCTAAATCAGGAATCCTACTTTGCTATTGAATGACCATGCAAATCTTCCCACAATTGCCAAGCATCCTCACAATAGTGTTAATTTTTTTTATTTTTTTATTTTGCTTTTTCTTTAATAAATCAATTTGGTCCAGGAATCATTGCGCGGCCTAGGAAAGAAGAGACCAATCTAATTCGAGTTCACAATACCAGATCTCGGACCAGGATGGCTGCTGATAATTCTGAGACAGGAAGAAACCTGAGTAGGGAGGTCGATGAAATGACAGGGAGAATAAATGAGGTGTCAGAGAACCAAGCGAGATTGGAAGCGATATTGCAAGATATAAGGGAGTCTCTCCACTTAATCAGCGAAAATAGAAATGCAAATGGGGTTGAAACAGGTGCAAATGTGCCATCAGTGACTGCTCCAATCTTTTCAGCCATAACCACAGGCATCGCTGCAGGAATCCACGAGCGACCACCTCAAACAGCATCAATAGTCACGCCCATTGGGGAAGGTTATCGCACTCTGGAAGGCGCTCATAATGAAGTCCCTGGTTATGCGGGCCCTACTTGGGAGCCACCTCATGTGTCCATTCCAGGACACGTGACCATGCCTTGTTCTGGGAATAGTCATGTCATAACTGAGAAGGATAAAATGAAAGAAGATTGGATGGAGAAAATGGAGGAACAAATCAAGGCAATAAAGGGCCCAAATGCTTATGGACCTCTGAGGATAGAAGAGTTATGTCCTACTACGGATGTAGTAATCCCCAACAACTTCAAGATTCCTGATTTTGTGAAGTATGACGGGAGCGGCAATCCTCATTTCCATTTGATCAGTTATGGGACTAAGATGGCTGTTTGGTCTAGGGATGATAAGTTCCTCATCAGTTTCTTCCATGAGAGTCTTACAAGTCCCGCCCTAGAATGGTATCTTCAGTTAGATCGCTCAAAGATCTCTCGTTGGACAGAATTGGCTGACTTATTTATGGATCAGTACAAATTCAATCTGGACGCAGCCCCAACCCGAGAACAGTTGAGTTCAATGCAGAAGGGTAATGAAGAACCGTTCAAGCAATATGCGCAGAGGTGGAGAGCATTGGCGGCTCAAGTCCAGCCCCCATTAACATTGTCTGAGATGTGTTCATATTTCTTGGGGACCCTAGGAAATCCTTTTATTGGGGCGATGGCTGGGGCAGCCTATAAGGATTTTGCAGATTTAATAACTTCTGGAGAAAGAATTGAAATATTGGCCAAAACTGGGAAGTTGCCAACGAGTAGCACAGAGAATACTACTTTCAAGAAAGGATTCCAGCCAAAGAAAAAGGAACCTGAAGTGAATTATATCCAGCCCCAACAGAATTTCAGACCGCGATATAGCTCAAGTCATCAGCCATCATACAACCCCAACCCTCGCTTTTCATACCAAACACTGCCACTGCCTCATTATTCATCCCACCAAATTACACCAGCCACAAACTTCCCCCCAACACCACAATTCCAAGTTAACAATGTCCCCTCGCCCAACTTATACCCGATACCCACCTGCACCTCCGCAAAATTACCTAAACCACTCACAACCTCGCCCAGACCTCCAAAACCAAAGCCGCTTTCGTCCTCAAAACCTTCCCCCTTTTCCAAGGTTGTCCATTTCAAATGCAGACCTATTCCAAAGGTTGTTTGATGCTCATCTTATTTCAGGAATTCCTGTGCGCCCATTAGAGCCACCATTTCCATCATGGTATAACCCGAACTCAACTTGCAAGTATCACATGGATATTCCGGGGCATTCAATTGAAGACTGCGAGTCCTTTAAGACTGCAAAGAAGAAAGTTAATCGCTTATGGGAAGCTTGATATCCGGAGGAGGCCGGACCCAAGATTGTTAACAACCCAATTCCTAATCATGGTGGAAGGAATGTGGTGAATGCTTTAGAGGTGGAAGGGTCATCCATAAGAAGTGTCATGAGCTTGCGTACACCGATGGCAAGGATATTCGAAGGATTGAAGAAAGCTGGCTACAATATCACTGCACCAGCCGCCATGATGAAAGAAGAGGAAAAATATGATGCAGAATCAAATTGTGTTTATCATTGTGGAGAAATGGGACATGATATTGAGAATTGTTGGGACTTCAAGGTTCGAGTCCAAGGGTTGCTTACTTTGGGAGTAATACATGTGAGACAAGGATTAGCTTCCTCTGAAGAGGTTAATTTGATCGAACGCTTTGTGCTTAAGGTGCCACCGCTCAACCAAGTCTCAACACCAGAGAAAGTAGTGGTAACAATCAAGAAGCCAGTGCCATTTGCTTATAATGACACTCATTCAATGCCATGGAATTATGAAACCAAGGTAGAGACAAAAGGAGTTAGGGAAGAGACTTCGAAGGCTCGAATTGCTGAAGTACACAAAGATGAGGAGTTGGTGACTAATATAGTCAAGGTAGGAGGAATTACCAGGAGTGGGCGATGCTATGGCCCAGAGAGTTAGAAAAGGAGAAAATTGTTAAGGAAGGGAGCAGAGAGGAAATGTCAAAAGAAGACGAGAGAGAGAAAGAAGGTGAAGAAGAGTTCCTGAAGATAATGAAGCAGAGTAAATATGATGTGATGGAACAGTTAAAAAAGACTCCGGCCAGGATATCTCTTTTGTCACTCATCTTGACATCTGAGATGCATCGGAAGGCATTGCTAAAAATTCTAAATGAAGCTTATGTGAAGCCCGATGTTACTCCCGAAAGTGTGGTTAACATGGTGGACCCCGTGAAACGCATTAACATGATCACATTTACTGATGAAGAGATCATTTCTCAATCCGAGAAGAGCCCGCGAGCCTTGCACATAACCCTCAAATGCAAAGGGCACATAATTGCAAAGGTTTTGATTGACGGGGGGTCTGCATTGAATATTATTCCCAAGTCGACCCTAACCTCATTATCAATAAGTGAGGATGAACTGTTGCCACGGGAGATGGTGGTACGAGCCTTTGATGGAAACAAGAGAGGCATTGTGGGAGAGATAATGTTGCCGCTAGAGATTGGTCCAAGTAATTTTCAAGTGCTGTTTCAAGTCATGGATATGGAGCCTGGCTACACCATGCTGTTAGGGAGGCCATGGATCCATACCGCCGGGGCTGTTCCTTCCACCCTGCATCAAAGTGTTAAATATATTGAGAATGGGTCGGTCATCACCATACATGGAGAGGAAGAGATTATGCTGTCAAAACCAGTTTCAGTGCCATATGTGGAGAGTGCAGAAAAGGAAGAGGAGAACCTGTGGCACAGCTTCGAAGTAGTCGAAACTGGACTCGGTAAAGATGAATCTCTCACACCAAGTGTGAATCAGGTGGTTGCTCGAATCATGGCTAGTAGTGGATACCAGGAAGGAAAGGGTTTGGGTTCAAAGCTGCAAGGTACTCGGTCGCCAGTGTCACTCCCGGAAAGTCGACAAGTTTGGGATAGGGTACAAGTATCTCTGGAGGAGCATATGAGGAGCATGACTCTTGGAAGAAAGAATGACAAGGGCAAAGCAAAGTATATTCCCATCCGAGGGAAACATTCCCAAAGACCGGTGAGGTGATTATGCCCGATGAGGTCATTCACCCTCGATACCGCCTCACTATCAATGCTTTGCATGAAGAAAGCCAAGAAGAGCACAAGGCAATCCGTCCCATTCTTCGATGAGGAGCCGCTAAAGAACTGGAAATCTGAACCAATTATTGATGTGATTGTTTCAAAGTAATTTCCTGTTTAAGTTGTTCTGAACTTATGGTTTATGTTATTTGAGACATTAATTAAATGAATTTGCATGAATATTCAGCATTTCCCTTCGTTGCACTTTCTGATTTATCCTTTTGCATTTTTCTTTTTACATTTCTGTACCATATCGTGTTCTTTCTTTGTCATTCCTGCTTTATTCTGCTTTTCCAACTCCACACAAAATGGCTTTCCAGGGATCTGAGTTTCGTAGAAAGTTTGCCTCATGAAAGGGACTTCGAAAACTCATCAATTGATTCTCCTGCAATGTTTGATGAAGAAGACCCTGAATCTGGAGAAGAGGAGGAAATTGTTGAAAATTTTGCAAAATTACTGGAGTACTCAGAGAAGGGATTTGTCTTGAATGGTGAGGAAGCAGAGGTGGTCAACATGGGAACAGAGGAAGAGAAAAAGGAATTGAAAATAGTGGAAAACCCAGAGTTTGAAGAAATGATCATGTTATTCAAAGAGTATATTAATGTTTTTGCTTGGTCTTATCGGGATATGCCAGGGTTAGACCCAGAGATAGCATCGCACAAAATCCCACTATACCCAAATATTGAAGCAAAGAAACAAAAGTTGAGGAGGATGCATCCTGATATGTCTTTGAAGATCAAGGAAGAGGTGACTAAGCAGTTGGAAGCAGGATTTGTGGAAGTGTCAAGACACCCAGAGTGGGTAGCTAATATCGTGCCAGTGCCTAAGAAGGATGGAAAAGTCAGAATGTGTGTGGACTATAGAGATCTGAATAAGGCCAGCCCGAAGGATGATTTCCCACTCCCTCACATTGACGTTCTGGTTGATAACACTGCTAAGAATCACAGGTTCTCATTCATGGATGGATACTCAGGGTACAATCAAATTCCCATGGATGTCGATGATAAGGAAAAGACCACTTTCATTACTCCTTGGGGAACGTTTTGTTACACGGTGATGCCGTTCGGATTAAGGAACGCTGGGGCAACTTACCAACGTGCTATGGTGGCACTGTTTCATGACATGATGCATAAGGAGATTGAGGTGTACGTGGATGATATAGTGGCCAAATCTAAAGAAGGAGAAAGTCATGTGGCGGTTCTACGTAAGCTGTTTGAAAGACTCAGAAAGTACAAGTTGAGGTTGAATCCTGCCAAATGTGTTTTTGGAGCATCTGCTGGGAAATTGCTTGGATTCATTGTTAGCAGAGAAGGAATAAAGGTGGATCCAGATAAAGCAAAAGCAATACAGGAAATGTCTGCCCCTAAGACGGAGCGTGAAGTGCGAAGTTTTCTTGGGAGACTCAATTACATTGCTAGATTCATTGCTAACTTAACCAGCACTTGTGAGCCTATATTCAAGTTGTTGAAGAAGCATCAACCAGGCAAATGGGATGAAGAATGTCAGGAAGCTTTTGACAAGATAAAGGCTTATTTAATGAATCCTCCTATTTTGGTACCCCCTACACCGGGTCGCCCTTTAATTTTGTACCTAACTGTATTACCAACCTCAATGGGGGCAATGCTGGGACAACATGATGAATCGGGAAAGAAGGAGCAAGCAATTTACTATCTGAGTAAGAAGTTTAATGATTGTGAAGCTCGTTACATGGCTATTGAGAAGACTTATTGTGCAATCGGTATGGACCTCAAAACGGCTACGACAAAGATATGCTCTATTACACCACATGGTTGATCTCTCGAATAGACCCCATAAAATACATATTTGAAAGTCCTCATATTTCATTAAGAGTTTCAAAGTGGCAAGTGATGCTATCAGAATTTGATATCAAGTACATGACTCGGAAATCCATCAAAGGAAGTGTGATTGCTGATCATCTGGCTGAAAACCCTCTGGAGGGTGGACAACTAGTGACATCTGAGTTCCCTGATGGAGAAATACTGATGGCGGAAGAAGGAGAAGAAGAAGAAGAACCAGGCTGGAAGATGTATTTTGATGGAGCGGTTAACATGCATGGCAATGGCATAGGAGCCGTGGTTGTTTCACCAACTGGAAAACAATACCCAGTCGCTATCAAGCTGGAATTTGAGTGCACCAATAATATTGCAGAATATGAGGCCTGTGCTAATGGTTTACAAGTTGCAATTGACTTGGGGATCAAGCAGTTGAAAGTATTTGGAGACTCAGCACTCATCATTTATCAGGTGAATGGTGAATGGCAAACCAAGGATCCGAAGTTGATACCTTATCAAAAGTATTTAATCCAGTTGGTTGAGAAGTTTGAGGAGGTGACTTTCTCCCATTTGACCCGAGACCAGAATCAGTTTGCAGATGCCTTGGCAACTTTAGCTGTAATGACCAAGTTGGATATTCATAATAATGTTCAACCCATCCAAGTGAAGATGCACAGTGAGCCTGCATATTGTGCTAATGTGGAAGGCGAGCCAGATGGTAAACCTTGGTATTATGATATCAAGCAGTATATTCAGCATAGAGAATACCCAACGGGAGCAAGTGAGGTGAATAAGAAGACTATCCGCCGGTTGGCGATGACCTTTTTCTTGAATGGAGAGGTTTTGTATAAAAGGAGTCACGATGGTACTTTACTTAGATGCGTGGATGCTTGTGAAGCTCGTGTAATCATGACTGAGGTTCATGAAGGAATATGTGGAACCCATGCCAATGGTCATATGATGGCTCGAAAAATTCTAAGGAGTGGTTATTATTGGTCCACAATGGAAACAGACTGCATAGATTATGTACGGAAGTGTCAAAAATGCCAGATGTATGCAGATCGGGTCAACACACCTCCTTTCCCTTTGCATAATTTGGTGTCTCCCTGACCTTTCTCAATGTGGGGAATAGATGTCATCGGACCCATTAATCCCAAAGCTTCCAATGGTCATCGCTTCATCCTAGTGGCGATTGACTATTTCACCAAGTGGGTAGAAGCTTCTTCTTATGCCAGCATCACTCAAAAGGTGTTTTTGAGATTCCTCAAAAGGGATATTGTCTGCAGATATGGAATTCCAGAAAGGATAATCACAGATAATGGTACCAATCTCAATGGTGCTGAGATTAAAAAGTTCTGCGAAAATTTCAAAATCAAGCACCATAATTCAGCTCCTTACAGGCCTCCGATGAACGGAGCAGTTGAAGCGAAGAAATAAGAATGTTAAGAAAATTGTTGCTAAGATGGTGGTGAACTACAAAGACTGGCATGAAATGTTACCCTATGCTCTGCATGCATATCGTACCAATATACGATCAAGTACTGGGGCAACGCCTTTCTCTTTGGTATATGGGATGGAGGTTGTCTCTCCAATAGAAATTGAGATCCCTTCTCTAAGAGTTCTAATGGAAGCGGAGTTAGAAGAATCTGAATGGGTGAAGACTCGGTATGAGCAATTGAATATGATAGAAGAGAAGAGATTGGCAGCTATTTGTCATGGGCAATTGTATCAAAGCGAATGGCGGAACCTTCAACAAGAAAGTTCGTCCCGAGGGAATTCTGCATTCGGGGGATTTAGTTTTGAAAAGATTCTCCCTAACCAAGAGGATGCCGAGAGGAAAATGGGCTCCGAATTATGAAGGCCCATACATAGTCAAGCGTACATTTTCTCGGGGAGCGTTAATTTTGCGAGAATATGGATGGAGAAGAATTGCCAAGGCCCGTGAATACTGATGTTGTCAAGAAATTCTATGCCTAAAAAGAAGAGAAAAAGCTCGTTAGGTTGAAAACCCGAAAGGGTGACTTAAGCAAAAGTTAGAGCAATTGAAAAAAAAAGAAAAAACGAAAAAAAGAAAAAGTCCGTTAGGCTGAAATCCTGAAAAGGCAGTCTAAGCAAAAGTTAGGACAAATAAATAGGCAAAATCTCAAAGGAAGTGGGTCGAAAACTCTTCGAGGGATTCACCAAATCCCAGGGCAATTTTTGATGTGCGACCAATCAGTTACACGGGGCAAGTTGTTCGCATTGAATTGGCAATACTGGGGCAAAATTTTTGAGGAAATTAAAGAGAATTCATGTTAAAGGAGGTATCGTTGAAGCGTTGATTGAGTTGTCAAGCATTTGCAAAGTGAATCAATTGAATGAGGAACAAGGAACCAATATCGGGGCAAAGTTTTTATTTTTCTTGCAATCTTTCTTTTGTCTTTCAAGTATGTGTCTTGTCAAAAGTCATGTACGATTACATTACCAAAATAATAAAAGGGAAGTTTGTTCATTCAACAAATTTCTCCATTCATGAATGCATGCTTACTCATTAATTTATGTCTCAAATAAAATAAACTTAAGGTCAACAATTTGATCTCGACAATTTTGCGACAATCCATCAATGATTAATTCAGATTAAAGGATCTCAATAATTCAAGATACGAGGTTGTGATGTGTTGCCAAGGAAAACAAGGTGGTCAGAAAAATGAAAAAAGAAATGAGAAAATCTAAGGGAGTCTCAGCTGACAAAGGATCTGATGAAGAAAAAAATGTGGGCAAAGGGTTTGATTGGTCAAAGCTTTCCATGGCCGCTGTTGGTTCGTATTGGTTTTCTGAAGAAAAAGGGAAGATAAAAAGAGAGAAAAGAAAAATTTTAATTCTACATTTCTTTGAGCGCATCGGCTCCATGCATTTTAAATTTTTGAGTGCATCAGCTCATTGCATTGTCATTTAATTTTCGGGACACAGGTTTGCCCATTGTCATTTAAATTCTGTCATTTAAATTTTCGGGACACAGGTTTGCCTATTGTCATTTAATTTTCGGGACACAGGTTTGCCCATTGTCATTTAATTTTCGGGACGCAGGTTTGCCCGTTGCCATTTAATTTTCGGGACACAGGTTTGCCCATTGCCATTTAATTTTCGGGACACAGGTTTGCCCATTGTCATTTAATTTTCGGGACGCAGGACGCAGGTTTGCCCGTTGCCATTTAATTTTCGGGACGCAGGTTTGCCCGTTGTCATTTAAATTTTGGGACACAGGTTTGCCCATTGTCATTTAAATTTCGGGACACAGGTTTGCCCATTGTCATTTAAATTTTGGGACACAGGTTTGCCCATTGTCATTTAAATTCTGTCATTTAAATTTCGGGACACAGGTTTTTCCATTGTCATTTAATTTTGAGCGCATCGGCTCCATGCATTTAATTTCTGTTGAGCGCATCGGCTCCATACATTTTAATTTTCTGTTGAGCGCATCGGCTCCATGCATTTTAGAGCGCTTCGGCTCCTTGCATTTTAATTTCTGTTGAGCGCATCGGCTCCATACATTTTAATTTTCTGTTGAGCGCATCGGCTCCATGCATTTTAGAGCGCTTCAGCTCCTTGCATTTTAATTTCTGTTGAGCGCATTGGCTCCATTTTTTTAAAAATTTTTGTTGAGTGCATTGACTTCATGCATTTCAATTTCTTGCCTTGTTTTGCATTGCCGGACAAAATTGAAGTTCATATCTTTACTCATTTCTTACGACGATAATTTGAAAAACTACGGTTATTCTTATTATCTAATAAGAAACAAGTAAAGAGGGGCAACTGTGAACACTTAATTTTGACCGGACTAAAAAATAATAAATATAAAAAAGAGAGGAAAATTAATTAAAAATCAAAAAGAAAAAAAAATTAATTATGGCCCACCTTTTAGCCCATTTTACTTAGCCTTTTTTTTTATTCTAAACAGATTAAGCTCATCTTAGTCTTAAAAATAATAATAATAATATAAAAAAAACAAAAATAAAAATAAAAATAAAAAATAAAAAAATAAGAAAATAAAAAATAAATAATAAAAAATAACAAAAAAAAAAGGTATAATATATATAAAAAAAAAACACAAGACACACGCACTCTCTCTTCTTTTTTTTTTTATTTTAATCACTTTACACTCATAACTCACTAATTGCACCCACTCCACTCACCGCACATTTGCACTCAATTGCACTCAATTTCCACTCACACTCTGCACTCACTCACAGTTCACTCACTCTGCACTAATCATTTTCTTTTTTTTGGCACTCTCATTTTGCACTTACACTACACTCCAAATTGCACCACAAATTGCACTCAATCGCACTCACCCACTCGCACTCACTCACTAAATTAGATAACCACTCTGCACTCACTCACCAAACTACACACATGGCACTTTTTCTTTCTTATATATTCACTCACGCAGGCACAGAGCGAGGAGAACTTCCATTTTCTTCACTCATACTCCCATTTACACAAGTTTTTTTCTTTCCTCACGGTTTCACGCAACAAAGAGAGGAGAAGCATTTTTTTGTTTTTGGAAAGAGAAACAGAGAAGATCACAGAGGGGGGACATATTGCAAAGAGAATTGATTTTCACAAGGAGGGAGCTCATTCACGTAGCATGGGGGCATCTTCAAGCACCACCATCATCTCATCTTCCACCTCCAAAACAACCCCCACGTGACCACCAGCTACCATCTCCCTCCCACCATAACAGCCTCCACTCTTCCACTTCATCATCACCCTCCTCCATCAACATCCACCCCTCACATAACCATCACCCTTCTTCTCACCCTCTCCAACGTACAGCCCCCTCCATTCCACCAAGCTCCTCTCCATCCTCACACAAACACCACCCTCACCTTCACTCCATTTCCACTGCACCTCCACGTAGCCACCTCCTCAAGCTTCCCTAACCCATCACCGGTACCCTCATCACCTTCAAGCCTCCAACAAACAGACCCACCCACGTAAAACCAAAGCAGCTCCAACCGTGTTCGGCAGAAATTTCCAACTCATCATCATTAACCTTATCTTCAACCATCCAAGCAGCCCACCATTTTTCCAAAGAACATAACCACAACTCACCGCATTCTTCATCTTCCACGTGAAACCAAACTCCTTCACTATTCTTCACCACCTTCATTTTCTTCAACCAAGCTCCTCTCCATCCTCAACCAACCACCTTCCATACAGCCTTCTCCACAAGCAACCGTAGCCACCACAACACCCGTAACACCCCACGTCCATAACAGCCCCCATCCTCCTTCATTGCCAGCAACACCTCCATTTAACACCCTCCAACCGTTGCACCATCTTCGTCCTCTCCACCATCCCTTCCACCGTAACCACCAGGCCCCTGTTCTGCACACCATTCCAGCAACTATCAAAACCAGACTGCCGCCGACCACCCCATCTGTCCGGAGCTATTTGAATCGTGCTGTCACATGCACCAGAACAGGCTTCGCACGCCAGCACCGTGAGCTGCGCACCAGGTTCGACCCACCGCCATCCACTCGCCGGAACCCACGGATCCAAGCTCCCAGTCACTCATCCGCGACACCAAACTACCCTCTGTGCAGGTTTTCCAAAAGCTAACCCCCTCTTTTGCTGCTCTTCGGTTTTCTATATACAGAGGCTCAAGCCTCTTTCTTTTTTTTCTTCTCTGTAAAAAACTGCTTTTTTTTTTAAAAAAAAATAATGATAATAATAATAATAATAAGAAATGGGTTATTGAAACATCAGCCCACATGCATGGTTTTGTTTAATTGTAGTCTTTAAAATAAAAAATATACATTCATATATATAAAAAACGTAAAAGAGAAGAGATGGAAAGTAAATAAAAAATAATAAAACAAAAAAAAAAAAGAATTGGTATTAGGAGTGTTTTTGGTTGGGCTGAATTTTCTTTGGGCTAAGGTTAATTTTGTTTAATAATTTAGAGATTTAATGAAAAAAAATAAATATAAAAAAATAAATATAGAGACCGAATAAATAGGATTAGATAATAATAAAGATTTCAAAAAATAAAAAATGAAAAAATATAAAAATATAAAAAAATAAAAAGGGTAAAAATAATAATAATAAATAAAAACAAAAATTTTTTTAAATCAATGCAATGATCAATGATGTTGATTGAATAGCGAATGCTATCTTCAAATATCGTTTGGATCATAAGGGTTTATTGAGTAGCTTAATGCTAACTTGAACCCTGTGCAAGAATGATTTTATTTTCAAATAATAAAATTTTCTTTCAAAAAATCTTTTAATTAAAATTAATCAACCCACACTCATTTTTTACAGAACTACGTAACTTTGAGTTCCTCATTGCACCTGAGGGTACGTAGGAGTAGAATTTTTATTCTGTCAAGTTCGAAATTTAAATTTTTACAATTTGGTTCTTCTTTTAAAAAAAAATAAAATAAAATATTTACAAAGTCCTTTAAAAAGGGTAAAATAAATAAATTCGAGATTATTAAGTTTTTGCACAATTGATTTAAGGTACCGTCTTAAGACGGGTGTGTTAGGGGTGCTGTGGGATTAAGTTTCCACCCTTCCTTAACCATAACCGACTCCCGAATCCAATATGGTTCCGAAGACCATTTTTCTGAAAAAGTTTTCCAATTTTTCCTAATAAAAATAAAATTGGTGGCGACTCCATTTCCATTTTCATCATTTTAAAAATTCACGCGAGTTGCTATATTTCCCGCCGCGATCCCGGTCGCGACACCAAGTATCTCTAAACTGTTCGATGAGCTCTCTTTCCTTGATCATTAGTGCAGAAACACTGACGGTCTTCCTACTCAAGGCGTCAGCCACGACATTCGCCTTGCTAGAGTGGTACAACAGTTGAAAGTCGTAGTCCTTCAAGAATTCTAACTATCTTCGCTGTCTCATGTTCAGCTCCTTCTGATCATACAAGTACTTTAAACTTTTGTGGTGACTGAAGATGTTGAACGTTGCTCTATAGAGGAAATGCCTCCATATCTTCAGAGCAAAAACCACAGCTGCCAGCTCCAAATCGTGCGTCGGATAGTTTTTTCATGTACTCGCAATTGTCGCAAAGCATAAGCTACCACTCTTCTGTGTTGCATAAGAACAGACCCCAATCCTTAGTATAAAGCATCACAATACACCTCGAATGGCTCATTCGGATCAGGTAGCACCAATACGGGTGAGGTAGTCAGTCGTTTCTTCAACTCTTGGAAACTTTGCTCGCAGTTATCAGTCCATTCAAAAGTCTTGTCCTTCTTTGTCAACTGAGTAAGCGGTCCGGCAATCTTGGAAAATCCTTCTATGAATCTTCTGTAATATCCGGCTAAACCCACGAAGCTACGAACTTCCGTCACTGACTTCGGTTGTTCCCACTATAGCACTGCTTCTACTTTGGACGAATCCACTGCAATCCCTTTCTTCGAGATCACATGGCCCAAAAACTTCACCTCATCAAGCCAAAACTCACACTTCGACATTCTGGCATACAGTTCTTTCTCCTTCAAAATCTGAAGAATTATGCTGAGGTGTTTAGCATGATCCTCCTGATTCTAAGAATATATCAGGATGTTGTCGATGAAAATGACAACAAACTTGTCCAAGTAAGGACGAAAGATCCTGTTCATGTAGTCCATAAAGATAGCAGGTACATTCATGACACCAAACGACATCATAAGGTATTCGTAATGACCGTATCGGGTACGAAAAGCAGTCTTGGGTATATCCTCCGTCTTCACTCTTATCTGATGATATCCGGATCTCAGATCAATCTTAGAAAATACTGCTGCTCCCCTCAGTTGGTCCATCAAGTCATCGATTCTTGGGAGTGTCAACTTGTTCTTAATTGTCAACTTGTTCAACTACCTATAGTCCATACATAACCTCGAGGTACCATCCTTCTTTCGAACTAGTAACACTGGTGCTCCCCATGGTGACACACTCGGCCTGACAAACTGTTTCTCCAAAAGCTCCTCTAGCTGTTTCTTCAGTTCTGCTAATTCTGTTGGTGACATCCGGTAAGGTGCTATAGACACGGGACCAGCTCCTGGTACAAGGTCAATAGCAAACTCTATCTCACGCGTCGGTGGTAAACCAGGTACATCTTCGAGGAAGATTTCAGGAAACTCCTTCACCACAGGAATAGTGCTCAGATCAGCCTCGCTCTCGACTTTCAAAGAAGATAGTAGCATGTATCCTTGAGCTCCTTCTTTCAAGAAAGCTCGTACTTGGTTGGCCATCAAGTATCTAGAATCTTCATCCACAGGAAAGACTATGGTTTTTCTAGAGCAATCTAACAGAACATGGTTAGAAGATAACCAATCCATCCTTAAGATTATATCTAGTTATGAAAGAGGTAAACAGATCAAATCAACAGAAAAGATTCGACCTTCAACAATTAGGGGACACTTCAAGCAGACTTTGGTAGTAACTACCGGTTTATCAGTAGGGGTTGAAACAGTCAAATCAAAGGGTAGTTCAGACACAGGTAAGCGAAGTCGTAGCACACAGTCATATGATATGAAAGAATGGGTTGCACCAGAGTCATACAGTACTTTTAAAAGATTACCTTCTATAGTGCCTTCTCCTTGAATCAAGTCTTCGGATTCGGAGGCTTCAGCTCCGCTCATGGTGTAAACTCGACCTCTGGCTTGCGGTTTCTTGGCTCGAGTTGCATTGATTGAAGGTTCAGCCTTTGTCTGATTGTAGTCTCTAGACAAGTGGCCCGGTTTGCCACATCAGAAACAGATGATTCCTTTGATTGTGCAGTCTCTCGTGAGATGATCTTTCCCACACTTTAAGCATTTGGACGGATATGTCACATTCTGACCAGTTCGGTTCCCAGAAGAACCTCCACCAGAACTTCCACCAGTTTGTTGCGGGTTTCCTGTTGGTCGGGAATAAGGCTTCTTTTGGAAGCGGTTTGAACTATTGCCTCCACCTCTTTGGAACCTCGCAGGCCCAAAGTTCTTGCTCCTCGAGTCTCTAGCCTGTCCCAAGGCCTCAACTTCACAGCACGTAACCAACAGTTCCGAAAACACCTTCATTTTCAGGGTGATCACGGCCTTCTTCACTTCGTACCTCAGTCCTTCAGTGAATTTCTAACACTTCCAGGCTTCATCGGTTTGATGTTGGTAGTGTGTTGAGAACTTCTCCAGGTTTTCAAATCTGGCCGCATATTCACTAACGGTCATGTTTCCCTATCTCAGGTTGAGGAATTCCATCTCTTTCGCATGTCTCGCATTTGCAGGAAAATATTTATCCAAGAACTTATTCTTGAACACGTCCCATGTGATGTCAGTTCCTTTGGCTTCTAGTGCTCTCTGAGCTCCATTCCACCAGTCTTCGGCGTTGCCCACAAGCATAAAGGTAGCATAGTTCACCTTCTTATCTTCAGCGCAATTCATACCATGAAAGACTATCTCCAGCACTTTGATCCACAGACTAGCCTTGTCTGGATCAAATTCTCCCTTGAATTGCGGAGGGTTGTGGCGACGGAACTTTGCTAAGTTCTGTGCATCGACAGTCGCCTCGAGCTGTTGGGCAGCTCTCTCTTATTACTGAGCAGCACGTTTGTTCTGTTGGGCGATGACTTCCGCCATCCTCTGCATCGCTTCTATAGCAGCTGCAATTTCTCCACTTCTCGCCATCTCGCTTTTCTCTTAAATCAGATTACTGAAAACATAAGGAAAGTCAGAGGGATTTCATTCAAATCACCAATCACAGAGATTCACACAGCACAAACAAGACAGACTCACACACAAGACCCAAAGTAATATAAACCGAGGCTTTGATACCAACTTAATGTAACGCGTCTTTTTGGAGAGGGAACGTCACATTATTCAACATAAAAGAAAATGTGGAAATAAATTTTTAAACAATTAAGACCCGGTTCATTTAGTTCAAAATTAACTTGCTTAGTACTTTAATACGTGAGTATTGGCGATATATTTTTTTTGTTAATTTCACAGTGTGGAATATGAATAACGGTAAAGAACAAAACAGTAAACAGAAACCCACATCTGAATAACATACACATACATATATACATTTAGATGCCAAATATATTTTAGATACAGCCTGGAAATTTCTAAAAAGCAAAACTATACCTGCCCCATGGGATTAAACATATATACCCCAGAGATATCAGAATATACAGCCCACCAAAAATAATACATCAGGCCCCCAAAATAAAACACTGGTAGCCATCAGTAGCTACTAGTAAAATCAGTCACTCAGATGAGGAGGAACTGTATCCAAGTCCTCAATGGGATCCTCCTCTTCAGAGGAAACCTCCATGGGAATCACGGAACCACGGGCAGGAGCCCGAGCAATAGAATCAAAAGAGTCCTCCCAAAGGGTGTAGTAACAATCACCCCACATCTCTCGGATGGGTAGGTAGAACTCCAGCCGCAGGCTGACATGGCAGGTGAGGATCGGCGCCTTATGACGTCTCCAGGCTAGGGCAATCGACACATCTCCCAAGTAGATGCAGCGATCGGAGTTCAAGTTGATATGCCAACACTCTGGCCCTCCGAGGAAGGTCAGACGCACATCACCTAGAAATTTGCGTATACGTGCCGCCATCACCTCAGTAGATGCTAGTCTTGTTCGAGCCAGAAGCCAGGAAATTCAGGATCTTTCGCCTCCTTGCCGTCGTCTTCGATCAATACAGTGTACACACAGACAGCAAATAATAGAAACATAGAAAAAGAGGTAAGACATCCTACCATCATTACCAATTATAGCAGCCAGAAACAAAACGGCGCAACGCACCCAGGTAGCAGTTCAGAAACAACATATCCAAGTAACAGGCAATAAATTCAATAATAAGCAGATAAACAGTTCCAGGCAGTCACTTATTGCAACATTGAACAAAACAGTTCAAATTCACAAAGCAGTAATTATCAGATGATTTCATATTCCATAATACATGTACTCACGGTACTCAAAATCCTACTCCATGGAGCTAGACACAAACAGTCGGAGAGAAAGATCAAGAGACATGTCTGTAACTCGGCTGTCGCGGCCAAAGTGCTATACATCAATAATTTCCATGTGCACATCAGGCATTGTACAGACAGTCCACGCTAGATCACGATATAGGATAGTGTCTCGGTTTGGATCGTCGGTGCATTTGCATTGGTTTGCCCCACGGATAGAAGAGCTACCAACTGCCCATTGTGGAGGACCCGCACCCCGATGCCCCCCAAGGTCAAACATGACCTACACTAGTCTACTCGCACCCGCACTAAGGTGTGTTCAATCTCCTAAGCAACTTGGCCTTACAACAGTCCACAAGACATTCACAATGCATAAGACTCTATGCATAAACATGTATAATTCACAATTTCACACAATTCCATAATATGCCACAATTGGCCAAGATAAGCATCAACACATGAATGTCACTCACATAGACCCATAATGTCATAATATAAAGATCAAATCAATTTATACATTCTTAGGTTCATTATGAATCCTAACTTAGAATTTGTTTCCCTTTTCAAGGTTCATGTCCAATCCAATTCTTATAATTAATTTAAATCTTCCAAGGTAATTTAATTTCATACAATTTGTAAATTATTCAAGTCCTTAGGCCTCACACTCTCTTGTTCTTCACTCACTTGTAATTACCTTAAGTCTTATGACAATTTCACTCTTAGTTCTTTAAAATTTATGTAATCTTTGATTTTATTAAATCCTTCCAATTTATTAATTATTTACCCCATTACATAGGTTTTTAATTTCATAATTGCTTATGCTTCTAAGTTACCAAAGTTACATAATTACACCTAAAAAGTCTTAGAGGCCGTGGCCTCTCTAGGGGTTCAATTCTCAAATCTTTTCAATTTATCACATTATAGGTTACACTCTTAATTCACTTAATCCTTTACTTGTTGCATTGATTCACCATTAACTCCAATTTTGGACTCCAAAACCGTGGCCACCAAGGAGGTCTCAACTCCAAGTTTTCCTTCCATTAAATTTCATTTTATCACTTGGTTAATTTAAGTCTCATGCTTGTTACAACTTGACTACAATTTACCCAATTTTTTACCTTCAAAACCGTGACCGTCCAAGAGCCACTCCAAATTCATTTTCTTCCATTTCAAGACATCCAATCCAATCCAATATACAATTATACACAACCAATCAATCCAATAGCATAAACAAAGTAAAATTAACACACAAACATACTAATTACAAAATTAAAGAATAACCTTCATTAGGGTTTTTCCACAAATAACACAACCAAGGTTCCTAGATGCTAAAAGAGGTTGAGGAGGAGTGTCTTCCTCTTACCCAAGTGTAAAAATCAATAGAAACTCCAAGAGAGCTCCTTGTAAATTTCAGATTTGTACTCTCCAAAACCCTAGAAATTTCAACTTTGTTAAAACAACACCAATGCTTGTAAAATAAAGCATGGGTGGTCACCAAGATGACCATGACCACGAAAATGAAGAGAGGAGGAGAAGGGTCTTGAAACTTACACAAAAACTCCAAACTTGAAGCTTGAAGAAAATGTTGAAGATGATGGAATTTCAAGAAGCTCCAAGCAAGAAAGATGTTTAGGAGGATGAGAGGATTAAGAAAATGTGGTTGGTTTAAATTTTTGTGAAGGATGAGTGGGGAAGAAGAGGGGATGCCGTAGCTATGGTAGAGAGAAGGAGGAGAAGAAGAAAATGGAGAAAGAAGAAGAAAGGTAGAGAGAGAAAGTGTTTCGGTAATTATGAATTTGTGTGGTAAATTGAATTAATGAAAGCAAAGCATTTTCCTTCCCCAAAGGGGCTGCTGCCGTGCTTGAGAGAGAGAAGAGGGAGAGTGTGCCTTGGCTTCCCTTGGAAGCTAAGGGCATTTGGGTCATTGTTTGGTCAAAGCTTCTCAAAGAAGCTTTGATTATTTAACATTAAATTTGAATTAAAGTGGATGGATTAGACATAAAGTAGATTGCATTAGGATAATGTGATTGGATTTTTATTACACACTATTATCCAATGGATAATAGTTACCGTTGACAGAAGTCAGTATTTAATTAATCTGATAGATAAATTTTTCGCAGTATTATTTTGTTTTACTTGTTATAATTTCTCGAAAAACGTGAAACCTCGTAAATTGTGTCCTACCTCGAGTTTAGTAAGATCCCCTGTCGACATGTCCATAGTTCAAGGTTCTCGGAGGAAACATCGCGTTTCTCCGGTTCTGCCCAATGCACATGCAAAACGAGAAATATATTAAAATATTCGACGTTTCCGGAAAAATCCCAGAAAATTCTCAAAAATTGCAAATATTATAAAACGACTATTCGTCACATAATTTTTCAATTTTTGAAGCATTACAGTCATTTTCCCGATTCTGCTAAATGTTTGCGCAAAACAAGGAATATATTAAAATATTCGTTGTTTCCAAAAATTTCGAAAGAATTCACATAAATCACAAATATTAGAAAATAACTATTTGTGGTGAAATAAATAATTTTCGGAGCGTTACACTGACCTTAGCAATTCTCAGCTCAGTGCGCACGCAAAACGAAGAATATATTAAAATATTCATCGTTTCCGAAAAATTCTAGAAAAAATTCTTAAAAATCTTGAATATTATAAAATGATGATTTATAATTAAACAGATATTTTTCGGAATATTACACGTAAAACGAAAAATATATTAAAATATTTGACGTTCTTGGAAAATTCTCAGAAAATTCTCAAAAATTACAAATGTTATAAAATGACTATTCGTCGTATAATTTTTCAATTTTTGGAACGTTACAGTTGTTTTCCCCGACTCTGTCCATTGTGCATGCAAAACGAGGAATATATTAAAATATTTCGCGTTCTCAGAAAATTCCAGAAAAATTCCAGAAAATGTCAAATATTATAAAATGAATATCCATAATGAAATCAATAAATTTTGGGGTGTTACATCTTGAATTGGTATTTTGATGCTAGATCTATGGTAAGATGAAATTAAACTAGCTTGGATGGTAATTTGGGTGATTTGGCCGTGGGGTTGAAGAAGAAAGAAATGGAAAGGTTTGCTTTGTTCTTGAAGGAGAGAGAATAGAGAGAATTTGGTTCTTGAAACAAGATATTTTGTTCATGAAATGAAGTATGAAAGATTGCTCTCCAAATGGGTATTGGCCGTGGAACTACTCTAGGAAGAAGGCATAAGAGTAGTCATAAGATGTAGTTATTAAGTTGAATTGTCCAAGCTCTCCCTCTTTGCTCTCTTAGCTGTAGGTTCCTTCACAAATGGAGAGTTAATGCTTAGTTTCTACAATTATGCACAAACACATGGCTTCACATGGCTTATGTCATGGAGTGGTCATGCAATGGTCACAATTAGATTAATATCTTGTTTATGAACATCCTAGAACACTAGGTGGCCGTGTGAGTCATGGAGAAAGGTAACCAAGTTTTGATTCATTTACTTCCTAGTTAAGCTTAAGCTAACTTAGTTAGTTCAATCAGTTTCATGCTAACCATTTAGTTACTTAGGTGAATCATGCATTCTAGAAGGTTCAAGAACTCCTTGAAACCGTGGAGCAAAATGGAGTGGCAAACTAAGTTAGTTCCATTTAGTTACTACTTAGGTTTTAGGTTAACTTAGTTAGATCATCTAGTTTCATGGCTAACTAGTCTAGTCATTATTATTGACTTTTCAACAAACAAGATTGATTCTAATTAGTTGGTCATAAAGCTATATAATGATGGTTCATGATTACACTTAAGATATTTAGCCTAGATATTTTTCCTTAGATAACTGCTTCCTAATTGGTTCACACAAAGCAAGACTAGTCAGTATTATTGACTTGTTTATATTTGGGTAGCAACTATTATAGATCATTTTCTACTAGTTACCCTTGATGAATCACAAAACGAGTCATCAGAGAGAAATTTCTAGAACAGCTGAGTCAGCATAGTGACTCATAGTGCAGAGTCACCAGCAGAGTCATCAAGAGAAGCTCCTGGAACGAGTGACTCACTGTGGCAAGTCATAAGGTGAGTCATCATTCTACATTCTTCTAGAATGTGGCGAGTCACCATTCTAGAACATAGCGAGTCATCGTTTCTACAAGCTTCCAGAACGTGTTGAGTCATAGGTGCTGAGGTGTCATGCAAGGTGTCCAACTTCTATTGGTCTTCCACGATGAGTTACAACCGCCAAGTTTGACCAGTTCCTCATTGGTGCATACAAGGTAAGTTATTACATGATGAGTCATCATTTTAGAACATCCTAGAGTGAGTGACTAGGCTTGTGTCTAGAACTATCACACCAAATATTTACAAAGAGATATTTTTAAGAAGATATTTTCCAAAGAAGGAGTATCCAACTTCTCCACCATAGCCTCCAAGCTTAGCCACCAAGCAACCTCTTCATTGGTCCACCTTTTAGCAAGCCACCTTTGTTGACTTTTCAAATAACTTGTTAAGCAAGCAAGCTCTTCTATTAGTACAACACAAAAGCTTATCATGATTACTCATGATGAGCTCCAAGATATTTTGGCTTATGGATAACCATCCACTAGATATTTTCGGATGCTATTATCAAATGGACAAAGTATATTGCTCCAATACCAACGATTACTGTCCAATGGATAATAAAATACAAAAAAATTTTATGGCCAGATAAATTCTAAAAATTAAAAGATTGGGTAACGTATCTCTCGGATTCGGGTTTAGTAAGCTCCTCCAATTCCGAATAAATCATCAAAGATTTTTTCCGGTCTCAAAATTTTTATTTTCCCAACCCAGAGCAAATCACACGAAAAGATCAAAAATACTCACAGAACAGTCAAAATAAATTTACAGTGCACAGAAAATCACAAAATCAAAAAAATAAAATTTTACTGGAAAAATAAGAAATTTTGGGGTAACAAGCTGCTATGATCATTACACACCATTCAAGTTACAATTTCAAGCATTAAAGTATCAAAAACTTATGATCAAAATAGGGCAGCAACTACTTTGATCATTCATCCTCAAGAACAACAAAATTTTATCATTTTTAACATCACAAACTCAACATAAGAATCAATAGGAATTAAGAACAAATTAAAGTAAATAAATCACCACCTAAACATGGATTAGCCTTGAGTTATACACCCCAAAACATAACTAAAGCGTAAGTTTTGTAATGCCCCTTTTTCTTAATGTTGCGAAGAAGGGACGTCGCACCATATTATAAAGAAACGAAATAAAAAATTTGCAGAAATAATAATTGCTTTGATTAATTTAGACCCGGTTCATTAATTAACGCTTGATTAAATAATTTGCATTCTTGGATTGTAAAATGGTCGAATATTGAGATGCATGTACATATTTTTTTTT
Source organism: Ormosia emarginata (assembly GCA_029884605.1). NCBI lineage: Eukaryota > Viridiplantae > Streptophyta > Magnoliopsida > Fabales > Fabaceae > Ormosia > Ormosia emarginata. The sequence continues at coordinate 28,783,755 of JAQQTP010000079.1, read as the reverse complement.
CTTTATACAACAATAAGGAAATAATGGTAACATATAAGTACAATAGAATCGACACAAAATTAAAAACCATACATACACAATATATAGATTATATGCATCAGCCTATTTAGTTACATTCCAAAATGTACAAAAAAAAAAGCAAAAGATATAACCACCCAAAGTTATACAAATATATCCCCATCATATACAGCAAAATGTCAAGCTTCCCAAAAAAATAAACGGTTAGCCATCAGTAGCTTTTAATAGTATCAGCCCCTAAGATTGACGAGAAGAGACCGTAGCCGAGTCCTCCTCAGGGTCCTCTTCGTCTGATGAAACATCCATCAGGGCGACAAAGTAACGGGCAGGAGCTCGAGTAGTGGACAGAAAAGAGTCATCATGTGGGGTGTAGTACATGTCAACCCACATATCCCTAACGGGCATATAAAACTCTAATCAGACAAAAGCATGACAATCAAAAATAGGGGCGTCATAACGACCCCATGCCAAGGACACCGTCAGCTCTCCATGGTACACGCAACGATCCGTCTGCACATTAATGTGCTAGCAATTGGGACCTCCATGAAAAGTGATCCATGTGTAGCCCAAAAATCCACGAGGGAGTGACGTCATCCTCGATAAGTTTCAGTCGTAATATGGCCAGAAACATGGAAACTCAGGAGCTTCCTCTTCCTTACGCTCGTCTTCTCAAAAGTAAACAGATCAACAAAATACGAAAACACAAAAATACAGAAAGAGGTGAGACACCCAGCTTTCATTACCAATAAGGCAGTAAGGAAACAAAATGACGCTGGACACCCACATATAACACAGTTTACATATTTAATCATAGCAACATTGGAATTAACAGTAAAAGTAGAATAACAATAATTAATTGTAATAATTGCGGTAATAGGCAAACAACAGTTCAGATAATCAGACAATTATTAAAGTAATAAGAATAGATATAAATGCTCATGCTTAATGGATTATGAGACTGACAATTCATAATGCACAAGGTACCAAAAATCCTACTCCATGGAGCTAGACATTAACATTTTCAGAGTGAATGATCAAGGAGTAATGCCAGTATATCATTAGCCTTAAAAACAGCGTGCTTCATCTCATAAAATAGTTGCGCAAATGGCTTATACATGGCACCTCAACAGTTAATCGCGACATAGGACAGTGTCTCAGTCCAGATCGTCGGTGTGTTTGCATCGGTCTATCCCACGACCCTAGTAGAGCTACCATTGTCTATTGTGAGACACCCGCACCCCGACACCCCCAGGGCCAACCACTATAACCCTACGCTTAGTCTACCTGTACCCGCACATAGGTGTTATTCAACTCCTAGGCATACATCGCCTTACAAATAATGTCCAACGGACAACACATATGTATGAGGACTCAATGTACATCATGTATGTTTATCAATGATGCATTCATCATAAGCATACCATCATGGCATATACATCTATTCACTTTTCAACATTAACATGTTATCATAATTCATCAATTAACACAAGTCCACATTATGGATCCACATTTGGAAAGTCTTACACTTAAGTCAATTATGAAAAATTTAGGGTAAATGCCCCTTCAAAACCGTGGCTTTCTAAGGTGTCATTATTCAATTTTAATTCTTCCACATCATTAAGGATTATGCATGTCTTTAATTCTTAGTCTCAAAAGATGCACCAAGTATCATTTAATCTCAAGGTTTTCCCTCTAAAACCGTAGCCTCACTAGGTTTCCAAGTTCCAAATTTTCTTCCATTTTATACCTTAGTTCCTTAATTTCCAATCATTTAAATTTTAGTTCACCAAAATCAATCCAATCTCTTGTAGTTTCAATCCAAAACCATGGTCTCCCTTTTAGGGTATTAACGCTTAAAACTTTTCATTTATTAACTTCAATGTTATCATTCAACATTTAATTACATAAGCTTTATTTATTTGTGTACAAAAACAATTTTACACCCCTAAATTCTAGTCAAAACTGTGGCACCATATTAGGGTAGGAAACTTCAAATTTTTCATTTAGCAACCTTAACATGATCAAGCATATTTAACACATCTAATATGTTCAAAATTACTAATCAAGCTTCAATCCAATTCAAGAGTATATAAACATGCAAAATCACCAAATAAAGTGAACAAACAAAGATGGATTTCTCCATCAACAAACACACAAGGTTGCCTCACCACCAAAAATTGGTTGAAGTGGGTAATCTCCCTCTTATCGAAGGAAGAATCACGAAAATGGTCACCTTCTAGCTCCTTAGTGATTTCGATTTTGAGCCTTCAAATCCCTAGGATTTTCAAGACAATGAATCAACACCAATGGTTGAAAAAGAATAGATCCATGGTCATCAAAGAGACCATGAAACACGAAAATGAAGAGAAAAGAGAAGAAAAATGATAACTTCACCTCAAAGTTAGAAGCTTTGCCTTGGAAGACAATGGAGGAAAGGTTGGATTTTGGAGAAACTTTCTAAATGAAAGATGTAGAGGGGGTTAAGGTGAGTGTAGAAATGGTCTTGATGAAGAGAAAAGTGAAGAAAAATGGTTGAAGGCTGGGGCTGCAATTTCGTATGGAGAAGAGGAAGAAGAGAGAAGGAGGAAAAACTTTGAAGAAGAAAAGGTTACAGAGAGAAGTGGATAGGTGAAAATGACTAAGTGTGTGAAGTGTGTAGAAACCAAATTCCCCCCCCCCTGGGCAAGGTGTGGGCCGTGGCAATAGGAGAGAGAAGAAGGAAAAATTTTAGCTTCCCCAACAAGCCAAGGGCAAGGTGGTCATTTGGGGCTAAAGCTTCTCAAAGAAGCTTCTTAATTAAGGTATAAAATTTTAAATTAAAGTGAACTTGATTAGACATAAAGTAAATTACATTAGGATAATGTGATAGGGTTTTTTGATACATGTTATTGTCCAATGGACAATTACTACAGTCGACAGAAGTCTGTATTAATTTATCTGACAAATAGAATTTACACAGTATTTTATTATTTTATCTATTAAAATTTCTTGAAAAACATGAAATCTCATAAACTGTGTCCAGTTTCGGGTTTAGTAAGATCCCCCGTCGACGTTTCCACAGATCAAGGTTCTTGAAAAAAATATTTCATTTTCCTGGTTCCGCTCAATTTGCACGTAAAATGAGGAATAATATTAAAATATTCCGCATTCTTAGAAAAATCTAGAAAAATTCTCAAAAATCACAAATATTAGAAAATGAATATTTGTCACAAAATAAATAAAAATTGGGTGTTACAACTCTCCCCAACAAATAAGAATTTCGTCCTCAAAATTTTTGTACCTTAAAACAATTCTGGGTACTGCTCATTTATTTTATCTTCTAGCTCCCAAGTCGCATCATCGATTGTCTAGTTCCAAATCACTTTTACCAATGAAATGTCTTTCCCTCTGAGTTGCTTTATTCTCCTATCCTCAATCCTCACAGGAGTTGTTTCATAAGTTAAGTTCTCTTTTAATTGTACTGAATCAGGTGCTATGAGTTTATCAGGGCTTGGAATGTATTTTTGGAGTTGTGACACATGAAAGACATTATGGAGATTTGAGAGAAAATAGGGAAAAGTTATTTGGTAAGCAACAGGACCTACCCGACGAAGAATTTGATAAGGTCCAAGGAATTTTCGAATGAATTTTCTAGATTTGAGAACTCGGTCGACCCCAGTCGTAGGCGTGACTTTCAGAAATACATGCTCTCCTTCTTTGAATTCAAGAGGTTTCCTTCTTTTGTTCGCTAACTCTTTTGTCGACTTTGATCCGTTCTCATCTTTTCCTGAATCATCTTGACCTTCTCAATTGTCTGTTGGATAAGATCAAGTCTGACTATAAGTCGCTCTCCATCTTGATACCAACATAATGGTGTTTGGCACCTTCGTCCATATAGAGCTTCATAGGGAGCCATCCCTATACTTGAGTGATAACTGTTGTTGTAGGTGAACTCTACCAATGGTAAAATTTTATCCCAACTTCCAGTTTGCTCTATAGCACAAGCTCTCAACAGATCTTCCAATGATTGGATTGTTCTTTCTGACTGTCCATCGTTTGAGGGTGATATGCAGAACTTAGACGTAGTTTTGTCCCCACTGCTTCTTGAAGACTCTGCCAAAACTTCAATATAAACCTCAGATCTCGGTCAGAAATAATGCTTGTGGGCACTCCATGTAGTCTGACAATTTCACTAATGTACAACTGAGTTAATTTCTCCAATGGATATCTTATGTTGATCGGCAAGAAATACGCTGACTTCGTAAGTCGATCCACAATTACCCATATTGAGTCATATCCTTTTCTTATCCTTGGTAATCCGACGACAAAGTCCATGGCAATGTTATCCCATTTCCATTCGGGAATAGTCAAAGGTTGTAATAGTCCAGATGGTCGTTGATGTTCAATCTTTGTTTTCTGGCAAACTAAACAAGAAGATACACATCTAGCAATATCTCTTTTCATCCCATGCCACCAAAATAATTTCTTCAAATCTTGATACATTTTGGTCATTCTAGGATGCATACTCAACTTGCTTATATGAGCATGTTCAAGAATGTACTTCCTGAGTTCCTCATCTTTAGGCACATAGACTCTACCTTGGAATCTTAAAATTCCATTGCTTCCTTCCTCTAATGTTGACACAGTGTCCTGCCTCATTAGTTCTCTTTCCTCTTTCAAGAACTTGTCAACCTTCTGCTTCTCTCAGATATCATCCATTAAATCATTTGAGATAGTGACCATATTCATGCAGATCTTTCCTGGCATTAGCTCCACAAAAGATCATACATCTCTGAATTGCTCTATTAAATCTTTCTCTCTGATCATCATGGCAGAAACACTGATCGTCTTCCTACTTAAAGCATCGGCCACAACATTTGCCTTTCCAGGGTGATACTGAAGTTGGAAGTCGTAGTCTTTTAGGAATTCTAACCATCTTCGTTGTCTCATGTTCAACTCTTTTTGATCATATAGGTATTTCAAGCTCTTGGGATAGCTGAAGACGTTGAATGTTGCTCTATAAAGGTAATGTCTCCATATCTTCAAAGCAAACACCACCGCAGCTAACTCCAAGTCATGTGTTGGGTAGTTCTTCTCATGCACTCGCAGTTGTCTCGAGGCATAAGCCACCACCTTTTCGCCTTGTATAAGCACGCATCCCAATCCTTGATATGAAGCGTCATAATACACTTCAAACGGTTCACTTGGATCAGGCAGAACTAACACGGGTGAAGTAGTTAGTCGCCTCTTTAGCTCTTGGAAACTTTCCTCGCAAGCGTCCGTCCATTCAAAAGCTTGATTCTTCCTCATGAGTTGAGTGAGAGGTCCGCCAATCTTAGAGAATCCTTTGATGAACCTTCGGTAATATCCGGCTAATCCAACAAAGCTTCGAATTTTCGTCATCGTCTTTGGCCTTTCCTATTGTAGAACAACTTCTACTTTCGATTAGTCTACAACAGTTCCTTCCTTTGAAATCACATGGCCCAAGAATTTCACCTTATCCAACCAGAATTCGCACTTTACTAACTTGGCATAGAACTCTTTTTCCTTCAAAGTCTGGAGAACTATACTGAGATGTTCCGCATGGTCCTCCTGATTCTGTGAATAGATCAAGATATCGTCGATAAAGACAACGACAAATCTATCCAAGTAAGGATGAAAGATCCTATTCATATAGTCCATGAATACAACAGGTGCATTAGTTACGCCAAAAGGCATTACCAAATACTCGTAATGTCCATAACGAGTACGATAAGCCGTTTTAGAAATGTCTTCAGCTTTCACTTTGATCTGATGGTAGCCCGACCATAAATCGATCTTAGAAAATACTGCTGCTCTCTTCAACTGATCCATCAAGTCATCTATCCTCGGCAGTGGATACTTGTTCTTGATTGTGACCTTGTTGATGATAGTCCATGCATAATCTTGAGGTACTGCCCTTCTTCTTGACCAGTAACACCGGTGCTCCTCAAGGTGATACGCTAGGTCTAACGAATTGCTTTTCCAAAAGCTCTTCCAATTTCTCCTTGAGCTCAGCTAGCTCCGTTGGCGACATACGGTAAGGTGCTACGGAAATAGGGCCAGCTCCAGGCACAAGGTCAATACTAAATTCGATTTCTCGCTCCGGTGGCAAGCCAGGTATATCTTTAGGAAAAACTTCAGGAAACTCCCGAACTACTGAGATTGCGTCCACATCTACCTCATTCTCGACTTTCAAAGAAGACAATAGCATATATCCCCGAGCTCCTTATTTCAAGAAAGCTTTCACTTGATTGGCCGTCAAAAATCTAGAATTCTCATTCAAAGGGAAAACTATGGTTTTTCTAGAACAATTTAACAGGACATGGTTGACAAATAACCAATCCATCCCTAATATCACGTCTAATTGAGATAATGGCAAACAGATCAAATCAACGGAAAAGATTTGACCTTCAATAATCAATGGACAATTCAAACAGACTTTGGTGGTAATGACAGGTTTAGCAGTGGGAGTTGAAACAGTTAAGTCAAAAGGTAAAGAAGACACAGGTAAACCAAGCCTTTTCACACAGTCATATGAAATAAAAGAATGAGTTGCACCAGAGTCATACAGTATAGTTAAAGGATTACCCTCTATGAGACCTTCTCCTTGTATGAGTTCTTCGGATTCAGAGGCCTCAGCACCACTCAGGGTATAAACTCTTCCTCTAGCTTGTGGTTTCGTAGTCCGTGCAGCATTGACAGCAGGTTCAGCTTTAGGTTGGTTGCAATCACAAGAAACATGTCCAGGTTTCTTGCATCTGAAGCAGATGATCCCATTGATAGTGCAGCCTCTTGTATAGTGCTCCTTCCCGCACTTCAGGCATCTGGGCATAGACGTCGCAGTTTGACCAGTTCTTCCAGGGCTTCCACTTTGGCTTCCACCTTGTGGTCTTTATTGTTGATTTCCAGGTGGTCTGGAATAAGGCTTCTTCAGGTAATAGCCAGCACTACTGCTTCCTCCTCTTTGAGACCGAATTGGCCCAAAGTTTCTGTTTCTTGCATCACGCGCCTCGTCCAAACCTTCCACTCGGCGACAAGTGTCAACCAGCTACGAAAATTGAGTAATCTTTAGAGTAATAATAGCTCTCTTCACGTCGTGTCTCAGACCCTCCTCAAACTTTCGACACTTCCACGCTTCGTTCGGTTGATGTTTGAAGTAGGTTGAGAACTTGGACAAACTCTCAAATTGGGCAGCGTATTCACTCACAGTCATACCTCCTTGCCTCAAGCCAAGAAATTCCATCTCCTTAGCATGCCTAGAACTTTCCGGGAAATACTTGTTCAGAAACCTCTCCTTGAACACTTCCCAATTAATCGCTCAATTTTCAGCCTCCATTAACCTTCGTTCTCCGGTCCACCAATTCTCTGCATCCTCGATCAGCATGAATGTAGCATAAGTTACCTTCCTGTTGTCGGTACAGTTCATGCCCGCAAATATCTTCTCTAACTCTTTGATCCACAAAGTAGCCTTCTCAAGATCATACTCTCCCTTAAATTATGGAGGATTAGTGCAGCGAAACTCCGCCAGATTCTGGGCATCAGCAATTGCTTCCAATTGTTGTGCAGTCTGCTCTTGTTATTGAGCAGTTTATTAGTTTTACTGCAGCATTGCTTCAGCCATCTTCTGGATTGCTTCAGTTGTAGCAGTCATGTCTCCTCGACGAGCCATACCCCCTCTCAAATCAAGCTATACAAAACACAAAGAAAAGTCAAATGTATCCTTGTGGAATACCAAATACAAAGAAACACAGAGAATCACACAGCACAAATAAGACAGTCCAATACCACATGACCCAAAAGAAAACTTAAACCGGGGCTCTGATACCAAGATAATGTAACATTCCTTTTTCTTAATGTCGCGAAGAAAGGACGTCGCACCATATTATAAAGAAACGAAATAAAAATTTGTGGAAATAATAATTGCTTTGATTAATTTAGACCCGGTTCATTAATTAACACTTGATTAAATAATTTGCATTCTTGGATTGTAAAATGGTCGAATATTGAGATGCATGTACACATTTTTTTTCTTTATACAACAATAAGGAAATAATGGTAACATATAAGTACAATAGAATCGACACAGAATTAAAAACCATACATACACAATATATAGATTATATGCATCAGCCTATTTACTTACATTCCAAAATATACAAAAAAAAAAAAGCAAAAGATGTACCCACCCAAAGTTATACAAATATATCCCCATCATATACAGCAAAACGTCAGGCTTCCCAAAAAGATAAACGGTTAGCCATCAGTAGCTACCAATAGTATCAGCCCCTAAGATTGACGAGAATGGACCGTAGCCGGGTCCTCCTCAGGGTGCTCTTCGTCCGATGAAACATTCATTGAGGCGACAGAGTAACGGGCAGGAGCCCGAGCAGTGGACAGAAAAGAGTCATCACGTGTGGTGTAGTACATGTCAGCCCACATATCCCTAACGGGCATATAAAACTCTAACCAGACAAAAGCATGAAAATAAAAAATAAGGGCATCATAACGACCCCATGCCAAGGACACCGTTAGCTCTCCATGGTACACGCAACGATCCATCTGCACATTAATGTGCCAGCAATCGGGACCTCCATGAAAAGTGATCCGTGTGTAGCCCAAAAATCCACGAGGGCATGACGTCATCGTCGATAAGCATCAGTAGTAATATGGCAAGAAACCTGGAAACTCAGGAGCTTCCTCTTCCTTGCGCTCGTCTTCTCAAAAGTAAACAGATGGATAAAATACGGAAACACAAAAATACAGAAAGAGATGAGACACCCAGCTTTCATTACCAATAAGGTAGTAAGGAAACAAAACGGCGCTGGACGCCTACATATAACACAATTTACATATTTAATCACAACAACATTGGAATTAACAGTAAAGGCAGAATAACAATAATTAATTGTAATAATTACGGTAACAGGCAAACAATAGTTCAGATAATCAGACAGTTATTGAAGTAATAAGAATAGTTATAAATGCTCATGCTCAATGGATTATGAGACTGACAATTCACAATGCACAACGTACCAAAAATCCTACTCCATGGAGTTAGACATTAACATTTTCAGAGTGAATAATCAAGGAGTAATGCCAATATATCGTTAGCCTTAAAAACAGTGTGGTTCATCTCATAAAATAGTTGCACAAATGGCTTATACATGACACCTCAACAGTTGATCGCGACATAGGATAGCATCTCAGTCCAGATCGTCGGTGTGTTTGCATTGGTCTATCCCACGACCCCAGTGGAGCTACCACTGTCTATTGTGAGACACCCGCACCCCGATACCCCCAGGGCCAACCACTATGACCCTATGCTTAGTCTACTCGCACCCGCACATAGGTGTTATTCAACTCCTAGGCATACACGACCTTATAAATAATGTCCAACGGACAACACATATACATGACGACTCAATGTACATCACGTATGTTTATTAATGATGCATTCATCATAAGCATACCATCATGGCATATATATCTATTCACTTTTCAACATCAACATGTTATCATAATTCATCAATTAACACAAGTCCACATTATGGATCCACATTTGGAAAGTCTTACACTTAAGTCAATTATGAAAATTTTAGGGTAAATGCCCCTTCAAAACCGTGGCTTTCTAGGGTGCCATTATTCAATTTTAATTCTTCCACTTCATTAAGGATTATGCAAGTCTCTTATTCTTAGTCTCAAAAGATGCACCAAGGCATCATTTAACCTCAAAGTTTTCCCTCTAAAACCGTAGCCTCACTAGGTTTCCAAGTTCCAAATTTTCTTCCATTTTATACCTTTGTTCCTTGATTTCTAATCATTTAAATTTTAGTTCACCAAAATCAATCCAATCTCTTATAGTTTCAATCTAAAACCGTGGTCTCCCTTTTAAGGCATTAACCCTTAAAACTTTCCATTTATTAACTTCAATGTTATCATTCAACATTTAATTACATAAGCTTTATTTATTTGTGCACAAAAACAATTTTATACCCCTAAATTCTAGTCAAAACTGTGGCACCATATTAGGGTAGGAAATTCCAAATTTTTCATTTAGCAACCCTAACATGATCAAGCTTATTTAACACATCCAATATGTTCAAAATTACCAATCAAGCATCAATCCAATTCAAGAGTATATAAACATGCAAAATCACCAAATAAAGTTAACATGCAAAGATGGATTTCTCCATCAACAAACACACAAGGTTCCCTCACCACCAAAAATTGGTTAAAGTGAGTAATCTCCCTCTTACCTAAGGAAGAATCACGAAAATGGTCACCTTCTAGCTCCTTGGTGATTTCGGTTTTGAGCCTTCAAAATCCTAGGATTTTCAAGACAATGAATCAACACCAATGGTTGAAAAAGAATAGATCCATGGTCATCAAAGAGACCATGGAACACGAAAATGAAGAGAAAAGAGAAGAAAAATGATAACTTCACCTCAAAGTTAGAAGCTTTGCCTTGGAAGATAATGGAGGAAAGGTTGGATTTTGGAGAAACTTTCTAAATGAAAGATGTAGAGGGGGTTAAGGTGAGTGTAGAAATGGTCTTGATGAAGAGAAAAGTGAAGAAAAATGGTTGAAGGTCAATGTAATTTCGTATGGAGAAGAGGAAGAAGAGAGAAGGAGGAAAAACTTTGAAGAAGAAAAGGTTACAGAGAGAAGTGGATAGGTGAAAATGACTAAGTGTGTGAAGTGTGTAGAAACCAAATTCCCCCCCTTGGGCAAGGTGTGTGCCGCAGCAATAAGAGAGAGAAGAGGGAAAAATTTTAGCTTCCCCAACAAGCTAAGGGCAAGGTGGTCATTTGGGGCTAAAGCTTCTCAAAGAAACTTCTTAATTAAGGTACAAAATTTTGAATTAAAGTGAACTTGATTAGACATAAAGTAGATTACATTAGGATAATGTGATAGGGCATTTTGATACATGTTATTGTCCAATGGACAATTACTACAGTCGACATAAGTCAGTATTAATTTATCTGACAGATGGAATTTACACAGCGTTTTATTATTTTATTTGTTAAAATTTCTCGAAAAACATAAACCTCGTAAATCGTGTCCAGCCTCGGGTTTAGTAAGATCCCCCGTCGACGTTTCCACAAATCAAGGTTCTTAGAAAAAATATTTCATTTTCCCGGCTCCACTCAATTTGCATGCAAAACGAGGAATAATATTAAAATATTCTGCGTTCTTAGAAAAATCCAGAAAAATTCTCAAAAATCACAAATATTAGAAAATAAATATTTATCACAAAATAAATAAAATTTGGGGTGTTACAAGTTTTCTTTCAAGGATTTATAAAAGAAAAATAATAACATAAGATAAGTAACAAAAGCACAAGAAAATCAAAAGAGATCCTCTCTCTTCATGCTTTGGTCATGGCCTTCATAGGCTTAAATGTAACAATTTTAATTCACAATCAAGTAGAAAAGAAGAACAAAACAAAATCAAAGTGTAACACCCACCGTAGGGTATCACATTTTATATTAATTATTACCGAATTACCCCAAGTTATAAAATAATATTTTATAATATAAATGTGAGTTGTAAAATTTCTTGATATTGATAATATAAACTTAGCAGAATATAAAAATACCCAGATAGTATCACAAAATAATATACATCATCTACATAACATAAGTACTGTTAAACTTAAATATATACAGACGGAGTTCTCAAAAGTAATTGGACACTATCATAACTACTATATTGGCCCAAGTACACACTTATGGAGCAGAACCCTCAGACGGGTCCTCCTTGGGATCTTCCTCAGATTTCTCAGAAGATAGGAATCCTGGATGACGCATGGTCCTACAGACAAGTGTCCGAGTAGACGATACAATACTAATCTCGCTAAGGGTATGGTAGCAACCACCCTAGTACTGTCTGATAGATAATGGAAACTCCAAATGCACGTAAATATTGACATCAAAGTAAGGGTTCCCATGATAAACCCTACTTAGGGAAACAGTCAAATCTCCCATATAGATAATATACTCTCTATCTAAGTGAACATGCCAAGCCTTCGAACCCCCTCGGAACTGTAGCCTCATGTACCCAAAAAAACTCGGCATCACCATACCAAGTCAATCAACAGAAAAGAAAGGAGGTGATCCTGCCGCTTCCTCTTCTTCTTCAACGTCTTTACCAAATATAAAATAAAATAGTATAATACAACAAAGAGGTGAGACTACCAATACTAGTACCAGCATAACAGTGAAGAGATAGGAATGACAGTAATATCATACAAATATAACAAACAATAAATAAAATCATGGCATCAAACATTAATCAATATTTGACAATTACAATATCACAAAGATATAGATGTACAAACTATGCATATGCACACAGACCCAATTTCCTACTCCATGGAGCTAAAACACAAGTCGGAGAGATTGATCTAGAAGATCTGTCAGTATCATAACTGCCTCAGACCAAGTGCTATAATTTCATCATTTTTGCTCATCTAGCATTATACATGATAGTCTAGGCCAGATCTTGATTAAGAATAGTGTCTCGGTCTGAATCATCGATGCGTTGCATCGGTCTGATCCATAATACAGTAGAGCTACTAACTGTCCATTGTGAAAAACTCGCACCCCGACGCCTCCAAGGTCAACAAGTGACCTACACTATGCCTATCGCACCCGCACAAGATGTAATCCTCTCCTAGGCCATTGGCCTTAACATAGTCCATCAGACTTTTACAATACATGTTTAATGCACACAGACCAATTACAGGCCCAAATCATAATTTCACATATATGAGTCCCACACATTGGCCCAACAGTACTTCTACTATATTTTCAATCGCGTAGTCATTTTACTGCATTTTCATAACCACGTAACATTTCTGTTGCGTTTACAAATCGCGTAATTTATTTTTCAACGTTTTCTCAATCGTGTAAAAATATTTAAGCTTTTTTCAAATCGCGTAACGATTTCTCAACTTTTTTGAAATCGTGTAGCTTAAAAATCACATTTTTAAGTCACGTAAAGCATTTTTCATCATTTTTCAACTTTGTAAAATATTTTTCAATATTCTAAACATCATTTTGGATTTTCAAAAATTAATACAACTTCTAACTTCATTGTTCACATTTTCTCATTTAAGAAATCCTTTCTGTAAATTTTTCACTATCTAACATAAAATTTCCTTTTCATTGATTTAAATCAATCATTCTAGCTTAAAATTTCTTAACGCGCTCCAAAACCCAAATGGTGAGCTATACGTTAGTAAACTTCAAGTCACCAATTTATTTCTACTACATCCACTTAATTTCATTAATTCCAAAAAAGCTCTTTCTCATTTTTATATCTCAAAATCCATTAATTAAAATCCTTGAATAAATTCTATTATGCTTAACCATCTAAGTTATAGTTGAGAAACAAATTTTTGTAACAAAACACCATGTTGAAAACATTGTGGCCATGACTCTCATGGTCTTTGGAACCAAATCATTAATTCTTTTCCTTGTCTTCCTAAACATCTAGTTTTACCATTCATGAAAATATTAATTTGAAAACACCTATTTTGAGGTGTAGAGGCCGTGAGCCTCTGGTAATTGAAACCCAAAATTATTTTCCTTTCCAACATCTATCATGGCATACATGGCATATAATCATCATACTATATATCAAGCATACCATTAAAGCAATAAAAATCATATAAAGCATAAAAGCTTGAATAAATAAATTTAAAGTACATAAACACACATAAATAAAACTACACAACCATGGGAATGAATCCTCACATGAACTCACTACCCATCAAATACAAGTTCATCTCTCACCACCATACTTGGTTGATGAGATAAATCTCCCTCTTACTTTGTGGTGAAGCCTCCAAAGCTCCTTGCTTTTCTTCCTGAACTAGTCCTTCACCACCACAAGGTTCTTACAAACAAAAACAAACACAAGCATATTAGTACCTAAAGCTTGAATAGAAAGACCATGGATCAAAATATGGCCTAGAGCATGAAGATGAAATAAATAATGAAGTTCCCATAACCTTCATCTTAAAACCTTAGAACTTGATCTTGAAGAAAGTGTATGAAAATGGATGATCTAGGCTAAGGCTCCAACTACAAAGAGGCTTAGAATGATGAGAAGATTTGAGAAGTAAGGTTGATAGAAATTATTGAAGATGGGAGAATGATTTTCTTTAGCTTGGCCGTGAGGTACCCTAGAGAAGAAATGAGAGAATTTTGTGAAACCTTGCTATATGGAAATGATGGAGATGTGATCAAATGAACTAAAAGCCATCCTTTAGCCTTCCTAAGGCCTTGTGGCCGTGAGCCCCCCTTGGACACCAAGGGAGTGTCCAAGTTCATCCTAGCCACTTTGTGAGACTCCTAATAGCCATAGATTGAATCAAAGGTTAATATTCAAAGTCTTCACCTTTAAGTTTGTTTTCTATAGGTTTAGATAAAGGAGTCAACTAATTTCTAGATGCTGCTTGAAGTTTCCTAACTATGGAGTTCAATGGAAAACTAACCAAGTTTTCAATTCCATTACTTCCTAACTAAATTAAGTTAACTTAGTTAGATTTTCTAGTTTCTTTGCTAACTATCTAGTTACTTTAAGTGTAACTCATAAATCTTCTAGAAGCTCCTAGATCCTCCCAAAACCATGAAGTCCTAATGGAAAGCAAACTAGGTTTGTTCCCTTTAGTTACTACATAGGCTTAATACTAACTTAGTTTAAATTATCTAATTTCATTTAGTTACATAGTTAACTAGTCTAGCCATTTTCGTTGACCATTTTCTATTAGTTCTTATCAAGCTTCAAATATTCTAATTGGTTCACAAAATGAGTCATTACTACTTTCTCTACAGACTATTATCCAAATGGACAATAGTTACATAAATTATTACTCAATGAACAGAACATACTGCTCACAAGTCAGTAAGTATTTGTCCACTGTAAAATAAAAAATACAGTATATTTTTATTTCATAGTTAATTTCTAAAAATTAAAAGATTGTGACATGTATCTCTCGGATTCGGGTTTAGTAAGATTCCCCTGCTTCGAATAAATCAGTAAAGATTTTTCTCAGCCTGAAAATTATTATTTTTCTAACCAGGAGTAAATCACGCACAACGATCAAATACGGTCACAGAACAGTCAAAATAAATTTACAGCATACAGAAATCACAAAATATAGTCATTATCGTAAAATAGCTAAATTTTGGGGTGTTACAGCAAGGACCCCTATCGTGACATAATTCAGCCTCACATTAATTCCAACCATTTTCTCATCAATACAACATCATATCTCAATACTAACATCAATAGAAATAGGTAAGCAATTAAAACAATAAAATCCCCTCAAAGACCTCAACATGACCGTGAAAACTAAGGCACAATATAACAAGCAAATCAACAAATTTCCATTCATCAATTCATAAGGAGAAAAGACTAATTAATAGTAAGAAATTAAGTATAAAAATAACAAAAATAATCTTTTTTTTAATTTAACCTAGTTGTGACCCTCATGGTCATTAAATTTAGAATTGTAAATTCCAACACTATGGAAAAGAAGAGTTTGTTAAAAGCAAAATCTTCTACCTCAATTCCTTGCCTTGATTCATTGATTTCCCCTCATTTTCTTTCTACTTCCCCCCACTTTTTCTTACTATTTTTGCCCTTATTTTTGCTGCTAATTTTGTCTCTATCTTGGGCTATTTAGTTGTGATAGATTATGGAAAAAGGAAGCAAAGAAAACAAGGTTGAATGACCATGAAGATGGAGAGATAAATAGGTTGAAAGATGTAAGAGATGGAGTGGAAGAAAGAGAGCAATTCATGCTTTGTTTGCTATTGGTGCAACGTGAGAGAGAGAAAGAGAAAGTGACGAGAATGAAACCAAAAAGATGAGAAAGAAGAATAGAAATATCTAGTCACTTTTTTAGGTGATGGAGTAACCATTATTCTATACTGAAACTTTTGTATTTGTTACATACACTTTATTTTTTTTTTTAATTTAAGTTTTCAAGTGTTCATAAGTCTTATAATATATTTTAGGACTCATCTTAGTCCTCAGGTCCATTTTTCTATAATTTTTCATATACTGATATTAATTAAATAAGTTGTACTAACTTTCAAATTAAATCGAACCTGTAAAATAGGTAAATATGTTTGTCTTAAATTATTTTCTTTACTAAAATATTCTTCATATTCTACTTAGCATCTTCATGAAATTTCATAATTTTTTGAGTTGCTTAAATGTTCTAACTATTTCTTAGCAGTATCCTTAAAAATACCAAATTAACTCAGTTGACTCTCCAAAATTTTCTACAAATCTTATCAATTATTTATAGCTAGGAAATAATTTTTCATATTTATTTCTATCATATTAACTGATTCTACAGATACCTTAATTATTCTCTTGCACTCAGTGTTATAAATTTATACTCAAACTAGTTCAGAAAATTATCTGAATTAACAGATAATCTCTTACCAGCATTACTGAGCTACTGTAACACTGATTAGAATCATTAGTTTAGGGAGGGTGTTACAATTCTCCCCTCCTTTTAAAAATTTTGTCCTCAAAATTTGATTCACCTCATTCAAGAGTTCTGGATAACTCTTTTAATTTTCCTAGCTTCATGCTTTTGTCTAGGGGTAAGATTGAGGATCACTATGAAATTAACTAGATCAAGAAACTCATAAAAAAAACTTATTGAAAACATCTCCCTTATACTAGTAAAATATCTTGCTCGTCATCTTATGCAAATCTTATATGATAACTACCTTCCTTTTAAAATCTATGTCCTTCTGCAAAGAAGTTTCTTATACCAATTATATATATTCTACTTAAGAATGAAATTAACATCAGGTCTAGATGCTTCCAACTTTAGAATCTTTAGCCGTACAAGATTTACAACATCAAACACCTTCTTGACATAATTCCGATATAGGGTTTCTGACAGTACAACCTTTCTAGGTGTTTGTACTAAAACAAGGAACTATACCATGTCAATATTTTCATTCCTTGGAGTGTGTCTCTTATCAAATAAAATTAAAAGAATTTCAAGTCATATTTTTTGGCAAGATAATAATGAATCGTTAACTCTTTTCTCACAGACAATTGAAAAGAACTGTTTGTATCCCTAGGAAGCACCATCAAAGGTCTAGCATTAGGATACTTGTTAAGAAGATTTTGCATGAAACTGATAATCATGAATATCTTTCTAAATCTCGGGGCATAAGTTAAGATACAAGTCTTAGGATATTCACCTGCAAGGTTTTTAATAAGATAACTGAATCCTTCATCTTAATGAAGTTTCATCTGTTTTATCTACCGTGGGCATACAGAAGTTACTGTTATCATGACATCATCTTTAGCAATCTCAATTCCAATATATATGCTTTTCTTTAATATTTTATGAATTATTCACATACATTCTTATACTCCCTTTAACCTTGTACTGGAACTCAAATATGGTTTCAATTGGAACATTTTTGGAACATTTTATTGCCATTGATATACTTATCCGTTTTCATTCTAGAACTTCTAAGAGGTGTAGAAATCCTAAAGATTTCTAATTTTCTACCTTTACTTTCGGCCAACAATTTATTTAGACACATATAAATCAACGTTCGTCTTCATATAAGACCACCAATCATCTCTTGAGGCCTTGATACTTTTTGTGGCTTCAGAATGGAAAGAATAATTACCCTTATGAGCTTCATCAAAGATTTTCTTTTTAATTTCATATTCTCTTGAGACACAAGGTTTCCTTCTAAACATCATTATTCTACTTTCCATTCCTCTACAATCACTTCTAATTCTCAAGTAGCTTCATTCCATCTCTATGGTTCAACTTTAATAAACAAAGGAATCAATTTTGTTATAGTAATCTATTAGTGTTTCTAGAGCTCAACCATCACAAAATACTCTAATTCTTGCCTATTGATAGTATGTTTTTTCTCACTCCTTATGTTAACTGTCAAAGAGTTTAACTTACTACTTTGTACTAGGTAGAGTGCTTTTCTCACTCCTCTACCATGACAAGGTGCTTTTCTCACTCCCTTGTCTCACAATTCCATCTTAGCAAAGTGCTTTTCTCACTCATTTGCAAGGTCAAGGGGCTTGCCTCGCTCCCTTAGTTAGGAATTGTAATGAACTATGTAACATATCCATGTTTAGAATGAAGATGGGAGCTTAAGAAACAACAAGAAGAAAAAAAAATTTCAACACCTAACAATAAATTCAACCCACCAAGCTTAGTATTAACCTTCAGCAAAACATTAGTCAAATATTGATCATTAACTATAGTAAGAGCCATGCACTGAGCAATGATCCTGTAACACCCCAAACTTCCATGTATTAAACAGTAATTTTGACAGTTAGCAGAATTCTACTGTTTAGTGATTTCTGTGTACTGTAAAATTATTTTGAATATTCTATCTGTATATTTGATCGTTTTGAGTAATTTGCTCCGTGTCAAGAAAATAATAATTTTCGGGTCGGAAAAATCTACGTAAATTAATTTTTACTGTTTAGTCTTAATTAATTTATGTAATCTGACTTGATATTTATGATTTTTCTAATTTTTGTGATTTTATGTGTGATTTTAAAATTTTTACTGTTTGTGGGCCCCACGAGGTATATGTGGGCCTAGGTGGCCATACGTGGGCCCAGGTGGGTCCCGCAAAGTGAAAATTTTTTACGTATAGAAAAATGTGTACTGTTTAGACGGAGACAGGGGATCTTACTAAACCTGAATCTGGAAACAGTTTTAGAAAATTTCCTTTACTGTATTTTGTATTGTATTTAATTATCAAACGATAAAAATACAGTAATTGTATTTTTTTGTGAGGTTATAACAGATAAAAATAAAATTCTATATTATTAAGTCAACATTAGTGGTTTGGATATCCACTATCAATTTAATTACCGTTGGAAATTTAATCTTGATTTAATTAACGGTGGAGAGTTGATCTTAAAAGTGAATAGGATCAATTATAACCGTTGGATGGAAATTAAATCAAGGGTATAGATTTAGTCTTATAAATGACTATGACCATTATGAACCCTTGGATGTAAAATTAATCAATGGTGGAGATAGATCATTAATGACCATTGGATTTGGATTTAGATCAATGGTGGAGAATTGGTCATCAAAAATGACTACAACCATTTTGGACCCTTGGATGTAAAGTTTGAAGGTATAATCTTGACCCTTCATTTTGGAGACACATTCACTGGTTAGGATTGCAAGCCAAAAATGATCCAATGACTCAAATGAAGTCTTCTATCTATAACCTAAACCTAGTAGCTAATTTAAATCTAAACCATTCTTTTAATCAATGGTTAGGATGACTTATAGTGATGGCTATGTAATTTGGCACATTTGGAATGCATGAAGAAGGGGGGACGGTTTGGAGAGCAAGGATGAAGGGAGACAACTTAGTGTAGGCTTTTTAGGCCAAAGAAAAAAAGAATGAAGACAAGCCAAGTGTCAAGACCAATTCCTATTGATCATTAATGCTTATGTTCTTCAAACTTCACTTTTCATTCTCTCTAATGCATGCTACGGCAATGCATCCCCTTGAAGACCAAAAAAATTCATTTTTATACTTCATAATATCATTTCTTCACTTTTCCACTTAAACTTCAAGAAAACCAACCAAAGAAAATTTTATTTTCTCTCCCAAAAACAGACCATTCGGCCAAGCACTCCAATTCTCTCCTCCATCACTCTTTAATTTCACACAACCTAGTTTCTTGAATCCTTACCTTATTCTAAACAACTTTCATGTTGAAGACTTTCTCAAAATCTTCCATCTTGAAGGACTTTTACTAAGAACAAGTTCTAGAGTTTTGTTAGTGAAGTGTAAGAAAACTTCATTTATTATTTTCTTTTTCATGTTCTAAACCATGTTTGATCCATGGTTCTTCTTATTCAAGCTTGATATACTAATTTTCTTGTATTTGTTTCATGTTTAAGAACTTGTGTTAGTGGAGATCTTGTTCAAAACACAAATCAACAAGCTTTTTGGTGGTTCTTCAAGAGGTAAGAGGGAGATCCATCTCACCAACCAAGCATGGTGGTGAGAGATGGTTTTATATTTGATGGATGGTGAATCCATGTGAGGATTCATATCCATGGTCATGTAATAATTTATGTGTGTTATGTGCTTTGATTATTTTTGCCTATGTTTGATATGCTTTGCATGATTTACTTGTGTATGCATGCTTAGTATGATTTTTATTTGTTTATATGGTATGCTTATAATATGCATAATGATATATGTTGAATATATTATGATGGATGTATGTTGAAATAAGCAAAATTTTAGCTCCAAAGGCCATAGAGGAGGTCACAGTTTTGAGCTTCCAAGACTAGGTTATTATTGAAATTTTTCAAGAACTATGGAGTTAAGTTTTAGTCCTTGAACTAAAGCAAATTTTGGTAAGACATCAACCAAATTAGTGTTCACAAAAATTATATTTTCATAAATGATAAAATTGAATGATTTGAGAAGTAAAGAAATTAATCAAAAGAGTTTATTTTGCAAAAAGAGTGCACACGGTTTTTGAGTAGTATTTTCATGAATTTATTTTGTGTAGAAACAAGAATGACATTTGTTTAAGTTAGAAGAAAAATATTTCATGGTTCCAATGGCCATCTATAAGGTTTTGATAATTTAGAAAAAATGTTTTGATGTTATAAAATATAAGAATTTTTCAAATAAGGATTTTTGGAAAGGAATTAAAGTGTTGTCAAGTGGAATTTTCATAAATAAAAGAAAAAGGGATTTAAAGTGTTGAACTTTAAATTATTTTAAAGAGAATCAATTTTTAGAAGTGATTTAGAAATATAAAAGAAAAACGTTCAGTAACTTAAATTTACTAACGTAGAATTTAATTATTGGGTTTTGGAAAACGTTAGGAAATTTAAAATTTGAAATAGTAATTAAATCAATTAAATATGATTTTGTAAGATTAAATCAATAAAAAGTGATATTTGAGAAAATATATTACAGAAAAGATTTTTGATTGAGAATAGGAAAAGAATAATGTAAGAAATTATATTTTTATAAGAAACGTTCAAAATAATATTTTTAAAGTTAAGAAATATTTTATGAAGGGTAAAAACGATGAAAAACGATTTACGTAACTCAAAAACGTAATTTTTAAGTTACGCGATTTGAAAAACGTTAAAATATTTCTACGCGATTTTTAAAGCGTTTAAATATTTTACACAATCGAAATGTTGTAGAAAAATATCGCTAGGCGATTTAAAAATGAAAGAATATTTTTACGCATTTTAATACAGTAAAAAATTGTTACGCAAATTTTTAAACGTAACAGAAATATTACAAATCATTATTTACGTAATAAAATATTACGTGAATGTGAAAACGTGACAAAAATATTTTACGAATGAGAAAAAAACATGGTAATGTGATTTTGTTGTTAATTATACAGTAAACTTTACAGTTAAAATCAATATATGAATACTGTACAAGAAATTGAAAAGTTTGCTTGTAATTGGCGTTAATATACGAACGTAAAATAGTATTTGAACCTGGTATGAGAAATTATGTGATTTACCTTTGGTTGGTAATTAGTGCATTACATATGCATTAAAAATGGTCCGATAGACTGTATATGGCTAATTGCCTAGGAGAAACGTACACCTCTTGAGTGGGTGCGATACGCGTAGTGTAGGTCACTCGTTGACCTTGGGGGCATCGGGGTGCGGGTTGCTCACAATGGGCAGTTGGTAGCTCTTCTGTACCGTGGGTTAGACCGATGCAACACACCGATGATCCAGACCGAGACACTATTCTTAATCGAGATCTGATAAAGACTGTCATGTATGTGCTAGATGTGCAAGATATAATTATAGCACTTGGTCTGAGGCACGTGGTACCGGCAGATCTTTTCGATCAATTTCTCCGACCTGAGTTTAGCTCCATGGAGTAGGAAATCGAGTCTCTGTGTTCATGCATTAACATAAATGCTTACATCTGTGAGATATAATAGTTGCGAAATATTGATTATGACAATTATACTTTTTAAAATATCTGCTTAGTGTAGTTGGCATTTCCTGTAATTATTAAATGTTAATTTTGATTGATAATATGTTGATGTCATACTTGTAATATGCTGTGTTTATATAGCTTGCTGTTATGTTATCTCTATGCTACCATGTTGGTATTGGCGTAGGTGATCTCACCTCTTTGTATGTATATTTGTATATTATATTTATAATTGGCTGAAGACGTTGAGAAAGAAATAGTACAAGAAGGAGAAGAAGAACTACTTCTCACGTCTGGGGACACAGAATTTTGAGAAGATAGAGATGCCCAGCTTTCTAGGATACGTGACATTACAGTTTCGCGGAGGCCCGGAGGCGTGGCATGTTCATTTGGATCGGCAGTGTATATTTTATATAGGAGATCTGAACATTACCTACAGTAGGCTTGAACAAGGGAACCCCTATTTTAGTGTCAATATTTATGTACAGTTAGAGTTTCCACTATCCATTAGGCAGTACTGGGGAGCTTACTACCGTACTCCTAGTGTGATAAGTATCGTGTTGTCTGCGCGGACACCTGTCCATAGAGCTTCACGTAATAACGGATTCCTATCTGCTGAGGAATCTGAGGAGGACCCATCTGAGGGTTCTGCTGTTTAGTCAGACTTGGGCAATATGTGAGTCTTAAACTATGTTTAATTACTTTGAGAACTTGGTCTGTATATAAATAATCCTGACAGTACTTCTGTTATGTATAATGATGTAAATTACGTGTAATGATTGTTATGTATAATGATATACATTATGTGTGATGATGTATAATAGTTTTATTTTCCGCTAAGTTTATTTTATTGTCATCAAAGAAAAAAAAAATTTACAACTCGTATTTTACCACAACATCACATTTTATAACTTGGGGCTAATTTGGTAATCAAGTAACATAAATGTGGCACCATACGGTGGGTGTTACAGATCCTATAGATTACATTAGTATTTTCATGCTCCGATTCTAACATATTTTCAGTCACATAAAATATTATTAACTATCTAGAAACATTCTCAATCAAAACTTGTTATCTATGTATGACTCATATATCATTAACTATGGCCAAAATAGGGCAAACTTCAACCATGTTTTAAGCCAATTTATCATACATAATTTCAACATATTTCCTATTACAATAAGGCAGCCTTCTACCTTAGCAAATTGCCACCAATCAAGCTTCAAAATACTCAAATACATATAAAACACTACTACCAACAGGACAACATTTAGCTTATTCTTCCTATCACAATTTAGATCACTATTACAATTAAATAAGCATCACAAATCTGTCCCAAAATTAGGCACAAACCGCAGTTAACATCCATAAAAATTAAGTAAGAAGACTACTATAATACATTCACAAATGAGCAGCCACTAAAATATCACATAAAGACAACATAATTTTGGTCATAAACAAGCACACCTTATCATGATATTCAACTTCACATTCTAACAATTTTTGTCGTCAATATCATGTATTAAAGCAATAAAACCATCAATAGAGAATAGGTAATCAATTTAAAAGAATACATACATCTTAACAACATAACTTAACCGTGAATTATAGATAAAGTATCATTAATCAAATTCACAAAAACTACCAAGTCACTAAGTCAATAGCTGTAACACCCCAATTTTTGACTAATTACGATTTTGCCCTTATTGCGCTATTTTTTCTGTTTTCTGTGTGTTATGCAATGAATTTGACTGTTCGTTTTGTAGATCTGATTGTTTTGTGTGATTTCTTCGCCAAGAAAATAATAATTTTCGGTAGGAGAAAACCTTGTTTGAATTATTTGGAAAGGCGATCTTACTAAACCCAATCCGAATAATGCGTATATCAATCTTTTATTTTTGCGGATTTTTCGGTGTAATAAAATATTTACCATACCGGAAAATCTGTGGGACCCACGTTTGTCTTGTGGGACCCACTTTTGTTTTGTGGGACCCACGTTTGTCTTGTGGGACCCACTTTTGTTTTGTGGGACCCACGTTTGTCTTGTGGGACCCACTTTTGTTTTGTGGGACCCACTTTTAGGAAAAGTTTACCAACGTAAAAATACTTGTAAATTTCTAAATTATCTAATCAATTAATTATTATTTTTACTTAATGGATTTCCTATAGCAATTTTGTTCTAATGCATTAATTATTATTTTTACTTAATGGATTTTTCCTATAGCAATTTTGTCCTAATGTCATTAATTATTATTTTTACTTAATGGATTTTCCTATAGCAATTTTGTCCTAATGCATTAATTATTATTTTTTTTACTTAATGAATTTTCCTATAGCAATTTTGTCCTAATGCATTAATTATTATTATTTTTAACTTAATAGATTTCCTATAGCATTTTTGTCCTAATGTATTATGCATCCACTAAATTTAGCACTAGGTTATTATTAATATTATTATGCATCCACTAAATTTAGCACTAGGTTATTATTATTATTATTATGCATCCATTAATTAAGCACTAAACTATTATATATTATTATGCATCCACTAAATTTAGCACTAGGTTATTATTATTATTATTATGCATCCATTAATTAAGCACTAAACTATTATATATTTATTTATGCATCCACTAAATTTAGCACTAGGTTATTATTATTATTATTATGCATCCATTAATTAAGCACTAAACTATATATATTTTATTATGCATCCACTAAATTAGCACTAAGAGAAATGTCAAAAGGAGGGCTTCTTTTCATTAGTATTCTATGGCCATAATGCATGCTTATGCAAACCATTAAGCAATCAATAGATGTTTTATTACTTAACTAATGTATCATGCAAATTACCAAACCCATAATGGAACAAAAACATAAAAAATGGGGGCTGCACTTGGAAGGAGAGCTATTTAAGTCTTAAGGCTATCATTCACTCCTAAATCAATGATTCTATCACTCTAAACTTTCATTCTTCTCTTTCCTAACAAGAAACCAAAGAAAATTTCCTAAGTCCACAAAAAAACCACCCATTCGGCCAAGCACCACAAATCCTACTTCCACCCATCAAAAAATTTATCCAACCTACTTTTCTAAACCTAAACCATATTCTAAGAACATCTCTACGTTGTGAGTTTTTGCAAAATCATCCATTTGGAGCTTGGAAAATCACTTTGAAGTTTCTTTCCTATAAGGTGAAAATTCTTCTTTCTTGTTTCTAATTTGATTTTTGATGTTCTAAACCATGATTGATCCATGGTTTATCTTTTTATCCATAGTTCATAACTTTAAAATTTGTTTAAGCTTATTAGGATTTTTGTTGAAGCTACACAAGAATTTCTAAGGAGGAGTTCAAGGAGATTTTTGTCATCTAAATCGGTAAGAGGAGATTTAATCTCATCAACCATGTGTGGTGGTGGGAGAATGGAATTTGTTTATGGTGAAGAATCCATAAGGATTCATCCATTTGATTGCTTGATGTCTTTTTATTTGTGATTAATTTTGTGTGTATGTTTATTCTCTTGTTTATTGCAAGTATGTCTATTGCTTTATTATATGGTATGTGTTCATAAATATATGTATGTGTTTATGAGTTTATGATAATTGGTTGGATATGAATATTATGTTGAGATTTGTAAAAATGTTCCAAAGAACACAAGATGATGAGTTTATGGTTTTATTATGAAAAAGAGAACCAATGTGTTCTCAAACTTTTTTTAAAAGGATGACCTAATTTATCTAATTAAGTTAAAGGATTTTACAATGATTTTATAGATGAAAAATAATTTGAATAATGATTTTTAAGGAAAGGTGATTTTCGGCCATCATAGAATTTTTGGAGTTTAATTGATTCAAAAATTGTTTTCTAAGTGTAAATGACTTTGTTAACCTAAAAAGAATTCAATTTTTAATAAATTTTCAAGAATCAAGTAAGTAAATGAATTTTTGTAGAAGTCTAGTATATAAAAGAAATGAATTTTTGACTCTTGAAAAATATTTACTTTTGAGTTATAAAGTATGTTCATAATTTTTGAAGGGTATTTTATGGATATAACCAAACAAATGAATTTTATACAAATGAAAAACAAGTAGAAATAACTTACACGTATTTAAAACAAGAATTTTTGAAATACGCAATTGAAAAACGTTTGAAAATATTTACGCGATTGAAAAAACGTGTGTAAAAGGTAACATATTTATGAAAAAAAATGATAAATTATTTATGTGATTTATGAAAAACAACGAGTTTTACTTGTCGGGCCAAAGTGGTGGACCCTGGACGTATTGAGAAATGGTAATGCTTGTCAAGTGAAAATGTCTTGTATTTGGAAATTATCAATACCAAGGGTATTTTTGTAATTATGAGTTATGGTGGATATGAACGTATTTTGGAGATTTTGGTTCATTACGTATTTTTGAACATGCCAATTTGGTTGCAAAAGGCATTTGACCGATGAGATGAATGACACTGTGTTACGGTGTGATAAGCGAGTTGTTCGTGTGTTTGAACTTGGAGGCGTTAGTGTGCGGTATATTCCACATGTGGACGGATGGTAGCTCCTCCTGCAGGCCGTGTGTAGCGATCACACACTGATGATCTCGACAAATACTCGTCTTAATCAGAATCCATGGGGACTGTCTGGTGCGCATTGCTTGGGTCGTACACGACGTATTTGACTGTGTACCATCTACACGACGTATTTGACTGTGTGCTGTTTACACGACGTATTTGACTGTGTAACAGTTGGTTGAGGCAGCCATTGTTTTTGATGTGCAGACATGTCTTTCCGGATTATTCTCTCAGATGTTGATGTCAATGTTGATGTTATGGTTATGTTTAGCTCCATGGAGTAGGTATGTGTCTGTGTGTATTTGCATATGTAGTCTGCATTATAACATGATTGAGTTTATTTATGTTTGATATTATGTATGATCTGATAATATGAATTGTTATATTAATTGTTATATCTGTTTGTGTTTCTTATCTGTTTGTATTGTCGTTTTCTTTACTGTCATACTGGTAATGATGTAGATTGTCTCACCTCTTTTGTGTATATTTTCTCGTGTTATTATTTATGTTCGTAAAATAGTTGAGAAAGTAGAAGAGGAACAACCGCTGGATTTTCAAGTGCGAAGGAGAACAACAACCAAACGAGCGGAGGAGGGTGAGCCTCGAGATCACCCATATTATATGGATTGATTTCGACGTGGGATAACATTGACCGAGTTTTTCGTATTATAATGATTTTTTCCGAGGAAGATCCTTTGGAGAATCAAAATTTTTAGTGTTATGCTTGCCAGTTTATGGTATGGTTTTTAAACCGACGGTTCTTGTTTTATTAAATATTTTATATTATGTGAATTATTTGTACCTATTAAAAACATAATCATATGTATAATTATGGTGTGTATGTAATAGTTGTTTTATTTTATGTTCCGTGTATTTTATAATATAATGTTTCAGACAAAAAAAATATTTATTACGAAATGATTTATAACTTGGGTAAGGGTTTATATTTTAATTATTGTTTTTGATAAATGTGACATCCTCTAGGAGGGTGTTACATTAGTTAATATCGAGCCCAAGTTAGAGTCTTTTGGGGTTGTGGTTGGAGTCTGTTTTTGCTTGTGTTGTGTGATTCTCTGTGATTGGTGTCCAAAAGGATACATCGACTTTGTTTTGTCTTGTTTGATTAAAGAAGAATATGTCCGGATCTAGAGGCGAGAAGAACACGTGCGAACGCAGAACCTAATGTTGACCCGATGACTATTGCTGAGGCTATGCAGCATATGGCAGAGATGATTGCACAGCAAAATCAACGAGCAGCTCAACAGTAAGATATGACTGCTGAAGCTCTGAATTTGTCTGAGTTTAGGCGTAATAACCCGCCGCAGTTCAGAGGTGAGTTTAATCCAGAGAAGGCGAGTCTTTGGATTTAAGATTTGGAGAAGATATTTGAAGGAATGAGGTGTGCTGATAATCGGAAGGTGACTTATGCTACTTTTGTAACACCCCAAAATTTTCAATCTCTTAAACAGTAATTTTGACAGTTAACAGAATTTCACTGTTTAGTGATTTCTGAGTGCTGTAAAATTAATTTGATTATTCCGTCAGCGTATTTGATCGTTTTGAGTGATTTACTCCGTGTCAGGAAAATAAAATTTTCGGTAGGGAAAACTTTACGTAATTTAATTTTTACCGTTAGGTAATTAATTTACGTAATCGATTGGATATTTGTGAATTTTCTAATTTTTGTGATTTTATGTGTGATTTTGAAATTTTTATGGTTTGTGGGCCCCACGAGGGGTATGTGGGCCCAGTGGGTCCCGCAAAAGTGAAAAAATTTTACGCATAGAAAAATTTGTACTTGTTTAGACGGAGACAGGGGATCTTACTAAACCCTGAATCCGGAAACAGCTTTTAGAAAATTTTATTATCTTTGTGTTTTATCTTGTATTTAATTATCGGATGATAAAAAATACAAGATAAAAATATTATTTGTAGGATACAAGAATAAATATTATATCTTGTGTAGTCAACAAAGAGAGCTTGACTTAATTTATACCCTTGGATGAGAATACTTAGTTTAAATATTAACCATTGATTTAATCAAAGGTTAAAAACAAACTTAATAAAGAAGCCTTGACAATAACCATTGATTTAATCAATGGTGTGAGAATAAGCTTAGTTAGGAAGGCTTTGATATCAACCATAGATGTAATCAAAGGTGTAGAATTGTTCTTGAAAAGTGACAAAGACCATTTATAACCATTGGATTTAGATTAAATCAAGGGTGGAGATTTAATCTTAAAAAGTAACAAAGACCATTTATGAATTATTAGATGAAGAATTAATCAATGGTGGAAATTTGGTCTTCTAAAGTAGCAAAGACTAATTAGAACCCTTGGATTAAAAGTTTGAAGGAGTAATCTTAACCATTAATTTTGGAGACACATCTAATGGTTAGAATTTAAAGGAGAAAAATCCAATGGCCCAGATTTAGTCTTCTAAAATTAAAAATCTACCTAAATCCTAACCATTGAATTAATCAATGGCTAGAAATGCTTCAAATGGTGGCAAATAATGAAGACAACTTTATTGAATGCATTATGAAGAGAAGGTGATGGTTTTGGAGTGTTTAGAAGACAAAGAGAAAGCTTTTATGTCATTTTTGCATGTCTTGGTCAATGTTTCACCATAATTGATCATTATTGATCAATTTGCACTCAAGAGAATGCATTGGAGGGAGCCACGAAATTGAGAAGCTTTAGGACATAGGAAAAAGTTTGAAGACCATTATTGTCATCCTCCTTGGTCATCATTAGACATTTTCAAGAAGAAGCAAGTTACCAAGTTTTCTCTCCATTTCTCTCCTTCTTCATGTTTTTGCCAAGCACTCCAAGAGCACCTTCCATCACTCAAAAATTTCATCCAACTTGATTTTCTAAACCTAAACACCATTCTAAGAACATCTCTAGTTATGAGTTTTTCCAAAATCATTCATCTTGATCTTCAAATTCAAGCTTCAAGTTTCTATCAAAAATCAAAAATTTCATCTTTGTTCTTCAAAATACACCATTCGGTCATACTACCTAAAATCACCATCCAAGCTCTTTTAATTTCATCCAACCTTGGATCTTGAATCTCCATGATATTCTAAGCAACTTTTATGTTGAAGATTTCTTCTAAATCATTCATCTTCAAGGAGTTTCTTCAAGATCAAAGTTATTGGGTTTTGAGGTGAAGTATAAGGAAACTTCATTTCTTCTCTTATTTTTCATGATCTAAGCCATGTTTGATCCATGGTTCCTCTTAATCAAGCTTGATATGTTAATTAACTTGTGTTTTGTTTTGTGTTTGAGAAGCCCTTGGTGGTAGAGGACTTGGAAAAAGAAGCAAATCAAGAAGCTTTGGAGGATCTTCAAGAGGTAAGAGGGAGATCCATCTCACCAACCAAGCATGGTGGTGAGAGATGGTATTTTATTTGATGGATGTGGAATCCATGTGAGGATTCATATCCATGGTCATGTAATTAATTTGTGGGTGTTTATGAGCTTTGATTAATTTTCTATGCTTGATATGCTTTGCATGATTTTATAGCTTTGATGATATGCTTGATATGCTATACATGCTTTTATGGCTTTGATGGTATGCTTATATTATTTATGATGAAATATATATGTATATGCCATGACTTGATGGTGGAAAGGAAATTGGTTTTTGGCTCCAATAGCCAAGGAAGAGCTACGGTTTTGATGCCCTTGATTAGGGTTCATGTTGAAAAATTTCAAGAACAAAAGAATTGATTTTTGAGTACTTAGAACATGGTGGATTAATATAGGTGTTTACAAATTAATATTTTCATGGAAGAATAAAATTGGATTAATTTGAAGAGTATGGAAAATAAACAAAGGAATTGTTTTTCAAGAAACAAGAATACGATTTTTGAGGAATTTTTATTGATTTATTTTGTGTAAAAAGATCCTAAGTATTTTTCTAAACATGAGTTTTGAAATGAAACGACGAACGTTGATTTGAAGGATTTGTAAAGAAAGTGAAAAAGAATTTGCAAAGAAAGTAAAAACGAATTTGAACAAATGGGTTTGGTTTATGACCATCGGTATTTTGATTTTTGAAAACAAAAATTTTAATGGTTTTGTTTGTGTAAAACCATATCAATTTATAAGGAAAAATGTTTTGATAATTTTCAATAGTCATGTCCACGCGTTTTGAAGGCTTGTAATGCCTTGATTTTTATGAACAAATTGAATTTCAAAGTGAAAACGTAATGGATTTAATACGAGGATTTTGGAAAGGGAATCGAGGCGTTTATCACTTGAGAAAATCAAGTTTTTGAAAACGAAAATGTTTTCAACTTCAATTTATTTTGAAGAAGGTTGTGTTTGGAAATGATTTGGGAAAAATGGAGAATATAATGGTGTTTTGAAAATTTACTAACGTTATAACTTATTTTCAAGTTTTGAAATACGTTAGAAAAATGTTAAGTTTTGAAACGTTGATTTACATCAATGGAAAAGTGATTTTTGTGAAGTATATTTTGAAAAAGAATTTCTTGAGTAAAGAATCATAAAAATATTTTCTTGAGTAAGAAAATATACATTAAATGAAATATAAAGTTATATTATTTTGAGAAAAGTTGAAAAGGAATTTTTGAAGGTTAAGAAGTATTTTCTGTAATGAAATTGTGATGAAAAATGTTTTACGTATCTTAAAAACATGATTTTTAAGCTACGCAATTTTGAACAATGTGTTAAAAATGATATTGATTTATTTAAGTCCAAAATAATGTTTGGAATATTGAAGAATATTTTATGTGATTGAAAAATGTTGAAAAATATTTTACGTATCTTAAAAACAATTTGAAATACAGTAAAATATTTCTACGCGATTTGAAAAATGTTTAAATATTTCTACACGATTTGGAAAGCGTTTAAATATTTTACGCGATTGAAATATTGTTGAAAAATCACTACGTGATTTGAATAGTGACAGAATATTTTTACGTGATTGTGAAAATGATAGAAAATTGTTATGTGATTTGGAAAGTGTTTTAAATATTTTGAGAATGATGAAAAATGATTTACGTAACGTAAAAGAATGATTTTTAAGTTACGCGATTTTGAAACAAATGGAAAAATACTATGCGATTTGAGAAACGTATGTTTTTACGCGATTGAGAAAAATGTTAAAAATTAGTACGTGGTTTAAAAGTGCAACAAAAGAGTTACAACATTTTGAAAACGTAATGAAATGTTACGAAATTTTGTAAACGTAATTGATGAGTGTTACGGTATTGTAAAAACGTAATAAAACGTTTTGGAATTTAAAAAAAAACGTAACAAAAGTGTTACGGTATTGTGAAAATATAAAAGAAGTGTTATGGTATTGTGAAAACATAACGAGAAAAGTTTTTAGATTGTGAAAACGTAACAAAATGTTACGAGATTGTGAAAATACGGTAAAAGTGTTTTACAACTATGAAAACGTGATAACATGATTTTATTTGTTGAAAGTACAGAATGATTCTTGTTGAACCGGTGTCCATACACGCTTTGTGAGAAAATGACATATTTGTCTATGATTGGTATTTGGTGCATTATACATGCATTGGAATGGTCCGATGAGGATTTGAATATGGTGATTGCCTAGGAGAAAATACACCTCTTGAGTGGGTGCGATATGCGTAGTGTAGGTCACTCGTTGACCTTGGGGACATCGGGTGCGGGTTGCCTACAATGGACGTGAGTCGCTCTCATCAGTAAATAGGTTAGGCCGACGCGACACACCGATGATCCCGACCGAGACACTATTCTTAATCAAGATCGATAAAGACTGTCGTGTATATGCTAGATGTGCAAAAATCAAAATGAGGATTATAGCACGTGGTCTCGAGGCATGAGGTACCGAAATGATTCTTTTCGATCATTTCTCCGACCCGAGTTTTAGCTCCATGGAGTAGGAAATCGAGTCTTGTGTACATGTATAAACTGAACATTTATATCTCGTGTGATATATATTAATTGAGGAATATTGGCTATGACAATTGTTTTGAATACTTGGATGATGATGATGATAATGCTGAAGGCATTATCATAATTGTTGTTTATGATAATTGAATTGATATTTGATTGGATGATGATAGTTGATTAATGTTGATAGCATGATTTTAATATTGTATCTGTGTAATAACCATAATGATGATGGCATGATTGTAATTATGATAACTGTATGATATTGTTGTTTGTGTTATCTCCAATGTCTTGCCATGTTGGTACTTGGTGTAGGTGATCTCACCTCTTTGTTATGTTGTTTTTGCTATGTACGTATTATTAAAATTATACGAGAAGGAACGAGTTGTCTTAGACATAGCGGGTGACAAATACCTCTACGTTTGGAGACAACATCGGAGAATGACCTTGCCGACAAGGTGTTGAAATGGAAAAGATGTTTGAGGACAAGGAACAGGACATAGAACAAATGTCCGATGCTTCAAGATGGACATTCCGATGGACACTCGAGATTAGGGACAACAATAAGGAGTGGACATTCATGACTCGATGGGGAGCAAGTGTTGACAAGGAGTAGAGTTCGATGTATCAAGTTTGATACGGGAGAAGGAACAAGTATGTTAAGTTTTCATTGTTAGTGTTACACCGTGCTATTAAGTAGGACCCGTAATGGGTTTGCTACTTGTGGAAAAAGAAAGAACAAAAGAGTCTCAATTTATATTTCTCTTTAAATTGTGTGTCATTATTGGATAATGAGTAATTGAAATATGATTACCTAATATTTTCAGTAAATTTACGTGTCAGTAAAGAAAGAAGTTTTTTTAAAACCAATATTTTTATAACTCAAAACTTGTGTGAACTTATTTTTAGATTATGAGTCGGGAGTCGGAAATGTGATGCCCTAGGGAGGGTGTTACAACTTTCATGCTAAGAGGAGATGGTGAGAACTGGTGGAGAGGAACTCGGCGATTGCTACAAGCTGAGGGGACTGAGATTACTTGGGAGGTATTCTGTGAAGTATTTATGGAGAAATACTTTCCTGATAGTGCTTGACATGCCAAGGAGATGGAATTTCTTGGTTTGCGTCAAGGTAATATGACTGTGTGGATCGATTGAAATTACCTATGTCTTCTTTGAGTTTTCAATTAATTGTCTCTACACCCACTGCCAAGCCTGTTGTTATATCTAAAGTATGTCTAAATTGTCCTATTACCATAAATGATCGAGTCTTTTCAGTCAATTTGATTTGTTTACCTCTTGTTGAAATAGATATAATATTAGGAATGGATTGGTTATCTTCTAACCGTATCCTATTAGATTGTGCCAATAAAACCCTAGTTTTTCCTAAGGATGAGGATTCTGGATTTTTAACCGCCGTCAAAGTCAAATCTTTGTTAAGGGATGGAGCTCAAGGATACATGCTACTATCTTATTTGGAAGTCAAGAGTGAAAAAGATGTGAATGCTATTCCAATTGTGAATGAGTTTCCTAAGTTTTTCCTAATGATGTACCCGGCTTACCACCAGAAAGGGAAATCGAGTTTGCTATCGATCTTGTACCAGGAGCGGTCCTATTTCAATTGCACCATATAGGATGTCACCATCGGAATTGGTGGAGTTGAAGAAGCAATTGGAGGAATTGTTGGAAAAACAATTTGTACGACCGAGTGTTTCCCATGGGGAGCACCCTGTCTTTGCTAGTCAAGAAGAAGGATGGAACTTCTCGTCTTTGCGTGGACTATCGCCGTTGAATAAGGTCACGATAAAGAACAAGTACTCACTTCCAAGGATCGATGATTTGATGGATCAGTTGAAAGGAGCAACTATTTTCTCTAAAATAGATCTGCGATCCGGTTATCATCAAATTCGTGTTAAGGTAGAGGATATACCTAAAACGGCTTTTAGAACTCGTTATGGACATTACGAGTATCAAGTGATGCCGTTCGGAGTAACGAATGCTCCTGCAATATTCATGGATTATATGAATAGGATTTTTCATCCATACCTAGACAGATTTGTCGTTGTTTTTATCGACGACATTCTGATCTATTCTCAAAATGAGGATGAGCATGTTGAACATCTCAGAATAGTTCTCCAAATTTTGAAAGAGAGGAAGCTGTATGCAAAATTGTCAAAGTGTGAGTTTTGGTTGGAAGAAGTTCAATTTTTGGACACGTAATTTCCAAGGAAGGAATTGCGGTGGACCCATCAAAAATAGAAACCATTTTGCAATGGGAGAGGCCAAAGACAGTAACCGAAATCCGAAGTTTTGTTGGATTGGCCGGATATTATCGAAGGTTCATTGAAGGATTTTCTAAGATAGTTGGACCTCTTACACAACTCACAAGGAAGAGTCAAGCTTTCGATTGGACGGAAGAATGTGAGGCAAGTTTTCAGGAGTTGAAGAAAAGATTAACGATTGCACCGGTGCTAATTTTGCCAGATCCTAATGAAGCTTTTGAGGTGTATTGTGGACGCTTCTTACCAAGGGTTAGGATGCGTGTTGATGCGAACGAAAATGTGGTGGCATATGCTTCGAGAGTTGAAAGGTTCATGAGAGGAACTATCCAACGCATGATTTGGAGCTTGCTTTGCAGGTGGTTTTTGCATTAAAAGTATGGAGACATTTTCGTATGGAGTGTGTTCAATGTCTTCAGTGATCACAAGAGTTTAAAGTACTTGTTTAATAAAAAAGAATTGAACATGAGGCAGAGGCGATGGTTGGAATTCTTGAAGGACTACGATTTTCAACTCTAATACCATCCGGGAAAAGCGAATGTGGTAGCGGATGCCTTAAGTAGAAAGGTGATCAGTGTTTCTACTATGATGATAAAGGAGGAAGAATTGATCAACCAGTTTAGAGATTTGAGGTTGTCAGTGGAATTGACACCAGGAAGGATTCGCCTAAGTAAAGTTACTATTTTGAATGACTTGTTAGAGGAAATCAAGGAAAAGCAAAATGAGGATCCATATTTGTTGAATGAGAGAGAGTTTTTAAAGCAAGGTCATAAGGCAACGGTTGAGGAAGGATTTGATGGAGTCTTAAGGTTTAAAGGAAGGATTTGTGTACCTGATAATTCTGACCTAAAGCAAGCAATTTTGGATGAAGCTCATACTAGTAGGTTGAGTATGCATTCGGGTATGACAAAGATGTACCAAGACTTAAAGCGGATGTTTTGGTGGCCAAGGATGAAGAGAGATGTTGCGGAACGTGTGGCGTCTTGCCTGGTATGTCAAAAAGCAAAAGTGGAACATCAAAGACCAGCCAGGTATGTTACAAACCTTTGACTATTCCAGAATGGAAATGGGATAGGATATCAATGGATTTTGTTACCGGATTGCCAAGGACTAGAAAGGGTCATGATTCTATATGGGTTATAGTTGATAGGCTTACGAAGTCAGCATACTTCTTGCCGATCAATATCAAGTTTTCGTTGGAACGATTAACCCAAGTGTACATTAGTGAAATTGTTAGACTTCACGGTGTGCCCTTAAGTATAGTTTCTGATAGAGACCCGAGGTTTACGTCAAGATTTTGGCGAAGCTTACAAGAAGCTATGGGAACTAAGCTATGTCTGAGTTCTGCCTATCATCCGCAGACTGATGGTCAGACGGAGAGAACAATCCAATCATTGGAGGATTTGTTACGTGCTTGTGTGTTGGAACAACAAGGAAGTTGGGATGAATTTTTATCTTTGATAGAATTCACCTACAACAATAGTTTTCACTCAAGTATAGGGATGGCACCCTATGAAGCGCTTTATGGACGAAGATGTCGAACACCTTTGTGTTGGTATCAGGATGGAGAAAGTATGACCATTGGACCTGATCTTGTGCAACAGACTACTAAAAAGGTAAGAATGATTCAGGAGAAAATGAGGACAACTCAAAGTCGACAGAAAAGCTATGTTGACAAGCGGAGACGACCTCTTGAATTTGAAGAAGGTGAACATGTGTTTTTGCGTGTAACACCTACAACTGGTGTCGGAAGGGTTATCAAATCCAGAAAACTCACTCCTAAATTCATCGGACCATACCAGATCATTCGTCGGATAGGTCCTCGTAGCTCTATCAAATAGCTTTACCACCTTTTCTATCCAATCTTCATAATGTTTTCCATGTGTCTCAGATTGAGAAAATATATTCCGATCCAACACATGTCATTCAACTTGATGAAGTACAATTGAAAGAGAATTTGTCATATGAGACGTTTCCTGTTAAGTTTGAGGACGGAGAGTGAAAAACAGAACTTCGCGGTAAGATGATTGTTTTGGTAAAGGTCATTTGGAATGAGAGAACGGAGATCTACTTGGGAGCTGGAAGATAAAATGATGGAGCGCATCCACATCTTTTCTAAGGTACGATAAATTTCGGGGACGAAATTTACTATTAGTGGGGGGAGAATGTAACACCCCAATTTTTGACTAATTACGATTTTGCCCTTATTGCGCTATTTTTTCTTTTTCTGTGTGTTATGCAATGAATTTGACTGTTTCGTGATTTGTATCGATTGTTTTGTGTGATTTGCTTCTGGTAGAAAATAATAATTTTCTAGAGAAAACCTTGTTTGAATTATTTGGAAATGGCGATCTTACTAAACCCAATCCGAATAATGCGTATATCAATCTTTTATTTTTGCGGATTTTTCTGTAATAAAATATTTACCATACCTGGAAAATCTGTGGGACCCACGTTTGTCTTGTGGGACCCACTTTTGTTTTGTGGGACCCACGTTTGTCTTGTGGGACCCACTTTTGTTTTGTGGGACCCACGTTTGTCTTGTGGGACCCACTTTTGTTTTGTGGGACCCACTTTTAGGAAAAGTTTACCAACGTAAAAATACTTGTAAATTTCTAAATTATCTAATCAATTAATTATTATTTTTACTTAATGGATTTCTATATAGCAATTTTGTTCTAACGCATTAATTATTATTTTTACTTAATGGATTTTTCCTATAAGCAATTTTGTCTAATGCATTAATTATTATTTTTACTTAATGGATTTTCCCTATAGCAATTTTGTCCTAATGCATTAATTATTATTTTTTTTACTTAATGAATTTTCCTATAGCAATTTTGTCCTAATGCATTAATTTTTTTTTTTTTTTAACTTAATAGATTTCCTATAGCATTTTTGTCCTAATGTATTATGCATCCACTAAATTTAGCACTAGGTTATTATTAATATTATTATGCATCCACTAAATTTAGCACTAGGTTATTATTATTATTATTATGCATCCATTAATTAAGCACTAAACTATTATATATTTATTTATGCATCCACTAAATTTAGCACTAGGTTATTATTATTATTATTATGCATCCATTAATTAAGCACTAAACTATATATATTTTATTATGCATCCACTAAATTAGCACTAAGAGAAATGTCAAAAGGAGGGCTTCTTTTCATTAGTATTCTATGGCCATAATGCATGCTTATGCAAACCATTAAGCAATCAATAGATGTTTTATTACTTAACTAATGTATCATGCAAATTACCAAACCCATAATGGAACAAAAACATAAAAAATGGGGGCTGCACTTGGAAGGAGAGCTATTTAAGTCTTAAGGCTATCATTCACTCCTAAATCAATGATTCTATCACTCTAAACTTTCATTCTTCTCTCTCCTAACAAGAAACCAAAGAAAATTTCCTAAGTCCACAAAAAAACCACCCATTCGCCAAGCACCACAAATCCTACTTCCACCCATCAAAAAATTTATCCAACCTACTTTTCTAAACCTAAACCATATTCTAAGAACATCTCTAGTTGTGAGTTTTTGCAAAATCATCCATTTGGAGCTTGGAAAATCACTTTGAAGTTTCTTTCCTATAAGGTGAAAATTCTTCTTTCTTGTTTCTAATTTGATTTTTGATGTTCTAAACCATGATTGATCCATGGTTTATCTTTTTTATCCATAGTTCATAACTTTAAAATTTGTTTAAGCTTATTAGGATTTTTGTTGAAGCTACACAAGAATTTCTAAGGAGGAGTTCAAGGAGATTTTTGTCATCTAAATCGGTAAGAGGGAGATTTAATCTCATCAACCATGTGTGGTGGTGGGAGAATGGAATTTGTTTATGGTGAAGAATCCATAAGGATTCATCCATTTGATTGCTTGATGTCTTTTTATTTGTGATTAATTTTGTGTGTATGTTTATTCTCTTGTTTATTGCAAGTATGTCTATTGCTTTATTATATGGTATGTGTTCATAAATATATGTATGTGTTTATGAGTTTATGATAATTGGTTGGATATGAATATTATGTTGAGATTTGTAAAAATGTTCCAAAGAACACAAGATGATGAGTTTATGGTTTTATTATGAAAAAGAGAACCAATGTGTTCTCAATCTTTTTTTAAAAGGATGACCTAATTTATCTAATTAAGTTAAAGGATTTTACAATGATTTTATAGATGAAAAATAATTTGAATAATGATTTTAAGGAAAGGTGATTTTCGCCATCATAGAATTTTTGGAGTTTAATTGATTCAAAAATTGTTTTCTAAGTGTAAATGACTTTGTTAACCTAAAAAGAATTCAATTTTTAATAAATTTTCAAGAATCAAGTAAGTAAATGAATTTTTGTAGAAGTCTAGTATATAAAAGAAATGAATTTTTGACTCTTGAAAAATATTTACTTTTGAGTTATAAAGTATGTTCATAATTTTTGAAGGGTATTTTATGGATATAACCAAACAAATGAATTTTATACGAGTGAAAAACAAGAAAATAACTTACACGTATTTAAAACAGTAATTTTTGAAATACGCAATTGAAAAACGTTTGAAAATATTTACGCGATTGAAAAACGTTTGTAAAAGGTAACATATTTATGAAAAAAAAAATGATAAATTATTTATGTGATTTATGAAAACAACGAGTTTTTACTTGTCGGGCCAAAGTGGTGGACCCGACGTATTGAGAAATGAGCTTTCAAGTGAAAACGTACTGTATTTGGAAATTATCAATACCAAGGGTATTTTTGTAATTATGAGTTATGGTGGATATGAACGTATTTTGGAGATTTTGGTTCATTACGTATTTTTGAACATGCCAATTTGGTTGCAAAAGGCATTTGACTGATGAGATGAATGACACTGTGTTACGGTGTGATAAGCGAGTTGTTCGTGTGTTTGAACTTGGAGGCGTTAGTGTCGATATATTCCACATGTGGACAGATGGTAGCTCCTCTGGGCCGTGGTAACTGATCACACACTGATGATCTCGACAAATACTCGTCTTAATCAGAATCCATGGGGACTGTCTGGTGCGCATTGCCTGGGTCGTACACGACGTATTTGACTGTGTACCATCTACACGACGTATTTGACTGTGTGCTGTTTACACGACGTATTTGACTGTGTAACAGTTGGTTGAGGCAACCATTGTTTTTGATGTGCAGACATGTCTATCCGGATTATTCTCTCAGATGTTGATGTCAATGTTGATGTTATGGTTATGTTTAGCTCCATGGAGTAGGTATGTGTCTGTGTGTATTTGCATATGTAGTCTGCATTATAACATGATTGAGTTTATTTATGTTTGATATTATGTATGATCTGATAATATGAATTGTTATATTAATTGTTATATCTGTTTGTGTTTCTTATCTGTTTGTATTGTCGTTTTCTTTACTGTCATACTGGTAATGATGTAGATTGTCTCACCTCTTTTGTGTATATTTTCTGTGTTATTATTTATGTTCTGTAAAATAGTTGAGAAAGTAGAAGAGGAACAACCGCTGGATTTTCAGTACGAAGGAGAGCAACAACCAAACGAGCAGTTTGAGGAGGGTGAGCCTCGAGATCACCCATATTATATGGATTGATTTCGACGTGGGATAACATTGACCGAGTTTTTCTGTATTATAATGATTTTTTCCGAGGAAGATCCTTTGGAGAATCAAAATTTTTAGTGTTATGCTTGTAGTTTATGGTTTGCTTTAAACCGATACGGGTTCTTGTTTTATTAAATATTTTATATTATGTGAATTATTTGTACCTATTAAAAACATAATCATATGTATAATTATGGTGTGTATGTAATAGTTGTTTTATTTTATGTTCCGTGTATTTTATAATATAATGTTTCAGACAAAAAAAAATATTTATTACGAAATGATTTATAACTTGGGTAAGGGTTTATATTTTAATTATTGTTTTTGATAAATGTGACATCCTCTAGGAGGGTGTTACAATAGCTAGCTGTGATTCACAAGTACAAATTCCATAAAATCTATTAACCAAAAGTTCACAAAACACACAAGAACCATAATTGTGAACATGCACTCAAACACACATGGTTCACCGTTGACCAAAGAAAATCATAACCAAAGAAAATCGATAATCAAGTGTGAACAACAAGCATAAGTTAATATAGTTTAAAGTCATAACATAAAATAACAAAACACAAAAGTAAATTAATTTAAAGTCAATAAACTTGATTCAGCCATGACTTTCCTCATTTCAATTACCATAGAAGATGAAGAATAAAATAAAGTAAATAACCCCTTTTTGGTTCAGTTCTGGCTGTGAGCTTGTGTAGCTCCATAGACTAGATTTCAAACTTAAAAATCAATAAGGAAAGATGAGCAAAAACATTAGCAAGGAACCTCTATGTCATGGTAATAGAAATTTCTCTTTACTTTCTCAATAAAGTTGTCATCTCTCTAAATATTTCTTATGTTTTTTGTTGGCAGTTGTCCTGCCTCTACAAGTACGCCTAGTCGATGCCCAAGTCTCCTGTACACTCTATACATTATATTGAGTTGATCAGGTTCAATATTATGTAACAGTGTGACAATCAATCATAAACATACAAACTCTAGGCCGTTATGGAATTCTATCTATGCATCTCATCATTAAGATGAAACAAATGCATAACAAATGTAGCTAGTCCATACCCTGGCTCAACAGAATGAACTGTTCTGATACCAAAATGTAACAATCTAATACTAATACTAATGACATGTCTAGAATCATGCCTCGGTATTTAGCATTAGTGATATCACTTTAAAACTATTATCAAGTTTAATAAAACAACCCTAGATTATACGAAATACGAGCCTGTTACCTGTTTAATCATACATATATATCGAAAAGACCCTTATACGAATACATACTTCTTAATGTAAATAATACATAAAATGCCTCTATGGCAAAATATATTCAAACTTTACATATTGCTATGACTAATAATTGCATCTAAGTTTTTCTTCTTCGATACCAGTCTTCCTTTCTTCAAGCCGAATCTTCGTTGTTCTTGAAAATAATATGGAAATACAAACATACGGAATGAGAATTCAAAGAATTCTCAGTAGTTTATTAAAAACATGGCATCGTAATATTTCTAGTTATTTTGGGGAAAGCATATCATATGTTTAAAATTTAACATGAATATATTTATATAAGTTAGAGAGGTGGCAAAAAGCCAAAGTTAGTTTTCTCTTTTCCCGAAACAAAGATTTAATTATTATCCTTAATAAGAATCATTTGCATAATTTAATTAATCAAACAGTTTCAAACTCAATTCAGTATCTCAATCAATTCAAGCAATAATACTAAGTATACATAATTTACATCATATATATATTCATCTTCTGTAATAAAACCAAAGATAACAATAATCCATTACAATTATAATATCTCAACATAAACACTTTAAATCATTCTTTCGAGATACCCCCAAGTCAGGCATTAACCATGGTCCTCATTAACTTGATTCTAAAAATAAGACAATTGCCCATACAATTGTTATTTTATGTTATGCATGATGATATATGAATATACCTAAGAAATGCCTTGATATATGCTTGTGCAATGTTAATAAAAAATATATTTTATTTTAAGAAAACTCATGATATTTGCATATTCCTAAGACAACCTTTGGTCTTTGTATTTTCTCTGGGTAAAATGAGGTATTAGGAAAATATTTGTTCCTTGACCTCCCTCATTAAGGTACTAGGAATCCCTTTGTTCCACAACTTCCCTTAATATGATAACCCTGGCTTTATAGGCACCTTTGACTCAATCCAAATATGTGGAAATAGCAAATATCAAGTTTGAAAACAAAAACATGTAAGAATGTTTTTAAAACCAATCCTCCATTCACTTTTCACATAACATACTTTACCTTGCATCATTATAAAGCATAATCTCAATCATCAAACTTTTCATTCATATAATACATTATGCTTGTAGAGAGGGAGTGGTTCATTTCGCCTCAATATACTCTTGTCCTTTGTTTATTTTGCATCCCAACATTATGCTTATCAACCTTACTAATTCATATACATCATTCATTCCATACTCAGTACATGCACTAATTTACATATAATTCCATTCAATCATCTCAAATTCTAAATAGAGAGTGAGTAATTCATAACATAACGAATGTCATTCCTCATCCATTATCAAATCATAACATAATTCTTTTCATGAACAATATACCATTCTATTATTTTATACAAGATACACAATCATAGCATAGTGTTTCATATCATACATTGTGTAAAATCATTCCATACAAGGTACTTACAATGATTCTCATATTTATATCAATAACTCAACTTTGTATACAAAGTAGCAATACAACTTCAAATTTAAGTTCAACTTGAATAATCAAGGAACAATACATTTTTTTTTATAAGTAACAAATGCACATTACCATTATTTTAAGAAAACTTTCTACATAGTTTAAGCATTTAAGCTTTGCATACTTCATGGGATTTACCACACTTGTTTAAATACATAATTCGGCATTTATGGCCAAAACAAACGCTTATGCATTTAATTACACAATACCAAAATTCTTGTACTAGGATTTTCCATAAATCTTTTTAGTTTCTTAAATGACCATTGGTAAGCATAATTAATTAAAAACAAGTATAAGTAACTATACAGAAGACATGGCCAAGACACTCATTCATGGCCAAGACACTCATTCATAACCAACTTCGTAATTTCTTTAATCAATTGCCAATGTATGACATAAATACACTCAATTCTCAAGTCACAACAAAGGCAGCCATAGCCATGATTTCCTCCACTATTCAAGCAATAATTACATGTGGAAATGCACTAGAATTCTGAATTTTCTGGGCAGCACTCTGCCTTGACAAATCCAACCACAAAAACCACCATTTCAAGCATAAAAACATCAAGTTTTTGGTCTGAAATAAGTAGCAAGCTGCCATGATCATTGCACACCATTCAAGTTACAATTTCAAGCATTAAAATATAAAAAATTTATGATCAAAACAGGGCAGCAACTACCTTGATCATTCATCCTCAAGAACAATAAAATTTTATTATTTTTAACATCACAAACTCAACATAAGAATCAATAGGAATGGAGAACAAATTAAAATAAATAAATCACCACCTAAACATGAATTAGCCTTCAGTTATACACCCGAAAACATAACTAAAACATAAGTTTTCTATC
This sequence comes from Ormosia emarginata, assembly GCA_029884605.1. NCBI lineage: Eukaryota > Viridiplantae > Streptophyta > Magnoliopsida > Fabales > Fabaceae > Ormosia > Ormosia emarginata. The sequence continues at coordinate 28,739,742 of JAQQTP010000079.1, read as the reverse complement.
AAGGATTTATAAAAGAAAAATAACAACATAAGATAAGTAACAACAGCACAAGAAAATCAAAAGAGATCCTCTCTCTTCATGCTCTGACCGTGGCCTTCATAGGCATAAATGTAACAATTTTAATTCACAATCAAGTAGAAAAGAAGAACAAAACAAAACCAAGGACCCCTACTGTGACATAATTCAGCCTCACATTAATTCCAACAATTTTCCCATCAATACAACATCATATCTCAATACTAACATCAATTGAAATAGGTAAGCAATTGAAACAATAAAATACCCTAAAAGACTTCAACATGACCGTGAAAACAAAGGCACCATATAACAAGCAAATTCACAAATTTCCATTCATCAAGAGAGAAGACTATGAAAACATGACTGATAGACGATGACCGGCCGGCGGTGGCCGACTTGTGTCAACTGACAACAAGTAATAGTAGTGATGTATAAAAAAAAATACATAAAACAAAAAAAAAATGTAAAACAAAAAAAATTACCAAAAAAACTTGCTATTAATGATAAAATAGAAGATATATCATATACTTGAAGATAAAAAATATATAATAGTAATGACAGTACTTTCTTATTGGCTCAACTTAAAACAACATAAAAGATAAAAGAGGATTATTATTTGTAAATTAAAATAATTACATTACTATTTAGATTTTATTTATTTGAGAAATAAAAGAGAAGAGAATATATGTGTTGAAATGTATATTCTATTTGTTTTAATATACTTAAAAAAAGTTACGTAAAAATAATGTAAAAAAATAATATATAAATATTATTAATAAAAAATAAATATTACCTTAAAAATGGTGTAAAAGATTGTTAAAAAAAATGACGTAAACGAAATGATGGAGAAATATCATTACTCAAAATAACTCAGATAAATATTGCCTTCCCCTCTTTCTCCCGTCTTCCACTTTCTCTCTCTACCTCTTATTCATAAGATCTTCCTTGCTTTCACTGCTTTCAAAAGCAAATCTGAAGCTGCACTTGTTCATCCTTTATTTATCCCTATCTACACATATTTCCTTGTCCCTTTCACTGGATCTGTGTATCTATCCCTTCTGCATCTGCTTCTGCACAATACAGCACATACACCTTCATAAACCATACCCACCCGTTCCTCTGCTCTTTGAATTGTGTGCAAGCTAGCTAGGTTTTTTTGGTTCCATTGGGGCTGTTGCTTCTCCTACAAGATCTTATCCCACCCCAGCTTAGGAACTAAGCTAAAAAAAAAATTAATCTTTCTCAAAAAATTCTGAGAATTTTTCTCTGGGATAAAGCGACCAGTCTTTTTGATAATGATTCCCCAGCTTCTGATATCCTTGTGACTTTTTATCTTTTCACAGTGACGTAGTGATTGACCCAGATAAGCATATATATTATAATAATGGATTCCAATACCCATTTGTGTTATCAACTCCAACAGCAACAACAGCGCCAACCTAATTCTGGGTTGCTTCGTTTTCGTTCTGCACCAAGTTCACTTCTTGCAAATCTCACACCAGCTGCTGATTCTGCTATCAACAAGGGCAACCTCTGGGAGGCTCTTGAATCCGAGAGATTGGTTTCTAGATTTGTGAGTTACAGTACTGACAGCAGCAACGATATTGCTTCTGCTTCACCTAGCTTCCAAGAATTCGAGGACAATAAGCCTTCTTCTAAAGCTCTGGGCCGCATGAATTCTCAGCAGGGCTATGGTGGTGGGTTACCCCCTCATTATCCGAGACATGGTTCTTCTACTTCGAGTTCTGCCATGGATGGTTCTTATGGGTTGGTGGGTTCAATGGGAATGGATCACGAAGCACACCAGAAGAGCTTTGGTTCCCATCTTCTCAGGCAGAGTAGCTCCCCTGCTGGCCTTTTCACCAACAATATTTCCTTTCAAAATGGTATTGTGCTTGTTCTGTTCTGCTTCCTCTTTTCGTTTGATGGTCTTTGTAGGCCACATTTTTTTTGGAAAATTTAATGTTTATATTTATGCTTTTGGAAATAGAATTTGTAGTTGTGAAAAAGAGCAGAGAATTTACAATCTGAATCTCTGCATTTTTTGGGATTAATAATCTGCTGAGTATTAGCTGCTAGCTATGCTGAACTGAATTACAGTTACAAGCCTCAAAATTCTAGTATATGAAATTAGAAAATAACGATGCTGGTGGGGACATTTTTATCCAAGTTATGATTGTTTAGAATCTGATGATCGAAATTTTCTATACCTAGGAGGTAGATGAAACCTCTGAAGTCTCAAACTCTTCAGTGAGTGTAATTTACCTATGCTTTGCATTTGTAGTGTTCAGCTTAACTCTTTCATGCTTTAACCTTTCTTTTGCCACTTGGTGTAATTAGAGACACAAGATTGGAAATTTAAGCTTATGTTTTACAAACATTTGTAGTAACTTCAATTTGAGGATCCAAATTCCAGAACGCTATGGCAGAACATTTCAAACCTTATTTCTTATGTTATTAAGACGAATTTATTCATCCTTAGTGGCTACTGTGAAGTTATATATTTGTAAATTTCAGGGTTTGCCACCATGAAAGGTGTTGGAAACTTTGGTGCGGTGAATGGCAGTAATGGTGAACTTAGACAATCTATTAACAGATTGAAGAATCAGATTAGCTTCTCATCAAGAAGTGCTTCTTCCTTGGGAATGTTGTCACATATCTCTGAAATAGGGAGTGAGGACATTGAGACATCTAGCCCTGATGATGGGAGACAGGGAGGTAGCAATGGTGATGCTCGACATTACGGCCCTGGATTCTCCTATGGTTCTTGGAATGGTACTCCACAACTCTCAGAAAATCTCAATGACTTGAAAAGAGGGCAAAGTAGTAATGAAAAGTTATTTTCTGATGTTCAGGTATATATATGATGCTCATTTTTCTTTTAAGTTTCATTTCTTGTTCTTAATAAAAATAAATTGTTATACTCAGAATGGAGAGCTAGGAAATCAAGTTCATTTATTATCGCATCACTTGAGTTTGCCAAAAACTTCAGCAGAGATGGTTGCTATGGAGAAGTTGCTTCAGTTCCCAGATTCTGTTTCTTGTAAAATCAGAGCAAAGCGGGGGTGTGCTACTCATCCTCGAAGCATTGCTGAAAGGGTAGGATTTTGTCTATATGGGAAAACACATTATTTTTACTAACTATAATGGAATGATGTAATTCTTAGTCCTTTCCTCTGCCAAAAGCAATGAGGAGCATTATTGAGGCTACGTTGAATTCATGAACTAATTTGTAAATGATGATTCTAAGAAGTAATTATTTTCAGGTGAGAAGAACTCGGATCAGTGAACGAATGAGAAAATTACAAGAGCTTGTCCCAAACATGGACAAGGTAAGACACATCAGGACACGTTTGACCTTGGAATATATAATGGTTTATTTGTATTTGGAAAGTTAACATTCTTCATGTTCTTATCAGCAAACCAACACAGCAGACATGTTGGACTTGGCTGTTGAATACATTAAACTTCTTCAGAAACAATTCAAGGTACATAAGGAGAGAATTTGATTGAGATTGCCCACCCTTATCATCTTGTAATTATGATTTTCATTTTTTTGGTAATATCATGTAATTAATATTAACTCGTTCATGTTTGCACTCATTTTTCTATTACTTGCAGACTCTAAGTGAAAAACGGGCAAACTGCAAATGTATAAGCATGCAGAAGGCAGATACAAATCAAATTGCTTGACCTTCTTTACATGCAATACAGACAAATATGTAAAGATGGCTAGGATCGGGTACTTTTACCTTCATGCTGAAAAATAAACAGAAAGAAAGAAGCTAACACAAGCTGCTATTATCTTTGTTGAGTGTAACACAGAATGCTAGCTTGTAGCTCTTCACCACAACGTCAAGGTTCTTTGAGCTAACAACAGGATTTCAATGACACAGTCAATAAATCAAATAATATATTTGTAATTTTGTATAGCAAAGTTCTATTAAGTGTATTCCTTTTAAAGAAATGTACTGTTTTTTTTTTTTCTAGAAATGTTGAGTTTTTGTTTTTGGCTACTCAGAAATGTGAAAGTTTTTAATTTACAAAGCATTTAGATGAGGTTTATTTGTCGCTTCTCATTGAATTGGTGTAGCATATATAGATGGATTCTGCATGGCTATTGATGGAGAGGATTTCGATTGTGACCGTTAAAGGATGAGTCGCTTATTGCGACCTGTAAAGTGACATTGTCTCATTGATGATTGATTTTGACCTGAGACTTGTCTTGAGAGGAAAAAGTTGACGCCCGCCTTCATTTATGACCAACTACAAACTACCTGCAATGCATGACCCATTCGCTGATTTTCTCCCGCTGCGTTCAACCTTAGGTCCTATTCCCACCAGTTTCCTCGTCAGCAGGGGTGGGCAAGAAAATTATAAACCGCAACAAACCACGAAGCACCAAACCCAAAAGAACCTGAACCGTTGAAACCGGTTCCATACAAATCCGGTTTTTCATGTATGAAAGCAGTGCAGTTAATTGTTTGAGATATGCAATTCGGTTAACCACGTTTAACCTAACCGAACCATATGCACAGAAACCTTTCTTTCTCTTCTTCTGCTTCTTTTACTTTTACAATAGTCCTCTCATTGGGACACTCCAGACACCAATCCACCACCGCCGGCAATAACACTAACGATGAAATCAGCCACTGTCTCCGATGGCCTTCCGTTGTTGTTGGGTCAAGTCGTTGCCAAGCTTAGCAATTCCAGAATCGCCCTAACGGCCTGTGAAATAAATCTTCATCCTCCAACCATTCCAACTCTGAGTCACCACTTGCTCAACTTGCCCAGCTTGTAAACCTCCACCACCGCCAGCAAGGTCAAGAAGGCGTTTTGCTTGAAAAGCCTTGGCTTCGGTTGGTGTTCGAGTCCAAGCGGTCATTGATGATTAGAGAGCTCTCGAGAAATCAGATCGACGATACAAGAGCGAATCCAAGTGCAGGTAGAGCCATTCATCGATTTGTGTTTCTGCTTCAAATCCAAGCAACTCAAGTGCAGATCAACAACGTTTTTGGTGGTGCCACCATTCTTCGGTCAAAGTTGTTATCGACCAAGAGAAATTCTTGCATAAACTTACAGTACTTAAGTTGGGTGCACTGGTCTAATCAACACTTAACATTTTTAAAGAGTTTTGTGCTTTTAATTGTGTGATACAAAACTCTATGAAAATATCAAGTGTTGATTGGTCTGGTACACCTAACTAAGTGCTCTGAATTTATGCAAAAATATCTCCTCGACCAAGACCTCCTTTGTTCTTAACTGTTATTTTTTAATTTTTAATTTTAGAAAAGAAACAATCCACCAATTAACCAGACTGGTATAACCAATTTATTTGATGTGTCTTGGATGTTAAAATTAGTCATTTCAATAAATATAGAAAGTATACAATATAAAATTGTTAAAAAGCAGTCAACCAACATTAGTAATATTTTGACAACTGGTTCAACTAAGATCACAAGTTAAAGAAAACCATGTCAACAGAATGAAGGATTCGACATAAATTGAGTGTTAGAAGACAAGCGAATTTGACAAAAGAACAAGAAGTAAATCGTAAAGCTTCAAAAGCAAAGTTTTAAATTGTTGTTGAAGTGAAGCTATGCAAGAATGTCGAAGCCATGCAAGTGAAGGTTTGTCGATGTCGAAGCTTACGATCGGTGAAAAATAGTTTGCAAGCTAAAAGAAGATCATGGTGGGATCCATCACTGAACATGGGTAATTCCCAAAGTTGATGCTGAAAAGGTAAGAACGTGGTATCATGGGAAGTTAGAAGCTAGAGAGAAGAAAGAAACCACCACTACTTAAGGTGGTTACCACGTGGAAAGTCATGTGAAAAATTAAACACATGCTAGAAATTGCATGATTGCCAGGAGGCAATATCGTAGGGCTATATAGTTTAAAATTTAAGCATCAAAGGGAGATGTTGGTTGCCTATAGATAGAAGATTGAACGAAGTTCAAAAAGCTGGTCCATCTACTTGCAACACACCCTATACATCCTATAGTTCCTAGGTCTCTAGTGTGACACTCACAGATTGATGGATTGATAGGTTATCAGTCAAGTATGGCCACCACTTTCAATTCACATGTCTCTTTATGTTTTAGTTTGTTTATCATTCATGTAATCTGTACCTTTTACATTCCAGTTAATGTAATTACAATTTCAGTTCTTTCAAGTTCATACATGTTCTTTCATGTTCTTTGTTGTTCATTTTTCAAGTTCTTTCTTGAATCTACATTTTTCTTGTTTTCAAGATTAATTTTCACTCATTTTACTTTCTGTAAGTTCCTTTTAATCTTTTTCCAACTTAGTGCAAATTTATGCTTTCTACATTTACTTTATGCATTTTGTTTGTTCTTCGTGTTCTTTAAATTTTATGCATTTCTATACTTTTTTCTACTTTAATCTTCACTTGAACACACACAACATTCCAAAGATGTTTTTGTCAGCACATTGCATTGACATTGACATTTATGGAATTTACTTTCTGCCATTTACATTCTGTCAGTTTACTTTCATCAAGTTTACTTTTAACAGTCATTTTTATCTTTATGTCAAGTTTACTTTCGACATTTCCTTTCCGTTGCTTTACTTCTAGTAAGTTTATTTTGGACTTAGATTTAATTGTGGGTCAGACTCATAACAGATGAGTCTAGGATTGCACAACTTACCTTGCTACTGCTCTCACTCACTTAAGGCAGTCAACTATTATAAATAGCACTGCTAAGGGACTGTCAGTGCATGCATTATAAACCATGGCCACACTTGATAGACACACTGAGTGAGAGAGTGATAAGTTTCTTTTCTTCTATTCACAGCTAGCACTGTGTGAGAGAGGCGTAACTCTTTTTTGCAGACGTTGGACATTCGTGAGTCTGTTCGTGTGGATACCGCAGAGACATCGTCGTTGTTACGGTGCTGGTGATTCACGCCACTTATTTTGATCACGCTTCAAGAGGTAAACAATTTTAAAAACTCAGATTATGACTTTCTTTCACATGGATCCTTGGTGGGAATTCTACTTTTCGCTGCGTGATGTATCCACAATTCCCAACGGTGGTATCAGAGCTACTTGCGAAACCATGATTCAGTTTTTCTATTTTTGTTTTGTATGAGATAACATGATTGCTATTCTGTTTTTAATAAAAGATATGATCTTTAATATGTTATTTCAGAAAACGAATGAAAACCTTTGCGAAAACATATTTTGTTTTATGTGTTGTATGCAAAATTGTGATGTTGTTTTCGAAAACCATAAAGTTGTTTATATGTTCTGTGAAAATCATTTTGTATTGGATGTATGTTTTGCGAAGCTTTCTAGTATTTATGTGATACGTACAACGTTATGCACAGTTGTGCAAAGCAAGGGTTATGGAATTCCTTGTTCTTGATGCACGACGCAAGGGTTAGGGGAACCTTGTTCTTGGTTTGCGGTAACAAGGGTTATGAAATCCTTGTTTCTGCACAAGTGGTGCGATGCAGGGGTTTTGGAAACCTTGTTCCTGTTTTGCAGCAGTGGCATCAAGTGTTGATGTCGAGCCATCAAGGAGACGCAAGAGGTTCAAATGTTGAACAACGGCACAAGGGTTCCCCGTGGTGCATGAAGTGTTCATGTGTTTTCAGGTTTAGGGTTCTAGTGTTGATACCCTACTCGTCGAGGCGCTGCCCTGAACCCTATGCTCTCTCTACGTAGAGTGTCTTTTCTAAGGCGCGATATTCAAATCTATTTTTATAACTCACAAAATAATAATTTGTTATTGCTTTGTGCTTATGTGTACTTTGTGGTGCATGGTTATGGCCTTATTTCTCTTTTTATGCTATTTTGGTTATTTTAAAATACAATCTGCGTGTCATGCCTTTTCTATCTACATTTTGATTGTACATTCTCTTCTCACCTAACTCCCCTCAAATGTAGAAGAGGCTTCTATATAATGTAATCTTGATGTGGAGGTATGAAGGCGGCATCAAATAACGACATTGGTGGGAGACGCTTGTGAAGCTGGTTCGCTCCCTCGTTTTAGTTAATGATTTTCTCTTAGGGGCTATAACTATGTCACATTTATTATATGCTTTATATGTATGAGATGTGTGGATGATGTTTATGGTATGATAAATAGCTTAATAAATGGTGAGATCTAATAATAATAAAAATTCCCTCAAAAGCAAATATTAAGTCATTATGTGATGCCTTCCAATGCGTGGCACTTGTCAAGACTAGTATCAATTAAGTGTAGGTCTGCCAAAGTAGGGTACCTTTATCTATATTAGTAAGACGCGATGGGATAATGGTAATATCCAACTGCCAACCATTGGGTCTAACTTAACTAGGCCATTTTAATAGGATTGAAGGCTTAGAGGCATAAAGTTGGGCTTTAGTCCATTGGATGGATTAGAATAAAGGTTATTCACCCAACTATCCAAGAGTTACATATGATGTAATTAAAAAGAGTTTTCTACCTAAATAACTGAATTTTGGGTGATCAGCCAAAGCTGACTCAAAGTTAGGTGAAATATGGATCTTGGCCCACTAGGAATTCTTACGATGGGATTTTTCGAGTCAATGCTGAGGGTCATTGATTTGAATAAAATAGTGGGAGGCATATTTAATTAAAGACTTTGTTAAATATGTTTGTGGCATGATACTTATATTTTGCATATTTCTATTGATAGATTACCATGGCAACAAACACTTCAAGTAACTTATCATTGCGATCAGTCCTTGAGAAGGATAAGTTGTCTAGGACAAATTTCCTAGACTGGTACAAGAACTTAAGGATTGTCCTCAAATAAGAAAAAAAGTTGTATGTTATAGAACAACTTGTTCCTAAGCCACCTGCTACTAATGCCCCTAGAGCTAAAAGAGATGCTTATAAGAAGCATCAAGATGAAGCCTTGGACGTCGGATGTCTAATGCTAGCCACTATGAACTCTAAGTTCCAAAAGCAACACGAGAATATGGATGTCTATGATATGATCATACACCTCAAAAAGCTCTATCAAGAGCAGGCTAGACATGAGAGATACGAAGTCTCTAAAGCACTATTTTAGTGCAAACTGATAGAAAAAAGCCCTATTGATGCTCATGTACTCAAGATGATAGGGTCCGTTGAAAACCTAGAGAGACTTGGTTTTTCTTTGGGTCAAGAGTTGGCCACTGACTTAGTCCTGTAATCGTTGTCAAAAAGTTTTAGTTAATTTGTCATGAACTACAACATGAATGAAATTGACAAATTACTACTGGAGCTGCTAAGCATGTTGAGAATTGCTGAGCAAAATATAAACAAAGACAAAGGAAAGGCCATAATGATGGTCCAAAAGAATAAGGGCAAGAAACAACAGAAAAAGCCCAAGGACAAGTAGAAGGGCAACGACAAGGATAATTCCAAGTTCAACACTTTTGGCTTGAAACCAGTGGGTGGAGTAGCTGAGGAAGGTACGTGCTTCCGTTGTGGTCAGACTGGACATTATAAGAGGAACTGTGCCAAGTACTTGGAGGAGCTCAAGAAGAAGAACGGAAGTGAGACTTTCGCTTCAGGTATTTTTGTTATAGAAGTCAATTTATCTACTTCTGCATCATGGGTATTAGATACTGGATGTGGATCTCACATTTGTGTAAATGCGCAGGATCTAAAGAATAGTAGACCGTTGACTAAGGGCGAAGTCGACCTACGAGTTAGAAATGGAGCAAAGGTTGCTGCATTAGTCGTAAGGACTTATCTTTTATCTTTGCCCACTGGGCTTGTAATAGAGTTAGAGAGCTGCTATTTTGTGCCTTCCATAAGCAGGAATATCATTTCTATTTCTTGTTTGGACAAGAAAGGCTTTACTTTTATTATGAAGGACAAATATTGTTCTATTTATTTGAATGATATTTTTTATGGTAGTGTACAATTGGGTAATGGACTTTATATCCTTGATCTTGAAACACCCGTCTATAACATAAGTATAAAGAGGTTTAAATCAAACAATATGAACCCAACTTATCTCTGGCATTGTCGTTTGGGCCACATAAATGAGAAACACATCTCTAAACTCCATAAAGATGGATTCTTGGACTCGTTTGATTTCGAATCATATGAGATATATGAATCTTGTTTATTGGGGAAGATGACAAAGGCCCCATTCACTGGACAAGGTGAAAGGACTAGTGATATTTTGAGCCTTATACATAGTGATCTATGTGGAACCCTAAACACACTGGCTAGAGGCAGTTTTCAGTACTTCATTATATTTACTGATGATTTCAGTAGATATAGATTTGTATACCTTATGAAACTCAAATCAGAATTCTTTGAAAAGTTCAAGGAGTTCAAAAATGAAGTACAAAACTAACTTGGCAATAGTATTAAAGTCCTTTGATCAGATCAAGGTGGTGAATACTTAAGTCAACTGTTTGATGATCATCTGAAAAAGTGTAGGATAGTATCTCAACTCACTCCTCTAGGAACACCACAATGAAATGGTGTCTCTAAAAGAAGCAACCAGACCTTGTTGGACATGGTCCGATCCATGATGATTCATGCAAACCTTCCAGGCTCCAATATATATTTCATTTAGATTTGGGGTTGCGAAGCTTATGTCAAACGTTAAGTTTCTGATAAGCTTAGGCCCAAATTAGATAAATGCCTCTTTGTGGGGTATCCCAAGGAAACCAAGGGATACTATTTCTATAATCCTACCACAGGCAAATTGTTTGTCGCATGGACTGCTGTATTCCTAAAAAATGAGTTTATCTTCAAAAGAATCAGTGGAAGAAAAGTAGAACTTGAAGAAGTTCAAGGCTCACATAGTAGCAAAGAACCGATGGTGGAAATAGAGAAGCATCCGCAAAGTGTTATGGAACAACAGCTTGCTTTAGTAGTACAAGACGTGCGTAGGTCTAACATGATATGTCATCAACCAGAGAAATATGGATTTTGTAACACCCTCCATAGGGTATCACATTTTATACTAAAAACTTAAAACTTGAAGATCATTTTATAAAAGCTTTGAGTTCTAAAAGATGGATTTTAAAATTTCTTTTCATGGAAATATAAACTTACCAAAAATTATAGGTAAAACAAAAATTAGATTGAACTGATTAATACACATATTAAATATACCACAACATTTTCAATAACAATTTAAATTATAAAATTTACAGACTCAGAGAAACAGTAGCTAACCCAATGACGGGTACTACTAATAGCACGGTAACAACACTAACGAGAAAAACCCAATATACATGCCTCATTTCTCCACCAACTGCATCACGTTAAAAACTGGAAGATCACTCCTCGATGCCGTCACCAACTTCAGAACATTGCCTCCAATGGGTCTAAGAAACTTGCTTTGACTTCTATACAAATTTAAATAAAACAAACACAACAAAACAATACAGTAAAGAGGTGAGATCCCCTTTCATCAATACCAAGATTTAGCAAAGAAAGATACGAATACGAATGACAAAGTCATTCTATACACACAGATATCACAAATATAGTCATGTTATTAATTTACAAATAATTCCAATAAACACATGTTATAATAAAATGAATAGCAATAACATTACCGTGATAGATGAAATAATGGATACAATTACATCATATAGTCACAACATACATAATATCTCAACAGTGAATATAAATGACCACATTAAAATGCAGACAAGATATGTCAATATACACAGACTCATTCCTACTCCATGGAGTTAAAACACGGACATCAGAGAGAATGATCCGTAAAATCTATTAGTACCACGGCTACCCAACCAAACTATTCCGCGGTCTCACATTGCGTCTATAGCCCACAGTCACATGGTGTGGTGTAGCACACTGTCTAACGTCGTGTCACTACAGGCAATGTACTATCAGGCTTTACAAGATCTCGATTAAGTATAGTGCGTGTCGAGTCCATTAGTGTGTTGTCAGTTACCACGGCCCAGAGGAGCGACCAAGTGTCCACAAATACAATAATCCGCACACTAATGTCTCCAAATCCATAAAGTAATGAACCACACTACGCTTATCGCACTGACAACACAGTGTGATTCACCTCGTCAATCAATCCACCAAGATTGGCATTAACTCAATGCATGATCAAAAATTACCACAATATCCTCAATGGTATAAATATGTGTATTTACGCAAATGCCCTCAATGGCAAAAATTTCAAATATGCCCTCAATGGCAAAAATTACGAAAATGCCTTCACTGGCAAATTTCATATATATACAGTATGTCCCACCTGACAGTACTGTTTCACAATCTGTCCGGGTCCACCACTTTGGCCCGACAGTAAAAACTTGTTGTTTTCGTCAATCGCGTAGAAATTTTATCGCGTTTTCAAAATTTCGTCGTTTTTACAAACGTTTTTAAATCGCGTAAATATATTTTACTGTTTTTGAAATCGCGTACTATTTTTCAAACGTTTTCTCAATCGCGTAAGATTTTTAAATTATTTTCTTGTCCGCTTTCCTTAAAAATCACTATTTAAATAAACGAAAAATAATATTTAATACATTTGAATTACGTAGGATATTTTTCATACCGTATACATTATATTAGATATCTTTTCTATCTTATTTGTCTGTTTTTAACAAAAATTGACAGTATTTTTGCTTAGAAAATCTATAACAATGGTTTTCTAGGTTTTCTGTTAAAAATTCTTTTGTTTATATTACAACCATTTAATTACACTTTTGAAAACTACTAACTTGCTTCAAAACACAAAGTGAGCTCTATGTTAGCATTTTTCAAATGTTCACTGTATTTCGTATTTATAGTAAAATCCTCTAACTTTAATTTCTAAAACTAAGTTCTTCCATTTTATTTCCCAAATATTTATTGAAATCAAATTCTTTTGTAATTAACTACTTGATCTACCTTGGAAAATAATTTTAGAAATTAAATATATATTATATGACATATTGGTCGAATTCCCAAAATCCTTGCATTGATCTTTGGATCATTTTCCATCTTCTAAATCAATGTCAAATTCATTGTATTACCTAAATTCATTAAATCATTGTTTTAGAAAATGGTTGAGAACATTTTAGTTCTCTTTTTCTTATTGAGGCCGTGAGCCCCTTTGGTGTTCTTTGGAACACTCAAGCAAATCCTTATATATTATTTACATGTTACAATAATTATCATGCATCTATATACACATACCATATATTAAAGCACTCAGAAAACACATACTGTATATTCTAAAACTATAGACATGCTTGCACACAAAATCAAACACAATTAGGAAAAACAATAAACAACCAAGTAAATGAATCCTTATGGATTCTTCACTACAAACACATTCATTCCTCACCACCAACACATGGCTGATGAGGGTAATCTCCCTCTTACCTCTTGAAGAAACTTCCAAAGTTCCTTGTATGTCCTTTTGTTGTCTCCTTCAAGATGAACTTCAACCACCAAGTGTTTCTTAAAAATCAAAGAAAACATGTAATATTAATACCTAAGGCTCTAAACTAAAATAATCATGGATTAAAATCATGATTAGAACTTTGAGATGGATAGAAACATGAAGATTAAAGAACCCTACCTTCAAGGCTTCAAACTTGAGTTTTGAAGAACAAGATAGAAAATGGATGATTCAAGCTTAGGTTTCAACTACAAAGTATCTTGAGATGAAGTAAGGAAGCAAGATATAAGGTAGTTTAGAATTATAGAAGAGTGAATGATCGGTTGGAGGTGGAGGCCGTGAGGTTGAAGAAGAAAAGGAGAAAGAAAATTTGAGAGCTTTTCTTAAGAGATAGGAAGAATGAATATAAATTGAGATGACTAATTGTAAAACACTTTCCTTCACCGAATGTGCATAGCCGTGGAAACCAAATGGAGAGCCACCAAAGTTAACTAGCTTTATGAAATTGAAATTAACTTTATTTCCTTTTTGTAATGCATGGCCGTGAATCACTTTGAGAGCAAGAATGAATTGAAGTGCTTGCCTTCCTAAAGCATGCATTGCCGTAAATGCACATGAAGAGAAGCCACCAAAATTGACTTTGTCTTACTTGGTTAATTGATGAAAGATGGTAAGAATTGAATTGTAATATTTGTTTCACAAAAGGTTGCTTTGCCGTGGATTGCAACAAAGAAAAGCAATCAATATCTACTAGTCTTCATTTTGCTCACTTTAGGCTTCCTACGTGAATTTCACAAAGTGAATTGGCTATTTAGAGCAATTTGCTCTCCTCCTTCACCTAGAACCAACAAATTTCAAGAAGTCCAAATTTGTTTAATAACTTGTTTCCTATTGGTCCTTAAAGAGTCAAGCCATTATTCTTGACAAATCTCTATTGGTGTACATTGTATGATTTCTAGTATACTTTAACCAATGAACAATAATTACTATTTATAAAGTCAATATCTATTGTCCAATGAGTAATAAAATATACATAGATTTTTCTCTTACTTCATTTAGGTTGGCAAGAACTATTGTTGATCATTTTCTCTCGATTGCCCTTGATGAGTCACAGAGCGAGTCATCAAAGAGAAGTTTCTAGAACATGTGACTCACTACGATGAGTCAGCGTAGATATTTTCTAGAATAAGTGAGTCAACATGGCGAGTCAGCGTGCTGAGTCACTAATGGTGAGTCATGATGCTGAGTCAGCATGGTGAGTCGTCAGAGAAGCTTCTGGAACAAGTGACTCACTACGGTGAGTCACAGGGCGAGTCACCGCTTCTGGAACCTTCTAGAATCTACTGAGTCACAGGTGTTGAGGTGTCACGCCATGTGTCGAGCTTCCATTAGTCCTTAGTGATGAGTCACAGCCACCAATATTGACCAGCTCCTCATTGGTCCACGTGTAAAGCATTCGATAACTAGGTGCGCTGACGATGCGTCTTATAGAACAGTCTGGAACATGTGAGTCACTAGGCTAGTCACCTAGGTGAGTCACCAACAATGAGTCATCATCTAGAACATTCTAGAGTGAGTGACAAGGCTTGCGTCTAGAATCATCCACTAGATATTTTTCAAGAAAAATATTTTCCAATGAATAATAAAACATACCCTAATTTTATTTGTCAGATAAAATCGTAGGAAAATAAAACTTCAAAAATTGTTTTCGGTTTCGGGTTTAGTAAGTTCCCCCGACTCCGAATCAACAGTACAAAGCTTTCTGGCCAATAAAAATTTTTATTTTTTTTCTAATCCCACCCCCCACATACACATTTCAAAATATCGAAATATATTAAATATTCAAAATATATCAAAATATCAAAAATATAATATAATATTCAAAATATCTCAAAATATCTCAAAATATCTTAAAATATCTTAAAAATATCTCAAAATATCTAAAATATACTAAAATATTCAAAATATCTAAAATATCATAAAAATTCACAAAAATCATATTAATTGTGAAACTCATGAAAATCAAATCAGATTAGTAAAAATAATTAAGGATTGAGAGAAAGAAATAAAATATGAAGGCTTATATACATACCGTCCAAATTAATATTAAAATAATCAAAAACGCAAAAACTCTAAAAAATTCCTAAAAATCATAAAAATTATAAAATTCACAAAAGTCGACTCGGATTTCTCAAAATAATTCGGAATCGACGAAAACAAATAAAATACATATTTTCGGGGTGTTACAGATTTCTCATGACCCAGTAAGGTGACATATTGCTCATGGATCAAGATGAGCCTGTGACTTACAAAGAAGCCGTAATAGGCCCAGAATATGAGAAATGGCTTAAGGACATGGGATCTGAAATGGAATCCATGTATGCCAACTGATGATCACATATTTTATATATTAATAAACCCTTATTTTTAGTCATTTACACTCTCCATATACTTAATTGATTAAGCCTAGTTATGTTTTGTAAGTTTGGACTCAAATTGGACTTAATCGATTTTTTTAGCACTATTTTGGTCTTACGCTATTTCTGCATTTCGGTCATATCTTGAGTTCTAAATGTCTGATAATTATGAATTTTACTTTGTAGGAAAGATAAGAGAGAGCTCTACAACTTTGATGAGAGCTCAAAGTCTCAATCAGACATCTAGTGGAGCTAATTGGGCTTGGAAGACAGAACACGAGTTTTGCGTCTGAAACCTAAACAGTGTACAATAATCAGAGCATAACTCGGGCTGCAAGAATTATTTTGGGCTGAAATTTGGACATTTGAAAGTTAAGACCCAGATCTAAAACTTTCATGTTGAACACAAAACTTGATTCAAGCTCCTTGATGGTGATATTGGGTCTGAAAGTCAAAACAGAAGTGCTGAAACTGGGCCTGAACAGTCTATAGTAATTGTGTCATATCTTGGGCTGTAGGAGAATTTTTGGGTGATTCCAGAGCCATTGGAAAGCTTAGACAATTTCCTAGAACTTTCATGAAGACCACTTGGCTCGAAAATGACGGAATCAATGACTTAAGCAATGAATTATTTCAGAGACAAAGAATCTCAATAATCCAACTACTTATCCAATCATCCAACCACTCAACCACTCATCCAACCACTCCACCCACTCATCCAGCTACTCTTAATCATTCTCCTTGTCATTTTGTATCCCTACTCCTCTATAAAAGGCACCATGAGCTGGATTTTGAGAGGGAGTGTTGGACACTTGGTGTTAGGCTTAGTTTTTACAAGTTATGGTTATGCTTGTTTATTATTTTCCTTTGTTGTAATTTTCTCTTGTTCTAAATTGAAGCTATATTCATCTTTCTCTTTTTCTCTCTTTCTTTCTTCTTATCTATGAGTAACTAAATCTTCATCTTGCTTGGGTGAAAGAGTGAAGCTCTTGGTAATGAAATAAGGTTAGATTATTCTATTTTCTTGTGCTTAAATGATATATTATCAAATGGACATTATATGTGTTGTATTTTGTTTCCAATCAATTTAGAAACCTTCTTTGTTAATGGAGATCTTGATTTATTGTAGACAATAGGATTGGCACAGTGAATGCTTGAACTCATTTACAAATGTTGGTAGATAATTAAAGGAATCATAATATGATTACATATATAATTAAACTTTGAATGTTATATTTTCCGATTGGAACCTCTGTTGTGTGTGGATTTCAATTGAGTTAAAAAGAGAAATAATCTTACCTTTAATTTATTACCAAGAGTGGATCTCCTAACCCAAGCAAGTTCTTAAATTCATTTGTGAACATCTTTTATTACTTTTGGTGTTGTGACAAATCCTTTTCTTACCTCAATTAATTTTTTTAATCAATTCTCTGTTGATTGACCTCAGACTCTCAAGAAATTTATTACTTGAGACAACCTGTACTTGGGTTTGCATCCTTTAATCTCGCAGTCAAGTTTTTGACGTCGTTGCTGGGGACTTGATTTGAAGTTTTGATTTATTGAGGTTTGTTTTCTTTAATAAAATCTATTCTCTCTTCTCCCTCACTGGAGCAAAAGATTGGCTTGCCGATCCTTCGGTTTCTTTACTAAGTCTCTAACTTTCTAACTATCTAACTCTAACTTACTAACTTGCTAACATACTAACTTTCTAACTTTTATATTTATGTCATTTATTTTTACTTTTTAATTTTATTTATTTATTTTCGTCATTTTTTTTTTCGTCATGGGGTAACTCTCCCTTTTATTTTACGCACTAACTTTGTGGGAAAAACTCTCCCTTTTACTTTTTCGTTATTTAATTTTCCGTAATCTAACTTAATGAAATAATATTTCTTCTTCTCTTCTCTTTCGCTTGACTCTGTGGGGCTCTGTCACTCTCAGGTTTTCATATTTAAATTTACTTTCTGCACTTTATTTTCTGTATTTTAATTTTTCGCACTTTATTTTATTTTTATTTTTGGGTGGTTGGTTTATTACCCCATCCCTGTTAATATTTAATGGTGGGTGACACCGCCAGCTTGTACATTATTTTTTGTTTATTTATTTGTAGTTATTTATGTATTTATGCTTAATTGGTATCATGATTTACATTCTGGTCGTTTAGTTAAAATTAATTCTGGTACTTTATATATTGATTTGTTTGAATCACAATCACACACGATTGACACAATGGCTCACAATGAAAGTGTACATGATGAACCTGAAAATCAACCGTTGTGAACCATGTGTGAATATTTGCAACCACCTCTTAATTCTAGTCCATCATGTTTTATCTTTTCACTCAATGCCAACAATTTTAGATTCAAACCAGGTATGATTTCTTTACTTCCTAATTTTCATGGTTTAGAATCTGAAAGTCCATATTTACATCTGAAAGAATTTGAGGAAGTATGTATTGCCTTTAATGATCAAAATTGCACTGAAGAGATTGTTAAGCTTAAATTGTTTCCTTTTTCTTTAAAAGATAAAGCAAAATGTTGGCTTAACACTTTGAATCCAAGATCAATTGGCATATGGCAAGAAATGCAAGGTGAGTTCTTAAAGAAATTTTTTCCAACACATAAAACCAATGCTATGAAAAGACAAATCCAAAATTTTTCCCAAAATTCAAATGAAGCATATTTTCAATGTTGGGAACGATTTAAAGATTTGTTAAATTCTTGCCCACATCATGGTTTTGAAAAATGGCGCAGTATAAGCTTCTTTTATGAAGGTTTAACACTTGAAACTAAACAATTTATGGAAACAATGTGCAATGGTGAGTTTCTTGATAAAGAACCTGATGAAGCTTTAGACTATTTGAACCAGTTAGCTGAAAATTCTCAATCTTGGCATAGTACTGACACTTCTGAAAATTCAATTAGATCTAACCTTGCAAGTGCTAATAAATAAAAATATCACCTTAGTCAAGAGGAAGATCTAAATGCTAGATTTACCAGTTTGGCTAGAAAGGTTGAAGCCATGGAATTAAGAAAAGCAAAAGAAATCAAATCTGTGCAAAATGAAGAAATTTGTGGCATTTGTGATGACTTAGGACACTCAACACATGAATGTTCTAAGATACCTGTTTTTAAAGAAGTTGTATATGAGCAGGTAAATGCAATGAATAATTCTAACAAGCCATTTACTTCTTCTTTTTCAGATACATACAATCCGGGATGGAGAAATCACCCGAATTTCAGCTGGAGGAATAATAATCAGTCACAATTTGTGCAACCACCACTTCCTCAGGCACAACAGGACTCTCAAAATTCTCAAGGATATGCACCTTATGTCCCACCATATAGGAAAAATCTTGAAGAAACACTGCATGCATTCATGGAAAAGCAAGAGGCCATTAATAAACAAAACAATCAAACCATGAATGACATAAAAGACACTCTTGCTAAACTTTCTTCTGCACTCACCATTCACGAGAAAGGAAAATTTTCTTCTCAACCTCAACCAAATCCCAAAGGTCAGTACAGTCTAAATGAGAGGAGTTCAGAAAACTAACAAATGGACCAAGTCCAGTCAGTGATAACTCTTAGGAGTGGAAAGGTTATTGAAAAACAAATCCCCGAATCTTGTGAGAAAGAAGATGAACCAATTCCCCAAGAAAATGAAGAAGTTGACCAAAAGGAGACTAAACTCTCGCCTTCATCCCCATTTCCTCAAGCATTGAAAAATCCAAATAAATTGGACCATAACACTGGAATTTTGGAAATTTTGAAACAAGTGAACATCAATATTCCTTTGTTAGATGCTATCAATTAGATTCCTTCTTATGCCAAATATTTGAAGGACTTGTGCACAGTTAAAATGAAACTAAATGTAAAAAAGAAAACATTTTTGACTGAACAAGTAAGCTCTATTCTTCAGAATAATAATGCATTGAAATATAAAGATCCTGGTTGTCCTACAGTTTCATGCATTATTGGAGAACATAAAATTGAAAAAGCTTTACTTGATCTTGGTGCTAGTGTCAATTTGCTTCCATATTCAGTTTATCAGCAACTCAACTTAGGTGAGTTAAAACCAACTTCTGTAACTCTTCTACTTGCCAATAGATCAATTAAAATTCCAAGAGGAATAGTGGAAGATGTGTTAGTTCAAGTTGATAAATTCATATATCCTGTGGATTTTATTGTCTTGGATACTGAACCTATGGTTGATAGTTGCAAGTCAATTCCTGTTATCTTAGGCCGTCTATTTTTAGCAACATCAAATGCTTTGATAAATTGCAGAAATGGAGTGGTGAAGCTAACATTTGGAAACATGACACTAGATCTCAATGTTTTTAATATGTGCAAGCAACCACAGGAAGTCCTTTATGAAAATGAGGAAGTTGAAGGAATTGAAGCCATTATAGATGATCATCTTCAAAAAAACACTTTCTTCGACCTATTATAAGTTTGTTTAATTAATTCATTTGATTTGCTTGATTGTACAAAGGAAATAGAATACAAAGGAAGAAAGCCAAAATTCGAAGAGCTAAAACCCATGAATGATAATGCCCATGAAGAAGTACCCACACCGGAACTAAAACCATTACCTGCTGGGTTGAAGTACATATTTTTGGGAGAAAAACAAAGTTTTCCTGTGGTAATTTCCTCGTCTCTTACTGAAGAACAAGAAGGAAAGATGTCGCTTCAATGGACTCACCAAGATAGAAGGAAATTTTTGACAGAGGTGAAAATTTTTTATTGGGATGACCCATACTTGTTCAAATATTATCTTGACCAAATCTTTCGGAGATGTGTGCCCGACAGTGAGGTAGATAGAGTCATTAAATTTTGTCACTCAGAAACATGTGGAGGTAACTTTTCTTCAAAGAAAATAGCTGCAAAAATCTTGCAGTGCGGATTTTATTAGCCCACTTTATTTAAGGACAGCTATACTTTTTGCAAAAGTTGTGAAAATTGTCAAAAGACAAATTCAATAAAATCCACAGTCAAGACAATTTTGAGAAAATCTTTTGAAATTGGTCAAAAAGTTCTGCTTTATGATTCTCGCATGCACCTATTCCCTGGAAAATTGAGATCTAGGTGGAGTGGTCTTTTTGTTGTCAAACACGTGTATCCTCATGGGGCCGTAGATATTGCGAATCATAGGAATGGTAATGTGTTTAAAGTCAATGGACAAAGGCTCAAACCATTTATGAAAAAACCAAGTTGATGAGTTCTTTGTGTTGCCGGTTAAGTGGCGGATACGGACTCGTGACTCTAAAGTCGATTTTTTTTTTCGGTTCCCAAAATAACTGAATCCTTCTTCTCCTTTAAAATGGATGTCATTCTTTCAAACCTGAGAAAACATTTTCCTTCTCTCCCTCAAAATGCTCTGAAAAAAATCTACAAAGTTCGATGTGAAAGATTGAGACATTAATGCACAAAGGTATGCGAGAAGATGTCACTGTTGGATAATTGAAGCAAAGATCAGACTAGCGGTGAGTCTTCAATTTCATTTGACTCATACATGCCGGTCTTGGAAGAAGTTCGTATTCTAAAAGGAGAAGAGCAAAAAGGTTACAAGTCTGTTACAAATGTGGACGATGGAATTGTAACAAGCGATGTCGTACTTTGGGGATGGTTTCCGCAAACGAGAAGATAAAATTTTCTTCATTAAGAATGGATCGAGTAAGGAGTCATTAGATGATATCTTATTGACTCTTGAGACGCATTCTTGTGGATTGGTGCATCGTGAACTTCTTAATTTGTGGAATCTCTTCAAGGATGAAGAAAAATGCTACAGTCTTGGGAATCCGACTCTAAAATACCCTGTTTGCCAATTTATAAGAAAATTGGATGGGAAGCTTATTCTCGACTCATAGAAGGCGTTTAAGCCGTTACTGGACGTGAAACCAGAGGCCGATGTGAGCCATATTCATAACAATCTGTACATATTATCTTCTTCTTCTTCATGTTTTATTTTTTTTAAAAAAAATGAAAAAAAATGAAAAAAAAAGAAAAAAAAGAAAAAAAAATATTTGAAAAAGGGCGATCCGAAAGGAGTACCATGGCTTTAATTAGTTGTGGAGCCCCAGCCTTTAGCTGACCCGTCATTGACTCGGGTGGACCTTTGTGTAACGCCCCAATTTTTAGAAAATATTCTGAATGTACTGTTTTCTGTTTTTCATGCTTTTGTATGAATGACCGTTGTGTCCCTATTTTTCTGTTCTCGATTTTTGTATGAAAACAATTACGATAATAATGGCTCAAATTTTATTTGATCGTTTTACGTAGTTTTGCTTCGAGACGGTAAAATAAAAATTTTTCTGAGCTACTGTATTAATTTTTCTGAAAGATATACAGCTATATAATACTGCTGGATATTTTATTTGAACGTTTTGGATAATTACCTACGTTGTGGGAAAAAAATGGGAAAATGACTGTTACGTCCCGAACGTACTGATTTCGCTGTTTTTGTCTGTTTTTAATTGTTTTCTTCTTGACTTAATGCCTGAAAATACTGTCTGTGATTTTATATGGACTTTTTGTGTGATTTGCTCGAGGCGAAAAAATAATATTTTCCGGGCGGGAAAATCTTATTTTATTATTTAGAATTGGGGATCTTACTTAACCCGATTCTGAATGAGACTAAAAATAATCTTTTAATTTTTAGGATTTAATCATCAAATAAAATAATTTTATATTATTATAATATTATTTTATTAGTCGGTATAATTTAGTGACATGATGGACCCGAAAATATTTTGCGAGACCCACAATTAGCGAACAGTTAGATCGGTAGCTTAGTTAATCACCGTAGTGTAGAACTTTCCGAGCAGTGACTCGACTAGTGACTCAATGAGAGAATTTATTACACTGTGTGTGACTAAGCAAGGTGAGTCACCATGAGCAACCAATAGAATTTAAGCTTGTTAAGCAAGATTTAATCCTAACCTTTGATGAAATCAATGGCTTGGATGAAGCCAAATCCATGCACATCCTTACACATGAAGGCTACGGCCATTTGGAGTGAGAAAGCCAAAAACAACACTTCATCTTCATCACTTTTCTCTCTTCTCTCTCATCAAGAACCCTAGCCACCATTCTTGTCCATTTTCTTCACCATATTCGGCCAAGCTTATTTCCTAACCATCCAACCATCCAAAAATTTTTCTAACCAAGTTTCCTTAACCTAAACACCATTCTAAGAACCTTTGTAGTTGGAAGTTTCTTCAAATTCTTCCATCTAGGGCATGGAAACCAACCTTGAAAGTTTTACCTAGAAGGTGAAATTTCATGCTTTTCTTTTCTCTCTTCTTTTTCAAAGTTCTAAGCCATGATTTTTCCATGGTTTAGCTTCTTTTTCATGGTTAGTAACATGTAGATTTTGTTTGAGATTTCTAGGTATTTTTGGTGGTGAAAACCGTGACCTAGGAGGTGTGAAAGCAAGCTTTTGTCTTCATTTAAGGTAAGAGGAAGACAATTCTTATCATCCCTTGATGGTGGTAAGAAGATGGATTGTTTGTAGAATCCATAAGGATTCGGTTGTGGTGTGTTTATTGATGTGTATTTGTTAATTTTTGTGGTTACTAGTAGCTTAAGTGTTGTATGTTAGTAGCTTTCTTGTTTGGTAATTGTAATAATTTTGCATGTTTAATAGCTTTGATTGTATGTCTATAAGCTTTAAATTAGGTTTTATGTGTTAGAAATATTTTGCATGTGTTAGAAATATTTTGCATGTGTTAGAGATATAAAGGCATGTGTTAGAATTGTATGATAAGGTTTAAGATGTGAATAACATGTGTAAATTTGCATGAGTGTTCCAAAGAACACATTCCCTAGCTCACGGCAATGCCAAAGTGTGAGGACCAAAATGTTCTCTTCATTTTTCCTAAAGTGCAACTTAATTGATTAGGAGAAATAAGAAGGTTTTAAATGGTTTTGATAAAAAAAAAAGGAATTTATAAATCAAATGGTAAAGATTTAGTACATTTTGGGCCAACATGCCTAAAAGATTTATTTGATTCAAAATCATTACTTTATAACATGATTTAATGAATTTAGATAAGATAATACCTTTGACATGATTTAGAAATCAAAGGAGAAAGTTTTATAAAATTCGGCCAACATGCCACTATAGGTAATCATGATTTTAAAACTTGATTCTAAACCTTTTTCAATTAAAAAGAAACAATACAAGTTAAGAAGAAATTTTCTATAATGATTTTTGAAGGAACCAATTGATTAGAAGTAAGTCTAAAGGGTTAAAATTCATAATTTTATCATTAGGAAGGAAATACAGTAATATTAAGAAATTTTCTAACATATAGCTCACTTTTGGTTTTGAAGCATGTTAGAGATTTCAAAAAGAATTTAATGAAATGGTTAAAAATTAGGTAAATAGAAAATTTTATGGAAAATTTAGAAAACCATTATTATAAGTTTATAAACAAAATCTTTGTCATTTTTAGTAAAAATGAACCTATAAGATAGTAACAATATCCTAATGACAATATACGGTATGAAAAATTATTCAACGTAGTTTAAATGTACTAAGTACTATTTCTATCTGTTTAAACAAGTAATTTTAAGGGCATTCAAATAAGAAAATGATTTAAAAATCCTACGCGATTGAGAAAACGTATTAAAAATGCTACGCGATTTTAAAAACAGAAAAATATCTTTACCCGATTTTTAAACGTTTGTAAAAACGACGAGATTTCAAAAACGCGATAAAATTTCTACGCGATTGACCGTTACTATATTTATTTTTATTTGTCGGGAAAATGTGAACCCGTCTGAGCTTTTGAGGTTATTTCGCTGTCGGGAAAAAGTGAACCCGTACAGGCTTTTTGCCATTGAGGGCATATTTTTATCTTGAGGGCATTTTCGTAATTTCATATATTTGGAATTATGTTTTGTCTTTATACCAATTTTTGGTGTTTTGGTTGACGAGACGAATCACATCGTGTTGTCGATGAGATAAATGTAGTGTGGTTTATTGTTCTAATGAACTTGGAGACTTTAGTGTACGGGATCCCACATGTGGACAGTTGGTAGCTCCGCTGGGCCGTGGTAAACCGATAGCACACTAATGTACTCGACATTCACTATATTTAATCGAGGTTTGTAAAGTCTAGTAGTACATTGCCTATAGTGCCACAACGGGAGACCGTGAACTATACTACGCTGGATGGTGGATTCCCAGTCTGCCGTAGGCTATTGACGCAACGTGTGACCGCGTAATAGTTGGTTGGGCAGCCGTGGTACTAATAGATTTTGCAAGTCATTCTCTCTGATATCTGTCTGGGTTTAGCTCCATGGAGTAGGGTTGTGTTTTGGTGTATTTGATTTTATCTTGGATAATATTCCATTTTTCTCTATTTATCTTTATCTGGTAATATCTTGGATGTTTTTACATTTTCTCTATTTATATTTATCGATAATTCTTATGTTAGTTGTCCATTTCTTATCTTATTTTATCTGTGAGATTGATTTATCTCAGTGATTTTCTTTATTTGTGTTATATCTATGATGTTCGAAACACTAGGATATCTAATATGTATTACTTGTTATAGTTTTTTCGTATTGTATGAACCGTGTAGTTGTTATTTGTCGTCTTCTTATTGGCCATGTTGCGATGATTTTATGTTGTCTTACCTCTTTATTGTATGTGTCTCTTGTCTATTTATTTTATACGGTAAAGAGTTTGAAGAGGAAGAAGAGGAACGACCTCTTGAGATCGTGTACCACGAGGAAGAGGAAGGTCGGCAAGCCGACGATCGGTTTACGATCAAGAACCATCCGATCATCCATATCCTCTGGATTGATTGTGTGGGATGGCTACGCCAGATTTTGGGATTCATAGAGCTGGTATTTCATGGAGGTGATCGGCTTGGCATTTACGAGGAGATCGTGCTTCATTACCTATCTTTGGACGTATGACCGTGATTCTACGTCATCGGTTTGATGGAGATCCGATTGTGACGACGACGTTATTTACGCACTTAGAGTTACCCTTATCCATTAGGCGTTATTGGGGTGCTTGAAAACCCCGAGCCTAGTGAGATAAGCATCGTATCGATACGCGATCCCGTTATCGCCGTGTGTCGAGACATCCGGATATCTATCTCCCGATGATCATTTTCGGTGAGAGTGATCCATCGAGGATTAGATAACCATGATGTTTTTTTTTGGGCGCGTCGGCGTATGTACGTATATATTAACTCTTTTATTGCTTTCTTTCTTGTTTTTGTTTAAATAGTTGTAGTCTTAGTTGTAAATTATTTGTACAGTTTATAACTTAATCATATGTATATTATCGGTAATGATGTTTTTTTTTTATTTCGTATTTTCCGCATTATCTTTTTATTACATATTTACGTCTATCGGAATTATTTTACAACCCGTAATAATTTTTAACAAATGTTCTGCAACTTGGGTAGATTTTATTTCTATTTCTTTTATTTTCTTTTATGTGTGACATCCTCCAAAGGGTGTTACATTAGTTGGTATCGAGCCCAAGTTAGAGTCTTTTGGGGTTGTGGTTGGGTCTGTTTTTTGTTTGTCTTTGTGTGATTCTCTGTGATGTTTGTGATTTATATCCTTTCGGAAATATCTAGAAGGATGTATCTAACTTTGTTTTGTTATGTTTGAAGAAAGAAGATGGCTGGTAGAGGCGAGAGGACGTGCTAACGTGAATCGTGATGAGGACCCGATGTTGGTTCTTCTTTGAAGCTATGCGGCAGATGGCTGAAGTGATTACTCAGCAAAATTTGAGAGCAGCCCAACAACAAGATGCTACAGCTGATGCCCTAAATTTATCTGAATTTAGGCGCCATAATCTGCCACAATTTAGAGGCGAGGTGGATCCGAAGAAAGCGAGTCAGTGGATGCAAGATTTAGAGAGAATCTTTGAGGGATGAGATGCACGAGATGAAAAGAAAGTAACTTATCTTGTCTTCATGCTTTGAGAGGAGATCTGAGAACATTGGTGGAGAGGAATCCGCCGAGTGTTGCAAGTTTGAAGGAACCGAGATTACACAGGGAAGTGTTTTCTAATACTTTTACGGATAAATATTTTCTGCAGTGCTAGGCATGCCAAGGAAATGGAATTTCTTGGTTTGCGACAAGGGAATATGACGGTGAATGAGTATGCCACAAAAATTTGAGAATTTGTCTCAATTCTCGGATTATGCTCAGACACGACAAGATGATGTGTGGAGATGCAGGAAGTTTGAATCAGGTTTAAGGGTGGAACTGAAACGAGGAGTGGTATCTTTGAGGATGACTCATTTTCATGCGTTGGTGGATGCTTGTGCTCGACTTGAGGAGTTGGAGCCATCTAGAGATCAGAGGAATCGGAATTTTGGACCGACAAGGTTCCAGAGAGGTGGAGGTAGTAATGCAAATCGGTTTCAGCGTAAACCGTATACCAAGCCAACGGAAGTCAATCTCAACGACCATCCGTTAGTGGAGGTGCAAGTGGTAGTGGAGCTGGACAGAGGGTGGCGTTTACGCCAACATGTTTTAAGTGCGGGAAGAAAGGTCATATTTCTCCCGAGTGTACGAAAAGGTACGAGTTTGTTTCAATTGTAAGCAACCTGGGCACATATCAAAGGATTGTCCACAGTAGGAGAGAAAACCTCGTTGTTCGGTATGTTAAAGCTAATCAGCGAAAATGTCGGAAGTACTCAACCGAGATCTGGAGGACGAGTGTATACAATGATGGGATCTGAGATTTCTAAGTCTGATGACCTTATTCAAGGAGAAGGAGACATTGGAGGTAACCTTCTGACTGTATTGTATGACTCGGGTGCTACACACTCGTTTATTGCATATGATTGTGTAGAAAGGTTGAAGTTGCCCATGTCTTCTCTGAATGTTATGTTGAATGTATCTACGCCAACTGCTAAACCTGTAGTTACTTCTAAGATCTGTTTGGATTGTCCAATTGTTGTGAAGGGCCGTTTGTTTTTGGTCGATTTGATTTGTTTGCCTCTTATTGAGATAGATGTAATCTTAGGGATGGACTGGTTATGTTCTAACCATATCCTCATAGATTGTGCGAAGAAAACTATAGTTTTTCCTAAGGGAGAAGAGTCTGGATTCTTAACTGCTGTTAAGGTCAAGTCTTTGTTGAGAAATGGAGCGTAGGGATATCTGGTATTGTCTTCTCTAGAAGTTAAGAATGAGAAGGATGTGAATACTATTCCTGTTGTCAACGATTTTCCGGATGTTTTTCCTGACGATGTACCTGGTTTACCGCCTGAGCGGGAAATCGAATTCTCAATTGATTTAGTACCGGGAATAGGTCCTATCTCAATTGCACCATACCGTATGTCGCCAGTAGAGTTGGAGGAGCTGAAGAAGCAATTGGTGGAACTGTTGGAGAAAGAGTTTGTACGACCTAGCGTTTCCCCATGGGGTGCACCAGTACTTTTGGTTAAGAAGAAGGATGGAACATCACGACTTTGTGTAGACTATCGGCAGTTGAACAAGGTGACTATCAAGAATAAATATCCGCTTCCAAGAATCGACGATTTGATGGATCAATGGAGAGGAGCTGTGATATTTTCCAAGATAGATCTGCGATCAGGCTATCACCAGATTCGTGTAAAAGGGGAAGATGTGCCGAAAACTGCTTTTCGAACTCGTTATGGACATTATGAGTATCAGGTAATGCCATTCGGGGTGACGAATGCTCCTGCCATATTTATGGATTATATGAACAGGGATATTTCGTCCATATCTAGACAGATTTGTCGTTGTCTTTATCGATGACATTCGATCTATTCTCAATCGAAGGAAGAGCATCTTGAACATCTAAGTGTTGTTCTTGATTTTGAGGGAGAAGCGGTTGTATGCGAAGTTGTCTAAGTGTGAGTTCTGGTTGGAAGAAGTTCAATTTCTTGGTCACGTAATTTCTAAAGAAGGTATTGCGGTGGACCCATCGAAAGTGGAGACTGTTTTACAGTGGGAAAGACCTAAGACAAGATGAAGTTCGAAGTTTTGTTGGACTTGCTGGTTATTATCGGAGATTTATCGAAGGTTTTTCCAAGATTGCTGGACCGCTTACATAACTGACGAGGAAAAGTCAAGCTTTTGAATGGACGGAAGAGCGTGAAGCCAGTTTTCAAGAGTTGAAGAAGAGATTAACAACTGCACCGGTGTTGATCCTACCAGATTCGACGAAATCTTTCGATGTGTATTGTGACGCTTCTTATCAAGGACTAGGATGCGTGTTGATGCAAGACCGGAATGTGGTGGCGTATGCTTCTCGACAATTGAAGGTTCATGAGAAGAATTATCCTACGCATGATTTGGAATTGGCTGCGGTAGTTTTTGCTTTGAAGATATGGAGACACTTTCTCTATGGAGCAACGTTCAACATCTTCGGTGATCACAAGAGTTTGAAGTACTTATACGACCGAAGGAGCTGAATATGAGACAAATGAAGGTGGTTAGAATTTATGAACGACTACGATTTTCAACTTTTGTACCACCCTGGTAAGGCGAATGTCGTGGCCGATGCCTTGAGTAGAAAGATTATCAGTGTTTCTGCTCTGATGATCAAGGAAAAGGAACTCATTGAACAATTTAGAGATGAGTGGTCATTTGTTGAGTTGAAACCGGGGAAGATTTGTATTAGCATGGTTACTATCTCGAGCGAGCTGATGGACGACATAAAGGAAAAGCAAAATACCGATAAATTTTTGCAAGGAATAAGGGAGCAAATGAAACAAGGCGAGACACTAGAGTTCAAAGAAGGAACTAATGGGATTCTGAGATTTCGGGGTAGAGTCTGTGTTCCTCGTAACCGAGAACTGAGAAGATATATTGTGAAACATGCCCATACTAGTCTATTGAGTATGCATCCAGGTATAACAAAGATGTATCAAGACTTGAAGAAGTTATTCTGGTGGCATGGAATGAAGGGTGATGTGGTTAGATGCGTGTCAACTTGCCTAGTTTGTCAAAAATCGAAAGTTGAACACCAAAGACCAGCTGGGATGTTGCAACCATTATCGATTCCAGAATGGAAATGGGATAGCATTTCTATGGATTTCGTTACTGGTTTGCCGAAGACAAAGAAAGGTCATGATGCAATATGGGTTATAGTTGATAGACTTACGAAATCGGCTCATTTCTTATCTATCAATATCAAATATTCATTGGAAAGATTAACCCAGTTGTACATCAGTGAAATTATCAGACTACATGGTGTACCGCAAGTATAATTTCGATCGTGATCCGAGGTTTACGTCAAGATTTTGGCGAAGTCTACAAGAAGCTATGGGAACTAAGTTACGACTGAGTTCAGCGTATCATCCGCAGACTGACGGTCAGACAGAGAGAACTATACAGTCCTTGGAGGATTTATTACGGGCTTGTGTTTTGGAACAACGGGGAAGTTGGGATGAATTTTTATCTTTGATAGAATTCACCTACAACAATAGTTTTCACGCAAGCATCGGAATGGCACCTTATGAAGCATTGTATGGAAGGCGATGTCGAACACCGTTGTGTTGGTATCAAGATGGAGAAAGTATGACTGTTGGACCGGAGCTTGTACAACAAACTACGGATAAAGTCAAGATGATACAAGAGAAAATGAGGACGACGCAAAGCAGACAAAAGAGTTACGCGGATAAGCGAAGACGACCTCTTGAGTTTGAGGAGGGTGAGCATGTGTTTCTGCGAGTTACTCCTACGACTGGTGTCGGAAGAGTAATTAAGTCTAAGAAGCTTACTCCTAAATTCATTGGACCATATCGATTATCCGACGTATTGGTCTGTAGCATATCAAATTGCTTTGCCGCCTTTTCTATCCAATTTGCACGACGTGTTTCATGTGTCTCAGTTACGGAAGTATATACCAGATCCGACACATGTTATACAACCAGATGACGTGCAATTAAAGGAGAATTTGACTTACGAAACTTTACCTGTCAGGATAGAGACGAGAAAGGTAAAGCAACTTCGAGGGAAGATGATCGAGTAGTGAAGGTTATATGGAATGATGTGACGGGTGAAGCTACTTGGGAACTAGAAGATAAAATGAAGGATCAATATCCTCATTTGTTTGGATGAGCGTCGAATTTCGAGGACGAAATTTTTATTTGTTGGGGAGAGTTGTAACGCCCCAATTTTTAGAAAATATTACGAATGTCTTCTTGTTTTACTGTTTTTCATGCTTTTGTATGAATGACCGTTGTGTCCCTATTTTTTCGTTCTCGATTTTTGTATGAAAACAATTACGATAATACTGGCTCAAATTTTATTTGATCGTTTTACGTAGTTTGCTTCGAGACGGTAAAATAAAAATTTTTCTGAGCTACTGTATTAATTTTTCTCGAAAGATATACAGCTATATAATACTTCTTGGATATTTTATTTGAACGTTTTGGATAATTACCTACGTTGTGGGAAAAAAGCGGAAAATGACCGTTACATCCCGAACGTCTTGATTTATTGTTTTTGTCTGTTTTTAATTGTTTTCTTCTTGACTTAATGCACGAAAATCTGTCTGTGATTTTATATGGACTTTTTGTGTGATTTGCTCGAAAGCGGAAAATAATATTTTTCGGGCCGGGGAAAATCTTATTTTATTATTTAGAATTGGGGGATCTTACTTAACCCGATTCTCAATGAGACTAAAAATAATCTTTTAATTTTTAGATTTAATCACAAATAAAATAATTTTATATTATTATAATATTATTTTATTAGTCAAGATATAATTTAGTGACAATGGACCCTAAATATTTTGCGAGACCCACAATTAGCGAACGGTTAGATCGGTAGCTTAGTTAATCACCGTAAGTTGTAGAACTTTCCAGCAGTGACTCAATAGTGACTCAACTGAAGAGAATTTATTACACCGTGTGACTAAGCAAGGTGAGTCACCATGAGCAACCAATAGAATTTAAGCTTGTTAAGCAAGATTTAATCCTAACCTTTGATGAAATCAATGGCTTGGATGAAGCCAAATCCATGCACATCCTTACACATGAAGGCTACGGCCATTTGGAGTGAGAAAGCCAAAAACAACACTTCATCTTCATCACTTTTCTCTCTTCTCTCTCATCAAGAACCCTAGCCACCATTCTTGTCCATTTTCTTCACCATATTCGGCCAAGCTTATTTCCTAACCATCCAACCATCCAAAAATTTTTCTAACCAAGTTTCCTTAACCTAAACACCATTCTAAGAACCTTTGTAGTTGGAAGTTTCTTCAAATTCTTCCATCTAGGGCTTGGAAACCAACCTTGAAAGTTTTACCTAGAAGGTGAAATTTCATGCTTTTCTTTTCTCTCTTCTTTTTCAAAGTTCTAAGCCATGATTTTTCCATGGTTTAGCTTCTTTTCATGGTTAGTAACATGTAGATTTTGTTTGAGATTTCTAGGTATTTTTGGTGGTGAAAACCGTGACCTAGGAGGTGTGAAAGCAAGCTTTTGTCTTCATTTAAGGTAAGAGGAAGACAATTCTTATCATCCCTTGATGGTGGTAAGAAGATGGATTGTTTGTAGAATCCATAAGGATTCGGTTGTGGTGTGTTTATTGATGTGTATTTGTTAAATTTTGTGGTTACTAGTAGCTTAAGTGTTGTATGTTAGTAGCTTTCTTGTTTGGTAATTGTAATAATTTTGCATGTTTAATAGCTTTTGATTGTATGTCTATAAGCTTTAAATTAGGTTTTATGTGTTAGAAATATTTTGCATGTGTTAGAAATATTTTGCATGTGTTAGAGATATAAAGGCATGTGTTAGAATTGTATGATAAGGTTTAAGATGTGAATAACATGTGTAAATTTGCATGAGTGTTCCAAAGAACACATTCCCTAGCTCACGGCAATGCCAAAGTGTGAGGACCAAAATGTTCTCTTCATTTTTCCTAAAGTGCAACTTAATTGATTAGGAGAAATAAGAAGGTTTTAAATGGTTTTGATAAAAAAAAAGGAATTTATAAATCAAATGGTAAAGATTTAGTACATTTTGGGCCAACATGCCTAAAAGATTTATTTGATTCAAAATCATTACTTTATAACATGATTTAATGAATTTAGATAAGATAATACCTTTGACATGATTTAGAAATCAAAGGAGAAAGTTTTATAAAATTCGGCCAACATGCCACTATAGGTAATCATGATTTTTAAAACTTGATTCTAAACCTTTTTCAATTAAAAAGAAACAATACAAGTTAAGAAGAAATTTTCTATAATGATTTTTGAAGGAACCAATTGATTAGAAGTAAGTCTAAAGGGTTAAAATTCATAATTTTATCATTAGGAAGGAAATACAGTAATATTAAGAAATTTTCTAACATATAGCTCACTTTTGGTTTTGAAGCATGTTAGAGATTTCAAAAAGAATTTAATGAAATGGTTAAAAATTAGGTAAATAGAAAATTTTATGGAAAATTTAGAAAACCATTATTATAAGTTTATAAACAAAATACTGTCAATTTTTAGTAAAAATGAACCTATAAGATAGTAACAATATCCTAATGACAGTATGCGGTATGAAAAATTATTCAACGTAGTTTAAATGTACTAAGTACTATTTCTATCTGTTTAAACAGTAATTTTAAGGGCATTCAAATAAGAAAATGATTTAAAAATCCTACGCGATTGAGAAAACGTATTAAAAATGCTACGCGATTTTAAAAACAGAAAAATATCTTTACCCGATTTTTAAACGTTTGTAAAAACGACGAGATTTCAAAAACGCGATAAAATTTCTACGCGATTGACCGTTACTATATTTATTTTTCGCTGTCGGGAAAATGTGAACCCGTACAGGCTGTTGAGGTTATTTCGCTGTCGGGAAAAAGTGAACCCGTACAGGCTTTCTGCCATTGAGGGCATATTTTTATCTTGAGGGCATTTTCGTAATTTCATATATTTGGAATTATGTATTTGTCTTTATACCAATTTTTGGTGTTTTGGTTGTGAGACGAATCACATCGTGTTGTCGATGAGATAAATGTAGTGTGGTTTATTGTTCTAATGAACTTGGAGACTTTAGTGTACGGGATCCCACATGTGGATGGAGTTGGTAGCTCACGTGGCGTGTGGTAACCGATAGCACACTAATGTACTCGACATTCACTATATTTAATCGAGGTTTGTAAAGTCTAGTAGTACATTGCCTATAGTGCCACAACGGAGGGAGACCGTGAACTATACTACGCCTGGATGGTGGATTCCCGTCTTGGTAGGCTATTGGCCATGACGTGTGACCGCGTAATAGTTGGTTGGGCAGCCGTGGTACTAATAGATTTTGCAAGTCATTCTCTCGATATCTGTCGGGTTTAGCTCCATGGAGTAGGGTTGTGTTTTGGTGTATTTGATTTTATCTTGGATAATATTCCATTTTTCTCTATTTATCTTTATCCGGTAATATCTTGGATGTTTTTACATTTTCTCTATTTATATTTATCGATAATTCTTATGTTAGTTGTCCATTTCTTATCTTATTTTATCTGTGAGATTGATTTATCGTGTGATTTTCTTTATTTGTGTTATATCTATGATGTTCGAAACACTAGGATATCTAATATGTATTCTTGTTATAGTTTTTTTCGTTTTGTATTGTATGAGCTGTGTAGTTGTTATTTGTCGTCTTCTTATTGGCCATGTTGCGATGATTTTATGTTGTCTTACCTCTTTATTGTATGTGTCTATTGTCTATTTATTTTATGCGGTAAAGAGTTTGAAGAGGAAGAAGAGGAACAACCTCTTGAGATTGTGTACCCTGAGGAAGAGGAAGGTCAGCAAGCCGACGATCAGTTTTACGATCAAGAACCATCCGATCATCCCTATCCTCTGGATTGATTGTGAGGGATGGCTACGCCAGGATTTTTGGGATTCATAGAGCTGGTATTCCATGGAGGTGATCTGGCTTGGCATTTACGAGGAGATCGTGCTTCTGTTACCTATGCTGGACGTATGACCGTGATTCTACGTCATCAGTTTGATGGAGATCCGATTGCGACGACGACGTTATTTCGCACTTAGAGTTACCCTTATCCATTAGGCGTTATTGGGGTGCTGAAAACCACGAGCCTAGTGAGATAAGCATCGTATCGGCTAACGCGATCCCGTTATCGCCGTGTGTCGAGACATCAGAGATATCTATCTCCCGATGATCATTTTCGGTGAGAGTGATCCATCCGAGGATTAGATAACCATGATGTTTTTTTTTTTTGGGCGCGTCGTATGTACGTATATATTAACTCTTTTATTGCTTTCTTTCTTGTTTTTGTTTAAATAGTTGTAGTCTTAGTTGTAAATTATTTGTACAACTTATAACTTAATCATATGTATATTATCAGTAATGATGTTTTTTTTTATTTTGTATTTTCCGCATTATCTTTTTATTACATATTTCTGTCTATCAGGAATTATTTTACAACCCGTAATAATTTTTAACAAATGTTCCGCAACTTGGGTAGATTTTATTTCTATTTCTTTTATTTTCTTTTATGTGTGACATCCTCCAAAGGGGTGTTACACTTTGCACGCAGATCCTTAAAAAAGTTCGTGTACCATACTCTGTAGAGAGCCGCACTCCATAACCCAATGTTTACCATCTAGGCACTATGGAGTTGATGGACAGGCAGAAGCGTCCCACTCTGATAATTAGTGAGAAGTAACCCGCGGCTGCCAAAGCGTATGAGGCATCTGAGCTTGATCCTCTCTTTTATTAGAAGGGGCTCTCAGCGCCCTGGGATGGGATGTTTTGGATCTTGGACATTACGGGTTTTAGATTTTAGCATCTTTGTTGATGTTACGAGCCCAAGTGTGAGCGCTCCAAGTTCCAGACCCAAGATGGAAACCCACGATGGTTTCTTCTTTCTCTTTTCTTGAATGTCTACTGCACTAGTGACACGCAGTATAAAGATATGCCACTACTGCACTCATGACGTGCAGTATAAAGATATGCCATGAAAGCTGTACATACAGGTATGTCATCATTTACTATTATATTTCTTTTATTTTTGTATGATTTTGCTATATTTTGGTTTTGGACAGACGATCCTTTGAGCAGGGTCCTTCAGGGGTTTCTAGACTTCTTTACCCTGATGATTTTCTTGAAGTCACAAAAAAAAAAATCATTTACCTTTGATCTTTGATCCTGATCCAGCAGCAGCTCAGATAGATTGGTCAGCAGGAGGCAGAGAGGGAAACAAGATGAAAAAGGAGCCAGATTTGACACTTCATTTATAGCTTTTCTTTACTTTTGATTTTATTTATCGTACTTTGTTTTTGTTTAAATTTGTGTCAGATTTCTCCAACAGGTAATATCTTCTATCCTTTACTCATCTATAATTTAACATTGAGGACAATGTTGTGATCTAGTTGGGGGGGAAGGATAGTTGACTACCAATTTTTTTCTTTTCTTTTTTGGGAAGTATGATATGATTGTCATGGACTTACTAAACCAATGAATGATGGCAGAGTAAGAAGTAATTTCACTCCTGAGACACATTTAAATTGGGAAGTATGTTTAGTGAGATGACTGTCAGAAACCTATTTGTAGTAAAACCAATTAAGGATGGCAGAGTAAAGAGTAAATTTTGGAAACAATTTATTACTCTTGAGACACATCTTACTTGAGGAAAAAATTATTTTGTGTAGAAGTAGCAAATGGATTCTTGGATCTGAGCATAAATTGTCTTCTTTCTTAAAAATCACAAGCTTGGATATGAATGTTGATATGAAGGATTGAGAATGATAGAAATATGCCTTGTGAGATTTTGAGCCTATTGATGAATGGATTGAATATCTGTACTATTCTCTTCTTTCTTGTGTGATTTTCACTTATGGAATTGTTACTCTAGAACTTGCTTTGATTCTTTTTTAGGCTACATTTTCACATGCATACATTAATATGATTGAGGTATTTTGAAATAACTACTTTGACCAAATAGTCATCCTTGTATATTTTCCATTGTGTAACCCCTTTGAACTTATTTGACCATTCCTTGTTTTTAGCTCATTTCGTACCTTAAAAAAAAAACTAGTTTTTACTCAACCTTAGGGAATAAGAGAGCATTGACCTTGTTCTTGAACAAGTGTGGGGGTGTGTGTGCAAAATGATCATAAAAAAAATTGACCACTGTTGCAATCAAAGGATTATCAGAGTCAGAATAAAGGTGGCTGCTTAAAAACAAAAAAAAAAAAGAGAATGTTCAAGTCTAACAATGAATTCAATTCACCAATTTGGGATTGATCTTCAACAAAACATTTGTCAAATAGTGGTAATTGTCCTTTATGATGAATGTTCTCAAACATTTTCTCCACTCTAACTGTACCATAATGCTCTTTTATTCTCTTTGGTATTTATCTTTTCATATCCATATTATCTCATTTCCTTTACCATGACCCCATTACAACCTTGAATAAAGTCCTCTTGATTTTTGTATGCATGTGTTTTGAGTAGCGGAGAAGTAGAAGATAAGCAAGCTTATGGTAGTGCAATTATTCATGGGTTGAATAGAGTGAAATACTTACCTTTTAAACACTTGAGAGATTGAGAGTGAATTCTGTGAGGATCTATCATTCTTTTCAACTGAAGTTTCCTTACTTGTTAGTTTGAGATGTGAAGAAATGTTACCTCATTAATGCTTTGATCCCTTGAATTTCTTGTTGCTCTTCTTGTTTCATCGAGTCTTTTAGAGTTTTTAGCTTTTGAGTCTGTGTCATTTTTCTTTGTCTCCTAACTTTGGTCTTATGTGTTTTGCTCAGGAGTGCAAAAAGCTAAGTGTGGGAGAATTCGATGATCACATATTTTATACATTAATAAACTCTTATTTTTAGTCATTTACACTCTCCATGTACTTAATTGATTAAGCCTAGTTATGTTTTGTAAGTTTGGACTCAAATTGGACTTAATTAATTTTTTTTAGCACTATTTTTAGTCTTACGCTATTTTTGTATTTCGGTCATATCTTGAGTTCTAAATGTCTGATAATTATGAATTTTACCTTGTAGGAAAGATAAGAGAGAGTTCTACAACTTTGATGAAGAGCTCAAAGTCACAATCAGACATATAGTGGAACTAATTGGGCTTGGAAGACAGAACACGAGTTTTGTGTCTGAAACCTGAACAGTGTATAGTAATCAGAGCATAACTCGGGCTGCAAGAATTATCTTGGGCTGAAATTTGGATATTTGAAAGTTAAGACCTAGACCTAAAACTTTCATGTTGAACACAAAACTTGATTCGGGCTGAACAGTCTGTAGTAATTGGGTCATATCTTGGGCTGTAGGACGAATTTTTGGGTGATTCTAGAGCCATTGGAAAGCTTAAACAATTTCCTAGAACTTTCATGAAGACCACTTGGCTCGAAAATGACGGAATCAATGATTTAAGAAATGAATTATTTCAGAGACAAAGAATCTCAATAATCCAACTACTCATCCAATCATCCAACCACTCAACCACTCATCCAACCACTTCACCCACTCATCCACCTACTCTTAATCATTCTCTTTGTCATTTTATATCCCTACTCCTCTATAAAAGGCACCATGAGCTGGATGTTGAGAGGGAGTGTTGGGCACTTGGTGTTAGGCTTAGTTTTTACAAGTTATGGTTATGCTTGTTTATTATTTTCCTTTGTTGTAATTTTCTCTTGTTCTAAATTGAAGCTATGTTCATCTTTCTCTTTTTCTCTCTTTCTTTCTTCTTATCTATGAGTAACTAAATCTTCATCTTGCTTAGGTGAAAGAGTGAAGCTCTTGGTAATAAAATAAGGTTAGATTATTCTATTTTCTTGTGCTTAAATGATATATTATCAAATGGACATTATATGTGTTGTATTTTGTTTCCAATCAATTTAAAAACCTTCTTTGTTAATGGAGATCTTGATTTATTGTAGACAATAGGATTGGCACAGTGAATGCTTGAACTCATTTACAAATATTGGTAGATAATTAAAGGAATCATAATATGATTGCATATATAATTGAACTTTGAATGTTATATTTTCCGATTGGAACCTCCGTTGTGTGTGGATTTCAATTGAGTTAAAAAGAGAAATAATCTTACCTTTAATTTATTACCAACAGTGAATCTCCTAACCCAAGCAAGTTCTTAAATTCATTTGTGAACATCTTTTATTACTTTTGGTGTTGTGACAAATCCTTTTCTTACCTCAATTAATTTTTCTTCATCAATTCCCTGTGGATCGAACTCAGACTCCTGAGAAATTTATTACTTGAGACAACCTGCACTTGGGTTTGTATCCTTTAATCCCGCAGTCACCAACCAGGTATGGAGCTTGGTTGATCCACTTGAAGGGGTAAAACCCATTGGGTGTAAGTGGGGTTTCAAAAAGAAAACTGACATGGATGGTAACATGTATACCTTTAAGGCGTAATTAGTGGCAAAAGATTTCAAGCAAATTCATGGTGTAAACTATGATGAGACTTTTTCCCCAATTGTGATGCTTAAATCCGTTCGGATCTTGCTTGCTATTGTAGTATACCACGATTATGAAATCTAGCAAATGGATGTCAAAACTGCTTTCCTTAATGGAAATCTCCTCGAGGATGTGTACATGACATAGCCTGAGAGTTTTTCCACTCCACAGGATGCTGGAAAGGTGTGCAAGTTGCAACGATCTATTTATGGATTGAAGCAAGCTTCTAGAAGGTGGAATCTTCATTTTGATGATACAATCAAACAGTTTGGTTTCATCAAGAATGAAGAAGAATCTTGTGTCTACAAGAAGGTTAGTGGGATCACAGTTGTCCTTTTTGGTGTTGTATGTAGATGACATACTACTCATCAGAAATGACATCCCTACCCTGTAGTCTATAAAAACTTAGTTAGGGAAGTGCTTTTCTATGAAGGACTTGGGCAAAGCCACCTATGTGTTAGGTATCAGGATCTATATAGATAGATCACAGAGACTGCTTGGTCTAAGTCAGAGTACATACATAGACAAAGTGTTAAAACGATTTAACATGCATGAATCCAAGAAAAGACTCTTGCCTATATCACATGGTGTAAGGCTATCTAAGGCACAATCCCCTACCAACCAGGATGAGAGGGTTCACATGAGTAAGATTCTATATGTATCTGCAATTGGATCTATCATGTATGTCATGTTATGTACTTGACCAGATATCTCGTATGCTTTGAGCATGATGAGTATGTACCAATCTGATCCTAGTGAGAGTCACTGGACTGCTGTCAAGAACATCCTTAAGTACTTGAGAAGGACTAAGGATTCATTCTTGGTATATGGAGCCGAGGAGGAGCTAGTTGTAAAGGGTTACACTGATACTAGCTTCCATACCAATAAGGACAACTCCAGATCACAGTCAGGTTATGTTTTTTTTTCCTAAATGATGGGGCTGTGAGCTGGAAGAGTTCAAAGCAAGAGATAGTCACCGATTCTACCACAGAGGCTGAGTATATTGCTGCCTCTAATGCAGCAAAAGAGGTCGTTTGGATCAGGAAGTTCATTTCTGAACTTAGTATTATTCCTAGCATTGTGGACCCAATGGACCTCTATTGTGACAATAATGGAGCCATTACACAAGCTAAGAAGCCTAGATCTCACCAGCTATCCAAACATATACTTAGGCGTTTCCATCTCATTCAAGAGATCATCGATAGAGGAGATGTGAAGAGTTGTAGAGTACCAACAGATGATAAAACTGCTAATCCACTAACGAAGCCTCTTGCACAATATAAGCATGAGGGTCATACTAGGTCTTTAGGCATTAGACATATGCCTGATTAGATCTAGTACAAGTGGGAGACTGTTGGTGTATGCCCTAGAGGTCGATACTTTTTGTCTGTATTTACATACCTTGTATTATGCTATTTCTAATATATGACACATTTCATTTATTGTGTTCTTTTTGTTAAACATAATAAAGTCATTAGAATAGTAAGTTTGATGCCGTAGGACATCAAGTGGATGACTTGATCATGAGATCCTATTGGATAAAACGCTATTCTTAAATGTCCCTGGTCAAGTATTATTGTTAATTAGAATAATAATAATACATTGAGACTAATATGTGCGTAGACTGATGGCCACATCTCACAGGTCATGGATATGAGATATCAAGTCTTCACATGGGTACATATTAGAGTAATAATGTACTGGACAGACCCGCCATGAGAATGCTACATGGATCGTTATGTGAGTGTCATAAGCGATTCTCATAATGATAATGGTGTATGTGGTCCTTTGACCTAAAATCACTACGATTCCTACATGAGGAGTTGTGTGTTTTAATGCCGTCAAATGTCAAATGTAATAAGATGATTATAAAGTCGGTTATTAGATATACCGTGAATCATGCAGAGGGATGCGAGTGATCTAGATGGGATTTGTCCCTCCTACATAACAGGAGTGATATCTTCAGGGGCCCCTTGATTGAGTGAAACAGAGAAATGCATGGCCATGCTCAAATGAGTCGATATGAGATATTGATCTCATTTGTTGTTATTAAGTCTACTCGGGTATCAGGAAACGATGGATTGAACTATACAAGGGTGGCGCATTGCATGCCTTGTGTTCAATTTAGATATTTGGCAAAGGGACTAAACTACACGGAAACATTGGTCACATAAGGTTATGTCAAATAACTAACATTCTCATTACTTGGGTGGCAGTGATGTGTTGTTAGATACCGCTCACTGCTTGTAATATTAAAATAGGATTTTAATATTACTGCCAATGTTATGAGAACCTGTAGGGTTGCACATATAGAGCAGACTAAATTGGAGTAATTAGGATCCAAGTTGGACTTGGATTTAAATGTGGGCCAGAGTCATAACAAATGAGTCTAGGGTTGCACAGCCTACCTTGCTGCTGCTCCCACTCACTTAAGGCAGTCAACTGTTATAAATAGCGCTGATAAGGTGCTGTCAATGCATGCATTACAAACCTTGGCTGCACTTGACAGAAACACTGAGTGAGAGAGTGATAGGTTTCTTCTTTTCTATTCGTAGCTAGCACTGTATGGGAGAGGCGTAACTCCTTTTTGCGGACGTTAGACGTTCATGAGCCTGTTCTTGTGGATACCTAGAAACATCATCACTGTTACAAAGTTGGTGATTCATACCACTTGTTTTGATCACGCTTCAAGAGGTAAACAATTATAAAAACTCGGATTATGGCTTTTTTCTCATGGATCTTTGGTGGGAATTCTATTTTTCGTTATGTGATGTATCTGCAATTCCCAACATTCTCCTCTTATCAGCATAGTTCTTCTGCTTACTATAAACTCTAACTAATCTATCCCAGATCATTTTAATCTAATATGTGGTTTGCTATACCAACTCAGGACCTAGAATGGTTCCCTCTCCAACCTTATACCAAGACAAAAAAGGAGATCTACACTTTCTACCATAAAGTGCTTCATACGGTGTCATACCTATGCTAATATGATAACTGTTGTTGTAGGCAAACTCCACTAAAGGTAAGAACTTATCCCTACCCCCTTTCTGCTCTAGCACATAT
The DNA here is from genome assembly GCA_029884605.1 of Ormosia emarginata. Taxonomy (NCBI): domain Eukaryota; kingdom Viridiplantae; phylum Streptophyta; class Magnoliopsida; order Fabales; family Fabaceae; genus Ormosia; species Ormosia emarginata. Next base: position 28,697,459 of record JAQQTP010000079.1, on the reverse strand, counting down.
GCTCTTAGCATATCCTCTAGGGTTTGAATAGTCCTTTTCGATTGACCATCGGTCTGTGGATGATATGTTGTACTCAAACTAAGCTTTGTCCCAAAAGCTTTTTGTAGGGCTCTCCAAAATCTAGATGTAAATCTAGGGTCTCTAACATAAACTATACTAAGGGCGTATACCGTGCATCCTAACTACCACTTGAAGGTATTGTTGGGTAAGTATATTCATAAAGTAGCTAGCTCTATGAGGTATAAAATGGGCAGACTTGGTTAGTCTATCCATTATAAACCATATTGCATTAAATCCTAATTGAGCCCTAGGCAAGCCCATCACAAAATCCATAGTGATGTAATCCCATTTCCACTTGGGGATTACCAAAGATTGAAGAGGCCCAGAGGATTTCTGGTGTCCTATCTTGACCTTCTGACAAGTTAGGCACCTAGATACAAACCCAACTATGTCCCTTTTCATACCAGACCACCAAAACAACTTCTTTAAGTCTTGATACATCTTAGTGGCCCCAAGATGTATAGAGTATTGACTACAGTGAGCTTCCTGAAGGATCCTTTCCTTGATTTCAGATTCACGGGGAATGCAAAGTCTACCACTAAACTTGATCATACCATCATCCAACATAACAAATTCTCTAGGATTACCTAAAAAGATCTGCTCACTTAGATCACTAAGAGTTTCATCTTCCTTTAGAGCTTCTAAAATTTGAGTCCTAAAGTCACTCACTATGTCCACTTGACTCACACTGAGACTATGTGGCAACACAGTTACTAAAAGGCTCATGTCTCTAAAACTCTCCAGAAGTTTACTCTCTTGGATCATCATATGGGATACATGTAGAGATTTCCTACTTAGTGCATCAACTACCACATTGGCTTTACCCGGATGGTACATTAACTCAAGGTCGTAGTCTTTCGAAAACTTCATCCATCTTCGTTGCCTCATGTTCAGCTCTTTCTGATCAAATAAGTACTCTAAACTCTTATGATCATTGAACATCTCAAACTGAACTCTATATAAGTAATGTCTCCAAACCTTTAGGGTAAACACTACTGTGACTAACACCAGATCATAAGTAGGGTAGTTCTCTTCATGAGGTCTTAACTGCCTTAATGCATAAGCAACAACTCTCTTATGTCGCAACAAAACATAACCCAAACCTATCTTTGAAGCATCATAAAATACCTCAAAGTTCTCCAAAGGATATGAAATTACCAACTCCAGTGTAGTAGTCAACCTCACTTTAAGCTCTTGGAAACTACTTTCACAGTCTTAAGTCCATTCAAAAGAACTACCTTTCCTAGTCAAACTAGTCAAGGGTAGCACTAATTGAGAAAAACCCTTTATGAACCTTCTATAATACACCGCTAGGCGTATGAAGCTTCTGATCTCTCTCATAGTGGTGGGTTTCTCCCACTGCAACTCTGCATCAACTTTGCTTAGGTTTATAGAAATCCTACCTTGAGATATAACATGTCCCAAAAACTTCACTTGTGAAAGCCAGAACTCACGCTTAGATAGCTTAGAAAAAACCTTATTCTCTTTAAGGGTTTCCAACATTATCCTCATATGTTGATTATGCTCCTCCATTGTCTTAGAATAGATCAAGATATCATTGATAAACACCATAACAACTAATCTAGGTAGGGTCTAGAGATCCTATTCATGTAATCCATGAACACTGCCAGAGCATTCGTCAGCCCAAAAAACATCACAAGGTACTCATAATGTCCATACCTAGTTATAAGAATAGACTTAGGGATATCCTTTTCCCTAACCCTTAATAGATGATAACCTGACCTAAGATTAATCCTTGAGAAAACCACAGCTCCTCTCAGTTGATCCATTAAATTGTCTATCCTAGGCAATAAATACTCATACAAAACTTATGAGAATATCCTGATGAGTTTCCAACTAATAGCACACTCCCAAGAATACCTTGCATAGGGTCGAGCATTGCTCTATGTCTCTATGAACATTGTTTCGCAAAGTGTCCATGCTGATCGCATATAAAGCACACTAAATGTAACGCCCCTCTTTTGCAAAGGGCGTCACAACTTACGAAAAAAGAAACTCAAAAGAAACTAACTAAAAACCTGGTTTATAAAATTTTATTGTTATCAAATGAATATATGAATTTTCTAATTTCCTCTCTTTTTTTTATTTAATACACTTATAGTTATGTGTTATTTAATACACTTATAGTTATGTGCGAAAAACATAAACTTCATGGAAAAGGATACAAGGAACATTCCATACACTAAATAAAAATATACATATTATAGGCACATATACATCATGAGTTCTTAGCAAAATAAAAATATAGCCTTTACATACCCAAAAAGATTATAAATAACACCACCAAAAAGACAAAACATATCAGACCCCCCAAACTACTGAGAAGGACCCATAGCCGGATCCTCCTCAGGATCCTCCTCCGAAGAGGTAATCATGATAGGAGCCACAGGCTCACGGGCAAGGGCTCGAGCAGAAGATACAAATGAGTCCTCCTGTGGAGTATAAAAACAGCCACTCCACAGCTCTTTGATGAGCATGTTGAACTCAAAACGTAATGTAACATCAAGAGAAAAGAAAGGGTCCCCATCACGGGTCCTGCCAACTGATATAGTCACGTCCCTTATATATCTAACGCTCTCAGCAGCCCAGTCAATACGCCACGCATTCGTGACATCAAGGAACTGTACTATGACAAAACCGATGAAATCTCTCCTAGCAACCATTGCCAAACAAGACAAAACAACAGAAATGTGCGATCTACTTTGCCTTCTTCTCAGTCTTCATTAAGCATATATATATATATATACACACACACACACACACACATACACACATAACAAAGTAACATAATAAAGAGGTGAGATCTCCTACTACAATACCAACATGGCAGTATTGAAACAACAATGATAGTAATGCCATTCAAAGCACAAAAGTACATATATAATCATTATTTCATACAACAAGTAATTCAATAAATATTCCAATGGGTAATTCAATAGATAATTTAATAGATAATTCAACAGATATGTAAATGCTACAATAAGATGTCGACTGACAATGCATATGCACAATGTGACCAATTCCTACTCCATGGAGCTAAACACAAATGCAAAGAGAATGATCTAGAAGACATTTGTCTGTATCTCGTCAGCCTAAATTCATGTGCTTTCACTTTTCTCAATTTGCGCAACATGGCTTATACAAGATAGTCTAAACCAGATCGTGATTAAGGTTAGTGTCTTGGTCCGAATCATCGGTGCATTTGTATCGGCCTGATTCATGACTCAATGGAGCTACCAACTGACCATGTGGAAAACCTGCACCCTAACAAGTGACCTACACTAGGCCCATCGCACCTGCACAAATGTGTAATTCATCTCCTAGACAAACAACCTTAACAAAACAATGTCCAATGAACTTTCACAATGCATGATGAATGACTCAATGCATACACATTCAACAATGTTATGATTTCTTCGTAACCATATGCTACAACTTGGCCATAAAAATCCTCAATAAATTCGGGTCCCCCTTGTGGACACGACAACAAAATCGCCATTTATTATCAATTGCACAACATCATCATTATAACTTTAAAACTCCGTCTTGAAACTTTTAAAACTCAATACAGAAATCAACCTCAATCGCCAATGTCCATCATAATAAAACTTTTCAAGGAAAGATTTTTCTAACGTTACTCACCAAAGTCTATATTACTTTAATTTACAAAACCTTTTTTCCATTACCTTTATAAAACTCTCTTAATTAGAATACCTTAATTTTATAAATCACTAATCACTTAATTAATTAAGTTCTTAAACATCATTCAAATCCATTTTTTTAACCACTTTGGTCGAAAATCATTCTTGAGATAAGGATAAAATTTTGTTCTTCTCTCTTCCATTTTATGAATCCTTAATTATGTCTCTAATTACCTAATTATCTAATTCTAACTTGATACAAAATTTACTTAGCCTTAGATTCCCTGCATGGCCGTGAACCTGAACAATTTAGGAACCCAAAATTTCTTTCATTTTATAAATCACTAATCACTTAATTTATTAAATTCCCAATTGATACAAAATTTTGTCTTGGACATCCTATTTTCACCTACTTAGCCGCAAGCCTCAAGGTCCATAGGATCAAAAATGTTTTTCCTTTCCTAGTGATTCATATCATACAACATATAACAATCATCATATTTCTAGTCTAACAAGTTCATGCATAATATTCAAAGCAATAAAATCAAATAAAGTAAATAATCACAAAATATTGAACTTATACAAAGAAATGAATGAATCCACGCATGGATTATTCACACACACCAAAATTCGTTCCTCACCACCATGGATGGTTGAAGAGGATAAATCTCCCTCTTACCTAAAGAGATGACAAGAAAAGAAAGCTCCTTGATCCTCTTGAAATTTCGTCCAACACCATCAACCAAACCCTAGAAGTTTCAAACTTTCAAGATCAACACCTAAAAATTGAAAAGAGAAAACCAATGGTCAAGATGATGGCCTTGAACACAAAAAAGAGGAGAGAAAAATGAAGATCAAGAATCTTACCTTAAGAGCTTCAAGTTAGGGCTTGAAAGAAAATGATGAAGATGAGAGATTTAGATGATGATCACAACATAGAAAGTCATTCAAAGGGTATGTAGATTCAAGAAGTGAAATTGATTGGAGCAAACAAAAGAGAAGAGAGAATTTGAGGGTGGTGGTCGTGAGGTGTAGAGAGAAAAAGAGAAGATAAAAAGTCAAAGAAAAGGTGAAAGCTTTTTGGAATGAAAAGAAGAATATAAGATTAAGTGAAAAGATGACACTTTGTCATCTTTCTCCTCTCCAAAACCGTGAGCATCACCAAAGGGAGAGAGAGAAATGCAAACTTCTCCAACAAGCTTGTTAAGTGGTTTCTCCAATAAGCTTGTTACGAAGCTTGCTTGGAAAGCTAATTTTCACTTTTAGAAAGTCAAATGTGATGTCACATGGATGATGTCACTTAAAGTGAACACTCTAGAAAAGATGACTAGTACTTTACTAAAAGCTATTATCCAATGGGCAAAGGTAACAGTTAACAAAACTAGTATTTTATTATTCATTGGATAATAGGATGTACCTTGATTTTATTCGTCAGATAAAATTTCAAAAAAATGAAAACTTCGTAAACTGTGTCCGGCTTTGAGTTTAGTAAGATCCCTCAGCCCCGTTTCACAGTCTAAAATTTTTCGACCTCAGAAAAATATTTTATTTTTTTTGGCCCTACTTAACGCACACGCAAATTGAGAAATATAATAAAATAATCAAAATCACCCAATTAATTCACAAAAATTCCCAAAAAAATCATAAATAATATAAAAAGCATATATAACAGAAACTAAGAAATTTCCAGGGTGTTACACTAAACATGCCTTATGGCCATGCTGCTTTCCACATTTCGAGCACTTTTGGTTCCACGTTTCAACTTGAATATGCTTTCCTCTAATAGGTAGAAATTGAGACCAAGAGATACTCTTGCGCCTCCCATGTTGGCTAGGGTGTCAAAACTTGAACCCTAAACCCAAAAACACATGAACACTTCATGCATCGCGGGGAACCCTTGTGCCGCTGTTCAACATTTGAACCTTTTGTGCCCCCTTGATGGCTTGACATCAACACTTGATGTCGTTGTCGCAAAATAGGAACAAGGTTTCCAAAACCTCTGCACTGTGCCGCTAGTGCAGAAACAAGGATTTCATAACCCTTACTGCCGCAAACCAAAAACAAGGTTTCCTAAACCCTTGTGCTGCGCATCAAGAACAAGGATTCCATAACCCTTGTTGCTGCCAGCTAGAAACAAGAATTCCATAACCCTTACTCCGTGCCGTTGTGCATAACGTTGTACGTATCACATACATACCAGAAAGCTTCGCAAAAACATACATCTCAATACAAAATAGTTTTCACAGAACATATGAACAACTTCATGGTTTTTGAAAACAACATCACAGTTTTGCATACAACACATAAAACATAATATGTTTTCACAAAGGGTTTCATTCATTTTCTAAAATAACATATTAAAGATCATATCTTTTATAAAAAAATAGAACATCAATCATGTTATCTCATACAAAATGAAAACAGAAAAACCAAATCATGGTTTCGCAAGTGGCTCTGATACCACTGTTGGGAATTGCGGATATATCACGCAGCGAAAAAAAGAATTCCCACCAAGGATCCATGCGAAAAAGCCATAATCTGAGTTTTTAAATTTATTTACCTCTTGAAGCGTAATCAAAATAAGTGGCATGAATCACCAACACCGTAACAGCGATGATGTCTCTGCGGTATCCACACTAACAGACTTACGAACGTCCAGCATTTGTAAAAAGGAGTTACACCTCTTTCACACAATGCTAGCTGTTAAAAGAAGAGAAGAAACATGTCAATCTCTCACTCAATGTTTCTGTCAAGTGTGGCTAGGGTTTCTAATGCATGCCTTGACAGCCCCTTAGCAATATTATTTATAATAACTGACTGCCTTAAGTGAGTGAGAGTAGTAGCAAGGTAAGCTGTAAAACCCTAGACTTATCTGTTATGAGTTTGGCCTACCATTGAACCCAAGTCCAACTTGGATCCTAATTACTCCAATTTAGTCTGCTCTATGTGTGCGACCCTACAGGTTCTCATAACGTTGGCAGTAATATTAAAATCCCATTTTAATATTACAAGCAGTGAACGGTATTTGGCAACATATCGCTACCACCCAAGTAATGAGAATGTCAGTGTTTTGATATAACCTTTCTGTGACCAATGTTTCCGTGTAGTTTAGTCCCTTTGTCCAGATATCTAGATTGAACACAAGGCATGGAATACGTCACCCTTGTATAATTCAATCCTTCGTTTCCTGGTACCCGAGTAGACTTAATAACAACAAATGAGATCAATATCTCATATCGACTTATTGGAGCATGGCTATGCATTTTGCAGTCTCACTTAATCAGGGGCCCCAAAGATATCACTCCTATTATGTAGGAAGGACAAATCCCATCTAGGTCACTCACATCCCTCTGCATGATTCACGGTATGTCTAATAACTAACCTTATAATCACCTTGTTACAGATGACGTTTGACGACATTAAAATACACAACTCCTCATATAGGAATCACAATGATTTCAGGTCAAAGGACAATAAACACCATTGTCACTATGAGAATCGCTTATGACACTCACGTAACGATCCATATAGCATTCTCATGGCAGGTCTGTCCAATACATTATAACTCTAACATGTACCCATATAAAGACTTGATATCTCATATCCATGACCCGTGAGATGTGGCCATCAGTCTACGCACATACTAGTCTCAATGCATTATAGTTGTCCTAATTAACAATAATACTTGACTAGGAACATTTAAGAATAGTATTTTATCTAATAGGATCTCACGATCAAGTCTTCCACTTGATGTCCTATGGCATCAAACCTACTATTCTAAGGACTTTATTATGTTTATACAAAAAGAACAATATAAATGAAATGCCTTGTACATTAAAAATAGCATACTACAATGTATGTAAATACAACAAAATGTATCGGCCTCTAGGGCATACACCAACAACCCCAGCTAGACAGGATGAACTACTCTGATACCATAATATAACACCATAATATAATTATCGTAAAATAAATGGAATATTTCAAGATAAATCGCATTAAGCATGTCACTTCTAAAAATGTATACAAATAAAAATCCATAATAACTTGTATTGTCATTATAGAGAGTCACGAATCATAAAATGATCATATATACATATATCACTGGCTAACGAGCCATATAGTATACATAAACTTTTACAAATAGACCAACAAAGTAAATAAATACAAGTTGATGCGAAAAGAAATAAAGCTTCTAAACTAAGCCTTATGCTTCTTCCTTTTCTTGCCCTTTCCCTTTGGAGGGTCTTCACTTGGATTTAAATGGAACACAAAGGGGTGAGAAATCACAATTTCTTAGTATAAGTATACCACAATTAATCATTTACAACAAATAATTCAAATGAACACAAATTACACTCTATATAAAAGAATATTCGATAAACAATAATATCAAAGAATCACCAATATAATCCTAAGATACTATCGAACAAGCAACCAAACAATCAAACGATCAAGCAATAACATCTGCCCATACAATTGTCAACAATGCAATGTTTTGTGTTATTATATATGATTATGCTCAAACAAGGTCCTAATGTAATGAGGGTGCAATGCTAATGTAGGTTTTGGTTTTCAAAACACATGCCATTTACTTATTTCCTAGGAACCTCTGTTCCCTTGTATATACTGAGTAGGACAGGCAATTAAGCCCTGACACTACCTGTGATGTGTGGACTTGTTCCCCTTACAAAGATAAGAGTACTAATACTAACTCCATACACCAGTAACCCTGACCATAATAACATTACCCGCTACGAGAACTTCAGATGCCCTATCTCGTCAAGGTCATTTCCTACAATTCTCTGGCCAAATGGTTGTGCACACTGTATAAGGTTACAACACATAGGAAATAACAGATAACAAGTTTGAAAACTAAATATGCAAGTTTCTTATATCACAAGGTCTACAATAACCTAGTGAAAAGCAAAGACTAGTTGTAACACCCTCCCTAGGGTATCACATGTCTGACTCCAGACTCATAATCTGAAAAGAAGTTCGCACAAAGTTTGAGTTATAAAAAGTGGGTTTTAAAATTTCTTTCTTGTTGAAATATAAACTTATTGAAATTTATATGTAATACTGAAAAATATATATTGAAACAAATTCATATACAATATTGACACTAATTAATATTTCACAATTTAAAGAGAAATATAAAACTAACAAACTCTTTTTTTTTTAACAATAGCAAACCCCATGACGGATCCTACTTAATAGCACGGTACAACACTAACGTTAAAACTTAACATACTTATTCGGTTGTGTATCCATCTTGTTGCATCAGACATCTGTTCTACGTCTGTTCTTTGTCAACACTGCACACCTTCGAGTCCTGAATGTCCACTCCTTATTGTTGTCACCCATCTCAGAGTATTCATTGCCCATTATGTCTAAGATAACTCGATCCTTCTATTATTTGATTTTAACAGTACAGACACAGCAAAACAACATAACAAAGAGGTGAGATCACCTACACCAATACCAACATGGCAGCATAGAGATAACACAAGCAGCATATCATACAGATAAATCATATCACAATTATGACCATGCCATCAACATTAATCAACTATCATCATCCAATCATTTATCAGTTCAATTATCATAAGCAACAATTATGATAATGCCCTCAACATTGTCTAATTATCATCATCATCATCCAAGTATTCAAAACAATTGTCATAGCCAATATTCCTCAATTAATATATCACACAGATATAAATGTCAGATTATGCATGTGCACAAAAACTCAGTTTTTCAAAAACAACTCCACGGAGGTTTTCACAATTTCGAGGAGAATGCTCTGTCAATTGTAACCTTAGCCCAAAGACAATCTTCCAGTTGTTGAAAAGAATCGTGTTCTTGTCGAGTATCGTCAGTGCGTTACAACGGACTGCATCGCCAAGTGGCACAGGGTACTCGCTAGCTGTCCACTGGTCGACTGCCGCGCCTTGACGCCCCTAAGATCCATCATAGACCTCACTATCAATTCTCATTCCCTCTTCAATCACAAGGGCTATATACATTGCACGAATATATCAGTGCAAGTCCAACCCCAAAGGGCCAAATCTTTTCAATTTCATTAGTTCAATGTATCATATGCCTCAACGCATGTTTTTCCAATGCATGTATAATGCACCAAATCCAATCACAGGCATCTCTTTCCAATGCATATAAATTGTACCAAATTATACTGTATTTTCAATAGTAAAATCATGTTATCACATTTTTATAGTTATAAAACACTTTCGTCGTGTTTTCACAAAATTGCGCAACATTTCCGTTACGTTTTCACAATTCCAAAACGTTTTTGTTACGTTTTCAAAATATCGTAACACTTCTGTTACGTTTTCAAAATGCCGCAACTCTTCTGTTGCACTTTTAAATCACGTACTAACTTTTCAACATTTTTCTCAATCACGTAAAGATATACGTTTCTCAAATTCCATAATATTTTTCCACTGTTTCAAAATCGCGTAACTTAAAAATCATCCTTTTAACTAGCGTAAAATATTTAAAACATTTTTCAAATCACATAATGATTTTTCGCTATTTTCACAATCACGTAAAAATAATTCATCACTTTTCCATCACGTAGTGATTTTTCAATAGTAATTCAAATTACGTAAAATGTTTAAAATAATTCAAATCGCGTAGAAATATTTCAACGTATTTAAAATCGCGTAGAAATATTTTACTGTATTTCAAACCACGTACTTTAAAATTACGTTTTTAAGATACGTAAATAATTTTTTCACCACAATTTCATTACAGAAAATATTTCTCAACCTTCAGATATTCCTTTTTCAACTTTTCTTAAAATAATATAACTTTATACTTCATGTAATATATTTTCTTACTCAAGAAAATCTTTTTCCACATTTCTTTACTCAAGAAATCCTTTTCCAAAATATAATTCATAAAATCACTTTTCCATTGATATAAATCAATGTTTCAAAACTTAACATTTTCTAACGTACTTTCAAAACTCAAAAAATAAGTTATACGTTAGTAACTTTTCAAATCACCATTATATTCTCTATTTTTCTCAAATCACTTGCAAAATCATTCTTCAAAATAAATTAGAGTACAAACATGTTCAACCTCTCTTTGTCTTTCGTTTACAAAATTCTCTCAAGTGATAAAAACACTCTGATTCCCTTTCCAAATTCCTTGTATTAAATCAAGTTACGTTTTCACTTTGAAAATCACTTTGTTCATAAAAATTAAGACATTACAAGCCTTAAAAAAAAACATGGACATGACTATTGAAACCATCAAATATTTTTCCTTTTAAATTGATATGGTTTTACACAAACAAAACCATTAAAAATATTTTACAAAAACGTAAGACTCATAGTCTTTGAAAATCAAATCATTTGTTCATTTCCATTTTTCACTTTCTTTGTAAATCCATTTTCACTTTCTTTACAAATTCTTTTTCACTTTCTTTGCAAATCCTTAAAATCATCATTGCTATTTTCATTTAAATCTCATGTTTAGTAAAACACTTAGAAACTTTTTACACAAAATAAATCAATAAAAATCCTTCTAAAACCGTGTTCATGTACTCTTTGAAAAATAAACTCTTTATTTATTTTCCTTGCTTTTTCTAAACATCCATTTTCATCATTCAAGAAAATATTAATTTTGTGAACACCTATCTTGAGGTGTCTTAACCGAAATTCACCATGTTCTAGGGATCAAAAATTAATTCCCTTGTTCTTGAAAAATTTCAACATGAACCCTAATCAAGGGCATCAAAACCGTAGCTCTTCCTTGGCCATTGGGACCAAAATTAATTTTCTTTCCATCATCAAATCATGACATATACATACATACATAATATATATATATATATATATATATATATATCAAAAGCATGCCATATTATCATCATGCATAGTATAAGCATACCATCAAAGTCATAAACTCATGCAAAGCATATTAAGCATAGGCAATTAATCAAAGCTCATAAACACATATAAATTATTACATGACCATGGATATGAATCCTCACATGGATTCAACACCCATCAAATATAAGACCATCTCTCACCACCATGCTTGGTTGGTGAGATGGATCTCCCTCTTACCTCTTGAAGATCCTCAAAAGCTCTTTGTTTTGCTTCTTTTTCCAAGTCCTTCATCACCAAGGGCTTTTCAAATACAAAACAAAATACATAAAAATTAGTATACTAAGCTTGATTAAGAGGAACCATGGATCAAACATGGCTTAGATCATGAAAAAGAAAGAAGAAATGAAGTTTCCTTACACTTCACCTCAAAAACCCAATAACTTTGATCTTAAAGAAAGTCCATGAAGATGAATGATTTAGAGAAAATCTCTAACATGAAAGTTGCTTAGAATATCATGTAGATTCAAGATCTATGGTTGGATGAAATTAAAAGAGATTGGATGGTGGTTTTGAGTATCTTGACCGAATGGTTTCTCTTGAAGCACAAAGATGGAATTTTTTATTTTTGATTGAAACTTGAAGCTTGAATTTGAAGCTCAAGATGAATGATTTTGGAAAAGCTCATAACTAGAGATGTTCTTAGAATGGTGTTTAGGTTTAGAAAATGTGTTTAGATGAAATTTTAGAAGCTTGGAGACATGGTTTCTAGGTGTTGGCCGAATGGTGTTTCTTGGAGAAGAAAATAGAGTTTTTTTTTTTGTATTTTGCTTTGGAGAAGATGATGAATAGAAAGCAATTATGATACAAATGATAGAAACTAACAATTTTGGTCCTCTTTGGAGTGCATGGCCGAAATTCACATGGAGAGACAAGGTAGGAAACTTTTGATAAAGTTTTGGCTTTTTGGAGGAGACAAAGATGAATTATGATAGCAAATGAATGAAATGCTTTTTGGCCCCTTCCTCCTATGCATTGCCATAGAGTGAAGAGAGAAAAGAGTGATAAAGTGTGTTAGGAAATGAAATAATTTTGGCCCCCCTCCAAGAAATTTCCTAAGGAAGAAAACAAAGCAATCATGTAGCATAATTGACTAAAGCAAAGCATGATTGACATAAAGCAATTAATAATGGTCATTAAAGTCTCTTCTAGCTCCAAATTCATTACAAAAACTGTCCCCCCTCCATCCTTGCATGCAATAATATTGTCATATTATTCAATCCATTATTTGAAGCATTTCTAGCCATTGATTAATTCAATGGTTAGGATTTAGGTAGACTTTTGATTTAGAAGACCTAATCTAGGCCATTAGATTTTCTTCTTGAAATTCTAGCCATTAGATGTGTCTCCAAAATTAAGAGTCAAGATTACTCCTTCTTACTTTTAATCCAAGGGTCATAATTAGTCTGTGTCACTTTTTAAGACTAAATCTTCACCATTGATTAAATCTAAATCCAATGGTCATAAATGGTCCTTGTTACTTTACAAGACCAAATCTCTACCCTTAATCAATTCTATATCCAATGGTTACAAATGGTCATTGTCACTTTATATGACCAAATCTCTACCCTTGATTTAATCTCCATCTAATGGTTATAAATGATCTTATTCACTTTTAAGATCAAATCTCCACCGTTGATTAAATCAAGATCAAGTCTCCATCGTTAATTAAATCAATGGTGGATATCCAAACCACCAAGGTTGACTTAAGCAATTTAATTTATATTTTTATCTACTAAAACCCCACGAAAGAATATATTTACTGTATTTTTTATCGCCCGATAAATTAAATACAGTACAAAACACAGTACAATAAAATTTTAGAAACTGTTTCTGGATTCAGGTGTAGTAAGATCCCATGTCTCCATCTAAACAGTACAAATTTTTCTATGCGTAAAATTTTTTTTACTTTGTGGGACCCACCTGGGCCCACGTATAATACCACCAGGCCCCCACATACACCCTGGGCCCACAATCAGTAAAAAAAATTTCATAATCATCCATAAAAATCACAAAAATTATAAAATGCACAAATATCAAATCAAATTACGTAAAATAATTAAAACCTAACGGTAAAAATAAAATTACGTAAAGTTTTCCACGGCCTGAAAATTTTTATTTTCCTGACACGGAGTAAATCACTCAAAACGATTAAATACGTTGACGGAAAAATCAAAATAATTTTACAGTATCTAGAAATTACTAAACAGTAAACTTCTATTAACTGTCAAAATTATTGTTTAAGAGATACGAAAATTTTGGGATGTTACACTAGTGACTCAAGACGTTACTCCAACTTAATCCATAAGTAGTAAAACTCATGTCACTAGTGTTTTCATATCTAGCACCTCACACCATCACTCCATAAGTGATTTCAAGGCAACCTCAAATTGCTCAAGGTTCTAGATACCACTTCACATAGGTCACCCTTAATTAACAAGAGAGTAAAGCATGGTTCACATACCAATCAACTCAACTTTGCATAAAAAGGGAGCAACTTGTTCAACCTTATCACATAAAGAAGTAACTAGAACTTCTAGGGCTCTTATCCTCTATAGACTAACTCAATTGGATCATTAACAACAAAAACATAGCTTAATAAGTGTTAATCTTAGCCCTAAGAATGAAAAACTTTGTTTTAACAAGTCCCTAACCCATTACCCTTGATGAATAATCGGTTGGAACAAGCCAAAATCTAAAAATCTTAAGTCACTAACCGGTTATCCCACTTAGATAATCGATTAGGACATGTTTCGTAACCCCTGGTGGCTTGGTATAATAAGTTATTTACCTTGGCTAACCAATTATGACCTTTTCCTAAGGTTCTGGTTGAACACAATAACCTGTTATGTGTTTCCAATAACATGTTATTCGTTTCCAATAACCAGTTATGTGTTTCTAATAACTTGTTATGTGTTTCTGATAATCAGTTATTACTATTCACCAAACCAGTTATTCAGAAAACTCGGCATGCTGTCTAAAATGAATAACCTATTATTACTATTCACCTAACTAGTTATTTAGAAAACTCAGCTTGCTGTCTAAAATGAATAACCTGTTATCACTACTCACCTAACCAGTTATTTAAAAAACTTAACTTGCTCTCTCAAACGAATAACCTGTTATCACTATTCACTTAACTAGTTATTTGGTCCGTCCCACACCAGAAAACAGAGGCTCATTGATTCCCAATCAATTCCAAACCTCAAATCATGGATTCTAAGTGATTCTCCAACCCAAACATGGTATCTAAATATGTTAAAAACATCAAACACTAGCTCAAATCCATTTAACAAAGAATCATGAACAAGGTTCGATCTTCAAAATACCTATTTTCTAACTCCAAACTCAATGAGTTTAACAGGTGTTCTTGAGTGAAAACTAACACCCATGAATTGATTAAGCTACACCCTAACCAAACTCAACCATTAAGGCACTAAACAAACAAGAACATAACATAAACCACCCAAAACCTATATTTTCTCCAATAACAAACACTATGTAAAAGAGATGGAGATAGGGAAGGATAGTATGTAGAGTTCAAGCACCCCTACCTTTTGAAGATGCCCAAGCTTTGGCTATGGAAGCACCTAGCTTGTTTTTCCTCTTTGATTTCCTCTTCTTTCTTTCCTCTTCCTTCTCTTATTAGCTTTCTTTCCCTCCCACTGGAGCTACTGGCCGTGAGAGAGAAAAGAGAGAAATAATGAAAGGAAAAAAAAGAAGAAATAACATAAGAAGTCAATTTTGAGGGCTTCAGAAACGTGAGTAACTTATGTTACTCATGATATTTTGTAGTATAACTTATATCTACTAAGAACACTTAGATTTCTCCAAATCCAGTTTTCTTAAAGCCAACAATTTAAAATAAATCACAAGATTTATCAAAAATCTTGTTGCATTAATGCCATATTTTTTCATATCTGCTACTAATCAATCCGACAATAAAACATACAACTAGTATGCTTAAAAATACCAAATTAACTTTGATTATTGTCAAATTTTAACCACATCACAGAATACACATTTATGACTTAGAAATAAATTATCCACATTTATTTCCATTAGCTAAACCATTTAAGTTAATATCTGGGTCATTTTAAGCAACTTTTCTCATTTCGGGCTGCAACTAAGCGCCTAAACTAACTCAAATTATCACAAAATTAAACAGGCATGTTAAGCAAGTATTAAGCTACCTCTGTAACCATTTACAAGTCTAACATGTTGAAGAGGATGTTATATTTCTCCCCTCTTTTTTAAAATTTTGTCCCCAAGATTGTTTACATTATATAAACAATTGTGGGTAATTTTGCTGCATATGGGACTCCAACTTCCAAGTTGCGTCCTCAAAACTGACACCATCCCAAAGCACTTTTTCCAGAGAAATTAGCTTACCTCTAAGCTCTTTGACTCCTTTGTCCACAATCTTCATCGGCTGCATAACATAAGACAAATCTTCTCTTAACTGCATAGATTCATTTCTTATGACATGTGAAGGATCTGGATTGTACTTCCTAAGTTGTGACACATGGAAGACATCATGAAGGTTAGATAGATTGGGTGGAAGGGCAATTTTATAGGCTACAGGTCCAACTCTTTTTAGGATCTGATAGGGACCAATGAAACGAGGGTTCAACTTCTGTGTTCTCAATGCTCTACTAATCCCAGTTGTAGGAGTGACTCTCAAGAATACATTATATCTCTCATTGAACTCTAAAGGTCTTCTCCTCTTATCAGCATAGCTCTTCTACCTACTATGAACTTTAACCAATCTATCCCAGCTCATTTTAATTTGATCAGTGGCCTGCTGTACCAACTCAGGACCTAGAATGGTTCCCTCTCCAACCTTATACCAACATAAAAGGAGATCTACACTTTCTACCATAAAGTGCTTCATACGGTGCCATACCTATGCTAGTATGATAACTGTTGTTGTAGATAAACTCCACTAAAGGTAATAACTTATCCTAACTCTCTTTCTGCTCTAGCACATATGCTCTTAGCATATCCTCTAGGGTTTGAATAGTCCTTTTCGATTAACCATCGGTTTGTGGATGATATACTGTTCTCAAACTAAGCTTTGTCCCACAAGTTTTTTGCAGGGCTCTCCAAAATCTAGATGAAAATCTAGGGTCTCTAATAGAAACTATACTAAAGGGGTATACTGTGCATCCTAACTACCTCCTCAAGGTATAACTGGGTAAGCCTATTCATATAGTAGCTAGCTCTATTAGGTATAAAATGGGCAGACTTGGTTAGTCTATCCATTATAACCCATATTACATCAAATCCTAACTGAGTCTTGTGCAAGCCCATCACAAAATCCATAGTGATGTTATCCCATTTTCGCTTAGGGATTACCAAATATTGAAGAGGCCCAAAGGATTTCTGGTGTCCTATCTTGACCTTCTGATAAGTTAGGCACCCAGATACAAACTCGACTATGTCCCTTTTCATACTAGACCACCAAAACAACTTCATTAAGTCTTGATAATTCTTAGTAGCCCCATGATGTATAGAGTACTAACTATAGTGAGCTTCCTCAAGGATCCTTTCCTTGATTTCAGATTCACGGGGAATGCAAAGTCTACCACTAAACTTGATCATACCATTATCCGACATAACAAATTCTCTAGGATTACCTAAAAAGATTTGTTCACTTAGATCACTAAGAGTTTCATCTTCCTTCAGAGCTTCTAAGATCTGAGTCCTAAAGTCACTCACTATGTCTACTTGACTCACATTGAGACTAGGTGGCAACACATTTATTAATAGGCTCATGTCTCTAAAACTCTCCAGAGGTTTACTCTTTTTGATCATCATACGGGATAAATATAGGGATTTCCTACTTAGTGCATCAACCACCACATTGGCTTTACCTGGATGGTACTTTAACTCAAGGTCGTAGTCTTTCGAAAACTTCATCCATCTTCGTTGTCTCATGCTCAACTCTTTCTGATCAAATAAGTACTCTAAACTCTTATGATCATTGAACACCTCAAATTGAACTCCATACAAGTAATGTCTCCAAACTTTTAGGGTAAACACTACTGCGGCTAACACTAGATCATGAGTAGGGTAGTTCTCCTCATGAGGTCTCAACTGCCTTGATGCATAGGGAATAACACTTCTATGTCACATCAAAACTCAACCCAAACCCATCTTTGAAGCATCACAAAATACCTTAAAGTTCTCCAAAGGATCTAGAATTACCAACTTCGGTGTAGTAGTCAACCTCACTTTAAGCTCTTGGAAACTACTTTCACAGTCCTGAGTCTAATCAAAAGAACTACATTTCTTAGTCAAACTAGTCAAGAGTAACGCTAACTGAGAGAAACCATTTATGAACCTTTTATAGTACACCGCTAGGCATATGAAGCTTTTGATCTCTGTCATAGTGGTGGGTTTCTCACACTACAACTCTGCGTCAACTTTGCTTGGGTCCATAGAAATTCCCCCCTGAGATATCACATGTCCTAAAAACTTCACTTGTGAAAGTCATAACTCACACTTAGATAGCTTAGAAAACAACTTATTCTCTTTAAGGGTTTCTGACACTATCCTCAGATGTTGATTATGCTCCTCTATTATCTTTGAATAGATCAAGATATCATCGATAAACACCACAACAATTGATCCAGGTAGGGTCTAGAGATCCTATTCATGTAATCCATGAACACTGCCAAAGCATTCGTTAACCCAAAGGACATCACGAGGTACTCATAATGTCCGTACCTAGTTATAAGAATAGACTGAGGGATATCATCTTCCCTAACCCTTAACAAATAATAACCTGACTTAAGATTAATGCTTGAGAAAACAGTAGCTTCTCTTAGTTGATCCATTAGATCGTCTATCCTAAGCAACAGATACTTATACAAAACTTATGAGATTATCCTGATGAGTTTCCAACTAATGGCACACACTCAAGAATACCTTGTATAGGGTTGAGCACATTGTTTCGCAAAGTGTCCCTGCTGATCGCACACAAAGCACACAAAACATGCCTTGTGGCCATGTTGCTTTCCACATTTCGAGCACTTTTGGTTCCACGTTTCAACTTGAATCTACTTTCCTCTAACAGGAAGAAACTGAGACCAAGAGATACTCTCGCTAACTTCATTATTAGATCTTTTCCTTTTTGGAGAGCCTACTGAAATGTCCTCATTTTCACTAAACAACTCCTTAGTTGCTATTGGAGAAAGTAGTTGTGACATGGATTAGCTTCCATCTTCTCAAGAATCCTGTTAACCACAACAACTTGCTCCCTCATAGTCGTTGCCATTGCCATTAATGCTTCCGCCAAAGTAGGACCCTTACCATATGAGCTCATATGCCTACGGGTTTGCCTTTGAGACGCTATAGTTTCCTGTACACACAGAACAATACATATTGAGGTAGCTAATCTCAATATCATGTAACCATGCAACAGTAGCTAGAAACAGTCATACCATAGGCAAGTCATGATAACTCCACAATTTGTAGTTATCTGGGCCCCATATATGTGCTTTATTGTCTGCTTAGTCCTTGTTTTGATGCATGAATGGAAGAGTTTAGTTGTATACTTATATGATTTGATTTCAACGTCTTCCATCATGATTTTGAGAACATGTGTCTGATTCTTGGATGTATTGTGTACATTTGCACTGATTTTTGAATTGGAAATTTCTCTATGGCAGGTAAGGTTCCAACCAAGTGAATCATTTCAGATTTGGACTAGCATTGCAAGAGAAAGCTAAGTGTAAGGACCAGCTTGTCATGCCGCGGCATGTGCCTCCCCTGTATCAAAGTCAGAGAGCTACGCATTTTGCACGCCGCGGTGTGATGATGGGAATGTCACGGCGTCCCAACCTAAAATGTAACACGCCGCAGCGTAAGTAGTTGAATACCGCGACGTGACCCTATTTTTTGAGCCCTATAAATACTGTTGCATTAAATTTTTAGAGAGGTTAGGTCATATTTTAAAAAGCTACGACCAGGTTTTAGCATTTCAGACCAGCAAGAAGCAGAAGTGACTAAGTTTGGAGTCTCTCTTCACCTTGGTGGAGGATTGAAGCTTGGAGGATCATCCGCTTAAGCTTTGTTCTTCGCTTTTCTTCTCTTTTCTCTTTTCCACCTCCATGACTATAAGTATTTGTGATATATTTTCATTTGTCATGATTGGCTAAGCTGTTTATAGGGTTTTACTTTGGATCCTCCTATGGATATTGATTAATCTTGTAATCCTTTGAGTTATATACATGATTTGGTTTTTGTTCAGTTATATAGTGTTTAATGCTTTGAATGTTTGATCAGCTTTCAATTGATTTGTTCAAATCTACTGAACCTAGACATAGGAATTTTGATTTGAGATCGTATGTATGATTGATGCATGTTCTATTTCATTCAATTGGCTTAGATGAGATGATTCGTTAATAGGATAGAAATACACCTATTAGTCATGCATAGTAATTATTGGGAATAGATCGTTCATTAGTAGAGCTTATACTAGTGCTCATAGAAACATAGTGGATTAGGTAAGTGATACCAGGGTTGATTGACCTAGACATAAGTTTTGGCTAAATCAGATTCCCAAGCTAACTTAGTCATTACATTTATATTACTCATAAGGATTACTTGTTAACAATTGATACAGGAGGTGAAAAAGGATGCCCTATTCTCTAAATCATTATCTCAACTCAATCTGATAGTTTTTAAGTTCTTCTAATTAGTTTAATACACATCTTTCCAATTTATATGTCTTTGAATAGAAATACTTGAGTTATTGGTTTATAATTAGTACTGAATTTAACGTTTGTCCTCGTGGGAACGATATCCGACTCCTATCTACATTACAAGTGCGACCCGTGCACTTGCAGTAAGCAAAAGAGTCAACAAGTTTTTGGCACCGTTACCGGGGAACAATGGTTTAAATTTAGCTTAGCTAATATAAACAACGAATTTAAGTATCTCTAGTTCAAGTTTCTTTTGTTCCATATTAATTTAATTCCTTATTCTTTAATTTGTTTCAGGTAAATACAAGATGGCAGATGAAGAAGTTATGCAAGCGGTGGCTGATGAGAGTAGCACTGGACCATTGAGGGAGTTTGCTACTCCTCTTGCTGACAATCTACAGTCTAGCATTAGGCGCCTTGCCATCTGGGCAAATAACTTTGAGATTAAGTCGGCTATTATCCAAATGATCCAAACTTCAGTGCAGTTTGACAGCTTATCCAATGAAGACCCCAATGCGCATCTCTCTAATTTTCTGGAGATTTGCGATACGTTCAAGCACAATGGTGTTTTTGAAGATGCCATTTGCTTAAGGCTCTTCCCATTCTCACTTCAGGACAGAGCCAAAAACTGGCTGCACTCTCTGCCAGCTAACTCCATAACAACTTGGGCTGAGGCTAGTACCAAGTTCCTCAATAAGTATTTTCCTCCAGCCAGGACAGCAGAGATGGTGAATGATATTACATCATTCACTTAATTTGAATCAGAATCCTTGCATGAAGCCTGGGAAAGGTACAAGGATTTGCTAAGAAAGTGTCCTCATCATGCAATTCCACCATGGCATCAGGTATATTCATTCTATAAGGGTCTGTTGCAACAACATCGCTCGATTGTGGATACAGCTGCTAGAGGCTCATTGTTAGGAAAATCATTCGATGAGGCCTACCAGCTTTTGGAAGAATTGGCAGCTAACAGCTATCTATGGCCCTCTAAAGGAAACGCTCCGCAAAAGATTGTTGGAGTGCATGAAGTGGATGCGATAACTTCGTTGTCAGCTCAGTTGGCAAAGTTGACAAGCATGATGGATAGTATGGGTCAAGATTCACACTAGAGCCCATTTGTGTTGTGTGAAAGATGCGGCAATACTCATTCAAGTGACAGATGCCCTTCTCAGATTGAGAGTGCGCAATATGTCAACAATTATAGGCCACAATAAAATAACCCATACTCGAATTCATATAACCCTGGATGGAAGAACCATCCAAATTTCTCATTGAGGGACAACCAAGGACCCTCTTCCTCCTCCAATGCTCCTGGACCTGAACGTCAGTATAACTCTCTTGGATTTCTAGCCTAACAAAGACAATCGATGCAAGAAAGGAAGCCTACATTGGAAGATATGTTCATGTAGTTAATGGTTAAAAATAATGCTTTCATTTCTAAGACCAACTCTTACATATCAAGGACAAATGCTCACTTATCAAAGCATGATGCAATGTTTCAAAGCCAAACTGCTTCGATGAGAGCGCTGGAAATGTAGATAGGTCAGCTGGCAAATGCTATCAACAATAGGCCCCCTAGCACCTTACTAAGTGATACAGCCACTAATCCCAGGGGTGCCTCCAATGAGCACTGCAATGCCATCTCACTAAGGAATGGTAAGAACATTGAGGAAAATCCAAAGACAAGGATGCTGGAGGAAGACATTGAAGTAAACCATGAGAAGGAGGCTGTAAGCAAGGATGTCGAACAAAAACCTGAAGTTTCTAAGGAGAAGGCCGAGGATAAGAAGTTTGTGAACAATCCATATATACATCCTTTACTTTTTCCAAGTAGGCAGATCAAGAACAAAATGGATGATCAGTTTAAGAAATTTTTGGAAGTTTTCAAGAAACTTCATATCAACATCCTTTTTGCTGAAGCCTTGGAACAGATGCCCAGCTACGTTAAATTCATGAAGGATATTTTGTTCAAGAAACTTAGGTTGAGTGAGTTTGAAATGGTGGCATTGTCTGAAGAATGCAGCGCCGTCTTACAAAGCTTCCCCTAAAGCTGAAGGATCCGGGAAGCTTTACAATCCCTTGTACCATAGGGAAGGATTTCTTGGGGCAGTCTTTATGCGATTTAGGAGCCAGTATCAATCTCATGCCCTATTCCATATACCAAAGGCTAGGTTTGGGGGAATACAAGCCCACATCAGTGACCCTCCAGCTAGCCGATCATTCTTACACTTATCCCAAGGAAATTATTGAGAATATACTGGTGAAAGTGGACAAGTTCATCTTCCCTGCTGATTTTGTCATATTTGACATGGAAGAGGACAACAAGGTCCCTTTGATTTTAGGTCGGCCTTTCCTTGCAACAAGCAGAACCCTCATAGATGTGGAGATAGGAGAGCTCACTATAAGGGTCCAAGATCAGGAGCTCACCTTCAACATTTTCAAAGCTATAAAAAGTCCTCAAAATCAAGAAGAATGTTGTTTGGTAACTAAAGTTGATGGGATGCCATCTGAGGCACTTTGTGGAAGTGTAGTAAGTGCTCCTAGCCATGGTCAAGTGATCTCAACATGAGCAGGTGGAGATGATGAGCTGGAGCAGCTGAATTCAAGAATAGTGGTTAAGTTATGCAATCCACCTTTTAAGAAAGCTTTAAATGTGAAACTTAAACCCATGCCATTTCAAAAGTTTCAAGCTCATTTTGATGCAAAGGAGGAAGATCCTCCTCCTCGGAGCAATTTCAAGTGGAACTACATATAAAGTCCTGCCAGGACTATAAATCAGGCCCTTCTTGGGAGGGAACCCAAGATTTTTTTTTCTTTGTTTTAAATATATTTATATTTTGTGTTTTTAAGTCCTTAGTACTTAATATGTATTTTTTATGGTTTGTTTAAGTCTTTGATATTTAAACTGATATTTGATCATTTAGGCATGTTGTATAGGTGTTAAAGACCCATTATGGCCAAAAGTCTCGGCTGAAATCAGTTTGCTGCAGAATTCAGCAGACTAACCTCTCACGTCATGACGTGAGTTATTTAACGTCGCGGCGTTGGGTTCTCATTAGGTCATTTATCAGTTGTTTTACGTCGCGGCGGCAAATGTGTTCATGCCGCGGCGTATGTTTCTATTGTTCAAAAATAATAATAATAATAATAATAATAATAATAATAATAGTATTTATTTAAATATTAATTTTAGAGGGAATTATGCGCGCCGTAGCACAGTGTATATCATATCGTGGCGTGATGCGTCTGTTAAGGTTAAACGTCATGATGGTTCGTACGTCCCTCATTTTTCTCTCATTGCGTAAACCATTTCTCTGTGTTTTCTCTTAAACCTTCCCCTTTGTTTTTCATTTTTCTCATCTTTAGCTTCATTTCCTCGCTTCCAAACAAGGTATGAAGCTCTCCCCTTCTGTTTATTTTTAATTTTTTTATGTTTTTATTTTGTTTTTTAATGCACTGTGTTAAATGTATATTTGCTTTGTTGTTTAGTGAGGTTAGATGTCTGCAAATAGTAGAATGTTTTAGTTTTAATATAGTTTTATGTTGTTATTCTGCTTGAGGGAAGTGATTTTGCCTGAAATAGGGTATTTCTGGGTTCGGGTTGAGCCCGCGCCGCGACGTCACTAATAGATGTTATGGCGTCATGATGAAATTGTTTCAATGTCGCGGCATGGCATATGAATGTCGTGGCATACTTGTGAACATGCTTGCATGCCACAACGTGGTGTCTGAATGTCGCGGCGTTGGGTTGAGTATATTGAATGCCGCGACGCTTGTCTAAATGTCACGGTGTGGAGCATTTATTTTGCCAGAATTCCCCAGAATTACAAGTTATTATGCTTAATATTGCCATTACTTGTTATTGATTGTTTGCAATTCCCTTTTAGGTACCATGGGCCCAAAGTGCCAGCGTGGATCCTCCAGCCAGAGACATATGGAGCTAACTCCCCCTCCGCCCTTTGATGAGGTGAGATTCGTTTCAGCTGCTGCTGCATAGAGGTATACCGTATTGGTTTCAAAACCAGTGATGGCAGAGCAAGGGTTCTCCTTTAAGGAGACCATACCGGAGGACATCGATAGAACCATCCGGCATTATCAATGAAGTCGATTTGTACAGCACCCTGATGTTGCGGTCCTTCCTGTGGTTCACAAATTTTATGCAAACATTGATACCACTGACTCTAACACCACCACTATTGTTATGCGAGGTTGTCGTGTCTCTTACTTTATTTCGATCATCAGGGCGGCACTCAGTTTGCCTACTCCCCAATCGGTTTGTGAATACTCTCACTTCCTCACTGTCGACCCTGATGGCATCGACCTTGCTATGGTTATCGCCAGGATCTACACGCTTGCATCGAAACTAGTGGAGTGGGTATTGAGCGTCCAGGATGCCCGACCCAGATACTTCCGATGAGCCTGCTTGACACCAGAGGCCCGAGTGTGGTATCATTTCATCAACACCCGTATCTTGCCATCCAACAACCTATCAGAGGTGACTTGAGATCGGGTGATCATGATCTATGCTATTCTCGAGCATTGAGTTATAGATGTCGGCCATATCATTTACTAGCAAATTCAGAGAGTTGCCAGGGAGTGCAGCAGTCTATTCTTTCCTTTACTCATCTAGCGGTTGTGTCGAGGGCAGATGGTCCAATCTCAGGACCATGAGAAGCGCACAGAGGCCAAACAACCTCTCAACATTACTTCCTTGAGAGGGTACGAGCAGCTCCAGCAGCAGCACCACCACCTAGGAGGACCCAGAGGCAGGCTCCAGCAGGACCCAGTGAAGGGCCATCACAGCCTAGGGTAGCTACAATAGATGCTGCTGTGTAGAGGGCAAATATGGAGGCCCGAGTGACACACCTGAAGGCCTAGGCTGCACAGACCATGACCATACTAGCCTATCTTATCTAGATTCAGCGCTGGACGATAGAGTGTTTGCACTTACCTATGAAGGACTACCCCATCCCTGACTTCCTGCTCATGGCAGTTACTGACCCTCCACCACCACCCCAAGAGCTAGGACCCTCTCACCAGCCCACAGCCCGATGCTATGTCGATGATGAGGATGATGAGGACTCGTCCATTCGTCCATGCCAGATGATGAGGACGCAGATGATAAGGCTACCGACTCTGAGGAGGCCTCCATCTAGCCCTTGAGGCTTTCAGGGCACTTTCCTTTCATTGTATTTCATTTTTATTAGTATATGTATATTTCTCATGTACAGTGGACACTGTTTCCCTCAGGTTTTGGGGGGGGTGTCTTAGACTTATTATTTTGATGTTTATGCATGATAATAATATAGTGATTATATGTTAGTACTGCCTATTGTTGATATGATATTTTGGTATGTTAGTATAGTTATGTATGTGTGTCATTATGTATGTTTGATAGGATCCAGAGGAACTTGTATCTTGATAATCATTTCTTAAAAATCCCATTCAAGATACAATTGTCATTCCCTTTTATAATTCGAATCATAATGTTAATAACTAATGTGAAATGATTGCCAATGATAGATATAGATGCAATTTTGCTTGAACATGTCTGTGAATCCATATTCAATCTTTGAAGCATGTTAAAGCAAACTAATTTCATTTTAGGATTGATACATTTCCCACTTGCATGCTTGTTGAACTTTGGAAAAAATAAGAAGTCTTGCCTAGAGAAAGTCTATGGAGTGTGCATGTGAAAGTGTCGGTTATTTGTGATACTGTTTTTGAACTCTCTTGAGGCGAAATCCTAATTTGTGCATGATTGAGGAAATGATTATAGCATTCTTTGGACCGATTGAGCCTTAAAAAGCTTACCTTGACATGATCATATCCTTAGGTCCCCTTTGAAGCCTTATGTATGTTTGGCCTTAGGTTTTTTATCACTTACATATTCCATAACATGTAACTATTCTAAATGCATGTGAAAGCATCACATTCTTATCTTACCATCATTGTTTGTTGAGTACATATCATATGATTTCTTGAATTAAGTCCACTAATCATGGGTACTATGCAAGTCAAATTCAAAAAGAACTTGTTTGAACCATCTGCTATTAGAAAAGCCTTGCTTTGTAAAAATAAAAGAAATAAAATTTGAAAAGAGACAAGCAAAGTAAAACAAAAAGAAAAGTTAAAAATGAAGCAATGAATGGTTCTTATGAGTTCTGATCTCTCAAAGTTCTTTTTGGTATACCTTAATAATCTTGTTACCCAAGTGGCTTCAGTACTCAAGAGGAGGGGTGAATTGAGTAATTAAGAAACTTTTTTTCGCAAACCCTTTTTTTTATACAAATTTCTTGAAGCAATATAATGAATATATATAAAGATGATAAAATGCTTTAAGAACAGAAAATAAACAATTAAATAATGATAAATAAATTGCAATAAATAAAGAGATAAAGGAGAGAAGAGCAGGCACGATATTTATCCTGGTTCGACCACCAACCACTTGTGGCCTACGTCCAGTCCCCGAAACACAGTTCGAGATTTTTCACTATTCAAAACAAGCTTAAAAACAGGTGCTTGCAAAATTTATACAATAGGGATACCTCACCCTATAGACTAGAGGGATACCTCACCCCCTATGAAGGATACCTCACCTTCTTTACAACAAGGGATACCTCACCCTCACAAAATCACTAAGGGATACTTCACTCTTTACAAAAGCAGAAAATAGATGAAATAAAAAACTCTCACAAAGAGTAAATGATACAACTTGAAGCACTATGGAGCTCTTTAAGGATATCTCAAGGTTTTGGCAAAAAGAGCATAGAAAATATGAGAAAATAGTGAATCACGTTTTTGGCACAAGCAAAAATAATTCAAGTGGTTGGGTAACCTTCAGAAGAGACACAAGGTCTCTATTTATAGAATAATGAAGAAAAGAGTCGTTGGGTGCCATTAAAACCATATTAAATGCAAGAACGTTGGCTGCCATTTTCAAAATTCAGAGCAGAGTCTCGTGGGTTATTCGAATACCATCAGGGGGTATTCGAATACCTCTGATAAAAGGTATTTTTAAAAACAGATCAAAGGGGGGTTATTCGAGTACTAGTTAAGAGTATTCAAATACCTCAGTTTAAAAGGTATTTTCTGAAATCAGGTTATTCGAATACCACAAGGGTTATTCGAATACCTGTCACTTAAAACAGGTTTTAAAGAAGCACTATATTCGAATGCCATGAAGGGTACTCGAATACCTCTGATTTGGAAAATAGAAACGTATGTAAATGATGCAGGTTATTCGAATACCATAGAGGTGTATTCGAATACCTCAGTTAAAAATAGTTAAAAAACCCATTTGTAATTGCTTCGAAAAACCATTTCCAATGTCTAAAACCTTTGATCTTTCAAAACCATTTTGAAAACCTCAGTTTGATTTTAAAGAACAGATTTTTAGGTCTTTTAAATTTAACCAATGAGATATCCAAAAGACTCCTTACAAAGATCCTAAGTCCTAAACTATTCTTTGAAGATCTTGGACTTGGTATTCTCATCATCTTCATGTTTGTTATCATCAAAACCATTATCCATGATAGCTAGCCAATTACATTCTCCCCCTTTTTGATGATGACAAACTATCATTGAGAAAAGCATCAGTTCATATAAATTGGAATTCACAAAGTTGTTTAGAGATACTTACTCCCCCTCTTTTTCATAAAAGGTGATTTATATCAGAGATGTGCACAACAGCTCCCCCTTACTTTTGGAATCCAATTTCCATTTTTGTCTTACCAAACTTTTACTTTTTCTCCCCCTGACTTTCCTCAAACAAGGAATTCAAGCTTTTTCTCTCCTTTTTGTCATGATAAAAAAGATGAGGCAAGATAAAGCATAAGGCTAAACAGAGTATATTCCAGTCCAACAAGATATGTTCATTCATAGCATACAAGAATAGCAACAGATTTTAATTTTATAATTTTAGCAATATAAGCACAATATTAAGCACATGAGCAAAGATATATTCATTCATAGATCAACTAATTGCATTGTATTATCATCAAAAACAGTCATTACATTTACCACGAGAATTATTTATATTTGATACCACTTGTTATCAAAATGTAAAACATTTACCACTTGTTATCAAATTCTTATAAATCTGCCATATATCAAGAGAATCAGAGATATTAAATATTTTACTTGATGAAATATGTTATAGGGATCAGAGCATTGTATAGAACTAGCATTATTTATCCTATATGCAATGACAAAAAAAAATAATATCCAATTTGGCACTTTTGTCAATGCTAAGTCTGCTTCTCATGTAAAAAAAATTTTAGTCATTTAAGATAGTCTTGAGCTTTCTTCCATTGAGTATTCCATTTCAATGTACTCGAAGAAAGTCCCCTCATATCTTCTTCATTCATTTCCCTCAAGTTGAATAAACTTTTTCAATTGAAATGTGTACTTGAGGTAGTTATAACCCTACAAAACAATTCAAAATATTTTCTTTGGTATCCATTAATTTTTGGATCCATAGAGGTTAGCCAAACTCATAAGCAAATAATCATTCAAAATAATAAGGCAAAAATAGCAAATGAGTTCACAAAGGCAAAAGATATTTTATTGATTAATTTGGCCAAGTAACCACTTGTTTGTTACCACTTGTTACTACTTGTTATTACGTTCATACCACTTTGTTTGATAGCACTTGTTGCACTTGTTCATATATTTATTAAAACAGTAGCCAATTACATTAAGCATTTACCTTATAAAGAATTTAAATATGCAGCATATACTTGAGAAAAAGAAGGTACAAGAACAAGCTAAGAAATATGCATTTAAGAACATCATGTAATTTTCATTTAGGCTTAAAAGAAATTAGATATATTTCATCAAAAACATGATATTCATAGAGTCAAATATATTTATATTGCATTTGCATAAAAAAGAATAGAAACAGAACAGAGATCGTGCTGTAAATTTGGCTTTCAGCCATGTGGTATTCGAATACCTCTTGATGTATTCGAATACCCACCACAAAAAAGAAGACAAGGCAAGTGCAAGTATTCGAATGCCTTGGAAGGTATTTGAATGCTCCAGAGGCATGTGAGAAATATTGATATGATAAGTCTCTGGGTATTCGAATAGCTATATTAGTTATTCGAATACTCTAGCTTTATGGGGACATAATATTGCTGTACTGATGTATGGTATTCGAATACCTTATGATGGTATTTGAATAGATTTTCACATACAGATGCAATGGTATTCGAATACCATAGGGAGGTATTCGAATAACTTTATCAAAAAAACAAGATTAACACGTACTGAAGTGCATTCTGGGAGAGGGAAACTTATTACCTAATGATGAAGAGCTTATTTCATGATAGCAACTTTAAGCTTCACGAGAATAAGAAAGAGAGCTTGAAAATATTTCCGGTTTTGTGCTTGCAGCAACCACTTTCAAAATGCCATCGTTAGCTCTTGGCCTTCAAGCATACCTACAACACATTTCAATTTGTGGCTTTTGGTACCCAAATTTTCTTGGGTCCTTGAATGTCAGTTTTGGGTATAGTACCCTTAGGAACCCATACCATTTTAGTTCCAATTTTTGTATTAATGTTTTTCCTTGCATTGCATGTTGATGCACTATGACCTTTTTTCCCACAATAAAAACATTTAGTGAATGGGCTACTAGAATTACTTGAATAAACAAATAAATTTTTATACGGTTTGTGTTGATTTTTTGGGTTATAACCAATTCCAACTTTTTCAAAAACAACCCTTTGTTTTTATAATATGATATTTAAATTATCTCTTCCGAGAGTGAATTTAGCAAGAATGTTATTTAAATTTTCAATTTCTTTTTCAAGCAAATGACATGAAGAATAAGACGAAGAAGTATAAGCATGTGAGGAATGAAATAAGCATGCATCAATTAATCCTAATGTCTCATTTTTAATTTTTAATTCTTTAATTTCTTCATTTAAAATTAGAATTTGATTTTCCAAAGAAGAAATAGTTTTCTTAGATGAAGAAATTAATTTTGTGAGCCTTATTAATTCGTCATGCAATTCTTCGAAAGCTTCTTGAAGTTCATCATAAGAAGGAGATAAGTCAAAGTTAGAAATTACCTCAGTGTCGCTTTCTTCTTCTTCTTCTTCTCCTTTGGCCATAAAGTATAGATGGGCTTCCTCACTATCTGAGCTGTCAGATGAGTCCATGTCGTTGTCATCCCAAGTTATGTAGACTCTTCTTCCTTTTCTTTCCTTTGAGGACTTCTTTTCAAATTTCTTTGGGGAAAGAGGCGGTCTTCTTTGAGTTCCTTTCTTTTTTAGAAACCTTCCGAATTTCTTCACTAGAAGACTGAGGTTTTCTTCATTTAACTCAATGTTGTCCATGTCATCTCCATCGTCTTCTTCTTCATTATTGATAGTGGAGGTGGTGGCTTTAAGTGTAATCCCTTTATTTTTCTTATCGTATTCCTCACTTTGGTCAAGCCTGTTGAGTTCTAATTCGTGCTCTTGAAGTTTGCCAAATAGGGTAGCTAAGGACATGGTTGTCAAGTCCCTTGATTCTGAAATTGCTGTTACCTTTGGTTGCCAATCCTACTTAAACATCTCAACACTTTGTTAATTAAATCTTCGTTAGAAAAATTCTTTCCTAATGATGCAAGATGATTTATTATGTGGGTGAACCTCTTTTGCATTTCCTGAATGCTTTCAGCATGGTTCATTCTAAATAATTCATATTCACGAGTTAGAGAATTAATTCTCGACCTCTTAACTTCACTAGTACCTTCATGGGTAACTTGTAAAGTGTCCCACATTTCTTTAGCAGTTTTGAAATTTGAAATTCTAAAATATTCATCATGCCCCAAAGCTGCGGTAATGATGTTTTTGGCTACCAAGTTATTTTGAACTTTTCTTTTATCATCTTTAGACCAATCATTTCTAGGTGTCTCAGTTTTTACACCATCAACAACTCGTGTAGGTGTAAATGCGCCATTTTCGACCGCATCCCACACATCTAGATCAATAGCCTCGATAAAGATTTTCATTCTTTCCTTCCAATATGCATAACCATCCCCATTGAAAAAGGGTGGTCGATTTATGGAAGTTGCTTCTGAAAAATCATTTGATGAAGCCATGTACTCTTGAAGTGACTAAGCTCTTTATACAAGAGTCTAGCTCTGATACCACTTGTTACCCAAGTGGCTTCAGTACTCAAGAGGGGGGGTGAATTGAGTAATTAAGAAACTTTTTTTCGCAAACCCCTTTTTTTTATACAAATTTCTTGAAGCAATATAATGAATATATATAAAGATGATAAAATGCTTTAAGAACAGAAAATAAACAATTAAATAATGATAAATAAATTGCAATAAATAAAGAGATAAAGGAGAGAAGAGCAGACACGATATTTATCCTGGTTCGACCACCAACCACTTGTGGCCTACGTTCAGTCCCCGAAACATAGTTCAAGATTTTTCACTATTCAAAACAAGCTTAAAAATAGGTGCTTGCAACCTTTACACAACAGGGATACCTCACCCTATATACTAGAGGGATACCTCACCCCCTATGAAGGATACCTCACCTTCTTTACAACAAAGGATACCTCACCCTTTTACTGAGGGATACCTCACCCTCACAAAATCACTAAGGGATACCTCACTCTTTACAAAAGCAGAAAATAGATGAAATAGAAAACTCTCACAAAGAGTAAATGATACAACTTGAAGCACTATGGAGCTTTTTAAGGATATCTCAAGGTTTTGGCAAAAAGAGCATAGAAAATATGAGAAAATAGTGAATCACGTTTTTGGCACAAGCAAAAATAATTCAAGTAGTTGGGCAACCTTCAGAAGAGACACAAGATCTCTATTTATAGAGTAATGAAGAAAAGAGCCGTTGGGTGCCATTAAAACCATATTAAATGCAAGAACATTGGTTGCCATTTTCAAAAATCAGAGCAGAGTCTCGTGGATTATTCGAATACCATTAGGGGGTATTCGAATACCTCTGATAAAAGGTATTTTTAAAAACAGATCAAAGGGGGGTTATTCGAATACCAGTTAAGAGTATTCAAATACCTCAGTTTAAAAGGTATTTTCTGAAATCAGGTTATTTGAATACCATAAGGGTTATTCAAATACCTATCACTTAAAACAGGTTTTTAAGAAGCACTGTATTCGAATGTCATGAAGGGTATTCGAATACCTCTGATTTGGAAAACAGAAACGTATGTAAATGATGCAGGTTATTCAAATACCATAGAGATGTATTCGAATACCTCAGTTAAAAACAGTGAAAAAACCCATTTGTAATTGCTTCGAAAAACCATTTCTAATGTCTAAAACCTTTGATCTTTCAAAACCATTTTGAAAATCTCAGTTTGATTTTAAAGAACAAATTTTTAGATCTTTTAAATTTAACCAATGAGATATCCAAAAGGCTCCTTACAAAGATCCTAAGTCCTAAACTATTCTGTGAAGATCTTGGACTTGGTCTTCTCATCATCTTCATGTTTGTTATCATCAAAACCATTATCCATGATAGCTAGCCAATTACAAATCTCACTTGGGCTCAAATCTTGATATCATATGCGTATATGTATCAATGCTTGTGTTAAATCCATTCCCTTTGTTCTTTAACCCATACCATTGGCCTAACATTATAAGCTATTAAAGACCCTTTTGATTTTAAATCATGTGTGAGTTACATTAGTGGAAAGAGAGTTGAATTACAATCTTGTGGATTCCTTGACGCATATTCATTTGTATGTTCATAAACTTATCTGGGTGAGTCCCAATTGAAAAGAAGATGTTTGGTATACATGATTGTAGGAAATTGTATCTTGACTAAGTGTGAGTAGGACTGTATATGTGTGAAACTAAGTGTGAGCCAAGTACATTCTTTGAGATTTTATGCAATCATTTTACATGAGTTCTGTTTAATTGAAAGTGGAATGTACAGATTGGTGAAGCAAGTTAGCAAGTTGATCAATATGAACGTACTTTGTTTTGCTCGAGGACTAGCAAAAGTCTAAGTTTGGAGGTGTGATAACTCCATAATTTGTAGTTATCTGGGCCTCATATTTGTGCTTTATTGTCTGCTTAGTCCTTGTTTTGATGCATGGATGGAAGAGTTTAGCTGTATACTTATATGATTTGATTTCAACGTCTTCCATCATGATTCTGAGAAAATGTGTCTGATTCTTGGATATATTGAGTACATTTGCCCTGATTTTTGAATTGAAAATTTCTCTATGGCAGGTAAGGTTCCAACCAAGTGAATCATTTCAGATTTGGACTAATATTGCAAGAGAAAGCTAAGTGCAAGGATCATCTTGTCACACCGCGGCATGGCATGTGAATGCCATAGCGTGTGCCTATGATGCATCAAAGTCAGAGAGCTATGCATTTTGCACGCTGCGGTGTGATGATGGGAATGTTGCGACGTCCCAACCTAAATGTAACGTGTCGCGACGTAAGTAGTTGAATGCCGCGGCGTGACCCTGTTTTCTGAGCCCTATAAATACTGTTGCATTAAATTTTTAGAGAGGTTAGGTCATATTTTAGAAAGCTGCAGCTAGGTTTTAGCATTTCAGACCAGCAGGAAGCATACGTGACTAAGTTTGGAGTCTCTCTTCACCTTGGTGGAGGATTGAAGCTTGGAAGATCATCCCTTTAAGCTTTATTCTTCCCTTTTCTTCTCCTTTCTCTTTTCCATCCCCATGACTATGAGTATTTGTGATATATTTTCATTTGTCGTGACTAGCTAAGTTGTTTAAAGGATTTTACTTTGGATCCTCCTATGGATATTGATTAATTTTGTAATCCTTTGAGTTATATATATGATTTGGTTTTTGTTTAATCATATAGTGTTTAATACTTTGAATGTTTAATCAGCTTTCAATTGATTTGTTCAAATCTGTTGAACCTAGACATAGTAATTTGGATTTGAGATCATGTATATGATTGGTGCATGTTCTATTTCATTCAATTAGCTTGGATGAGATGATTCGTTAATAAGATAGAAATATACCTATTGGCCATGCATAGTAATTATTGGGAATAAATCGTTCATTAGTAGAGCTTACACTAGTTCTCATGGAAATATAGTGGATTAGGTAAGTGATACCAGGGTTGATTGACCTAGACATAGGCTTTTGGCTAAATCAAATTCTCAAGCTAACCTAGTCATTGCATTTATATTACTCGTAAGGATTACTTGTTAACAATTGATATAGGAGGTGAAAAAGGATGCCCTATTCTCTAAATTATTATCTCAACTCAAATTGATAGTTTTTAAGTTCTTTTAATTAGTTTAATACACATCTTTCCAATTTATATGTCCTTGAATTGAAATACTTGAGTTATTGGTTTATAATTAGTACTAAATTTAATGTTTGTTCTCGTGGGAACGATATCCGGCTCCTAACTATACTACAAGTGCGACCCGTGCACTTGCAGTAAGCAAAAGAGCCAACAAGTCATGCAATTCAATCAAACATCTTACACAAGAGACAAAGAAATGCACAATACAAAGAGGAACTCCTAAACATGCCTAAGTATAGCCAATCCATTGTGGATGCATGTGTCTTGACGTATGTCAATCAGTTTTTGATGATAACAAAGCCAAAGGTGAAGATCAAGTGCAAAAGAGAAAACCAAGATCGAAGAAAGAAATCAAGAGGTTTAGATATAGGCATTAGAACATCAATGTTAAATGCTCTCAAGATATCTCAAATGGTTTTTCAAATATGTTTTTAATCAATATGTTTTTCAAAGTTCACTTTCTAAAAAGAGGTTGTCTTTAATCTTGGATCATGCCAAACAAAGTTCAATATTGTTCAAATCCATGTTTTCTAAAGTTAGAAATGACATGAATCCTCTTTCAGGCTTGAAAAATGAGTTTAAAGTGTAATGTAATCAATTACCAATGTGGTAAGTAAAAGGGCTTTGTAATCAATTACCAAAAAGTCAAAGGGCATGTAATCGATTACACACCAGTTGGTAATTGATTACCATTAACCTAGAAAGGCAAGAACACGTTCAAAACAACCATGTAATCGATTACATCAAATTTGTAATCGATTACCATCAAGTCAGAGGGCGTGTAATCGATTACACAAGTCTTATAATTGATTACCACAAACCCAGAAAGCCAACAACACGTTTTAACTGTCATGTAATCAACTACCAGTGTTTTGACATGCCCAATGGCTATATTAGGTGAATTAAATTCTTGGCTTTAATTACTCCCAATGGCTCTTTAACTGCATATCTCTTTAAATACAGATGTTGGGGCATCATTGATGGTTGTTCTTGAACCTGAAACATCTTAGTAACACATCAAAACGAGAATCAATCTTTGAAATCACTCATTGCTCTATTTTTGACTAATCTTTGAGATATCCTTGTGAGCATTCCTAGAGCTTCAAGTTGTATATCTACTCTTGTGAGAGTTTTTATTCTTTCTATTCACCTTGAAATCATTGTAAGAGGGTGAGGTATCCCTCAAGAGAGAAAAGGGTGAGGTATCCCTTCATTTTGTAAAGGGTGAGACATTCTTTTGTTTGAAGAGACTCAAGCTCAAGGGTGAGGCATCCCAAGGAGTTGAGTGCTCAAGTTTGTAAAGGTAGTCAAGCACCTATTGAAGCTTGAAAATATAGTGAAAAATCTCGAGTGGTTGCTTGAGGAATGGACGTAGGTCACAAGTCGATTGGTGGCCGAACCAGGATAAATCATTGTGTTTGATTCTCTAAACCTTTCTCTTTATATATTTGTGCATTGCTTATATTCTTGCTTGATTACTTCTCTCTTGGTTGACTATTAAGCAATATCTATTGTTCTTATCAATTCATTCATTTCAAATAGTCAATAACTTCAACGAAATTCAATAGTCAAGTGTTTAACGAAAGAATTGCGAACTTGTTTTATAAACTTAATTTACCCCCTCTTCAGTATTGAAGCCACTTGGTAAAAAGTGGTATCAAAGCTAGACTCTTGTATAAAGAGTTTAGCTGCTTCAAGAGTAAAGATGGCTTCAAATGGTTTTTCTAATGAAGGTTCTTCTATAAATAGGCCTCTCTTTTTCAATAAGGATGGTTATGCATATTGGAAAGAAAGAAGGAAGATTTTTATTGAAGCTATTGATATTGATGTGTGGGATGCCGTTGAAAATGGTCCTTTTATCCCCACACGTCTAGTTAATGGTGTTAGAACAAATACACCAAGAAATGAATGGACCCATGATGACAAGAAAAATGTTCAATACTGTAACATCCCGGGACTGCCTACAGGATTGACGAGTGTCTCCACAAACCAACACGAGTCTTTTCAGCGTGCTTTGTCCTCACTCACACGCATCCTAGGAAACTTCTCAAGAGGTCACCCATCCCACAATTACTCCAGGTCAAGCACACTTAACAATGGAGTTCTTATGTTCTAGGCTCCCGAAAAGAAGTTGCAACTTGTTGATATGGCTATGCCTAATCAATTCCTTTAAGCCATCCTCAACTATGCAGTCCTATACCTGCTCAGTCTCTGAATCCCTCTCATTCTGGTATGCATTCAGTTCATTCATGGGACCCTTCGCCTAGAAGCATGCCAGGAGCCCTCCTTGTATGTGCTTCTCATGCACCGGCATCCACTCCCCGCCCTCATCAACCCCGGGACACCACAAATACAACTTGAGAGCCAAGAATATCATTACTACCTCTTTAGGGTATGATGAATTCTTTAGGGTGATAAATTATAAGACCACTCAAGAAATGTGAGATACATTGCAAGTAACCCATGAAGGTACAAGTGAGGTAAAAAGATCTAGAATAAATACACTCACCCATGAATATGAATTGTTTAGAATGAACCAAGGGGAAAACATTCAAGAAATGCAAAAA
This sequence comes from Ormosia emarginata, assembly GCA_029884605.1. Lineage (NCBI taxonomy): Eukaryota > Viridiplantae > Streptophyta > Magnoliopsida > Fabales > Fabaceae > Ormosia > Ormosia emarginata. The sequence continues at coordinate 28,660,253 of JAQQTP010000079.1, read as the reverse complement.
CATTTTACTCATATAGTTAATCATCTTGCTTCATTGGGAAAAACCTTTGCCAATGAAGATCTTATTAACAAAGTTTTGAGATGCTTGAGCAGGAGTTGGCAACCCAAAGTGACGGTCATATCGGAATCAAGAAATCTTGCCACAATGACCTTAGTCACCCTCTTTGGAAAGCTTCAAGAGCATGAGTGGGAGCTAAATCGACTAAATCAAAATGAGGAGCAAGATAAGAAGAAAAATGGGATTGCTCTCAAAGCCACTTCTTCCTCAATTGAATATGAAGATGAAGATGAAGGAAATGATCTTGACAATATTGAGATGAATGAAGAAAATTCCAACCTCCTTGTGAAGTAGTTTGGAAGGTTTCTCAAGAAGAAAGGAAATCAAAGAAGACCTCTTTTTCCTCCTAAGAAGTCATTTCGCAAAGGAGAAGGAACTTCATCTACTCCAACTTGCTATAAATGTGGAAAACCAGGGCATATGAAGATGGAATGTCTGGTTTATCAAAAGAAGATGAAGAAATTTGAAAAGAAGCCTTTCAAGGAACGAAAAGGAAGAAAAACATACATTGCGTGGGAAGATAACGATATGGATTCCACCGATGATTTGGAGGATGAGGAAGCCCATCTTTGCCATATGGCAAATGGAGAAGAAGAAGAAGAAAGTGAAACCGAGGTAACCTCTGCTAATCTTGAACTTTCTCCTTCATATAGTGAATTGCAAGATGCCTTTCAAGAATTGCATGATGAATCCATGAGACTCGCTAAAATGGTTTTAACTTCCAACAAAACAATCTCCTTAATGACTAACAAAATTTCTATTTTACCTAAGGAGATTGAAGAACTCAAAGTTGAAAATGAGACTCTAGGACTTATTGATGCCAACTCATCATGCATGATTTGTTCTTCACATGAAAATGCACCCACACCCTCATCTTGTTCTTCATGTAAAGAATATGAAATTGAAATTGAGGACTTGAAAAATACTCTTGAAAAATTTACTTTGGGAAAGGATAATTTGAATATGTTACTAGGGAAACAAAGGTGTGTTTTTTAAAAAGTCAATTTTGGATATAATCCAAATAACCATCAAAAGTCTGACAATAATTTCTTTATTCCATCTAAAACATCAAGTACCCCCTTTATCAAATGCTTTCATTGTGGAAAGAAAAGACATAGTGCATCTATATGTAATGCTAGAAAGAAAAGAAACACCAATGTAGGAACTAAAATGGTATGGGTTCCTAAGGGCACCGTGCTTATTTCTAAAACACAAGGACCCAAGACATTTTGGGGACCAAATGTTAAAACTTAAATGTGTGTTGTAGGTGTGCTTGAAGTCCAAAAGCTGAAGTTGGTATCTTGATAGTGGATGCTTTAAGCACATGACCGGTGACGGCTCCAAGTTCTCCTTCCTTGTTCCAAAGAAGAGTGGACATGTGACTTATGGTGACAACAACAAAGGAAAGATCCTGGAGTCGGTAAAGTTGGTAAAATTCCTTCCTCATCCATTGATAATGTTTTACTTGTTGAAGGACTCAAACATAACTTGCTTAGCATTAGTCAATTGTGTGATAAGGGGAATAGAGTAATATTTTATTCAAATTATTGCATAATTGAGGGTAAGGATGATAAGAATGTTAAGTTTGTTAGTCATAGGGTCAATAACATATATATAATTAGCCTTGATGACATTTCCTCAAATGATGCTAAATGCTTTATGACTAGAGAAAATGATTCATGGTTATGGCATAGAAGAATTGCTCACATTCACATGAATCACTTAAACAAATTAGTTTCTAAACAACTAGTAATTGGTCTTCCAAAGCTCAAATTTGAAAAAGATAAACTGTGATGCATGTCAAAAGGGAAAACAAGTAAAGGTCTCTTTTAAAGCTAAAAATGTGATTTCAACTTCTAGACCTCTATAACTTTTGCACATTAATCTTTTCAGTCCCTCTAGAACTATGAGTTTTGGTGGGAATTACTATGCCTTAGTGATTGTGGATGATTTTTCTAGGTTTACATGGACATTATTTTTGTCTCACAAAAATGATGCTTTTCAATCATTCAAAAAGCTTGCTAAAGTTATCCAAAACGAAAAAGGTTTTTGTATTGCATCCATAAGAAGTGATCATGGTGGTGAATTTGAAAACCATGAATTTGAAACCTTTTGTGATGAACATGACATTGAACATAATTTTTCAGCCCCTAGAATACCACAACAAAATGGTGTTGTAGAAAGGAAAAATCGATCTTTAGAAGAAATGGCAAGAACTATGCTCAATGAGGCCAACCTTCCTAAGTATTTTTGGGTGGATGCGGTGAACACCGCATGTTATGTTATGAATAGGGCTCTAATAAGGCCAATTTTAAAGAAAACCCCCTATGAATTATACAAAGGAAGGAAACTAAATGTCTCACATTTTCATGTTTTTGGATGTAAATGTTTTGTTTTAAATAATGGAAAGGATAACTTGGGGAAGTTTGATGCAAAATCTGATGAGGGAATATTTCTTGGTTATTCAATATATAGTAAGGCCTTTAGAGTTTACAACAAACGAACTATGACCATAGAAGAGTCTATACATGTTGCATTTGATGAAACTAACCCAAATGAGCCGAGAAAGAAGCTTGTTGATGATGTTATAGAAATCCTTGCAAGAACTCACCTAGAAAATTAAGAAAAAGAAGTCAGGAAGCAAGAAGAAAGCTCATATGATTCCCTAAGACAAGAGGACTCTCAAATCATGGATCTTCCCAAGGAATGGAGAACATCAAGATATCATCCTCTTAACAAAGTGATAGGTGATGTATCAAAAGGGGTAATCACACGTAACTCTCTTAGAGATGCATGTAACCATATGGCTTTTGTTTCTCAAGTTGAACCTAAAAATATAAATGAGGCCATTAATGATGAACATTGGATCTTGACCATGCAAGATGAACTAAACCAATTTGAGAGGAATCAAGTTTGGAAATTAGTCCCAAGGCCCAATGTGTAACACCCTAATACAGATATCTAGATATATCATAGTTTCACAACGATATATAAAGATAACGGTACTAGAAATGTCACTTCCTTCTACTTTATTCTAACATATATCCATAATCACAACTGAGTAATTATAGAAAGCCTTGAGAGATTATGGAAAAACTTAAACCTTATACATATATATATATACAAAATTAGCCACAAGAGGGCTTATTGTAATACATATAATATAAAACTTACAGAACAAATATAACTGATTACATAAGTTCTGTCTACTTAAAGCAATAAAAACTACTCTAGTCTTTATGTTTTCCCTTCTCACCCTTAGCAGGGTATGTACCTCTGTACCTGTTCTTGTGCCTTTGCCTGCCTCTATGCCTGCATCTGGATTACATGGAATAACAACTGGGGGGAGAATTAACATTCTCAGTAAAAGTAATTCCAATACCAGCTAACTATAACATTGTATATAACAAATATATAACAAATGCTATAATTTCTAACTTAGGAGCTTCCTCCTCTTTTCTCATATCTGCACACTTTCTTATAGTGTGATATCAATCAATAGCCTGCACATTGTTAATATAGACAACGCCCATACAGCTGTAAATACTAACAGTGACGGACAATGCCTATACAACTGTCCGTGAATGCAATGAGAATGATATGTAATATGAATATGCCTAAGGAAATCCTAAGAGTATGTAGATGAAATGCAAATGCAGGGTTTGTTTTGAAATACATGTAAAAGTTTGTTTTGAAAATAAGGAAGTTTGCTAGGAACTAGTCAGTATATCATCCAGTGGTAATTAGAGGGAAAACTCATCCTCACATTACACATATCCAGGCACGTTGAGAAATTCGGGCTTCATCCTTGCTCAAAGAGCGTCTTTGGATTTCCTATTTATCTCCTTTGGCCTTGGCACTATCAAGACATCAGGGTTATGTCCTTCTCAAAAGTCCTTCAGACACCCATCTATCTCTTTTTACCTCCATGAATGAACATCAAAGGATACTCACCAAGATCGATACTACTTGACCAATTCATAGACTTATATATGTACTTATATACTTAGTCCCTTTACGATCTAAGCATATTCTCCTAGGAACTTTGGCTTCTTATGTTTACCCTTAGTAATGAGGAGATCTATAACCTCATACTACATGTAACCTTAGCATTTAGTTAGAAATACTTGTCCCCTTACGAACTTCTCTGATTTCTTACCTTCTTAGCTAAATGACCTCGCGTCATATAACGTTACATTCTCAAGTAAACATTAGTAGACCATTTCTCATACTTGTATCTAAACTCCACCTCATCACTCATATCTCTTAAGTGATTTCTAATGCAACCTTATGTTGCTAAGGTGTTGGGAACTTAACTATGGCAAACCACTAATCTTAGTTGCACTAAGGTTCTTTCTCTTCACATACATATTAGATTAATTAACTAGTGTGTGAAAAGCTTAGTGTTATGTTTATCTCTTACATAAACACCATCTTAACTATCTTATAGACTTAACTCATCCTTGTGAAAGAGTCTATTTTGACTAATGCCTCATCTACCCTTGCTTAAAGAAATAAATGAGCATTTCTCTAAATCTTTGCATAATTAACTCAACTTTAACTAAAGCGAGTAAGTCATGCATCTAGATAAGTATAACATACTTATTTTGGTTGTATCTAGCTTTCCCTTCTATCACACTTCTGGTAGTAACTTATACTAGTGTGCTTAAGGTTCCAGATACCTCTTTAATTATTCCAAACTCATGGAATGCTTAAGAACTTAACTTCCATACTTTCATTAGTATCTAAGGAAGTAAATTCCCTTTATCTTGTATTTCTAACTCATCTTTGCTAATACATGAGTTATTGCATATTTCTACTATACCTTATGATTATGACATCTTCTTAGTCACAATTCATCTTATTGTGTATTTAGCAATGCATAAAGTCCCACTTAACTAGAGACTTAGTACCTAAACATTCCCTCCTTGGAACTAATACAAAATCTTGTCTCCACTCAAGTAAATCTAACTCAAGAGTGGTTCTTACTTACAACTCCTCGTTGTTTAAGGTTCTAGGTACCTTCCCAAGATAATATGCTATTCTTGGATCTTCTAAGGTTCATATCTTTCTCATTCTCTACTAGAGTGAATACTATTATTCATCTTAGTATACTTATCTCCATTGCACTATCTCATCACATCTTGAGTGATATCTATTGCAACGTTAAGTTGCCTAAGGTGCAATGTCATTACCTAAAGCAAACCTTTCCTTTAGGATGCTTAAAAGCCTATGCTTTCTCATACTTGATGGGTAAATATTTTTCACTTGAAAATATCCCCATTTGTGTCTTAACACCCTTTAGGAAACATATATAAACGATTCCATTAACTATAAAACTTCAAAACATCCAAAATCAACATTTTGGAGTTTCAGGGTCTCATGCCGCGGTGCCCTGCTCTCGGGTGCTAATACTGGCCTGATCTTTGGTCTCACGCCGCGGAGCCACTCAAAACTTGCCGCGGCGCCCATGACAGAACAGCAGTTCTGCATAATTCTGCAGCTACGGGTTTACTGTTCTATTGGTCATTTTCTTGGATTCTGGCCATTTCTATCCAAATTCTAAGTGATTCTAAGTTCCTAACGAGTTCTTTAATACTTAGGAAACATCAATCACTATCTTAAACCTCTTAATTTGGATTATGGATCAAAATCTCTAATTCTTTGACCTAAGGCTCACTTTGTGAATCAAGGGTCTAAATGGGTTGTTCTAAGTTTCTAACTTAAACTCATGTTGTGAATAAGTCATAAATGACCAAAGAAACACGTCCATGCAAGCCAAACACATCAAACTCATCTAAAATTCAATTTAGCATATTAGGTTGTTTATATGCATACATAGAGAATCTAGAAAGAATAGATGAGTAGAAGTCTTAAACCCCTACCTCTTGAAGACTTGAAGCCTTGAACTTGATCATTAATCTTTTTCCTCTTCTTCTTCCCTTCTTCCCATTTCTCCTTCTTCTTCTCCCCTTTCTCCCTTTTCTTTCTTTTCTTTTTCTGTTTTTTCGGTTCTCTACCGAGGGAGAGGAGAGAAATAAGGGGGTGGGATGTGGAAGGAAATACGAAAAAAGATTAACTTAAGTTTTTACACTGAAACTTATATATGCTAAGGACACTCAAATCATGCTAATTCAAGTTTCTCAGCTTCCAATAACTTTAGAATAAATCATATGATTCATCTAAATTGTTGTTTCACAATTCTCATCATTTTCTATATCTGCTGCTAGTCATTCGGTATTAAGATGCACAACCAGTATGCCTAAAAATACCAAACTGACTCTGATTCTCTTGAAACTTTTACCACATCTTACTTAGCTTATTTGTGACCTTGAAATAAACTCTCTATGTTTATTTCCTTTAACTTAGTAACTTATGCTATTATCTGAGTTATTTTAAGCTACTTTTCAACTTCTGTTTTGCAACTAAATGCATAAATGAACTCAGTTTGTCACAAAACTTGACTGGCATGCTAAACAAGTCAAATGCTACCCTTGGTAACCATTTACCAGTCTAACATGTGTTTAAAAGTATTATATTTCTCCTCTTCTTTTTAAAATTTTGTCCCCAAAATTGCTCACCTCAAGTAAACAATTTTGGTTAAACAAAACTCTACATGGAACTTCTGCTTCCACGTAGTCCTTTTTCAGTACTAGCTTCTCCTATTCACCTTCTCTCAAGGAGATCTGCTTATCTTAAAGCTCTTGATCTCTATGCTTATGGATGATATGTTGTACTAAAACATAACTTAGCTTTGAACTCCTTCTTATAAGGCTTTCAAAACTAGGTGTGAATCTAGTATCTCTATCAGACACTATATCCACTGAAACTCCATGAATCCTAACTATTTCTTTCAAAAGTAGTTAAACTACTTTATCTAGAAAATAGCTAACTTTACTTGGTGAAAGATGGACAGATTACTTAATCTCACCACCTTTACCTGCAGTTTAACATATTCTATTATGTCCTTTAACATACTATGCCACTATGCATCTTCCTTACTCTTGGAAAACCTTAGCAGCCTCTTGATAGATGGTATACTTTCTCTGGTGAGCTTCTTCCGGAATCCTTTTTCTTGATTTTTGACCCTCTTGGAAAACAAAGTTGTCTCTAAACTTCGTTATTCCCTCTTAGTCATAACAAAATCCTTTAGGGTTCCTTAGAAGATCTGCTCACACTCGTCCCTTAGAGCTTCATTCTCCTTCTGAGCTTCAAAGAAATCTGAGTCTTTAGGCCTCTTACTATGTCCACCTTGCTCACTGAGAGACTATCTGGAATCATAGTCACCGCTAGACTTAAATTCTCAAAAACTCTTAAGAAATTCACTCTCTCTTAGATTATCATCTAGGATAACCACTACATTGGCATTACCCGAATGATATCTCAACTCAAGGTTATGAGCCTTGAAAAACTCTATCCATCGATTTTGCTTCATGTTCAGCTTCCTCTGATCAACAAGCATCTTGAGCTATCATGATCGCTGAGCATCTCAAACTAAACTCTTTATGAGTTATGTCTCCAAAACTATAAGGTAATCACTATTGTGGCTAATTCCAAATTATACCTAGGGTAGTCCTTCTCTTGCAGACTTAACTGCCTTGATGCGTAGGCATCTACCTACCTCTATTGCATCGAACACACCCTAGTCTCATCTTCGAAGTATATCTGACTACCTCAAAGTTCTTTCAGGAATTTGGAATTACCAATTCTGATGTAGTAATCAACCTTCTCTTTAACTCTTGGAAAACAAACTCACTATCTAGAGTCCGCTGCTGAGTACCACCTACCTTAACTGGCCTAAACCAGGTAGCACTAACTTAGAAAATCCACTGATAGATTCTCTATTCTTGGATACAATGGCTACTCTACCCATTGTACCTCTACTTAAACTTTACTAAAATTCTCTGCAATTTTTATCTTGAGAAATTAAATGGCCCTTAAAATGTACCCCTTGTAATCCAAAACTGACTTTCGGCTTACTTGGTATTTAACCACTTCTTTTCCAAAAGTTTCCAAAACTACCTTTGACATACTTTTCATGTCCTTTCGTAATCCTGGAAAACTCTCAAAGATCTGCTCTTCTTTACTCTGTTTCTATGACAACCAAGTCTTAGATCATCTCCTGAGAAAATTCAAAGCTTCTCTCAACTGATATACTTGATCATCCTTCTCTTAGACAAATACATTTATTCTTGATATTTCCTTTGTTCAACTTGCCTTTAACTTAAGGCACAGTCTCACACACTAACTAAACAAGAACATAACATCATTTGTCTCTCTAAAACAACCAAACCATACTCATAAGGTAAGCAAACTAGATTCACAAAGTAAATCAACATGATCTACAAAGTAAATCTATTCTCTTCTTATACACACCTTAAAAGATTTCTCTTTACATGTGTTCTCATCTCATACCAAGTTGGAAGATTTCGTCATTTCCTTTGTCCAAGAATCATCTCCCTTACGATGTCTTGGTTACTCACTTATGCAGCACATGGATTACCCGTCAAGCACGGTCTACATCCATGTATCTTAGCACATCTAGCACATCTAGCACATCTTGGTGACTTGAAGCTTGATATACCTCTTTCCTTAGAGTTACTCATCTAAAAGCACTCTACTTATACTTATCATCACTCCAAGCTTCCACTGCGCAACTCTAATACAAATTAAGATCAAGAGGCACCCTTACTGATCTCAATATCTAATCTTTTCCTCTTTAGGAACTTTCTAACTCTTGTTCCATTGAGGTCCTGAGATTATCTACTTCTACAACTCTGCATTTACTGACTAGAGTGAAGAAGTCCTTAACCTTCTTTTGCATCGCAATTCTTCTAATGCCCTCTCCAAGTTCTACTTCAAATTTTACTTACTTCCAGTCTTCATCTGAATTGGACGTAAAATAAGAAAAGAACTTTTAACATTCTTTGAATTGCTTCGCATACTGGTCTTCAGTAATGTCCCCTTGCTCCAACTTTAGGAATTCCTATTCCTTTGCTTTCTAAAACTCAAGGGAATAATACTTATCTAGCAAAGTAACTCTAAACACTTCTCAAGTGGTTCAAGTACTAACCATCTCTAGTAACCTCTCTGCTTTATCTCAATAGCTTTCGGCTTCTCCTACTAACCCTTACGAAGCAAGGTCATCTTTTGTTCATTAGCGCACAACATGACCTCAAGGATCTCTTCCATCATGTGAAGTCATCTTCCGGCTCTGACTAAACCAAACACTCCTTTGAAAACAAAGGAGTAACTTTCTTGAACTCTAAGAAATACTGATTCCTCAAAAGTTCCTTCTTGTCCCCGCAACTAACTATGCGAGTACTGTTCTATTGCTTCTGATAGATTTCTACTAATGGCAGCATGCTCTCTCAAAACAGCAGCCATTTCTCTAAGAGCTCTAGTTATCTCCTCCTTTACTAGTCTCCTAGTCTCATAGGTTCACCTGGTAGTTGCTATAGTTTCTTGTACACGCAACACAATACATATTGAGTTAGCTAGGCTCAATATCATGTACTTGTGTGACAGTAGCTATTAGCACACATACCTAAGGCTAGTCATGCAATTCCATCTGCATATCTCAAAAAGAGATAAAAGAATGCATAACTTTCTACTAAACTGCTACTTATATCTAAGCACAGTCAGTCCATACCCCGGCTCAACAAGATGAACTGCTCTGATACCATAATGTAACACCCTAATACAGATATCTAGATATATCATAGTTTCATAATGATATATAAAGATAACGGTACTAGAAATATCACTTCCTCATACTTTATTCTAACATATATCCATAATCACAACTGAGTAATTATAGAAGCCTTGAGAGATTGCGGAAAAACTTAAACCTTATACATATATATACATATACAAACTTAGCCACAAGAGGGCTTATTGTAATACATATAATATAAAACTTACAGAACAAATATAACTGATTACATAAGTTCTGTCTACTTAAAGCAATAAAAACTACTCTAGTCTTCATGCTTTCTCTTCTCACCCTTAGCAGGGTCTGTACCTTTGTACCTGTTCTTGTGCCTACACCTGCCTCTGTGCCTATATTTGGATTTACATGGAATAACAACTGGGGTGAGAATTAACATTCTCAGTAAAAGTAATTCCAATACCAGCTAACTATGACATTGTATATAACAAATATATAACAAATGCTATAATTTCTAACTTAGGAGCTTCCTCCTCTTTTCTCATATTTGCACACTTTCTTATAGTGTGATATCAACCGATAGCCTACACACTGTTAATATATATAACGCCCATACAGCTGTAAATACCAACAGTGACAGACAATGTGTAACATCCCGAAAATTTATAATTTCAGGATAAATGATCGTTTTACAATATTTTGAATTTTTAAGAATTTCTCTGGATTTTTCTGAGAACGCGGAATATTTTAATATTATTTCTCGTTTTACGTGCACATTGAGCAGAAGTGGCAGAACGACTGTAACGCTCCCAAATTTGGAAAATTTTATCACGAATAGTCATTTTCTAATATTTGTAATTTATGTGAATTCTTTCAGAATTTTTCGGAAATGACGAATATTTTAATATATTCTTCGTTTTGCGTGTGCACTGAGTCAAGTCGGAAAAATGAAATATTTTTCCCGATAACCTTGATCTGTGGAAACGTCGACAGGGGATCTTACTAAACCCGAGGCTGGACACGGTTCACAAGGTTTCGCATCTTTCGAGAAATTTTAACAGATGAAATAATAAAATACTGCGAAGAATTAATCTGTCAGATTTATTAATGCTGACTTCTGTCAGCTATGATTATTGTCCAATAAATAAAAACATGTAATAAAAAATCTTATCACACTGTTCAAAATTTACCTTGTGCCAAGCCCCTTTAGCTTTATTTTCAAAATAAAAGTTAAATTAATTCAAAAACTTATTTGGGAAATTTCTAAGAAGCTTCCTCCCATTTCACTTTTCTCTGTCTTCCCTCCCCACTCTTCTTACACGACAGATGGCCCTTGAAAAGCCCAATAATCACATTTCATTTTATTTCTCCTTCTCTTCTTCTCTTCTACGTTTCTTTTCTTCTTCTTCTTCTTCTTTCTTATTCTTCCTCCTCCTCCACCGTCCACCCTCACCATTCACCATTTTCATTCCTTACTTCACCACTTCCATATCTAGCTTCTCCCATCATTTCAAGACCATTTTCCTTGTGGCCTTCCTGGGTTCTTCTTCTTCCTCTTCTTCTTCTTCCATTTTTCACCATTGAAGCTAAAGCTTGGAGCTTTTGAGGTAAAGTCTTCAACTTTCTTCTATCTTCTTCTCATTTTCATTTTATTGGTCACTTATGTGGCCAAGGAGTCATTTTTATATGATTGGAGTGAACACATTGGGGATTTCTCACTCTAGGATTTTTCTTGAAGGGGAAAACGAAAATCAAGAGCAAAAAGGGGAAAACATTCTTGTGATTGTCTTCATTTAGGTAAGAGGGAGATGATCCTCTTCAACCACTCTCGATAGTAAGGAAATGTCTTGTGTGTTGTGTTGATAAGGGAATCTATGTTGGATTTCCCTCTTTGTTATACTATGTTATTTCCATGATTTTATGGTTGTTGATTTGTATGAATATATGGATTTACATTATGTGCCTTGATGGTTATGAATCTATGTATTGCTATTGTGTATTTAGATGTCATGTATCATGTTTTGGATTGTTGGGAAAAATGAATGAGAAACTTTGGTGAAAGATGGGCCAAGGTTCTGCAGAAACGAATTCTATAGAACCCTTGTTAATGCACTAGCACTCAGGCGCTGTGCATAGAGCGCCTAGGTGCTCCATGCCCAGAAAGTTTTCCCTGTGACGCGGCCTGGTTAGCGCTCAGGCGCTTCGTGGTCAACGTCCAGGCGCTCCACCAGCGCTCAGGCGCTACAGAGATGGCGCCTAGGCGCCCAGAACAGAACCAACTAGGTAACTGTGAGATGAAGCTAAGTAATTAGAGATGTGAATGTTAATGTTAGCATTTGAGATGGAGAGTTTTAAGGGTTATTTAACTCAATTTGAAGCCACGGTTTTAGATGGAAATTATAAGGAATTGGAATGAACTTAGTGAACTAAAACTTAAGTAGGAGATATCAAGAAATCAATGCATAAAATGGGAGAAATTGATGTTAGTAGTGGACTTTAGGAAGCCACGATTTTGATCATGGATTTTAGGAATTGGATTAATCCCATGTAGAATAAAAACTAAGTGATTGATATCAAGAGACTTGAGCATAACGCGAGATGGAAACTTACTTAGTGATGGATTCTTGTAAGAATGGAAAATCTTGAATAAGAACGCATAATGGACCCTAAAAATTTATTACCTTATTTGATTTCAATATTATGATATTGTGGGTCCATATGAGTGACCAATGTTGTATTAATGCTTATTTGAGCCAATTATGGCATATTATGGAATAGTATGTGATGTTGATCATACATATTCATGCATAGAGTCTTATGCATTGTGAATGTCCTTGTGGACTGTTGCAAGGCCAAGTTGCCTAGGAGATTGAACACACCATAGTGCGGGTGCGAGTAGACAAGTGTGGGTTATGTTAAGACCTTGGGGGCGTCGGGGTGTGGGTCCCTCACATGGGCAGTTTAGAGCTCCTCTGTGCCGTGGGTCAAACCGATGCAAACACACCGACGATCTGGACTTGACACTGTCCTATATCGTGATCTAGTGTAAAATGTCTGTACAATGCCATGATTGTGCACGAGAAAAATTATTGATAGCACTGGCCTCGGCAGCCGAGTTATAGACATGTCTCCTGATCTTTCTCTCCGACTATTTGAGTCTAGCTCCATGGAGTAGGATTTGGGAAAGCATGCATTGTGCATCGTTCATTACTGGTCTTACAAACTGTTGAGCATGAATACCTGTAAATGATTATCTGATTATTGTGCTGATTCTTGGAAAAACTATTGTGATCTGCCTGCTATTGCTTACTGTAGTTCTACCTTTACTATAAATATCACTGTTGTTATTGACTCTGATTATTGCTTAGAATTGAATTGCTTTTGTTATAATTTCCGCTGTTGTTATTGATAAATGTATGAACTGTATTGCTCGGTGGGCGCTTTGCGCCGTGCTATTTTCTTGCTGCCAATAGTGGTAATGAATGACGGGTGTCTCACCTCTTTCCTATATTTCTGTATTGTTGTTTTATATTCATATTTGATAAAAGATCGTGAAGAAGATGATGAGGAATCACACCTTGCCGATGGGGTTGAGAACCTGGCAAGATTTCTTTGATTTCGTGGGAGTGCAGCTGCGAGGGGGCATTGATGCCTGTTGTGTCAACTGGGACGCCGAGTGTCATATGCATATGGGGTTGCGGCTTTGTCTGCTGGTAGTACCCATCCCTGGGTTATTACCTCTCCCCTTTTTCGTGTTTTATTCCCGCTGTATTTTATTTGACGCTGAAATTATTACGTTCTATGTTATCAATGCTTTGTATAAATTGACTATAAAATATATAAAAGGAATATGATTCTATTTTGAGGTTGTATTATGGGTTGAATGCATTTATATTTCATTCGAGACTCGTATTTTCTACTTATGCATATTATCAAAAATATATATTTAGACTCCTGAGAATTTGAATGATGATTGTAATGATGGTTGTGACACACTTGGATTTAGTAACTGTGGTGTAATGATGATTGTGCCGCGGTTGCTACATCAAGGGGTGTTACACAATGCCCATACAACTGTCCGTGAATGCAATGAGAATGATATGTAATATGAATATACCTAAGGAAATCCTAAGAGCATGTTGATGAAATGCAAATGTAGGGTTTGTTTTGAAATACATGTAAAAGTTTGTTTTGAAAACAAGGAAGTTTGCCAGGAACTAGTCAGTATATCATCCAGTGGTAATTAGAGGGAAAACTCATCCTCACATTACACATATCCTGGCATGCTGAGAAATTCATGCTTCATCCTTGCTCAAAGAGCGTCTTTGGATTTCCCACTTATCTCCTTTGGCCTTGGCACTGTCGAGACATCAGGGTTATGCCCTTCTCAAAAGTCCTTCGAACACCCATCTATCTCTTTTTGCCTCTATGAATGAACATCAAAGGATACTCACCAAGATCGATACTACTTGACCAATTTATAGACTTACATACGTACTTATATACTTAGTCCCTTTAGGATCTAAGCATATTCTCCTAGGAACTTTGGCTTCTTATGTTTACCCTTAGTAATGAGGAGATCTATAACCTCATACTACATGTAACCTTAGCATTTAGTTAGAAATACTTGTCCCCTTAGGAACTTCTCTGATTTCTTACCTTCTTAGCTAAATGACCTCGCGTCATATAATGTTACATTCTCAGGTAAACATTACTAGACCATTTCTCATACTTGTATCTAAACTCCACCTCATCCCTCATATCTATTAAGTGATTTCTAATGCAACCCTATGTTGCTGAGGTGTTGGGTACTTACCTATGGCAAACCACTAATCTTGGTTGCACTAAGGTTCTTTCTCTTCACATACATACTAGATTAATTAACTAGTGTGTGAAAAGCTTAGTGTTATGTTTATCTCTTACATAAACACCATCTTAACTTTCCTATAGACTCAACTCATCCTTGTGAAAGAGTCTATTTTAACTAATGCCTCATCTACCCTTGCTTAAGGAAATAAATGAGCATTTCTCTAAAACTTTGCATAATTAACTCAACTTTAACTAAAGTGAGTAAGTCACGCATCTAGATAAGTATAACATACTTATTCTGGTTGTATCTAGCTTTCCCTTCTATCACACTTCTGGTAGTAACTTATACTACACTTGTGTGTTTAAGGTTCCAGATCCCTCTTTAATTATTCCAAACTCATGGAATGCTTAAGAACTTAACTTCCATACTTTCATTAGTGTCTAAGGAAGTAAATTCCCTTTATCTTGCATTTCTAACTCATCTTTGCTAATACATAAGTTGTGTAGCTAATACATAAGTTATTGCACATTTCTACTATACCTTATGATTATGACATCTTCTTAGTCACAATTCATTTTACTGTGTATTTAGCAATGCACAAAGTCCCACTTAACTAGAGACTTAGTACCTAAACATTCTCTCCTTGGAACTAATACACAATCTTGTCTCCACTCAAGTGAATCTAACTCAAGAGTGGTTCTTACTTACAACTCCTCGTTGTTTAAGGTTCTAGGTAGCTTCCCAAGATAATCCGCTATTCTTGGATTTTCTAAGGTTCATACCTTTCTCATTCTCTACTAAAGTGAATACTATTATTCATCCTAGTATACTTATCTCCATTGCACTATCTCATCACATCTTGAGTGATATCTATTGCAACGTTAAGTTGCCTAAGGTGCAATGTCATTACCTAAAGCAAACCTTTCCTTTAGGATGCTTAAAAGCCTATGCTTTCTCATACTTGATAGGTAAATATTTTCCACTTGAAAATATCCTCATTTGTGTCTTAACACACTTTAGGAAACATATATAAATGATTCCATTAACTATAGAACTTCAAAACATCCAAAATCAGTATTTTGGAGTTTCAGGGTCTCACGCCGCGGCATGGCATTGGCATGCCGCGGCGCCCTGCTCTCGGGTGCTAATACTGGGCTGATCTTTGGTCTCACGCTGCGGCACCACTCAACACACGCCGCGGCTCCCATAACAGAACAGCAGTTCTGCATAATTCTGCAGCTACGGGTTTACTGTTCTATTAGTCATTTTCTTGGATTCTGGCCATTTCTATCCAAATTCTAAGTGATTCTAAGTTCCTAACTAGTTCCTTAATACTTAGGAAACATCAATCACTATCTTAAACCTCTTAATTTGGATTATGGATCAAAATCTCTAAGTCTTTGACCTAAGGCTCACTTTGTGAATCAAGGGTCTAAATGAGTTGTTCTAAGTTTCTAACTTAAACTCATGCTGTGAACGAGTCATAAATGACCAAAGAAACACGTCCATGCAAGCTAAACACATCAAACTCATCCAAAACTCAATTTAGCATATTAGGTTGTTTATATGCATACATAGAGAATCTAGGAAGAATAGATGAGTAGAAGTCTTAAACCCCTACCTCTTGAAGACTTGTAGCCTTGAACTTGATCATTGATCTTTTTCCTCTTCTTCCCCTTTCTCTTTCTTCTTCTCCCCTTTCACCCTTTTCTTTCTTTTCTTTCTCTGTTTTTTCTGTTCTCTGCCGGGGGAGAAGAGAGAAATAAGGGGGTGGGATGTGGAGGGAAATACGAAAAAAGATTAACTTAAGTTTCTACACTGAAACTTATATCTGCTAAGGACACTCGAATCATGCTAATTCAAGTTTCTCAGCTTCCAACAACTTTAGAATAAATCATAGGATTCATTTAAATTGTTGTTTCACAATTCTCATCATTTTCTATATTTGCTGCTAGTCATTCGGTATTAAGATGCACAACTAGTATGCCTAAAAATACCAAACTGACTCTGATTCTCTTGAAACTTTTACCACATATTACTTGGATTATTTATGACCTAGAAATAAACTCTTTATGTTTATTTCTTTTAACTTAGCAACTTATGCTATTATCTGAGTCATTTTAAGCTACTTTTCAACTTCTGTGTTGCAACTAAGTGCCTAAATGAACTCAGCTTGTCACAAAACTTGACTGGCATGCTAAACAAGTCAAATGCTACCCTTGGTAACCATTTACTAGTCTAACATGTGTTTAAGGGTATTACACAATGATTATCCCATAATTGGCACCAAATGGGTTTTTAGGAACAAACTTGATTAAACGAGCTTAATAATAAGAAACAAAACTA
The DNA here is from genome assembly GCA_029884605.1 of Ormosia emarginata. Taxonomy (NCBI): domain Eukaryota; kingdom Viridiplantae; phylum Streptophyta; class Magnoliopsida; order Fabales; family Fabaceae; genus Ormosia; species Ormosia emarginata. The sequence goes on along the minus strand of JAQQTP010000079.1, from coordinate 28,643,370 downwards.
GGCTTGTAGCTAAGGGTTATAATCAAGAAGAATGTATAGATTATGAAGAAACGTATACTCCCATAGCTAGACTAGAAGCCATTAGAATGTTACTTGCATATGCTTGCATCATGGACTTTAAACTTTTTCAAATGGATGTTAAAAGTGCCTTTTTAAATGGTTTCATACAAGAAGAAGTGTATGTGGATCAACCTCCGGGTTTTGAAAACTTTGAATTGTCCAACCATGTTTTTAAACATAAAAAGGCTTTATATGGCTTAAAACAAGCTCCTAGAGCTTGGTATGAAAGGTTGAGCAAGTTTCTTTTGGAAAATGAATTTTCTAGAGGAAAGGTTGACACCACTGTTTTCATCAAGCATAAGAAGCATGACATTCTACTTGTTCAAATATATGTTGATGACATTATATTTGGTGCTACTAATGACTCTCTTTGTAAAGAATTTGCTAATATAATGCAAAGTGAGTTTGAGATGTCCATGATGGGTGAGCTCAACTTCTTCCTTGGTCTTCAAATTAAGCAAACAAGGGATGGGACTTTCATAAGTCAATCCAAATATTGCAAGGAGTTGCTCAAGAAGTTTGGAATGGAAGGAGCCAAGCAAATGGCTACACCAATGGGGACTTCTTGTTACTTAGACAAGGATGAAGGAGGTAAATCGATAGAAATTACTAAGTATAGAGGTATGATTGGCTCACTCCTTTACCTTACTGCAAGTAGACCGGATATCATGTTTAGTGTATGCATGTGTGCTAGATTTCAAGCAAATCCTAAAGAATCACACCTAAGTGCTGTAAAACGAATTATGAAATATCTAATAGGCACTTCACAAATGGGATTGTGGTACCCTAAGGGTGTTTCATGTTGTTTGATTGGTTATTCTGATTCTGATTTTGCTGGGTGCAAAATGGATAGGAAGAGTACTAGTGGGACATGCTACTTGCTTGGAAGCTCATTAGTTTCTAGGCATAGCAAGAGCAAAAAAGTGTGGCATTGTCAATAGCTGAAGCTGAATATGTTGCAACTGGAATTTGTTGCACTCAAATCCTTTGGATGAAGCAACAACTTCTAGACTATAGTCTTGAGCTAGATCACATTCCCATAAGATGTGATAACACTAGTGCAATCAATCTATCTAAGAATCCCGTTTTACACTCAAGAACAAAGCACATTGAAATAAAGCATCATTTCATAAGAGATCATGTTCAAAATTGTGATTGCATGCTTGAATTTGTGGAAACCACTAAGTAATTAGCTGACATTTTCACTAAACCTTTAGCAAAAGAAGCTTTCCATTATATAAGAAATGAACTTGGCAAATTAGATCAATCATGCATAAGCTAAATTGTTGCTTAATCCATTGTTTTGCTGCATAAAGAGACTGTTGGCTGCATAAACATGCAATTTTCTGCATAATCATGGCTCTTTGTTGCATAACTTTTGATTTTTAATCCAATACTGACTTGAGCGTCGGAGATTCCCCCTAAGTTATTTTGCAGGTGCTTCATCATGTCAACGATCTCCAAGAAGCTCAAAAAATCTCACAAATCCATCCAAATAGGGTACCTCTTGGTAAAAGTAGCAATTTTACAAAATTATGTGTTTTGGATCACAATCTGATTGGATTATCTGCTTGTATGATGTTTAGAATTGATTTGATAAGCTTTGGAACTGTTTTGAAAGGTTTAAAATTGTTCCTTAACTGTTTGAAATACAAATCTGAGTTTTAGTAGGCTGGTAATCGATTACAGGACCTTTATAATCGATTACAAAGGTTCTGTCAAGCAAGTAATCGATTACACCACACTGGTAATCGATTACAATGAACCCAGAACTCAGGTAATCGATTACACAAATAATGTAATCCATTACAAGGTTCCTAGAAGCATGGTAATCGATTACACTAACATTGTAATCGATTACAGGGGTAAACAGAAGGCTGGTAATCAATTACACTAATATTGTAATCGATTACAGGGGTAAACAGAAGGCTGGTAATCGATTACCCAACCCATGTAATCGATTACACAGGGGTTTTAAAAGGTTTTCTGATGTGCGAAAGGTCACTTATTCTGAAACGAACCTTTTCTTCTCCTCTGCTCCCACGAAGCCCTCTCCTCCAAAATCTCTCATTTTCACTCCATACTCCACCAAATCTTCTCATTTCACCTCCCTCTCACTCGAAATTCCTCGCCTAACACAACCCAATCATCAAATCTCATATAAACCCACCCCATTCTCCACCCAAAACTTCACCCACTCCTTCGTTCTTCTCCCCCATGAGCCACACACCTCCAAACACTCACCCACACACCTCCAATCATCAAATGGCTAACCCATCTCAACGTACAAAACGTGCAAGAACAGGGGCCACTATTGGAGAATCTTCCAGTGCTCCTCCACATAACATCTCGAGACTGGACCTGACCAGGCACTTCTCAACTACCAAGAAGGTTGAGCTTTTCCGGAAAAAACTTCCAACTAAGGAAGCTAATCTCGCCAAGGTATCTCACTCAATCCTTTTGCACTAGTGAACCCCTGGAAAGTTTTCAGTTGATTGAGAGGCTGGGTTTGCTTGGGTTCTTTAACATCCAAAAGGCCATTTATCCCAATTTGGTTCGCGTGTTTTATGCAAATATGAAGTATGAGATTATTGTCTGGTCTCTGAAGTAAGGAAGACTCAGATTAAAATCTCAAGGGAGGAATGGTGTAGGTTGACCAAGCTAACCTATGCTAGGACAAGCTTCTATGGAAATGAAAATGCTTGGGGAGTTGAGTTTGAGTATAAGAGTGCTTTGTCGTCCCTAATTCGCTCTGGTTACGTGCTTCCGAGAAACAACAAAAGAGTGATGGCGACTGGCCTGACAATGGAGAACAGGGTACTCTATTATCTGATTGTTCGAGGCTTAATTCTCAGAGGTGGGAATTACTCTCAGGTCCTACGCGATGATGTAGTGGTCCTGTGGGCCATGACCACAGGCAGGCCAATCAACTGGCCCAACTACATCATTCAACACATGCTGGATGTGAAAAAGAAGAAGAACTCTGCCCTCCCCTATGCCATGTTAGTGACAGCTATCCTGGAGCATTGTCACATCTCCTTGGCTGAGAAATCCAAGGATACCAGCTCCAAGGGCCCACAATCATTAAGTCTGCACACTCTGAAGAAGCTTCAACTAAGCAAGGTCGATGGGCGATGGTACTATCTGGCCTATGGCAGCTATAGGCATATCCCTCATGGTCTAAAGAGTGATGATGAGGATGAGGACCAGCAGCCTGCTCCAACTCCACCAGCTCCAGCCACTTTGGATCTCCTGCTTCAGGAAATGTGGAATTTAGCGACCACGGTGGAAACCCGGATGGACCGCATTGAGCAGAAGGTGGATCACCTTGAGTTGAGGATGGACTACTCCGATCAGGGGCTTGCTACTATTCGTTCGCTTCTGGAGGGCCCCAGACACACTGCACCGAGAGATGCTGCTGCACCTACCACTTCCTCTGCCCCTTCTACTGCTCCTCTATCGTTTGCTGATCCCTCTGCCACTCCTGCTGGAGTTCCTGCTGATAATGAGGAGCTCCTTGGTTTCGAGGACGATCTTGACTCTGGCGATGATGATGTAGACCTTAGTGACATTGCTGCGGACGTGGAGAGTGATAGTGAGGCGACTAATAGTGATCATGGACCATTGCCATGATATTTTTTTTTTATTTCTCTATGATCTGGTTGTATATAACATTGAAACAATATATATAAAATCAGTTGGTATTTTTTTATGTTCATTGATTTTATTGAATCCTCTTGATATGATTGCTAAGTATATTGTTTCTAATATGCATTTGGATATTGATTTGCTTGGTTATATTTTGATCTGGTTGGATTGATTATATATTGTTTAGAACATTTGATTGGATTGAACTGGTTGTTTTCTGTTGTTTACAATTTGGGAAATCATGAAAATTAGCGGAAATGCTACCGAAATTTTGACTAAATGCTAATATGTTTTTGATAATGCCGATGGGGGAGAGATTAGTGACTTGTATAAGTATGGGGGAGTTTGATTTAAGCTGTTACATGAACATATCACTAACCTTACCTTATGCATACATTACGGGGGAGAGTTGCGCTTAAATCTCTGATATACATATATATATGCAATTGTTTCTCTTCCTTCCAATGTTCAGTTTGTCATCATCAAAAAGGGGGAGAATATGGATGCATATATCTTGAAGCACGTCAATCAGTTTTTGATGATAACAAAGCCAAAGATGAAGATCAAGTGCAAAAGTGAAAACCAAGATCAAAGAAAGAAATCAAGAGGTTTAGATATATGCATTAGAACATCAATGTTAAATGCTCTCAAGATATCTCAAATGGTTTTTCAAATATGTTTTTAATCAATATGTTTTTCAAAGTTCACTTTCTAAAAAGAGGTTGTCTTTAATCTTGGATCATGCCAAACAAAGTTCAATATTGTTCAAATCCATGTTTTCTAAAGTTAGAAATGACATGAATCCTCTTTCAGGCTTGAAAAATGAGTTTAAAGTGTAATGTAATCAATTACACATATGTAGTAATTGATTACAAGCTAAACAGAAGCCTTGTAATTGTTTACATTATCCATGTAATCGATTGCCAAAAAGTCAGAGGGCATGTAATCGATTACACACCAGTTGGTAATCGATTACCATTAACCCAGAAAGGCAAGAACACATTCAAAACAACCATGTAATCGATTACATCAATTTTGTAATCGATTACCATCAAGTCAGAGGGCGTGTAATCGATTACACAAGTCTTGTAATTGATTACCACAAACCCAGAAAGCCAAGAACACGTTCTAACTGCCATGTAATCGATTACCAGAGTCTTGTAATCGATTACCAGTGTTCTGACATGCCCAACGGCTATATTAGGTGCATTAAATGCTTGGCTTTAATCACTCCCAACGGCTCTTTAACTATATATCTCTTTAAATATAGATGTTGGGGCATCATCGATGGTTGTTCTTGAACTTGAAACATCTTAGTAACACATCAAAACGAGAATCAATCTTTGAAATCACTCATTGCTCTATTTTTGACTAATCTTTGAGATATCCTTTGTGAGCATTCCTAGAGCTTCAAGTTGTATATCTACTCTTGTAAGAGTTTCTATTCTTTCTATTCACCTTGAAATCATTGTAAGAGGGTGACGTATCCCTCAAGAGAGAAAATGGTGAGGTATCCCTTCATTTTGTAAAGGGTGAGACATCCCTTTGTTTGAAGAGACTCAAGCTCAAGGGTGAGGCATCCCAAGGAGTTGAGTGCTCAAGTTTGTAAAGGTAGTCAAGCACCTATTGAAGCTTGAAAATATAGTGGAAAATCTCGAATGGTTGCTTGAGGACTGGACATAGGTCATAAGTGGATTGGTAGCCGAACCAGGATAAATCATTGTGTTTGATTCTCTAAACCCTTCTCTTTATATATTTGTGCATTGCTTATATTCTTGCTTGATTACTTCTTTCTTGGTTGACTATTAAGCAATATCTATTGTTCTTATCAATTCATTCATTTCAAATAGTCAATAGCTTCAATGAAATTCAATAGTCAAGTGTTTTGCGAAAGAATTGCGAACTTGTTTTATAAACTTAATTCACCCCCCTCTTGAGTATTGAAGCCACTTAGTAACATCCATAGCCCAGCTCGACATTATGAACTGCTCTGATACTATAATGTAACACCTTAATACAATTATCGTAAAATAAACGAAATATTTTGAGATAAATTGCATTAAGCATGTCACTTCTAAAAACGCATACAAATAAAAACTTATAATAACCTATATAGTCATTATAGAGAGCCATAGATGATAAAAAGATCATATATATATATATATATATATATATATATATATATATATATATATATATATATATATATCATCAAGCTAATGAGCCATATAGTATATACAAACTTTTACAAACAGACCAGCAAAGTAAATAAATACAAGCTGATGCGAAAATAAATAAAGCTTCTGAACTAAGTCTTCTACTTCTTCTTTTTCTTGTCATTTCCCTTTGGAGGGTCTTTACCTGGATTCACATGGAACACAAAAGGGTGAGAAATCACAATTTCTCAGTATAAGTATGCCACAGTTAATCATTTACAACAAATAATTCAACTGAACACAAAATTACACTCTATGTAAAAGAATATCCGATAAACAACAATATCAAAGAATCGCCCATACAATCCTAAGATACTATCAAACAAGCAACCAAACAATCAAATGATCAAGCAATGATAATTGCCTATTCAATTGTCAATAATGCAATGCTTTGTGTTATGATGTATGGTTATGCTCAAACAAGGTCCTAATATAATGAGGGTGCAATGCTAATGCAGGTTTTGGTTTTCAAAACACATGCTATTTACTTATTTCCTAGGAACCTCTGTTCCCTTATATATACTGAGTAGGATAGGCAATTAAGTGTAACACCCCAAATTTCCTAAATATAAGACAGTAATTTTGACAGTTAACAGAATTCTATTGTTTAGTGATTTCTGTATACTCTAAAATTATTTTGATTATTCTGTGACTGCTTTTGATCGTTTTGAGTGATTTACTCCATGTCAGGAAAATAATAATTTTCGGGCCGGAGAAAATTTTACGTAATTTAATTATTACTGTCAAGTCTTAATTATTTTATGTAATCTGATTTGATATTTGTGCATTTTCTAATTTTTGTGATTTTGTGTGTGATTATGAAATTTTTATATTATTCTGTTTATTTTAGCGTTATCCTTGGGCCGTCTGTGGGCCAGGGAGGTCGTATGTGGGCCCCGCATGGGTCCAGAAAGGTAAAAATTTTTCTATAATTAAAAAAATTTGTATTGTTGAGACGGAGACGGGGGATCTTACTAAACCTGAATCCTAAACAAAGCTTTTTAAAATTTTCTTTTCTTCAGTGTTTTGCATCGTATTTAATTATCGATGATAAAAATACAGTAAAAATATTATTCGAATGGCAATAGCAGATACAAAAATAAATATTGTATTGCGAAGTCAACATTAGTGGCTTGGATATCTACCATTGATGTAATCAACAGTGGAGACTTGATCTTAATTTAATCAACGGTTGAGATTTAGTCTTATAAAGTGGCGAGGACCATTTATAGCCCTTGGATGTAAAGTTTGAAGGAGCAATCTTGACCCTTCATTTTGGAGACACATTTAATGGCTAGGATTTCAAGGAGGAAAGATCCAATGGCCTAAATTAAGTCTTCTATCTAAGCCTAAACCTAGAAGCTACATTAAATCCTAACCATTGATCTAATCAATGGCTAAGATGACCTAAAATGATGGCTAGGAGATTTGTTGCATTTTGAAGAGTGCATGGATGGGGGGGACGGTTTTGGTGCTGCATTTAGGAGCTAGAGCAACATTGGAAGACCATATTTGATCACCTATGGTCATTATTAAATCATTCTTCATCTTTCCTAAAGCAAGACTTAGCAAAAAAATTTTCTCTCCTTTCTCTCCCACCATAGCTACGGCCGAGCACTCTAAAACAACCTTCCATTACTTTTTAATTTCAAACAATCATATTTCTTGAATCCTTACCTAATTCTAAGACACTTTGTAGTTTACACCAAGTCCTAAATCTTACATCTTGAAGGAGTTTTTCTAAGAGCAAGTTTTAGGGTTCTTAAGGTGAAGTTATGGAAAACTTCATTTTTTCTCTTCTTTTTCATGTTCTAAACCATGTTTGATCCATGGTTCCTCTTATTCAAGCTTAATATACTAATTTCTTTGTGTTTGTTTTGTGTTCAAGAGACTTTTGTTGGTGGAGATCTTGTTCTAAATACAAAGCAAGGAACTTTTTGTGGTTCTTCAAGAGGTAAGAGGGAGATCCATCTCACCAACTAAGTATGGTGGTGAGAGATGGTTTTATATTTGATGGATAGTGAATCCATGTGAGGATTCATATCCATGGTCATGTAATAATTTGTATGTGTTTATGTGCTTTGATTATTTTCCTATGTTTGATATGATTTGTATGATTTTGCATGATTTTATTGCTTATATGATATGCTTATAATATGCATGATGAAAGTATGTTGAATATATTATGGTGGATGTATGTTGAAACAAACAATTTTGGCTCCAAAGGCCATGGAGGAGGCTACGGTTTTGAGCTCTAAAAAAATTAGGGTTCATGTTGAAATTTTTCAAGAACAAGGGAATTAATTCTTGGTCCCTAAGCTAAGGTGAATTTCGGCTTTATCACCTCAAAATAGGTGTTCACAAATTAATATTTTCATGAATGGTAAAAATAGATGTTTAGAACAACTAGGAAAATAAACAGATGGTTTGTTTTCAAGAAACAAGTGCTCACGGTTTTAGTGAGAATTTTTAATGGTTTTATTTGTGTAAAACCATATCAATTTAAAAGGAAAAATATTTGATGGTTTCAATAGCCATGTCCACGGTTTTTGAAGGCTTGTGATGCCTTGATTTTTATGAACAAAGTGATTTTCAAAGTAGAAATATAACTTGATTTAATACAAGGAATTTGGAAAGGAAATCAGAGTGTTTTAACACTTGAGAATTGGAATTTTCATACATGAATGGAAAAGAGAGGTTGAAAATGTTTGAACCTCAATTTATTTTAAAAAGGATTGATTTTTTGAATTGATTTGGAATTGTAAAGAATACGTTGGTAACTTGGGATTTTCTAACGTGTAACTCATTCTTTGGGTTTTGGAGAGCGTTAGTAAATTTTTAAAGTTAAAAACATTGATTTAATTCAATGAAACGATGATTTTATGGAATAAATTACGAAAAGTATTTTTCTTGAGTAAGAAAAATGTAAAATAATGTGAGAAGTCATATTATTTTGAAAAATGTTGAAAATGAATTTTTTAACGGTTGAGAAATATTTTGTGAAGTTGAAAAATAGTGAAAAAATGATTTACGTAACTTAAAAACGTGATTTTTAAGCTATGCGATTAGAAAAACGTTTAAATATTTCCACGCAATTTGAAAAACGTTGAAATATTTCTACGCAAATTTGGAAAGCGTTTAAATATTTTTACGTGATTGAAATATTGTTGAAAAATCACTACGTGATTTAAAAATGGTGGAATATTTCTACGTAATTGATGAAAACGTTGAAAAATCTATATGTGATTTGAAAATGTAACAGAAATGTTACTAAATTGTGAAAACGCGACAAAAGTGGTGCGCGATTATGAAAATGTGATAAAATAATTTTTGCGATTAAATATACAGTAAAATTACTGTTGAACCAGTGGATGAAAACTGTATGAGGAAATGATAATTTTTGCCTGTGATTGGCATTGGTGCATTTTATATGCATGAAATGGTGTTTGGACATTGTATGAGAAATTATGTGATTTACCTTTGGTTGGTAATTGGTGCATTATACATGCATTGAAAAATGGTCTGATGGACTGGATATGGCTAATTTCCTAGGAGAGATGTGTAACATCCCGAAAAGTAAATTCATACAGCGAAGAATTTATCTGTCAGATTTGTTAATGCTGACTCCTGCCAACAATAACTATTGTCCAACAAATAATAATATGAAATAAAAATCTTATCACATTATTCAAAGAATTTCCTTGTGGTAAACCTTTTTTTTTTAGCCTTATTGTCTAAATAAAATTCTGGTTAATTTAAAAAGCCTATTTTAGGAAGCTTCCATGAAGTTTCCTATTTAGCACATTTCTCACTCCCTTCTCTACTCTTCTCTACGGCAGAAGCCATTTGGAAGGGGGGGATATTAGCTTGCATTAAATCATTTTACTCACATTCTCCATTTCTCTCTTCATTCACGTTCTCCTTCTTTCATTTTCTTCTTCTTCTTTCTCCTCTTCTACGGCACACACCCACACACATTGGAGTTTATCTCCATCATTCACTAAATCCATCACATTCCAACTCTCCTACTCCATTCCAGGTCCCCTCATGCTGCTATCTTTTGGGTTCTTCTTCTTCTTCCATTTTTCTTCCACCATTGAAGCCAAAGCTTAGAGCTTTAAGGTAAAGCTCTTAACTTTCTTCCATTATTCTTGCTATTTTCGTTTCTCTTAGTCACCTTGGTGGCCAAGAACCTATTTTTCATGGTTTGAGTGAACATTGTGGTGATCACTCACATTTGTGTTTTTCTTGAAGGGGGAAAACGAAAATTAGGGCAAGAAGGTGTAGCACCATTGTGTTGCCTTCCAAATAGGTAAGAGGAAGATGATCCTCCTCAACCAATCTTGGTAGTGAGGGAATGTCTTGTGTGTTGTTGAAAATGAGGGAATCCATGTTGGATCACTCTTCTATTGCATGTTGTTATTTCTATGATTTGTAGATGTTTGATTTGTATGATTATATGGATTTTTGCAATGTGCGTTTGTTAGCAAAAGAAATATGTTTTGGACTGGTGGTAAAGGTGTACCCTTTTGAAATTTGAGGGCCACTTGGTTTCAGAAGAGGATTCTGCAGATCCTTGATTTTGCACTAGCGCCGGCGTCAGGCGTAGGGGGCGCTAGGCGCTCTATGCCCAGAGAATTTTCCCCGTAACACGGTTTGGACAGCGCTCGGGCGTTTCGTGTTGGGCGCCCGTGCGCTCAACCAGCCTCGGGCGTTACAGAATGGCGCCTAGGCGCTCATGACATAAATGACCAGAAATGTGAGGTTCCATAATGAATCCTTAAGGAGTGTGTTATTGCTTTGACAACTTGATAACTTTGCCGATATTAGAATTGAGAAAAGAACATGAGAGTGTGAGGCCTAAGAGCTTAAATGAATTTCAAGTTATGTGGAATATTGAATTGGTCCTGAGAATTAACCTTGAACATGAACCTTGGAAAGGGGAAGCAAATACTAAGTTAGGATTCATAATGAACCTAATAATGCATCAATTGACTTGAACCTAGTATTATGTTGTTATGGGTCCATGTGAGTGACCGTATATGGATATTGATGCTATATTGGCCTAATGTGGCATAGTGTGAAATTGTATGAGATTGTGGATCATACATGTGCATGCATAGTGTCTTATGCATTGTGATTGTCCGTGTGGACTATTGTAAGGCCTAGTTGCCTAGGAGATTGAACACACCTTAGTGCGGGTGCGAGTAGACAAGTGTGGGTCTTGTTATGACCTTGGGGGCGTCGGGGTGCGGGTCCTCCACAATGGGTAGTTGGTAGCTCCTTTGCCCGTGGGGCAAACCGATGCAACGCACCGACGATCCGGACTTGACACCGTCCTATATCGTGATCTAGTGAAGAATGTCTCGTGCAATGCCATGATTGTGCACGAGAAAAAAATTTATTGATAGCACCGGCCTCGGCGTAAAATGAGTCACGTACATGTCTCCCCGATCTTTCTCTCCGATTGATTGAGTTTAGCTCCATGGAGTAGGGGTTTGAGAGAACATGCATATGAGTCGTGATATATATATACATTGCCGGTATTATCCGTTCTCCATATTGTGACTTGTTTGCTTACTATTGCAATAACTACCCGCCCGGATCTGTTTAATTGTTTACCGTTGAAATTAACGTTTATTATTCGAATATGCCGTTTCTAAATTGCTAATTGGGCGCTATGCGCGTATTATTTCCCGGCTGCCATAACCGGTAATGATGGTAGGATATCTTACCTTTTTCTTGTATTTCTATTATTTGTCGTTTATGTGTACCCCGTGCACGATCGAAGACGACGGTGAAGAGACAAGAGCCTCGCCTTCCCGCTTCGGCTCCGCACAGATTGACTTTGACTGCGACGATGTCCGCACGCATGCGCGATTCTTGGGAGATGTGCGTCCGACCTTCATTGGGGGCCGGAGTGCCGGCACATCAACCCGAACTCCGACCGCTGCGTGTATGTGGGAGACGTGTCGATAGCACTTGCCCGGAGACGTCATAAGGCACCCGTCCTCACTTGCTACCTCGCCTTACGCTTGGAGTTTTACCCGCCTATCGTGGAGATGTGGGGTCCCCGCTATTACACCCCGCAGAGGATTCTTTCGACTCCACCGCTCGGCCCCGTCCCGTGCATCCGTGGTTCCTATGGATGAGTCCTCTGGATGAGGAAGATCCCGATGAGGGTCCTCCCGATGATCCCGAATCGGTCCCTTTTATTTGAGGGGTCGATGATCATTGGTGGCTACCGATGGCCGCTGTTTTTGTTTTTGGGGGCCCGATGTATCTTTCTTTTTGATTTGGACTCAGTATATTTTGTATATGCATGAGGGTATATATGCATGTTTCCCTCAAAGGGTGGGTATAGTTTTGCTTTTTGATGATGGCCAGGCTTGTATTTATGAAAATAGTTGTATTAAACTCTAGATATATATATGCATGCTATTCAGTGCAAATTTCTATGTATTGTTTTATTCGTTCCTTTTATTCACATTCTGCATTATCGTATCATTATTATTATTATTTTTTTTTTTAAAAAAAAGAAAATATTGCCAAGTTTGCTCACATGGTTAATCATCAATTAATTAAAATGAACCGGGTCTTAATCGTTGTTTAATCAATTTCCGCATTTTATTTTATTTGACAATGTGACGTTCCCTCCCAAAAAGGGGCGTTACATGAAGTTGGTATCAGAGCCCCGGTTTATGTTTTCTTTGGGTCTTGAGTGTGAGTCTGTCTTGTTTGTGCTGTGTGAATCTCTGTGATGGGTGTCTTGAGTGGATTCCTCTGACTTTTCTTATGTTTTCAGTAATCTAATTTGAGAGAAGAGCAAGATGGCAAGAGGTGGAGATATGACAGCCGCTATTGAAGCGATGCAGAGAATGGCTGAAGTCATCGCCCAACAAAATGAACGCGCTACTCAACAACAAGAAAGAGCTGCTCAACAGCTTGAGGCGACTGCCGACGCGCAAAACTTAGCAGAGTTTCGTCGTCATAACCCTCCGCAATTCAAGGGGGAGTTTGATCCCGACAAGGCTAATCTATGGATCAAGGAGCTGGAAAAAGTCTTTCGTGGCATGAATTGTGCGGAAGACAAGAAGGTAAACTATGCGACTTTTATGCTTGTCGGAAATGCCGAAGACTGGTGGAATGGAGCTCAAAGGGCATTAGAAGCCGAAGGAGCAGAGGTCACCTGGGAACTGTTCAAGGAGAAATTCTTGGGCAAATACTTTCCTGCGAATGCGAGACACGCAAAGGAGATGGAGTTCCTCAACCTGAGACAGGGGAACATGACTGCCAGCGAATACGCGGCCAAGTTTGAGAACTTGGAGAGATTTTCAACACATTACCAAAGATCAAACCGATGAAGCCCGGAAATGCTGGAAATTCACCGAAGGACCGAGGTACGAGGTAAAGAAAGCCGTGATTACCTTGAAAATGAAGGTATTCTCGAATCGTTAGACACTTGCCGCGAAGTTGAAGCCTTGGAGCAAAGCTGAGACGCGAGAAACAGAACTTTGGGCCTCGTACGGTCCCAAAGAGGTGGAGGCAAGGGTTCAAACCGCTTTCGGAAGAAACCCTATTCCCGACCAACGGGGAGTCAACAACCAACCGGTGGAAATTCTCGTGGAGGTTCTTCTCGGGAACCGAATCGGTCGAATACGACCTACCCGTCCAAATGCCTCGAAGTGTGGGAAGGATCATCTCACAAGAGACGCACGATAAAAGGAATCATTTGATTCGGATGTGGCAAACCGGCCATATGTCCGTAGACTCGCAACCAAGCAAAGGTTGAACCTTCACCAATGCAACCCGAGCCAAGAAACCGCAAGCCGAGGTCGAGTTTATACTATGAGTGGAGCCGAAGCTTCGAATCCGAAGACTTGATTCAAGGAGAAGGCGCCATAGAAGGTAATCTTTTAAATGTACTTTGTATGACTGGGGGCAACCCATTCTTTCATATCATATGACCGTGTGCTACGACTTGGTTTACCCGTGTCCGAACTACCTTTTGAATTGACCGTTTCAACCCCCACCGATAAACCTAGTTACTACCAAAGTCCGTTTGGAGTGTCCTTTGATTGTTGAAGGTCGAATCTTTTCTCGTCGATTTGATCCGTTTACCTCTTTCACGCTTAGATGTAATCCTAGGGATGGACCGGTTATCTTCCAACCATGTTCCGTTAGATTGTTCTAGTAAGACCATAGTCTTTCCCGTGGATGAGAATTCTAGATACTTGACGGCCAACCAAGCACGAGCTTTCTTGAAAGAAGGAGCTCGTGGGTACATGCTATTATCTTCCTTGAAAGTCGAGAGTGAGGTGATTTGAGTACTATTCCTAGGTAGTGAAGGAATTTCCTAAGATCTTCCCGAAGAAGTACCGGTTTACCGCCGCACGTGAAATCGAGTTTGCTATTGATCTAGTACGGAGCTGGTCCCGTGTCTATAGCACCGCACCGAATGTCACCGATGACTTAGCCGAACTTAAGCAAAGCAGCTAGAAGAGCTTTTGGAGAAGCAGCTTCGTTAGACCAAGTGTGTCTCCGTGGGGAGCACCCGTGCTACTAGTTCGAAAGAAGGACGGTACCTCGAGATTGTGTGTGGACTACATGCAATTGAACAAGTTGACAATCAAGAACAAGTATCCTCTCCCGAGAATTGACGACTTGATGGACCAACTGAAGGGGGCAGCGGTATTTTCGAAGATTGACTTGAGATCTGGGTATCATCAGATAAGAGTGAAGACGGAGGATATACCCAAGACTGCTTTTCGTACGCGATACGGCCATTACGAGTATCTTGTGATGCCGTTTGGTGTGACGAATGCGCCTGCTATTTTCATGGACTATATGAACCGCATCTTTCGTCCGTACTTGGATAAGTTTGTTGTCGTCTTCATTGATGATATCCTGATATATTCTCGAATCAGGAGGATCATGCCGAGCACCTCAAAGATAGTTCTTCGATTTTGAAGGAAAAGGAACCGTATGCCAAGTCGTCGAAGTGCGAGTTTTGGCTAGATGAGGTGAAGTTTTTGGGTCATGTGATCTCAAAAGAAGGAATCGCAGTGGATCCATGCAAAGTGGAAGCAAGATTGCAAAGTGGGAACAACCGAAATCGTGACTAAGTCCGTAGTTTCGTTGGTTTAGCTGGATATTACCGGAGGTTCATAGAAGGGTTTTCCAAGATTGCCGACCGCTCACTCAATTGACGAAGAAGAATCAAGCTTTCGAATGGACCGATAAATGTGAGCAGAGTTTTCAAGAGTTGAAGAAACTACCGACTACCTCACCTGTATTAGTGTTACCCGATCCGAATGAACCGTTCGAGGTGTATTGTGACGCTCGTATCAAGGTTTGGGATCTGTCCTTATGCAACACCGAAAGGTGGTAGCCTATGCTTCGCGACAGCTTGCGAGTGCATGAAAAGAATTACCCGACTCATGATTTGGAGTTGGCACCGTGGTTTTTGCTCAAGATATGGAGACATTTCCTTTATGGAGCGACATTCAACATCTTCAAGGACCACAAGAGCTTGAAGTACTTGTACGATCGTAAGGAGCTGAATATGAGACAATGGAGATGGCTGGAGTTTTTAAAGGATTATGATTTCCGCTTGTTGTACCACCGGCAAGGCGAACGTTGTGGTCGACGCCTTAAGTAGAAAGACTATCGTGTTTCGCCTTGATGATTAAGGAAAGGATCTCATCGAACAATTTAGAGATGTATGGTCATTTGTTAAGTTGGAACCCTAAGAATTTGCATGAATATGGTTACCATCTCAAGCGAGTTGATGGAAGACATACGGAAAAACAAGACCGATGAATTCTTGCAAGGAATAAGAGAACAAATGAAACAAGGCGAGAAAACAGAGTTCGAAGAAGGAACAGATGGAATTCTGAGATTCCGAGGTAGAGTTTGCATTCCTCGTGACCAAGAGCTTAGACGATATATTGTGGATCACGCCCACACTAGCAAGCTAAGTATGCACCCTGGCATAACGAAGATGTACCAAGACTTGAAGAAGTTATTCTGGTGGCATGGACTAAAGAGTGATGTCACTAGATGTGTATCGACTTGTCTAGTCTGTCAAAAAGCCAAAGTGGAACATCAGCGACCAGCGGGGTCTTCGCAACCCTTGTCTATTCCTGAATGGAAATGGGACAAAGATCGCAATGGACTTTGTTGTGGGATTGCCAAGGACGAGGACGGGACATGACTCGATTTGGGTGATAGTTGATCGACTTACAAAATCGGCTCATTTCCTCCCGATTAACATAAGGTACAGTTTGGAAAAGCTGACCCGACTGTATGTTGGGGAAATTGTCAGATTACATGGTGTGCCTACGAGTATAATCTCGGATAGAGATCCGAGGTTTACCTCAAAGTTTTGGCAAAGTTTACAAGCTTCGTTGGGGACGAGATTGCGCCTGAGTTCAGCATATCATCCGCAAACCGATGGTCAATCGGAAAGAACGATTCAATCCCTAGAGGACCTACTTAGAGCTTGTTCTATGGAACAGACTGGAAGTTGGGATGAAGTTCTACCACTGGTGGAGTTCACCTACAATAACAGTTATCATTCGAGTATAGGGATGGCACCCTATGAAGCTCAGTATGGAAGACGGTGTCGAACACCATTATGTTGGTACCAAGACGGCGAGCGTCTTACGATTGGACCGTACATTATCCAAATAGACGACCGAGAAGGTTAAGATGATCCAAGAGAAGATGAGAACCGCTCGAGCCGACGGAAGAACTATGCGGATAAGAGAAGAAAGCCTCTTGAGTTTGAAGAAGGTGAGCATGTGTTCCTAAAAGTCACACCCACGACCGGGCTCGGCCGGCCTTGAAATCTAGAAAACTCACTCCAAAATTTCTTGGACCTTACCAAATTCTTCGTCGGATAGGTCCAAAGAGCTTACCGTATAGCCTTACCCCTATTCTTTCAAACATACATAATGTATTCCATGTGTCACAACTTCGTAAATATTTACCCGATCCAAGTCATGTCATAGCACCGGACACGCATACGCTTAAAAGAGAACCCGACCTATGAAACGTCTCCCGCGAGAATCGAGGATCGACGGATAAAGCAACTACGAGGAAAGGAGATTCCATTGGTAAAGGTGATTTGGAATGAAGCAACCGGTGATGCGACTTGGGAATTGGAAGACAAGATAAAGGAGCAACATCCGTAATTATTTTGAGGTATGTAAATTTCGAGGACGAAATTCCTTTTAGTTGGGGAGTGTTGTAACATCCCGAAAAATACATATTTGATTATAAATCCTCATTTTATAATATTCTTGATTTTTAGGAATTTTTCTGGAATTTTTCGGAGACGACGAATATTTTAATATATTCCTCGTTTTGCGTGTGCGCAGAGCAAAGCTGGGAAAACGCGATGTTTTCTCTCGCGAACTTGGAACTATGGATAAGTCGATGGGGATCTTACTAAACCCGAGGCTTGACACAGCTTACGAGGTTTCGCAATTTTTTTTCGAGAGATCTTAACAGATAAAGTAAATTCATACAAATAAGAATTTATCTCGTCGATTTGTTAATGCCGACTCCCCAACAATAACTATTATCCAACAAATAATAATATGAAATAAAAATCTTATCACATTATTCAAAGAATTTCCTTGTGGTAAACCTTTTTTTTTTTAGCCTTATTGTCTAAATAAAATTCTGTTAATTTAAAAGCCTATTTTAGGAAGCTTCCATGAAGTTTCCTATTTAGCACATTTCTCACTCCCTTCTCTACTCTTCTCTACTACAGGCCATTTGGAAGGGGGGATATTAGCTTGCATTAAATCATTTTACTCACATTCTCCATTTCTCTCTTCATTCACGTTCTCCTTCTTTCATTTTCTTCTTCTTCTTTCTCCTCTTCTACGACACACCCACACACATTGGAGTTTATCTCCATCATTCACTAAATCCATCACATTCCAACTCTCCTACTCCATTCCGTGTCCCCTCATGCTGCTATCTTTTGGGTTCTTCTTCTTCTTCCATTTTTCTTCCACCATTGAAGCCAAAGCTTAGAGCTTTAAGGTAAAGCTCTTAACTTTCTTCCATTATTCTTGCTATTTTCGTTTCTCTTAGTCACCTTGGTGGCCAAGAACCTATTTTTCATGGTTTGAGTGAACATTGTGGTGATCACTCACATTTGTGTTTTTCTTGAAGGGGAAAACGAAAATTAGGGCAAGAAGGTGTAGCACCATTGTGTTGCCTTCCAAATAGGTAAGAGGAAGATGATCCTCCTCAACCAATCTTGGTAGTGAGGGAATGTCTTGTGTGTTGTTGAAAATGAGGGAATCCATGTTGGATCACTCTTCTATTGCATGTTGTTATTTCTATGATTTGTAGATGTTTGATTTGTATGATTATATGGATTTTTGCAATGTGCGTTTGTTAGCAAAAGAAATATGTTTTGGACTCGGTGGTAAAGGTGTACCCTTTTGAAATTTGAGGGCCACTTAGCCAGAAGAGAGATTCTCGCAGAATCCTTGATTTTGCACTAGCGCCGGGCGTATGCGTAGGGCGCCAGGCGCTCTATGCCCGCAGAATTTTCCCTCGTAACACGGTTTGGACAGCGCCGGGCGTTTCAGGTTGGGCGCCCGTGCGCTCAACCGGCGCTCAGCGTTACGAGAAATGGCGCCTGGCGCTCATGACATAAATGACCAGGAAATGTGAGGTTCCATAATGAATCCTTAAGGAGTGTGTTATTGCTTTGACAACTTGATAACTTTGCCTCGATATTAGAATTGAGAAAAGAACATGAGAGTGTGAGGCCTAAGAGCTTAAATGAATTTCAAGTTATGTGGAATATTGAATTGGTCCTGAGAATTAACCTTGAACATGAACCTTGGAAAGGGAAGCAAATACTAAGTTAGGATTCATAATGAACCTAATAATGCATCAATTGACTTGAACCTAGTATTATGTTGTTATGGGTCCATGTGAGTGACCGTATATGGATATTGATGCTATATTGGCCTAATGTGGCATAGTGTGAAATTGTATGAGATTGTGGATCATACATGTGCATGCATAGTGTCTTATGCATTGTGATTGTCCGTGTGGACTATTGTAAGGCCTAGTTGCCTAGGAGATTGAACACACCTTAGTGCGGGTGCGAGTAGACAAGTGTGGGTCTTGTTATGACCTTGGGGGCGTCGGGGTGCGGGTCCTCCACAATGGGTAGTTGGTAGCTCCTTTGCCCGTGGGGCAAACCGATGCAAACGCACCGACGATCCGGACTTGACACTGTCCTATATCGTGATCTAGTGAAGAATGTCTGTGCAATGCCATGATTGTGCACGAGAAAAATTTATTGATAGCACTGGCCTCGGCAGCCGAGT
Organism: Ormosia emarginata; assembly: GCA_029884605.1. Classification (NCBI taxonomy): domain Eukaryota; kingdom Viridiplantae; phylum Streptophyta; class Magnoliopsida; order Fabales; family Fabaceae; genus Ormosia; species Ormosia emarginata. The sequence goes on along the minus strand of JAQQTP010000079.1, from coordinate 28,624,076 downwards.
CACAGACATGTCTCCTGATCTTTCTCTCCGATTGATTGAGTTTAGCTCCATGGAGTAGGGGTTTGAGAGAACATGCATATGAGTCGTGATATATATATACATTGCTGGTATTATCCGTTCTCCATATTGTGACTTGTTTGCTTACTATTGCAATAACTACCTGCCTGGATCTGTTTAATTGTTTACTGTTGAAATTAACGTTTATTATTCGAATATGCCATTTCTAAATTGCTAATTGGGCGCTATGCGCCGTATTATTTCCTGGCTGCCATAACTGGTAATGATGGTAGGATATCTTACCTTTTTCTTGTATTTCTATTATTTGCTGTTTATGTGTACCCCGTACTGATCGAAGACGACGGTGAAGAGACAGAAGAGCCTGCCTTCCCGGCTTCTGGCCTGCACAGGATTGACTTTGACTGCGACGATGTCTGCATGCATGCGCGGATTCTTGGGAGATGTGCGTCCGACCTTCATTGGGGGCCGGAGTGCCGGCACATCAACCCGAACTCCGACCGCCGCGTGTATGTGGGAGACGTGTCGATAGCACTTGCTGGAGACGCCATGAGGCACCCGTCCTCACTTGCTACCTCGCCTACGCTTGGAGTTTTACCTGCCTATCGTGGAGATGCGGGGTCCCCGCTATTACACCCCGCAGAGGATTCTTTCGACTCCACCGCTCGGGCCCCGTCCCGTGCATCCGTGGTTCCTATGGATGAGTCCTCGGATGAGGAAGATCCCGATGAGGGTCCTCCCGATGATCCTAAATCGGTCCCTTTTATTTGAGGGGTCGATGATCATTGGTGGCTACCGATGGCGCCAAGTGTTTTTGTTTTTGGGGGCCCGATGTATCTTTCTTTTGATTTGGATCGTATATTTTGTATATGCATGAGGGTATATATGCATGTTTCCCTTGGGGTGGGTATAGTTTTGCTTTTTGATGATGGCCAGGCTTGTATTTATGAAATAGTTGTATTAAACTCTAGATATATATATGCATGCTATTCAGGTGCAAATTTCTATGTATTGTTTTATTCGTTCCTTTTATTCACATTCTGCATTATCGTATCATTATTATTATTATTATTATTTTTTTAAAAAAAAGAAAATATTGCCAAGTTTGCTCACATGGTTAATCATCAATTAATTAAAATGAACCGGGTCTTAATCGTTGTTTAATCAATTTCCGCATTTTATTTTATTTGACAATGTGACGTTCCCTCCCAAAAAGGGGCGTTACAAGATGTACACCTCTTGAGTGGGTGCGATATACGTAGTGTAAGTCATTTGTTGACCTTGGAGGCATCGGGGTGCGGGTTGCTTACATGGGTGGTTAGTAGCTCTTCTTCCCGTAAGTTAGACCGCTGCAACACACCGATGATCCGGACCAAGAGACTATTCTTAATCAAGATCTGATAAAGACTGTCATGTATATGCTAGATGTGCAAGATCAAAATGAGGATTAAAGCACGTGGTCTGAGGCATGTGGTACCGACAGATCTTTTCGATCAACTTCTCCGAACTGAGTATTAGCTCCATGGAGTAGGAACATTGAGTCTATATGCACATGCATAACATATGCATCTTTATTGAGCATTGGTTATGATAATTGAACTGTTGAAATACTTGGATGATAATACTGTTAATGGCATGATGGTTAATGTTATTTATTGTATCTGTTATATATTATAATGATGGCATAATTGTAATTATAGTATGATATAACTGTATGGTATGTTGTATGTATTATCTCTGTACTACCATGTTGGTATTGGCGTAGGTGATCTCACCTCTTTGTATGTATATGTGTGTATGGTATTTATATTTGATAAAGACGTTGAGAAAGAAGTCGTACAAGAAGGGGAAGAGGAACTACTCCTTACTTCTGGGAACGCAGAGTTTTGATAGCATAGTGTCAAGGTCAAGTTTCTTCGGGTACGTGTGTTTGCAGTTCCACAGAGGAGCTAGAGCTTAGAGGACAGTCCCAATGAGAGGGGACTTATTTATGAGGGGCACTTGGCAGTAAACTTTAGCAGGATATTTCATGGGGGTCCGTTTTTCTCTGTAACTATTTTTGTGCATGTGGAATTTTCGCTGTCTATTAGGCGGCATTGGGATACTAGAAACTATGTCCCAACGGAAATTAGTATTGTGTCGTCAGCCCAGACACCTGTCCATAGGGCTACGCGTCAAATCGGATTCCTACCTGCTGAGGAGTCTGAGGAGGACCCGTCTGAGGGTTTTGCCGCTTAGTTAGACTTGGGCGAGTCTAAACTCTGTTACAAACTATGTCAGTATATATTTAAGTGTGTTATCTAGTTTTTGAGAAATGGTCTGTATATAAATAATCCTGACAGTACGTTTGTAATGTATGATAATGTAAATTATGTGTGATGATGTATAATATTTTATTTTCCGCTAAGTTTATTTTATAGTTATCAAAGAAGAAAGAAAAAAAATTACAACTCATATTTTACCACAACATCACATTTTATAACTTGGGGCTAATTTGGAAATTAAGCAATATAAATGTGGCACCCTACTGTGGGTGTTACATTAAGCCCTGACACTACTTGGTGATGTGTGGACTTGTTCCCCTTGTAACACCCCAACTTTAGGATAAATGATCGTTATGTCCTGATTGTGTTGTTTTATGTTTGTCTGTATGATATAAAATTTATTTGACTGTTTTGTGTTCATATTTGAATGTTTTGTATGATTTACTCCGAGTCAATAAAATAATAATTTTTGGGCCGAGGAAAATCTTATTTTAATTATTCAGAGTTGGGGGATCTTACTAAACCTAATTCTGAATGATACATGTATCAGTCTTTTAATTTTTAGGATTTAACTGTGTAATAAAATAATTTTATATTATTATAATATTATTTTATTAGTCAGTATAAATAAAACGACAATGGACTCGGAAAGGTCTGTGGGACCCACTTTTAGTTTGTAGGACCCACAATTGATTTGCGGGACTCACATTTAGAAAAAGTAGTCAGCATTAGTGGCTTGATTTATTTTAAGCCAATAGGAATTAAGTCAACAAAGAGGGCTTGACTTGTTTTGCACCGTTGGGTGAGGAGGTTTAGTTTTGAATATCAACCATTGATCTAATCTATGGTTGTCAGGATAAGCTTAATAATGAAGGCTTTGGATATCCGCCATTGATCAATTGTACGGTGGAGATTGGTCTCACAAAAGTAGCTAGAATCATTTGTGACCATTGGATGTGAAGAATGTAGAGAAGATCTTGACCCTTTATTTTTGAAGATGAATCTAATGGCTAGGATTTCAATGGAGATGAGATCTAATGGCTTAGATTTGATCATATTATTACCTAATACCAACCCTTGATTTAATAATGGCTCTTGAAGCTTAGATTTCAAGAATGCTAATTAATTAGTAATGTAACCAATTAACCTAATTAAACTAGATTAAGTGTGCATAGAAACTTAATGAGATTAGTAACTTGATTAGTAGCTTAATTAGTGATCATCATTAAGGAAGAACATTCAAGAACATATGACAAGGCATGTGACAAGGCTTGAATGAGCCAATAGGAAGCAAGCTTTGGGGAGAAGCTTTGCATGTGAACCCTTGATGAAAGCTAAGGCTAGGATGGAGTCTTGGACATCAAACAAAGAGGCCACCTCCTCAAGAGTGAGCTCCACGGCCATGCACCATTAGGAGAGCGTTTTACACTTCAATTTCTATCACTTGGCTTATACTTTCTCTCTTCCAAAATCAAGAACCACCATTGTTGCTCTTCTTTGAGCCATTTGGCCAACCACCCTACTCTACCATCCAACCACCTAAAATTTCATCTAACCTATTTTTCCAAACCTAAACACCATTCTAAGAACATCTCTAGTTGAGAGTTCTTCCAAAATCTATCATCTTAAGCTTGGAAATTTTCTTTGGAGGTTTTTCCTAGAAGGTGAAATTCCTTGTTTTTCATTTTTAACTTCATTTTTAAGGTTCTAAGCCATGATTGATCCATGGTTTATGATTTTCTCTTATAGTTATAACTCTTTAATTTTTTGTTTAAGATCTTTTAGGTTTCTTTGGAGAGTCACAAAATCACTAGAAGAAGGAGTGAAAGATTTTATCTTCCTTAAAGGTAAGAGGGAGATTTAATCTCATCAACCATGTGTGGTGATGAGAAAATGGATTGTATGTATATGAAGAATCCATAAGGATTCACTTGTGTTTGATTGTTTAAAAGCTTTCCTACTTGTGTTTGATATTGTTTGTATGCATGTCTACAAGCTTTGAAATATATTGCATGTGTGATATATGCATGATTATTACTTAGGATATGAATAACATGTAAGGTTTGCATGAGTGTTCCAAAGAACACAAAGAGAGGCTCACGGCCTCAACAAGAAAAAGGGAACTAAAATGTTCTCAACCATTTTCTAAAGGAAAGATTTAATGGAATTAGGTAAATGAATGAATTTCAAAATGATTTAGAAGAAGAAAAATGATCCAAAGATCAAATGCCAAGAATTTAGCAATTTCGGCCAACATGCTTTCTAAATAAGTAATCAATCCAAGATTTATTTTCTAAGTGTAGATTAGATATTTAACCTAAAAAGAATGCATTTGTAATGAATTTTTAAGAATCAAAGAAGTAAATTAATTTTTACTCAAAATATGGTATAGAAGAGAAATAAATAAAACTCTTGAAAAATACTTAGTTTTGAGTTTTAAAAGTATGATATAAATTTTTAAAGTGTATTTAGTAGAAATAAACTAAACAAAAGAAATTTTAGAGGAAAGACGTAGAAAGCACATTTTTAATAAATTTTATAGACAAAATGCTGTCAAAATTTATTAAAAACAGTCAAATGCCAGAGAACATTTTATAATATATTTATAACGTAAGGAAATTTTTCTACGTAATGTTAAAGTATGAGAAATAGCTTACGTAATTTTAAAATCTCTATTTTAAAGCTTTTCGATCAAGTAAATGATTTAAAAATCTTACGTGATTTAGAAAACGATTTAAAAATACTATGCGATTTTTAAAAAAATAGCAAAATATAATTACGTGATTTAAAAATGTTTGTAAAAACGATGAAATGGTGAAAACGCAATAAAATTTCTACACGATTAATTGGAACAACGAGATTTACTGTTGGGCCAAAGTGGTGGACCCGAACATGTGGAAATATGATACGTCAGGTGGGAATGTACTGTATTTTGGACATGTGGAAATATGGTACGTCAGGTAGGAATGTACTGTATTTGAGATTATTTCCATTGAGGGCATTTGCGTAAATATGAAAATACTTTGAAGCTAAGGGTAATTTAGTAATTATAGTTTTTATTCATACATTGAGTTGTGTCAATTTAATTGATAATTGGTGATTTGATTGACGAGGCAAATTACACCGTGTTGTCAGTGTGATAAGCGTAGTGTGGTTCATTTCTTTGTATGGACTTGGAGGCATTAGTGTGCAGAGTATTCCACATGTGGACAGTTGGTCGCTCCTCTAGGCCGTGGTAACTGGCAACACACTAGTGATCTTGACACACACTATACTTAATCAAGATCTTGTAAAGACTATTTTAGTACAATGTCTGTAGTTACACAATATTTGGACTGTGTGCTACTACACGATGTTTGGACAGTGGGCTATAGACACAACGTTAGAAAGTGCAATAGTTTGGTTGGGCAGCCTGAGATACTGATAGATCTTTGTGGGTCATTCTCTTTGATGTCTGTGTCTAGCTCCATGGAGTAGGAACGAGGTGTATTGCATTTGCCTTTATGTCATGCATCATAACATTATTATCTGTGATATTATATGATACTGTTGTTTTAAAATTGTTGTATTAAATTGTATTATTATGTTATGGTATGCTATATTGTATACACTGTTATATCTGTTGTATTGGCATTTTCTTATTTGCCATGCTGGTATTGATGTATGATTATCTCACCTCTCTATATGTATTGTTTCTGTATTATTATTTATGTTATAAAAGAGTTTGAGGAAGAGGAACAACCTCTAGATTGTGAGTATCCTGAGGAGGAAGAGCAGCAGCAGATGGGGGATCAGTTCGACGAGTGCGAACCTTCTGATCATCTATATCTGTTGGACTGACTTGTGAGTATGGCATTGCCGGGATTTCTTGGGTTGGTGAGACTAGAGTTTCACGGAGGTTCAGAGGCCTGGCGTCTATGAGAGGATCAAGGATCGGTGATTTACTTGGGACATTTGACTTTGTCTCTATGAGCAGAGTTTGATGCTGAGCCTGCTTTTACTACGACTTTGTATCTACAGTTGGAGATGCCGTTGCATCTGAGGCGTCACTGGGGAAGGATGTTCCGTATCCCTAGTGAGATCAGTATAGTGTTGACAGCGCGGACTCGTGTCTGTAGAGCTGTGAGACATCCAGATTTTCTATCGTCTGATGATCCATCGGCGGATTAGAAATCTGTCATGTGCACTTGGGCACTCTATGATGTTGTATTGTATATTAACTCTTTACTGTTTTCTTTAAATATTTTGTAGTTGTAAATTATTTGCATAACTTAAAACAAAATCCTATGTATATTATGTGTGTGATGACAATTTGTTTTATTTCCTGTTCTGTGTTATTTTAATTAAGGTTATTATATATAAAAAGGAAAAAATTTTGCAACTCATATTATTTATGTAACAAATGTTTTACAACTTGAGTAGATTTATTTTATTGCATCATAAATGTGGCATCCCCACAAAGGTGTTACACCTCTTACAAAGGTAAGAGTACTAATACCAACTCCATACACTGGTAACCCTGACCATAATAGCATTATCCGCTACGAGAACTTTGGATCCCCTATCTTCTCAAGGTCATTTCCTACAATTTTATGGCTAAATGGTTGTGCACACCATATAAGGTTACAACACATAGGAAATAATAGATAACAAGCATGAAAACTAAATATGCAAGTTTGTTATCAAAACATATGCACGTATCACCAAGTCTACAACAACCAAGTGAAAAGCAAAGACTAGTGACTCAAGACGTTACTCCAACTTAACCTATAAGTAGTAAAACTCATGTCACTAGTGTTTTCATATCTAGCACCTCACACCATCACTCTATAAGTGATTTTAAGGCAACCTCAAATTGCTCAAGGTTCTAGATACTACTTCACACAACTCACCCTTAATTAACAAGAGAGTAAAGCATGGTTCACATACCAATCAACTCAACTTTGTATGAAAAAAGAGCAACTAGTTGAACCTTATCACATAAAGAAGTAACTTGAACTTCTGGGGCTCTTAGCCTTTATAGACTAACTCAATTGGATCATTATCAACCAAAGCATAGCCTAACAAGTGTTAATCTTAGCCCCAAGAATGGAAAACTTTGTTTTAACAAGTCCCCAACCCATTACCCTTGATGAATAATCGGTTGGAACAATCCAAAATCTAAAAATCTTAAGTCACTAACTGGTTATCCCACTTGGATAATCAGTTCGGACATGTTTCGTACCCCTTGGTGGCTTGGTATAATCAGTTATTTACCTTGGCTAACTAATTATGACCCTTTCCTAAGGTTTTGGTTGAACATAATAACGTTGGAAATGGATAATTTGAATATATTACTAGAGAAACAAAGATGTGCTTTTCAAAAGGTTGGTTTGGGGTACAACTCTAATAACCAACAAAAATCTTATAAGAATCTCTTTGCTTCCTTAAGTACATCAACTAGCCCTTTTATCAAATGCTTTTATTGTGGTAGGAAAGGGCATAGTGCATCTTCATGTAATGCTAGAAAGAACAAAAACACCAAGGTTGGAACTAAAATGGTTTGGATTCCTAAAGGCACCTTACCTAATTCTAACACACAAGGACCCAAGACAATTTGGGGACCAAAGGTCAAAAATTGAAGTGTGTTGTAGATGTGCTTGAAGGACAAGAATTGACTTTGGAATCTCAAAACTAGCTACTGCAAGCATAAAATCATGAAATACTCCAAGTTTTCTTCATTGTCTCCAAGAAGCTTGGACTTGCAACCTTTTGATAAGTGGAGATGTGTTTTATGTTTTAACTTACTTTGAAGTCGTACTTTTTCTAGCCTTATATCTTGAAAAAATTTCTATATATATTAATATGCTAAATAAGTTCACTTCTTGTTTGAAATAGCATATTTGATATAAAACATCATTGAACTTGGCATATTGGATCAATCATGCATCTAAACTCATGTTGCATAATTTTGTTGCATAATTCACTGATTTGCTCTATTATATGCATCTTTCTGCATAATGCATGATTTTACTGCATAATCTATGATTTTCTGCAAAATAATGCATAACTTGTCACTTTTGCTATATAAAGTCACAATCTTCTACATAATCTGTTTTCTTGCTGCATAATATATGTTTTTGCTGCACAACTACCTTGATTTAATCAATTTTGAATCCAATACTAACTTGAGCATCGAAGGTTCCCCTTTAGCTATTTTGCAAGTACGTCATCATGCCAAAGATCTCCAAGAAGCTCAAAACTTCACCAATTCATCAAAATGGTGTAATTCTAGGCAAAAGTGGTAATTTTTCATTAACATAAGTCTTGAATCAAAATATGATTAGTTTCTATGCTTGCATGATGTTTGGAATTGATTTGGAATGCTTTGGAACTGTTTAAGTTGAATTTTGGTTTAGAGACTTAATAAAAATTCCAACAAACAAATAAATATATCAAAACGAATGTGAGTTCCAAGTTATGTGGTAATCTCGACGTGAAAATGGTTTTAACAGTAAACAAAAAGGGATTTAAGAGATTTGAAATAAATAAGCAGAAAATGCAGAAAGGAAACTTTGAAAAGATTAAAGAAATGTAAAGAAACTTAGCAGGAACTTTAAGAATGCAGAAAATTAACTGAAAGCGTGAAATGGTTGTAAGATTAAAGTGCAGAATTTAAATGGAAAAGCAGTAAAGAAAAACAGGTAAAAGTGCGAAGAAATGTAAAGGAAATTGAAAGGACGAGACTGAAAAGTAAAGAACTTCAAAAGAACATTACATTAATTATAAATGACGTGAAATGGAAAAGGGAACACATACTTGGATAAAAATCCTTTAATCTGCTTGAGTTGAGATATTAGGATTATGTATCAGCAAATAACTTCCCTATTTACATCGTAACTACTGATATTTATAGACAGAATTAAAAATAATTGACACCCTAAAAGATCAACACGTTTGAGTAGTTTTTTCCATCAGCAAGTATCCACTTTCCGACAGAACCAGCACTTAATTGCTTTTGACCAATTTTCGTTGACTCAATATAATTTTTCTGTCGAATAATTCTTCTTGCTAACATCAATACCTTATAGCCACACTAGAATCTTCCTCTTATTCAATGCTACTGTCGATTTCTCCGTTTAGCATTTCTGTCGACTCAATACTTTGGAAAATTTCTTCAAAACCATCATCCAACTGACAAATTGCCAAATCTTTATTTTTACCCCCAACAGATGGCCCCCAAAAATTTTCTTTCGACACCGACAGAAGAAAGAAAATTTTTTAATGAAAAATCCTTTCAATATATATATATTCAAATCCAATCAGAACCTTCCAACAGTACCTGAACAACCATAATCAATCTTATCATAGCAAACAATAAATAGTCGTTCCTAATAAATAGAGCTCATAATTACCCCTATTTTCTCGTGGAAAAACAACTTTTCAAATTCACACGATTTTTCACCCCTTTATCACTGTTTACCGTCTTCAACCCCTCGCTCTCTTTACTGTTCATCACCTTCAACCTTACCTTCGCTCGTTTTCTCTACAAACTCTTGCCTTCTCTAATGGCTTCCAGTTCTTAAACTCCCAACGTGCCAACAACAGATTTGGGTAACCATGCGGTCGTTCAAGACCCAGTTCTACAAAAGTTTGAACTTTGGCATTTTTCAAAGGTAATACTCCCCATTAACGACTTTTCATTTTCCTTGGATCCTCCGACTACTTTCTTGGGCCCAGTTCTGCCCAAGGAATCTATTACTGATGAAATAAATTCCTTCTTCCCCTGTAAAAGTTCCCAAGAAGCTATCTTGGCTTCCCTTCCTTCCATTCCTATCAGCTACTTTGGAAAATCTGAAAGGCTGTTTAGGACTCCCCCTACCCATATTAATGGGTATCTTGAATGGCTTGACAGAGTTCAAGCTTCTAAAGAAAGTTTATGGAGGGAAATAGGGATTTTTGATTGCATTCAGCTTTCTCGTTATCCCATAAAAATAGATTCTTGCATGTTGGGTGCCTCTTTCTTTTTCTAGAACAAAACCACCAACTCCTTCCAATTTCCCTATGGCATGATGGGTCCAACACTTTTCGACGTATCTGCCATAACTGGTCTTCGACCAGATGGGGAAATCATTACGCCTATTCTTCAACCTTCAAACACTATTGACGTATATTCAAAAGCCCCAACTTCTTTTTCCGGCTTCATTAATTTTTATTCCCCTGAGTCAGGTCCTGTGACCGACGAAGAACACATAGCTTTTCTTCTCCTCTGGCTTTCAGCCTATGCTATAGGTTCTAAGTTAGTTCAAGTATCCAGATCCTTTCTTCAACTTGCCAACCTTCTTCATGAAGGTCGACCACTAGCTCTTGGTCAATTTCTTCTTGCCAATCTCTATTTGAGTATAGGTGAAATTGTCCAAAGCATCAGGGTTCAAGTAAAGAAAACTAATTCTGGTAGTCCAATGTGGCTACTCCAGCTTTGGTTGAATGCCATACTGGGAGATTATTTAGTCGACTCTTCTCCTCTGACAGTCTCTCTTGCTACATATGACATTAGACTTTGCCATGTAAAACATGAGAAAACCCACAAACAGAGCTTAGAAAATTTCATGTACTTTTTCAGTATTTTTCATTCCATCTCTTTTAGTACTGAAGACATATATTTTGCTCCTTTTGCTGATTATTCTTTTGGTCCCGAATGGTTCACTCGACCAATTCTTTCCGACAATCCTCTTTCTTAGGCCGACAATGTTTTTGTCAGGTCGAATTTTCTTTGCCGACAAGTTTTGGTGGCTGGTCTCCCTGGTTTGACAGACAAATCTTTAGAGTTATATCTACCAAACTCAGTAGCTCGACAATTGGGATTTTGTCAAGCTATCCCAGCACCTTTCTCTCATAAGGCTAAAGAACACTTCATCAACGGCCACCTACAAAGCATGTCGGATCTTATTCGAGTAGCTTCAAAAAATGAAAGACACAAGTATCACTTCAAGATCTCTGCATTCACCCCCTACAGAGGAGTTTCAAAAGATTTTGTCGATTGGTGGACTAAATATTATAGTCCTTACTATATCGATATTGAAATCTGTCGAAGCCGTATTACTGAAACTTTGATTCCTGTGCATGGGCAAGATCCTTCATCAAAAACTAAAGGTACACATATTCAAGATATCAAAGCCTTTGAAAAATATTACAAAATCAAGTAGGACTTTAGGTTTCCTAGCTTAATTGTTCGACATTGTGAAGAAGTCGTAGCCAAGCTAAAACGAGCACACCAGGAAAAATGTTCTACCAATTTTCTTTCTGTTTTTATAAAAAAACCCTTTAGCACAGCTTGAACCTTTTCAAATCCCTTTTCCAAAGCCAGTGCTTTTTCCTTGTGCTCGTTTCGGACTGGCCAACGAATTCCCAAGTAAACCTACAAGTACTGGTAAGTTCCCTATTTCAGATAGGATATATTCTGTGAGTAATATCTTTCTTACAAGAACTCCAGAAGTCAATTTTACTCATCGGTTTGCTTTGTCGTTCGAACAATTTGCCAGGAATACCCGAGTCATTACTAAAATACCTGAAGGTATTTTTCTCTTTACATTTTGTTATTTTTAACTTTATACCTCATTTACTAAGTACACTTTCCTTCTTGCAACACTTCCATTGAAAAGACCTTTAGAATATAAGCAGTCTCAAGGAAGTGATGATGAAGAAGAAGATGAAACCACTTCTTCAAAAAAAGAAGAAAAGCAAGAAGGCTCAAAAACCTCCCATTCCCAAGGCTTCAAAGGTTAAATTAGCTGCATCAATGCCAACAAAGAGTCCTTCGAAACACAAAGCTGCTAAATCAAAAACCCTCAAGGTATATATATATTTTTTTCCGACTATATATTAAGATTTGGTTTTTAATTTTGCTCAAGTCTAAATTAATGTCGAATTCAGATTAGCGAATCTGCTCCTGCTATTTCTGTTTCTCCTATCGAATCTTTAATCCCTTCTCCAGAACATCCTCCAAAGGTATGCCTTGTATTATTGTACATTCTCTAATACCAGGCAATAATATCTCACCCCTTTTATCTTCACAGAAAAAGAAAAAGAAGACTCAAACCATTATTTCTACTTCGAAGCCTCCTATCGAAGAAACAGAAATCATCTTTCTTCCATCTGAGGTAAATTTCAATCAACAGACTTCATTTTCCTTAGATTTCTTGATTCCTACTACTCATTTAACATCTGATTCTTTCATTTCAGGATCTGGAAGTTGATCAATCCGCAGACCATCCTCCTGAACCAGTTGTCAAACAAGAACTAAAGAGCCAATTCGACAATCTCCTGAGGTAATGTATCTTACAATACTCAAATATTTTCAAGGTATTATTTATTCTGAAATCTCCTCTGTTTATCTCTAGGATTCAGCAAACTTGGCTATATCCAATAGCCCACAAAGGCTAGGAACCAAGAATCCTCCAGAATCCTATACTTCCCTGGCCTTTGCCACATCTAGCGTTTCTTTACCACTCCCGACAGAAATCCAAACTGTTGAAGCCTTAGAAAAAACATCAATCCCCCAGGCATTTAAGGGTTCTTCTCATTCAGAACAAGCCAATCCTGTTCAAATTCTCTCTGAAGAATTTGACATGGATACTCTGATGGCAGAATTTGCCCCAATTGATCCACCTCCATCTCCTCCAGCTAACTTAATTATTGTTGTGCCAGAAGAGACTGAAGATACGGAGGCAGATTTAGACGAATTGATAACAATGTTGTCGGGCGGCCACAGAAGTTCTCCTCAATCAGCTTGTTCTTCGACACAACTGGGAGAAGACTCCAGTGATTCCCATATTACTGGACTCTTAACTGAATTGAAGAATGCCTTCACCTACTCTTTTGAGCACTTGATTTCTGACCAACCTCTTCAGGAAAGAATGATGGCAATCATAACTGAACTTGAGCCTCTTGCTCAGCAATTACCAATAACCAGTCGAGCTCTTCCTACGACTGTTAAAGATTTTCTTCAAAGCTTAACAGCAAAAATGCCAGTCATTTGTCAAGTCATTCCTGCTTACACACAAGAGATTCAAGAGAAGTCCAGAATTTTGAAGCAGTTGACTGACGCAAAAAATGAAAATGCCACTTTGAAGGAAAATCTAATAAAAGGAAATGCCAAAAAGGCAGAACTCGACAAGGAGATTGAAGACTTAGAGAAAAAACTTGAGGCTGCTCGTCGTCGCAACCAAAAACTTCAAACAACATTACAACAAGGGGTCGCCAGACAACAAAGTATTGCCAATAATACTAAACAAAGGGCTGTCGAAGCCAAAGCTGTATTGGCAAAAATAAATTCCCTTGAAGTAGAATATTAAACTGCCTGCTCTGACAAGCAATCTTTAGAAGATTCTTGGGGGGGTTCTTCAAAAATTCTAAGTATTGGCCCCTCTTTTTTTTTTATATACTGTCGGTCTATCAATCCGACAGAATTTGTATGGCCTTCTAGGCCAACACTTAATAAACATTCCTTTTGATCAATTTCTAATACGGGTTTTTTTATATTATTATTATTGCTCCATAATTCTATACATTCTAAACACTCTTTTATTCTGTTTCTTTTTAATGCATCTCGTAACTATGCATCATAATTAATTTAATTAATTATAATGAAAGTTACAAAATGTTACTTAATGACCTATTCTGCAAAAATCCCCTATAAATAGTGTCCTCCGAGACACCAGGATTCAAAAGAGTATAATCTAACCTTTTCCTTCTTTCTTTCCAGTGAAATTTACCATGTCATCAGATAATTTCCTCTTCTCTCAATGGGAAAAATGAAAGAAGGTTTATGTATTAATGGTGACGCTTATTTTGAGCTTCAGTAAGAATCGTAATATTCCTAATGAGCTTTAGTAATCATCGTAATAACCCAATGTTTTTAAAACATGGTTATTATGATTTGAATGACTCATCAGGGAGTAGACGACCATCCAACCTCTCGTCCAAGACAAGTTAAAGGTCATCTACTTCTTCCTCTTCTTCAGCTTCCACGAGCTCAAACGAGACACATGCTCAGCTGAGGAGAAGCTTCTGGTTTATTTAGAATAGGTTTATTTGTCTCTGTAATATTCTAACAACTTAAACAAGTTGTAATATCAATATGCAACTTGTAATTGTCGAATAAATGAATGAAATTTTCATTTTTACTCATTGTCAATCTTTACTTTACACATTGTCAGTTTATATGGCTTTAAGTATTTGCCATTAATTGACTTAATCCTTAAACCAGAATTAACTTCAACAAGTGCATAAGCATTCCCAGAAAATACTTGAGTAATTTTAAATGGTCCTTCCCATTTTGGAGACCATTTTCCATATTCTCGACACCTCTTATCCATGGACAGAATAACTTTCCAAACCAAGTCATCAATCTTAAAGGATTTATACTTAACTCGACTGTCGTAAAACTTCACAATTCTTTCTTTCTGTTGAATCAAGTTTTCTAGAGCTACTAATCTTTCATCACTTAATTTGTTTAATTCATCAAACATCAAGTCCCAATAATGTTCAATTGGTAACTCGTCTTGTTTCTGAATCCGAATTGATTGAATATTAATCTCAACTGGTAACACTGCATCATGACCATAAACTAACTTATATGGTGAAGTGCCTTTCGATTCTCTTGGAGAATTTCTATATGCCCATAGAATTTGATTAAGGGTATTATGTCAATTTCTAGGTTGTCGACCAATATGCTTTTTAATCAGACTTATGATTATTTTATTCATGGCCTCTACCTGGCCATTCGCCTGAACATAATATGGCGTCGACGTAAGCATTTTAATTTTCCTTGAACTGGCATATTCGATAACTTTCTTTCCAATGAATACTGATCCTTAGTCGGTTGTCAAAGTTTGTGGTATTCTAAACCGACAAACTATATTATCTTCAATAAAGTTAATCACATCCTGCTGGGTTACATCCTTCAAGGCTACAGCCTCAACCCATTTGGTGAAGTAATCGACTCCTACTAAAATATATTTGTGTCCCTTCGACGAGATAGGATGAATTTGGCCAATTAAATCCAAAGCCCACCCTCTGAAAGGCCAAGGTTTAACTATAGCATGTAACTCACTAACAGGAATATTTTGTATATGGCCATGTCTTTGACACTCTTCACAAGACTTAGTGAACATTATACAATCCCTCACTAGTGTTGGCCAATAGTACCTTTGACGTCGAAAGACCCATTTCATCTTTTCACCTGCCTGATGAGCTCCACAAATTCCTTCATGGACTTCTGCCAATGCAATATAAGCCTCTGCTTCACTTAGGCAAACTTCTAAATTTCCATCGACAGACTTTCTATACAAGGCTCCTCTTAATACCACAAACTTCATTGCTCTATACCTGAGCTTTCTATTCACATCTTGACTTGAATTTTCCAAATAACTCAGTATTGGTTGTCTCCAGTCATTAATCGTCGAAATATCATTTTGTATTATATCTCTTTCCTCTAATGGATATAAAAGTTCCCTTATTTCCATTAGATTTGTAAGAACCTTGGATGAAAGTCTATACCCAGAGGCTACTTGTGCTAATTCATTAGCCTCTTCATTTAAATATCTGGAAATGTGTTCGATAGTTACCTCGTCGAATTGTTTCATTAACTTACTTGCCACAATATAATATTTCATTAGATTTTCACTAACACATTTATATTCTTGGGCAAGCTGTTTGACGACCAACTGTGAATCACCAAATATATGCACATTATGTGCTTTCATTTCTACTAATATTTCTAATCCAATAATTAAGGCTTCATATTCAGCCTCATTGTTGGAATAGGTATGCTTAAGTTCAAACATGAACTTAGTTGGAGTACCTTGAGGAGAAACAATTAAGATCCCTACTCCAATCCCATTCTGATGCCTTGAACCATCAAAATATAAACGCCACGGTTTTAAACCAACAACATTTATATTATCTACATCCAAACAAGGATGGTCGGCTAAGAAGTCAGCAATTGCTTGGCCTTTTACTGCTCTCATTGGTACATATTGTAAAGAAAATTCTGACAAAGCAATAGTCCATTTTCCAATACTACCATTTAACACTAATTTTGATAACATATATTTTATTATATCAGTTTTTGACATAACCATTACATTACAAGGCATCATGTAATATTTAAGTTTAGTACATGAGAAGTACAATGCTAAACAAAGTTTCTCTATTGCACTATATCCTCTCTCAACATCATTTAAAACCCGACTAAGATAATACACGACTCTTTCGATGCCATTTATATCTTGAGTCAGCATACTTCCTATGGTTTCTTCTGATGCCGATATATACAATTTTACCGGTCGATAGGGCACTAGAGGCATCATGATCAGTAGTTTTGTCAAATACTGCTTTATCTGGTCGAAGGCTTCTTGGTGGCAAGGTTCCCACACAAAATCCTGTTCAACCTTCAACTTGATCAGTAGAGCAAAAACTCTGGTTCTTCCCAACAAGTTGGATATAAATCTTCTTAGGAAGTTAACTTTTCCTAAAAAAGATTGCAATTCTTTTTTGTTTGTCGGTGGTGTGGCCTCCAAAACTGCTTTGGCTTTGTTCTTGTCCACTTCTATATCTTTTTTATGAACTAAGAAACCCAAGAATTTAGTAGCCGACATTCCAAAATCGTATTTTTCTGGATTCATCTTAAGGCTGTGCTTCCTCATCCTGTCGAATGTCTGCCTCAAGTTTGTCAAATGGCTTTCCCTCGTTTCTGATTTGACAATGACGTCGTCGATGTAAACTTCTATAAATTTTCTAATAACATCATGGAAAAATGTATTCATTGCTCTCTGATAGGTGGCCCCTGCATTCTTTAAACCGAAAGGCATGACTACCCATTCAAATGTCCCAATGGCTCCTGGACATCTAAAGGCAGTTTTCGACACGTCCTCTTCGGCTATAAAAATTTGAATATAACCTGCATGACCATCCATAAAACTTAATAATTCATGTCCAGATGCGGCGTCAACTAACATATCCATAATTGGCATAGGATACTCATCTTTAGGTGTGGCACTGTTCAAATTTCTAAAATCTACACATATTCTCAACTTGCCATTTTTCTTAACTACAAGAACAATATTAGAAAGCCATTCGACATACCTGGTTGTTCTGATGAATTTTGCTTTGAGCAATCTTTCAACCTCTTCTTTTATCTTTAAGATCACCTCAGGTGCAAATCTTCTGTTGGCTTGTCTGACAGGTCTGCATCTTTCTTTCAGAGGCAATCTGTGCTCAACAAGATCTCTACTCAATCCAGGCTTTCATCATAATCCCAAGCAAAACAATCTTTATATTCCATAATTAACCCGACAAGCTTTTCTTTGAAATCCTTTGGCAGAAATGAACTCACAAAAATAGGCCTCCTATCTGCTTCAGTGCCCAAGTTTATTTCTTCCAAAGGATCTTCCATTTTCACATTTTGCTTTTCATCAAGCCCTTTTTCAAATCCTAAAGGACCATCATCAATTACACAATCTGGCAGCATGCTTTCAGCAGTGAATATTGCTTTGTTGACTAAATAAGCCGATAATTTTTCTGAGTAATCCTTAATACTCATAACTAGTGCTTGGCCGATCTTCCTCGGCCTTCTTCATCAGTCGTATACCAAACTGATCCCTCAAGCAAACTTCAAGTGCATCTCTATTAATTACTCCACCACTTACTATTACTGGTTTAACATTTGGAGCATATATTCTGAAGTCGACATGAAGCTGCTGGAGATAGCAAGGACTGTCATATGCTTTTATTACTTTAACTTAGTCATCTTCATTCCAAAGAATGAGCTTTTGATGAACCGTTGATGGTATTGCTCCGACAGCATGAATCCAATCCCTTCCTAGCAAAAGATTATAACTTGACTTCGTCAGAATTACCACAAATAGTGTCGGCCTTGCAACAGATCCGACTTGTACTTTCAACATCACCACTCCGTCCGATGGGGAGGTTTTACCACTGAAATCTGTGACTATCATGTTTGTCGACATCAAATCTGACTCATCTTTCCCAAGTTTTTTGAGCATGACCCTTGGGATTAAATTGATTGCTACCCCCCCCCGGTCGATCAAAACTCTATTGATGGGTTTTCCTTCTAATAGAGCTTTGATGTGTAACGGTCATAAATGAGCCTTCTGATCTTCTGTTGGTTTTTCAAGTTGAGCTGTATTGTCGAAGACTATTATCATATTGTCCTAGAAAAGAAGCCAATGATCATCTAGGTCATCAAAATCCTCTTCATTCTCCCCAGTGTACTCAATTTCGTGATACCCTTCAAAATCTGCAGGTAATACCGAAAATAAATTAACACTCATTGACTTCAAGAATTCCTCTTCGTCGGACAGCTCTTCATCACTTACATACTTTCCAATCCTGAAATAATCGTTCGTCGGCAAGCTACTATCCATAGCCATCAAGATATTATCCAGATTATCATCCAAGTTGATGTCCATGTCGAATTGTTCCTCATCACTAAGGCCTAAAGGATCCTCTAGATCATTTAAGGCCTCAATAACTTCATCAGTCATTGAGTCCATATCTTGGCAATCAGGCTTTGCCAATCTTTCTCTTTCTTTACTTACGTCGAGCACTTTCTTCCTCCACTCAACATCTTGATCAGGGTCTTCTAAAATTCTCCTAATTTCTTCTTTCAACCAGTCTTCAATATTACTATTTCCAATTCCAGAGTCCTTAATCTGCTCTTTTCCTATTGTCGATTTTGCAACATTCGAGCTGACCAACTCCTTATCTTTTTTGACTGGTAAACTGTTCTTTCTTGCCTTTTTTTCTACTGCTATCAATCCAATTGGCCATTTCCTCTTTGTTTTATTTGGAATTGGCCTTCGAACCTGCTTACCCTTTCTTATTTCTTCTAACCTTTCTTATCGGGATTTATCATCAGTATTAAGCCGTCCAACTGCATTTGTTGTTAGCTCCCCTGGAAACGATCCCTTGGTAATAACACTTTCTATCTTTCTACCATCTTTATCCTGATTAAGCACTGGTTTCTTTTCGACCACCAAACAACCTGTTTTTACGGGGTGCTCCTTGATCACTAATCCTTTAGCCATATCTCTTCTCTTTTGTGCTTGTCTTAATTTCTGTAATCTCTTTTTCTTACTCTTCGACATTGGAAGAACCTTTGATGGCCCTGCTTCATCTTAGCCAATCGAGGTTCTTCCTAGATTGATCCTTCCATTCTTGTAGTCTTCATTCCAAAAAGGTTGATCCCTTTGAAAGTTACTCCTCCTGGCAGACACATTCCTCTTGCAACTTTCTTATGTTGAGCATCCCAACAATTAAAGGAACTTGTTGATCAACACAAGATACTTCAGCCTGAAATGGATCTGTGTCAACTTCCATATCCGCTTTAAGCTTGTCGGCAAACTTCAAATGCCCATCCATTATTGCTTTTTGAATTATGTCTCTGAAACGAACACATTCATTAGTAACATGGACGAAACTATTATGAAACTTACAGTATTTCAGTCTTTAATTTCATCAAACTTTAGTAACCTATGACCTTCTGATAGTTTAATCTGTTTATCTTTTAATAACAAATCAAAAATCTTGTCGGCTTTAGTTACGTCGAATGTATATGTTTTCTTATTAACGTAACCCATTTTTTCCTTATTTCTAGTAGGCTGTAAGGCCTGGCAAACATAAGGAGGACTGTTCTGGAGTTCAGCGATGTTAACTTCGAACTCATCATCGTTGCCTTCAAACTCATTGTCAGATTCACTTAATCCGACAAATGCCACCTTTTCTTTTTTAAGAAATCTTTTTTGTTTTTGAATTTTTTCAACTTTTAGTTATTCAATTTGCCTAACTTTTTCACCTAGTTGGGCAAGATCAACCAAATGTTAATTCACTATTTCTTCCTTATATAATAATCTAGACCACCTGCAGCTATCTTTACTATTTCGACCTCTGGTATAGGAGTAAAACATCTACTCCTCATTTGTCGAAACCTAGCAAGATAGTCATCCCCAGTTTCATTATACATCCTTTTGATGTTGAAAAGATCTGTAAATCCCACTTTCAAATCTCCTCTAAAAAATTGATCATGAAAGCTTTTTTCCAATTGAGCCCATGAGTGGACTGAATTTGGTCTCAATGTCGAAAACCAGGAAAAAGTATTTTTTGTGAGGGAACTTGGGAAGAATCTCATTTTAAGGCCTTCAACAGTGGCCAACTCCCCAATCTCTATTGTAAATCGTGCAATATGTTCGACGGTCGATTCCCCACTTTCTCCTGCAAACTTGGAAAGTTTTGGAATCTTAACTCCTCTAGGTAACTCTGCCTGTTGGACCTACTTAGGAAATGTTGATACAAATTATGGCTGGTTGCCATAGCCAACATTAAAACCAAATCTATTCAGCACTTATTCCACTACTTGGTTTACATTTTGTTCAACCATTTAGTGCCCCCCAAGATTTTGTCGAAGCAATCTCATGGCTACATCATTTATAGCCATTTGATCTTCATTTCCTCGACGGAGCACATGGACATTTCCATATTCTAAACGTGGCTGATCATTTTGGCCTGGTTGATATAAGTTTTGTTGATTTTGCCCCACATTTGCCTGAGGTGGAACCATTTCTCTATTTACCCTAGGCTGGGCTCCCTGAATATTATCATTGGCCAAATCACCTACTCCCAAGGCTTGGTTTAGCCTTGCCATTTGCTGAGCCAATGCGTTGCAAACATTATTTGTATTTTCCATGATTGGCGTAATCACAGCACCCATTTGCTGAGTGAACATATGCACCATGTCATGGTTGCTTTCATCCATTTGTTGTCAAAAACTGGCCAAAGAATTCATAGTTGGCCCTGTTATACTTTGGGGATTGTCTCTCGACATATTTGGGAAAACTGGTCCCAAATTCAATCTCTCTTGTCGAAAGAGAGTTGGATTGCTTGTACTTGCAACCCCTACTCTTTGGCTACCAAAACTTGCCAAGGCCGAACTTATCTGTGGTTGGCCTTGTGAAGCTACTGATTGGCTAACAGTATTGACTAAAGTGGAGCCAAGTTCCGTTTGTGCCATCACAAGAGGCACATAATTTGGTGGCAACCCATATTGGGGCACAAACCTCGAATTTGAATTTATTATGCTTTGGTTACTTGGCTGACTTAGCGATAGCTGAGTCATTCTAGGCAACACTTGTTCTACTACTGGATTACTCCGGAGAGCACCAGTTGCTATAACATCCTCCACCAAACCAGTACTAACGACAGTTGAGGGTGGCATAGTAACGGTTGTCGAAGGTATATCCGATGCCTGACTACTTACATTACTCATGGTTTGCGTATTTTGAGAAGAGTAGATAAATCTTCCACTTCTTAAACGCATAAAACCATTTCCTATGACACTACGAGTTACTCTAAACTGGTCCCATTGGGCATGCCAATTTGTTTAAGTTGAATTTTGGTTTAGAGACTTAATAAAAAATCCAACAAACAAATAAATATATCGAAACGAATGTGAGTTCCAAGTTATGTGGTAATCTCGACGTGAAAATGGTTTTAACAGTAAACAAAAAGGGATTTAAGAGATTTGAAAAAAATAAGCAAAAAATGCAGAAAGGAAACTTTGAAAAGATTAAAGAAATGTAAAGAAACTTAGCAGGAACTTTAAGAATGCAGAAAATTAACTGAAAGCGTGTAAATGGTTGTAAGATTAAAGTGCAGAATTTAAATGGAAAAGCAGTAAAGAAAAACAGGTAAAAGTGCGAAGAAATGTAAAGGAAATTGAAAGGACGAGACTGAAAAGTAAAGAACTTCAAAAGAACATTGCATTAATTATAAATGACGTGAAATGGAAAAGGGAAGGCATACTTGGATAAAAATCCTTTAATCTACTTGAGTTGAGATATTAGGATTATGTATCAGCAAATAACTTCCTTATTTATATCGTAACTACTGATATTTATAGACAGAATTAAAAATAATTGACACCCTAAAAGATCAACACGTTTGAGCGATTTTTTCCATCAGCAAGTATCCACTTTCCGACAGAACCAGCACTTAATTGCTTTTGACCAATTTTCGTTGACTCAATATAATTTTTCTGTCGAATAATTCTTCTTGCTAACATCAATACCTTATAGCCACACTAGAATCTTCCTCTTATTCAATGCTACTGTCGATTTCTCCATTTAGCATTTTTGTCGGCTCAATACTTCAGAAAATTTCTTCAAAACCATCATCCAACCGACGAATTGTCAAATCTTTATTTTTACCCCCAACAGGAACAAAATTGAAAGGTTTAAAATTGGTCATTTACTGTTTAAAGTGCAAAAATTGAGTTTTAGTAATCTGATAATTGATTACAAGACCTTTGTAATTGATTACAAAGGCTCTGCTAAGCGTTCCAAGCTAAGTCAGAAAGCTGGTAATCGATTGCACCTCCAATGTAATTGATTACAACATTCCCAGAAGGCATGTAATCGATTACAACACATATGTAATTGATTACCAGGAATCCAGAACATGCTTAATCAATTACACAGCCATTGTAATCGATTACACAGGGTTTTAAAAGTCAAAAACACATGGGACATCCATTTTTTCATCTGCCATCAAGCTTTGTCATGATGATTCCTTATTTATACACTGTCTAACCCATAGCTCCTTTATATTTGTATATGACTTTGGATCCTTTTAGTTTCAATGATTATAAAATCTGATATACTTTTTCTTCATATGCTTTCACTTTTGGTATCACATATTGATGGGCTAAATTGTTTATACTCTGATATTGATCCTGCTAGGCTGAAATGATTATACAATGCTAAATGCTTATGTTGTTTTTGATAATGCCAATGGGGGAGAGATTAGTGAAATATATTGCATGCGTACGGGGGATCTTTGTGCTTTTACATGAAAATTATTTATCCTATCTCATGTATACATTACGGGGGAAAGTTGCACTTAATCTCTGATAGATAAATAAATGCAAATATTTCTCTCTTTTCAATATTTATTTTGCAATCATAAAAAAAGGGGAGAATGTGAATGCTTATGTCTTGAAGCATATCAAATAAGTTTTTGATGATAACAAAGTCAAGATGAAGACCAAGATTAAAAAAAAAAGACCAAGACCAAAAGAAGAAGACTAAGATCAAAAGAGGTATATTAGATATAGGTCTTAGAACATCAATGTGAAATGCTTTCAAGGTATCTGAATTATATTCAAATGGTTTTTCAAAGATCTCTTAAATCAACTTGTTTTTCAAAGTTCATATTTTAAAGAAATGTTGATTTCAATCTTGGAATTACGTTAAACATTTTGTAAATCTTGTTTAGTCCAAGTTCCCCAATGTTAAAAATGGTCTGAAGACTTAATTGGGCTTGAAAAATGTGTTCAAAGGGCAAGGTAATCGATTACACATATGTTGTAATCGATTACAAGCTAAACAGAGAGATGGTAATCGGTTACATTGAGCATGTAATCGATTACAAGCATGGCAAAAGCCTTGTAATTGATTACACCAAGTGCAGTAATCGATTACAAGTCTGGAAAAAACTATGTAATCAATTACACAGGGCTAGTAATCGATTACATCCTGCTCAGAAAGTCAAGAACACGTTCATACGGCCATGTAATCGATTACCAAGAGTGTGTAATCGATTACAAGCATTCTAACAGTACCTAGCGACTATATTTGATACATTTAATGCCACCCATTAAAGCCCCCAACGACTCTTTTGATCTAAAAACTTAAAAATACACATCTTGGGGCATCATTTATGGCTAACTAATAATTGAGAAACATCTTTCAATCACTCTAATCCGTGAATCATCATTAAATCACCTGTGCTCTGTTTTTGTACATATTTGAGATATTCTTGAAGAGCATTATTGGGCTTCAATTTGTGTAATCTACTCTTATGAGAGTTTCATCTTATATACACTTTGATTCTTTGTGAAGAGGGTGAGGTATCCCTCTAGAGAAAAGAGAGTGAGGTATCTCTCAAAGATTGTAAAGGGTGAGGTATCCCTTATTGTAAAGAAGGTAAGGTATCCTTCAAAGGTTGTAAAGAGGGTGAGGTATCCCTCTAGTGAAATGAGTAAGGTATCCCTATTTTGAGGCTCAAGCACAAAGGGTGAGGTATCCCAAGGTATAGTGAGTGCTCTATTGTGTAACGGTTTTCAAGCACCCATTCAAGCTTGAAGTTTAGTGAAAAATCTCGAGTGGTTTGCTTGAGGACTGGACATAGGTCACAAGGGGTGGCTGAACCAGGATAAATCCTTGTGTTTGTTCTTCTAAACTTTATCTCTTTACTTTATGTTCTACTTATATATGCTTGAGTTAAGTTTGTTATATAGCTTTGCTTGATTACTTTCTATCTTGGGTTGTTTATTTGAAAGTGATTCATTCTATCGCATTTATCTATTCACTCTAATTAAACAATAGCTTCTATGAAAATTTGATAAATAAGTGCTTTGCGAAAGATTTGCGAAAATATTTCATAAACTCAATTCACCCCCCCTCTTGAGTTTGAGGCCACTTGGTAACAAGGGTTTGCAAGATTAATCAACAAAAAGCAATTAAAATGGTAAATATAATTAGGAAAACAATTAAACCAAAGGAATTAACTAATCTTGATCTTAATACATCCTTGATCACTATGGATCCATTCAATCACTAACCGAATTATTGGTCTTAGATCGTATTAAGAAGCCTTAAGATGATCCATGGATCCTCTACTAAATAAGCATCCATAATTCGATCAATCAAGGTTAGACAAATTAAGCATCCATCTAATCCCAAATCAACCTAAAAACCAGAATCCAACCAAGCAATCATATTCATCAAACATCTTTGATGTCTTGTTTAGTGTAACACCCCTTTTTCTTAGTATCGCGAAGATGGAACGTCACACCATAGTACAAAAGAAATGGAATAAATTACAGAAAATAATAGTTGCAGTAATTAATTAAGACCCGGTTCATTATTAACACAAGATTTA
Organism: Ormosia emarginata; assembly: GCA_029884605.1. Lineage (NCBI taxonomy): Eukaryota > Viridiplantae > Streptophyta > Magnoliopsida > Fabales > Fabaceae > Ormosia > Ormosia emarginata. The sequence continues at coordinate 28,598,799 of JAQQTP010000079.1, read as the reverse complement.
ATAGTTTTTACTCTTGGATGATAAAATAATCGAGTATTGAAATATCTGTATGCATTTTTTTTTGTGATATAACAGTAAGGAGATAATAATAATTATCAATACAACAGAATTGAGACAAAATTTGAAATTATACATCTACAATATATATATATATATATATATATATATATATATATATATATATATATATATATATAGTTACATATAAATTATATTTTAGTTACATCACAAAATATACAAAAAGTAAAGGCTTTACCCACCTAAGATAGTTACAAATTTACACCTATAAACTTGCAAAACATCAGGCTTCCCCAAAAAGATAAACGGTTAGCCATCAGTAGCTACCTACAGTATCAGTCCCTAAGACTAACGAGAAGGGACCATAGCCGGGTCCTCCTCAGGGTCCTCTTCATCTAATGAGATCACCATCGAAGCGATTGAATTTCAGGCAGAAGCCCGAGCAATGGAGAGGAAAAAATCCTCTTGTAGAGTGTAGAACATATCAGTCCACATATCCTTAACGGGTAGGTAAAATTCTAAAATGACAAAAGCAAAAAAATCAAAAATATGGGTGTCATAACGACCCCAAGATAAAGACACCGTCAGCTCCCCGCAGTAGACGCATCGATCCATCTGCACATGTAAGTGCCAGCAATCGAGTCCTCCATGAAAGGTCAACTTCACGTACCCCAAAAAGCGCTGTAGGCGTGACGACATCCTTGGCAGCTCTAGTCGTAATGTGGCCAGAAACTCGGAAACTCAATTATTTCCTTCTCTTCCTCAAGAGCGTCTTCTCAGAAACACAGTTGGATAGAAATACAGAAAATATAGAAAGAGGTGAGACACCCAGCTTTTAGTACCAAAATGGCAGCGAGAAAATGAAACGGCGCTGGACGCCCACATATAACATAGTTCATACGTCCAATTACAATAATAATTAAAATTAATAGTAAAAGCAGAACAACAATAAATGGCAGTAAGTATCATCAATAACAGGCAGACAACATCAACATTTTCAACATTCAACAATCCAAGCAATCACAAAATTATTGCAGTAATAATAACATATACTTCCCACAATTATAAATACTCATGCTCAATGAATAATGAGACTGACAGTTCACAATGCAAATGGTACCAAAATTCCTACTCCATAGAGCTAGACATAAACATTTTCGGAGTGAATGATCAAGAAGTAATGCCAGTATCTCGTTAGTCTTTAAAAATAGTGTGCTCATCACATAAAAATAGTTGCGCAATACGGCTTATACATAGTACCTCAACAATTGATCGCGATATAGGACAACGTCTTAGTCCGAATCGTTGGTGTGTTTGCATCGGTCTATCCCACGGCCCCAGCGAAGCTACCACTGTCTATTGTGAGACATCCGTACCCCGACGCCCCCAAGGCCAACCACTATGACCCTACGCTTAATCTACTCGCACCTACATATAGGTGTTATTCAAACTCCTAGGCATACATAGCCTTTCCAACAATGTCCAACGGATAACACATATGCATGACGACACAATGTACATCATATATGTTTATCAATGATACATTTATCATAAGCATACCACAATGGCATATTTTCATGTCATAATATCAATATGTCACGAATTCCTCAAGTACATAGTCAACAAGTACTTAGCCCACATAGGGATTTCACAATAACATAGAATCAATCCTCAACATCAATATGTATTCATGGTTCATCAATTTTCACAAGTCTACATTATGGATCCTCAATTTCAAAGTTTTGAGCTTTGGTCAAGTATGAAAATTTTAGGCTAAATAACCCTTCAAAATCGTGGCACTCGCAAGAGTTATTACTCAATTTAATTCTTCCACTTAATTATGGATTATGCATGTCTCTAAATTCTTGATCTCCAAAGATGCATCAAGGCATCATTTAACCCCTAATTTTTCTCTAAAAATCGTGGCCTCACTAGTTCATCAAGGTTCCGATTTCTCTCCATTGTATGTATTTGTTACTTGATACCTAAAGACTTAAATTTTATTTCACATCAAATTTATCCATTCTCTTAGGATTCAAGGTCAAAACCGTGGCCTCACTTTGGGGTATCAAACCCTTAAAATTTTTCATTCATTAATATTAATATTATCATCCTACCTTTAATCACATAAGCTTCATTTGATTTGTATGCCAAAACCAAATTTCTATCCCTAAATTCTAGTCAAAACCGTGGCATCACATTAGGGTAGGAAACTCCAAATTTTCCATTTAACAACCCTAACATGATCAAGCATTTTCAACACATCCAATACATTCAAGATCATCAATCAAGCATTAATCCAATTTCAAGAATACATAACATGCCAAATCACCAAACAAAGTAAGCATACAAAGGTTCCCTCACCACCAATAATAGTTGAAGTGAGTAATCTCCATCTTACCTAAAGGAAGAACACAAAATGATCTCCTATTGCTTCTTGGTGGTTTCGGTTTTGAGCTTCCAAAACCCTAGGAATTTCAAGACAATGAATCAACATCAAGGGTTGAAAAAGAAGAGATCCATGGTCATCAAAGAGACCATGGAACACGAAAATGAAGAGAAAGAAGAAGAAAAATGAAAACTTTACCTTAAAGCTTGAAGCTTTGTCTTGGAAGACAATGGAGGTGAAGATGGATTTTGGAGAAAATTTCTAAATAGAAAATATGGAGGAGGTTGAGGTGAGTATGGAAATGGTCTTGATGAAGAGAAAAGTGAAGAAAAATGGTTGAAGATGGGGGCTGCAATTTCGTATGGAGAGGGAAGAAGAAGAGAGAAGGGAGAGAGAAAATGAAGAAGAAGTTAGAGAGAGAAAGTGTTATAGTAAAATGAGGTAATTTGAGTATCATGCATTAAGTGAGGAGAAAATTTTTGTCTCCTTTGGCCATGCATTGCCACGGCAATGGGGAGAGAGAAGGGGGAGATTTTTGGCTTCCCCAACAAGCCAAGGGCATTCTTGTCCTTTGGTGGTCAAAGCTTCTCAAAGAAGCTTTGATTAAAATACATTAAATTTAAATTAAAGTGAGTTTGATTAGACATAAAGTGGATTGCATTAGGATAATGTGATAGGATTTTTAATATATGTTATTATCCAATGGACAATTGTTACAGTTGACAGAAGTCAGTATTAATTGTCCGACGGATAAAATTTTACATAGCAATTTATTATTTTATCTATTAAAATTTCTCAAAAAATGTGAAACTTTGTAAACCGTGTCTAGCCTCGGGTTTAGTAAGATCCCCCATCGATGTTTTCACAGATCAAGGTTCTCAGGAAAAATATCTCATTTTCCTGGGCTCGCTCAGTTTGCATGCAAAACGAGGAATAATATTAAAATATTCCGCGTTCTCAAAAAAATCCAGAAAAATTTCTAAAAATCACAAATATTAGAAAATGAATATTTATCAGAAAATAAACAAAATTTGGGGTGTTATAACTCTCCTCAACAAATACGAATTTCATCCTCGAAATTTTCATACCTTAAAATAGTTCTTGGTATTGCTTCTTCATCTTGTCCTCTAGTTCCAATGTCGTATCTCCAGTTGTCTCGTTCCAAATTACTTTCACCAATGAAATGTCTTTTCCTCTAAGTTGCTTCATTCTCCAATCCTCAATCCTTATAGGAGTTGTTTCATAAGTCAAGTTTTCCTTTAATTATACTGAATTGGGTGTTATGACATGATCACTCTTTAGGGACTCGATAAGTGTATATTTAAAGTCATACACATGAAAGACATTTGGAAGATTTGAAAGAAAAGGTGGTAAAGCTTTTGATACCAATACCTATCTCGACGAAGAATTTGATAAGGTCCAAGGAATTTTGGAGTGAGCTTTCTAGATTTGAGAACCCTAGTCGTATGCGTGATTTTTAAGAACACATGCTCTCCTTCCTCAAATTCAAGAGGCTTCCTCCTTTTGTCTGCATAGCTCTTTTGTCAACTCTGAGCCGTTCTCATCTTTTCCTAAATTATTTTAACCTTCTCAGTTGTTTGTTGAATAAGATCAGGTCCGACCATAAGTCACTCTCCGTCTTGATACCAACATAAAGGTGTTCGGCATCTTCGTCCATACAGAGCCTCATAGGGTACCATCCCTATGTATATTAAATGGTAAAATTGGATGTTGAATGGTAATTTTTGTAGGTAAATTCTACCAACTTTCCCCAACTTCCAAATAGTCTAATGGCACAAGCTCTCAACAAATCTTCCAATGATTGAATTGTTCTTTCTGATTGGCCGTCCATCTGAGGATGATATGCAGAACTCAATCGTAGCTTTATCCCCATTGGTTCTTGAAGACTTTGCCAAAATTTTGATGTAAATCTTGGGTCTCTGTCAGAAATGATACTTGTAGGCATACCATGTAGTCTGACAATTTCACCAATGTACAACTGAGTCAACTTTTTCAACGGATACCTTATGTTGATCTGCAAGAAATGCGCTGACTTTGTAAGTCAATCCACAATTACCAATATTGAATCATATCCCTTTCTGGTTCTTGGCAGTCCGACGACAAAATCCATAGCAATACTATCACATTTCCATTCGGGAATAGTCAAGGGTTGTAGCATTCCAGATGGTCTTTGATGTTCAATCTTTGTTTTCTGGAAAACTAAACAAGAAGATACGCATCTAGCAATATCTCTTTTCATCCCATGCCACCAAAATAATTTCTTCAAATCTTGGTACATCTTGGTCATTCCAGGATGCATACTCAACTTGCTTGTATGAGCATGTTCAAGAATGTACTTCCTGAGTTCCTCATCTTTAGGCACACAGACTCTACCTTGGAATCTTAAAATTCCATCGCTTCCTTCCTCTAATGTTGACACACAGCCCTGCCTCATTAGTTCTCTTTTCTCTTGCAAGAACTTGTCAACCTTTTGCTTCTCTTAGATATCATCCATTAAATCATTTGAGATAGTGACCATATTCATATTGATCTTTCCTGGCATTAGCTCCACAAAAGATCATACGTCTCTGAATTGCTCTATTAAATCTTTCTCTCTGATCATCATGGCAGAAACACTGATTGTCTTCCTACTTAAAGCATCGACCACAACATTTGCCTTTCCAAGGTGATATTGAAGTTGGAAGTCGTAGTCTTTCAGGAATTCTAACCATCTTCGTTGTCTCATGTTCAACTCTTTTTTATCATACAGGTATTTCAAGCTCTTGGGATAGCTAAAGACGTTGAATGTTGCTCCATAAAGGTAATGTCTCCATATCTTCAAAGCAAACACCACAGCAGCGAACTCTAAGTCATACGTTGGGTAGTTCTTCTCATGCACTCACAGTTATCTCGAGGCATAAGCCACCACCTTTCCGCCTTGCATAAGCACGCATCCCAATCCTTGATATGAAGCGTCACAATACACGTCAAACAGTTCACTTGGATCAGGCAAAACTGACACGGGTGAAGTAGTTAGTCGCCTCTTTAGCTCTTGGAAACTTTCCTCGCAAACGTCCGTCCATTCAAAAGCTTGATTCTTTCTCGTGAGTTGAGTGAGAGGTCTGGCAATCTTAGAGAATCCTTCGATGAACCTCCGGTAATATCCGGCTAATCCAACAAAACTTCGGATCTCTGTCACCATCTTCGGTCTTTCCCATTGAAGAACAACTTCTACCTTCGAAGGATCTACAACAATTCCTTCCTTTGAAATCACATGGCCCAAGAATTTAACTTCGTTCAACCAAAACTCACACTTCGACAACTTGACATACAGCTCTTTCTCCTTCAAAGTCTAAAGAGCTATACTGAGATGCTCAGCATGATCCACCTGATTTTTTGAATAAATCAAGATATCTTTGATGAAAACAACAACGAATCTGTCCAAATAAGGACAGAAGATTCTATTCATATAATCCATGAAAATAGTAGGTGCATTAGTCACACCAAAAGGCATCACCAAGTACTTGTAATGTCCATAACGAGTACGAAAAGCCATTTTAGGAATGTCTTCCACTTTAACTCTGATATGATGGTAACCCGATCGCAAATCGATCTTAGAAAACACCGCTGCTCCTTTCAACTGATCCATCAGGTCATCTATCCTCGGCAATGGATACTTGTTCTTGATCGTGACCTTATTTAACTGACGATAATCTACGCACAACCTTGAAGTACCTCTTTCTTCTTAACTAGCAATACTGGTGCTCCTCAAGGTGATACACTAGGTCTCATGAGTTGCTTCTCCAAAAGCTCTTCCAATTGCTTCTTGAGCTTAACTAGCTCTACAGGTGACATTCGGTAAAGCGCTATGGAAATAGGACCAGCTCCGGGTACAAGATCAATGGCAAATTCGACCTCCCGCTCCGATGGTAAACTAGGTACATCTTCAGGAAAAACTTCAGGAAACTCTCAAACCACTGAAATCGCGTCCACATCGACCTCATTCTCGACTTTCAAAGAAGACAACAACATGTATCCTTGAGCTCCTTCTTTCAATAAAGCTTTCACTTGGTTGGTAGTCAAAAATCTAGAATTCTCATCCAAAGGAAAAACTATAGTTTTTCTAGAACAATCTAATAGGACATGGTTAGAGGATAACTAATCCATTCCTAAGATCACATCTAATTGAGATAATGGCAAACAGATCAAATCAACAGAAAAGATTCAACCTTCAACAATTAATGGACAATTCAAACAGACCTTGGTAGTAAGAATAGGTTTAGCAGTGGAAGTTGAAACAGTCAAATCAAAAGTTAAAGAAGACACAGGTAAACCAAGTCTTTTTACACAGTCATAGAAAATGACAGAATGCGTTGCACTTGAGTCATACAGTACAGTTAAAAGATTACCTTCTATGAGACATTCCCCTTGTATAAGATCTTCGGATTCGGAGGCTTCAGCGCCACTCAGGGTGTAAACTCAACCTCCAGCCTGTGGTTTAGTAGTTCCAGCAGCATTAACGGAAGGTTTCGCCTTAGGTTGATTACAATCACAAGAAACGTGTCCAGGTTTCCCGTATTTGAAGCAGATAACTCCTTTAATAGTCCAGTCCCTCGTATAGTACTCCTTCCCACACTTCATGCATCTCAGCAGAGACGTCATTGTTTGACCAGTTCTGCCCGGACTTCCTCCGGGACTTCCACCTTGTGGTCTTTGTTGTTGATTTCCAGGTGGTCTGGAATAAGGCTTCTTCTGGTAACAATTAGCGTTACTACTTCCTCCTCTTTGAGATCGAAAAGGCCCAAAGTTTTTGTTTCTTGCATCACATGCCTAGTCCAAGCCTTCCACCCGGTGACACGTATCAAGTAGTTCCGAGAATTGAGTAATCTTCAATGTAATGACAGCTCTCTTCACGTTGTGTCTCAGACCTTCCTCAAACTTCTGACATTTCCATGCCTCATTTGGTTGGTGTTGAAAGTAGGTTGAGAATTTGGACAAACTCTCAAACTTAGCAGCATATTCACTCACAGTCATATTGCCCTACCGCAAACTACGAAATTCCATCTCCTTAGCATGCCTAGCACTTTCCGGGAAATATTTGTTCAAGAATCTCTCCTTAAATAATTCCCAATTGATTGCTCGATTCTCAGCCTCCAATAACCTTTGCTCTCTGGTCCACTAATCCTCTGTGTCCCCAATCAGCATGAACGCAACATAAGTCACTTTCCTGTCATTTGCAACTATCCGCCCGGTGGTAACTGTGTACGATCCAAATCGATCTTAAAAAAATCAACTCCACACTCCTTTCAACTCGATCCACGGTTCATGCCCGTGAAGATCTTTTCCAATTCCTTGATCCACATAGTAGCTTTCTCAGGATTATACTCTCCCTTAAATTGCGGAGGTTTAGTGCGACGAAATTCTGCCAGATTCTGGGCATCAGCAATAGCCTCTAATTGTTGTGCAGTCCTCGCTTGCTGTTGAGCTGTTTGCTAATTTTGTTGTAACACAGTTTCAGCAATCTTCTGAATTGCCACAATTGCAGCAGTCATGTCTCCTCGATGAGCCATAATTCTTCTCAAATCAAGCTATACAAAACACAAAGAAAGTCAGATGTATCCTTGAAGAATACCAAACACAGAGAGTCACACGACACAAACAAGATAATCCAAAACCACAAGACCCAAAAAAAAAATTTAAACTGGGGCTCTGATACCAAGATGGTGTAACGCCCCTTTTTCTTAGTACCGCGAAGAAGGAACATCACACCATAGTACAAAAGAAACGGAATAAATTGCGGAAAATAATAGTTATGGTGATTCATTAATGTCCCGGTTCATTATTAACACAAGATTTAATAGTTTTTACTCTTGGATGATAAAATAATCGAGTATTGAAATATCTGTATGCATTTTTTTTATATAACAGTAAGGAGATAATAATAATTATCAATACAACAAAATTGAGACAGAATTTGAAATTGTACATCCATAATATATATATATATATATATATATATATATATATATATATATATATATATATATATATATATATATATATATGCATCAGTCTGTTTTAATTACATCACAAAATATACAAAAAGTAAAGGCTTTACCCACCCAAGATAGTTACAAATTTACACCTAGCAAAACATCAGGCTTCCCCAAAAAGATAAACGGGTAGCCATCAGTAAATACCTACAGTATCAGCCCCTAAGACTGACGAGAAGGGACCGTAGCCTGGTCCTCCTCAGGGTCCTCTTCATCCGATGAGATCACCATCGGAGCTACCGAATTTCAGGCAGAAGCCCATGCAGTGGAGAGGAAAGAATCCTCTTGTGGCATGTAGAACATATCAGTCCACATATCCCTAACGAGTAGGTAAAATTCTAAAATGACAAAAGTAGAAAAATCAAAAATAGGGGCGTCATAACGACCCCAAGATAAAGACACTGTCAGCTCCCCGCGGTAGACGCATCGATCCATCTGCACATGTAAGTGCCAGCAATCGGGTTCTCCATGAAAGGTCAACTTCATGTACTCGAAAAAGCAGCATGGGCGTGATGACATCCTCAGCAGCTCTAGTTGTAATATGGCTAGAAACCCGAAAACTCAGTTGTTTCCTTCTCTTCCTCACGAGTGTCTTCTCAGAAACACAGTCTGACAAAAATACAGAAAATACAGAAAGAGGTGAGACACCCAGCTTTCAGTACCAAAATGGCAGCGAGAAAACGAAACGGCTCTGGACGACGACATATAACACAGTTCATGCGTCCAATTACAGTAATAATTAAAATTAACAGTAAAAGTAGAACAATAATAAATGGCAGTAAGTGTCATCAATAATAGGCAGACAACATCAATATTTTCAACATTCAGCAGTCCAAGCAATCACAAAATTATTGCAGTAATAATAACAGATACTTCCCACAATTATAAATACCCATGCTCAATGAATAATGAGACTGACAGTTCACAATGCAAATGGTACCAAAATTCCTACTCTATGGAGCTAGACATAAACATTTTCGAAGTGAATGATCAAGGAGTAATGCCAGTATCTCGTTAGCCTATAAAAATAGTGTGCTCATCACATAAAAATAGTTACGTAATACGGCTTATACATGGCACCTCCATAGTTGATCGCGATATAGGACAGCGTCTCAGTCCGGATCGTCGGTGTGTTTGCATCGGTCTATCCCACGGCCCTAGTGGAGCTACCACTATCTATTGTGAGACACCCCCACCCCGATGCCCCCAAGGCCAACCACTATAACCCTACGCTTAGTCTACTTGCACCTGCACATAGGTGTTATTCAAACTCCTAGGCATACATAGCCTTTCCAACAATGTCCAACGGATAACACATATACATGACGACACAATGTACATCATGTATGTTTATCAATGATACATTTATCATAAGCATACCACAATGGCATATTTTCATGTCATAATATCAATATGTCACGAATTCCTCAAGTACACAGTCAACGAGTACTTAACCCACATAGGGATTTCACAATAACATAGAATCAATCCTCAACATCAATATGTATTCATGGTTCATCAATTTTCACAAGTCCACATTATGGATCCTCAATTTCAAAGTTTTGGGCTTTGGTCAATTATGAAAATTTTAGGTTAAATAACCCTTCAAAATTGTGGCACTTGCAAGAGTTATTACTCAATTTAACTCTTCCACTTGATTATGGATTATGCATGTCTCTAAATTCTTGATCTCTAAAGATGCATCAAGGCATCATTTAACCCCTAATTTTTCTCTAAAAATCGTGGCCTCACTAGTTCATCAAGGTTCCGATTTCTTTTCATTTTATGCATTAGTTACTTGATACCTAATGACTTAAATTTTATTTCACACCAAATTAATCCATTCCCTTAGGATTCAAGGTCAAAACTATGGCCTCACTTTAGGGGTATCAAACCCTTAAAATTTTTCATTCATTAATATTAATATTATCATCCAACCTTTAATCGCATAAGCTTCATTTGATTTCTATGCCAAAAACAAATTTCTATCCCTAAATTCTAGTCAAAATTGTGGCATCACATTAGGGTAGGAAACTCCAAATTTTTCATTTAACAACCCTAACATGATCCAGCATTTTCAACTCATCCAATACATTCAAGATCATCAATCAAGCATTAATCCAATTTCAAGAATACATAACATGCAAAATCACCAAACAAAGTGAGCATACAAAGGTTCCCTCACCACCAATAATGGTTGAAGTGAGTAATCTCCCTCTTACCTAAAGGAAGAACACAAAAATGATCTCCTATTGCTTCTTGGTGGTTTCGGTTTTGAGGTTCCAAAACCCTAAGAATTTCAAGACAATGAATCAACATCAGGGTTGAAAAAGAAGAGATCCATGGTCATCAAAGAGACCATGGAACACGAAAATGAAGAGAAAGAAGAAGCAAAATGAAAACTTTACCTTAAAGCTTGAAGCTTTGTCTTAGAAGACAATGGAGGTGAAGATGGATTTTGGAGAAAATTTTTAAATAGAAAGTGTGGAGGAGGTTGAGGTGAGTATGGAAATGGTATTAATGAAGAGAAAAGTGAAGAAAAATGGTTGAAGATGGGGACTGCAATTTCTTATGGAGAGGGAAGAAGAAGAGAAAAGGAAGAGAGAAAATGAAGAAGAAGAAGTTAGAGAGAGAAAATGTTATAGTAAAATGAGGTAATTTGAGTATATGCATTAAGTGAGGAGAAAATTTTTGTCTCCTTTGGCCATGCATTGCTGCGGCAATGGGGAGAGAGAAGGGGGAGATTTTTGGCTTCCCCAATAAGCCAAGGGCATTCTTGTCCTTTGGTGGTCAAAGCTTCTTAAAGAAGCTTTGATTAAAATACATTAAATTTGAATTAAACTAAGTTTGATTAGACATAAAGTGGATTATATTAGGATAATGTGATAGGGTTTTTAATACATGTTATTATCCAATGGACAATTGTTACAGTTGACAGAAATCAGTATTAATTATCTGACAGATAAAATTTAACATAATGATTTATTATTTTATTTGTTAAAATTTCTCAAAAAATATGAAATCTCGTAAAGTGTGTCCAGCCTCGAGTTTAGTAAGATCCCCCGTCGACATTTTCACAGATCAAGGTTCTAGGGAAAAATATTTCATTTTCCCGGGTCCGCTTAGTTTGTACGCAAAATGAGGAATAATATTAAAATATCCCGCATTCTCAGAAAAATCCAAAAAAATTTTCAAAAATCACAAATATTAGAAAATGAATATTTGTCATAAACTAAACAAAATTTGGGGTATCACATTTTGTCTCTGTAATCCTTCCTTAACACATGGCAATTACACAATTATCATATGAACATCTCAATCAAATTAAGTAACTCAATCAAAATTAAACAAAGAGGAAGGAAATAAAGTTGATTGATAATTGAATGTAGAATAATTAAAACAAAATCTTAGAATTAAGCATCAAGATTGTTAATTTCTAGGATTGATCAAAAGTTCTAGCCCTCCATGAATGAGAGAGAAGAATTACAGAAAAAAAGATAAAACCTAGAGAAAAGGGAGATGAAGAAAGATGAAGAGATAGAATGAAAAGTGCTAAATGAGAAGATCATTTTTTGTTCTACTGCTCTAACCTCTTAAACCTATCTCCTTATTTGGTCTTACATAATTAGAATTCTAATAGTTACAAAGCTGGGTCCATTAGGAATCATTTGGCCTAATTCTCATGTCATTTAGAGGCCTAAAACTCAAGTTATGCTCAATTAAATGGCATAAATCGTCAACAACTAGCCTCTTATTTCCATCTTCAATTTCATGCCCAAAACGACGTAGTTTAACTTAGGAGTCTTCATAAGAGTTGTATCTTTGTGTCTTAGCTTCCATTTGGGCTTAGTTTGACATCTATTAGACTTCTATAACTCAAGATATAGGCTAATGAGTGGGCAGAGGTCAAGCTATTAGGATAAGCATTCTAGCTCTTGCTTCAACTTCAGTTTAAATTATCCAAATGCATGATCCAACTCCTGAGGTCTTCATAAAATTTGTAGATTTGTCTTAGCTTTCCTACAAGACAGAATCACATCAATCAAATATTTGAAACTCAGATTATAGCCAAATTATTAAACATTGCCAAATAGATAAATTAAGGCTAATTCATGTAGTAATTCCTTCAATGATCTAATTAAGCCCAATATCATAAAATGTGAGAAAACTAACTTAATTAAGCCAAATTGAACCTTAAGAAGCCTAGTGAGAGGATTATTAAATGAATAAAATATATTGCTATCATGAATCTACTAACTCTAACTAATCAATGGCATAGAAGCACCACAAGTACATATCAGGTGTAAGCACAATATGTAGAAATAAAAATATCCTAAGCATTGATACTTAGAGCCTTAGAAGTATTCAACACATTCTAATTTCAATTTTTTTTTTCAATTTCAACACTTTGTTTTTCTCTCTTTTTTTTACTTGCATGAAGGAGAGTTTTGTTTACAGGAAATCTGTAACACCCTCCATAGAGCATTACATTTTCGACTAAAAACTTAAAAACCTAAAAATCATTTCATAAAAAGCTTTGAGTTCTAAAAGATAGATTTTTAAAATTCCTTTTTGCGGAAACAGAATCTCATCGAAATTATAAGCAATAGAAAAACAGACTGAATTGATTAATACACATTTTACTTATGTCACATAATATTCAACAACATTTTAATACATAAAATTTACAGACTCAAAGAAACAGTAGTAATCCCAATGACGGGTCCTACTTAATAGCACGGTAACAACACTAACGAGAAAACTCAACATACTTGTTTCGTTCCTCCATCAAACTGCTTACTGTTGAAACTTGAAAGATTAATCCCCGACGCTGTCACCAATCCTCAGAACGTTGCCTCCAATTGAGTTTAAGAAAACTCGTTTCACCTACTATACAAATTTAACAATACAAGCATAACAAAGCAATACAGCAAAGAGGTGAGATCCCCTTTCACCAATACCAGCACGGCAACAAAGAATGAAATGAATGACAAAGTCATTCCATACACACAGATATCACAAATATAATCATGTTATCAATTTACAAATAATTTCAATAAACATTTATTGTAATAAAATGAACAGCAATAATATTACCATAACAGATATAACAATTGATACAATAAATCATATAGTCACATCATGCATAATAACTCACATTGAATATAAATAACCACATTAAGATGCAGACCACATATGAAAATATACACAGACTCATTCCTACTCTATGGAGCTAAAACACAAACATTAGAGAGAATGATCAGAAAAGAGTTGTCAGTACCTCAAGCTACCCAACCAAACTATTATACTGTCCAACGTCGTGTCTATAGTCCACAGTCCAACATTGTGTAGTAGTACACAGTCCAAACACGTCGTGCACTATAGGCATTGTACTAAGCAGTCTCCGCAAGATCTTGATTAAGAATAGTGCGTGTCGAGATCATTAGTATGTTGCCAGTTACCACAGCTCAGAGGAGCTACCAACTGTCCACATGTAGAATACTCCGCACACTAATGCCTCCAAGTCCACTCGATGAACCACACTATGCTTATCACACCGACAATACGGTGTAATTCATCTCGTCAATCAATCGCCAATATCAACCAAATTGACACGACTCTCAATGCATGAATAAGAACTATAATTACAGAATTACCCTTAGTCTCAAAATGTCACCATATTTACAAAAATGCCCTCAATCTCAATATTCTCAAATATAGTACGTCTCCACTTGACAGTACCATATCTCAACATGTTCGGCTCCACCACTTTAGCCCGACAGCAAAACTCACTGTTCCATTTAATCGCGTAGAAATTTTATCGCGTTTTCACAATCGCGCTACTTTTACAAACGTTTTTAAATCGCGTAAATATATTTTGACGTTTTTTAAAATCGCGTAGTGTTTTTAAATCATTTTCTCAATCGCGTAAGATTTTTAAATCGTTTTCTTAACCGTAAGGCTAAAAAAATCATTATTTTAAATAAGCGTAAGCTATTTCTAATACTTTTAAACTATGTAGAATATTTTCTTTATGTTCAAATTTTATATTGAAACTTTCTCTATTATTAGTCCATTTTTAATTAATTTTGGCGACATTTTATCTAGAAAATTCATTAAGTAGTATTTTCTACGTTTCCATCAAAAATTTACTTTTCTTAATCATAATTAATAATTACATCTCGAAACTTGCTAACGCGTTTCAAAACTCAATGAGTGAACTATACGTTAGTACTTTTCAAGTATTTACGTCATTACTTAAATTCACTAATTTAACTTTAAAATAAAATTACTTTCCATTGTTTATCCAAAAATCCATTTAATTAAGTTCTCATTCAATTAATTTCATAAGTCCACACCTTCAAAATAGTTTTGGATTAAAAAAAACATCATAAGTAGGCATGTTGGCCCAAAATCATTTTATGCTTTATAATTCATCCCTAATTATTTCCATGCATTTAATCTCTTGTAAAACTCTTAATCTAATTTATTTTCATTAGATCATCTAGTCCATAGTTAGAAAATAATTTTGGATCAAAGGTATATGGCATGTTGGCCGAAATTCTACATGTCCTTATAAATCATCTTAAAAATCATTTTCTATTCTCTAACTCATTGAAAAATCCCTTAATCCAATTAAATCAATTAAGTCATTCTTTTAGAAAATGGTTGAGAACACTTTGGTCCTCTTTGGTGATGATGGAGTCGTGAGCTCCATTGTGTTCTTTGGAACACTCATGCAATCATTCAACATTTTATTCATATCCTACAATAATAATCATGAATCTATGAACACATACCATATATTAAAGCAATTATAATACATATACCAAAAATATTAAAGTTATAGACATGCTTGCACACAAAATCAAACACATTTAGGAAAGACAATAAACAACCAAGTGAATGAATCTTTATGGATTATTCACCACAAACACATCCATTCCTCACCGCCAACACATGGTTGATGAGGGTAATCTCCCTCTTACCTCTTGAATAAACCTCCAAAGCTCCTTGTATGTCCCCTTGTTGTCTCCTTCAAGAAGAACTTCAACCACCAAGTGCTTCTTGAAAATCAAAGAAAACGTGAAATATTAATATCTAAGACTTAAATAAGAAAAACCATGGATCAAAATATGGCTTAGAACTTTGAATCTATGATTAGAAGAGGATATCAAGAATTTCACCCTTTATTCTTCAAACTTAGATCTTAGAAAAAGTGCTTGAAGATGGATGATTTGGAAGATGGTCTCAACATGAAAGTTCCTTAGAATTGCATAGAGATTCAAGACCTAAGGTTGTTTAGAATTATTGAAGCTTGGAAGGTGATTTTGTGGTGGTTGGCCGTGAGCTTTGTGAGAGAGAAAGGTAAGAGTTTTTGTGTTTAGCTTTAAAAGAACTCCTTGAAGATAGGTGATTTTGGTCAAGACTCCAACTACAAAGTGTCTTGATACAAGGTAAGGATTCAAGATATATGGTTGGTGTAAATTATTGAAGAGTGATGGTAGAACTATGTCCCCTTGGCCGTGAGCTTGGAGAAGAGAAAGATGAGAGCTTTTGTGTTCTTTGCTTGATAGGAAGATGGAAATGAATGAATCTTGAGAAATTCCTAACATGAAAGTGTCTTGGATTGATGAAAGGATTTAAGACATGATATTGGTAGGAATTATTGAAGTTTGAAGAGTGGATCTAGGTGCTTGGCCAAATCCATGAGGGAGAGAAAGTGAGAGAGTTTGTGTATAACTTTTGGCTTCTTGGATATAGACGAATAAAAGATGAGCAAGTGTAGAAATTTGGCCTCCAAGAGTGTTTGGCTGTGGAACACAAGGAGAGAAAAGGGGTGAGAGCTTCTTGCCAAAGTTGAAAATGAACCAAAGCCCTCCTATTTATAGACTTAATGAAAAAAATGAAGGTTTAGGATATTTTTCGGTATACTGTAAGCAATGAACAATAATTATTGTTTATAAAGTCAGTGTCTATTGTCCAATGGATAATAAAATATACCTAGATTTTTCTCTTGTTCCAGTTGGGTAGCAACTATTGTTGATCATTTTTCTACTGATTGCCCTTGATGAGTCACAGAGCGAGTCATCAAAGAGAAACTTCTAGAACACGTGACTCACTACGATGAGTCAGCGTAAATATTTCTAGAACAGGTGAGTCAGCATGGCGAGTCACAGTGCTAAGTCACTTGCTGAGTCAGCATGGTGAGTCATCAGGGAACTTTCTGGAACGTATGACTTACTGCGGCGAGTCACAGGGTGAGTCAGTGTTTCTACAACCTTCCAAAATGTGGCGAGTCATCGCTTCTAGAATGTGGCGAGTCACTGCTTCTAGAACATAGCGAGTCACTGCTTCTGGAAACTTCCAGAATATGCTGAGTCACAGGTATTGAGGTGTCATGCCACGTGTCAAGCTTCTATTTGTCCTTCACGATGAGTCACAGCCACCAACTTTGACCAACTCCTTATTGGTCCACATGTAAAGCACTTGATGACTAGGTGCGTGACGAGGTGTCATCTAGAACAAGCTGGAACATATGAGTCACTAGGCTAGTCACCTAGGTGAGTCACCAAACGATGAGTCGTTGTCTAGAACATTCTAGAGTGGGTGACTAGGCTTGCGTCTAGAATCATCCACTAGATGTTTTTCAAGAAAGATATCATCCAATGGATAATAAAACATACCCCGATTTTATTTGTCAGATAAACTCGTGGAAAAACAAAACTTCAAAATCTATTTCCGATTTCGGGTTTAGTAAGATCTCCCGGCTCCGAATCAATAGTACAAACATTTTTGGCCAATAAAATTTTTTTTATTTTTCTAGGCCCGCCTCGGGCCCGCATACAGCCCAAAATATCAGAAATATATTAAATATTCAAAATATACCAAAATATCAAAAATATAATATAATATTCAAAATATCTCAAAATATCTCAAATATATATTAAAATATTTAAAATATCTCAAAATATCTAAAATATAATAAAATATTCAAAATATCTTGAAATATCTAAAATATATTAAAATATTCAAAATGTTTGAAATATCACAAAATTCACAAAAATCATAACAATTGTGAAATTCATGAAAATCAAACCAGATTGGTAAAAATAATCAAGGATTGAGAGAAAGAAATAAAATACGAAGGCTTATATGCAACCCAAAAATAATATTAAAATAATCAAAAACGTAAAAACTCTCAAAAATTCCTAAAAATCACAAAAATTATAAAATTCACAGAAGTCGAGTCGGATTACTCAAAATAATTATGAATCGACCAAAACAAATAAAATACGAATTCTCGGGGTGTTACAAAATCCACCAAGTAATTGACAAAAAAGTCTTTTATCTTAGTACAACTCAAGTGACCACAATACATGAAAATCCATATCATGTCTATAGTTCCAGGTGAGTTAGATTATGGCTGCCTAAGCTTTGACTACCAACTTATTAAGACAAAAAATTGCCTTTTAATGCATATAGGCTGCATGACCTTTAATTTTTATAAAAACAGGATAATTATGCACAACTAGAACCATCAAATCTTGAAAAACCAGTTAATTTTTCCTTAAAATATTTTTCGCACCCCCACACTTAAATCACATATTGTCATCAATGTGAAAAACAAAGACAGATAAATAAGGGGTTAAGGAAAAGAGCAACATAACCTATTAGAAAGTGATACAATGTCAGGCAAAAAGAAGATGCTTGTGCCTACGAGATTTAACTCTGCATCAAAACCTGAAAAATCATGGAAACCTCTATCTAAGACAAACGAGTAGCATATGAAAACTAAACATTAAAAATAGCAAAAATAAAGTAAAATAAATAAAAGGAGATAAATAAAAAAATAAAAACCAAAATAATTTAAAATAATTTTTTTTTGCTTTTTATATTTTTATTTTATTTCTTTGACTGACACTATTTACATTTCAATACAAAGACTCCAAACTCTATGAAACACTTAACTTGACTCAAACAACTAACTAAAATGACGAAAAATACTACCTACACTAAAGTTATTAAATCCAAATCAACTTAAAGAGACAAATGCTCATACCTCACTACTCACAGGGTAGCTTCAAGAGATGGAGAAGAACCAAAGATTGCATTAACCTAAACTACATCACTTCTCAAGTCAAAAGACTTTGACTCACTATATGAAGGTATACTCTCTAAAGGATCCTTAGACAAAATAGGAGGCATAGTCTCTTTAACTCTCTAATCAATCACATCTACAAATGCATACCCAGATTCATCTTCCACAACAGGTTGGCCAATATACTTGAATTTATTAAGTTTAATTCTCATGTTCAACACATATACCTCCATCACTCTTGATCTACAACTAATATTAACATCAGCAATGGCTAAGAAAGATTGTCCTAAAATAATAGGAATTTCCCTTTTTGATGAATGAGAAGGTTCCATATCAAGCACTATGAAATCAATAGGAAAGAACTCCTTATCAATTTTCAGGACATCATCAACTCTTCCTCTAACGATCCTAACTGACTTATCAACTAATTGCAAAGAACAATTGGATGGCTACAACTCACCCAAGCCTAGCTCTTCATAAATAGAGTAAGGCATCAAATTAACACTAGAACCTAAATCCAAGAATTCTCTATCAATGCTATGATCACCAATATAATAAGGAATAGTAGGAACACCAGGATCTTTCAACATAGGTAGTGTGCTAAAATGCAAAATCGAGCTTACTTGTTCACTTAAGTGAACTGATAGCTCTATGAAATGATGTTATTGTGACCCTATATTTGTGCTTTGTTGATTACTTAGTCCTTGTTATCAGGCATATTTGGAAGATTTGAAGTTATGTTCACTGAATTCAATTGTGACATCTTCCTATATGCTTTCTAAGCAAATTAGTATAATTCTTCCTATGATTATGTGAACTTGTTGTTGTTACTAATTTGGTGACATCTCAATTGTAGGATGGGCTCAAAAAATGTAGAATTATTAAAGACTTAAAGTTGCATTGGAAGATAAAGCACTAGGCGAAGTTCAGCATTCAACGTCGCGGCGTGGGCAAGTAAGCATCGCAGTATGTTGCATCCCCTATTTTTGGCAGAAAGCTACGAAATATGAGCGCCATGATGTGAAGAATAAGCGTCATGGCATGCTGACCTAAATTCAAAACTCGCCACGGCATGACAAGTTGAGCGTCGTAGCGTGAAATAGAAATTTAGAGCCTATAAATACTATTCTATCAAATTCCACAAAGTGAACATTTTGTTTTTAAAACATAGCTGCTAAGGTTTATTTGTAACATTGAAAGGAAGGCAAAAGGACCAAAGTTGGAGGCAATATCCTTCCACAAGGAGGATCCAAGCATCAAAGACCACCATTATTGAGCTTTTAACCTTCTCTCCTTCATCTGCCTCTCTCTTTTCTTATCATGACAATGAGTATTTGTGATATATTTTCATTTGTCATGAGTGGCTAGGCTGTGTATAGGGATTTCTTTGGATCTTTCTATCAATATTGATGATTTTGTAAGCCTTTAAGTTAATATATATGATTTGGGATTGTTCCTAATGCTTTTGAATGTTTGGCTAACATTTAATATGTTTTGATTAAATCTAATGAACCTAGACAAAGGAATTTGGATTTAAGATCATATGTATGGTTGATGCATACTTGATTTCATTCAATTGGCTTGAATAACTTGATTAGCTAATAGAATAAACATATACCTATTGGTCATGCATGGCCATTATTGAGAATTGATCTTAATGAGTGGAATTTAGTCTAGATCTCATGGACACATAGTGACTAGGTAAATGAAGCATGGTTAAATGACCTAGACATAGGCTTTTAACTAAATAAGATTCTCAAGCTAACAAATTCCATATCATGTATATTGATAAAGAGGTTTGCATAACATCAATTGAAGTAGGAGGTGAAGAAGGATTCCCTATTCTTTAATCATCAACTTTAATTCCAATTAAATAGCATTTAAATCTTTCCATTAGTTTACACACACCTCTGTTAAATTGAATGTTCTTAGATAGAAATTATTAAGTTATTGGTTGATAGTTAGTTCTGAATTAGCAATAGTCCTCGTGGGAATGATATCTGACTCTTGACTATATTACAAGTGCAATCCGTGCACTTGAGGTAAGCAAAAGAACGAACAAGTTTTTGGCACTGTTGCCAAGGACTATGATATAATTTCAGTAGAACTAATATTAATAATGAGTTTAATTAGTTTTAGTCTAAGTCTCTTTTGTGCATATTAATTTAAATTTCAAATCTTTAATTGTTTCAGGTAATTATAAGATAGAGGAAGAAGATGCTACGCACGAGGTGAAGGACGATAGTTGCACTAGGCCATTGAGGGAGTTTGCTACTCCTTAGATGGATAATTTGCAATCCAGCATTAGACGTTCTGTCATCTGAGTAAACAAATTCGAAATAAAGCTGGCCATTATCCAAATGATTCAAACTTCTGTATAGTTTGGCGGCTTATCCAATGAGGATCCCAACACGTATCTCTCAAACTTTCTGGAGATTTGCGATACGTTTAGGCACAACACACATTCTCTTCCAGCGGGATCAATTACAACTTGGGCAGAGGTATGTACTTAATTTCTGAATAAATATTTCCCTCTTGCCAAGACTACAGAGATGGTGAAAGATATTACATCATTCACTATGATTGAATAAGAATCCTCATATGAAGCTTAGGAAAGGTACACGAATTTAGTGAGAAGGTGCCCACATCATGAGATACCACCTTGGCATTAAATCTACTCATTTCACAAGGGCCTACTACTGCACCACTGCCCAATAGTAGATGCTGCAGCTAGAGGCTCCTTACTAAGCAAATCTTTCGATGATGTCTTTCAACTATTAAAGGAATTAGCTGCTAACAACTATCAATGGCCATCGACAAGGAACACTCAATGGAGGGTAGCTAGAGTGCATGATGTAGATGCATTAACCTCACTATTAGCACAGGTTGCAACATTAGCAAGCAAGATGGATAGTATAGGACGAAATTCACACCAAAGCCCATTTGTGTTGTGCGATAAATGTGGAGATAACCACGCGAGTGATAGATGCCCTTCTATGTCAGAAAGTGCACATTATGTTGGCAACTATTGTAACACCCATCGTAGGATATCACATTTAAGACTAATACTAATATAACTTACCCAAGTTGTAAAAGAATTAATCTTGTAAAAACATTGATTTCAAAATTTCATTTGCAGATAACTGAAAATAAATAAAACTCATAAGTATAATATGTAACTGAATAAAACTCACTATAAATATACATAGATACTGAAACCTTATTCATAAATAATTTACATAAATACATTGTACTCTAAAAGATAAATATGTACAACATATACATCAAAACATAAACTGTTTAACTAGAACTTCTAAAGACTAAGGATTTGGGCCCTCAGAAGGATCCTCGTCCCCCTCAATGTCATCAAAGAACCTCGATGAATACACCGATCACTGGGTTGACGTCCTAGCAGATGACACCATTGAATTCTCTTGTGGGGTATAGACACTACCACCCCAAAGCTCTCGAATAGGCATCGAGAACTCCAAACGAACAGATGCATTCATCGACAAAACTGGAACCCCTTCACGAATTCCACCAAGATTCAGAGTCAAGTCCCCAGTATACA
Organism: Ormosia emarginata; assembly: GCA_029884605.1. NCBI lineage: Eukaryota > Viridiplantae > Streptophyta > Magnoliopsida > Fabales > Fabaceae > Ormosia > Ormosia emarginata. The sequence continues at coordinate 28,576,666 of JAQQTP010000079.1, read as the reverse complement.
CAAAACATTCATTGTTCATATCAAACCTCCATGCATTAATTCCCCTATAGAACTGTACTCTAACAAAATCAAGCACCTGACGCCTTGCTACCATAAAAGCAAACAAAAGGAAAACTATCACGTATGGAAAATAGAATTTCATGCCTCTTCGTCTCCACGATCTTCATCAAACATATACAAAAAAATAGAATAACATAACAAAGAGGTGAGATCCCTGACATCAATACCAGCGTGGTAGTATAGAAAATGACAGAAAATATACAAATATAATATTAACATATCGAATCATGTGGTCACATCACAAATACTATGTTTGATAACATAATTGTCACATCAATATGCAGAGCAACTATGCATATGTACACAGACCAATTCCTACTCCATGGAGCTAATCATAATTTCAGAGAGAAAGATCAGGAGTACATGTTTGTATATCATCAGCCCCAAATCATGTGCCAAGATATCATATCAAAATGCGCAAAATGGCTTATATAAGACACTCTCAACCAATCACAAAAAGAGTAGCAACTCTGTCAAGATTGTCGGTGCGTTTGCATCGGATACCACGATGCAGAGGTGCTACCATCTGGCCACATATGACATTTTGAGCCCCAATGCCTCCAAGATCAATAACTGATTGTAACTACGCAATTCTCACCGGCACAAAGGTGTAAACTCATCTCCTAGGCAACTTGCCTTTACTAATAAAGTTTACACACTTTTTAATGCATGATGTATGATCCAAATACACATACAAATATCATTATCACTGTTTTTCACAAACACACGCCATCACTTGCCGGTATCACTTTTCAACACAACTGAGCTCACCACAACAATCCGACAGCAAGCTGCTGTTATTTCCAATTGCATAAACATTTTATCGCATTTTCACAATCGAGTAACATTTTTCTTACATTTTCAAATCGCGCAAGTACTTTCCAATGTTTTTGCAATTGCAGAAATATTTTTAAATATTTTCTAAATCGCGTAGAGATTTTTAAATACTTTCTCAATCACGTAGCGATTTTAAATCATTTTATCAATCGCGTAACTTAAAAATTATTATTTTTTTAATATTTTTCATTTGCGTAAAATATTTCTTAGCTTTCTAAACTAATTGGCCTTATTTACAATATTTTCTCACTAAAAATCTTTTAAGTAGTATTTTCTACTATTACCCACAAAATTACACTTCTTTGGTTTAATTATATATTATAGCTTGAAATTTTCTAATGCGCTTCAAAACCCAAAGGGTGAGCTATACATAAGTAAATTTCAAGTTTTAAATTTTATTTCTCATCATAACCTGATTACACTAACTTAATTCTAACAATTAGTTCACTTTCTTTTTATCTCTAAGAACCCATTAAATTGAGTTCTTGTTAATTAATTACCTAAGTCTACACTTAGGAAAATAATTTTGGATCTAGAATATCAAATCTTGGCATGTTGGCCAAAAATCCATTTGTGCTTCATAAATGATATTTATTTATTTTCTATCTCATTATTATTTGTAAAAACCTTTAATCCAATTTCTTGTCATTAAATCACTTAATCCATAATTAGTAAAATAATTTAGAACATTTTTCTCCAAAACCTAATGTTGAGGCCGTGAGCCTCTAGGGTTCTTTGGAACCTTCATACACTTCCTCATCATGTAAATCACATCCTACTTTATACAATAATCAACATGCTTTCATAATCGCATATTCAAACATATTATCAAAGCTATAAAGCATACTAATCAAAACCATCACAAATAATGAAAGTGTAAACAATCAAGTGAATAAATCCTTATTGATTTTTCACCACAAACAATTCCATTTCCTCACCACCAGCACATGGTTGATGAGGTTAATCTCCTTCTTACCTCAAGGAAGACAAAAACACTTCTTGTTTGGCCTCCTATGGATTTCGTGAATGACCCCAAGAAAATCCTAACAAACTTAAACCAAACCAAAGTCACAAACAAAGCTTGAAAATAAGAAACCGTGGATCAATCATGGTTTAGAAACTCAAGAATCAAACTTAGGAATAAGGAACAATAATTTTACCTTGTAGAGTAGAAAACCCTAGCTTGATTTCAAGGTTGTAAATGGAAGAAGTAGGTTAAGTTCACAGCATAAAAAGTTCTTAGGATAGTGTTTAGGTCTAGAAAATGAGATTGGATGAAATTGTAGAAGCTTGGATGGTGTTCTTTGGGTGGTTGGCCGACAGCTTCTCAAAAGGAAAGAATGGAGTTTTTGTTGAGTTAGGAAGAAAGAGAATAGAGAGAAAAGGCTTAAGTCACAAAGTGTGATAGAAATGAAATGGAAATATCCAATTTCTCTAAGTGCTTGCAATGGAGTGCTTCACAAAGAGAGTAAGAAACTTAGCTAACAAGTTTGTGAATAGCACATGGCTTAGGTCATTAGTTGGTCACACTTTGGTCACTCTAATTTTTATTGGTTAAATCTTAAGAGTCATGCAAGTGAGTCATGCACTCTAGAAGGCACAAGAACACTTCTTAGCCATGTAGCTTAATGGAGTAAGCTAACCAAGTTTTGATTCATTTTGTTTCCAAATATACTTAGATTTATTAGTTAGTTCATCTAGTTTTATGACTAAGTTTTCAAGTCATTTTTGTTGACTAATTTCCATTAGTTTACATTAAGATTCAAGCCTTCTAATTGGCTCACAAGAATGTGAGTCAACAAAGACTTTTCCAAGTCTATTGTCTAATGGATAAAAGTTACAGGATCTATTACCCAATGGGCAGAAGCTACTGCTCACAAGTCAGTAGGTATTGTAACACCCCAAAATTTGCTTGTTTTATTATAAATAGTCATTTTATAATATTTGTGATTTTTGGTGATTTTTTTTTGTATTTTTTTGAGAACGTGGAATATTTTAATATTATTCCTTGTTTTGCATGCACACTAAGCGGAGTCGGGGAAATGAGATATTTTTTTCGAGGACCTTGATCTGTGAAAATATCGACGGGGGATCTTACTAAACTTGAGGCTGGACATGGTTTACTAAATTTTATATTTTTCAAGATTTTTATCTGATAAATAAAAATTGTTGTGTATTTTATTATCTGTTGGACAATTAACACTAACTTCTGTTAACTGTAACAATTGTCCATTGGATAATAGCTTGTAGTAGAAATCTTATCTTATTCAAAGAAAATTCACTTTATGTCAAATCAAATCACCTTTAATTCAAAAAGTAATGTATTTTAATCAAAGCTTCTCATGGAAGCTTTGACCAAAAATGACCAAAATGTCCAAAACTTGCAAGAGAAGCCAATTTTTCCCTCTTCTTCTCTCTTGTTTCCACGGCAAAGGCAACCTTAGGGGGATCCAAAGTTGTTTCTCATTTTATTACCTTTATTTCTAATTTCAATATTCCAAGACACTTTGTCTTTCTTCTTTTTCTCTCTTCTTCCATTTTCTCTCTTCTTCTTCCTCTCTTCCTCTCCACAGTTGCAGCCCCTCCATGTGACCACCTCCATTTGCTTGCTTCACTACCACCATTTCTACACTTCTCTTCTTATTCTAAACCTTTTCTCTTTAGTGATTCTCTTCCAAATCTGTCATCTTCTTCACTTTTTTTCAAGAACAAAGCTTGAAGCTTTTGAGGGTTTGGTGGAGCTTTGGACGAAAATCACAAGGACCAACAAGGGGTGGATTTTCGTGTTCTTCCTTTAGGTAAGAGGGAGATTTACTCACTTCAACCTTTATTGGTGGTGAGGGAACTTTTGAGTGGTTGTTGATGGAAGAATCCATAATGGATTGCTCACTTTGTATGCTTGCTTTTAATATTTTGTGTATATTTGGTTTATATGAAAATGTTGGTTGTTTTGAATGTCTTGATGATGTTGGATTGCTTGGATTGGATGAATGGAAAAATATAGGGTTTCCTATCCTTTGGTAAGGTCACGGTTTTGGACTATAATTTTGGAGGTTTGAGTTTGATTTTTGTATGAAATAAAACTTAGGTAATTATGTATTAAAGGATTGATGCATGTAGTGGAAAAATTGGGTTTTGATGCTCTTGGGAGGCTCACAGCCTCTAAGGGGTTTTTGGGGTTCAAGTGGTGCTTTTGTGCATCCTTGTGATTTAAGCAATTTAGAGATATGAAATCAACAATGTGATGGAAGAAAAATGGTTGGATTTTGTCTTTGAGAGGCCATGGCCTCAAGGGTCTATTTGACCTAGACTTATGTAATTAATCAAGACTAAGGTAATTAGAAATTTTGGATTCATAAAATGAAATTTTGGTTTGTGTTGAACCTTATAAATGTATGTTGTTATTTGAGAATTGATTATATGCTATTGTGAGTCCATGTGTGGGACCAAAGACTTGTTGATGTCTAATTTAATCAAATTATGGTATGTTTCATGAGAAGTATATTATTGATGAATATACATGATATGCATTGAGTCATCATGCATTTGTGAAAGTCTGTTGGACTTTATTGTCAAGGCGGTGCATGCCTAGGAGATTGAATTACACCTTAGTGCGGATGCGAGTAGACTAAGTGTAGGTCATATTGTTGGCCTTGGGGGCGTCGGGGTACAGGTGTCTTACAATAGACAGTGGTAGCTCTACTGGGGCCGTGGGATAGACCGATGCAAACACACCGACGATCCGGACTGAGACACTATCCTATATCGCGATCTTGTTGAGAGTGTCATGTATAAGTCATTGTTGTGCAAAATATTATTTTTCTGATAAGCACTTTATTTATGGGCTAACGAGATACTAACATGACTCCCTGATCATTCTCTCCGAATGTTTATATCTCACATCTTTGTTGTATTACTCTGTGTTATGCTTATGTTTGGATAAAGACTGTGAAGAGAGTGAGTTGAATCCGCTTAGTGTAGTTTGGGATCGACTTTTGTCTCTTTGCGATGGCATCTAGACAAGCTTTCTTCAGTTGCTTGTGGATACAATTCCATGGAGGCTTGGAAGCCTGACATTCCGACCGTGATGCAGAGCATTTTATGTACATAGGGGATGTGACCCTAATTTGGAGTGGTAATTATCCTGGAGCTACTACGAGCATTTTTCCTACTTTTATGCATGTAGAGTTCCCTATACCTATTGGGGAGTTGTGGAATGATCGCCACCTCTTTCTTAGAGAGGTTCGGTCATGTCACATATTCAAGTTCCTATGCATCATGACGTGACTCAAGGGGGAAGTTCATCTATTGGAAATCTAGAGGAGGATCAAGTGCAGGACCCTTCTCTTCAGGTGTTTGACTTTGGGAGAGGTCGAACTTTTATATGGTAGTTACTCTATGTAAACTTAAGTTTAATATTGTTGTTATTACTTTTATACATAGATTGTGGAAATGTAACCTTATTTTAAACTAATGTTGTATTTTGGATGCGAGTAAATATAAATATATCTCATATCGAGGCTCGTATTTTCAATATATGCACAATGATTAAATTTTTAAGACTTGTGGATTGAGCTGTAGCACGTCTAGATTTAGTGACTGTGGCATAATGACGATTGTGATGTGGTTATTAAATCAAGAGGTGTTACAGGTATTGTCCAATGGATAACAAAATATGAAGAATTTTTATTAAACAGATAAATTCTAAAAATCAAAAGATTGAGAACTGTGTCTCTCAGATTCGGGTTTAGTAAGCTCCCCCGGCTCCAAATAAATCGTCAAAGATTTTCTCCAACCCAAAATTTTTTATTTTCTCGGCTCAGAGAAAATCACACACAAAGATCAAAAACAGTCACAGAACAGTCAAAATAAATTTACAGTGCACAATGTAACATCCCGAGAAAACATGTTAAGCTTGTATATAGTCTCAGATGTAAGTAGCTCTCAACCCATGAAGACTTTGTTTTGATGATAACAAACTTGAAGACGTTGCAAGTTCAAGTGCAAGACTTTTAGAACTAGCGTTAGGACCTAAATCAATATGTCAAGGTACAATATGATTCACACAAATGCTCCATAACCTATCTTTCAAAAAGAACTTGAAAAGCCAAATTGCTTTAAAAGCAAAAAGAAAAGAGAAGCTTCAAAAATGGTTTTTGGTTTCCCAAAGAACTTTTATTAAAGTGCCAAAAATCATATAAAAACACTTGAAATCCTATGGCACTGCTTCACTATTGACTAAACAAGTTTTACATAGCTTATTCGAATAAAAGTTGTTTTATTCAAATAACAAAAGTCAGGTGAAAGCAAAAATTCAAACGAAACTAGGTTTATTCAAATAAGACTTATCTTATTCGAATAACAAAAGTCAGGGAAGCCAAGTCTGTAAACTGATCAAGATTTATTCAAATAAACCCTGTTTTATTTGAATAAACCTTTAAAGAAAATTTAGGCACTTCAGTATTCGAATGAGTTATTCGAATAAACCCTATTTTATTTGAATAACATGTATTTCCAGAAAACTATTTTAAGTGACTTATTCGAATAACGGTCTCCAGCAAGCTTTTCCTCTAAATGCCATTTAAAGCTTTATTCGAATAACCATCGTGTTATTCAAATAACGAGATTTCCAGAAACAGGGTGCAATAGACATAATGAGGCATTTAATGCTTCTCAACCACCCCCAATAACTCTATTTCTCAATGGGCTTTAAATGCAAGGTTGTTGGGCATTGATGGGCTTAGAGAAACATTCTGAAAAACCTTGTTTGAACATCAATACGAGTTTTACATATTCTCTTCATATTTCTCCTTGTTTTTGAGCTAAAGTGTGAATCATAAAAAACTTATAAGCTTTAATTTGTTTATCTGCTCTTTGAGAGAGTTTCAATCCATTCAATCATTGTGTAATCTGTAGTGAGTGTAACATCCCGAAAATTTATAATTTCCAGATAAATGATCATTTTTCAATATTTGGGATTTTCTGGAATTTTTCTGGATTTTTCTGAGAACGCGGAATATTTTAATATTATTCCTCGTTTTACGTGTACACTGGGCTAGGAATTGCTAAGACCAGGTGTAACACTCCGAAATTGATTTTTCCACCATGAATAGTCATTTTCCAATATTTGTGATTTATGGGAATTCTTTCGAATTTTTCTAAAAACGACGAATATTTTAATATATTCCTCGTTCGCGTAAAACTCGAGCAGAGTCGTGAAAACGATCAGTAGTGCTTCAAAAATTGGAAAATTATATGACGGATAGTCGTTTTATAATATTTGCAATTTTTGAGAATTTTCTGGAATTTTCCTAACCGTCGAATATTTTAATATATTCCTCGTTTTGCGTCTTGTGGCACGAGTAATCGGGGAAACGCGATGTATTCTCTCGAGAACCTTGGACTATGGATAAGTCGACGGGGATCTTACTAAACCCGAGGCTTGACACGTTTACGAGGTTTCGCAAATTTTAGGAAATCTTTTGATACAATTAAATCAAGATAAAAAAATTCATCTGTCGATTAATTAAATACGACTTATTAATCCGTAACTATTATCTAATGGATAATAGTGTGTAATAAAAATACTATCACCTTATCCTAATGCTATTTACATTATATTTAATTTACTCACTTTAATTCAAATTTAAGTGTATTTTAATCAAAGCTTCCTTAACAAGCTTTGACCCAAGCTTTGACCCAAGTGTGTGGCTTCCAAAGGAAGCCAAATTTCCCACTCATTTCTCTCCCTCTCACTTACGTATCTGCAGCCTCAAAGAGGAGTAAAGAGTTGAATAATTATCCAAGTAAATCATTAACTCATTTTCACCCAAAACACATTTTCTTCTTCATTTACGTATCCTTCTTCTTCCTTTCTTCTTCTAATATTTCTTTTCTCCTCTTCCTACACCATACGTCCAGCCACCCCAATGAAATCCCAAACCTTCATAAAAATTTAAACCACTCACATTTCCTTAATCTCCTACTCCTCCTCTTCATCTTTTGTGCTTGGAGTTTTCAAGAAAGCTTCCATCTTCAACCACTTCTCAAGCCTTGAAGGTGAGCTCCCATGGCTGAAAAATTCCAGCCTTCCCTTCCATTTTCGTTTCTGTTTTTCCTTGGTTTAATGGCCATTTTCTTCTTCTTTTACACATCATTTCATTGTTCTAACTTGGACCAAATTTTCTAGGGTTTTTGAGCTTCAAATCCGAAAATCAAGGGTGATTCTTGGAGTTTTCTTGGTTCATCAACTTGGTAAGAGGAAGATTAATCCTCCTCAACCTCTTTAGCAACTAGGAATCTTGTATTTAATTTTTGGAAGAAGAACCACATGGTGGTTGTTCTTGAAATTGCTTGAAATTTGATTTCTTGAATGTGATTTTAATTTAGCTTTGAGTAGTTGATTGAGTGGTTGATTGGTTATGTAATTTTGTGATTGAAATCCATGCATGAATGCTGAAAATTTCTGGTTGCTGGACCCTTGGAGTGCCACGGTTTTTGGCTTGTTCTTGGGGCTGTTTTTATGCTGAAAATTGAGTGGAAGTGAAGCTTAATTTTTGATCAATGCATGGCTAATTTAATCAAGTAGTTAAGGTTGATTTAAATGGATAAAATTCTGGTTGTTGGAACCTTGAGTGAGTCACGGTTTTGGCTCTGTTTTTGGGGCTGTTTTGGGGCTGGAAAATGGAGTGAATTGATGCTTAAATTTTGATCAATGTAAGGTTAATTAAATCAAGTAGTTAAGGGAGATTAAAGTGCTGAAAATTCTGGTTGCAGGACCATCACATGTGCCACGGTTTGGCTCTGTTTTGGGGCTGTTTTGGGGCTGGAAAATGGAGTGAATTGATGCTTAATTTTTGATCAATGCAAGGCTAATTAAATCAAGTAGTTAAGGGTGATTTAAGTGGACAAAATTCTGGTTGTTGGACCTTGGTGAGTGCCACGGTTTTGGGGCTGTTTTGAGGGCAGAATTTTGGTTGTCATTGTGTCAAGAATAATGCTAGGTAAATTAAGTAAAGGAAGACTAAATTAGTGAGAAGAAAATTGTGATCTAAGACTCTCTTGAGTGCCACGGTTTTGAGGGCTTGAATGAGGGAAAAGATTAACAAATTTGAGATATCAAGACTTGAGTTAATCAAGCAATTAAAAATGTAGATTGATAATAGGAAACTTGCAACAATAATTTTCATAATGGATTGTGGTTAAGACTTAGGAAATAAGCTAAGTTGGAAGGTAATTATAAGAATCAAATAACTTGAATCAAAGGACAAGTAAGTGAACCAATGAGATAATTTTCATAAGACTTGGAGGTTTTAGAAATCCATAATGGACCTAAAATGTGTTCCTTGAATTATAAATTGATATTACGTTGATATTGGGTTCTCTTTGGATGCAATTATGCTTATTGTACCCTCTTGATCAAATGTGGTATGTTATGCCATTGTATGAACTGTGGATTATGCTTATTGCACCCTCTTGATCAAACGTGGTGTGTTATGCCATTGTATGAATTGTGAATCATACATGTTCATGCATAGAGTGTTATGCATTGTGAATGTCCGTGTGGACTGTTGTAAGGCCAAGTTGCCTAGGAGATTGAACACACCTTTGTGCGGGTGCGAATAGACAAGTGTGGGTCGTGTGATGACCTCGGGGCGTCGGGGTGCGGGTCCTCCACATGGGCATGGGCAGCTAGAGCTCCTCTGCACCGTGGGGCAAACCGATGCAAACACACCGACGATCCGGACTTGACACTGTCCTATGTCGTGATCGAGCGCGGACTGTCAGTGCAATGCCATGATCGTGCACGTGGAAATTATTGATGAATAGCACATTGGCCTCGGCAGCCGAGTCACTGACACGTCTCCTGATCTTTCTCTCCGACCGTTTGAGTCTAGCTCCATGGAGTAGGAAATTGAATGTTGTGTCCATGCATCATGGAATATTCTGGCATCTGAGAATTATTGTTTACCTGATATTTAACTGTCTGAATTTAATTGCCTGGATATTATGAATTGTTCATTACCTTTATTAATGTTTGCCTGACTGGTTATCTGTTTAAAAGCTTATTTATTGCTTCTACGTGCTACGTGGGCGTTATGCGCCGTTCGGTTCTTGGTTCTTGTATTGGTATTGATGGTAGGATATCTTACCTCTTTCGTGTTTTTCTATATTTTTGTATTTCTGTTTTATGTTTATAATGATAAAAGATCATGAGGAAGATAAAGAGGATCACACCTTGGTTGATTGGATTGGGCGTTTGGACAAGGTTTCTTCGGCTACGTACGAGTGCGATTGCGTGGAGGCATTGATGCCCGACTTGTTGACCGGGACTCGGCGTCGTCTGTGTATATGGGGTTGCGGCTTTGTCTCGCTAGTAGTACCTATCCTGGGTCACTACTTTTCCCCTTTTAGTGTTTTATTCCCGTTGTATTTTATTGGACTCTGTAATTGTTATGTTCTATGTCACCAATGATTTGTGTAAATTGACTGTATATATATGTATAAGAGATATGATTTTATTTCAGTGGTTGTATCATGGCTTGAATATATTTATATTTCATTCGAGGCTCATATTTTCTACCTATGCAAATTGTGAAAAAGGAAAAAAAAAAAATATAGACTCTTGAGAATTTTATTTACTGTTATCATGACTGTGACACACTTGGATTTAGTAACTGTGGTGTAATGACGATTATGCTCCGGTTGCTACACCAAGGGGTGTTACATTAGGTGGTATCAGAGCAGTTCATCCTGTTGAGCCGGGGTATGGACTTGCTATGTTTAGGCACATTAGAAATTGGTCTGTTGTGCACTTCCTTGTCTCTTGATTGAGATGATGGGAAAGGAATGCATGACTTGCTATAGGTTGAATGCTGATAGCTACTGTTATACAGTTGCATGATATTGAGGACTGGCCTACTCAATATATAATGTTCTGTGTGTACAGGAAACTATGACTTCGCCTAGGCGTACTACGTTAGGAAAATAGGAAATTTTTGTAAGAAGATCGAAAGGTTTTGGAAAAACCGATCTTACTGGAGAAAGAAATAGTTGGTGTAAACTAGATTCGAGAAGCGGTTTGGGAGTTGACGGCTTACGAGGGACTACGCTGTAGAAAGCGAGAATGAAGGAGCTCGAGCTAGAGATCGTTAGAATTCATGAATTGACTTGTCATGTTTGAATTATGTGATTTTGTGTGTTTGGTTTCCGAAGAGAAATAATGGTGTTTGAAATAATTATGTTTGTTTTGATATGTATGTTTTGTCCGACTTCGAAGAAAGTCAATGGCTCGTGACGGACGTATGCGTGTAAACGCGGGACAAGACAATAGAAGTATGGCCGCGATGAGAGAAGAAAGGCAAATGGTAGCTGAGATGACAACTTACCAGGATCAGAGGATCACGCAACAACGAGAGTTGGAAGTTGAGGTTCGAGAATCTGTTGGAGGAAAGTCGACTTTGGGGCAAACGTGGACTACCTAGATTCCAAAGGAGGAATAATAGAAAAGTTAACCAGTTTAAGCGAAAACCTGCGCACGGGTATCGGGAGACAACAACAACAACCAATTCCTGGACAAAGTACTAGTGGCGGTGTATCTAGTCAGATCCCGACATCTTCGCCAAGATGTATGAAATGCGGAAAGGAGCACTTCACGAGGGAGTGTAAGATCAAAGGGATAATCTGTTTTAAATGTGGAAAGCCTGGACACGTCTCTCGCAACTGCGACCAAGCAAAGGCAAATTCTTCAGTCAGTGCTGTAAAGGCTGTAGAACCACAAGCGGAAGCCAGAACTTATACCCTGGGAGGTGCTGAGACTTCAAAATTTGGAGATCTAAACCGTGGAAGTTATGCCTCAAATGACGATCCCGTAATCGTGCTGTATAATTCTGGGGGTAACCCTTCCTTTTACCATTTGTAACCGTACGGATCATTTGGATTCATCTGTGTCTTTCTTATCTTTGACTTAAGTTACTTCTATTTCTGTTACTAAGACTTGCCGTTGACATCTAAGTTGTGTAATCTATCCTACTTCTACTAAAGACCGAGTCTTTTGTTAACCTATCTTGCTTGCCTTAAATCATATCTGTTCGAATTCATGATTTTAGAGATTGATCAGTCATTTCCTGATTATTATCTGCTAGGTCGTTCCGATAAAAACCTTAGCGATTTTTGAGACTAAGACTTTTGGATTCGTAACGGCTGACAAAAGTCTAAGCTTGTGGGGGAAAGAAATCTAAGGATACGTGTTACCTTTTATAGAGGACAAAAGAAAAGGGAACATGACTGTCACCATTGTAGTCAATAAGTTTCTCGTGATAAACTACAGTGCTGTCAGTTAAGGAAAAGAATGGAACATTTCAGTGAGGTTAGCACCATCGTCAAACGAACGAGACCATGATCAAGGGTGAGTATCCTCGGAGAAAGATGTACGTCCTGGTCATCATTAAGTTCACGGGAGATTGAGAATGTCCCCGAAATGATTTCGAATGCGCTATAGGCATTGTGGGTGCCTCGTGATGCCGTTCGGAATAACAAATCCTCTTGTCGTATTCATGAGTGACATGAATTGTATCTTTTGTCCTTACCCAGAACATAATTATCATTGTCATTAATGATGACATTCTGATCTATTCTCAAAAATGTGGAGATACACGTTGGACATCTCGGCATGGTTTTCCTGACTTTAAAGGAGAGAGAGTAAATGCCAAAGTATCAGAGTACGGATTCTTAATTGAGAAGGTTCAGTTTTGGATCATGAAGTTCCAAATCGTTGTGGATTCCCAAGAGATTGAAGCAGTTCTTCAAAAGGAAAGATCGGAGACCGTAAAAGAGACACATAGCTGGTGGAATTAGCTAGTTTTATCGAAGGAGGCACATAGGTTGAAAGAGTATCAATGGATCCTCCAAGATAGCCGGATGTTTTGCTCAGTTTACGAGAAGAGAATCAAAACTTCTATGGACTAACGCATGTGAAGAAAGATTTTAAAGGTCGAGGAGACATTTGAATGCTTGTCAGATTTGGTTCTACCTAATCCCAGAGAACTATTTAGAGAATTTTATGCTTCACATTAAAATCTAGGATATGTGTTCATGCAAGGTTGGGAAAGTTGTGACTTACACCTCAAGGTAGTTGAGGACACATTGGGAATTGCCTAACTCACAGTTTGGTGCTAGCTGTAGTTAAAATTTCTCTGAGAATATGGAGACACTTGCTACGATCAACGCCTTTAGCAATCACAAGGACCTGAAGTATCTATTTGATAACAAGGGGCTGAACATGAGACAGGAAAGGTAATTAGAGTTTTTGAAGAAGTATGACGCCTAGTTTCAGTGTCGTCCTGTCTGGGTCACTAATAAACCCATTCCAAAATTCTTTGGACTATATCAAATTTCGTTTCGGGTTTGGTTCAATAGCTTGTCGACAGATTCTGTCATCCTTTCTTTCTAAATCTCCATGATATCTTCCATATGTCACGTTCGCGAAAGTATGTCACCGATCCAGCCATGTCATCAAGCTAAACCCGGTGCAATTCAGAGAGAGTCTGATCTATGAGAAACTTCTCGCGAAGATTGAAAATAGAAGAATAAAGCAACACAAAGATATAGAGATCGGGTTGGTAAGGGTGATCTGAATTGACGTAACTAGAGACACGATCTGAGGGTAAGAAAATAAGATAAGGAAACACGTTAATGTTTAATCTAAGGGATGAAAATTTCGAGGACGAAATTTCTATTTGAAGGGGAGTGTTGTAACATCCCGAAAATTTATAATTTCCAGATAAATGATCATTTTTCAATATTTGGGATTTTCTGGAATTTTTCTGGATTTTTCTGAGAACGCGGAATATTTTAATATTATTCCTCGTTTTACGTGTACACTGGGCTAGGAATTGCTAAGACCAGTGTAACACTCCGGAAATTGATTTTTCCACCATGAATAGTCATTTTCCAATATTTGTGATTTATGGGAATTCTTTCAGAATTTTTCGGAAACGACGAATATTTTAATATATTCCTCGTTCTGCGTAAAACTCGAGCAGAGTCGTGAAAACGACTGTAGTGCTTCAAAAATTGGAAAATTATATGACGGATAGTCGTTTTATAATATTTGCAATTTTTGAGAATTTTCTGGGAATTTTCCGGAACCGTCGAATATTTTAATATATTCCTCGTTTTGCGTCTTGTATTGCGCCGAGCGAAATCGGGGAAACGCGATGTATTCTCGAGAACCTTGGACTATGGATAAGTCGACGGGGATCTTACTAAACCCGAGGCTTGACACGGTTCTGAGGTTTCGCAAATTTTAGGAAATCTTTACTTGATACAATTAAATCAAGACTGTGAAAAATTCATCTGTCGGATTAATTAAATACTTGACTGTCAATCAGTAACTATTATCTAATGGATAATAGTGTGTAATAAAAATACTATCACCTTATCCTAATGCTATTTACATTATATTTAATTTACTCACTTTAATTCAAATTTAAGTGTATTTTAATCAAAGCTTCCTTAACAAGCTTTGACCCAAGCTTTGACCCAAGTGTGTGCTTCCAAAGGAAGCCAAATTTCCCACTCATTTCTCTCCCTCTCACTTACGTATCTGCAGCCTCAAAGAGGAGTAAAGAGTTGAATAATTATCCAAGTAAATCATTAACTCATTTTCACCCAAAACACATTTTCTTCTTCATTTACGTATCCTTCTTCTTCCTTTCTTCTTCTAATATTTCTTTTCTCCTCTTCCTACACCATACGTCCAGCCACCCCAATGAAATCCCAAACCTTCATAAAAATTTAAACCACTCACATTTCCTTAATCTCCTACTCCTCCTCTTCATCTTTTGTGCTTGGAGTTTTCAAGAAAGCTTCCATCTTCAACCACTTCTCAAGCCTTGAAGGTGAGCTCCCATGGCTGAAAAATTCCAGCCTTCCCCTTCCATTTTCGTTTCTGTTTTTCCTTGGTTTAATGGCCATTTTCTTCTTCTTTTACACATCATTTCATTGTTCTAACTTGGACCAAATTTTCTAGGGTTTTTGAGCTTCAAATCCGAAAATCAAGGGTGATTCTTGGAGTTTTCTTGGTTCATCAACTTGGTAAGAGGAAGATTAATCCTCCTCAACCTCTTTAGCAACTAGGAATCTTGTATTTAATTTTTGGAAGAAGAACCACATGGTGGTTGTTCTTGAAATTGCTTGAAATTTGATTTCTTGAATGTGATTTTAATTTAGCTTTGAGTAGTTGATTGAGTGGTTGATTGGTTATGTAATTTTGTGATTGAAATCCATGCATGAATGCTGAAAATTTCTGGTTGCTGGACCCTTGGAGTGCCACGGTTTTTGGCTTGTTCTTGGGGCTGTTTTTATGCTGAAAATTGAGTGGAAGTGAAGCTTAATTTTTGATCAATGCATGGCTAATTTAATCAAGTAGTTAAGGTTGATTTAAATGGATAAAATTCTGGTTGTTGGAACCTTGAGTGAGTCACGGTTTTGGCTCTGTTTTTGGGGCTGTTTTGGGGCTGGAAAATGGAGTGAATTGATGCTTAAATTTTGATCAATGTAAGGTTAATTAAATCAAGTAGTTAAGGGAGATTAAAGTGCTGAAAATTCTGGTTGCAGGACCATCACATGTGCCACGGTTTGGCTCTGTTTTGGGGCTGTTTTGGGGCTGGAAAATGGAGTGAATTGATGCTTAATTTTTGATCAATGCAAGGCTAATTAAATCATAGTTAAGGGTGATTTAAGTGGACAAAATTCTGGTTGTTGGACCTTGGTGAGTGCCATGGTTTTGGGGCTGTTTTGAGGGCAGAATTTTGGTTGTCATTGTGTCAAGAATAATGCTAGGTAAATTAAGTAAAGGAAGACTAAATTAGTGAGAAGAAAATTGTGATCTAAGACTCTCTTGAGTGCCACGGTTTTGAGGGCTTGAATGAGGGAAAAGATTAACAAATTTGAGATATCAAGACTTGAGTTAATCAAGCAATTAAAAATGTAGATTGATAATAGGAAACTTGCAACAATAATTTTCATAATGGATTGTGGTTAAGACTTAGGAAATAAGCTAAGTTGGAAGGTAATTATAAGAATCAAATAACTTGAATCAAAGGACAAGTAAGTGAACCAATGAGATAATTTTCATAAGACTTGGAGGTTTTAGAAATCCATAATGGACCTAAAATGTGTTCCTTGAATTATAAATTGATATTACGTTGATATTGGGTTCTCTTTGGATGCAATTATGCTTATTGTACCCTCTTGATCAAATGTGGTATGTTATGCCATTGTATGAACTGTGGATTATGCTTATTGCACCCTCTTGATCAAACGTGGTGTGTTATGCCATTGTATGAATTGTGAATCATACATGTTCATGCATAGAGTGTTATGCATTGTGAATGTCCGTGTGGACTGTTGTAAGGCCAAGTTGCCTAGGAGATTGAACACACCTTTGTGCGGGTGCGAATAGACAAGTGTGGGTCGTGTGATGACCTCGGGGCGTCGGGGTGCGGGTCCTCCACATGGGCAGGCTAGAGCTCCTCTGCACCGTGGGGCAAACCGATGCAAACACACCGACGATCCGGACTTGACACTGTCCTATGTCGTGATCGAGCGCGGACTGTCAGTGCAATGCCATGATCGTGCACGTGGAAATTATTGATGAATAGCACATTGGCCTCGGCAGCCGAGTCACTGACACGTCTCCTGATCTTTCTCTCCGACCGTTTGAGTCTAGCTCCATGGAGTAGGAAATTGAATGTTGTGTCCATGCATCATGGAATATTCTGGCATCTGAGAATTATTGTTTACCTGATATTTAACTGTCTGAATTTAATTGCCTGGATATTATGAATTGTTCATTACCTTTATTAATGTTTGCCTGACTGGTTATCTGTTTAAAAGCTTATTTATTGCTTCTACGTGCTACGTGGGCGTTATGCGCCGTTCGGTTCTTGGTTGCTGTATTGGTATTGATGGTAGGATATCTTACCTCTTTCTGTGTTTTCTATATTTTTGTATTTCTGTTTTATGTTTATAATGATAAAAGATCATGAGGAAGATAAAGAGGGATCACACCTTGGTTGATTGGATTGGGCGTTTGGACAAGGTTTCTTCGGCTACGTACGAGTGCAGTTGCGTGGAGGCATTGATGCCTGACTTGTTGACTGGGACTCCGAGCGTCGTCTGTGTATATGGGGTTGCGGCTTTGTCTGCTAGTAGTACCTATCCCTGGGTCACTACTTTTCCCCCTTTTAGTGTTTTATTCCCGCTGTATTTTATTGGACTCTGTAATTGTTATGTTCTATGTCACCAATGATTTGTGTAAATTGTTTGTATATATATGTATAAGAGATATGATTTTATTTCAGTGGTTGTATCATGGCTTGAATATATTTATATTTCATTCGAGGCTCATATTTTCTACCTATGCAAATTGTGAAAAAGGAAAAAAAAAAAAATATAGACTCTTGAGAATTTTATTTACTGTTATCATGACTGTGACACACTTGGATTTAGTAACTGTGGTGTAATGACGATTATGCTCCGGTTGCTACACCAAGGGGTGTTACAGTGAGGGTGAGGTATCCCTCAAAGGATTATAAGGGTGAGGTATCCCAAGGTGTGTTGAGTGCTCCATCTTGTAAAGATTGTCAAGCACCTGTTTGAAGCTTGAAGATATAGTGAAAATCTCGGGTGTTTACTTAAGGACTAGACGTAGACCGCAAGTGGATTAGTGGTTGAACCAGGATAAAGCTTTGGGTTTGTCTTCCTAAACTCATCTCATTTACTTTGTGTACTGTTTTGTTGGTTACCTTGCATTCTATCTTACTTGTGTGATTTACTTCTACGTGTAAGCCCGCTATTCTCTCTATTCATTCAATTCTATCAAACAATTGCTTCAACGAAAATTGAGAATCAATTGTTTTGCGAAAGAATTACGAACTTGTTTTACAAACTCAATTCACCCCCCAAACTCAATTCACCCCCCTCTTGAGTATTGAAGCCACTTGGTAACATCAGAGGTACTATTATACTTGTATAACACATCAATTAAGTTTTATGACAAATTGAGTTCGTTTAGGCACTTAGTTACAAACTAGAAGTTGAAAAATAGCCTAAAATGACTCAAATAATAGCATAAATTGCTAAGTTGAAGGAAACAGGTATGGATAACTTGTTTCTAGGTCACAAATGAGTTAAGTAAGGTGTAGTTAAAATTTGAGAACAATCGGAGTCAGTTTAGTATTTTTAGGCATACTGGTTGTACTTTTAATATCAGATTGATCCCTAGTAGATATGGAAAAATAGAATAAAAGTAAAATAAAAATTTAGATAAATCTTATGATTTATTCTAAAGTTGTTGGAAGTTGAAAAGCTTGAATTAGCATAATTTAGGTGTTCTTAGCAGATATAAGTTTCAGTATAGAAACTTAAGTTAATATTTTCCCATAATTCCCTCCATGTCCCTACCCCTCATATTTTTTTTCTTCTCACAACAGAGAGAGGTAACAAAGTACAAAAAAGAAAATAAAGAAGGGAGAAACGAAGGGGGAGAAGAGGGAAACAGAGAAAGAAGAAAGAAGAAGAATGAGGAAAGGAAGAGCAAGATCAAGAGGATCAAGCTTCAAGATCGTCATCTTCTTCAAGAGGTAAGGGGTTTCTATTCATCATTCTTCTCTTTGATTTTTTCATTAAGGGAGGTTTAGGACTTTGAATGGAAATAGGGGTTTGGAGAGCCAAATCCATGTTTTTAGCTTGATTCTTGTTTCCAAGAATTAAGTTAGGATAGTTTAAGCTTGATGAGTGTCAGATGACCATTATTAGCTTAATCCAACTATTTTGGTTCATGTGGAGGAATGGAAATGGTTTGGAAAAGATGAGAATTTGATTGTGATTAATAGATTTTTTATCATAATCTAAGTTTATTGAGTTGAGTTTAGTGTTTGATGATCTTTATATGATTAGAAACCAAGTTAGGAGTGAGAAACCCTTTGAATGGGTGGATTTTGATGGCTCTCAGATTGATTTCTGCATAATTATGCAGAAAACATGTTTGTCCTAGCAAGCCGCACCCTCAGGGCTGCAGAGCCGCAACCTCCAAGCCTCAGAAGACCAAAAAACACACTCCAAGCCTCTGGAAGCTGCGATATCATTCATGGAAGCCACGACACACCCTGAAAATCAGAACAGGGAAATTCTAAACAGCTTGCAACATTTGTTGCATAACTCTAGCTGTAGATATTAGACTAACCTCATTCTAGTGGCATTTAAAAGCTAAGACATAAGGCTTACTGTGGTAAAAATTTCAGAATTTTTGAGCCAACCAATCAATACCAGTTTCTATTTGAATCCAAGGTAGATTCTGTAAAAAAAAGCATTCTGGCAACCTGTAAACCAGATTACATAATTTCTCACTCCGATGTCATATTGACAAAGGACCAGTGGCATTTTGAATCTAAGATGTAAGGCTTCTTGCTTGTAAAATTTCAGAATTTTTTCACTTGTAGTTTATTCCCAGTTTCAATTTAAAGTCAAGTCAAAATTGGATAAATCAAAGAATGCCCTATTTTGGTCTCTACAAAATGTCACATAGCTTTGGCTACACTTACCCAAATGAAGCAAGGTTTATGGCATTGGAAATATGTGAGAGAAAGTTATATGCTCATAAAATTTTAGAATTTTTAAAGTTATGATGCATATTTGGTGCAACATTAAAAATCAACCTTTTTAGGCAAGATTTGAGGTGTTTTGGGTATGGTTTGAGCCATATGAACACTAGTAACTCTTTTAATTGTTAGAATTGTGCGCCATAGTGCCTAGTTGGAAATAATTGAATACCATAAGGCTTAGTTGGCAAGAGTTGAGCGCCATAAGGCCTAATTGGCAAGAGTTGAGTGCCATAAGGCCTAGTTGGCAAGAGTTGTGCACCATAGCGCCTAGTTGGCAATAGTTGAATGTCATAGCGCCCAGTTGAAAATAGTTGAATGCCATAGTGCCTAGTTGGCAAGAGTTAAGTGTCATAGGGTCTTGTTGGCAATAGTTGAGTGTCATAGGACCTAGTTGGCAAGAGTTTGGTCCTTTATTTAAAAAGGATTAGTTATCTAAGTAGTGAACATTGTCGGGCAAGCTTAGTAAAATGGTGACACCAGAGTGTTTCATGAAAGGATTAGTTATCTAAGAAGTGAACATTGACGGACAAGCCTAGTAAAGTGGTGACATTGGAGTGGCTCGTGAAAGAAGTAGTTATTTAAGTAGTGAACATTGCTGGGCAAGCCTAGTAAAATGGTGACACCGGAGTGTTTCATGAAAGGATTAGTTATCTAAGTAATGAACATTATTGGCCAAGTCTAGTAAAATGGTGACACCAGAGTGTTTCATGAAATGATTAGTTATCCAAAACTAAGTCAAGGATGTCAGATCCAAGACTAAGCTAAGGATTAGTTATCCGATGCTAAGCCAAGGATGTCAGGTCCAAGGCGAAGCTAAGGATTAGTTATCCAAAGCTAGGCCCAGGATGTCAGGTCCAAGGCTAAGTTAAGGATTAGTATATTCAGACTAAGAATAAGTAGGCTTCATGCCAAAGAACGGGATACAATTCCTAAGTATACTTAAGTTTCATATATTTAGTTTTAATACCACGGAATATATGTATTACTGAGAATTTTTATATTCTCACCCCTTTATGTTTCATGGTTAGCAGGTAAATACCCTATGAGAGGGTAAGAAGATGAAGATAGCAGAAGATTAGAAGACTTTAGTTTTAGATTTTCAATTTAAAGCTTATGCATTAATTTATATTTGCTTTGAAAGTGTAAAAGTTTATATATATAACTTTAGTTATAGCTCTTCATAATGATATATTTAAATGTTATGGGTTAGTTGATGATTAAGTTAGAAGTAGCTGAACTGATACTGTTTATCCAGGTATATGCTAGATATACTAGGGTACAGATATTAGGTTGTTACATTATAGTATCAAAGCAGTTCATCCTGTGAGCCGGGGTATGGACTGACTAAGCATAATCAAGATTAGAGTTTTTCGCTAAGTGTTATGTATTTTTTTATCTCATTTTGAGATATGCAGATGGGATTGCATGACTAGCCTTAGGTATGAGTGCTATTGGTGACTGTATTTCAGTTATATGTTATTGAGCCTAGCTAACTCAATATGTATTGTACTGAATGTATAGGAGCTAATGGCAACTACCAGGCAAACCTATGAGATTAGGAGTCTGATAAAGGAGAAGTTAACTAGAACTCTTAGAGAAATGGTTACTGTTTGAGAAAGCAGATTGTCATTAGTAGAAGATATATAGAGCAGCTAGAAGAAGGACTCGCTTAATAAGTTGTGAGAGACGATGAGGAACTTATGAGAGATAAGTATTTCTTAAAATTCAAAAAAGTTACTCCTTTGTTTTTCATGGGACAGGCTAGTTCAGTCATAGTCGAAAGATGACTTCATGTGATGGAAGAGATCTTTGAGGCCATGGCGTGCGCTGATGAACAGAAGATGACCTTGCTTCATAAGAGTTAGTAGGAAAAGCCGAAAGCTGATAAGTTGAAGCGGAGAGGTTGCTAGAGATGGTTGGTACTCGAACCACCTGAGAGGTGTGTAGAGTTACTTTCCTAGATAAGTATTATTCCCTTAAGTTATAGAAAGTAGAGGAATTGGAATTCCTAAAGTTGGAGTAAAGGGATATTACTGAAGATTAGTATGCAAGCTAAAGAGTAGGTTAAGGACTTCTTTGTTCTAGTCAGTGAGTGTAGAGCTAGAGAAGTAGAGAATCTTAGAGCCATAACGGAACAAGGGTTAGAGAGTTTCCTAAAGTAGGAAGAGATTAGATATTAAGATCAGGGAGGGTGCCTCTTGGTCTCAATAGTTATCAGGAAAAAGGAACACTGGTTCAAGTGGTAGCTTGGAGAATGATAAGCATAAGTAGAATGCTTTTGAGATGAGCAACCTTAAAGAAGGAGGTAAATCAGACTCCAAGGTACCAAAATACGCAAGCAGAATATAAATCAGAGTCACAATGAAGGCGACGAAATCTTCCAACTTGGTATAAGGTAAGAGCACATGTAAAGAGAAATCTTTTAAGGTGTGTATAAGAAGAGTATGAATTTACTTTGTAAGTCATGTTAGTTTATTTTGTGAATCTAGTTTGCTTACCTAGTTGGAATGGTTTAGTTACTAAGAGAGACAAGTGATGTTAAGTTCTTGTTTAGTTTAAGGGTGAGACTATGCTCATGTTAGGCAGTCAAACAAAGGAATTATCAAGACTAAATGTCTTTGTCTAGAAAAGATGATCAAGAAGTTCAGTTGAGAGAAGCCATGGATTTTCTCAAGAGATGGTTCCTTTAATAGTTAAAGTTGAACCATAGCAAGATTAGAATATAATTCCTATTTATGGTAAAGATGTGAGTAAAACACTTTACCTAAGGCATGTAAGTGAAAGCAAGTAAATCTTGCCAAGCTTGGTAGAAGAGTGAGGCAAACACTCTACCAAAGACAAAGTAGTGAGTTAAGCTCACCCAAAGTAATAAAACGAGATAAGCCCTTTGACTTTACAAAAGAGTGAGAAAAGGCACTTCGCCAAGTATAGTTAATTTAAGAGTTAGTTGTTTTAGAACCAAGAATGAAAAGATAATATCTTTAAGAGTTTTCCAAGATTATGAAAGGGCATAAAAAGTATGTCAAGGATAGATTTGGAAACTCTTAGAGAGTAGTAGTGGCGTATCAAGTTAGCCAAAAGTCAGTTTTGGACTACAAGTGGTACAAGTTTAAGGATTATGTAATTTCTCAAAAGATGAAAATTAAAGAACCCTAGCAAAGTTTAAGTAGAAGTACAATGGGAAGAATAACCATTGTAACCTAGAGCAGAGAGTTCAGCAGTGGATTTTCTCAGTTAGTACTATCCTAATTAGATTAGCTAAGAAAGATAGTGCTTAGTAATGGACTCTAAAGTATAAGTATGGTTTCTAGTAGTTAAAGAGAAGGTGGAACATGATGTTAGTATTGATAATTCTAGATTCCCATGAGAACTTTGAAGTAATCAGTTATACTTCAAAAATAGTAGTGGGGTTTATTCAGATGCAAAAGAGGTAAGCAGATACCTACGCATCAAGGCAGTTAAATCTGCAAGAGAAGGACTACCCTAGGTATGATTTGGAAATTACCCATAATAGTGATTACCTTACAGTTTTGGAAACAATACTCATAAGGAGTCTAGCTTGAGATATTCAATGATCATGATAGCCTAAGGATGCTTATTGATCAGAGGAAGTTGAACATGAGGCAACATAGATTGATGGATAAAGTTTTTCAAGGTTTATAACCTTGAGTTATGATAGCATTTGGGTAAGGCCAGAGTAGTGGTCGATGCACTAGGTAGGAGAGTCCTACAAGTGTCCTAGATGATAGCCCAAGAGAGAGTGACATTCTTGAAGAGTTTCGAGAATTTGAGTCTAGTAATGACTATGATTCCAGATAGTCTCACAGTGAGCAAGGTGGACATAGTAAAAGGCCTAAGAACTTATATTTCTTTGAAGCTCAGAAGAAGAATGAAGCTCTAAGAGACAAGAGTGAGCAAGACTTCTAAGGAACCATAGAAGATCTTGGTTATGACCAATGAGGAAATGGCAAAAGTTTAGAGACAAACTTTGCATTCCTAGAGGGTCAAAAACCAAGGAAGGGATCCCAGAGAAGGCTCACAAGAGAAAGAATACCATTTATCTAGAGGCTACTAAGGTTCTTCAAGAGTTAAGGAAGATGTTTTGGTAGCCTAGTCTGTTAAAGAACATGACAAAATATGTTAAGTTGCAAGTAAGGGCAGAAAGGGTAAGTAATCTACCTACCTTTTGCCAAGCAAAGTTAGCCTTTTTCTAAAAAGATAGTTTAGCTACTTTTGAAGAAAATAGTCTAGATGCATGGAGTCCCATATAATATAGTATCGAAGAGAGATTCTAAGTTCACAGCTAGTTATTGGGAAGCCTTGTATAAGTAGTTTAAAGTTAAGCTCAGTTTTAGTACAGATTACCATCCACAAGTAGAGGAATCGAATCTTTTGAGGTAAGTCGATTTCCTTTAGAGAAAGTGTGGTTAAGGAAAATCTAGTATTTAAAAGGACTACATAGTAGTTAGAAAGTCCATATTAAGGAAGTTTATTCCAGTTGTTTACATGAGGTGAACAATTTTGAGGACAAAAGTTTAAAAAGGAAGGGAGAATGTAACATCCCGAGAAAACATGTTAGGCTTGTATATGGTCTCAGAGGTACTATTATACTTGTATAACATGTCAGTTAAGTTTTGTGACAAACTGAGTTCGTTTATGCACTTAGTTGCAAACCAGAAATTGAAAAGTAGCCTAAAATGACTCAAATAATAACATAAACTGCTAAGTTGAAGGAAACAAGTATGGATAACTTGTTTCTAGGTCACAAATAAGTTAAGTAAGGTGCAGTTAAAATTTGGGAACAATCAAAGTCAGTTTGGTATTTTTAGGCATACTGGTTATTCTTTTAATATCGGATTGATCCCTAGCAGATATGAAAAAATAAAATAAAGGTAAAACAACAATTTAGATGAATCCTATGATTTATTCTAAAGTTGTTGGAAGGTAGAAAACATGAATTAGCATAATTTGGGTGTGGTTAATATCGGATTTGGGAACAATCAGAGTCAGTTTGATATTTTTAGGAATACTAGTTGTGCTTTTAATATCGGATTGACCCCTAACAGATATGAAAAAATAGAATAAAGGTAAAACAACAATTTAGATGAATCCTATGGTTTATTCTAAAGTTGTTAGAAGCTAGAAAACTTGAATTAGCATCATTCGGGTGTCCTTAGCAGATATAAGTTTCAGCATAGAAACTTAAGTTAATCTTTTTTCAAAATTCCCTCCATGTCTCTACCCCTCATATTTTTTCTCTTCTCATGGTAGCGAGAAGTAACAACGAACAGAAAAGAAAAGAAAGAAGGGAGAAACGAAGGGGGAGAAGAGGGAAACGGAGAAACAAGAAAGAAGAAGAATGAGGAGAGGAAGAGCAAGATCAAGAGGATAAGGCTTCAAGATCTTCATCTTGTTCAAGAGGTAAGAGGTTTCTATTCATCATTCTTCTCTTTAATTTTTCATTGAGGGAGGTTGGGGACTTTGAATGGAAATAGGTGATTGGAGAGCCAAATCCATGTTCTTAACTTGATTCTTGTTTCCAAGAATTAAGTTAGGATAGTTTAAGCTTGATGAATGTTAGATGACCATTATTAGCTTAATCCAACCATTTTGGTTCATGATGGAGGAATGGAAATGGTTTGGAAAAAATGAGAATTTGATTGTGATTAATAGATTTTTTATCATAATATAAGTTTATTGAGTTGAGTTTAGTGTTTGATGATCTTTATATGATTAGAAACCAGGTTAGGAGTGAAAAACCCTCTGAATGGGTGGATTTTGGTGGCTCTCGGATTGATTTCTACATAATTATGCAGAAAACATGTTTGTCCTAGTAAGTCACACCCCCAAAGCTACAGAGTTGCAGCCTCCAAGCCTCAGAAGACCAAAAAACGCACTCCAAGCCTCTGGAAGTCACAGTATTATTCATGGAAGCCGCGACACACCCTGAAAATTAGAACAGGAAAATTCTAAACAGCCTGCAGTGTTTGTTGCATAACTTTGGCTGTAAATATCAGATTGACCTCATTCTAGTGGAATTTTAAAGCTAAGACATAAGGCTTAATGTAGTAAAAATTTCAGAATTTTTGAACAAGCCAATCACTACCAGTTTCTGTTTGAATCCAAGGCAGATTCGGTAGAAAAAGGCATTCTGGCAGCCAGTAAATCAAATTGCATAATTTCTTGCTCTGATGTCATATTGACATGGGACTAGTGGCATTTTGAAGCTAATATGTAAGGCTTTTTGTTTGTAAAGTTTTATAATTTTTTCACTTGTAGTTTGTTCCATGTTTCAATTTAAAGTCAAGTCAAAATTGGGTAAATTAATTAATGCCTTATTTTGGCCTCTTCAAAATGTCACATAACTTTGGTTACACTTAGCCAAATGAAGCAAGGTTTATGGCATTGGAAAGATATGAGAGAAAGCTATACGCTCATAAAATTTTAGAATTTCTGAAGTTATGATGCACATTTGGTGCAATCTTGAAAATCAGTCTTTTTAGGCAAGATTTGAGGTATTTTGGGTATGATTTGAGCCCTATGAACACCAGTAACTCATTTAATAGTTAGAGTTGTGCGCCATAGTGCCTAATTGGCAATAATTGAATACCATAAGGCCTAGTTGGCAAGATTTGAGTGCCATAAGGCCTAGTTGGCAAGAGTTGTGCGCTATAGCACCTAGTTGGCAATAGTTGACTGCCATAGCGCCCAGTTGACAATAGTTGAATGCCATAGTACCTAGTTGAAAAGAGTTAAGTGCCATAGGGTCTTGTTGGCAATAGTTGAGCGCCATAGGACCTAGTTGGCAAGAGTTTGGTCCGTTATTTAAAAAGGATTAGTTATCTAAGTAGTGAACATTGCCGGGCAAGCCTAGTAAAATGGTGACACCGGAGTGTTTCATGAAAGGATTAGTTATCTAAGTAGTGAACATTGCCAGACAAGCCTAGTAAATGGGTGACAACGGAGTGGCTCATGAAAGAATTAGTTATCTAAGTAGTGAACATTGCCGAGCAAGCCTAGTTAAATGATGACACCAAAGTGTTTCATGAAAGGTTTAGTTATCTAAGTAGTAAACATTGCCGGGCAAGCCTAGTAAAGTGGTGACACCGGAGTGGCTCAAGAAAGGATTAGTCATCTAAGTAGTGACCATTGTCGGGCAAGCCTAGTAAAGTGATGACACCAGAGTGTTTCATGAAAGGATTAGTTATCCAAAACTAAGTCAAGGATGTCAGATCCAAGACTAAGCTAAGGATCAGTTATCTGATGCTAAGCTAAGGATGTCAGGTCTAAGACGAAGCTAAGGATTAGTTGTCCAAAGCTAGGCCCAGGATGTCAGGTCTAAGGCTAAGCTAAGGATTAGTATATTTAGACTAAGAATAAGTTGGCTTAATTCCAAAGAACGGAATACAATTCCTAAGTATATTTAAGTTTCATATATTTAGTTTTAATACCATGGAATATATGTATTACTGAGAACTTTTATATTCTCACCCCTTTTATGTTTCATGGTTAGTAGGCAAAGACCCTATGAGAGGGTAAGAAGATGAAGATAGCAGAAGATTAGAAGAGTTTAGTTTTAGATTTTCAATTTGAAGCTTATGTATTAATTTATATTTGCTTTGAAAGTGTAAAAGTTTATATGTATAACTTTAGTTATGGCTCTCCATTATGATTTATTTAAATGTTATAGATTAGTTGATGATTAAGTAGAAGTAGCAAAACTGATACTGTTTATCCAGGTATATGCTAGATATACTAGGGTACATATATTAGGTTGTTACACACAGAAATCACAAAATAGTAAAATCAGGCATTACTAAGAAATAGCAAATTTCGGGGTGTTACAACTATCGCTCCCAATAAAATAACCCATACTCCAACCAGTATAACCCTGGATGAAGAAAATATCCTAATTTCTCTTAGAAAGATAATTAAGGAGCCTCCTCCTCAGCACCTAGAGCTGAGCGACCTTATAATCCTCCTGGATTCCCCTCACAACCCAGACAGTCGATTCAAGACAAGAAACCATCTCTTGAAGATATGTTCATATAGTTAATAGTAAAAATTAATTCCTTCATGACTAAGACGGAAGCTCACTTGGCTAAGAATGACTCTGTGATACAGAGCCAGTCAGCTTCTATGAGGGCTTTGGAAACTTAAGTAGGGCAGTTAGCAAATACAATCAATAACAGGCCCCCAGGCACTTTCCTAAGTGATACAATTAATAATTCGAAGGGTGCT
Organism: Ormosia emarginata; assembly: GCA_029884605.1. Lineage (NCBI taxonomy): Eukaryota > Viridiplantae > Streptophyta > Magnoliopsida > Fabales > Fabaceae > Ormosia > Ormosia emarginata. Next base: position 28,548,860 of record JAQQTP010000079.1, on the reverse strand, counting down.
TCAAATTAGCATTGCAAGCCATCTCACTGAGAAGTGAGAAGGATATTGAAGGTAATCCCAAAACAAAGTTATTGGAAGAAGAGGTTGAAGTTGGTAAAGACCAGGAGATGTTGAGTGAAGAGAGCCAGAAGAATGAAGAAGTTATCCATAAGAAGGTGGAAGATAAAAAAGGTAAAGAGAAGGCCAATAACAAGAAGGTAGAGAATAGGCCATATATACATTCTTTACCTTTTCCAAGCAGGCAAATTAAACATAAGATGGATGAGCAGTTTAAATTTTTTTTGGAAGTTTTCAAGAAACTTCACATCAACATCCCTTTTGTTGAAGCTTTAAAACAGATGCCCAGTTACGTCAAGTTCATGAAGGACATTCTTTCAAAGAAACGTAAGCTGGGCGAGTTTGAAATAGTATCATTATGTGAAGAATGTAGTGCTATCCTATAGCAAAAGCTTCCTCCAAAGTTGAAGGATCTAGGAAGCTTTACAATCCCTTGCGCCATAGGAAAGAATTTCTTAGGCCAGGTATTTTATGATATGAGGGCAAACATTAATCTCATGCCCCTATCCATATTCCAGAAGTTAGGTTTGGGGGAATGCAAGCCCATATCTGTAACCCTCCAGCTAGCTGATTGTTCATATATGTATCGAAAGGGAATTGTGGAGGATGTCCTTGTGAAAGTGGACAAGTTCATATTCCCTACGGACTTTGTTATCCTGGATATGGAAGAGGATCAAAAGGTGCCATTGATCCTAGGTAGACCATTCCTAGCCATGGGGAGAACACTCATAGACGTCCAAAAAGGTGAACTGACTATGAGGGTTCAAGATTAAGAGTTAACTTTTAACATCTTTAAAGCAATTAAGTTTCCTCAAGATTATGAAAAGTGTTCCTACATAGGTTTATTGGATAATATCATTAATGATGCATTCCAAGCCAATAATCCTAAAGACTCCCTTGCTTTGGCATTGACTTCATCAATTAAGGATGATGAAGATTCTAGGAATGATGTATCAGATTTCATTAAGTGCCTTGATGTGGTTCCTAGGCAATATTGGTCCCCCAAGTTTAAAATTTTGGAGTTTGATGCAACTAAAGAGGCAAGTAAGCCTTCCATTGAGGAACCTCCAAGGCTTGAACTAAAGCCTCTGCCTAACCATTTGTAATATGCTTATTTGGGAGCAACCTCCACCTTGCCAGTAATCATATCATCATCCCTCTCAAATAATCAAGAGGAGAAACTTCTCTGTATGCTTAGGAAATACAAGCATGTTATCGGATGGACTATTGCTAATATTCAAGGCATTAGACCCTCCATATTTATGCACAAGATCTTGTTAGAGGACAATCAGAGTAGTGTTGTGGAACACCAAAAGAGGCTGAATCTAATTATGAAAGAAGTGGTGAAGAAAGAGATAATCAAGTGGCTGGATGTAGATATAATTTATCCTATTTCTGATAGCCCTTAGGTATCCCCAATTCAATGTGATCCCAAGAAGGGTGGCATGACGGTAGTCACCAATGAAAATAATGAGCTCATTCCCTCTCGAAAAGTTACAGGTTGGAGGGTATGTATGGACTACCGCAAACTGAATAAGGCCACTCGAAAAAACCATTTCCCACTTCTTTTCATAGACCAAATGTTGGATCAATTAGCAAGAAAGGCCTATTACTGCTTCTTAGATGGTTATTCTGGATATAACTAAATTGCCATAGCACCTGAGGACCAAGAAAAGACAACTTTTGCTTGTCCCTATAGTACATTTGCTTTCAGGAGGATGCCCTTTGGGCTATGCAATGCTTCAGCAACCTTTCAACACTATATGATGGCCATCTTCATGGATATGATTGAGCATGACCTAGAAGTCTTTATGGATGACTTTTCAGTATTTAGAGATATATATGAGAGTTGTTTGCTGATTCTGTCATCTGTGCTAAAAAGGTGTGAAGAGACCAACCTCATCCTGAATTGAGGAAAATGTCACTTTATGGTACAAGAAGGCATAGTTCTTGGCCATAAGGTTTCTATAAAAAGGATGGAGGTGGATAAGGCAAAGATTTATGTGATTGACAAGCTTTCTCTGCCTAACTCAGTAAAAGGAATCTGCAGTTTTCTTGGCCATGCAGGTTTCTATCAGAGGTTTATTACAGACTTTTCAAAGATAGCCAAGCCTCTTTGTAGCCTGTTGGAGAAAGACATCTAGTTTACCTTTGGTGTTTCATGCTAGGTTGCATTTGAGGAGTTGAAGAAGAAACTGGTCTCAGCACCAATAGTCATCACTACAGATTGTGATTTACCTTTCGAACTCATACGCGATGCTAGCGACTATGTTGTAGGCGCAGTGTTAAGGCGGAGAAAGAAGAAAGGTATTTTGCTCTATTTATTATGCAAACAAAACACTTAATGACTCACAATTAAACTACACCATAAAAAAAAAGAGTTGTTGGCCATTGTATTTGCGTTTGATAAGTTCAGGTCCTATATGGTAGGTACGAAGGTGATAGTGTATACAGATCACTCCGTAATAAAGTACTTAGTGAGCAAGAAGGACGCTAAACCATAGTTGATTTGGTGGGTCCTGCTTTTACAAGAGTTTGATCTGGAGATCCGTGATAAGAAAAGTGTTGAGAATCAAGTTGTAGATCACTTTTCTAGAGTTGAGAATGAAGGATATCAAGTTGAACTGCTCACAATTAGAGATACATTTCCAGACGAGCAACTTTTTGTGACCACCACTCAATCATGCCCATGGTATGCTGACATGGTGAATTATATTGTGGGTGGTGTGTTGCCAACTGATCTAACTTCTCATCAGAAGAAGAAATTCTTGTATGATGCCAGACATTATATTTGGGATGAACCATTCTTATTCAAATAGTGCCCTGATCAAATGCTAAGGAGATGTGTACCTATGGAGGAAGTGGAACAGATCCTTAACCAATGCCATATTTCTCCATATGGTGGACATTATAGTGGTGAGAAGACAGCTGCAAAAGTGTTCCAATCTGGCTTTTATTGGCCATCTCTCTTTAAGGATGCACATTTTTATGTGCATAGGTGTGAGCGATGTCAAAAGTCAGGGAATACCTCAAGAAGGAATGAGATGCCCCTAAATTCCATTTTAGAAGTTGAGGTCTTTGATATTTGGGGCATAGATTTCATGGGCCCCTTCATTCCCTCATATGGAAATCTGTATATTCTTGTGGCAGTGGACTACATATCCAAATGGGTAGAAGCAAGTGCATTTCCTGCCAATGATTCTAAGGAAGTGGTAGTCTTCATAAAAAAACACATCTTCACTCGTTTCGAAACACCTAGGGCCATTATAAGTGATGGAAGGTCCCACTTTTGCAACAAGTTCTTTGAAGCTCTTCTCGCCAAGTATAGGGTAACCCATAGGATTGTCACTACTTATCACCCGTAGACAAGTGGGTAGGTAGATGTGTCCAATCGAGAGATTAAGCGAATTTTAGAGAAGACAGCGTGTCCATCTAGAAAGGATTAGTCAAAAAGACTGGACGACACATTATGGGCTTATAAGACTGCCTATAAAAGCCCCATTAGTATGTCCTCATATAAGCTGATATTTGGGAAGGCATGTCACCTATTGGTTAAGCTTGAACATAATGCATATTGGGCAATCAAGCAACTGAACTTCAATTTATAAGCTGCTAGGGAGAAGAGATTATTGCAACTCAACCAACTTCATGAATTTAGGCATCAAGCATATGAGAATGCAAACTTGTATAAGGAGAAGGTGAAATTCTGGCATGGCAAGAAGATTGTGCAAAAGAGATTCGAAGTAGGTCAACAAGTTCTCCTTTACAACTATAGGCTTAAATTATTTCCTGGGAAGGCTAAATCTAGGTGGTCGGGGCCCTTTGTGATAATGAAAATGTTCCCTCATGGAGTTGTGGAGATTGCTCCACCAGATGGTTCATCAAGCTTTAAGGTTAATGGCCAATGCCTAAAACCTTATTATGGAGGAGAGATTCAAAGGGGGAAGACCTTCCTCACTTTGACAGCTCCAACTTGAGGTCTGCAAAGTTCTGTTGGGACTATAAATAAGGCTCTTTCTGGAAGGGAACCCAATTAATATGTTGATTTTGTTGTTTGATTAGGTTTTTGTTTTACAAACTGTGTTTTAACCCTTTGAGCAAGTTTTGTAGGTGATGGAGGTTGGAAAGCTGCAAAAATAGCTGCAGAATGCAAAATTCTACAGAATTCTACAGGTTAACCTCTCACGTTGCGGTGCCCATAGTGCATCAGCCAAAATCCAAAGAGCAGGGCACCACGGCATGACACACTACAAAGCCACGACATACAAGGTTTTTTTTAAATAATAAATAAATAATAATTAATTAATTAAATATGAATAAATATTGAAATTCTGTGGCAATTAATGCATGTTGCGAAGTTACAAATCACACACCGCAGCGCGCTGTAGCCTTAGGGTTTAAGTGTCATGGTGTTTAGTTATTCTTTTCCCATTTTTATCTAATTTCTCTATTTCTATGAGATTCCCTGCCTTGTTCTTTTTGATTTCCTGCCTCCCCATGTATTAATCTTCATTTATGTTATCTCTCTAATTAGGTATGTACAACTTAACTTAGTTTATTTTGACATTTTGTTGCTATTTTATGGTGTTTTATTAGTTCTGTTGTTTTTGTGTGTTTACGCCGTGGTGTTCCATATTAGAGCCATGACGTGCTGCTTAAACTAGGAAGAATACCGCAACATGACCATGCAATGCCGCAACGTTGTACTAAATCATCATGAATGTCGTGGCGTGATCATCTAACGCTGCAATGGTGTGTTTAAATTTTGATGAATGCCGCAATGTCAGTATTGAATGCCATAGTGTGTGTACTAATATGTTTGAATGTCACGATGTAGGATAGAACGCTGCGACATGTGGTCTCAATTTTTATAGAATTGATAGCTTTCCATGCCTATTTTATATTAATGTTCAATTCTAACAATTTGTCTTTTGACAGGTACATAACCTCAACTCTGGGTCCTAAATGCTTGCGGGGAGAGAGTAGTCGTGGCCACAAGGAGCCTTCTCCCCTTCCAACTTAATAGGATAGGAGCAAATTCATTTCTGCTCCTACTGCTCAAAAGTATACGGTGTTGGTTAGTAAACCACTCATCATGGAGCGTGGATTCTCATTCTCCCGGGGTATTCATAAAGACATTGAGGGGCTCCTCAACCATCTTAACTAGAGCCAGTTTGCTTAGCACCCGTAGCCTGGTGCAGTTCTTTCGATTGTTTGTGAGTTTTATACAAATGCAACCTTTGCACCCGAGGGCAATTCTATTATACGAGTTCGGGGGAGGAATGTCTCCTATAGCATGGTGTCTATTCGAACCGTTCTTGCTTTACCTAAGCCCCCTAAGATCTGTGACTACGCTGCTTTTAGCCAGTGGGAGCCAGAGGAGGGCATTGACCTCAGCACAGTCACTGCCCGAATGTACAAAGCAGAGTCTCAGCCTATTCTCTGGACTCTGAGTGTCCAAACCAATAGGCCACAGTTCTTTACCATATCCCATTTGACACTTGAGGCCCGGGTGTGATATCACATTACTAGCACCCGTATCTTGCCTTTTAGAAACTTATCTGAGGTGACACATGATTGGGCCATTTTTGTTTACTGCATCATGGAGCGCCAATCGATAGATGTCGCCCAGATCATCTTTGATTAGATTAATGTGTTTAAATTTTGATGAATGTCGCAATGTCAATATTGAATGCCAAAGCATGTGTACTAATATGTTTGAATGTCGTGACATGTGGTCTCAATTTTTGCAGAATTGATAGCTTTCCTTGCCTATTTTATATTAGTGTTCAATTCTAACAATTTGTCTTTTGACAGGTACATGACCTCAACTTTAGGTCCTAAATGCTTGCGGGGAAAGAGCAGTGATGGCCAAAGGGAGCCTTCTCCCCCTCCAGCTTAGTACGATAGGAGCAAATTCATTTCCGCTCTTGCTACTCAAAAGTATACAATGTTAGTTACTAAACCACTCATCATGGAGCGTGGATTCTCATTCTCCCAGAGTATTCATAGAGACATTGAGGGGCTCCTCAACCATCTTAACTAGAGCCAGTTTGCTCAGCACTCGTAGCCCGGTGCAGTTCTTCCGATCATTTGCGAGTTTTATGTGATTCAAGCCTTTGTACCTGAGGGCAATTCTATTGTACGAGTTCGGGGGAGGAATGTATCCTATAGCATGGTGTCTATTCAAACCGTTCTTGATCTACCTAAGTCCCCTAAGATCTGTGACTATGCTGCTTTTAGCCAGTGGGAGCCAGAGGAGGGCATTGACCTCAGCACAGTCACTGCTCGAATTTGCGAAGTAGAGTCTCAGTTTGTTCTCTAGACTCTGAGTGTCCAAACCAACTGGCCATGGTGCTTATTAGATCCCATTTGACACCTGAGGCCCGGGTATGATATCACCTTATCAGCACTCGTATCATGCCTTCCGGCAACCTATATGAGGTGACACGTGATCGGGCCATTTTTATTTATTGCATCATGGAGCGTCGATTGATAGATGTCGCCTAGATCATCTTTGATCATATTAGGCAGTGCATACGAGAGCCGAGGAGCCTCTTCTTTCTATTCCTGATCCACTTGCTCTGCAGCCGGCAACGAGTGCAGTGGGGACTGCATAAGGAGCTTATGGATGTTAAAAAACCCCTCGATGATACATTTATTAAGAGAGTGAGAATAGCAGCAACAACCTCTTAGCCAGCCAGACAGAGATAGGCTCGTGGAGAGCCTAAAGCGGCTCCTCCACCAAATGATTTGCACACTCAGATAGCGCATCTGTCCACTATGCAAACCTATACGATCCAGACTATCCGATGGATGGCAGAGCGATTAAGGCTGCTAATGGACGCCTTCCCGACCCCTGATATCCCACCCGAGGAAATGGCAGTCCCTCCCCCTCAACAGCAGGATCCACACCCGCATCAGGCTCCTCAGGAGGATGATCATGCAGATGACAATGACGAGGACACAGGTGACTAGCCTTATTTCTTACAGGGCACTTTCTTTCATTGTTGTTCATTCTATTTTTGTATAGTGAGACACTGTTTCCCATAGGTTTGGGGGAGGGCAATATAACATGTAAGTTTTTGGGTGTATGATTTAATGTTTAAAAGCATGTTATAATGGTCATAGTATTGTGAGTATTTAGTTTTTTTTTTGTTTTAATGGTCAGAGTACCAAATAAATGCATGTTTTGAATACTTAAGGTTGAATATGTTAAAATGCATCACATTGGGCCAAGTAAATACTAGTTAGTATGATAACATCTAAAGGAACATGTAAATGTAGAAATCCCATTCAAGATACAATTGTCATTCCCTTTTATATGATGGTCAGATGTATGTTACTCTTGTGCACATGATGGTTTGCACGTATGATTAAAGATGTTGGAATACTTTAATGTATATTATGTGCCAATTGCTACTGTGGTGTTGATTGTCCTAGGATATCATTATTTGCAAAGTGCCATCTTTTGAGCAAAACCATATGCAATCAAAAAGTATGTTAACAATCTAGTGGCTTTGTAAATGTGTGATTTAGATCCCACTTGTATGCTTGTGCAACTTTGATCATTATATGAGTGTTGTCTAGAGAAGGTTTATGAATAGTGCATATTGAAGTTTTGATTATCTTTGAAATTATGTTTAAACTCTCTTGAAGCAAAATCAAAGATTATACATGAGTGAGGAAATGATCAGGGCATTGTTTGGACCGAATGAGCCTTAAAAAGCTTACCTTCACATGAGTATATCCATAGATCCCCTTTGAAGCTTGATATATGTTTGGCCTTATATGTTTTTCATCACCTATATATTCCTTACCATGTAACTATCCTAAATACATGTGAAAACATTGTAGTTTCATCTTACCATCATAGTTGTTGAGCGCATAATGTGTTATTTCTTGAAATGAGTCCAGTGATTAGGGGTGTTATGAATGTTCAATATCAAACAAACTTGAAGGAACCATCTTTTGTGAAAGAAAAAGAAAAGTTTTGCATAAGTATAAAAAAGAGGAAAGAGAAAAGACAATAAACAAGCAAAGCAAATTATTGAAACAAGAAAAATCAAAAACAAAAAGGCATTGAATGGTTCTAAAAAGTTCTAATCTTTTAAATTTTTGAGCACCCTGATAATGTCACTTGTAAGCTCAAGTCTTGAAATAATATGTTTATATTTCTTAATGTTTGTATTATATCCATTCCATGTTATTCTTTAACCCATAACCATTGGCCTTACATTATAAGTTGTTGAAGTCAGTTTTGATCCTCATTTATGTATAGTTTACATTAGTGGAGAGAGAGTTAACATACAATCTTGTGGATTATATGATTCTTAAGCATGTATGTTCATAAACTTATCCTAATAAATGTGACTTGATTAGGACAAGTTTAACTTGCATGCTAGTGGGAGATGTGATCTGCATGAGAAGGGGTTTTGGATGTTTACATGTTGATGATTACATATGTGTGAAGTTGATTGTGCGACATTAGCATTCTTTGAGGACTTAATCAATCTTGATACACTAGTTGTGGTTTCTGTAACATTGAGAATTCTTGATAAATGCTGAGTGAATGCTGGAGCATGTGTTGTTAAGCGAGTTTACTTAATCAGACTTTGTTTTGCTCGAGGATTAGCAAAATCCTAGGTTTGGAGGTGTCTTAACTCCATGAAATGGTGTCATTGTGACCATATATCTATGCTTTGTTGATTGCTTAGTCCTTGTTATCAGGCATATTTAGAAGATTTGAAGCTATGTTCACTGAATTCAATTATGACATCTTCCTATATGCTTTCTGAGCAAATTAGTATAGTTCTTCCTATGATTATATGAACTTACTATTGTTATTAATTTGGTGACCTCTCAATTGCAGGAAGGGCTCAAAATAAGTAAAATTGTTAAAGACTTAAAGCTGCATTAGAAGAGAAAGCACTAGGTGAAGTTCAACATTCAACGCCGCGGTGTGGGCAAGTAAGCGTTGCGGCGTGTTGCATCCCCTGTTTCTAGCAGAGACCTACGAAATATGAGCATCACGATGTGAAGAATGAGCATCGTGGCGTGCTGACCTAAATTCAACATGCGCCGCAACGTGAAACAGAAATTTAGAGCCTATAAATACTATTCTATCAAATTCCACAAAGGGAACATTTTTGTTTTTGAAACACAACTGCTAGGATTTATTTGTAACACTAAAAGGAAGGCAAAAGGACCAAAGTTGGAGGTCATATCCTTCCACAAGAAGGATCCAAACATCAAAGACCACCATTATTGAGCTTTCAACCTTCTCTCCTTAGGGTTTATTTGTAACACTAAAGGAAGGCAAAAGGACCAAAGTTGGAGGCCATATCCTTCCACAAGGAGAATCCAAACATCAAAGACCACCATTTTTGAGCTTTTAACCTTCTTTCCTTCATCTTCCTCTCTCTTTTCTTATCATGGCAATGAGTATTTGTGATATATTTTTGTTTGTCAAGAGTGGCTAGGCTGTGTATAGGGATTTCTTTGGATCCTTCTATAAATATTGATGATTTTTGTAACACCCCCCGTAGGGCATCACATTTCCAACTACCAACTTATAATCTGAAAATCAGTTCATAAAAGGTTTGAGTTATAAAATATGGGTTTCAAAATTTCTTTTAGCGGAAACATAAACTTATTGATATTTATAAGTAATACTAAAAAATAGATTTAAACTTATTAAAACTCATATAACAAATACCACTTAATATTTAACAATTATTCAAGAAATATAAAACTAATAGACTCAATTTTAAACAGTAGCAAACCCCATGATGAGTCCTACTCAATAGCACGGTAAAACACTAACGAGAAATAATTAACATACTTATGCCATCTTGTATCCATCTTGATGCATTATATATTTGTTCCTCCTCAAATCTGTACACTGATGAATCCAGAATGGTCACCCCTCAATGTTACCACCGAACTCAAAATATTTGCCTCTAGTCAAGCCTAAGAAACTCGTTCCATCTACTATACAATTTTAACAATACAAGCACAACAAAATAATATAACAAAGAGGTGAGATCACCTACGCTAATACCAACATGGTAGCACAGAGATAACACAAACAGCATATCATACAGATATGTCATACCATAATTACAATTATGCCATCATCATAATATATAAAATAACAATAATTACATTAATGCCATCAACATTATTTATCATGATCATCATCCAATATTCCTCAATTAGAAAAATCTATTCAATATTTTTGATAATGTCCTCCATTATTATTTAAGTATTCAACAGTTCAATTATCATAACCAATACTCAATAATGATGTGTATGTTATGCATGTGCACATAGACTCAATGTCCTACTCTATGGAGCTAATACTCAGTTCGGAGAAATTGATCCGAAAGATCCGTCTGTACCAAAATGCCTCAGACCACGTGCTACAATTCTCATTTGTATTTGCACATCTAACATATACACGATAGTCTTTACTAGATTTTGATTAAGAATAGTGTCTCGGTCAGGATCATCAGTGTGTTGCGTCAGTCTAACCCACGGTACAGAAGAGCTACCAACTGCCCTATAGGCAACCCGCACCCTGATGCCCCCAAGGTCAACAAGTGACTTACACTACGCATATCGCACCCACTCAAAATGTGTACGTCTCTCCTAGGCAATTAGCCATATCCAGTCCATCGGACCTTTTCAATGCATGTTCAATGCACCAATGCCAATCATAGGCAAAATTCATCATTTTCTCATATAGTGTTCATACACTAATTCATGCATATAAAATGCACCATTCTTAATTCAAATTCACAATTTCATATTCAGGGTCCACACACTGGCCCATTCTCAGTTCAATTTCATAATCTCATAATCAAGGTCCACACACTGACCCAACAGTAATCATACTGTATATTCAATCGCGAAATCATATTATCGCATTTTCATAGTCGCAAAACACTTTTGTCACGTTTTCACAATCGCGCAACATTTCTGTTACGTTTTCAAATCATGTATTGATTTTTTAATGTTTTCTCAATCACGTAAAAATATTTACACATTTCTCAAATTGCGTAGCGATTTTCTACCATTTTCACAATCGCGTAACTTAAAAATCATTCTTTTAAGTCGCGTAAACCATTTTCCATCATTTTCGAAATATTTAAACACTTTCCAAATCGTGTAGAAGTATTTTAACATTTTTCAAATCGCTTGAAAATATTTAAACGTTTTTCAAATCACGTAGCTTAAAAATCACGTTTTCAAGTTACGTAAATCATTTTTCACTATTTTTCAACTTCGTAAAATATTTCTCAACCTTCAAAAATTCCATTTCAACCTTTCTTAAAATAATATGACTCCTCACATTATTTTTCACATTTTCTTACTCAAGAAAATCCTTTTCGCAATATATTCCATAAATTCACCATTTCATTGAATTAAATCAATGTTTCTCACTTTAAAATTACTAACGCTCTCCAAAACCTAAAGGATGAGTTTTATGTTAGTAAATTTTAAATCACCATTATATTCTCCATTTTTCTCAAATCAATTGTAAAATCAATTCTCTTCAAAATAAATTGAGTTTCAAACACTTTCAACCTCTTTTTGTCTTTCATAAATGAAATTCCATCTTTCAAGTAACAAAACATCTTGTTTCCATTTTCTTTAATTCTTGTACTAAAAACACTTTGTTCAAACACTTTGTTTCCACTTTGAAATCATTTTGTTTCATAAAACCAAAACTATTCCAATTTCCTAAAAAAAAACCGTGGTACATGGTTTCAATGACTATCAAATATTTTTCCTTCTAAATCAATTAAGTACCATTCTTGGTTTTACACACAAACAAAACCATTAAAATTTCTTACAAAAAACGTGAGACTCGTGGTCTATAAAATCAATTCATTTGTTCATTTTCATTTTCACTTTCTTTGCAAATCCTTAAAATCATCAACTCATTGCTCTTTTCATTTAAAACTCATGATTAGTAAAATACTTAGAATCTTTTGATTCAAAAACATCCTTCAAAAACCGTGAACACTTATTCTTTGAAAACAATCCCTTTGTTTATTTTCCTTGCTTTTCTAAACATCCAATTTTACCATTCATGAAATATTAATTTGTAAACACCTATTTTGAGGTGTAGAGACCGAAATCCTCATGGTCTTTGGAACCAAAATTATTTTCCTTTCCATCATCAAATCATGGCATACATTTACATATTTCATCATACATACCACAAGCATGCCATAATTAAAACAATAAATCATACTAAGCAAGTAAGCACAAATAAACCATGCAAAGCACATCAAGCATAAGCAAATAATTCAAAACACATAAACACCCATAAATAATTACATAACCATGGATATGAATCCTCACATGGATTCACCATCCATCAAATACCACAACCATCTCTCACCATCATGCTTAGTTGGTGAGATGGATCTCTCTCTTACCTCTTGAAGATCTACAAAAAGCTCCTTGCTTTGCACTTTGATCAAGATCTCCACCAACAAAAGTTTCTTAAACATAAAACAAACACAAAGAAATTGGTATATTAAGCTTGAACTAGTGGAACCATGGATCAAACATGGCTTAGAACTTTAAATATAAGATCTAGAAAAGAATATCAAGAACTTCACCTATTTACCCTTCAAACTTGATCTTAGGAAAAGTACTTGAAGATGAATGATTTAGAGAAAGTCTCCAACATGAAAGTTGCTTAGAATATCATGTAGATTCAAGAAATATGGTTAGATGAAATTTTAGGTGAGTGAAGGGTGGTTGTGGGGGTGGAGGCCAAACCTTAGCTAGAAGAGAAGATGGGAGAGTTGTCTTGTTTTCGCTTCTTGAGAAAGATGATAGAAAAGATGATGAAGTAAGATAGAAATGCATGAAATGAATTTTGGCCCCCCTCCTCCTATGCATTGCCGTAGAGTGAAGAGAGAAAAGAGTGAATTATTTGAGCAAATAATTGGTACTAAATCATTGAGAAATTTACTAAGTGATAGTAATAAACTTGGACCATTGGATCTTCTTCCTCCTTTAATCTTAGCCATTAGATGAAGCTACTAAATGGATGGTCAAGGTCTCTTCTTCTATGTTGCCATCCAAGGGTCACAATTGAAGTCCAAGCCATTATATAAGACCAAATTTCAACCATAGATTAAATCTACATCCAATGGTCATAAATGGTCTTTGCCACTTTATAAGATCAAATCTACACCATTGATTAAATCGATGGTTGATATCAAAGTCTTCCTTATTAAGCTTGTCTAGATTAAATCTCCACCATTGATTAGATCAATGGCGAACATCCAAAGCTTCCTAACTGAGTTTACTCCCACACCATTGATTAAATCAATGATGATTATCCAATGCTTCTTCATTAAGTTTGTTTCTCAACTGTTGATTAAATCAAGATCAAGTCTCCACCGTCGATTAAATCAATGGTGGATATCTAAACCACCAATGTTGACTTAAGCAGTATAATATTTATTTTTCTATCTGCTATAACCCTAAGAATAATATTTTTACTATATCTTTATTGCCCGATAATTAAATACAGTACAAAACATAGTAAAAGAAAATTTTAAAAACTATTTCATAACATTTAATATATTTTGACTAAATCTAATGAACCTAGATATAGGAATTTGGACTTAAGATCATATGTATGGTTGATGCATGTTTGATTTCATTCAATTGCCTTGAATAAGTTGATTAGCTAATAAGATAGACATATACCTATTTGCCATGCATGGCTATTGTTGAGAATTGATCTTAATGAGTGGAATTTACTCTTGATCTCATGGATACATACTGACTAGGTAAATGAAGCATGGTTAAATGACCTAGACATTGACTTTTAACTAAATAAGATTCTCAAGTTAACAAATTTCATATCATGTATGTTGATAAAGAGGTTTGCATAACATCAATTGAAGTATGAGGTAAAGAAGGATTCGCTATTCTCTAATCATCAACTTTAATTCCAATTAGATAGCATTTAAATCATTCCATTAGTTTACACGCACCTCTTTTAAATTGAATGTTCTTAGATAGAAATTATAACACCCTCCGTTGGGAGTTACATTTCAGACTAAACTTTAAAACTGAAAACAAGTAATAAAAGATTTAATATTATATGAGTTTTAAAATTTCTTTTTGCTAATAACATAAACTTACCAAAGATTGCAAACTGAATGATACATATAATATATGTATACAACATGAATTACCAACAGAATAATAATAAATACATAAGACTTACGTACTCAAAGGAAAAAAGTAGCAAACCCCATGATGGGTCCTACTTAAAAGCACAATAACGAACCCAACAAAAACTCAAAGTGCTCTGTATCCAGATGGACACGACATACGTTAGTACCTCCACAAAATTACATCCCATCAAAGCCAAGAAGATCTCAGCTTCATCACCATCATGGTCTTTATAGAGCATAAACATAAAATAGAACAAACAGGACATTACAATAAAGTGGTGAGATCCTCAACATCGCATACCAATATGGTGGTAATGAAACGATAATAACAACAATGTCATTTAATACAGAAACAACAGATATAATCATGATATCAATTAATAGATAATTCAACATATATATATATATATATATATATATATCACAGTAACATGAATACTGACTATGCATATGCATAATAGACAGACCCCTACTCCATGAAGCTAAAACCAATATCAGAGAGAATGATCCAGAAGACATGTCTATATATCGTCAACCTTAATTCAAGTGCTATAATTTTCTCAATGTACGCCTTATGGCTTATACAAGACATTCTATACCAGATCATGAATAAGAATAGTGTCTCGTTGAGATCGTCGGTGTATTTGCATCGAGAACCATGACACAGTAAGCGACCAATTGGCCACTTGTGGAATTACCGCACCCTAACGCCCCCAAGATCATTCATAGATCTTTACTACGCAATTCGCACCTGCACTAAGGTGTAATTCATCTCCTAGTCACAAAACACAATCTATACGACTTTCAATGCGTGATTAATGATTCAATGAATAGATAATTATCAATAACATGATTTTTCATTGAAACAAGCCACCACTGGCCAAAACCATATACTAACATCTCCGGGTCTAGTACGTTGGCTCGACAGCAAACTGTTGTTTTTCACAATCACGAAGCGCTTTTATCGCGTTTTCACAATTGCATATCAATTTTGTTATTTTTTCAAATTGCATAAACATTTTCCAATGTTTTCTTAATCATGTAGCTCAAAAATCATCATTTTGAAATGTGTAAAGTTTTATCACTATTTTTCAATTGCGTAAAAGTTTTATTGATTTTCTAACCTTAATTTTTGAGACTTTCCAAGTTTAATATAAAATTTGAACCTTAATTCTAATTTTTCTTACTAAAACTTCTCTAAGTAACATGTTCTAACATTTTTTTTCAAATTCTGCATTATTTTAATTTAATAAAACCTTTTCTATTACCTTTACTAAAACTTTATTAAATAAAATTCTTTAAGTTTCAAACTTATTTTCTATTATCATGTTCGAAAATCACTTTTGTCCAATGATAAAAATTTTGTTCATTTCCTTTTCCATCTTGTAAATCCTTAATTAAATTCCTTGTCACTTAATCATCTAAGTTTCAAATCAAAACCATATTTTTGCCATAGATACCCTGTTTAGGGGTACATGGTCGTGAGCCATATTGGTCTTTGGAACAAAAAATTATTGCCTTTCCCACATGATTCATAGCATGTAACATATTTCAATCATCATAATTCTACCATAGCAAATTCATACATACTATAAAAATCACAAAATCACATATAGACAATAAGCAACCATAGCAATCACATGCATATTATCAACATCATATCATCACATATAGCTAAACAAGCACAAATCAATCAAAGCCATATAATTACTCGTAGCAAATAAGCACACATATAGCAAGTAAGCATAAACCATTAAATTTACACAACAACGTGAATAAACCCTTATATTGAATTTTCACCAACAAACACAATTTTCATTTCTCAACACCAAGTTTGGTTGATGAGGTTAATCTCCCTCTTATCTTAGATGTTGATAAAAAAAACTCCTTATTGTCTTCTTTAAGTAAACTTCTACCACCAAGTTTGCTCCTTAAAACAAAATAAGCATACAAACATTAACATCTAAGGCTTGAAATAAGATGATCATTGATCAAGATTATGGTCTAGAACTTTGAAAATAAGATTAGAAGTGAATAATCAAGAACTTCACCTAGAAACCCTCAAACTTAGGCTTGAAGAAAAAAGTTGAAGATGGATGAATTTGAAGAAAGTTACAACATCAAAGTGACTCCAAATGATGTCTAGTTTCAAGGTGATTGATTTAAATTAAACAAGGGTGAATGGTGTTTATGGGAGGTGTGGCCGTGAGACACAAAGAGAGAAAATATGATAGAGTTTGGTCTTTTTTTTTTTTTGAAAAAATGATAAGATAAACTTAAGAGATATTATACAACTATTGTTGCCATCCAAGCATGTCCTAGAACCTTCCTTTGGCCGTGAGTCACCTAGTGCAAGGTGTCCAAACTTTTCTTCTAAGCTTCCTTCCCATTGGTTCACAAAGGTGAGTCAAAACTTCTTCATTAAGCTTCCTTCCCATTGGTTTAAAGATGTGAGTCATAGCCACTCTATTGGACTTGCCTTCTAATTGGTCCAACAAGCAAGATGAGTCACAAAGAGAAGCATCTAGAGGAGATGACTAGGCTTATGTCTAGAATCATCCAACTAGATCTTTATTGGAAGCTATTATCCACTAGACAAAGGCTACTGCTAGCAAAACTAATGTTTATTGTCCAATGGATAATAAAACACACTTAGATTTTATTTGTCAGATAAAATCTCAAAAAAGAAAAATTTCAAAAATTGTTTTCGATTTCGGATTTAGTAATCTCTCTTGGCCCTGCATTAACAATCTAAAATTTTTCGACCCTGAAAAATTTCTATTTTTCCGCCCCCACTTCAAACACTTAGAAAGTCCAAAAATAATAATAATATAATCAAAATAAATCAAACAATTCACAAAAATTACAAAAATCATAAAAACCACATATAACTAAAAAGCAACAAATTTCGGGGTGTTGCAAACTCCCCCTCTAAAAAGAATTTTGTCCTCGAAATTCTCTTGCCTTAGAACAAACGCATATATTACTCTTTCATTTTATCTCTTAATCCCCAAGTTGCATCTCCAGATTGGGAGGCTTCTGCTCCATTCATGGTGTGGACTCTCCCTCCTGCTTGAGGTCTTGAAGCACGTACATCACTAATGGAAGGCTCCGTCTTTAGTTATGTACAGTCTCTAGAAATGTGTCTGGGCTTTTCGCACTTGAAACATATTATTCACTTGGTCATACACTCCTTTGTTATGTGATCTCTTCCACACTTCATACATTTTGGTAAGGATGCCACAGTTTGGCTAGATCTACTACCACTAGCACTTCCTCCATATGTCTGTTGTTGTTGTTGATTCCCGGTGGTCATCAATACGGTTCCCTCTAAAATCGATTGATATCATCGTTACTCCCCCTTTAGAACCGAGACGGTCCAAAGTTACAGGGTCTCGTATCGCGAGATTGATCCAACTCTTCAATCCGATGACACTTATCCAACAAAACTGGGAATTGCTCTATCCCCAAAGGTAATACTGCTCGCTTCAAATCATGCCTCAAACCTTCTTTGAATTTTCAGCACTTCCATTCCTCATCGGGCTGAAGTTGAAAATACCTTGAGAATTTTGATAGGCTTTCAAACCTAGTAGCATATTCACTAACAGTCATTCCCTTTTACTTTAATCCAAGGAACTCCATCTCCTTTGCATGCCTTGTGCTAGATGGAAAACACTTCTCCAGAAATTTATTCCGAAAGACTTCCCACTTGATCATTCTTCCTTCAGCTTCCAGCAACCATTGAGCTCCTGCCCACTAGTCCTCACCATCTCCATGAAAGTAGCATAAATTACCTTCCTTTGATTAGTGCATCCCATTCCTCTAAAGATTTTTTCCAACTCTTTGATCCAAAGGTTCTCTTTCTCCAGATCAAACTCTTCTTTAAATTGTGGCGGATTGTTGCGACGAAACTTTGACAAATTCTGAGCCTCGACTGTCATTTCCTATTGTTGAGCAGCCTTTTGATTCTATTGCACTATAACATCAGCCATCCTCTGCATTGCTTCAGCAGCTGTAGCCATACTTTCATTGACACGTCCCGCATCCATATGCACACGTCCTCCACGAGCCATTTTCTTTTTTTCAAAGAAAGACAAATCTAAACACATGAAAACCAAATGTAATCCTTTCAAACAATATTGACTCCATTTGGAAACCAAACGCAGAGAAACATGCAACACAAACAAGGCAGACCTAACCACAAACCCCGACAGAACTTAAATTGTGCTCTGATACCAACTAATGTAACACCCTCCATTGGGAGTTACATTTCATACTAAAATTTAAAATTGAAAACAAATTATAAAAGGTTTAATATTATAAAATACAGGTTTTTAAATTTATTTTCGCTGATAACATAAACTTACCAAAGGTTACAAACTGAATAATACACATAATATATGTATACAACACGAATTACCAACAACATAATAATAAATACATAAGACTTATATACTCAAAGGAAAAAGTAGCAAACCCCATGACAGGTCCTACTTAAAAGCACGATAACAAACCCAACAAAAAACTCAAAGCGCTTTGTATCCAGATGGACATGACATGCGTCGGTACCTCCACAACACTACATCCTATCAAAACCAAGAAGATCTCTGCTTCGCCACCATCACGGCCTTTATAGAGCATAAATATAAAATAGAACAAACAGGGCAATACAATAAAGAGGTGAGATCCCCAACATCACATACCAATATGGCAGCAACGAAACGATAATAATAATAATGTAATTTAATACAGAAACAAAATTGAAACAACAGATATAATCATGATATCAATTAATAGATAATTCAACAAATATATATCACAATAATATGAATACTGACTATGCATATGCACTATGGACAGACCCCTACTCCATAGAGCTAAAACCAATATCGGAAAGAATGATCCAGAAGACATGTCTGTATATCGTCAGCCTCAATTCAAGTACTATAATTTTCTCATTGTGCGCATCATGGCTTATACAATACATTCTACACCAGATCATGAATAGGAATAGTGTCTCGTCGAGATCGTCAGTGCGTTTGCATCGGGAACCATAACACAGTAGAGCTACCAACTGGCCACTTGTGAAATTACTATGCCCCAACGCTCCAAAGATCATTCATAGATCTTCACTAAGCAATTTGCACATGCACTAAGGTATAATTCATCTCCTAGTCATAAAACACAGTCTATATGACTTTCATTGCATGATTAATGACTCAATGCATAGATATTTATCAATAACATGATTTTTCATTAAAACAAGCCACCACTGGCAAAAACCATGTACCAATATCTCTGAGTCTAGTTCGTCGGCCTGACAACAAACTGCTATTTTTCTCAATCGCGAAGCACTTTCATCGCGTTTTCACAATTGCGAAACAATTTTGTTTTCAAATCACATAAACATTTTCTAACGTCTTCTTAATCGCGTAAAAAAATTTAAACATTTTCTCAAACACGTAGCTCAAAAATCATCATTTTGAAATGTGCAAAGTTTTATCACTATTTTTCAATTGCATAAAACTTTTATTGATTTTCTAAACATAATTTTTGAGACTTTCCAAGTTTAATATAAAATTTGAACCTTAATTCTAATTTTTCTTACTAAAATTTCTCTAAGTAATATGTTTTAACATTTTTTCCAAAATCTGCATTATTTTAATTTAATAAAACCCTTTTCCATTACCTTTACTAAAAACTTTATTAAATAAAATTCTTTAAGTTTCAAACTATCATTCAAACTTATTTTCTTTCATCATGTTCGAAAATCACTTTTGTTCAATGATAAAAAATTTGTTCATTTCCTTTTCCATCTTGTAAATCCTTAATTAAATTCCTTGTCACTTAATCATCTAAGTTCCAAATCAAAACCATATTTTTGCCTTAGATACCCTATTTAGGGCTACATGGCCATGAGCCATATTGGTCTTTGGAACCAAAAATTCTTGCCTTTCCCAAATGATTCATAGCATGTAACATATTTCAATCATCATAATTCTACTATAGCAAATTCATACATACTATAAAAATCACATAATCACATATAGCCAATAAGCAACCATAGCAATCTTATGCATACTATCAACATCATATAATCACATATAGCTAAATAAGCACAAATCAATCAAAGCCATATAATTACTCATACCAAATAAGCACAAATATAGCAAGAAAGCATAAACCATTAAATTTACATAACAACGTGAATAAACCCTTATATGGATTTTTCACCAACAAACACAATTTCTATTTCTCACCACTAAGTTTGGTCAATGAAGTTAATCTCCCTCTTACCTTAGATGTTGATAAAAAAAACTCATTGTTGTCTTCTTTGAGTAGACTTCTACCACCAAGTTTGCTCCTTAAAACAAAATAAGCATATAAACATTAACATCTAAGGCTTGAAGTAAGATGACCATTAATCAAGATTATGGTCTAGAACTTTGAAAAAAAGATTAGAAGTGAAGAATCAAGAACTTCACCTAGAAACCCTCAAACTTAGGCTTGAAGAAAAACGTTGAAGATTGATGAATTTGAAGAAAGTCATAACATCAAAGTGACTTCAAATGATGTCCAGTTTCAAGATATGTGATTGATTTAAATTAAACAAGGGTGAAGGGTGTTTATGGGAGGTGTGGTCGTGAGACACAAAGAGAGAAAATGTGGGAGAGTTTGGTCTTTTTTTTAAAAAAAAGATGATAGCATGTCCTAGAAACTTCCTTTGGCCATGAGTCACCTAGTGCAAGGTGTCCAAACTTCTCTTCTAAGCTTCCTTCCCATTGGTTCACAAAGGTGAGTCAAAACTTCTTCATTAAGCTTCCTTCCCATTGGTTCACAAAGGTGAGTCAAAACTTCTTCATTAAGCTTCCTTCCCATTGGTTTAAAGATGTGAGTCATAGCCACTATATTGGACTTGTCTTCTAATCGGTCCAACAAGCACGGTGAGTCACAAAGAGAAGCATCTAGAGGAGATGACTAGGCTTATGTCTAGAATCATCCAACTAGATCTTTACCAGAAGCTATTATCCACTAGACAAAGGCTACTGCTAGCAAAATCAGTGGTTATTATCCAATGGATAATAAAACACACTTAGATTTTATTTGTCAGATAAAATCTCATAAAAGAAAAATTTCAAAAACTGTTTCCGGTTTCGGGTTTAGTAAGCTCTCCTGACCCTACATTAACAGTCCAAAATTTTTTGACCCCGAAATTTTTTTATTTTCCTAGCCCCACTTCAAACACTTAGAAAGTCCAAAAATAATAATAAAATAATCCAAATAAATCAAACAATTCACAAAAATCATAAAAATTACATATAACTAAAAAATAAGAAATTTCAGGGTGTTATAGAAATTATTAAGCTAATGGTTAATAGTTAGTTCTGAATTAGTAATGGTCCTCATGGGAACGATATTTGACTGTTGACTATATTACAAGTGCAATCCGTGCACTTGCTGTAACTCACCGAAATTTCTTGATTTTCTATTATAAGTGGTTTTTATGAATTTTGTGATATTTTAGATATTTTGTGATATTTTGAATATTATATTAAATTTTAGATATTTATGATATTTTGAATATTATATTATATTTTGAGATATTTTAAGATATTTTGAATATTTTATTATATTTTAGATATTTTAAGATATTTTGAATATTTTATTATATTTTAGATATTTTGAAATATTTTAATATATTTGAGATATTTTGAATATTTTATTATATTTTTGACATTTTGGAGTATTTTGAATATTTAATATATGTTTGATATTTTGGGCTGTGTGTGGGCCCAGGCGTGCTTGGAAAAATAAAATTTTTTCAGAGCCGAAAAATTTTGTACTGTTGATTCGGAGATGAGGGAGCTTACTAAACTCAAAATCGGAAACAGTTTTTGAAGTTTTGTCTTTCTATGATTTTATCTGACAAAATAAAATTGGGGTATGTTTTATTATCCATTAGATAAAAACTTCTGGAAAAATATCTAGTGGATGATTCTAGACGCAAGTCTAGTCACCCACTCTAGAATGTTTTAGGCGATGGCTCATCGTTTGGTGACTCATCTAGATGACTGATAAGCCTATATTTTATAGCCCTAAATTGGATAAATTGTGATGATTTGATTGATTTATGTTGGACTTTATTCTGTATTTAGTCTATTTATCCTTGGTATCTTATGATTGGTCTTCCTCTATGTTTTTAGGTCCAAAATAGATGTTTTGACATGGTTCTATGAAGCTTAGGATGGATCCTTTGTAATAGAGTTGAGCACGAAATTTATATGGCCAAGATTCACAGAGTTTTTGACCTTTGTGCGAGAAAATGAGCGTAACTTGAGCTACAAAAGTCGAAACGAGGCGAATTAGGTGTCCCTAGAAAGCTAAGAAAAAGATCTACAACTTTCATAAAGGCTTCTATGTGAAATTCTAGGAGACACAACCATGTATCTTGGAGACACGGTCGTGTCTCATCACACAACTATGTCTAACTCGTGGAAAGTTTCTGGAAAATGAGACACAACCATGTCTCATGGAGACACGGTCGTGTGAGTACTGTTCACTCACGGATTTACAATTTTTACGTGTTTTCGAACGACTTTTGATGTTGTTTCTTAGAGACACGACCATGTCTCCTATAGACACGGCCGTGTCTCCCTCCAGACTTGCAAAAAATGCTAAAATTGTTTATAAAAAGAAAGGAAGATGTAGAAACAAAGGGGAGACATAGGGAACGTAGGAGGAGAGCTCCCAGACCAGTTTTTCATCTATTTTCACTTTTCTTTATAATTTTCACTTAATTTGTTCATAAGGAGAGGTTTGGAGAGGCAAATCTGAAGGGGGGAAGGCTTTAAATGGAGAATTTCTTAAAGGCTTGAAGATCTGGATCTTTGCAAAGGGGTTTTGATCTCTCTTTCTCTCTAGTTTTTCTCTTTTCTTTGGTTTTCTTTCCATGGATCTGTATCTTATTATGAGTTTATTTGTATTGAATATGAGTAGCGGCTGCATGTGAGATACTGGTGGATTGGAGCACTCAAGACAATGGGAAGTTCATGACTAAGGTACGCAATTTCTATTGGGATGCCCTGACCAAATTTAAGGCGTTGCATCCCTGATGAAGAAAATGCTAGTGTCTTGGAATTTTGTCACTTCCAAGCTTGTGGGGGGTCACTTTTCAATGAAGAAAATCACTACAAAAATTCTGCATTGTGGATTTTATTGGCCTACCTTGTTTAAGGATGTAAACATTTATTGTCGCTCATGTGAAAAATGTCAAAAGTTAGGAGTTATGTCCTGTCATAATATGATGCCCTTAAACCTAATTTTAGTGATTGAAATTTTTTATTATTGAAGCATTGATTTTATGGGACCATTTCCTCCTTCTTTTGGATATTAATATATTATTGTAGCAATAGATTATGTGTCAAAATGGGTAGAGGAAGAAGCTTGCAGAAGCAATGATAATAGGACAACCATTAAATTTCTCGTGATTCTATTACTTTGATAATTAAGTATGATTTATATGTGTGATGGTATGATTTTGATTAGATTGTTATTGGATGATTAATGTGATTATATTCCTTTAATAGCAAGCATGAATATGTGATAGTGGAAAATATCATACGAGTTATGTGGCATATGATAAGAATCATGTGAAAAGGAAAACTATGTTGTTTTCTAAGAACTAAGGGGTACACGACCTCCATGAGGAATTTTGGAACAAATCATTTGAAATATTTTACTAAGTGTGGATTTTAGATGGTTAAGTAACAAGTAATTGGATTAAAGATTTTTGCAAAGGAAAATTAGATAGGAAATGAATAAATATTTGGTTATGGAAAATAAATTGATTTTTGGCCAACATGCCAAAAATTGGTGTTTTAGATCAAAAATAATTTCTTAAGGGTAGTTTTGAAGGATTTATTAATAAGAACTCAATTTAGTGAATTTTGAGATGTAAAAAGAAAGTAAACAAATTTTTAGAATTAAAATTACTGTAATTAGAGTATTATGTGAGATAGAAGTGAAAACTTGAAATTACTGACATATAGCTCGCCCTTTGGGTTTTGAAGCGCGTTAGGAAATTTTGAGCTGTAATATTCCAAGTTAATCAAAGAAATACAGTTTTGTGAAGAAAATATTAGAAAATATTATTTAGAAAAGTTTTTGCAAGGAAATGATTTTTGAGGATGGTTGGAACTTAAAGTATTTTATTTAAAGTGTTATTGAGAGTAATGAACAAATATTTTTGAGATATTTTGAATTAATTTAAATAAGTTAAGTTTTTATGGAAAATGTTTGGAAAAATTTATTAAAGGAGGTTTAGTGAGAAAATGTTGGAAATATTACTTAACGATGATTTATTAAGGAAATATTGGAATTAAAGTCCAATTTTGATAATAAGTGAGAAAAGTTTTAATTTAAGCTTAGAATGTGATTAAAATATTTTACGTGATTAAAAATACATAGAAAAACTCTTACTCGATTTAAAAACAGTGATTTTTAGTTACGCGATTGAGAAAACGTTTTAAAATATTTACGCGATTGAGAAAACATTAAGAAATCAGTACGCAATTTAAAAACGTAACAAAAGTGTTACGCGAATATGAAAATACGATAACATTGCTACGCGATTGAAAGGAATAAGAAGTTGTGCTGTAGAGCCGACGTACTGTATTTAAGTAATTGTGATTTAGCATTGTGCTTGTGGGACCGAGGTGCTGAACCCATGTGGATCTTTGGTATTATGTAGTTGTATAGGTGGTTATATAATACCCTTGATACTAATGGTATTAGACAATTGTATGGGCAATTGATTTAATATCATTGGGAACAGTTCAACGGTTGTTTGGTTTCATTGAATATGCATTTGAGCATTATAGAGTTGATGGCTGTTGTGGCGTTTTATGCCTAAAGAGTGGACGGGAACTTACAGGATAATGAGATCTTGATAGATCCTGGGGGACGTCAGGGCGCGGTGATTCGCTTCGTGATGATGTTATCACGAGTGATTATGTTATCACTTTATATATATACACCCCTGGCCGTGATGAACCGATTGCAACGTACTGATAGCCTGACAGACACTATTGCTTTTCATGATCCGACATAGATTGTCTTTTAGGGGGGACAGATCTTCTAGAACGTTCATCTCTGAATTTGAGTCTAACTCCATGGAGTAGGAACTGGTTGCATTGTGCATAAGGATGGTCAACATACACATCATGCATATGCATAATCAACATTTACACTGTTGTGATGTAATATTATTGTGGTGTTATCATTATGCCTGATATTATGACACAAGTTTATCAGACTATTTACTTATTAAATATTATGAAAATATTTACTGATTTATGTTATTGTATAGAATGTATGTTGAACTGTGTTGGCATGTTCGTTGTTTCCTTGTTGCCATATTGGTATGCGATGTAGGGGATCTCACCTCTTTGTTGTATTGTTCTGTTTGTTTCTATTTTATGCCTATGTCTGTGAAGACTGCGATGGCGACAAGGAGGAATCAACTAGGTTTCTTTAGACTATAGTTTCTTAAAGGCGCTGCTGCTTGGTGTGTCCATTAGGACTCTGAGTATATAGAGTATTGTGGTGATATTACTTTATTTGTAAGTAGGACCTGCCATGGGGTCATTACTTCTTATTTTACGGTTGCTTATGTAGAGTTCATTTTACCTATTAGGGAGTTGTGGAATAATCTTCACTATACTCCTAGGGATGACTCCAAGATATCTTTTGCTCAGATTTCTATCTGTCGAGACATTCCCAGTTAGGGAATCTATCTTTAGAGATTGTGAACTTGGGCCAGGTCGAGTTTTTATATGGCTTATGTAATGAATATGTAATGAAGATATTACGAATCCATGTTATGTACGAAAAATGTATTTTATCCAGTCTTTATATCTTGTGTTTTCTAATTCAATAAAGTTTATGTTATCTGCGAAAAAGAAATTTTGAAATCAGTATTGCAATAATATTTAAACATTTTATAACTTGGGTAAAGAATATCTAAGGAGTTGGTCTGAAATGTGATATCCTAAGGTGGGTGTTACATTAGTTGGTATCAGAGCCCAAGTTAGAGTCTTTTGGGTGTGTGGGTAGGTTTGTCTTGTTTGTGCTGTGTGTTTGTCTGACACTGAACATTGAGATATATTATTTGGTTTCCGAAAGGAGACAATGTTGTTTGAAGTGGTTACGTTTAGTTTCACTGTGTTTTAGTTTGTTTGTCTTTGAAGAAAGACAATGGATCATAGTAGACGTAAGAATGTGGACACGAGACGTGACGATGACGTATGGTCGCAACAAGAAGTATAATGCAGAGGATGATTGACGTAATGATACAACAGACTCAAAAAATCACTCAACAATAGGAATTGATAACTGAGCTTCAGAACTTGTTAGAATCGAATCAATCTCATGATGCAAGAAGTAGTGACTTTGAATCTTCAATGATTCAAAAGGGGAGGAAATGTAAGATCAATTGATTTCAGCAAAAGCCGTATATACGACCACTAGGGAAGCAGCAATGAACAATTGGAGGAAGTACTAGTGGCAACGAAATTAGTCAGACTGTAGCATCAGCATCGAAATGTTGGAAGTATGGAGAGGCTCATTTGACCAAGGAATGTATGATCAAAGGAATTATTTGTTTCAGATGTGGGAAGCCCAGATACTTTTCTAGAGAATATACGCAACTGAAGACAGAACCTTCCGTTAGTAATGCACGTGTTTCAAGATCTCACGTAGAAGAAGAAGTCAATACAAAAAGTGGAATGGGAACGTTCAAATATAAAGACTTAAGAAACAAGGAAGTTGTACCGTAGAAACTAATCCTAAAATTGTACTGTATAATTCGCAAGGTAACCTATTCTTTTGTGGTCAATGACTGTGTGAACCATTTGGGTTATCTATGTCTTTGTTATCTTTTGATCTAGGTATTTCTACTTTTCTTGTTAAACTTGTTATTTATACACAAGTTTTCTAACTCTATCCTATGTTTATTAAAGATCAAATCTCTTCTGTTGATTTCAATTGCTTATCTAAAATCACATCTATTTGAGTTCGTGAATAGATTGGTTATCTTCCAACCATATCCTGTTATATTGTTATATTGTTTCCAATAAAATTTTAGTGTTTCCTTAGACTGAGATTTTTGGATTTGAATCTAGAAAGTTCATTTCTAAATTTATTGGACCATGTTCATTTCAAAATCTATTAAACCATATCAAATTCTTTGTTGGATAAATTTGGTAATCTATCGAATAGCGTTGTCACTTTTCTTTCTAACCTTCATAGTGTCTTCCATCTATCTTAATTGAGAAGATATATTCTTAATTCAACCAATGTTATGGTATCAAATATAGTACAATTTGAAAGAGAACTTGATCTATGAAACATTTTTTGTTAAGATTAGGGATAGACGAGTGAAACAACTTACCTCGGTGAAGGTAATCTGGGACGATGTGACGGGAGATACAACGCGGAAACTAAAAGACCAAATGAAAGGAGTCGTTGTTTTCTTCAAGATCAATTTGTATTCTGGTTATTATCAGATTCGTGTGAAAGTAGAAGATTTTTTTTTCAAGACAATTATTTTTAGACGCATTATGAGCACTACGGGTATTTAGTAATACTATTCAGAGTAACAAATGTTTCTGTGTTATTCTCAAATTATATAAATAGGATCTTTCTTTCCTATTTAGACAGATTTTTCATTGTCTTTATTGACGATATTTTAATCTAATCTCGAAGTCCGAAGGAACATGCTGAACATCTCGATGCGGTTTTTCTATTTCTAAAGAAGGAGAAGAAGTTATACGCGAAGCTATCCAAGTGCGAAATTTGGTTAGAGAACGGTCAACTTTTGGGTATAGGTTGTGTGCTAATACAAAATAGAAAGGTTGTGACGTGTGCTTCGAAGTAGTTAAAAATACATGAGAAGAATTTTTGCGATATTCGTTTTTACGTTGAAAAATCTGGAGACGTTTTCTGTATAGATCAACCTACGATGTCTACAGTGATTACAAGAGCTTGGAGTACCTATTTGATCAGAAGGCGTTTGACAAGAGGCAGACACAATAGCTAAAGTTCTTGAAAGATTGCGATTTTCAATTTTGGTATCATTCCAGGAAAGGTGAAAGACATGGCGAATGCCTTGAGTAGAAATGTGCTTAGTACATCTGTTATGATGGTTAACAAAGAGTGAATTGATAAAGCAATTCTGGAATATGTGAATATCCGTGAATTTGACATCGGGAAGAATCTGTTTGATTACGATTACTATGTCGAATAATTTGATAAAGGAATTTAGAGGAAAACAGAAAAGTGATCTAGAAATGATGCAATTGGAAATGCTATGTGGGAGTTTGAAAATAAGATAAAGGAGTAATATCTTTTTGTTTTATATGTAAGAGAAATTTCGAGGACGAAATTCTTTTTAGAGGGGGAGAGTTGTAACATCCCGATTTGTTGTTTTTCTAGAAATAAATATGTTTTATAATATTTATGAATTTTTGTGATTTTTTGGGAAATTTTAATTATTGTGAATATTTTAATATTATTTTGATTATTTTAATATTATTTTTAAACTGTATGTTCGAATTTCATTTTTTCTTCATAAATATGAATTTTATAATTTTTATGATTTTTGAGAATTTTTGTGGATTTTTCTGAGATTGTGATTATTTTAATATTATTTTGGGTTGTCTGTGGGCCCGAGGTGGGCCTGGAAAAATAAAATTTTTTTAAGGGTCAGAAAATTTTGTACTGTTAATGCAAAACCAGAGGATTTTACTAAACCCAAAATTGGACACAGTATTGAAATTTTCTTTTACTGTGATTTTATTATTCATTGTACAATAACTACTGGTTTGTGAGCAGTAATTTCTATTCTTTGTGTAATAATTCTTATAGCCTTTAGCCATGTGACACTAGCTTTTATTGGTAGTCAAATTTAGTGGCTTGACAAGTTATTAGCCAATAGCTTAAAGTCAACAAAAATAGCTAGGTTAATTAGTTAAGAAACTAAATGATCTAATTTAGTTACTCTAATAGTCTAATTAGTAATCTATTGTTACAAGGAAATATCTAGGGTTATCTAGAAAGCATGAGAAATGCATGACATAAGTTTGTAACTAGATAGTTAATTATGTAATTAAATAATCAAACTAAGTTAGCTTGAAAGTAATTAGATGAACTAATTATCTAAGTGTAATTAAGAATTAAATTGAAACAAAGTTTAGTTAGTATTTCCATTGAGTCACGACCACCTAGCTATTCTAGCATGTTCTTGAATTTTCTAATGACTAAAGGATGACTACATGATGACCAAGGCCATGTAAGACCATGTGAAGCCATGTGCAAATGTTTCTATCTTGCTAAACAAGCCTTAAGTTTCCTTTCCTATGCACTACACGGCTATGCACTTGAATATTGGACATTTCATTTCATTTTCTACACTTTAACAAAAGAAAACTATCATCTTTTTCTTTCTCTTCCAAGAACTCCAAGAACTCCATCTTCTTCCTTCTTGGAGCATTTGGCCACTACCCTCAAAACCTACATCCAATCTTCCATAATTTCATCTAACTTCATATCTTGAATCCTCTCATCAATCCAAGACACTTTCATGTTGTGAACTTCTCAAGATTCATTCATCTTCACCTTGCTAACAAGCAAAGAACACAAAAGCTCTTACCTTTTTCTCCTTGTATTGCTCACGGCCTCACTTTCTAAAATTGCCTTCCAATCACTCATAATTCCATCTAATCACATCACTTGATGCTAAACTTCATTCTAAGCAACTTTCATGTTGTGATCAAGACCTAATTCTATCATCTTCAAGCTTGATTCTTGGATTTAAGTTCTAGGGTTTCAAGGTAAAGATCTTGAAACTTGATTTCTTACTTGACTTATGGAATCCTAGGACTATGTTTGATCTATGGTCATCTTGATCAAGCCTTAAATACTAATTTTTATATATTTGTTTTGATTCTAAGATCTACTTGGTGGTGAAAATTTGATACAAAGAGAGAGTTCTACAAGGAGCTAGGACGCATCAGTCAAGGTAAGAGGGAGATTAACCTCATCGGCCATATGTGGTAGTGAGAGAATGGATTTGTTTCATGTTTGTGAGTGAAAAATCCATGTGAGGATTTATTCATTCGGAATTGTGTGGTTATTGATTTATGCATGTTTGATTGTGTATAATTATATGATGTTGATTGTATGCATGAAATTGCCATGGTTGCTTTTTGATTATATGTGATTCTATTACTTTGATAATTAAGTATGATTTATATGTGTGAAAGTATGATTTTGATTAGATTGTTATTGGATGATTAATATGATTTTATTACTTTAATAGCAAGCATGAATATGTGATAGTGGAAAATATCATACGAGATATGTGGCATATGATAAGAATTATAACACCTTAATGAGGATGTCACATTTTCGATACAATAATAATAAAACCTTACTTAAGTTATAAAACGTTTAGTACATAAATAATATGAGTTGTAAAATTTTTCTTTTTATACATAATAGCATTAAATAAAATAAAACGAAACTTAAAATAAAACAAACTATTATTACACACCATAATGTACATATGATTTTGTCTTAAGTATACAAATAATTTACAGCTACAAATATTGAAATAAGGCAATAAAAAGTTTAACATAACACTAAAATATAAACATGCCCAAGTGCACATCGAAGATTTCTAACCCTCCGAGGGATCCTCCTTAGATGGATCATCGGATGACAGAAATCCTGAATGTCTTGCAGCTCTACGGACAGGAGTCCATGCTGTCGATACACTACTAAGCTCACTGGGTGCATGAAAACGTCCTCCCCAGTAATGCCTAATAGACAAAGGCATCGCTAAATGCAAATAAAAGGTAGTAGTAAACATCGGTGCTCCATCAAACTCTCTACAGAGGGACATAGTCAGACGCCCCACATAAACAACTGATCCTCTCTTAGCTCGCAGTCGCCAGGCCTCAGAGCCTCCGTGAAACTCAAGTCTCACAAAACCCAAAAACTCGGGCAAAGCTATACCACGCCACAATCAATCAGAATGATATGGATGATCAAGAGGCTCACTCCCCTCACACTAGTCGCTCAGCAGTTGCTCCTCCTCAAGGTACAAACAATCTAGATGCTGCTCCTCTTCCTCTTCCTTAATCTTTTTACGGAACATAAATAATAATATAGAAAATACATACAAAGAGGTGAGACAATCTACATCATTGCCAGCATGGCAGTACAGAAAACGACAATACATACATATATCACAATTGAATACAATAACGCATACCATCACATCATATGCAATATATCACTTCAAATATAAGAAATCATATTATGATGCAGACCACATATGCAGATGTACACAGACTCATACCTACTCCATGGAGCTAAACACATACATCAGATAGAATGATCCGAAAGATCTGTCCGTACCTTAGGTTGCCCCAGCCAAACATTTACACAGTCAAACGTCGTGTAAACAGTGCACAGTCAAACGTCGTGTAAGTAGCACACAATCAAATTATCGTGCACAACAGGCATTGTACCAGACAGCCTCCATAAGATCTTGATTAAGAATAGTGCTTGTCGAGATCGTTAGTGCGTTGCCCGTTACCACAGCCCAAAAGAGCTACCAACTGTCCACGTGTGGAATTCCCCGCACACTGATTCCTCCAAGTTCACTCAATGAACCACACTATGCCTATCACACCTACAACATGGTGTAATTCATCTCATCAGCCATTCACCAATTTCAACCAAATTGACACATCTCTCAATGCATGAACGTGAACCAAAATTACATAAATACCCTCAATATCAATATTTCCAATATAGCACGTCCCCACTTGACGGTACTATTTCTCAACATATCCGGGTCCACCACTTTGGCCTAATAGCAAAACTTACTGTTCCTTTTAGTCACATAAAGATTTTATCGCGTTTTCACAATCGCGTCACCTTTTTCAAATGTTTTTAAATCGCGTAAATATTTTTCAACATTTTTAATGTTGCAGAGTGTTTTTAAATCATTTTCTTAATCGCGTAACGTTTTTAAATCATTTCTCAATCGCGTAACGTAAAAATCATTATTTTAAATACGCGTAAGCTATTTCTAGTATTTTTCAACTACGTAAAATATTTTCTTTACGTTCTAATTATATTTTGAAATTTTCTCCGTTATTTGCCCATTTTTAATTAATTTTGACAGCATTTTGTATAGAAAATTTATTAAATGATATTTTCTACGTTTTTCTTTAAAAATTACCTTGTTTTAGTCATAACCATTATTTACACTTTGAAACGTGCTAACGCACTTTAAAACCCAAATGTGATCTTTACGTTAGTATTTGTCAAGTGTTTGATTTATTTCTTATTTATAGTTAATTTCTCTAATTAGGTTTCTAAAATTAAGTTCATTTATTTTGTTCTTCAAAATTCATTGCAATTGAATTCTCTTTAAGTTAACTACTTAGTCTACATTAGAAAAATAACTTTGGAATCAAATATATATTGAATGACATGTTGGCCGAAATCCAATATATTCTTTACAAATCATCTTTAAATTATTTTCCATCCTCTAAGTCATTGTAAAATTCATTAATCCAATTAAATCAATTAAGTCATGCTTTTAGAAAATGGTTGAGAACATTTTGGTTCTCTTTTTCTTGGTGAAGCCGTGAGCTTCCTTGTGTTCTTTGGAACACTCATGCAAAACCTCACATGTTATTCACATCCTACAATAATTATCATACATCTATAAACACATACCATATATTTTAAAGCTATAGACATGCTTGCACACAAAATCAATCACAAATAGAAAAGACATTAAACAACCAAGTGAATGAATCCTTATGGATTCTTCACCACAAATACATCTATTTTCTCACCACCATACCAGGTTGATGAGGTTAAATCTCCCTCTTACCTTAAGGGAAGATAAACTCCTTCTATACTCCTCCTAGTGATTTTCGTGTGACCTCCAAAGGATCCTTAACAAGCTCAAACAAATTTTAAAGAGTCATAACTATAGGTGAAAAATATAAACCATGGATCAATCATGGCTTAGGACCTAAGAAATCAAGTTAGAAATAAGAAACAAGGATTTTCACCTTATAGAAAAGAATCTTCAATGTGGTTTTCCAAGCTCAAGATGGATGATTTTGAAGGAACTCTCAACTAGAGAAGTTCTTAGAATGATGTTTGGATTTGAGAAGTGGTGTTAGGTGAAAATTTAGAAGAGTGGATGATGGTGTTTAGGGTGTTGGCCGAATAGCTCAAGGAGAAAAGCTATGGAGTTTTTCTTGGTGTTCTTGAAGAGAGAGAAGTGAAAGCTTAGGTGATAGCAAAGATGAAAATGAAGAGAAATGGCCTCCTCTCCTATGCATGGTTGTGGAGCTCAATGGAGGTAGCCTCCTTACCATCCAAGGACTCCTAATGGCCCTAGATGTGATCAAGGGTCGATATCCAAGGCTTTGCTCCTAAGTTAGCTTCCTATTGGTGTAGGAAATCAAGTCACCAAGCTTCTTGATCCTTCTTGAATGTGCTTGGCCGAATTGCTCCAAAGGAGAGCAAACTAAGTTTGTGTTCACTTATGCAATCTAGTTAGACTTAGGTGCATTTAGTTAGGTTGCTTAGTTACTTGTCTAACTTATCTAGTTACTTAAGGTTGCTAGCCATTATCTAACTTTACTAGAACCTTCTCTAACTAGAATTCTAATGAGTAGCTAACTAGGTTTACTTCATTTAGTTACTACTTAGACACATTAGATTAACTTAGTTAAGTTTAAGTTAACTTAGTTAGGTTTTTCTAGTTACTTACTAACTAGTCTAACCACTTTTGTGGACTAGCTTCCTATTGGCTTAAAAGTTTTCAAGCTATTTATGTTGACTAAATGCCATTGGTTTGTAAATAAATCAAGCCTATTTCATTGACTGGTTTTCCAAATGTGGGTCACACATACTTTTTCGGGTCCATGATCTGTTTTGAGCAGAATTCTACTATTTTTAAGATGGTAAGTACTGTCTAATAAAATAATATTATAAAAATATAAAATATTTTTATTACACAGTTAAATTCTAAAAATTAAAAGATTGATAATGTATCACTCGGAATTAGGTTTAGTAAGATCCCCCAGGTCCAAATAATTAAATTAAGATTTCTCCGACCCGAAAATTATTATTTTCTTGACTAAGAGTAAATCACACACAACAATCAAATATAGTCATGAAATAGTCAAATTAATTTTATAACACACAGAAAACATAAAACAATACATTTAGGACTATATCATAATTTAACCAAAAGTTGGAGTGTTGCAAAAATCATGTGGAAAGGAAAACTATGTTGTTTCCTAAGAACTAAGGGGTACACAACCTCCATGAGGAATTTTGGAACAAATCATTTAAAATATTTTACTAAATGTGGATTTTAGATGGTTAAGTAACAAGTAAT
Source organism: Ormosia emarginata (assembly GCA_029884605.1). Taxonomy (NCBI): domain Eukaryota; kingdom Viridiplantae; phylum Streptophyta; class Magnoliopsida; order Fabales; family Fabaceae; genus Ormosia; species Ormosia emarginata. The sequence goes on along the minus strand of JAQQTP010000079.1, from coordinate 28,514,081 downwards.
TGGATTAAAGATTTTTACAAAGGAAAATGAGATAGGAAATGAATAAATATTTGGTTATGGAAAATAAATTGATTTTCGGCCAACATGCCAAAAATTAGTGTTTTAGATCAAAAATATTTTCTTAAGGGTAGTTTTGAGGGATTTATTAATAAGAACTCAATTTAGTGAATTTTGAGATGTAAAAAGAAAGTAAACAAATTTTTAAAATTAAAATTACTGTAATTAGAGTATTATGTGAGATAGAAGTGATACAGTGTTAGTCATATTTTAGAGAACACTTTAATGACATCACAATAGTGACATCATCACCATGACATCACTTTGACTTTTCAAAAGTAGAAGCTTAGCTTGTTGGAGAAACTTGGATGAAGCTTCCTTGCACTTTCCTATTGGCTTCTTCAAGAAGCCATATTTCCTCTCTCCTATTCTCAACCACACAATTTTGGGGGCTCTTTGTGGCCACTCATTTTATTCCATGCATTTACACAAAATACACCTAATTACGCATTTCATTTCATTTCACTTTGCTATCACTTTCTCTCTCTACTTTCCATCTTCATCTTTTTCTCTCAACCATTTTCTCCTCCTTCTCTCTAACTCCACGGCAGCCCCACACCCTTCCATATTCCATGGATGCTTGATTTCAAACTTCAATCTTGCTTGTATCTACACTTCCATTGAAGATCTTCCTTTCTTATTGGAATCACTCTCTAAAAAGCTCACATTTTCTCTCAATTCTCTTCCTCTTTCATGGCCAAGAAGACCCATTTTTGGGCATCCACTTCTCTTGCTCAAACAACCTCATTTCCTACCATTTCTCATCACCTAGAACATTTTCTCTTTTGTGACCACCACCAAAATCCACCATTTTCGTTTTTGCTCCATCAAGCTTCAAAGTTGGAGACTTTAAGGTCAAATTCATAGCTTTTCCACATTTTCTCCTCATTTTCGTGATTCTTGATCTCTTAGGTGATCAAGGATTCCTTTTCTAAGCTTTGATGATGATTTTGGTGAGTTTTGATTTCCTTAGGGTTTTCTTGAAGGTGGAAAACGAAAATCAAGAACAAAGGAGCTTGGTTCCATGTCTTGTCTTCAATAGGTAAGAGGGAGATAATCCTCTTCAACCTATCTTGGTGGTGAGGAAACATTTTTGATGTTGTTGAAGAGGAATCCATGTGTGAATTGCTCTCTTGGTTGTGTTGTTTTCATGATTATGTATTTATTTGGACTTGTATAAGCTATTGGTTGTCTTTGCATGCTTTGATGACTATGGATTGTATGTTGGAATGTTTGAATTGATGTGTGGAGAAATGTAAGGTTTACTTACCATTTTGGGGGTCACAGCCTTGAGGCAAAATTTTGAGGATTTAAGTTTGATTTTAGAGACATTGGAACTTAGGTGATTAGGTGTTAAAGAATTGATGATTGTAATGGAACAATTTTGGGACTTCTCACCTAGGGAAGCTCACGGCCTCTGATTGCGGGATTTAAAGGATGCAAACCCAAGTGCAGGTTGTCTCAAGTAATAAATTTCTCGGGAGTCCGAGGTCGATCCACAGGAAATTGATGAAGAAAAATTAATTGAGGTAAGAAGAGGATTTGTCACAACACCAAAAGTAATAAAAGATATTTACAAATGAATTTAAGAACTTGCTTGGGTTAGGAGATCCACTCTTGGTAATAAATTAAAAGCAAGATTATTTCTCTTTATAACTCAATTGAAATCCTCACACAACGGAGGTTCTAATCGGAAAATATAACATTCAAAGTTCAATTATATATGTAATCATATTATGATTCCTTTAATTATCTACCAGCATTTGTAAATAAGTTCAAGCATTCATTGTGTCAATCCTATTGTCTACAATAAATCAAGATCTCCATTATACAAAGAAGGTTTCTAAATTGATTGGAAACAAAATACAACACATATAATGTCCATTTGATAATATATCATTTAAGCACAAGAAATAGAATAATCTAACCTTATTTCATTACCAAGAACTTCACTCTTTCACCCCAAGCAAGATGAAGATTCAGTTACTCATAGACAAGAAGAAAGAAAGAGAGAAGAAGAGAAAGATGAACATAGCTTTAATTTAGAGCAAGAGAAAATTACAACAAAGGAAAACAATAAACAAGCATAACCATAACTTCTAAAAACTAAGCTTAACACCAAGAGCACCAAATGATCAGCCAATGGTGCCTTTTATAGAGGATTAGGGATACAAAATGACAAGGGGGCTGATTAAGAGTAGGTGGATGAGCGAGTGAAAGAATGAAAAATGCCAAATGGTGAGTTGGTGAGTGGAAAATTATTGAGATTCTTTGTCTCCGAAATCATTCATTGCTTAACTCATGGATTCCGTCATCTTCATAAAAGTTGTAGATCTAGGTCTTAACTTTTAGTTGTCCAAATTTCAGCTCCTTTTATCACCTACAGCTTGAGATATGGCCCAATTACTGTAGACTATTTAGGCTCAGTTTCAGCACCTCTGTTTTGACTTCCAGACCTAATATCACCTCCAAACTGTCCAATTTGAGTTTTGTGTTCTTCATGAAAGTTGTAGATATGGGTCTTAAATTTCAAGTATCAAAATTTCAGCCCAAGAAAGTTCCTACAGCCCGACTTATGCTCTGATCACTGTACACTATTTAGGTTCTAGACATAAAACTCGTATTCTGACTTCCGAGTCCAATTAGCTTTGCTAGATGTCTGAATAAGACATTGAGCTCTCATCAAAGTTGTGGAGCTCTCTCTTATCTTTCCTACAAGATAAGATACATAATTTTTACACATCTAGAACTCAAGATATGGTGAAAATACAAAAACAATGTAAGTCCCAAATAATGCTAGAAAAATTAATTAAGTCCAATTTGGTCCAAACTTACAAAACATAACCGGGCTTAATTAATTAAGTACATGGAGAGTGTAAATGACTAAAAATGAGGGTTTATTAATGTACAAAATATGTGATTATCAAATTCCCTCACACTTAGCTTTTTGCATTCCTGGGCAAAACACATAAGACCAAAGCTAGGAAACAAAGAAAAATGACATAGACTCAAAAGCTAAAAACTCTAAAAGACTCGATGAAGCAAGAAGAGCAACAAGAAATTCAAGGGATCAAAGCATTAATGAGGTAACATTTCTTCACATCTCAAACCAACAAGCAAAGAAACTTCAGTTGAAAAGAATGAATCAAGAATTATAGATCCTCACAGAATTCACTCTCAATCTCTCAAGTGTTTAAAAGGTAAGTATTTCACTCTATTCAACCCATGAACAATTGCACTACCATAAGCTTGCTTATCTTCTACTTCTCTGCTACTCAAACCACATGCATGCAAAAATCAAGAGGACTTTATTCAAGGTTATGTAACACCCTCCTCAGGGTATCACATTTCCGACTCCCAACTCATAATCTGTAAAGAAGTTCATAAACGAGGTTTGAGTTATAAAAGATGGGTTTTAAAATTTCTTTTCATTAAAGACTGAAACATAAACTTACTGAGATCCATAAATATTACTGAAAATATATTTAATATACAATATTGACACCAATTAATATATAACAATTTAAAGAGAAATATAAAACTAATAGAATCTCTCTTTTTTTAACTGTAGCAAACCCTATGACGAGTCCTACTTAATAGCACGGTACAACACTAACGAGAAACTTAACATACTTATTCCTTCTTGTATCCATCTAGATGCATCAGACATCTGTTCCTTGTCGACACTGCACGCTATCAAATCTGGAATGATCATTCTCTAATGTTGTCACCAATTTCAGAATATCTGCCACCCGTTATGTCTAAGACAACTCGTTCCATCTATATATAATTTTTTAATAATACAGACACAGCAAAATAATATAACAAAGAGGTGAGATCACCTACGCCAATACCAACATGGCAGCACAGAGATAATACAAACAACATATCATACAGGTATATCATATCAGAATTCCAATAATGCCTTCAACATTAATTAACTATCATCATCCAATCATTTATCAGTTTAATTATTCCTCAAGTATTCAGTAGTTCAATTATCATAACCAATACTCAATAATGATGCATATTTATGCATGTGCACATAGACTCAATGTTCCTACTCCATGGAGCTAATACTCAGTTCGGAGAAGTTGATCCGAAAGATCTGTCTGTACCAAAATGCCTCAGACCAAGTGCTATAATCCTCATTTTGATTTTTGCACATCTAGCATATACACGACAGTCTTTACAAGATCTCGATTAAGAATAGTGTCTCGGTCAGGATCATCGGTGCGTTGCATTGGTCTAACCTACGGGAAGAAGCGCGACCAACCACCCATGTAAGCAACCCGCACCCCGATGCCCCTAAGGTCAACAAGTGACTTACACTACGCATATCGCACCCACTCAAGAGGTGTACGTCTCTCCTAGGCAAATAGCCTCATACAGTCCATCGAACCTTTCCAATGCATGTTCAATGCACCAATGCCAATCATAGGCAAAATTCATCATTTTCTCATACAGTGTCTATACACTAATTCAGGCATATAAAATGCACCAATGCCAATCACAGGAAAAATTTATCATTTCATATGCAAGGTCCACACATTGACCCATTCTCAGTTTAATTTCATAATCTCAAAATCAGGGTCCACACACTGGCCCAACAATAATCATATTGTATTTTCAACAGCGAAATCATATTATCGCGTTTTCATAGTCATAAAACACTTTTGTCATGTTTTCCCAATCACGCAACATTCTTGTTACGTTTTCATAATTCCACAACACTTCGGTTGCATTTTCAAATCACGTATTGATTTTTTAACGTTTTCTTAATGACATAAAAATATTTACACGTTACTTGTAACACCCCAAAATTTACTTTTCTACTATCAGAATTCATTCTAAAAATATTTATGATTTTCTGGAATTTTCTTGGAATTTTCTAAGAACGCTAAATATTTTAATATATTTTTCGTTTTACGTGTGTACTGAGCGGAACCGGAGAAATGAGACATTTTCTCCGAGAACCTTGAACTATGGAAACGTCGACGGGGGATCTTACTAAACTCGAGGCCGGACACAGTTTACAAGGTTTCACATTTTTTTTCGAGAAATCTTAACAGATGAAATGATAAAACACTGTGAAGAATTTATCTGTCAGATTTGTTAATACTGACTTCTGCCAACTATAACTATTGTCCAATAAATAATAACATGTATTAAAAATATTATCACATTATTCAAAATCTAAATTTTTGTATCACATCTATTAGTTTTAATTTCAAAAGAAAGATTAAATTTAATCCAAGCTTGTTATGGGAAGCTTCCTAGCAATTTCCCTTGCAACACATTTTTCTCTCCCCCTTTTCCCACTCTTCTACGGCAGAAGCCACAAGGGGGGAAGCCCAAATATTACCCTCCATTGTCTTCATATTTCACTCTCATTTCTCTACACCCAAATGCCCATTTCTCTTTTTCTCTCTTCTTCTTCCTCTCCACCGAACACACACACACCATCACATTGGAGACCAACTTCCTCATTTGCCAAACCAATCACATTTTCTTGTTCCTTCCACCATTCCAAGACTACTCTCCTTGTTGGTTATCTTTTGGTTCCTCTTCTTCTTCTTCTTCTATTTCTCTTCCACCATTAAAGCTAAAGCTTGGAGCTTTAAGGTAAAGTCTTCAACTTTCTTCCATTTCCTTGCTATTTTCGTTTTCTCTTGGCCACCTTGGTGACCAAGAACCTATTTTTCATGGTTTGAGTGAACATTGTGGTGATCACTCACATTGGAGTTTTTCTTGAAGGAAGGAAAACGAAAATCTAGGGCCAGAAGGAGTAGCACATTGTGTTGTTTTCCAAATAGGTAAGAGGGAGATGATCCTCTTCAACCAATCTTGGTAGTAAGGGAATGTCTTGTATGTGTGTTGTTGTTGATTTTTGAATCCATGTATAAAGTTCTCTCATTTTTATGTTGTTCTTGATGATAATGTATTTTGTTGGGTTTGTATGATTTATTGATGTCTCTTGCATGATTCGAAGGTGTATTTGAGTGTCTTGTTGATTAAATATGATGTGAAATGGTTTGGTTTGAGTTAGAGGACCTGAGAACTCTATTTTTCTGCAAACTTACGTGTGGTAATCGATTACACGAGGCTTGTAATCGATTACCGAGCTCTTAAAGATACAAAATCGTGATTCTGGAAATCTGGTAATCGATTACATCTGGTGTGTAATCGACACGAGATTCGTTTAGCTTGTAATCGATTACAAGAGGAGTGTAATCGATTACCAAGCCTTTGATGTCACGAAATGGTGCTGCTGGGAATCACGTAATCGATTACAACTTGTGGGTAATCGATTACGGAGGTCCTGTCCAATTGGTAATTGATTACCACGGTTGTGTAATCGATTACCAGAGCCTTAAAGTTACAAAACGTGATTCTGGGAATCACGTAATCGATTACAATGAGATTGTAATCGATTACAGAGGTTCTATTTCTCAGGTAATCGATTACAAGGGTGCTGTAATCGATTACCAAGACCAAAAATGAGATGTTTGAGCTGAAAATGATTGAGATTATGGTTCTTTGTCCTTTGTAACTCAAACATAACCTAAAAACCCTGGATTCAAGGATTTTACTTTGCTAAATTGTGATAGAAATGTGCATTCACCCCAATAGGGAAGAAATGATTTTGAATATGGAATCCTTGGATCCATGATATGGAAATTGTGGTATGTATGTAATGAGGAATGCATGTTGATGCTGAGAATTATTGATGTAGTACTCAATGAGGTAATGATGATGATGTGCCATTGAGGCAATGTTTTAAATAAATGTATTGTTGATATGTCATGTTGGACATTGAATATTGCTTATGTGCCATTGAGGAAAGGCTTATGCTGAATGCATCATTGATGAACATACATGATTGGACATTGTGTCATCATGCATGCATATTGTCCGTGGGACATTGTTGAGAAGGCTATGTTGCCTAGGAGTTTGAATAACACCTATGTGCGGGTGCGAATAGACTAAGCGTAGGTGTCATATGTTGTTGACCCTGGGGGCGTCGGGGTGTGGGTGTCTCACAATAGACAGTGGTAGCTCCACTGGGGCCGTGGGATAGACCAATGCAACACACCGACGATCCTACCTGAGATGCTGTCCTATGTCGCGATCAACTGTTGAGGTGCCATGTGTGAGCCATTTTGCGCAAATGTTTTTATGTGATGAGCACACTATATTTTTAAGGCTAACGATACACTAGCATTAATCCTTGATCATTCACTCCAAAAATGTTTATGTCTAGCTCCATGGAGTAGGAACTTTGGCACCCTTGTTGCATTGTGAGTTGTCAGTCACATGGTCCATTGAGCATTCATGATTGGATAATGTGTTTACCATTATGACGTGACATTTATTTGATTCTTGGTAATGCTAAGGTTGCTAGTTGGCTATGGATGATGTTAATTACTGCTCCTTGCTGTTTTACTCTTATTAATTACTTTCATGCGTTACTATACCTGTATGTGTTAACTGTGTCTTATGTGGGCGTATGACGCCGTTTATTCTCTTGTTGCCTTGTTGGTATTGAAAGCTGGGAATCTCACCTCTTTCGGTACTTTTCTTTATTTTGCATTTTTGGTTGAATCGTATGCTCTCTAGAAGACACTCGTGAGGAGAACAAGGAAGCTACTGAGTTTCAAGGTTTATGGCCTTATCTCGATTAAGACCGAGGTTGCTGAGAATGTCTTTTCGCCCCCGTGGATTTTTTGGTTACGTGAGGATCAACTTTCATGGTGGTCCGGATTGCTGGCATATCAACGTGCAGACTGACCGATGTGTGTACCACGGCGAATTGACGGTGTCTTTGGCATGGGGACGCTACACTGCTTCTATTTTTGACTTTCATGCTTTTGTGTGGTTGGAATTTTATATGCCTGTAAGAGATATGTGGGCAGATATGTACTATACCCCACGTGACGACTCTTTCTTGTCTACTGCCCGGGCTCCTGCCGCTGTTCTGTCATCCCGATGGATGTCTCGTCGGACGACGAGGACCTTGAGGAGGATCCATCTATGGTTCCTTCTCACTCCAGGCAGTCTTAGGGCTGAATGTAAATTGATGGCTACTGATGGCTATCCGTTTATTTTGAGGGAGCCTGACGTACTACTGGATTAGTGGGTAGATATATTTGTATCTCTTGGGGTAGGTACACATTTTACTTTTTGTATATCTTTTTTTTGGAAATGTAAATTAAACAGGCTCGTGCTTCTGGTATAAAACAAGTAATTATCCATATTGTGTATGGTTGTATGTTTCATTCCCTGTTGATTTCTCTTTAACGTTTTTGATAAGAAGTTTTATGTGAAAGAGGAACTTTTAAATTTTAAAATCAATCACGCGATATATTTACAAATAGGTGTATATGTATATTCAATGGAAGTTTTAACCGGAACTATGTTAAAAAAAATGCTCAAATTTTCCGTAGTTATTTTTGTGTTGTTTCGCTATAGTGCGATGTTCCTTGTTCTCACCCGTTATGATACAAGGGAGAAAAAGGGGCGTTACATTACTCAAATCGCGTAGCGATTTTCTACCATTTTCACAATCGCGTAACTTAAAAATCATTCTTTTAAGTCGCATAAACCATTTTTCCATCATTTTCGAAATATTTAAATGCTTTCCAAATCGCGTAGAAATATTTAAACGTATTTCAAATCGCGTAGCTTAAAAATCACGTTTTTAAGTTACGTAAATCATTTTTCACCATAATTCCATTACGAAAAATATTTCTCAACCTTCAAAAATTCAATTTCAACCTTTCTCAAAATAATATGACTACTCACATTATTTTCCACATTTTCTTACTCAAGAAAATCCTTTTCACAATATATTCCACAAATTCACAATTCCATTGAATTAAATCAATGTTTCTAACTTTAAAAAATTACTAACACTCTCCAAAACCCAAAGGATGAGTTACACGTTAGAAAATATCAAATCACTATTATATTCTCCATTTTTCTCAATCAATTCTAAGATCAATTCTCTTCAAAATAAATTGAGGTTCAAACACTTTCAACCTCTCATCCATTTACATATGAAAATTTCATTTCTCAAGTGATAAAACACTCCAATTCCCTTTCCAAAAATCCTTGTACTAAATCAATTATATTTCCACTTGAAAGTCACTTTGTTTTATAAAATCAAGGCATTCATAAGCCTTCAAAACTATGGTACTTGATTATTTAAACCATCAAATATATTTCCTTTTAAGTCAATATGGTTTTACACAAACAAAATCATTAAAAATTCCTTAACAAAAATCGTGAGCACTTGGTCTTTGAAATCAAATCATTTGTTCATTTTTCATTTTCACTTTCTTTGTAAATCCATTTTCACTTTCTTTGCAAATCCTTAAAATCAACATTGCCCGTGTTTAGTAAAATGCTTGGAAACTTTTTACACAAAATAAATCAATAAAAATCCTTTTCAAAACCGTGAACAATACTTCTTGAAAAACAAACCCTTTGTTTATTTTCCTTGCTTTTCTAATCATCCCATTTTATCATTCATAAAAATATTAATTTATGAACACCTATTTTGAAGTGTCTTGGCCGAAATTCTCTTGGTCTTTGGAACCAAAAATCAATTGTCTTTCCATCATCAAATCATGGCATACATATACATATTCAAATATATATCACAAACATGCCATAATCAAAGCAATAAATCATGCAAATCATACCAAGCATAGGCAAATAATCAAAGCACATAAACACCCACAAATTATTACATGACCATGGATATGAATCCTCACATGGATTCACCATCCATCAAATACACAACCATCTCTCACCACCATACTTGGTTGGTGAGATGAATCTCCCTCTTACCTCTTGAAGAACCTCAAAAGCTCCTTGTTTTGCTTCTTTTTCCAAGTCCTTCACCACCAAGGGCTTAGAACAAGGTTAAAGATGGATGATTTAGAGAAAGTCTCCAACATGAAAGTTGCTTAGAATATCATGTAGATTCAAGATTTATGATTGGATGAAATTAAAAGAGATTGGATGGTGATTTTGGGTGATATGGCCGAAATTCCTCTTGAAGAACAAGGATGAAGTTTTTGATTTTTGTGAAAGAAAGGCTTCTTAGACTTGGTTAAGATAAAGAATGAAGTGAAAACACTTAGTTTTCCTTCCACCAATTTCATAGAGCTCCTTGGAAAAATCCCTAAAAATCATAAACAAATCTTAAAATCAATAACAAGTAAAAGAAGAGGTAAAGTATGGCTTAGAAAATTAAAACTTGAAGTTTGGATTTGAAACTCAAGATGAATGATTTTGTGAAAACTCATAACTAGAGATGTTCTTAGAATAAGGTAAGGATTCAAGAAATAAGGTTGGATAAAATTTTTGAGTGATGGAGGGTAGATCTAGGGGTCTTGGCCGAAACCTCCATGAAAGGAAAGTGGAGAGAAAAGCTTGATAACTTAGCTTCTTGAAAATGAATCAATGATGACCAAGAATAACAATAATGGTCATGAAACACTTTGTTATGGTCTTAAGCCTCCAAAAACCGCCCCCCCTCCATACATTCTCCGAAGAGTGCTAAATGATCAATAATGATCCATATTGACTAAAACAACTAATAATGATATTCAAACTTTTCCTTTAGCTTCAAAACAACACAAAAATCGTCCCCCCTCCATGCATTATGCAATCAATAAGTTGTCATCTTTTCTAGCCACCATTTAGGATAATTTAAGCAATTGATTAGATCAATGGTTAGGATTAAGGTAGACTTTTGATTAGAAGATTTAATCTAGGCCATTAGATCTTTCTCCTTGAAATCCTAGCCATTAGATGCATCTAAAAAAATAAAGGGTCAAGATTACTCCTCTAAGGATTATAATTAGTCTTAGCCATTTTAGAAGACCAAATCTCCACCATTGATTAAATCCAAATCCAATGTTTATAAATGATCTATCTCCACCGTTGATTTAATCTAAATCCAACGGTCACAAATGGTCCTAGACACTTTATAAGATCAAATCTCCATCCTTGATCTAAATCTAAATCCAACAGTTATAAGGTCATAGTCATTTTCTTAGACTAATCCTACACTATTGATTAAATCGACGGTTGATATCAAAGTCTTCAATATTAGACTTGCTTCCTATTGGTCTGTCAAAAGCATTAAACTTGTTTCCTATTGGTCCGTCAAAAGTTGTCATAACCACTATCGTTCACTTAAGTAGTATAATTTTTATTTTTATCTGCTATAACCCTATGAAAGAATATATTTGTTGTATTTTTATCACCCGATAATTAAATACAGTACAAAACACAGTACAAGAAATTTTCTAAAAACTGTTTTCGGATTCAGGTTTATTAAGATCACCTGTCTCTGTATAAATAATACAAATTTTTCTATACGTAAAATAATTTTTACTTTGTGGGACCCACTTGGGCCCACGTAAGGCCACCTGGGCCCACAAACAGCCCAAAAACAATTCAGAGAAATACAAAAATTTATAATCATCCACAAAATTCACAAATATTAGAAAACGTATGAAAATCAAATCAGATTGTTAAAAATAATTAACAGTCAAGAGAAATAAATACATAAAGATTTCCTCCGGCCCGAAAATTATTATTTTCTGGACACGGAGTAAATCACTCAGAATGATCAAATACGCTGACGGAATACTCTAAATAATTTTACAGTACACAGAAATCACTAAACAGTAAAATTCTGTTAACTGTCAAAATTACTGTCAACTATTTAGGAAGTTTGGGGTGTTACAGGTTATAATGGAGTCATGGTAAAGGAGATGGGATAATATGGATGTGAGAAGATAAATACGAAAAAGAATAAAAGAGCATTATGGTACAGATAGAGTGGAGAAAATGTTTGAGAACATTCATCATAAAGGACAATCACCAATATTTGACTAATGATTTGTTGAAGATCAATCCTAAATTGGTGAATTGCATTCATTGTTAGACCTGAACATTCTCCTTTTCTTCCTTTTGTTTCCAAGCATCCATCTTTATTCTAGACTCTGATAATCCTTTGATTGCAACGGTGGTCAATCTTTTATTTTTATTTTTTGATCATTTTGCACACACACCCCCACATTTATTCAAGAACAAGGTCAGTGCTCTCCTATTCCATAAGGTTGGGTAAAAACATATTTTTTTTTAAGGCACGAAATGAGCTAAAAATAAGGAATGGTCAAATAAGTTCAAAGGGGTTACACAAGGAAAAATATACAAGGATGGCTATTTAGTCAAAGTAGCTATTTTAAAATGCCTCAATCATTTTTATGTATGCATGTGAAAATGTAGCCTAAAAAAGAATCAAAGCAAGTTCTAGAGTAACTATTCTATGAGCGAAAATCACATAAGAAAGAAGAGAATGGTACAGATATCAATCCATTAATCAATAGGCTCAAAATCTCACAAGGTATACTTCTATCATTCTCAATCCACCATATCAACATTCATATCCATGCTTGTGATTTTTAAGAAAGAAGACAATTTATACTAAGATCTGAGAATCCATTTGCTACTTCTGCACAAAATAATTATCTCCTCAACTAAGATGCGTCTCAAGAGTAAAATTACCTCCAAGACAAAATTTACTCCTTACTCTGCCATCCTTAATTGGTTTTACTACGAATAGGTTTCTGATAGTTATATCACTAAACATACTTCCCAATTTAGATGCATCTCAGAAGTAAAATTACTTCTTACTCTATCATCATTCATTAGTTGAGTAAGTCCATGACAATCATATCATACTTTCCAAAAAAAAAATTTTTTTTGGTCAACTATCCTTCCCCCCTAACTAGATCACAACATTGTCCTCAATGTTAAAATATAGATGAGTAAAGGATAAAAGATATTACCTGTTGGAGAAATCTGACACAAATTTAAACAAAAACAAAGTACGATAAATAAAATCAAAGGTAAATAAAAGTTATAAACGAAGTGTCAAATCTGGCTTTCTTTTCATCCTGCTTCCCTCACTGCTTCCTGCTGACTAATCTATCTGAGCTATTGCTGGGTTAGGTTTATGAACAAAAGCTTCTAATTTATTAATCAACTTATCAATAGTGGAAGCAGAGATAAGAAGTTGTCATGCCGAAGGTGTGATAAATTTCTATTCCACAGCATGGTCAAGAAAAAGTAACAAAATATCAAAAAAATTATTTACATTCAACAAACCTATGAGTTTATGGTGGATATTCAGTTGGGCCTAAGAGACAATTCGAAAAACTTCTTCCAAGGTGCCAAAATCACCTGGTAAGGCAATGAATGCATCAGAGTTTTCAAGCATTATCTTCATTTGTTCATGCATTGATGATACCTTAAGTTCCTCCCTAATTGTCTTTCTAGTGATGTTTTGTTGAGCTAAAGGTTCAGGAATGACACCTAAAACCTGATTGCCTCCTATATATGTAGCAAGTGATATAGCCCTCATTAACCCACGGCAACCTCCCCCATATACAAGATGAATATTCCTCGCAATAAGTAATCGACCAAGAGTGGTAGCTGCGTTTACAAACTTTAAACCCTTCCCATACTTAGACCCACAAAATACACAAATATTTTTAAGTTGACGAACAGAAACACCTTCTATTTCTATACTCACCTTCCCCTTGAATGATTCTGAGTTGGAAGAAAATAGAGAAAATGAAGTGTTTAAATAGGAAAAAGAATGGAAAGGGTAATAATAGCACCTATAAGGGTAGGTTGGCTATTGTCAGAAAAGTTTGAAATTAAGAAATACAGAATCTTTTTTTTAATTTTTTTTTATATATTTTTTTTTTTTTTTGTTTTTTGTTTTTTGTTTTTTTTTTTTTTTACTTCAAGAAAACCATCAGGATAAAGAAGTCTAGAAACCCCTGAAGGACCCTGCTCAAAGGATCGTCTGTCCAAAACCAAAATACAACAAAATCATACAAAGATAAAAGAAATATAATAGCAAATAATGACATACCTTTATGTACAATTTTCATGGTGTATCTTTATACTGCATGTCATGAGTGCAGTAATGCCATATCTTTATACTGCATGTCACCAGTGCAGTAGACATTCACGTCTGTTTATTCGAAGAAAAGAGAAAGAAGAAACCATTGTGGGTTTTCATCCTGGGTCTGGAACTTGGAGAACTCACACTTGGGCTCGTAACATCAACAAAGATACTAAAATCTGAAACCCGTATTGTCCAAGATCCAGAACGTCCCATCTCAGGGTGCTCAGAGCCCCTTCTAATAAAAGAGAGGATCAAGCTCAGATGCCTCATGCGCTTTGGCAGCCGCGGGTTACTTCTCACTAATAACCAGAGTGGGACGCTTCTTCCTATCCATCAACTCCACAGTGCCTAGATGGTAAACATTGGGTTATGGAGTGCAGCTCTCTACAGAGCATGATACACGAACTTTTTTAAGGACCAGCGTGCAAGGTCCACCCGAGCCAATGACGGGTCAGCCAAAGGCTAGGGCTCCACAACTAATTACTGCCATGGTACTCCTTTCGGATCGCCTTTGTTCAAATATTTTTTTCTTTTTTTAAAGAAAACATGAACAAGAAGAAGATAATATGTATAGATTGTTGTGGATATGGCTCACATCTGCCTCTGGTTTCACGTCCAGTAACGACTTAAACGCCTTCTATGAGTCGAGGATAAGCCTCCCATCCAATTTTCTTATAAATTGGCAAACAGGGTCTTTTAGAGTCAGATTCCTAAGACTGTAGCGTTTTTCTTCATCCTTGAAAAGATTCCACAAATTAAGAAGTTCACGATGCACCAATCCACAAGAATGCATCTCAAGAGTCAATAAGATATCATCTAATGACTCCTTACTCAGTCCATTCTTAATGAAGAAAATTTTATCTTCTCTATTTGTGGAAACCATCCCCAAAGAATGACATCGCTTGTTACAATTCCATCGTCCACATTTGTGACAGACTTCTAACTTTTTGCTCTTCTCCTTTTAGAATACGAACTTCTTCCAAGACCTAGCATGTATCGGTCAAATGAAATTGAAGACTCACCTACTAGTCGGACCTTTGCTTCAATTATCCAACGTACATCTTCTGGTATACCCTTGTGCATTAACAGTCTCAATCTTCACATCTAACTTTGTAGATTTTTTTAAGAGCATTTTGAGGGAGAGAAGGAAAATGTTTTCTCAGGTTTGAAAGAATGACATCCATTTTAAAGGAAAAGAATGATTCAGTTATTTTGGGAAACTGAAAAATGAACTGACTTGAGAGTCACAGAGTATCGTTATCCGCCACTTAACTGGCAACACAAAGAACTGCAAAAATAAGGCAACAAAATTAGAGTAAATTCTATTCATAACAAGGATAAAAAAGAAAGATGAATTCTACCTCATCAACTTGGTTTTCCAGGTTTGAGCCTTTGTCCATTGATTTTAAACACATTACCATTCCTAGGATTCTCAATATCTACCCTATGAGGATACACATGTTTGACAACAAAAGGACCACTCCACCTATATCTCAATTTTCCAGGGAATAGGTGCAGGTGAGAATTATAAAGCAGAACTTTTTGACCAATTTCAAAAGATTTTCTCAAAATTATCTTGTCATGAAAAGCTTTTGTTCTGTCTTTATAAATCTTTGAGTTCTCATATGCATCATTTCTCAATTCCTCAAGTTCATTTAATTATAATTTGCGTATCTTGCAAGCATCATTAAGATTTAGATTGAAAGCTTTAATGGCCCAAAATACTTTATGTTCCAATTCTACAGGCAAGTGACAATGTTTTTCATAGACTAACTGATAGGGTGACATGCCCAAAGATGTTTTGAAAGCAGTGCGGTAAGCCCAAAGTGCATCGTTTAGTCTTAAAGACCAATCTTTATGATTTAGGTTAACCATTTTTTCCAAAATTTGTTTAATCTCCCTATTTGCCAATTCAACTTGTCCACTTGTTTGAGGGTGATAAAGGGTGGCAATTTTGTGTGTAATACCATATTTTTTCATTAAAGATTCAAATAGTTTATTGCAAAAATGTGTTCCCTCATCACTGATGATAGCTCAAGGGATTCCAAATTGATACAAGATATTTTCTTTTAAAAATTTGAGAACAGTTTTATGATCATTGTGTTGGCATGGAATCGCCTCAATTCATTTTGAGACATAATCAACTGCAACCAAAATATACACAAATCCAAATGAGGATGGAAATGGACCCATGAAATCAATTCCCCAACAATCAAAAATTTCAATGACAAGGATGGGGTTCAGAGGCATCATGTTTCTTTTTAAATCGAGCCCATCTTTTGACAATTTTCACAACTTTTACAAAAAGTATAGCAGTCCTTAAATAAAGTAGGCCAATAAAATCTGCACTGTAAGATTTTCGCAACTGTTTTCTTTGAAGAAAAATGACCTCCACATGCTTCTGAGTGACAAAATTTAATGACACTACCTACCTCACTGTCGGGCACACATCTCTGAAAGATTTGGTCAGGACAATATTTGAACAAGTATGGATCATCCTAATAAAAAATTTTCACCTCTGTCAAAAATTTCTTTCTATCTTGGTGCGTCCATTGAGGCGGCATCTTTCCTGTTACAAGAAAGTTGACTATGTTAGCAAACCAAGGCATGGAATTAACAGAAAATAAAAATTTATTGGGAAAAGAATCATTGATAGGTGTGTTATCAAAAGGTGAGCCTGTTGTAAGTCTGGACAAATGATCAGCAACAACATTTTTGGCTCCATTCTTATCTTTCATTGTGATGTTGAATTCTTGAAGCAACAAGATCTATCATATCAATCTTGGTTTGGCATCCTGCTTAGACATCAAATATCTAACAATAGCATGATTGGTGAAAATCACAATAGAAGAGCCAATTAAGTAAGATCAAAATTTGTCCAGTGCAAAAATTACAGCAAGTAGTTCTTTTTTAGTAGCGATGTAATTCATTTGTGCACTATTTAACATTCTACTTGTGTAACAAATCACATGAGGCTTACCTTCCTTTCTTTGGCCTAAAACAGCGCCCATAATATAATCACTAGCATCACACATTAACTCAAAAGGCAAAGACTAGTCAGGAGATTGCATGATAGGGACAGATGTCAGAAGACCAGTTAATTTTTCAAAAGATTTTTGACATTCTTGAGTCCAATCAAATGGTGCATCTTTCAACAGAAGACTACATAATGGTCTAGATATGGTACTAAAGTCCTTTATGAATCTTCTGTAAAATCCTGCATGTCCTAAAAAGGAACGAACTTCTCTGACTATTTTTGGGGAAGACAACTGAGCAATTAATTCAACTTTGCCCTTATCAACTTCAATTCCTTTAGAAGATATCACATGACCTAACATTATTCTTGAGGTAACCATGTAATGACATTTTTCCCAATTTAACACAAATCCTTTTTCTTCACATCTTTTAAAAACTTTTTCCAAATTATCAAGACAATTTTCAAAAGAATTTCTAAAAACTGTCAGATCATCCATGAAAACCTCTAAATAATGCTCAATCATGTCACTAAAAATGCTTAACATGCATCTTTGAAATGTTGCCGGAGCATTACAAAGGCCAAAAGGCATTCTTCTATATGCAAAAGTACCAAAGGGACATGTAAAAGTGGTCTTTTCTTGATCTTCCAATGCAATTGGTATGTGATTATAACCTGAAAAACCATCAAGAAAACAATAGTATGGATGTCCTACTACCCTTTCCAGAATTTGATCAAGAAATGGCAAGGGAAAATAATCTTTCCTAGTAGCAGCATTTAATTTTCTAAAATCAATACACATACGCCAACTAGATGAGACTCGCGTAGGTATTAATTTACCTTATCATTTTCAATCACTATTATTCCAGATTTCTTAGGCACAACTTGTGTAAGGCTTACCTATTGACTATCAGAGATAGGATAGATAATTCCAACATCAAGCAATTTAAGGACTTCAACTCTAACTACCTCTTTCATGTGTGGATTTAATCTTCTTTGAGGTTGTTGAGAAGTTTTAGTATTATCCTCTAAATGTATTCTATGTGTACAAATTAATAGATTAATACCTTTTATGTCCTTTAATGTCCATCCAATTGCACTTTTATGCCTTTTAAGTACTTCTGTTAACATACCTTCTTGTTCTTCAGTAAGAGGCGAGGAAATTACCACTGGAAAGTTTTGCTCTTCTCCCAAAAATGTGTACTTCAACCCAGCAGGTAATGGCTTTAGTTCCGGTGTGGGTACTTCTTCATAGGCATTATCATTCATGGGTTTTAGCTCTTTAAATCTTGGCTTCCATCCCTTGTACTCCATTACTTGTGTACAATCAAGCAAAGAGCATATTTCAGAGATATCATCTTCTAGTTGCATGCCTGACTCAAATGAATTGACTAAACAAATTTCTAATGGGTCAGAAGAACTCCTTGTTTGAAGATGATCATCTATAATGGCTTCAATTCCTTCAACTTCCTTCTTTTCATCAAGGACTTCTTGTGGTTGCTTGCACATGTTAAAAACATTGAGTTCCAGTGTCATGTTTCCAAATGTTAGCTTCACCACTCCATTTCTGCAATTTATCAAAGCATTTGATGTTGCTAAAAATGGACGGCCTAAAATAACAGGAATTGAGTTGCAACTATTAACCATAGGTTCAGTATCCAAGATAATAAAATCCACAGGATATATGAATTTATCAACTTGAACTAACACATCTTTTACTATTCCTCTTGGAATTTTAATTGATCTATCGGTAAGTAGAAGAGTTACAGAAGTTGGTTTTAACTCACCCAAGTTGAGTTACTGATAAACTGAATATGGAAGCAAATTGACACTATCACCAAGATCAAGTAATGCTTTTTCAAATTTTTGTTCTCCAATAATGCATGAAACTGTAGGACAACCAGGGTCTTTATATTTCAATGCATTATTATTCTGAAGAATGGAGCTTACCTGTTTACCCAAAAATGCTTTCTTTTTCACATTTAGTTTCCTTTTAACAGTGCACAAGTCCTTCAAATATTTGGCATAAGAAGGAATTTGTTTGATAGCATCTAACAGAGGAATACTGATCTTTACTTATTTCAAAATTTCAAAAATTTCAGTGTGGTAGTCCAATTTCTTTGGATTATTCAATGCTTGAGGAAATGAGGGTGAAGGCGAGAGTTTAATCTCCTTTTGGTCAGCTTCTTCATTTTCTTAGGCAATTGGTTCATCTTCTTTCTCACAAGGTTCGGGAATTTGTTTTTTAACAACCTTTCCACTCCTAAGAGTTATCACCAACTTGACTTGGTCCATTTGTTAGTTTTCTGAACTCCCCTCATTTAGACTGTACTGACCCTTGGGATTTGGTTGAGGCTGAGAAGGAAATTTTCCTTTCTCGTGAATGGTGAGTGCAGAAGAAAGTTTAGCAAGAGTGTCTTTTATGTCATTCATGGTTTGATTGTTTTGTTTATTAATGGCCTCTTACTTTTCTATGAATGCATGCAGTGTTTCTTCAAGGTTTTTCCTATATGGTGAGACATAAGGTGCATATCCTTGAGAATTTTGAGAGTCATGTTATGCTTGAGGAGGTGGTGGTTGCACAAATTGTGACTAATTATTATTTCTCTAGCTAAAATTCGGGTGATTTCTCCATCCCAAATTGTATATATCTGAAAAAGAAGAAGTAAATGACTTTTTCAAATTATTCATTGCATTTACTTGCTCATGTACAACTTCTTTAAAAACAGGAATATTGG
Source organism: Ormosia emarginata (assembly GCA_029884605.1). Classification (NCBI taxonomy): domain Eukaryota; kingdom Viridiplantae; phylum Streptophyta; class Magnoliopsida; order Fabales; family Fabaceae; genus Ormosia; species Ormosia emarginata. The sequence continues at coordinate 28,494,307 of JAQQTP010000079.1, read as the reverse complement.
GACATTCATGTGTTGAGTGTCCTAAGTCATCACAAATGCTACAAATTTCTTCATTTTACACAGATTTGATTTCTTTTGCTTTTCTTATTTTTGTGGCTTCAACCTTTCTAGCCAAACTAGCAAACCTAGCATTTAGATTTTCCTCTTCACTAAGGTGATATTTTCCTTTATTAGCACTTGCAAAGTTAGATCTAATTGAATTTTCAAAAGGGTTAGTACCATGCCAAGATTGAGAATTTTCAGCCAACTAGTTTAAATAGTCTAAAGCTTCTTCAGGTTCTTTATCAAGAAACTCACCGTTGCACATTGTTTCCACAAATTGTTTAGTTTCAGGTGTTAAAGCTTCATAAAAGAAGCTTATAGTGCACCATTTTCAAAACCATGATGTGGGCAAGAATTTAACAAATCTTTAAACCGTTCCCAACATTTAAAATATGCTTCATTTGAATTTTGGGAAAAAAATTTGGATTTGTCTTTTCATAACATTGGTTTTATGTGTTGGAAAAAATTTCTTTACGAACTCACCTTGCATTTCTTGCCATGTGCCAATTGATCTTGGTTTCAAAGTGTTAAGCCAAGATTTTGCTTTATCTTTTAAAGAAAAAGGAAACAATTTAAGCTTAACAATCTCTTTAGTGCAATTTGGGTCATTGAAAGCAATACATACTTCCTCAAATTCTTTCAGATGTAAATATGGACTTTTAGGTTCTAAACCATGAAAATTAGGAAGTAAAGAAATTATACCTGACTTAAATCTAAAATTGTTGGCATTGAGTAGAAAGATAAAACATGTTGGATTAGAATTTCGAGGTGGTTGCAAATATTCACGCATGGTTCGCAACGGTTGATTTTTATGTTCATCATATACACTTTCATTTTCAGCCATTATGTCAATTGTGTGTGATTGTGATTCAAACAAATCAATATATAAAGTACCAGGATTAATTTTAACTAAACGACCAAAATTTAAATCACGATACCAATTAAGTATAAATAATTGACTTAAAATAGAAAAAATAATGTACAAGTCGGTAGTTTACATCAACCATTAAATATTAACAAGGATGTTGTATAAACCAACCACCGAATAAATATTAACAAGTAAAAAGTTAGAAATAAAATACAAAAAATAAAGTACGGAAAGTAAATTATAGAAAATAAAATACGAAAAGTAAAATACAAAAAAAATAAAGTGCGAAAAGTAAATTGCGAGAAAGTAAATTGCAAAAAATAAAGTACGAAAGTAAAATACAGAAAATAAATTTAAAATATAAAAACCGGAGAGAGGCGAGCCCCACCAGAGCCACGAAAGAGAAAAGAAGAAGAAAGATTATTTCATTATGTTAGAAAGAAATAATAAATAACAGAAATTAAAAAGTTAGAGTGCAGAAAATAAAAGATGTAAATTAAAAAGTTAGAAAGTTAGTATGTTAGCAAGTTAGTAGGTTAGTAAGTTAGATAGTTAGAAAGTTAGAGAGTTAGTAAAAAAATCGAAGGATCAGCAAGCCGATATTTTGTTCCGGTGAGGGAGAAGAGATTTTATTAAAGTATGAGAACCTCAATAAATTAAAACTTCAAGTCAAGTCCCCGGTAACGACGCTAAAAACTTGAATGTGGGATTTAAAGGATGCAACCCAAGTGCAGGTTGTTTCAAGTAATAAATTTCTCGGGAGTCCGAGGTCGATCCACAGGGAATTGATGAAGAGAAATTATTTGAGGTAAGAAAAGGATTTGTCACAATACCAAAAGTAATAAAAGATGTTCACAAATGAATTTAAGAACTTGCTTGGGTTAGGAGATCCACTCTTGGTAATAAATTAAAGGCAAAATTATTTCTCTTTATAACTCAATTGAAATCCACACACAACAATCGAAAAATATAACATTCAAAGTTCAATTATATATGTAATCATATTATGATTCCTTTAATTATCTACCAACATTTGTAAATGAGTTCAAGCATTCACTGTGCCAATCCTATTGTCTACAATAAATCAAGATCTCCATTATACAAAGAAGGTTTCTAAATTAATTGGAAACAAAATACAACACATATAATGTCCATTTGATAATATATCATTTAAGCATAAGAAATAGAATAATCTAACCATATTTCATTACCAAGAGCTTCACTCTTTCACCCAAGCAAGATGAAGATTTAGTTACTCATAGACAAGAAGAAAGAAAGAGAGAAGAAGAGAAAGATGAACATAGCTTTAATTTAGAGCAAGAGAAAATTACAACAAAGGAAAACAATAAACAAGCATAACCATAACTTCTAAAAACTAAGCCTAACACCAAGAGCACCAAATGATCAGCCAATGGTGCCTTTTATAGAGGATTAGGGATACAAAATGACAAGGGGGCTGATTAAGAGTAGGTGGATGAGTGGGTGAATGAATGAAAAATGCCAAATGGTGAGTTGGTGAGTGGAAAATTATTGAGATTCTTTGTCTCCGAAATCATTCATTGCTTAACTCATGGATTCCGTCATCAAATGGAAAAGTCATCTTCATGAAAGTTGTAGATCTGGGTCTTAACTTTCAGATATCCAAATTTCAGCTCATGTCATCACCTACAGCCCGAGACATGGCCCAATTACTGTAGACTGTTCAGGCCCAGTTTCAGCACCTCTGTTTTGACTTTCAGACCCAATATCACTTCGAAACTGTTCGATTTGTGTTTTGTGTTCTTCATGAAAGTTGTATATGGGTATTAACTTTCAAGTGTTAAAATTTCAGCCCAAAAAAGTTCCTACAGCCCAAGTTATGCTCTGATTACTATACACTGTTCAGGTTCCAAACACAAAACTCGTGTTCTGACTTCCGAGCCCAATTAGCTCCATTAGATGTCTGAATAAGACTTTGAGCTCTCATCAAAGTTGTAGAGCTCTCTCTTATCTTTCCTACAAGGTAAGATACATAATTTTTACACATCTAGAACTCAAGATATGGTGGAAATACAGAAACAGTGTAAGACCCAAATAATGCTAGAAAAATCAATTAAGTCCAATTTGAGTCCAAACTTACAAAACATAACCAGGCTTAATCAATTAAGTACATAGAGAGTGTAAATGACTAAAAATGAGAGTTTATTAATGTACAAAATATGTGATTATTAGCCTCTAGGAGATTTATTGGTTTAAGTTGTGATCTTTGTGCAACCTTGGGTCTAAAGTTATTAAATGATAAGTGTTCAACATTGTGGTGAAGGAAAAATAGTTAGACTTTGTTATAATGAGGCTCATGGTCTCTTAAGGTAAAATACCACAAAATGTAGTGCTAAAGTGGAGACTTAGATGATTAGAAAACTTTAGATTCCTTAGGAGTTCATAAAATGGAAAGAATGGAGAACAAGACCTTATCTTATGGATTAGAATGATTTTGAACATAAGGGAAGAACAAAAGAGTTTGTGAGACTTGCATAACCTTTGAGTAATTTTAAGTGAGCATAATTAATTAGATTAAGGAACTTGATCAATCTAAAGGAATGAAGATTGAATAAGGACTTCAAAAGAATCCCTCTAGTGAATGAATTCATAAGAGATGTTAATTAAAGTGAAACCCAAAATAAACTTCTAAAAGTGTGTTATCACACTTGAGAAATTAATACTATACTATTGTGGGTCCGTGTTTGGGACTGAAATTATGTTGATGCTTATATTGGCCAAATTGTGGCGTGTTATGGAAAATATATCATTATTGTTGGATATACATGATTGTGCATGGAGTCAACATGCATTGAACATTTGCTCAGTCGATGACTGTTAAAAGGCTAGATGAGCCTATGATTATGCATGAAGTCAATATGAATTGAACATTTGCTCAGTCAATGACTGTTAAAAGGCTGGATGAGCCTATGATTATGCATTGATCAACATGCGTTGAATATTTGCTCAGTCGATGATTGTTAAAAGGTTGGATGAGCCTATGAAGCGAACTGAATAGTATGGTCTGTGACAGATCTGAGGGGGGCGTAAGGCGCGGTGAAAGCCGATTCACACATTACGGGCCCGATAAATCACTATTCTTTTTGTGGTGAATGAACGAGAATTGGATAGTGTGATCTATGATGGATCTTAGAGGACTGTGAGGCGCGGTGGTTCATTTTGTGATGATGTTATCACATTATTATACCCCTGACTATGATAAATCATTGCAACACATCATGCGCCTAACAAGCACTATTCTCTTCGTGGTCCAGCTTAGACTGTCGTTGAGGGGGACAGATCTTCTGGAACGTTCATCTTTGAAATGGAATAGAAAATCTTGGTACCAAGTACACATGCATTGTGAGTCAGCATTGTGAGTCGGCATTGTGAGTCAGTATATCATTTGGCACTCATTTATATGATGATTATACTATTGTGTTATTGATGTCATGATTATCTGAAATGTTTTGATTGTTCATTATCTGAGACTCTGTTGCTGTTTTTTTTATCGTATGTGATTATTACTATTCAATGTTGTTGCTCTGCTATGTGGGCATTTTGCGCCATTATGTTTCTTTATTGCCATAATTGGTAATGTAAGTAGGATGTCTCACCTCTTTCCTGTATCCCTGTATTTCTATTTTATATTTATATTTGATAAAAGATCATGAGGAAGATGAAAAGGGACCACACCCTTGCTGATTAGATTGGGTCGATTCATTATTTTCGATATGGCGTCTGGACGAGATTTTCAGCTACGTACGGGTGCAACTTCATGGGAGCATTGATGCCTGACTTGTCGACTAAGACTCCGAGCGTCGCATATATTTGGGGTTGTGGCTTTGTCCGCTAGTAGTACCCATCCCAGGGTTACTACTTTCCCTTTTTGTGCTTTTGTACCCGTTATCTTTTATCTAAATATATAAGTACTATGTTTCATATTATCAGTGCCTTATGTTAAGGACGAATATATTATATATGAAATAAGTTTTTCCTTAAGTGGTTGTATTCTGAATGGTTGGGTACTAAATATATTTTCATTCGAGGCTCATACTTTCTATATATGCTCAATGATTAAATTTTTCATACTTGTTAAATTGTAGCGCGTCTTGATTTAGTGACGGTGGCAATAATGACGATTGTGCTATGACTTTTAAATCAAGGGGTGTTACACAGTTTGCTTGCATATATTATTGAATATATTACGGTACCTAGGGTTAAGGTGTTACAGAAACACAACGCGGTGAGAAATCATAGAAATCCCAGTATGAGTAAACCAAAATCAGCAGTTATTCATTCACAACAAATAAACAACTAACACATTAAATTAATTCTACGATAGATAAATGAGCTCGTACTCTCTATGTAACATTCACAAAGAAAGAAATAACTTAACTCACATTTATATCGAATAATGATATCAAACAATTGCCCATACAATCGTAAGATATCACTAAGCACACGAGCAAACAGGCAAGATAACTGCCCATATAGTTATCAACAAATGCAATGCTTGATGTTATGATGGTTATGCTCACACAGTATCTAATAATATGATGATGCAATGCAAGTGTAGGTTTTTAGTTTTTTGAAAATACTTGTTACTTACTTATTCCTAGGAACCATGTTCCCTTGTATATACTGAGTAGGATAGGCACAATAACCCTTACACTACTTGGTAATAAGTGGATTCCCTCCTCTCACAATAGTAAAAGTACTGCTACGACCCCCATACCGGTAACCCTAACCATAACAATATAAATGCTAAGAGAATTTAGATTCAATACATCATTCTTTGGTCATATGGTTGTACATACCATGTAAAATTACAATACATAGGAAATAATAATTAACAAGTTTGAAAACCAAAAGTATAAGGTGTAACATCCTCTTTTTAGCATGTTAGATTTGTATATGGTCTTGGAGGTACCATAATACTTGTTTGACTTGTTCACTGAATTTCATGGTGTTTTGAGTTAATTTAGGTACTTTGCCACAACACAGATCATGCAAAACGGCTATTTTGACTCAAGAGAATAGCATAAATGCTAAATCAAAGGAAATGACTGAGGAAAAATTATTAATAGGTCACAAATGTGTGAAAGAGGATGTGGTTAAATTTTGAGGACAAATGGAGCCAATTTGGTATTTTTTTTAGGACATTGTAGAAGTGTTTTAATACCAAATTGAGGTGTAGCAGATATGAAAAATTACGAAAATGGTGAAACAAGAATTTAGACAAATCATAAGATTTATTTTAAAGTTGTTGGAGGTTAGGAAACTTGATTTAGTAAAATTAAAGTGTTCTTAATAGATATAAAGTTTTGACAAAAGACCAAAATGCCTTTCATTTAAAAGTGAGATTTTTCTCACTTCCTCCCATCTCTCTCTCACGTGTGTGCTCTACAGAAAAGAGAAATAGAGGCAGAAACAGGAAATGGAGGGAGAGCAAGGTGTGAGACCAAGAGAAAATGGCAAAGAAATAAAGACCAAGCAAAGAGGAGCTAAGAACAAGATCAAGACACCATGTGTAACACCCCGAATTTCATTTTTTCTGAATATATATATGAATTTTATAATTTCTATGATTTTTGAGAATTTTTGTCGATTTTTCTAAATTTTGATTATTTTAATATTATTTCGGGCTGTATGTGGGCCCGGGGCTGGCCTGGAAAAAAAATTGGGGCAAAAAAATTTTGAATTGTTGATTCGGGGCTGGGGGAACTTACTAAACTCGAAATCGGAAACAATTTTCAAAATTTTCATTTACAATGATTTTGTGTTGTTTTATTGTCCATTGGACAATGTTATTATCCATTAGGTAAAACTATTATCCATTGGATAATAGACACTGGTTTTATAAGCAGTAGCTATTATGCATTAGGTGATACATATCAGAAAATATCTGGATGGATAGTTATCTATAAGCCTAAATATCCTAGATGCTAATGATGATGAATTATGACAACTTTTAGGTGAGCCAATGAGATTTAGTCTAACTTAGTGGCCTTGACTCATCCTTGGTAACCAATAAGAAGCAAGTAGATTAGCCACCCAACCAATAAAAACTTAGTCTTCTTTTGATGAACTAATTAGAAACTAGTCTCTTTATAATGAACCAATGAAAGTTAGTCAACAATAATGACTATGACTTTTTACCTCACTTGTACCTTCATGGGTTACTTGCAATGTATCCCATATTTCTTGAGTGGTCTTACAATTTGACACCCTAAAAAATTCATCATACCCTAAGAAGTAGTGATGATATTTTTGGCTCTCAAGTTGTATTGAACATTTTTCTTGTCATCATCGGTCCACTCATTTCTTGGTGTATTTGTTCTAACACCATCAACAAGACGTGTGGGGACAAAAGGACCATTTTCAATAGCATCTTACACATCAATATCAATAGCTTCAATAAAAATCTTCATCCTTTCTTTCCAATATGCATAACCATCCCCATTGAAAAAGGGAGGCCTATTTATAGAAGAACCTTCATTAGAAAAACCATTTGAAGTCATCTTTTCTCTTGAAGCGGCTAAGCTCTTTATACAAGAGTCTAGCTTTGATACCACGTGTTACCAAGTGGCCTCAATACTCAAGAGAGGGGGTGAATTGAGTTTGTAAAACAAGTTTGTAATTCTTTTGCAAAACACTTGGTTCTCAATTTTCGTTGAAGCTATTGTTTGATAGAATTGAATGAATAGAGAGAATAGAGGGCTTACACGCACAAGTAAATCAATCAAGCAAGATAGATTGCAAGGTAATCAATAAAACAATATACAAAGTAAAGGAGATGAGTTTAGGAAGACAAACACAAAGCTTTATCCTAGTTCAACCACTAATCCACTTGTGATCTATGTCTAGTCCTCAAGTAAACACCCAAGATTTCCACTATATCTTCAAGCTTCAAACAAGTGCTTAACAACCTTTACAATATGGAGCACTCAATACACCTTGGGATACCTCACCCTTTGTGCTTGAGTCTAAAAAACAAAGGGATACCTCACCCTTACAATCCTTTGAGGGATGCCTCACCCTCACCATAGATTACACAAAGATTGAATAGATCGAAACTCTCTCAAAGAGCAGATAATACAAATTAAAGCTTATAAGTTTTGAGGATTCACATTTTAGCTCAAAAACAGGGAGAAATATGAAGAGAATATGTAAAACACGTATTGATATTCAAATAAGGTTTTTCATAATGTTTTTCTAACCCCATCAATGCCCAACAACCTTGCATTTAAAGCCCATTGAGAAATAGAGTCGTTGGGGGTAGTTAAGAAGCATTAAATGCTTCATTATGTTCGTTGCACCCTGTTTCTAAAAACCATGTTATTCAAATAACACGATGATTATTCGAATAAAGCTTTAAATAGCATTTAGAGGAAAAGCTTGCTGGAAACCGTTATTTGAATAACACAAGTGTTATTCGAATAAGTCACTTAAAACTGTTTTCTGGAAAAAACATGTTATTCAAATAAAACAAGTTTTATTCGAATAACTCATTCGAATGCTGAAGTGCCTGAATTTTCTTTAAAAGATTATTCAAATAAAATAGGGTTTATTCGAATAAATCTTGATCAGTTTATAGACTTGGCTTCCCTGACTTTTGTTATTCGAATAAGATAAGTCTTATTCGAATAAACCTAGTTTCGTTTAATTTTTGCTTTCTCCTGACTTCTGTTATTCGAATAAAGTAACCTTTATTTGAATAAGCTATGTAAAACTTGTTTAGTCAGTAGTGAAGCAATGCCAAGGGATTTCAAGTGTTTTTATATGATTTTTGGCACTTAAAAAATTCTTTGGGAAACCAAAAATCATTTTTGAAGCTTCTTTTCTCTTTTTGCTTCTAAAACAATTTTGCTTTTCAAGTTCTTTTTGAAAGATAGGTTATGGAGCATTTGTGTGAATCACATTATACCTTTATATATTGATTTAGGTCCTAACGCTAGTTCTAAAGGTCTTGGACTTGAACTTACAATATCTTTAAGTTTGTTATCATCCAAACAACATCTTCATGGGTTGATAGCCAATTACAAATACAAACTATTTAACAAAATGTAAACCAGCTCAAGCCCATGCCTAGGGAGTAGGGTCCTCAGATGGATCCTCTTCTTCCTTAAATTCCTCACCAATCAAATCGCTCAGACGGGGTAAGCTTTGGCGAGCGGGAGTTTGAGCCGATAAAACCTCAGAATCCTCCCTTGGGGTATAATAAACATCATCCCAGAAATCTCTAATAGGCATGTTAAACTCTAAACATAAACTGACACTAAAAGTAAAATTAGTAACCTCCTGCCGGGTCCTACTGACAAACACAAATACATCTCCACGGTATGTTACACGCTCCGTGTCCAGACTGAAGTTCCATGCATCGGTGCCACCATGAAATTGCACTCTCACGAAACCAAATAGATCGCGTCCCAATGCCATCACAATGACTTAATATATCAACCCAAACAAAAAAGATACAGCTCCTCTTCATCTTCCTCACCATCTTTACCAAATATAAATATAATACAAAAATAACATACAGAGAGGTGAGATCACCTACATCAATACCAATATAGCAGTAGATAAATAATAAAGATAGTAATATCGTACAAACATAACAAAAAATGAATACAATCATTGAATCAAGTATCAATCAATTTAACAGATATAAAATATCACAATGAAATATAGATAGACTATGCTCATGCATAATGAACTAATTTCCTACTCCATGGAGCTAAACAGAATTTAGGAGAGAATAATCTAGAAGATCTGTCTGTATCTCGGTCGCCTTAGACTAAGTGCTATAATTTTATCAATGGTGCACAACAGGCATTATATAAGACAGTTTACACCAGATTATGAATAGAATAGTGCCTGGTCGAAATTGTTGATGCGGTGCTCGGTCACCACGGCCCAGTGGAGCTACCTATTGTCCACTTGTGGAATACCTGCGCTCTAACGCCTCCAAGTTCAACAAATGAATCACATTACGCAATTCGCACCTGCACTTAGGTGTAATTCAACTCCTAGACATACAGCCTCAACCGACACTACCAGTATAATGCATGAAAATGACTCAATGCATAAAACAAGCCAATTACAGGTCAAAATCACAACTTCATATTTTCGGGTCCAATACGTCGGCCGATAGTAATTCTACTGTATTCTCAATAGCATAGTACTTTTACAGCATTTTCACAATCGTGCAACACTTTTGTTGCGTTTTCAAGTCGCATAGATATTTTCCAACATTTTCTCAATCGCATAAAAATATTCAAATGTTTTCTAAATCGAGTAACTCAAAAATCCACGTTTTTGAATTGCGTAAGGTTTTTCTACTGTTTTTCAACCATATAAAATAGTTCTTGACGTTCTACATTCAATTTTGAAACTTTCTAAGTTTAAAATATAATTTGGATTTCAAATTCCCATTTTTCTCATTAAAACACCTCTAAGTAATATTTTTTGACGTTTTCCCAAAAATTAGTTTTATTTTAATTTAATAAAACCTTCTCTATTTATTTTACTAAAAATCCTTTTTAACAAAATACCTTAAGTTACCACTTCACTTCAAAACCCTAATTTCTAACATTAGGGCCGTAAATCACCATTTGCGAAATGATAAAGTTTATTTGATGTTATTTCCATCTTATAAAATACTCAATTAATTTCTTATTACCTAATCATCTAAGTTTACCATAAATAAATCATTTTTGCACTAGATTACCTTATTTGGACTTCATGGCCGAGAGCCATGTGGTCTTTGGAACCAAAATTCATTAATTCATTTCCTTACTTCTTAATCATCAAACGTCACCATTCATAAAATAATTTTGACTTGAAACACCCATGTTGGGGCATGGAGGCCGAGAGTTTCATAGTCCATTATGGACCAAAATTCTTTCCTTTCAAGTATCAATCATAGCATACAATATACTTAAATCAACATAATCCTACTATAACAAGTTCATGCATAATATCAAAGTTATAAAATCATATAAGGTAAATAAACACAAATCACTAAATTTATACAAACAAGAGAATAACCCTCATATGGATTCTTCACTTTACAATCACAAATTCGTTCCTCACCACCATACTTGGTTAATGAGGTAAATATCCCTCTTACTTTGGATGATCCTCCAAAGCTCTTTGTATGCTTCCTTCAAGTAGATTTTCTCCACCAAGTTGAACTTAAAAATAAAGAAAACATACAATATTAACATCCAAGGTTTATCAAAGATGACTATGAACCAAAGTACGGTCTTAGAATCTTGAAAAAGAGATGAAAGATGAAGAATAGAAAACTTCACCTAAAAATCATTAATCTTGAGCTTGAAGAACAAGGTTAAAGATGGAAGATTTAGGCTAAGATCTCAACTACAAAGTATCTTAGAATGGTATAAGGATGCAAGATGTAAGGTTAGCTTGAATTATTGAAGGTTGGAGGGTGGTTAATGGTGGGTTGGCCGTGAGCTTTGGTGGAGAGAAAATGAGAGAGAATTTTGATAACTTTTCTATCGGAAAGATGATGGAAATGTGTTGAATGACTAAGTATCATCTTTGGCTCCTCCTATAAGCACTTAGCCATGGAGCTCCTTGGTGGGTAAGTCACAAATGTGACTCACATGGTGCGAGTCATAGTAACTAGTCACTAGGTGAGTCACCAATGGGTGAGTCATAGAAAGTGACATTTAAGTGAGTCACTTGGATGACTAGGTAGCAAGAAGATATTGTTCAGTATACTTTAACCAATGGATAATAGTTACTGCTTATAAATTCAGTGTCTATGGTCTAATGGATAATAGCATTGTCCAATAGATAATAAAACAGAACAAAATCACTGTAATAGAAAATTTTGAAAAATGTTTCCAGTTTCGAGGTTAGTAAACTCCCTTGACCTCGAATCAACAATCCAAAATTTTTCAGCCTCGAAAATTTTTTATTTTTCCTGGCCTGCCTCGGGCTCACATATAGCCCAAAATAATATTAAAACAATAAACATTTCAAAAAAATCCACAAAAGTTCACAAAAATCATAAAAATTATAAAACTCATATATATTCAGAAAAAACAAAATTCGGGGTATTACAACTTTCCTCATCTAAATGAATTTCGTCCTCGAAATTCATCGTATCTTAGAGCAAATGTGGATACTGCTCCTTTATCTTATCCTCAAGTTCCCACATTGCATCTCCAGTCACGCCGTTCCAGATCACCTTCACTAAGGCAATTTCCTTTCCCTTAAGTTGCTTCACTTGTCTATCTTCAATCTTGCAGCAAGTGTCTCATAAGTCAGGTTTTCTTTTAGTTGTACCACATCTGGCACGATGACATGGTTTGTATTAGGGACATACTTTCTTAATTGTGATACATGGAAAACATTATGAATGTTTGAAAGAAAAGATGGTAAAGCTACTTGATAAGCTACCGAACCTATCCGACAAAGAATCTGATATGGCCCGATAAATTTTGGAGTGAGCTTTCTAGACTTAATAACTTGTCCGACCCTAGTCGTGGGTGTAACTCTTAAAAACACATGCTCACCTTCCTCAAACTCAAGAGGTTTCCTTCTCTTGTCAGCATAGCTCTTTTGTTGACTTTGAGTGGTTCGCATATTCTCCTGAATCATCTTAGCTTTCTCCGTTATTTACTGTACAAGTTCAGGTCCTAATGCGAAACTTTCCCCATCTTGATACCAATACAAAGGTGTTCTACATCGTCGTCCATATAACACTTCATAGAGTGCCATCCCTATGCTTGAATGGAAATTATTGTTATAGGTGAATTCTATCAGAGGTAAGAATTCATCCCAACTTCTAGTTTGTTCCAAAACACATGCCCTCAACAAATCCTCCAATGACTGAATTGTTCTTTTTGACTGGCCATTCGTTTGTGGATGATAAGCAGAACTTAGACAAAATTTCGTTCCCATCACTTTTTGTAAACTCTGCCAAAACCTTGACGTGAATCTCGGGTCTCGATCCAAAATAATACTAGAGGGTACACCATGAAGTGTAACGATTTCACCGATGTACACCTGGGTCAACCTTTCCATTGAGTACTTGTTATTAATTGGCAAGAAGTGCGCTGACTTCGTAAGCCGATCTATAACTACCCATACAGAATCATAACCCTTTCTAGTCCTTGGTAGTCCAACCACAAAATCCATTATAATGTCATCCCATTTCCATTCGAGAATAGCCAAAGGTTGTAACATTCCAGAAGGTCTTTGATGTTCAACCTTAGCCTTCTGACAAACTAAACAGGATGATGCATACTTAGCAACGTCTCTCTTCATCCCTTGTCACCAATACAATCGCTTCAGATCTTGATACATCTTGGTTGTTCCCAGATGCATGCTCAACTTACTCTTATGAGCTTCATCAAAAATTAATCTCCTAAGTTCTAGATCACTAGGTTCACAAATCCTTCCTTTGAACCTTAAAATTCCATTTGTTCCTTCCTCAAGTTCTGACATTGCACCTTGCTTCATTAATTCCTTCTCATCTTGTAAATATTGGTCATCTTTCTATTTCTCTCGAATCTCATCTATCAAACTACTCGAGATAGTAATCATATTCAAGCAAATTTTTCCCAGCATCAATTTCACAGACAACCGCATATCCCTGAATTGTTCTATCAATTCACTCTCCTTGACCATCATAGCAGAAACACTAAGCATCTTTCTACTCAAGTCATCTGCTACGACATTCACCTTTCCGGGATGATACTGAAGTTGAAAATCATATTCTTTCAAAAATTCTAACCATCGCCTCTGCCTCATATTCAACTTTTTCTGATCAAACAAATACTTTAGACTCTTGTGATCATTGCAGACATTGAATGTTGCCCCATAAAGAAAATGTCTTCAGACCTTCAACACAAACACAACAGCTGCCAATTCTAAATCATGAGTAGGGTAACTCCTCTCTGCACCTTTAATTGCCTCAAAGCATATGCCACAACCTTTCGATTTTGCATAAGCACACAACCTAAACCTTGATACGAAGCATCGCAATACACCTCAAAAGGTTCATTAGGATCAGGTAGAATAAGCACTGGCGAAGTAGTCAATCATCTTTTCAACTCTTGAAAACTTTCCTCGCATGCAGCAGCCCATGCAAAAGGTTGATTCTTTCACGTAAGCCAGGTGAGAGGTCCTGCTATCATGGAAAACCCCTCAATAAACCTTCGATAGTAATGGCTAATTCAATAAAACTACGGATCTCCGATATAGTCTTTGGCCTTTACCATTGAAGAACTATTTCAACTTTTGACGCATCCACTTCAATTCCTTCCTCTGAAATTACGTGACCCAAAAACTGAACTTCGCTCAACCAGAACTCATATTTGGACAGCTTAGCGTATAACTTATTCTCCTTTAAAATCTGGAGAACCACTATGAGATGTTTCTTACGTTCTTCCAAGCTTCGAGAATAGATCAGAATATCGTCAATAAAGACAACGACAAATTTGTCAAGACATGAACGAAAGGTCCTATTCATGAAATCCATGAATATTGTAGGAGCATTCGTTACCTCGAACGGCATCACTAGATACTCGTAATGTCAATATCTCGTCTAAAAAGCTGTCTTGAGAATATCTTCCATTTTCACTCGAATCTGGTGATAACCAAAACGTAAATCAATCTTAGAGAATACAACGGCTCCCCTCAGTTGATCCATCAAATCATCTATCCTTGGAAGAGGATACTTATGTTACCAAGTGGCTTCAATACTCAAGAGGGAGGGTGAATTGAGTTTATGAAACATGTTCGCAATTCTTTCACAAAACACTTGACTATTGAATTTCGTTGAAGCTATTGACTAATTGAAATGAATGAATTAATAAGAACACACTATATATTGCTTAATAACCAACCAAGAGAGAAGTAATCAAGCAAGAATATAAGCAATGCACAAATATAAAGAGAAGGGTTTAGCGAATCAAACACAATGATTTATCTTGGTTCGGCCACCAATCCACTTGTGACCTACATCCAGTCCTCAAGCAACCACTCGAGATTTTCTACTATATCTTCAACCTTCAATAGATGCTTGACTACCTTTACAAACTTGAGCCCTCAACTCCTTGGGATGCCTCACCCTTGAGCTTGAGTCTCTTCAAACAAAGGGATGCCTCACCCTTTACAAATTGGAGGGATACCTTACCCTCTCTCTTATATAGCAATTAAGATTGATATTCAGAAGCTCTCACTAGAGTAGATGATACAAATTGAAGCTCTAAGAATGCTCACAAGGGATATCTCAAAGATTAGACAAAAATAGAGCAATAAGTGATTTCAGAGATTGATTCTCATTTTGATGTGTTGCTAAGATGTTTTTGGTTCAAGAACAACCATCAATGATGCCTCAGGAACTATATTTAAAGCCCATTCATTAAAAGAGCCGTTGGAGGATGGTTGAAGCCAAGCATTTAATGCATTCAATATAGTCGTTGGGCATGTCAGAACCTTGGTAATCGATTACAGGGTTTTGGTAATCGATTACATGGAAGATAGAACGTGTTCTTGGCTTTCTGGGCTTGTGGTAATCGATTACATGACTTGTGTAATCGATTACACGCCCTTTGACTTTATGGTAATCGATTACAATATCTATGTAATCGATTACATGGCCCTTTGATTGTGTTCTTGGCTTTCTGGGAACATGGTAATTGATTACCATCTTTGGTGTAATCGATTACACGTCCTCTGACTTTCTGGTAATCGATTACATGGATGGTGTAATCGATTACAAGGCTTCTGTTTAGCTTGTAATCGATTACTAAACTATGGTAATCGATTACATTATACTTTAAACTCATTTTTCAAGCCTTAAAAAGGATTCATGTCATTCTTAACTTTAGAAAACATGGATTTAAACAATATTGAACATTGTTTGGCATGATCCAAGAAAAAGAAGTTCTCTTTTTAGGAATTGATCTTTGAAAATCATATTGATTCAAATCATTTTTGAAAAACCATTTGAGATATCTTGGGAGCATTTAACATTGATGTACTAATGCCTATATCTAAACCTCTTGATTTCTTCCTTTGATCTTGGTTTTCTCTTTTGCTCTTTGATCTTCATCTTTGTCTTTGTTATCATCAAAAACCAATTGACATGCTTCAAGACACATGCATTCACAACTTATTCTTGATCGTGATTTTATTCAGCTGGCAATAGTCTACGCATAAGTGAGAAGTTCCATCCTTTTTCTTAACCAACAATACTGGGGCTCCCCACGGTGGCACACTAGGTCTCACGAACTGCTTTTCCAACAATTCCTCTAACTGTTTCTTGAGCTCTGTTAACTCTAACGGTGACATCTGATATGGTGCCATTGATATAGGTCCAGCTCCTAGTGCAAGATCAATAGAAAACTCTATTTCTCTTTCCGGTGGTAATCCAGGTATATCGTTAGGAAAAACGTTAGGAAACTCGTTGACTACAGGAATAGCTTTCAAATCCTCTTCACTCTTGACCTCCAAGGAAGATAATAACATATACCCTTGAGCTCCTTCCCTCAAGAAAACTTTGACTTGGTTGGTCGTTAGAAATCCAGAATTCTTAGTCTTGGGAAAAACTAATGTCTTATTGGAACAATCTAACAGGATATGGTTATAAGACAACCAATCCATTCCTAAATTGCATTTATTTTTGAAAGAGGCAAACAAATCAAATCAATAGAAAAGATTCAATCCCGAACATAAACAGGGCAATTTAAGCAAACTTTTATAGTAACTACAGGCTTATCAGTAGGAGTAGAAATAGTTAAGTCAAAGGCAATATAGACACAGATAATTCTAAACGATCAACATAGTCATAGACGATGAAGGAATGGATTACTCCCGAATCATATAGCACAGTTAAAGGATTACCTTTTATAGAACATTCCTCTATAATCAGATCCTCAAATTTGGAGGCTTCCTCTCCACCCATAGTATACACTCTTCCTTTTGCCTGCGGCCTTGCAACACATACATTGCTCACTGAAGCCTCCGCCTTACGTTGATTACAATCCTTTGAAATGTGTCCGGGCTTACCGCATCTGAAACATATAACCCCCTTGATTGTACAGTCCTTTGTCAAGTGGTCCTTTCCACACTTAAAACATTTTGGTGAAGACGTCCCAGCCTGACCAAACTTGTTGCCACCAGAACCTCCCTCATACGATTGTTGCTGAGGTTGATTTTCCAGTGGTCTTGCATACAGCTTCTGCTAATAATGGTTGCCACTGTTATTCCTTCCCCTTTGGAATCGTGCAAGTCCAAAGTTATAGTTTCTTGTGTCACGAGATTGGTCTAGCTCCTCAATTCGACGACACTTATCTAACAGGGCTGGGAATTGCTCGACTCCTAGAGGTAACACCGCTCTCTTCAAGTCGTGTCTCAGACCTTCCTTAAATTTTAGGCACTTCCATTCTTTGTCAGGTTGTAATTAAAAAAACCTCGAGAACTTTGATAAGCTCTCAAACCTTGCAGCATACTCACTGACAGTCATCCCTCCTTGTCTCAGACCAAGGAATTCTATTTCCTTTGCATGTCTTGTACTAGCTGGAAAATATTTTTCCAAGAATTTGTTCTTGAAAACCTCCCACGTAATCA
The DNA here is from genome assembly GCA_029884605.1 of Ormosia emarginata. Taxonomy (NCBI): domain Eukaryota; kingdom Viridiplantae; phylum Streptophyta; class Magnoliopsida; order Fabales; family Fabaceae; genus Ormosia; species Ormosia emarginata. Next base: position 28,476,762 of record JAQQTP010000079.1, on the reverse strand, counting down.
TCCTTCCTTTAGCTTCTAACAGTCTTTGTGTTCCAGCCCAACAATCTTCGCCATCCCCGACAAGTATAAAGGTAGTGTAAGTTACTTTCCTCTCGTCGGTACACCCCATTCCTTTGAATATCTTCTCTAGCTCTTTTATCTAAAGATCCGCCTTCTCTGGATCAAATTCTCCTTTGAACTGCTGTTGGTTCTTACGGTGAAACTCCGACAGATTCTGAGTTTCAACGGTCGCTTCTTGCTACTGGGAAGTTCTTTGGTTCTGTTGTATGATAACGTCTGTCATCCTTTGCATAGCTTCTACAGCTGCAGCCATGCTCTAACTTTCATTTCCAGTATTCACATGTCCACCTCTACCACCAGCCATCACTTTTCTCTAAAATGAAACTAAACAATACAAAATGAAAGTCAAGCTAAATTATTTCAAACAATGTTGTCTCTTTTTGGAAACCAAACATAGAGAATCACATAACACAAATAAGATAGACCTAACCACAAACCCAAAAGACTCAAACTTAGGCTCTGATACTAACCAATGTAACACCCACTATAGGGCATCATATTTCTGACTAATTATTATAAAACTAAACCCCAAGTTATAAATCATTTATTAATATAATAATACGAGTTGTAAAATTTTCATGGATAACATAATTAAATAAAATAAAAAGACCACAAGACAATATAAACTGAATAGTACACAATATATATATACATATGATTTTGTTCTAAAAAAAACATATAAATACAAATTGTTTGACGAAATGTAAACTAGCTCAAGCCCATGCCTAGGGAGTAGGGTCCTCAGGTGGATCCTCATCTTCCTCAGATTCCTCGCTAGTCAAATCCCTCAGACAAGGTAAGCTTTGGCGAGCGGGAGTTCGAGCCGATGAAATCTCAGAATCCTCCCTTGGGGTATAATAAACATCATCCCAGAAATCTCTAATAGGCATGTTAAACTTTAAACATAAATTGATACTAAAAGTAAAATTAGCAACCTTCTGCCTGGCCCTACTGACAAGCACAAATACATCTCCATGGTATGTTACATGCTCAGTGTCCAGACTGAAGTTCCATGCATTGGTGCCATCATGAAATTGCACTCTCACGAAACCAAATAGATCGCGTCTTGATGCCATCACAATGACTTAATATATCTACCCAAACAAAAAAGATACAGCTCTTCTTCGTCTTCCTTACCATCTTTACCAAACATAAATATAATACAAAAATAACATACAGAGAGGTGAGATCACCTACATCAATACCAACATAGTAGTAGAGAAATAGTAAAGACAGTAATATCATACAGATATAACAGAAAATGAGTACAATCATGGCATTAAATATCAGTCAATTTAATAAATATAAAATATCACAATGATATGTAGACAGACTATGCACATGCATAATGAACCAATTTCCTACTCCATGGAGCTAAACAAAATTTCGAAGAGAATAATCTAGAAGATCTGTCTGTATCTCGGCCGCCTCAGACCAAGTGCTATAATTTTATCAATGGTGCACAACAGGCATTATACAAGATAGTCTATGCCAGATCATGCATAGAATAGTGCCTGGTCGAGATCGTCGATGAGATGCTCGATCACCACGGCCCAGTGGAGCTACCTACTGTCTACTTGTGGAATACCCGCGCTCCAATGCCTCCAAGTTCAACAAGTGAACCACACTACGCAAATCACACCCGCTCTTAGGTGTAATTCAACTCCTAGGCATACAGCCTTAACCGACACCGCCGGTATAATGCATGAAAATGACTCAATGCATAAAACAAGCCAATTATATGCCAAAATCACAACTTTATAGTTTTGGGTCCAGTACGTCAGCCCGACAGTAATTCTACTGTATTCTCAATCGCATAGTACTTTTACTGCATTTTCACAATTACGCAACACTTTTGTTGCGTTTTCAAGTTGCATAAATATTTTCCAATGTTTTCTCAATTACATAAAAATATTAAACATGTTCTAAATCGCTTAACTCAAAAATCCATATTTTTGAACCGCATAAGGTTTTTCTACTATTTTTCAACCGCATAAAATATTTCTTGATGTTCTACATTCAATTTTGAAACTTTCTAAGTTTAAAATATAATTTGGATTTCAAATTCCCATTTTTCTCATTAAAACACCTCTAAGTAATATTTTTTGATGTTTTCTCAAAAATCTGTATTATTTTAATTTAATAAAACATTCTCTATTTATTTTTCTAAAAATCCTTTTTAACAAAATACCTTAAATTACCACTTCACTTCAAGACCCTAATTTCTAACATCATGGCCGAAAATCACCATTTGCGAAATGATAAAGTTTATTTGATGCATTTCCATCCTATAAAATCCTCAATTAATTCCTTATTACCTAATCATCTAATTTTACCATTAATAAATCATTTTTGCATTAGATCACCTTATTTGGACTTCATGGTCGAGAGCCATGTAGTCTTTGGAACCAAAATTCATTAATTCATTTCCTTACTTCCTAATCATCTAACTTCATCATTCATAAAATTATTTTGACTTGAAACATCCATGTTGGGGCACGGAGGCCGAGAGCCTCATGGTCCATTAGGGACCAAAATTCTTTCCTTTCAAGCATCAATCATAGCATACAACATACTTAAATCAACATAATCCTATTATAACAAGTTCATATATAATATCAAAGTAATAAAATCATATAAGGTAAATAAATACAAATCACTAAATTTATAAAAACAAGTGAATAACCCTCACATGGATTCTTCACTTTACAATCACAAATTTGTTACCAAATGGCTTCCAGTACTCATGAGGGGGAGAATTGAGTATTAAAAACTTTTCACAAAAGCGTAAACAAATTAAATATACTAAAACAAAATATTAAAAAGCGTGAACTAAAAGAAGAGAAGAAGAACACTAAGAACAACCAATAAATAAATTGCAGGAAATAATAAATTAAATGCAAATAAATAAAAGAATAAGGATTAGAAAAGCAGACACGATATTTATCCTAGTTCGACCACCAACCATTTGTGGCCTAGGTCCAGTCGTTGAAAAATTATCCTAGATTTTTCACTCTCAATACAAGCTTAAATGAGAGCTTGCAACATTTACAAACAAGAGCACTTTTCACACACAAGGAAACTCTACCACTGTGCTAAAGCCTCAAACTTCAGGGATACCTCACTCCCTTTATAATAGAGTTGAAAAATAGATGAACATAAACTCTCTTTAAGAGTGAATAATACAAATTGAAGTGCTAAAGGAGCTCTCACAAAATATCACAAAGTTTTAATAAAAAAAGAGCGTAGAAAATAAATTCACGAGTTAGTGCAAGTAGAAAATAATTCAGAGTGTTGGGCACTTTTAGAAATGACCCAAGGTCTCTATTTATAGAGAAAGTCAATCAAAATAGCCGTTTGGTGTATTAATTGCTCATTATGAAAATGTATACGAGCTTTTATTTCCAATTTAGAAATAGGGGTTATTCGAATAACCTTTGTGTTATTCGAATAACACGTTCTCATGAAAACTAGTTCAAAAAGGGCTTATTCGAATAAAATGAGTGTTATTCGAATAATGCTTGTTAAAAGTTGAATTCTATGAAAACTAATCTATTTGGATAACGATGTGTTATTTGAATAGCTTTGTTATAAAAGCTTTACTGGAAGACTGTGTTTATTTGAATAGCTAATGTGTTATTTGTAACACCCCAATTTTTTTAGAAAAATGTCCCGAATGTTCTGTTTGCTGTTTTTCAAGCTTTTGTATAAATGACTGTTGTGTCCCTATTTTACTGTTTCTTGTTTTTCTGTATGAAATACAAATATGTTTTACAGAGCTAAAATTTTATTTCGTTTTACGTAATTTGCTTCGAGACGGTAAAATAAAAATTTTCTCAAGCTACTGTTTTAATTTTTCTTGGAGATATACAGACAATTAATACTGTCTATAATTTTATTTGAACGTTTTAGATGATTTGCTTCGTTGTGGGGAAAAATAGAAAAATGACCATTACGTCCCGATTGTGCTGTTTTTAATTTTTTTCTATATGTTACAGTGCTTAATATTACTGTCTGTGATTTTATTTGGACTTTTTGTACGATTTGCTCCGGGACAGGAAAATAATATTTTTCCGGGCCAGGAAAATCTTGTTTTAATTATTCAGACTAGGGGATCTTACTAAACCCAATTCTGAATGAGACGATAATTAATCTTTTAATTTTTAGGATTTAACTGTCAAATAAAATAATTTTGTATTATTATAATATTATTTTATTAGTCAGTATAATTGAATGATAGTGGACCCGGAAATATTTTGCGGGACCCACGTTTAGCTAAAACAGTTAACTTAGTAGCTTAATTAAGCTTCATTAGTGAAGGAATTCTCTAGAACATGATGACTAAGTGTGGTGACTAGGTTAATTAGTGACTAATCATGGTGACTAGGCTAGATGACTATGCTAAAATCAACCAATGGGAGACAAGCTTGCTAACCAAGTTTTAATCTTGACCTTTGATTCATTCTAAGGCTTGGATGAAGCCAAATCCATGACACCTTGCATGGAGTGAAGTCTACGGCCAAGCCACCTTAGGAAGGCCATAATCACTTTGTCTTCATGCAATTTTCTCTCTTCTCTCTCTTCCAAAAACCCTAAACACCATTGAAGCTCTCTTGAAGCTCCATTCGGTCAAACACAAAACCATACCATCCAACCACCCAAAATTTTATCCAACTAGTTTTCTAAACCTAAACACAATTCTAAGAACATCTCTAGTTGAGAGTTCTTGCAAAATCTTTCATTTGAAGCTTGGAAACCTACTTGGAAAATTTTACCTAGAAGGTGAAATTTCTAGTTTTCCATTTCTAAACTCTTTTTCAAAGTTCTAAGCCATGATTTCTTCATGGTTTAAGCTCTCTTTTATGGTTAGTAACTTGTAGATTTTTGTTTGAGTTTGTTAGGTTTTGAAGGAGGAAAACCGAACCCTAGGAAAGGTGTGAAAGAGTAATTTTGTCTTCACTTAAGGTAAGAGGAAGACTAATCTTATCATCCATGGGTGGTGGTAAGAAGATGGAGTTTGATTGTTATGATTGTAGAATCCATAAGGATTCCTTGTTTGTGTTTGTTTAATAGCTTGTTTGTGTGGTTGTTAGTAGCTTTCCTAATTGATGTTTGTAATAATTTGTATGAAGATGCATGTCTACAAGCTTTGATTTGCATGTCTACAAGCTTTGATAATTTGTATGTGTTAGAAATGCATGATAGTATATAGGATGTGAATAACATGATTATGATTGCATGTGTGATCCAAAGAACACAACACCAAGGCTCACGGTCATTAACCAAAAGGAGATCCAAAATGTTCCCATTATTTTTCTAAAGTGTAATTTAATTAACCTAGGAAAATTAACAAGAGATAGAATTGTTTAGATCAAGGAAAACGAATTTAGAAATCAAGTAACACAAGTGTATATTTCGGCCAACATGCCAAACCAAAGATCCATGATTTCTAAAATCAATTCCAAACCATTTTCTAAAATAATGATTTAATGAATTTAGGTACTACAATAAATTTGACATGGATTTAGAAGATGAAAAATAATTTGGAGATCAAATGCAAAGACTTTGTTAAAATTGGCCAACATGCCACATTTTTTTTATCCAAATTTATTTTCTAACTATTGACTAGATAATTTAATAAAAATAAACTAGATCAAGAGTTTTATAAGAGATTAAATGTATGGAAATAATTAGGAATGAAGTATAAAGCATAGAATGATTTTCGGCCAAAAAGCCAAATTTAAATGTGTTTTGATTTATAGAATTGTTTTCAACTAAGGTTAAGTAATAAATGCCAAAAGGATTTTATTACAATGAGTTTTAAAGAAACAAATTGATTACAATTAAGTTTAAGGATTAAAACTAATGATTTTACTGTTAGAAATGAAATACAGTAACTTTTGAAAATTTCTAACATATAGCTCATGCTATAATTTTGAATCATGTTAGTGGTTTTCAAAAGGATTAAATTATACCGTTAAAAATTAAGTAAATAGAATTTTTACGAAAAAATTAGGAAACCATTAATATAAGTTTCTAAACAAAATACTGTCAATTTTTAGTAAAAATGGGCAAATAAGATAGAAAAGATGTCCAAAAGACAGTATACGCTATGGAAAATATTTTACGTAGTTTAAACGTATTAAATATTATTTTTGTTTATTTAAACAGTAATTTAAGGAATTCGAACAAGAAAATGATTTAAAAATCCTACGCGATTGAGAAAACGTATTAAAAACTTTATGCGATTTTAAAAACAACAAAATATATTTACGCGATTTAAAAACGTTTGTAAAAACGACGAGATTGTGAAAACGCGATAAAATTTCTACGCGATTGACCAAAATGGTACTTTCTGTTTTTTTTTCGCTTTTCTGCTGTCGGGCTATGAGGTGAACCCGTACAGGCTTTGGAATAGTATTTGTCTGGTGGGACTTACTGTATCTTTTTATCTTTGAGGATATCCTGGTAATTTGAGGATATGCCAGTTTTTGGTGGATTGGTTGACGAGGTGAATCACATCGTGTTGTCGATGCGATAAACGTAGTGTGGTTCATTGTCTTTATGAACTAGGAGACGTTAGTGTACGGGATTCCATATATGGATAGTCGGTCGCTCCGCTGGGCCGTGGTAACCGATAGCACACTAATGGACTCGACACGTACTATTTTTAATCGAGATTTCGTAAAGTCTAATAGTACATTGCCTGTAGTGCCACAATGTGAGACCATGAACTACACCATGCTTTGGATGATGGATTCCATATGACGTGGGACTATAGACACAAAGTGTGATAGCGCAATAGTTTGGTTGGGCAGTCGTGGTACTAATAGATTTTTTGAGTCATTCTCTCTCTGATATCTGTTTGTGTTTAGCTCCATGGAGTAGGATCGTGTCATATTATATATGGTTATATCTCGGACATTATTTTATTTTATCTGTTTATTTTATTTGGTTATTGTTATGATAATTTGTTTATTTCTTACTTTATTTTATCCGTGATATTATTTTATCTGTGATATTATGTGTTGTTATGATACTATTCGGTTATTAATTAATTTTATAGCTTTTCATATTGCATGAACTGTATATCTGTTGTTTGACATTTTCTTATTTGCCATGTTTGTGATGATTTTAGATTGTCTTACCTCTTTATTGTACGTGTTTTCTGTATATTTGTTTTACGTGGTAAAGAGTTTTAGGAAGAGGACCAGCCTCTTGAGATTTTGTATCCTGAGGAGGAAGAGGAGCAGCAAGCTGAAGATCAGTACGACAACCAAGAACCATCTGATCATCCATATCCATTGGACTGATTTGTTTGGGTATGACGGTGCCAAGATTTTTGGGCTTTGTGACACTCGAGTTTCACCGTGGATCGTTAGCTTGGCATCTGAGGGGAGACAGAGACTCAGTGACTTATGTGGGATGGTTGACTGTGTCCATACGACTTACGTTTGATGAAGAGCCAGTGATGACGACTACTGTGTTTCTGCACTTAGAGTTATCTTTATCTCTTAGGCGTCATTGGGGTGGTATATCCACTAAGCCTAGTGAGATAAGTATCGTGTCGAATGGGCGGTCCCGTTACCGCCGGGAGTCGAGACATCCTGGATATTTATCTTCTGATGAGTTTCCTGAGAGTGATCCATCAGAAGATTAAATGTTTATGATGTGTATTTTTGGGCGCGTCTGCGTATGTATATATTGACTCTTTACTGTTTCAGTTTATTGCTTATGTTTAAATATTTGTAGTTGTAGTTGTAAATTATTTATATAGCTTATAACTTGGACCATATGTATATTATGAGTGATGTTGTTCTGTTGGTTTTATGTTTTCGCGTTATTTTATTTAATAATATTCTGTTTAACAGGAATTATTTTACAACCCGTATTAGTACGTAACAAATGTTTTACAACTTGGGTAGATTTTATTTATTTTTCTTTTATTTTCTTTATATATGTGACATCCCCACAAGGGTGTTACATTATTCGAATAATGCTTTTGAAAACAAGAGGTGCGTGGAAAGGATTTAAAACCTTTATTCAAATAACTCAGTGTTATTCGAATAAAACTGTTGTAATAAAGAAATTTTGTCTTGCTTTATTCGAATTAGATGATCTCTATTGGAACAACCATGTTTAAAAAATAGTTTTAAACTTCCAGATTTATTGGATAAAACATTAAAATGATTTTTCTCTTTTCTTGCAAAATCAGTAAGATACCAAGAGAGTTTCGTACATAAAGATTCTAAGTCCTAATAACTATTCTTGAGAGCCTTGGACTTGATCTTCATTTTGTCTTTATGTTTGTTATCATCTAAAGCAATCTTCATATATTCAATCACATTCTTCCCCTTTTTGATGATGACAAACTATCATTGAGAAAAGAGTTAGTGCATGTAATTGGAATTCACAAAAAGGTATTAAAAGCTTACTCCCCTCTCTTTTTTTTATAAGAGGTGACGTATGTATATCAGAGATGTGCGCAGGTCCCCGTTACTTTTGGAATGCAATTTCTTTTGTTAATTTTACCTATTTTTTCTCAAATAAATTCACAAATTTTCTCCCCCTTTTGTCATAAGTAAAAATATGGGGTAAGTCCCATAATTAATCCATTTATAAGTGTAGGGAAAAGATTCAAATAAAGAACTGTAAATCACATATAAGCCACAAAAACATCATTTATACATTAATCAAAAGTGGTACAAGGACAATGGCAACATAAATAAAACAAAACAGAGCAAAACAAAGATCCTAAGATCTAGAGCTCCTAGAAATAAGCATTTAGAGGCAGAGGCGGAGAGTCGGGTGCAAGGGCTGGTAGCACAGCTCGAAGGGCAGCAATCTCTCGCTTAACACCTTCTATTCTATCGAAAAGAATAGAAAAGGTGTGTTCCATATAAGCATGGTTATCAAGCAGCATAGCTAATATTTACTCCAAGGAAACTAGAGCAGGGGCATCAGCAGCAAGGGCAACAACAGGATCCTCTAGGTCAAGCTCATCATCAGCAACCTTATCTGGGTACACCCAGCCTTCATCAGTCCTGATGATCTTCATTTTGCGCAAGGTGTGAGCTCTAAAGACATTGTGATGAGTCAATGTGACTGCGCACTCAAACTCCATCACTTGAGGGTATTTCCCAAGAAGAGTCATGATGAGAATACCATAAGGCATGTCAGATTTCTCCTTGCCCTTGGCCTTCATCATATGCTTCATGATGAACATAGGCCAGTTGATCTTGTGGCCATTCTTCAGGACCCAAAGCATAAAGATGTCATCTTCACTGAGATACGCATAGTTGCCACCACGTGGAGCCAGAATATGAGCATAGGCATAATGCAGGAGCCTATCTTGGCTCTTTAGCATACCTCCCTTGAGGCCCTTGTCTGGTAAGGCAAGTCCAAGCTTCAGTAGGTCTTCAATAACCCGGTTCCTATCGAACTCATAGAGTAGGGGGTTGGCATCTTCCACAATCGTTGTCCCAACACACCGCAAGCCAAACATCACTTCCCAGTCATGAGGAGTGATGACAATGAATTGATCACAGACCTCAAAGAGAAGGTCTTGACCAACAATGGCCAAGTTGCAATAGAACATCTTGACCAGAGCAGGGTAGAGGACAACTTGATGAGAGCAAAGCTAGAGAACTCCTTGATTTTGCAACAGAGTCAGGAAGTTGAAGCCTTCATTTTGCTAGAAGAAGGAAAGCTGAAGATATTTGGGCTGCACTATATCATGCTCCTAGAAATGCATAATGAAATGGTCACGTTACTCTTGGTTGGATGAGAGCCTTTGCATGTCGAGTAGATTGTTGCAGGGGGAAGTCTTCTTTCGAGGACACTCACCACATGAGGAAGAGGAGGCCATAGTGTATGGTAGAGAGGAAGAGAGAGAGAAGGGGGGATGAAGAAAAGGAAATGGTGAAGGTGAGGCAGGATGGTAATGGTGGAGAGGAGGTGTGGGCAGAGAAAAGGAAGGGGTAGAGATAGAAACAGAGAATAAATGAACCTTGAACGCGCGTGGGCTTTAAATAGGAAGCCTGAAATTATTCGAATAACCTTTGTGTTATTCGAATAACCCTTTGTGGGAACCCAAAGGTCATGGGAAACCAGCTAGGGTTTATTCAAGTAGCTTGGGGTCTATTCGAATAAAGCTGCGAGGAAAGCCAAGCGTTGTGGCTTTTGAAAGAATTTATACGAATAACTTATGAGTTATTCGAATAGGGCATAGAGGAAGCACAAAGAACTGCATAAACAAGCTACAGTTTATTCGAATAGGCTATGTTTTATTCGAATAAAGCTGAAATTAAAACAAATAGAGAATTGACATGGAGGTCAGTTTATTCGAATAAGCTTTAGTTTATTCGAATAACACAAATTCAAAATAAAAGAATTGTGGTTACTTGGTGTTATTTTATTCCAATAAATGAAGTGTTATTCAAATAACATTGATACATAACACAATTTTTTAGCAGCTGACTTCAGTTAATTTGAAGCCTAAGGAAGAAATTAAGTTCTCCCATCATTGACATTTCAAACTCATTCTGCATTGACTTAGCAAAATCCTTGCAAAGGGATTTATTAGTAGCACCAAAGATAATATCATCCACATATACTTGTACAAGGAGAATATCATGCTTTTTGTTTTTAATGAAAAGGGTAGTATCGACTTTTCCTCTTGAAAAACCATTTTCTAAAAGAAACTTACTCAACCTTTCATACTAAGCTCTAGGAGCTTGTTTTAAGCCGTACAAGGCCTTTTTGAGTTTAAAAACATGGTTTGGTAGTTAATGATTTTCAAAACCGTTGTTCAACATATACCTCCTCTTGAATAAAACCATTTAGAAAAGCACTTTTAACATCCATTTGATATAACTTAAAATCCATGATGCAAGCATATGCAAGTAACATTCTAATAGCTTCTAATCTAGCTACAAGTGCATAAGTTTCTTCATAATCTATTCCTTCTTCTTGATTATAACCTTTTGCAACTAATCTAATTTTATTTCTTGTTATCAAGCCATTTTCATCAAGTTTGTTCCTAAAAACCCATTTAGTGCTAATTATAGGATGATCATTAGGCTTAGGAACTAATACCTAAACTTGGTTTCTTTCAAATTGATTTAATTCCTCTTGCATAGCTATGATCCAATGTTCATCATCAAAAGCTTTAATTATATCCTCAGGTTCAATTTGAGAAACAAAGGCTAAGTGATTACATGCATTTCTAAGATAGTTTCTAATAATTACCCCTTTTGAGATATCACCTATCACGAAGTCAAGAGGGTGGTGTCTTGATGTCTTCCATTCCTTAGGAAGGTCCAAGACTTGTGAGTCCTCTTATCTTGATGTATCTTCTTGATTTTCTTCTTGCTCCATGACTTCTTTTCCTTTATTGTCCAAATGTGATTCTGCCAAGATTTTGACTTTGCCGACTCCAAGAATCTTTCCTTTGTTGTTATCTCCATAAGTTACATGTCCATGAGTTTTGAGAACAAGGAATGAGAATTTGGAGTCGTCTCTAGCCATGTGCTTGGAGCAGCCACTATCGAGATACCAGTTTGAGCTCTTGGCCTTCAAGCACACCTCATTTTCGCTTTCTTGATCTTCTTCTCCTTTGGCCATAAGACATAGATGGGCTTCCTCCCTATCTGAACTATCGGTTAAGTCCATGTCGTTGTCGTCCCATGCTATGTAAGATCTTCTTCATTTTCTTTCTTTGAAGGGCTTCTTTTCAAACTTCTCCATCTTCTTTTAGTAAACTGGGCACTCCATTTTCATGTGACCCAGTTTGCTGCATTTGTAGCAAGTTGGAGTTGACGAAACTCCTTCCCCTTTGTGATGGATTTTCTTTGGAGGAAATTGAGGTCTTCTTTGTGTTCCCTTCTTCATGAGGAATTTTCCAATTTTTTTAACAAAAAGGCTAAGGTTTTCTTCATTTACCTTAACATTTTCTGAGCCTTCTCCATCCTCTCCATTATCATCATCAATTATTGAGGAAGTGGCTTTGAGCGCTATTCCTTTTTTCTTTTTATCATTCTCTTCACTTTGATTTAATCTACTCAGCTCCAGTTCGTGCTCATGAAGCTTTCCAAAGAGGGTAGCTAGTGTCATTGTCGACAAATCCCTCAATTCTGATATGGCTGTTACCTTGGGTTACCAAATCATGCTTAGACATCTCAACACTTTGTTCATGAAATCTTCGTTAAAGAAATTCTTTCCTAATGATGCAAGATGATTAACTATGTGGGTGAACCTCTTTTACATTTCCCGAATGCTTTCTCCTTAGTTCATTCTAAATAATTCATATTCACAAGTTAGAGAATTTATTCTCAATCTCTGTACTTCACTAGTACCCTCGCGGGTAACTTGTAAAGTGTCCCACATTTCTTTAGCAGTATTACAATTTAAAATTCTAAAAAATTCATCATACCCCAAAGCAGTGGTAATGATATTTTTGGCTTTTAAATTATGTTGAACTTTTCTTTTATCATCATCAGACCAATCACTCCTTGGTGTTTCAGTCTTTTTACACCATTGATCTCTTTTGTAGGTAAAAATGCACCGTTTTCGACAGCATCCCACACATCTAAATCAATAGCTTCGATAAAAAATTTTATTCTTTCCTTCCAATATGCATAACCATCCCATTGAAGAAGGGTGGTTGATTTATGGAGGATCCTGTTGAAAAACCATTTAAAGAAGTCATATTCTCTTGAAGCTGCTAAACTCTTTATACAATAGTCTAGCTCTGATACCACTTGTTACCAAGTGGCTTCCAATACTCAAAAGGGGATGAATTGAGTATTAAAAACTTTTCGCAAAAGCGTAAATAAATTAAATATGCTGAAATAAAATATTAAAAAATATGAATTAAAAGAAGAGAAGAAGAACACTAAGAACAACCAATAAATAAATTGTAAGAAATAATAAATTAAATGCAGATAAATAAAAGAATAAGGATTAGAAAAGCAGGCACGATATTTATCCTGGTTCGACCACCAACCACTTATGGCCTACGTACAGTCCTTCAAAAATTATCTGAGATTTTTCACTATCAATACAAGCTTAAACAGGTGCTTATAACCTTTACAAACAAGAGCATTTTTCACACACAGGGAAACTCTACCCTTGTGCTAAAGCCTCAAACTTCAGGGATACCTCACACTTACAAACTTTAGAGGGATACCTCACCCCCTTTACAATAGAGTAGAAAAAATAGATGAATATAAACTCTCTTTAAGAGTGAATAATACAAATTGAAGTGCTAAAGGAGCTCTCGTAGAATATCACAAAGTTTTGATCGAAAAAAAGCGTAAAAAATAAATTCATGAGTTAGTGCAAGTAGAAAATAATTCCAAGTGTTAGGCAATTTTAGAAATGACCCAAGGCCTCTATTTATAAAGAAATTCAATCAAAATAGTCGTTGGGTGTATTAATTGCTCATTATGAAAATGTATACAAGCTTTTATTTCCAATTCAAAAACAGGGGTTATTCGAATAACCTTCATGTTATTCGAATAACACATTCTCGTGAAAACCAGTTCAAAAAGGGTTTATTCGAATAACATGAGTGTTGTTCAAATAATGCTTGTTAAAAACTGAATTCTATGAAAACTGATCTATTCGAATAACCATGTGTTATTCGAATAGCTTTGTTATAAAGCTTTATTGGAAGACTATGTTTATTCGAATAGCCAATGTGCTATTCAAGCAATGCTTTTGAAAACAAGAGGCACACAGGAAGGATTTAAAACCTTTTTTCGAATAACTCAGTGTTATTCGAATAAAACTGTTGTAATAAGGAAATTTTGTCTTGCTTTATTCGAATAAGATGATCTCTATTTGAATAACCAAGTTTAAAAAATAGTTTTACACTTCCAGATTTAATTGTTAAAACATTAAAATGGTTTTTTTCTTTTCTTGTAAAAACAGTGAGATACCAAGAGAGCTTCGTACATAAAGATTCTAAGTCCTAATAACTATTCTTAAGAGCCTTGGACTTGATCTTCATTTTGTCTTCATGTTTGTTATCATCAAAAGCAATCTTCATATTTTCAACCACAAAATTCGTTCCTCAGCACCATACTTGGTTGATGAGGTAAATCTCTCTCTTACCTTAGATGATCCTCTAAAGCTCTTTGTATGCTTCCTTCAAGCAGATTTTCTCCACCAAGTTGAACTTAAAAACAAAGAAAATATACAATATTAACATCCAAGGTTTATCAAAGATGACCATGAACCAAAGTATAGTCTTAGAATCTTAAAAAAGAGAAGAAAGATGAAGAATAGAAAAATTCACCTAAAAACCATTGATCTTGAGCTTAAAGAACAAGGTTGAAGATAGAAGATTTAGGCTAAGATCTCAACTACAAAGTATCTTAGAATGGTATAAGGATGCAAGATGTAAGGTTAGCTTGAATTATTGAAGGTTGGAGGGTGGTTAATGGTGGGTTGGCTGTGAGCTTTGGTGGATAGAAAATGAGAGAGAATTTTGATAACTTTGCTATAGGAAAGATGATGGAAATGTGTTCAATGACTAAGTGTCATCTTTGGCTCCTCCTAGAAGCCCTTGGCCGTGGAGCTCTTAGTGGGTGAGTCACAAATGTGACTCACATGGTGTGAGTCATAGTAACTAGTCACTAGGTGAGTCACCAATGGGTGAGTCATAGAAAGTGACATGTAGGTGAGTCATTGCTGAGGTTTTACCGAACCTTGAACTTGGTGGGCAACACCTCTTTTACTAACTGTAAGTGCATGGGTCGCACAAGTAATAAGAATGATGAGTAAGATCGTCTCCACAGGAACTATGGTAATTTCTAAAGCTAAATATTAATATACGACCTAATTAAGTCTATTCAAGCAAACGTAAATTGGAGGAATGGTTTGATAAATAAATTACATAACATAAAGAGAAGCAAAGATAAAATTGAGAACCTAGAGAATCCTTTTTCACCCCCTATTTTAACTGATAACAAGCAATCCTTTTAAGCATATAAACAATTAGATTAGGTTAGCCTGAGAAACTAGCCTTGTTAAAAGCCTATGTCTAGGACGATTAACCCTATGCTATTTACCTAGTTCACTATGCATCCATGAGAACCAGAGCAAATAACAAGCATTAAGATCTATTCTCAACCAAGACTATGCACGGCTAATAGGTATATGTCTATCCTATTAACGAATCAACCTACTCTGTAAGGAAAATGAAATTGAACATGCATCTACCATACAACTTGTAACACCCTCCGTAGGGCGTCACATTTTTAAATAAAACATAAAACCAACTGAAATCATTTTTATAAAAGCTTTGATTTTTAAAAGATGAATTTTAAAATTTCATTTCGCGAAAATATAAACTTACCAAAAATTATAAGAAAAATAGAAATTAAATTGAATTGATTAATACACATATTATATATGTCACAAAAATATTCAACAACAATTTAAAACATAACATTTACAGACTCAGAGAAACAGCAGCAAACCCACTGACAGTTACTACTAATAGCACGGTAACAACACTAACGAAAACCCCAACCTACGTGTTCCATTTCTTCATCAACTGCATCTTGTTGAAACTTGGAAGATTACACCTTGATGCCGTCACCATCTTCAGAACATAGCCTCCAGTAGGTCTAAGAAACTTCCTTCGTCTACTATACGAATTTAACAATACAAACACAACAAAGCAATACAGTAAAGAGGTGAGATCCCCTTTCACCAATACCAAGATCGGTAGCAAAGAATTATACGAATGACAAAGTCATTCCATACACACAGATATCACAAGTACAATCATGTTATCAATTTATAAATAAATCAAATAAGCATATATCATAATAAAATAAACTACAATAACATTACCAGGATAGATATAACCATTCATACAATATAAAATGCCATAACAGTAAATCATAACAATATAAAATAACTATTAAATGCAATAACAACATATAATATCACGTATAAAAGATAATAATGTACGAGACAAAATACAACATATAAACATATAATATCACGGATAAAGATCACGAGATAAAGAAATAATAAATAACATAATAAATAACAACACAGATACATGTGCAATATGACACAATCCTACTCCATGGAGCTAAAAACACAGACATCAGAGAGAGAATGATCTGCAAAATCTATTAGTACCACGGCTGCCCAACCAAACTATTCCGCGGTCTCACGTTGCGTCTATAGCCCACAGTCACATGGCGTGGTGTAGCACACTGTCTAACGTCGTGTCACTACAGGCAATGTACTATTAGACTTTACAAGATCTCGATTAAGTATAGAGTGTGTCGAGTCCATTAGTGTGTTACCAGTTACCACGGCCCAGAAGAGCAACCAACTGTCCACATATGGAATTATGCACACTAACGTCTCCAAGTTCATTCAAAATCGAACCACACTACGCTTATCGCACTAACAATACGCTGTGATTCACCTCGTCAATCAATCCACCAAAATTGGCATCAACTCAATAGATGTCCAGAAATATAGATTCTCAAAATACCCTCAATAAAAATATATCCTCAAAGATAAAAATATATGTTAGTCATGGTAACCATCACCCAAGAGGGGGGTGAATTGGGTGATTACAAATTTTAATGCACCTTTGAGAAATCAAGCATTTTGAATCACTCAAGTAATAAAAGCAGCAGAACATGTACAACAAAGGTACAACTATTATAGATTACTCAAATACAACTTGGGATATATGAAGAATTAAGCAAATAAGCTAGATGTCAAGTTCATAGAATCAAATCACCAAGATGACAAGATATGCAATAGATAAATATACTACACTAAATATTGAAATTAAAGAGTGTAGGGAAGAGGGAATCAAACTCAAGAATTTATCCTAGTTCAGCCACTAACCACTTGTGGCCTACATCCAGTCCCCAAGCTTAACTTGAGATTTTCTTCACTATCTCCTAGACTTCACGGGTGCTAGGAAAACCTTTGTACAAATAAGAGCACTCCTCACACTTTGGGATACCTCACCCTTGTGTTAGAGCCTCCAATTCTTCAAGCTTCACAGGTGCTTGATGACCTTTACAAACTTGAGCACTCAACTCCTTGGGATGCCTCACCCTTGAGCTTAAGTCTCTTCAAACAAAGGGATGCCTCACCCTTTACAATTTGGAGGGATACCTCACCTTCTCTTACAAAGCAATCAAGGTTGATAGAATGAAACTCTCACAAGAGTAGATATACAACTTGAAGAACCAAGTATAGATGATAGAAAACTCTCTCAAGAGTGGATAATACAAATTGAAGAATAAAGGAATAGAAGAATTTTGCAAGAAAGAGCTTAAAATATGATTTTGGTGATTCAAGGATCAAATCAAGGGTTTTAGAGGTGTATAAGCTTCATACAACACTTATATATAGAGCCCAAGTGATAAAATAGCCGTTGGTAATGTTTAGAAATGATTTTTTATGAAAACTAGCCGTTTATAACCGTTAGAAACGTTTCTGGGCACTTGGTAATCGATTACACACTTCTGGTAATCGATTACATGGCTTCTGACATTGTTGTAATCGATTACAGGACTTGTGTAATCGATTACAGCTTTTCTGGTTTTGAAATCTGACTTTAAAATGTCATAACTTCTTCATTTCTTATCCGATTAAAGCAAATGACCAGTCATTGGAAAGATCTTTGAGTCTATGTTCAAATGACAGAAGTTTCACAACAAAAATCAAAGTATTTTGAGAGTTATGATCAAAAGAGTGACCAAAGGTCAGTTTTTCAAAACTCAAACTTGACTATATTTCATAGTTTAAAGCAAATGGTCATAACTTCTTCATTTCTTATTCGTTTAAAGTAAATGACCATTCATTGGAAAGATATTTGAGTATATTTTCATATGAAATACGTTTCATAACAAAACTCAAAGTATTTTGAAAGTTATAATCAAAATAGTAACTGAATGTCAGTTTTGCAAAACACAAACTTGGCTATTTTTTAAATGTGTGAACTACCACCAAGATTAACTTTCCAAAAACAGTTTGTTGGGCATTTAAACATGTAAGAACCATTTTTAAAGACTTAAAAACATATTTGAGCTCTTTTCTTGTAAAACCTCTATCTTTACATAGGAGAAAACCTAAAAGGAAAATATACCAATTCTAGTCCTTAGGCTTCTTGATGTGATCCAAGCTTCCACAATTTTCTTCTCTTCAAATCTTATAAATTGCTTGGAACATCTTTATCATTCTTATTCTTCTTGAGTTGAGCATAGTTGTGATCTTTTGCTTTCTTGTTGCAATGCTTATTCTTGATACTTGGACTATCCTACAAAATGTTACTCACTTAACACAAGCATAGTTAGTCCAAATTCATAACTCAATATCTTTATATGCATGATACAATATATCTCATTCAGCACATCTATGAAGCATAAGCATAATTCTTTTTATTTTGTATTTGTCATCATCAAAACTTAACATATTAAACCATTGAGGCAAAGATAATGCTACAATCTCCCCTTTTTTGATGATGACAAATCACCAAAGAAAAATATGTAATATAGAAGAATAGATATTTATGTAAGCATTTCAACAATAAGTACAAGAACATAAATATTTTTCTTTCCAGTTTTCACTCCCCCTATTTGACATCAACAAAAAGGCTTAGGAAGGAAAGATAATATTTGCACTCCCTTTATAAATAAAACTCGTGTTTGTCAAAAATAGTAGGATCATCAAAACTCAGAAACTTTTTCAAGTTATTCAAATCATAACTATCTCTCCTTATTTAATTCTACACATGATTCAAGAAAAGAGAGATGAAACAAGCATGCTTTCAAGATATAAAAGATTATTCATGCAAAGCTTGTCATATTTTGGTACATCAACATTTAGTACATGATAGCAATGAGCTTAAAAAATTATGTCTAGCATATAATGTCTTGCATACCACATGATAAATCAGTATCACTCGATATCACTTGTTAGGAGTTACAAAATATTCGTGTAAGATCATGGATTTGAGGTTTTCAAATGAAAGATCATACAACTTGTCACATATCAAGCATTTCTCAATGAAAGAATCAAAAGATATCAAGTTTAAGAATGTTTACCTTCTTTCATTGATAGATGGAAAGACAATAAGAGATGATCTTTGTTGATATGTTGATAGTATTAACAATAAAACACTTCATGCCAAATAAGGGTGTAAGCCAAGAGATATAAGCAACAATTTAAGAACTAGGCTCCCCCTCAAAATGTGCATATTATCAAAACATCAAACATAATAGTTTAACACAGTTATGCATATATTCTTAGTCAACAAGGATATGGAAGAAGGATATGTAAGATAAGCTTCCCCTTATTGATGCACATGATAGATAAAGGGAAATATGCATGCCAAGACCATATAAGCGCATTACCATAAACAGAAGCAAGGCAAAGATATATATTCTTAATCCATCAATCACAAACCATCTTAAAACTTCTCCCCCTTTCAAAAAGAATTTTGTAAGACCACATTATATTTTCAAAAGCATTTTAGAAGAGTAGAAGGGTTTTATATTGAAACCACATATTCTTTTCAAGACAAGAGCATGATTCTCATAGGTGTTATACTACAAAGAAATCATAAATCAAGAGAATCATTGATATCAAACATTCACATTGAGGAAATATGCTATAGGGATCAAAGTATGTATAGTACTAATATCATCCACCCTATATGCAATGACAAAAATTAGTAAGTTAATATCCAATTAGGCACTTTGTCAATGCGAAACATACTTCTCATGTAAGGAAAGCATCAAATCATTTAAGATCAATTTATCAACAAGTATTATACAATCCATAACATATAGAATACCACAATAGCTTAGGGATAGAGATACTTATTGAGAGAGTGATGCTTCTTTAGAATGTTCTTCATTTATTTGTCCTTTGAGTTTGTACTTTCTTCCATTGAGTATTTCATTCCATTTCACTTGAAGAAAGTCTCCTCATGTTCCTCTTCCTTCAACATTTCTCATTTATCCACATATGCTTGACATTTCAATATTTGATGACTATATTTCAAAAGTTTTCTAAAACATGGGTTAGCATCAAATATCATTTAAACTTATTTACAAGCATAATTTAGGTTGATATACAATGTAAAACATGTACCACATTATCAACCATGCAATGTTAGCTTTAACAAGAACAAAAGAATGATATATGCACTTGAATCCAAAAGCATAGTTTAAGCATTTTCAAAGCAAGATTCAAGTTTGTCAAGAAAGACATGATCATCATCAAAACATATATAAGCATTTTGGGGTAAACAATGATCATGTAAGGCATGTAAAAACAACTCTCTACTTCTCCAAATATCACATGATATTCAATTTAAAGCATAGATAAGGATAAGAGATTGATGTCACCAAAAGTGTACTCTTTGAGTTTTTGTAGGTGATTCCAACTTATATGCATCAAGGCTCCTTGAGAATGTTGTGGTTCTCCATGCCATTCTTTTATGTTTTCATTACTCTTAGAGAACTTGGACCATTTCAAATTTTTCCAACCTCAAGTGGCGTAGTTGTATTTCACTTCAATGCATGCTTAAGTAAATAGTCACCCTTGGCCTTGGTAGTCAAGGAAACTCTTTTCCTTACCCATTGCTTCTCTTTTGGTGTTTTGAACTTTGCAAGTTCCACATTTTGTACTTGAGAAGCTTTGGTTGAATCCATCTTCCTTCTTTGACCAAAACTTCTACCAATGGGCTTTGGAAGCATTCTTCTTGATGATTCCTCTTTCTTTTGACTAATTGGTCCATCCTTTTGAGAAACTTTCTGCATGATTGAGACACTAGGAGGACATTTTGGTACTCACTTCATCTTAGGTCCTTGAATGTTATTAATAGGGCCTTTAAGACCTTTAGGAACCCATACCATACAATTTCTCATATAAGAATTTCTTCTATAATTGCATAAATGAGAAATATGTCCTAGATGACTACAAAAGTTGCAAACAATTAAATTTAATGATGGTTTGGTCCTTTGAAGATCATCTTTGGAAAACTTAAGCCTTTTGTTGTTATTACATTCTATATTATTTTTGCCATAAGCCTTACTTGAATTTTTATATAGAATAACATCAATTTTATTCTCATTAACAAGCATAGAATGTAAGCAATTAGAATCATTAGCTTTGACAAATTCGGAATGTAAGTTCTTAACATGATTTTCTAAATTAATACACTTTTCATAAGAAGTTGAGGTTTCACATTTCAAAGGCATTTCCTCATCAAGAAAAGCATATTCATTTTTCAAAGTCTCAATATCATTTTCAATGGAGGAAATGTTTTCTAAACAAGATAAGTTTTTATTTTCTAAAATCAACAAGCCATCATATATTTCATCATATGCACATTGTAGCTCATAAGAAGGACTATATTCTAGTTGAGCATCATTTACCTCAAAGTCCTTTATAGTCATATAGGAGGCAGTCTTAATTTGTAGCATGCTTGGCTCTTTGAGGAAATCATCATCTTTATCATTGTTGTCCATCAAGGATTCAAGAACATCTTTCTCAATTTTGTTTTGCATTTTCTCTTCTTCAAATTGAGCACCATCATCATCAAGAGACATTGAGCTTATTTTATTGCTTTGAACATGTTCTTGAGGACATTTTTCAAAGTTGTCTTCCTCTAGAGGTTTTTGCTCTTCTTGCTCTCTATATACAACTTTATGTAAGAAATCATTGTTAGCAAGATAAATAGCATCAAGAGCATCCCATATATCTTTAGCACTAGAGCAACTCTTAATTCTAGCATAAGGATCATCATTCAAACTACTTCTCAACATTTGCATTGCTCTAATGTTCAAGGAAAAGCATTTCTTGTCATAAGCATTCAAATCTTGTTTTGGTTTAGGAGAAAATCCATCAAGCACAGCATCCAACAAATCAAGATCAATAGATTGCATATACAATTCCATTCTAGCTTTCCAATAAACAAAATACACACCATCAAAGAATGGTGGTTTATCAATTTCAAAACCTTCCATTTTGAAAAGCTTTTTAATGGTTGCCAACAAACAAGGATCTTTAACTCTAAGCGGTTAAGCTTTCACCAGAGCACGAAGCTCTGATACCACTTGTTAGTCATGGTAACCATCACCCAAGAGGGGGGTGAATTGGGTGATTACAAATTGAAGAACTATGGGTATCAAGGATTCACACTTTAAAGCTCAAAATATGATTTTGATGATTCAAGGATCAAATCAAGGGTTTTAGAGGTGTATAAGCTTCATACAACACTTATATATAGAGCCCAAGTGATAAAATAGCCGTTGGTAATGTTTAGAAATGATTTTTTATGAAAACTAGCCGTTTATAGCCGTTAGAAACGTTTCTGGGCACTTGGTAATCGATTACACACTTCTGGTAATCGATTACATGGCTTCTGACATTGTTGTAATCGATTACAGGACTTGTGTAATCGATTACAGCTTTTCTGGTTTTGAAATCTGACTTTAAAATGTCATAACTTCTTCATTTCTTATCCGATTAAAGCAAATGACCAGTCATTGGAAAGATCTTTGAGTCTATGTTCAAATGAAAGAAGTTTCACAACAAAACTCAAAGTATTTTGAGAGTTATGATCAAAAGAGTGACCAAAGGTCAGTTTTTCAAAACTCAAACTTGACTATATTTCATAGTTTAAAGCAAATGGTCATAACTTCTTCATTTCTTATCCGTTTAAAGTAAATGACCATTCATTGGAAAGATATTTGAGTCTATTTTCATATGAAATATGTTTCATAACAAAACTCAAAGTATTTTGAAAGTTATAATCAAAATAGTAACTGAATGTCAGTTTTGCAAAACACAAACTTGGCTATTTTTTAAATGTGTGAACTACCACCAAGATTAACTTTCCAAAAACAGTTTGTTGGGCATTTAAACATGTAAGAACCATTTTTAAAGACTTAAAAACATATTTGAGCTCTTTTCTTGTAAAACCTCTATCTTTACATAGGAGAAAACCTAAAAGGAAAATATACCAATTCTAGTCCTTAGGCTTCTTGATGTGATCCAAGCTTCCACAATTTTCTTCTCTTCAAATCTTGTAAATTGCTTGGAACATCTTTATCATTCTTATTCTTCTTGAGTTGAGCATAGTTGTGATCTTTTGCTTTCTTGTTGCAATGCTTATTCTTGATACTTGGACTATCCTACAAAATGTTACTCACTTAACACAAGCATAGTTAGTCCAAATTCATAACTCAATATCTTTATATGCATGATACAATATATCTCATTCAGCACATCTATGAAGCATAAGCATAATTCTTTTTATCTTGTATTTGTCATCATCAAAACTTAACATATTAAACCATTGAGGCAAAGATAATGCTACAATATACAGTAAGTCCCACCAGACAAATACTGTTCCAAAGCCTGTACGGGTTCACCTCATAGCCCGATAGCGAAAAATATACAGAATACCCTTAACGGTATAAAATATACAGTTTCGGTCAATCGCGTAGAAATTTTATCGCGTTTTCACAATCTCATCGTTTTTACAAACGTTTTTAAATCGCGTAAATTTATTTTTTTGTTTTTAGAATCGCGTAGAGTTTTTAATACGTTTTCTCAATCGCGTAAGATTTCTAAATCATTTTCTTATCTGAATTCCTTAAAATCACTGTTTAAAACAAACAGAAATAATATTTAATACGTTTAAACTACGTAGAATATTTTTCATACCGTATACTCTTTTGAACATCTTTTCTATCTTATTTGTCCATTTTTAATATAAATTGACAAAGATTATGTTTAGAAAATTTATAATAATGGTTTCCTAATTTTTCGTAAAAAAAAATTCTGTTTACTTAATTTTTAACCATATAATTTAACTTTTTGAAAACCACTAACATGCTTCAAAATATAATATGAGCCATATGTTAGCAATTTACAAAAGTTACTGTATTTTCTTCAAACAGTAAAAAAAATCATTTGTTTAAACTTCTTAAACTTAATCAATTTATTTCTTCAAAACTCATTGTAATAAAATCCTTTTGGCATTTATTACTTAACCTTAGTTGAAAACAATTCTATAAATCACAAACATTTAAATTTGGCATATTGGCCGAAAATCATTCTATGCTTTATAATTCATTCCTAATTATTTCCATACATTTAGTCTCTTATAAAACTCTTGATCTAGTTTATTTTTATTAAATTATCTAGTCAATAGTTAGAAAATAAATTTAGATCAAAAGTATGTGGCATGTTGGCCAAATTTAACAAAGTCTTTGTATTTGATCTTTAAATTATTTTTCATCTTCTAAATAAATGTCAAATTTATTGTATTACCTAAATTCAGTAAATCATTGTTTTAGAAAATGATTTTAGAAATCATAATTGCTTGGCTTTGGCATGTTGGCCGAAATACATAATTTCATCCATTGATCCATAAATTCATTTTTCTTACTCTAAACAAATTGGTAATTTGTCAATTTTCCTAGGTTAATTAAATCACACTTTTAGAAAATTGATGAGAACATTTTGGTTCTCCTTTTTGCATTGAGGCCGTGAGCTTGGATTTGTGTTCTTTGGAACACTCATGCAAATCCTTGTATATTATTTACATGTTACAATAATTATCATGCATATATATACACATACCATATACTAAAACAACCATAAAACACATACAAAATATTAAAGCTATTAGACATGTTACACACATAACACATACAAAATATTAAAGCTATTAGACATGCTTTCACATATAATCAATCACAATTAGGAAAGACTATAAACAATCAAGTGAATGAATCCTTATGGATTCTTCACTACAAACACATACATTCCTCACCACCAACACATGGTTGATGAGGGTAATTGATGCGTGTGGATGTAGTGATTAAAATTAAGATAAAAATCAGTTGTCAGGCCCACCAGAAAATAAAAACCTTACAACTAGTTGTAGTTAGTAAGGGTCGATCCACAGAGAACCAATTCAATTAACACTATTAAACAATTCCCAATTTAGACTCTGATTAACAATAAACAGTAAAAGGGGGGTTTTGGAGTTTTGATGAACAATGAACAGCTTCAAAGATAACAATAAACAAACCGAAATCAACAATATAAGAAAATTGGTTAAGAGATTGAATCCACCACTAGATTTATATGATAATGTAAATCCACATATCCTTTTATTCCAACATGCTCAATTATGTTTTTATGCAATTGTGATATTAAATCTCTGTTTTCCTTATGTGTTGGCCAATTTAGCAACCGCTCAAATCAACTCCTAATCACCGATTAGTCATAAAGCAACCGCTCTTACAACTATCCAACAATTGCATTAAGATTTAGAAAACCAATTACACTAAGGTCTAATCACACACCGGGATTAAATTACTTAGAACATATATTTCTCTAGATCTAATACAGTAATCACAAGCATAATAAACCCAGATCTACCACTTTTATAACGGCAAATAGCACAAAGATAATTATACCCACATGAACATCATACATCCCACTAGATCTACTACCGCAACCGCGCATAATAAACCTAGATCTACTACTTTGAAAGTAGGAACAAGTACAAAAACCTTCATACCAACAATAGATTCGAAAATATATGAATAAAAACATAACTCGTGTTGAAATAATCAAATATGCAAAGTTTACAACATTAATACTAGCGGTTTCATCACCCCCTTAACCAAGGGAGGTTTAGTTACACATAGCTAGAAAGAAATCACAAGAAAAACTATGAAGAAACAAGAAGAAACTATGAAGAAACAAGAAGAAACTATGAAGAAACAAGAAACTAAGAGAGAAAATGAAGGAGAGTTACATCTTGTTCATGATAAATGGTGTCTTTTATAGAAGTCTAAGGTAACAAAATGACAAAGGGAAGTGGGTGGATGAGTGGGTGGGTGAGTGAGTGGAGTGTTTGAGTGGATGGATTAGTGGGTTGGTTTAGTGGATTGGTTTAGTGGATGAGTGAGTGGAATGGTTGAGTGGTTGAATTAGTGAAAAATGCCAAAGGACTTTTGGTGAGTGGGAAATTATGGACATGAATGGGTGAGTGGATGGATGAGTGGATGGATTAGTGGATGAGTGGGTGGAGTGGTTAAGTGGTTGGATTAGTGTATGAGTGGATGAATGGGTGAGTTAGTGGATGAGTGGATGAGTGGATGAGTGGATTAGTGGATGGATGAGTGGATGGTTGAGGACGAAAATTTCGTGTCTGACTTGGAAGCCAAAAACGACCCACTATACTTCAGAATCACGAAAAGTGTTCTTCATGAAAGTTGTAGATCCTTGTCTTGGCTATAAAATGGATAGCTGGTTCGTCCAATTTGGCTTCTTTAAGCCTAAGATATGTCCCAAATACCGTAGGCTGCTCAAACCCAACTTCAGCTCCTCTGTTCCGACTTGCAAGCTCAAAATGACCTACTAGACTTCTTTTTCTCAAAATGTGTTCTTCATGAAAGTTGTTTATTTGGATCTTGACTATCCAATGTCCAAATTTCAGCCCATCTCCATTATTACATCTTGAGATATGATTTTTTTGAGTGCACACTGTTCGGATTCTACTGACAGAACCCGTATTCTGACTTCCATGTCAACTTAGGTCCCTTAGACATCTGAATCAGACTTCGAGCTCTTCATCAAAGTTGTAGAGCTTCCTCTTAGCTTTCCTACAAGATAAAATTCATGATTTTCAGATATCAGGAACTCAAGTTATGACCAAAATACAGAAACAGTGTAAAATCTCAATAATGCTGAAAATATTCAATTAGGACCAATTTGAGCTCAAACTCACAAAATCATGTCAAACTCAATCAATTAAGAATATGGAGAGTGTAAAGGACTAAATATAAGGGTTTCTTAATGAATCAACTATGTGTTTATCAAATTCCCCCACACTTAGCTTTTTGTACTCCTGGGTAAAACTCAAGACCAAAATTTTACAATCAAGAAGAACAACCAAAGGTTCAAGGGATCAAAACATTCATGAGTTAACAATTCTCCACATCTCAAACCATCAAGCAAGGTATCTTCAACATGAATCGAGAATGATAGATCTTCACAAGATTCCCTCTCAATCTCTCAAGTGTTTAAAGGGTAGGTATTTCACTCAATTCAACCCATGAAAATTGCACTACCATAAGCTTGCTTATCTTCTACTTCTCCACTACTCAAAACACATGCACACACAAATCATGAGGACTTTATTCAAGGTTGTAGTGAGGTCAAGGTAATAGGAGAGGATAAAATGGATATGAGAAGATAAATACCAAAGACAATAAAAGCAAATGAGAGCTGAGTTCAAATAACAAGCATAAAAGTTCATCCCAACTCTAGTGTATATCCCTTTACATATTCATTTCCCAATCCTTTTCTTTTTTTAAACACTTGGTTTTTTTTTTTTTTTTTTTTTTTCTTTTATATATATGAACATAACTATATACATACATTTTTTTTTCTTTTTGGGCACTCTTTTCTTTTTCAACAACCATTTTGTACACACACCCCCACACTTGTTCAAAAACTCATCCATTAACCAAGCTAATGTTCTTTTATTCCCTAAGGTAAAGTAAGAACACGATTTCTCATTTAAGGCACATGATGAGCTAGAAACATGGAATGGTCAAATAAGCTCAAAGGGGTTAAGCAAAGGAAAATATACAAGGTTGGCAGGAATCAGAGAATTTTCAAGAAATCAAAAGAGTGCTTGATATCATATTGAAAACAAGGTTGGCTATTTGGTTAAACTAGCTAATTAAGAAAGAGGGCCTCAATCATGTTCATGCATGCAAGTGAAATGTAGCCTCAAAAAGAATCAAAGCAAGTTCTAGAGTGATCATTAACATGAGTGAAAATCACACAAGAAAGAAGAGAATGGCATAAATGTTGAATCCATCCATTAGGCTCAAAATCTCACAAGGTATGCATCCATCAAACTCAATTCATCAATTTAATCATCCATCACCAAGCATATCAGTTCAAGAAGGGAGAAAAGTTATTCAATCATGCAATGAACTCCCTTTTTTTTTCTTTTTTTTTTTGAATTTTTTTTTTTACAAAATGAACATGCTGAAATCTCTCCCCCACGTTTAATATAACATTGCCTTCAATGTGAAAGAGAGATATAGAAAATAGCAACACAACCTGATAAGAAGTGAATCAACGCCAAGCAGAAAAGAAACACACTGTCAGTACCGCATCAGACCCTGAAAAGAAATCAAACAATAAAACTTTAGTACTAATTAGTTACTACCTAAAAAACTCCTTACTCTGCCACCAATTAAGATGCGTCTCAAGAGTAAAATTACTCCTTACTCTGTCATCACTAATTGATTTAATAAGTACATGACAATCATATCATACTTTCCAAACAGTACAACAATTTTTTTTTTTTTTTTTTTTTTTTTTTTTTTTTTTTTTGGGTCAACTATCCTTCCCCCCAACTAAATCACAACATTGTCCTCAATGTTAAAATATAGATGAGTAAAGGACAAGATATTACCTGTTAGAGAAAGCTGACACAAATTTAAACAGAAACAAGGTACAATAAAATCAAACCCATTAAAGATGAAGTCGCAGATCTGCTTTTGTTTCTTGTTACTTCCTTCGCTGCTTCTTGTTGACCAATCTATCTGAGCTAATACCGGATCAGTACATACTCAAAAGCTTCTAATTTATCAATGAGCTCATCAATAGTGGAGGCAGAGATAAGAAGTTGTCTTCTTTGAAGGAGTGATAAATTTATGTTCCACACTTTGTCAAGAAAAGATAACAAAAGATCAAAGAAATTATTAACATTCAACAAACCAATGGGTCTATGGTGGATGTTTAGTTCGGCCCAAGAGACAATTTGAAAAATTTCTTCTAAAGTACCAAATCCACCTGGTAAGACAATAAATGCATCAGAATTGTCAACCATTGTTTTCATTCGTCCATGCATAGATGTTACCTGAATTTCTTCTCCAACTGTCTTTCCAGTGATGTTATTTTCAGCCAAAGGTTTAGGAATAACACCTAAAACCTGACTGCCTCCTATAGAAGCAGCAAGTGATACAGCCCCCATTAACCCACGACAACCTCCCCCATATACAAGATGAATATTCCTCGCAAAGAAGTGATCGACCAAGAGTGCTAGGCTGCGTTTACAAACTCTAATCCCTTCCCATAACTCGACCCACAAAAAACACAGACATTTTTGAGGTTACGAATAGAAGGCCCCATTCTATACTCTTCCTCCCTTTGAGTGTTTCTGAGTTGAAGGAAAATGGAGAAAATGGAGTGTTTAAGTAGGAAAAAGAATGGAAAGGGGAATAATTGCACCTATGAGGGTAGGTTGGCTGTTGTCAGAAAAGGTTGAAATTAAGAAACACAGAATCTTTTCTCCTCTTTTTTTTTTTTTTACTTTTTTTTTTATTATTTTTTATTTTTTTTTATTATTATTTTTTGTTTGACTTCAAGAAAACCATCAAGGTAAAGAAGTCTAGAAACCCCGAAGGACCACCGCTCAAAGGATCGTCTGTACAAAAATTAAAATACAACAAAATGATACAAAGATAAAAGAAATAGAAAATGATGACATACTGTATGTACAATGTCCATGGCGTATCTTTATCTTTATACCGTCATGAGTGCGATGAGACATCACGTCCTCTCTCTTTTTTTTTTTTTTTTTTGAATTTGTTAGAAAAACTTGATGAAAGATGAGTGTATACTTACTTAAGATTGGGATGGAGGTAGTCTGCTTTTTCGGCTTTGTGCCAAAGCATTGTTGACCAAGATTCGACCCATTCAAGACCAAATAACATAGGGTTCCCAAAAGGGACAAGTGGCCATAATACGCCCGGTGCCTCACATGTGGGATACAATCTACCTTCTTTGTTTTTCAATTAAGAAGGCTGGATCAGGATGCATGCATTTCCCCATTCACGGTGTGTGTTACCAAAGCCAACCCTAAGACGTATACATAAATTTTTTTGTTTTTGTTTTTGAGAGATGACATGAAGAAGAAGAAGAAGAAGATGATGATGATGATATGTACAGATTGTTGTGATTGTGGCTCACATCTTCCTCTGGTTTTACGTCCAGAAACGGCTTAAACGCCTTCTATGAGTCGGGGATAGGCTTCCCATCCAATTTTCTTATAAACTGGCAAACAGGGTCTTTTAGAGTCAGATTCCCAAGACTGTAGCGTTTTTCTTCATCCTTGAAGAGATTCCACAATTTAAGAATTTCACGATGCACCAATCCACAAGAATGCGTCTCAAGAGTCGATAAGATATCATCTAATGACTCCTTACTCAGTCCATTCTTAATGAAGAAAATTTTATCTTCTCTATTTGCGGAAACCATCCCCAAAGTATGACATCGCTTGTTACAGTTCCATCGTCCACATTTGTAACAGACTTGTAACCTTTTTGCTCTTCTCCTTTTAGAATATGAACTTCTTCCAAGACCGGGCATATATGAGTCAAATGAAATTGAGGACTCACCGCTAATCGAACCTTTGCTTCAATTATCCAAATAGTACATCTTCTCGGCATACCTTTGTGCATTAACGGTCTCAATCTTTCACATCGAACTTTGTAGATTTTTCTCGAGCATTTTGAGGAAAAGAAGGAAAATGTTTTCTCGGTTTGAAAGAATAACATCCATTTTGAAGGAGAAGAAGGATTCGGTTATTTTGGGAAACTGAAAAATAAACCGACTTGAGAGTCACGGAGTACCGTATCCGCCACTTAACCGGCAACACAAAGAACTCAAGAACTTGATTTTCTAGGAATGGTTGAGTCTTTGTCCATTAACTTTACGCGCATTACCATTCCTAGGATCCTCAATATTTACGGCCCCAGAGGATACACGTGTTTGACAGCAAAAGAACCGCGCCACCTAGATCTCAATTTTTCAAGGAGTAAATGCAAATGATAATCTCAAAGCAGAACCTTTTTGACCAATTTCCGTAACTTTTGCAAAAGGTGTAATAGACCTTGAATAAAGTAGGCCAATAAAATCCATACTGCAAGATTTTCGCAGTTGTTGTCGCTGAAGAAAAGTGACCTTCACATGCTTCTGAGTGACAAAATTTAATGGCACTACCTACCTTATTGTCGGGCACACAGCTGCTTTTTTTTTTTTTTTAGAGATTCAAATGCTTACAACCAACAAACAGATAAAAACATAATATAAGGAACTAATGAAAACACAAAATAAAAAGGGATAAAGAGAGCAAATCGGTTGGGTTGCCTCCCAATGAGCGCTTAGTTTATTGTCCTCGGCCGACATGATGATACTTTCACTGCTCCTCATATTGTGGAAGGATGAGGGTCATCACTTCCATCTCTGCACTGTCAGGAAGTTCATGATATGGTTTGAGACGATGACCATTGACCTTAAATGCTTTGCCATAATTTTCACTCCTGATCTCAACTGCACCAAAAGGAAAAACATTAGTTACCACAAACGGCCCAATCCACTTAGAACGCAGTTTACCTGGAAATAATTTGAGTCTTGATTGGAATAGCAGGACTTTTTGTCCTCTGTGAAATTTCTTTCTGGAAATCAATTGGTCGTGGAATGCCTTAGCTTTAGTCTTATAAATCAGGGCATTCTCAAAGGCCTCATTTCTTAGTTCTTCTAATTCCTGTAACTGGAACTTCCTTTGCTTTCCAGCACCTTCCAATTCTATATTAACTTGTTTAATGGCCCAGTAAGATCGATGTTGCAACTCAACGAGCAAATGACAGGGCTTTCCATACACCAACCGAAATGGTGACATGCCGATGGGAGTCTTATAGGCAGTCCTATAAGCCCATAAAGCATCTTCAAGTCGAGTGCTCCAATCCTTTCTTGAGGGATTCACTGTCTTTTCAAGGATTGACTTAATCTCTCGGTTGGACACTTCAGTTTGCCCATTTGTCTGTGGATGGTAAGGAGTGGAAATTTTGTGCATTACTCCATATCTCTTCAATAGAGCATCAAAGGTTTTGTTGCGAGAAATGGGTCCCTTGGTCACGATGATAGCCCTTGGGGTCCCGAACCTGGAGAAAATATGTGACTTAACAAAATGCAACAGCTTTAGAATCATCGGATCGAGTGGCTTTTGCTTCCACCCATTTAGACACATAATCAACGAGATAAAAGAATGTATGTGAAACCAAATGAAGGAGGGAATGGTCCCATGAAATCAATACCCCACACATCAAAGAGTTCCACAAAAATGATCGGAGTCTCGAGGCATTTGATTACGAGGACCAATATTACTGTTCTCGACGGCGGTCCCAAGACTTACGAAGTTGTAGCGTCTTTGAAAATTGAAGGCCAATAGAAACCACTTTGTCAAGCACTTTATTGGCTGTCCTTTTCTTGCCAAAGTGTCCTCCACATGCATAGGTGTGGCAAAAGGAGAGGATGGAGTGTGTCTCGAATCGGGAATGCACCTCTTAATGACTTGATCTCGCACAATGCTTCCATAAGTACGGGTCATCCCGGATATAGTATTCTGATCACTCCTTAATTTATCTCTTTGGGCCTTGTTCAAATCCTCCGGAAAGTCCTTAGTAACCGGGTAGTTAACAATGTCACCTACCAAGGGATTATGGTGTTGACAACCATCAAATATTCATCCTGGAAAAGTCTCCATGATAGGCATTTCTTCCTCTTCGATTACCAATCTACTCAAGTGATCGGCCACCAAGTTTTCGCTCCCTTTCTTGTCTTTAATCTCCAAGTCAAATTCTGGAGCAATAAAATCCATCGAAGCAATCTAGGCTTTGCTTCTTTCTTTGTTAGAAGATACTTCAAGGCTGCATGATCTGAAAACACAATCACTTTAGAACCAATTAGATATGATCTAAATTTTTCTAAAGCAAATACAACGACTAGAAGTTCCTTTTACGTGGTTGAGTAATTAAGTTGAGCATCATTTAGAGTCCTTGATGCATAGTAAATGGCATAAGGAACTCTATCAACTCGTTGTCCCAAGACAACTCCTCTTTGCAAAGTCACGGCATCACACATTAGTTCAAAAGGTAACTCCCGGTTGGGTGGCACGATGATAGGCGCATCAGCTTAACAACTTCTTGAGTTTATTGAAAGCTTCCATACATTTCTCATCAAAGTTAAAATTAACATATTTTTGAAGAAGTCTGCAAAAGGGCAATGAGACTTTAGAAAAGTCTTTAATGAATCTCTGGTAGAAACCTGCATGACCAATAAAAGAACGAATCTCCCGCACACTAGTGGGTGGTGGCAAAGAATGCATGAGTTCTACCTTAGCTTTATCTACTTCAATTCCCCTAGCAGAAATTACATGACCTAACATAAGACCTTCATTCACCATGAAATGACATTTTTCCCAATTCAGTACCATGTTAGTGTCAATGCATCTTTTAAGCACCAAAGTTAAATGTTCCAAACAATTTTCAAAATCATTTCCAAAGACACTAAAGTCATCCATAAAAACCTCAATGATGTTTTCAATGTAATCAGAAAATATACTCATCATGCATCTTTGGAAAGTTCCCGGTGCATTGCGAGTCCAAAAGGCATTCGCCTATATGCAAAGGTACCAAATGGACAAGTGAATGTAGTCTTGTCTTGGTCTTACGGAGCTATGGCAATCTGATTGTAACACGAAAAACCATCCGAGAAAACAATAATAAGAATGACCACTAATCTTTCTAACATTTGATCAATGAAAGGTAAAGGAAAGTGGTCTTTTCTCGTGGCGGCATTCAACTTCCTGTAATCAATACAAACACGCCACCACATGCGTAACCTAGTGGGAATAAGCTCATTTTCAGCATTTCTTACCACGGTAATTCAGATTTCTTTGGTACTACCCGACCGGGCTTACCCACTTGTTTGTCGAAAATGGGGTAGATCACCCCCACACTTAGGAGCTTCAGATCTCCTTTTCACAACCTCCATCATGGGAGGATTCAATCTCCGCCGAGGGTCTCTCACGGTTTAGTATCCTCCTCCATTAATATCCTGTGCATACAAATGGAGGGACTAATACCCTTGATATCGGTATTGACCAACCAATGGCTGTCTTATGTTCTGCCAAAACGGCTACCAGTTTCTCTTCTTGCTCTTGGGTGAGTGACTTTGCAATTATTCTTTGGAAGGGTGTCCTTCTCCCCCAAGAAGATGTATTTAAGATGATCGGTAGTGCTTTCGGTTCCAATTCAGGTGCACACTGCACAACGAAGGTTGAGGTATATCGGTAGTAACGGGTAAATCAACAAAAGTTACCACTCATGCTCTTCTCGGAGTGGAAGAGAGCTCTTGTAAAGGCGACAACAATTTCATCAATGTCTTCACTCCATGGCTCTTCTTCACTCTTCTTCTTTTTCCTCCTGTACATCTAAGCTATGAGTTAGAATTGTATCAAGAGCATCAAAATGGTCGGTATCAAAAGTCATGCGAAATTAAAGAATCAAAAGGATCAAAAGAATCAATTAAACAAGCGAGTGCACATCACTTGGGTATCTCATAGCTTCAAAAATATTGAATCTAATTAATTCCCCATCAAATTCCATTGTTAGAATTCCCGAGTGCACATCAATTTTTGTCCGTGCAGCGGTCTTCAAAAATGGTCTTCCTAGCAAGATAGGAGCAGATTTGGGAGACTCATCCTCTTCCATGTCCAAAACATAGAGGTCATGGGAAACACTAATTCATTCACCTGTACCAAAACATCTTCAACCACACCCTTAGGGTATGCATTAGATCTATCGGCCAATTGAATAACAACACCGGTAGGTTCCAAAGGACCCAGTATAAAGATGCATAAATAGAATATGACATGACATTTATAGATGCACCTAAATCAAGCATTGCCCTTTCAAACCTTGTGTTACCTATAGTGCATGGAATGGTGAATGTACCAGGGTCCTTACATTTGGTTGGGAGTTTCTTTTTAATTACAGCTGAAACATTTTCTCCCACTTGGACCTTTTTATTTCCTTTTAACTTCCTCTTGTTAGTGCATAATTCTTTCAGAAATTTTGCATATCTAGGTACCTGCTTAATGGCATCTAACAAAGGGATATTAACCTCTACCTTCCTAAAAGTCTCAAGTATTTCTTTTTTTGCTTCTTCTTTCTTGGTTTTAACCAACCTACTAGGAAAAGGAGCTTTAGTGACATATTTAGGAAGGGTTCAAATACTTACCTTAGGGGTTTTGGAAGTTTGCCCCTTATCATTTGCTTCTTTGGGTGGTTCATCCTTCTCTTGAATGATTGGTGGAAGAGAGGTAGGCTCATCCATCGTCTTTCCGCTTCTCAATGTGACAAAGACTAGCATTTTCCCTCGGATTCACTTCCTCGTCGTGTGAGGGTAGTTTCCACTGAAGCTTGGCTTTGAAACTTGTTGAATTCTCAGTGGACAACTGTCCTATCGATTCTGCAAGTTATTGATTGCAGTCCTTGTTTCTTGTTTGAAACTTTGTATAGTTGCATTTGTTTCTTGTTGGAACTGCAAATTATTAGTGGCCATTTGTTTTACTAGCTCCTCTAATGAAGGCTCAGATTGCTTAGGAGCTTGAACTTGCTGCTGTCTCTGAGGGAAAGGTACTTGCCTTTGTTGGAATCCTGGAGGTCCATAAGCTGGAGGTTGATTTTGAGGTTGCTTTGCATAACTGAAATTTGGATGATCCCTCCAACCCGGATTATATGTGTTTGAGTAGGGGTTGTAATTTTTTGAAAGTCCAGCATATCCCCCTACTGCTCTTACCTCCTCATTTGTGTCTTCTTGGAGAGTGGGACACATATCAGTGGGATGTCCAGATGAACAACAGATCCCACAAGCATGAGCGGTGCTTTACCTGAATCCATTAACCGCTGAACCATAGCAATCAATTGAGTCATTTGTTTGTATCTTGGTTGTCTCTACTTCTTTCATTGCTCTTACTCCGGTGTCATTTCTAGAGTAGAATTGTTGAGTATTGGCACCATTCTTGAGATCAAGTTTCTAGCTTCTTGAGGAGTTTTATCAATCAATGCTCCTCCGCTAGCAAAGCATTAATCATGTTGCGATCCATCACTTGTAAGCCTTCATAGAAATCTTGAATTAAAAGTCGCTCACTTATTTGATGATGAGGGCGGCTGAAACATAGCTTCTTAAATCTCTCCCGGTAGTCATGGAGTGATTCCCCATGCCTTTGTTGAATACCATGATTTCTTTTCGATTGTTGCGGCTTTTGAGGCGAGGGAAGTATCTGTCGAGGAAAGTTCGGGCCATGTTCTGCCATGATGATTGGATGGATCCGGGTGGCAAGTAGTAAAGCCACTCCTTAGCCGAGTCTTTCAATGAGAATGGAAAAGCTCTCAACTTGACTTGCTCTACATGAATTCTGCAGGTTTCATGCTAGAACATACCACATGGATTTCCTTCAAGTGCTTGTTGGGGTCCTCTTCGGGTAATCCATTGAAAGATGGCAAGAGATGGATTAAACCGGATTTCAATTCAAATGCCTCTTCATTTTCAAGAATGTCTATGCAAAGAGGTCATTTGTTGATCTAGATCTGGAGCACCCAATGCCCTTAAAGTGTTTTCTGCCATTGTCACTTCTTCAGATATTTCAGATGGCTCAAATGTCTCACGAACTTGATAGATCAATGTAACTGGGCACTTCAATGTCGGCGGTGTGAGTTGGAAGTTAGCTAGGATGGAAGGGAAATTGAGGATGTGAAGTGAGTTGATCAATATAGTTCCTCAAATTTAGCAATCCTTCGTCTACTCCTTCAAAGGACATCAACACCTACAAAACACTCGAAAAGAAAGATTAAAAATAAAATAAAATAAAATAAAAACAGAATAAAAATAGGAAATAAATTAATAGTGTAATTGAAAAAATTGGTTCCCAAAATTACAACGCGCCAAAATTCGATGCGTGCGGATGTAGTGATTAAAATTAAGATAAAAATCAGTTGTCGGGCCCACTTAGAAAATAAAAACCTTACAACTAGTTGTAGTTAGTAAGAGGTCGATCCACGAGAACCAATTCAATTAACACTATTAAACAATTCCCATTTAGACTCGATTAACAATAAACAAAAAAGGGGGTTTTGGAGTTTTGATGAACAATGAAACGACTTCAAAGATAACAATAAACAAACTGAAATCAACAATATAAGAAAATTGGTTAAGAGATTGAATCCACCACTAGATTTATATGATAATGTAAATCCACATATCCTTTTATTCCAACATGCTCAATTATGTTTTTATGCAATTGTGATATTAAATCTCTGTTTTCCTTATGTGTTGGCCAATTTAGCAACCGCTCAAATCAACTCCTAATCACTGATTAGTCATAAAGCAACCGCTCTTACAACTATCCAACAATTGCATTAAGATTTAGAAAACCAATTACACTAAGGTCTAATCACACACCGGGATTAAATTACTTAGAACATATATTTCTCTAGATCTAATACCACAACCGCGCATAATAAACCCAGATCTACCACTTTTATAACTGGCAAATAGCACAAAGATAATTATACCC
This sequence comes from Ormosia emarginata, assembly GCA_029884605.1. Classification (NCBI taxonomy): domain Eukaryota; kingdom Viridiplantae; phylum Streptophyta; class Magnoliopsida; order Fabales; family Fabaceae; genus Ormosia; species Ormosia emarginata. The sequence continues at coordinate 28,439,162 of JAQQTP010000079.1, read as the reverse complement.
ACATGAACATCATACATCCCACTAGATCTACTACCGCAACCGCGCATAATAAACCTAGATCTACTACTTTGAAAGTAGGAACAAGTACAAAAACCTTCATACCAACAATAGATTCAGAAATATATGAATAAAAACATAACTGTGTTGAAATAATCAAATATGCAAAGTTTACAACATTAATACTAGCGGTTTCATCACCCCTTAACCAAGGGAGGTTTAGTTACACATAGCTAGAAAGAAATCACAAGAAAAACTATGAAGAAACAAGAAGAAACTATGAAGAAACAAGAAACTAAGAGAGAAAATGAAGGAGAGTTACATCTTGTTCATGATAAATGGTGTCTTTTATAGAAGTCTAAGGTAACAAAATGACAAAGGGAAGTGGGTGGTTGAGTGGGTGAGTGAGTGGAGTGTTTGAGTGGATGGATTAGTGGGTTGGTTTAGTGGATTGGTTTAGTGGATGAGTGAGTGGAATGGTTGAGTGGTTGAATTAGTGAAAAATGCCAAAGGACTTTTGGTGAGTGGGAAATTATGGACATGAATGGGTGAGTGGATGGATGAGTGGATGGATTAGTGGATGAGTGGGTGGAGTGGTTAAGTGGTTGGATTAGTGTATGAGTGGATGAATGGGTGAGTTAGTGGATGAGTGGATGAGTGGATGAGTGGATTAGTGGATGGATGAGTGGATGGTTGAGGACGAAAATTTCGTGTCTGACTTGGAAGCCAAAAACGACCCACTATACTTCAGAATCACGAAAAGTGTTCTTCATGAAAGTTGTAGATCCTTGTCTTGGCTATAAAATGGATAGCTGGTTCGTCCAATTTGGCTTCCTTAAGCCTAAGATATGTCCCAAATACCGTAGGCTGCTCAAACCCAACTTCAGCTCCTCTGTTCCGACTTGCAAGCTCAAAATGACCTACTAGACTTCTTTTTCTCAAAATGTGTTCTTCATGAAAGTTGTTTATTTGGATCTTTACTATCCAATGTCCAAATTTCAGCCCATCTCCATTATTACATCTTGAGATATGATTTTTTTGAGTGCACACTGTTCGGATTCTACTGACAGAACCCGTATTCTGACTTCCATGTCAACTTAGGTCCCTTAGACATCTGAATCAGACTTCGAGCTCTTCATCAAAGTTGTAGAGCTTCCTCTTAGCTTTCCTACAAGATAAAATTCATGATTTTCAGATATCAGGAACTCAAGTTATGACCAAAATACAGAAACAGTGTAAAATCTCAATAATGCTGAAAATATTCAATTAGGACCAATTTGAGCTCAAACTCACAAAATCATGTCAAACTCAATCAATTAAGAATATGGAGAGTGTAAATGACTAAATATAAGGGTTTCTTAATGAATCAACTATGTGTTTATCAGTAATCTCCCTCTTACCCCTTGAAGAACCTCCAAAGTTCCTTGTATGTCGCCTTCAAGTAAATTTTCTCCACCAAGAGCTTCTTGAAAAACAAAGAAAACATGCAATATTAATACCTAAGGCTCTAAACTAAAATAATCATGGATTAAAATCATGATTAGAACTTTAAAATGGATAGAAACATGAAGATTAAAGAACCCTACCTTTAAGGCTTCAAACTTAAGCTTTGAAGAACAAGATTGAAAAAGGATGATTTAAGCTTAGGTTTCAACTACAAAGTGTCTTGAAATGAAGTAAGGAAGTAAGAAATAAGGTAGTTTAGAATTATAGAAGAGTGAGTTATGGAAAAGGTAAGGAGGCCGTGAGGTTGGAGAAGAAAAAGAGAAGAAATATTTGAGAGATTTGCTTGTTTGCTAGCTTTGGAGAAAAGATGAAGACTTTGATTAAATGAAATAAGTCTCCTATTTGCTATGCATGGTCGTGAATCACTTTGAGAGAAGGTGAGAATTATGTTTGGTTTTGGTTCCACCAAATGCATGTTCGTAAATGCATAGAAATAAGCATGAAATGAAATGTAATAATTGTCTCCCTAAATCATGCATTGCCGTAAATGCATAGAGAGTGAGAGTGAATTGGAGTGTTGGAATTGTCTTCCTAAAGCATGCAATTGCCATATAAACACATGCAAAAAGCCACTAAAATTGACTTTGTCTTACTTGGTTAATTTAATGATAGATAGCAAGAATTGAATGGTAATATTTCCTTCACCAAAAGCTTGCTTCGCCGTAGAAAGCAACAAAGAAAAGCCATCAATATTGACTAGTCTTCCTTTTATTCAATTTGGCTTTCTGCATGCATTTCACAAAGTCTTTCTACGTGAATTCACTTTGTGAATTGGCTATTAGAGCAATTTCTCTTCTCCTTCACCGTAGACCAACAACTTTAAGAAGTCCAATATTTGTTTAAAAGCTTGCTTCCTATTGGTCCTTAAAGAGTCAAGCCATTATTCTTGACCAATTTCTATTGGTGCACACTGTATATTTTCTAATATACTTTAACCAATGAACAATAATTACTGTTTATAAAGTCAGTGTTTATTGTCTAATGGATAATAAAATATACATAGATTTTTTATCTTACACTAACAGAGTAGCAATTATTATTGATCATTTTTTTTCTACTGATTGCCCTTGATGAGTCACAAAACGAGTCATCAAAGAGAAATTTCTAGAACATGTGACTCACTACGATGAGTCAGTATGATGAGTCATCATGGAACTGTCTAGAATGGGTGAGTCAGCATAGCGAGTCAGCGTAGATATTTTATAGAGTAGGTGAGTCAGCATGGCGAGTCAGCATGCTGAGTCACTGACTGAGTCATCAGCTGCATCATCAATGGTGAGTCACAGCGCTGAGTCATCAGCTGAGTCATCAATGATGAGTCACAGCGCTGAGTCAGCATAGTGAGTCATCATAGAAGCTTCTAGAACAGGTGAGTCACAGGATGAGTCACTGCTTCTGGAACCTTTCGGAATCTACTGAGTCATGGTGCTGAGGTGTCACGCCACGTGTCGAGTTTCTATTGGCCCGTTGCGATGAGTCATCATCCACTAGATATTTTTCAAGAAAAATATCATCCAGCAGATAATAAAACATACCCCGATTTTATTTGTCAGATAAAATTGCAAGAAAATAAAACTTCAAAAATTGACTCCGGTTTCGGGTTTAGTAAGCTCCCCCGGCTCCGGATAATAATAAAATTTCCTCGGTCCAGAAAATTTTACATTTCCTGACTCGCAAATCACATAAAACACCCAAATAAAATCATAGACAGTAATATAAAACACTGTATCATACAGAAAAATTTAAAACAGTACATTCGGGACATAATGGTCATTTTTCCCATTTTTCCCACCACCGAGCAAATCACTCAAAACGCTCAAATAAAATTACAGACAGTAAAATATAGCTGCATAGCACACAAAAAAATTTAAAACAGTAATTTCGACAAAATTTTTATTTTACTGTCTCGAAGCAAATTACGCAAAACGACCAAATAAAATTAGAGCCTGTAAAATATACTTGTATTTCATGCAGAAAAATAAGAAACAGTAAAATCGGGACACAACGGTCATTCACCCAAAAGTTGGGGTGTTACACAACTGATCTAAAACCTAAAGTCCTATATCTAGGTTCAATAGATTTTATCAAATCACTCACAAGTTGATCAGACAAATAAGAGCATTATGCACAATATAATAGAACAAAATCTAAATCTTTCATATAAACTAAAAAGGATACAAATCATTCAATGTCAAAGGAAGATTCAAAGAATAATCTAAACACAACTAGTTACATAATGAATATGAGAATGTCATACAAAAATCTGTATTCAAGATAAATGAGAGAGAGAGAAAAGAAAAAACAGAAGAAGAAGCCCCAATGGTTGAGCCTTGAAGGTTGAATCTTGATTCCTTCTACTCTTTTTCAACTCTAAAATGCCCCTTAGCTGTTGGACTCTTCAATAGGCAAAAGCCCCAAAATGTACTAAGAGAGGCGGAAAAGAGAAAAAATGAGAAAACCTAAAGAAAAAAAGAGAAAATTCGTGCCTCTTTCTGAAGTCTGAGCTTCGGTATTTAAAGATAGATAACTCACACCGCGACGTTAAACAATACGCATCGCGGATCGCAAAACTTAAGGCACCAATGTTGCGGCATGAGCTACCTTGCGCCGCGGCACTTAAGCCTCGGGTTCATCAGGGTGCAGAGGCAGAGAGTAGAACACCGCGGCGTGTAGTTTCTAGCGCTGTGACGTGATGTCTTGGAGCTTGTCTTATGATTTCCTTTCCAATGCAGGGCCTTAACTTGCATCAAGTTGGTTCTTTTGGGCTTATCTTGCAATTAAGAAATCAACCAGTCAAATACAAATGTAATCAAACTCAATCCAATTAAAGATTGGAAAGGATTAAAGCAAGATTAGAGATGAAGATTTCAACATGAAATTTACATAAAAATAGGGCAAAAGTCTTCCAACAATGCATCACAACAAGGACAAAGTCATCAATAATGCATAGAGATAGGGTAGCAAGAAGATATTTACCTGTATACTTTAACTAATGGATAATAACTATTGCTTATAAAGTCAGTGTCTATGATCCAATGGATAATAGCATTGTCCAATGGATAATAAAACAGAACAAAATCACTGTAAAAGAAAATTTTGAAAACTATTTTCAATTTCGGGTTTAGTAAGCTCCCCTGACCCCGAATCAACAATCCAAAATTTTCTGGCCCCGAAAATTTTTTATTTTTTCGAGCTCGCCCCGGACTCACATATAGCTCAAAATAATATTAAAATAATAAAAATTTTAGAAAAATCCATAAAAATTTACAAAAATCACAAAAATTATAAAACTCATATATATTCAAAAAAATGAAATTTAAGGTGTTACAGTGTCAAACCTTCCAATTTGTCTCTAAAAACTTAACTAACTTTTAATTGTTTTCAAAAACGATTTTGAAATTATTGGATTTATTGGAAAACATGTTTAGAAAATTTTCTTCCAAAAGCAATGAGATATCTAGAAGGTTTCGTATAAAAAAGACTCTAAGTCCTGAAGCTATTCTTGAAGTTCTTGGACTTGGTCTTCCCATCATCTTCATGTTTGTTATCATCAAAATCAGTTTTCAATAACTTATAGCCAATCACATTCTTCCTCATTTTGATGATGACAAACTAACATTGAGAAAAGCATTAGTTCAGATAAATTAGAATTTACAAAGTTAAATTTAAGAGATTTACTCCCCCTCTTTTTCGTAAGAGATGATTCAAAATTAGAAATGTGTGCAACTCCCTCATACTTTTGGAATCCAATAACTGTTTTAGATTTTACTTGTCTTTTCTCAAATTTTATAGTTATTTTCTCCCCCTTTGGCATAATAAAAAAGATAGAAGCAAATATATATTGAAGTTCAGCATGTTGGAAAGAAAAGATCAAGCACATAATTTCAGTCCCAAACAGGGAATTCATCAAAACCAATCATTTCATTAATAAATAAATTGGCCAATAGCATGTATAATTACATAAGAAAACAAACAGTCAATACAAAAATAAATCAGAAACAAGAGCAAATCCTAAAAATAAGTATTCGGTGGAGGAGGAGGGGAGTCAGGTGCTCTGGGAGTCAGCAAAGCGCATAGGGCAGCTTGCTCACACTCTACACCTTTTATCTTGTCAAACAAAATAGAGAAGGTGAACTCCATATATACCCTGTTGCCCTATAAAGCTGCCATGATTTGATCCAGAGTGACTAGACCAGCAACAAGAGCAGCAGTAACATCAGCAGGGGCAGCTTCAGTAGCAAGGACAGTAGGTTCGCCTTGTGGTTCTTCCTCTTCATCTTCCACCTCATCTGGGTAGACCCAGCCATCAGTGGTGCTGATCATCTTCATTTTGTGTAAAGTGAAAAAACCAAAGATGTTGTGATGAGTCAGCTCAGTGGCCTAATCAATTTCTAGAATCTGAGCATACTTGCCAAGAAAGGCAGAGATGATTAAGCCATAGGGTAGCTCAGATTTTTCCTTACCCTTTGCCTGCATTATATGCTTCATGATGAAGTTGGGCTAGTTGATCTTGTAGCCTATCTTCAGATTCCACAGCATAAAGATGTCATCTTCACTCAGATATGCAACACCCACCATAGGGTGCCACATTTAAATGTTATTATTACCGAATTACCCCCTCCATTATAAAATATGCTTTGTAATGTAAATACGAGTTGTAAAATTTCTTGATGTCTATAAAATAAACTTAGCGGAAAATAAAAATATTAAAGCATCATCACAAATAATTTACATCATTTACATTACATAAGTACTGTCAAAATTATTTATATATAGACCAGGTTCTCAAAAGTATTTGACATTATTTAAAACTAGCATACTTGCCCAAGTATGACTAGACAGCAGAACCCTCAGACGGGTGCTCCTCAGATTCCTCAGCAAGTAGGAGTCCGACTTGATGCAACGTCCTATGAACAGGTGTCCGCACAGACGACACAATACTAATCTCCGTTGGGACGTGAAACCTACCGCCCTAATACCGTCTAATTGACAGTGGAAATCCACATGTACATATATGGTTACAGAAAAGAACGAGTCTCCATGAAAAATCCTACTCCTGATGACCATCAAAAGTCTTGATAAATGATGTAACACCCTAACTTTAGGATAAATGATCGTTATGTCCTGATTGTACTGTTTTATGTTTTTCTATATGATATAAAATTTATTTGACTGTTTTGAGTTCATATATGAGTGCCTTGTGTGATTTGATCTGAGGCAGGAAAATAATAATTTTTGGGCCGGGGAAATCTTATTTTAATTATTCAGAGCTGTGGGATCTTACTAAACCCAATTCTGAATGATATGATTGTTAATCTTTTAATTTTTAGGATTTAACTGTGTAATAAAATAATTTTATATTATTATAATAATATTTTATTAGTCAGTACAAATAAACGACAGTGGACCCAAAAATGTCTGTGGGACTCACTTTTGGTTTGTAGAACCCATAATTGGTTGCGGGACCCACGTTTAGAGAAAGTAGTCAACGATAATGGCTTGAATTGTTTTAAGCCAATAGGAATTAAGTCAACGATGTGGGCTTGACTTAATCTACACCGTTGGATGAGAAGGTTTAAGATTGAATATCAACCGTTGATTTAATCTATGGTTGTCATGATAAGCTTCTTAAGGAAGGCTTTGGATATCCACCATTGATCAACTGGATGGTGGAGATTGGTTTTACAAAAATGGTTAGAAGCATTTGTAACCATTGGATGTGAAGAATATAGGGAAGATCTTGACCCTTTATTTTTGAAGATGAATCTAGTGGTTAGAATTTCATGGAAATGAGATCAAATGGCTTAGATTTGATCATATTACTATCTAATATCAACCATTGATATGATCAAAGGCTCTTGAAGCTTGGATTATAAGAATGTTAATTAATTAGTAAGGTAACTAATTAATTTGATTAAGTTAGGTTAAGTGTGCTTAGAAGCTTAATGGGATTAGTAGCTTAATTAATCACCATTAGGGAGGAACATTCAAGAACACATGACAAGGCTTGTGACTAGGCTTATGACAAGGCTTGGAATTAGCCAATGGATGACAAGCTTGGTGATCAAGTTTTAATCTTGACCCTTGATGAAGTCTAAGGCTTGGATGGAGTCTTGGAGAGTCAAACAAAGTGGCTATCTCCACTCCTTTGAGCTCCACGGCCGTTCACCCTTGGAGAGCAAAATTTCACTTCAATTTCATCTTTGCTATCACACTTTCTCTCTTCTTTCTCTTCCAAAAACACAAACCACCATTGATGCACTTTGAAGAGGCCATTCGGCCAAGAGCCCTAGATTACCATCCATCCATCCATCCAAAATTTCTTCTAACCTACTTTTCTAAACCTAAACACTATTCTAAGAACATCTCTAGTTGAGAGTTCTTCCTAAATCCATCATCTAAAGCTTGGAAAATCACTTTGGAGATTTTTCCTAGAAGGTGAAAATCCTTATTTTTCATTTCTAATCTCTTTTTCAAGGTTCTAAGCCATGATTGATCCATGGTTTATAATTTTCTCTTATAGTTTTAACTCTTTAAATTTTTGTTTAAGATCTTTAGGTGTCTTGGAGGAGAGTCACGAAATCCATAGAAGGAGTGAAAGAGGTTTTAGTCTTCCTTAAAGGTAAGAGGGAGATTCAATCTCATCAACCATGTGTGGTGATGAGAAAATGGACTTGTATGTGTGTGAAGAATCCATAAGGATTCACTTGTGTTGATTGTTTAAATGCTTTCTTACTTGTGTTTGATATTATTTGTATGCATGTCTATAAGCTTTAAAATATATTACATGTGTGAAATATTGCATGATTATTACTTAGGATGTGATTAACATGTAAAGGTTGGCATGAGTGTTCCAAAGAGCACATGAAGAAGCTCATGGCCTCAACCAAGAAAAGAGAACCAAAATGTTCTCATTCATTTTCAAAAAGAAGGATTTAATGGAATTAGGTAAATGAATGAATTTCAAAATGTTTTAGAAGAAGAAAAATGATCCAAAGATCAAATGCCAAGACTTTATGAAATTCAGCCAACATGCCTTATAAATGAGTGATCAATCAAAAATTTATTTTCTAAGTGTAAACTTAAAGTTTTACCTAAAAAGAATGCAATTGTAATGGATTTCTAAGGTTTAAAGAAGTAAACCAATTTTTATTAGAAATATGACATAGAAGAAAAATAAATCCAAACCTTTGAAAAATACTTACCTTTGAATTTTAAAGCATAGAGATAATTACTAAAGTGGATTTAGTAATAATAAACCAAGTAAACGAATTTTTAGGGGAAAATGTAGAAAATACAAATTTTAATAGATTTTATAGACAAAATACTGTCAAATTTTACTAAAAACAGACAAATAAAAGAGAATGTTTTATAATATATTTATAACGTAAGGAAAAATTATTCTACGTAATTTTAAAGTAGTGAAAATAGCTTACGTAATTTTAAAACAGAGATTTTAAAGCTTTTCGATTAAGAAAACGATTTAAAAATCTTACGCAATTGATAAAACGATTTAAAAATAGTACACGATTTTAAAAACAGCAAAATATATTTATGCGATTTAAAAATGTTTGTAAAAACGATGAAATTGTGAAAACGAGATAAAATTTCTACGCGATTAATTGGAACAGCAAGTTTTTACTGTCGGGCCAAAGTGGTGGACCCGGACATATTGAGATACGGTACTGTCAAGTGGGACGTACTGTATAATTGAGATTTTTGCCATTGAGGGCATTTGCGTAAATATGAGAATATTTTGAGACTAAGGGTAATTTGGTAATTATGATCTTATTCATGCATTGAGTTGTGCCAATTTGATTGATAATTGGTGATTTGATTGACGAGATGAATTACACCGTGTTGTCGGTGTAATAAGCATAGTGTGGTTCATTTCTTCGTATGGACTTGGAGGCATTAGTGTGCGGATTATCCCATATGTGGACAGTTGGTCGCTCCTCTGGGCCGTGGTAACTGGCAACACACTAGTGATCTCGACACGCACTATACTTAATCAAGATCTTGTAAAGTCTATTTTAGTACAATGCTTGTAGTTACACGATGTTTGGACTGTGTACTACTACACGATGTTGGACAGTGGGCTATAGACACAACGTTAGACAATGCAATAGTTTGGTTGGGCAGCCTGAGGTACTAATAGATCTTTGCGGGTCATTCTCTCATATATCTGTGTCTAGCTCCATAGAATAGGAACGAGTCATTTTGTATTTGTATAATGCATCTTAAAATCATTATCTTTGATATTTTTGTACTGTTGTATTAAATTTTCTGTGATACTGTTATATTGAATTTCTGTATTATATTGCATAATTATTTATGATGATTATAGTATGCTTTATTGTATTATGGTATGCTTTGATTATTTGTTATATCTGTTGTATTTGGCGTTTTCTTATTTGCCATGCTGGTATTGATGTATGATTATCTCACCTCTCTATATGTACTGTTTCTGTATTTTTAAATTATGTTATAAAGAGTTTGAGGAAGAAGATCAGCCTCTTGAGTATGAGTATCTTGAGGAGGAGGAGGAACAGCAGCAAGCAGAGGATCAGTTCGACGACTGCGAACCATCCGATCACCCATACCCGTTAGATTGATTTGGAGGATGACATTGCCAGGATTTCTTGGGTTCTTGAGACTTGAGTTTCACGGAGGTTCAGAGGCTTGGCGATTGAGAGAGGATAGAGGTTCAGTGGTTTACGTGGGACGTTTGACTGTCCCTACGATCGGAGTTTGATGGGGAACCTGCTTTTTCTACTACTCTATATTTACACATAGAGTTGCCGCTGTCTATTAGGCGTCACTAGGAAGGGATGTTCCATGCGCCTAGTGAGATTAGCAGTGTGTCGACAGCACGAGCTCATGTCCGTAGAGCGTTGAGACATCCTGGATACCTATCACCTGAAGTGTCATCTGATAGTGATCCTTCAGAGGGTTAGGAATTTGGGATGTGCACTTGGGTACTTTTTGGATGTTATGTATTATATTAACTCTTTATAGCTTTGTTTAAATATTTTGTAGTTGTATATTATTTTTATAACTTAAAACAAAATCATATGTATATTATGTGTGATGACAGTTTGTTTATTTTATGTTCCGTGTTATTTTATTTAGTAATATCCTATATAAAAAGGAAAAAAAAATTTACAACCCATATTATTAATGTAACAAATGTTTTACAACTTGGATAATATTTTATTTATTTTATTTTATTGCATCATAAATGTGACATCCCCACAAGGGTGTTACAAATGAGTCCCTTCTTATTGGGACTCAACCTCCAAGCACCAGCTCCACTGTGGAACTGTAGTCGCACGTACCCAAAGAAACTTGACCGGGATGACATCCGATCAAAACTCAACTTCCTCTACAGGAATCTGCTCCTCTTCACCCTCTTGTTCAATTCCTTGTTCAGCATCTTTACAATATAAATACTGTACAAAATAGGCATACAAAGAGGTAATATCACCTACGCCAATACCAACATGGTAGCATGGAGATAACACAAACAACACAACATACAGATATATCATATCATAATTACAATCGTGCCATCAGCATCATTTATCATCACAACAGATGAAATAAACAATAATTACGATCATGCCCTCAACAATATCCAAATATTCAACAATTCAATTATCATAAACAATAATTACGATAATACCCTCAACAATATCCAAGTATTCAACAATTCAATTACCATAAACGATAATTATGATAATGCCCTCAACATTATCCAGATATCCAACAGTACAATTATCAAAACTAATATTCCTCAATTAATATATCACACAGATATAGATATTCAGATTATGCATGTGCACAAAGACTCAATTTCCTACTCCATGGAGCTAATACTCAAGTCGAAGAAATTGATCCAAAAGATCTGTCTGTACCAACATGCCTCAGACCATGTGCCACTATTCTCATTAGTGTTTGCACATCTAGCATATACACGACAGTCTTTAATAGATCTTGATTAAGAATAGTGTCTCGGTCAGGATCATTGGTGCGTTGCATCAGTCTAACCCACGGTACAGAAGAGCTACCAACTGTCCATTGTGAGCAACCCGCACCCCGATGCCCCCAAAGTCAACAAGTGACTTACACTATGCATATCGCACCCACTTAAGAGGTGTACATCTTTCCTAAGAAAATAGCCTTATCTAGTCCATCGGACCTTTTCAATGCATGTACAATGCACCATTCTTAGTTCAAATTCATAATTCATATTTAGGGTCCACACACTAGTCCATTTTCAGTTCAAATTCATAATCTCATAATTTCTCATACAGTGTCAATACACTGGTCCAACAGTAATCCTACTGTATATTCAATCGTGAAATCATATTATCGCGTTTTCATTGTCATGCAACACTTTTGTCACGTTTTCACAATCGAGCAACATTTCTATCGCGTTTTCAAAATCACGTAGTGATTTTCTATCGTTTTCTTAATCATGTAAAATTATTTCATCATTTTTCAATCGCATTAGAGATTTTTCTACAATATCTCAATCGCGTAAAAATATTTAAACACTTTCCAAATCGCGTAAAAATATTTAAACATTTTTCAAATCGTGTAGCTTAAAAATCACGTTTTTAAGTTACGTAACACATTTTTCACCATTTTACAACCACGTAAAATATTCCTCACTATTCCAAACATCATTTTGGACTTTTCAAAAAAATCAATGTCATTTCCAACATCATTTTCCACATTTTCTCCTTTAAGAAAACCTTTCCACAATTTATTCCATAAATTCACCATTTCATTGAATTAAATCAATGCTTCCAACTTAAAATTTCCTAACACGCTCCAAAACCCAAAGGATGAGTTATACGTTAGTAAATTTTAAATCACCAATGTATTCTTTGTAATTCTCAATCAATTCTAAAAATCAATCCTCTTTAAAATAAATTGAGGTTCAAACACTTTCAACCTCTCTTTTTCATTCTTATACAAAAATTTCATTTTTCAAGTGACAAAACACTTTGTTTCCATTTCTTTAACCCTTGTACTAGATCAATTCTATCTCCACTTTGAAATCACTTTGTTTCATAAAACCAAGGCATTACAAGCCTTCAAAACTGTGGTACATGGCTATTGAAACCATCAAATATTTTTCCTTCTAAATCAACTAAGTTCCATTCATGCTTTTACACAAACAAAACCATTAACATTCCTCCAAAAACCGTGAGACTCTTGTTCTTTGAAACCAATCCATCTTTTCTTTTTCCTTTCCTTTCTAATTATTCAATTTTACCATTCATGAAAATTTTAGTTTGGAAACACCTATTTTGAGGTGTTGAGGCCGAAATCCTCATGGTCATTGAAACCAAAATTCCTTTTCCTTTCTAATAATTTTTATGGCATACATAACATATAATCAACATATTATATTTCAAGCATACATAAAAGCAATAAAAATCACACTAATCATGCAAGCACAAATGAACCATGCAAATCACATAAACACTCACAAATAACTACACAACCATGGATATGAATCCTCACATGGATTCACCATCCATCAAATACAAATTCATCTCTCACCACCATACTTGGTTGGTGAGATAGATCTCCCTCTTACCTCTTGAAGAACCTCAAAAACTCCTTGCTTTGCTTCTTTTTCAAGTCCTTCATCACCAAAGGTTTCTTAAACACAAAACAAAACATATATTTATTAGCATATTAAGCTTGAACAAGGTAAACCATGGATCAAACATGGCTTAGAACATAAAAAAGAGATAAGATGTGAAGTTTCCTTACACTTCACCTTAAAAACCCTAGAACTTTGCTCTTAAAGAAAGTCCTTGAAGATGATGGATTTAGAACTTGGCCTAAACTACAAAGTGTCTTAGATTGAGGTATAGATTCAAGAAGTAAGGTTGTTTGAAATTTTTGAAGAGTGATGATGGGTTCAAGAGAGCTTGGCTGTGAGCTTGGCTTGAAGAGAAATGGAGAGAAAAGTTTGAAGAGCTTAGCTTTTTGGAATGATCAAGAATGAGTAATAATGGTCTTCAAACCTTGCTATAGCCTTAAGGCCATCACAAAAAACCGTCCCCCCCTCCTTGTACACTCCTTGAGTGACCAATCTCACTAGCCACCATTTTAAGCATTGTTACCCATTGATTAGATTAATGGTTAGGATTAATATAGATTCTAATTATAGCCTCTAGATTGTAAGACTTAATCTAAGCCATTAGATCTTTTCTCCTTGAAATCCTAGCCATTAGATGTATCTCCAAAATGAAAGGTTAAGATCACCTCTTCATACTTTCCATCCAATGGTCATAAATGGTCCCAACTATTTTATAAGACCAAATCTCCACTGTTGATTAAATCAATGGTAGATATCCAAAGGCTTCAACATTAAGCTTACTTCCTATTGGTCCGTTATAAAGCTGTCATAACCACTAATGTTGACTAAGCAGTATATTATTTATTTTTATCTGCTATTACCCTACAAAACAATATTTTTACCATATTTTTATTGCCTGATAATTAAATGCAGTACAAAACACAGTAAAAGAAAATTTTTAAAACTATTTTCGATTTTGAGTTTAGTAAGATCCCTCGTCCCCGTCTCAACAGTACAAAATTTTCTAGCTGCAGAAAAATTTTCACTTTTCTGGGCCCATCTGGGCCCACGTACAGCCCCCTTGGGCCCACAGATAGCCCATGAATAATATTAAAATAATCAAAAAAATATAAAAATTTCATAATCATCCACAAAGTCATAAAAATTATAAAACTTACGAAAATCAAATCAGATTACATAAAATAATTAAGACTTAACAATAATAATTAAATTACATAAGATTTTCCCTAGCCCGAAAATTATTATTTTCCTGACACAGAGTAAATCACACAAAATGATCAAATGTACTGACGAAATACTCAAAATAATTTTATAGTACACAGAAATCACTAAACAGTAGAATTCTGTTAACTGTCAAAATTACTGTCAAATAGTTAGGAAATTTGGGGTGTTACAAGATAGGCATAGTTGCCTCCTCGAGGTGCTAGGATATGAGCATAGGCATAATGTAAGAGCCTGTCTTGGCTCTTTAGCATCCCTCATTTGACACCCTTTTGAGGTAATTCCAGGCCAGGTTTCAAAATGCCTTCAATGGCAAGTATCTTGTTGTACTCCTTAACATAAGGACCACTGTCCTCTTCAATGTTAGGACTAGTGGCTGGTAGACCAAATAGATGAACCCAAACCTAGGGAGTGATGTGAATTTGCTGATTATTGTAACACCCTGAAATTTCTTATTTTTTAGTTATATGTGGTTTTTATGATTTTTGTGATTTTGTGAATTGTTTGATTTATTTTGATTATTTTATTATTATTTTTGGACTTTCTGTGTGTTTGAAGTGAAGTCGAAAAAATAAAAAAAATTTAGGGTCAAAAAATTTTGGATTGTTCATGTGAGGCCAGGGGAGCTTACTAAACCCGAAATCGAAAATAGTTTCTGAATTTTTTTTCCTAAGATTTTATTCAAAATGAAATTTAGGTACATTTTATTATCCATTACACAATAAACACTGGTTTTACTAGCAGTAACTTTTGTCTATTAGTTAATAACTACCAATAAATATCTAGCTAGGTGATTAGTCATGAGCTTAGTCATGAACCTAGTCACCGAGCTCTTAAATGCATGCTTTATGGTGAACCAATTGGACGAAGTCAACATTAGTGGCTATGTGACTCACCTTGTGACTCACTATGTGATTCACCATGTGACTCACTTTGTGACTCATCATGTTGTGACTCACTTCCATGACTCATCTTGAAAGGAAGCTTAATGAAGAAGCATGGACACCTTGCACCCTCTAGAAGCTTGTAGAATCAAGTGGAGAAGTTCAAATTGGTTACTTAATCTCTTAAGCTTATCTTGTCATTCTTTTTCAAGAAGCTTGTAGAATAAGCTTAGATGACCAAAATGATATTTGCTATCTCTTTGTGTTCATCTTATCTTTTTTTCATAAAACAAAGTATAAAAAACTCTTTCACCTTTCTCTTCCTTGAAGCTCACGGCCAAGCACTCCACAATCACCATCCAACCTTGTTCAATTCAAATCAACCCTTGATCTTGAATCTAAACACCATTCCAAGACACTTTTGTGTTGGGACCATCTTCAAATTCTTCTATCTTAAACCTTTTTCTTCAAGCCTAAGTTTAAGCGTTTCTAGGTGAAGTTCTTGATCTTCACTTCTAATCTTATTTTCAAAGTCCTAGACCATAATCTTGATCAATGGTCATCTTGTTTCAAGCTTTAGATTTAATGTTTGTTTGCTTGTTTGTTTTAAGGGTTTGTTTGGTGGTGGACGTTTACTACAAGGAGGCAACAAAAGGAGCTTTTTGATCATCATCTAAGGTAAGAGGGAGATTAACCTCATCGACCAAACTTGGTGGTGAGAAATGGAATTTGTGGTTGTAGGTGAAAAATCCATGTGAGGATTTATTCACTTGATTGTATGAATTAAATGGTTTGTGCTTGTTTGCTATATGTGATTATATGATGTTGATAGTATGCATGAAATTACTATGGTTGCTTATTGGCTATATTGATAATCACATATTTTATATATTAATAAACTCTCATGTTTAGTCATTTACACTCTCCATATTCTTAATTGATTGAGCTTGATCATGTTTTGTGAGTTTAGGCTCAAATTGGGCCTAATTGAATTTTTTTCAGCATTATTGGGCTTTGACATTGTTTCTGTATTTTGGCCATAACTTGAGTTTTAGATATCTGATAATCATGAATTTTACCTTGTAGGAAACCTAAGAGGAAGTTCTACAACTTTGATGAAGAGATCGAAGTTCAATCATATGCCTAATGGGCCTAATTGGGCCTGGAAGTAAGAATACGAGTTTAGAGACCCTTTGATGTTGTTTTAGTCATAACTTGAGTTATGGACCTCCAAATTGCATAGGGTTTAGGCCCAAATGTTCATAACTGACCCAACTTTGTAACTAATGGGTTTTTAATTATGCAAAGCCAAAATATGGGGTAGTTTAGGGGGTTAGAAGTTAGAAACAGAGGCACCTCTCATTTGACACTTTTCTTCCTTCTCTCTAGAACTCTCTTCCTTGTCTTTCTCTCTAATTTTCATTTTCCTCTTTCTTTTTTATTTTTCTGAGTTCTCCCCTTCTGATGGAGGGATAGAGCCTTTAGATCAATCTAAGTGATTGAACATGCTTGGTTATTAATCTTGAGATTTCATTTTTAATGTTTAAGTTCATCTATTAATCAAGTTTCTCTTCTTCTTCTTCTCTTTGTTAATTCTGGTTGCTTAATTAGAATTTTCATACGTTAATTGCTTAATTACCATGTGCAAAGAGATGAACTTAGAAATTAAACAAGACATTGAAGGTGTTTGATGAAATGTTTAACTTGGTTGGATCTCGATTTTCAAGTTGAATTCAGATTTGGATGAATGCTTACTTTGTCTAACCTTAATTAATTAAAATCTAGCAACATTTTTAGTAGAAGATCCGTGATCATTGAGAGGTGTCTTGAAGTGATCTAAGACCAAGGACTTGATTGATATTTGAATGGACCTTTAGTAATCAAGGATGGATTAAAATCAAGTTTGGACAATTTTCTTGGATTTGTTGTTTTAGTAATTCTATTTTAACTCAATTCTGTTTCTATTATGCATTTTTAATCTTGCCAAACACCCCCCATTTTCACTTGATTTGATCAAATTGCATTTTAAAATCCTTGAGAGATGATCCGATGTTGTTTCCTATGCTACAAGCCATAGGCATAACTCGCTTACAATTTTGGTGAGTTCGGCGCTCATCAGAATTTTGATGTTGTTACCAGGGATTGTGATATGCAATCTGATCATATTGAGTGTCATTACTGACTTACTGACTTTTGTTCTTACTAATAGTTAACAGTTACCAATCCACAACTGTTGACCACTTCTGTTGTATTACTGCATAATTTTGCTGCATTCTGATTTCTGTTACCGATTGCACTGATTGCTTCTAATTGCACAATTTTGCTATTGTAATGTTACATTGGATTTTTATTGCATTGATAGGTGTATTTTTCTCGATTAATGTTCCATTGGTAATTGCTAAATTGTGCATTCTGCATGATAGCCTTTTAATTAGTGCAAAATTATGCATTCTGCTGTATAATTTGAGTTGCTGTTGCATTGGTTTTTACTGTGTTGCATTGCATGACTTCCTTACAGTTGCATTGTATAACATAACTCACTTGCTAATTCTGCTACAACACTGACACAATTGTCTAATTCTGCTGCATTGCATTCTGCTGCATAATTCCTATTACTGTTCCATTAGTTTTTGTTGTATTTCATTGCATTCTTTTTGTGTGCATTGCATGATTTCGTTACAATTGCATTGCATAACTTCACAGAATTGATAATTCTGCTGCATTCTGCTACATATTTTTGCATTTTGTTGCATTGGTACTGTTCCATTGATTTCGTGCTGCTATTCACCATCATTTTGCATTAGTTGTTGCATTGCAAATTGCTCTTGTAAGTGTCACCTAGCTAAAATCACAATTGTTCCAAGCTACATCACTAATTCTGTTGCATTGAAATTCTACTTTTTGGTTATTGTTCCATTGGTAATTCTGCTTCTCCATTACTATTCCATTGGTTTCTTGCTGCTGTTTACTATCCTTTTGTTGTCTTTATTGATAGTTATATTTCAACTTTTCACCTTCACTTGGTTTTCATTTTCCTCCCTTCCCCCTTCCCCCTTCACTTGGTTTTTATTTTCCTGGTGCAGGTGCAGGGCACTAGTAGAAATCATGAGTTGAAATTGAGTTTTGAGTTGAAACTTGGTCTCCAAAGGTAAACCATCATTCTGAGCAAAAATTTGGCCAAAATCCATCATTTGGTAAGGTTTTTGAGTAATTTTAGCTGATAAAATGACATTTTTGTAATTTTTGTACAGCCAAACATGCTCAGATTGAGCTGAAAATTGGTGGGTTGAAGGAAAATGGCATTTTCCACAAGGCTCACAGCTTTGTCGTGAGCACCACCCGAGTTTGCTCAAATTCCTTCATTTAGACTCTTTTTTTTTTTTTTTTTTTGAAGTATTTTCTTTACTTCAAAATTTTCTAAAAAAGTATAGATTTCATCCTATGGTGGTCCCATATTTTTTTAAAAATCATTTGATAGGTTTTTTTTTTCTAGTTATTTTTGCAGTGTAGATTTGCATGCTTTTGAGTTTTTGGATTTCTGACACTCTTTTAGCCCTGCTTGGTGCATGACTAGGTTTGATTATGTTAATTTGTTTGATCTTGATCCTGAAATTGATAGGACTTTTCATGCATTGATAAGAGCTCGTAGGCTTAGTCAAATAATTGATTCGTCTTTTCATTCTAATACTGAATCTGTCATTGAATCTGAAAGTTTAAGTGATATTGCAACCATGGCTGATAACATGCATAATATGACTCTTAAAGAGCTTGCTGCCCCTGATGTCACTTATCAACCATTATGCATTCACTATCCTTAGATTGATGCTAACTTTGGGCTAAAGTCTGGACTAATCCATTTGCTACCTAAGTTTCATGGACTTGTAGGTGAGGATCCTCATAAGCATAATAAGGAATTCCATGTTGTGTGCTCAACCATGAGACCTTAGGGCATCCATGAAGAACACATCAAGTTGAGGGCATTTCCCTTCTCCCTTGCTGATGCAGCCAAGGACTAGCTTATTACCTTTCACCAGGTTCTGTGACTTATTGGAATGATATGAAGAGGCTGTTTTTAGAGAAAATTTTCCCTACCTCCAGAGCTGCTGCAATTCGGAAGGACATTTGTGGCATCAAACAGATTTCTGGTGAAACCTTGCATGAGTATTGGGACAGATTCAAGAAATTGTGTTCAAGTTGTTCACATCACCAAATCAATGATCAATTATTGATCCAATACTTTTATGAGGGATTAATGTCAATGGAGAGAAGCATGATTGATGCTCCCAATGGAGGAGCTTTGGTGGATAAGACCCCTGTTATTGCTAGAGACTTGATAGCAAACATGGCAGACAATACTCAACAATTTGGAACTCGAATGATCACCTCAACCAGAGGAGTCAATGAAGTTCAAGTGTCTCATGCAGACCAATAGAGAATGGAACACAGATTGGATGAATTGACCTCTTTGGTGAGGCAGTTAGTAGTGGCACAACAACTGTAACACCCTAATGAGGATGTCACATTTTCGATGCAATAAAATAAAACCTTACCCAAGTTATATAACATTTGGTACATAATTAATATGAGTTGTAATTTTTTTCCTTTTTATATATAATAGCATTAAATAAAATAAAACGAAACATAAAGTAAAGCAAACTATTATCACACACCATAATATACATATGATTTTGTCTTAAGTTGTACAAATAATTTACAACTACAAATATTTAATAGAGCAGTAAAAGTTAGTATAATACTAAAACATATACATGCCCAAGTGCACATCAAAGATTTCTACCCCTTCGAAGGGTCTTCCTCAGATGGATCAACGGATAATAGAAATCCTAGATGTCTCGCAGCTCTACAGACAGGAGTCTGTGCTGTCGACACACTACTGATCTCACTAGGCGTATGAAAAAGCCCTCCCTAGTAGCGCCTAAGAGTCAAAGGCATCTCAAGATGTAAATACAAAGTAGTAGTAAAAATAGGCTCTCCATCAAACTCTCTACATAGGGACACAGTCAGACGCCCCACATAGACCACTGATCCTCTATCTTCACGCAGTTGCCAGGCCTCAGACCCTTCGTGAAACTCAAGTCTCACAAAACCAAAGAATCCAGACAAAGCCATAACCAAAAGATCAATCCAGATGATATGGGTGATCTAACGGCTCGCCTACCTCGAACTGATCGCTCGGCTGTTGCTCCTCAAGGTACTGAATATCTAGAGGCTGCTCCTCTTCCTCTTCCTCAAACTCTTTACATAATGTAAATAATAATAAGGAGAAATACATACAAAAAGGTTAGACAATCTACATCATTACGAGCATAGCAGTACAGAAAACGATAATACATACAGATATCACAATTAATTCAAAAATCCATATCCTCACATCATGCATAATATCTCACATTAACATATCAAACATAATATAAAATAATCACATTATAATGCAGACCACAAATGCCAATGTACACCGACTCATTCCTACTCCATGGAGCTAAACCCAGATAATTAGAGAGAATGATCCGGAAAAACCTATCCGTACCTCAGGCTGCCCAACCAGCTATTACACTGTCAAACGTCGTGTTAATAGCCCACAGTCAAAACATCGTGGTAAGTAGTACACAGTCAAAACATCGTGCACCACAGACATTGTACTAGACAGTCTTCACAAGATCTTGATTAAGAATAGTATTTGTCAAGATTATTAGTGTGTTGCCCATTACCACGGCTCAGAGGAGCTACCAACTGTCCACATGTGGAATCCTCCGCACACTAATACTTCCAAGTTCAGTCAATGAACCATACTATGCCTACCACACCCGCAACACAGTGTAATTCATCTCGTCAGTCAATCGCCAATTTTCAACCAAATTGACACATCTCACAATGTATGAACATGAACCAAAAATTACTCAAATGCCCTCATTATCATCGTAATTACACAAATGCCCTCAATATCATTATAAACTAACTATAGTATGTCTCCACTTGACAGTACTATTTCTCAACATGTCTGGGTCCACCACTTTGGCCCGACAGTAAAACGTACTATTTCTCAAAACGTTTTCAAATCGCATAAATATTTTTTGACATTTTTAAATATCGCGTAATGTTTTTAAATCATTTTATCAATTGCGTAAGATTTTTAAATCGTTTTCTCAATCGCGTAACTTAAAAATCTTTATTTTAAATATGCGCAAGCTATTTCTAGTATTTTTCAACTACGTATGACATTTTCTTTACGTTCTAATTATACTTTGAAACTTTCCCCATTATTTGCCCACTTTTAATTAATTTTGACAACATTTTGTCTAGAAAATTAATTAAATGATATTTTCTACATCTTTCTTTAAAATTTACCTTATTTTAATTATAACCAGTATTTACACTTTAAAACTCACTAGCGTGCTTCAAAACCCAAAGGTGAGCTCTACGTTAACATTTTTCAAATGTTCACTTTAATTCTTATTTATAATTAATTCCTCTAATTTAGGTTTTCTAAAAGTAAACTCATTTATTTCGTTCTCCAAAAATTCATTGAAATTGAATTCTCTTTAAGTTAATTACTTAATCTACATTAGAAAATAATTTTGGAAATCAAATATACAAAATGTGGCATTTTGGCTGAATTCAACAAAATCTTTACAAATAATCTTTAAATCATTTTTCATCTTCTAAATCAATTTTAATTTCATTATTTTACCTAAGTTCATTAAGTCATTGTTTTAGAAAATGGTTGAGAACATTTTAGTTCTCTTTTTCTTAGTGAAGCCATGAGTTTCCTTGTACTCTTTGGAACACTCATGCAATCCCTCACATATTATTCACATCCTACAATAATTACTATAGATCTATAAACACATACAATATATTTTAAAGCTATAAACATGCATGCACACATAATCAATCACAAAATAGAAAAGACAATAAACAACCAAGTGAATGAATCCTTATGGATTCTTCACCACAAATACATCCATTTCATCACCACCATACAAGGTTGATGAGATTCAATTTCCTTTTTACCTTAAGGGAAGACAACTCCTTCTAACTCCTCCTAATAATTTCGTTTGACTTCCAAAGAATCCCTAACAACTCAAGCAAGTTTTTAAAGAGTCATAACTATAGGAGAAAAATATAAACCATGGATCAATCATGACTTAGAACCTAAAAAAATCAAATTAGAAATAAGAAACAAAGATTTTCACCTTGTAGGAAAAATCTTCAAAGTGATTTTCCAAGCTCAAGATGGATGATTTTGAAAGAACTCTCAACTAGAGATGTTCTTAGAATGATATTTGGATTTGAGAAGTAAGGTTAGATGAAAATTTAGAAGAGTGGAGGTGATGGTTTAGGATGTTGGTCGTGAGCTCTCAAAGAGCAACAATGGTGTTCTTAGCTTTTGGTAGAAAGAAAAGAGAGATTTTGAGTGATAGTAAAATGAAGATGAAATGAAAATTGTCTCCTAACACCAAGTACTTGGCCGTGGAGCTCCAAAGGAGGTGGCCTCCTTTGTTGACCTTCCAAGACCTCCTAATGTAACGCACCTAAATATACCAACTGCAGCGCAATCGTCATTACACCAAGTTGAAGATAAGAAGGATACAGATGAATCCAAATGATCCATACAGTTACAAATTGTAAAAGGAAGGGTTACCCCCCAGAATTATACAGCACAATTATAGGACCGTCATTTGAGGCGTAACTTCCCTTGTTTAGATCTCCAAATGTTGAGGTTTCGACACCACCCAAGGCATAAGTTCTGGCTTCTGCTTGTGGTTTCTCAGTGCTCGCAGCATTGATTGAAGAATTTGCCTTTGCTTGATCGTAGTTGCGAGAAACGTGTCTAGACCTTCCACATTGAAAACAAATGACTCCTTTCCGCATTTGCGACAAAACATCCTCGTAGTCTTACATTCCTTTGTTAAGTGGTTCTTTCCGCATTTCATACATTTTGGTAAAGATGTTGGGATCTAATTGGATCTACTACCACTAGCACTTTGTCCAGGAGGTGGTTGTTGTTGTTGTTTCCCTGATGCGCGTGCGTATAGTTTCCGCTTAAACTGGTTAACTTTTCTATTATTCCTCTTTTGGAATCTAGGCAGTCCAAGGTTGCCCCAAAGCCGACTTTCCGACAGATTTTGAACCTCAACTTCCAATTCTCGTTGTTGCGTGGCCCTCTGATCCTGGCGAATTGTCATCTCAGCTATCATTTGCCTTTCTTCTGCAGTCGCATCCATACCCCTATTGTTGTGTCCTGCGCTCATATGCGTACGTCTGCCACGAGCCATTGACTCTCTTCGATGACAAACAAACATAACACAACAAAACAAACATAATTATTTCAAATAGCGTTATTTCCCTATGAAAACCAAATACAGAGAGTCACACAGTTCACACAATTCAAGCAAGACAGTTCAATCCCATACATCCTAACATTTTCTAGCTCAAACTTCTCCATTCCGCTTCCACCACTTAATCCCTCGTAAGCCATCAACTTCCAAACTGCTTCTCGAATCTAGTTTACACCAACTATTTCTTTCTCCAGAAGATCGGTTTTCCAAAACCCTTTGATCTCCTCACAAAAGAATTCTTATTTTCCTAGCATAGTACGCCTAGGTGAAGTCATAGTTTCCTGTACACACAGAACATTACATATTGAGTAGGCCAGTCCTCAATATCATGCAACTGTATAACAGTAGCCATCAACATTCAACTTATGGCAAGCCATGCATTCCTTTCCCATCATCTCAATCAAGAGACAAGGAAGTGCACAACAGACCAAATTCTAATATGCCTAAACATAGCAAGTCCATACCCCGGCTCAACAGGATGAACTGCTCTGATACCACCCAAGTGTAATGCACCTAAATATACCAACTGCAGCTCAATCGTCATTACACCACAGTTACTAAATCCAGGTGTGTCACAGTCATGATAAACCGTAGTTTCAAAATTTACGAGTTTATTTTTCACATTTATGCATAAGTAGAAAATACGAGCCATGAATGAAATATAATTGTATTCAACCCTTAATAGAACCATTGAAATGAAATCACATTCTATATATATATTTCATAATCAACTTACACGAATCACTGATAATATAGAATATAGTAATTACAGAGTCTCATAAAATACAGCGGGAACAAAAACTCTAAAGGGGAGAAGCAGTAACCCAGGGATGGGTACTACCAGCAGACAAGGCCGCAACCCCAAGCATATGACACTCAGCGTCCCAGTTGACACAACAGGCATCAATGCCTCCACGCAGCTGCACTCCTACGAAAATCCAAGAAATGTTGTCTAGGTTCCCGACCCCATCGGCAAGGTGTGGTTCCTCATCATCTTCTTCACGATCTTTTATCAAATATATATATATATATATATATATATATATATATATATATATATATATATATATATATATATATATATATATATATATATATATATTTATAACAGAAACACCGAAATTACAAGAAAGAGGTGAGATACCCATCATTCAATACCAATATGGCAGCAAGAAAATAAAACGGCGCAGGATGCCCAAATAATATCACAACACATACATTTATCAATAGTAGCAGTAAAGTTAAGAGTTTAGATAGAGACAACAACAACATCTCAGATAATGAGCAATAAGGTAATTCAAACCATCATAACTTCATTTAAAGCAATAGTCCAATCACAATAATAATTAAAATCAATAGTAAAAACAGATCAATAATAAATAGCAATAATAGTTATCACTAACGCCGTCAACGGTTCAAGCAATCACATGATTATTATGGTAATAGCAATTGGTATTTTTCCCAGTTATAAGTGCTCATGCTCAATGATTTATGAAACTGACAATGAACGATGCACAATGCATTATGGTACCCAATCCTACTCCATGGAGCTAAACATTAACCTTTTCAGAGTGAATGATCAAGGAGTAATGCCAGTATCTCGTTAGCCTTAAAAATAGTGTGCTTCATCTCATAAAAACATTTGCGCATCAGTGGCTTATACATGGCACCTCAACAGTTGATCGCGACATAGGACAGCGTCTCGGTCCGGATCGTCGGTGTGTTTGCATCGGTCTACCCCACGGCACAGAGGAGCTCATAACTGTCCATGTGAGGCACCTGCATTCCGACGCCCCCAGGGCCAACAATATATGGCACCTACGCTTAGTCTATTCACACCCGCACATAGGTGTTATTCTACTCTTAGGTATACATACGCATGACGACGCAATGTCCAGTCATGTATGTTTATCAATGATTCAATCATCATGCACAATACATACGCATGACGACACAATGTTCAACCATGTATGTTTGTCAATGATGCCTTCATCATACACAATACCACAACGGTATATGGTCTTTATCAAATTATATATGCATAACGACTCAATGTCCAATCATGTATGCTCATCAATGATGCATTCATCTTATACAGTACCACAATGGCATATATATATATATATATATTCATTCTCAATATTATCATATCATATTTTCATCAAGAACTTGGTCCCACATAGGAACTCACAGTTTTCCATAATGTGCCACAATTAGGCCAATTCAACCATTAATAAGTTTTATGAGATTATTATAAAGTTCTACTCAAGTTATCATCCCTTATAAATTTATTTTCTAGAGAAACTTCTCTTAAAGCCCTTATTCAAGCCTCATTCCTTTAGGTTGATCAAGTTCCTTACCCTAATCATTTATGCTCACTTAGAATTTACTCGCAGGTTTTACAAGTCTCACAACCCTCTCGTTCTTCCTCTATGTTCAAAATCACTTAACTCTCATTTTACACTAAGTCAATCCAACTTCCTAAAATTCATGATCAAAATCGTGGCTTCCCAAAGTCCACTGCTAACCTCAATTTCTCCCATGTTATGCATTGATTTCTTGATATCCTCTACTTAAATTTTAATTCACTAAGTTCATTCAACTTCCTCGTAGTTTCAATGTAAAACCGTGGCTTCAAATTAAGTTAAACAACCCTTAAAACTCTCCATCTCAAATTCCCACATCAACATTCACATCTCCAATCACATAGCTTCATCTCACAGTTATTTACTGGTTCTGCTCTGGGCGCCTAGGCGCCATATCTGTAGCGCCTGAGCGCTGGTGGAGCGCCTGGACGTTGACCACGAAGCGCCTGAGCGCTCACCAGGCCGCGTCACAGGGAAAACTTCCTGGGCAGAGAGCGCCTAGGCACTATATGCACAACGCCTGGGAGCTAGTGCATTAACAGGGGTTCTGCAGAATTCGTTTCTGCAGAGCCCTGGCCCCTCCTTCTTCAAGTTTCTCATTTATTTTCCAACAATCCAAGATATGGTTCATGAATTCCAAATACAAAATAACAATATATAAGTTCATGATCATCAAATCACACAATGTACATCCATACATTCATACAAATCAAACAACTACAACATCATGGAAATAACACAACATACCACAAAGAGAGAAATCCAACATGGATTCCCTCATCAACACAATACATAAGACATTTTCTTACTACCAAGATTGGTTGAAGAGGATTATCTCCCTCTTACCTAAATGACGACAATCATAAGAATGCTTCTCCTTTTTGGTCTTGATTTTCGTTTTCCCCTTCAAGAAAAACCCTAGGGTGAGAAATTCCCAATGTGTTCACTCCAACCATAGAAAAATGACTCCTTGGCCACATAAGTGACCAATAAAATGAAAAAGAAGAAGAAGATAGAAGAAAGTTGAAGACTTTACCTCAAAAGCTCCAAGCTTTAACTCCAATGGTGAAAAATGGAGGAAGAAGAAGAAGAAGAAGAAGAACCAAGGATGGCCACAAGGAAATGCTCTTGGAATGATGGAAGAAGCTAGATATGGAAATGGTGAAGCAAGGAATGAAAATGGTGAGTGGAGAGGGTGGACGGTGGTGGAGAAGAAGAAGAAGAAAAAAAGAGAAGAAAAAGACGAAAGAGAAGAGAAGGAGGAGAATGAGAATGAGAAGAGAGGAAATATTAGGAAGATGAAAGTGATAATTTAGCTTCCAACGTGGTCTCTGCCGTGAATAGAAAGGAGAGGGAAGAGAGAGAAAAATAAAATGGGAGGAAGCTTCCTAGAAGTTTCCCCAAATAGGTTTTTGAATTAATTTAACTTTTATTTTGAAAATAAAGCTAAAGGGACATGATACAAGGTAAATTTTGAACAGTGTGATAAGATTTTTATTACATGTTATTATTTATTAGACAATAGTTATAGTTGACCGAAGTCAGTATTAATTTATCTGACAGATAAAATTGATTCAACAATTATAATTTTTATCTGTTAAAATTCTTTGAAAAATGTGAAACCTTGTAAACTATGTCCAGTCTCGGGTTTAGTAAGATCCCCCGTCGACGTTTCCATAGTTCAAGGTTATCGGGAAAAATATTTCATTTTCCCGGCTCGACTCAGTGCACACGCAAAATGAGAAATAATATTAAAATATTCCACATTCTTAGAAAAATCCAGAAAAATTCCTAAAATTTCCAAATATTGTAAAATGATTATTTATCCTGAAATTATGAATTTTTGGGATGTTACACCTAACAACCTTAGATGTGATCAAAGGTGGATATCAAAGGCTTTGCCTCCAAGCTTATTTTTCATTGGTGTAGGAAATCAAGTCATCAAGTGACTAAGCACTTCTTGATCGTTCTTGAAAAGCCTTGGCCTAATTGCTCCAAGGGAGAGCAAACTAGGTTTGTGTTCATTTATGCAATCTAGTTAGACTTAGGTGCATTTAGTTAGTTTGCTTAGTTACTTGTCTAACTATCTAGTTACTTAGGATAACTAGTCTTTGTCTTGATATTATTAGAACCTTCTCTAACTAGAACTCTAAGGTGTAGCTAACTAGGTTTACTTCATTTAGTTACTACATAAGCTTTCTATACTAACTTAGTTAGGTTTAAGCTAACTTGGTTAAGCTTTCTAGTCATAAATCAATAAGTCTAACCACTTTTGTGGACTAACTTCCTATTTGTTTAAAACTTCAAGCCACTATTGTTGACTAGGTCTCATTGGCTTACGATTTAATCTAGCAAAAAACGTTGACTGGCTCTCTAAACGTGGGTCCCACAGACTTTTCCGGGTCTATGGTCCATTTTGGAGCAGAATTTTACTGTTTTTAAGATAGTAGGTACTTTATAATAAAATAATATTATAATAATATAAATATTTGTATTGCACAGTTAAATCCAAAAAATTAAAAGATCAATACACATATCACTCGAAATTGGGTTTAATAAGATTCCCCAGCTCCAAATAATTAAATTAAGATTTTTTTTGCTAGAAAATTATTATTTTCTTGACTCGGAGTAAATCACACACAATAGTCAAATACAATCACGAAACAGTCAAATTCATTTTATAACTCACAGAAAATATAAAACAGTACATTTAGAACAATATCGTACTTTAACCAAAAGTTGGGGTGTTACAACTCTCCCCCACTAAAAAAAAAAATTCGTTCCCGAAATTTATCGTATATCAGAA
Source organism: Ormosia emarginata (assembly GCA_029884605.1). Classification (NCBI taxonomy): domain Eukaryota; kingdom Viridiplantae; phylum Streptophyta; class Magnoliopsida; order Fabales; family Fabaceae; genus Ormosia; species Ormosia emarginata. The sequence goes on along the minus strand of JAQQTP010000079.1, from coordinate 28,410,396 downwards.
TAGTTAAGGGTATTGCTCCCTCATTTTATCTTCCAGCTCCTAGGTAGCATCACCCGTTACGTCATTCCATATCACCTTTACCAATTCAATCATCAAGCTGCTTCACTCTCCTGTCCTTAATCTTAACAGGAAGTGTCTCATATGTTAAATTATCTTTCAGTTATACTTCATCGAGCTATATAACATGCGTTGGGTTGTGGATATATTTTCTCAACTGAGATACATGAAATTGTTGGTGTATGCCCTAGAGGCCAATACATATTTTCTGTATTTACATACATTATATTATGCTATTTTTTGATATATGAGGCATTTCATTTATTGTGTTATTTTTGGTAGACATAATAAAGTCCTTAGAATAGTAAGTTTGATACCATAGGACATCAAGTGGATGACTTGATCATGAGATCCTATTGGATAGAGCACTATTCTTAAAATGTCCCTAGTCAAGTATTATTGTCAAATAGGACAACGATAATGCATTGAGACTAGTACGTGCGTAGACTGATGACCATATCTCACAGGTCATTGATATGAGATATCAAGTCTACACATGGATACATATTAGAGTAATGATGTATTGGACAGACCTGCCATGAGAACGCTACGTGGATCGTTACGTGAGTGTCATAAGCGATTCTCATAGTGATAATGGTGTATGTGGTCATTTGACTTGAAATCACTACGATTCCTACATGAAGAGTTGTGTGCTTTAATGCCATCAAACGTCATCTGTAACAAGATGATTATAAAGTTGGTTATTAGACATACCGTGATACATGTGGAGGGATGTGAGTGACCTAGATGGGATTTGTCCCTCCTACATAACAGAAGTGATATCTTCGGGCCCTCGATTGAGTGAGACTACGAAATGCATGGCTATGCCCAAATGAGTCAATATGAGATATTGATCTCATTTGTTATTACTATGTCTACTCGGGAATTAGGAAACTGAAGATTGAACTAAACAAGGGTGACATGTTTCATGCCTTGTGTTCAATCTGGATATCTGGACAAAGGGATTAAACTACACGGAAACATTGGTCACGGATAGGTTATGTCAAATCACTGACATTCTCATTACTTAGGTAGCAGTGATGTGTTGCTAGATACCGCTCACTGTTTGTAATATTAAAATGAGATTTTAATATTACTACCAACATCATGAGAACCTGCAGGGTCGCACACTTAGAACAGACTAGATTGGAGCAATAAGGATCCAAGTTGGACTCGGATTCAATTGTGGGCCTAACTCATGACAGATGGGTTTAGGGTTGCACAGCTTACCTTGCTACTACTCACACTCACTTAAGGCAGCCACTATTATAAATAGTACTACTAAGGGGGCTGCTACTAGGTTACAACACAACCCTAGCCGCACCTACAGAAAGTGAGTGAGAGATAGTGAGGTCTTCTTCTCCTCTCTTCGCAGCTAGCACTACGAAAACAGAGTCGTGACTCCCTTTTGCAAGTCTGTTCATGTGGATACCGCAGAGACATCGTCACTATTACGGTGTTGGTGATTCACCTCGCTTGTGATTATCACTCTTCAAGAGGTAATTTAAAAAAAAACTCGGATTATGGACCTTTTCGCATGGAACCTGAGAGGGAATTCTATTATTCCGCTGCGAGACTTTTGATTCGCAATTCCTAACAGTGGTATCAGAGCCACCTGCGAAACCATGATTCGGTTTTCTGCTTTTCTTGTTATATGCGATAACAAGATTCGTTGCTTTCTTTTGATAAAAGATATGATCTTTATATGTTTTTTTTTCTGAAATCGAAATAATGATGTATAAAACTGTGTTCTGTTTTATTTGTTGTTTATGAAACATGTTGATGTTTCTGAAACCATGAAGATGTTCATATATTTCTGCGTTTTTCTTATATATATGTGTAATATGTATGAATGAAAATCGTTTTGAATGCTTTCTGTTTTTGCGTTTATCTGGTATATATATATATGTGATATGTATGATTCTGTGAAAACTGTTTTGAATGCTTTCTGTTTCTGCATATTTTCTGTATGAGTGTGATATACACAGCAGCACGACACAAGGTTTTGGAAACCTTGTTTCCGTTTTGCGGCGGCTATGAAGCTTCCTCATGACATGAAGTGTTCATGTCTTCACGCATTCTGGAAACCTTATTTCTAGATAGGTGATGATGGCTGTGAGGAACCCCTGCGGCACATGAAGCGTTCATGTGTTTGTGGGCCTTAGGGTTCAAGTGTTGTTGCCCTAGCCGTCATAGAGGCAGAAGGGGTCCGACTCGAATTTTTGTTCAAGTAACCAGTGATCAAGTAGTTAATACTGCATTCCATACTAATTTCACTGATGATCTCCTTGCTTTATCATTAATATCCATACATGAGCATGTAGAGAAGGATGATGTGATGGAATGTATTAAACTACTTGACACGTCTGCTAAGTTTTACAGGAGACCAGGTTTTGAACCGTTGAATATACCTTCTGATAAGCTCAGTCTCCAGTCCTCCATCATAGTTCTACCCAAGCTAAAGCTCAAGCCATTGCTTGATCATTTGAGGTATTCATGCCTAGGGCAGGAGTCCACATTGCCAGTTATCATCTCCTCATCCTTGTCAGAAGAGCAAGAATCCAAGTTGCTCAAAGTGCTCAGAGAATACAAACAGGCCTTAGGGTGGTCTATTGCAGATATCAGGGGTATTAGCCCCACCATCTACATGCATAAAATATTGTTGGAAGCTGATCATAAGCCAACCATTGAACATCAGAGGTGCCTAAATCCCATCATGAAGGAGGTTGTCAAAAAGGAGATTATCAAGTGGCTAGATACAGGTATCATATACCCTATTTCTGATAGCAAATGGGTAAGCCCCGTTCAGTGCATGCCCAAGAAAGGTGGAATGACAGTTGTAGCAAATGAGAATAATGATTTGATTCCCACCAAGACTATCACTGGATGGCGCATATGCATGGATTACAGGAAGCTTAACACTGCAAACAGAAAGGATCATTTCCTATTGCCATTTATTGATCAGATGCTGGATAGGTTGACTGGTCATGAGTTTTACTGTTTCTTGGATGGGTACTCGGGCTACATTCAGATTGCGATTTGTAACACCCCAATTTTTAGAAAATGTCCCGATTGTTCTGTTTGCTGTTTTTCGAGCTTTTGTGTAAATGACTATTATGTCCCTGTTTTATTGTTTCTTGTTTTTCTGTATGAAATACAAATATATTTTACAGGCTAAAATTTTATTTGATTGTTTTATGTATTTTGCTTTGAGACGGTAAAATAAAAATTTTCTCGAGCTACTGTTTTAATTTTTCTGGGTGATATATAGACAATTAATATTGTCTGTAATTTTATTTGAACGTTTTGGATGATTTGCTTCGTCGTGGGGAAAAATAGAAAAATGACCGTTATGTCCCGATTGTACTGTTTTTAATTTTTCTATATGTTACGATTGCTTAATATTATTATCGTCTATGATTTTATTTGGACTTTTTGTGCGATTTGCTCCGGGACAAGAAAATAATATTTTTTTGGGCCGGGGAAATCTTGTTTTAATTATTCAGACTGGGGGATCTTACTAAACCCAATTCTAAATGAGACAATAATTAATCTTTTATTTTTTAGGATTTAACTGTCCAATAAAATAATTTTGTATATTATTTTATTAGTCAGTATAATTAGATGACAGTGGACCTGGAAATGTTTTGCGGGACCCACGTTTAGCTAATACAGTTAACTTAGTAGCTTAATTAAGCATCATTAGTGAAGGAATTCTCTAGAACAAGTGACTAAGCTAGATGACTAGGTTAATTAGTGACTAAGCATGGTGACTAAGGCTAATGACAAGGCAAGGATGAACCAATAGGAGCCAAGCTTGCTAACCAAGTTTTGATCTTGGCCTTTGATGCATTCTAAGGCAAGGATGAAGCCAAGCAAGGCTACACCTTGCATGGCATGAAGTTCATGGCCATTTGGCCTTTGGGAGACCAAATTCACTTTGTCTTCATGCAACTTTCTCTCTTCTCTCTCTTCCAAAAACCCTAAACACCATTGAAGCTCTTTTGAAGCTCCATTCGGCCAAGCCTTGTTCTACACCATCCAACCACCCAAAATTCTATCCAACCAAGTTTTCTAAACCTAAACACAATCCTAAGAACATCTCTAGTTGGGAGTTCTTGCAAAATCCTTCATTTGAAGCTTGAAAACCTACTTGGAAGATTCAACCAAGAAGGTGAAATTCCTAGTTTTTCTTTTCTAAACTCTTTTTCAAAGTTCTAAGCCATGATTTCTCCATGGTTTAAGCTCTCTTTCTATGGTTAGTAACTTGTAGTTTTGTTTAAGCTTGTTAGGTGATTTTGAAGGAGAAAACTGAAACATAAGGAAAGGTGTGAAAGAGTCTTAGTCTTCATTTAAGGTAAGAGGAAGACTAATCTTATCATCTATGGATGGTGGTAAGAAGATGGAGTGTGATTTTTGTGATTGTAGAATCCATAAGGATTCATTTGTGTGATTGTTAGTAGCTTGTTTATGTGTTTGTGTATTTGTTAGTAGCTTTCCTATTTGATGTTTGTAATAATTTGCATGTCTATAAGCTTTGATTGCATGTCTACAAGCTTTAATCTAGGTTATAAGTGTTAGAAATATATTGCATGTGTTAGAAAGGTAGGATAATTTATAGGATGTGAATAATATGTCAAGGATTGCATGAGTGTTCCAAAGAACACAAACCTTGAGGCTTACGGCCATGACCAAAATGGAGAACCAAAATGTTCTCTTAATTTTCCTAAAATGAGATTTAATTAACCTAGAATATTAACAAGGTATCACATTGTTTAGATTAAAGAAAATGAATTTAGAAATCAAATGACATAATTTTATGTTTAGGCCAATATGCCAAACCACTTATATATGATTTCTAAGATCAATTCCAAACCTTTTTCAATCAAGATAATGCAATATTTATTAAAAAGGAATTTTTTAGAGGAGTTTTAAAGAAATTAATTGATTAGAATTAAGTATCTTGAATTAAAACTATTGATTTTATTATTAGAAAGAAAATACAAGAACTTTTGAGAATTTCTAACATATGGCTCATGCTTTGTATTTTGAAGCATGTTAGTAGTTTTCAAAAGGATTAATTATATGGTTTAAAAATTTAATAAACGAAATTTTTACGGTAAAATTAGGAAACCATTAATATAATTTTCTAAGCAAAATACATCAATTTTTAGTAAAAATGGACAAATAAGATAGGAAAGATGTCCAAAAGACAGTATACGGTATTGAAAATATTTTACGTAGTTTAAACGTATTATTTATTATTTCTGTTTATTTAAACAGTAATTTTTAAGGAATTTGGACAAGAAAATGATTTAAAAATCTTACGCGATTGAGAAAATGTATTAAAAACTCTATGCGATTTTGAAAACAGTAAAATAAATTTACGCGATTTAAAAACGTTTGTAAAAATGATGAGATTGTGAAAACGCGATAAAATTTCTACGCGATTGACCGAAACGGTATTTTCCATATTCTTTCTGGATTTTCTGTATTTTTTCTGCTGTCGGGCTATGAGGTGAACCCGTACAGGCTTTGGAACAGTATTTGTCCGATGGGACTTACTGTATCTTTTTATCTTAGTTATGCCAGTTTTTGGTGGATTGGTTGACGAGGGGAATCACATCGTGTTGTCGATGCGATAAACGTAGTGTGGTTCATTATTCTTATGAACTTGGAGACGTTAGTGTACGGGATTCCATATATGGATAGTCGGTCGCTCCGTGGGCCGTGGTAACCGATAGCACACTAATGAACTCGACACGCACTATTTTTAATCGAGATTTCGTAAAGTCTAATAGTACATTGCTCGTAGTGCCACAATGTGAGACCGTGAACTACACCATGCTTTGGATGATGGATTCCATATGACTTGGGGCTACATGTAGACGCAAAGTGTGACAACAAGAATAGTTTGGTTGGGCAGCCGTGGTACTAATAGATTTTGCGAGTCATTCTCTCTCTGATATCTGTTTGTGTTTAGCTCCATGGAGTAGGATCGTGTCATGTTGCATTTAATTATATCTTGAATATTATTTATTTTATCTGTTTATTTATTTATTTAGTTATCGTTCTGAAAAATTGTCTGTTTCTGAAATTATTTTATTTGTGATGTTATATTGTATGTGTTATTGTTTTATCTATGAAATCATGTGTTGTTATGATAATTAGATTTTTACACTATACTGTTATTAAATTACTGTTATAGCTTTTCATATTGCATGAACTGTATATCTGTTGTTTGTCGTTTTCTTATTTGCCATGTTTGTGATGATTTTAGATTGTCTTACCTCTTTCTTTATTGTATGTGTTTTCTGTATATTTATTTTACGCGGTAAAGAGTTTGAGGAAGAGGAACAGCCTCTTGAGATTCTATATCCCGAGGAGGAGGAAGATCAGCAAGCCGAAGATCAGTTCGACGATCAAGAACCATCTGATCATCCATATCCATTGGACTGATTAGTTTGGGTATGGCGTTGCCAGGATTTTTGGGGTTTGTGACACTCGTGTTTCACGGTGGATCGTTAGCTTGGCATATGCGAGGAGACAGAGATTCCGTGACGTATGCGGGACGGCTGACTGTGTCCCTACGTCATAGGTTTGATGACGAGCCAATGATGACGATGATTGTGTTTCTGCACTTAGAGTTACCTTTATCCATTAGGCGTCATTGGGGTGGTGTATCCACTGAGCCTAGTGAGATGACACTCGTATCGACTGCGCGGTCTCATGTCCGCCGAGTGTCGAGGCATCCTGGATATTTATCTTCTGATGAGTTTCCTGAGAATGATCCATCAGAGGATTAAATATTTATGATGTATTTTTGGGCGCGTCTGCGTATGTATATATTGACTCTTTACTGTTTTTCTTTACTGTTTCTGTTTAAGTATTTGTAGTTGTAGTTATAAATTATTTGTATAACTTATAACTTGGACCATATGTATATTATGAGTAATGTTGTTCTGTTTATTTTATATTTCTGCATTATTTTATTTAATAATATTCTCGTTTAACAGAATTATTTTACAACCCATATTAATACGTAATAAATGTTTTACAACTTGGGTAGATTTTATTTATTTCTTTTTATATATGTGACATCCCCACAAGGGTGTTACATTAGTCATGTGGTGTCCCGAGGTTGATGAGGGCGGGGAGTGGATGCCGGTGCGAATTGAAGCATGTACAATGGGCGGCTCCTGGCATGCTTCTAAGCGAAGGGTCCCATGAATGAACTGAATACGCACCGGAATGAGAGGGATTCAGAGACTGTGCAAGTATGGGACTGTATAGTTGAGGATGGCTTAAAGGAATTGATTAGGCGTAACCATATCAACAAGTTGCAACTTCTTTTCGGGAGCCTAGAACATAAGAACTCCATTGTTAAGCGTGCTTGACCTGGAGCAATTATGGGATGGGTGACCTCCTGGGAAGTTTCCTAGGATGCGTGTGAGTGAGGACAAAATACGCTGAAAAGACCTGTGTTGGTTTGTGGAGACACTCGTCAATCCTGCAGGCAGTCCTGGGATGTTACATGATTGCCCCGGATGATCAAGAGAAAACAACATTCACCTGCCTATATGGTACTTATGCTTTCAGAAGAATGCCCTTCGGGTTGTCCAATGCTCCTGCTACTTTTCAACGGTGTATGATGGCCATTTTCACTAATATGGTAGAGAACTGCTTGGAGATATTCATGGACAATTTCTCTGTTTTTGGTGATTCCTTTGATGGTTGTCTTCAGAACTTGGCCCTGGTGTCGCAAAGGTGCGAGGAAACCAATTTGGTGCTTAATTGGGAGAAGTGTCATTTTATAGTCCAAGAGGGAATAGTACTTGGACATAGAGTGTCATCTAAAGGAATGGAAGTGGACCGAGCTAAAATTGAAGTGATTGAGAAACTTTCTCCACCAATTTCAGTGAAAGGAGTTCGGATCTTCCTTGGTCTTACCGGATTTTATCAGCAGTTCATCAAAGACTTCTCTAAGCTTGCTAAACCATTGTGTAACTTGCTGGAAAAAAAAGTGGTTTTCAAGTTTGATGAAGCTTGTATAGAAGCTTTTGTGGAATTGAAAAAGAGGCTTATCTCAGCACCCATTATCTCTACTCTAGATTGGACCTTACATTTGAGCTCATGTGTGACGGTAGTGCCTATGCAATTGGAGCAGTGTTGGGCCAAAGGAAGAAAAAAATCTTTTATTCCATCTATTATGCAAGCCAAACACTCAATGATGCTCAGTTGAACTACACCACCACTGACAAGGAGCTCATTGCTGTAGTGTTTGCTTTTGACAAGTTCAGAGCATATTTGGTTGGCACCAAAGTCATTGTCTTCACAGATCACTCTGCCATCAAGTATCTAGTAAGAAAAAAGGATGCCAAGCCAAGGTTGATTCATTGAGTATTATTATTATAAGAGTTTGATCTTGAGATCAGAGACCGAAAAGGTGTTGAAAATCAGGTGGCTGATCATCTTTCCAGGTTAGAGAATGAGAAGTATCAGCAAGACCCAGCCTTGATTGGTGAGACGTTTCCAGATGAACAATTATTTGCTATGTTTGCTAGTTCAGATCCATGGTATACTAATTTTGCTAATTACATAGTGAGTAAATTAGTGCCATCTGAAATGTCTTATCATCAGAAAAAGAAATTTCTTCATGATGTCAGATATTTTATTTGGGATGAGCCATTTCTCTTTAAACAACGTGCTGATCAAGTGCTTAGAAGATGCATTCCTATGGAGGAAACTAGTGCAATACTTGAGCAATATCATGCTTCACCATATGGAGGTCACTATGGAGGTGAACGGATAGCGGCCAAGGTGTTGCAATCAGGCTTCTATTGGCCTTCTTTGTTTCGAGATTCTTACTCCTATGTAGCTAACTGTGACCATTGTCGACGAACTGGCAATATCTCAAAGAGGAATGAGATGCCCTTGAACTCTATTTTTGAAGTGGAACTCTTTGATGTGTAAGGCATAGACTTTATGGGGCCCTTTGTATCATCTTTTGGCAACCGTTATATTCTTGTAGCAGTGGATTATGTGTCGAAGTGGGTAGAAGCCTGTGCTTTACCCACTAGTGACTCCAAGGTGGTCTTGGTTTTTCTGAAAAAGAACATTTTTTCAAGGTTTGGCACCCCTCGTGCTATTATTAGTGATGGAAGATCTCATTTCTACAACAAGTACTTTGCTATATTGCTTGCCAAATATGGGGTGACACATAGGGTAGCCACAACCTACCATCCATAATCAAGTGGCCAAGCAGAGGGTTCTAATAGAGGGTTGAAGTGGATTCTAGAGAAAATTATAAGTCCTTCTAGGAAGGATTGGTCAAAGAAGCTACATGATGCTCTTTGGGCATATCGCACTGCTTATAAAACCCCTCTTTGTTGGTGTATGTCCTAGAGGCCAATACATTTTATCTGTATTTACATACGTTATATTATGCTATTTTTTGATATATGAGGCATTTCATTTATTGTCTTATTTTTGGTAGACATAATAAAGTCCTTAGAATAGTAAGTTTGATACCATAGGACATCAAGTGGATGACTTGATCGTGAAATCCTATTGGATAGAGCACTATTCTTAAAATGTCCCTAGTCAAGTATTATTGTCAAATAGGACAACGATAATGCATTGAGACTAGTACGTGCGTAGACTGTTGACCACATCTCACAAGTCATGGATATGAGATATCAAGTCTACACATGGATACATATTAGAGTAATGATGTATTGGACAGACCCGCCATGAGAATGCTACGTGGATCGTTACGTGAGTGTCATAAGCGATTCTCATAGTGATAATGGTGTATGTGGTCCTTTGACCTGAAATCACTACGATTCCTACATGAGGAGTTGTGTGTTTTAATGCCATCAAACGTCATCTGTAACAAGATGATTATAAAGTTGGTTATTAGACATACCGTGATACATGTGGAGGGATGTGAGTGACCTAGATGGGATTTGTCCCTCCTACATAACAGGAGTGATATCTTCGGGGCCCCTGATTGAGTGAGACTACGAAATGTATGGCCATGCTCAAATGAGTCAGTATGAGATATTGATCTCATTTGTTATTACTATGTCTACTCGGGAATCAGGAAACTGAAGATTGAACTAAACAAGGGTGACACGTCCCATACCTTGTGTTCAATCTGGATATCTGGACAAAGGGACTAAACTACACGGAAACATTGGTCACGGATAGGTTATGTCAAATCACTGGTATTCTCATTACTTGGGTAGCAGTGATGTGTTGCTAGATACCGCTTACTGTTTATAATATTAAAATGAGATTTTAATATTACTACCAATATCATGAGAACCTGTAGGGTCGCACACTTAGAACAGACTAGATTGGAGCAATAAGGATCCAAGTTGGACTCGGATTCAATTGTGGGCCTAACTCATGACAGATGGGTTTAGCGTTGCACAACTTACCTTACTACTACTCACACTCACTTAAGGCAGCCACTATTATAAATAGTACTGCCAAGGGGGCTGTTACTAGGTTACAACACAACCCTAGCCGCACTTACAAAAAGTGAGTGAGAGATAGTGAGGTCTTCTTCTCCTCTCTTCGCAGCTAGCACTACGAAAACAGAGGCGTGACTCCCTTTTGAAAGTCTGTTCGTGTGGATACCGCAGAGACATCGTCACTATTACGGTGTTGGTGATTCACCTCGCTTGTGATTATCACGCTTCAAGAGGTAATTTAAAAAAAAAACTCGGATTATGGACCTTTTCGCATGGATCCTGAGAGAGAATTCTATTATTCCGCTGTGAGACTTTTGATCCGCAATTCCCAACAGAAATACATTATGTAGATTGGATAGAAAAGGTGGTAAAGCTATTTGGTAAGCTACGGGACCTATCCGATAAATAATTTGGTAAGGTCCAATGAATTTAGGAGTGAGCTTTCTAGATTTAATAACCTTTCCAACACCAGTCGTAGGCGTTACTCGCAAAAATACATGCTCACCTTCCTCAAATTCAAGAGGTCACCTTCGCTTATTAGCATAGCTTTTCTGTCGGCTTTGAGTCGTCCTCATTTTCTCCTGAATCATTTTCACCTTTTCCGTAGTTTGTTGCACAAGATCAGGCCCAATGGTCATACTTTCCCCATCTTGATACCAACACAAAGGTGTTCAACATCGTCGCCCATATAGTGCTTCATAGGGTGTCATCCCTATACTTGAGTGAAAACTATTGTTGTAGGTGAATTCTATTAGAGACAAGAATTCATCCCAACTTCCTTGTTGTTCCAATACACAAGCACGCAACAAATCTTCCAACGACTAGATTGTTCTCTCCGTTTGACCATTAGTTTGCGGATGATAAGCAAAACTCAAACGTAACTTAGTTCCCATGGCTTCTTATAGACTTCGCCAGAACCTCGACGTAAACCTCGGGTCTCGATCAGAAACTATACTTATAGGTACACCATGAAGTCTAACAATTTCACTAATGTACACCTGGGTTAATCGTTCCAATGAATACTTAATATTGATTGACAAGAAGTGCGCTTACTTCATAAGCCTATCAACTATAACCCATATAGAATCATGACCTTTCGTCGTTCTTAGCAGTCCGGTAACAAAATCGATCGAGATACTATCTCATTTCCATTCTGGAATAGTCAAAGGTTGTAACATATCAGCAAGTCTTTGATGTTCCACTTTTGCCTTCTGACAAACAAGACAAGACGCCACATGTTCTGCCACATCTCTCTTCATCCTTGGCCACCAAAACATCCGCTTTAAATCTTGGTACATCTTAGTCATTCCCGGATGTATACTTAAACTACTAGTATGAGCTTCGTCCAAAATTGTTTGCTTAAGATTAAGATCATTAGGTATACAAATTCTTCCCTCAAATCTTAAGACTCCATCAAATCCCTCTTCCACCATCGCCTTATGACCTTGCTTCAAAAATTCCTTTTCATTCTGTAAAAATGGATCCTCATCCTGTTTTTCTCGGATCACATCCAACAATTCATTCAAGACCACAACCTTATATAGACGAATCTTTCCTAGTACCAATTCCACTGACAACCATAGATCTCTAAACTGGTTAATCAATTCTTCCTCATTTATCATCATGGTGGAAACACTGATCACCTTTCTACTCAAGGCATCCGCCACCACATTCGCCTTTTCTGGGTGGTATTGAAGCTGAAAATCATAATCCTTCAAGAATTCTATCCACGGTCTCTGCCTCATATTCAATTCCTTCTGATCAAATAAATATTTCAGACTCTTGTGATCATTAAAGACATTGAACATAGCTCTATATAGAAAATGCCTCCACACTTTCAACGCAAAAACCACTGCGGCTAGCTCCAAATCATACGTTGGGTAATTCCTCTTATGTACCTTCAATTGCCTTGAAGCATAAGCCACCACATTCCTATTATGCATCAACACACATCCTAACCCCTGATAAGAAGCGTCACAATACACCTCAAAGGACTTGCTAGGATCTGGCAAAATCAGCATTGGTGCAGTCATCAATCTCTTCTTCAACTCTTGGAAACTTGCCTCACATTCTTCTGTCCAAACAAAAGCTTGACTTTTCCTTGTGAGTTGTGCAAGAGGTCCAACTATCTTAGAAAAACCTTTAATAAACCTCTAATAATATCCGGTTATTCCAACAAAACTCCGGATCTTCGTCACTATCTTTGGCCTTTCCCATTGTAAAATAGTTTCCACCTTCGACGGATCCACCGAAATACCCTCTTTAGAAATCACGTGACCTAGGAATTGAACTTCTTTCAACCAAAACTCGCACTTTGCTAATTTTGAATACAACTTTTTTTCTTTCGAAATTTGGAGAACTATACTGAGATGTTCAGTATGCTCTTCCTTATTTTGAGAGTAGATCAGAATGTCATCGATAAATACAATGACGAATCTATCTAGATATGGATGAAAAATCTTATTCATGTAATCCATGAATATTGCAGGAGCATTCGTCACTCTGAACGGCATCACTTGATACTTATAATGCCCATAACAAGTTTGGAAAGCTGTTTTAGGTATATCCTCTACCTTTACACGAATCTAATGATAACCTGATCGCAAATCTATTTTTGAGAAAACATCCACTCCTTTCAATTGGTCTATCAAATCGTCAATCCTCAGAAGTGGGTACTTATTCCTTATAGTCACCTTGTTCAACTGACGATAATCTACACAAAGACGAGAAGTTCCATCCTTCTTCTTGACTGGCAATACTGGTGCTCCCCACGGCGAAACACTCGGTTGCACAAACTGTTTCTCCAATTGCTTCTTCAACTCTCCCAATTCTGATGGCGACATCCGATATGGTGCAATCGAAATGGGACCTGCTCTAGGTACCAGATTGATAGAAAACTCGATCTCTCTTTCTGGTGGCAAACTGGGTATATCATCAGGAAAAACTTCTGAAAATTCATTAACAACAGCAATAGTGTTCACATCTTTCTCGCTCTTAACCTCTAAAGAAGATAGCAACATATATCCCTGAGCTCCATCTCTCAACAATGATTTGACTTTAATAGCAGTAAAAAATCTATAACTTTCTTCCTTAGGAAAAACTATGGCTTTGTTTGCACAGTCTATTAGGATATGGTTAGAAATAACCAATCCATTCCTAATATTACATCTATCTCAATAAGAGGTAAACAAATTAAATTAACAGAAAATAAACGATCATTTATGGTGATAGGACAATTCAAACATATTTTGAATGTAACAACATGCTTGGCAGTCAAGGTAGAAACAATCAACTGGAAACTCAAAGAAGACACAGGCAGTTTCAACTGATCCACACAATCATATGCAATAAATGAATGCGTTGCACCCGAATCATATAGCACAGTCAAAAGATTACCTTCAATGACACCTTCCCCCTGAATATGATCTTCAGACTGAGAAGCTTCAGCTTTGGTCATCATATATGCTCGCCCTCCAGATCGTGGCTAAGTAGCACGAACATTACTCACAGCTGGCTTCCTTTTCGGCTGAGTGCAATCCCTAGAAACAAGTCCAGGTTTTATGTAATTGAAACAGATCATTCCTCTGATCGAACAACCCCTAAATAGGTGGGCACTTTTTCCACACTTAAAACATCTTGGCGTAAACACCACATTTGGGCTAGTTTTGTTACCACTAGAACTTCCCCCAATAGATGGACGTTGAGACTGACTTCCCGGTGGTCTCGAATAAGGTTTTCGCTGAAATCGGATGTTGTTATTGTTGCCTCCTCTTTGGAACCTAGTCAGTCCAAAGTTACGATTTATTGGATCTCTTGACAACTGCAACTCCTCGAGTCGTCGGCATGTATCCATCAAAGCAGGAAATTCATTTATTCTCATGGGTAACACTCCTCGTTTCAGCTCTACCCTCAATCCTTCCTCAAACTTACGGCATTTCCACGCCTCATTAGGTTGAATTTGAAAGTACCTTGAGAATTGTGACAAGCTCTCAAACTTAGCTGCATACTCACCAACAGTCATGTTATCCTGACGAAAACCAAGAAATTCTATTTCCTTAGCATGTCGGGCACTAGCAGGAAAGTACTTCTCCAGAAATACTTCGCTAAACACCTCCCAGGTAATTTTAGTCCCCTCTGCTTGTAATAATCGGCCTCTCCATAAGTTCTCACCATCATCTCTCAACATAAATGTAGCATACATCACTTTCTGATCATCAGCGCACCTCATTCCTTCAAATATCCTTTCCAAGTCTTGGATCCAAAGACTCGCCTTCCCAGGGTCAAACTCGCCTCTGAACTGTGGCGGGTTATTGCGCCTAAACTCAGACAAGTTTGAGCATCAGCAGTCGCATCTTGCTGTTGGGCTGCTCATTGATTTTGTTGAGTAATCACCTCCGCCATTCGCTGCATAGCCTCAGCAACTATAGTCATTGGGTCCTTATTATGTTCCATATTCGCACGCGTTCTTCTTTCGCTAGACATCTCTTTCTTCAATCATAACAAAACAAAGTTAGATGTAACCTTTCGGAAACAAATCACAGAGAATCACACAACACAAGCAAAAATAGACCCAACCACAACCCCAAAAGACTCTAACTTGGGCTCTGATACCAACTAATGTTGTAACGCCCCTTTTTGGAGAGGGAACGTCACATTGTCAAACATAAATGAAAATGCGAAAAATAAAATTTTGAACAATTAAGACCTAGTTCATTTAATTTAAAGTTAACTTGTTCGATACTTTAATACGTAGGTAAAATAACAGTATTTTTTTTTTGTTAATTAGCAAACTAAATGGCGAAGCTTATACAGCAGCAAAGAATGAGAAGGAAACTAAAATTCACACCTGAATGACATACATATGTATATATATATTTAAACATCAACTGTACTTTAGATACAAGCTTGGGAATTCCTAAAAAGCAAAACTATACCTACCTAAGGATTTTACATATGCATCCCCCAGAATATCAAAATATACAGCCCACCAAAAATAATACATCAGGCTCCCAAAATAAAACACTGGCATCCATCAGCAGCTACCAGTAAAATCAGTCCCTCAAATGAGGAGGGACCGTATCCGGGTCCTCAGCAGGGTCCTCCTCTTCAGAGGAAACCTCCATGGGAACCACGAAACCACGGGCAGGAGCCCGAGCAGTGGAATCAAAAGAGTCCTCCCAAGGGGTGTAGTAACGATCACCCCACATCTCTCGGATGGGCAAGAAGAATTCCAGTCGCAGGCTGACATGGTAGGTAAGGACCGACGCCTCATGACGTCTCCAGGCTAGGGCAATCGACACGTCCCCTAGGTAGATGCAGCGATCGGAATTCAAGTTGATATGCCAGCACTCTGGCCCTCCGAGGAAGGTCAGACGCACATCACCTAGAAATCCGCGCATGCGTGCCACCATCACCTCAGTTGATGCTAATCCCGTTCGGGCCAGAAACCAGGAAAATCGGGATTTTCTGCCTCCTTACCGTCGTCTTCGATCAACACAGTGTACACACAGGCAACAAATAATAGAAACACAGGAAAAAGGGTAGACATCCTACCATCATCACCAATTATAGCAGCCAGAAACAAAACGGCGCAACGAGCCCAAATAGCAATTCAAAACATCATTTCCAAATAATAAGCAATAAGTCCAACAGTAAGCAATTAAATAGTTCTAGGCAGACATTCATTACAGTAATGTTCAGACAATTCACAGTTACGGAAAATAATGATTTACAATGACAGATTATTTCATGATGCACATGCATGCTTTCCCAAATTCTTACTCCATGGAGCTAGACACAAACAGTCGGAGAGAAAGATCAGGAGACATGTTTGTAACTCGACTGCTGCGGCCAAAGTGCTATACATCAATAATTTCCATGTGCACATTAGGCATTGTACAGATAGTCCACGCTAGATCACGATATAGGACAGTGTCTCGGTCTGGATCGTCGGTGTGTTTGCATCGGTTTACCCCACAGGTAGAAGAGCTACTAACCACCCATTGTGAAGGACCCGCACCCCGACGCCCCCAAGGTCAAACATGACCTACACTAGTCTACTCGCACCCGCACTAAGGTGTGTTCAATCTCTTAGGCAACATGGCCTTACAACAGTCCACAGGATATTCACAATGCATAAGACTCTATGCATGAACATGTATGATTCACAATTTCACACAATTCCATAATATGCCACAATTAGCCAAGACAAGCATCAAAATACAAATGGTCTCTCACATGGACCCATAACGTTATAATATAAAGATCAAATCAATTGGTACATTCTTAGGTCCATTATGAATCCTAACTTAGAATTTGTTTCCCCTTTCAAGGTTCATGTCCAATTCAACTCTTACAATTAGTTTAATCTTCCAAGGTAATTTAATCTCATGCAATTTGTAAATTATTCAAGTTCTTAGGCCTCACACTCTCTTGTTCTTCACTCACTTGTAATTACCTTAAATCTTATGACAATCTCACTCTTAGTCCTTTAAAATTTATGTAATATTTGATTATATTAAATTCTTCCAATTTATTAATTATCTACCTCATTACATAGTTTTTTAATTGCATAATTACTTATACTTCCAAGTTACCAAAGTTACATATTTACACCTAAAAGGCCTTAGAGGTCGTGGCCTCTCTAGGGATTCAATTCCCAAATCTTTTCAATTTATCATACCATAGCTTACACCCTTAATTCACTTAATCCTTTACTTGTTACATTGGTTCATCAATAACCCCAATTTTGGGCTCAAAACTGTGGCCTCCCTAGGAGTTCCAATTCCAAGTTTTTTTTTCCTTCCATTGATTTCATTTTATCACTTGATTAATTTAAGTCTTATACTTGTTACAAATTTTCCACAAATTATCAAATACTAAGTCCAAAAACCGTGGCCTCCCTAAAGTGGTTCTCAATTGTTTTTCTTCCATTTTCAAGTCATACCATCCATTCCAAGACATTAATATACACAACCAACCAATCCATTATCATAAACATCATAAAATCAACATGCAACATATAAATCATCTAATTTAAAGAATACCCCACATTAGGGTTTTCTCACAAACAAGTATGACCAAGGTTCCTAGATGCTAATAGAAGTTGAGGAGGAGTGTCTTCCTCTTACCCAAGTGAAGAAATCAATAGAAACTCCAAGAAATCTCCTTGAAATTTCGGATTGCACCTCCAAAAACCCTAAAAATTTTGACTTGACTAAAATAGCATATGGACATGAAAAATGGAATGTAAATGGCCATTAGAAGACTCTTGAAACCGAAAATGAAGAGAAGGGAAGAAGAGTCTTGAAACTTACACAAAAACTCCAAGCTTGAAGCTTGAGGAAAGTGATGAAGATGGTGGAATCTCAAGATGCTCCAAGCAAGAAAGATGTTTAGAAGGATGAGAGGATTAAGAAAATGTGGTTGGAAGAAAATTTTGTGAAGGTTGAGGTGAGGGAGAGGGGCTGGCCATAGCACATGTAGAGAGAAGGAGGAGGAGAAGAAAATGGAGAAAGAAGAAGAAAGGTAGAGAGAGAAAGGCTTTAGGTTAAAATGAATTTGTGTAATGTAAAATTAGTTAAGTGAAACTAATTTCCTTCCCCCAAAATGGAGGCTGTTGCCGTGCTTGAGAGAGAGAAGAGGGAGAGTGTGTTGGCTTCCTTTGGAAGCTAAGGGCTCTTTAGTCATTAATTGGTCAAAGCTTCTCAAAGAAGTTATGATTATTTTACATTAAATTTGAATTAAAGTGAATTGATTAGACATAAAGTAGATTGCATTTGGATAATGTGATAAGATTTTTATTACATGCTATTATCCAATGGATAATAGTTACAGTTGACAGAAGTTAGTATTTAATTAATCTGACAGATAAATTTTTCACACTATTATTTTGTTTTATCTGTTAAAATTTCTCGAAAATCGTGAAATCTCATAAACTGTGTCCAGCCTCGGGTTTAGTAAGATCTCCCGTCAACATGTCCATAGTTCAAGGTTCACAGAGAAAATATCGCGTTTCTCCCGTTCTGCTCAGTGCATATGCAAAACGAGAAATATACTAAAATATTCGACATTTCCGAAAAATTTCCAGAAAATTCTCAAAAATTGCAAATATTATAAAACGACTATTCGTCATATAATTTTCCAATTTTTGAAGCGTTACAGTCATTTTTCCTGACTCTGCTCAAGTTTCACACAAAACGAGGAATATATTAAAATATTCATCGTTTCTGAAAAATTCCAAAAGAATTCACATAAATCACAAATATTAGAAAATGACTATTTGTGGTAAAATAAGTAATTTCTGGAGTGTTACACTGACCTCAACAATTCTCTGCTTAGTGTGCACGTAAAATGAGAAATATATTAAAATATTTATCATTTCTAAAAAATTCCAGAAAAATACCTCAAAATCAAGAATATTGTGAAATGATTATTTATGATTAAACAGATACTTTTCGGGATGTTACAAATGTAACACCCTAATGAGGATGTCACATTTTCGATGCAATAAAATAAAACCTTACCTAAGTTATAAAACATTTGGTACATAATTAACATGAGTTATAAAATTTTTCCTTTTTATACATAATAGCATTAAATAAAATAAAACGAATCATAAAGGAAAGCAAACTATTATCACACACCATAATATACATATGATTTTGTCTTAAGTTGTACAAATAATTTACAACTACAAATATTTAATAAAGCAGTAAAAGTCAGTATAATACTAAAACATATACATGTCCAAGTGCACATAAAAGATTTTTAACCCTCCGAAGGATCCTCCTCAGATGGATCAACGGATGACAGAAATCCCAGATGTCTCGCAGCTCTACGGATAGGAGTCCGTGTTGTCGACACACTACTGATCTCACTAGGCGCATGAAAAAGTCCTCCCTAGTAGCGCCTAAGAGTCAAAGACATCTCAAGATATAAATGCTCTCCATCAAACTCTCTACATAGGGACACAGTCAGACGCCCCATATAGACCACTGATCCTCTATCTTCACGCAGTCGCCAGGCCTCAGACCCTCCGTGAAACTCAAGTCTCACAAAACCAAAGAATCTGGGCAAAGCCATAACCAAAAGATCAATCCAGATGATATGGGTAATTTAACGGCTCGCCTTCCTCGAACTGATCGCTCGGCTGTTGCTCCTCAAGGTACTGAATATCTAGAGGCTGCTCCTCTTCCTCTTCCTCAAACTCTTTACAGAATGTAAATAATAATATAGAGAAATACATACAAAGAGGTGAGACAATCTACATCATTACCAGCATGGCAGTATAGAAAATGACAATACATACAGATATCACAATTAATTCAAAAATCCATATCCTCACATCATGCACAATATCTCACATTAACACATCAAACATAATATAAAATAATCACATTATAATGCAGACCACAAATGCCAATGTACACCGACTCATTCCTACTCCATGGAGCTAAACCCAGACATCAGAGAGAATGATCTGGAAAAACCTATCTGTATCTCAGGCTGCCTAACCAACTATTACACTGTCAAACGTCGTGTCAATAGCCCATAGTCAAAACATCGTGGTAAGTAGTACACAATCAAAATGTCGTGCACCACAGGCATTGTACTAGACAGTCTCCACAAGATCTTGATTAAGAATAGTGTTTGTCGAGATTATTAGTGTGTTGCCTATTACCACGGCCCAAGGGAGCTACTAACTGTCCACATATGGAATCCTCCGCACACTAATGCCTCCAAGTTCAGTCAATGAACCACACTACGCTTATCACACCCACAACACAGTGTAATTCATCTCGTCAGCCCATCGTTAATTTTCAACCAAATTGACACATCTCTCAATGTATGAACATGAACCAAAAATTACTTAAATGCCCTCATTATCATCATAATTACACAAATGCCCTCAATATCAGCATAAACCAAATATACTATGTCTCCACTTGATATTACTATTTCTCAACATGTTCGGGTCCACCACTTTGGCCCAACAGTAAAACTCACTGTTTCCTTTTAGTAGCATAAAGATTTTATCACGTTTTCACAATCGCGTCACTTTTCTCAAAACATTTTCAAATCGCGGAAATATTTTTTGACGTTTTTAAATATCGCGTAATGTTTTTAAATCATTTTCTCAATCGCATAAGATTTTTAAATCATTTTCTTAATCGCGTAACTTAAAAATATTTATTTTAAATATGCATAAGCTATTTCTAGTATTTTTCAACTACATATGACATTTTATTTACGTTCTAATTATACTTTGAAACTTTCCCCATTATTTGTCCACTTTTAATTAATTTTGACAGTATTTTGTCTAGAAAATTCATTAAATGATATTTTCTACGTCTTTCTTTAAAAATTACCTTATTTTAATTATAACCAATATTTACACTTTAAAACTCACTAACGTGCTTCAAAACCCAAAGGTGAGCTTTACGTTAACATTTTTCGAGTGTTCACTTTAATTCTTATTTATAATTAATTCCTCTAATTTAGGTTTTCTAAAAGTAAACTCATTTATTTCGTTCTCCAAAAATTCATTGAAATTGAATTCTCTTTAAGTTAATTACTTAATCTACATTAGAAAATAATTTTAGAAATTAAATATACAAAATGTGGCATTTTGGCCGAATTCAGCAAAATCTTTACAAATAATCTTTAAATCATTTTTCATCTTCTAAATCAATTTCAATTTCATTATTTTACCTAAGTTCATTAAGTCATTGTTTTAGAAAATGGTTGAGAACATCTTGGTTCTCCTTTTCTTGGTGAAGCCTTGAGCTTCCTTGTGCTCTTTGGAACACTTATGCAATCCCTCACATATTATTCACATCCTACAATAATTACTATAGATCTATAAACACATACAATATATTTTAAAGCTATATACATGCATGCACACATAATCAATCAAAAAAAAAAGAAAAGACAATAAACAACTAAGTGAATGAATCTTTATGAATTCTTCACCACAAATACATCCATTTCCTCACCACCATACAAGGTTGATGAGATTCAATCTCCCTCATACCTTAAGGGAGGACAACTCCTTCTAACTCCTCCTAATAATTTCGTGTGACCTTCAAAGAATCCCTAACAACTCAAACAAGTTTTTAAAGAGTCATAACTATAGGAGAAAAATATAAATCATGGATCAATCATGGCTTAGAACCTAAAAAAATTCAAATTAGAAATAAGAAACAAAGATTTTCACCTTGTAGGAAAAATCTTCAAAGTGATTTTCCAAGCTCAAGATGGATGATTTTGAAAGAACTCTCAATTAGAGATGTTCTTAGAATGATGTTTAGATTTGAGAAGTAAGGTTAGATGAAAATTTAGAAGAGTGGAGGTGTTGGTTTAGGATGTTGGTCGTGAGCTCTCAAAGAGTAACAATGGTGTTCTTAGCTTTTGGTAGAAAGAGAAGAGAGATTTTGAGTGATAGTAAAATGAAGATGAAATGAAAATTGTCTCCTAACACCAAGTACTTGGTCGTGGAGCTCCAAAGGAGGTGGCCTCCTTTGTTGACCTTCCAAGACCTCCTAACAACCTTAGATGTGATTAAGGGTGGATATCAAAGGCTTTGCCTCCAAGCTTGTTTTTCATTGGTGTAGGAAATCAAGTCATCAAGTGACTAAGCACTTCTTGATCTTTCTTGAAAAGCCTTGGCTGAATTGCTCCAAGGGAGAGCAAACTAGGTTTGTGTTCATTTATGCAATCTAGTTAGACTTAGGTGCATTTAGTTAGTTTGCTTAGTTACTTATCTAACTATCTAGTTACTTAGGATAACTAGTCTTTGTCTTGATATTATTAGAACCTTCTCTAACTAGAACTCTAAGGTGTAGCTAACTAGGTTTACTTCATTTAGTTACTACATAAGCTTCCTATACTAACTTAGGTTTAAGCTAACTTGGTTAAGCTTTCTAGTCATAAATCAATAAGTTCAATTACTTTTGTGGACTAACTTCCTATTCGTTTAAAACTTCAAGCCACTATTGTTGACTAGGTCTCATTGGCTTACGATTTAATCTAGCCAAAAACGTTGACTGGTTCTCTAAACGTGGGTCCCACAGACTTTTCCGGGTCTATGGTCCATTTTGGAGCAGAATTCTACTGTTTTTAAGACAGTAGGTACTTTATAATAAAATAATATTATAATAATATAAATATTTGTATTGCACAGTTAAATCCAAAAAATTAAAAGATCAATACACATATCACTCGGAATTGGGTTTAATAAGATTCCCCAGCTCCAAATAATTAAATTAAGATTTTTTTGGCTAGAAAATTATTATTTTCTTGACTCGGAGTAAATCACACACAATAGTCAAATACAATCACGAAACAGTCAAATTCATTTTATAACTCACAGAAAACATAAAACAGTACATTTAGAACAATATCGTACTTTAACCAAAAGTTAGGGTGTTATAGCAACCACCTATGCAAATGGCTGCCACTATGTGTGGAATTTGTAACGCCCCTTTCTAGGAGAAGAAAGAACGTCACATTATAATAAAATGAAATAAGATGCGAAAAAATAATTAAATCACAAATTAAGACTCGGTTCATTTTAAACATATGAATAAACATCTTCAATCACAACTAATCGGGTATTGAAATTATTATTATTATTATTAATATTATATATATATATGTATATTGAATAGTGAGAGAATAATAAATGTAGTTACAAAGAGAAATCAAAGCATGAAATAAAACCATACATTCATATATATATATATATATATATATATATATATATATATATATATATATATCCGTTTAGTTACACCATCAAGTATACAAAAAGCAAAAAGCTTTACCCACCCCAAGATGTTTACTAATTTACATCCCATCAAAATAGCAAAACGTCAGGCTTCCCAAAAAGATATATGGATAGCCATCAGTAGCCACCGATAGTACCAGCCCCCTAAGACTAACGAGAAGGAACCATAGCAGGATCCTCCTTCGGGTCTTTCTCATCAGATGAGATCATCATCAGAGCGACCAAATTTCGAGCAGTGGAAAGAAATGAATCCTCCTGTGGGGTGTAATAGAGATCATCCCACAGATCGCGAACATGTAGGTAAAACTCTAAATGAACATAGACAGTAAAATAAAAAATAAGCGGGTCGTAGCGACCCCAAGCTAACGACACCATCAAGTCCCTATGATAAATGTAACGGTCTGTGCGCAGGTTTATATGCCAACAGTCGGGACCTCCGTGGAAGGTCATTTCGCATAACCCAGAAACCTACGTGGATAAGACGACATCTTCAGGTAGCACTAGTTGTAATCAGGCCAGAAACAAGGGAACTCAGGCGTTTCCCTTTCTTCGCGAATGTCTTCTCAGAAGCATATAAATAAAATAGAAATACAGGAGTACAAGAAAGAGGTGAGACACCCAACATTCAATACCAATATGGCAGTAAGAAAACAAAATGGCGTTGGACGCCCACATCACATCACAGTGCACACACACACACACACACACACACACACACACACACGTATATATATATATATATATATATATATATATATATATATATATATCATATCATAATAATTATAAAATAAGCAATGAAAGAGAAACAACAATAATATCTCAGGCAGTAAATAGATTATCAATCAAATATTGATAATGGGGCCAAGGTAAGGGAATGAAACAATATAGATATAACAAGCTAAGTACCCAAGAGAATAAAAGAACATTGGGGAGGAACTCAATTAACAAACAAGAAATTTTATCCTCCCAAATCCATATAATGCACATTTTCTTTACATATTTCTTTCCTTTTTCTTTCTTTTCTTTTACAACCTTTCTTGCATTCATTCTTTTTCTTTGCTTTTTTTTTCAAACACTTTGCATATTGCACATCAATTTGCACAACCCCCACACTTGTCCTATTAAATATTTGCAAGCAAAAGAGCTCCTCTAATGAAAATGAACTAATATTCTCTCATTCCCTAAGGTAAGGTAAAAACATAGTTTTTCACGTAAGGCATGTAATGAGCTAAGACAAAGGATAGGCAAATAGGCTCAAGGAGTTAATCAAAGGAAAATGATGCAAGGTTGGTTATTTGGCCAAAGTAGTTAATCAATAAAGAAGGCCTCAATCATGTTCATGTATGCAAGTGAAAATGTAACCTCAAAAAGAGTCAAAGCAAGTTCTAGAGTGATCAATTGCATTGAGTGAAAATCACACAAGAAAGAAAAGAATGGCATAAATGCTAAATCCATCCATCAATAGGCTCAAAATCTCACAAGGTATGCATCTATAAATCTCAATTCACCAAATTAAACATCCAAAACCAAGCATGTCAAATTCAAGATGGAAGAAGACATTTATAAATCATAACCTTGAATTTTAATTGCTTCAAACTCATAAACTTCACAAATCTCAAAACATCATTGGAAATCAATTAAAACATAATTAAATTTAGAATGTAATATGCAGAAAATAGAAAACAAAAAATTAAAATAGAAAAATAGAATGTAATCCCTCCTCCACACTTAAATTCTACATTGTCCTCAATGTAAAGCTAAAAAAAATAACATTCATCAAAATCATCAATTAATGAAGGACAAATAAAATAAAATAAAGTGAAAGGAAACATCCTTATCACATGACCAAGACCCCATTGTTTGAAACATCATGAAAATAGCCATCGGGATCCCATTGGCCTTCCTTAATGTCCTTGGCTTCACCACTGAATTGCAGCATATTTACTTTATCAATGTCATTGTCATTGTTTATGTTAGACCATGGTCCAAAAACTGAATCTACCACAGTAGTGACTGCCATCTGGTGCTCTTTTCTCTTCTTTGGAAGTTTTTCAATGGGTTTCAACTCCATCTCCCATTTTGTCTTAGATTCTGCAACTGTGTCAAGAGCATTGTTAAAAGATCCTTCAATATCATTAGCTACTTTATGAACAGAATCATTAGATTTCAAGTATGCAGAAATCTAAGCACAAATAGCACAAGTCATATCACCATCACAAGCAGTACATGCATTACTAAGGACAGAATCATTGAAACTAATAAGATCAAGAAATTCATCACACAAGTCATCATAAGTTTCCTCAACTAAATCAGCAAGTAAATCAATAAGCAAAATAGAATGCTCCTTCATGGGATGCTTCATAGCATAAAAAATGTTAAACCGAACAATTGAATCTCCAAACTCCATGGATAGAGTTCCTGCATGCTCATTTATTTTAGTCCTCGCTGTTTTAAGGAATGGTTTCTCTAGAATGAGTGGAGCCTTGCTGGATGGTGACTCCTCTTCCATCTCTAAAACATAGAAATCTGCAGGAAAGATCAGCTCATCCACCTTTACCAAGACAACTTCAATTAGCCCGGCTGGACGCGCAGTGCTCCTATAAGCCAACTGAATCATAACACCTGTAGAATACAAAGGGCCAAGTCCAAGAGAATGAAAAATAGACATAGGCATTACATTGATAGAAGCACCTAAATCTAGCATGGTATGCTCAAATCTGTAATTGCCTATAACACATGGAATGGTAAAAGTCCCTGAATCCTTGCATTTATGAGGCATAGGCTAAATGAGGGTTGAAATATTTTGGTTCATATTAATTTTCTCATTACCCTTTAGCCTCCTCCTTCAGGTGTATACTTCCTTAAGAAACCTGGCATATTTCAGGATTTGCTTGATTACATCTAGCAATGGAATATTGACTTCCACTTTCTTGAAAGTCTCAAGAAAATCTCTTTCCTTCTCAGCCTCATCTTTCTTGGTCTTAACCAACCTACTAGGGAATGGAGCCTTAGTGATATATTTAGGGGGAGTTCAGGAATACTTACCTTGGGGGTCTTGGAGTTTTGCCCCTTTTCATTTACCTGCTTATGCCCTTGGTCATTCTCTTGAATTACTGGTGGGGTAGATGGAGGTTCATCTAACCTCTTCCCACTTCTCAATATGACAACACTTACATTTTTCCTCGGATTCACTTCTGGTTGTGAGGGAAGTCTCCCAGAAAGTTGACTCTGAACCTTGTTAATTTTTGTGGCCAACTGTGTAATACCCTTAATAACTTGTTAGACTTTTATATGTATACAAAGGTAACATATGACTTCTTTAACTTGTCTGTTGATTTTTGTGGCGAACCGAGTTCATTTAGGTATTTTGTTGCAGCTCTGAAGGTAAAAAGTAGCTTAAAATGACTCAGTTAATAGCATAAATTGCTTAGATAAGGGATTTAAGTATGGATACTTTATTCCTAAGTCATAAATGTATGTTTTAAGTTGTGGTTAAAATCTGAGAGTAATCGGAGTCAGTTTGAAATTTTTAGGCATACTAGTTGTACTTTTTAATACCGGATTGACCCCAACAGATATGGAAAATTAAGATTTTGGTGAAACAATAATTTTGATGAATCTTAGTATTATTTATTTCAAAGTTATTGGAAGCTGGAAATCTTGTTTTAGCTAAAGTTGAATGTTTTTAGCAGATAGAGGAATATCAGTGTAATGTTTAATAGCTAAAAACCCTCCACGGTTGGCAACCCTTTTATTTGACCATTTGCTTAATATTCCTAAGCATGCATTCATGGCTATTTTCATTCCAAAAACAGAAATAGAAAACGTGAGAGAAATAAGGGAAGAAGAGGAAGAAAAGACCAAGGAAGAGGAAGTGAGAAAGAGGAAAGCTAAGGGCAAAGCCAAAGCTTGAGATTCAACCAAGTTTGAAGCCATTTTAGCAGCTTGTGAAGCTTGAAGGTAGGGGTTTAGAACTTCTATTCTTCTATTTTCTCTATTCTCTTCATGTTTACACTAAACAACCTAATAGGCTAAATTGAGTTCTAAGAGAGCATGATGTGTTTGGCTTGCATGGTTATGTTTGTTTGGTGGTTTATGACTTGTTCACAGTAAAAACTGAAATTAGAAGCTTAGAATACCTCTTTTGGACCCTTAATGCTCATTTTAGAGCATTAGATCAAGCATGAGTGTTCATGGATCATAGGTCCAAATCAAGAGGTTTGTGATGGTAATTAAAGTTTCCTATACGTTAATGAACTAGTTAGGGAATTAGGATTACCAAGAAACTGATTGATAATGGCCAAAATCAAGAAACTGGATCATTGGAACAGTACCACGCCTGCTAAATTATGTAGAACCCTATTTCTACTATTGGTGTCGCGGCGTGGGGAGGGGTGGCACCGCGGCACGCTACCCTAAAACATAAAATATTGGTTTTTTGCAAAGATTGAAATGCAGCCCTTTGGGAAATCATTAATACATGTTTCTAAATGTGTTAAGGCTTAAATTGAGGCATCTTTCCATAGAGAAATTGTCACATAAACATAATGCAAAGTTTTAAGTTATTGGTTATCCAAGAACAAGAGAATGACATAGAGTATGTCAAGCATGCTAGTAGAGAAAATTCAATAAGAGGTTAATTCCTTTGGTATATATAGGTTAGAATGGACATTAAAGCAACTAAGAGTAATGGTTTGCTAAAGGAAAGTAGCTATCACCTATGATAATCTATTGTTATTAAGCTTCACTAGAGATGTGAAGATGAATGGTGTTAGATAAAAGTAAATTAGGATACATTGACATGGTTTATCTAGAATTGTGACTTATATGATGTGAGATCATTTGGCCAAGAAGGTAAGGAGTTGAAGAAGTTCCTAACGGAATAGGGTATTCCTAACCAAGTGCCATTGTTGCAAGTAGTGTGGAGATGTTTAGTTTTTCCATCTACAAGAGATAAACATGAGAAGTCAAGATTCTAATAAAACATACCTAATTTGTAAGTGAACTAATTATGTAAGAATGATTAGATGTATTTTCAACTTGATATCTTCACTTGTTAAAGTATATTCTTGTTGATGTTATAAATGTGATTGACTTTTTAGTATAAGTTAAACCATGTTTATTGAGTTAATTATGACTGGTTTTGATTACTTATACTGAGAAATGTTGTTTCTCAGCCTATTGTATATCATGTAATTCCAGGTGAAGTTTTCTCCAAGAGTAAGAAGAAAAAGGAGACTAAAGACTAGTTTAGTTTAATAGTTTATTTTACAAACGTTGTATTTCCTAGTACCTTTTGGTAATGTAAAGAAACATGTAATACTTCAAACCTTTGCTAAGGCTAATGTTGTATATGTATAAGTACTTTTATAATGAGTATATCTTTCTACATATCATAAGGCTCTCTATGATGACTTTCTTAAGTGATTATGTATATATTTATTATGATAGTATGTATAAAGTAGCGTTTTAGTACTGTTTATCTTAATGTATGTAAGGTGTATTGAGATATTAGTATTAGGACGTTACAAACTACCCCACTTGGTTCTGCAAGGTATTAATAGTGGCCCTTGTCTCTTGATGAAACTAAGTGTTATTGTTGGCCATTTGTCTCATTAGCTCCTCCAGTGAAGGCTCGGGTTGCCTAAGAGTTAGGGCTTGTGGTTGCCTCAGAGGGAAAGATGCTTGCCTCTATTGAAATCCTAGAGGTCCATAGGTTGGAGGCTGACTATGGGGTTGCTTTCCATAACTAAAGTTAGGATGATCCTTCCACCTCGGATTATATGTGTTCGAGTAGGGGTTGTAGTTGTTAGAATGTCTAGAATATCCCCCTACTGGTTTTACCTCCTCATTTGTGTCCTCTTGAAGAGTGGGACACATATCAGTGGGATGTCCTGAAGGGCAATAAATCCCACTAGCATTCACCGCTGCTTTTCCATTATCCATTAACCGCTAAACCATGGCAGTCAATTAGGTCATTTGTTATTGCAGACTAACCGTTTCTAACTCTTTGACTGCTCTCACTCTAGTGTCATTCCTAGTGAAGAATTATTGAATGTTAGCAGCCATCCTGGAGATCAAATTCTGGGTCTCTTGAGGAGTCTTATCAACCAAAGCTCCTCCATTAGTAGCATCAATCATGTTGTGGTCCATAACTAGCAAACCCTCAAAGAAGTACTGAATCAAAAGCTATTCACTAATTTGATGTTGAGGGCAACTAGCACAAAACCTCTTAAACCACTCCCAGTAATCATGAAGTGATTCCCCAAGCCTTTGCTGGATGCCGCAGATTTCTTTTCGAATGGTTGCGGCCTTTGAGGCAGGGAAATATCTGTAATACCCTGAATTTCATTTTTTCAGCATAAATTTGAGTTTTATAATTTTTATGATTTTTTATATTTTTTGTGAATTTTTCTGAGATTGTGATTATTTTAATATTATTTTGGGCTGTTAGTGGGCCCGGGGTGGGGCCAGAAAAATAAAATTTTTTTTAGGGCTAGAAAATTTTGTACTGTTAATGTGGAGTCAGGAGATCTTACTAAACCCAAAATCGGACACAGTATCGAAATTTTCTTTTACTGTTATTTTACTATTTATTAGACAATAACTACTGGTTTGTGAGCAGTAGTTTCTATTCTTTGAGTAATAATTCTTATAGCCTTTAGCCATGTGATAGCCATGTGACACTAGTCTTTAGTAATGGTCAAAATTAATGGCTTGAAATGTTATTTGCCAATAGCATAAAGTCAACAAAAATGGCTTATTTAATTAATTCTTAAACTAGATGAATTAACTAAGTTAACTTAAGTTTAAGTGGTAATTAAATGAAACAAAATTTTGGTTAGTTTTCCCAATGGTGTTCCACGGCCATGTAGAGCATTCTAGGACTTTCAAGAGCTTATGAATCATCAAGGGTGACCAAAGCATGACTACTTGATGACTTTAACCATGTGCTTGATTTCCATCTTGATTGATCAAGCATTAACTCCCTCACATGCATGCACTCCACGGCTAGGAACTTTAGTTGTAGGATATCCATTTCATTTCTATCATCTTTTATCACTTAAGTCATTCTCTTCATTTCCTTTCTTCTTCACTTAGTCAAAAACTCCATTTCTCTCCTTTCTTGAAGCATTCGGCCACCACCCAAAATACCATCATCCAAGCTTCTAAAATTTTATCCAATCTTATTTCCTAAGCCTACATATCATTCTAAGACTCTTTTATGTTGAAGATCTAAGCTAAATCATTCATCTTCTACCTTTACTACAAGCTAGGGTTCTTAAACTTTCAAGGTAAAATTTTTGTTCTTTGTTTCTAAGATTGATTCTTGAGTTTCTAAACCATGATTGTTCCATGGTTTCTCTTCTTTAAGCTTAGTTTATAACTTTATGTTGGTTTAAGCTTGTTAGGGTTTTCTTTGGAGGCTACACAAAATCTTTGAAGGAAAGCAACTAAGAGGATTTTTGTCTTCCTTGAGGTAAGAGGGAGATTAACCTCATCAACCATATGTTGGTGGTGAGGAGATGACTTGTTTGTGGTGAAAAATTTATAAGGATTTATTCACTTGTATGGTTTTAAGCTTGTTTTGTTTGTGATGATTTTTGGTTGGTATGCTTTATAGCTTTGATTTTATGTTTGTTTATTTGATTATATGCTTGTTTATGTGATTATGGAAGCATGATGATTATTGTATAAGTAGGATGTGATTTACATGATGAGAAAATTGTATGAAGGTTCCAAAGAACCTATGGAGGCTCACGACCTCAACATCACAAAAAGGGCAAAAATGTTCTAAATGATTTTTTTAAGTATGGATTGAGTGATTTAATGAGGAGAAATTGGTTTAAGGGTTTTTAAAAGGAATTATATGATTAAATATGATTTATGAAGCATAATTGGATTTTTTGGCCAACATGCCAAGTTTTGATGTTTTAGAATCAAAATTTTTGTTCTAAGTGTAGACTTAGATAATTAAGTAACAAGAAGTTATTTTAATGGATTTTAGAAGTAGAGAGAAAGTGGATTAAGTGTGAAATTAGAAATAATTACGTTATGAGAAATACAATTAAAACTTGAAATTTGCTAACGTATAGCTCACCTTTGGGGTTTTGAAGTACATTAGAAAATTTTGAGATGTAAGGTCTAATTAAATCAAAGAAATCAAATTTTTATAAAGAATCATAAAAAATATTATGTTAAGAATTTTTAGAAAGAAAATATTTTAAGCAAGTGAAAAATGCTAGAAACCTATTATGCAATTTAAAAATTACTATTTTCAAGCTACGCGATTGATTTTTACGCTACATGATTGAGAAAATGATTTAACATCGTTTTGTGATTAAGAAAATGTTTAACAACCTTTACACGATGTAGGAAACGTTTGAAAATATTTACACGATTGCGAAAATGTTAAAAAATAATTACGTGATTTGAAAACATAAGAAAAATGTTACGTGATTTCAAAAACGTGATAAAATGTTTACGCGATTGAAAATTACAACAATTTGCTGTCGGGCTGTCATGGTGGGCCCTGTTATATTGGAAAGTGATATCGCCAAGAATATGGTGTGTATATGTGAAATACAGTGAAATATGGTTGTATGTGTTTTGAATCATACATCATGCATAGAAAAGCATATCAGTTAAGGCAATGGGCCTAGGAGATGGAAATTACACCTTTGTGCGGGTGAGAATTACGTAGTTACGATCTTCAGTGATCTTGGGTCATCGGGGTGTGGAATGTCATATGTAGCCAGTTGGTAGTACCACTACGTTGTGGTATCCTTTGCAAACACACTGACGGTCTCAACGGAGTTACTACTCTTTTCGTTGGTTAAGATTGTCTTGTATTGGCTAAGTTGCGCACCATGATATGATATATTGGCACATGATTTGAGGCTAACGATATGCAGACATGTACTACCCTATCTTTCTCTCTGAAATTATGATTAGCTCTATGGAGTAGGAAATGGGTCATTGTACACATGCATAGTGGGTCAGCATATTGATATGATAATTATGCTTATTTGATATGTTATCTATGATGTGATAATATGACTGTATATGCTAATATTGTATTATATCATTTACTGTCATTTTCTATACTGCTTCATTGGTATTGATGTAGGGGATCTCACCTCTTCGTTATGTTATACTTGTCTTATTGTATATGTTTGATGAAGACCGAGGAGACAAGGAAGTGGATAACTCTTTTTATTACCAGTGACTGTTTTCTGAATTATCTTTATATGGCGGTAAGGCACCAGGTTTTAGGTTTTATTATAGTTCAATTCCATGGTGGGATTGACGTTGGAGGGTTAATTTAGATAGTGAACGATTTGTTTATACCGAGGATTTGACTCTGAATCTGAGTGGTACTAGAAATGGAACTCCTGTTATGACACAACATGTGTCTGTGCGTCTAGAGTTCTTTATGCCTATTCGTGAGCTCTGGAGTAGAAATACTTATACTTCACATGAGGATTCTATGATGTTGACTGCCAAAACGCCAACCCGGCATGTACTGATCCGCTAGGGTTCTTTGATGATAACACTGATGAGGAGGATCCTAACGAGATCCCAAATCCTTAGTCTGTAGGCCTTCTAGTAAAATAGTTTCTGTTTTGGTGTGTATTGAATATATTATCTTTTGGGGATGTATTTATGTAAATTATTTGTAAACAAAGTTGTAATATGTAAATTATGGCGAGTTAGTTTTTAGTTACATTTTATGTTTATGATTTTTATTTATTTTCAGTTTTTTTGCGAACGAAATTTTAAAATCAATATTTTACAAGATTAATTCTTTTACAACTTGGGTAAGTTATATTAGGATTAGTCTTAAATATGATACCCTATGGTGGATGTTGCATTAGTTAGTATCAGAGCTCTTGGTTAGAGTCTTTTGGGTTTTTGTGGTTAGGTCCATTTTGCTTAAGTTATGTGATTCTCTGTATTTGGTTTCCGAAAGGTTACATTTGACTTTTATTTGTGTTTTTGGTTACTGGTGAAGAAAGTTATGTCTCGTAACAGAGGAGCACGTGTGAACATAGGACGCAATGATGATCCAATGACAATGGTTGCAGTAGCAATTCAGCGTATGGCAAATGTGATTATGCAACAAAATCAACAAGCTACACAACAGCAAGAAACAAATGCTGATGTTCAGAATTTGTTAGAATTCCATCGAAATAATCCACCGCAGTTTCGGGGCGAGTTTGATCCGAAAAAGGCAAGTCTGTGGATACAAGAGCTGGAGAAGATTTTTGAAGGAATGGGGTGTGCAGAGGATCACAAGGTGACTTATGCCACTTTCATGTTGACAGGTGACAGTGAAAATTGGTGGAAGTAGAGTATTACAAGCACAGCAAAGGGCAATTACGTAGGAGGTATTTCGTGAAGTGTTTCTGGAAAAATATTTCTTGGATAGTGCAAGGCACGCTAAAGAGATGAAATTTCTCAGATTAAGACAAGGAGGAATGACAGTGAACGAGTATGCAGCAAAGTTCGAGAGTTTGTCTAAATTCTCACGGTATCTCCAGATCCATCCTGATAAGGTTTAGAAATGTCGCAAGTTTGAGGAAGGATTGAGGGTTGAATTGAAGAAGGGAGTATTTCTAATGCAAATGAACCAGTTTTCGGCATTGATGGATATGTGTTGAAGACTTGAAGAGTTGGAGCCATTGCGAGATACAAGGAATCGTAACTTTGGACCATCGAGGTTCCAAAGGGGAGGAAGCAGTAACAACAACCGATTTTAGCGAAAACCATATTCGAGACCATCGAGAAGTCAGCAACAACAACAGCAGTCACATGGAGGAGGTACCAATAACAATAGTTTTGGTCATAATGTGGCACCGCCAATGAGATGTTTAAAGTGTGGAAAGGGACATAGGACAAAAAACTATACGATTAGGGGAATCATTTGCTTTAGATGCGGAAAGCCTGGTCACTTTTCGAGGGATTGTAATCAAGCGAAGATGGAGCCTTTGGTAAGCAATGTTCATGTTGTCAAGTTTCAAACTGGAGGACGAATTTATACGATGAGTGGAGTCGAGGCCACTCAGTCCGATGATCTTATCAAGGGAGAAGGTGTCATATCAGGTAATCTTTTAACTGTACTATATGATTCGAGTGCAACTCATTCGTTTATTGCATATGACTGTGTGGATCAGTTGAAATTGCTTGTGTCTTCTTTGAAATTTCAATTGATTGTTTCTACCCTACTGCCAAGCCTGTTAGTACTTCTAAAGTTTTCCTAAATTGTTCTGTTACTATCAATAATCGAGTCATTTTTGTTGATTTAATTTATTTTTCTCTTACCGATATAGATATAATCTTAGGAATAGATTGGTTATCTTCTAACCATATTCTGTTAGATTGTTCCAAAAAGACCTTAGTATTTCCTGAGGATGAGGTTTCTAGATTTTTGACTGCTAATCAAGTTGAATCTTTATTGAAGAGTGGAGCACAAGGATACATGTTGTTATCTTCTTTAGAAGTCAAGAGTGAAAAGGATGTAGATGCTATTCCAGTTATAAATGAGTTTCTTGAAGTTTTTCTTGACAATGTAACTGGATTACCACCAGAAAGAGAGATAGAGTTTTCTATCGATCTTGTACCAGGAGCGGGTCCTATTTTGATTGCACCATACCAGATATCGCCATCAGAATTGCCAGAGTTAAAGAAGCAATTAGAGGAACTATTGGAAAAATAGTTTGTAAGACCTAGTGGTTCACCTTGGGGAGCTCCAGTGCTGCTAGTCAAAAAGAAGGATGGATCTTCGTGTTTGTGTGTGGACTACTGTCAGTTGAATAAGGTCACAATTAGGAACAAGTATCCTCTTCCAAGGATTGATGATTTAATGGACCAGTTGAAAGGAACGGCTATTTTCTCTAAGATAGATCTATGATCAGGTTATCATCAAATTCATGTCAAGGTAGAAGATATACCTAAGACAGCTTTTCGAATGCGTTACAGTCATTATGAGTATCTTGTAATGCCATTTAGGGTGACGAATGCTCTTGCGATATTCATGGATTACATGAATAGGATTTTTCATCCATATCTAGACAGATTTGTCATTGTTTTCATTGATGACATTCTGATCTATTCTCAAAATTAGGAAGAGCATGCTGAACATCTCAGTATAGTTCTTCATATTTTAAAGGAGAAGTTGTACGCAAAGTTGTCTAAATGTGAATTTTGGTTGGACGAAGTTCAGTTTTTGGGTCATGTGATTTCGAAAGATAGAATTGTAGTGGATCCAGCAAAGGTGGAGACGGTTCTTCAGTGGGAAAGGCCAACTAAAGTGACTGAGATCCGAAGTTTTGTTGGATTAGCCAGATATTATCGAAGATTTATTGAAGGTTTTTCTAAGATAGCCAGACCTCTTGCACAACTCACAAGGAAGAATCAAGCTTTTGTTTGGATAGATGAGTGCGAGGAAAGTTTCCAAGAGCTAAAGAAAAGGTTGACTACTGCACCGATGTTGAATATACCAGATCCGAATGAGTCTTTTGAAATATACTGTGATACTTCTTATCAAGGGTTAGGATGTGTTTTGATGCAAAATAGAAAAGTGGTAGCATATGCTTCAAGACAACTGAAGGTACATGAAAAGAATTATCTACCGCATGATTTGGAATTAGCTGCAGTTGTCTTTGCATTGAAAATTTGGAGACATTTTCTATATGGAGCTAGGTTCAACGTCTTTAGTGATCATAAAAGTCTGAAGTATTTATTTGATCAGAAGGAGTTGAACATGAGGCAAAGAAGATGGTTAGAATTCTTGAAGGATTATGATTTCCAACTTCAATATCATCCTGGAAAAGTGAATGTTGTGGGAGATGCTTTGAGTAGGAAGATGCTCAATGTTTCTGCTATGATGATCAAAGAGGAACAACTAATAGTGCAATTCAGAGATATGTGGTTGTCGGTAGAGTTAGCTCTTGGAAGGATGCATTTGAACAGGGTCACTATTCTGAATGATTTGCTTAAGGAAATTCGAGAAAAACAAGAAGATGATGAATTTTTGCAAGAAGAAATAGAGCAGTTGAAGCAAGGTCGAGTTGCAACGGTTAAGGAATGATTCTGTATACCTAATGATTCTGATCTTAAAAAGGCGATTCTCGATGAAGCTCATACTAGCAAGTTGAGTATACATCAAGGAATGACCAAAATGTATCACGATCTGAAGCAATTATTTTGGTGGCCTGGGATGAAGAGAGATGTTACTAAAAATGTGTCATCTTGTCTCGTGTGTCAAAAAGTGAAAGTTGAACATCAAAGACCAGCAGGTATGCTACAACCCTTAACTATTCCAAAATAAAAATAGGATAGTATAGTAATGGATTTTGTTACAAGTTTGCCAAAGACCAAAAAAGGGTATGATTTTATATGGGTCGTTGTTGATAGGCTTACGAAGTCTGCTCACTTCTTACCAATCAATATTAGGTATTCACTGGAAAAGTTGATCCAGGTGTACATTGGTGAAATCGTAAGACTTCATGGTGTACCCACTAGTATCATTTCTAATAGGGATCCAAGATTTACGTCTAGGTTTTGGCGAAGCCTACAGGAAACAATGGGGACTAAACTTTATTTGAGTTCTACCTATCATCCGCAGACTGATGGTCAAACAAAATGGATGATACAGTCACTAGAGGATCTATTAAGAGCTTGCGTGTTAGAACAAAAAGGGAATTGGGATGAATTTTTGCCTTTGGTAGAATTCATTTATAACAACAGTTTTCACTCAAGTACAGGGATGGCACCCTATGAAGCGCTTTACGGACGACGATGCCGAACACCTTTGTGTTGGTATCAAGATGGTGAAAGTATGACCATTGGACCTGAAATGGTACAACAAATAACTGAGAAGGTGAAGATGATCCAAGAGAAAATGAAGGCGACTCAGAGTAGACAGAAAAGCTATGTTGATAAAATAAGAAGACCTCTTGAATTTGAGGAAGGTGAGCATGTGTTTTTGTGAGTCACACACACGACTAGTGTCGGAAGGGTTATAAAATCTAGAAAACTCACTCCTAAATTCATTGGACCTTATCAAATTCTTCATCGGATAGGTCCAGTCGCATACCAAATAGCTTTACCACCTTCTCTTTACAACCTTCATAATGTTTTCCATGTATCCCAATTGAGACAGTATATTCCCGATCTAACTTATGTCATTTAGCACGATGAGGTACAATTGAAAGAGAATTTGACGTATGAGACACCTTTCATTAAGATTGAAGACAAGAGGATGAAACAACTTAGAGGGAAGGATATTTCTTTAGTAAAAGTGATCTGGAATGTAACAAAGGGAGATGTTACATGGGAGTGGGAAGATAAGATGAGAGAACAATATCCTTAATTATTTTGAGGTATGGTAAATTTCGAGGACAAAATTTTTTTTAGTAAGGGAGAGTTGTAACACCCCAAATTTTATTCTTTTTGCATAAATATGAGTTTTATAATTTTTATGATTTTTGAGAATTTTTGTGGATTTTTTTGAGATTGTAATTATTTAATATTATTTTGGGTTGTCTGTGGGCCCGAAGAGGGCCCAAAAAAATTAAAAAAATTAGGGCCAGAAATTTTTGTATTGTTAATGCAGGGTTAGGGGATCTTACTAAACCTAAAACTAGACACAATATCAAAATTTTCTTTTACTGATATTTTATGATTTATTAGATAATAACTACTGATTTGTGAGCAGTAGTTTCTATTCTTCGAGTAATAATTCTTATAGCCTTTAGCCATGTGATAGCCATGTGACACTAGTCTTTAGTAATGGTCAAAATTAATAGCTTGAAATGTTATTAGCCAATAGCATAAAGACAACAAAAATGGCTTATTTAATTAATTCTTAAACTAGATGAATTAACTAAGTTAACTTAAGTTTAAGTGGTAATTAAATGAAACAAAATTTTGGTTAGTTTTCCCAATGGTGTTCCACGGCCATGTAGAGCATTCTAGGACTTTCAAGAGCTTATGAATCATCAAGGGTGACCAAAGCATGACTACTTGATGACTTTAACCATGTGCTTGATTTCCATCTT
This sequence comes from Ormosia emarginata, assembly GCA_029884605.1. Lineage (NCBI taxonomy): Eukaryota > Viridiplantae > Streptophyta > Magnoliopsida > Fabales > Fabaceae > Ormosia > Ormosia emarginata. Next base: position 28,371,997 of record JAQQTP010000079.1, on the reverse strand, counting down.
GATTGATCAAGCATTAACTCCCTCACATGCATGCACTCCACGGCTAGGAACTTTAGTTGTAGGATATCCATTTCATTTCTATCATCTTTTATCACTTAAGTCATTCTCTTCATTTCCTTTCTTCTTCACTTAGTCAAAAACTCCATTTCTCTCCTTTCTTGAAGCATTCGGCCACCACCCAAAATACCATCATCCAAGCTTCTAAAATTTTATCCAATCTTATTTCCTAAGCCTACATATCATTCTAAGACTCTTTTATGTTGAAGACCTAAGCTAAATCATTCATCTTCTACCTTTACTACAAGCTAGGGTTCTTAAACTTTCAAGGTAAAATTCTTGTTCTTTGTTTCTAAGATTGATTCTTGAGTTTCTAAACCATGATTGTTCCATGGTTTCTCTTCTTTAAGCTTAGTTTATAACTTAATGTTGGTTTAAGCTTGTTAGGGTTTTCTTTGGAGGCTACACAAAATCTTTGAAGAAAAACAACTAAGAGGATTTTTGTCTTCCTTGAGGTAAGAGGGAGATTAACCTCATCAACCATATGTTGGTGGTGCGGAGATGACTTGTTTGTGGTGAAAAATTCATAAGGATTTATTCACTTGTATGGTTTTAAGCTTGTTTTGTTTGTGATGATTTTTGGTTGGTATGTTTTATAGCTTTGATTTTATGTTTGTTTATTTGATTATATGCTTGTTTATGTGATTATGGAAGCATGATGATTATTGTATAAGTAGGATGTGATTTACATAATGAGGAAATTGTATGAAGGTTCCAAAGAACCTATGGAGGCTCACGGCCTCAACATCACAAAGAGGGCAAAAATGTTCTAAATGATTTTCTTAAGTATGGATTGAGTGATTTAATGATGAGAAATTGGTTTAAGGGTTTTTAAAAGGAATTATATGATTAAATATGATTTATGAAGCATAATTGGAATTTTTGGCCAACATGCCAAGTTTTGATGTTTTAGAATCAAAATTTTTGTTCTAAGTGTAGACTTAGAGAATTAAGTAACAAGAAGTTATTTTAATGGATTTTAGAAGTAGAGAGAAAGTGGATTAAGTGTGAAATTAAAAATAATTACGTTATGAGAAATACAATTAAAACTTGAAATTTGCTAACGTATAGCTCACCTTTGAGTTTTTGAAGTGCGTTAGAAAATTTTGAGATGTAAGGTCTAATTAAATCAAAGAAATGAAACTTTTATAAAGAATCATCGAAAATATTACATTAAGAATTTTTAGAAAGAAAAAAGTTTAAAGGCCAAAATGTCTATATTATGTAAAGAATTTTATAAATAAGTTTAGAAAGCTAAGAAAATATTTTACGCAAGTGAAAAATGCTAGAAAACTATTACGCAATTTAAAAATTACTATTTTCAAGCTACGCAATTGATTTTTACGCTACGTGATTGAGAAAATGATTTAACATTGTTATGCGATTAAGAAAATGTTTAAAAACCTCTACACGATTTAGGAAACATTTGAAAATATTTACGCGATTGCGGAATGTTGGAAAATAATTACGTGATTTGAAAACTTAAGAAAAATGTTATACGTTTTCAAAAATGTGATAAAATGTTTACGTGATTAGAAATTACAGCAATTTGTTGTTAGGCTGTCGTGGTGGGGCCCGTTATGTTGGAAAGTGATATCGCCAAGAATATGGTGTGTATTTGTGAAATACGGTGAAATATGGTTGTATGTGTTTTGAATCATACATCATGCATAGAAAAACATGTCAGTTAAGGAAATAGGCTTAGGAGATGGAAATTACACCTTCGTGTGGATGAGAATTGCGTAGTTACGATCTTCAATGATCTTGGGGACGTCGAGGTGTGGAATGTCATATGTGGCCAGTTGGTAGCACCACTGTGTCGTGGTATCCTTTGCAAACACACCGACGGTCTCGATGGAGTTACTACTTTTTTCGTGATTGGTTGAGAGTGTCTTGTATTGACCATGTTGCGCACCTTGATATAATATTTTGGCACATGATTTGAGACTAACGATATTCAGATATGTACTCCCTATCTTTCTTTTCGAAATTGTGATTAGCTCCTTGGAGCAAGAAATGGGTCGTTGTACACATGCATAGTGGGTTAGCATATTGATATGATAGTTATGCTTATTTGATATGTTATCTATGATATGATAATATGACTGTATATGCTAATATTGTATATGTATAATTTATTGTCATTTTATATACTGCCTCATTGGTATTGATGTAAGAGATCTCACCTCTTCGTTATGTTATACTTGTCTTATTGTATATGTTTGATGAAGACTAAAGAGACAAGAAAGTGGATAACTCTTTTTACTACCAATGACGGTTTTTTGAATTATCTTGATATGGCGGCAAGGCGCCAGGTTTTAGGTTTTGTTACAGTTCAATTCCATGGTGGGATTGATGCTTGAAGGGTTAATTTAGATAGTGAACGGTTTGTTTATGCTGGGGATTTGACTCTAAATCTGAGTGGTACTAGAAATGGAACTCCTGTTATGACACAACACGTGTCTGTGCGTTTAGAGTTCTTTATGCCTATTCGTGAGTTCTGGAGTAGAAATACTTATACTCCACGTGAGGATTCTATGATGTCGACTGCCAGAATGCCAACCTGACATGTACTGTATCTGCTAGGATTCTTTGATGATAAAACTGAGGAGGAGGATCCTAGTGAGAGCCTAATTCCTTAGTCTGTAGGCCTTCTAGTTAAATAGTTTTTGTTTTGGTGTGTATTGAATATATTATCTTTTGGGAGTGTATTTATGTAAATTATTTGTAAACAAAGTTGTAATATGTAAATTATGGCGAGTTAGTTTTTAGTTACATTTTATGTTTATGATTTTTATTTATTTTCAGTTTTTTCGCAAACGAAATTTTAAAATCAGTATTTTACAAGATTAATTCTTTTACAAGTTGGGTCAATTATATTAGGATTAGTCTTAAATGTGATACCCTACAGTGGATGTTGCAATATCTGCTTAGGAAAGCTCGAGCCATATCCTGCCATGTTTGGATGGATCCGGATGGTAAGTAGTATAGTCACTCATTTGCAGAATCTTTCAAAGAGAATGGGAATGCCCTTAGCTTGACTTGATCCACTGGAATTCTTGCAAGCTTCATGCTAGGCACACCACATGATCTCTTTCAAGTGCTTGTTGGGGTCCTCTCCGGCTAATCCATTGAAAGATGGTAAAAGATGGATCAAGCCGGACTTAAACTCAAATGCCTCCTCATTTACTGGAATTTTTATGCATATAGAGGCTGTTGATCTACATTTGGAGCACCTAACATCATTAGATTAGATTCTATCATCACCACTTCTTCAGATGTCTCCTCATATATATCAGAATTTGATAGATCTATGCGGCGGGCAGCTTCGACGTCAGCAGGTGTGAATTATAAGGGAAACTGTAGGCTGACTTGTTCAAAGTAATGCCTTAAATTTCTCAATTATTCGTTCACTTTGTTACTGGACATGAACACCTGCAAAACAGTCGGAAAGAATAACTTAAAGTATTAAAAACAAAACAAAAAACAGAGTGAAAAATAGGAAACAAATTAATTGTGCAATTGGAAAATTAGTTCCCTGGCAACGGTACTAAAATTTGGTGTGGTGTGGATTGTGATTAAAATTTAGAATGAAAATTAGTTGCTAAGTTCCACCAAAAATATAAAAACCTTGCAATCAGTTGTAGTTAGCAAGGGTTGATCCACAGAGAACTAATTCAATTAACACTATAAATTGATTCCTAATTTTAAACTCTCAAAAACAGTAAACAATAAAAAATGGAGTTTTGTTTGTTAAACTAAAAATAGAAATTAATTCTAGAATAATAATAGTAAACACGATTTGATTTACTAATTAAAAGACAATGGTTAAGAGATGGAATCCACCACTAGATTTATATGATTATGCTAACTTACATTCCCTTTATACCAATATAACCAATTTATGCTTTTATGTGACTGTGAGATAAATCCCCTGTTTTCCTTATGTTCTGCTTAATTCAGCAATCGCTCAAATTAAATCCTAATCATTAGTTATTTGTAAAGCAACCGCTTTTACACCTACCTAATGACTATATTAAGATTTAGAAAACCAATCACACTAAAATCTAATCACACACCGGGATTAAATTACTTAGATCATATGTCTCACTAGTCCTACCACCGTAACCGTGCATAACAATCCTAGTTTTACCACTTTTGAAATTGGCAAAGAGTATAAAAACCTTTCTACTGAATTAAGTTCAGAAACATATGAATAAAAACTCAATTGAATTGATATAAAGAGATATACAAGGTTCACATAATCAAAACTAGGGTTCATCTTTCCTTAACTAAATAAGAAGATGAGCCACACATGGCAAATTCAAAATCAAGAGAAAAGCAACAGAAAAACATTGTCTAGAATGAAAGTTCAGAAGAAAACTAAAGATCAAACTAGTTTCCAAAGGTTGGGGAAGATTGATCTCCGATTGCTCGAACCCGAGACTCCAATCTTTGATCCAATCTCCTTCTCCCTTTTTCTTAGTCTTCTCTTTAGCCTCCTAGCAGTTCCCAAGCCAGAACTCTCTTTTTAGGACCTTAGGTAATCCTATTTTAACTTTGGATACCCAGTGCATCATTAGAATTTGTATCTGCTTTCCTGATGTGACGACACAGGCCATGTCGTTTGACACGGCCTACCCCGTGTCAGGGTTTGTCAACATAATTTTAGCAAAATTAGAAGTCAGAGAGGAACACGACCTATCCCGTGTCATGGGACACGGGCCGTATTATTTGTCAACGCTCAAAAATTGGATCTCCTTATGATGCCAGAGAAGGACATGGCCTACCCCGTGTCTAGGGACATGGGCTGTGTTATTTGTTATTGCCCAGAACTAAGAATATGTGATATGCCAGAGAAGAACACGACCTACCCCGTGTCTCCTTGAAGGCTCCATCATTCAACGATTTCCTACAAAGCACAAATGATCGCTTATAATCACATTTAAGCATAGTTTCACAATAAAGATCTGATTAAGCTTGAAATCTAGAAACTAGACAAATATTAACAATTAAGCACAAGTGGGGTCCAATTAAATCAGACTTAAAGCACTTAGAGTGTAGAAATAATCGACATATAAAACACCCTGAGCAGCACTCTATGCATCAAACTGTACCTCAGCAACTAGCCAGAAGTTGCACACTTCTCAGAAAATAAGTGGCTCAGACCAAAAATCCGTGGCACAAAAGAATTGTGTAGAAAAATCAAATTTGGCCATTCCATTATCCTTCCCAAATTGAGTCACACAGTCCAAGCAAGCAGTACAAGCTGAAAAAGAAAGAGAAGTCTTGGAATAATTTAGGAAGGTGGAAATTAATATCCCCTTCTAGATGCAATCAAGCAGATTTCAAAGTATGCCAAATTCCTCAAGGAGTTGTGTACTCACAAGAGAAGACTTAAGGGTACAGAGAAGATTAGTATGGGTAGAAATGTTTCTGCAATGATTCATCCAAGTCTGCCATAGAAATGCAAGGATCCTGGAACATTCACCATTCCTTGCATAATAGGTAGCCAACATTTCACTCATGCCATGTTGGATTTGGGAGCCTCCATTAATGTCATGCCCAAATCAGTCTTTGAATCCCTATAGATTGGAGAGTTAAAGCCTACTGGAATCATCATTCAGCTAGCAAATAGGAACACAACTCATCCCGTAGGAGTGCTTGAGGATGTTTTGGTAAGGGTAAATGAGTTAATCTTTCCAGCAGATTTTTATATTCTAAACATGGAAAATGAATTTGCATCTAGTCAGCCGCCATTAATTTTAGGTAGACCTTTCTTGAAAACTGCTAGGACTAAGATTGATGTGCATGATGGAACCCTTTCCATGGAATTTGGTGATAACATAGTTCAATTCAATATCTTTGATGCCATGAAACATCCATTAGAAGAACATCCTATTTTTATTTAGATGTCCTTGATATACTAGTTGATGATTTGCTAGCTGAATTTCATGGGATTGTGAGATTTCTAGATGGTGTTGCTGTTTTTGCTAAATCTGCATGTGATGTTTCTGATTCTGATCCTGATCAATTTGCTATTTCTGATAAATTTGTTGTTCCTGATTATGATAATTCTATTTCTGCATATTTTGTTGTTGATCAAGTTTTTGTTTCTGGCCCATTATTGCTTCCTGGATTTTTTGGTTCTGCTACACATGATGTTAATTCTGTTGTTCCTATTCCTGATAATTCTGTTGCTATTTCTGCTTCTAATTTTGTTAATTTTGTTTCTGATTCCGCTACTTCTGTATATATTGATCTTGCTCTTTCTGATTCTGCTTATGCTAGTTCCGATAAATCTGTTTTTGCTGATAAATTTGTTTCTGATTCTGATAAACCTGATTCAACTATTTCTGATTCTGCTTCTGTTTGTGATAAATTTATTGCTATTGTTGTCTCTAATTCTGCTTTCTCTGATAATTCTGATTGTTCTGACGTTGGTAATCCTGGTTATTCTAAAAATAATAAAGATGCATGTTATGAGATTCTTGTTGATATGAATGATCAATCTGCATGTTCTACTTTACCTTCCTCTATGAGACATGATCATGCTGTTTGGGAAGTTTCTGCCACCAGATTGATACCTTCAATCCAAAAACCACCTACCCTTGAGCTTAAGCCTTTGCCTGAGCATCTGAAGTGTGCATATTTGGGAGATGATGAGAAGCTTCCAGTGATTGTAGCCAAGAATCTCCTTGCTGAACAGGAGGCGAGATTGCTGCAAGTTTTAAGAGAAAATAAGGCCATCAGATGGACACTAACGGATATTGCTGGCATTAGCCCTTCCACTTGCATGCACAAAATTTTACTTGAGGATAGAGCTAAATCAGTGAGCCAACCCCAGAGGAGACTAAACCCTCTGATTCTGGATGTGGTAAAGAAAGAAGTCACTAAGCTACTATAAGCTGGTATTATTTACCCCATATATGACAACACTTGGGTGAGTCTTGTGCAGGTTGTCCCCAAGAAGTCTAGAGTGATGGTTGTGGCCAACCAGAAGAATAAGTTGATCCCTACCAGAGTGCAGAACAGTTGGCGAGTTTGCATTGATTATAGGAGGCTCAACCAGGCCACTCGAAAAGATCACTACCCCTTGCCTTTCATTGATCAGATGCTGGATTGATTGGATAGGAAATCCCATTATTACTTCCTAGATGGATACACTGGTTACTTTCAGATTCACATTGCTCTTGAGGATCAAGAAAAGACCATATTCACTTGCCCCTTCGGCACCTTTGCTTACAGGCGGATGCCTTTCGGCCTCTGCAACGCCCTTGGTACCTTCCAGCAGTGCATGGTAAGTATTTTCTCTGACTTTCTAAAGGAGTGCATGGAGGTGTTTATGGATGACTTCACTGTATATGGTTCTTCTTTTGATTCTTGTTTAGATAGTTTTATCTAGAGTACAACATCGATGCATTGAAACTAACCTTGTCCTGAATTTTGAAAAATGTCATTTCATGGTAGAACAGGGTATAGTTTTGGGTCACAGTGTGTCTAGCAAGCGTATTGCTGTTGATCTTGCAAAAATAGATATGATTACCTGTTTATCTTACCCTACTTGCGTGCGGGAAGTTTGTTCTTTTCTTGGACATGCGAGTTTTCTACAGGCACTTTATTAAAGATTTCATTCAAATAGCCCTTCCACTATCTAACCTGTTGTAGAAAGATGTGGAGTTTGTGTTTGACCAGAAGTGCATAAAGGCCTTTGATCATTTGAAGCGACCATTGACCAATACCCCTGTCATTTAGCCACCTGATTGGACACTCTCATTTGAGCTAATGTGTGATGCCTCTAATTATGTTGTGGGAGCTGTTTTGGCATAGAGAGAGGGTAGAGCCTCCCATGTGATCTACTATGCTTCACAAACTTTGGATGTTGCTCAAGCAAATTACACAACCATAGAAAAAGAGCTTTTAGCTATTGTGTTTGCATTAGACAAGTTTCGATCTTATTTGCTTGGTTCTAAGGTTATTGTAATTTCTGATCATGCAGCTTTGAAATTTCTTCTAAAGAAACCTGATGCTAATCCACGATTGATTAGGTGGATGCTGCTACTCCAGGAATTTAATGTGAAGATTCGAGATAAGAGTGAAGCAGAGAACCTAGTGGCTGATCACTTGAGCAAAATTGAGAGAGCCTCGGATCCCCTTCCCATTGATGATTCCTTTCCTGATGAGCAACTTTTACATCTGCAAGGTAAAGTCGCTTCTCCTTGGTTTGTGAATATGGTTAATTTCCTAGTTGCTGGTGTTTTCCCTGTATGTTTTACTAGGGCTTAGATTGATAAGTTGAATAGTGAGTCTAAGTATTATGTATGGGATGATCCTTATCTTTGGAGATTTTGTAGTGACCAGTTAATTAAGAGATGCATCCTTGATTATGAGTTTGATTCTATTCTTAGCTTTTGTCTTGCATTTGCATATGGTGGCCATTTTGGACCTACTCGTACAACTAGGAAAATTTTGGACTCTGGTTTATATTGGCCTACCTTATTCCATGATGCATATTTGTTTTGTAAGTCTTATGAACAGTGCCAGAGAACAAATAATATTTCTCTCAGGAATGAAATGCCCTAACAGCCTTTACTATTTTGTGATATTTTTGATGTCTGGGGTATTGATTTTATAAGACCCTTTCCTATTTCTTTTAGCTTTGTTTACATTTTGCTAGCTGTTGATTATGTATCCAAGTGGGTGGAGGCGAAATCCATTCGAACTGATGATTCCAAAGTTGTTATGGATTTTGTTAGATCACAGATTTTTTGTATATTTGGAGTCTCGAGGGCCATCATTAGTGATCAGTGTGCTTGAATATATGAAGATTGCTTTTGATGATAATAAACATGAAGACAAAATGAATATCAACTCCAAGGCTCTTAAGAATAGTTATTAGGACTTAGAATCTTTATATATGGAGCTCACTTGGTATCTCACTATTTTTGCAAGAAAATAGAAAAACCATTTTAATGTTTTAACAAATAAATCTGGAAGTTTAAAACTATTTTTTAAACTTGGTTATTCGAATAGAGATCATCTTATTCGAATAAAGCAAGACAAAATTTCTTTATTACAACAGTTTTATTCGAATAACACTGAGTTATTCGAATAAAGGTTTTAAATCCTTCCCGCGTGCCTCTTGTTTTCAAAAGCATTATTTGAATAGCACATTGGCTATTCGAATAACACATGGTTATTCGAATAGATCGATTTTCATAGAATTTAGATTTTAACAACATTATTCGAATAACACTCATGTTATTCGAATAAACCCTTTTTGAACTAGTTTTCATAAGAACGTGTTATTCGAATAACACGAAGGTTATTCAAATAACCCTTATTTCTGAATTGGAAATAAAATCTTGTATACGTTTTCACAATGAACAATTAATACATCCAATGACTATTTTGATTGAATTTCTCTATAAATAAAGGCCTTGTTTCATTTCTAAAATTGCCTAACACTCTCTACTTGCACTAACTCATGAATTTATTTTCTATGCTCTTTTTCGATCAAAACTTTGTGATATTCTGTGAGAGCTCCTTTAGCACTTCAATTTGTATTATTCACTCTTAAAGAGAGTTTCCGTTCATCTACTTTTTCTGCTCTATTGTAAAGGGGGTGAAGTATCCCTCTAAAGTTCGTAAGTGTGAGGTATCCCTGAAGTTTAAGGCTTTAGCATAAGGGTAGAGTTTCTTTGTGTGTGAAAAGTACTCTTGTTTGTAAAGGTTGCAAGCACCCGTTTAAGCTTGTATTGATAGTGAAAAATCTCGGATAGTTTTTCGAGGACTGGACATAGGCCACAAGTGGTTGGTGGTCGAACCAAGATAAATATCGTGTCTGCTTTTCTAATCCTTATTATTTTATTTATCTGCATTTAATGTATTATTTCCTGCAATTTATTTATTGGTTGTTCTTAGTGTTCTTCTTCTCTTCTTTTAACTCAAGCTTTTTAATATTTTATTTCAGCATATTTAATTTGTTTACGCTTTTGCAAAAAATTTTTAATACTTAATTCACCTCACTCTTGAGTACTGGAAGCCACTTGGTAACAATCAGGGTTTGTATTTCTGCAATCGGACTATGGAGGCTTTGATGAAAAAGTATGGTGTCATGCACTGAGTTTCTACACCTTACCACCCCAGACTAATGGGCAAGCCGAGATTTCCAACAGCAAGATCAAGCAGATACTCCAGAAGATAGTTCAACCTAATGGAAAGGACTGGCACAAGAGGCTTGAGGATACTTTATGGGCTTATCGGACTGCTTATAAGACACTGATCGAGACGTCTTCATATCGGATTGTTTTTGGCAAAGCATGCCACCTGCCGGTGGAAATTAAGCATCGCGCATTCTGGCTGATGAAAAGGTGCAACTTGGACTTAGATCAAGCAAGCATGGAAAGGAAGCTACAGTTATAGCAATTGGAGGAGATCTACTTGGAGGCTTATGAAAGTTCCAAACTTTATAAAGAGAAGACCAAAGCCTTCCATGATAAGATGATTATGAGGAAAACATTTGAGATTGGCCAAAAAGTTCTCCTCTACAACTCCCGCCTCAAGCTCATGCCCGGGAAGCTCCGTTCTAGATGGCTAGGTCCATTTGTTGTTACTAAGATTTTTCCTTATGGTACTATACAGATTACAAGCGAGGCCATTACAAAAGCTTTCACAGTCAATGGCCACCGCCTCAAGCCATTTTATGAGGGAGCTCAAGCTCAAGCGGACGATGTGGAGGCGGTCACCTTGCAAGAAGCCGTCTACCCCACTTGATCAGGCTGTTTCTTTTCCCTTTCTCTTTTTTTGTTTGTCTCATATTTGTTGATGTTATTGCTAGTTTGCTACTAATTTGTGAGCTTTACATTGAGGGCAATGCAAAATTTAAGTGAAGGGGAGAGAGATTTTAGCATGTTGTCTGTTATTTTTCTATTTTCTTTTCTATTTTGCTATATTTTTATTGTTTTTGCTGGATAATTTGCTGCTGTTAAATTCTATTTTCTATTCATAAAAAAATGATGTGTTGAGATGTGTGAAGTTTATGAATTTGAAGCAATTGAAATTCAAGGTTCATTACATGATTGAATAAATTTTCTTCCTTCTTGAAACTGATATGCTTGGTGGTGGATGTTTGAATTGGTGAATTTAGTTTGACAAATGCATACCTTGTGAGATTTTGAGCCTATTGATGGATGCATTTAGCATTTATGCCATTCTTTTCTTTCTTGTGTGATTTTCACTCATGTTAATTGATCATTCTAGAACTTGCTTTAATTCTTTTTGAGGCTATATTTCACTAGCATGCATGAACATGATTGAGGCCTTCTTTCTTGATTAGCTACTTTGGTCAAATAGCCAACCTTGCATTATTTCCCTTTGATTAACCCCTTGAGCCTATTTTCCTATTCTTTGTCTTAGCTCATTATGTCTTTGTGAAAAATCATGTTTTCACCTTACCTTAGGGAATGCGAGAGCATTGGTTCATTTTCATTTGATGAGCTCTTTTGTTTGTGGGCAATTAATAGTTCAAGTGTGGGGGTTGTGCAAATTGATGTGTAATATGCAAAGTGATTGAAAAAAAATTAAAAATTAAAAATTAAAAAAACAAAAAAAAGTTGAAGAGAAAAAGAATAAATGCAATAAAGGTTGTGAAAGGAAAGGAATATGTAAGAGAATATGCATAATATGGAATTGGGGGTAAAAATTTCATGCTTGTCACTTATCATTTGAGTTCTTTCTCATTGCTCTTTTATTCTCTTGGGTGCTTAACTTGTCATATCCATATTGTTTCCTTCCTTTATCTTGGCCCCATTACAACCTTGAATAAAGTCCTCTTGATTTTTGTATGCACATGCTTGGTAGTGGAGAAGTAGAAGATAAACAAGCTTATGGTATTGCAATTTTCATGGGTTGAATTGAGTGAAATACTTATCTTGAAAACATTTGAGGGATTGAGAGTGTATCTTGTGATGACCGCACCGGTGCTGATTTTACCAGATCCAAGCGAGTCTTTTGAAGTGTTTTACAATGCTTCTTACCAGGGATTAGGATGTGTGTTGATGCAAAATAGAAATATGGTAGTTTATGCTTTGAGACAACTGAAGGTACATGAGAGGAACTACCTGACGCACGATTTGGAACTAGCCACAGTGGATTTTGCATTGAAGATATGGAGACATTTTCTTTATGGGGCCATGTTCAACATCTTCAGTGATCACAAAAGTTTGAAATACTTAATCGATCAGAAAGAGTTGAACATGAGGCAGAGATGGTGGCAAGAATTTTTGAAGGATTACGATTTTCAACTTCAATACCATCTAGGAAAAGCAAACGTCACAGCGGATGCCTTAAGTAGAAAAGTGATCAGTGTCTCTACAATGATGATAAAGGAGGAGGAATTGATCAAGCAGTTTAGAGATATGTGGCTGTCTATGGAATTGACACCAGGAAGGATTTGTATGAATAAGGTTACTGTTTTGAATGACTTGTTGGAAGAAATCCAAGAAAAATAGGCAGATGATCAGTTTTTGCAAAACAAGAAAGAACTCTTGAAGCAAGGTAATAAGGCAACAGTTGAGGAAGGATCTGATGGGGTCTTAAGATTCAAGGGAAGGATTTGTATACCTGATGATCCCGATCTTAAGCAAGCGATTCTTAATGAAGCTCATACTAGTAGATTGAGTATGCATCCGGGAATGACCAAGATGTATCAAGATCTAAAACGGATGTTTTGGTGGCCAAGAATGAAGAGAGATATTGCAAAACGTGTGGTGTCTTGCCTTGTTTGTCAAAAGGCAAAAGTTGAACATCAAAGACCCGTTGGTATGTTACAACCCTTGACTATTCCAGAAAGGAAATGAGATAGTATCGCAATGGATTTTGTTACCGGATTGCCAAAGACTAGGAAAGGTCATGATTCTATATAGGTCATAGTTGATAAGTTTACGAAGTTAGCGCACTTCTTGCCAATCAATATCAAGTATTCATTGGAACGATTGACCCAGGTGTACAATAGTAAAATTGTTAGACTTCACGGTGTACCCTCTAGTATCATTTTCGATAGAGATCCAAGGTTTACATCGAGTTTTTAGAAAAGTTTACAAGAAATGATGGGAACTAAACTTTGTCAGAGTTCTACTTACCATCCACAATCTGATGGTCAAACTGAGAGGACTATCTTGTCATTAGAGGATCTACTAAGAGCTTACGTGTTAGAACAACAAGGGAGTTAGGGTGAATTCTTGTCTCTGATAGAGTTCACCTACAACAATAGTTTTCACTTGAGTATAGGGATGGCACCCTATGAAGCACTGCATAGACGACAATGTTGAACACCTTTGTGTTAGTATTAGGATGATGAGTATAGGACCTGATCTTATGCAACAAACAACAGAAAAAGTAAAGATGATTTAGGAGAAAATGAGGATGACTCAGAGTCGGCAAAAAAGCTATGCAGACAAGCGAATGAGACCTCTTGAATTTGAGGAAGGTGAGCATGTGTTCTTATGAGTGACACTTACGACTAGTGTCAGAAGGGTTATCAAATCCAGAAAACTCACTCCTAAATTTATTGGACCTTATCTAATTCTTTGTTGGATAGGTCCAATAGCTTACTAAATAGCATTACCACCTTTTCTTTCTAATCTTCATAATGTATTTCATGTGTCTCAGATGAGAAAATATATTCCCGATCCAACCATTGTTAGTCAGCCCGATGAGGTACAATTGAAAGAAAATTTGACTTATGAGACGTTTCCTATTAAGATTGAGGACAGGAGAGTGAAACAACTTCGAGGGAAGGAAATTGTATTGGTGAAGGTAACCTAGAATGAAGTGACGGGAGATGCTACTTGGGAATTGGAAGATAAAATGAAGGAACAGTATCCACAACTTTTCTAGGCACAATAAATTTTGAAGATGAAATTTTTTTTAGTAAGGGAGAGTTGTAACATCCCAAAATTTTACTATTTTATAGTAATGCCTGAATTGTACAATTTTATGATTTTTGTATGCTGTAAATTTATTTTGACTATTCTGTGACTATTTTTGATCTTTTTGTGTGATTTACTCTGAGTCATGAAAATAATAATTTTTGGGCTAGGGAAAATCTTTGACTGATTATTCGGAGTTGGGGGATCTTACTAAACCCAATTCCAAGTGATACATATATTAATCTTTTAATTTTTAGAATTTATCTGTGAAATAAAAATATTTTATATTTTAATATTATCTTATTATCTGTTGCACAATACCTACTGACTTATGAGCAGTAGCTTCTGCCTAGTGGATAATAGACCCGGAAAAGTCTTTGAGACTTATAGCTTGGTGAACCAATAGGAATTGGTCAACGTTGGTGGCTTGAATTTCTAAACTAATAGGATGTAGTCAATGTTGACGGTTGGACTAATTAGTTTGGAAACTAAATAACTTAACTAAGTTAGCCTAAAAGCCTGAGTAGGAACTAAATGGAATAAACCTAGTTTGCTACTCTTTAGAACCTTAGTTACAAGAAGGTTCTAGCATATTCAAGAATGGATGAGTCACTCCTAAGTAACTAGATGGTTAGGAATGTAACTAAGTGATCTAACTAGATTAATCTAAGTCTAAATAGGAAACTAAAATGAATCAAAACTTGGTTTGCTCCTCCATTGAGCTACACGGCCAAGACACTCCAAGGAAGGTTCAAGACTTGAATTTTTCAAGCTTATCACTTGTAATAATTATCCTTGCCTCCAAAAATATCTATGTAGTAAAATATCAAAACAACAAGCTTACCATTCTCTCCTTGCACCCACACGGCCAAAGCTAGAGGAAATAGGATATTTTCACTTCATCTTCATCCTACCAAAGGCTAAACAATCTATTCTCTCCATTCTCTCTCTTCCAAGAACACAAAAACTCCATTCTTCCCTTTGAGAAGCATTCGACCTCCATACCAAAACCTTACCTCCAATCTTCTATAATTTCATCCAACATCACTTTCTAAACCTAAACACCATTCTAAACATCTTTCATGTTATAAGTTTCTTCAAATTCATCCATCTAGTGCTTGAAAATCAAAGCTTGAAATTTCTACTCTACAAGGTAAAATCCTTGTTTCTTGTTTCTAAGTTGATTCTTGAGTTTCTAAGCCATGATTAATCTATGGTTTATATTTTCAAAGCTTAGTTTATGACTTTATAAATTGTTTAAGCTTGTTAGGATTTGCTTTGGAAGGTCACAAAATTTCTAGGAAGGAACCAAGAAGGATTTTTGTCATCCTTAAGGTAAGATGGGGATTTAATCTCATCAACCATGTGTTGGTGGTGAGAAAATGGAATTGTTTGTGGTGAAGAGTCCATGAGGATTCATTCACATGATTGTTTAAATCTTTTCTTATTTGTGATGATTTTTGTTGTGCATGTTTTATAGCTTTGATTATATGCTTGAATATGTGTTAGTGAAGGCATGATAATTATTATATGTAGTAGGATGTGAACAATATGATGAGGAATTGCATGAGGGTTCCAAAGAACCCAAAGGGGAGCGCACGGCCTCAACACCACCAAGGGTACAAGATGTTCAAAAATATTTTCCTAATCATGGATTAATTAATTTAATGATGAGAAATGGGATTAAGGACTTTTACAAGAAATTAGATGATGGAAAATAATTAAATATGATTTATAATTCCTATAATGATTTTCGGCCAACATGCCTACTCATGGTGTTTTTGATCCAAAATCATTTCCTAAGTTTGGACTTGTATAATTAATTTAATGAAAACTTAATTCAATAAACTTTTGAGAAAAAAAGAAAGTAAATTTATTTTAGTACTTGATTAGTGAAATTAAGTAAACATAAGAAATCAAATAAATACTTGAAAAGTACTAACGTATAGCTCACCCGTTGGGTTTTTAGACGCGTTAGCAAGTTTCAAGCTGTAATGTACGGTAAAATCCAAGACGAGTAATTTTTGAAGGAAATAGTAGAAAATACTACTTAGAGAATTTTTAACAAGGAAATATTGTAAATGAGGTTAAAATAGTTATAAAATAAGGAAAGTTTCAAAAATTCAATTTAGAAAGCAAAGAAATATTTTACGCAATCGAAAAATACTAGAAAAACCTTACGCGTATTTAAAATAATGATTTTCAAGCTACGCTATTGCAAAAATGATTTAAAAATGCTACGCGATTGAGAAAATGTTTGAAAATATTTCCGCAATTGCAAAAACGTTGAAAAATATTTACGCGATTTGAAAATGTTGGAAAAATGTTATACAATTATGAAAATGCGATAAAATATTTACGCGATTAGAAATAACAACACTTTGCTATTGGGTTAATGTGGTGGACCCGGTTACGTTGGAAAATAGTACTTCCAAGTGATAGCGTGTGGTTATAAAATATAGCAATAATATTGTTATATGTGTATTTTAAATCATGCACCATGCATGGAAAAACATGTTAGTTTAGTTAGTTTCCGACAAGTGGCCGAGGAGATGAATTACACCTTAGTGCGGGTGCGATAAGCGTAATGTTGTTAATTAATTGAACTTGGAGAAGTTAGTGTGCGAAGAATTCCATATATGGACAGTTGGTAGCTCCTCTGGGCCATGGTACCGAGCAACACACTAGCGATCTCGACAAAGCACTATTCTTAATCATGATCTGGCGTAGACTGTCTCGTACAATGCCTGTTTCGCACTATGGATAGACTGTGCAGCACTTGGCTTGAGGCAACCGGGTTATGGGCAGATCTTCTAGATCATTCTCTCTGAAAATTTTGGTTAGCTCCATGGAGTAGGAATGAGTTTCTGTACATATGTATAGTCGGTCTACATAATGAGGCGATAAATATATTGATATGTGATATTATGTATGATGTGATAATATGATTTGATGTATGCATGTTATATCTCTATGTACTGTCGTTTTCTATACTGCCATGCTGGTAATGATGTACATTGTCTCACCTCTTTGTTATATTGTGCTATTTTATTTTATGATTGGTAAAGATGGAGAAGAAGAGCAAGAGGCATGAATACCCCCTCTTGGTTATTATTGACTTAATTGTGATGGCGTTGCCAGATTTCCTGGGATTCGTGAGGTTGGAATTCCGAGGAGGCTCTGAAGCCTGGTGTCTTCAAGTGGATTGAGAGACTATTGTGTATGTGAAATGATTGACTGTGTCCCTGAGTAGGGATTATGATGGAGTCCTTATGTTTTCTACTACCGTTTATGTACACTTAGAATTACCTTTATCTATCAGATATTATTAGGGTGGTCATTTCCATGCCCCTAGTGAGCTTAGTAGTGTGTCAACTGCACGGGCTCCTATCTGTGGGACTACACATGATCCTGGTTTCCTACCTTCTGAGGAGCCAGAGGAGGATCCATCTGAGGATCAGAACTTCTAATGTTAGACTTGGGTGAGTCTATAGTTTATTTTAAGTCAAATAGTATATGGCTTTGTCAAATAGTTAGTATTTATATGTAGTTTGAAGAACAAAAATTATATGTATAATTATGGTGTGCTTTATTTAGTTATTGTCTTTTATGTTCTATCTTATTTATTTAATTATGTTATCTGTAAAAACTAAAAATTTACAACTCGTATGATTATTATTTAATAAATGATTTATAACTTAGGTAAGGTTTTATTATAATTGTCGTAATTGTAATGCCCTACAGAGGGTGTTATATCTATCACTCTTGATTCATGTTTTTCAATTTGAAGTTACCTTGTTTGTTGGTTTGAGATGTGAAGAAATTTTACCTCATGAATGTTTTGATCTCTTGAAACTTTGGTTGCTCTTCTTGCTTGTACGCTTTTACATTCTTGAATGTCATTGGAATTTGGTTCTTTTTGAATGATCCCTTGTACCCTTGTTTTGGTTTTTTGTGTTTTGCCCAAGAGTGCAAAATGCTAAATGTGAGAGAATTTGATAATCACATATTTTATACATTAATAAACCCTCATGTTTAGTCATTTACATTTTTCATATTCTTAATTGATTGAGCTTGATCATGCTTTGTGAGTTTGGGCTCAAATTAGGCCTAATTGATTTTTTTCAGCATTATTGGGCTTTGACATTGCTTCTTTATTTTGGCCATAACTTGAGTTCTAGATATCTGATAATCATGAATTTTACCTTGTAGGAAAGCTAAGAGGAAGTTCTACAACTTTGATGAAGAGCTCGGAGTCTTAATTAGATGTCTAGTGGGCCTAATTGGGACTGGAAGTCATAATACAAGTTCAGAGACCCTTTGATGTTGTTTTGGTCATAACTTGAGTTGTGGACCTCCAAATGGCATGGGGTTTGGGCCCAAATGTTCATAACTGACCCAACTTTGTAATTAATGGGTTTTTAATTATGTAAATCCAAAATAGAGGGTAGTTTAGGGGGTTAGAAGTCAGAAATCGAGGCACCTCTCATTTAACACTTTTCTTCCTTCTCTCTAGAACTCTCTTTCTCTTCCTTCTCTCCAATTTTCATTTTTCTCTTCGCTTTTTATTTTTTTGAGTTCTCCCCTTCTCATAGAGGGGTAGAGCTTTTAGATCAATCCAAGATATTGAACATGCTTGGTTATTAATCTTGAGATTTTGTTTTTAATGTTTAAGCTCATATATTAATCAAGTTTCTCTTCTTCTTCTTCTCTTTGTTAATGTTGGTTGCTTAATTGGAATTTTCATATGTTATTTGCTTAATTACCATGTGCAAAGAGATGAACCCAGAGATTAAACAAGACATTGAAGGTGTTTGAAGAAATGTTTAACTTGGTTGGATCTTGGTTTTCAAGTTGATTTCGGATTTGGATGAATGCTTACTTTGTCTAACCTTAATTAATTAAAATCTAGAAGCATTTCTAGTAGAAGATCTGTGATCATTGAGAGGCATCTTGAAGTGATCTAAGACCAAGGACTTGATTGATATTTGAATGGACCTTTAGTAATCAAGGATGAATTAAAATCAAGTTTGGACAATTTTCTTGGATTGGTTGTTTTAGTAATTTTGTTTTAACTCAATTTTGTTTTTGTTCTGTGTTTTTAATCTTGCCAAACCCCCCTCCCATTTTCACTTGATTTGATCAAATTGCATTTAAAAATCCTTGAGAGATGATCCGGTGTTGTTTCCTATACTACAAGCCATAAGCATAACTCAGTTACAATTTTGGTGAGTTCGGCGCTCATCATATATGTGATGATGTGATTTTGATAGTATGCATGAAATTGTTATGGTAGGAATTGATGACTGAAATGTTTTGCATGTGTTGAACTATGTGAGAAATTACAAAGTTTTAGTTCCAAAGACCATATAAGGCTCACGACCTTTTTGCCAAAGTAGGGTATCCAAGGTGACACTATTTTTATTAATTGAGAACTTAGATGATTAGGTAAAAATAATATAAGTTAAAGATTTTCAAGATTAAAAAGGAAAATGAACAAGATTATATAATTTGAAAGAAATGGATTTTTGACCATGGTGTGGAAGATGAGTTTGAAAGTAATTTGAAACCTAGAGGATTTTATTTAAGATGATTTTTAGTAAAGTAAATGGAAAATATTTTATTAAATTAAAATAATGCAAATTTTGGGAAAAACGTTAGAAAATATTACCTAGAGGAGTTTTATCAAGGAAATATTGGAATTAAGGTTAAATTTTATATTAAACTTGGAAAGTCTTAAAATTAAGTTTAGAATGTTAATAAATGTTTTACATGATTGAAAAATATTGATAAAACCTTACGCGATTCAAAAACATTGATTTTTGAGCTACGTGATTGAGAAAACGTTGGAAAAATTTTTATGTGATTCGAAAACGTTACAAAAGTGTTATGCAATTGTGAAAATGCGATAAAAGTGCTTCGCAATTGAGAAAAACAATAGTTTGCTGTCAGGCTAATGTACTGGACCTGAAGATGTCAATATATGGTTTTGGCCAATGATGACTTGTTTTTGTGAAAAACCATGTTTTCGATATTTATCTATGTATTGAATAATTAATCATGCATAGAAAGTAGTTTAGACTATGTTTGTTAAGGCTGTATGCCTAGGAGATTGAATTACACATTAGTGCGTGTGAGAATTGTGGTAGTGAAGGTCAATTGTTGATCTTGGGGATGTCAGGGTGCGAGTATTCCACAAGTGGCCAGTTGGTAGCTCCTTTGGGGCGTGGTGTCTAAGCAATGCACCGACGATCTCAACTATTCACTATTCTTATTCTTAATTTGGTGAAGAGTGTCTTGTACAAGCCATATTGCATACGCTGAATTTGTTTTAGCACTTGATTTGAGGCTGATGATATGCAGACATGTACTCCCTGATCATTCTCTCTGAAATTGTGTTTTAGCTCCATGGAGTAGATAATTGGTCCATTATGCATATCTATGGTCAGTATACATATTATTGTGGCATGGTCAGTATACATATTGTTCATATGCACAGTCAATATACATATTATTGTGATATATATTCGTTGAAATTATCTATTAATTGATATCATGATTATACATGTTGTTTCTATGTTGTTTTTGTATTAAATAACATTATTGTATTTATCGTTTCTTTACTACCATACTGGTATACGATGTTCGAGATCTCACCTCTTTATCGTATTGTTCTGTTGGTTCTGTTTTATATTTATGTTCTATGAAGACCGTGATAGCAGCGAGGCAAAATCTTCTTTGTTCGATACTGCTACGTAGCTGGAGCTTTTATGTGATAGTAAATCCAAGGAGGATCCGGAGGAAGATCCTATAGAGGATCTTTTCCTCTAGACGTTTTGGCTTGAGCCAATTTAGGCTTGGTTATGGTAGTTGTATATATGTTTTTGAGTAAGTTTTATGCTTTCTATGTGGTTGGTAAATTATATTATGTATATAATATAGAATGTATTTTTCCTTTGAAGGATGTTTTGGAGTTGTGTATTAAATATATTCATTCGTGGCTCATATTTTATCTATATGCATAATGGTTATATTTGGAAATGTGTCATTGTTAAGTAGCAACCCTAAACTTAGTGACTATGGTATAATGACGATTATACTATAGTTATTAAATTTGGATGTTACAATTACTGACCTCTAAGTGAAGGTCCTGACCATTTATCCACATGTTGCAGTAGAACATTTTTGTAAGATCAAGATAACTGACTTATGAGTGCAGAGCTTGAGCACTCCATGGTAATTCAGAGTATCCAGGAATTCGAAGCCACCATCCTTTTCGAAGAAGGGTAGATCGATATACTTGGGTTGCACAAGTTTTCTTCCTCAGAAATGAGTCCAGAAGCGACCCAAATCTTCATTGTTGGAAGAAAGTCTCTATAAATCCAACAGGTTGTTGACTGGAGCTATTTTAGTGCGAGCACGTTTTAGTTGGAATAAGGAAGAGGCCATGGTGGTTGGTGATGGTTGTAACTCCCCAAATTTTATTTATTTTATGATAAATATTCATTTTCTAATATTTGTGATTTTTGAAAAAAAAATTGGATTTTTTGAGAACGTGAAATATTTTAATATTATTCCTCATTTTGCGTGCAAACTGAGCGGAGCCGGGAAAATGAGATATTTTTCCCGAGAACCTTGATTTGTGAAAACACCAACGGTGGATCTTACTAAACCCGAGGTCAGACACAGTTTACGAGATTTTACATTTTTCAAGAAATTTTAATGGATAAAATAATAAATCGTTGTGTAAATTTTATCTATCAGATAAATTAATACTGACTTCTGTCAACTGTAACAATTATCCATTGGATAATAACATGTATTAAAAACCCTATCACATTATTCTAATGCAATCTACTTTATATCTAATCAACTCACTTTAATTCAAATTTAATGTATTTTAATCAAAGCTTCTTTGAGAAGCTTTGACCACCAAATGACCCATGTATCCTTGGCTTGTTGGGGAAGCCAATTTCCCCCTCCTTCTCTCTCTCAATGCCGCAGCAATGCTTGCCTTGGGGAGGCAAAATTTGCCTCCACACTTAACCAAATAATCACCAAAAACATCATTTCTCCTACAACACTTTCTCTATCTAGTTATTCTTCTTCATATTTTCTCCACCTTCTCTCTTCTTCCACTTCCTTGGCTACGAAAATTGCAGCCCCATTACCAACCATTTTCTTTGATTTTTCTCTTCACTAAGACCATTTCCATACTCATCTCAACCTTCTCTACACTTTCTCTTTATAAATTTTCTTCAAAATCCAACCTTTCCTCCATTGTCATCCAAGACAAAGCTTCAAGCTTTAAGGTGAAGTTTTTATTTTTCTTCTTCTTTCTCTTCATTTTCATGCTCCATGGTCTCTTTGATGATCATGGATCTCTTCTTTTTCAACCATTGATGTTGATTCATTGTCTTGAAATTTCAAGGGTTTTGGGAAGCTCAAAACCAAACCTTCAAGGACCAAGTAGGAGATCATTTTTGTGTTCTTCCTTTAGGTAAGAGGGAGACTACTCACTTCAACCATTTTTGGTGGTGAGGGAACCTTTGTATGCTTACTTTATTTTGGTGATTTTGTATGGTTATGTATTCTTAAATTGGATAAATGTTGAATGGTGATCTTGGATGTGTTGAAATGCTTGATGGTGTTAGGGTTGTTAAATGAAAAATTTGGAGTTTCCTACCCTAATGCTATGTCACAATTTTGATTAGAAATTTAGGGATAAAAATTTGTTTTTGTATACAATGAAATGAAACATAGGTGATTGAATGTTGAATGGTGATATTAGAATTAATGAATGGAAAGAAAAATTGAGGGATTTCTACACTAGGATGTGATCACGGTTTTGGTTTGAATTTTAGGGGATTGGAGTGATTTTGTTTGAACTAAAATTTAAGTAATTATATATATTGAGAGACTAATGCGTAATATGGAAGGAAATTAGAGCTTGAAGACCTAATGTGAGGCCACGGTTTTAGAGGAAAATTTTGAGGTACAATGATGCCTTGATGCATCTTTGGAGATTAGGAATTTAAAGACATGCACAATCTATAATCAAGTGGAAGAATTAATTTGAGTAATGACTCTTGAGAGTGTCACGGTTTTGAAGGGTTACTTAACCTAAAATTTTCATAATTGACCAAAGCTTGAGACTTTGAAATTTAGGATCTATAATGTGGACTTGAGATAATTGATGAACCATGAATACATATTGATGTTAAGAATTGATTCTATGATTGTTGTGAAATCCCTATATGGGCTAAGTACTTATTAACTGTGTATTTAAGGAAACTATGATATATTGATGTTGAGAAATGAATGTATATGCCATTGTGGTATGCTTAGGATAAATGTATCATTGATAGACATACATGATTGGACATTGCGTCGTCATGCATATGTGTTATCCATTGGACATTGTTGTAAAGGCAGTGTATGCCTAGGAGTTTGAATAACACCTATGTGTAGGTGTGAATAGACTAAGCGTAGGGTCATAGTGGTTGGCTCTGGGGGCGTCGGGGTGCGGGTGTCTCACAATAGACTGTGGTAGCTCCACTGAGGCCGTGGGATAGACCAATGCAAACACACCGACAATCCAGACTGAGGCGCTGTCCTATCTCACGATCAACTGTTGAGGTGCCATGTATAAGCCGTATTGCGCAAATGTTTTTATGAGATGAGCACACTAATTATTTTGGCTAACGAGATGCTGACATTACTCCTTGATCATTCACTTCGAAAATGTTTAAGTCTAGCTCCATGGAGTAGGAATTTTGATACCAGTTGCATTGTGAACTGTTAGTCTTATAATTCATTGTGCATGAGCATCTATAACTGTGGATTAATATTTGTCCTTATTACTGTGATAATTACTTGACCTAGTTGCTCTTGATGATATTTACTATTATTTATTGTTGTTCTACTTTTACTGTTAATTTTAATTATTACTATACTTGAATATATGAACTGTATTTATATGTGGGCGTCCAACGCCGTTTTGTTTTCTCGTCGCCATTTTGGTACTAAAAGCTGGGTGTCTCACCTCTTTCTGCATTTTCTATGTTTTCTGTATTTTCTGTAATTTTATCAAACTGTGTTCTGAGAAGACACTCGTGAGGAAGAGAAGGAAACACCTTAGTTTCCCAGTTTCTTGCCACATTACGACTAAAGCTGTCGAGGATGTCGTCATGCCCACGCCGCTTTTTGGGGTACGTGAAGTTGACCTTCCATGGAGGACCAGACTACTAGCACTTATATGTGGAGATGGATTGATGCATCTACCGCGGAGAGCTGACGGTGTCCTTATCTTGGGGTCGTTATGACGCCCCTATGTTTGATTTTTTTGCTTTTGTTATTTTGGAGTTTCACTTACCCGTGAGGGATATGTGGACGGATATGTTCTACACCCCTCAAGAGGATTCCTTCCTCTCCACTACTCGGGCTTCCGCCCGAAACTTGGTCGCTCCGATGGCAATTTCATCGGATGACGAGGACCTTGAGGAGGACCCAGCTACGGTCCCTTCTCGTCAGTCGTAGGGGTTGATACTGTTGGTGGCTATTGATGGCTACCCGTTTATCTTTTTGGGGAAGCCTGATGTTTTGTTAATTCAGGGGTGTATATTTGTAACTATCTTGGGTGGGTAAAGCCTTTATTTTTTTGTATATTTTGTGATGTAACTAAACAGGCTGATGCATATGAATATAAATATATATATATATATTGTGTATGGTTTACTTTATGTCGATTCCACTATGATTGTCTCAATTATTATCTCGTCACGTACTGAATTTTTTAATTAATTTTTATGCTACTTGGTAATAATATAATTCAACAAAAAAAAAGATAATATATCGTGTCATATATAGAGGAATCTAAGTACCCATAAAATGAACCGGGTTTATGAGTTTTAAATTTACTACTATTATTTTCCGCAAGTTGTTTTATGTTATTTACTTCACTATGGTGTGACATTCCTTCTTCATGAGCTTGAGAAAAAGGGGCGTTACAATGGTGGAGAAGCAACGTGGAGGGGTTAAGAGTGGCAATGGAAGTGAGAGAGGGAGAGACGAAGGTGGAGAGGTGATTCTAGTGAGAGGAGAAAACGAAGACGTGAGTGGTAAGGACACGTTATGAGATTATATAAAAGCCCGTGCTTATTTGAATAACATGGGTGTTATTCAAATAAATGTGTGGTAGCTCAACAGACAAGCCTCTCTGCAAAATGTTATGCAAATAACTTTTAGGGTTATTCGAATAAATGAGTGGATACCCAAAAGTCATGGCATTCTGCCAAATGTTATTCGAATAACTATTAAGTTATTTAAATAGCCAAAGCTGTAGGCTTGGGTTTTCTGCCAAGGGTTATTCGAATAACTTTTGTGTTGTTAGAATAAATCTAGAAATAATAGGCCTCTGTTAAAAGGACATTATTCGAATAAGTGGGCACTTATTCAAATAAAGCAAACGTAACAAATAGAGAACAACCAATTTTATTCGAATAAAATTGACATTATTCAAATAGAACAACTGAAAAATATAAGAATGTAAGCTACTGACTTTTGTTATTTGAATAGCCACAAGTTTATTCGAATAAAACAAAGAGAAAACACGGATTTTGACCTACTGACTTGTGTTATTCAAATAGCCACAGGTCTATTCAAATAAAATTGTCAGGAAAGCATTAATAAACATAAATCAGGATATATTTTGAGAGGAGAAACTTACTCAATAGAAGAGTACCTACAAAACAATTTATGGGATATCTCCGACGCTCAAGTCAATAATAATTCAAGAGTGATAAATCAATGATAAATTAGTAATTATATGCATGATTGATCCAAATTTCCAAGTTCTCTTCTTAAGTGGAAGAAAGTATCTTTAGGCAAATGCTTTATGAAAATATCAGTAAGTTGATTAGTTGTTTCAACAAATTCTAATACACAATCACCTTTTTGAACATGATCCTTTATGAAATGATGCCTTATCCCAATGTGCTTAAACCTAGAGTGCTAATGATGTTTTTGGTCAAATTGATTGTACTAGTATTGTCACATCTTATAGGGATGTGATCTAGCTAAAGTTCAAAGTCTATAAGTTGTTGCTTCATCCATAGGATTTGGGCACAACAACTCCCGGCTGTAACATATTCAACCTCAGTTGTAGACAATGCCACACTATTTTGTTTCTTGCTATGCCAAGAAACTAAAGAGCTGCTAAGCAAGTGACATGTCTCACTAGTGCTATTCCTATCCAATTTGCATCCAGCAAAGTCGGAGTTGAAATAACCAATCAGACTACAAGTGGCACCTTTGGAGTACCACAAGCCCACTTGAGAAGTGCCACCAAGATATTTTATAATTCAATTTACTGCACTTAAGTGCGATTCTTTAGGATTAACTTGGTATCTAGCACACATGCATATGTTAAACATAATATCCACTCTACTAGTGTAACACCCTCCCTAGGGCATTACATTTAAAATTTCAAACTTACCAAACTAGAACAAAGTTGTAAAAGATTTAATATTGTATGTACGATTTTCAAAATTCTTTTCGCGGATAACTTAACAAATAAAAAGAACACAAGTTATAATAACAAAATAATATACTCATATGTACATCAAACTTTAGTACTTCAAAACATATATACAGATACCAAAATAAAACATAAACTGGCCCATCATAACATGCCTAGTGAGAAGAGTCCTCCTCTGAATCTTCCTCAGATTCTTTTGCAGATAATACCCCTAGATGATACAAAGTCCTATGGACAGGTGTCCGAGCCGACGACACCATAGAATCCTCTCTAGGAGTGTAATGATGGTCACTCCACAAGTCTCTCATAGGTATGTAAAATTCTAAATGTACAAAAGTAGTAATCGAAAAAGTCGTAACCCCATGGTAAGTCCTACTTCTAGATAGCGTTACATCCCCAATATATATAATACACTCTGTATCTAGATCGACACATCAGGCATTCATGCCCCCGCGAAACCGCGCATTGACATAATCGAGAAAATCTGATCTCAATGCCATTCAAAATCTCAGAAAATCAACACAAATAGAATGGATGCGATCTTGCCTCGTCTTCCTCATAATCTTTATCAAACATAAACATAAAACAAAGTAATACAACAAAGATGTGATATCCCCTACATCAATATATGATTGACCATATGATAATGAAGATTAGTTTTGATGATCACAAATATAAAAATGAAAAGAAGACCAAGTAAAGATGATGTGAAGATCATGAGAAGACTAAGGCCAAGCTCTTCAAGTATAGCCTTAGGACTTAGAGTCTTTTGTATGAAAGTCTCTCTGGCTATCTCATTGATTTGGAAAGTTAAACATGTTTTCCAAATAATTTTAAGATAGCTTTGAAAATAGTCAAAATGATTTTTGAAAACATCCTGGCAAGATTAAATTGTTTTGACAAGTTTCACAAATGGCTAAATCTATTTTTCAAACAAGTTTATTTGAATAAACCCATCTTTATTCGAATAACAGCTTTCAAAATCAGTTATCTCTTTTGTTTTCATAAAAGGCCATTCGAATAACTCCCATGTTATTCGAGTAGAATAGTTTTTTAGGATTTTGTTTTCAACTGATCTATTCGAATACCCAATAGTTATTCGAATAAGGATTGTTTTTCAGAAATGTTTTTAAATAGAGTTATTCGAATAACCATTGTCAGAATTGGTTTTCATGTGGTATTTCAAGATGAGTTATTCGAATAACTCATAAGCTATTCGAATAAACTCGTGACCCTCTGTTTTGAAAGATACGAATGTTCTTATATTAATTAATGTAATTAATGATTTCAACGACTATTTTATTTGAGAACTATATAAATAGAGGGCTTGGGTCACCTTTGCAAGCTACCTAACAATCTGAATTATTTTTGCTTATGTTAAAATGTGATTTACAATTTTCTCTCTTATTTCTTGTACTCTTTTTGCCAAAACTTTGAGATATCCTTAAAAAGCTCTATTAGTGCTTCAATTTGTATTTCTTGCTCTTTGTGAGAGTTTCTCTTCATTTATTTTATGCTGTATTTCTGAGAGGGTGAGGTATCCCTCAAAGTCATTGTAACAAGGGTAAGGTATCCCTTGAAGGTTTGTGTAAGGGTGAGGTATCCCTGACAGTTTGAGGCTTTAGCACAAGGGTAGAGTTTCCCTGTGTGTGAAAAGTGCTCTTGATTGTAATGGTTGCAAGCACCTGTTTAAGCTTGTATTGAATAGTGAAAAATCTCGAATTGTATTTTGAGGACTAGACGTAGGCCACAAGTGGTTGGTGGTTGAACCAGGATAAATATCGTGCCTGCTGTTCTTAGTGTTCTTCTTCTCTTCCTTTAATTCACGCTTTTTAATATTTTATTTCAGCATATTTAATTTGTTTAAGCTTTTGCAAAAAGTTTTTAATACTCAATTCACTCCTCTCTTGAGTACTGGAAGCCACTTGATAACACAATACCAGCATGGTAACATAGAAACAATAATGACAATAATGTCATTCAAATACAAAAATAACAAGTATATTCATGGTATCAAATAACAGATAAATATCACAATACTATGTCAAATGACAATACATATGTACACAATGGACAAATTCCTACTCCATGGAGCTAAAACACAATTTCGAAGAGAATGATCAAGGAGACATGTCCGTATATCGTTAGCCTTAACAAAGTGCTATCACAAATTTAGCGTACGCGTTATAGCTTATAAAAGACATTCATCACAAGATTGGGAATAGAATAGTGCCTGATCAAGATCGTCAGTGCGGTGCTCAGTCACCACGGCCCAGTGGAGCTGCCAACTGTCCACTTGTGGGATACCCGCACCCCGATGCCTCCAAGATCAACAAGGGACCCACACCACGCAATTCACACTTGCACTTAGGTGTAATTCAACTCCTAGGCATACAGCCTTAACAAACACAATCTAAACGACTTTCCATGCATGATTAATGATTCAATATACAAACAAATGTTAATGACATGGTTTTCAACAAAAACCAGCCACCATTGGCCAAAACCATATATCAATATCTCCAGGTCCAATACATTAGCCCGACAACAACTACTGTTCTTCTTAGTCGTGTAACACTTTTATCGCATTTTCACAATCGCGTAACATTTTTATCGCATTTTCATAATTGCGTAACACTTTTATTACGTTTTCAAATTGCATAAATATTTTTCAACGTTTTTTCAATCACGTAAAAAATTTTAAATGTTTTCTTAATCGCGTAGCTCAAAAATTATCATTTTTGAAACACGTAAGGTTTTATCACCATTTTTCAATCGCGTAAAGCTTTTATTAGCTTTCTAAACTTAATTTATAAACTTTCCAAGTTTAATATAAAATTTAAACCTTTTTCCCAATATTTTGTTATCAAATCTCCCCTAAGTGATATTTTCCAACGGTATTCACAAAACTACGTTATTTTAATTAAATCATATATTTTTTTAAAAATCATTATCCATTTACCTTCACTAAAACACTTTTAAATGAAATACTCACAACTTCAAACCATCTTTTAAACTCATTTCCTTTTTCATGGCAAAAAATTAACTCCTTTCCAATAATAAAACTTTGTTCACTTTTTCCTTCAACTTATAAAACCTTAACTCATATCCTTGTTACAAAATCAACTAAGTCCACAATTAATAAAATATTTTTGTCTTGGATACCCTATTTTAAGCTTGATGGTTGTGAGCCATGTTAGTCTTTGGAACCAAAAATTTTCATCCTTCTCACATGATTCAAATCATACAACATATTTCAATCATCAATTTCTACCATAGCAAATATCATGCACACTATTAAATCAATAAAATCACATAAAACAAATAAATACAAATCACTAAATTTATACAAACAAGTGAATAAATCCTCACATGGATTTTTCACCTACAACACAAATTTCGTTCCTCACCACCATGAGTGGTCGATGAGGTTAATCTCCCTCTTACCTTAGATGATGCTCAAAGCTCCTTGTATGCCTCCTTTAAGGTAAACTTTCTCCACCAAGTTGTTATTGAAACAAAATAAACTCACAAGTATTAACATCTAAGCCTTGACTAGGATGACCATAGATCAAAGTTATGGTCTTAGAATTTGAAAATGAAAAGAAAAATGAAGATTACAAAACTTCACCTTAAAAACTTCAAATCTTAAGCTTGAAGAAAAAGATAGAAGATGGATGAACTAGGTGATGGTCACAACACAAAAGTGTCTTATAATGGTGTATAGGTTCAAGATATGAGGTTAGTTGAAATTATGGAGGATTGGATGGTGATTTTGGTTGCTTGGTCGTCGACTTCAATGGAGAGAAAAGTGAGAGAGTTTTTGTGTTTCTTTGCTTTATGAAAGTGAAGATAGAAATGAATAAGTGAAAGACAAGTTCTAAGACTCTCCTACACTCCTTGGCCATGGAAGTCACTAAGGTAAGTCACCAAAATTTTAAGTCATGTTGTAAGTCACACAATGAGTCACCTAGTGAGTCATGGTCATCATTTTTGACTTGTTTCTAATAGGCTCAACTTAGTGAGTCATAAGGTGTATCACCTAGTGAGTCACAAAGAAATCTATAGAAAAAGATGACTAGCCTAAGTCTAGAATCATCCAACTAGATTTTTATCGGAAGCTATTATTCAATTAACAAAAGTTATTGCTTGCAAAACCAGTGATTATTGTCTAATGGATAATAAAACGTACCTAGATTTTATTTGTGAGATAAAATCTTAGAAAAATAAAATTTCAAAAACTGTTTCTGGATTTGGGTTTAGTAAGCTCCTCCGACCCCGTATTAACAGTCCAAAATTTTTTGACCCTGAATTTTTTTTTCAGGTCCCACTAAAAACACATAGACAGTCCAAAAATAATAATAAAATAATTAAAATAAATCAAACAACTCACAAAAATTACAAATTCATAAAATCATATATAATTGAAAAATACGAAATTTTGGGGTGTTACAACTAACAGCGAGATAAAGAAAAGATGCAATCATACCTATGTACTTAGTGATTTCTACGGGATTACCTGCTTCATCCTTGTCCAAGTAACATAAGGTGTTCATTAGTGTGTCCATATGCTTCAAGTTATCCATTCCAAATCTCTTGAGAAACACTTTGCAATATTTGGATTAGCTAATGAAGGTTCAATTCCTTGTTTGCTTAATTTGAAGCCCAAGGAAGAAATTGAACTCTCCAATCATGAACATCTCAAATTCACTTTGCATGATATTAGTGAATTCCTTACACAAAGTTTCGTTAGTGGCATCAAAGATAATATCATCTACATATACTTGTACAAAGATTATGTCATGCTTGTTATTTTTAATAAAAAAAGGTCATATCAACCTTTCCTCTTGTACAATCATTTTCTAAAAGAAACTTACTCAACCTTTTATACCAAGCTCTAGAAGTTTATTTTAAGTCATATAAGACTTTTTTCAATTCGAAAACATGGTTGGATAGTTTATGATTTTCAAAACCTGGAAGTTGTTCAATATATACCTCCTCTAGGATAAAGCCATTTAGAAAAGCACTTTTAACATCCATTTGATATAATTTAAAATCCATGATACATGCAAAAGCAAGTAACATTCTGATAGCTTCTAATCTAGCTACAAGCGCATATGTTTCTTCACAATCTATACTTTCTTCTTGATTATATCATTTTGCTTCAAGCCTAGCTTTATTTCTTGTTATTAGGCCAACTTCATCTGTAACACCCCTTTGGGGATGCCACACATATAAAGAAAAATAAAATAAATAAATAAAATCTACCCAAGTTATAAAACATTCATTATATAATAATATGGGTCGTAAAGTAATTCCTGATAAACAGATTATTAAAAATAAATATTTCGGAAAACATAAAATAAACAGAATAACACCACTCATAATATACATATGTTCCAAGTTATAAGTTATACAAATACTTTACAACTACAATTACAAATATTTAAACAGGAATAGTAAATAAAAACAGTAAAAGAGTCAATATATACATCCATACGCAGACGCGCCCAAAAAAAAAAACATCATGCATATTTACTTCTCTGAAGGATCACTCTCAACATGAAAATGATCATCAGGAGACAAATATCCCGGATGCCTCGACTCTCGGCGGAAATGTGACCGCGCAGTCGACACAAGTGTCATCTCACTAGGCTCAGTGGATATCCCACCAAAATGACGCCTAATGGATAAGGGTAACTCTAAATGTAGAAATACTGTCGTAGTCATGATCGGCTCTCCATCAAACCGATGACGTAAGGTCACCGTCATCCGTCCCGCATACGTCACCGAGTCTCTATCTCCTCTCATGTGCCACGATAGCGATCCACCGTGAAACTCCAGAGTCACGAACCCCAAAAATTCAGGCACCGCCATACCAAAACTAATCAATCCAATGGATATGGATGATCAGATGGTTCTTGATCGTCAAACTGGTCGTCGGCTAGCTGATCTTCCTCCTCCTCGGGGTACAGAACCTCAAGAGGCTGTTCCTCTTCCTCGAACTCTTTACCATATAAACAGTATATACGAAAAACACATACAATAAAGAGGTAAGACAATCTAAAATCACCACAAACATGGCCAATAAGAAGATGACAAACAACAAATATACAGTTCATGCAATATGAAAAGCTATAACATTAATAAATAACAGAGTAGTGTAAAGATTCAAAAAGATTTAAATATCCCAACAATATGCCATCACAGATAAAATAAAACAAGAAACAAATGATACAATACAACAATAGATAAAACAAATACAAGAAACAAATAAATCAATATAAATATAATAAATAGATAAGACAAAAATAAATAGATAAGATAAAATAAATAAATAAATCCCAATAAATAAACATAAGACACACCCTACTCCATGGAGCTAAAAAAAAAACATACAAAGATATCAGAGAGAATGACTCGTAAAAATCTATTAGTACCACGGCTGCCCAACCAACTATTGCGCTGTCCACACGTTGCGTCTATAGCCCCACGACACAGAATCCATCATCCAGGCGTGGTGTAGTTCACGATCTCACGTTGTGGCACTACAGCAAATGTACTACTAGACTTTACAAATCTCGATTAAATATAGTGCGTGTCGAGTCCATTAGTGTGCTATCGGTTTACCACGGCCAAATGGAGCTACCAACTCGTCCACATATGGAATACCGTACACTAACGTCTCCAAGTCCATTAGAACAATGAACCACACTACATTTATCGCATCGACAACACGATGTGATTCGTCTCATCAACCAATCCACCAAAAATTTGGCATAAACACAATACATAATTCCAAAAATATGAAATTATGAAAATGCCCTCAAGATAATAATATGCCCTCAATGGCAGAAAAATAGAAAGCCTGTATGGGTTCACATTTTCCCGACAGCGAAAAATCCTCAAAAGCCTGTACGGGTTCACATTTTCCCGACAGCAAAAAATAAATACAGTAATGGTCAATCGCGTAGAAATTTTATTGCGTTTTCACAATCTCGTCGTTTTTACAAACGTTTTGAAATCGTGTAAGTATATTTTTCTATTTTCAAAATCGCGTAGGATTTTTAATACGTTTTCTCAATCGCGTAAAATTTTTAAATCATTTTCTTGACTGAATTCTTTAAAAATTACTGTTTAAATAAACAGAAATAATAAATAATACTTTTAAGCTACGTATAATATTTTCCATACCGTATACTGTCTTTTGGACATCTTTTCTATCTTATTTGTCCGTTTTTACTAAAAATTGACAAAGATTTTTGTTTAGAAAATTACATTAATGGTTTCCTAATTTTACCGTAAAAATTCTCGTTTATTAAATTTTTAAACCATATACTTAATCCTTTTGAAAACTACTAACATGCTTCAAAATACAGCATGAGCTATATGTTACCCAAGTGGCTTCAGTACTCAAGAGGGGGGTGAATTGAGTATTTAAGAAATTTTTCGCAAAAGCCTTAAACAAATAAACTATGCTGAATTTAAATAATAAAAGGCGTGAATAAGATGAAGATAAGAAGAACAACTAGAAATTAAATTGCAAGATATAATAAATAAAGTGCATAAAGATAAAGAGAATAAGGTAGAAAAGCAGGCACGATATTTATTCGGTTCGACCACCAACCACTTGTGGCCTACGTCCATCCCTTCAAACACGGTTCGAGATTTTTCACTATTCAATACAAGCTTAACAAAGTGCTTGCAACCTTTACACAACAGGGATACCTCACCCTATTTACTAGAGGATACCTCACCCCTTTGAAGGATACCTCACCTTCTTTACACCAAGGGATACCTCACCCTTTTACTAGAGGATACCTCACCTCACAAATTCACTAAGGGATACCTCACCCTTTTACGAATGCAGAGAATAGATGAAAAATAAACTCTCACTTAGAGCAGATATTACAAGTTGAAGTGTTAATAAGCTCTCTAGAGGGTATCTCAAGGTTTTGGCAAAGAGAGCACAGAAAAGAGAGAAAATAATGTAAAATACGTTTTCAGCCAAGCAAAAAATAATTCAAGTGGTTGGGCGTTTTCAGAAGAGACCCAAGGTCTGTATTTATAGAGCAAGGAAAGCAACTAGCCGTTGGGTGCCAATTAAGAAACCATTAAAAGCAAATATGGCCGTTGCTGCCATTTTTGAACGTTTCGTAAAAAATCAATTTTGCAGAACGGTATTCGAATACCTTATGAGGTATTCGAATGCCTCTTGCCAAAACTCTTTTAAAAAAACAGATTAAGGCTGGGTTATTCGAATACCAGTTAAGGGTATTCGAATGCCTCATTTAAAAAGGTTCATTCTGAAACTAGGGTATTCGAATACCATATGGGGTATTCGAATGCCTCTGTTTTGGCACAAAGAGAAATATCAGTTTGAAACAGTTATTCGAATACCATAGATGGGTATTCGAATACCACTTTGAAAAACAGAAAACGTTCAAACTTGAAAAACACTTTATTCGAATACCTAACAGGGTATTCAAATACCTCTGTTATAAAACCAGTTTTAAATGCTTTCAAATGACCAGAAAATGGTTGTTTAATTTTAGAAAAACGATCTTGAAAACATTTCTTTGCAATGCCAATTAATGAGATATCCAATGAGGCCTTTACAAGGATCCTAAGTCCTAAAGCTTATTCTTGAAGATCTTGGACTTGGTCTTCTCATCATCTTCATGTTTGTCTTCACGTTTGTTATCATCAAAACTATTGCTCATGATAGCTAGCTAATTACATTCTCCCCCTTTTTGATGATGACAAACTAACATTTGAGAAAAGCATTAGTTCATATAAATTGAAATTCACAAAGTTAGTTTAGAGATACTTACTCCCCCTTTTTTTCATAAGAGGTGATTTATATCAGAGATGTGCACAGCAGCTCCCCCTTACTTTTGGAATCCAATTTCTATTTTTGTTTTGACTTTTTTTGACTTTTCTCAAACAAAGACATTTAAACTTGTTCTCCCCCTTTTGTACATTTGATACCATTCTCCCCCTTTTGTCATGATCAAAAAGATGGGGCAAGTATTTTTCTCTCCCATTTTATCATATTAAACAATATGCATGTCCTCAAGTTGAATGAATTTTGTCCATTTAAATTTATGCTTGAGGTAGTGTTCTCCCTACAACAAAATTCAAAGTGCTTTCATTGGTATCCATTAATGTTGGATCCATAGGGGTTAGTCAAACTCATAAGCCAATAAGCATTTAAAACAATGAGGCAAAAGCAAAAATGATTCTCA
The DNA here is from genome assembly GCA_029884605.1 of Ormosia emarginata. Classification (NCBI taxonomy): domain Eukaryota; kingdom Viridiplantae; phylum Streptophyta; class Magnoliopsida; order Fabales; family Fabaceae; genus Ormosia; species Ormosia emarginata. The sequence goes on along the minus strand of JAQQTP010000079.1, from coordinate 28,336,223 downwards.
AGGGCAAAAATATATTTATCGATTAATTTGGCCAAGAAATCACTTGTTTGATATCATTTGTTATCATTTGTTATTACTTGTTATTATGTTCATACCACTTTGATATCACTTGTTGTCAAAATGTAAAGCATTTACCACTTGTTTGATATCACTTGTCAAGATGTTCTAAGCATTTACCACTTGTTAACAAATTCTTATAAATCTGACATATGTCAATAAAAACATAGATATTAAATATTTCATATACCACTTATTGCATTTGTTCGTATATCAAAACAATAGCCAATTACATTGAGCATATTTTAGAAAAAAAAGAGCAAGAACAAGCCAAGAAATATGCATTTAAGAACATCATGTAATTTTCATATAGGGCAAAAATGAAGGCTTGATGAAATAAGATTAAAGCATGTTATTCATAGTTGGAATATATTTTCATTGCATATGTATAAGAAAAGGAAACAGAAACGAAACAAAGAACACGTCGTAAAACTTGCTTTCAAATCATGTGGTATTCGAATACCTCTTGCCGTATTCGAATACCCATCACATTTTATAAGCTCCTGAAAGAGCAAGTATTCGAATGCCTTGGAAGGTATTCGAATACTCCAGATAGCATGTGACAAGTACTGATAAAGACGTTTCAGGTTATTCGAATACACATTTGGGTATTCGAATGCCCCAACTAATAAAACCACAAGAACTCTGTACTGATGTATGGTATTCGAATACCATGGGAGGGTATTCGAATAGACCTATCGAAAAACATGGATTTTCACGTACGGATGCAATGGTATTCGAATACCACAGGGAGGTATTCGAATAACTCAAACATAAAAGCATATATTTTGCATCCGTAAGGCATATTTGAGATATGAAAACTTACCTTTTGATGGAAATACTCATATGAATGCAAGTCCAAGCCTGATAGAGACAAGAAGGAGAGCTTGGAATTCATTATAGTCTTGTGCTTGCAGCAACCATTTTCAAAAATGCCGAAGTTAGCTCTTGGCTATCAAGCACACCTGCAACACAATTCAATTTTTGGTTTTTGGTACCCAAATTTTCTTGGGTCCTTGATTGTCAGTTTTGGGTATAGTGCCCTTAGGAACCCATACCATTTTGGTTCCAATTTTTGTATTGATATTTTTCCTTACATTGCATGTTGAAGCACTATGACCCTTCTTCCCACAATAGAAACATTTAACAAATGGGCTACATGAGATGCTAGAATTAACAAAATAATTTTTATAGGATTTGTGTTGATTATTCGGGTTATATCCTATTCCAGCCTTTTGAAAAACAACCCTTTGTTTTCCTAATAAAATATTTAAATTATCTCTTCCACATGTGAATTTGGCAAGGGTGTTCTTTAAATCTTCAATTTCATTTTCAAGCACATGACATGAAGAACAAGAATACGAAGTAGAAGCATGTGAAGAATGATATGAGCATGCATCAATTAATCCTAATGTCTTATTTTCAATTTTTAATTCTTCTATTTCTTTATTCAAAATTAGAATTTGATTTTCTAAAGAAGAGATAGTTTTCTTAGATGAAGAAATTAATTTTGTAAGCCTAATTGTTTCGTCATGCAATTCTTCAAAGGCATCTTGTAACTCATCATAAGAAGGAGATACGTCAGAATTTACCTCGTTGTTGCTTTCTTCTTCTTCTTCTTCTCCTTTCGCCATAAAACATAGATGGGCTTCTTCACTATCTGAGCTATCAGTGGAGTCCATATCGTTGTCATCCCATGCTATGTAGACTCTTCTTTCTTTAGAGGGTTTCTTTTCAACTTTCTTTGGGGGAAATGGCGATCTTCTCTGAGTTCTCTTTTTTTTCTTAGGAACTTACCAAATTTTCTTACCAGAAGATTGAGATTTTGTTCATTTACCTCAATGTTGTCCATGTCATCTCCATCGTCTTCTTCTTCATTATTGATAGTGGAGGTGGTGGCTTTAAGCGCTATCCCCTTTTTCTTTTTATCGTTTTCTTCACTTTGACTTAGCCTGTTTAGTTCCAATTCGTGCTCATGAAGCTTTCCAAAGAGGGTAGCCAGAGACATTGTTGACAAGTCCCTCGATTCTGAAATTGCTGTTACTTTTGGTTGCCAAATCCTGCTAAGACATCTCAACACTTTGTTAATCAAATCTTCGTTAGTAAAATTCTTTCCTAATGATGCAAGATGATTAACAATGTGGGTGAACCTCTTTTGCATTTCTTGAATGCTTTCTCCTTAGTTCATTGTAAATAATTCATATTCACGAGTTAGAGAATTGATTCTCGACCTCTTAACTTCACTAGTACCCTCACGGGTAACTTGTAAAGTGTCCCACATTTCTTTAGCAGTTTTGCAATTTGAAATTCTAAAAAATTCATCATGCCCCAAAGCTGAGGTAATGATGTTTTTGGCTACTAAGTTATTTTGAACTTTTCTTTTATCATCTTTAGACCAATCATTTCTAGGTGTCTCGGTTTTTACACCATTGACAACGCGTGTAGGTATAAATGCGCCATTTTCGACAGCATCCCACACATCTAGATCAATAGCCTCGATAAAAATTTTCATTCTTTCCTTCCAATATGCATAACCATCCCCATTGAAAAAGGGTGGTCGATTTATGGAAGTTGCTTCTGATAAAACATTTGATGAAGCCATGTACTCTTGAAGCGGCTAAGCTCTTTATACAAGAGTCTAGCTCTGATACCACTTGTTACCCAAGTGGCTTCAGTACTCAAGAGGGGGGTGAATTGAGTATTTAAGAAATTTTTCGCAAAAGCCTTAAACAAATAAACTATGCTGAATTTAAATAATAAAAGGCGTGAATAAGATGAAGATAAGAAGAACAACTAGAAATTAAATTGCAAGATATAATAAATAAAGTGCATAAAGATAAAGAGAATAAGGGGTAGAAAAGCAGGCACGATATTTATTCTGGTTCGACCACCAACCACTTGTGGCCTATGTCCAGTCCTCGAAACACAGTGCGAGATTTTTCACTATTCAATACAAGCTTAACAACAGGTGCTTGCAACCTTTACACAACAGGGATACCTCACCCTATTTACTAGAGGGATACCTCACCCCCTTTGAAGGATACCTCACCTTCTTTACACCAAGGGATACCTCACCCTTTTACTAGAGGGATACCTCACCCTCACAAATTCACTAAGGGATACCTCACCCTTTTACAGAAGCAGAGAATAGATGAAAAATAAACTCTCACTTAGAGCAGATATTACAAGTTGAAGTGCTAATAAGCTCTCTAGAGGGTATCTCAAGGTTTTGGCAAAGAGAGCACAGAAAAGAGAGAAAATAATGTAAAATTCGTTTTCAGCCAAGCAAAAAATAATTCAAGTGGTTGGGAGTTTTCAGAAGAGACCCAAGGTCTGTATTTATAGAGCAAGGAAAGCAACTAGCCGTTGGGTGCCAATTAAGAAACCATTAAAAGCAAATATGGCCGTTGCTGCCATTTTTGAACGTTTCGTAAAAAATCAATTTTGCGAGACGGTATTCGAATACCTTATGAGGTATTCGAATGCCTCTTGCCAAAACTCTTTTAAAAAAAAAAAAAGAGTTAAGGCTACGGGTTATTCGAATACCGTTAAGGGTATTCGAATGCCTCATTTAAAAAGGTTCATTCTGAAACTAGGGTATTCGAATACCATATGGGGTATTCGAATGCCTCTGTTTTGGCACAAACAGAAATATCAGTTTGAACAGGTTATTCGAATACCATAGATGGGTATTCGAATACCACTTTGAAAAACAGAAAACGTTCAAACTTGAAAAACACTCTATTCGAATACCTAACAGGGTATTCGAATACCTCTGTTATAAAACTAGTTTTAAATGCTTTCAAATGACCAGAAAATGGTTGTTTAATTTTAGAAAAACGATTTTGAAAACATTTCTTTGCAATGCCAATTAATGAGATATCCAATGAGGCCTTTACAAGGATCCTAAGTCCTAAAGCTTATTCTTGAAGATCTTGGACTTGGTCTTCTCATCATCTTCATGTTTGTCTTCGCGTTTGTTATCATCAAAACTATTGCTCATGATAGCTAGCCAATTACACTATATGTTAGAAATTTTCGAAAGTTACTGTATTTCATTTCTAATAACAAAATCATTAGTTCTAAGTTCTCAAACTTATTTCTAATTGATTCTTTTCTTTAAAACTCATTTTAGAAAAATTCTCTTTAACACATATTGCATCCTTATACTTAGAAAAGGTTTGGATTTAAATTTTAGAAATCAAGAATATCTAGTTTGGCATGTTGGCCGAATTTCCTAAATCCTTTGAAATTGATTTCTAAATTATTTCTCATCTTTTAAATATATGTCAAACTTATTGTATTGTCTAAATTCATTTAACCATTGTTTTAGAAAATGGTTTTTGAAATCAACACATTCATTTTAGGCATGTTGGCCGAAAATACTAAGTTTTACCATTTGATTTCTAAATTCATTTTTCATGATCTAAACAACTTGAAACCTTCTTAATTCTCCTAAGTTAATTAAATTACCTTTTAAGAAAATTAAGAGAACATTTTGGTTCTCCATTTGATTAGTGGCCGTGAGCCTCATGGAGTGTTCTTTGGAACACACATGCATTTCCTTGACATGTTATTCACATCCTATACATTATCATGCAATTCCATACTTTATCATGCAATTCTAACACATGCAATATTATCAAAGCTTATAGACATGCAACTTAAAGCTTGTAGACATGCAAATTATTACAAACAACAAATAGGAAAACTATTAACAAATACACAACCACATCAAATAAGCTACTAACAAGCACAAACATGAATCCTTATGGATTCTACAATCAAAAAATCAAAACTCCATCTTCTTACCACCATCCATAGGTGATAAGATTTGTCTTCCTCTTACCTTAAATGAAGACAAATGGATTTCTTTCACTCCTCCTAGGTCACGGTTTTCTCCTTCAAAATACCTAGCAAACTTAAACAAAAACTATAAGTTACTAACCATAGAAAGAGAGCTTAAACCATGGAGAAATCATGGCTTAGAAATTTAAAAAAGAATTTAGAAAAGAAAAACAAGAGATTTCACCTCCTTGGTACAAACTTCCAAGTAGGTTTTCAAGCTTCAAATGCAAGAATTTGCAAGAACTCTCAACTAGAGATGTTCTTAGGATGGTGTTTAGGTTTAGAAAAGTTGGTTAGAAGAAATTTTAGGTGGTTGGATGGTGGAGTATGAAGCTTGGCCGAATGGTGAAGAAAGAAAGCAACAATGGTGGCTAGGGTTTTTGGATGAGAGAGAAGAGAGAATTTTTGCATGAAAGAAAAGTGAAGAATGGTCTTCTAACCCTCAGTTGGCCGTAGACTTCATGGCTTGCAAGGTGTCCATGGCTTGGCTTCATCCAAGCCTTAGAATGCATCAAAGGTTAAGATTAAAACTTGGTTAGCAAGCTTGTTTCCTATTGGTTGGTTCAAGCATAGTCACCATGCTTAGTCATTAAGCTTCATTAACTCTTAAGCCTAGTCATTAAGCTAGTCACCATATTCTAGAGAGTTCCTTCACTAATGATGATTAATTAAGCTACTAAGTTAACTGTATTAGCTAAACGTGGGTCCTGCAAAACATTTCCGGGTCCACTGTCACTAAGTTATACTGACTAATAAAATAATATTATAATAATACAAAATTATTTTATTTGACCGTTAAATCCTAAAAATTAAAGATTAATTTTAGGCTCATTCAGAATTGGGTTTAGTAAGATCCCCCGCCTCTGAATAATTAAAAACAGATTTTACCGGTCCGAAAAATATTATTTTCCTGCCCCGTAGCAAATCACACAAAAAGTCTATATAAAATCACAGACAATAATATTGGACACTAAATCAAGTAGAAAACAATTAAAAACAGCAAAAACAGTACAAACAGCACGTTCGGGACGTAATGGTCATTTTTCCATTTTTTCCCACAACGTAGCTAATTGTCCAAAAAGTTCAAATAAAATTACAGACAGTATTAATTGTCTGGATATCTTCCAAAAAAATTAAAACAGTAGCTCGAAAAAACTTTTATTTTACCGTCTCGGAACAAATTACGTAAAAAGACCAAATAAAATTTGAGCCTGTATAAACGTATTTGTATTTCAAGCAGAATTTGAGAAACAGTAAAATAGGGACACAACGATCATTCACACGAAAGCTTGAAAAACAGCAAACAGTACATTCGGTATATTTTCTAAAAATTGAGGTGTTACATCATCAAGCTTGTACTTAAAGACCCATTTGGTACCTATAATTGGATGATCATTGGGCCTTGGAACCAATTCCCAAACTTGATTTTGTTCAAATTGGTTTAGCTCCTCTTGCATGGCCAAGTCCAATGTTCATCATTAAAGACTTCATTTATGTCTTTAGGTTCAATCTAAGAAATTAAAGCCATATGGTTACATGTATTTCTAATTGAGTTTTGAGTACTTACACCTTTCGATACACCACCTATTACTTGGTCAAACGGATGGTATCTTGAGGTTCACCATTCTTTGGGAAGGTCCATGACTTGTGAATCTTCTTGATCTAGGGGATCCTCTTGATTTTCTTCTAGCTTCCTCTCTTCTTTGTTATCCAAATGAGATTTTGCTAAAGCCTATGCAACATCATCAATAACAAAATCCTTTCTTAGTCCATTTGGGTTAGTTTCATCAAATGCAACATGAATGGACTCTTCAATGGCTATAGTTCCTTTGTTATATATTCTAAAAGCCTTGCTATGATTTGAATAACCTAGAAATATACCTTCATCAAACTTAGCATCAAACTTTCCTAAATTATCCTTTCTATTATTTAAAACAAAACATTTACATCTAAAAACATGAAAATGTGAAACACTAGGCTTCCTTCCTTTGTATAATTCGTATGGGATTTTCTTTAAAATTGGCCTTTTAAGGACCCTATTCATTACGTAACAAGTAGTACTTACCGCATCATCCCAAAAATACTTAGGAAGTGTAGCCTCATTGAGCATAGTTCTTGTCATTTCTTCTAAAGATTGATTTTTCTTTTCCACAACTCCATTTTATTGTGGAATTCTAGGGGCAGAAAAATTATGCTCAGTGCCATGTTCATCACAAAAGGTTTTAAAATCATGATTTTTAAACTCACTACCATGGTCACTTCTAATGGATGTAATTGAAAAAACTTTTTCATTTTGGATAACTTTGGCAAGTTTCTTAAAAGATAGAAATGCATCATTTTTGTGAGAAAAAAATAAAGTCCATGTGAATCTAGAAAAATCATCCACAATCACTAATTCATAATAATTCACACCAAAGCTCATAATTTTAAATGATCCAAAAAGATCTATGTGCAAAAGTTGTAAAGGTCTAGTAGTTGAAACAATGTTTTTAGCTTTAAAAGAAACCTTTACTTATTTTTCCTTTTGACATGTATCACATAATTTATTCTTTTCAAATTTGAGCTTAGGTAGTCCAATTACTAGCTCTTTAGAGACTAACTTTTTTAAGTGATCCATGTGAATGTGTTCAATTCTTCTATGCCATAACCATGAATCATCTTCCTTACTTAAAAGGCAATTCACATCACTTAAAGATATATCATCAAGGCTAATCATATAAATGTTAGTAACTCTATAATCAACAAACTTAACATGTTTATCATCTTTCCTTCAATTATGCAACAATTTGAATCAAATATTATTCTATTTCCTTTATCACATAATTGACTAATACTAAGCAAGTTGTGTGTAAGCCCTTCAACAAGCAACACATTATCAATAGAAGAGTTAGGATTTTTAATGACTTTGCTAACTCCAAGAATCTTTCCTTTGTTGTTATCTCCATAGGTTACATGTTCGTGAGTTTTGGGAACAAGGAATGAGAATTTGGAGTCGTCTCCAGTCATGTGCCTGGAGCATCCACTATCGAGGTACCAACTTGAGCTTTTGACCTTCAAGCACACCTACAACACATATTTAATTTTTAAATTTTGGTACCCAAATTTTCTTGGGTCCTTGTGTGTTAGTTCTGGGTATTGTACCCTTTGGAATCCATACCATTTTAGTTCTAATTTTCATGTTGATATTTTTCCTTGCATTACATATTGATGCACTATGTCCTTTCTTTCCACAATAAAAAAATTTAATAAAAGGACTACTTGAAGTACTAGAATGAACAAAAAAATATTTACAAAATTTTTGCTAATTTTTGGGGTTATAACCTATCCCGACTTTTTGAAAAACAACTCTTTGTTTTCCTAACAAAATATTAAAATTATCTCTTCTAAGAGTGAATTTAGAAATGATGTTCTTTAAGTCTTCAATTTCTTTTTCAAGAACATAACAAGATGAACGTGATGAAGATGTAGAAGCATGTGAAGAACATGTTGTGCATGCATCAATTAATCATAATGTCTCATTTTTAATTTTTAATTCTTCAATTTCTTTATTTAAAATAAGAATTTGATTTTCTAAAGAAAAAAATATTTTCTTAGACGAAGAGACTAATTTAGTGAGCCTTAGTGATTTATCGTGCAATTCTTCAAAAGCCTCTTGTAGTTCATCGTAAGAAAGAGATAAGTCACAATTAGAAATTACCTCAATGTCATTTTCTTATTCTTCTTTTCCTTTGGTCATAAGACATAGATGGGCTTCCTTGTTGTCTGAGCTATCAGCTGAGTCCATATCGTTGTCATCTCATGCTATGTAGGCTTTTCTTCCTTTTCTTTCCTTGAAAGGTTTGTTCTCAAATTTCTCCATCTTCTTTTCGTAAATTGGACACTCAATCTTTATGTGTACTAGTTTTCCACACTCATAGCAAGTTGGGGTCGAAGATGTTCCTTCCCATTTGTGATGAGTTTTCTTTGGAAGAAAAGGCAGTCTTCTTTGGTTTCCCTTCTTCTTGAGAAAGTTTTAAAATTTTCTTACCAGAAGGCTGAGATTTTTTCCATTTAGGTCAAGATGTTCTGTGCCTTCTCCATCCTCATCATTATCTTCAATTGTTGAAGAGGTAGCTTTGAGAGCAATTCCTTTCTTTTTCTTATCATTTTCTTTACTTTGATCAAGTCTGTTTAACTCCAATTCATGCTCTTGAAGTTTCCCGAAAAGAGTCGCAAGAGTCATAGTTGCCAAATTTCTTGACTCTGAGATAGTTGTCACTTTCGGCTTCCAAATCCTACTCAAACATCTTAACACTTTGTTAATAAGATCTCTGTTAGAAAAGGTCTTTCCTAATGAAGCAAGATGATTAACAATGTGAGTTAACCTCTTTTGCATTTCTTGAATGCTTTCTCATGGGTTCATTCTAAATAATTCATATTCACGGGTGACAGTGTTTATTCTCAACCTCTTTACTTCACTAGTACCCTCATGGGTAACTTGTAAAATGTCTCACATTTCTTTGGTAGTTTTACAGTTTGAAATTCTAAAAAAATCATCATACACCAAGGCTGTGGTAATAATATTTTTAGCTCTTAAGTTATATTGAACATTTTTTCTTATCCTCATCAGTTCATTCACTTCTAGGAGTTTCAACTTTTACACCGTCGACCACACGTTTGGGAACAAATGTGCCGTTTTCAATAGCAACCCACACATCTAGATCAAAAGTTTTAACAAAAATTTTCATCTTTCCTTCCAATAGGCATAACTATCCCCATTGAAAAATAGTGGTTGGTTTATGGAAGATCCTTCTGAAAAACCACTTGAAGAAGCCATGTACTCTTGAAGCTGCTAAGCTCTTTATACAAAAGTCTAGCTCTGATACCACTTGTTAACGAGTGGTTCTAGTACTCAAAAAGGGGGTGAATTGAGTATTTAAAAATTTTTTGCAAACGCTTACAAAACAAATTTCGTTGAAGATATTTCTTAAAAGATATGAATACAAAGAGATGATAAAAAACCTTAAGCACAAAAAATAAATAGGTAAGCAATAATAAATAAGTTGCAAGAATTAAAGAGATTAAGATAAGAAGAGCAGGCACAATATTTATCTTAGTTCAGCCACCAAACTACTTGTGGCCTACGTCCAGTCCTCGAAAAACTATCAGAGATTTTTCACTATCAATACAAGCTTTAACAGATGCTTGCTACCATTACAAACTAGAGCACTTTTCACATGCAGGGAAACTCTACCCTTGTGCTAAAGCTTCAACTTTCATGGATACCTCACCCTTACATAAACCTTTGAGGGATGTCTCACCCTTTATACAACAGAGTATAATGTAGAAGAAGAAAAACTCTCACAAAGAGTAAATAATACAACTTGAAGCACTAAAAAGCTCTTTAGAGATATCTCAAAGTTTTGACGAAAAGAGCACAAAAAATATGAAAAAATTATAAATCATGTGTTAAAGCAAGCAAAAATTGATTCAAAAAGTTAGGCAACTTTCAAAGATGACCCAAGATCTCTATTTATAGAGCTTTGAAGAAAATAGTCGTTAGGAGCAATTAAATTAATCAATCAATACAAATATGGTCATTTCTTTCTAAATCTGTAACCTGTGTTTATTCGAATAACCTTTGTGTTATTCAAATAACATGTTTTGAAAAGCCTCGTGAAAACTAGTTCTAATATGGGTTATTTGAATAACATGTGGGTTATTCGAATAACTCTGTTATAAAATGTCTTTTCTAAAATAGGTCTATTCAAATAACACAGAGTTGATTCAAATAGTTCATTTTACAAACAGTTCTGAAGAGCTATTTATTCAAATAACATGGATGCTATTCGAATAACTACAAAGTTATTCAAATAAGCTTTTATAAAAGCCAATCATTTGAGATTAGTTTACTTGAATAAAGAGACATTTATTCGAATAAAGTTGTTTAGAAAACATTTCTTAAACAGTTTCAAAACCTGCCAATTTTTCTCTAAAAACCCAATTAACTTTTAATTGTTTTCAAAAATCATTTTGAAATTATTAGATTTATTGGAAAACATGTGTAGAAATTTTTCTTCCAAAAGCAATAAGATATCTAGAAGGCTTCATACAAAAAAGACTCTAAGTCCTAAAGTTATTCTTGAAGTTCTTGGACTTGGTTTTCCCATCATCTTCATCAAACTAGTCTTCAATGACTCATAGCCAATCATAGTGAGCACTTTATGTTTATGTATGAGGCACTCTTTACCCTAATTAGGGTGTGACTGTTGTTTACTGAATTCGAGATGGGCGTTCTCAATCATCTACATGTGGCACCTATTCAACTTCATCCAAATACTTAGGGATTTATTCGGGTATTCGAGCTGGTTTGTTGAGTCTTTGAGTGGCTATACTCTATTAAATCTTTTTTTTTCCTTTTCTCTTGGTGGATGACCTCTGGAAACAACCAAACCAAAGGACAGGTCACGTTGTGGGCGTAGAGCGGAGCGCAGTCTTCAAGCGCTACCAAGAGTCCATCAAGAAGTTTAAAACAAACTACTTTACGGTAGAAGGAGCTCCAAGTAAGACACATTTTTCCATCTCCCTAGAAGGTAAGCCTCGCCTCTACTTATATTGGATTGAAGTCAACTAAGGGTGGAGTAACAAGGAGTTAGAAACTCCGGATTCTGAGGTCCCTTCTTCTGAGGCATGGGTCCTGGAGTTCTTGATTGATTAGGTTGAGGAGAATTAGGTGATCTCTTGTAAGTAGGTTTTGGATGAGCTCGTTGATTCTATAAAGGCCATGCTAGGTATCTCACCCTGTATATTTTCCTTTCATACTTGTTATTGTGCATGAATTTGCCCTAGTGTTGCAATGCTTCTCTTTTTTTCTTGCAGAAAGCATGGCTCCACCATCCAAACTTTGGCATCTGGCAGTTGGCGGCTAGAAGCGGTGAGACGTTAGGATCTCAAGCCCTAACTACTACTCAAGGGGTGACTGTTGCTATCCTGTTACCTTCGAGTAGTGCGGTCCCTCCTCCTATGGCTTTGGTGGTCTCTTTACCCCCTTTCGATTGTTAGGGTTCAAGATATTGAACCGAACTCTTTTATACCTCCACTACGACCCTGGAAGAGACAAGTAGAGAGTAATAGGAATGACAAAGGGGAAGAGGATGGCAATCGAAGGCATTTCGGAGGAGCCTGAAGTAGGTGAGCTTCTAGTTAGTCTGGGGCTTGAGAATGCTCTGAGGTCCTTAGTGGCTCTGAGTCTCTTTCCATCAAGATCATTGTAGAATCGGGGGGTTGACCTTGTTTGCTTTATTAATGGTTACTTGTTGAGCCTTGCCAAGGTCGAGGTGTTGATTGAGCGTGACATGGAGGAGATCCTTTGTGAGGCCCAACTTCAGAGTTTGCATATCACCTCAGCCCTTCGATTTGCAGAGCTTAGGGGTACATCTAGGAGGTTGCATGCTTGAAGAGAGAGCTAAATGCCCTTTGAGTTGAAAAGCATAAACTTGAGCTGGACATTGCTGAGAAGGATAGGCAGCTCGCCCAGGCTATCGCGGATGCAAACTACAAGGATAAGCAGCTCAAGTCGTACGCCTTCGAACTAGACAAATTTCAAGCTGAGGTTGCTTGTCTTTTAGCATATGCTATCGAGGTCCCTTCTCTTTAGGCTCAAGTTGTCGAGATAGAGACACTCTAGGTCAAGGTTGTTGAGGCCAATGAACTTCAAGTCCAACGTAGTCAGGCAATGGCTCGAGAGGATACACTAAAGAAGAATCTAGCCTCGATCAAGTTTGCCCACGCCAGTGCCTGGGTTCAATACAAGCTTTTGGAGGGTGAGCTTAATTGGACAGTAGATGACTGGTCAGGGTACGTCGAGGAGACATTCGAGAATGCCCTTAGCTAACTCTATCTTCTCAACCCCGATCTTAATGAGGAAGGGGTCAACGCATTGAAAGAGGTCCGAGATGGCCAAATTATGGACATGGTTATTTTAGCGGCTCCCTCGAATGATCAAGCTAACTGAGGAGTGGATGGTGGAGAAAGGGTAGAGGAAGCTCTAGACGACAAATGAGAAGAGGCCAAGATTGTTGTGATTAAGGTGGAGCAGATTAAGGCAACACAGTCTGAGGTAGTAGAGACCCCAGAAGATACAAGCCCCACTATTTGATGTTCAATTTCTACTTCTTTGCCCTTTACGTGGGGCTTTATTGATGTATTTAGACAAATCCTGACCTCAGGCATTTTATTTTTCTAATACTTGTTCTCTTACAATGATGCCTGCACTTTTTTGCCAAGATGAGTCCAACACTCAATCTTGGTGCGACTTTCATACTCGTTGAAATTTTGCCTTTGCAACGTCAAGATTGGTTTAACACTCAACCTTGGTGTTGACTTTATTGTTAAGCAATTTTGCTCATATAATTCACCGGGATGGGTCCAACGCTCGATCTCAGTGGAAAGACTCTAAATCTGGTGCTCTTTTAGCAGCCTTTGCTCTGCAATTTATAGCAACTTGTTCTTGCTTGGGGAACTTGCTTTGAATTTAACTAGAATTAAGGCTATTTAAATGCGATAGTAGTTTGCACTTTGTTTCTCAACTGCTCGCTGCCTTAGTGGCCAATCACAAGGAAGGAATAATTAAATATGGCCTCAAACATGCATCCATCTCACCTTTTAAGAGGCAATCAGAATGCATTATTCCCTCTATAAATGGGGAATGCTTACAGTGGGGTTGTCACTTGTTACTTTTGTTTTCTAGTTGTGCTTGAGAGTGGATCTCTTTTCAGATAATGACTCTTTTTTTGCCTCTTGTGGGTGTGTGGAGAGTTATATCCCCTTTTGAGACCATCTTCCTCTTCTTCCTCAAACTCTTGACAGTGTTCCTTTATCTTGCATATTTTGCTGGCAGAGGCCTTCTAAGCGTAATGGCCTAATGAGGGCCAAGTAATTGCTCTATGTGGCATGGTCAACACATCTCTCAGCAACAGAAGACCTTTGTTCCAGACATATGTAGCAGCGGAGAAAGGTCTCGCTTCTATTGGAAAGGCTTAAGGCTTATGCCTGTAGCTCTTGTGAGGTGTGGAGGAGTTTCACCACCCTTCCTCCTCTGCTCCCCTGATTGTCGCCATGTTATAGGTGCACAGGGGTGTTTAGGAAGTGTAGGGTGGTGAAGCCTTCTACTCATATTGATCAAGTGGGAGGTTGCAGATAAGGAAAAGGTGGTTGCTCGCATCTCGAAGGATCATTAGGGTGACCGTGGTCAGCTTTTGGTGGTTAACATCATCTTCCCAGGCTACCTTCTTAGTTTTCCTTATGTGCACACCTTTGCATCAGAGTAGTTTGTAGGTTTCTGCTCTTTGAGGAACTATTGAGGTGGTTGTGGTTAGTTTTGATCATCATTATTTGACCAGGTTACCCTCTCGACTTAACTGACAGGCTCTTCTTGTAAGGTTGATGATGTTTGGAATATGGATAGTAAAACTTGATCTTCTTCTGAATATTTTACTTTTTTGTTGTATACTTCCTTCGCCAAGATGAGTCCAATGCTCGATCTCAGCGACTGTTTTGCGCTTGTTGAGGTAGGTTTAATGCTCGATCTTGGTATACAAATTATCGAGATGGGTCTATTATAACATCCCTCTTAAACATATTGGACTTGTATATAGTTGCAGAGGTAGCATAATACTTGTTTAGCATGCTTGTTTAATTTTGTGACTTTTTGAGTTAGTTTAGTCACTTTGTTGTATCACTATTTGTGAGAAATAGTTGTTATTAGCTTAGGAAATGAATTAAATCGCTTAGTTAATGGAAATGAAGATGGAGAAATTGTTTCTAGGTCACAAAAGTGTGAAGTTTCATATCATTAATTTTTGAGAATTAACTAAGCTTGTTTGTTATTTTTAAGTACACTGTATGAGTATTTAAGTACCATATTGATGAATCATAGATATGAAAACTTATAGAAATGATGAAACTAGGATTTAGATGAATTTTATGATTTATTCTAATATCTATGGAATTTAGGAAACTAGATTTAGAGAAATCTAAGTGTTCTTAATAGGTACAATGTTACAGATAAATATCCAAGTAGGATATTTTCCTCCTTTAGTTTTCCCAATTGTCCTTCTCTTTCCCTAGCCCTTTTTGTTGACTTTCCTTATTTTCATCACTCTTTCTTATGTCCAAGTGCAGCAAAGGAAGAGAAAAAAGAGAGAAAGAAAGGAAAGGAAAGAAGGAAGAAGGAAGAGGAGGGGGAACCAAGGAAACTAAGAGGGAAGCTAGAGCTTGAGCATCAACCATCATCTTTGTGAATCAAGGTAGGGGTTTTTAAGTTCAAGATACATTTTCCTTTTCATTTCCATGTTTATGCTTGTTTGAAGTTTAATGGGTCAAAATGAGATTTTGAGGTGTTTTGAGTGATTTTTTTGCTTGGATAAGTTTTAAGGGTTATTTATGACTTGTTCAAGACATGAGTTTGGTTTAGAAACATAGAACTCTTCATTAATACCTTTGATGCACAAAATGAGAAATTGGGGTTTTTGCATGAGTGATTTAGTTCATGGATCCAATTTTGGTAACTTGAGTTGGTGATTAATGATTCCTATATGTTAGAGAACTTGTTAGGGACTTAAAATAACATAGAAACTGAATTTGAGTGGTTGAATTTCATTTTTGTCACCAATAGAACAGTAACCATATCTACAGAGTTCTGCAGATTCTATTCTAGGCACTCAGCGCTTGAGCATTGAGAGTTGGGTGCCCAAGCTCCCATTGTCCAGAAGGTGTTGTGTGCTGCAATGCATCCAGTGCCTGAGTGCCCATGGTGGAGCGCTTGAGCACGCGGTGAGTGCCTAAGCGTCAAGCTTGAGTGCTAGTCGTAGGGGAATGATGGGCATTGACTCTACCATACCAGTGCCTAAGGGTTGGGAGACAAGCGCTTGAGCGCCTAGTGACTAGAAACTTCTGTAAGTTTCTTTTAGAGGAAATTGAGTTTTCAATCACTTGGGATCTCTTGTGTATGTCTTTTACAGAGTGTTGAGACATTCCAAGGGGTTATTTCTTGAGGGAATGATTACCTTATATTTATGAGATTGTGAGAAACTTTAAGCATCCATGTGAGATGGAATGTCATAGTGTTGTACCTAGGACCTTGTTCAACATGGGGTTGACTTCGAAATCACTTGTGAAATGATGGTGTATGGTGCTAGTAACACAAATCTTACTACATATGTGATAAGTTGAGGTAGAATTCTAGGTTACTAGTACTGCTTGTTCATTTGGCAATGGTGAACATTATGATTCTTCAAATGTGATTTGAAGTTACTCTTTGCAAGTTTTTACACTTGTTATTCCTATGTATTGTGACCTTATGTGGTGTGCACAACCATTTGGACAAAGAATAAGGATGATGAAATATTCTGCCTAACCCAATAGTCTTATTCGGTGTTATAGTAGCACAATAAATCAGGTATAAGTTACTTGATAATTTTGGATAATTGTTTGGAGTGAATTGAGCATAAAACTATAACACTGAACTTGAGAAATAATTCACAAATTTATAAGGTTATGAGCAGATGTAAAGTAGAGGATGAAAATAAATTTGAAAGTGGAAATAGAATAAATTAAACATTTAAGAGTCTCCTAGTTCAATCTCCTAAGGTTTAAATTATGTGAAGGATGAATAATGATGCTTAGTAACTGATAAATGTGCCTATAATTATGTGTCGAAGGATAAGATTTGGGATTAAAAGGAATCTTAAAATCTTTTGTGATTTTAAAGGAAGTTTGGAGATTGAGTCATGGAGGATTAAAATTTCTTAAAAGATAAAATGTTCTTGATCGAATATTTAATAATTTCTTTATAAAAATATCTCCACCAATTTTCTCTCTCTCTATCAGTTTTTTGATTTCCTTTCTCACACTCTTCCTCTCTTCTTTTCCTCACTCTCACCGTCTCTCACTCACTCATCTCTCTCTTTTGCTCGCTTGTCCATCTCACTCATTTGCATGTTGTTCTGTTCTTCTCACTTTGAGTAATTGTTTGGAGTGAATTGAACATAAAACTATAACACTAAAAATGAGAAATAATTCAAAAAATTATAAGGTTATGAGCAGATTTAAAGTAGAGGATGAAGATTAATTTGAGAGTGGAAATAGAATAAATTAAACATTTAAGAGTTTCCTAGTTTAATCTCCTAAGGTTTAAATTATGTCAAGGATGAATAGTGACACTTAGTAACTGATAAATGTGCCTATAGTTATGTGTTGATGGATGAGATTTGGGATTAAAAGGAATCTTAAAATCTTTTATGATTCTAAAGGAAGTTTGGAGATTGAGTCATAGAGGATTAAAATTTCTTAAAAGATAAAATGTTCCCAATTGAATATTTAATCATTTCTTTATCAAAATATCTCCACCAATTCTCTCTCTCTATCAGTTTGCCGATTTCCTTTCTCACATTATTCCTCTCTTCTTTTTCTCACTTTCACCATCTCTCACTCACTTATCCTCTCTCTCTCACACTCGTTCGTCCATCTCGCTTGTTTGCTCGCCATTTTGTTCTTCTTACTCGTTCACTAGCACTGCTCTCCCTCTCTGGTTTGCTGTCAACGTCGTTGTTCTCTCTCTCTCATCATTTGTTCATTGTTGCTCATCCTCTCTCTTGCCGTCCCTCACTGTTTCGCGGCTACTCGATCCTTCTTGCACCTTAATTCGCTCTTGCTATCGCGTTATGTGATCTATTCTGATCATCTTCTTTCCTTGTTGTTTCTTTGATTCTCACTTGCTTTCTCTCTCATTTCGGCTGGTGAGCTAAAATGGGAAGAATGAGGCAAAGAAAGAGAGAAAAAAATAGAAAGAAAGAGGAAGAGTACCTACAAATGAAAATAGAGAAAGCGAGAGGAAAAATGAAGCTCAAACAAGCAAAATGCAAGATTCGAGAAAGGAAAAGGTAGGGGGTTTTATTGTTGTTTTCATTTTCTAATTATTCTAAAAATTTCTATTTGATAAAGATTTTGAAATGGAAAACAGAGGTTTATATGTTGATTGTGGTTTGAGAAATTGGTTCCTTGATTTAATTCCTAATGAAATTTGAGCTTAGAAAATGGGTTAAAACCCCCATTGGATTGATTACTCTAAATGTATGTTGGATGTTGGATATGAAAATTGTGAGGATGTTAGTGTTGTTTAATGATTGGTTTTGAGAATAGATATCGACTTTATAAAATAAAAGATAATTTTGTGTGGGTGGCTCTTGGAATCTAATTTGTTATTCTTTTCCAGAGATTATTATGATGATGTTGCAAAGTTAAATGTCACAACTGTGTGAGCTCATTGTAACTAGAATTTTTATGTCTTCATATGATAATTTGGTGGTTGTTGCTAAGGCAGAATACTGCCCAAATTGAACTAAAGTTTGGTTCATTGTTTACTTGAAATTTTGACTAAATGGTGTTAAAAACATATGTCTAAATGTTACCCAAGGATGATCAGAAAAATTGGTGAAATTGAGGTATTTTGAGGGTGAATATACACTGTATTGAAACTGAATATACAGGGCCCTCACTTACTAATTTTTATGATGACTTTAAGTGAATTAAGAGTTAGAAAATACTTGTTGTTTGTTGTATAGATGATGCATGATATTTGAATCAAATAAGATAGATGACTTTTAAGATGGATTTATAGCACTTTTGGATATAACTTACTTAAAGCAATGATATATGTTATATGATTGAGATTTAATTATCTCTTGATTATTAAGATTCATTTAATGATAATGATACATTATGAATTTGATTGTGAAGGATTATACATCCAAATACATTGACAATTGATTGTATGTTTTCATTTGATCAATTGATATTGAACAATGATTGATTGATGATTTTGAATACCCATGATGAGATTGATTAGATTAAGCATTATATTGCATATTTGATGAGTTAATGAACAAAGAGATTTGGTAAAAATGATTTGATTCTCATGGGTATTCCATTGTTGAACTAGATTGAGTGAGGTTTTATATATGCTTTGTACTATGGTAAGTTTTGGATAATGGTAAGAGAGAATTTGAGAATCTCTCTATGTTGAATCCTTTTATGTACCACAAGTGCATAGGTCATGAAAGTAATACAATGATGAGAAAGATCATTTCCACAGGGATAAGGAGTAATATCTAATGCCATATATTAACCAATAGTTCAATGAAGTTTTATTCATGCATATATCAATTGGGAAGAGTTTGTGTAGCCAATTCTTAAAGACTAAAAAGTAATAAACCGAGAGAAAAAGACAATAATGAGAACATAGGGACTTCTTCTTCACCAACTACTTTACTTGCTAACTTGCAACCATTTTAGGCAACCATGATGACTAGTTTTGTTAGCTTAAGAAACTACATTAGCTAAAAGCCTATATCTAGGTCATTTAACCCTATGATATTCACCTAGCTCACTATGTGTCCATGAGAACTAGAGCAAACACCAAGCATTAAGGTTGATTCTTCACAAATGCTATGCATGGCCAATAGGTATATGTCTATCCTATTAACAAATTAATTCACCCCACCATTAGAATGAAATTAAACATACATCATCCACATCCATGATCTAAAATCTAGATTCCTATGTCTAGTTCAAAAGATTTTATCAAAAACAAAATAAATGTTAGCCAAATACCTATAAGCATTAAGAGAGACATGAATGAACAAACTAATCATCATTAAAAACGTAAAAGGTTACAAAATCACCAATGTATATAGAAAGATCTAAAGGAATCCTTAAAAATAGCTTAGCTATCCGTGAAGCATGAAAATCTCAAGAGAGATTCCATGCCCATGACCTAGAAATAGAGAGATTAAAGAGAGAATAGAGAAAACACTATAATGTGAACTTAGGATGCTTGATCCTCCTTGGATGGTGATGGTTTTCTCTCTGAATCCCTGAGCATTGAAGCTCATGGCCATCATGCCCTAAATAGGGTATCCAAGGCAAAAATGATTTATTAATTATGAACTTACATGATTAGGTGACAAGGAATTAAGTTAAGGATTTATAAAATGGAAAATGAAATGAACAAATTTTTTATCATTTGAAAAGAATGGATTTTCGGCCACGATCATAGAGAATGAGTTTGAAAGATAGTGAGAAATTTTAAAGTATTTTATTTAAAAGAGTTTTTAGTAAAAGAGATTGAAATAAGTTTAAAAGATGGTTTAAAATTTATAGTATTTTATTTAATAGATGTTTTAGTAAAGGCAATGGAAGAAGAAAGAGATTTTATTCTAAAATGTTTGATTAAATTCAAATAACATAGATTTTGTGAAGAAGGTTAGAAGATATTACTTAGAGAAGTTTTAGTAATAAAAATTGGAATTAAGGTTCAAATTTTATATTAATGTTGAATTTTGAATTAAACATTCGAGAAAATGTTTAAAAAATGTTACGCGATTTGAAAACGTAACAAAAGTGTTACGCGATTATGAAAACACAATAAAAGTACTTCATGATTGAGAAAAGCAGCAGTTGCTGTCAAGCCAACGTATTGGACCTGGACATGATTGAGACTATGTTTGTTAAGGATGTTTGTCTAGGAGATTGAATTACACCTCCGTGCTGGTGCGAATTGCATAGTGAAGATCTATGAATGATCTTGGGGGCGTCGGGGTGCTGTAATTCCACAAGTGGCCAATTGAATAACGCTACTGTGTCGTAGTTTCTGATGCAAACGCATCGATGATCTCAACAAGATACTATTCCTATTCCAGATCTGGTGTAGAATATCTTGTATAAGCCATGATGCGCACTTGAGAAAATTATAACACTTAATTTGAGGCTGATGATATACATACATGTCTTCTAAATCATTCTCTTCGAGGTTGGTTTTAGCTCCATAGAGTAAGAGTTTGGTCCATTGTGCATATACAAAGTCAGTATACATATTATTGTGGTATAGTCAGTACAATGTTATTATGATATACGTTCATTGAAATTATCTATTAATAGATATCATGATTATACCTGTTGTTTCTGTGATTATTCTTTGAATGACACTATGTGTTATTATTGTTTCTTTGCTGCTATGTTGGTATGTGATGTAGGAGATCTCACCTCTTTATTATATTTTCCTGTCTATTCTATGTTTATATTTGTATTTGATAAAGACTATGAAGGAGACGAGGCGGGATCGCTAACGAGCGCCGAACTCAATCAAAATTGTAACCGAGTTATGCCTATGACTTGTAGCATAGGAAACAACATCGGGTTGTTTCTCAAAGGATTGTAAGTGTTATTTGATCAGATCAAGCAAAAATTAGGAAAGGGCTTTGACAAATCAGAAAACAAAATTAACAAAGCAATTAACAAAATTAAAGAGAGAAATTCAATTGAAAGAGCAATCAATTCATAAATCAATCCGAAATTGGGTTGATTCTGTCATAGATCATTCAATAAACATTTGGAGTGCATTTGAATGGTTAACTTGGATCTAACCAAAATCTCTACATTAAATCCAGAATTCATACTAGATAATCATCTAGAATTCAATTAACAATTGAAACATAAATTTGTAATTGCACAACTCATGTTGAATCTGTATTAATTTTAAGAACCGAATTCAATTAACCTAGGCACAAATCAGTAACCTAACCTCTTAATTCATGATTAATTCAGATTAATCAATCATAAATTTCATCACAATTCTCAATCTTAAATCAAGATCTAATCAAATCAAACATAAACAGAATCACCATTCATGTATTCAAGATCAAGAAGAAGAAGAAGAGGAAATCAAACGCAAATCAAACACAAATAGAACCAATGATCTCAAGGAACCAAACCGCAATTTCTTCAAGATTATCTAAATTGATTATATAATTTAGCCCTCCATAGCCATCACCATGGATGAATTTGAGGAGGGAGGAAGAAGAAGGGAGAAGAGAGAAAGGAGAGAATGATATGAAAACCAAGACTATAACACACCAAAAAAATGAAAATGCATAAGCTCCCCCCTATAATACAATATGATTGCCATTATTCCTAACAATCCACCCAAATTCTCCATTATGAAAGTGGTTCAACCACTATCATCCATTACGAAAGTATGTCTAAAGTATGTCTCTCACTTTCTTTTAATTATGGCAATGATTCTTCCACCTACCCAATAATTTCCACTTTTCCACCTAATTACAATTAGATTTTTCCCATTCATAATTATCATTTCTGTCACAATTTCGAATCCAACTCATGCACATCAGATAGCCTCTGAAATAAGCTTTCCAAGGAGTCTCATATGCTTAATTTGGGCTTGAAATGAGTGAGAAATGCCCAAAATAGTGAATGTATGTCCATAAATATGTGACAACACCACTAATCCAACTTCAAGGCTATTTTTGACCACTTAAATGCTCGAATTTGCCAATTTGACATTTCATAAAACTTGTAGATCTTTTTCTCATCTTTCCTAACATATAAAGAACATTAAAATCAGAGATCTACAACTCAAGTTATTGCCAAAATACAGAAATAGTGTCAAAACTCATTTAAGCTAGAAAAAAAATTCAATTAGGCCCAATTTGAGCCCAAACTTAGAAAACATGACCCAACTTAATCAATTAAGTTCATAAAGAATACAAATAACTTAAAATAAAGGTTTATTAATGTATAAAACATGTGATTATAAATCACCTGGGTTTTGGTTGGGGTGATCTTCTGAGTCTTATGATGACGTCGAGACGGGATCTTCTCGGTTTTGTGAGAGTGTAGTTTCACAGAGGTACTGATGCCTGGCGCATTCACTTAGATATAGAGTGTATTGTTTATACTGGGGATGTAACCCTATCTTTGAGTAAGACCTATCATAGGGTCACTACTTTTTCTTTTAATGCTTATGTACATTTGGAGTTTTATATGCCTATTAGAGAGTTGTGGGGTGATCGTCATTGCACTCCTAGAGAGGACTTTGTAGTGTTATCTGCTCAGACTCCCATCTGTCGTGACATGCCCCAACTGGGGAATATGTCTGTTGGGGATTCAGAAGAGGATCAGGTGCAAGACCCTTCTCTTCATGTGTTTGAACTTGGGCCAGATCGAGTTTTTACATAGAAGTAGTACATATGTTTTTGGGTTTGTAAGTCTTATGTTTTATGTTATCCGTACTTTGTGTTATGTTTATATGTATGACGAGTGCTGAACTCACCAAAATTATAACTGAGTTATGTCTATGGCTTGTAGCATAGGAAACAACACCAGATCATGTCTTAAGGATTTTAAAATGCAATATGATCGAATCAAGTGAAAATAGGGGGAGAGGACTTTGGCAAGATTACGAGATAGAATTAAGAAATAGAATTCGAAATTGGAAGATAAAACATAATTAAGAAAGCAACCAATCCAAGAAAATTGTCCAAACTTGATTTTAATCCATCCTTGATTACTATAGGTCCATTCAATTATTAATCAAGTCCTTGGTCTTAGACCACATCAAGATACCTCTCAATGGTCATGGATCTTCAACTAGAAATGCTTCTAAATTTCAATTAATTAAGGTTAGACAAAGTAAGCGCTTATCCAAAATCGAAATCAACTTAAAAGCCAAGATCCAACCAAGTTAAACATTTCATCAAATACCTTTAATGTCTTGTTTAATCTATGAGTTAATATCTTTGGACATAATAATTAAGCAATTAACATATTAAAATTCTAATTAAGCAACCAGAATTAACAAAAAGAAGAAGAAGGAGAGACACTTGATTAATAGATGAACTTAAACATTAAAAATGAAATCTCAAGATTAACAATCAAGCATGTTCGATCTCTTGGATTAATCTAAAGGCTCTACCCCTCCATGAGAATAGGAGAACACATAAAAATTAAGAAGGAAGAAGGAATAAGAAAAATGAAAACTAGAGAGATGGGTGAGAAGAGAATTCTTGAGAGAAAGAGGAAAAGTGTCTAAAATGAGGTACCTCAGTTTATGACTTCTAACCCCCTAAACTACCCCCAATTTTGGCTTTACATAATTAAAAATCCATTAATTACAAAACCGGGTCAGTTATGAACATTTGGACCTAAACCCCATGCAATTTGGAGGTCCACAACTCAAGTTATGACTAAAACAACATCAAAGGGTCTCTGAACTAGTATTCTGGATTCCAGGACAATTAGGTCGACTAGCCATCTAATTGAGACTTCGAGCTCTTCATCAAAGTTGTAGTGCTTCCTCTTAGCTTTGCTACAAGGTAAAATTCATGATTATCAGATATCTAGAACTCAGGCTATGGCCAAAATACAGAAATAATGTCAAAGCCCAATAATGCTAAAAAAATTCAATTAGGCCCAATTTGAGCCAAAACTCACAAAACATGATCAAAGTCAATGAATTAAGAGTATGGAGAGTGCAAATGACTAAACATGAGGGCTTATTAATGAATAAAATATATGATTATCAAATTCCCCACACTTAGTTTTTTGCACTCCTAAGCAAAACACAAAAGACCAAAACAAGGGCACTAGGGATCAATAAAAAAGAACTCAAATTGCAATGACATTCAAGAATGCAAAAGCTTACAAGCAAAAAGAACAACCAAGTTTCAAGGGATTAAAACATTCATGAGTTAACATTTCTTCACATCTCAAACCAACAAGTAATGTAGCTTCAAATTGAAAAGCATGAATCAAGAATAATAGATCCTCACAAGATACACTCTTAACCGTCAAGTGTTTACAAGGTAAGTATTTACTCAATTCAATCCATGAAAATCGCATTACCATAAGCTTGCTTATCTTCTACTTCTCCACTACCAAACACATGCATACAAGAATCAAGAGGACTTTATTCAAGGTTGTAATGGGGCCAAGGTAAGGGAAGGAAACAATATGAATATAACAAGCTAAGCACCCAAGAGAATAAAAGAGTAATGGGGAAGAACTCAAATGACAAGTAACAAGCATAAAATTTTTATCTCCAATTCTATATTATGCACATTCTCTTACATATTCCTTTCATTTTCCTTTCACAACTTTTATTGCATATATTCTGTTTTTCTTCATTTTTTATTTCATTTTTTTTATTTTTGTTTTTTTTAATTTACCTTGTATATTACACATTAATTTGCACAATGCCCACACTTGATCTATTAATTGCCTATAAGCAAAAGAGCTCCTCTAATGAAAATGAACCAATGCTCTGCCATTCCCTAAGGTAAGGCTGAAAACATGGTTTTTTACAAAGGCATATAATGAGCTAAGACAAAGAATAGGCAAATAGGTTCAAGGGGGTTAATCAAAGGGAAAAGATGCAAGGTTAGCTATTTGGCCAAAGTAGCTAATCAAGAAATAAGGCCTCAATCATGTTCATGCATTCAAGTGAAATGTAGCCTAAAAAAGAATCAAAACAAGTTCTAGAGTGAATATTAACATGAGTGAAAATCACACAAGAAAGAAGGGAATTGTGCAATGTTAAATCCATCCATCAATAGGCTTAAAATCTCACAAGGTATGCATCTATCAAACTCAATCCACTAATTCAAACACCCACCACGCATATCAGTTTCAAGAAGGAATAAAATTTATTCAATCATGTAATAAACCTTGAATTTCAATTGCTTCAAACTCATAAACTTCACAAACCTCAAAACATTATTATTATTTATTTATTTACAAAAAATAGAATTTAAAAACAACAATTTATCCAGCAAAAATAGTAAAAATGTAGCAAGACAAAAAAATAGAAAAACAATAGACAATATGCTAAAATCTCTCCCCCACACTTAAATTTTACATTGCCCTCAATGTAAAACCCAAAATCAGTAGCAAACTAGCAATAACATCAACAAATATGAGACAAGCAAAATAAAAGAGAAGGGAAAAGAAACAGCCTGATCAAGTAGGATAGACAGCTTTTTGCAAGGTAATTGCCTCCACATCATCTGCTTGAGCTTGCGTTCCCTCATAAAATGGCTTAAGGCGGTGGCCATTGACTATGAAAGCTTTCGCAGTGGCCTCACTTGTAATCTGCACAGCATCAGAAGGAAAAATGTTAGTAACAACAAATGGACCTAGCCATCTAGATCGGAGCTTCCCAAGCACGAGCTTGAAGCGGGAGTTGTTGAGGAGAACTTTTTGCCCATTCTCAAATGTTTTCGTCAGAATCATCTTATCATAGAAGGCTTTGGTCTTCTCTTTATAAAGTTTAGAAATTTCATAAGCCTCAAAGAGTATCTCCTCCAATTGCTGCAGTTGTAGCTTCCTCTCCATACCTGCTTGATCTAGGTCCAAGTTGCACCTCTTTACCACCCAGAATGTAGGTGGTTGGTATTTGTTACTAGGACCTGTAACTTGGTATCTAAATTGCTTTTGCTGCTACTGTTGGTGGAGCTGTTGTTGATGACTAGAATTCCTATATCTCAGGTTGAGGTGGTCCCTCTAGCCAGGGTTATAGGTATTAGAAAATAGATCATATCTGGGATGCTGTTGTGACTGCTGATATTGGGGTCTACTAGGAAAATTACCAGTTACTACAACAGATTGTTCTGGAAAAACAGAACCACCATCCTGAAGCGTGGGACATGCATCAGTAGGATGAGATAAACAAGAGCAAATCCCACACACAGTTGCATCCATCTGCATAGGTGGCTGTTGTCCTACTGCTAACTGCTGCACCAAAGAAGTCAATTCATCTAATATGTGTTCTATTCTTTGTTGGTCTACATGAGACACTTGAACCTCATTAACTCCTCTGGTTGAGGTAATGATTCGTGTGCCAAATTGTTGGGTGTTGGCTGCCATGTTGGCTATCAAATCTCTTGCTACAGTAGGGGTCTTGTCTACTAAGGCTCCTCCAAAGGCAACATCCACCATGCTTCTGTTATTTGGCAACAAGCCTTCATAGAAATATTGAATTAAGAGTTAATCATTGATTTGGTGGTGGGGATAGCTCGAGCACAGCTTCTTGAATCTTTCCAAATATTCATGCAAGGTCTCTCCTATCGTTTGTCTTATGCCACAAATGTCTTTTTTAATGGCAGCAGCTCTAGAGGCAGGAAAGAATCTCTCCAAGAACAACCTCTTCATGTCATTCCAAGTTGTGACTGAAATTAGTGAAAGATAAAACAATCAATCCTTGGCTGCATCAGCAAGTGAGAAAGGAAATGCCCTCAGCTTGATGTGCTCCTCAGAGATCCTATAAGGCTTCATGATTAAACAAACCATGTGAAACTCCTTTAGGTGCTTATGGGGGTCCTCACTTGGAAGACCATGAAACTTGGGCAACAAGTGTATCAATCCATATTTTAACTCAAAATCAACATCAAGATCATGATATTGAATACACAAAGACTAGTAAGTTACATCAGGAGCAACAAGTTCCTTAAGGGTCCTATTATATATGTTATCAGCTATGGTTTCAGAATTACTTAAGATCTCATGTTCACTGTCAATTTCAAGATCAAAACCAAGTTCAACGCAAGAAATCTCGGGTTCAAAATCAACCAAGTTATCAGAATCAGACCTAGTCTTGAACCAATCAGGGATATAGAAGTGTCAGAATGCCAAAAACATAAAAACATACAAATCTACACTACAGAAATGGCTAGAAAAAAAACACATCAAATGAATTTTAAAAATCATTGGACCACCACAGAATGAAAACTACCATTTTTTAGAAAATTATCATGCAGAGAAAATATTTCAAAAATTGAAAAAGTGGTCTAAACGATGGAATTTGGCTAAAATTCGAGTGGATGATCCCTAAAGGGATCGTTTTGCTTAGAATGATGATTTAGCCTTAGGGACCAAGTTTCAGCTCAAAACTCCATATCCAGAATTACACTAGTCTCCCCTGCACCATAAAAAAATATCAGAAAATGTTGAAAAAGTACTAGGAGGGTATGAAACAATGTTAGGAAGTTGGGAACATGTCCAAAATGATTAGTAAGAACAAGAGTTAGTATGGTTACTTAATATGATTAGATTACAATTAACAACTCTCCGACAACGGCGCCAAAATTTTGACGAGTGTCGAACTCAATCAAAATTGTAACTGAGTTATGCCTATGGCTTGTAACATAGGAAACAACACCAGATCGTTTCTCAAAGGATTGTAAGTGCCATTTGATCAGATTAAGCAAAAATTAGGAAAGGGGTTTGACAACTCAAAAAATGAAATTAACAAAGTAATTAACAGAATTAAAGAGAGAAATTCAATTGAAAGAGCAATCAATTCAGAAATCTATCAGAAATTGGGTTGATTCTATCATAGATCATTCAATAAACATTTGGAGTGCATTTGAATGGTTAACTTGGATCTAACCGAAATCTCTGTATCAAATCTAGAATTCATACTAGACAATCATCTAGAATTCAATTAACAATTGAAACATAAATTTGCAATCGCACAACTCTTGTTGGATCTGTGTTAATTTTAAGAACCAAGTTCAATTTACCTAGGCACAAATCAGTAACCTAACCTCTTAATTCGTGATTAATTCAGACTAATCAATCATAAATTTCATCACAATTCTTAATCTTAAATCAAGATTCAATCAGATCAAATATAAACAAAATCATCATTCATGCATTCAAGATCAAGAAGAAGAAGAAGAGGAAATCAAATGCAAATCAAACACAAACAGAACCAATGATCTCAAGAAACCAAACCACAATTTCTTCAAGATTATCTAAATTAATTACATAATTTAGCCCTCCATAGCCATCACCATGGATGAATTTGAGGAGGAAGGAAGAAGAAGGGAGAAGAGAGAAAGGAGAGAATGATATGAAAACCAAGACTACACACACCAAAAAAATGAAAATGCATAAGCTCCCCCTATAATACAATATGATTGCCATTATTCCTAACAATCCACCCAAATTCTCCATTATAAAAGTGGTTCAACCACTATCATCCATTACGAAAGTATGTCTAAAGTGTGTTTCTCACTTTCCTTTAATTATGGCAATGATTCATCCACCTACCCAATAATTTCCACTTTTCCACCTAATTACAATCATATTTTTCCCATTCATAATTGTCATTTCTATCACAATTTCTAATCCAACTCAAGCCCATCAGATAGCCCCTGAAATAAGCTTTCCAAGGAGTGCTTATATGCTTCATTTGGGCTTGAAATGAGTGAGATATGCCCAAAATAATGAAGGTATGTCCAGAAATATGTGACAACACCACTAGTCCAAATTCAAGGCTGTCTTTGACCACTTAAATGCTATAATTTGCCAATTTGACATTTCACAAAACTTGTATATCTTTTTCTCATCTTTCCTAGCATATAAAGAACATTAAAATCAGAGATCTACAACTCAAGTTATGGCCAAAATACAGAAACAATGTCAAAACTCATTTAAGCTAGAAAAAAAAATCAATTAGGCCCAATTTGAGCCCAAATTTACAAAACATGACCAAAATTAATCAATTAAGTGCATAAAGAGTGTAAATGACTAAAAATGAGGGTTTTATTAATGTATAAAACATGTGATTATCAATCACCTAGGTTTTGTTTGGGTGATCTTCTGAGTCTTGTGATTGTGTCGAGACGGGATCTTCTCGGTTTTGTGAGAGTGTAGTTTCACGGAGGTACTAATGTCTGGTGCATTCACTTGGATACGGAGCGTATTGTTTATGTTGGGGATGTGACCCTATCTTTGAGTAGGACCTATCATGGGGTCACTACTTTTTCTTTTAATGTTTATGTACATTTGGAGTTCTATATGCCTATTAGAGAGTTGTGGGGTGATTGTCATCGCATTCCTAGAGAGGACTCTATAATGTTGTCTGCTCGGACTCCCGTCTGTCGTGACATGCCCTAATTGGGGAATATGTCTGTTGGGGATCCGGAAGAGGATCAGGTGCAGGACCCTTCTCTTCGGGTGTTTGAACTTGGGCAAGATCGAGTTTTTATATGATAGTAGTACATATGTTTTTGGGTTTGTAAGTCTTATGTTTTATGTTGTCCGTACTCTGTGTTATGTTTATATGTATGACGAGCGCCGAACTCACTAAAATTATAACCGAGTTATGCCTATGACTTATAGCAAAGGAAACAACATTGCATCATCTCTCAAGGATTTTAAAATACAATATGATGGAATCAAGTGAAAATGGGGGGGAGGAGTTTGGCAAGATTAAGAGACAAAATTAGGAAATAGAATTTGAAATCGGAAGATAAAGTAGATTTAAGAAAGCAACCAATCCAAGAAAATTATCCAAACTTGATTTTAATCCATCCTTGATTACTATAAGTCCATTCAATTATTAATCAAGTCCTCGGTCTTAGACTACATCAAGATGCCTCTCAATGATCATGGATCTTCAACTAGAAATGCTTCTAGATTTCAATTAATTAAGGTTAGACAAAGTAAACACTAATCCAAAACCGAAATCAACTTAAAAGCTAAGATCCAACCAAGTTAAACATTTCATCAAACACCTTCAACGTCTTGTTTAATCTCTGAGTTCATCTCTTTGCACATGATAATTAAGTAATTAACGTATTAAAATTCCAATTAAGCAACCAGAATTAACAAAGAGAAGAAGAAGGAGAGACACTTGATTAATAGATGAACTTAAACATTAAAAATGAAATCTTAAGATTAACAACCAAGCATGTTCAATCTCTTGGATTGATCTAAAGGCTCTACCCCTCTATGAGAAGGGGAGAACTTAGAAAAATTAAGAAGGAAGAAGGAAGAAGAAAAATGAAAATTAGAGAGAAGGGAGAGAAGAGAATTCTAGAGAGAAGGAAGAAAATGTCCAAAATGAGGTGCCTCAGTTTCTGACTTCTAACCCCCTAAATGACCCCCTATTTTGGTTTTACATGAAAATTAGAGAGAAGGGAGAGAAGAGAATTCTAGAGAGAAGGAAGAAAAATGTCCAAAATGAGGTGCCTCGGTTTCTGACTTCTAACCCCCTAAATGACCCCCTATTTTGGTTTTACATAATTAAAAACCCATTAATTACAAAGTTGGGTCAGTTATGAACATTGGGACCTAAACCGCATGCAATTTGGAGGTCCACAACTCAAGTTATGACCAAAACAACATCAAAGGATCTCTGAACTCGTATTCTAGATTCCAAGCCCAAGCAGGCCCAATAGACATCTGATTGAGACCTCGAGCTCTTCATCAAAGTTGTAGAGCTTCCTCTTAGTTTTCCTAAAAGGTAAAATTCATGATTATCAGATATCTAGAACTCAAGTTATGGCCAAAATACAGAAACAATGTCAAAGCCCAATAATGCTAAAAGAATTCAATTAAGCCCAACTTGAGCCCAAACTCACAAAACATGACCAAACTCAATCAATTAAGAGTATGAAGAGTGCAAATGACTAAACATGAGGGCTTATTAATGAATAAAATATATGATTATCAAATTCCCCTACACTTAGCTTTTTGAACTCCTGGGCAAAACACAAAAGACCAAAACAAGGGCACAAGAGATCAATAAAAAAGAATTCAAATTTCAGTGACATTCAAGAATGCAAAAACTTACAAGCAAAAAGAGCAACCAAAGTTTCAAAGGATCAAAACATTCATGAGTTAACATTTCTTCATATCTCAAACTAACAAGCAAGGTAGCTTCAAATTGAAAAGCATGAATCAAGAATGATAGATCATCACAAGATACACTCTCAACCCTCAAGTGTTTACAAGGTAAGTATTTCACTCAATTCAATCCATGAAAATTGCACTACCATAAGCTTGCTTATGTTCTACTTCTCCACTACTAAACATATGCATACAAGAATTAAGAGGACTTCATTCAAGGTTGTAATGGGGTCAAGGTAAGGGAAAGAAACAATATGGATATGACATGCTAAGCACCCAAGAGAATAAAAGGGCAATGAGGAAGAACTCAAATGACAAGTAACAAGCGTGAAATTGTTATCCCCAATTCCATATTATGTATATTCTCTTACATATTCCTTTCCTTTTCCTTTCACAACCTTTATTGCATTTATTCTTTTTCTCTTCATTTTCATTTCATTTTTTTTTATTTTTGTTATTTTTTTAATTCACCTTGCATATTACACATCAATTTGCACAACCCCCACACTTGATCTATTAATTGCCTACAAGCAAAAGAGCTTCTCAAATGAAAAATGAACCAATGCTCTCCCATTCCCTAAGGTAAGGTAAAAAACATGGATTTTCACAAAGGCATATAATGAGCTAAGACAAAAAATAGATAAATAGACTCAAGTTAATCAAAGGAAAATGATGCAAGGTTAGCTATTTGGACAAAATAGCTAATCAAGAAAGAAGGCCTCAATCATGTTCATGCATGCAAGTGAAATGTAGCCTAAAAAAGAATCAAAACAAGTTCTAGAGTGACTATTAACATGAGTGAAAATCTCACAAGAAAGAAGGGAATCGGGCAATGTTAAATCCATCCATCAATAGGCTGAAAATCTCACAAGGTATGCATCTATCAAACTCAATCCACTAATTCAAACACCCACCACCAAGCATATCAATTTCAAGAAGGAAGAAAATTTATTCAATCATGTAATGAACCTTAAATTTCAATTGCTTCAAACTCATAAACTTCACAAACCTCAAAACTTCATTTTTTTTAATTTATTTACACAAAACATCAATTTATCCAGCAAAAACAGTAAAAATGTAGCAAAACAAAAAAAAATAGAAAAATAACAGATAGTATGCTAAAATCTCTGTCCCACACTTAAATTTTGCATTGCCCTCAATGTAAAACCCAAAATCAGTAGCAAACTAGCAATAAAATCAACAAATATTAGACAAGAAAAATAAAAGAGAAGGGAAAAGAAACAACTTGATCAAGTGGGGTAGATGGCTTCTTACAAGGTGACTGCCTCCACATCGTTTGCTTGAGCTTGAGCTCCCTTGTAAAATGGCTTGAGGCAGTGGCCATTGATTGTGAAAGCTTTCGCAGTGGCCTCACTTGTAATATGCACAGCACCAGAAGGAAAATGTTAGTAACAACAAATGGACCTAGCCATCTAGATTGGAGCTTCCCAGGCATAAGCTTGAGGCGGGAGTTATAGAGGAGAACTTTTTGCCCAATCTCAAATGTTTTTCTCAGTATCATCTTATCAAGGAAGGCTTTGGTATTCTCTTTATAAAGTTTGGAACTTTCATAAGCCTCCAAGCGGGTCTCCTCCAATTGTTGTAGTTGTAGCTTCCTCTCCATGCCTGCTTGATCTAAGTCCAAGTTATACCTCTTCACCGCTCAGAATGCGCGATGCTTAATTTCCACCGGCAGGTGGCATGCTTTTCCAAAAACAATCCGATATGGAGACATCCCGATCGGTGTCTTATAAGCAGTCTGATAAGCCCATAAAACATCCTCAAGCCTCTTGCTCTAGCCCTTTCTATTAGGTTGAACTGTCTTCTGGAGTATCTGTTTGATCTCCATGTTGGAAATCTCGGCTTGCCCATTAGTCTGGGGTGGTAAGGTGTAGAAACTCTGTACAAGATGATAATCACATATTTTATTCATTAATAAACCCTCATGTTTTGTCATTTTCAGTCTCCATATTCTTAATTGATTGAGTTTGGTCATGTTTTGTGAGTTTGGGCTCAAATTAGGCCTAATTGAACTTTTTTAGCATTATTGAGATTTGACACTATTTTTGTATTTTGACCATAACTTGAGTTCTAGATAGTTGATAATCTTGAATTTTACCTTTTAGGAAAGCTAAGAGGAAGCTCTACAACTTTGATGCAGAAGCCGAAGTCTCAATCAGATGTCTAGCGGGTCTAATTTTTCATGGAAGTTAGAATACGAGTTCAAAGACCCTTTGATGATGTTTTGGTCATAACTTGAGTTATTGAACTCCAAATTGCATAGGGTTTGGGCCCAAATATTCATAACTGACCCAAATTTGTAATTAATGGATTTTTAATTATGTGAAGCCAAAATAGGGAGTAGTTTTGGGGTTGGAAAGTAGAAAACTGAGGCTACCTCATTCTATACACACTTCTCACCTCTCATTCCATACTTTTCTCTTCTTCTCTCTAGATCTTTCTTCTCTCCCTTATCTCTAGTTTTTTTATTCTTTTTATGAGTTCTTCCCTCCCATTGATGGAGGGGTAGAGCATTTAATCAATCCAAGGGATTGACATTCTTGATGCTTAATCTTGAGATTTTGTTTTAATTGCTATACATTCATCTATTAATCAAATTTCTCTTCTTCTTCTCTTGTTTATATTCTGATTTAATGCTTAATTTGATTGGGATTTACATATATTAATTGTGTAATTACCATATGCTAAGAGATGAATATAGAGGTTAAACAATGCATCAAAGGTGTTTGATGAAATGTTTAGCTTGGTTAGATCTTGATTTTTAAGTTAATTTGGGTTTTGGATGGATGCTTAATTTGTCTAACCTCAATTAATTGAATTCTGGTAGCGTGTCTAGTAGAAGATCCATGGATCATTGAGAGGCATCTTGATGTGATCTAAGATCAAGGGTTTGGCTGATTGTTGATTGAATCTTTAGTAATCAAGGATGGATTGAAATTAAGTTTGGACAATTCTCTTGGATTGGTTGCTTCTTCATTCTATTTCCTCTTCTTTAATTGCTTTCTATTTTTGTTGTTAATTTCACAAACTCCTTCCCCCCTGTTTATCAACCTTTTAATCTGACTTCATAATTAGAATGATCTACGCGCTCGACCCGGTGTTACCTTATGCTACAAATAGTTTTAGTAATTCGGTTATAAATTGATTTAAATTTGATAAACTCGGAAGTTATTAAATTTTTGGCACCGTTGTCGGGGATCACTCTGATTTTGATTATATTTGACTACTAACCCTCACTAACCCCTGTGTTGCTATGTTTTGGTGGTTTTCAAGTGAAAACGGGTGATTACGGGTCACTTTGCAGAATTTCGTACTGACAATAAATGTGCCTAGAATGAGCTGAAACTTGGTCAGTTAAAGGAAAATGACCTAATAAGCAAGACTCACTTATAGTAAGGTCAGCCCTGGTTTTCCAAAATTTCATCGTTTAGACCACTTTTGTAATTTTTTAATATTTTTTATTACATTTTTTAGTTTCATTTTTGTGTAGTTTTCATGTTGTGGTAGTCCCATGATTTTTAAAAATCATTAGATAGTTCAATTATATTTATTTTGGTAGATTTTTAGTGTTGTTTAGTGTATTTTAGCTTGTTTGCTATTTTTTTTTGTGTGTGCTATATATGCTTTGGATGATGCATGGCTAGGTCTTCTGCTAGCCAATTACTTGATATTGATCTTGAGATTGATAAGACCTTGCATAGGTTAATTAGAGCTCATAGGCTAAGTGCAAGAATTGCTTCTGAACTTGATTTTGATCTTGAATTTGAAAGTGAACCTGAGATCTTAAGTAATTTTGCAACTATGGGTGATAACATGCAGAACAAGACTCTTAAGAAATTAGCTGCTCCTAATGTAACACACCAGTCTTTTTGCATTCAATATCTTGATCTTAATGCTAATTTTGAGTTAAAATCTAGACTGATACACTTGTTGCCCAAGTTTCATGGTCTTGCCAGTGAAGACCCTCGTAAGCATCTTAAGGGGCTCCATGTGGTTTGTTCAACCATGAAGTCATAAGGGATCCCTGAGGAGCACATCGTGCTAAGGGCATTCCCTTTCTCACTTGATGATGTGGCTAAGGATTGGTTGTTCTACTTTTCACCAGGTTCTGTCATGAGTTGGAATGACATGAAATGGCTATTCTTGGAGAGATTCTTTCCTACATCAAGAGCTGCTACAATTAGAAAAGACATCTGTGGCATAAGACAAATGGTAGGAGAGACCTTGCATGAATATTGGGAGGGATTTAAGAAGCTATGCTGGAGCTGTCCCTACCACTATATCAGCGATCAACTCTTGATTCAATATTTCTATGAGGGCTTGCTGCCAATGGATAGAAGCATGATTGATGCTACCATAGAGGAGCTTTGGTGGATAAGACCCCTACTATTGCCAGAGACTTGATCACTAACATGGCTTCCAATACACAGTAATTTGGGACAAGAATTGTAACTCCATGCAAAGGAATAAATGTGATCCATATGGCTCAAGTAGACCATAAGAGGATGGAAAACAGGCTTGATGAGTTAACCTCATTGGTGCGGCAATTAGCAGTTAGACAATGTGCACCATTTTCTGTACAAGAGCTTGTAAGGGTGTGTGGAATTTGCTCATGTCCATCTCATCCTACAGATGCCTATCCAACACTTCAAGAAAATAATTCTGCCATCCAAGCCTATCCTGTTACTGCAGCAGGCATTTTCCTGGTAGAC
Source organism: Ormosia emarginata (assembly GCA_029884605.1). Lineage (NCBI taxonomy): Eukaryota > Viridiplantae > Streptophyta > Magnoliopsida > Fabales > Fabaceae > Ormosia > Ormosia emarginata. The sequence goes on along the minus strand of JAQQTP010000079.1, from coordinate 28,300,056 downwards.
CCCAATATCAGCAACAACAACAGCAACATCAATTTAGATACCAAGCTACAGGTCCTAGCAACCAATACCAGCCACCTGCATTTAGACAACGGCAACTTGTGCAGTTATCTATCCAAGCCACTCTAGCCGACCTATCATTGCAAGACTTGATGAAATAAATGGCCACAAACAACATTCAGTTCTAGTAAAATGTCAATGCTAACATTCATAATCTACAGACTCAGATTGGGTAGTTGGCAACCACTGTGAGTGAGCTGAAAAGTCAAGGGTCGAGCCAACTTTCTTCCCAAACAACTCCTAATCTGAATGTGATTGTCATTATGATGAGGTCTGACAAGTCTGTACAAGCACCACCTGTACCACAACCAGAGCTATCAGTGCAACAATCAGTAGAGAAATTAATTTCTGATGCACCAACCCAAAAATCTGAGGGTAAGAAGAAGTTAACAGTTGTTGATGAGCAGCAGCAACCTGCCATTGCTCTTCCTTTTCCAAAAAGAGCCACACAATCTAGAAAAATAGCAGATAACATACTAAAATCTCTTCCTCACACTTAAATTTTGCATTGTCGTCAATGTAAAGCTCACAAATCAGTAGCAAACTAGCAAAAGCATCAACAAATATGAGACAAGCAAAATAAGAGAAAGGGAAAAGAAACAGCCGGATCAAGCGGGGTAGACGGCTTCGTGCAAGGTGACTGTCTCCACATCGTCTACTTGAGCTTGAGCTCCTTCATAAAATGGCTAGAGGCGGTGGTCGTTGATTATGAAAGCTTTCACAGTGGCCTCATGATGAACCTGCAAAAACTCATATTTTTACAGTTCATTATTTTGGGTTTTTCATTCTCTTTAATCTGTTTAATTGAGTTTAATTAAGTTTTGTCCTTGAGTCTATCATGTTTTTTTAGGTTAAATTGTGTTTCTTATTAAGTGTTGTTATGTGTTTTTGATGGGTAATTACATAAGGATGAAGATTTGGTTGAATCACAAGGAAGAAGTGCTGGAAAACACCTCTGGACTCTCAGTGCTCAAGCACTCAAGAGCCAACGCTTAACTGCTGGCAAGGCAGAACGCAGAGTTTATCAGCTATCCCAGTGCTCAAGCATTGGGAGTTCAAAGCTTAAGCGCTAAACTGGCAGATCCCAACGCTAAAGCATTGGGAAGCCAACGCTCAGGCACGTGCATCAAGGCAAAAATGGTTTTGCGGTAGTCCAACGCACTCCCAGCGCTAAAGCGCTGGTCACCCAGCGCTAAAGCGCTGGATGCATGACAACAATTATAAATGGGAAGTTATCCCAAAATTCAAATCATTATTCATGGGGGATGGCTGAATCAAGAGAAAGAGAGAGAGTCATAAGGGAGGCTGCTAAGGAGGAGACTCCAGGCACTCCTTCCACAATTTATTAATGGAGTTTGTCTTAATCTTTTTTTTTATTTTGTTCTTTCTCTATGTATAACTAATTTCCCTTTGTTAGGGGATGATGGATCTTGATACTTGGATGATGTAATTTCTTTTATGAGTTTAATTCATGTTTCTATTCTATGATTTATATGTTTATCTCTATCCTTAATACTTTTCTAAACCTGATCAATTTGGAAATGAATTGTTGGGCTGATGTATGATTTGGAAAAAATTGCATGAGCTTAGATCTGTGATAAACACCATAATTTCTACAATCACTAGGGATAAACGTTGTGAATTATATAGTCTTTCTTGTAATTCCCTTGTTCCTGATAATGCCTTTCTATTTTGGAATTAGACTAAGGGATTAGTTAATTCTAAAACAACGTTAGAGGATTAGTAATCCAAGGGATTGGATATTAATTAATTTTGGGAATTGACCATAAATCATTTATTTAGAACATGATTAAACCATTATTTGAATTTGCATCTAAAGAGTTCAAGTGAAGTCTGAACCCTAACATTTTCCTATTATTGTTTTTCAACTCTTGTTAAATTTATTAGATTTACTTTGTTTAATTTTAAATTACTTTCTTTAATTGTGTTTTTATTTTGGTTTTATCAACTCTCATCATTTGGATAACTCAGATAGTGTTAATTTAATGAACTTGGTAATTCATAATATAATCCTCGTGGGATGATACTCTACTCACTACTTTATTACTTGATGCGATTCGGTGCACTTACCGATGTCACACACTATCAAGTTTTTGGCACCGTTGCCAGGGATTATTAATTGTCAATATTAAGTAGTAATTAAAATAGCACTAATTTGGGCATTTATTTTAGTTTGTTTAATTTTATTTTAGTTAATTATTTTCCTTATTTTATTTCTTTATATTAAATTTTTGTTTTCTTAGTTTAATTCTATTTATTTTTATTTTTATTTTTATTTGTAATTCCTTTTCCTTTTCTTTGCTTCACTTTGGTTTGCTTGTTTGTTGTTTATGCAAGATACTTTGGTGTCAGAAATATTAATTTTTTATCCAGAAATAACAAGGACAAAAAGAGCAATCAGAAAAGCAATCAGAGAAGGAAAGAAAACTAAAGAAGAAAAGATGGCTGAAAATGTTGATGCTTAGAGAAGGCACACTATGGATGACTATGCCACTCCATCTGCTGAGAATAGCAAGTATTGTGCGACCTACTATTCAGGCTAATAATTTTGAAATTAAACCAGCTCTTCTATAGCTGGTGCAATAGAATTAGTTTGGTGGAGGCCAAGCAGAAGATCCTAATATACACATTGCCAATTTATTGCAGGTCTGTGATACTATCAAGTATAATGGGGGCTAGTGATGATGTCATACAGTTACGACTTTTTTCATTTTTATTGAGAGATAAAGCCAAGAGTTGGCTACAAGCCTAGCCTCAAGGAAGCATTTCTACTTGGGATGATCTGGTTAGTAAGTTCCTCACTCGGTATTTTCCTCCATCTATGTTTGTGAAGATAAGGAGTGAGATTGCTTGCTTCACTCAAAATCAAGGAGAATCTCTCTATGAAGCATGGGAAAGATTTAAGGAGTTGCTCATAAAATGTCCTTACCATGCTTTTGAGGTGTGGCAGCAGGTACAGATCTTTTATAATACGTTGAGCCATCCTACTAGAGCAATGATCGATGCATCTGTAGGTGGATCTATAAACATAAAAACTCCAGAAGAAGCTCAAGCATTATTTGAGACAATGGCCACTAATGAGTAACAGGTTCCTAGTGGAAGAGCTACAGTTAAACAGGGAGTGTTGGAGCTCGGTGTTGTTGATACTATACTTGCACAAAATCAGACCATGATGCAACACATTATCAACCTTACCAAGCAAGTTGGTAATTTACAAGTAAATGCAGTTAATAATCAAAGTCTGACTTGCGATTTTTATAGAGGCAACCATGTCAATGGTCAATGTGAGGCAGGAAATTCAGGTGTCAATATTCCAGAGCAGGTGAACTATATGGGATATCCTTCAAGGCCACAGGGTAATCCTTACTATAATACTTACAATCCAGGTTGGAGGAATCATCACAATTTCTCTTGGAAGAATCAAGTTATACCATTGAATGCTCAGCCTAAACAGAAGTCTCCTCTTGAGATTGCAATGGAGAAACTTTCTACGCAGACCTTTGTTTTGTGCAACAAACTTCAACTTTTAACAGAGGAGTCCAGAACTAATTTCAAAAATCATGAGGCTGTAATAGAAGTCTTGAGACTCAAATGGGGCTGATGGCAAAGCAGCTTCAAGAAAGACTTCCAGGTAATCTTCTAAGTAATACTTTGGTAAACCCTAAGGAGCAATGTATGGCAATCACCTTAAGAAGTGGTAAGACTATAGAAGAAGACAAAAAAGAAGCCTCTAGTTCTTCAAGAAATCAAAATGGAAGCAATAATGTTTCAACCAAAGAGGTCTTTTCCCAGGATGATAATAAAGAGGTAGAAGCCAGAGAAGAACAACTGAGAGTGTCGAGGAAAAAGAAAGACATAGAGCTAAAGAAAACAATTGATCCTTCAGTATATGCTAGACTTTCATATCCTCAAAGATTTAGGAAGGAGATTCAAGAGAAACAGTTTTCCAAGTTCTTAGAAGTCTTCAAGAAATTACAGATAAATATTCTTTTTGCTGAGGCATTTGAGCATATGCCTTCTTATGTCAGATTCATGAAGGATTTACTATCTAAGAAAAGGAAGTTAGAAGAAGATGAGACTATAGCACTTACTAAGGAGTGCAGCACCATAATTCAACGGAAGCTACCATTAAAGTTAAGGGATCCAGGAAGTTTTCGCATCCCTTATACTATTGGAAAGTTGTATGTTGACAAGGCTTTATGTGACTTAGGTGCGAGCATTAATTTGATGCAATTGTCAATCTTACACAAGCTAGGAATTGAAAAAGTGAAGCCTACAATAGTCTCCCTTCAATTAGCAGATCGATCAATTAGATATCCATACGGTATTGTGGAAGATTTGCTAGTGAAGATTGACAAATTTATTTTCCCAGTTGACTTTGTGATCTTAGATATGGACAAGGATGTTGATATCTTGTTAATTCTGGGAAGACCGTTCTTAGCTACTTCAGGAGCATTGATTGATGTGTCAAGAGGTGAACTGATTTTAAGGGTGGATGGAGATCAAGTGACCATCAATGTCTTTGATAAATCTACACTGATATCAGATCTCTATGCCCCCGTCAATTGCATCCAAGGTAAAGCTCAAAAGAAGTCAACTAGTAAGAACTCTGCACCATTGACTAATGATGATCTTCCTACTTCTAAGATTGTTGATGACCTCATATTTATGAGATTGTTGGGATTGAAAAATGTGGTGTCCCGGGGCCGATGAGGGCGGGGAGTGGTTGTCGGTGCTAATTAAAAGCATCAATAAGCGTCTCCTGGCAGTGCTTCTTGGCGAAGGGTCTCATGGAACTGCATAGTTAAGGATGGCTAAAAGGAATTGATTTGGCATAGCCATATCAACAAGTTGCAACTTCTTTTCGAGAGCCTAGAACATAAGAACTTCATGGTTAAGCATGCTTGACCTGGAGCAACTGTGGGATGGGTGACCTCCTAGGAAGTTTCCTAGGATGTGTGTGAGTAAGGACAAAGCACACTGAAAAGACCCGTGTTGGTTTGCAGAGACACTCATCAATCCTGCAGGCAGTCTTGGGATGTTACAAATGGTATCAGAATTGAGACCTCTACCAGTACAGTGTGGTTTGAGGATGAACTAAGCAGAAGTTGGTGGGCATGTGGCGTCTCGGGGTCGACGAGGGCTGGGAGTGGTCGTCGGTGCTAATTGAAAGCATCAATAAGTGTCTCCTAGTAGTGCTTCTAGGCGAAGGGTGCCATGAATGAACTGAATACGCACCGGAATGAGAGGGATTCAGAGACTATGCAGGTATAGAACTGCATAGTTGAGGATGGCTTAGAGGAATTGATTTGGTGTAGCTATATCAACAAGTTGCAACTTCTTTTCAGGAGCCTAGAACATAAGAACTCTATGGTTAAGCATGTTGGACCTAGAGTAACTGTGGGATGGGTGACCTCCTGGGAAGTTTCCTACGATGTGTGTGAGTGAGGACAAAGCACACTGAAAAAATCCATGTTGGTTTGTGGAGACACTTATCAATCTTGCAGGCAGTCCTAGGACATTACAAAAAAGATCCTCCAGCTTCCACTAATTCATTGCAGATAGGACCATTGTTTAATGAATCACTAAAAGTTAACTCCTCACCTGATGATAAATTTAAAATCACATGGCCTAGTGGAGTTACAAATGATAAAGTGCCTTCAGGACAATTTAGCTCAAGTCCAGTTCAGAATATTTTTGGAGACGATTTCAAGGACAGTGATCGAGTATAAAGGCAAAGATCTGACAAAAGAAAGGTGTCATCCTATTTCTCCTACTTCAAGCCACCATGATTGATTAATAAAAGACAATGTCGAGCTAATGATGTTAAACAAGCGCTCTTTGGGAGGCAACCCAAATTTTTTGTTTTTTTTTATTTTTCTTTATTATTTGGTTTTAGTTTCTTTGTTTTTATTTTCATTTTCACTTTTAATTGAATTTCTACAGCTTTAATGTTTTAAATGGGCTCATGCATCTCTTAAATGCTTTAAATCAAGTTCTCTAGGAATGGTTTCTGCAAATTGCAAATCAAGAAGATAAAATTTACTTCATTATGAATGGGCTGAGTAAGGAGTCATTTGATAATATCTTTTTGACTCTTGAGACGCATTCTTATGAATTTGTGCATCATGAACTTCTTAATTTATGGAATCTCTTCAAGGACGATCATGGCCCATGTTGTTAAGATTGAGCTAGCCAATGTTGTGTCGGCTTAAGTGCCTCTCTGAGTTCGGAGCCTTTGTAGGGGGATGTATATAGTTGTCGACCATTCAAAAAGATTTTTATTTTCTTTCATTTAGTTCTTTTATTTTCGTATTAATTCTTATATCTTGTTTTTAGTTTTTTCTTTGTTTTCTTATACAGTTTCAGCGCATGCTTCTCCACTCATGAAGACTAACAGTTCGAGTTCATGGCTACGCACTTTTTTCTAATACCCTATCCCACCACCTTCACGATCTTGAATTTCCATTTTTAGGAAAGTTTTGTTGTCCTTTGTTCAGTTACTTTTCTTATTTAAGCATTGAGGACAATGTTTTTTTCAAGTGTGGGGGGGGGGGATCATTTTTCATTTGTTCATTGCATTGAATCTTGCGGGAATTGTGTTAATTTCTTGATTATTTCTGAGCTGATAGAAATTTGTTTGAGAGGGGAATCCACTACTAATGAACTGAATTTTTGTGTACTAAAGTTTTCTGCAAGGCAATCTTTTTCAATTGAGTATTGAAATAATTGAGCATTTTATTTTGGGAAATTAGTCATGTCTGCTTGCAATTTTTTTTCTTTACTAACTTAAGCCAGATAGTGAGATTTGAGCCTTTATTGATTGGATTTATCATAAACTCAATCCTATTTTCCTTCTGGTGTGAGTTTTCTCTTGATTTTTGTGTGCTATAACTTGATTTGATATCTTGTTGAGACTTGATTGATTCACATACATTCTTGGACATAATGAAGCCAATTAGGTTTAATTCTTTCTTGACTTCTAGAGTTGCATTGTTAAATAATCCATTAGTTGCCCCTTTTGAGCCTGAAATTATTTTCTTTGAATACCTAGTTGATTGATCAGGTTGGATTCTTTGGAGCATCTAATGTGTTAATTGAAAAGTCTTGAAAAGTCACTTTTGTTTTCAAGGGTTGAATGAAAAAAAAATGAAAAAAACAAGAAAGAAGAAAGACAAAAAAAAGGGTGTAAAATAAAATAAACGTAAATATTTTGTATAGCTTCACCTGTAAATATTCTTTACCTTCAATTTTTCCTTCCATTTATTTTACCCTTGGCCTCATTACAACCCAATGTAAGTCCTTTTTGATCCTTGTTATGTATGTGATCTTGAAAGTGGAGATAAGATTGATAATCAAGCATATGGTCATGCATTGTTGAGAGAAATTTGAGTGATTTCTTTTCCCTTAAACACTTGAGAGATGGAAAGATGAGCTATCTCAATTGTTTGGTAAAGAGAAAAGGTTCAAGCTAGACTCAAGTCTCTAATTGTATTAAGTGCTGAATTTTCTTGCTTGATTGGATTTGATTGCCGAGCTTAATTGAATTTTATTTTAAACTATGGTTTGTCCCTTGATTCATATTCATTGATGTTCAGTTTTATCTTAATTTTGATTCATATTCTTTGCTTGAGGACAAGGAAAAGCTTAAGTTTGGGGGAGTGATGAACCTGCAAAAACTCATATTTTTACGGTTCATTATTTTGGGTTTTTCATTCTCTTAATCTGTTTAATTGAGTTTAATTGAGTTTTATCCTTAAGTTTATCATGTTTTTATTATGTTAAGTTGTGTTTCTTATTAAGTGTTTTTATGTGTTTTTGATTGGTATTTACATAAGGATGAAGATTTGGTTGAATCACAAGGAAGAAACACTAGAAAACATCTCTGGACTCTCAGCGCTCAAGTTCTGGCAAGGCAAAACATAGAGTTTCTTAGCTATCCCGGTGCTCAAGCGTTGGGAGTTCAACGCTTAAGCATTGAACTGGCAGATCCCAATGCTCAAGCGCTGGGAAGCCAGTGCTCAGGCTCGTGCATCAAGGAAAAAATGGTTCTCTGGTAGTCCAGCTCTCAAGCACTGGTCACCCAGCGCTCAAGCACTGGACGCGTGACAAAAATTATAAATGGGAAGTTATCCCAAAATTCAAATCATTATTCATGGGGGACAACTAATTCAAGAGAGAGAGAGAGAGAGAGAGAGAGTTGTGAGGGAGACTGCTGAGGAGGAGACTCCAGGCACTCCTTCCATAATTTATCAATGGAGCTTGTCTTAATCTTTCTTTTATTTTGTTCTTTCTCTATGTATAACTAATTTCCCTTTATTAGGGGATGATGGATCTTGATACTTGGATGATGTAATTTCTTTTATGAGTTTAATTCATGTTTCTATTTTATGATTTATATGTTTATCTCTATCCTTAACGCTTTTCTAAACCTGATCAATTTGGAAATGAATTGTTAGGTTAATGTATGATTTAGAAAAATTTGCATGAGCCTAGATCTGTGATAAACACTATAATTTCTGCAATCGCTAGGGATAGACATTGTGAATTATATGGTCTTTCTTGCAATTCCCTTGTTCCTGATAATGCCTTTCTATTTTGGAATTAGACTAAGGGATTAGTTAATTCTAAAACAACGTAAGAGAATTAGTAATCCAAGGGATTGAATATTAATTAATATTAGGAATTGACCATAAATCATTTATTTAGAACATGATTAAACCATTATTTGAATTTGCATCCAAAGATTTCAAGTGAAGTCTGAACCCTAACATTTTCCTATTATTGTTTTTCTACTTGTGTTAAATTTATTAGATTTACTTTGTTTAATTTTAAATTACTTTCTTTAATTGTGTTTTTATTTTAGTTTTATCAACTCTCATCATTTGGATAGCTCAGATAGTGTTAATTTAATGAACTTGGTAATTGACAATATAATCCTTGTGGAACGATACTCTACTCACTACTTTATTACTTGATGTAATTCGGTGAACTTGTTGATTTCACACACTATCAAGTTTTTGTCACTTGTAATCTGCACAACACTAGAAGGAAAAATGTTAGTGATAACAAATAGACCTAACCATCTAGATCGAAGATTCCTGGGCATGAGCTTGAGGCGGGAGTTGTAGAGGAGAACTTTTTGGCTAATCTCAAATGTTTTCCTCATAATCATCTTGTCATCGAAGGCTTTGGTCTTCTCTTTATAAAGTTTGGAACTTTCATAAGCCTCCATGTGGATCTCCTCCAATTGTTGCACTTATAACTTCTTCTCCATGCCTGCTTGATCTAGGCCTAAGTTGCACCTCTTCACTGCCCAGAATGCGCGATGCTCAATTTCCACCTGCAGGTGACATGCTTTTCCAAAAACAATTTGATACAGAGATATCCCGATCGGTGTCTTATAAGCAGTCAATGGGAAGGGGGTCTGAGGCTCTCTCAATTCTGCTCAAGTGATTAGCCACCAGGTTCTCTGCCCCACTCTTATCTCGAAACTCCATATCAAATTCATGGAGTAGTAGCATCCATCTAATCAATCGTGGTTTTTTGGCAAAGCATGCCACCTGTCAGTGGAAATTGAGTATCGCACATTCTGGGTAGTGAAGAGGTGCAACTTGGACCTATATCAAGCAGGCATGGAGAAGAAGCTACAACTGCAGCAATTGGAGGAGATCCACATGAAGGCTTATGAATGTTCCAAACTTTATAAAGAGAAGACCAAAGCCTTCCATAAGATAATGATTATGAGGAAAAAATTGAGATTAACCAAAAAGTTCTCCTTTGCAACTACCGGCTCAAGCTTATGCCCGAGAATCTTCGATCTAGATGGTTAGGTCCATTTGTTGTCACTAATATTTTTCCTTCTGGTGCTATACAGATTACAAGTGAGGCCACTACAAAAGCTTTCACAGTCAATGGCCACCACCTCAAGCCATTTTATGAGGGAGCTCAAGCTCAAGCGGACGATGTGGAGGCGGTCAACTTGCATGAAGCCGTCTACACTGCTTGATCAGGCTATTTCTTTTCCCTTTCTCTTATTTTGCTTCTCTCATTTTTGTTTATGCTTTTGCTGGTTTGCTATTGATTTGTGATCTTTACATTGAAGGCGATGCAAAATTTAAGTATGGGGGAGAGATTTTAGCATGTTGTCTGCTATTTTTCTGTTTTCTTTTCTATTTTTCTATATTTTTGTTGTTTTTGCTAGATAATTTGTTGCTTTTAAATTCTAGTTTCTGTAAATAAAAAAAAATGTTGAATGATGTGCTAAGATGTGTGAAGTTTATGAGTTTGAAGCAATTGAAATTCAAGGTTCATTGCATGATTGAATAAATTTTCTTCCTTCTTGAAACTGATATGCTTGGTGGTGGATGTTTGAATTAGTGAATTGAGTTTGATGGATGCATATCTTGTGAGATTTTGAGCCTGATGGATGGATTCAGCATTTATGTCATTCCCTAATTTCTTGTGTGATTTTCACTCATGTCAATTGATCACTCTAGAACTTACCTTAATTCTTTTTTAGGCTACATTTCACTTGCATGCATGAACATGATTGAGGCCTTTTTTCTTGATTAGCTACTTTGGCCAAATAGCCAACCTTGCATCATTTCCCTTTGATTAACCTCCATGAGCCTATTTGCCTATTATGTCTTAGCTCATTTTATGTGTTTGTGAAAAACCATGTTTCTACCTTACCTTAGGGAATAGGAGAGCACTGGTTCATTTTCATTTGAAGAGCTCTTTTGCTTGTGGGCAATTAATAGATCAAGTGTGGGGGCTATGCAAATTGATGTATAATATGCAAGATGAATGAAAAAAAATGAAAATAAAAAAATAAAATGAAAAATGAAGAGAAAAAGAATAAATGCAATAAAGGTTGTGAAAGGAAAAAGAAAGGGATATGTAAGAGAATGTGCATAATATGCAATTGGGGATAAAAAAAGTTCATGCTTATTACTTGTCATTTGAGTTCTTCCCCATATGGTAGTGCAATTTTCATGAGTTGAGTTGAGTGGAATACTTACCTTGTAAACACTTGAGGGTTGAGAGTGTATCTTGTGAGGATCTATCATTCATGATTTATACTTTTCAATTTGAAGCTATCTTGCTTATTGGTTTGAGATGTCAAGGAATGTTAACTCATGAATGTTTTGATCCCTTGAAACTTTGGTTGCTCTTCTTGTTTGTAAACTTTTGCATTCTTGAATGTCATTGGAATTTGAGTTCTTTTTGTTGATCCCTTATGCCCTTGTTTTGGTCTTTTGTGTTTTGCCTAGGAGTGCAAAAAGCTAAGTGTGGGAGAATTTAATAATCACATATTTTATTCATTAATGAATCCTCATGTTTAGTCATTTCCACTCTTCATATTCTTAATTGATTGAGTTTGGTCATGTTTTGCGAGTTTGGGCTCAAATTGGGCCTAATTGAAATTTTTCAGCATTATTGGGCTTTGACACTGTTTCTATATTTTGGCCACAACTTGAGTTCTAGATATCTGATAATCATGAATTTTACCTTGTAGGAAAGCTAAGAGGAAGCTCTATAATTTTGATGAGGAGCTCAAAGTCTCAATCAGATGTCTAGTAGGCCTAATTTTGCATGGAAGTCTGAATACGAGTTTAGAGACCCTTTGATGATGTTTTGGACATAACTTGAATTATTGAACTCCAAATTGCATGGGGTTTGGGCCCAGATGTTCATAACTGATCTAACTTTATAATTAATGGGTTTTTAATTATGTGAAACCGAAATAGGGAGTAGTTTTAGGGGTTGGAAAGCAAAAAATCGAGGCTACCTTATTCTACACATACTTCTCACCTCTCATTCCACACTCTTCTCATCTTCTCTCTAGATCTTTCTTCTCTCCCTTCTCTCTAGTTTTTCTCTTCTTTTTATGAGTTCTTCCCTCCCATTCATGGAGGGGTAGAGCCTTTAATCAATCCAAGGGATTAACATTCTTGATGCTTAATCTTGAGATTTTGTTTTAATTGCTATACATTCATCTATTAATCAAATTTTTCTTCTTCTTCTTCTCTTGTTTAAATTTTGATTTAATGCTTAATTTGATTGGGATTTGCATATGTTAATTGCATAATTGCCATGTGCCAAGAGATGAATTTAGAGGTTAAATAATGCATCAAAGGTGTTTGATGAAATATTTAGCTTGGTTGGATATTGGTTTTTAAGTTAATTTGGGTTTTGGATGGATGCTTAATTTGTCTAACCTCAATTAATTGAATAATGGAAACATTTCTAGTATAAGATTCATGGATCATTGAGAGACATCTTGATGTGATCTAAGACCAAGGGTTTGGCTAATAGTTGATTGAATCTTTAGTATTCAAGGATGGATTGAAATCAAGTTTGGACAATTCTCTTGGATTGGTTTCTTCTTAATTCTATTTTCTCTTCTTTAATTGCTTTCTATTTTTGTTGTTATTTTCACAAACTCCATCCTTCCTGCTTATTAACCTCTTAATCTGACTTCATAATTAGAGTGAGCTAGGGGCTTGACCTGGTGTTACCTTATACTACAAATTGTTTTGGTAATTTGGTTATAAATCAATTTAAATTTGGTAAACTCGACAGTTATCACAAGACCCCATACTTTTTCATCAAAGCCTCCATGCTCCGATTGCAGAAATGCGAACCCTGATCACTAATGATGGCCCTCGGAACTCCAAACCAGCAAAAAATTTATGATCTAACAAAATCTACAACAACTTTGGAATCATCAGTCCGAATGGCTTTCACCTCCACCTACTTAGATACATAATCAACAACCAGTAAAATGTAAACAAAACTAAAAGAAACAGGAAAGGGTCTCATAAAATCAATACCTCAGACATCAAAAATCTCACAAAATAGTAAAGGTTGTTGGGACATTTTATTCCTGCGAGATTTCTCTGGCATTGTTTGCAAGACTTAAAAACAAATATGCATCATAGAATAAGGTAGGCCAATATAAACTAGAGTCCAAAACTTTCCTAGTTGTACGAGTAGGTCCAAAATGTCCACCACATGCAAATGCATGACAAAAACTAAGAACAAAATCAAACTTATAATCAAGGATGCACCTCCTAATTAACTAGTCACTACAAAATCTCTAAAGATAAGGATCATCCCACACATAATACTTAGACTCACTCTTCAACTTATTAATCTGAGCCCTAATAAAACATGCAGGGAAAACACCAGTAACTAGGAAATTGACCATATCTGCAAACCAAGGAGAAATGACCTTACCTTGCACCTGTAAAAGCTGCTCATCAGGAAACGAATCATTAATGGGAAAGGGATCCGTGGTTATCTCAATTCTGCTCAAGTGATCAGCCACTAGGTTCTCTGCTCCACTCTTATCTCGAATCTCCACATCAAATTCCTGGAGTAGCAGCATCCACCTAATCAATCGTGGCTTAGCCTCAGGCTTTTTCAGAATAAATTTCAGAGCTACATGATCAGAAAATACAACAACCTTCGAACTAAGCAAATAAGATCGAAACTTGTCTAATGCAAACACAATAGCTAGAAGTTCTTTTTTTTATGGTTGTGTAATTTCCTTAAGCAAGATCCAATGTGCATGAAGCATAGTAGATCACATGGGAGGCTCTGTCCACTCTCTATGCCAAGACACCTCCCACAGCATAGTTAAATGCATCACATATTAATTCAAATGGATGTGTCCAATCAGGTGACTGAATGACAAGGGTACTGGTCAATGCTCACTTCAAATGATCAAAGGCCTCCATGCACTTCTGGTCAAACACAAACTCCACATCTTTCTGCTATAGTTTGGACAGCGGAAGGGCTATTTGACTAAAATCTCTGATAAAGTGCTTGTAGAAACCCGCATGTCTAAGAAAAGAATGAACTTCCCACATGCAAGTGGGGTAAGATAAACAGGTAATCACATCTATTTTTGCAAGATCAACAACAATACCTTCACTAGACACTACATGACCCAAAACTATACCCTGTTCTACCATGAAATGACATTTCTCATAGTTCAGGACAAGGTTAGTTTTAATGCATCGATGTAGTACTCTAGATAAACTATCCAAACAAGAATCAAAAGAAAAACCATAGATAGTGAAATCATCCATAAATACCTCCATGCACTCCTCTAAAAGTCATAGAAAATACTTACCATGCATCGCTGGAAGGTACCAGGGGCGTTGCAGAGGCTGAAAGGCATCCGCCTGTAAGCAAAGGTGTCGAAGGGCAGGTGAATGTGGTCTTCTCCTAATCCTCAGGTGCAATGTGAATCTGAAAGTAGCCAGTGTATCCATCCAGGAAGCAATAATGGGATTTCCTAACCAATCGATCCAACATCTGATTAATGAAAGACAAGGGGTAGTGATCTTTCCGAGTGGCCTAGTTGAGCCTCCTATACTAAATGCAGACTCGCCAACTATTCTGCACTCTGGTAGGGATCAACTCATTCTTCTGGTTAGCCACAACCATCACTCTAGACTTCTTGGGGACAACCTACACAAGACTTACCCAAGTGCTATCAAAGATGGGGTAAATAATACCAGTTTGTAGTAGCTTGGTGACCTCTTTCTTTACTACATTTAGAATTAGAGGATTCAGTCTCCTCTGGGATTAGTGCACTGATTTAGCTCCATCCTCAAGTAAAATTATGTGCATGCAAGTGGAAAGGCTAATGCCAGGAATATCTGCCAGTGTCCATCCGATGGTCTTCTTATTTTCTCTCAAAACTTGCAACAATCTCGCCTCCTGGTCAGCAAGAAGGTTTCTGGCTACAATTATCGGAAGCTGCTCAACATCCCCCAAATATGTATATTAAAGATGCTCAGGAAAATGCTTAAGTTCAAGGATGGGTGGTTTTTGGATTGAAGGTATCAATCTAGTTGCAGAAACCTCCCAAATAGCAAGATCATGTCTCATAGGGGGAGGTAATGTAGAACATGCAGATTTATCATTCACATCAATAAGAATCTCAAAACATGCAGATTTATTATTTTTAGAACAACCAGTATTACCAAAATCAGAACCATCAGATTTATCAGAGAAAGCAAAATCAAAGACAACAACAACAACAAATTTATTAGAACCAGCATATTTATCAGCATAAACAGAATCAAAGACAATAAGGATCTCAATTTTATCAGAACAAGCATATGCAAAAATAGAAAGAGCAAGATCAGTATATGGATCAGAATTAATGGCAGAAGCACACACAGAAATAGAATTAACAAGATCAGAAGCAAAAACAACAACAGAATTATCAGGAACAACAAAATTAGCATCATGTGTAGCAGAAATAGTACATATAGAAATAAATTTATCAGAATCAACAGATTGATTAGAATCAAAAACATTTGCATAAACAACAAAATTAGTAACTGCACATGATTTAATAGAATCAGAAAATTCATCAGCAGAAATAACAAATGCAGAATCAAGAAATTTAGCACAATCAGAAACAACAAATTCATCAATTTTAGAAACAACACGTGTATATGTAGCAGAAACTACAACACCATCTAGAAATCCCACAATCCTATGAAATTCAGCTAGCACATCATCAACTAGCATATCAAGGACATTTAAATGAAAAACAGAATGCTCTTCTAATGGATGTTTCATGGCATCAAAGATATTGAATTGAACTATGCTATCACCAAATTCCATGGAAAGGGTTCCAGCATGCACATCAATCTTAGTCTTAGCAGTTTTCAAGAAAGGTCTACCTAAAATTAATGGCGATTGACTAGATGCAAATTCATCTTCCATGTTTAGAATATAAAAATATGCTAGAAAGATTAGCTCATTTACCCTTACCAAAACATCCTCAAGCACTCCAACAGGATGAGTTGTGCTCCTATTTGCTAGTTGAATGATAATTCCAGTAGGCTTCAACTCTTCAATTTGCAGGGATTCAAAAACTGATTTGGGCATGACATTAATGGATGCACCCAAATCCAATATTGCATGAGTGAAGTGTTGGCTGCCTATGATGCAAGGAATGGTGAATGTTCTAGGATCTTTGCATTTCTGTGGCATACTTGGATGAATCATTGCAGAAACATTTCTGCCCATACTAATCTTCTCTGTACCCTTAAGTTTTCTCTTATGAGTATACAACTCCTTGAGGAATTTGGTATACTTTGGAATCTACTTGATTACATCCAAGAGGGGGATATTGATTTCCACCATCCTGAATGTTTCCAGGACTTCTCTTTCCATTTTTGCTTGCACTGCTTACTTGGACTGTGTGACTCTATTTAAGAAGGGTAGTGGAATGGCCAAATCTGGTTTTTTTGCATAATTCTTCTGTGCCATAGATTTTTGGTTTGAGCCACTTATTTTCTGAGAAGTATGCAACTTTTGGGTTAGTTGTTAAGGTACAGTTTGATGCATAGAGTGCTGCTCAGGGTGCTACTACTTATGTTGTTGAACTGGTTACAGAATTGGTTGCTCAACTGGTTGTTGAGGACCATGAATTTCTCTACCACTTCTCAAAGTAATGGCACTTACATTGCCTCTTGGGTTATTAACTGTTTGTGAAGGCAATTGGCTTGATCCTTGACTTTTCAATTCATTAACAGTGGTTGCCAGCTGCCCAATCTGAGTTTGCAGGTTCTGAATTATGGTATTGACATTTTACTAGAATTGAATGTTGGTTGAGGCCATCTGTTTCATCAAGTCTTCCAAGGGTGGATCAGCTGGAGTGGCTGCTAGACTAGGTAGTTGGAGGGGTTGCTGCATGGATGGCAGCATAGGTTGTGCTTGCCTGAATGCAAGTGGTTGGTACTTGTTGCTAGGACCTGCAGGTTGGTATCTAAACTGTTGTTGTTTGTAACACCCTTGTGGGATGTCACATTTATGATGCAATAAAATAAAAATAAATAAAATCTTACCTAAGTTATAATACATTTAGTACATACTTAATATGAGTTGTAAATTTTTTCCTTTTTATACATTATATTGTTAAATAAGATAACACTGAACGGAAAATAAAACAAACTATTATTACACGCCATAATGTACATATGATTTTGTTTTAAGTTGTACAAATAATTTACAACTACCAATATTTAAATAAAACAGTAAGAAGTTAGTATAATACAAAACGTAGACATGCCCAAGTGCACATCAAAGATTTCTAACCGTCTGAAGGATCACTCTCAAAGAAAACCTCAGGTGATAGAAATCCAGGATGTCTCATAGCTCTACGGACAGGAGTCTGAGCTGTTGACACTATACTGATCTCATTGGGTACACGAAAAAGTCCTCCCCAGTGACGCCTCAGATCCAAAGGCATCTCCAGATGTAGGTACAAAGTAGTAGTAAAAATTGGCTTAGCATCAAACTCTCCACGTAGGGACACAGTCAAACGTCCCAAGTAGATCACCGATCCTCGATCCTCTCGCAGTCGCCAGGCCACCGAGCCTCTATGAAACTCCAATCTCACAAAACCAAGGAATCCCGGTAATGCCATGATCACAAACTCAATCCAAAGGATAGGGATGATCACATGGCTCGCACTCGTCGAACTGATCACTTGTCTGCTGTTGCTCCTCCTCAGGATACACACAATCTAGAGGTTGCTCCTCTTCCTCAAACTCTTTATAAACATAAATAATAATACAAAAACAATACATATAGAGAGGTGAGACGACCTACATCATTATCAGCATGGCAATTAAGAAAACGATAATACAACAGATATCACAGTTTAATACAATATGCATATCACAATATCATAAGCAATAACACAATTTAACACATCATACATAATATCACAAATAATAAAATTACGATACATATCACAAATGCAAAATGCATAACGACTCATTCCTACTCCATGGAGCTATACACAGACATCAGAAAGAATGACCCGTAAAGATCTATCGGTACCTCAGGCTGCCTAACCAAACTATTCCACTGTCCAACGTCGTGTCTATAGCCCACAATCCAACGTCGTGTAGTAGTACATAGTCCAAAATATGTTGTGCACTACAGGCATTGTATTAAACAGTCTTTACAAGATCTTAATTAAGTATAGTGCGTGTCGAGATCATTAGTGTGTTGCCAGTTACCACGGCCCAGAGGAGCGACCAACTGTGCACATGTGGAATACTCCACACACTAATGCCTCCAAGTCCACTCGATGAACCACACTATGCTTATCACACCATCACACGATGTAATTTATCTCGTCAATCAATCGCCAATTCCAACCTAATTGACATGACACTCAATGCATGAATAAGAACAAATATTTTCAAAAATACCCTTAGCCCAAAATGTCACCATATTTACACAAATGCCCTCAATGGCACTATAACCCATATTTACGCAAATGTCCTCAATCTCAATAATCTTAAATATAGTACGTCTCCATTTGACAGTACCATATCTCAACATGTCCGGGTCCACCACTTTGGCCCGACAGTAAAACTCGTTGTTCCAATTAATCACGTAGAAATTTTATCGTGTTTTAACAATCGCATCACTTTTACAAATGTTTTCAAATCGTATAAATGTATTTTGCTATTTTTAAAATCACGTAGTGTTTTTAAATCGTTTTCTCAATCACGTAAGATTTTTAAATCGTTTTCTTAACCGTAAAGCTTTAAAATCTCTTTATTTTTAATAAACGTAAGTTATTTCTAATACTTTTAAACTACGTAGAATATGTTCCTTCCGTTATAAATATATTGTAAAACGTTCTCTTTTATTTGTCTGTTTCTAATAAATTTTGACAGCATTTTGTCTATAAAATTCATTAAAATGTGTTTTCTACGTTTTTCCTAAAAAAATTCCTTTGTTTAGATCATAGCTACAAAACACACTTTGAAAATTGTCATTATACTTTAAAACTCAAAGGTAAGTATTTTTCAAGAGTTTTGTTTATCTCTCTTCTATACCATATTTCTAATAAAAATTTGTTTACTTCTTTAAGTCTTGAAAATCCATTGCAAATGTATTCTTTTTAGATTAAACATCTAGTCTACACTTAGAAAAATAAATTTTTGGATTAATTACACATTAAAAGTCATGTTGGCTGAATTTAGCAAAATCTTGGCATTTGATCTTTGGATCATTTTTCATCTTCTAAATCATTTTGGAATTCATTAATTCACCTAATTCCATTAAATCCTTCCTTTAGAAAATGGTTGAGAACATTTTGGTTCTCTTTTTCATGATGAAGCCGTGAGCTCCATGTTGTGTTCTTTGGGACACTCATGCAAACCTTACATATTATTCACATCCTAATTAATAAGCATACATCTATAAACACATGCAATATATTTTAAAGCTATAAACACACATGCAAACATAATCAATCACAAATAATGAAAGTTTTTAAACAACCACATAAATGAATCCTTATGGATTCTTCACACACATATAATCCATTTTCTCATGACCACATATGGTTGATGAGATCAAATCTCCCTCTTACCTTTAAGGAAGATAACTCCTTCTAACCCTTCCTAGTTGATTTCGTGTGGTCCTCCAAAGAAACCTAACATGCTCAAATAAATTTTTAGAAGTTATAACCATAGGAGAAAAACATAAACTATGGATCAATCATGGCTTAGAACCTAAGAAATGAACTTAGAAGTGAAAATCAAGAATCTTCATCTTGTAGGAAAAATCTCCAAAGTAATTTTCCAAGCTTAAGATGAAGGATTTTGGAAGAACTCTCAACTAGAGATGTTCTTAGAATGTTGTTTAGGTTTGAGAAAGTGGGTTAGATAAAATTTTAGAAGGTTGGATGATGGCTCAAGGAAGAAAGGCTATGGACTTGGTGTTTCTTGAAGAGAGAAAAGAGAGGTTTTTAGAGATAGTAAAGATGAAGAATGAAGTAAAATGCTCTCTAAACCTAGCTTATGGTTGTGGAGCTCCAAGAAGAGGTGGCCTCTTTGTTTGACCTACCAAGACCACTTAATCACCTTAGATGTGATCAAGGGTGGAGAACAAAGGTTTTGGCTCCAAGCTTATCTCCAATTGGTTTAGAAAAACCTAGGCATCCAATGACTAAGTCTTCTTGATGCTTCTTGAAAGCTCTTGACCGAATGGCTCCAAGGAGGGAGTAACTAAGTTTGTACTTCTTCAAGCCATCTAGTTACATTTAGGTGCATTTAGTTAGCTTACTTGGTTACTTACTTAACTATCTAGTTACTTAGGGTTACTAACCATTCTCTAACTAAAACCTAAATAGATAGCTAACTAGGTTTACTTCATTTAGTTACTAAACAAGCTTCCTATGTTAACTTAGTTAGGTTTTAAGCTAACCTGGCTAAGCTTTCTAGTTTCATCTTAACAAGTCCAACTATTTTTGTGGACTTGATTTCTATTGGTCTAGAATTTTCAAGCCTATATTGTTGACTTGTTCCTGTTGGCTTAGAATTTAATCTAGCAAAAAATGTTGACCAGCTCACTAAACGCGGGTCCCACAGACTTTTCTGGGTCCATGGTCATTTTGGAGCAGATTTCTACTGTTTTCAAGACAGAAAGTATTGTTAAATAAAATAATATTATAATAATATAAAATTATTTTATTGCACAGTTAAATCCTAAAAATTAAAAGATTAACATTCGTATCACTCGGAATTGGGTTTAGTAAGATCCCCCAGTTCTAAATAATCAAAATAAGATTTCCCCAACCCGAAAATTATTATTTTCTTCACTCGGAGTAAATCATACAAAATAGTCAAATAAAATCATGAAACAGACAAATAAATTTAATAACATACAGAAAAATATAAAACAGCACAATCAGGACAAAATAGCCATTTCCCCAAAAGTTGGGGTGTTACGTTGTTGCTGTTGTTGGTGGGGCTGTTGTTGCTGCCCAGAATTCCTATATCTGAGAGTGGGATGGTCTCTCTAGCTAGAGTTATAAGTACTCAAAAATAGATTATATCTGGGCTATTGGGGCTACTGGTATTGGGGTCTACCAGGAAAAATGTTTGCTGCTACAACAGGGTAGGCTTGGTTAGTAGAATTCTCTTCTTGAAGGGTTGGAGCAGCATTAGTAGGATGAGATGGACAAGAACAAATTCCACAAACAGTGGCAGCCATATGCATTGGTGGTTACTGTGCCATTGCTAACTGCCTTACCAAAGATGTCAACTCATCCAATCTATGTTCCATTCTCTGTTAGTTTACATGAGACACTTGAAGCTCATTGGCTCCTCTAGTTGAGGTGATCATTCGAGGTCCAAATTGTTAGGTGTTGTCAGTCATGTTTGCTATCAAGTCTCTAACAGCAGCATGAATCTTATCCACCAAACCTCCTCCACTAGAAGCATCAATCATGCTTCTCTCCATTGGCATCAGTCCCTCATAAAAGTATTGGATCAACAATTGATCACTGATTTGGTGGTGTGGACAACTTGAACATAACTTCTTGAACCTCTCCCAATATTCATACAAGGTTTCACCAGAAATCTGCCTGATGCCACAAATGCCCTTAAAAATTGCAGCAACTCTAGAGGTAGGGAAAAATTTCTCTAAAAATAGCCTCTTCATATCATTCCAGCAAGTCACAGAACCAGGTGAAAGATAATAAAGTCAGTCCTTAGCTGCATTAGTAAGGGAGAAGGGAAATGCTCTCAGCTTGATGTGTTCTTCATGGATGCCTTGAGGTCTCATGGTTGAGCACACAATATGGAATTCCTTAAGGTGCTTATGAGGATCCTCACCTGCAAGTCCATGAAACTTAGGCAGCAAATGGATTAGTCCAGACTTTAGCTCAAAGTCATCATCAATCTCAGGTTACTAAATACATAATGGTTGATCAGTGACATCAGGAGCAGTAAGCTCTTTAAGAGTCCTATTATGCATGTTATCAGCCATGGTTGCAAAATCACTTAAACACTCAGATTCAATGACAAATTCAATGATAGATTCAGTATCAGAGTGAAATGAAGAATCAATTATCTGACTTAGCCTATGAGCTCTTATCAGTGCATGCAAGGTGTAACAATCAGTTATCAGCCATTTTTGACTGTTCTGTGACTGTTTTTGATCATTGTGTGTGATTTACTCTGAGTCAGAAAAATAATAATTTTCAGGCCGGAGAAAATCTTTGTTAATTTATTCTGAACCGAGGGAGCTTACTAAACCCGAATCAGAGAGATACGTGTCTTGATCTTTTAATTTTAAGAATTTATCTGTGAAATAAAAATATTCCATATTTTATTAACTAGCGGACAATACTTACTGACTTGTGAGTAGTATGTTCTGTCTATTGGGTAAAAGTTTCTGTAATTATTATCCATTGGATAATAGCCTTTATAGAAAGTTTTGATGACTTATTTTGTGAACCAATTAGAATACTTGAAGCTTGATAAAAAGCAATAGAAAGTGGTCAACAAAAATGGCTTGACTAGTTAGCCATGAACTAGATAAACCAACTATATGACTTAAACTAAGTTAGCATAAAGCCTATGTAGTAACTAAATGGAACAAACTAAGTTTGCTACTCATTAGAGTCCATGGTTACAAGGGTTTTCTAGTACCTTCTAGAATATATGATTCACACCTAAGTAATTAAATGGCTAGTAATGGAACTAAGTGATCTAACTAAGTTAGCTTAAGATAGTTAGGAACCAATTAAATCAAAACTTGGTTAGCCTTCCCCATTGAGTTCCACGACCAAGAAGCTTCATACACTATCTAGAATCGATGATTCACTTGCATGACTCTTAAGGTCTAAACAAATAGAAAATTAAATGAACAGAGCATGATAACTCTGTAACATAGGCCATGTGCTAATCATAATTGTTAGCAAAGTTTTTCACTCTCCTCTTCCTATACACCTCCACGACAAGGAGCTTTAGGTTAGGATATTCATTTTCATCTTCATCACATTTTGAGACCAAAAAGCTATTCTCTCCATTCTCTTTCTTCCAAACTCAAACAAAAACTCCATTCTTCTTTTCCTTGAAGCTCTCGGCCTCCACACCTAACACCAACATCCAATCTTCTATAATTTCGTCCAACACCATTTTCTTAACCTAGACAAGATTCTAAGAACTTTTCATGCTGTGAACTTAAGTTAGTTCATCCATGTAGTACTTGGAAATCAAGCTTGAATTTTCTGCTCTAAAAAGTAAAAGCCTTGTTTCTTGATTCAAAGTTTAGTTCTTGAGTTTCTAAGCCATGATTGATCCATGGTTTCTCTTTGTAAAGCTTAGTTTATGACTTTGTGTTGGTTTAAGCTTGTTAGGATTTTCTTTGGAGGCTACACGAAATCTTTGGAGAAAGCAACTTGTAGGACTTTGTCTTCCTTGAGGTAAGAGGGAGATTAACTCATCAACCAAGTGTTGGTGGTAAGGGAATGGCTTGTTTGTAGTGAAAAATTCATAAGGATTTATTCACTTGTGTGGCTTAAGCTTGCTTTGTTTGTGATGATTTTTGATTAGTATGCTTTATTGGCTTTGATTATGTGCTTAAGTATGTGAATATGGAAGCATGTTGATTCTTGATTACGGCATGATATGAATTATATGATGAGAATGAGTATGAAGGTTCCAAAGAACCCATGGAGGCTCACGACCTCAACACCACAAAGAGAGCAAAATATTCTAAATTATTTTTCTAATCATAGATTAAGTGATTTAATGATGAGAAATTGGATTAAGGGTTTTTACAAAGAATTATATGATAGAAAATGATTAAATATTATTTATGAAGAACAAATGGATTTTTGGCCAACATGCCAAGGTTTGGTGTTTTAGATCCAAAATTATTTTCCTAAGTGTAGACTTAGGTAATTAATTAACAAGAACTTAATTTAATGGATTTTTAGAAGTAAAAAGAAAGTGGACTAAATGTTTAGAATTAAATTAGCATAATTAAGTTATGATGAGGAATACAATTAAAACTTGAAATTTGCTAACATATAACTCACCCTTTGGGTTTTGAAGCGTGTTAAAAAATTTTGAGTTGTAATGTCTAATTAAATCAAAGAAGTGAAATTTTTGTAAAGAATAGTAGAAAATATTACTTTAAGAACTTTTAGTAGGAAAATATTCTAAATAAGGCCAAAATGCCTACATTATGTAGAGAATTTTATAAATAAGTTTAGAAAGCAAAAAAATATTTTATGCGAGTTAAAAATGCTAAAAAAATCTTACACGATTTAAAAATAGTGATTTTTAAGCTATGCGATTAAGAAAATGATTTAAAATCGCTACACGATTGAGAAAATGTTAAAAAATCTCTACGCGATTTCGAAAATGTTTGAAAACATTTTTGCGATTGCAAAAATGTTGGAAAATACTTACGCGATTTGAAAACGAAAAAAAAATGTTACGCGATTTCAAAAATGCGATAAAATGTTTACGCGAATGAAAATAACAACAGTTTGCTGTCGGGCTGTCATGGTGGGCCCAGTTGTGTTGGAAAGTGATACTGCCAAGAGTTGGTGTGTATGTGAAATATTGTGAGAATAATGTTTGTATGTGTTTTTGGATCATACATCATGCATAGAAAATCATGTCAGCTTATTTGGTTAAGGCAAGTTTGCCTAGGAGATTGAATTTACACCTTCGTGTGGGTGAGAATTGCGTAGTTACGATCTTTAGTGATCTGGAAGACGTTGGGTGTGGAATGTCATATGTAGCCAATTGGTAACACCTATGTTTCGTGGTATCCTATGCAAACACACCGACGGTCTTGACGGAGTTGATACTCTTTTCGTGATTGGTTGAAAGTGTCTTGTGTTAGCCATGTTGCGCACCATGATATGATATATTAGCACATGATTTGAGGCTAACGATATATAGACATGTACTCCTTATCTTTCTCTTCAAAATTGTGATTAGCTCCATGGAGTAGGATTTGGTCTTTGTGCACATGCATAGTGGGTCAGCATATTAATATGATAATTATGCTTATCTGATGTATTATCTATGATGTGATAATATGACTGTATGCGATAATATTGTATCTGTACCATTTACTGTCATTTTCTATATTGCCTCATTGGTATTAATGTAGGGGATCTCACCTCTTTGATGTGTTATATTTGTTTATTGTATATGTTTGATGAAGACCGAGGAGACAAGGACGGTGGTAATTTTGCTTACCATCAGTGATAGTTTTTCTGTGTTTGTTGATAAGGCGACGATGCACCAAGTTTTGGGTTTTGTCCGAGTTTAGTTCCATGTTGGAACTGACACTTGGAGATTTGATTTTGATAATAAACATTTTGTTTACATCGGGGACTTAACTTTAAACCTTAGTGGTATTAGGGAAGGGACTCCTGTTCTGACGTAACATGCGTATGTGCGTCTTGAGTTCACTATGCCAATACGTGAGCTCTAGGGTGGTAGTATCTATACCCCATAGGAGGATTCTATGGTGTCATCTGCTAGGACGCCAACCCAGCGTGTGTTGTATCCACCAGAGTTCTTTAGTGATGATACTGAGGAAGAGGATCCTTCCGAGGGCCCTAATCTTTAATCTGAAGAAGTTTTAATTTCTGAAGAAGTTTTAATTAAGCGGTTATATTTTAATGTATGAATTGTACCTATCTTATCTTTTAGGAGTAAGTGTGTATTTATGTAAATTATTTGTAAACAATGTTTCAATATGTATATAAATTATGGCGAGTTTATTTTCAGTTCCATTTTGTGTTTATGGTTTTTATTTATTTTCAGTTATTCTGCAAACGAAATTTTAAAATCAATGTTTTACAAGATTAATTCTTTTACAACTTGGGTAAATTATATTAGGATTAGTCTTAAATGTGATACCCTACGGTGGGTGTTACATTAGTTGGTATCAGAGCCCCGGTTAGAGTCTTTTGGGTTTTTGTGGTTAGGTCTGTTTTTGCTTAAGTTTTGTGATTCTCTGTGATTAGTTTCCGAAAGGTTACTTCTGACTCTTATTATGTTTTTGGTTGCTAGTGAAGAAAGCTATGTCTTATAATAGAGGTGCACGTGTGAACATGGGATGCAATGATGACCCAATGATAGTAGCTGCAGCGGCAATGCAACGTACGACAGATGTAATGGTGCAACAAAATCAATGAGCTGTACAACAACAAGAAGCAAATGTTGATCTCCAGAATTTGTTTGAATTCCGTTGTAATAACCCGCCGTAGTTTAGGGGCGAGTTTGACTCGAAAAAGGTAAGTATGTGGATACAAGAGCTGGAAAAGATTTTCGAAGGAATAGGATGTGTAGATGACCATAAGGTGACTTATGCCACTTTTGTGTTGATGGGTGATGGTGAAAATTGGTGGAAAGCAACTCGAAGAGTACTACAAGCAGAAGGACGAGAAATTACCTGGGAGGTATTTTGAGATGCATTTCTGGAAAAGTATTTTCCGGATAGTGCAAGGCACGCTAAGGAGATGGAATTCCTTGGGTTACGGCAAAGTGGAATGATAGTGAACGAGTATGCTATGAAGTTTGAGAGCTTGTCTAAGTTCTCACGGTATCTCCAGATCCAGCCTAATGAGGTTTGGAAATGTCACAAGTTTGAGGAAAGTTTAAAGGTTGAGTTGAAGAAAGGGGTACTGCCAATGCGAATGAACCAATTCTCGACATTGATGGATATGTGTTATTGACTCGAAGAATTAGAGCCATCGCGAGATATAAAAAATCGTAACTTTGGACCATCTAGGTTCCAAATGGGAGGAAGCAATAACAACAACCTATTTCAGCGAAAATCGTATTCAAGATCATCGAGAAGTCAACAACAACAACAACAGCCACATGGAGGAGGTCCTAGCGGCAATCATTTTGGCTAGATTGTGGCACCACCTATAACATCCCAAAAATTTAATAATTTCATGACAAATGATCGTTTTATAATATTTGTAATTTTTATGAATTTTTCTGGATTTTTTCGAAGACGTGGAATATTTTAATATTATTTTTCGTTTTACGTGCTTACTGAGCGGAGCGGGGAAAATGAGATATTTTTTCTAAGAACCTTGAGCTGTGAAAACGTCAACGGGGGATCTTACTAAACCCGAGGCCAGACACAATTTGCGAGGTTTCACATTTTTTTGAGAAATTTTAACAGATAAAATAATAATTGTTGTGTAAATTTTATCTGTCAGATAAATTAATACTGACTTCGGTTAACTGTAACAATTGTCTACTAAATAATAACATGTATTAAAAACCTTATCACATTATCCAAAATCTACTTTGTGTCATATCCATTAGCTTTAATTTCAAAAGAAAGATTAATTTAATCAAGAGCTTAATGAGGGAAGCTTCCTGGAAATTTTCCTAATAATACACATGTTTCTTTTTCTCTCTCTTCCCTCCCCACTCACTCCATGGTAGACACCTCTTTTGGGGGAGTCAAAAGTGTTTTTCTTCCTTTTATCACCTCATTTCCATTTTTTCTAAACATAAAACACTTAACACTTTTCTCTCTTCTCATTTTCTTCAAACACTCTTCTCTTCTTCTTCCTTCTCCACCGTACACCCACCTCTTGGAGAAAATCTCCATGGTTTGCTAAATCAATCACATTTCTAGCTTTCTTACACCATTCCAAGACCATTCTCTTTGCTGGTCATCTTTTGGTTCATCTTCTTCTTCCTTTTTCCACCATTGAAGCTAAAGCTTGGAGCTTTTAAGGTAAAGTCTTCACCTTTCTTCCATTTTCTCCTCATTTTCGTTTTTCTAGGTCACCTATGTGATCAAGAACTCATCTTTCCATGATTTGAGTGGACATTGTGGAAGTCACTCACATTAGTGTTTTCTTGAAGGTAAAAACGAAAATCAAGAACAAGAAGGGACTAGCATCCTTATGTTGTCTTCATTTAGGTAAGAGGGAAATAATCCTCTTCAACCAGTTATAGTAGTAAGGAGATGTCTTGTATGTCGTTGTTGATTGAGGGATCCATGTGTGGATTTCCCTATTCATTATGTGTTTTTCTTTCTTCTTTTCATAATGGTGTATTTGGTTTGATTTGTATGAGTTATTGATTTCCTTTATGTGATTTTGGATGCATGTTTGAGCTAAAATGATGTTAAAAATGATATTGGTTGGTTTGGTTTGAGTTAAAATGACCCAAAGACTCTATTTTTATGCAAGTTCGTGCATGATAATCGATTACACACCATCTGTAATCGATTACTGAGCTTCTGAGTAACAAAATCATGGTTTCTAGGAATCACATAATCAATTACATCCTGTGCGTAATCGATTATGGAGGTTCTGTCCAGCTGGTAATCGATTACCAGAGCTGTGTAATCGATTACCAAGTTTCTGGAGTTACAATCGGGTTTCTGGGAAGCTATGTAATCGATTACATCCTTTATGTAATCGATTACAGAGGTTCTGCCAAGCTGGTAATCGATTACCAGATCCATGTAATCGATTACCAGGACCCAAAAATGAGATTTTTGAGTTGAAAATGATGAAAACATGGTTTCTTATCCCTTGTAACTCAAACATAAATCTTAAACCCCAGATTCAAGGATTTTATTTCACTTAAATGCAACAGGATTATACATCCAAACCAATGATGGAGAAATGATTTTGAAAATGGAATTTTTGGATCCATAACATGAAAATTTCGGTATGTGTGCAATGATGGACATGTGTATGTATTAATATTGAGAATTATTGATGAAGTTGCTAGTTCCTATGTTGGGCCAAGCTCTTGATGAAATTATGACATGTTAATATTGAAATATGAATATATGCCATTGTGGTACGCTTATGATGAACGCATCATTGATAAACATACATGATTGGACATTGTGTCGTCATGCATGTGTCGTTCATTGGACATTGTTGGAAAGGCTAAGTTGCCTAGGAGTTTGAATAACACCTATGTGCGGGTGCGAATCGACTAAGCGTAGGTGTCATATGTTGTTGACCCTGGGGGCGTCGGGGTACGGGTGCCTCACATGGACAGTTATGAGCTCCTCTGTGCCGTGGGGTAGACCGATGCAAACACACCGACGATTCGGACCGAGATGCTGTCCTATATCGCGATCAACGGTTGAGGTGCCATGTATAAGCCATTGTTGAGCAAATATTTTATAAGATGAAGCACACTGTTTTTATAGGCTAACAATATACTGGCATTACTCCTTGATCATTCACTCCGAAAAATGTTTATGTCTAGCTCCATGGAGTAGGATTTTTGGTACCCTTTGCATTGCGCATTGTGAGTCACATAATTCATTGAGCATGAACATTTATAACTGCAAATATAATTGTTCCTATTATTGTAACAATTATCTGATTATTCGAACTGTTGTCTGTTGGAAATATTACTGTTGTTTGCCTGTTATTGCAATTACTACAATTAATTATTGTCGCTCTGCTTTTACTGTTAATTTTAATAGTGTTGTGATTAAATGTATGAACTATGTCATATGTGGGCGTCCAGCGCCGTATTGTTTTCTTGCTGCCATATTGGTATTGAATGTTGGGTATCTCACCTCTTTCTTGTACCCTTGTATCTTTTGTTTTATATTTGTATTTGATAAAAGATCATGAGGAAGATGAAAAGGGACCACCTCTTTGCTGATTGGACTGGATCGATTCATTAATTTTGAGGTGGCGTGTGGACGAGATTCCTTCGGTTGCGTATGGATGCAACTTCATGGAGCCACTGATGCCTAACTTGATGACCAAGACTCCAAGCGTCACATATATTTGGGGTTGCAACTCTGTCTGCTAGTAGTACCTATCCAGGGTTATTACTTTTCCCTTTTGTACTCTTGTACTCGTTATCTTTTATACTAAATATGTAAGTACTATATTTTGTGTTATCAGTGCATTGTGTTAAGGACTAAAATATTATTTATGGAGTATGTTTTCTTTCAGTGGTTGTGTTTTAGAATAGTTGGATACTAATTATGCATTCATGCGGGGCTCGTATTTTCTATTTACGCATGATGAAAATAAATAAATTTTGAAATTACTATTTTGAGACTGTGACACGCCTGGATTTAGTGACTGTGGTGCACTGGAGATTGGGCTGTGGTTACTGGATCAAAGGGTGTTACACCACCAACAAAGTGTATGAAGTTTGGAAAAGGACCATCTGACGAGGGATTGTACCGATCAGGGGAATCATTTGCTTCAGATGTAGAGAGACTGGTCACTTCTTGAGGGATTGTAATCAAGCGAAGGTGGAGCCTTCGGTAAGCAATGTTCGTGTTGCAAAGCCACCAGCTGGAGGACGAGTATATTCGATGAGCGGAGCTGAGGCCTTTCAGTCTAATGTTCTTATCAGGGGAGAAAGTGTCATATCAAGTAATCTTTTAACTGTACTATATGATTCGGATGCAACTTATTCATTTATTGCATATGACTGTATGGATCATTTAGGATTGTCTAGGTCTTCTTTGAACTTTCAATTGATTGTTTCTACACCTACTACTAAGTCTGTTAGTACTTCTAAACTATGCCTAAATTGCCCTGTTACTATCAATAATCGAGTTTTTTCTGTTGATTTAATTTGTTTGCCTCTTACCGATATAGATATAATCTTAGGAATGGATTGGTTATCTTCTAACCATATCCTGTTAGACTATTCTAAAAAGACCTTAGTATTTCCTAAGGATGAGGTTTCTAGATTTTTGACTACTAATCAAGTCGAATCTTTATTGAGGGATGGAGACCAAGGATACATGTTGTTGTCTTCTTTAGAAGTCAAGAGTGAAAAGGATGTGAATGCTATTTCTATTGTAAATAAGTTTCCTAAAGTTTTCCTTGATGAAATATCTAGATTACCATCGGAAAGAGAGATAGAGTTTTTTATCGATCATGTGCCAGGAGCAGGTCCTATTTCGATTGCACCGTACCGAATGTCACCATTAGAATTAGCAGAGTTAAAGAAGCAATTAGAAGAACTATTGGAAAAACAGTTTGTGAGACCTAGTGTTTCACCATGGGGAGCTCCAGTGTTGTTAGTCAAGAAGAAAGATGGATCTTCGCGTTTGTATGTGGACTACCGCCAGTTGAACGAGGTCACAATCAAGAACAAGTATCCACTTCCAAGGATTGATGATTTGATGGACCAGTTGAAAGGAGCAATTATTTTCTCTAAGATAGATCTGCGATCAGGTTATTATCAAATTCATGTCAAGGTAGAGGGTATACTTAAGACAACTTTTCGAATGCGCAACAGTCATTATGAGTATCTTGTAATGCCATTTGGAGGGATGAATGCTCCTACGATATTCATGGATTACATGAATAGGATCTTTCATCCATATCTAGACAGATTTTTCGTTGTTTTCATTGATGACATTCTAATTTATTCTCAAAGTCAAGAAGAGCATGTTGAACACCTTAGTATAGTTCTCTAGATTTTAAAGGAGAAGAAGTTGTACGCAAATCAGTCAAAATGTGAATTCTGGTTAGATAAAGTTCAATTCTTGGGTCATGTGATTTCTAAGGATGGAATTACAGTGGATCCAGCAAAGGTGGAGACGGTTCTACAGTGGGAAAGGCCGACGACAATGACTGAGATCCAAAGTTTTGTTGGATTAGCCGGATATTATCGAAGATTTATTGAAGGTTTTTCCAAGATAGTCGGATCTCTTACATTACTCATAAGGAAGAATCAAGCTTTCGTCTGGATAGATGAGTGTGAAAAGAGTTTCCAAGAGCTAAAGAAAATGTTGACTACTACACTAGTGTTGATTCTACCAAATCCGAATGAGTCTTTTGAAGTATACTGTGATACTTCTTATGAAGGATTAGGATGTGTACTAATGCAGAATAGAAAAGTGGTAGCATATGCTTCAAGACAAGTGAAGGTACTTGAAAGGAACTATCCAACGCATGATTTGGAATTAGCCTCGGTTGTTTTTGCATTGAAAATTTGGAGACACTTTCTATATAGAGCTACGTTCAACGTCTTTAGTGATCACAAAAATTTGAAGTATTTGTTTGATTAGAAGGAGTTAAACATGAGACAGAGAAGATGGTTAGAATTTCAAAAAGATTACGACTTTCAGCTTCAATATCATCCTAGAAAGGCAAATGTTGTGGCAGATGCTTTGAGTGGGAAGATGCTTAGTGTTTCTGTTATGATGATCAAAGAGGAACAATTAATAGAACAGTTCAAAGATATGTGGTTATTGGTAGAATTAGCACCTAGAAGGATTCATTTGAACATGGTCATTATTTTGAATGATTTGCTGGAAGAAATCCGAGAAAAACAAGAAGATGACAAATTTTTGCAAAAAGAGAGAGAATTCTTAAAGCAAGGTCATGTGGCAATGGTTGAGGAAGGATCTGACGAGGTCTTAAGGTTCAAAGGTGGGATTTGTGTACTAGTCATTCCGATCTTAGGAAGGCGATTCTTGATAAAGCTCACACCAGCAAGTTGAGTATACATCCCAGAATGACCAAGATGTATCAAGATCTGAAGCGATTATTTTGGTGGCCTGGGATGAAGAGAAATGTTGTTGAACATGTGTCATCTTGTCTTGTGTGTCAAAAGGCGAAGGTTGAACATCAGAGGCCAGCAAGTATGCTACAACCCCTAACTATTCCAGAATGGAAATGGGATAGTATTGCAATGAATTTTGTTTTGGGATTGCCAAAGACTAGAAAAGGATATGATTCTATATGGGTCGTTATTGATAGGCTTACGAAGTCTACTCACTTCTTGCCAATCAATATCAGGTATTCAATGGAAAAGTTGACCCAAGTGTACATTGGTGAAATCGTTAGACTTCACGGTGTGCCCACTAGTATCATTTCAAATAGAGATCCAAGATTTACGTCAAGGTTTTGAGAAAGCCTACATAAAGCAATGGGGACTAAACTTCGTTTGAGTTCTGCCTACCATCCGCAGATTGATGGTCAAACGGAGAGGACTATATAGTCACTGGAGGATCTACTAAGAGCTTGCATGTTAGAACAAAAAGAGAGTTAGAATGAATTCTTGCCTTTGATAGAATTCACCTACAACAACAATTTTCACTCAAGTATGGAGATGGCACTCTATGAAGCGTTATATGGACGATGATGCCAAACACCTTTGTGTTGGTATCAAGATGGTGAGAGTATGACCATAGGACCTAAAATGGTATAACAAACAATTGAGAAGGTAAAAATGATTCAAGAGAAAATGAGGGCAACTCAGAGTAGACAGAAAAGCTATACTAATAAAAGAAGAAGACCTATTGAATTTAAGGAAGGTGAGCATGTGTTTTTACGAGTCACACCCACGACTGGTGTCGGAAGGGCTATAAAATCTAGAAAACTCACTCCTAAATTCATTGGACCTTATCAAATTATTTGTCGGATAGGTCCAATCGTATACCAAATAGCTTTACCACCTTTTCTTTCTAACCTTCATAATGTTTTCCATGTGTCCCAGTTAAGAAAGTATATTCCCGATCCAACATATGTTATCTAGCCCGATGAAGTACAATTAAAAAAAAATTTGACGTATGAGACACTTCCTATTAAGATTGAAAACATGAGGATGAAGCAATTCAGTGGAAAGGATATTCCATTAGTAAAAATGATTTGAAATGAAATGACAGGAGATGCTACGTGGGAGTTGGAAGACAAAATGAGGGAACAATATCCTCAATTGTTCTAAGGCATGACAAATTTCAGGGACAAAATTCTTTTTAGTGGGGGAGAGTTGTAACACCCCCAAATTTGTTATTTTATAGTAATTACTGAATTGTACTGTTGTGTGATTTCTGTGTGCTGTAAATTTATTTTAACTGTTCTGTGATTATTTTTTATTGTTGTGTGTGATTTACTCCGAGTCAGGAAAATAATAATTTTCGAGTCAGGAAAAATCTTCGCTGATTTATTCAGAGCCAAGGGAGCTTACTAAACCCGAATACGAGAGATACGTGTCTTGATCTTTTAATTTTTAGAATTTATTTGTGAAATAAAAATATCCCGTATTTTATTATCCAGCGGACAATACTTATTGACTTGTGAGCAGTATATTTTGTTCATTGGGTAATAGTTTCTGTAACTATTGTCCATTGGACAATAGCCTTTAGAGAAAGTTTTGATGACTTGTTTTGTGAACCAATTAGAATACTTGAAACTTGATAAAAACCAATAGAAAGTGGTTAACGAAAATGACTTGACTAGTTGCCATGAACTAGATAAACTAACTAGATGACTTAAACTAAGTTAGAATAAAGTCTATGTAGTAACTAAAAGGAACAAACTAAGTTTTCTACTCATTAGAGTCTATGGTTACAAGGGTTTTCTAGTACCTTCTAGAATATATGATTCACACCTAAGTAACTAAATGGTAATTAATAGAACTAAGTTATCTAACTAAGTTAGCTTAAGATAGTTAGGAACCAATTGAATCAAAACTTGGTTAGCCTTCCCCATTGAGTTCCATGGCCAAGAAGCTACATGCACCATCTAGAATCGGTGATTCACTTGCATGACTCTTAAGGTCTAAACCAATAGAAAATTAAATGATCAAAGCATGATAACTTCGTGACATAGGCCATGTGCTAATCCTAATTGTTAGCAAAGTTTTTCACTTTTCTCTTCTTATACACCTCCACGGCAAGGAGCTTTAGGTTAGGATATTCATTTTCATCTTCATCACATTTCGAGACCAAAAAGCTATTCTCTCCATTCTCTTTCTTCCAAACTCAAACAAAAACTTCATTCTTCTTTTCCTTGAAGCTCTCAGCCTCCACACCTAACACCAACATCCAATCTTCTATAATTTCATCCAACACCATTTTTTTAACCTAGACAAGATTCTAAGAACTTTTTATGTTGTGAACATAAGCTAGTTCATCCATCTAGTACTTGGAAATTGATTGCGGGATTTAAAGGTGCAAATCCAAGTGCAGGTTGTCTCAAGTAATAAATTCTCGGGAGTCTGAGGTCGATCCACAGTGAATTGATGAAAAGAAATTATTTGAGGTAAGAAAAGGATTTGTCACAATAATAAAAATAATAAAACTTGATCATAGTTAAATTTAAGAACTTGCTTGGGTTAGGAGATCCACTCTTGGTAATAAATTAAAGGCAAGATTATTTATCTTTATAACTCAATTGAAATCCACACACAACGGAGGTTCCAATCAGAAAATATAACATTCAAAGTTTAATTATATATGCAATCATATTATGATTCCATTAATTATTTACCAACATTTGTAAATGAGTTCAAACATTCACTGTGCCAATCCTATTGTTTATAATAAATCAAGATCTCCATTATACAAAGAAGGTTTCGAAATTGATTGGAAACAAAATACAACATATATAATGTTCATTTGATAATATATCATTTAAGCACAAAAAATAGAATAATCTAACCTTATTTCATTACCAAGAGTTTCACTCTTTCACCCAAGCAAGATGAAGATTTAGTTACTCATAGACAAGAAGAGAGAAAGAGAGAAGAAGAGAAAGATGAACATAGCTTCAATTTAGAGCAAGAGAAAATTACAACAAAGGAAAACAATAAACAAACATAACCATAACTTCTAAAAACTAAGCTTGACACTAAAGTCACCTAAATGATTAGCCAATGGAGCCTTTTATAGAGGATTAGAGATACAAAATGACAAAGGAGCTGATTAAGAGTAGGTGAGGAGTAGGTAGATGAGTGGAAAATGCCAAATGGTGAGTTGGTGAGTGAAAAATTATTGAGATTCTTTGTCTCCAAAATCATTCAGTGCTGATCTCATGGATG
Organism: Ormosia emarginata; assembly: GCA_029884605.1. NCBI lineage: Eukaryota > Viridiplantae > Streptophyta > Magnoliopsida > Fabales > Fabaceae > Ormosia > Ormosia emarginata. Next base: position 28,264,333 of record JAQQTP010000079.1, on the reverse strand, counting down.
CCATCAGAATGAAGTAATGTGGTCTTCATGAAAGTTGTAGAATTTTGTCTCAGCTTTCCAATTCCACCAAGATCATCCAAAAATTCGACCTCCAATATATGACCCAATTATTGTAGACTATTCAGGCCCAATTTTAGCACCTCTGTTTTCACTTCCAGACCCAATATCACCTCTAAGCTGTCCGAATGAGCTCTTATGTTCTTCAAGAAAGTTGTAGATATAGATCTTAAATTTCAAATCTCCAAATTTTAGCCTAAGAAAGTTCCTACAGCCCGAGTTATGCTATAATTACTGTACACTATTCAGGTTCTAGTCACAAAACCCGTGTTCTGACTTCTAAGCCCATTTAGCTCCTCTAGATGTCCATATTTTACCTGGAGCTCTTCATGAAAGTTGTAGAGCTCTCTCTTATCTTTCCTACAAGGTAAGATACATAATTTTTACACATCTATAACTCAAGATATGGTAGAAATATAGAAATAGTGTAAGACCCAAATAATGCTGAAAAAATCAATTAAGTCCAATTTGAGTCCAAACTTACAAAACATAACCAAGCTTAATCAATTAAGTACATGGAGAGTGTAAATGACTAAAAATTAGGATTTATTAATGTATAAAATATGTGATTATCAAATTCCCCCACACTTAGCTTTTTGCACTCCTAGGCAAAACACGTAAGACTAAAGCTAGGAAACAAAGAAAAACGACATAGACTCAAAAGCTAACAACTCTAAAAGACTCGATGAAGCAAGAACAGCAACCAGAAATTCAAGGGATCAAAGTATTAATGAGGTAACATTTCTTCATATCTCAAACTGACAAGCAAGGAAACATCAGTTAAAAAGAATGAATCAAGAATGATAAATCCTCACAGAATTCGCTCTCAATCTCTCAAGTGTTTAAAAGGTAAGTATTTCACTCTATTCAACCCATGAACAATTGTACTACCATAAGCTTGCTTATCTTCTACTTCTCCGCTACTCAAACTACATGCATACAAAAATCAAGAGGACTTTATTCAATGTTGTAATGTGGTCATGGTAAAGGAGAGGGGATAATATAGATATGAGAAGATAAATACCAAAGAGAATGAAAGAGCATTATGGTACAGTTAGAGTGGAGAAAATGTTTGAGAACATTCATCCTAAAGGATAATCACCATTATTTGACTAATGTTTTGTTGAAGATTAATCCCAAATTGGTGAATTTAATTCATTGTTAGACCTGAACCTTCTCCTTTTCTTCCTGTTGTTTCCAAGCATCCACCTTTATTCTAGACTCTGATAATACTTTGATTGCAATGGTGGTCAGTTTTTTTTTGTTTTTTTTTATCATTTTGCACACACACCTCCACACTTCTTCAAGAACAAGGCCAATGATTTCTTATTCCCTAAGGTTGGTTAAAACATGTTTTTTTCTTATTTTTCTCTTTTTGTTTTTTTCTCTTTTTTTTGAAGGCACGTAATGAGCTAAAAACAAGGAATGATCAAATAAGCTCAAACGGGTTACACAAGGGAAAATATACAAGGATGTCTATTTGGTCAAAGTAGCTATTTCAAAATGCCTCAATCATATTTATGTATGCATGTGAAAATGTAGCCTCAAAAAGAATCAAAGCAATTTCTAGAGTAACAATTCCATGAGTGAAAATCACACAAGAAAGAAGAGAATGGTACAAATATTCAATCCATTCATCAATAGGCTCAAAATCTCACAAGGCATATTTCTATCATTCTCAATCCACCATATCAACATTCATATCCAAGCTTATGATTTTTAAGAAACAAAACAATTTATGGTAAGATTCAAGAATCCATTTGCTACTTCTGCACAAAATAATTATCTCCTCAACTAAGATGCGTCTCAAGAGTAAAATTACCTCCAAGGCAAAATTTACTCCTTACTCTGCCATCCTTAATTGGTTTTACTACGAATAGGTTTCTAACAGTCATATCACTAAACATACTTCCCAATTTAGATGCGTTTCAAGAGTAAAATTTCTCCTTACTCTACCATTATTCATTAGTTTAGTAAGTCCATAACAATCATATCATACTTCCCAAAAAAAAAAATTTTTTGGTCAACTATCCTTCATCCCCAACCAGATCACAACATTATCGTCAATGTTAAAATATAAATGAGTAAAGGATAGAAGATATTACCTGTTAGAAAAATCTGACACAAATTTAAACAAAAACAAAGTATGATAAATAAAATCAAAAGTAAAGGAAAGCTATAAACGAAGTGTCAAATTTGGTTTTCTTTTCATCCTGCTTCCCTCACTGCTTCCTACTGACTAATCTATCTGAGCTATTGCTGGGTCAGGTTTATGAACAAAAGCTTCTAATTTATCAATCAACTCATCAATAATGGAAGCAAAGATAAGAAGTTGTCTTGCCGAAGGTGTGATAAATTTCTGTTCCACAGCATGGTCAAGAAAGATTAACAAAATATCAAAGAAATTATTTACATTCAACAAACCTATGGGTTTATGGTGGATGTTCAGTTGGGCCCAAGAGACAATTTGAAAAACTTCTTCCAAGGTACCAAAATCACCTGGTAAGGCAATGAATGCATCAAAGTTTTCAAGCATTATTTTCATTTGGTCATGCATTGATGATACCTTAAGTTCCTCCTTAATTGTCTTTCTAGTGATGTTCTGTTGAGGTAAAGGTCCAGGAATGACACCTAAAACCTGACTACCTCCTATATATATAGCAAGTTGATAATCATATATTTTATACATTAATAAACCCTCATTTTTAGTTATTTACACTCTTCATATACTTAATTGATTAAGCCTGGTTATGTTTTGTAAGATTGGACTCAAATTGGACTTAATTGATTTTTTCAGCATTATTTAGGTCTTAAATTGTTTCTGTATTTTAGTCATATCTTGAGTTCTAGATGTCTAGCAATTATGAATTTTACCTTGTAGGAAAGCTAAGAGAAAGCTCTACAACTTTTATGAAGAGCTCCAGGTAAAATATGGACATCAAGAAGAGCTAAATGGGCTTGGAAGACAAAACATGAGTTTTATGACTGGAACCTGAATAGTATACAGTAATCAGAGCATAACTCGGGCTATAAGAATTATCTTGGGCTAAAATTTAGAAATTTGAAATTAAGACACAGATCTACAACTTTCATGAAGAACACAAGAGCTAATTCGGACATTTTGGAGGTGATATTGGGTCTGGAAGTCAAAACAGAGGTGCTGAAACTGGGCTTGAACAGTCTGCAGTAATTGGGCCATATCTTGGGCTATAAGAATTATCTTGGGCTGAAATTTGGACATTTGAAAGTTAAGATCTAGATCTACAACTTTCATGAAGATGACTTTTCTATTTGATGACAGAATCCATGACTTAAGTAATGAATGATTTCAGAGACAAGAAATCTGAATGATTTCTCACTCTTATCCTCACCATTTGGCATTTTCCACTCATTCATCTACTCATCCACCTACTCTTAATCAGCCCCTTTGTCATTTTGTATCCCTAATCCTCTATAAAAGGCACCATTGGCTGACCATTTGGGACACTTGGTGTTAGGCTTAGTTTTTTACAAGTTGTGGTTATGCTTGTTTATTGTTTTCCTTTGTTGTAATTTTTTCTTGTTCTAAATTGAAGCTATGTTCATCTTTCTCTTCTTCTTTCTTTCTTTCTTCTTATCTATGAGTAACTAAATCTTCATCTTGCTTGGGTGAAAGAGTGAAGGTCTTGGTAATGAAATAAGGTTAGATTATTCTATTTCTTGTGCTTAAAAGATATATTATTAAATGGACATTATATGTGTTGTATTTTGTTTCCAATTAATTTAGAAACCTTCTTTGTATAATGGAGATCTTGATTTATTGTAGACAATAGGATTGGCACAGTGAATGCTTGAACTCATTTACAAATGTTGGTAGATAATTAAAGGAATCATAATATGATTGCATATATAATTGAACTTTGAATGTTATATTTTCCGATTGGAACCTCCGTTGTGTGTGGATTTCAATTGAGTTATAAAGAGAAATAATCTTGCCTTTAATTTATTACCAAGAGTGGATCTTCTAACCTAAGCAAGTTCTTAAATTCATTTGTGAACATCTTCTATTACTTTTGGTATTGTGACAAATCCTTTCCTACCTCAATTAATTTTTCTTCATCAATTCCCTGTGGATCGACCTCGGACTCCCGAGAAATTTATTACTTGAGACAACCTACACTTGGGTTTGCATCCTTAAATCCTGCAGTCACAAGTGATACAACTCTTATTAACCCATGGCAACCTCCCCCATATACAAGATGAATTTTTTTTACAGCAAGTGATCGACTAAGAGTGGTAGTTGCGTTTACAAACTCTAAACCCTTCTCATACTTAGACCCACAAAATACACAGATATTTTTAAGTTGATGAACAGAAACACCTTCCATCTCTATACTCACCTTTCTCTCTGAATGATTCTGAATTAGAGAAAAGTGGAGAAAATAGAGTGTTTAAAAAGGAAAAAGAATGGAAAGGGTAATAATAGCACCTATAAGGGTAGGTTGGCTGTTGTCAGAAAAGTTTGAAATTAAGAAACACAGAATCTTTTTTTTTTATTTTTTGGTTTTTATTTTTTTTTTTGTTTTTGTTTTTGTTTTTGTATTTGTTTTTGTGTTTTTTTTACTTCAAGAAAACCATAAGGGTAAAGAAGTCTAGAAACCCCTGAAGGACCCTGCTCAAAGGATCGTCTGTCCAAAACTAAAATACAGCAAAATCATACAAAGATAAAAGAAATATAATAGCAAATGATGACATACCTTTATGTACAGTTTTCATGGCGTATCTTTATACTACGCGTCATGAGTGCAGTAGTGGCATATCTTTATACTGTGTGTCACCAGTGTAGTAGACACTCACGTCCGTTTATTCGAAGAAAAAAGAAAGAAGAAACCATCGTGGGTTTCCATCTTGGGTCTGGAACCTAGAGAGCTCACACTTGAGCTCGTAACATCAATAAAGATGATGCTAAAATATAAAACCCGTAATGGCCAAGATCCAGAATGTCCTATCCCAGGGCGCTGAGAGCTCCTTCTAATAAAAGAGAGGATCAAGCTCAGATGTCTCATACGCTTTGGCAGCCGCAAGTTACTTCTCGCTAATAACTAGAGTGGGACGCTTCTGCCTGTCCATCAACTCCACAGTGCCTAAATGGTAAACATTGGGTTGTGGAGTGCAGCTCTCTACAGAGCATGGTACACGAACTTTTTTAAAGACCAACGTGCAAAGGTCCACCGAGTCAATGATGGGTCAGCCAAAGACTGGGACTCCACAACTAATTAAAGTCATGGTACTCATTCCGGATCGCCCTTATTCAAACTTTTTTTTTTAATTTTTTTTGCTTTTTTTTTTAGAAAACATGAAGAAAAAGAAGAAGATAATATGTACAGATTGTTGTGGATATGGCTCACATCTGCCTCTGGTTTCACATCCAGCAACGGCTTAAACGCCTTCTATGAGTCGAGGAAAAGCTTCCCATCTAATTTTCTTATAAATTGGCAAACATGGTCTTTTAGAGTCAGATTCCCAAAACTGTAGCATTTTTCTTCATCTTTGAAGAGATTCCACAAATTAAGAAGTTCACGATGCACCAATCCACAAGAATGCATCTCAAGAGTCAATAAGATATCATCTAATGACTCCTTACTCAATCCATTCTTAATGAAGAAAAGTTTATCTTCTCTGTTTGTGGAAACCATCCCTAAAGAACAACATCACTTGTTACAATTCCATTGTCCACTTTTGTGACAGGCTTGTAACCTTTTTGCTCTTCTCTTTTTAGAATACAAACTTCTTCCAAGACCTAGCATGTATGGGTCAAATGAAATTGAAGACTCACCTACTAGTCGGACCTTTGCTTCAATTATCCAGCGTACATCTTCTGGCATACCATTGTGCATTAACAATCTCAATCTTTCACATCTAACTTTGTAGATTTTTTTCAGAGCATTTTGAGGGAGGGAAGGAAAATATTTTCTCAGGTTTAAAAGAATGACATTCACTTTAAAGGAGAAGAAGGATTCAATTATTTTGGGAACTTGAAAAACAAACTGACTTGAGAGTCACAGAGTACCATTATCTGCTACTTAACCAGCAACACAAAGAACTGTAAAAAGAAGGCAACAAAATTAGAATAAATTCTATTCATAATAAGGATCAGAAAGAGAGATGAATTCTACCTCATCAACTTGGTTTTCTAGAAATGGTTTAAGCCTTTGTCCATTGACTTTAAACACATTACCATTCCTAGGATTCTCAATATCTATAGCCCCATGAGGATACACATGTTTGACAACAAAAGAACCACTCCACCTAGATCTTAATTTTCCAGGGAATAGGTGCATACGAGAATTATAAAGCAGAACTTTTTGACCAATTTCAAAAGATTTTCTCAAAATTTTCTTGTCATGAAAAGCTTTTGTTCTAGCTTTATAAATCTTTGAATTTTCATATGCATCATTTCTCAATTTCTCAAGTTCATCTTGCAAGCATCATCAACGTTTAGATTGAAAGCTTTAATGACCTAAAATGCTTTATATTCCAATTCTACAAGCAAGTGACAAGGTTTTCCATAGACTAATCGATAGGGTGACATGCCCAAAGATGTTTTGAAAGCAGTACGGTAAGCCTAGAGTGCATCGTTTAGTCTTAAAGACCAATTTTTATGATTTGGGTTAACCATTTTTTCCAAAATTTGTTTAATCTCCCTATTTGCCAATTCAACTTGTTCACTTGTCAGAGGGTGATAAGGGGTGACAATTTTGTGTGTAAAACCATATTTCTTCATTAAAGATTCAAATGGTTTATTGCAAAAATATGTTCCTCCATCATTGATGATAGCCCAAGGGATTCCAAATCGACACAAGATATTTTCTTTTAAAAATTTGAGAACAGTTTTATGATCATTGTGTCGGCATGGAATCGGCTCAATCCATTTTGAGACATAATCAACTGTAACTAATATATACACAAATCCAAATGAGGATGGAAATGGACCCATGAAATTAATTCCCCAACAATAAAAAATTTCAATGACAAGGATGGGGTTCAGAGGCATCATGTTTCTTTTTGAAATTGAGCCTATCTTTTGACAATTTTCACAACTTTTGCAAAATGTATAGCAGTCCTTAAATAAAGTGGGCCAATAAAATCTGCACTGCAAGATTTTAGCAGTTGTTTTCTTTGAAGAAAAGTGACCTCCACATGCTTCTGAGTGACAAAATTTAATGACACTACCTACTTCACTGTCGAGCACACATCTCCGAAAGATTTGGTCAGAACAATATTTGAACAAGTATAGATCATCCCAATGAAAATTTTTCACCTCTGTCAAAAATTTCCTTCTATCTTGGTGCATCTATTGAGGCGACATCTTTCCTGTTACAAGAAAGTTGACTATGTTAGCAAACCAAGGCATGGAATTGACAAAAAATAAAAATTCATCAGAAAAAGAATCATTGATGGGTGTGCTATCAAAAGGTAAGCCTATTGTAAGTCTGGACAAATGATCAATAACAACATTTTCGGCTCCTTTCTTATCTTTTATTGTGATGTTGAATTCTTGAAGCAACAAGATCCATTGTATCAATCTTGGTTTGGCATCTTGCGTAGACATCAAATATCTAACAACAGCATGATTGGTGAAAATCATAATAGAAGAACCAATTAAGTAAGATCGAAATTTGTCCAATGCAAAAATTACAGCAAGTAGTTCTTTTTCAGTAGTAGTATAATTCATTTGTGCACTATTTAAATTTCTACTTGCGTATAAAATCACATGAGGCTTACCTTCCTTTCTTTAGCCTAAAACAGCGCCAATAGCAAAATCACTAGCATCACACATCAACTCAAAAGGCAAAGACCAGTCAGGAGATTGCATGATAGGAGCAGATGTCAGAAGACCAATTAATTTTTCAAAAGATTTTTGACATTCTTAAGTCCAATCAAATGGTGCATCTTTCAACAGAAGATTACATAATGGTCTAGATATGGCACTAAAGTCCTTAATGAATCTTTTGTAAAATTCTGCATGTCCTAAAAAGGAACGAACTTCTCTGACTATTTTTTGGGAAGATAAATGGGCAATTAATTCAACTTTGCCCTTATCAACTTCAATTCCTTTAGAAGATATCACTGGACCTAACACTATTCCTGAGGTAACCATGTAATGACATTTTTCCCAGTTTAGCACAAATCATTTTTCTTTGTATCTTTTAAGAACTTTTTCTAAATTATTAAGACAATTTTCAAAAGTATTTCCAAAAACTATCAGATCATCCATGAAAACCTCTAAATAATGCTCAATCATGTCACTAAAAATGCTTAACATGCATCTTTGGAATGTTACCGGAGCATTACAAAGGCCAAAATGGATTCTTCTATATGCAAAAGTACCAAATAGACATGTAAAAGTGGTCTTTTCTTGATCTTCCAATGTAGTATTTGATTATAACCTGAAAAATCATCAAGAAAATAGTAGTATGGATGTCCTACTACCCTTTCCAGAATTTGATCAAGAAATGGCAAAGGAAAATGATCTTTCCTAGTAGCAGCATTTAATTTTCTAAAATCAATACACATACGCCAACTAGATGAGACTCGCGTAGGTATTAATTCACCCTTATCATTTTCAACCACTGTTATTCCAGATTTCTTAGGCACAACTTGTGTAGGGCTTACCCATTGGCTATCAGAGATAGGATAGATAATTCCAACATCAAGCAATTTAAGGACTTCAACTCTAACTACCTCTTTCATGTGTGGATTTAATCTTCTTTGAGGTTGTTGAAAAGTTTTAGCATTATCCTCTAAATGTATTCTATGTGTACAAATTAATGGATTAATGTCTTTTATGTCCTTTAATGTCCATCCAATTGCACTTTTATGTCTTTTAAGTACTTCTGTTAACATACCTTCTTATTCTTCAGTAAGAAATGAGGAAATTACCACTGGAAAGTTTTGCTCTTCTCCCAAAAATGTGTAGTTCAACCCAGCAGGTAATGACTTTAGTTCCAGTGTGGGTACTTCTTCATAGGCATTATCATTCATGGGTTTTAGCTCTTCAAATATTGGCTTCCATCCCTTGTACTCCATTACCTGTGTATAATCAAGCAAAGAGCGTATTTCAGAGATATCATCTTCTAATTGCATGCCTGAATCAAATGAATTGACTAAACAAATTTCTAATGGGTCAAAAGAACTCCTTGTTTGAATATGATCATCTATAATGGCTTCAATTCCTTCAACTTCCTCCTTTTCATCAAGGACTTCCTATGGTTGCTTGCACATGTTAAAAATATTGAGATCCAACGTCATGTTTCTAAATGTTAGTTTCACCACTCCATTTCTACAATTTATCAAAGCATTAGATGTTATTAAAAATGGATGGCCTAAAATAACAGGAAATTGACTTGCAACTATCAACCATAGGTTCAGTATCCAAGACAATAAAATCCACAGGATATATGAATTTATTAACTTGAACTAACACATCTTCCATTATTCCTCTTGGAATTTTAATTAATCTAACGGCAAGTAGAAGAGTTACAGAAATTGGTTTTAACTCACCCAAGTTGAGTTGCTGATAAACTGAATATGGAAGCAAATTGACACTAGCACCAAGATCAAGTAAAGCTTTTTCAATTTTATGTTCTCCAATAATGCATGAAATTGTAGGATAACCAGGGTCTTTATATTTCAATGCATTATTATTCTGAAGATTGGAGCTTACCTATTCAGCCGAAAATGCTTTCTTTTTCACATTTAGTTTCCTTTTAACAGTGCACAAGTCCTTCAAATATTTGGCATAACAAGGAATCTGTTTAATAGCATCTAATAGAGGAATATTGATCTTCACTTGTTTCAAAATTTCAAAAATTTCAGTGTGGTGGTCCAATTTCTTTGGATTATTCAATGCTTGAGGAAATGGGGGTGAAGGCGAGAGTTTGATCCCCTTTTGGTCAACTTCTTCATTTTCTTGGGGAATTGGTTCATCTTCTTTCTCACAAGGTTCGAGAATTTGTTTTTCAATAACCTTTCCACTCTTAAGAGTTATCACTGACTTGACTTGATCTATTTGTTAGTTTTCTGAACTCTCCTCATTTAGACTGTACTAACCCTTGGGATTTGGTTGAGGTTGAGAAGGAAATTTTTCTTTCTCGTGAATGGTGAGTGCAGAAGAAAGTTTAGTAAGAGTTTCTTTTATATCAATCATGGTTTGATTGTTTTGTTTATTAATGGCCTCTTGTTTTTCTATGAATGCATGCAGTGTTTCTTCAAGGTTTTTCCTATATGGTAGGACATAAAGTGCATATCCTTGAGAATTTTAAGAGTCCTGTTGTGCTTGAGGAGGTGGTGGTTGCATGAATTATGACTGATTATTATTCCTCTAGCTGAAATTTGGGTGATTTCTCCATCCTGAATTGTATGTATCTTAAAAAGAAGAAGTAAATGGTCTTTTCAAATTATTCATTCCATTTACTTGCTTATGTACAACTTCTTTAAAAATAGGAATATTAGGACATTCACGTGTTGAGTGTCTTAAGTCATCATAAATGCCACAAATTTTTTCATTTTGCACAGCTTTGATTCCTTTTGCTTTTCCTAATTCCATTGCTTCAATTTTTCTAGCCAAACTGACAAACCTTGCATTTAGATCTTCCTCTTGACTAAGGTGATATTTTCCTTTATTAGCACTTGCAAAGTTAGATCTAATTGAATTTTCAGAAAAGTTAGTATTATGCTAAGATTGAGAATTTTTAGCTAACTGGTTTAAATAGTCTAAAGCTTCATTAGGTTCTTTATCAAGAAACTCATCATTGCACATTGTTTCCACAAATTGTTTAGTTTCAGGTGTTAAACCTTCATAAAAGAAACTTATAGTGCGCCATTTTTCAAAACCATGATGTGGGCAAGAATTTAACAAATCTTTAAACCGTTCCCAACATTAAAAATATGTTTCATTTGAATTTTGGAAAAAAATTTGGATTTGTCTTTTCATAGCATTGGTTTTATGTGTTGGAATTTTTTTTTCAAGAACTCACCTTGCATTTATTGCCATGTGCCAATTGATCTTGGTTTCAAAGTGTTAAGCCAAGACTTTGCTTTATCTTTTAAAGAAAAAGGAAACAATTTAAGTTTAACAATCTCTTCAGTACAATTTTGGTCATTGAAAAAAATACATACTTCCTCAAATTCTTTCAGATGTAAATATGGGCTTTCAGACTCTAAACCATGAAAATTAGGAAGTAAAGAAATCATACTTGGCTTGAATCTAAAATTATTGGCATTGAGTGGAAAGATAAAACATGATGGACTAGAATTTTGAGGTGGTTGCAAATATTCACACATAGTTCGCAACGATTGATTTTCATGTTCATCATGTACACTTTCATTTTAAGTCATTGTGTCAATTGTGTGTGATTGTGATTCAAACAAATCAATATATAAAGTATCAGGATTAATTTTAACTAAACGATCAAAATTTAAATCACGATACCAATTAAGCATAAATAAATGACTTAATAGAAAAAATAATATACAAGTCGGTAGTTTACACCAGCCATTAAATATTAACAAGGATGTGGTATAAACCAACCACCCAATAAATATTAACAAGTAAAAAGTTAGATAACTGATAAATTAAAAAGTTAGATAATTAGAGTTAATAATTAGTAAGTTAGAAAGTGCAGAAAGTAAAATACGTAAAATTAAAGTACAAAAAGTAAAGTGCAAAAAGTAAATTGTAGAAAATAAATTTAAAATATGAAAACCAGAGAGAGGCAAAACCCCACCAGAGCTGGTGAAAGAGAAGAGAAGAAGAAAGATTATTTCATTACATTAGAAAGCAATAATAAATAACAGAAATTTAAAAGTTTGAGAGCGAGAAAATAAATGACATAAATTAAAAGTTAGAGAAGCGAGAAAATAAAAGTTAGTAAGCGAAAAATAAATGACATAAATTAAAAGTTAGTAAACATAAGTAAATGACATAAATATAAATGTTAGAAAGTTATTATGTTAGCAAGTTAGTAGGTTAACAAGTTAGTAAGTTAATAAATTAAAAGAGTAAAGATAGAATTTACCAGATGATAAATATACAAGATGATGAAATTTACTTAAAAAAAAGAACCTCAATAAATTAAAGCTTCAAATCAAGTCCCCGGTAATGGCACCAAAAACTTGATTGTGAGATTAAAAGGTGCAAACCCAAGTACAGGTTGTCTCAAGTAAAAAATTCTCGGGAGTCTGAGGTCGATCCATAAGGAATTGATGAAGAGAAATTATTTGAGGTAAGAACAGGATTTATCACAATAATAAAAATAATAAAACTTGTTCACAATTAAATTTAAGAACTTGCTTCCACTCTTGGTAATAAATTAAAGGCAATATTATTTCTCTTTCTAACTCAATTGAAATCCACACACAACAGATGTTCCAATCGGAAAATATAACATTCAAAGTTCAATTATATATGTAATCATATTATGATTCCTTTAATTATCTACCAACATTTGTAAATGAGTTCAAGCATTCACTGTGATAATCCTATTGTCTACAATAAATCAAGATCTCCATTATACAAAGAAGGTTTCTAAATTGATTGGAAACAAAATACAACACATATAATGTCCATTTGATAATATATCATTTAAGCACAAGAAATAGAATAATCTAACCTTATTTCATTACCAAGAGCTTCACTTTTTCACCCATACAAGATGAAGATTTAGTTACTCATAGATAAGAAGAAAGAAAAAGAGAAGAAGAGAAAGATGAACATAGCTTTAATTTAGAGCAAGAGAAAATTACAACAAAGGAAAACAATAAACAAACATAACCATAACTTCTAAAAACTAAGCCTAACACCAAGAGCACCAAATGATCAGCCAATGGTGCCTTTTATAGAGGATTAGAGATACAAAATGACAAGGGAGCTGATTAAGAGTGGGTGGATGAGTGGAAAATGCCAAATGGTGAGTTGGTGAGTGAAAAATTATTGAGATTCTTTGTCTTCGAAATCATTCAGTGCTGATATCATGGATGCCATCAAAATGAAGCAACATGATCTTCATGAAAGTTGTAGCATTTTGTCTCAGCTTTCCAATGCCACCAAGATCTTCCAAAAATTAGTCCTACAGCCCAAGATATGACCCAATTACTACAGACTATTCAGGCCCAGTTTCAGCACCTCTGTTTTGACTTCCAGACCCAATATCACCTCCAAGCTATCCGAATGAGCTCTTATGTTCTCATGAAAGTTGTAGATATGGGTCTTAACTTTCAATTCTACAAATTTCAGCCCAAGAAAGTTCCTACAGCCCGAGTTATACTCTGATTACTGCACACTGTTCAGGTTCCAGTCACAAAACCTGTGTTCTAAATTCCAAGCCCATTTAGCTCCTCTAGATGTCCATATTTTACCTGGAGCTCTCATGAAAGTTGTAGAGCTCTCTCTTATCTTTCCTACAAGGTAAGATACATAATTTTTACACATCTAGAACTCAAGATATGGCGAAAATACTGAAACAGTGTAAGATCCAAATAATGCTAGAAAAATCAATTAAGTCCAATTTAAGTCTAAACTTACAAAACATAACCTGGCTTAATCAATTAAGTACATGGAGAGTGTAAATGACTAAAAATAAGGGTTTATTAATGTATAAAATATGTGATTATCAGAAATCTAGCTTGAATTTTCTACTCTAAAAAGTAAAAGCCTTGTTTCTTGATTGAAAGTTTAGTTCTTGAGTTTTTAAGCCATGATTGATCCATGGTTTCTCTTTGTCTGACTTAGTTTCTGACTTTGTGTTGATTTAAGCTTGTTAGGGTTTTCTTTGGAGGCTACACGAAATCTTTGGAGAAAGCAACTTGTAGGACTTTGTCTTCCTTGAGGGAAGAGGGAGATTAACCTTATCAACCAAGTGTTGGTGGTGAGGGAATGGCTTGTTTGTGGTGAAAAATCCATAAGGATTTATTCACTTGTGTGGTTTAAGCTTGCTTTGTTTGTGATGATTTTTGGTTGGTATGCTTTATTGGCTTTAATTATATGCTTAAGTATGTGAATACGAAAGCATGTTGATTCTTGATTATGGCATGATATGAATTATATGATGAGAATGAGTATAAAGGTTCCAAAGAACCCATAGAGGCTCACGGCCTCAACACCACAAAGAGAGCAAAATATTCTAAATTGTTTTTCTAATCATGGATTAAGAGATTTAATGATAAGAAATTGGATTAAGGATTTTTACAAAGAATTATGTGATAGAAAATGATTAAATATTATTCATGAAGCACAAATGGATTTTTGGCTAACATGCCAAGTTTGGTGTGTAACATCTACCGTAGGGTGCCACATTTAAACGTTATTATTGCCAAATTACCCCCAAGTTCATAAATTGTGATGTTATAATAAAAATACGAGTTGTAAAATTTCTTGATGTCGATAAAATAAACTTAGCGGAAAATAAAAATATTACATGATCACAAATAATTTACATCATATATACATAAGTCTTAGTACTGTCATACTTAAATATTTACAGACCAGGTTCTCAAAGTATTTGAACATTATTCAAACCTAACATATTGCCCAAGCATTACTAAGCAGCAGAACCCTCAGATGGGTCCTCCTCAGATTCCTTAGCAGGTAGGAATCCGACTTGACGTTACGTCCTACGAACAGGTGTCCGCACAGATGACACAATACTAATCTCCGTTGGGATGTGAAACCTACCGCCCTAATACCGTCTAATTGACAGTGGAAATTCCACATGTACATATATGGTTACAAAAAAGAACAAGTCTCCATGAAAAATCCTACTCTTGATGACCATCAAAAGTCCTTGATAAGTGAGTCCCTCCTTATTGGGACTCAACCTCCAAGTACCAGCTCCACCGTGGAACTATAATCGCACGTACCCAAAGAAACTTGACCGGGATGCCATCCGATCAAAACTCACTTTCCTCTACAGGAATCTGCTCCTCTTCACCCTCTTGTTCAATCCCTTGTTCAGCGTCTTTACAATATAAATATAATACAAAATAGGCATACAAAGAGGTGAGATCACCGACGCCAATACCAACATGGAAGCATGGAGATAACACAAACAGCACACCATACAGATATATCATATCATAATTACAATCATGCCATCAACATCATTTATCATCACAACAGATGAACTAAATAATAATTACGATCATGCCCTCAACAATATTCAACAATTCAATTATCATAAACAATAATTACGATAATGCCTTCAACAATATCCAAGTATTCAACAATTCAATTATCATAAATAATAATTACGATAATGCCCTCAACATTATCGAAATATCCAACAGTACAATTATCATAACCAATATTCCTCAAATAATATATCACACAGATATAGATATTCAGATTATGCATGTGCACAAAGGCTCAATTTCCTACTCCATGGAGCTAAAACTCAAGTTAGAGAAATTGATCCAAAAGATCTGTCTGTACCAATATGTCTTAGACCACGTGCCACTATTCTCATTAGTGTTTGCACATCTAGCATATACATGACAGTCTTTAATAGATCTTGATTAAGAATAGTGTCTCGGTCAGGATCATCAGTGCATTGCATCGGTCTAACCCACGGTACAAAAGAGCTACCAACTGCCCATTGTGAGCAACCCGCACCCCGATGCCCCCAAAGTCAACAAGTGACTTACACTACGCATATCGCACTCACTCAAGAGGTGTACGTCTCTCCTAGGCAAATAGCCTTATCCAGTCCATCGAACCTTTTCAATGCATGTACAATGCACCATTCTCAGTTCAAATTCATAATTCATATTCAGGGTCCATACATTGGCCCATTTTCAGTTCAAATTCATAATCTCATAATTTCTCATACAGTGTCCATACACTGGTCCAACAATAATCCTACTATCTATTCAATCGCGAAATTATATTTTCATGTTTTCATAGTCACGCAACACTTTTGTCACGTTTTCACAATCGAGCAACATTTCTGTCGTGTTTTCAAAATCGCGTAGTGATTTTCTATCGTTTTCTCAATCACGTAAAATCATTTCATCATTTTTCAATCGCATTAGTGATTTTTCCACAATATCTCAATCGCGTAAAAATATTTAAACGCTTTCTAAATCGTGTAAAAATATTTAAACATTTTTTAAATCGCGTAGCTTAAAAATCACATTTTTAAGTTACGTAACACATTTTTCACCATTTTACAACCACGTAAAATATTCCTCACTATTCCAAACATCATTTTGGACATTCCAAAATAATAAATGTCATTTCCAACATCATTTTCCACATTTTCTCCTTTAAGAAAACCTTTCCACAATTTATTCCACAAATTCACTGTTTCATTGAATTAAATCAATACTTCCAACTTAAAATTTCCTAACGCGCTCCAAAACCCAAAGGATGAGTTATACGTTAGTAAATTTTAAGTCACCAACGTATTCTTTGTAATTCTCAATCAATTCTAAAAGTCAATCCTCTATAAAATAAATTGAGGTTCAAATACTTTCAACCTCTCTTTTCCATTCTTATACAAAAATTCCATTTTTCAAGTAACAAAACACTTTGTTTCCATTTCTTTAATCCTTATACTAGATCAATTCTATTTCCACTTTGAAATCACTTTGTTTCATAAAACCAAGGTGTGATTGATATGGACAAGATGCAAATGGTTTTGATGTCGACAAACAAAGAAAGCAATGGGAATACAATGATCAAGTCACAAGGAACTCAAGCTTAGCATATAGGTTATAGATCTAATGTAAAGGTATTCTAGAGATTCACCTCAAGCTCAAATGATTTCCTTAAAATGTTTTTGTAAAATGGTTTTTCAAGTTAGGATCAAAAAGGTTTTATGCAACAACTCTTTCGAATCTAATATCTGAAGCCTTTTTGGAAACTTACCAGCCTCTTGATAAACATTAGGAGCCAAAATTTCAAGGCCCCTAACCGATTAGGACCAGCTCCTAACCGGTTAGTTAGTTCAAACAAAAGCTTTGCCTTATTTTTTATAACGTGCCTAACCGATTAGGCAAAGTAGCTAATCGGTTATTTTATAACTCAGAGGCCAAAATATATTTGTCCTAACCGATTAGGTAGAAGACCTAACCAGTTAGTATCTCTTCCAGAAGCCAAAAATGTTTTGTCCTAACTGATTAGGCAGATGGCCTAACCGGTTATTCTATAACTCAGAAGCCAAAAACGTGTTGTTCTAACCGATTAGGTAGAAGACCTAACCAGTTATTCATCAACTCAGAACCCATGTTGGTAATATCCTAACCGATTAGCTTGGAGGACTAACCGGTTAGCATCCTTCTCAGAACTCATTTTTGTGGTGTCCTAACCGATTAGGACACATTCTTAATCGGTTAGTTATTAAACCAGAACACTTCCCTTTACGTCTAAATGAGCCCCTAACCGGTTAGGATACATGGCTAACCGGTTAGCCTATGTTCTGGAAAAACAAGGAGAAGCCCGTAACGGCTATATTTCTAAGCATTAATTGCTCACAACCACTTCCAACGGCATTTAATAACACTTACCTATATATTTGCATGTTGGGCTTCGTTGGCAGGTTAGAAAAACTGAGTCTATCATTCTGGAAAATTTGTATTGAGCTTTAAACAAGTTTTTATCATCATTCTACAAAATCCTTTGATTTGAGCTTGAACTTGTGTGAATCCCAAATACCATAGTGCTTCAATTTGTAATACTTGCTCTAGAGAGAGTTTCTTCCATTTAAATCTTATACAATCTATTTAGTGAGGGTGAGGTATCCCTCAAGTATTGTAAGGGTGAGGTATCCCTTGGAAAATAGAGGCTCAAGCATTAGGGTGAGGTATCCCATAGTGTTGAGTGCTCAAGATTGTAGTGGTTGTCAAGCACCCATTGAAGCTTGAAGATATAGTGGAAAATCTCAAGTTGTTGCTTGGGGACTGGACGTCAATCACAAGTGGATTGGTGATCGAACCAGGATAAACGATTGTGTTTGTTTTCTCTAAACCCTTCTCTTTATTTAGTTTACTGTTTTATTGAAATGATTGGATATTGTCTCCTTTGGCTATCACATTTATAAGTAAAAGTGTTTATCTCATTCATCCAATTATCTCTAATCGTTCAATAGCGTCAACGAAAATTGTTTATCAAATGATTTGCGAAAGATTTGCGAACTTGTTTTACTTACTCAATTCACCCCCCTCTTGAGTATTGAGGCCACTTGGTAACAAGTGGTATCAGAGCTAGACTCTTGTATAAAGAGCTTAGCAGTTTCAAGAGAAGAGATGGCTTCAAATGGTTTTTCAAATGAAAGTTCTTCTATAAATAGACCTCCTTATTTCAATGGGGATGGTTATGCCTATTGGAAAGAAAGGATGAAAATTTTCATTGAAGCTATTGACTTAGATGTGTGGGACGACGTTGAAAATGGTGCTTTTGTCCCAACACAAACTAAAGATGGTGTGAAAATCAATACACCTAGAAATGAATGGACCGATGATGATAAAAAGAAGGTTCAATACAACTTGAGAGCCAAGAACATCATCACCACATCCTTGGGGTATGATGAATTCTTTAGGGTGTCAAATTGTAAGACCGCAAAAGAAATGTGGGATACCCTACAAATAACTCATGAAGGTACTAGTGAGGTAAAACGATCTTGAATAAACACTCTTACTCATGAATATGAATTGTTTAGAATGAATCAAGGTGAGAGTATTCAAGATATGCAAAAGAGATTTACTCACATTGTTAATCATCTTATCTCATTGGGAAAGACATTCCCTAATGAGGATCTTATTAACAAAGTCTTAAGATGTCTAAGCAGGAATTGGCAACCCAAAGTTATGGCTATTGCGGAATCAAGAGACTTATCAACAATGTCTCTAGCCACCCTATTCGGAAAGCTTCAAGAACATGAGCTGGAACTAAATAGGCTCAATCAAAGTGAAGAACATGATAAAAAGAAGAAGGGAATTGCACTCAAAGCCACCTCTTCCATACTTGAAGATGATGATGAAGATGGTGAAGAGGATGCTGAAAATATTGAACTAAGTGAGGAGAATCTTAGTCTCCTTGTGAGAAAATTTAGAAGATTCCTAAAGAAAAAGAGATTTCAAAGAAGACCACCATTTCCTCAAAAGAAGGCATATCACAAAGGAGAAGGATCCTCTACTCCTCCAAAATGCTATGAATGCGGAAAACCGGGGCATATAAAAATGGAGTGTCCTATATATCTCAAGAAGACGGAGAAGTTTGAGAAAAGACCCTCCAAGGAAAAGAAAGGAAGAAGAGCATACATAGCTTGGGAGGACAATGACTTAAGTTCTTCTGACGACTCGGAAAATAAAGAAGCCCATCTTTGCCTCATGGCTCAAGGAGAAGAAAGTGGAGAAAGCGACACCGAGGTGTGCTTGAAGACCAAGAGCTCAAATTAGTATCTTGATAGTGGTTGCTCCAAGCACATGATCGGTGATGGCTCCAAGTTCTCCTCCCTTACTCACAAGAAACATGGTCATGTCACATATGGTGATAACAACAAAGGGAAGATTCTTGGAATTAGCAAAGTTGGTAAGATTCCTTCATCATCTATTGATAATGTTTTGCTTGTTGAAGGACTTAAACATAATTTGCTTAGTATTAGTCAATTGTGTGATAAAGGCAATAGAGTTATATTTGATTCTTCTTGTTGCATAATTGAGGGAAAGGATGATAAGCAAGTTAAGTTTGTTGGTCATAGAGTCAATAATATATATATGATTAGTCTTGATGATATTTCCTCAAATGATGCTAATTGCTTTATGACTAGAGAAAATGATTCATGGTTATGGCATAGAAGAATTGCTCACATTCACATAGATCACTTAAACAAATTAGTTTCTAAAGAACTAGTAATTGGTCTTCCAAAGCTCAAATTTGAAAAAGACAAACTTTATGATGCATGTCAAAAGGGAAAACAAGTAAAGGTCTCTTTTAAAGCTAAAAATGTGGTTTCAACTTCTAGACCTCTACAACTTTTGCACATGGATCTTTTTGGTCCCTCTAGAACTATGAGCTTTGGTGGAAATTACTATGCCTTAGTGATTGTGAACGATTTTTCTAGGTTTAGATGGACATTGTTTTTATCTCACAAAAATGATGCTTTTCAATCATTCAAAAAGCTTGCTAAAGTTATTCAAAACGAAAAAGGTTTTTGTATTGCATCCATAAGAAGTTATCATGGTGGTGAATTTGAAAACCATGAATTTGAAACGTTTTGTGATGAACATGGCATTGAGTATAATTTTTCAGCCCCTAGAACACCACAACAAAATGGTGTTGTAGAAAGGAAAAATCGATCTTTAGAAGAAATGGCAAGAACTATGCTCAATGAGGCCAACCTTCCTAAGTACTTTTGGGCGGATGCGGTTAACACCGCTTGTTATGTTATGAATAGAGCCCTAATAAGGCCAATTTTAAAGAAAACCCCATATGAATTGTACAAAGGAAGGAAACCAAATGTGTCACATTTTCATGTCTTTGGATGTAAATGCTTTGTTTTGAATAATGGAAAGGATAACTTGGGGAAGTTTGATGCAAAATCTGATGAGGGAATATTCATTGGCTACTCTATACATAGTAAGGCCTTTAGAGTCTATAATAAACGAACTATGACCATAGAAGAGTCCATACATGTTGCATTTGATGAAACTAACCCAAATGAGTCGAGAAAGGAGCTTGTTGATGATGTTGCAGAAATCTTGGCAAAGACGCACTTGGAAAATCAAGAGAAAAAGTCCAAGAAGGAAGAAGAGAGACTCCTTGATCACTCATGGCAAGAAGATTCAGAAATCTTAGATCTACCCAAGGAATGGAGGACTTCAAGATATCATCCTCTTGACAAGGTGATAGGTGATGTATCAAAAGGGGTAATTACTCGAAACTCTCTTAGAAATGCATGTAATCACCTAGCCTTTGTCTCTCAAGTTGAACCTAAAGACATAAATGAAGCCATTAATGATGAGCATTGGATCTTGGCCATGCAAGAAGAACTAAACCAATTTGAGAAAAACTAAGTTTGGGAATTAGTTCCAAGGCCCAATGATCATCCCATAATTGGCACCAAATGGGTCTTTAGGAACAAACTTGATGAAATGGGCTTAATAATAAGAAATAAAGCTAGGCTTGTAGCTAAGGGATATAATCAAGAAGAAGGCATAGACTATGAAGAAACTTATGCTCCCGTAGCTAGGTTAGAGGCTATTAGAATGTTACTTGCATATGCTTGCATCATGGATTTCAAACTCTATCAAATGGATGTCAAAAGTGTCTTTTTAAATGGTTTTATACAAGAAGAGGTGTATGTTGAACAACCTCCTGTTTTTGAAGATTTTGAAATGCCCAACCATGTTTTTAAACTGAAAAAGGCCTTGTATGGCTTGAAATAAGCTCCTAGAGCTTGGTATGAAAGGATGAGCAAATTTCTTTTAGAAAAAGGTTTTTCTAGAGGCAAGGTTGACACCACTCTTTTCATAAAACACAAAATGCATGACATACTTCTAGTTCAAATCTATGTTGATGACATTATATTTGGAGCTACTAACAACTCTCTTTGTAAAGAATTTTCAAATATTATGCAAAGTGAGTTTGAGATGTCTATGATGGGTGAGCTCAACTTCTTCCTTGGTCTCCAAATCAAGCAAACAAGAGAAGGAACTTTCATAAGCCAATCCAAGTATTGCAAGGAATTGCTCAAGAAGTTTGGAATGGACAATGCCAAGCATATAGCTACTCCTATGGGCACCTCTTGCTATTTGGACAAGGATGAAGGAGGTAAATCGGTAGAAATTACAAAATATAGAGGTATAATTGGCTCATTCCTTTATCTCACTGCAAGTAGGCCTGATATAATGTTTAGTGTATGCATGTGTGCTAGATATCAAGCTAATCCTAAGGAATCACACCTAAGTGCTGTTAAGAGAATAATGAAATATCTAATAGGCACATCACAAATAGGTTTGTGGTACCCTAAGGGTGCCTCATGTAGTCTTATTGGGTACTTCGATTCTAATTTTGCTGGATGCAAAATGGATTGAAAGAGCACTAGTGGAACATGCCACTTGCTTGGAAGCTCACTAGTTTCTTGGCATAGCAAGAAACAAAATAGTGTGGCATTGTCTACAGCTGAAGCTGAATATGTTGCAGCTGGGAGTTGTTGTTCTCAAATCCTTTGGATGAAACAACAACTCTTGGACTATGGTCTTGAGCTTAACCATATCCCCATAAGATGTGATAATACTAGTGCAATCAACTTGTCAAAAAATCCCATTTTGCATTCTAGGACTAAACATATTAAAATAAGACATCACTTCATTAGAGATCATGTTCAAAAGGGTGATTGCATACTTGAATTTGTTGAAACAACTAAGCAACTAGCTGACATTTTCACTAAACCCCTAGCAAAAGAAGCATTTTTCTATATAAGAAATGAACTTGGCATATTGGATCAATCATGCATCAGTTAAATATTTGCTGCATAATCCTAAAACTCATGCATAAACTTGCATTTTTCTGTATAATCATGCCAAATTGTTGCATAATCTTTGAATTTCTCATTATATTTGAATCCAATACTAACTTGAGCGTCGGAGTGTCCCTTTATTTTGTTTTGCAGGAGCTGAGTTCATGCTTAAGTCCCCCAATCTGAAAGGTCAAAGTTCCTACTGATTTTGGGAGAAATTTGTCTCTAAATGAGAATGGAATCAAGCTAAGATGAACATCAAGAAGAAATATATATGTCAAGGATTATTCCCATGAGTTTGTTGTAATGCTATCAGTGCAATGATCAAGTGAAAGAAGAAAAATATGTTTTCGTATGGGCTCTGGAAGTGCTTTGAATACTGAGGGGTTCTCTGTCATGGCCAAATAATCGGTTAGGCATGATTCCTAACCGGTTACCCTGTATTTGGAAACCAATTTATGCGTTTTGACTTAGCACAATAACCGGTTACTCAATTATCCTAACTGGTTATTGCTCCAAATAGAAACCCTCTCGTTTGCCATTACAAGCCCCTAACCGGTTACCCAATCTCCCAAATCGGTTACCCACATCCACTTTAAACTCTAACCCTCAGCCATATTCACTATATCTGCAGCCCCTTCGTCTCCATTGCCATCTTCCTCCTCTCAACCTCTCCAACACCCACTCCCTCAAACTCCATCCCTACCACAAATCCAACATAACCCCACCATTTACAATCCATTTCCATCATTTTTCATCCCTTTCCATCACATTTCACAGATTACATTCCATTTTCTTCCAAAAATTTTTTTTTCACCTTCCCCTCATTCTTTCTTTCCCCTAAACCGAGCCCTACCTCCTTTCTCTGTCATGGTAAGCAGTTCATCTCAACCAAAGCGCTCTCGTACCAAAAACCCCAATGTTTCCCTTCAACCTGAAGCCTCTTCACTCTCTGCCCCAAATTTATCAAACGCTCTCAACATTGGAAGGTACTTCTCTCAAAAATCTCAAATAGAGTCATACACACTTAGGTTTCATGCACGACGCCTCATTCAGCCCAAGTTCATGGACTGGGATTTCTTCGAAAAAGAAGGCTTTACATCCTTCACCGAGCTCTTGGAATTTTAGGGTTTGAAAACTCTTGTCACCACCAACCCAGGGTACTTCTATCTTGAACCAACTAAAGTTTATTTCTGCAATTTGTCTCTTTCTGGTACGAATTTGGTGTCTGAAATCAAGAAACACAAAATCATTGTGTCACCAAGTCAGTGGACTACTCTGTTTGGGCTCACTCACTCTGGAGCCAAACTTACTGAGAATGACGACCTTACATGGGTAGATTTTAATAGAGCACGAGCTGTAGAAGACATGATTCAACCAGGTATTGCCGTGCCCCCGGGATCTTTCACTACTGGTTTTCTGAAATTGCTGGATCGCTTTCTTCACTTTGTGGTAACCCATATCTTGGTACCAAGAGCAAGCAACTATGCCTTGGTTGAAGAAGATGATATATTTGTGATATGGGGTCTTAAAAGCCGCAAGAAAATCAACTGGCCACACTATATCATGCACAACATGAAGAAACCCAAGGACAAGGCAATGATGGATCTGCCTTACGCCTTCATAGTGGCTAAAATTTTGGATCATTATAAGGTCGATTTGAAGGATGGTGGAGTCATTTTCTCTACTGGTCCCCACAAATTTGGCAATGCGTCTCTAAACCGCATGCATGTAAAGAAAGTCGATGGTGAATGGATTTACAGTCGAAGAAATGAAGCAGCAGCTCCACAGGGCGAAAATCCTCCTGCACCTACTAATGACCCTATGGAAGAGGCCCTTGCCACCGACAATGAACATGTCTTGGAAGCAATTGCAAATATGCAAGCCAGTATTGAAGCCTGGATTGCGGATCTTAAAGCTTATCAAGAACACAGCAACTCTGCTATCTATGATCGCTTGAGCGCTATGGAAGGACGGCTGGATAGACTTGAGCATCACTTTTCACAATCAGAGGATCACGGGGCTTAGGCATGGCTGTTTATTTCTTCTGTTGTCAATTTCTAATCTGCTTAAAAGTTTATCTAACAAACCTAAGCTTATCTTTTTGGATATATTGCCCTACTCATAACAAATTTCTTATGTTTCAAATGACTTATATGCTTTTAAACTTACTGATGTGCTTGAATTTCTCACATGCTCATACTGTTGATGAAATTATCTTTAATAGCAATGGTTGTTTGCATCCTCTCCTTTTGTCCCCATGCATGCTTGTTTTTGACTACCCTAGGCTACTGAATTTCTTTTTGATTATGCCAAAAGGGGGAGAAGGATAACGGTCTTTCTATTTATTGAGAAAAGTAAGAAAAGTGAATGTGTTATGATAATATAATGTATTATCTGTTAATGGTCCTGGAATCCCAAAACAAAGGAGGAGCTGTGCATCTCTGATTCAAGCACCTCTTGAACAAAAGAGGGGGAGTAAGTCTCCAAATTCCATTCTAAATTCCAATTATCATTTGAACTAATCTCTTTCTCAATAAGTGTTTCTCATCATCAAAAAGGGGGAGAATGTGATTGATATGGACAAGATGCAAATGGTTTTGATGTCGACAAACAAAGAAAGCAATGGGAATACAATGATCAAGTCACAAGGAACTCAAGCTTAGCATATAGGTTATAAATCTAATGTAAAGGTATTCTAGAGATTCACCTCAAGCTCAAATGATCTCCTTAAAATGTTTTTGTAAAATGGTTTTTCAAGTTAGGATCAAAAAGGTTTTATGCAACAACTCTTTCGAATCTAATATCCGAAGCCTTTTTGGAAACTTACCAGCCTCTTGATAAACATTAGGAGCCAAAATTTCAAGGCCCCTAACCGATTAGGACCAACTCCTAACCGGTTAGTTGGTTTAAACAAAAGCTTTGCCTTGTTTTTTATAACGTGCCTAACCGATTAGGCAAAGTAGCTAATCGGTTATTTTATAACTCAGAGGCCAAAATATATTTGTCCTAACCGATTAGGTAGAAGACCTAACCGGTTAGTATCTCTTCTAGAAGGCAAAAATGTTTTGTCCTAACCGATTAGGCAGATGGCCTAACCAGTTATTCATAAACTCAGAAGTCTTTCTAATCCTGTCCTAACCGATTAGGCAGATGGCCTAACCGGTTATTCTATAACTCAGAAGCCAAAAACGTGTTATTCTAACCGATTAGGTAGAAGACCTAACCGGTTATTCATCAACTCAGAACCCACGTTGGTAATGTCCTAACCGATTAGCTTGGAGGACTAACCGGTTAGCATCCTTCTCAGAACTCATTTTTGTGGTGTCCTAACCGATTAGGACACATTCCTAACAGGTTAGTTATTAAACCAGAACACTTCCCTTTACGTCTAAATGAGCCTCTAACCGATTAGGATACATGGCTAACAGGTTAGCCTATGTTCTGGAAAAACAAGGAGAAGCCCGTAACGGCTATATTTCTGAGCATTAATTGCTCACAACCACTTCCAACGGCATTTAATAACACTTACCTATATATTTGCATGTTGGGCTTCGTTGGCAGGTTAGAAAAACTGAGTCTATCATTCTGGAAAATTTGTATTGAGCTTTAAACAAGTTTTTATCATCATTCTACAAAATCCTTTGATTTGAGCTTGAACTTGTGTGAATCCCAAATACCATAGTGCTTCAATTTGTAATACTTGCTCTAGAGAGAGTTTCTTCCATTTAAATCTTATACAATCTGTTTAGTGAGGGTGAGGTATCCCTCAAGTATTGTAAGGGTGAGGTATCCCTTGGAAAATAGAGGCTCAAGCATTAGGGTGAGGTATCCCATAGTGTTGAGTGCTCAAGATTGTAGTGGTTGTCAAGCACCCATTGAAGCTTGAAGATATAGTGGAAAATCTCAAGTTGTTGCTTGGGGACTGGACGTCAATCATAAGTGGATTGGTGATCGAACCAGGATAAACGATTGTGTTTGTTTTCTCTAAACCCTTCTCTTTATTTAGTTTACTGTTTTATTGAATTGATTGGATATTGTCTCCTTTGGCTATCACATTTATAAGTAAAAGTGTTTATCTCATTCATCCAATTATCTCTAATCGTTCAATAGCGTCAACGAAAATTGTTTATCAAACGATTTGCGAAAGATTTGCGAACTTGTTTTACTTACTCAATTCACCCTCCCTCTTGAGTATTGAGGCCACTTGGTAGCACAAGGCATTATAAGCCTTCAAAATCGTGGTACATGGCCATTGAAACCATCAAATATTTTTCTTTCTAAATCAACTAAGTTCCATTCATGTTTTTACACAAACAAAACCATTAAAATTCCTCCAAAAACTGTGAGACTCTTGTTCTTTGAAACCAATCCATCTTTTCTTTTTCCTTTCCTTTCTAATTATTCAATTTTACCATTCATGAAAATTTTAGTTTGGAAACACCTATTTTGAGGTGTTGAGGCAAATCCTCATGGTCATTGGAACCAAAATTCCTTTTCCTTTCCAACAATTTTTATGGCATACATAACATATAATCAACATATTATATTTCAAGCATACCATAAAAGCAATAAAAATCATACTAATCATGCAGGCACAAATAAACCATGCAAAGCACATAAGCCACATAAACACCCACAAATAATTACACAACTATGGATATGAATCCTCACATAGATTCATCATCCATCAAATACAAATTCATCTCTCACCACCATACTTGGTTGGTGAGATAGATCTCTCTCTTACCTCTTGAAGAACCTCAAAAGCTCATTGCTTTGCTTCTTTTTCAAGTCCTTCACCACCAAAGGTTTCTTAAACACAAAACAAAACATATATTTATTAGCATATTAAGCTTAAACAAGGTAAACCATGGATCAAACATGGCTTAGAACATGAAAAAGAGATAAGATGTGAAGTTTCCTTACACTTCACCTTAAAAACCCTAGAACTTTGCTCTTGAAGAAAGTCCTTGAAGATGATGGATTTAGAACTTGGCCTAAACTACAAAGTGTCTTAGATTAAAGTATAGATTCAAGAAGTAAGGTTGATTGAAATTTTTGAAGAGTGATGGTGGGTTCAAGAGAGCTTGGCCGTGAGCTTGGCTTGAAGAGAAATGGAGAGAAAAGTTTGAAGAGCTTAGCATTTTGGAATGATCAGGAATGATCAAGAATGAGTAATAATGGTCTTCAAACCTTGCTATAGCCTTAAGGCCATCACAAAAACCATCCCCCTTCCTTGTACACTCCTTGAGTGACCAATCTCACTAGCCACCATTTTAAGCATTGTTAACCATTGATTAGATCAATGGTTAGGATTAATATAGATTCTAATTATAGCCTCTAGATTGTAAGACTTAATCTAAGCCATTAGATCTTTTCTCCTTGAAATCCTAGCCATTAGATGTATCTCCAAAATGAAGGGTTAAGATCACCTCTTCATACTTTCCATCCAATGGTCATAAATGGTCCTAGCCATTTTATAAGACCAAATCTCCACCGTTGATTAAATTAATGGTAGATATCCAAAGGCTTCAACATTAAGCTTGCTTCCTATTGGTCCGTCATAAAGTTGTTATAACCACTAATGTTGACTAAGCAGTATATTATTTATTTTTATCTGCTATTACTCTACAAATAATATTTTTACAGTATTTTTACTTCCCAATAATTAAATACAGTACAAAACACAGTAAAAGAAAATTTTAAAAACTGTTTCCGATTTTGGGTTTAGTAAGATCCCCCATCACCGTCTCAACAGTACAAAATTTTCTGACTGCAAAAAAATTTTCACTTTTTTGGGCCCACCTGAGCCCACGTACAGCCCCCTAGGCCCACAGATAGCCCATGGATAATATTAAAATAATCAGAGAAACATAAAAATTTCATAATCATCCACAAAATCATAAAAAATTATAAAACTTACGAAAATCAAATCAGATTACGTAAAATAATTAAGACTTAACAGTAATAATTAAATTACATAAGATTTTCCTCGGCCCGAAAATTATTATTTTCTTGACATGGAATAAATCACACAAAACGATCAAATGTATTCACGAAATACTCAAAATAATTTTACAATACACAGAAATCACTAAACAGTAGAATTTTGTTAACTATCAAAATTACTGTCAAATAGTTAGGAAATTTGGGGTGTTACATGGTGTTTTAGATCCAAAATTATTTTCCTAAGTGTAGACTTAGGTAATTAATTAACAAGAACTCAATTTAATGGATTTTTAGAAGTAAAAAGAAAGTGGACTAAATGTTTAGAATTAAATTAGCATAATTAAGTTATGATGAGGAATACAATTAAAACTTGAAATTTGTTAACGTATAGCTCACCTTTTGAGTTTTGAAGCGCGTTAGAAAATTTTGAGCTATAATGTCTAATTAAATCAAAGAAGTGAAATTTTTGTAAAGAATAGTAGAAAATATTACTTTAAGAATTTTTAGTAGGAAAATATTCTAAATAAAGCCAAAATGCCTACATTATGTAAAGAATTTTATAAATAAGTTTAGAAAGCAAAGAAATATTTTATGCGAGTGAAAAATGCTAGAAAAATCTTACACGATTTAAAAATAGTGATTTTTAAGCTATGTGATTGAGAAAATGATTTAAAATCGCTACGCGATTAAGAAAATGTTAAAAATCTCTATGCAATTTAGAAAACGTTTGAAAATATTTTCGCGATTGCAAAAATGTTAGAAAATACTTACGCGATTTGAAAACAAAAAAAAATGTTACCCAATTTCAAAAATACGATAAAATGTTTACGCGATTGGAAATAAAGTAGTTTGTTGTCGGGCTATCGTAGTAGGCCCAATTGTGTTGGAAAGTGATACCACCAAGAGATGGTGTACATGTGAAATACTGTGAGAATAATGTTTGTATGTGTTTTTGGATTATACATCATGCATAGAAAAGTGTGTCAGCTTATTTAGCTAAGGTAAGTTTGCTTAGGAGATTGAATTTACACCTTCGTACGGGTGAGAATTGTAGTTACGATTTTTAGTGATCTTGAAGACGTTGGGGGTGTGGAATGTCATATATGGCTAGTTGATAGCACCTCTGTGCTGTGGTATCCTATGCAAACACACTGATGGTCTTGACGGAGTTGCTACTCTTTTTGTGATTGGTTGAGAGTGTCTTGTATTAGCCATGTTGCGCACCATGATATGATATATTGGCACATGATTTGAGGCTAACGATATATAGACATGTACTCCCTATCTTTCTCTTCGAAATTGTGATTAGCTCCATGGAGTAGGATTTGGTCTTGTGCACATGCATAATGGGTCAGCATATTGATATGATAATCATACTTTTCTGTGATGTGATAATATGACTGTATGTGATAATATTGTATCTGTACCATTTACTGTCATTTTCTGTACTGCCTCATTGGTATTGATGTAGGGGATCTCACTTTTTTGCTGTGTTATATTTATTTATTGTATATGTTTGATGAAGACCGAGGAGACAAGGAAGTTGGTAATTCTGTTTACCACCAGTGATAGTTTTCATGTGTTTGTTGATATGGCGACGAGGCTCCAAGTTTTGGGTTTTGTCCGAGGTTTAGTTTCACAGTGGAACTGACGCTTGAGATTTGATTTTGATAATGAATGTTTTGTTTACACCGGGGACTTAACTTTAAACCATAGTGGTACTAGGGATGGGACTCCTATTCTAACGCAACATGCGTCTGTGCGTCTTGAGTTCACTATGCTAATACGTGAGCTCTGGGGTGGTAGTATCTATACCCCATAGGAGGATTCTATGGTGTCGTCTGCTAGGACGCTAGCCCGACATGTGTTGTATTCGCCAGGGTTCTTTAGTAATAATACTGAGGAGGAGGATCCTTCCGAGGGCCCTAATCCTTAGTCTGAAGAAGTTTTAATTAAGCAGTTATGTTTTAATGTATGTATTGTACCTATCTTATCTTTTGGGAGTAAGTGTGTATTTATGTAAATTATTTATAAACAATGTTTCAATATGTACGTAAATTATGACGAGTTTATTTTCAGTTATGTTTTGTGTTTATGGTTTTTATTTATTTTCAATTATTCCGCAAACGAAATTTTAAAATTAGTGTTTTACAAGATTAATTATTTTACAACTTTGGTAAGCTATATTAGGATTAGTCTTAAATGTGATACCATATAGTGGGTGTTACATAAGGTCCTATCAATCTCAGGATCAAGATCAAGCAAATTAATAGAATCAAACCTAGTCATGCACCAATCAGGCCTAAAGAAGTGTCAGAAAGCCAAAAATGAAAGTCTATATTACAAAAAATGACTAGAAAAATATAAAAAAAACATATCAAATGATTTTTAAAAAATATGGGACAACACAGAATGAAAACTACACTTTTTTAGAAAATTTGATGCAAAGAAAATACTTCAAAAAATGAAAAAGTTGTCTAAATGAAGGAATTTGAGCAAACCAGGGTGTTGCTCACAACAAAGTGTGAGCCTTGTGGAGAAGGCCATTTTCCTTCAACCCACCAATTTTCAGCTTATTCTGAGCATGTTTGTCTGTACAAAAATTACAAAAATGTCATTTTGTCAACTAAAATTGCTTAAAAACCTTACCAAATGATGGAATTTGGCCAAATTTTGGAAGGATGATCGTTAGGATCACTTTGCTTAGAATAGTGGTTTCCTTTTGGGGACCAAGTTTCAGCTCAAGATTCGATTGTAGCTCATCATGATTCCTACTAGTACTCTACACCATACCAGGAAAAGTGAAAACCAAGTGAGAGGGGAAGGGGAAAAATGAAAACCAAGTGTGGGGGAAAAGCTGAAATGCAACTATCAATGAAGGCTGCAAAAGGATGATAAAAAGCAGCAAGAAACCAATAGAACAGTAATGGAGAGGCAGAATTTCAATGCAATAGAAACCATGAAGCAGAGTTGCAATGCAGCAGAATTAAAGTTGCAGCATGGAACAATTGTGTGACACTTGCACAAGCAACTTGCAATGCAGTAACTAGTGTAAATTGATGGTGAATAGTAGCACGAAATCAATGGAACAATACTAGTGCATTACAAAATACAGAATTATGCAGCGAAATGTAGAATTATGCAGTAGAATACAATGCAACAGAATTAGCAAGGGAGTTATGTTAGGCAATGAAACTGTAAGGAAGTCATGTAATGCACATCGATAGAATGCAATGCAACACAACAAAAAAACTAATGCAACAGTAACTCGAATTGTGCAGTAGAATTGCAAAATGTAGCAAAATTGTAAAATGCAACAGAATTGTGTAATTGAAAAGAGTTAGTAATGGACCTCAGGAAAAGTAACTAGTGCAGTAAAATCCAATGCAATTACTAGTGGAACAGTAATGAATTCATGCAATGCAATTACCAGTAAAATGCACAATTCAACAATTACCAATGGAATAATAACTGAGCAAAATGCACCAGCAATGCAGCAAAAATCCAATGTAACAGTACAATAGCAAAATTGTGCAATTAGAAGCAATCAGTGCAATTAGTAGCAGAAATCAGAATGCAACAAATTGGACAGAATGTACTAGAATGCAGCAGTAGTGGTCACGAGTTGTGGATTGGTAACTGTGAACTATTAGTAAGAACAAAAGTCAGTAAGTCAATAATGACACTCAATATGATCAGATTGCATATCACAATCCCCGGCAATGGCATCAAAATTTTGACGAGCGCCGAACTCACCAAAATTGTAACTGAGTTATGCTTATGGCTTGTAGCATAGGAAATAACACTGGATCATCTCTCAAGGATTTTAAAATGCAATATGATCGAATCAAGTGAAAATGGGGGGATGTTTGGCAAGATTAAGAGACAGAATTAAGAAATAGAATTCGAAATTGGAAGATAAAACAAAATTAAGAAAGCAACCAATTCAAGAAAATTGTCCAAACTTGATTTTAATCCATCCTTGATTACTATAGGTCCATTCAATTATTAATCAAGTCCTTGGTCTTAGACCACATCAAGATACCTCTCAATGATCATGGATCTTCAACTAGAAATGCTTCTAGACCCTTGGATTAAAAAGTTAGAAGAAACAATCTTGACCCTTAATTTTGGAGACACATCTAAGGGCTAGAATTTAAAGGAGAAAAATCCAATGGCCTAGATTTAGTCTTCTAAAATTAAAAGTTTACCAAAATCTTAACCATTGAATTTATCAATGGCTAGAATTAATTTAAATAATGGTTAGAAAAGATGACAACATGATTTAATGCATGCATGGAGGGAGGTCACGGTTTTGCATGCTTTTGGAGACAAAGAAAAAAAAAATATTTCAATGCATTGATTAATTGCTTTATGTCATTGTTAAGTAGTCTTGGTCAATATTGCAATATTATTGATCATTATTGATCAATTTACATGGAAGAAGAAAGCAAGGAGGGGGACGGTTTTTGGCTTATTAGAAGACAAAGAAAAACAAATTTCAATCCATTAAATGATGCTTTATGTCATTGTTGGATGTCTTGATCAATGTTTCATCATTATTGAATTTTTGAAGAAGCTTGGAGGGGGGCTACGGTTTTGGTCTGAATTTAGAAGCATTGGAAGACCATAATTGAAGACTTTAGTCATTATTAATCACCTTGGTCTTCATTGAACATTTTCAAGAAACAAAGTTATCAAAAATTTCTCTCCATCTCTCTCTTTCTCTAAGCTCACGGCCAAGCTACCTAAGAGCATCTTCCATCACTTTTTAATTTCATCCAACCTTATTTCTTGAATCCTTACATCATTCTAAGAACATCTCTAGTTATGAGTTTTTCCAAAATCATTCATCTTGATCTTCAAATTCAAGCTTCAAGTTTCTATCAAAAATCAAAAATTTCATCTTTGTTCTTCAAGAGATATCATTCGGTTATCTACCCTAAAATCACCATCCAATCTCTTTTAATTTCATCCAACCATAGATTTTCAATCTACATGATGTTCTAAGCAACTTTCATGTTGAAGATTTTCTCTAAATCATTCATCTTCATGGACTTTCTTCAAGATCAAAGTTATTGGGTTTTTGAGGTGAAGTATAAGGAAACTTCATTTTCTTCTCTCTTTTTCATGATCTAAACCATGTTTGATCCATGGTTCCTCTTAATCAAGCTTGATATGTTAATTAACTTGTGTTTTGTTTTGTATTTGAGAAGCCCTTGGTGGTGAAGGACTTGGAAAAAGAAACAAATCAAGAAGCTTTGGAGGATCTTCAAGAGGTAAGAGGGAGATCCATCTCACCAACCAAGCACGGTGGTGAGAGATGATATTTTATTTGATGGATGTGGAATCCATGTGAGGATTCATATCCATGGTCATGTAATTAATTTGTGAGTGTTTATGAGCTTTGGTTAATTTTCTATGCTTGATATGCTTTGCATAATTTTATAGCTTTGATGATATGCTTGATATGCTATACATGCTTTTATGGCTTTGATGGTATACTTATATTATTTATGATGAAATATATATGTATATGCCATGACTTGATGGTGGAAAGGAAATTGATTTTTGGCTCCAATAGCCAAGGAAGAGCTACGGTTTTGATGCCCTTGATTAGGGTTCATGTTGAAAATTTTCAAGAACAAAAGAATTGATTTTTGAGTACTTAGAACATGGTGGATTTCGAACAAGACACCTCAACATAGGTGTTTATAACTTAAGATTTTCATGAATGATGAAAACGGATGATTTGAAGAATTTGGAAAATAAACAAAGGGTTTGTTTTTCAAGAGAACAAGAACACGGTTTTTAAAAGGATTTTTATTAATTTATTTTGTGTAAAAAGTTTCTAAGTGTTTAACTAAACATGAGATTTAAATGAAAATAGCAATGATGATTTTAAGGATTTGCAAAGAAAGTGAAAAAGGATTTGTAAAGAAAGTGAAAATGGATTTGCAAAGAAAGTGAAAAATTGAAAATGAACAAATGATTTGATTTTCAAAGACTATGAGTCTTACGTTTTTGTAAAGGATTTTTAATGGTTTTGTTTGTGTAAAACCATATCAATTTAAAAGGAAAAATATTTGATGGTTTCAATAGTCATGTCCACGCTTTTTTTAAGGCTTGTAATGCCTTGATTTTTATGAACAAAGTGAATTTCAAAGTGGAAACGTGAATCGGATTTAATACAAGGATTTTGGAAAGGGAATCAGGCGTTTATCACTTGAAAAATCAAGTTTTTGTAAACGAAAATGTTTTCGAACTTCAATTTATTTTGAAGAAGGTTGTGTTTGGAAATGATTTGGGAAAAATGGAGAATATAATGGTGTTTTAAAAATTTACTAACGTATAACTTATTTTCAAGTTTTGAAATACGTTAGAAAAATGTTAAGTTTTGAAACGTTGATTTACATCAATGGAAAAGTGATTTTTGTGAAGTATATTTTGAAAAAGAATTTCTTGAGTAAAGAATCATAAAAATATTTTCTTGAGTAAGAAAATATATTAAATGAAATATAAAGTTATATTATTTTGAGAAAAGTTGAAGAGGAATTTTTGAAGGTTAAGAAGTATTTTCTGTAATGAAATTGTGATGAAAAATGTTTTATGTATCTTAAAAACGTGATTTTTAAGCTACGCAATTTTGAACAATGTGTTAAAAATGATATTGATTTATTTAAGTCCAAAATAATGTTTGGAATATTGAGGAATATTTTATGTGATTGAAAAATGTTGAAAAATATTTTACGTATCTTAAAAACAATTTGAAATACAGTAAAATATTTCTACGCGATTTGAAAAATGTTTAAATATTTCTGCACGATTTGAAAAGCGTTTAAATATTTTACGCGACTGAAATATTGTTGAAAAATCACTACGTGATTTGAATAGTGACAAAATATTTTTACGTGATTGTGAAAATGATAGAAAATTGTTATGAGATTTGGAAAGTATTCTGAGAATGATAGA
The DNA here is from genome assembly GCA_029884605.1 of Ormosia emarginata. Taxonomy (NCBI): domain Eukaryota; kingdom Viridiplantae; phylum Streptophyta; class Magnoliopsida; order Fabales; family Fabaceae; genus Ormosia; species Ormosia emarginata. The sequence continues at coordinate 28,228,856 of JAQQTP010000079.1, read as the reverse complement.
AAATGATTTACGTGATAATATGATTTTTTTTGCTGTTGAAAGTACAGTATGATTACTGTTGAACCAGTGTCCATACACTGTTTGTGAGAAAATGACATATTTGTCTGTGATTGGATTTGGTGCATTATACATGCATTGGAATGGTCCGATGAGGACTGGATATGGCTGATTGCCTAGGAGAAACACACCTCTTGAGTGGGTGCGATATGCGTAGTGTAAGTCACTTGTTGACCTTGGGGGCATCGGGGTGCGGGTTGCCTACACGAGTGGTTGGTCGCGCTTCTTCCCGTAGGTTAGACCGATGCAACACATCGATGATCCTGACCGAGACACTATTCTTAATCAAGATCTGATAAAGACTGTCGTGTATGTGCTAGATGTGCAAAAATTGGAATAAGAATTAAAGCACGTGGTCTGAGGCACGTGGTACTGACAGATCTTTTCGATCATTTTCTCCAACCTGAGTTTTAGCTCCATGGAGTAGGAAATCGAGTCTTGTGTATATGCATAATCTGAACATTTATATCTGTGTGATATATTAATTGAGGAATATTAGCTATGACAATTGTTTTGAATACTTGGATGATGATGATGATAATTAGGACATTATCGTAATTGTTGTTTATGATAATTGAATTGATAAATGATTTGATGATGATAGTTGATTAACATTGAATATATTATTGGAAGTTTGATATGATATCCCTATATGATATTGCTGCTTGTGTTATCTCTGTGCTGTCATGTTGGTATTGGCGTAGGTGATCTCACCTCTTTGTTATGTTGTCTTGCTGTGTTTGTATGGTTAAAATTAAACAGTAGAAAGAATGAGTTGTCTTAGACATAACGGGCGATGGACACTCAGAGATTGATGAAAACATTGAAGAGTGGCTGTCTCAAGTTCGAAGGTGATCTGAGTAGACAAGGAGTAGAGTTCTGATGCAACAAGCTGGATACAAGATAAGGAATGAGTATGTTAAGTTTTATCGTTAGTGTTATACCGTGCTATTTAGTAGGACCCGTCATGGGGTTTGCTACTGTTGAAAAAAAAAAGAGTCTGTTAATTTTATATTTCTCTTTAAATTGTGAAATATTAATTGGTGTCAATATTGCATAATGAATAGTTAAAATATGATTTTCAATATTACCTAATATTTTCAGTAAATTTACGTTTCAGTAAAGAAGAAATTTTAAAACCCATCTTTTATAACTCAAACCTTGTGTGAACTTCTTTACAGATTTTGAGTCGGGAGTCAGACATATGATACCCTAGGGAGGGTGTTACATTAGTTGGTATCAGAGCACGGTTTGAGTCTTTTGGGGTTTGTGGTTAGGTCTGTTTTGCTTGTGTTGTGTTCTCTGTGTTATTGTTTTCTGAAAGAAAACAATGTTGTTTATAATGGATATCAGATCCATTGTATTTCGATTCGCACGCCTCGAGAAAAAAAAAAGGAACTGGTTCGGGATAGTTATACTTGTGTGGAAATGGAACATGTTACTGGTAATGCAGTTGCAGCTATGACAGCAATGGGAGCAATGTGGAAAGACGACTGCACGAACAGAGAATCGCTAAACAGCGGAAAGAAAAGAATGTTGAAGTTCAGGATCTGATGAAATAGAATCAGTCTTGGAATATAAGATTTCGAAATTTTGGAACCCGATATTTTTAAGGATATTTGGAAAGTGATTGATTTCAATGGAAGATGTATTTACAACCATTGAGGAAACCAAAGACAGTAACTGATGTGAAAGAAGGTACTTAATGAAGGAATGTACGTCGAAAAAACAAACGTTTATTTGAAATGGTTACATCTGATTTCCATTTTATTTTGATTCGTCTATCTTTGAAGAAAAGAAATGACTCGTGATAGACGTACGTGTATGGAAGCAAGACACAATGGTGGTGATATGACTGCAACTTTGGAAGTAATACAAACAGTGGCTGAAGCAATTATACAGCAAACTCAGAAGATTGTTCCACAGCAAGAATTGATTTCTTAAGCTAAGATTTTGTTAGAGTTAAATCAATCTCAGGATGAGAGACCCTGTAACGTTGGACTATATTGGTTATGAAAAAAAGGAAAATCGTAAGGTCAAGCGATTCCAACAGAAAACGTACTTGCAATCTCTAAGAAGTCAACAACAACAACAATCTTGTGGAGAAAGTACTAGTAATGATAGGTTTAGTTTGACTGTGATATCTGCACCGAAATGTAAGAAGTGTGGAAAGGGGCACTTAATGAAAGATTGTATGTTCAAGGAAATAATTTGTTTCAAGTGCAGAAAGAGTTCCAATGAAAATAGAGTTTTCTGTTAGTAAAATCTCAGATAGTAGAGAAAGTTATTACTCTGAATGGAACGAGAGTGTTCGGAGCGGAAGTTTTAAACAATGGAGATTACGTCATTGGAGCTAATCCTGTAAACCATACGGAATATTTCTGTGAATAACCTATTCCTTATGGCATATGATTGAGTAGATCAATTATATGTTAGAGTTATTCGTAATCCTCTGATTTGTTTACTTCTGTTTCTATTCTTAGCCGATCGAGCTACTCAAGTTATTCAAATCATTGTTATAGATCAAATCTTTGTGTTAGTTTGATCTGTCATTCAAAATTTTTATGTTAGTTTGATCTGTTTCATAAACAGACATGATCTTTGAAAATGGATTGGTTATTTTCCAACCATATCCTATGAGATTGTCTCAATACAGTGTTAGTATTTCAGAAAAACTTATTCCTGAAAATCAGGCAAAATCAAATTCTTGTTGAATATGTTTGGTAACATATTAGATCATTTCGCTACCTTTTCTTCCTAAACCTATATAATGTTCTTTCATATATTGCATTTGCAAGAAAGAATATTTTACAAGAAAGGATATTCCTATTTAAAATCCATGTCATAGTATCTGGTATAAAATGCAGTTGAAAGGAGAACTCGGTTAGTGAGACGTTTCCTGGTAAGAAGCTAAAGCTGGAGAATAAAGTGATATGAGGATAAGAAAATTTTAAGTAATACATTACATTAGTTGGAAGTTATCTGAGAAAAACTATTCTAGGCATGAATGAAGGATGGTAACCGCTGTATTGGTATCAGAGAATTCATTCTTGAAGATCGAGTTACATCCAATTCTTTGCTGGATATGTTCGATAACATATTCGATTCGTTTTGTTCTTTTCCATGATGTTTTCTTTCATCTACTACAATTGAAGGAATATCTTGCAAGAGAGAATATTCCTATATATATCCAGGTCAGAGTATCAAAATGGCACAGTGAAAGCGTGGTGGATTCTTCAAAAATTGAAGAAGTCTATCTATTGGAAAAGTTAAGACGGTAATGGAAAATCGTAGAGAAAAAAAATTATTAAGATATTTGTTTGATCAGGAGAAGTGAACAAGAGATAAAGAACTTTCAATGGTTTAGAATCGTTTGGAATAACGTAAAAGGTGAAACTACATGGGAACTAAAGAAAAGATAAAGGAATAATGTCATTATTTATTCCGAGGGTGTGAAATCATGGCTATGAAATTTCGAGGATGAAATTTCTGTAAAGAGGGGGAGTATTGTAACACCCCAAATTTCTGTATCTCTTAAACAGTAATTTTGACAGTTAACAGAATTTTACTGTTTAGTAATTTCTATGTACTGTAAAATTATTTTGTTCATTCCGTCAGTGTATTTGATCTTTTTGAGTGATTTACTCCGTGTCAGGAAAATAAAAATTTTCGTAGGAGAAAAACTTTACGTAATTTAATTTTTACCGTTAGGTAATTATTTTACGTAATGATTTGATATTTGTGCATTTTATAATTTTTGTGATTTTATGGATGATTTTGAAATTTTTCCTGTTTGTGGGCCCATAAAAGTATGTGGGCCCAGTGTGGCATACATACGTGGGCCCAATGGGTCCCACAAAGTGAAAAATTTTCTACACATAGAAAAAATTGTATTGTTTAGACGGAGACAGGATCTTACTAAACCTGAATCCGGAAACAGCTTTTTTAGAAAATTTCTTGATCTTGTGTTTTGTCTTGTATTTAATTATCGGATGATAAAAATACAATAAAAATATTATTTGTAGGATACAAGAATAAATATTATACTTTGCGTAGTCAACAAAGAGGGCTTGACTTGATTTATACCTTGGATGAGAATACTTAGTTTGAATATTAACCATTGATTTAATCAAAGGTTAAGAAACAAACTTAATAAAGCGCTTGGATAATAACCATTGATTTAATCAATGGTGTGAGAATAAGCTTAGTTAGGAAGGCTTTGATATCAACCATAGATGAAATCAAAGGTGTAGAATTGGTCTTGAAAAATGACAAAGACCATTTATAACCATTGGATTTAGATTAAATCAAGGGTGGAGATTTAGTCTTAAAAAGTAACAAAGACCATTTATAACCATTGGATGAAGAATTAATCAAGGGTAGAGATTTGGTCTTCTAAAGTAGCAAAGACTAATTAGAACCCTTGGATTAAAAAGTTAGAAGAAGCAATCTTGACCCTTAATTTTGGAGACACATCTAAGGGCTAGAATTTAAAGGAGAAAAATCCTATGGCCTAGATTTAGTCTTCTAAAATTAAAAGTTTACCAAAATCTTAACCATTGAATTTATCAATGGCTAGAATTAATTTAAATAATGGTTAGAAAAGATGACAACATGATTTAATGCATGCATGGAGGAGGTCACGGTTTTACATGCTTTTGGAGACAAAGAAAAAAAAATATTTCAATGCATTGATTAATTGCTTCTATGTCATTGTTAAGTAGTCTTGGTCAATATTGCAATATTATTGATCATTATTGATCAATTTACATGGAAGAAGAAAAAGCAAGGAGGGGGCGGTTTTTGGCTTATTAGAAGACAAAGAAAAACAAATTTCAATCCATTAAATGATCTTTATGTCATTGTTGGATGTCTTGATCAATGTTTCATCATTATTGAATTTTTGAAGAAGCTTGGAGGGGGCTACAGTTTTGGTCTGAATTTAGAAGCATTGGAAGACCATAATTGAAGACTTTAGTCATTATTAATCACCTTGGTCTTCATTGAACATTTTCAAAAACAAAGTTATCAAAAATTTCTCTCCATCTCTCTTTCTCTAAGCTCACGGCCAAGCTACCTAAGAGCATCTTCCATCACTTTTTAATTTCATCCAACCTTATTTCTTGAATCCTTACATCATTCTAAGAATATCTCTACGTTATGAGTTTTTCCAAAATCATTCATCTTGATCTTCAAATTCAAGCTTCAAGTTTCTATCAAAAATCAAAAATTTCATCTTTGTTCTTCAAGAGATATCATTCGGTTATCTACCCTAAAATCACCATCCAATCTCTTTTAATTTCATCCAACCATAGATTTTCAATCTACATGATGTTCTAAGCAACTTTCATGTTGAAGATTTTCTCTAAATCATTCATCTTCATGGACTTTCTTCAAGATCAAAGTTATTGGGTTTTTGAGGTGAAGTATAAGGAAACTTCATTTTCTTCTCTCTTTTTCATGATCTAAACCATGTTTGATCCATGGTTCCTCTTAATCAAGCTTGATATGTTAATTAACTTGTGTTTTGTTTTGTATTTGAGAAGCCCTTGGTGGTGAAGGACTTGGAAAAAGAAACAAATCAAGAAGCTTTGGAGGATCTTCAAGAGGTAAGAGGGAGATCCATCTCACCAACCAAGCATGGTGGTGAGAGATGGTATTTTATTTGATGGATGTGGAATCCATGTGAGGATTCATATCCATGGTCATGTAATTAATTTGTGGGTGTTTATGAGCTTTGGTTAATTTTCTATGCTTGATATGTTTTGCATGATTTTATAGCTTTGATGATATGCTTGATATACTATACATGCTTTTATGGCTTTGATGGTATACTTATATTATTTATGATGAAATATATATGTATATGCCATGACTTGATGGTGGAAAGGAAATTGATTTTTGGCTCCAATAGCCAAGGAAGAGCTACGGTTTTGATGCCCTTGATTAGGGTTCATGTTGAAAATTTTCAAGAACAAAAGAATTGATTTTTGAGTACTTAGAACATGGTGGATTTCGAACAAGACACCTCAACATAGGTGTTTATAACTTAAGATTTTCATGAATGATGAAAACGGATGATTTGAAGAATTTGGAAAATAAACAAAGGGTTTGTTTTTCAAGAGAACAAGAACACGGTTTTTAGAAGAATTTTATTAATTTATTTTGTGTAAAAAGTTTCTAAGTGTTTAACTAAACATGAGATTTAAATGAAAATAGCAATGATGATTTTAAGGATTTGCAAAGAAAGTGAAAAAGGATTTGTAAAGAAAGTGAAAATGGATTTGCAAAGAAAGTAAAAAATTGAAAATGAACAAATGATTTGATTTTCAAAGACTATGAGTCTTACGTTTTTGTAAAGGATTTTTAATGGTTTTGTTTGTGTAAAACCATATCAATTTAAAAGGAAAAATATTTGATGGTTTCAATAGTCATGTCCACGTTTTTTTAAGGCTTGTAATGCCTTGATTTTTATGAACAAAGTGAATTTCAAAGTGGAAACGTAACTGGATTTAATACAAGGATTTTGGAAAGGGAATCAGAGCGTTTATCACTTGAGAAAATCAAGTTTTTGTAAACGAAAATGTTTTCGAACTTCAATTTATTTTGAAGAAGGTTGTGTTTGGAAATGATTTGGGAAAAATGGAGAATATAATGGTGTTTTAAAAATTTACTAACGTATAACTTATTTTCAAGTTTTGAAATACGTTAGAAAAATGTTAAGTTTTGAAACGTTGATTTACATCAATGGAAAAGTGATTTTTGTGAAGTATATTTTGAAAAAGAATTTCTTGAGTAAAGAATCAGGAAAAATATTTTCTTGAGTAAGAAAATATATTAAATAAAATATAAAGTTATATTATTTTGAGAAAAGTTGAAGAGGAATTTTTGAAGGTTAAGAAGTATTTTACGTAATGAAATTGTGATGAAAAATGTTTTATGTATCTTAAAAACGTGATTTTTAAGCTACGTAATTTTGAACAATGTGTTAAAAATGATATTGATTTATTTAAGTCCAAAATAATGTTTGGAATATTGAGGAATATTTTATGTGATTGAAAAATGTTGAAAAATATTTTATGTATCTTAAAAACAATTTGAAATACAGTAAAATATTTCTACGCGATTTGAAAAATGTTTAAATATTTCTGCACGATTTGGAAAGTGTTTAAATATTTTACGCTACTGAAATATTGTTGAAAAATCACTACGTGATTTGAATAGTGACAAAATATTTTTACGTGATTGTGAAAATGATAGAAAATTGTTATGAGATTTGGAAAGTATTTTGAGAATGATAGAAAATGATTTACGTGATAATATGATTTTTTTTGCTGTTGAAAGTACAGTAAGATTACTGTTGAACCAGTGTCCATACACTGTTTGTGAGAAAATGACATATTTGTCTGTGTTTGGATTTGGTGCATTATACATGTATTGGAATGGTCCGATGAGGACTGTATATGGCTGATTGCCTAGGAGAAACACACCTCTTGAGTGGGTGCGATATGCGTAGTGTAAGTCACTTGTTGACCTTGGGGGCATCGGGGTGCGGGTTGCCTACACGGGTGGTTGGTCGCGCTTCTTCCCGTAGGTTAGACCGATGCAACACACCGATGATCCTGACCGAGACACTATTTTTAATCAAGATCTAGTAAAGACTGTCGTGTATGTGCTAGATGTGCAAAAATTGGAATAAGAATTAAAGCACGTGGTCTGAGGCACGTGGTACCGACAGATCTTTTCGATCATTTTCTCCGACCTGAGTTTTAGCTCCATGGAGTAGGAAATCGAGTCTTGTGTACATGCATAATCTGAACATTTATATCTGTGTGATATATTAATTGAGGAATATTAGCTATGACAATTGTTTTGAATACTTGGATGATGATGATGATAATTAGGACATTATCGTAATTGTTGTTTATGATAATTGAATTGATAAATGATTTGATGATGATAGTTGATTAACATTGAATATATTATTGGAAGTTTGATATGATATCCCTGTATGATATTGCTGCTTGTGTTATCTCTATGCTGCCATGTTGGTATTGGCGTAGGTGATCTCACCTCTTTGTTATGTTGTCTTGCTGTGTCTGTATGGTTAAAATTAAACAGTAGAAAGAATGAGTTGTCTTAGACATAACGGGCGATGGACACTCAGAGATTGATGAAAACATTGAAGAGTGGTTGTCTCAAGTTCGAAGGTGATCTGAGTAGACAAGGAGTAGAGTTCTGATGCAACAAGCTGGATACAAGATAAGGAATGAGTATGTTAAGTTTTATCGTTAGTGTTATACCGTGCTATTTAGTAGGACCCGTCATGGGGTTTGCTACTGTTGAAAAAAAAAGAGTCTGTTAATTTTATATTTCTCTTTAAATTGTGAAATATTAACTGGTGTCAATATTGTATAATGAATAGTTAAAATATGATTTTCAATATTACCTAATATTTTCAGTAAATTTACGTTTCAGTAAAGAAGAAATTTTAAAACCCATCTTTTATAACTCAAACCTTGTGTGAACTTCTTTACAGATTTTGAGTCGGGAGTCAGACATGTGATACCCTAGGGAGGGTGTTACAATGACTAGTTTCTGTATTGCTAATATTGATATTTAGCTTTATTAGTTCTAATTCAAGTCTTTTCTTTTATTACATTTTGATTTAATATTTCATTCTTTTGTGAATAAGGTACCATCAATGGTGGAAAAGAATGATCATACGAGGCCTCTGAGGGAGTTTGCTAATCCTCAAACGGAAAATCTCCAATCAAGTATCAAATGGCCTCCCATCCGCACAAATAATTTTGAGATCAAACCGGCCATTATCCAAATGATTCAAACATCTGTACAATTTAGCGGTTTGCTGAATGAAGATCCCAATGCACATTTGTCAAACTTTCTTGCGATACCTTCAAGCACAATGGAGTCTCAGAAGATGCCATTTGCCTCAAGCTCTTTCTCTTCTATCTCCGAGATCAAACCAAAAGTTAGTTGCAGTCTTTACCTATAGGATCTATAACTACATGGGCGGATATATGCGAAAAATTTCTCAACAAAGACTTTCCTCTGACCAAGACTGTTGGGTTGGTGAATGACATCACTTCATTCACCCAGTCAGAATCTGAATCTTTGTATAAAGCTTGGGAGAGGTACAAGGATTTGCTTAGAAGGTGCCCACATCATGAAATTCTTCCTTGGCACCAGATTTACTCCTTTCGCAAAGGACTACTACTTTACCATCGTCTAATTGTGGATGCGGCTGCAGGTAGTTCATTATTGAGTAAATCTTTTGATAAAGCATACCAACTATTGGAAGAACTGGCCACTAACAACTACCAATGACCTTCAGCAAGAAACACTCAAAGGAAGGTAGCTAGAGTTCATGACGTTGATGCACTTAAGTCTTTGTTTGCTCAAGTGGCATCATTAACAAACAAGTTCGAGAGTTTGGGTACATACCCTAATCAAAGCCCCTTTGTGTTGTGTGACCGGTGTGGAAACAATCACGCCAATGATAGTTGTCCATCCACTTTGGAGAGTGTTCAATATGGGGGACACTATCGTCCACCTCAGAACAACCCCTACTCACAACAATATAATCTTCGATGGAGAAACCATTCCAAATTTTCATGAAGGGATAGCCAAGGGCTAACATCTTCATCTACCAGCATTAAAAGACCATTGTATCCTCCTGGTTTCTCATCGAAAGCAAGGCCACCTATGCAAGAAAGGAAGCCAGCATTGAAAGACATGTTCATGCAATTCATGGTAAAAATTGATTCATACATGACTAAAATCGATGCTTATTTGGCTAAAAATGATTCTCTTCTTCAATGCCAAACATCTTCAATTAGAGCTATTGAAACTCAAGTGGGGCAGCTAGCCAATGCAATAAATAATAGGTTCCCAGGGACGTCTATAAGTGACGATAGGGAAACCTCCCTCAAGCATGCTCCCCTAAGTTGAAGAAGCAAAGAGAGTCCTACCTGGACTATAAACAAAAGGTACCTTTTTGGATGTATCCACCGAAGTGTTTAACTCCTATGTTTTGAGTCTAGTATATAATGTATTGAATTTGGTAAATTCATTTTATTTTGTTGAAACATGCTTATGTTAAACTTGCTAGACAATTTTTATAGGTGGTGGAGGCCTCATGGAGGCCAATTTGGATGTTGTGTGGTGTTTACTGCATAATTTTCCAAACAGAGCTCTCACATCGCGACGTTCACCTTGTTGCGTCGCGGTGTTTTGGTCTTTGCCTTATCAGGATTTGGGGACATAGAGCACAGCGCCACGACGTGGGTTAGTGAATGCTGCGGCAGCAAGGGTTCTATAAAAAAAAATTCAAATGTTTGCTCGCATATTGTAACACCTCAGAATTTTGTATTTTTCAGTTATATGTGATTTTATATTTTTTGTAATTTTTGTGAATTGTTTGGTTTATTTTTAGACTGTCTGTGTGTTTTTAGCAGGACCGGAAAAATAAAAATTTTCCATGGCCAAAAAATTTTTGACTGTTAATATGGTGCCGAGGGAGCTCACTAAACCCAAAATCGAAAACTGTTTTCAAAATTTTTCTTTATCTGAGATTTGATTTGAAAATAAAATCTAGGTACATTTTATTGTCCATTGGACAATAATAACTGCTTTTGCAAGCAGTAACTTTTGTCTATTAGATAATAACTTTCGGTAAAAATTTAGTTGCATGATTCTAGACTTAGGCTAGTCATCTTTTTCTAGAAATTTCTTTGTGACTCACTAAGTGACACACCTTATGACTCACTAAGGTGAACCTATTAGAAATAAGTCAAAAATGATGGTCATGACTCACTAGGTGACTCATTGTGTGACTCACTACATGACTCAAAATTTTGGTGACTCACCTTGGTGACTTCCACGACCAAGGAGTGTAGGAGAGTCCTAGAACGTGTCTTTCACTTATACATTTCTATCTTCACTTTCATGAAGCAAAGAAACACAAAAACTCTCTTACTTTTCTCTCCATTGAAGCTCACAGCCAAGCAACCAAAAACACCATCCAATCTTCCTTAATTTCAACCAACCTCACATCTTGAATCTAAACACCATTCTAAAACACTTTTGTGTTGTGACCATCACCTAGTTCATCCATCTTCTATCTTTTTCTTTAAGCTTAAGATTTGAAGTTTTTAAGGTGAAGTTTTGTAATCTTCATTTTTCTTTTCATTTTCAAGTTCTAAGACCATAACTTTGATCTATGGTCATCCTAGTCAAGCCTTAGGTGTTAATACTTGTGTGTTTATTTTGTTTTAAGAACAACTTGATGGTGAAAGTTTACTTTAAAGGAGGCATACAAGGAGCTTTGAGCATCATCTAAGGTAAGAGGGCGATTAGCCTCATCAACCACTCATGGTGGTGAGGAACAAAATTTGGTTGCTGGTGCAAAATTCATGTGAGGATTTATTCACTTGTTTATATGAATTTAGTGATTTATATTTATTTGTTTTATGAGATTTTATTACTTTAATAGTATGCATGATATTTGCTATGGTAGAAATTGATGATTGAAATGTGTTGTATGCTTTCAATCATGTGGGAAGGATGAAAATTTTTGGTTCGAAAGACCAACATGGCTCATGACCATCAAAGATGCGAGTTAAGGTCTTACAAGTTGAAGAAGGAAGTGAAGAAAGTTTTATTATTGGAAAGGAATTGGATTAGGTTTTACAAAATGGAATCATTCATGATGTTGGAAAATAGGGTTGAAAAGCAAATTTGAATCTTAAAGTATGTTATTTAAATGGATTTTTAGTAAAGTAAATGGAAAAGATTTTATTAAATTTAAATAATGCAAGATTTGGGAAAAATGTTAGAAAATATTTTCTAGAGGAGTTTTAGCAAGAAAATATTGGAATTAAGGCTAAATTTTATATTAAATTTGGAAAGTTTCAAAATTAAGTTTAGAAAGTCAAAAAAAGCTTTACACGATTGAAAAATAGTTGAAAATCCTTACACATTTCAAAAATGATGATTTTCGAGCAACGCGATTGAGAAAATGTTTAAAAAATTTTACGAATTGAGAAAACGTTATAAAATGTTTACACGAATTGAAAACGTAACAAAAGTGTTATGCGATTGTGAAAACGCG